>OX421469.1:0-4800000 GCA_949126895.1 Eilema caniola | reverse complement strand
AGGTTAGGAAGGGGCCCCTTTTGTTGATGTACATCAACACTCACTTTCACTACTCAAGTTCCCTTCCCTGCCTAACCAAATTTGATACGAACCTACTAGTGCCGCTAGAATCGCGCAATATAAATGCTGTAGTTGCTTTTAAGCCACGAGTGAATAGGCATATTTAGGTGAAAAATTTAAGCTTTAATGAATGTAAGTAAATGAGAGACGTGAGTCACCTGTTATTTTAAATTACATCCGTATCTACCATTTATTTATCTATTCGTCTAGCGAAAGGCACTGGTTTTGACAAATCTTCAGATTTTTTATGGTACTCATAATAACCATTTTGTCTATTCAATAGACAAAGTCTATCGCAACAACAGTGTAATAAGTTATTTTTCAAATTTAGGTTAAGACAAACTGTCAAAAATGTAACCGTTTTGTTATTCTTAAAAGTCTTTATGTTCAAACGTTGCTTCTACACGTTAGTTATGTGTTACTTACATAACTAAGGATACGAATAACATGTTTAAACATACTAGAACAAATTGTTTCAGAATAAACCAGCTTTCGTTTTTTTAACTAGACTGAAAAATCGTATCTCAAAGCGGCCTTTGTGCGAACAACGCGACTGGCCTATCTCATATTTAGACCGTCCAAATTAACAAGAGCTTCTTCACGTGTAATGTATAATACAAAGTGTACGGTGGAGGGGTTGTTGTATAGAATGCAGCGGCTCAACATTTAATGGTTACACTAAATAATATCACGGATTAACATTTACACATGCGGCCAGCGGTGGGTAGAGAGTGTCGCGAGAGCAGCAGTGACCGCAGTCGCTTTTCGCGCACCGTCCGGCCACCGCGCACATTTTCGAACGCACGCTCATAACGTAACACACGTTTCCCGCCACAAATTCAAACATCGAACCCTGCGTCCAAATAATAGAAATAATTATTTTTGTTCGAATTGCGAATGAAGTGCACTGGCGCGTAAAGTCCGAACTAGCAGCGACACTAGCGGCCAGTGTCCGGATTGCGTTGAGGACGTTGACATCGAAATTGTGATACGGAAATCGATTTATCGATTTTCGAATGATAATGTAGAATTTTTGGCGGGAACTTTGTGTTTTTTTTAATAAGTTTTTTTTTATCATCGACTGTAGTGAAGGTGAATTCGGTGTCTAATTTTTAAAAAGTGATGAATAATGGTGAACTCGACTTAAATATTAATTAGTGTTTTTTTTATTACAATTAGAAGTTGAAGACCGTATTATTACTTAAAGGTAAGTTTCTCATTATTTATAGTTTAATCTTTCGCTTTCTAAAGTGCCGACCATGAGTGTGGTTTGCTGCAGTTACAATAGAGTTGTGTCCAGTCCAATTATATCGATAAAAATTAGAGTAGATTGTTATTATAAATAACAGCTGTCTCGGAAGCCATGCAACTACAATGTAGTGAAATGGTTAATACTTAATAGTAAGTTTGGGTAACATTCAGCAAAGTGGTGCAGCTTGTGCAAAAACTCGTTTTATGAAAGTAAACGTTGGTAGGTACCCTATATCACCCGCTGTGTTGCGACATTTCACTTTGAGATAATTAAATATTGTTTTAATCACGAAATATAATAAAACATAATTTGAAACGCGAATAATTGCTAGTTTTACATTTGGGTTTGTTCTTTGTTTAGAATAACCAATGACTTCTGTGATATAAACTGACTGTTCAGAAGAAAAAAATTGGTATCGACTTATGACTACAACCTGATCACTAACTGCTGTCATACAGGTGACATATATCACAAAAAGCTGCATTATGGTTTATATATAACCACAGTTTATCAAGTCTTTAGACTGTGACTTTAGTCGTTAGACAGTGACATAAGTAAGTGTCAAAATTAAAATTGTGTCATTGGTCTAATTTTTTTCGTTCAGAATTCGGAATTCAAAATGCATTCCCGCATTGCCGACGAACCAGGCGATGTATTTTTTTCTAAACAGATTGTCTAGTACACGGAACAGTTTTTTCTGTTCTGTGGTCTAGTAGCATACCTATTATATTAAAAATTAATGATTATAACCAATCACTTTGTTTGATTCGTTGTAATTGAGATTAGAAGTGTTGTGTCACTAGTTTTCATACTGTTGAGGTTTATGAGGACTTCCGTATAGTTTTAAATTGCGTGGGTTTAATCAAGGTAAATAAGCACACACACTTTCAGCTTCCTTTTTCAAATACTCTTACAACTGTATACAATCTCTTAGGAATTAAATTGGTCTAACACCCACGTCTGAATTTCTTCGTTAATTATGTTTCCGGCTTCTCCTAATTGGATAATGATGCTCTTGTCATTAAGCGAGCACTATTTGGAGACCCGGACTTTGAAGGGCTTCCTGGCAGAAAAAAGCACTAACATTTTGCGTCACTTGGGAACGTACTAAGTTCATCACGTATAGAAGTAGCACTCATTGCCACCGTGCTACCAAAATAGTTTTATTTAGTTTTATTCTCTTAAATATGTTTGTCATTACTTCAAGTAACTTAAATTATAAGATAACTTTACAAATCTAGTGTGTACTTATATTTTTAGTATCTATTATAATGTTTTATTATTTACTAGTTATACTTTGTGGTTTCACATACACCTTCTCATTCTTTATTTCAACTGCTTAGTTCCTAAGAGTCATACCGTGATGTTAGGTCACAACGTTACCAAAAACCTAGGCATTCAAGTTTTTTTTTCTAATTGCAGAGATAGTTACATAGATTAGCTCGTGAAGACAAAACAATACAGCTACGGACTGTATTGCAAATATATGAATGTATGATGTGTTAACAATAAAAAACCTGTCATTTTTTGATTATTTTTAATTTAATATCTAAACTAAAGTATGCAGTGATTGCGTTAGAAAATACATTTCGCTAAATATAATTGTTTTGATGTTAATCTTAGCTTAATTATGAAGTTATAAATATCTTTAGTGCAAATTAACTTGCCTTTAGCTTCTAACATTATAAAACAACGTTCTCCGACTGTTTGTCTGTAAGGCTAATACTACACTCGACGAGAATTCCGTCAGGTCTTTTCCGTGTCAGAAGGCCAATACATAGTATCAAATAGTTAGGCCGAATTTTGCGAGTTTGTTTGTATTTTTGGGGTTATCTTCCGAACCACTGTCTTTATGGGAAAAATCTTTCACGATTTGAAAGGTATATTATACCTGATGGAGACAAATATGCTGCGTTAATACCAAAGCGGAGCCGCGAAGACATTTATAATATATAATGTCAACGAATCTAGTGAATAAATTATTTGAAAACTAATAAATTACATTTGGGCATATGAGGTGCACACTCGTTGCAACGGGTATTCGAAGTACATGTTAGAAATCCGAAGCAGGGAGCGCCAACTAATTAATTACGTATAAATGAAGAAGTCATCGATCATTCGTGCAGTGTAAATGTTACAAATATTTTATAATATGTGCAATATTGATGTTCTGAGGAGAGACGTGACGGAATCTCCGTCCAGTGTAGCACTGGCCTAAGTTTTGTTGCAAGACAATTACTTCGCGGTGCATACATTTTCACTTCTTTGCTCATAAGCGCTTGATTATCATGATTTAACATAATATACTTATATACATATACTAACGCAGTTCTTCCTGCGGAGTAGGCAGAGATGACAACCCACTTTTTCTTTATGTGTAGTGGGTTTGATTTCCGCTAAGAGTAAATATGTATATACGTAGATTAATACATATTTGAATCGGGCTGGTTGTTTAGCCGTACTATTGAATATCGCAGTAAGTAGAACTTACAGACTACAAGTTTAAGAGTCAATGTATTTCTACATGCATACATTCACGCATTGTCCTTCCAGAGTCGGCAGAACCAGCACCCCTCCACCTACTCTTTTGTAGAAATAATATTGTGAAATCATATCTAAAACGACACTTTGACTTTAACAATGGTAGCTTAAGATTAACTAACGATTTTATCAAAAATCTTTACATTTAAACGTCGTCAAATCATTGTTAAAATGTTTTTAAATATAAGACAAGATCTTTTTTAATTCACACAGTAGTATTTCAAAATTCAATATAAGTACAATCGGCAAAGGATATTTGGTGGACAAGAACATTGAGGAATTCCGTTGACTGCACGACAAATTGCATTAATTCCACATGCTCTTAAACAAACATTTCTACATTTTCCTTGCGAACACTCCTCATATTTTATGTATAAAAACACATACAATATAAGCACAAATCAGGTAAATAGGTATACATCTTTTTACAGAACTCAAGTACTATACTTACATCTTCTTTTTCAACTGTATATTCTATAGAACTAAAGTATTTTGCGAACAGTTCATTTTGTAATGATTAGAATTTACGTACTCGATTATACGGTGATCGTAATAACGAAATAAAAATCGATTCGTGGTGGATCGTGGGCATTCTTGTATCGAGTTTAATGTCGATTGATATAGAAAGTGAGTGCGTGTTCGCAGCCATCGGCGGACATTTCACTACTCAAATGTTTGTGTACGATAATATTTTGCATATTAATTGAACATCTCATAAATCTTTATTTATGATTGTAGAACCTCGGTTTATTAATATTGTTGATAATAAAAGTATAATGACGATCTCGTTTACAATTTTGTGCATTTCGTTTACACTATTCTTAATCCTGAGGCTAGACCGAGAGGGATGGCCCAGTCTTAACACTGAGACGATGATGATGATGATGATGAAAACTGCATTGTTATTAGTAACTCTGTAAATGTAGAAAAAAGTATAAAGTTCGACATCGTAATGGGTGTTAAATATTAAATATTTAAATCTTACACCATTGTTCTTTTAAAATTTCTTTTTTTAAAATTTCGTCTTTCATATTATGATAATTTATTTTAATAAATAATATTTTTAAGCTAGTTATCTATAAACAATGATGTCTATTGTCTTCAATTGAGTAGGTACAGTCAGCTGCAGAGATAAGTTACCCCCTTTGTATGAACTTTTGAATACAAGGGGGGTTACTTTACTCTGCAGCTGACCGTACATACTCGTATTATACCTTAACCCAGACTTAATCGTTTTGTACTCACATAGAGAAATTGGGCGGCTCTTGCATTCTACTTTACACTGAGAGCCCTGCGGCAATTCCTTTACAAGAAAGTCTAAATGAATATTGGAACTATTCAATCTAAGATGTACATGATGCGACAGCCTCTTACATTATTACAGCTAGATCATTATCGATGACACTCAGCTAAGTGATCTTGATAAGATCTCTGAAACAGACAAGTGGCAATTGTTGGCTGGTGTTTGATGGAATAGTATGACAAATGTATGGGATTTGACGTATTTGACAGTCGTTAACGCATGTTATGAACGTCAAAGTCAAACGTCAAAGGGCTATTCACGCGTGGCTTTGAGCTCGCGAGGCACAAGACACTAAAGTAACCGTTTATGAAGTTATTTGTGAACGTAAACATAAAAACTGTTTAAATATTTTTTTTTTAATTTAAATTTAAATGTTTCATATTTTTTATTTTAATGTTTTCATCTCTTTTTTCATGAAAAACTTAGTGGTTGAAATTACTAATATTCCCTCTAACCCCTCCAGCTAAGCTAAATTGCTTGTGCTAGGAGTGGTTTCGAACCCGAAAACTCTTGAACGCAAAGCCGTATCTTTAACCAATAAGCTATAGACGCTTTATTTGCTATAACGCAACTATATGGAATGCAATAGTCCCATTAAATGTTTGGATGTTTATTACTCAAACACGCTTAAACAGCTGAACGGACTTATTTGATATTCAGTTCAACTTACGTAGGAGCTCCCTGAGAATTAATATAAATTATTTACTTTAAATATAAATTATTTTTAATTTCTCTTGGACTCACAAGGTTACCTTTCGAGGTGACCTTGCTCTTCAGAAGAATCATCACTCACTGCACAGATGACTAAACATGATTTTAATACGTAGAAATGAAAATAATTCAGACAATATTGAGAACGCGCTTGCAGTGAAAGTATTCGGTTTGTGTGAGTGTCTGTAAATGTGTTTGTGTACATGTGACATTGGTAGACTGACACTGGATTGATACGACTACTGTATTATATTTCAGATATCCAGGGCAGGCTCAATCAGCGCATTTCGCATTTGGCACTCCCCTTAGAAAGGGATCTGTACTGACTCAGGTTCAAGTCCGATTATTCTATTAAAATTTCTATTAATGTAATTAGTTTAATAAAATTATTAACAATATTATGTTTTCTATTAAAATTAATCGATAAATATATCCAAAAAAAGCATAAAAAGAACACTTAATATTCATATAAATAAGTGTATTTTAAAACGTTAGTGAAATAAAACTATTTTAACAGATCCTATCGCGATTTACTTCATGTTATTTTCATTTATGGTACGTTCGCGTACACTTCCGTCAGTATAATGTCATGAGGTGGTTGAAAAATATGCAAGTATGTGCCTCATTCAATAAGCCAGTAAAGAAATGAAAGTGGTTCGTTCACTTATCTTGTGGTGTGTCGCGAACTCACGCGAATCAGATCTTTGCAACATTTCCGTCCGTTTCAAAATTAAATATCAATATTGAACCTAGCAGTATTGGTTGTGACATGATAAACCACAGTGTTAATTTGTTAATCTTATGTAGATATCGGTCATTGCATTGCATTGAAATACCCATAGGGATATGTGGGTGTGCGCTCCACCAAGATGTTAGTTAACTTCAAGCCAAGACACCTGCTGATAGATGGACAAGGCTTATACCCAGGTATGACGTGCGAGGATCAAACGACAGTTGCTCCTGTAAAAGCCAAAATTAATCAAGTCATGGAAAAGTGGAGTTTATTATGGACATTTCTAGAGATAATATCCTCTTCCCTGCATAGACTGGCTACACTTTTCGTTTTCCTACATATTTATACACAACATATTTGGACTGAGCGAGCATTGAACACAAAACCTCTGATTTGGCTGTCAAATTCTCTACACAAAGGATCTCATGGAACAACGCTTTATTATCTCTCAACATCTCTCTAAGAATATGGTTTTAAAAGTCTCTAGAATAAATAAATAAACACATTTTTTGAAAAACTCTATACAGCTCTATCCGGACCATAGTAACCGAGGCTTAACTAGCTTGTAATTGCTCTAGATGCGGATAAACAACACATTTTTTTTTGTAAATACATACAATACATTACAAAAATGTTTTCACCATTCACCAATTTCCCTCCTCACAACGAAGCCTAATGCCCCAATTACACGTGACGCAACAAAGCAACTGTCAGCAACAAAGCACGTGATTGAATAACAGAAATTAGGCAGAAAGCGTACACAGGATTTAATTCGGCGGTAACGACTGCAGAAAGAAATGCATTGTCTCAGACTCGGTGCTTGAACAGAATTGGAACAATGCAATCGTGTACTCCCTTCTTTAATTATTTTATAATATGTAATTCTGTTATTAAATTCTAAAAATTTAGTATGAAATGAACAAAAAGTTTGTAGTAATTATTGTAGTTACAATAAGTTGAGCTAAAACAATGGGACGTTTGTATTTTTTTTTCTTTGTAATGATTAGTGTGTTTTGTAATGATATGATAATGTTTGATAAAGGTAAGTATTAGAAATGACTTTTGTAAGACATCAATTTTTAGCCCGATGGTGTCTTATCGTATTTTATAATAACAAAGATTGTCTGGTGGTCCAATCTATGAATTTGGGTATCAAACTACAATTATTTTTAGATTTTGTGTTTGGTGCCTCACCAAGTTTTTAGGAGGCCAATGTAACCTCACCTGAATATACACCAATACACGTAATGATTGACGTACAAACTTCTGGCGAATGTTTCCCTCTCGGGGTAGACGCTCCCGTAAAAGCCAGTTAAGACAGATTTTGTAGGAGGTAGGAGACAACGGTATTCCCGTCCAATTGAGCAGTCCGACTGGGGAAGTACCTCCACCATACAGAATACCGCGGCCATAATATCCTTGTGTTGAGTTCCCGGCGGTGAGTAGGGTACCCAGAGCTCACTGGAGAGATATTGTGCTATCAGTGGGAAGACCCAAGGCTATTCCTGCTTTGTCTTCTACACTGACAGCACAAATAATCTCTGTGTTTACAGGGTCGCCAGCACGAGTGGCCCACCACGAATAACCACTTACCATCAGGTGGGCCGTGTGCTTATCTGCCATCTCAGTTGTATAAAAAAATACAAGCAAGACAGGGAAAGAGAGCGGATATCGAGCTTCAAAGTATAAGCTTTTGGTACAACCAAGACTGGCACTAACAAAACAATGCTTGCCTTCAGTAAGGCATCTAAGTCAAAGTCGAAAATAATTCATTCTGTATAGACAATTGAAACGGAACATACAAAACGTCAAAATAAAACGAAATTAAAGACTAGTTTAGCAAATAGAGAATGAACTTAATTATCTAACTGTGATGGAATGTCATGTAGTTTCAGTCGGTTCGAAGTTGTTAATAAAAAACGGATGTGATTGTACATAAAGATATTTGGTGCGGATGTAATCTCACCACTTTCTTAAGTCATCGAGACTTTAAAAGACTCTCATTAGCTCCAAGGCCGCGCAAGTTTATCGCCTTTGGAACAGCAAGTGCCTTTTACGTCTGTTTAAAATGTATAAAAAAGTAGTGAAAGCTCTGCTCAGATCCTTATTCTGACACTCAGACGTATGAAAAAGGCTTTAAAAGATGTACTCTTTTGTTTCGATGTTTCGGAGAGATCGCTATCTGTGTAAGACTTTGTTTTCGATCTTTTAGATTCTGTTAATGGTGTAATCTTGGATTTTGGTTGCCGTCTGTTGTATGTCAATTATTAAAACTTTCTTATATTTTGTGCGTCACACGCTGATATATTCCTGAAGGGGTACAACCTTAAAAATTCATTGAGAACCATACTCAAAATCTTAATTTACAAAACCTCAGCTTACCATCAGGCAAGGTGCAGTCAATTTAATGATTAGTACATAAAAAACAGGTTCAATACGAAATGTACGTACGATATATTTCTGCTTATCCCACTAAAGACATAAAGCTGTAGTCAAATATAACCTAAAACATAGTACATTATTCATCATTATTAACAACTCAGCGAAGTCATTTAATGTTCCATATAAAAGACATCAACGCGCGCTGATTGTTCAAGTTTTTTAGAAGTCAAGGTTGGCATACATTATCACAACTTTCTTCGTTTGTATTGGAAATGAAATTTATTTCATAAAGATTCTATTAATAGTTAATAAAATATTAACGTGGTTTTATAAGCTGTGAGGTAGCAAACAAGCACACGTTTTATTTGATGATCAGGGGTTATGATGGCCTGGAGGTGTTAAAACCATTTTGTTAAATTATTACTGAAGTTAAAAACAAGCGGCAATTAAATATTAAATAAACATGCTAGACTGAAAGTAATAGTTAAGTACACATACCTACATATTATTTATGAGAACACGTATATCAATTTAAATCCATATATTTCATGGATTACACTGAGCGGGAATCCAACCCGCGACCCCCGACTTAACAATCTTCACCAATAAACCTCTAAATATACCTTGGAGTATACAGGAGTAATTTTTATTCAAATACTAACAAAACACAAACAGTTACAATGTTCTAATCAAAGTGCATAAAACCGGTATCGGTGAAACATAATTTTGCATTCATTCCCCTTTTGTTAGAACAAGTTATCGTAATCCACTTTCTACAAGATATTGCAACGTTCAACTTGACCCACTAACTAACTAAATTAACATTATTTTGTTATTTGTCATAATCGCGTATCAAAATCACGAACTTTGCGACTGAATGAACGAATGTTGACAGTTTAAAAATGGAACTGTCAGTTTGACGTACGGTAAGTGACGTGGGATGTCACTTTTTGACGTTACAGTTCAAGTTCTTGAAATTTGAATTTTTAGGCAGAACTTGCCGTTTACCAAGTTTGAATCTTGTCAAGAAATTTATTAAAGCTTTAACTTAAATACATACTTCTAAAATTTGCAATATTAACTTAAACTTTTTCAGTTCAAAATAACTAATCTAAGAAAAATCTAGTTAACATAATAGAAAACAGAAAATCTAATCTACTTTTCGCAATAAACGTACCTGAAAAAACGTACCTGAAAAATACAAAAAATCCTATTTATATATAAAAAAAAAGTAATAATAGGTACAATACAATAATAATAGAAAAAAAGTCAAAAAAAAATTGATCTGATCGAAAAAATCTTTAGGATTTTAATACGTTATTAAATTTAGCCAGCGCCCTAAAATGTCAGAAAACTGCTGCTATTAATTAACACACTTATTTCTTTTCATAATAACTTAATTTTTTTAAATGATTATCTTTAAATCACAATCTGTCTTCATCAATTAATGCTTGCAGCACTTCTGGCTTTGACCATTTTAAAATTTAAATAATCAACTCAACGCAAAAGACTCTCTCCCTATACGTGGGATCGAAAATCTAAGTTGGCTAAACGTGGGTATTGATACACCTCAACCTCCCCCTTCGGAGACTTACGAGCGGAGAATATATGTATGTATGCAACGCATGTTTGACGGTATTTCTGTCCAATTGAGCAGTCCGATTGGAAAAGTACCTCCGCCCTACAGAATACCACGGCCAAAATAACCTCCTGTTGCATTCCCGACTGTGAGTAGTGTAGCCAGATCCCACTGGAGAGGTTTTGTGCTCTCAGTAGGAAGACCTGTTTTATCTTCTACACTGATGGCACAGAAACCCTCTGTGCTTACTGGGTCGGCAGCACGAGTCTGACTTTCCTGGCGTTGCACACGTCTATAGACCATGGTAGCCAGTTTCCATCAGGTGGGCCGCGTGCTTGTCTGCCACCTAAGTGGTATAAAAAAATCACTCTGTTTATTCGCTCACCCAAGTATCCCACTATTTCAATTTATTCCGAAGGAAATCACTATCTTTCATACACGGAGGGGTTTCGTCCAACATATTTTTCTGTATTATTTTCACGTAAAATTGCAACGATAGCGTTTATAACAAAATTAAAATCTCATTAACTCGTTGAGGATATCCTTTTACACCGATTACAGTTAAGCAGACTGTAGATTGAAGATTAGTGCAGTTAGTTAAAAATCGGAAATTATTTCACAAAATAAAAGTGTTATTATTTTATGTATATTTTCGAGAAATCATTTATAATCTAATAATAATACAGACAATGTTTAGATACAACTAGATCAAGAATCAATTAGATAGACACACTAAAATAATAAGAAACCACCAAAAATACAACTTTTCACATTTAGAAGAGTGAATCTGATATCCCAAGCTACCATAATTAGTACAATGATTGGAAGGGCTTAAACCATCCATGATACTAAACTTCAATTTTGGGTCACGGTGTTCGTTTTTTATAATAAACCCCTCCCCCCCCCCTCTTACATCGGTCCTGTGACTGGTGACTGTTAGAGACTCACTTATGGTGGATTTCTCGACTACATACGTCGATGTGACAAAACACCTAGCGGTGTTAGGCTCTAGCCTTATCTAAATTAATTTATCACATACTTCTCTTCGATTCTAATAATAAATGTCGGTTATGTGTATAAAGTTTACATTTTTTGTCATTATTTAAATAAAAAAATAGTCTAAAACACGTTTTAAAACATTATCTTTGTTAATGCAAGACTAATTTTAACGAATTCTATCACGGTTTATTTAGCATTACTTTATATAATATTTACACTGTTTTATTATTCATTTAAATAGGTATTTATTTCAATATGTGATATTTGCGTGAACTTCCGACAGTATCAGATTATTATTATCTTTCAAACATCTGTTGCTTTTGTATTATTTCTGTTTAACATCTGGTTATATTAAAGGATATCCTTTATAATTAAGTACTCGAGAAACTACAACAAGAGCCTTGGTTTAAATATAATTATATATGTGAAAAGGATTTCGAGGCTAAGTTCTGTCTATATAGCGAACGAATGTTAATAAAATCAAGAATTAAGATTATCACATTCGCAATTTCTTCAATAAACATGTTTCACTCAGATTTATTGAGATACTGAGAGTCTGGTGCTTATTTAGTAAACACGATCACTTTTTTATGGGCCGAATCCGAAAATAGGTAAAGATTTTTAATTAATATAATAGTAACATTCCTAGGCTCTACTTTCATGAATCAGTCAGTCAGAACAAGTAGCAATTGTACACGTGTGTTCTAACTACCATATATTGACTTAATTGGGTTACGACCTGGATATACCAATACAGAATAATACTCAACAAGCCGTGAAATATGTACGAATATAACGTTATTTAAAAACATTCACTTCTAAAATATCCTCATAACAATAGAAGTCAAAGAATCTACGAAAATAAAAAAAAGTATTGTCGTGAGAACTCGTCTTTATGTCCACAGATAATTTTGTTGTCATCTGACTGTCATCCGCATGTTGGAAGGGTAACGGTAAGGCTCATGTCACACTATCATTACGTTTTGGAAAGTGTCATTATTATGTGGAAGCTGTAAAGTGTAATAGTTTTCATTTAATATGTGAATTTGCATTTCAAAGACTGTTTTGTAGTGTTTTTTTTTTATAAATATTACGCTTATAATTTACTCCTGATGAAGTGGTTACTTAATTCAGTTTTTTTATCACCTTGTGTGATGCAGATGTAAGTAAAGTGTTTGTCAACATTATAGATGCCAATAAAATATAGGTGTTGACTAGAGACTTGAGAAGTTTTTATGAAGTGGCTGGAAGACGTAACGAAAGGTTGATCCTAGATGGATTTATTTACACCTCATGAAGGTTCTTGATATGAAAGGAGAATGATTGATAACTAGATCTAAATTAAGACTATAACTAGAACTCACTAAGTTAGATCGAGGACATTTTAACTAAATTCCCGAGTGTTATAACTAGATGTGTTCGTGAGTCACTGAGTTCTTCCATGAGACATTTGACGTAGTCCGGTTTCATACTATAGTAAATTGGACCAAGTGCCGGCATTATAAAAATGGTTTTCATAAATATAAGACTGAAGACAGGAAACGGGTTTACCGTCTTGGAGAAGTACAGCTTTAGCCACCTTGTCCGAGAACCCCAGTGGCTTTTGTAATACATTTCTCCGAGAACCACAAGAAAATTTAGAAAACAAACCAATGCTTCTGTACAGAGAATGAGTACTTATCTTGTAAATGATGATCAGCGTTTTTTATTTCATTCTTAGAAAGTGCAATAAGCTATTACTCTTACAAATCCGCAGCTATGCACAAAAAAGGTTCAATACAAGAAAATAATTCAGCTTTACGTTTGTTATTTTTATAATTTTAAAGTGGTAAAGTATGTACTAAGCATCTGTTACTTGGTTAAAAGGGACTTGATCGCAATTAATAAATGAAAAGGTACAAGTGATGTCGACTGTTCAAAATGAAGTGGTCATAAAGGAATCATATACAATATGTTGTGATTTGCAGTATTCGTGGCAATGGCTGGCATATTTTTATGATGCTATTTAGCAAAGTTTTATTACCAAAATATAATCTTTTCGCGTAAATTCTTTACATAATGTGGACAGTAGGTATATTACTAAGTGACCATCTCGTTACAAAGTAAATCTAAATATGTAGAGTTACTATTACCGTAGAGCTAAATATTTGATTCATCAACATTGAGCTTAACCCGGTGAGACGACAACCTTGAAATTTTTGGCAGTTGCTGCGTTTTAAATTGTAAGCAAATATGTAAGGATTGATGGAAATTAGACACCAAATAGATCCTAGAAATAAAATGGAGATAAGAGAGACTAAAAAACATAGCAAATAATTATACCAGCCCACCATAATAATTTATCGGACCATTATCCATAGATATTAAAAGACAAACAACATAATGAATGAAATAGATCAATTTAATTATCTATTCATCAACGAAAATGAATTATAAAATGATACTACCGTTATGTATAGCTTGTGTCACTTGCGCCAGCGCCGCTCCGGTTTAGAAAGTGAACTCTTTACGCAGACTTCCTACGATAACGTTTACGTTATAGTACGATACTGATCTCTCTGGGATTACACCGCAAACTATTACTTAACGGCTGTTAATGAATATCAACTTATGAAGGTTTGTAATTAACTAAAATATGGTTTTTGATATGAAAAGTCATAAAATATACTAAAAGCTAATTGGATAGTTTGAAATAAAACTATTTGAAAGGATTCCATCGCGATTTATTTGACACTGAAAAGATCAGTGTAAATGATAAAATAACAATACTAAACATGCGTTAGAATCCATTGAAAATAGTTTAATTTCAATGTTTATCGTTCGCGTAAACTTCCGGCAACAATTAAAACAATTAGAATTATACAACTACTAAGAAAGAAAGTAAGAAAAAAATAATAATTTATACTATGGATAAATAAATTCTACACAACGTTATCTGGACCCAAAGTAAGAATAGCTTAACGAGCTTGTTTTGTGATTCCAAGAATGCGGATATACATGTTATTATACATTTTCCTTTGTAAACACATACATATAATACATAAGAACAGACGGATGATTGATGAATACTTAGATGCAAGCTTAGAAATGTATTGCACAAATATACTACAAGACTGATCAAATATACACTGTATTTATTGGCTAACTAGATTAAGCAAACATATTTGCAAATAGACCATACAGTAAAAAGTCCTTTGAATGTTAGAAACTGTGATAATGATGGCTTTGCTTAGAACCATAAATGTTGTGTTTTTTTGAAACTGAAAAAAAAAAATGAATTCTATAAACGCGTATCTTTAAAAGTTAAACTTAAACTAAAACATATAAACTAAATACACTGGCCTGCAAAAGTAAGTATCACACTTTTAAAATTAAAAGTGTGATACTCACTTTTGCAGGCCAGTTTATGTACAAGAATATATCAAATTAGAGAATATTAAAGAGGTCAAAGAGTTTAGGCGTCGAAGAATTCCTCCCCATCGATGTCAAGTGGTAACGTGCCCAACGCTAAAACAATTAATAAATGCCACAGGCAGCATCAGACCGATCTTGATGAACAAAATACTTAAAATGACCTTAATGCCTTGGATTTCCTTCTTCATTGTGGACTGATTCTTCTGATATTTAGCACACACTTGTAGTTCAGACCATAATACAATTTAAATCAATACTCAAGTTTGATTTGCTCTTAATACCAGTTTTAAGAGAATTTTGAAACTTTGCAGTCAAGATATTTCTGACGCTGACAGTACAGCTTTACTGAGAATCATAAAACAAGTAACAAATCCTTCTTCCATACTAATATTATAAATGCGAAAGTAACTCTGTCTGTCTGTCTGTATGTTACGTTTTCACGCCTAAATCTCTGAACCGATTTGGATGAAATTTGGTATAGGTGTAGATTAGACCTTGAGAAAGGACATAGGCTATGTTTGGTCGCGATAACCGACATCCACGTGGGTGGAGCCGCGGGCGAAAGCTAGTATATTATAAACGCGAAAGTTTGTAAGTATGGATAGATGGGTGTTTGTTACTCTTTCACGTAAAAACTACTGAATGGATTTTAATGAAACTTCACAATAATATACATCAGAATAACACATAGGCTACAATTTATAACGATAACCGATATTATAGCGATAACGACATCCACGCGGGCGGAATCGCGGGCAAAAGCTAGTCATACAATAAATACCTGCTTAATCCTCATAGGTGAGACAAGACAGTTGAATTTATACTTCACAATAAAACCATCCAGTTCCGGGGCAGTTAGCAACACAATCATAACAAGTTACAAAAGGTCATAACTCCAACATTGTTACAATGATTGGTCTAACTTTGTGGTTCTAGCACATTTGCATACAAAGCCTCGCTGCCTTGCTGCGTTGGTTCTTGTAATTGAAGTGTCAAATTGCTTATCATCAGTGCTTGAGGATTGTTGGAGCATACACGTATCCGCGATAGTCAAGGCCATGTTTTGAATAAAGTTGAATATGTTAGGGTAGGACTCGCGGATTTTTATATTATGTCACGTTGATATAACTTCACTTACTGATACCAAGAATATTATGATGGGAGCCCTCAGCTTGGTGGCCTCGTCGGTGGGTTTGTTGGATTTGAAGAACTTTTAAGTTGAACCAAAATATGTCTAAGAACATATTATAAACTTCTTATATCTATCTCATCGTGCATATGCAGGCTTTATAATATAAAATAATTTCAGTCGTCTCGAGACGTGTGGCGTATGGAACATCGAAAATGTTAGACTAAGAAAAAAATGTATGAAAGTATAGATAATTAAAAAATATGGAGTACTTTAAAACAAAATATTCGGAATGTTAATACAGAAAAAATGGTATTTTAAAAACAATTAATTTCTTTTCAAAATTAAATTGACAAGGGATTCAGAGTCATGAGCGTGTCGAACGACTTCTGACGTGGCAACGTGTATGGACTCTCCAAGATCATCAGGGTCTAAGTACCCTTGCCTTCAAATTGGTGCACCTGGCGATTGATGGTAGCGTAGGCTACTGCCCTAGGCTTCTTTGGAAGTCAGCGGTCACAAGGTAGTCGCCTACATAAAAGCCAAGAATAACCCTAACCCTGTTCCAAAATGGAATCTTTAAATTGCTTAGTCGATTGAGAAGATCAAAGTTGAGTTACAAGC
The DNA here is from genome assembly GCA_949126895.1 of Eilema caniola. Classification (NCBI taxonomy): domain Eukaryota; kingdom Metazoa; phylum Arthropoda; class Insecta; order Lepidoptera; family Erebidae; genus Eilema; species Eilema caniola. Next base: position 4,783,273 of record OX421469.1, on the reverse strand, counting down.
ACGTGGCGATATGCACACGGCTACTTGCGATAGTATTATAAATAAAAGCGCTGAGAGTCAAGCGTTGAGCGGTGAGTCGTCGCTTGAGCATTCTAAACTTGAGTGTTACACGTTCAAGCGTTGAACAATTTAACCATAACGCTGTTGCGAATTGTGAATCGAGCGTTTTTAGAAAATGCTCAAGTGCTGGTTAGATCATTTCTTCAAAACTACCTTATGTGGCCAGGTGTGTATCAAGCACTTTAGATGTTTCGCATCAAAAATAGGGAACCAAATTAATAACATAATCTGATTGAAAATACAATACATTATTCATAGATGGTGAGAGAAGATAATTCTATAATTTCCTAATGGCGTTAAACCTTCTAATACTCAAGCAAATTAGTCTAAATTTCTATTGTATTATCAAGGTCATAGGATGTCGATAATGATATCCATTTCACAGTATATTGTATTTGATAGATTATGGCTTATCAGACAACATCTTAGGAAGTAATTCGCATGCATGCTGTGTGGAGATTTTGGCCAAGGACTTCAGTAATTTGATAGGGCAGATTATGTGCATAATACATGGTTTTATACCAGTTTTTTTAGACTTATCTATGATAATAAAATCAAAAAGTTTTAAGGAAAGGTTAAGTCAAGAGTATCTGCAATATGCGAGAATGTTTGAAGGCAGTTATGAAAGACGGATGGAAGGATCATAGTTTTTTTTTTACCTTGAGGGAAAATCCTTCATGGGTGCTATGCCGGACTCCTACCGACTAAAAACCCTCACGTACAGCCTAATAGCCTGCGGTTGGTAGCCCCGGGTAAGCCCTCGGAAGGATGTCCCAGGACTACCAACAGACCTGCGGTTGCGGCCTCGCCTAAGGGGTGGTTCGGGTGCTATCCCGCGTCTATGGGGTTGGGGGTTCGGGTCATCCCGCTTCTTAGAGGGGGCGTGCGTGGATCTCTCACGTCACGCTGCTTCTGTAAGGACGGTGAGCAGCCCGCTCACCGTCCTTACAGAAGCGGCGAAGACACGTCGACGGCGCCCAAGCCGGCGACTGCGGAACTCGGGTGGGAGAGTTCTCTTCTGCTCCCGCCACGCCGCCTCTTTCACGAGCATGACTTGCTCGCAGAAAGAGACGGCGCAGTCCCACTTACTCCCGCTGGAGACCATGGCTCGCACCATGGTCTCGAGTGGAAGGATCATAGTAGGAGGAAAGATGTTGTTTTCGCATACGTCAGTGGTTTATCGTTCAGGCTTAAATGTAATGATCCTAATTTTCTTTATTCTTTAGCTGTTGTTATCTGCGTTTAAATTTGATCGCGTTCCCCGAAATCAACAGTAACTTTACACTGTTATAACTATAACCGGTGAGGAATCATGTTCTTGATGTTTCAGCAAAAATCATCAAGATCCTTTCGTAAATACTGCTATCCCCCCTTTCCTCTAATAAACAAAAACTGTCTTCGAAAGTAGCGTTTTAAATCAATAAATAATTATTCTCTGTACCGAATTTCTGCCAATTTTGTTCAGCTGTTTTAGTGTGATAAACCATATTTATATACCGCGTATGGGCAAACGTGGTGTAGGACGCCCAACGGCCAGGTGGAAGGACGACCTCATTAACGTCGCTGGGAAGCGCTGGATGCGAGCTGTTTTGATCAGTTGATCTGGAAGTCCATAAGAAAGGCTTATGTTCAACATTGGACTATGTGCGGCTGATATGATTATATACAGGGATATAACATTCATACTTTCGTATTCAAAATAGCAGTAACATGTCTATTATTTTACCATTACGTACGAATTTTAAAAATGAAGTATACCTATGTATGTTCTTACGTTTTGGAAATTACGCTAGGTTCCGGGGCTTCTGTCGAAGCTGGTATATTATTATAAGTACGTTTGAAAAATGTAAGAGTATATGTTTGGTCTTTAATGTTGAGGTCAGAGAATAGATAGTTGGCGATTGGCTGAGGTGACAATATACTGTTATAAACTTTTTGATGTATGACTTATACGTAAACACTATTCTTGAGAATATAAATATCTTCAACTGAGATTTTAATACCAGAAAATTCCCATACCTCATTTTACCCGACTGTCCAGATGAGTTATGTTTTTCGCGCGTATCTTGTATGTATGTTTGTGATATTCTTTATTACCTCATATCTTCGGAATGACCGTACAGATTTCAATGATTCGTATCTCAAATAAAAGGTATTTATTGCGCAAGTGTTCTTGGGTACTTAAATATGAACAAAAGATATATGTTGGCTTTTTGGCGCCAAAGTGTATGTGGTAAAAGAAAATTACACTTAAATTTATCGAGTGGGGTATCAAAATTAAGAAAATTAGAAGACAATTAAAAATATATAATAAGTCATAACTACAAAGTATAAAATAACATAAATTATTAAAAATAAAAAAAGCCGACTGATGCTATCGCCTGCTGTAAAGCTTGTTTCAATCATTTCAGCATCAGTCGGGTTGTTTGTTTTTAATAATTTCTTATTTTCATTTTTACGGGCGCGACAGCCATATTTTCTTCAACTTGAGAGTAAAGCTTTTGCAGAGCTGTCTGTTAATCAGAAGGTATACTTATTTGTAGAGGAGGTCAGCTTGGGCCCCGGCGATTTTGTTGGGACACTTTTAGCGTATCATCAGGCAAGGTAAAGTCATATTGATATCACTTACATGAAAAATCAACTATCCACTACAAGAAAGATACTTGGAACTTAATAATGTTATTATCTTGGTTTTTCTTTGAACGGGCAACTGAAATAAATAGAAGGTAATTCGCTTACAATTTATCAAATAATTTAATAGCTAAGCGCCATAAAATATCCATACGTTGGACATACTTTACAGTAATTACCGCAGTAATTAGTCCCTCTCATTAATGGCCTTTGTAATTATATAATCAATGTACTATTGACTGTATAATTACAGAGCCCAAAGCGAGTACAGTCGCTTCGGTATTAGTTTAACACATACTGAGGTAGAGGCTACTTAAGCTTTAAAACTTCACATTAAAAAAAAAAACAAAATTTTGAAATGTTAAATTTGTCCTCTGAAGATTACAAAAAAAAATGCATGAATTATTTTGATATTATTTGCCCCCTTTTTTACATGCGGAATCTTCCTCAGGCTTCACCTTACCGGTTCCGAATGTCACCGGTTCGAGGTCTCAGAGATATCTTTACTTTACTACCCTGTTTGCTGTCGCTCAGGATGATACATCATGCATGTAAAGCTGCTTTCAAAGCTCACATACAAACACCATTCATGAAAACAGAGTTTTATTTTAGGCATATTAAAATGAACATACAAACCGAAAATAAAACAAACATCAATAAAAACGAACAGAAGTCTTGTCAATATGCGCTATTAACAAGTTTGTTCACACTGAACGTGCTAATTAAGCTGTTTCGGCGATGACACACACGCCGGGGTCAGCTGCGTGTCAACATAAAGCCGCGTATACACTAGACAAATAATTGACGCACAACACGTAACGCTCAGCAAGATCGTCAAAGTTACCACAGAATAGATAGAGTAAGGTAGAGTTAAAAAAACAGCTTTTCCCGGTCGTCAGTCCGGCTGTCTAGGGGGCGTTCCCCTTCTCGCGGTCTCCACTCTAGGACTCATTTGCTTCAATCGGCCCTATGGCATATGTGGCCAGCCTACTTCCACTTTAATTGGTCTATAAATATGTAATTTTGGTTTTACTTACTTCTACTTTGGTAAGTGGAGACGTGTGCGAAACAACACAGTCGCTGAAATCAACACTAGTTTGTCTGGAAACATATTGTCGATCGTTAATCATAAGTGGACAGACAACGTTAAACGATGTTCCGTGTTGCTGCGCGTCTTTGTTTAACAACATTCTGCAAATATGTTGTGTATCATGATGCGCGTCATATGTTGCCTAGTGCAAATGAGGTCCAATATGCAAACACTTGTGTATACTGTGGCCCATGATAAAGTAATAGCTACGTGTGTGACCGCTATGTGTTCCCTTATAATGTTTCAGTTTCTAATGGCTTATGGATTAAAAAAATCATTTGACGTTTTTCCGCAATTATACAACCAAATTGAGAAACTTCCTCTCTTCGGAAGTTGGTTAAAATTTCATTCATTATTTAATTATTTTGTGACTTGTTATATAATAATTATTTGTTTTAACAAAGGAAGTGAAAACTATGTAACTAAGTATTTTGTAGTCAAGCAAGTCTATAAACATATTATATTTGTTTACTTTTTCTACTTTCTTGAATAGTTTGAAACCTGTGATTTGCCTTGTTTTTTTATTACTTGTGGATAGAAAGAGAGCTAATATGAGCGTGAACATATATCTTTGCCAACCTATTGGAAATATAAATAAGTACCTAAATATGTTCTAGGCAATAACTTATTAATAAGTACAGAGTTTATAATTATCATTGATTCTAGGACATTTTTTCACGCACCTAGATCCAAACTAAACATAAATCACGTAATATGGGCTTAAAATAGGCATAAACATACTAAACCTACAAATTTTTACTGTATTCGAGCCGAGTTATGTCGGAACCGACTAAACCGCACGCCGTCTGTGGGTCGTTGTGCTAGGCCGAAGGTGAGGTTGTCTCGCGACATATTCCTCGCACCCCGGCTGACCCAGGACCACTCGCCCCCGGTATGAAGGGGGGGGGGGGCGCGCTCTGCTAGGGTGACGAGCGGCTCCAACCGTCACCCTCAGGCCCGCGCTCATGGGGGGTGGAGGTCGGTCTGCGCCCTCCGACGCCCGAGCCGCCTTCGAACGCGGGCAGTGATGTCCGCGAGTCTCTCTCGCTCGCTGCGCCGCGCCGGCTCTGCTGTCTCGCGCTGGCCGCCCACGCATCCGCGCAGCGGACCATCACCGCGAGTCCAAACTTACAAATCGAACTGGCAGTTTGCAACGCGGATTAGATGCACGGTTAAAAATGTAATGTGTAGACGGCGCTATGGAGATATCCGACATTGGTACTAGACATCGAATAACTCGGCTATGCTAATCTCCCTCCGGGGTAGGCACAGACAACATGTTACCTCTTCAGACCTTAATCATTATTAATTTGAATAACTTATTTCATGCATTTCAATCCTAATGCTGATAAATTTAAAATTACAAACAAAGAAAGTAGGCTCCGAGCCCTGGCAGCCGTTGACCGTAACAATATTGATTGTATATCTGGTACAATGCACATTCTGAACTGTTCAGCAACACGTTGCGTCACCGGTATTGGATTGTAATACTTTTCACACATTAACGAATGCGTTCTGATTCACGGAATCGGGTACTCCGTTGATACGGTTTTAATTTGTATTTTAAATGATGCAGTATGTCTCTTAAAATACTTATAATTATATATTCTTTTAGACATATTTTTGCGGATTATGGGCGAGGCTATTGTATCAGACGTCTTTCAGGGGTAGTTTCCTTCAAGTATTTTGCTTATAGTGGGTAATAATTAAGTTTTGTGTTGTTTGAGTTTCCGTCTAATTGAGCAGTCTGAGTGGGATAGTACCTCCGCCCTACAGAATAACGCGGCCATAGTAACCTAGGGTAACCAGAGCTCACTGGAGAGTTTTTGTACTGTCAGTGGGAAAACCAAAGGCTATTCCTGCTTCGTTTTCCACACTAAACGGCACGGAATCTCTCTGTATTTACAGAGTCGGCAGCATGAGTGTGACTCCCCTGGTGTTGTACACGTCCAATGGCCACGGTAACCACTTTCCATCAGCTGGCAGCTTGTCTGCCACCTCAGTGGTATAAAGAAAAAAGTCCAATCTAACCTCATGTGGCGTAAGTTTTTCTCAGTCACTCCCGTAAAATCTAAAATTAACCAAATTTTTCAAATCGATTAAGATAGGAAATGAATGCTCTGACCACTGAGCCACCGACCGGCTCGGTGGCTCAGTGGTCAGAGCATTCCCACTGTAAGGAAATGATCGTGGGTTCGAGTGCCACCTGAGCATTCACTTTTTCCTATCTTAATCGATTTGAAAAGTTAGCATAGTAAATGCTTCAAAATTTCATACAATAACCAAATTTTGTTAATGAGGAGTACCGGAGTTTCTGGTACTCCTCATTAAACAAAACCTCCGGCTCCGAAGTATAAGAGTTGGATGCAACCACAGAAATATATTAGGATAGAACGGCAATGTGAGCGGGAAAAGCGTGGCAACTTTTTGGTCAATACTTGTTCTATGAGACCGAATCTTTCGAACGCTTACTCGGTACTGTTAAGACTAGCTTGTAATAACATCGTTAAAAATACCTATACCTATAATATACATATGCTATATTGTGCTATTTCTACCTGTAGAATAAAAATGAATAAGTAAATTTGAAAAATAAAGGTATTTCTTATCTCTCGTGAGTATTTATTTACAGTGAAATAGACGCCACGCGCGACATGCAGGTTAACACTGCGTATGGCCGTTCTTTCCTAATATATTTCTGTGGATGCAACGGAGATTGCATTAGGATGGTGATGAATATTTAATAACGTTTTTTTTTACAATGTCGGGTAATCAGTTTCGATTGCAACGCCAATAGGTACTTAATTAGTTTATTGATGTTTTATGCAATATATCATCCGCCAGTTGAAAATAAAAAAGACGTCTAGTGCATTTTTTTTTTTTTTTTTTTTTTTTTACGTGCGGGAAATCCCCACGGATACCCACCCCTCCGGAGCCGGAGGGGTAGGTTATGTCGGACTCGAACCGACTAAACCGCACGCCGTCTGTGGGTCGATGTGCTAGGCCGGAGGTGAGGTTGTCTTTTGACATATCCCTCGCACCCCGGCTGACCCAGGGCCATTCCTCTCGGTCTGGCCCTCCTCGGGAGGGGGGACCACGCGGTCCCCGACTCGCCCCCGGTATGGGGGGGCGCGCATCGCCATACGATGCGCGCCGCCGCCGTGGCCTGCTTCTGCTAGGGTGACGAGCGGCTCCACCCGTCACCCTCAGGCCCGCGCTCATGGGGGGCGGAGGTCGGTTTGCGCCCTCCGACGCCCGAGCCGCCTTCGAACGCGGCCAGCGATGTCCGCGAGTCTTTCTCGCTCGCTGCGCCGCGCCCGCTCTGCTGTCTCCTTCACGAGCATGACCTGCTCGCAGAAGGAGGCGCTGGCCGCCCACGCATCCGCGCAGCGGACCATCGCCGCGAGCAGGGTGGAGAGCGTGAGCACTCTCACCCCCAGGGCCGTCACAAGCTCCCGCCTCGGCGCTTCAAACGCCGGACACTCGGTGAGCGTGTGCAGCCCCGAGTCCACGCTCGCATCGCAGTGATGGCACTCGGGCGTTGGCTCTATGCCCATCAGATGCAGGTACCGCCCGAAGTTACCGTGTCCGGTAATGACCTGCGTTTGACGGTACGAGAGGCCACCGTGTGGCCTCTCTAGCCACTCCCCCATGATGGGTCTTACCGCCGCAATCACGGCGTGCCCTACGTCTAGTGCATCCGACATTACACGCCCTAGTGTAAATCGCCGGAACAAATTTGAACTTGTTGAGTATTTGTTTCGTAAGTCATGGAGGTAAGTTGATTTAATTGAATATTGGTGTTATTTTTTTTTATATATAGGATTCGTCAATTTGAGTTCAGTTCACCTAATGGTAAGCTGAAGGTAAAGTCTCAAGTGAAAGTAAAGTCTTTAAAAAAGTATTAGTATTAAAAGTTACTAATAACCCCCATAATCCTTCACCCTATCTCTCCCTGTGGTTGTGGCAGAAGGTGAAGAAGGGATAGAGCTGTTCTCCATCCCACAGAAAACATACAGCCCATTACTAATTGTCCGCTTGACAAGGCTAGGCTCACCCCTAATACGTGGGACCGAAAACCATAGTTGTTTATACACTTTGTAGTAAATACACTTTTAGTTACCCCTTCGGGGATTTACAGACGTGAGCATATGCTCCCCCTCCTACCAATCCTAACTATTTAATTACTTAGCTACTGACAAACCGACGCTTTTATACGAATCTGTCTACCTCTCTGAGGATTTACGGCGTATATTATACCTTGTAGAGTGGTACCTACAGTTAGAATGTTAATAAGTTACCATTATTTGGCATCTTCATGTTGTTCACCACTTACAGTCACGAAATTACTTCGTACCAGTTATATTTGCACATGACTGCGCTTCGTCACTTTATATCTTTGTGAATGTACGGTCAGCATCAAAAATTGATTAGCATATTTACTTTTACTGACTCTTTTCGCAATAAAATTAGGTTGTATGCTTGACTTTGAAAAAAGCACACTGAACAGATTAATGTAGTAAAGAATGTTCTTATTTTTTGTCTACTAGATTATTATTCTTTTACTAGATAAATGCTAACATTACTGATGCTAGCAACGATAATGATTTCTTTGTTTTGTAGGCCCTCTGATGCTAAGCACCATAGCCTTTTGATACTTAGCTTTAAATTATTAGGACACTAGGTTTGCTAAGTGCAGATGTTAGGAAAAGAATTAAAAGTAAAATAATGTTAACCCTCCAACAAGCAGAATTAAATACAGTGATATAACATATACACAATATATATATTCCGAGATAGAGGTACTTTTCCCGTTCAGGCTATTCCACTCGGGGTGGGAAGGGACTGGATGAGTGCGAAGCATTCCAGATGCTCAATGTTAAAGCAATTTTTTGCTGACTGTACCTCGTTAAGCAAGTAACTTTACAGTGAAAGTGTTAAGAAGGCTGTTAGTGTCAAATTGAGACAATTATGTACGCGTACCATGTTCTTTGATAATAGTGATGACGGTTTAACTCGAGTGAGACGCTTTGTTTAGTTGATAGACCATGATTACATTACGCGCTTTTACGCAAATGGATTTGGAGTGCGAGAAAATGATTACATATCGTCCGAAGTGTTGCACTTGTTTTTTTTTCTAATTTCACTAAATTGACAGAGGTATATCGCCGTTACTTCGACGTTTTATATGAAGAAATTGTGAAATTAATTATCTTAATTTTTTATGTTATGAATTCCGCAATTATCTCGTAAAACCACCATTTGTATCTTTTTCTTCTCCACTTCGCACGGCCTTCAGTATCTTCGATCCCTGACAGTGGAACTATGGGTACGCAGAAACATTCCTTACAGCGCCAAGGCAGCATTTATTGAATCTCTTTACCGGAGCTCAATGACAGTCAGGTCGGACAATGCTCCAAGAAAGGATTGTAGCTTCGGATTAACTGGTATTTTTTGTCTTAGCTAAATTTTGTAATGGGTAATTTTCGATCCTGAGACCTAAGTAAGGCTGAGTCCGACACAGTTTTTCAGGAAACATATTCATCAATAAAGGTTGACGTCACGGTAGTTTTATCTCGCAATTATTAGTTACTGGTACTTGATTATGTTTAATTGATTAGCTTAACTTCTCACGCTTAATATTATAATTGTCACTTTCATTTGCAATTCATAATCTTGCAGCATTAACTATGTTGATGTCTGTCTGATTGCAATGAGTAAGGTTTTACTAGAAAATCTAGAGATTTATAAATATTCTAGGATATTCTACACAGTACTATCTACACTCAAAGTACTTACAGCGTAACTAGCTTATAATTTGGGTTCTAGAAAGCAGATGGGCTCCAAAGATTTTCATGAAGCACCGCAGCAGTCAGGGTGAAGAAACTTTCACTTTTTTTTTAACTTCACTTTTATTATTAAAAAAACATAACCGTTGTTGACAGTCGGGTAAAAAGAAAAATATGATTTATACAGTTTTCCATTCCCTCTATTTCATTTTCCTTTTTGTCGACTCGCACTCGGTACAAATATTTGTATAATTGTCTATTTGATCTTGATCTATTCAACAAAGAAAATGTGTCTATTTGATGTCTACCTACATTCTGGAACCGATAATACAAGCTAGTTGGATGTAGTCGAACTCACCCAAATCGAACTCACTCAAAAATTTCTCACCCAAAATCAAACTCACCCAAAATAACTCACCCAAAAGTTCTAAACCAAATATCACAACATTCTATTATCATATGGTTTTAATTAATATTATCATATTGCTATAAAAATGAATTTATTCTGCATAGTCATAAGAAAAGATATTTTTGGGTGAGTTCGATTTGGGTAAGTTTGATTTGGGTGAGTTCGACTACCAGGAAGTTAGTTAGGGTTTATATAGGCGTAGCGCTGCCGCCGCTGTGTTGAATGTATTTATTTATTAAAGTGCATGGGTCATCAACCGGACATTCAATCATAGGTAGCTTTTATTATTGGTCATACACATGGATTAGTCGTACTACCTAGTAGTTCTTAAGTTTAATAACATTCAGGAAATCATATTTCAGGTTCTTAAAAGTATTTCGGAAGAGGTACTAAATCAACGTGAATCAATTCAAATCAATTAGCCCACTACAGTCCACTGCTGGACATAGGCCTTTCCAAACGTGCGCCATTTCGTACGATCCTTCGCCTTCCGCATTCAGTCCGTCCGTACATTTACACTTGATAGAGGTACCTTTTAAATCAATATCGAAACCTTGACGACATTCCTTTGCTATTTTTCTTTTCAGGGTAATTTGAAATAAAAAGAAGAAAATAGTATTCCCACTCCCCAGCTAACTAAAATTGTTTGTATTAGGAGAGGGTTCCTGTCGGTAGTGCAATGGTCAGGATTCGAACCCGGGATCTCATGATTGTAAGACCGACTATATAACCACTAAGCTACGGACGCTTTTTGTTAGTGTGAGGGTTTTAAATTTATTCAATTATGTTAACATTATACGTAATACCTCACGCATTGTCACTAATAGAATTTTCAATACATCGAGTTCTTGAAAATTGTAATTTTAAAGCAGAGAGTGACCACCTAATTCAACAGATCCTGGATAATCGTATTTTAAATTTATTGAGCCCAAACCACACGATTACCTCGGCAAAAGCCTGTACTCTAGATCCGGGGCAAACCGAGTTTTTGAATGACTGCGCTATATGAGTAATCATTTTATGAAAGGGTACATTGAGGGCATAAGGTCTGTGTCATTCTTTGTAAACATGTCGTTGATCGGTAAAATGCGCTCTAAAGGGTTTGGCTTGAATCATAAAAACAATTCTTCCCCTCTCTCTGCTCTCCTACTTCTCATTTTCATATTATTTTATACCTACTTTTTTTAAATAATACTTGCAACCGAAATTACTCATATTCCCTCTAAAGCTAAATTCCCTCCAACTAAACTAAATTCCTTGTGCCTTGGCTTTATGTCGGTAGTGTAATGACCAGGATTTGAACCTGGGACCTCTCGATTGTAAGGCCGACTCCCCAACCACTAAGCTATCGATACATATGCTCCCATTTGACCACTATTTCACCTGTTGGTAAGCGATGATGTGGAAAATACAGGAGCACGCTTGTCAAAGCAACCTGTTCAGTTTAGACTTAAAAACTCCCTAGTTATTTATGAGAATTTCTATCAGTTAACATAAAAGAAAGAACTGGTGTTAAACTAAACCCACTTAAAGGTGTTTGTGTGTGGCTAAAAAATGCGCTTGTTCACGATACGGTTGGTAGGAATAAAGGGGCATGTCAAGAGTACTCGAAACCACTGAGCGTGTGATGAAAACAATTATAAAAGTAGAAGAAGTAAACGGTGGTGTATGCAAGAATTCTAGCGGTATAAAGATTTCTCTGTCTACTTCAATGCGAATGACTTTGTATAAATATCTGTATGTCAAACACCTAAATGACGCTTAAAATTAAATTTACTGTATCCACTTTAATAGCGATCCACTTCATAATGAAGTTACATCACTAGCCGCTCCACATGGCAACTGGCGCGATGTTGCCATATCACACGTTGCAGTGCTTGTCTGCATCGTTCCTTGATAATTATAATTAATCAATCGATTATTGGTGCGTAGGCTGATTATCACTTATTTTGCAATCAGCTTTTACAAGAATGCATGAAACTCTGTGTATCAAAACACTGATAACATTACAGACTATGAGGATGCCGACGTAAAACTAATTGTAGATGGCAGCAGCATATGAGCAAGCAACAATAACCATCTGTTCTGTCACAATAACAAACTCATTGCTGTCAGATTTGAAGAGACAAGCAATGAAATCTACGTAGATGACAGCTAATATTGGCCATTACGAGGCACCCTCTTTAGGGATAAAAGCGTAGTCGGCATCCCCATTGAAATCGGATCAGTCGAAAAAGGACATATATTTCATCTTTACACTTCATATTAACTTATTAAGTACACTTTTCAAAAGTCAAACTTTTTTCTCAGGAATGTGTTGAGGGAACAAGTTCAAATTCATACCAAATACTCAGGTTTCTAACGTTATGAATCTGTGAAATTATCAAACTGCTAAGTGAACGACATGAAAAGATATGGCCGCTTAAGTAGCAAAGGTTGTCCCTCGATTCTATGCTATTACTAAAATTGCTATGTACGGAATCCTTAAGGCGGAGTCTGACTCACACTTGACCGGGTATTTCGTGCGTATTTTTGTTGAAATTAAACCGATGGCATAGTTTTCATTCATTTTAATATAAATTTATTTATATGTGCTTCAAATAATGTTTGGATATTTTTATATAAGAAGTATAATTAATATGTAAACACAGTTTTTATTACTTTGTTTTCATAGTTGCTTTTTATTTCACTTTCTCAATGTAGACAGTTTTATAAATTTCGCAGGTGTTTGTTTCTAGCTTATAATTTTTTCTTTACAATGAAATTAGTTCATATATTTATTTATGAGCAGCCTTTGCTTTGTAAATACAGCCTCTAGTGAGTTGTCTGTAATCAACTGCCAAAATGGAATGAAAATTGTGCCACATTTTACTAGACCTTGCTACAAGCCTCATCATCTAAAACATGAAATCGCTACCGTTGTCTGTTCACGTAGATCTTTTTAACCACTCAACGAATTTTTAATCAGTTTTAAGCAATAGAAGTTTAAAAAAGGGTTTATATGTAAATTAATTCAGGAATGGGATAAGTATTCCATGCGGTTTTCGTTGCGGGTACCAGCTGGTGTAGTTATTAATGCCTGGGATCTAAACTCCTAAACGTAGAGGATATACTTCATACAAAATAAAGTTAGTAAGTAGTAAATTGAAAGTTGTCGGTGGAGAGTGAAAGTGTGATGTAGCAGACAGATTTATTGGTACCAATGTGTTATGTTTACGATGGGATTGACATTGATTCCTTCGTTGTGTAGCATGTGCCGCGTTGCTAGTCTTGACTATGAATAGAGCATTTTTTGCTTTTTATGTGCCTTGTTCCACGTAGTTTTGACTATAATAAAATAATAATAATAATTTTTTTATTCATTAACAAGGTTTACATAGCCTCTTTTATATAGGTAAGCATGGTTAAATATTTTATATGTCATAATTAGTCACTTTTTTATATTACATATTATTTCAGCTATTTATACAGATCATATATTGGTCAAAAAAGAGGTTTTTTGTACTGAACTCCTAGATAAGCTGCCAAGCAGCCTGTGTTTAGGAGATACAGTTCTCGTCTCTATCGGATTATGTTCACAATGTTAATAAATAGAGCATTTATTGCTTTTTATGTACCTTGTTCCACGTAGTCTTGACTATGAATAGAGCATTTTTTGCTCTGTAAACGGAAGTTAGCGAGTTTGAGTTTCTTACTAGATTTAATTCGGATATTGAATATTTTCTGGTGCAGTTTAACGCTGACAGTTTCCTCAATTGACTTGTTTAGTAATTTATTCAATAATAGCATTTATTCATCAATGTAAGCAGGTTACAAATCAATCAACCAATTACTTAGCCCACTGCAGTTCACTACTGGACATGGGTCAATGAGCGCCATAGCACCCGATCTTTCGGCTTGCGCAATCGGTCTGTCCCTGTCATCTTTTTCTATATAATTATCACATATTACGGTTTTATCAAACCCGTTAGCTTGTGTAGGTACTACAAGTGTGGCCACCATACAAAAAGTGTCATTGCATCTTTACTCAACGTAAACACGCATGTCGTGTTTTACGCGTGTTACGCACTCATGATTATTCATACTTACCTATTGTAATTTCAAGAATGCTACTTGTACAGTCACTCTAAACTTGCTGAGTACTAAAAAACACAAACGATCACGATATGGCCACGACATTAACACATTAAGAAATTATAAATTTTCACCGGACTTCGGACTTTTATTACTTAACCAACAGACTTAAACAACCGACAGTGTTCTAAATTTTGTTCAGTTTGGTCTAGACAAGAAGAAAAACCTATGCTTAAAACTATTAAATAAAAACACAAGGGTTATTATTTTACCCGCTGACAGGCGTCCATAAATTTTCTACTAAGATTAAGTATTCAAATGCGTGTATCACGACAAGCGACTGCATTTACACGTACATTGCACTTTGAAGGGAATGTTTACTTCATCTTTGCGTATATCTAGCTTCTATCTACCTATTTATAATCTAAAATGGACATTATAAGTTTGCTTTACTACAGAATTGACTAATTTTAAAACTGTGTTAAAACTGTTAACATAAATTAGACATTTATTAAGTACTAGCTGTCGCCCGCGGCTCCGCCCGCGTGGATGTCGGTTATCGCGAATCGGGGTATGAAAAATAGATGTTGGCCGATTCTCAGACCTACCCGATATGCCCACAAAATTTCACGAGAATCGGTCGAGCCGTTTCGGAGGAGTTTGGCAACGAAAACTGTGACACGAGAATTTTATATATTAGATTATTTATGACTTATTTTTAAATGTACATCAAAACATGTCAATTTATTTATTTCAATTAATATTAGTTTCATACACTACTAACTTTTGACATTACACGAAGTAATAGGAGCCCCGAAAGGCGGGGCTCCTTCGTTAATTTACAAGAATCAAATATTACTGCTACTTCTTTCACGCTTTCCCATTCAATTAAAACATCTTTTCAGATAACTATTTGTTACAAACATTACTGGTTTTCATCTTCATTACTCAATTTAACTCAAATTGTTTGTAATATACTAATAAAATCAATTTAAGTCCACGTCTGTTCGTTCACGAAGTTCGAACCTGCGACCTCGAGATCTGCAGTTGATCTCATCATCATTCATCTTTGGCTATAAAGATTCCTATAAATAATATAACTGTTTGTTTGTTGCAGTGCATGAGGATGCGAGCCGGTGTGACGTGGGGCGCGGCGGCGCTGGCTTTTCTCGCCCTCACCAGCGCACTCCGAACCACTCAGGTACGTCGTCACATTTAAATAAAACTATGCCATAGATACGGGGAGTTTTTTTTTTTTTACGTGCGGGAAATCCCCACGGATACCCCCTCCGTCGGAGCCGAAGGGGGAGGTTATGTCGGACTCGAACCGATTAAACCGCACGCCGTCTGTGGGTCGATGTGCTAGGCCGGAGGTGAGGTTGTCTTTTGACATATCCCTCGCACCCCGGCTGACCCAGGGCCATTCCTCTTGGTCTGGCCCTCCTCGGGAATTACGGGGAGTCACGATAGTGCACAAACCCATACTAATGACCCTCGCTTTAAAATGCCATAGTCAAGGGGAGTAACGATAGCGCGTAAACCCATGCCAATGACCATCGCGCCTGGCTTTGAAATAAAACTATGCCATAGTCACGAGGAATCACGATAACGCGCAAACATATACCAAACGAGATAGTCATGCTCGTAATAAATATAATAAGAGTAATTAAAATTTTCTTATTAGCACATATCTACTCGTATGTGCGATCGTGGGGCACTTGCCCGAGAAATTATGTCCACATATAATTACCTACTAATCAACTTGATAAATGAATCGCGTTTCATTCATGTTAGTAAATCAAATGAGTAAAAGGGAATTGACGAAGCACGAGACAATTAAGAATATTTTAATGTATGAGTTTTGGCTTAGTTCAATGTTTCCGCGCTAAATAACAAGTGGTATTACTTGGCTTTAAAAATTTTTCATATAAAATGTACGAAAACAACATGTTGTAGTATATAACACAAATAAGGCATGGCTGCATGCAACAAAACAAGCAACAAAAAATAGCAGGCGAGATTGAATTTACGTGTAAGAAGGTGCTAGAGGCACGCCAGATGTATGCAAGTGACATGCTTACCTCTTAAGTGGACGTCTCGAAATTGTAGATGAACTGGCAGGCATACACTCCGGGATATGAAGATCCAATAAGCGGGTTAAGTCGGTTCGAGTCCCACATAACCGTCACGATAAATTATCAAAATCTCGCCTTTCCTGTTTAAATTACGCATTACAGTAATAGATATGATGAGTTATTGCCCATGTGGCTGCAAACTATTTGTCTGTTACCGCCACAAGATGAGATTACGATATTTTGTAAGTGCGGTTACTTTATGAATCGTAAACGTTTTGAAAGTGAGAAACATGTTGCATTAAGAAAACAAGTAAATCAAGTTATTGGAAGTACTTTTCCGTTTAAAGTTCGTATTTTAATCTATATTGAGTTTACTTTATGACGTAAACGAAATGAGGAAATTGTAAATAATTTATGTCATAGAACAACTAGTCAATTTTTATCTATTAGTTAATCTATGAGGTTGCAGCGTTAGACGAGTAAGTCCAAAGTCGCTGGTTTGATTCCCGTTCAGTGCAAATGAATTATATCTAAGTTTCTCTATTAAAATAATTATAAGTATTTACAAGTACAGTTATCCATATTCTAAAACCATTTTACAAGCTATTGAAGCTATGGTTTCTTTGGATCTAGATAGCGCTGTGGAGTATGACGTAGACTATTGTTATCCTACTAATATTATAAACGCGAAAGTTTGTAAGTATGGATGAATGGATGGATGGATGGATGGCTGGATGGATGGATGGATGGATGGATGGATGGATGGATGGATGGAAGGATGGATGGATGTTTGTTAATGAAAATTTGATTTAAATGAAACTTTACATTATTATAGCTTATCAGAATATCACATATGCTACAATTTATAACGATAACCGATTTTATAGCGATAACCGACCTCCACGCGAGCAGAGCGGCGATCAAAAGCTAGTTGTTAATACGAAGAAAATAATATTCAAGCAGCTATATTGTTTTAATCCATCAGTCTTCGAGAAAGCGTCAAGATAATGCAACTGTAAATCATTGAAACGGCTGTATAAAATATCTGAACATTGACATGGGATTATTTTAATAATGGTTATTGAATGTGAACGGTACTTTCATTTTAAATAAGTCATTGATCATCATTTACACCCAGTATGTGTGTTTATGGAGCCTCACTAAAATCCTCGAGGAATTTGGTTTTGGTGAGAACCTCAAGTTTTACCAGTCAGATGGCAGTCGTACAAAAACTGAATGTGAAGGAGGAAGGGTAAACGGACTTGGGTTCTCAGGTGAAAGGTGATGATGATGTGATGAAACCTGGTATCAGTGGTGTAACATCAAAAGGAAGGACTTATAACCTCACTAGTATGGACAACAGATCTGGGAATCAAAACCGGGGAATATTAACTGCACTCGTTGCAGGCAGGAAGGAATATTTAATTAAGAATCCACAGTTTTACTACCCTTTGTTCATTGTTGGAACAATTTTTATGTTATGTGAGTGCGGAAAAGATATTAAATATGATGAAATAAAAACATTCGCTGTTTGGAAAGGATTGTATGACTGTTGAACACTTCGACACGTTTTTATAAAGTTTTACATTCATACCTTTTCTTGTAGAGAGTTGAGTTGAGGGGCTGATATCCCAACGAGCACTCAAAATCCTAATTTCATTCTAAATGGTTATGTTGAAATCAAACCGCACCTGGGGTAATCAAACCAGAGAGTATTTTTTCCAAGTTATCGTCAACTGCAAGCTGTCGAAGAGGCTATGGTGCTCTCAGGGTTGGGTCCTATAGAAGCCTGTCGTATATTTATATTCCCCTAGTCCCCCCTGACCCTAGTTTACTAGTTTAGTAACCTAAATCCACAAATTTCCTCTATTGTGATAAGAATTTCCGTTTCAACATTTAATCAGACAATTAGTCTATATAGCGTCCAATGTGGAACACAGGCTTCTCCTAATCCCATAGCATACAAACCTCTACTTTTTTATCCAGTTCCATACATATCCCAACCTTCTACAGATCATTAGTCTACCTAGCTGTGAAGAGCTTTACCTATTGTTAGCTGGTTCTAGAATGCCACCCAGCTGAGTCTCGATTTAGCTAGTATAAGAAAAGATTGTATACATATTGTCCAATTTGACAGGTTGTCTGGCAGATTGCCTATACAATTTTTCCTCAGTTAAATCACGATTCAGCTAAGTGACATTCTAAAATATGTGCTAAGACTCGCTTACTTTAAACTACCTACATATCATACAAAACTGAAAGAAAACACTGTATAGCACCGTCAACTCCAAGGTTGAACAGATACGGTTACGATTTGTTTATTTGCATTACTGCACAGTGGTTACACTCTGAATGGTCGCACTTAATCATTTTATTGACTAGCTCAGATCAAGAACTATTAGCGTATTTAATTACAGTTAAAGCGTTCTGTATTGAACCATATCGGCTCAGATTTGATCTGTAATAAAGACAACTGTTGCTTTAAAGACAAAAACAAACTTGTTTATTAGAGAGACAAGAGTAATATTTGATACACAGGGGTTATGACTTACAACTCCACAGAACGAGATGAAAATGTATATCCACACCATTTGAATCGCTAAAAGGTCAAAAGTGGTAGGTAAAGTCGACAAAGAAGATACAATTGCACTTTTTCGTATAAAGTTGTATGTGAAGGTGCAATCGTATCTCTTATGTTGACTGTACCTAGTTTTAGTAGACAGTGGTCTTACTTGGCAAATCTTACAATCCGGGGTCCTTTAAGCGGGTCCCCATTGTAAGCTTTGTGGGTTTCTTTAATAGTAACCCTCTTTTCTGATACTGTGCTGTGATTTCTGAAACTTTCCTGTAACTGAAACCATGACACGACCTGTATAAAAATACATAATATACATTCATAACAATTAAGATAGGAAAAATATTGAATAGGTCTAGGCCGGATTTGAACCCGCGATCTTTGCCTTACAGGGGCAATGTTTTGACCATTAAGTTACCCTGACCTCGCCCGAACCAATCCAAATTTCTCCTTTATAACCGTCTTTGAGGTGACGGTGGAGACGAACGTTTTCACGAACTATCGGAAACTATGAATAATATTTCAATAATTTTTCAACATTGATTTTTTACTACTCAGCCCAAATACGAGTATTTAGCATGCAAAATGCTTAAAAATATCATTAAAAAAAACCTTTAATCACTCTAATAGTATTTAAAATGACCTTGTTAATCTAAAAGCATATACCATATCTCATAATCATCTTTAGAATAACCTACATATAATTTCAAGATGTTTCTACTTACATTTTAAAACTAGTTAAACTGTGTGCATCAGTAAATACTAAGTTAAGCCGTAGAGTCAACTCTCAAACGCTCCACTTACTGACATTTGAGCAAATGAAATATAAGCAAACCGGTCCACACGTAACTAAGTTGGTAATTATAGCTATGTAATGGAGGTAATTTGTTAGTAATTTCTGTATTCGCTTTGGATTCGAATATTGAAACACAAACTGGTGAATGGTAAAATAATGGTAAAAAAGAAGGTGTAGATTGAAGGAAATTGAAATGAGATGATTGTGCAGTAAGTTTTTAAAGAGTAACCGCAACTAAGTAGTTATTTTAAATCTCTCCAGTCAAGCTAAATTGCTTGCGTTTGGAGTGGGTATATGTGCGTTAGTAGGGGGTTGAAAGATAATGTGACGAGAGTCAAAAAAGAGTAATGATAGTATTATAACTAGGCCAAATCGATCTTGAAAACCGTTGCTGATTGCTGGCTGAGTTTATAATAGTCCTCACATCACACTAAGGCTCGTATTCTAGAATGGAACTCATTTCTGAATCTCGATTTATCTAAGGACAGATTGTATAGACAATCGGTCAATCTATCAATACAATCTGTCCTCAAATAAATCGAGATTCAGAATTGAGTGTCGTTATATAGAATACGGGCCTAAAACAACCTGCCATACTTTGCGTTCAAACAGAATTATCGGTGCTAAGCGGGCTGTGTCAACGCATTTTCATAAAACACTTAACTGATTAACAAGTGAAATCATAGTTTTCACTGCCATGATATAATAATAAGTAATATCGATTAGATTCGATGATTGTAAACATTGCGAATGAATTTAGTCAAGAGCGCTCACCTCGCTTTCGCTTGCGAACGCGAGCGCCATCTCGCTTAACGCAAATCACTTTTAATAGGCTTATTATTAGTGCACACGCCATTTTTATGCTCTGTTAGTTGTGATGTATGAAATATATTTGCTTTTTTGTGTATAAAAAAAGAAATAAAACAGCGTTAATATTTGAGTAGCTTGTGCTCATTAAAGTGTTAAGAACGAGACGAAACTGTCATTACATGGAAAAAAATCATAGTGTGTTGTAGCTGATGCCTATTAAAAATAAATTATTCCTCAATTAATTTATTTTCTCTTTCCTTGGTCCGTTCATTAAGCTGCACCTACTAATGACAATGAAGGCCTGTAACTAAAGGCCATAATTTTTGGTGTCACGCCCTTCGCTTTTCACTCCACTGTACTCAAGAAGGGACCTAAACCTAGGAAATGTATTACTGTAAGTAATTGACATGAAGCAAAGAACAGAATGCACCTGATCACCACAAAAAGTTTAATCTTAAAAATACTCTCAGGTCATCTAAAAAACGAAGTAAACGTTAAATTTATTCCAAAAACTAGCTAACCTAGAACAATTAAGGCATTTTTAAACACTCATTTAGCTCTTTGAGAAAGTGTGAAATATTTAAGAATACATAATAGTAGGTAATAAGATTGCATTAAATAATACAGTGAAATGAGTAACAGTTATATCATAGTCACGGTATCTTAGCGGAGCGACACACTTATGGAAAATGCGCGACGGAAATACTTCAAATACTATATATTTAAATGTTCTCAGCAGCACATTGGGTAGCAGTAGCTGGTGTTGTGTTATTATTCACCTGATGGGGAAGTGGTTATCGGGGCCTATGGACGTGGGTAACACCAGGGGCGTCACACTCTTACTGCTGACCATGTAAAAAACTTCTAATGCCATTCTTGAAGGCCAATATTATCTTTCTACTTTAGGCCGTCAAGCTAAGGGCTACTATTGCAGCATTTTAGGTGACTATCGTTTTTGAGACTGCACTGTTAGCTCAGGCCTCGTGTTGAAATGCAATATTATATGAACAATACTCTTTGTACACACATGCACAGATCTTTCTGCATTTTTTAATTGAATATACTATGCTAGCAAGTGTGAGCACTTCGATATTTCTCGGCCTTCCTTTAGCCTTCTTTTACGAGGATTTCTGAGATAAATTAATTCTGAAATGTTACTTAGTATTAATGACTTCAATATTAAATTGCTTGATTTAATAAAATAATTTCCATGAATTACTGGTCTAATAAATATTAAACATTTGCACAGGTTTTGTATATATTTATAAATTAGATTTTAAATTGCAGTTATTTATTAATATATGACTATTTACCATCTTGCAGTAAACAGGGAATGTTTGCTCAAGGACGTTAGGTCTGATTGCGAGGTCTTAACGTCTTTATGAACTTTTGCAGCTCACAGTAACTGCGAGAATCTTATGCTTGTTTTCTAACCAAGTAGTATACAAGAAAAAAAAAACATCTACAAAATAAAAAAATCACAATCCAGATATACGGTGCGCTAATAAAAAGTAAATAAATCATAAGACACATTATTATTGTCTTTAAAAAATAGAACAGTATAAATCTGAATTGTGTAATCTTCATAACAATTCATAATTGGCATAAATTTTCATAACAATTCATAATTCACATAAATTTTATCACACCATAGTACAATTGACATAAATCGAGACGAATTACCGAGAGTCACGAACGTGTAATGCAAATGTGTTCGAGGCGGGCGTCTCGTGCCTAACTGCATACACGATATTGCTAGCATTCTCATACGGATTTACCCATCTATAGTACGCTTAAACTCCTATATTAGGAGGTGATATTAAAAATGGCAGGTAAAATAATATGGGTCCTAACTACAAACTCCACTACCATCATTGAGAATTATTTTTTATGCCACGTAGAGGGCTAAGGAGAACAGTGTCTACCTAATTAAAAGTAGTTACCGTGGCCTATGGACGTGTGCAATATCAGGGGCGTGACCACTCGTGCTGCCGAGACCATAGATAATAGAATAAAATAATATAATTCAGTACTTTAAAGGACGATATAATCGATGTAATAATTAAAATAGATGATTATTGAACTCATACAAAATAACGAAGCAGGTTTTTTAGCGGACCGCATCACCTTTTGAATCTGTACTCGTTAGCCCAGATCAACCTGTTGCTACTGCAGTCTAATAAAATCGTGCGTGTTTTTAAACAATTATCGGTTTTAAGACCTGAGTTCAATGTACCTACGAACGTACATATATTTTCATTATTGTAGTGAAGAATACTGCAGCGTGTTCGTTGTTGCACTTTCGATAATGACTGGCATGACAAGAGTTTTAAGACTGGTTATATTTCTGATGTGTTTACAAGCAGATTGTTATTTTGCTATGCAAGGAAAGTGGCCACTAATCATACGAACTGTCAGTTTACAAACGGTTACGGATTGTGCCATTAATATGTTTATCTTGAAGGGTTGTGACCTTCAGGGAACCTATTTGATGGGATCTACAACTCATAGGCCACAAATACAATAGATTGGATTTGCGAGTCCAGACACAAAAAAAAAAATAGTTTAAATACGAATAATAGAAAATAATAACGAATGGATGAGAATAAATAAATTAATAATTTAATTTATTTAAAACATTTATATGCCTTTAGATATGCCATAGAACCTGTACTGTTAGTTGTCTATATTTTTCATGGCGGTAGTTTGTTTTTCCCAGTCGTAGATTTAGGGGGTAGTGTAATTTCTGCTTTAATATTGAGCAGCAGCCGGTCATTCTGATAATTGAGATGAATATTCAATTCAGTTATAAAATCACACACGAATCTGTGAATGTAAACTATGTCCATATTTCATCACTACAAGCTTTTAAAAATTATTTGATACAACGTAGTTCCACCTGTATTGTTTTTCAAAATTATTTGAAATCACTCACGTTTAACACGAAAATCATCCAAAATGCAGCATCTAACGAGCCACAATAACAATCATATAAAAATTACCCTATCAGCTAAAGAGACAATCTCAGCAACATTTAAAACTAATGACATAATTCTTAAGCGGCAGTTTACGAAAATGGTTCGAATTACGTGTTACACAAACACGCCAATATCCTAAATTGTAATTGGTCCAGTGGTAGTTTTGTTATAATTTCGGTTGAAATAATCAAGTTGAATTCAACTAAGATTCAGGACACTATTTCTAATTGAGCATCCTAACCCTGTCTTAGATACCTGATTATGGCTGTCCAAGAAAGTCCACAGAATGAGGCAAGGCTGGCGAGCCTCTGTCATTTTTTTTCTGTCGTAATCGGGGTCAACGGGCTGCTCTTCCCGTACAACTCGAGATAGAGAGAAAAAATATCAAGAGAAAGACTAGTAGAGCAGATCCCTGTTTCCAAAAGTGTTAGCTTTGTATGCTACCTGTTTTTTTTTTGACTTCGAGTGTGACTCCAATGGTGACGAAGAATAAATGGTGAAGTGTCCCGATAAGGTGGCGCTTCTAATGTACTAACTACTTAGTAATCTTTCGATATTTACACTTCGCGTGTAAACGCTGATAATAAAAAAAGAAAAACATAAACAGCAAGGCGTATTAGTGTCAAATGCTGTCCATTATCATGTGTTTAGCCCTGTTCACACGCTTCTTCAAGGTTTCCGCGAATATCGGCATATTGTTCACCTCAGCGCAACAGCGTCGCCGTGAACTTACGGGTCACTGCAGTTCACGGTGCCATACGCCTGATGATTGTAGTCATCATGTACTAATGTATTATAGATTAACGACTAGATCTTTTGTTTATAAAGAATATTACCAATCCAAATTTCTAATATTCGCTTTTACCCCTACAACTAAGTTAAATTGCTTTTGATAGGAGTGGGTTCACGTGGGTTGGTGGCCAGGATTCGAACCCGGGACCTTTTGATCGTATAACCGACTTCTTAACCACTAAGCTACCGACGCTTATCATTTGTTTTGTTTCTTTTATGAGTACTGGACTTAAGATAGAAGGAGGTTAACGAAAAATGGAGCTTAGCACTACAATATTTCTGATCCCTTTTTATCATTAGTCTCTGAGCCTTTTTACATCCCAGTTGGGGTCGGGTCCAGTCTAACTTTGTAGCAGGTAGAACACGACGGTATTTCCGTCCAATTGAGCAGTCCGACTGGGGAAGTACTTCCGCCCTACAGAATGCGACGGTCAGTCATAATAACCTCGTGTTATGTTCCCAGTGGTGAGTAAGGTAGCCAGAGCTCACTGGAGAGTTTTTGTTCTGGCAGTGGGAAGACCTAAGATCATCGGAAGGACACCATCATTGAATTTACAATATACATCAATGGAAGCCAAGGCTACAAAATGTAGGCGGCGACAACTACTGCGTTGCGTTTCAATGTAATTAATAAATGCATTATAATAAATAAATTTTCATAAACTTAATTCCTTTGTTATCCAAATTAATTGAGTAGTTAACATAATTACGATTATATAACATCATTTTGAGTAAAATCATAACAGTTATATTTTATTTCCTTGTTTTTATATATTCCGTCGTATAACTCAATTCCTATATAAGCGATTGTGATATTTTATCATTATTAAAATTACGGGAATTAACGCGATCATGGTATAGGTACTTACATAAGTCTTCAACTTTGATCATTTTATAATATTATTAAAATATGATCAAAATTGCAGTCTTATTTGCATCTTATTTCAAGGTTCCGCAGATTAGACATATTCATAGTGATTATACATAGTGTTCTATTACTGCTTAATAAATATTAATAGCAAGTATTTACAGACATAATAACAAACGTACAAATTAGGCAGTAAAAGTCATAACTTTATTGAGGTTGAAGGTTTTATGTAAAGATGATCGAATATTACTAGAGTCTATTCACTACCTTTTCAGTAAAACTGAATATCTAGGTACTTGGTATTTATTAGACGCTGTTAAATGATATAATATATTCATGTGCACTGGTAATTTTATAGCTATCATCATTCAGAGTATTATGGTTTTAATAGCCAATTACATAAAGTTTAGAATTATTGAATTGACTCAAACAACATATAAATACCTTACATTACGTATATTACCCTGCAGGTAAGCGACGGTGGCCTATTAATGCTTATAACATTAGATGTATTACTTTTCGATCTATTTCCCAAAAGCGACTGAATTTTTGTTTGATTTGACTGATAAAGAATAAAATCCTAGTAGCGATTTTCTTTCAGCATTTGATGAGGAAGGTCACTAGCAGTCTAAATATAGATTTTTGTAGTATTCTGTTCGTTGCATTCTCCGTCATCTTGAAATGAAGGGTGAATTTTTGTTTACTGATTAAGTCGTTTACTTTTAATTTTACGCGAAATATGGCCATTATACCATATGGCAATAAGGCCATTGGATAGTCCACTGCAATAGGCTACTTGATTGAACTAGAAAATATAGAACTTATTTATGTCTTAGTATGATATATAATTCAGTAATATTTATGACCGTGAGGACATGAGTCAGTTTAAATACAGCCTTTCGTTTCGAGAAGGTCACTCCCCAGCACCTACTTAGAAAAAACTTTTATAGATAATAAAAGATATATATTTAACTTATATAGATAACTTATAGCAGTACTGAACGCTATAAATGTGTTAAAGTGTGGGCTGAAGATAAATAACAGTTAATCTTATATCTTATTTAAAAGGTAAAGGTGTGCTAATTTAGTTTTTATGGCTGACTGTTATTATGGTATCGATTTCGTAATCATACATCGATAGAAATATCTCTAAATACTAATTGGTCGATTATAAAAAGGTATTTTAATATCAGGACTGGCAAAATTACAAATTACAGTAGTCAAAAATAAATGTTTAAAAATGATCGAAAAGTAATATGTATAAGAAAAGTAAAGTAACCTATGGTTTCTATTGTTCGTAAGAATATTGGAAGACACTCCACTGGCGCCTCAAAGACAGACGATATAGGAGGAGAAATTTGAATTAGCCTGGGCGAGGTCTGGTCGCATAGTGGTCAAAGCATTGCCCCTGGAAGGCACAGATCGCAGAATCAAACCCCGTCCGGACCAATTCAAATTTTTCAGCACCGGGCCATCAAAATAAAATACCGGGTCGCACCATTCCTGCTCGTTTTTGTAAAATAATACCTGCTACAGATCGATGCATCGTTTATTAATTTAAATGAAGCTGGATTTTTAATAGTGAATCCTAAAAATAAATATAGAACCTGACTTGAAGTGGAACCAGACCTTAGGATAAAACTTTCTTCATTTTCCACAAACTTGTATTCTTTAGTAAAAAATAGGCTCCATAATTCGCACTAAAATTTAGTGACTAACTAGGTCATCATCATCATCTACTTGCCTTGGTCCTAATTATTTGGGGTCGACGCAACATGTCATTCTCTACCATAAATTCCTGTCAGATCTCATTTTCTCAGTTACTCCCTTCTTTGTCATATCATCATTCAAGCAATCCATCCATCTTTTCTTGGGCTAACCTCTTTTCCTAAGCGATCTACATTCATACTTTGAACCTTCCTTACAACATTACTTTTCTCTCTTCTCATAATATTTCCATACCTTGACAGTCGCTCGGTATAGGATTTGACAGTCGTTACCGCATGTCATAAACGTCAAATCCCATACATTCGTCATTCTATTCCATTAAACGCCGGACAAGGAATTGCCACTTGTCTAGAGTATCTGTTACTACGTGACGTTTCTATCTGTTAATAATACGTCATTGGTTTCAAGATGAGAGGTTATAAGAAAATAATAATTATGAATGGAATGCACTTTAAAATATATTTTGCAACGATCAATATTATCTTCTCAGATTTTTTTACCCGACTGTCCTTTTAAAGTGCTACAATCAGTCAGAATGCGTTTATTAAATTGCCTGTCAATCCATCTCTGTAGTTCATACCATAATTTAACATAAGGAATTTAAATATTGAAATACGAATTTCAACACGTATCACATACTTTAACACTAATTCTTTCGAAAATTAACTCCAACTATCGGTCTGTAAGAGATATTTCTGTGGTATAAATAGTTCATGACGCATTGCATAAATTTATTATAACTAGGTACTATACTTTTTTTTTTCCTAGATAATTTATTTTATTATTTATTATATTTTACAATTTCAAAAGCTTACAGCTAACAAAAGAATAGTACACACGACAATTTTATATGATGGCCAATTATAAGCTTTCACATGTAAGAATGTTTAATAATAGTATTACTAATGCATGCCTGCAACACCGGTAATGTCAGCCTATATTAAGTGGGAGATTGACAGTGATGGGTTTGCGGTGCTAGCTGGTACATCTACTGATCAATGGACGAAGCCCTGTCGTTGATTTTCCTTTCAGCGTTGATTACTAAGATGACGTATCTCTCTTCAGTGTATATCCTTAGATAAAGCAAATCAGACGGGGCAGGCATAAGAGCCTAAACGCCCGACTGCCTCTGACATCTTATTTCCGAGAGCAAAGTCTTTGCCAGAGCTTCATCAGTTGTTTAGTAAGTGCATTAGTGAGTGAGGTTGACATGAGCCCTGAAGGTATTTGTAGGGCTCTGAACACACGTTAAAGCTACTACGTAATATGTAATTCAATTATTTGTAGCTCTTCTTCTTTAGTGTTTATGGCATCTTGTTCGTCAAATTTTACTTGTCCAGTGTGCTACCTTGATTGCGTTCTAAAAGACGCTCATGAGCTCCTCCGGTGCATATTTATATGGGTAATTATCACACCTTGGCAGGTGGACTATGGTCTGTGGACTAACTCTACACCCGCACCGCGGGTCCGCGTCATTTCAGAAACCTAAAGCAGTTATCCTTGCTTCGATTGACCTATGTCCGAAGTCTGTTTAAGCACTTCCATGTGGACCAGGGAACTTTATATCCAGGGAGAATCTCCGACAGCGGAACGAAAGCGGGCGGTGGCGGGCTCTGTGCTTTCTAGAGATTAAATCTGGCTTTTGGATGATTTCCAACGTTCCTTGATCTCGTTCATCAATATTTTTCTCCGCCATCGTCACAGGCACTACGTGACGGTCTCTCGCGCATTGTTGCCAGCAGTCGTAACTAATTTATCGGCAGCGGCAACACTGAGTGAAATAATCGTCTAATTCTATGTCAATGTTATCGTATAATTGTGTTTTAAAGTTTCAACATTCATTAACCGTTTTTTTTTGTTATTTGTAAACAAGTGATGACAGGTTTATCATTTTAATAGTTGTTGCCTGTGGCTTCGCCTGCGTGGAATTTGGGTCCCGTTCTCTATGCACCTACTTGGGCGTAACCTACTTGCTAAACAAATAATAATTCTCAATTTGGATACAAGGCGCAACAAATCTTAGCAGCTATGTAAACCTCAAATGAAAGGCTGTAGTTAAACCACAGACTAAACACGGTTCATCTTGGCTAACTTGAAGTGAAGCCATTAAAAACTTATTTTATATGTCGAAAGCAGCTAAATGGAGACGTCTTAAATATAAGGTGGCTTTAAATAAGTATTATTATATATTGTTGTTGCGGTTGTGTCTGGTTGTTTCCCTTTTTAGACTACGGTAGTAAAATAATAGAGATAAGAACAGCTGATGAGAAGCTTTACCTCTATGTATCCTTGCTTCACCCGAAGGGTACACCGCGTATTGTCAGTTACACCTAGATGTCACATTTAGACGCAATGAGATGATCATAATATTATGATAAGTGATAAGATTATCTTTTTCTGATTTATTAGTGTATAAGCCACGTATTTAATATGAAAAAAGTTACTAGCAGACTAGCAGACTGGTAAATGTTACTTGGCAACATAATTTTAATTATCAAAGACATTTGTTTTCTCTAGGCAATGTTTTTTTTTCAACGGGTCTCATGCTGTTGTTAATTATTTGCAAATTTTATAATTTTTGACGTTATCTGCGTTGGCCTAATTATGATGTGACTCTCAATTTTTTATGAACGATATAGTACTATATTTTTAATATATATATATTTTGCATGTTATATTTGATCTTCTACTCAATGTAACAATTGTTTGTGATAAATAAATAAATGAAAATAAATAAATTGAACCTGAGTATAAGAATTCAGAAGGAAATTCCTAAGTGACGCTGTTATTCTGTTAACCCCACACAATACATTCACACTAACATATCAACATCTCAATTAAAAAGGTCTGTGATATGAAAACTGAGTTATACAACTTCATAGGAAGTAATTCATCGAGAAAGTATACTAGTTTTAAATATATTGAAACGCTTTGTACTTTCTCTAGCTTTCATTTTAATTAAAAATATATACTATATCCCAATTGCATTAAATAAATATGACGAATTGCCTTTGGTATCACCTAGAGATTTCCAAACTGCTTCACTTCGTACAAATCAGCATATGAGGTCAAGTTGAAGGTTGAAGTTGAAATATTAAATGAATATGTCTGTATTAAACTTTCTTATATCGCATCGCCATCGACTGTATTATGAATATTTAACAATTATCTTAGCTCTTTATATAATTCGAAGAAGCGGTGGTGTCCTTCGAAGATCACATAAATAAAGTTTGGTAATGTACTTAATAAAATTATAAAAGTTGTTAGTAAATTTGTCAGTGCTTTTGTCATTGGCTGTACCAAATTTGTTGAAATTTTAACAGAAATACATTATATCGTACTTCTAAAATAAAAAGAACTCATTCGTAAGATTGTCCCTTGTTCCAAAGAAAGATTATTGCATTCAATAATCAAATCGCCATTACAATACGTCACACAAATTTTGTAATGACTTATTTCAACGGTGGCAAGTACTATAAAATTTTTACAATACTTTTATTGTGTTCATGTCAAGGTGAACTCTGAGGGCCAAAGTAACAGCCGTTGTGTCATTATAAGATTGTTAAATGACAACTGTGCTGATGATATGTATCTTAGATAGACAGATAATGCGAATGTCCGGTTTGGTTTTCGTGCATTAACAGCTGATTAAATAATTATGTTATAAGCTATTGTTACATACATACACGCCTCATCTCCGTCGAGGCTGGCAGGTCTATATATAACATTCACAAATCGCCATAAACTGTCCCACGTCATAGGGAAACCTTTAATGGCGTGGCTGTATGAGAACTGTCGGATAGGGATCAGCCCTATCGCTTAGCTCATCTTTTACGACACTCACGGGAAAGGATGGGATACGGTTAGACGTTGTTTTAGTTTTAGATAAGTTCTATCTTACCCAATAACATCTCTGGGGCCCAAGTTAACCTCACCTAATCTGTCAAAACAAGTTTCAATTCAATTAAAAAAAATCAAAATTCATTTATTTGGAACAATCAACAGTTTAACGCAGCACAATGAAACGGTGGTATACGCAATAGTATAAACTGTGACACAGATATCAACGCCGCTTCCCGAATAACAATGATATTCCAAAATTTCATTTATTACAGTTTCAGGTTATATAAAATAACATATGAAAATGTGTAGCGCGCGCGCGTGTGTGTGTGTGTGTGTGTGTGTGTGTGTGTGTGTGTGTGTGTGTGTGTCTGTGTGTGTGTGTGCGTGTGTGCGTGAATGTGCGCGCGTGTGCATGTAGGGAGCACCCGCGAGGGAGCAGTAGTTAATGCACGTGACTCTATTCGTGCTGAAAACTTTAACGTGGACCCTTATTATATTGGAATTTATATATTATGTTAAAAATGACTCTCTTGTGTCTCTCTAACCTTTAACTATATCACTGGTATTTTGTTCACAGGTAAATAAAATCGCAATCAGCTGCGTTGACGATTTTTTGCTGTGTGGTATGTTTTTTTATATATATTTGTTATATATTGTTATATTTTATTATATATATTTGTTATGTATATGCGTATGTGTTGTTCTATATGGGTATTATAGGACTGACGACCTCCGAGGCTATAGCGTTCGACTGCTAAGTCAGAGGTCGTAGGTTCGATTCTCGCTTATTGGGTACAAATATTGGTATGTATAAGTCCATGTGTTGTGTGTGATATTGGAAGAAGAAATTGATAATAGACTGTATTAACACATTGTTTACCACTTTTAGGCAGGCAAACTAGTACACATAGAGAGTTTTTGTGCTGTCAGTGGGAAGACCAAAAGCTTTTCCTGCTTAGTCTTCTGTACTGACTCTCTCTGTTCCTACAGGGTCGGCAGCACGAGTTTGACTCCCCTGGTGTTGCTCACATCTTAAGGCCACGGTAACCACTGTCCATCCGGTGGGCTGTGAGCTTGTCTGCCTCCTAAGTGGTATAAATATAAGACGGGTTGCACTCTGGGAGTGCCGGCAGAAGTGAAAACATTTTCTTTCTTTCTTTCTTCGTTATATACATAGAAAAAGATAAAAATAACATACCATACCATACCATACCTATAATATAGCGCCAATCATAGAACCTATCACTAATTTTCTGCAATTTTTCTGTCAGAAGAAAAGAATAAATTACAAAAAGAAAAAAAACACAAAGAGTAATAAATTACAAAAAGAAAAAATAATAACAAAAAGTAATAAATTATAAAAAGAAAAAATAATCACAAAAAGTGTCAGAAGGCCAGGTTTGAACCCGGTACTATCTGAAACCATAAGGACTTACAGTTGAAGCGCTTACCGCTAAAGCTACGATGCTATTTATCGTATATAGGAAAATAGGCAGTCTATAGCTAATGTTGTATGACGTCAGTCGTCGGTTACGGTTGAAAGGTCAAGCGATCCTGACGCATGTTTAACACTTTTCACCCATCCAATGCCGCTAAAGAAGTTTTCACTTCAAAAAACAAAAATATGTACATTGTTTCAATAAGATTCAATTGTTTTATACCAGTAAAAGTAAAAATTACATTACCCGTAGCTTACAACTTATAATCACTGCGACTATTATTTCATAGATTAGACTACTCTAGAATTATAACAATTCGCCATATCTCATAGAATTCGGTCCGCATTCGCGTGACGTAAAATTTTAAACTGAGATTATTTTAACGATAGTTTAAACAATACAAAAATAGATTATTATCTGCATAATAGTTACATTAAACTTCGTGTTTCTTGCAGATTGACTTTCTAATTAATGGTTTACTTGCGTAATACGTTCGTGTCATTGACTAGTGGACACATATGAATATGATCTATATGGGATCGCGTGCCGCAGGGTCCATCGTATCCTATGAAAAAGCAGGTTGTGTAAAGAAGACTTATTCTCATTGCAGATGGCTTTAAGGCATAATTTCTTCTGGTCTACTGTCCTATGGACAAGAATGATTTTCACAAAAAGGGTGGCAATACATAGTTAATGAATTACGATTTACGTAGAGGCAATATTCCTTCAGTCATGTTATAGTATTGGACATGATCAGTATTAAAAAACTTAGTAAGTAGCCTTTAATTATGCCAGGAGCAATCGTACAATGTTATAGAACAAAATTACCCACTAGCCATTATAGTTGCCTTTTTTTTAATATTAGTATCCAAAATTATCGAAATTACTAATATTCCCTCTAACCCCTCCAACTAAGCTAAATTGCTTGTGCTAGGAGTGGGATCACGTCGATAGTGTAATGGCCAGGATTCTAACCCGGGACCTCTCGCTTAAGTTAAGGGTAACAACCGTATCTCTTAATTATAATCGGTGTAAGACGTTAAGGAGGCAGTCATAACAACCATTAAAGAAGTAATTACTTTCGAATTCATAATACAAACGAATTGATTTGTCATTTCCATTCTAAGTGCTGGTCACTTAGACTTAGCGGGTAAAGTCCGGTTTACTGGCCGGCGGGGACAAGGTCGTGAGTTCAAATTTCACAGTTGTTGTACTGTTATGTTGAACTAAATGTTAAAAGACTTTAGTTGGGCCCTTTGTGATACAAGTGAGAAATTGGTATGAGTTCGTTTTTATGTCAGTTTCGTTTTTCTGTTATTGGAGCATTCTTATTTTTGCACTTGTAGAACAAATGGTAATGCATCCAATATCCATGGCTAATTATTGATGGGGACTCCATGGTACCCGAGGAGGGCTAGATCGAGAGACATGGCCCTGGCTCAGCCGGGGTGCGAGGGATATGCACTAGCAACCTCACGCTTCGGCCTTGCACTGCGACCCACAGACGGCGTGCGTTTTAGTTGGTTCGAGTCCGACTCCGGCGAGTGGAGGGGGGGGGGAGGAGATATTGTTACATACATGACTTTCTTCCATCCTGATTACCTATGGAGTATTATAGGGCCATCTCATTTGACCTCATCTTCTCCCGTGGTTGTCGAAGAAGGCGACTAAGGGATCTAACGGATAAGGCCGTTCAAAAATCATAGTTTGCGATATATGGGTGTTCATGCTGTGTTCTTTGTGATCGCAAATTCGATACTTTAGCCAATCATTTAAAAATTCAGGTTGTCTCATAGCTTGACGTCTAATTTATCTAAAAGTAACTACGTTCAATTTCCTGTAACCTATGATTTGCTTCTCAAACTAAACTCGATGGAATTCGTTACAATAGTTTTATTTCATTCTCGTAAAACTGCCAACAATATCAAAGAGAAACTAATTACACAACTTACGGACTACAATATGTTAATTGTTATTCCTATCACCACATTACAAAACATTATTTAGTAACAAGTGAGGTATTTACACCGAGATGTGTTGATAGTGGAGTTGAAAGTAAAAACGACTAATAAGCCGTTAGCTATTCATACCACAAGCTTGGCTCAGTGCCTTCTGTTACAAGAGCACTGGAGTCGAGGTCAGATTGGCTTCTATATTTCTGGGAAGCAGAGGGTGCATTATCTTACTATTAATATAGAAAAATGTAAATAATTCCAAATAAGTCGCGATTTTATTTCAATCTTACTATTATTCGACTAAAAAGGAATAAATGGTAATTTAGTAATTAAGGAGTTACGGGCTTAAAACCAGTGTCCAACTAACATTGGTTTGAACCCTGTTCCTTACACTAACGACATGAACATACTACTTAAAACAAGCAATTTAGCTTAGCTTGAGGGCGTTTATGATTGATGACTAGTAATTTCGGATACTAGTGCTCAAAAGAATGTTAAGGTTTTTGAATGTTTGTTACTTAATCACGCTTAACAGTTGTACAGATTATGGCTATAATTTTGTACACGGACAGGTCACAGTTACGAATTACACATGAGCTACAGTTGAGTATTAAGGAGAAAGTATAGACGAGTGAATGTTTGTTATTCGATCACAATAACCGGTGGATAAAATAAGGCACAAAGATAGATTATAGTCTGGTATAAATACTAACCTAACCAGGGAATTCAACATAGAAACACCACCGAGGCAGTTAATAGTGAGCGTTTAGGTACACATGTTTTACGTAAACTCCATGCTCTATTCGACTACGTATAATTTGAAGTTATTGCACTTATAACCAGATCTTAATCGATAGATACGAGTGTGAATACTTGACCCGGTTGTTCGTAGGTACGATTCGAGAAAATGATTGGACATTAGTAAAGATTAGCGTTAATATTCAATTGGGTACCTACTTCTGTTGGTAATTTACAGATTGAAACTGAAGTTTAATTATGCAGGTGTATCAAGCGGTTATAGGCCAGCAACTCGTAATACGGAAATCAACTTTAAATAAGCGAGTAATAATAATTAATGTTATGTTATGAACTGACTGTGGCCCTGGCTTCGCCCCAGTACGATTGCAGGACATTATTCGTGGACTTAACAAAAAAAAAAAATCTGCGAAACGAACTTAACCAGTTATCAGTCGTTCGGAAGATAATTATATGCATACATACAATTTCATCATAACATATTGCTACGCCCGGCGCTTGGCCACTTCAATATATGGCCAAATTTCCATAGGAGTGTGCGAGACGGCACTATAGAAAGAGACAGCATGCCTTGACGTCACTGTTCTAGAAGGAATGGAATGAATAGAACGAGACGTCAGGCTAGAAAGAGACAGCATGCTTTGACGTCACTGTTCTAGAAGGAATGGAACGAATAGAAAGAGACACAAGACCTAATAGAACCTCCCAGAAAGTTCCTGTCTTTTTCAGAACGTACCTGTCTTTTCTCGATCTTTTGCTACTCGGCCGCGCCTTATATAAAAGGCGAGCTAACAGCCGCTGCTCAAGTTAGTCTAAGACTAGTATTCGAAGCGAACAAAGCGATAAAGTGTGTGAAGCTATACAGTGCGATTATACAAGTGACTGTGTGTTGTGTAAGGAAGAGTTTTCGAATTTCTACGCGCTTTGCTGTAATTGAAGTGAAGCTGAATAAAGCCTGCCTTCAACGGTTGTCCTCGCATTTTCTATTTAAACCGATCCCCACGCTCGTAACAACTGGTGTCAGAAGTGGGATACAAACAGACCCTGAGAAGATAAGTGCCGTGAAAGATTGGCCGACACCAAAAGATAAGACGGACGTTCGTGCCAGGCAGAGCAGGCCCGTCACCAGGCAGAGCAGGCCCGTCGCCAGGAAGAGCAGGCCCGTCGCCAGGAAGAGCAGACTCTGCAATTGAAGGCACAGCTCCAGCAACAACAGGCAGAGCAGGCCCGTCAACAGGAGGAGCAGGCCCGTCAACAGGAGGAGCGTGCCTTGCAACTAAAGGTTCAGCTCCGGGAACAACAAGAAGATCTATTTGCCTTCTTGAAAGAGTCTAAAGCAGAATGGCAAAGAGAAATTCATTCAGTGCAAGACAGAATAGAAAGCCACGACAAGAAATTTGAGAGTTATGAGGAACGGTTGCAGTCTGTGGCTCAAAACGTAAAAAAATTGGAGACGAAAATAGCTTGCGGAACAGCTGGCTCTGTAACCATTCCATCTGCACAGGCTGTCGGGAAGTTCAAAGTACCGCCATTTGATGGGACCTCCTCGTGGACTGCATACAAACTGCAGTTCGAGTCTGTGGCAAAGGCGAACGGTTGGGATAAGGAGCAAGCCAAAACAGCATTAACATTGGGGTTACGAGACCAAGCACTCAGTGTTTTAGAGGCGCTTGGAGGTGAAGTGACTTACGACCGCCTTCTTGAAGCGTTGGAATCACGTTACGGTGATAGTCACTTGGAACATGTCTACCGTGCCCAATTGAAGGACAGAAACCAGCGTCTTAGTGAGTCTCTGCAGCAGTGGGCTTTGGAAATAGAAAAGCTGGTGAGAAAAGCTTACCAAGGAGCTTCTTCGTCATTTGTTGACAGCATTTTGGTGCAAGCTTTTATTGACGGGATCAGAGACTTGGAGGTGAGAGCTGCCGTCCGTCTGGGTCACCATGCAACCCTTAAAGATGCTGTTGCTCACGCCCTTGAAGTGGAAGCTGTACGACATGACCCTCGAGCACATAGATTGCGTGAGATCTCAACAAATGAGCAACGTGTGTACCGTCGGGAATTCACACCCAGGTGTTATTTCTGCAAAGAGCAAGGACATATTCGGTCTAGCTGCCCGAAACGGACTCAAAATTCTGATCTCTCAAGCCAATGATGGAAATAGTCTGGTCATCAAAGGAGGTATTGATGGATCACCGTGCCACCTCACCATTGATACTGGAGCAAGTCGGACCGTGATTAGCTCTCGGCTGGTGAAAAATGTACCTAGAGATCATCTACATCAACTTAAGCATCTCCATCTGCAGACAGCTACCGGCCAGCGCATTTCCGTCCGAGGAGAGCAAGAAGTGGCGTTGGAAGTCGGTGATAAGACCTATTGGCATAAAGTCATCGTCGCTGATATCTTAGATGACTGCATCATTGGATTGGATTTTATGAGAAAATATCGCTGTAAAATCGACGTGGATTGTGGCGTTCTGAAACTTGGGTTCGACGAAATTCCCATGGAAGGTGGCGCATGTGGAAAAGTGTACTGTGCAAAACGAACTGTACTCCAGCCTAAATCACAGACCCTAGTGCCAATAAGACTACCTCAATATGGCATCAATTCTCATCGCTGTGCATTGGTGGAAAAAGTAGACTGCAGCAGTCCCTGGATACCAGCTCGTACTGTGGTAACAACACCAACCACAGCCGTTATAAGAATTTTAAATATGAGCGACAACGAGTGCGTCTTAAACAAAGGGACACTGCTTGGCACTTGTGAGGAGATCTCGTGGATACGTAGTTGCCAGGGTTCGACCAAAAGCGATGCCACAAGTGACAGAGAATCAACAGTGCTGAAACTACTGGAAGATTGTCGCAATGACCTCAGTAAGGTAGAGATGCTGAAGGCGCGGAACATGCTGCTACGTTATAAAAACGTCTTTTCTATGCATGGTGGTGACATTGGCAGAACTGGAGTAGTACAGCATAAAATCGAGACTGGTGAGGTAACGCCAATCCGTCAACGACCACGACGTGTACCGATTGCTCGAGAAAAAGAGGTGGAGGAAATGATTGAAGAGATGAAGAAGGACCGTATCATTGAACCCTCGGTCAGTCCATGGTGTTCTCCGGTAGTCCTTGTAAAGAAAAAGGATGGAACCACCAGATTCTGCGTCGATTATCGCCGACTGAATGATGTTACGAAAAAGGATAGTTATCCGTTGCCAAGGATAGATGACACTTTGGACACCTTAAGTGGCATGCAGTGGTTCTCAACATTGGACCTCAAGAGTGGGTATTGGCAAGTTGAAATCAGTCAACAAGATAAGGAGAAAACTGCATTTTCTACTGGAAAAGGTCTCTGGCAGTTCGACGTCATGCCATTTGGATTATGTAATGCTCCGGCCACTTTTGAGAGATTGATGGAACAAATACTTGCTGGACTGCTGGGAGGAGCCTGTCTGGTATATTTGGATGACATAATCATCATTGGAAAAGACTTCGACGATCACCTCAGCAAACTAGAGCAAGTTTTGACTAAACTACGGGGTGCCAACTTAAAACTCAGTCCAAAGAAGTGTTCACTTTTTAAACGACAAGTGAATTATTTGGGGCATGTTATTTCGAAGGATGGGATACAAACAGACCCTGAGAAGATAAGTGCCGTGAAAGATTGGCCGACACCAAAAGATAAGACGGACGTTCGTGCCTTTTTAGGTCTGTGTTCATACTACCGGCGGTTCGTGAAAAGCTTTTGCGATATTGCGAAGCCTTTGCACCGGTTAACGGAAGAAAAACGGAAATTTAGCTGGGATGAACAATGTGAAGCCGCTTTCAAAGACCTTAAGCGAAGACTCTGTGAAACACCAATCTTGGGTTATCCAGATGCAGAAAATGAGTTCGTCGTCGACACAGATGCCAGCAATACTGGGATAGGAGGAGTCCTGTCCCAGAGAAAAGGAGACAAGGAGGTCGTGATTGCTTACTTTAGTAAGTCTTTGTCTAAACCAGAGAGAAATTACTGTGTTACACGGAGAGAATTACTGGCCGTGGTTAAGACATTGCAGCATTTCAGTAAGTTTCTGCTGGGCCGCAAGTTTCATCTGAGGACTGATCATGCTGCTTTAAAATGGTTGCTACAATTTAAAAATCCAGAAGGACAAGTGGCAAGATGGATTGAACAGCTCCAGGAATACGACTTCGTCATCGAACATCGGAGTGGGAAAGCGCATGGAAATGCAGATGCGCTCTCTCGAAGACCTTGTCCGGTGGAATGTAACCATTGTGTTAGGCAAGAAGCTAAAGACAGTGTAGCGATTAGAATAATAAGGACTGATACTGTCAGCGATGAGTGGAGTAGCGAAGCCATGCAGCAAGCACAGCAAGAGGATCGAGACATCAAGCCTATTCTCGAATGGATAAGGGCAGGAACACCTAAGCCGAAATGGAGTGATGTCTCCCAAATGAGTGCAGCTACGAAGAGCTACTGGGCACAGTGGGAAAGCCTCGTGATACACAATGGAGTCCTGTGTAGAAAATGGGAGTCTGCAAACGGGAAAGACTCACATTTGCAGTTGGTTGTCCCAAAGATTAAAATTAATGAGGTTTTGAGATCATTTCATGACGGAACTTCAGGCGGCCATCTTGGTGTGAAGAAGACGTTGATGAAGGTTCGTCAACGATTCTATTGGATCCATTGCCGTGAGGATGTTGAAGATTGGTGTAGGAAATGTACATGCTGCGCATCGGTAAAAGGGCCTCATACAAGGAGCAGGGGAGCATTGAAGCTATACAATGTTGGAGCGCCTTGGGAAAGGATTGCATTAGATGTTGCAGGGCCATTTCCTGCATCGGAGTCTGGAAACAAATACATCCTAGTAGTAATGGACTACTTTACTAAATGGCCGGAGGCTTTTGCCATACCTAACCAGGAAGCAACTACAGTCGCGGAAAGACTAGTCACGGAAGTGTTTTGCCGATATGGAGTTCCTCTGGAAATACACAGTGACCAGGGAAGGAATTTTGAATCACAGGTATTTCAAGAAACCTGTAGGATAATGGGTATTCATAAAACCAGGACTACCCCATATCATCCGCAGTCTGACGGAATGGTTGAAAGATTTAACCAAACCTTGGAAAGGCATTTGGCTAAGGTTGTTGAGAGCCACCAGAAGGACTGGGATAGTCATATTCCTTTGTTCTTGTTGTCTTATAGAACAGCGATACATGAAAACACAACGGTGACGCCTGCGTGTGCAAACTTTGGCAGAGAACTGAGACTACCGGCTGATCTACTGACTGGACGTCCTCCAGATTCACCGCAAGAAATCACGGAATATGCTAGTGCATTGCGCGATAGACTAAATGACGTTCACACCCACGTCCGTGAATCTGGGCTCCAGGCAAGCGAAAGAATGAAAACCCGATACGACCGCAACTCTCATCAAGCCGGGTTCGACGAAGGCTCGTTCGTATGGCTACACAATCCGATGCGTCGCAAAGGCAAATCTCCGAAGTTGTCTCCAACCTGGGAAGGGCCGTATAAAGTTGTCACCAGGATCAATGACGTTACATACCGGATACAACGCAACCAGCGAAGCCCCTTGAAGGTTGTACATGTTGACCGACTGGCGAGATACTACGGATCTAATAATGCTCGGGACGAGCATGTCTAAGAAGGGGGTAGTGCTACGCCCGGCGCTTGGCCACTTCAATATATGGCCAAATTTCCATAGGAGTGTGCGAGACGGCACTATAGAAAGAGACAGCATGCCTTGACGTCACTGTTCTAGAAGGAATGGAATGAATAGAACGAGACGTCAGGCTAGAAAGAGACAGCATGCTTTGACGTCACTGTTCTAGAAGGAATGGAACGAATAGAAAGAGACACAAGACCTAATAGAACCTCCCAGAAAGTTCCTGTCTTTTTCAGAACGTACCTGTCTTTTCTCGATCTTTTGCTACTCGGCCGCGCCTTATATAAAAGGCGAGCTAACAGCCGCTGCTCAAGTTAGTCTAAGACTAGTATTCGAAGCGAACAAAGCGATAAAGTGTGTGAAGCTATACAGTGCGATTATACAAGTGACTGTGTGTTGTGTAAGGAAGAGTTTTCGAATTTCTACGCGCTTTGCTGTAATTGAAGTGAAGCTGAATAAAGCCTGCCTTCAACGGTTGTCCTCGCATTTTCTATTTAAACCGATCCCCACGCTCGTAACAATATAAATCTACAAAGGATAAAAATACAAAAGAAAAATGTAAAAAAAACAAAGTTTACATTTAGGATGTAATTAAAAATCACTGTAGACTTTTTCTAGGAACTTCTTTATTAATTTAACAATCAGTGGACATGGTAAAAATTTTCGTCCGGTTAACATTACATTTAGTCAAGTAGTCATCCACTTTCATAGTTAATGCATATTATTCATAATAAATAATTAATCAATAATATGATACCTACTAACAGTTTAGAAACAAATAACTCTAAGAAAACAGAGGAACCCTCGGTTTTTGGGATTAGACAATCCAAAACTTGCAACAAAATTATAGTTATGTTTGTTTAACTTACAGTTAGCGTTTGAATAGGTGAGAAAATATTATTAGCATCACAGGTGTAGGTGTTAAGTGTTAAATATGCTTACATGCTTCACTTAAGCTAACAAAGGAAATGAAGGCACTTAGCGCAAAATGAAATGCAGGCACTAAGCATAAAATTGTTGCGATTATGCTGAACACCCATGCAACATTGCGCATTTACTAGACAACGACATGTACTCTGGTGCAGGTAATACTTTCGGGGTTGGGAAATCAGGTGATAGGCGTTGTAAATGATAATAATCCAGTCAAAAAGAATAAACGGAGCCTGGACGCAATCGCTAGTAGGGCGATGATGATCTTTACAACATTGTGCTAGTGATTGGGGAAGTGATTGGTCCATATATAGTATATGTTTATTATAAAGACTATATTTTTGGGCGCGGCCAAATTACGATTATTGCTATCCATCGGGTGTTTTTCTAGTCTCTGAATATCCCAATATTTCGTAGATTAACCGAAGGTTAAACCCCCTTCGGGGCTGAACACGCTCACCGAGTGTCCGGCGTTTGAGACGCCGAGGCGGGAGCTTGTGGCGGCCCTGGGGGTGAGAGTGCTCACGCTCTCCACACTGCTCGCTGCGATGGTCCGCTGCGCGGATGCGTGGGCGGCCAGCGCCTCCTTCTGCGAGCAGGTCATGCTCGCGAAGGAAAAAGCAGAGCGGGCACGGCGCGATGAGCGAGAAGGACTCGTTGACATCGCTGCACGCGCTCGAAGGCGGCTCGGGCGACGGAGGGCGGAGACCGACCTCCGCCTCCCATGAGCGCGGGCCTGAGGGTGACGGGTGGAGCCGCCCGTCACCCTAGCAGAAGCAGGCCATGGCAGCGGCGCGCATCGTAGTACGATGCGCGCCTCCCCAAAATGGGGTTGAGTCGGGGACCGCGTGTATCCCCCTCCCGAGGAGGGCCAAACCGAGAGGGATGGCCCTGGATCAGCCGGGGTGCGAGGGATATGTCGCATGACAACCTCACCTTCGGCCTAGCACTACGACCCAGAGACGGCGTGCGGTTTAGTCGGTTCGAGTCTGACATAACCTCCCCCTCCGGCTCCGGAGGGGTGGGTATCCGTGGGGATTTCCCGCAAGTAAAAAAAAAAAAAAGGTTAAGGCCCTTTTGCTATCAAATTATAATTTTTCTAAGTTGTTGTTTGATTTCAATATGCCTTTTTAAAACTAAATTAAATCATTATGTTATCTTGAATATAATTGTACTAGCAACCAAAACACGAGAACGAAACAATTTTCCTTTCAACTTTTCAAATGAGTCGTTGCTGTAATAACAGCAATTACCGCGATATTCTTATGTGGTTGTTATGGGTAACTTTCGTGGAGAACTGAACTTTAAAGGTTGCGTCCACTATTGTGTCGGATAATGAATAGGCACCATTATGTGTTCGTACAATAAGATCAAATATACTATGTAGATAAAATGACAAAAAGTAAGGGCAAAAGTAGTAGTACCTAGTCGGAAACTAGTACGTGGTGTTTAAGTCGACATTAATTAAAATTATCGTTGGTACAGCACATGCAAATTTGAAAAGGATGGCCCTTAAGACTTTAAAGGGATAAGTTATTTTCGCATACTGCAGAAGGCGTAGAGGCGAAGATGACGGTTCGGGCTAACTGTCATTATATATTATATATATATATATATATAACACTAGACATAGTTAATGCATGTGGTTGACATACTTTGATGACTGTCATAAACGTCAGAATACGTGCCAATCCCATACATTCGTCATTCTATTCTACAATACGTCGGCTAACAAATTGCCACTTGTCTTAAGGGTCCGTAATTGATTGGGGTTTGGGGTCATTCTCAAAATATATACAGCTGTGGGGCTTTATTTAGATATGTTTACTTAGATTTTATTGAGGTTATATTTCCTTTTTCCTGATCAGTAATTATTCTATTAAATTCAAAACACACATAATATAGACCATTACGACTATCGCACGTAGATATTTAAAATGCATTTAGCGCAGCCTTGGATTACACCATATTCTTTACATAAAATGTAAATAATTATTATGGATTATTACCATAATTTATTATGTGAAAACAATTCGTAATTCGATAGTTGTACGCTTGTAGTCGCAAGTGAAGAGATAGAATGTGATTTTAACGTGTATTGGGTCCATTATCGGTAAGGTTAATGGTTGCCTGAAGCGTGAACTGAATAGCTGTGAATTGAAACTAAGTGGTAATGATGTTTCAATGAGGACACGGAGGTGCTAGTGCTGTTAATTTCCGTAATTACCTTGTATAAAAGCAATATATTTTGTTAAAGTTTAAGGTCGGATTGCATTATCGAATTACAAAGCTGACAGTTTTGTGCCTAATTAATTATTTAGTAATTATAATTGCTTCATGTTGACAAATTTTATATGTTTTCCGGCAATTTGGTAGCACCTTGCCTGAGGCTAAGTTTGGATGAAGTTTAAAACTAAAGGCACTTGCATCTAAACAGTAACCTGGCCTTTTGTCAGACATCATCGACAGTAACTCCTGCATGATTAAGCCATTCTTCTTTCAATATACCTAATATCTTGTTTTTCTTAAGACTATCTTTCTCTCTTAGTTGAACCTTTTTAACAATATAAATCTCATCTCTTTCATAATAATATCTATAATTGCTTCTTATGCTACCTAATTATGTAAGTAAATTCAAATTTGTGCAGAATAAGGTTTATTTATATTCATTTACATTTAATAACTTAGTTTTAACTCCAATTTTAAGTGAAGAAGAAGAATTTTAAGTGGATGTACATAATTCAGTAGAAAATATCAGCAAGATTAAGTAGGGGTCACCGACTGTAATACCGGCCTCATGACGTTATCATAGTCAGTCACTGTTTAGGCACTGGTAGATAGACGGTTACGTATTAAAATACCA
The DNA here is from genome assembly GCA_949126895.1 of Eilema caniola. Classification (NCBI taxonomy): domain Eukaryota; kingdom Metazoa; phylum Arthropoda; class Insecta; order Lepidoptera; family Erebidae; genus Eilema; species Eilema caniola. Next base: position 4,739,131 of record OX421469.1, on the reverse strand, counting down.
AATTTCAAATCGTACTGTACGAAATCGAAAAATAGATTTTGATACGTTACTAATAGTAGGTGTTCTGGTTTAATTTTTTTTATACCTCTGAGGTGGCAGACAAGCACACAGTCTACCTGATGGAACGTGGTCACCGTGGCCGATGGACGTGTGCAACATCAGGGGAGCCACACTCGTACTGCCGAGCCTGTAAACACGGAGAGTTTCTGTGCCGTCAGTGTAGAAGACAATACTTTTTACAACGGAGGTACTTTTTTTCACGTAGCTCGTATATCTGCATGTATTATAACAAGTAATCTAACACGAAGGGTATGGCAGAGGTCGTCTACATACCCTTTTAACCTATACGTATCCATGTCGAGGCTCGCAGTGTCCACCCCGCATAGTCCGACTTGGATAGATCAGGTTAGAAGGCTAAGGCCGAAGCGGAGCGGAGTGGAGCTCCCGCATTAGCCTTCGTGGTTATTTTTTTTATAACCATCTAAAGAAAGCCACTCAAGAATCTAATGTTCAAGATTATGAACTTTGGGATTTTGTACTTCGCGAATTTGTATTTTCGGTATTTTGAACACTCGGTCAAACGAACATACTGGATTTTAAACTACGGTCTTTCGTACGAGTACATTGTTATTATGAGCTTCGGGATTTTGATATGTACCCAGATAGACCACATGAAATTACCTATTTGAAAGCCAAGAGCGAATGATTACTTTGACAAAGTAATTATTCGAGCTGACAATGGAGATTCGCAACAGCTCTGCCTCTCCAGACAAGTGGCAATGCGTTTGTAGAATAGAATAGATTGATCAAAATGGGATTGACGTACGTTGCCGATAGTTATAAACGACATAAACATAGAAATATATGTCAATTCCATATATTCTATTATTCTACAATACGATGAACGAATTGCCACTTATTTGGGATTGCCGAACGGGATACACTGCGTTCCATAATCCTCGGAATTAAAGACAAGATGCAAGCTGTAGAAACCTGCTTATTATGTGAATTAAAAATATTTCTATGTGAACATAGACGTCGTAGTTAGAGTTATGAACATTAACATAATCACAACTAACTGTACGATCTCAATTCATGACGTCAGTCAGCGTGACGTAGCCGCTCGGACTTCAGTGAAAGTGAATTAAACCTGCATTTAGAGCTCTTTTAATTAAATATGCACATATTTACGTGGAAAAATAAACTGTATCACGATGGATTAAAGTTGATTATAAGTTTGTAGTAGATGTTGACTGTCAGTCTATGATGACGGAATTGTAACTTACATATTATTCAAATTAGAACTTTCTTCAACTCATTCACTCATGAGTGAACAGGTAGAGTCTTACGCTTAATTGTAGGTGGTAGACATTATTTATATGAAAGTGCTTGATGTCTCTGACATTGAGATTTATAATGGTGGTTTTTAACCTGGTTTTGAATATCTACAATGTATATAGATGTGAAATTAAGAGTGAATGGTTTCAACAGCCAATAAATAACAGGCAGTGAGTAGGGTAGCCAGAGCTCACTGAATATTGTGCTGTTTGTTTGTTTTCTACACTGACGGCACAGAAACTCTCTGTGTTTACAGGGTCGGCAGTACGAGTGTGACTTGCCTGCTTTTGCACACGTCCTTAGGCCACGGTAACCACGTTCCATAAGGTGGACCGAACTGTGTGCGTGTCTGCCACCTGAAAAATAAACCATTATTGGTTTATCTTTTGATGGGGGGTAATTTTCGCCTGATCCCCAATCCTCAGAGTAAGTCCTGAGCCAGCCTTATCCATCTATCAACAGGTGAATTCTTCAACCCTGTGAGCTTATATACCTAAATTCATTAAGAACACAACTCATTCTAAATTCAAATGCTACTGGAATTCAACAAATAGCAGATGTTTGCTACATTTAAATTGCGCCTCCCACTGGCATTTTATATACAGCCGCCGCTAGCTATGTTCCTATATGGCCCATGGCTATAATAGGTATTTTTGTAATAAAGTTGTTTTGAATGCCTAGTTACGTAGCAACTTCATAAATCATCACTTCAAGTTAGGTAATAATAATTTTATGCTCCGTAATGTAGAACAACAACATCTTATTACGGAATGCATGACTTTTAATAAAGTTTTTTTTTTTAAATTAATTAAAAAATATTAAAGGTCAGTGGATCAGTCAGAGGTTTTTCACCTCTAATACCAACAAAAGTGGATAAGATTAATAATTTGCATTAATATTATTAAGAGAAAATAATATGCTCTTGGACTGCAAACAGTATTATCGGATACAAGGAAGATGAAAAGTCGGAATAATTACTTGTATAATATCTATTACACGAATATTTGTTCCGTGCGGATATAGTCGTAGTGTGCGTAACACGCAACACGTAAAATTAAACAGTAGGTATAGAACAGTAGGTTAACTCAACACAATGGCGGTGAAGCTGTATAAACAGACATGCACAAAATAGAACATTAGGGAGACAGAAATTATGACATGTGTTTATATATTTATTCCAGATATACATACAATGTATATAAGATGTGTTAAAAAAGAACGGAAAATCTTTAAATTGAAATCTGTACATAGTAATTCCGTTTCTGCAACCCACAGTAAACTATTTCCAGAATAAAAAATAGCAAATGTGCTATCCATCACTAGCCAAATTCCACCCTAATTGGTTTAACCGTTCTGGCGTGATTTGTTAACATTCGTAACATCTAAACTTTTGCACTTATCATCGTAGTAAAATGCACATAAATTCGTAAAATGGTTTAAAATGTCATTGAATTGTTTGGGCGGAGTAGTCATAAATAATGTTTAAAAATGATTGAAAAATCATTCATTGGTTCATGAGATTATCGGTAGACGGCTTCACCGTCGCTTCAACGACGGATATAAAGAAAAAAAAATGATAAGTTCGTGCGAGCTCCGATGGCTCAGTGGTCAGAGTATTCGCCCTGTAAGCGAAAGATCGCGATCATTGGATTGCGATTCCTCTGTGCACTCCCAGGTTTGCTGGAAGAGAACCCAATCTGAGTTAAACTCGTCTTTGTACATAATATTTCACTTGTTTGTATAAATGCCATATAAGTGTACATAAATAAATAAATAAAAATAAGATCGTGAGTTCGAACCCCCCACCTGGACCGATTCAATATTTTCCCATCTTAATTGATAAAACTACTGTTCTATCTTTACTGTGGTAATGGTGAGGTGCACACTTTAACTACTGTACCGTTTGTTACAGTTACAATTAATTGTTACGTTGTTCACAGTTACGAAAGGCGGGCATTGAAAACGAGGCGAATATATGATTTAAAGTTTTTGAACTTACTCATTTCTTTGAAAATCGATAGTATCCCACTTGTACATATAAAGTTGTATGTAAAGGTGGGATACTATCGATTTTGCCGACTGTACCTACCGTCTTTGAGTAAACTTATCTCTATTTTTGCCCGACTGTCAAAAAAGGTTATGTTTTTTCATGGTTGGTACGTGAAGATGTGGTCGATGGTGAAGCACGCTTTCCTAGTAGTATCCAATTCACTCAGTCTTGAAGACAACTAAATTATATCTATCCGGAAACACAGATTCGTGCAGGGCATTCCACTGCTTAGCAGTACGCAGTACGCCGAATCGTTTAGCAGATATAAGTGGAATATCCTCGGTGTATATTGTATTGATGAGCATATAGACGCAGTTATTAAAAAAGCATCTAAATCACTCGGGTTTGTGATGCGAATCTCCAAGTGCTTCAATGAAGCGAAAACACTTAAAATATTATACTGCACGTACGTAAGAAGTCACTTGGAATATGCCTCACGAATATGGAATCCACGATACCTTATTTATATAGATCGAATAGAAAATATTCAAAAACGTTTTATTAAATACTTGTGCTACCACCAAAGGATTCCATATCACCCTGGAAATTACTTGCAACTTTGCAAACGATTTCATTTACTCCCACTTGTAGACCATCGAATGATAGAGGATTTAATATTTTTAGTAAAAATACTGAATAACAAAATCGACAGCCCTGAAATTTTAGGAAAACTCCAATTTAATGTACCTAGTAAACTACTTCGGATCAATCGTCCTATCAATGTACCAAGAGCAACAACAAACTATCGTCAAAATAGTTACATGGTGCGAGTGAGTAGGAAGTTTAATGAAGTCTGTAAACAGTATAATATAGACCCTTTTACTGTGAGTGTACCCATGTTGAAGAGGTGTCTAAGCCTGAACTTTTTCGCAGGTGACTAATTGATAGTTGTCAGTGCCTAGAATGTATGTTGTACTTATCTTGTATTTTTAACTTAGTTTATTATTTGTATTTTTTTTCCTAAGCTCAAAACGCAATTTTTTTTTATTGTGTCACTAGAAGTGAGGACTTATAATTGGCTCTCTGTGATGTACTTCATTAATATTATCCTGAAATATTAGCTGTTAGTCCTCCATACTATAATAAATAAAAAAATAAATAAATAAAAGTAATAAAGTCAAACTGTGGACAATATTGACACATTTTGAGCTATTGTTTACCACCGATTTTATACATATCATCATCGTTATAACGATTTCTCAGAGCGTCCAAAGTTTGCCGTATAGAGCACGGTGACTACTTATTTGATTTTGATTGGTATGTCGTTTTCTTGCGTGAGTGACTACTGCCCTACCTCTCTATTCCGAGGGGAGACCAGTGCCAAAGTCTCATCTCATTTTTTAGCAAGTACACCGAATATCAAGCGGCAATATATTTAAGTGAATTGGAGGATATTAACTAGAATATTTATTAGATTTTATACCACCTAGGACCCTGAAGAAACCTTCTAATGCAGAACCCCATATTGTTATCGCTTGGGAAAACCACAGCAGGGAGTCTTATCTTTTCAAATACTACAATTTATGTTCCGTGCTCCGAATACTGTAAGTGGCTATAAGATTAAGGTCGCGATATCTGGTCAGCTATTATTTTATGAAAGTGTGACATTTACACTTGACACTCGCCGCGCATGACAATGTGCCCACCCCCTGATCCTTGGAATGATTTGACAAATTGTCTAGATTACTATTTAAGCGATAACATTTACATATTAATGTGTGTAAGCAATGTGTAAAGGTCAAAGAAGTTGAATAATGGTTATGGCTGGTTATATGTTGTAGGTGGATTGAATTAGGTATAAGCTAGCTATACATCTATACATCTATTCTATAAATATGAATAAACTTTGTGTCTGTTTGTCTTTGTAATATTGAAATAACCACTTTTTACTACATGCATATGAATATAATACGGTACATACACCAAAATAACATTCGTTTACAATTTTTATCTGTCTGTTTGTCTGCTTGTTCCGGCTAATCTCTGAAATGGCTGGACCGATTTTGACGGCACTTTTATTGGTAGGTAGCTGATGTAATAAGGAGTAACTAAGGCTACTTTTATTTTAGAAAAATCAATGGTCAATAGCGGGCGGAGCCGCGGGGAACAGCTAGTAAATAATAAAATTAGGCCAACGTCAATAGTAGTTTAACCAATTCTAATTTACTGATCACTTTAAATATCTTACAAACCTTTCGTCAAATAATAAAAAAATACATGAAATATATTAACTTTTTGGATAAAACGGTACCTACTAATAATATACTATATTCAAATGAAGGTTTGTAAATATTATAGTACGTATTAAGTAACTTTTTTGGCGAAAGGATATGTTCAAATGACTAAAACTAAATTGTGATTTCGTTTGAGATCTGGTAGTTTATTGGAAAAGAATGACGAATGTATGGGATTTGACGTATGTGACAGTCGTTAACGCATGTCAAATACGTCAAATCCTATACATTCGTCATTCTATTCCACCAAACGCCGGACAACGAATTGCCACTTGTCTAGAGGGGCTGGACTAATTGCTAAGTAACATACCTAAAAACAAAATTAATTTAGTGTTGTAAAAGATCAAAAGTCAATCAAAACAGTTTTTTTTTTTTATTTATTTATCAATATAAACAATTTGTATACAACAAAAGATACGTAAGCATTACAGAAAACCTATGCGGTTTATAATTGATGCCTTAGGTGTTTAATTACCTTAGCATTCATAATATTAAAATCATCTTGCACCATGACGGTTACAGATGGCTATATGATGTGCAATTCTCATCTACGATAAACAACCTCCACTTGAATTAGCCCGACTTGCTGTCAAGTACTAATATAATAATATTAAGCTACGATTATGCACTACAAGTGCCATTTCACTGACTTCACGGTTTTCTAGGAACATTTCGTAAAATGAAGCAAACATCTTCAACTTTTGCTTACATAATTAATTGATGTACTATCGAATGTACCGCGGCCATAATAACCTCGTGTTGTGTTCCCAGGGGTGAGTAGGGTAGCCAGAGCTCACTGGAGATTGTGCTGTCAGTGGGAACACCAAAGGCTATTCCTACTTTGTCTTCTACGCTGACGGCACAGAAACTCTCTGTGTTTACAGGGTCGGCAGCACGAGTTTGACTCTCCTGGTGTACACGTCTATAAACCACGGTAACCACTTTCCATCAGATGGGCCGTGTGCTTGTCTGCCACATGAGTGGTAGAAAAAATATGTTGAATTCAAAGCTTGCACAATGCAGTTCGGAATCTACTTTACTAGAACTATTAAATATTTGGTTATTTTAGGCTTTGTGGGAGGGACTTTCGTCTGGCCCACCAATTCTGAGACCGAAACTTACGTCAGAGCCTCGGCGTTTAATCTGTAGATGGTGATCAAACACATATTGATTTTTATATAATAACATTAAATAGTTTACATCATGACTTGAAAAACTAGTTATAAATGATGATATGTTTAAAAATATATGTAGGGTAATTACCTGAAGTTCGATTAGTTAACGTACTTATTTCGACGTATAAATCAAAATCGTAGGTACTACCATTATGTAATATAATTACCTCTTTCCTTAAAACGCGTCAGTGGTGAGAGGTAATAGGGCCTAACATATTACAGTTAGATAAAATGCTTGAATTAGCTTAGGGCTACTTGAATGTGGTAATTGACCGAGCGAGCGAAGCTTACGTGAGTCTCTGTTTAACAAGGGGTGGCCGTTTTTTCTTTTGCCTGTATCTACGTCGGTTCGTCAGTTCCGGTCTAGAGAGCTTATTTCTTAACCGATTTTCACCAAACTTGGCACATATGTTCTGTGATTTAAAACACAACTTTTGTCGAAAGCTTTTTTGATAGGAGATAAGAGATTTTGGAAAATGGGGGAGGAAAGGGGGAAGTTATCTGTCGCCTTATTTATGAACGGATCTCGATGATTTCTGAACTACGTAATAAAAAACAGATGAGGTAAAAGGGGGGAAGTTTGCTGTTGGGTTTTTTAACAACGGAGCGTCATTTTTTTGGCGATACATCCAGTGCTGTTTAAATAAGAAGATTTTCCTTTTTTTTATACCAGTTAAGGGTACCAGAAAATGTGGCATAGTTGAGTGCTCGTGAGGTGTACTATTCACAGTACCACTAGTATAAATTTCTGGGTAGGGACCAGTCTACCTCTCTCAGTTTGTACTCTATAGAGAGGTGTTGATATACGCTTATCATCAAACAGTCAACAGACAGGTGCTTGTGGACCATGCTTTTTGTATATGAAAAGAAAGTAAAGAAAGTATTTGTTGTCTATCTGCATAAGCACAAACAAGTGACCAGCCCCCTGCGTGAAGTGGCAATTCATTGGCGGGCGTTAAATCATAAATAATGAATGTATAGGATTGGCACGTGTCAATCTTATACATTGATCAATCACTTCTAATCTACAAACTTATTACCATTTGTCTTTTTTTTACGAGCGCACAATCCTCACGGATACCCCAGGCTCCGTAGAAGGAGAGGTAGCAGAGGTTATGTCGGATTCGAATTGACTAAAATACACGCCGTCTATGGGTAGTGCAAAGCCGAAGGCGAGGTTGGCAAAGCATATGCCTCGCACCTCGGCCGACCTAGGAACATCGAGCTCGATCTGGCTCTCATTGGGTGTGGGGACCACGGAGTCCCCAATCGTGTCTGGTATGGGGAGGCGGGCTATGCGCGCCGCCACCGTGGCCTGCTTCAGCTAGGGTGACAGGTGGCTCCACCCGTCACCTCCAGGCGGCCTCCGACATTCGAGTTGCCGCAGTTCACGGGCAGCGCGGGCCGCGAATCTCCTTCGCTTCCAGTCCCACTCCCGCTTCGCCGCCTCTTCACGAACATTAGATGCTCGCAGGAGGAGGCGCCGGCCGCTCACGCATCCACGCAGGGAGCCACCGCCGCATGCAAGCTGGCGAGCGTGAGATCTCTCACTCCCAGTGCCGCCACCAGCTCCCATGTCTTCGTTTTCTACGCCGGGCACTCGCTCACGTCGCAGTGATGGCACTTAGACTTTGGTTCTTTCTTCTATTGCCACTTGTCTAGACGGGCAGGATAGTCTTATTATCAGCAATTTAAATATAAGCTTGTGGATTCAAGGGTATCCTATTATAGGTAAATGCTCAGGTCAGTGCTGAACGATAGTTTTGTCACATTATAATGGCATCGATCTATCATCGCTGACGGGATTGTTGTAGCTAATAAGCCTTATAGAGTGATGTCAGTTTGAATCACCGTGCAATAAATGTCGATATTATCATCCCACATGGCGAGAATATATCTTACTAGCCTTTCGCCCGCGGCTCACCCCGCATGGATGAATGTCTGTAATCGCGACTTTTGGTTATATTTCAGGTTCTATTAGTGGCGTTCAAAAATATAAGATTTTAAGTTCGACCAAGACCTTTCGAATAAAAAAGTAGTATTTGCGTCCATTGCGAACAAATAAATAAACACAAGAACACGTCAAAATACAATAATATATGTCATGTCACCTTAATTCAAAATATAATACAAATTCAGTATTATCAAATCGTTATTAGTCGAATAATCCACCCCTGATCACTCCCGGTGCAAAGCTGTCCATTAAACATGCTGCGTTTTCTTGGATTGCGATGGCCAGCCTTTGTACTACGAACGATCCGGAGAATCAATCATTCAATTAACCCACTGCAGTCCACTGCTGGACCTATAGGCCTCTCCCAATGTGCGCCATTTCGTACGATCCTCCGCCTTCTGAAGAATAAAAAAAAAATTTCGTGTTCAATCGTTAAAATAACATAAGCCAAACATTTCTATTAAAATATCTCCAATGTACAGACACGACCACATTACAATTATTTAATAGTATATAGATATTGTCTGCTACCACATTCCTACCCGTTTCAACTTTGTGACTATGGTATTAAGTTTCATGCCAGATACTTATGCTATCAACAAAGACAGTACACGTGAAAGCAAGAGTGTCGGTATTAACATTCAGCAAGCATGTCCGTTCAAAACAAACGACACCGACCTCGTTCTTTCACCTGAGTCTTTGTCACCGGTTCAGCGTAATGCGCGAGAGTATGTACGTGTTGCTGGAAGTAATGTGTTGTAAACATATGAATTCCCAAGAGAAAAATGTTTGTGGAATTTTATTTTAGCTGCAGCTGAAGCTGAACTCTCTCGTACAAACATTTTATGTATCGTTTTTAGGGAATTTACTTCTGTGATAAATGTATTTCTTTGCATGAATATTGTATACGAGATTCGTCCATTTTTCACGCCCATATTTGACTCCTATGATATCTTTTGGTCAGTAATGATGTGGCCTATAATATCTATACATCTATACATTTAAATAAAATTGGAGTGTCTGTATGTAACATTGAAATAACCCTTTTTTACTACATGCATATGAATATAATACGGTACATACACCAAAATAACAATATAGGTGTTGTTTTCTTCAAGCTGACGAAAACAACACCTATGAGGTGCACGCAATGAACCTAGTAATTCAAAACGAATGGTTGACTCTAGGTGAATCTGGTGAATATTGTATTCCCATAGCCTTAAAGTGGCGTACCATAATATACGACTGGTCATCGGCCTTTCTTGAATTTTACCTAAATGCATTGCAGTTGAACCTCCCTGACCAATTGATAGGATCTTACCAAATATGGATAGGTAGGGCCACCCTAAACCTACATCCGGGTCGCAAGTCCCAGTCGCCGTCACGGTGCTCCTTTCTGTACCACGCTATGGACCCCGCGATCGCACGGTGAATCCATGGAGTGCTGAGAATCGGATCTCTTTTACAATTTTTGTTTCTCTGCCGGTCTGTTTGTTCCGGTTAATCTCTGAAATGGCTGGACCGATTTTGACGGGACTTTTATTAGCAGGTAGCTGATGTAATAAGGAGTAACTTAGGCTAATTTTATTTTAGAATTATAGTGTTGACTCAACACTAAGCGATAACCGACATCCACGCGGGCGGAGCCCCTTGCAACAGCTAGTTTTAGATATAAATATGGGTAGACAGAGGTGTATTAACACCCACATTACGTTAACTATGATTTTCGGTTCCACGTAATAGGAGGCGACCCTATTGCCGGCAAGCGGTCACTCAGTCATGGATGGAGAAAAACCCTATCCCACAGTCGCCTTTTGCGACACCAACAGAACGAGATAGAGTGGCCCTATTCTATTACAGCAAAGACTAATACTACATTACTATAAATCGTGCTTGTATTTTTAAATATACTACATTAATGTGTTGAAAAAACCTCTTGACACTTCCTGAATGCTTGATGCTAATATGAATATTTATGCTTCTCTGTGCAAGAAACCGCAGAATGTACATAAAAACTTAACTATTCGAACATTATTTTTTGCTGTAACATAATATGTTGTAATTGAATGAAATGAAATTCGTTTTTGTCCACATGTGAAATAATAACAGGTACCCGGGATTATTTCAGTATTTACAATACTGGTTATTACGGGCAGTTACAGACGTCAAATTCCAGATTATAATCTGTCTTTGTGCTAAATTCCATCCAAATTCGTTTAGTTCTTCTGCCATGATTAAGTAAGAAGACATCAATCCATTCATTCCTTTAGATTGCCTGGAGGGCTCCGCCGCTGCTACCGGGAATTTTATAAAAAAATTACGAAATTTTTAAGCAAGTAAATAAGTAGATAATACTGAGAATTTTAATGCAGTATATATATTTGCAATATAACAATGCATTAAACAAATGCATTCGCAATTTGAATAATGTGTACTTAAAATATACAACTAACAATAAGTGTAATTGTATTCTATCGTTGCAACGATCTATTTCCTACATTTCGCAAAGTTAGGTACCATTGCAATAATTAAATAGGAAGGTAAACGTAAACTAGGTAATTAAAATGGTTAACTGCATTTGTGCAATCATAGCCTCATATAGAAAAGATGAGTCGAAGCCGAGCTTAAGGCGAGTTTAAGACACTTAGAGCGTTTCGACACTCATCCGATATCCGATATCCAACATCCGGTATCGGAGGAAGCCAAATGTATGAAATATGTATCTCTCTTTCGCATTGTCCGGCCCGATATCGATTATCAGAGCCCACACCACTGTTTTGGCCCGATATCGGATCACAAAGAGACAAAAACAGAGACTGCAAGCAATTTTCGACCTTAATTACATTTTCTTAGTTACGTGTCATTTCGAAGTAATTGATGATGCTGACCACGTATACAAGAAAAAAATACTCATACGTCGAAAATTGCTTGCACCTTTTTTTTCATCCGTAGCATCCCAAACTAGTCTGTGCTTTCGAGCAAATGGCCGTATCGGGCCGATATTATCGGATAAATCTGAAAACAGCACAAGGCTATCAGATGTCGGCTATCGGCGTCCGACACCGATATCGGATATCGGACGAATGAGAAAACCTTCTTAGGATTGTATAGCAAAATTGTGTCGATACATATGACTTTGGTTTGATTATGATTTATGTTTTTTTCTATACAGTTCACGACTTAGAGCGGTTGGTACTCTCATTACCCGGGATACCAAACCTCTTTTTGTACCTAAACTGATTTGTTGATTGAGTGCATTTTTTAACTTTGAAATAAAACCGTTTTAAAATTTTCGCTTTTTATTAAGCTATTGCATAGCTTCTATCTTCTTATCTTCTTCTTGAGCGCGGGGACCGAATCCAGAAATTCCGTAACGAAAAAACCTCACGCTCGTTTCTTTTCGGCAGTCTTCGACACGGTGTTCGAGTGCGTGCAACTAGCCGTATTGTATGACTCTACGAAGCTCGCACGAATCGAGACGAGCTGCTCCGAAATCGGACGAATATATAAGGAGCTGTTTATGAGAAAGTATATAGGTGTATAGGTATTTATGTACAACAGTGAATAGCTGTACTTGTAAAGTTTGTCGATAATCACTTCTTAATATCGTTATTTTTTTTTAAATGAATAATTTTGTTTTGGTGTGTCAATTTATACCTAATTATTTATACCTATTATTTATACCTAGATATTTTCGTTTTATAGAGAAGAAAAGCGTAAAGAGCTAAAAAGAAAAAAAAAACTAATGCACGTCAAAGGGCATATTATCATAATTGCATAAGTTGATACAAAATCCTATGCAATAGCTTTACCGCGGTAGTCCCCGAGTGCCACACGTCTTTTTTATTTATTACGTTATTTAATATTTACGCGATATTAATACGTAAACAGTAAAGCAACATAAAACAAATCGCAATAGAATTCACTTAAAATCAATGTACGAGTATAATAGTCGCATAGACTGTCCACAATATTTTTGAATCTGTCTAACAACATAACTCTCATACACTGCTTATAATAGGTATACTATACTGGTGAATGTGCAACACTTTTGCTGCTGACCATACCACGTTTTAACTAGCCGCACACAATCACTTTTACAGGTCAAAAAAACCGCATAGAGAGTGTTTCCGTAGTTCTGTTTTGTAAGCCTCTTGGCACATATATATAAGATAATCCATAGTGTGAATTATATAGTTATGAATGTGCCATACATTCTCCGTTGTGTAATGATGATCTAATAGGTCAGAACTTACATTTAATTTTATGTTTTATAGTATTATGATTTTGATGATGTGAGCTGTAAGCGAGGTCAAAATGTTGCAGTTGACCTTTTGCATGTTGAAGCAAGGAAGACCTAGACTTATAATGACGATACAGAAATATTAAAAAATAAATGTTTTTAAATTAAATTTGATTTTACGGTCATCTGTGTCATTCATCAGTCATCTGCCATGTTGGCCCGGTGGAATAGAATAGAGCCACCCTATCTCTTCCTTTGGGTGTTCTAGAAGTAATTAAGGGATAGGGCTGCTCTTAATCCGACAGTATGCATACCCAATATTATTCTATTTACCCTATTTCGTGGCATCGAAAAATATAGTTGCGAAATGTAGGGTTTAATATACCTGGGCCTACCCCTTCGAGAATTTATAGGCGTGAGCCTATTATGTATGTATCTATAGATTATACTGTCATCTACATAAAAAAAAATTTCATGTTTTTTCAATTCATTCATATTCAATTTTTCATGTATGACATTGTGTATGCCATTGTTAATTAGTTAGGCTAATCCCTGCTTTATCTTCTACACTGACAGTACAAAAACTTTAGGTGTTGCACACGTCCATAGGCCACGGTGACCACTTTTCATCAGGTGGACCATAGTATTGTCTGCCACTTCAGGTCTATAAAAAAATTGTAAAAAATTATGATAGAAGCAAGTTATTTGGGCTATTCCTGCTTTATCTTCTACACTGATAGCACAAAACTCTATATTTACAAGGTCGGCAGAGCGAGTATGACTCCCTCGCTGTTGCACACGTCCTTAGGCCACGGGTACCACTTTTTATCAGGTGGACCGTGTGCTTGTCTGCCAGTTGTCAGTGCTATAAAAAAAGTTATTTCTCATCCATCGATCTCCTCATAGGTCTTCAAATGTCAGTCACGTCTAAGCATCAAATAATGACCCAACTTGATGACCTGTGTGTCAGGTTGGTAAAGCTCTCGACTTCTACGTCGGAAGTCACGGTTTCGATTCCCGCTGAGTACAAAAATATGTATTGCAATAAAAATATATCTGAATAAGTTTGAGTCAAGAATTTTTAGTAATAATATGGTTAATTTAAGATGAGGGAACTGGCGTTATCCTACACCAACCGTCTTCAACTTACCATCAGGCGGGGTAAAGTTATATTGACATGACCAATACAAAAATTTCGGCTAGTACAAACGCGTGCGTTCACGTTACAGTTTGTCATTCCGGTAAAGGGGCTGATCTTACTTTATTAGTGCTTTAAGGAAAGTCATTCAAAGTAATCAATTGCAAAGATGACTTTTGATTTTATTTCAATGTTCCTATGCAATATTGTGTTCTACTTTAACTACATAATAAATCACATAACGTTGTAATTTCTTATTGAGAAACATGTAAGTAGTTAATGCAAAAATCATTATAATTAATATACCAACCCTGATTGCAAAAGATCGTTCTTTTTTATATATTTTAGACCATGACTTGGCGAATTACTTCTAATGGATATGTGTATAACGCGATCTCTTTTTAGGGTTACGTTCTTAAAAAAATAACCATTTCTTCCTTTCTTTTTTTTCTCTCTGTCTGTCAAGACATTTTTTTTCTTTTGATCCTGACGTTTTTCGATGTCTGTGAGTTTTGTTCTTATACTATTGTACAGAACCTTAGCGCATGAGTCCGACTCCAACTCTTTTTATTTCTTTTTTCTGTAACTTAATATTTTTAAATAAGTATTGAAAGGTTATTATATTATCGTTTAGTTGCGATACATTTACTATCTAGTTAATAACTGCAATTCTGTGACCTTATAGACGAATTGATTTATATCTTAAGTACTTAAAGTTAAATACATTCAACATTTTATTAAACAGAATTTTCTCGTTCTATTAAATATTTGTGTGTGAGTCATTTTATGTTTAACTATTTGCTTATGCTTTACTAAAGACCTGCACCTGTTTCTGGTAGCAATTCCTGTTGATTTTAACACTACCAAAGTTCTCAGGATTACCTTTGAAGTTTGAAATTCATTATTATCTTAGGGTTGAGTCACTGCAGCTACGGAATCCGAGGTTAGAGCCTTGGCGGATTATTAATAACCGAAATTACTCACCTAACCCTTCCTAAGCTATTCACTTGTGTTATGAGAGAGTTCAACAGTAGAGTAATGAACAGGAGTCCAACCCGGGACCTCCAGACCGTATCCTCTTTCCTTCACTCGATCTTTAACAATAATCTATCGACGCCTATGAGTAAAATTATCTTTAGTGAAAATGCTTAAAATTTAAAGGCTCTAATTCATAGCGATGTTATTCTATTAAATAATTAAAAATTCTACGTTAAAGGCAGAAAGCGAGTTAGTAAAAACGTCGTAAAAAAGAAAGAAAATATTGCCATTGTTCGTCCTGTGTTACCAATGTACTTCATACAACTTATGTTGTTTAGACACAGTGCCAGACGAAGATAGGTATCAGATTGTGATATCTCACAAAGCCGTGACTTGTTTAACACTACTTTCGAATGACTAATCGAATTGAAAGTCCTAACCAACCTTCGTAATCAGCCTTTTGCGTATGTTATTAACTGTATGGGGTTTTTTCTATAGGTAGTTAAGATTTTGGGTCAAAAGCACTCGAAACCGGTGGGCTTGCATGACAGGTATCACAAAAATATATTAAGATAGAATGGCTACGTGAGCGGGTAAAGCCTGGCAACTATTTTGTCAATTCCTGTCCTATGAGACAGGAACTTTCGAAGGCTTACTCAATACTGGTAAGACTATCTTGTAATATCGTTCTATCTCTATCTATCTAACTGTAGAATAAAAATGAAGAAGTAAATTTGAAAAGTAAAGTATTTTTTATTTCTCGTGAGTATTTATGCATCTGCGTATGGCTGTGCTAATATATACTATGTAATATATTTGTGTGAAAGGTACTAAAGGTAAGATGGACTGTAGAGGAAACTTGTGAAATTGTAAGTAATAAAAGTAGATGGTGAATAATTGATTCTGCCTACCCCGGCGGGAAAAAGGCGTGAGTAAACGTATGTATATAATTGGGCCAGACTGCATTATCGTTAGTTAGACCGACATTCTTCTATTTAACGAAGAATACGATATAGCAACGTAACATTAACAATCGCAACTTAATCAGAAAAGTCTAAATTCATATTTTAATAACCGTGAAATCGATTGAATAAATAGTAAATCGATTAATTAATAATACGATCTTTTGACCGTTTAAAACGAAACGGTTATTTCTTAACAGATGATTAGTCGGACCCCAATACCAGTACACATTAGTCGGTGGAAACCGTCAATTACCACCGTTCGATACTCTCAATTCGTAACCTTTGTTCAAGGAAGCAATTAGTTTTAATGCAGTCATATTAGTTAACCAAATAAGTTATGTAATTTATGTGTTTTTTTTTCTCATTACTTTAGTATTACGGTGGCTATCGATAAATCACTCAGAGAATTATAGTCTCTAAGTTGCTCTAGTTTAGTTCCTAATTGGAACAAATTTTGGCCTTCTGTTGTTTTTGTTATTTGGTCTATATTAAACTCATTTACCTACGGTGTGATTTTTACAAGAAAAGTGAGGTAAGGGCGACCGAGGTGAACTTGAAGCAAGCAGACAAAAATCTAGACGATACGTACATTTTTTTTTTATAATACCTTATACTTTTCCTACGTTATTCATATAGGAGATTAAATTGTTGTATTTAGTACATGAAATGTCGTTTTTAGGGTTCCGTAAACAAAGGTCCCGATCGTCTGTAGGTCTGTCTGTCACCAGGCTGTATTTCATGAACCGTAAATAATAAAAAAACAATCAAGGCGAGCTAGTTAAGCCCGACTGACACTTGGGGGTTTTATGAAACTACAGCAAAACGTCCCATGCTAATTAGCAGCTTATAAAATTTGATATTGTCACAATTTTGCGACGATCTCGTAGTACAAACATTGACCAAATTAATAATGTATTGAAAAAAAAGGGCACTTGAAACTGGCGGTCTTGTATAAAAGGTTTAATGATAGTGGAGGAAAGGGCACGCCGTCATTGCGGCGGTAAGGCCCATCATGGGGGAGTGGCTAGAGAGGCAACACGGTAGCCTCTCGTACCGTCGGACGCAGATTATCACCGGGCACGGTAGCTTCGGGCGGTATCTGCATCTGATGGGTATAGAGCCAACGCCCGAGTGCCATCACTGCGACGCGAGCGTGGACTCGGGGCTGCACACGCTCACCGAGTGCCCGGCGTTTGAGACGCCGAGGCGGGAGCTTGTGGCGGCCCTGGGGGTGAGAGTGCTCACGCTCTCCACCCTGCTCGCGGCGATGGTCCGCTGCGCGGATGCGTGGGCGGCCAGCGCCTCCTTCTGCGAGCAGGTCATGCTCGCGAAGGAGACAGCAGAGCGGGCGCGGCGCGATGAGCGAGAAAGGTTCGCTGACATCGCTGCACGCGCCCGAAGGCGGCTCGGGCGTCGGAGGGCTCAGACTGACCTCCGCCCCCCATGAGCGCGGGCCTGAGGGTGACGGGTGGAGCCGCCCGTCACCCTAGCAGAAGCAGGCCACGGCGGCGGCGCGCATCGTAGGATGATGCGCGCCTCCCCACACCGGGGTTGAGTCGGGGACCGCGTGGTCCCCCGAGGAGGACCAGACCGAGAGGGATGGCCCTGGGTCAGCCGGGGTGCGAGGGATATGTCGCATGACAACCTCACCTTCGGCCTAACACTACGACCCAGAGACGGCGTGCGGTTTAGTCGGTTCCGGGGTGGGTATCCGTGGGGATTTCCCGCACGTAAAAAAAAAAAAAAAAAAGATAGTGGAGGAAAACCATTGGTGGTTTTGATTGTCTGCAGCCAACTGTTTGCACACAACTACTGGAGTGCGAGGCGGTAGCCGCTTAGCGATCCCAAATCCTCGGCACAGTGTAGTCTGTAAGCTTCTGTGTTTTTGGGCGGAGCAAGACTGGCTGCTACTCTTCAACCAAAATGTCCCAAAAAAGAGGCTAAATACTGACAAAAGAGTCCCTATCATGAAGAATGTAAGGATAGTACGCGATGCGGACTGCTCTGCCTACCCCGGAATTAAATTGGCGTGTGCATTTGTAATATGTATGTGCAATTACGAATATCTGGCCATTTAATTTGATGACATTTGAAATATAAATTAGATCTTAGACTTATCTTTTACATCTTAATTCGAGTTTTTATTAGTTTTAGCTGATAACGATTGTGATTAATGAATTCAATCTAGATGGTAATGACATTGGTATCATACCAGGAAGGTATAATTTATGTTTCCCAAGACCTTGGCACGTGCTGGTTTACGTATATTTAGTAGCAGGTTTTCCTTTCAGGGTTGGGGTCAGACGGTAGTTGCTCTGTATAAAAACCAAGATAAGCCTAGTCAAGAAAGAAGTCGAAAAATAGACCAGTAGGCCTACCATGAACTCTTAAAAAATGTCAATAATTGAACAATTGTCATACTGCCAACTGCATAAATAACTTTGTATTAAAATAAAATCGCTTTTTACAGATTCTATCCTGATTTATATGTATGATGATTTAGTTGTCATATAGTAGTTCAAACTATATGACAACTACCATCTTTTGTCAAACCGCGAACATGGTTGCCGAAATTTTGGTCTAAAAAGTTTTTTTCAAAAGTGGTTTTATTTCAATGAGGTAATATTCCCGTAATCTTTAGAAAATATCTAAATATATAGGATTACAAAGGTACATTTGCAGTTGGCAGTATAACTGCCGATTATAGACTTTATAGTACGGGATCTGAAGAGAGACAAACGTGAGTTACTTTGCGATGATGATGATAGGACAGTCGCAATCATAAGGACATTAAAAAGAAAATACATGTAATTTTGCCTTAACATAAGCAAATTATTATTATTTATTATTATTATTAATTTATTTAATTCAGACATCAGATCCATATAATGTTAGTATAACTTAGCCTATGTTAGTAAAATACTAGTCATTTATTTACATCAATATCTTCTCTCCGGCACAGGTACAGGGATATGCCTTCCGCAGCAATGCCGGCGAAAAGTACAATTCTATTTAAAAAAAATATTACAAAACACATTTTTTAAGTAATTCACAATTAAGAAACAAGATAGTGAAAGCTGTGGATGTGGGAATATTTTTGAATGCAATAAATCTTCGTTAAATACTGATGCTAAGACTTGATTAAAATCTTTTGATAGTAACATCGTACTTGTCGAACAATGCTTCAGATTGCGTAAATCAAGTAATTTATTGTTCGAGATGTTTCCAAATTCTATTTAGATAACGTGCATTATTAAATGAATAAGTGATTTTTTTGAGGCACATTTGATTGACACTTCCTCAACATGACTAAACCTCACAAAAAAATCTATTGCCTAACTATCACTTATTGGAGCCGTGGACTTAATAGATTTGATTCAAACATACTCCTCACATCGTTCTCACAGCATTTTTATTAAGGATTTTCGTATATCTCAAAAGAAGTGTCCTGGATTTCAGAAATACACTTAAATTGATCCATTTTAATCGATGACCAGACAATTTAAAATCATGTTATCTTAACTAGAATCTCGTAATACACAAGTGCAATCTATCGATACACAAACATTTACGAGTTACCGTTTACTGTGTCGACGATAACTAACTCATCAATATAAGTGTAGTTTGTAACGAGCATTATCATTATCTGTTATTATCCAGAGATTGATTCGCTAAATTATTGATCAACAGATTATCCTTCAAATAGTATCGAATCCGAAATTCAGTGAAAGGAACTTAACAGAAATGTATGAGATTTATAAGATAACAATATAATAGGTGTTGCGAAACTTCTGTTTCATTATGTGCCACGTTACATCTCATTCGGTATTGTTGAAATAATTGCAGGCTTCTTAAATATTCCTTTAGTACGATGTTGAGAAATTTTGAGCTTTGTAAGTGTAGCTTGATTTCAGTAACATGTGTTGGGATTGTAGATAGACGGTGTTGTTTCCGGTGAGCCTGTTAAAGTAGGTTAATACATCCTCTTGTTTAATTCAGATGCTAAAAAAATCATCTATAGTCATCATCAACAGCTTATTAGTGACTCAGCTGTTCAGTTGTATTTTATTCTAGAATACTACTTTTGAGGTATGTCACAATTCAAAGGATTTCTTTCAATTTCTGGAGGTAAAAAATTGGCTTTAGTAAAAATATCGTAATCGTTGTGTATTTTTTATTGTTCTGATGAAAATTGCCATTTTCAAGTTCTCTTCTTTATTTTTTTTAGTCACGTTTGGAATAGAAAATTTCATATCTAAAGCGACCTTTTTTAACATTTACCGAATCATCAGGTTTTATGCTATTAGTACCTATAGCCATTATTATATTTCAAATAATAGGAAACATTCTTATAAGGGAGTCATTTGTATTCAAATTCACTCCCATGCATCATTGCATCATCATGATATCACCAATCATCACGATATATTTTGAAATACCGTCTTGATTAATCAACTTATAGATTTATTATTTTAATATGAACTTCTACTTGTCGCTATTGGTGACAGTAAAGTATAAAGTTATAAATCGTATGAAGCAAAAACTACCATTCACACGTCACAAAAAAAAAATGGATTAACTTCCTGTTTTGCTTGACAAGAAGTAGAATAACATTATCAGTGCCTCGAAGTTCATGGACTTGTAAAAAAATATTTCAACTGTGTATTTAATATGGATTGACGACCAGAAAAAATAGCCGGGACAGATGGGATGCGGAAGGCGAAAGATTGCGCCCAATAGCGCACATTGAGATAGTCCAATGTCCAGCAGTGGATTACAATAGGTTAATTGCTTGATTGAATGTCATATAGAGAATTTATATAAATCATGATGGTTTTACTCCCATTGTTTGTTAGTTCTTTTTTTATTTATTGAAATAAATTAAATTTATTATCATCAAAATTATACAATAAAATGTCACAATATTAAAAAAGAAGTCAAAGTGCTCGTCCTTAAAATAAAGGTGCGCCCAGACCTGCACCCGGTGCGAAAGTGCCCATCACGCTAGCTGCGTTGCCTCTTTTGAATGGCGATGGCCAGCCTCTGCACCAGGTACGATCCGGCGCGGGGGTCGCCCGACTTCTCCCTGATCCTGCACCCGATGTCCTCCACAAATCTTTTTGCCTCCACACTCCAACATCCCAAAGTCTCCACTGCGAAAGGAACGAACATATACCATATATGTTAGTTAAAATATATAAAATACATAACTCTTTTGACCATTAAATTTTATTGCCCGCATTGTCATACCAATAATCAATTAGTTTTAATACATTCAAAAATATATAAATATCAAGTGATTATAAAAAAAATGACGACAGCAGCGCATAAATTAAAAAATAAAAACGGTGCTTTATGCAGAGTGGTATATAAAATATTTAACAGTTTAAGATTGTAATTAATATTTAGTTCGCCTATTGCGAAAAACGTTAGACTATGACAAGGCTTGATATTTAAGCTGTTATAAAAATTAATTACAGTGTAATAACTGCAAAAATGAATGTAAATTGCACTACTGCTCGACCTCTTACGTCAAGTTGTAACATCCAATCAAGAGACGTTTACATTACGGTGGCCCACACAGAGCTTTTCATTTAGTTAAAGCATTTATTTAGTACTAACTCCACCTACCTGGAATTTTAATCCTGTTCTATGTCCCTTTGAAATATATTCCCCGGATATATCCTATGCGTTATTCCAGACTATAATCTATTCCTGTTCCAATTTTCAGCCACATTCGTTCAGCCGTTACAGCGTGATTGAACATCCAAAAATCTTCACAAAATTTCAGATTTATATTATTAATAGGTAGTAGGATAGAATAATAGGAAATTGAATATAGAATAATTGAATCTTGTACTATTCGATGATCTGACAGATTCGCCTACTTATCGCCCAAAACTCAAGCGTTCCACGCGTCCGAACTGCCTTAGTATACTTTGTAATTTTTACCCCTTTCAGGTGACCCTGCTCTCTCCATTTCTCTATCAATTTATTACTTACTTACTTCCTACAAAGTGATCTAACCTTAATCGAGTTCATGCTACTTTTATGATGATTCTACTATACACAACTCTCGTTAACTATACATTATGTACGGACAGGTGAGTCTTTAATGCCAGTCGCTAAAAAACTTTAGCATTTGTCATTTTACGGGTTTTATGTTTATTTGTGAGGTGTGAAAGGTAAAAATAAAGTACCCAGTGACAGTAAATATGTGGGTATTCATTGCTATTGAGAAATGAATTGTATAAGAATTTGCATTCTGTTGAAGTGTATAAGTGTAATTGCTATGGAAGTGATAGTATTTAGCGTATTTAATGGTCTTAATATTTTTACATGTTTGTTTTATATGATAATATTAATCATTCATGTGTTGCTGATTGTGTAGCTAGCAACAGTAATAAGAATAATAAAATTTGTCTCTCTCCTTTCCTTGACTTGCAGGGGCTTAGATATCACCTACTTACGGTGCAAACAATTCTATTAAAGACCAAGCGGTTCGGCGACTCTTTTCTTTGCCGCATGACAAAACTCTGGAATCCTTTGCCAACACAGGTTTTTACTTCTTCCCGCAGTCCAGTTTTATTAAACGTGTTGTGAAAAAAAAACAACTGGTGGGGCTGTCAAGGTAGGGTCCGCCATTCTAGAGACAGTGGTCGCTATCCCTTTAAACTTACATCTGCTTACCATTAGACGGGGTGCTGTAAATTTAATGACCTAATTATACATTTTAATTTATTATCATTGGGTCCAACAACACCTTAATTGCTGTGATATTTTATGATAGGCGTTCGTATAATATGTGTTCGAGCGAAAACCATTTATTACTCGCCCATCGTGCTTATTGCGAGTGTCGATGATATAAGCACTGCAATAGAAAGAATCTCATTATAAGAATGTCGTTAGCTGCGATTGATCAAATTATATATTGCTGTCTTAACCATAATGGAACCGAAGTTAGTAAGCACCTGCAGGAGTACTCGGTTGCTTGCTTGCGTGACAGATCGATGATATTGAGGTTTAGGTGAATTGTTTTGTTTGATTCCATTAGAACATTATTCGTATATAAAATAAAAGACTACTTGTAAATTTATTTGGCATAGCATCTCATGACGCGCCTAATCAACAAGACAACAGTTTTGTGGAATCTACAGTGCATAAACGTAGAGCGTCCCACTGCTAAGTTAGATGCAGCGGGTAGGATTCCCGCTAAGTAAAACTATTTTTATATTTGTATGGGCCTGTGTTAGAGCCCAGCAATCAAAATTTCCAAAGGAACTGACCACCCAAGTAGGTACTCTCACGCACTAACTACTTTCTCAACAGAGGAAAATCGGCGCCCGCGCAAGCCACGCGTAACAACACTGAAATATCGGAATTGTTTTATGATTAACATTGTGTAATCGATATTTCGAGATTTCCCCTTGAAGAGTTGCTCGATACTTGGTTTCTTATCATTGGGTACTAAATTGATAGCTCATGGCCGGAACAATGTTCCGGAGACCTTTAAATTGAGTTGAGCTTAAAACAAAAAAATCTAAATAAGTAGCCCTTTGCCTCATGGTTTTACCCACCAGTTATTCATCTGCATTCGGACCCGATTCTTATTTGTATATTTTTTTCTTATTGCTTGATTCTTATAGATGGTAGTGTACAACCTTATTCAAGAACTAAGCTATCTGAAACAAATAGATTATTCAAATCGTGTTAGTTGTTGGAGGTAAGCGCTCTTCGACTTGAGGCTTAGATATAGATAGATTTAAGTGTAAAACTGCTGTGGACATAGGGTAGTAATTATCTTTAAACACCAGTAGCAAAGCCTGTCTGTATGTAGGCGTGTCAGTGGGCAACACAAAACGGTAGTGTCTCAGCTGCATACAGTGTTATATGTTCTGCAGAAAGCTATAATTTTGAAACCATTAGTAATATTAGACTTTGTTAGATTTAAAAACAGATTCATAAATTAACTGTTATACAATATCAGTTGATAAAGTTGGCTGGATTGTGTTGTTGGGGTTCAAATCTGGGTTTGCAACCGAGGCTTATCCTGCGTTCATCAATCTACAGGTCTTTGTGGGGCCCCACCACACACTCTTTCTAATGGTGGTTTCTTCAGGGATGGCAGCGACCCAGTGTAATGCCCCTGGTGTTGCATACGTCCATAGGCCACTGTAACCACTTCCCATCAAGTGGGCCTTGTGCTTATCTGCCACCTAAGTAGTATGAGAAAAATACTCACATAGATTAAGAACAATTTATATATTAATACAGGACCGAAGCGAGCTGTAACTTATTGAACACAATTTTATATTCATTATAAACTCAGCTTTTCACTAGTTATAGGTACTGAGAAGTTTGATCGATTTCTTAATCTAATTCGTATCCTAAATGTTTGCTCCAAATTATCGCCTTCAAAGCGTAAATAATGATGTCAAACGTTAATTCGATGTAAGGCACGTTATTACGAGGGACATACTAGGCAGTATGTATAATATTCGATCAGAGACAGGCGGTCGCTCGCCTTGTCCTTTTATGACGTACACGTTATAGTTTTAATGACTTGATTTGCGTTTAAACATAGTAGATGTTGCTAAGTTGCTAAGTTAATATGGAATGAATACAGCACACCGTTATATTATTATGAATTCAGTTTGTTAAGTAAGACAAAACGTACGCCTGTACTATACTTGCAGTACAGGTGAAAAACACTTGAAACAGGCGAGATAGTATGACAGGTTTAATGATAGTGCATGAAGTTCGTGAAACGTGGAAAGAGTAAGACAGGACTGACAGACTGTTATCTCTGCTTACCTTGCAGGGAAAATGCCGTGACCTACATCGGTATATTCCTCAAAAGTCTATCACTAGGGGTAGATACGTGCCCATGACGCTAGGCGGCATTACCCTGCTAGATAGCAACGACCATCCTTTGCCCAAGGTACGAGGCGGAGCGAGAGTCACCGGTTTTGTCCCTCAGCCTGCGTTCCAATTCGCTCACTAGGTTTTTGGCGTACGTTTAATTAAAAAGATATAATAGTACAGGCTATGATAGTCATTTTATGGAATCTGATAGTTATTTAAGCCAACTGAATGATTTTATCAATGTGGCAGTTACTTTAAGGCATCTGACAGGTACTTTATGCGATCGGACAGTTGTTTTATTCAATCTGACAGATATATGTAGTTTAACCATGGTTTATCTAAGTCACAATATTTGTGTTAATTATCTTTTAATTTGTTATAAAAATGACATAATAAATATTACGCACATTTTTGTCAATTGAATTAAATCTGTAATTTACTTGTACTTGTAATTGCCTTTACTGTAAATCTATTGGAATTTTTTTTTTTTTTGTTTTTGTTTCTTAAACCCTCGTCCCGATCTTATACCCTCCCGCCGAAACTAAAGTAGTGTCACAGAAGCCTTCGAATAATTTTATTGTCCCTCCTAGTTTTATTGTAACCGATAGTCGCCGGGATTTGTTAACATGTTGACGTCCTCGTATACAAAATGGTAACCTTGTTAATCCTATACAGGAATTTAATATTTATATAATATCCTTCGTGATATGCGACGGAAAGTTGTTTGTATACATTATTACACATTACAGATACTAACGATAGGCAATCGATCTGTAATTTACTTATTCAATAATCCATAAAACTTGCAGTAGACAACTACAGATGGGAAGGACAAGACAATGAAGTAGGAACGATACCGACGAATTGAGAACCTTCCTTCTTCTTGAAGTTGGTTAAAAAGGAAATGAAGAAAACTGAGGAGTTCAAAATTCACAAAATCCTACATAATTTGCACTGAATGAAATTTTAAAGTAATAGTTTAACATTCTAATCGCTATTCAATTTTATATTTCCAATCGAAATTGAATTTACACTAAGTGTGTATGAAATGAAAGGATCATCAGGCATTTTCATTCTTCCTCTCTTTTTATCAAGAACCCAACTGAACATATTTTTTTCAGACGTCATCACATAATATCACACACAATGATGGGTAAACATTAGTGTCGCGTTAGGTAATGATTGTCGCACGTTCACCAGACAAACAAAGAATCGACATGATACTCAAGTGTAAGGTAAACGAGTTATATTTACTTTAATCACACAACTGGAAACACTTTGTCTAGACATTTTTTTTTGCTACCGGAATTGACCGAATAAAATAAACAGTTTTTATTGCCACAATGTAATGAGCTGTTTCAAACTTATTATTTAAGTACTGCACCTTTTTGCGGCTCTGCCTTCGCGAATTCCTGCTATCCTGCGAGGGGCGGTTTCAGTATAGTTCGAGAGATGTTAGACATTTTTCACGTTGCATTGTATTGTTATTGATTTTCAGTGTGCTAAAAATCATCTACACAGAATTTTCTAACAGCTCTTGGACTAAAATACCGCCAGAAATACGCGTGTGATGGAAGATTTCAGTGTGCCATACCTCGCGTTTTCCCCGTCACCACGCGCGAGAACGCGTGTTTACTACTTGTACGCGCGTGATCTGCCGCGCCGCGCGTGATTGCGTTTTCAGCGTGTAAAAATAGCTCCGTAAGGCGACACGACACCACGCTTCCTAGCGTTTCACCGCGTGACGCGGGGTAGTATGAGAATCACCTTCGATATTTTACAAGTGCAGTACCTAGTAAATAATTTTTTGCTATTGTTAATTATTTATGTCTTTTCTTTACAGGTAAATAAATGTAATCAATCAACAGAACAGCGACTGAATAGAGAAGAATAATATGGTATGTAGATCCTTATATCTCAAAGAGCTTACCAAATTGGCTGAATTTCACAAATGAATAAAAACCCTGGTGTACACATTATAGAGATACTTACTTACTTAAACTTATACTTACTTAAACTTAGTTTCGTATGAACGGTTTTGCAATAGGGAAATACAGTTTTAGGGGTATTAAAAAATATCTTAAATATTAAGTATTCAATATTACCTCTTTATTTGTTAGTGTTGATAAGTATTTATTTGCAAGTTCCAATGAATAATTCAGTTCAGGTTCGATATTAACCCAAGGTGGACAATTTCGTACGTCAATACTAATTAACTAACTCTGTAGAACAGTAAAAATCATTATTCAATATGTGTAGTAGATTCCACCAAGCGCCACTAAAGTTCAGTTTAAACAGTTAATACTAATTATTATTCTTAGTACATTACTACTTTATTGACCCCAACGAGGAAATAGTGACTTACAATCGTCATTTTTCGTCATAGTTTTATTTAATAAATTCATACATAAACGTTACTAAAAATGTAATACAGAAGTAAAATTGTATGTTGGTTACTTACAAATAAATCAAATACTGTTTCAAGCAATAAATTAACCTATAGTATTCCATTATCATAGCTCATAGCTTCCGATCCTCCACCTCGCGCATCCAGCCTATTTCAACTGCCTTGTTCAGCTCGCAAGTCCATCTCTTAGCATAACTCATAAATCACAACTCAGTATTCTTACTGGACCGTTTTTGATAATTCTCTCACTTTAAATAAGGTAAAGGTCGTCCCGTTTCCACCCGAGACATTTTTGTAGCCCAAGGTACGCTGATAAATTTTTTATTTGGCTAATTTTGAATACTAGTAACTGCCGAACCACGAAAGAATTTTCACACTGGAGCAGCGGTGTGTTCTATACAAGACACAAATTCTTTCCTGCGTGGAATATTTCTCGCATCTCTGGGATGGCTCCGCAAAGTACCAATTAGATGCTCTCGACATATTGCAGCAACGTGCGCTCCACATTATTGGGAATCCTGAGGTCACGAGCACCCTCGAGTCTCTGCAGATGCGTAAAGATGTTGCTTCCTTGGCAGTATTTTACCGTCTCCACCGTGGTGAATATTCTGATGAGCTCTTCGAATTTGTCCCACCCTCTTCCTTCCCACACAGAACACGTGCAGGGCTTAGAGGTCACCCCCATACGGTGCAGAATATACCTTCAAGAACCAAGTGGTTCGGTGACTCTTTCCTTTGCCGCACTATTAAGACCTAGAATTCCTTGCCAGCTAACGTGTTTCCTTCTTTCTACAGTCCCGGGTCTTTTAAGCGGCGCGTGAAAAGCATCTGATGAGGTCGTCAAGCTGAGTGCCACCATTGTTAAATGGTTCGTGTTTGTAATGGTGACCCTCTTTCCTGAGACTTTGCCTTCAGCTTACCACAAGGTGAGGTGAAATCAAATTGACGAGTCCTATATAAAAAAAAAGAATACTATGTGCCTGACTTAGTTTCTGAAGATGGCAGTAGGAC
This sequence comes from Eilema caniola, assembly GCA_949126895.1. Taxonomy (NCBI): domain Eukaryota; kingdom Metazoa; phylum Arthropoda; class Insecta; order Lepidoptera; family Erebidae; genus Eilema; species Eilema caniola. The sequence goes on along the minus strand of OX421469.1, from coordinate 4,710,773 downwards.
GTTAAACACCCGGAATATATGTAGGAGGTACCTACTTGAACAGTTGAAGCAGTTCATTTATTTCTTCGTGTTAAAATGAGTACGATTTTCATAAGTCAATACATCGCATTTTACTAGTGAACAAGTACGATATGGTGCAAGAAAGTTTGTCAACACGTAAACAAACATCAATTCATAGCTCGGTTAATTTGATATTGGTACTTTGGTGACACAGAACCCCGCCTGCCAATTAAATGGCCAATAAGGCCTTACAACATGTTTTAGCTTATTAGAGTAGAACATAAATGGAATGAGGAAGTGGTTATGTGTTGCACTGTACTTGTACTTGCATTTATAGAACTGGATTAGGGGTGTAGGATAGTCCAGAGAATATTAACATTGTTGGAAGAAATCAGTCACTGTGCTCAGTAGTCTATGTTAGAATAGAATCACCTGCTACTCACTCACTACACTCGTGATTCAATTCTAGAGATCTATGAGAATCTGATACAGCACTTTGACATAAATAATTATGAAATTTGACATACAGTACTTTGACATAAATAATTATGCAATTTGACATCATTTTATTAAGGATTCTGACAAAAGCTTAAAAAGTATTTTTTGACATCAACCTGTTTTCTGACTTGTAATGGTATCTCTTAATAAACTTTGATTGTCAAATGATTTAAAACCAAAAATATGTAATTGATAAAGGAACCTTAATATGCCTGTCACGTGTTCATACAAATGCTCGCGAATACTCATATTTGTACGTCTACATTGACAGAACATGTTGAAACTCAATGCACTATCATGTAACATCATCTGTACACTTGTTTCTACAAATAAATTTATCTTTATCTTTAGAGAATTTTGCCAGTTCGTGATTTAAAGTGTGCATTCTTATGGAAAATCTATCTGAAATTCAAAACCAATTTTCGTTAAAAAATACAGTCTCGATCTAAAGTCAATCTCCCTTGTCAAAAATGATCACGATGTTAATGAAAAAAATCCAAAATTGTATAACGAGAATACCGTTTTTGACGTTTGGACAGATAGAGGTGATATTGAGACTGACTTTTGAACATCTTATATTACGAGCATTGGCCTTCAGGTGTACTAGCTGTGGTCACAAGTAAATCAGTCTCAATAAGGTCAACATCTGATTCATTGTAGAAACTTAAGGTGTTTCATAAACTAGTGCGTTTATGTAAATGTAGTAAACCTCATTTTTATGTCACGTAGGCAGTAATTGAGCTTATATAGCTATCTTAGGGCTAAACGGAAACTCTCATATAATTATTTTTACTACAATATGCCCTAGATAACTATAACGATAAATTAAGCATTAAAACAAAATTAACAGGATTAATGAAAGTCCCTAATAATATTTTTTTTATATATAGGGCACGTCAATTTCCCTTCACCTCACCTGATGGTAAGCTGACGGCAAAGTCTCAGGAAAAAGAATCATCATTATAAACACGAACTTTGTTAACAATGGTGGCAATCAGCTTTACGGCCTCATCAGATACTTTTTCACGCCCCGCTTAAAGAACCCGGGACTATAGGAAATCATCAGTTCAGCGGAAAGACTATATTGGTTCTTTGGTGTACATGGTTACTTTCTGTATTAATATGCATTTGGCCAGCTTTTTTCAGTAATCTGATAGTTAAAGCAATGAAATTTGATAAGCATCTTTTAGTAATTTATTAGTTCAATAGTGTAGCTAGTCATAAAATTAGCTATTTATTATTTAGGAAATATAGTTATCAGTAATTATAATCAGATCGGTAATAAAAAAATATGTACACAGTAATTAATTTTAAAAGTCAATGTAATATAACAAATATAAGGAAACTTAATAATTGAATGTATTTAATAAAATAAAGAATCTAATGACAGTGTATAGAAACGATATCTTTGAAGCCAAGTCAATTACACCTGCAAGCCGGTGTTCCTGTTGATTTTCCGACGGAGCTCTGTCGCAAATTTTCTTCTCGGGTTTGAGAGCTCAGAAGCAATTGTAAGTGCGATATTGTTCTCAATGGGTTCTGGCCTCTCAATACATACATACATATAATCAAGCTTTTATCCCCGAACGGTTAGACAGAGGTGAATTAACATCCACACTTCAACAATCATTGCAATCGGCTCCACATTGCCGTATTTCAGGCACTATTATTGTCTCGAGCCATGCATCTGAGGCTGAGTCTAGGCTGTATATATCTGTCTGATGTTAAATAGTCCTATCCATTTATCACCTTGTACGAAATCGCATGGGAAGAGTGGTGTGGCCCAAATTCTACTCTGCCGGTTACCACGCGGCCTCTCAACTCCTTAGAGGAAAATCTTCCTTTTATCTGAGATTGAAAATCAGCTGGTCGAATGTGGCCTCAAATATTTCCCTACTTACAATTATTAGAATCTATTTAAAAGTATAATAAGCTATCCCCTCCAACCTCCTATTTTTTCACATTTTGATCGCTAATCATGACCTTTACATCAACTCAAGTCTTGTCAATCAATTAGTGTTAGACTATATTATAAAACAGATATTGATGTACCATATTCGGCATATCTATGTTTCACACAACTTTGAGATAGAAGTCTCAGCTATTTCAAATGCGATGTATCAAAGCTCTATGTAATAAACATCATTATTTCAATCGTTACTCGTACAGGTCACATGATTGCAGTAATATCATCGATCACTCGTTGGAATGTCACTCCTCATAATCTATGATTACTGGCAATAAATACGAAAGCTATTTATCGTCGACGCCTTTAATTTGCCCTTAATATTGCTATTATTGTACAATACATATCAATAAAATATAATAGAAAATATAATTTATAATTGATTGTACATGATTATATTTTAAATTATTTATGTATAAAACATCTTTTTTATATGACGTAATTATCATCTGAAAAAATATGAAAGGCATGTCAAAAGATCGCAATCATTAATCTCAACTATTAACCCCTTCACTGCAGAGGTCGGTCAATATGGACTTAAATAATTTAGACTCATAAGAACTTTCAAATTGAAATTAGTTGAGGTCGTAGCAAAAAGGTTTAAGTAATCAATATAATATCTAATCGTTCAGTAACCTTGATTGTGCGGAACTTGGTAAAAAATATCTGCTCTATATATAGATCGATGTATGTTTATATGTTAACGAGTTGTTGAGTATCTTATAGCAACTGCAAGAAGGCAACAGGCAACAGGTAGTAAAAAGAAGAGTTGGTGTCCTCGCCTAAATATCACTTGCTGGGGATTGTCCGTCAGCGGTAATTGAGATCTTTTTCCACTCATGGTCGTAGTCAAGACCTTTGCAAATGTGCGAATAAAGATACATATTATCTTATTTGTATTAAGGATATGATTACTGAAAAAAACATGGTTATTTAATTTAAAACTTTCTGGCATTATGCAAGCGAAGAGTTATCTAAATAATTGTCCGTCGTTTCGTAAAGAAGACCTCTGTACCTAATTATTTTTCAAATAAAGATTCATATCTTATTTATAACAAGGATGTAATATTGTATTGTAAATATATTATTTAATTTATAAGTTTCTGGAATAATGTTAGCGAAGGGAGTTATAATAAAATTGTTCGTTGTTTTATAAACACATTCAATTTATCGACCAATTAACCTGTTTCAGTTCACTGCTGGACATAGGGCTCTCCCAATATGTGCCTTTGCTCTCGATCCTCTGCTGCAGCCAGTCTGTAAACACGTTACACGTTTCGTATACATATTCTGTACGGAAAAATAATTTAATTCCGAGAAAGCTCAGGTTGTTTATTCGTCGCCAAAACTTGACGTGAATGTCACACAGTGAAATAAAACTATTTTTAACAGATTTAATAGGACATTAAATAAATATTATTATATTCAAATATAGCACTTTACTTTATTAACAATAATTATCTCCGTCGGGCTCTTGTCACCGCCGGGGTTCCAGCCGTTTTAGAACCTGTTGGTCTGGTGCGCGATGATGGCAAGAGGCCGGATGGAATGTCTTTGGTGCCTTGGAAGATGGGAAGGCATTTGGTGTGGGATGCAACATGTGCTGACACCCTTGCGCCTTCACATCTTCCAGGGACTGGGGACTGTGCCTGCGCTGCTGCTGCTTCGGCAGAGACCCTCAAACGGCGCAAATATCGTAGTTTAAGTGATAATTACATATTTGAGCCGTTTGGGGTCGAGACGCTGGGATCATGGGGTCCAAGTGCCCGTCTATTATTTAAAGACATTTCCAAACGGTTAATAGACGCTACCCATGACCAGAGGGCTGGTTTATTCCTTGCGCAAAGGATCAGTATTGCCATTCAACGTGGCAATGCTGCCAGCCTTCTGGCCACCCTCCCAGTTGACATCGATGGTGAGGAATTCTTTGACGCCTGAACCTGCTGGTTTGTATATATTATGTACTTATTGCTTTTATATTTTTTATTTAAATAATTCTAATGTACATATTGTAAATATTATTATATTAAATTTATTTAACTGTAAACTTAGAGAGCAATATGCCATCGATTACTGTGTCCATAACTCTCTCCTCAACTCGACCTCAATGAGACGAGTTGAATTTAGGAGTTCTGGCATATTTAAGATTTTTAATTGGTATTTGGTCTAGTCTTGTTATCAGCGGATTGCAATTTGATATACCTACATATCCGGCAAATTGTTTTTTTTTTCTTCAAAAAAATATGATTAAAATGTATTGGACATTCATCTGATTCTGACCTGATTCTGATTAATAAGCTTTTGATTTATTAATGTAATAAGTTTAAAATAAATGTATGATAAATATTTTGCATGACATAAATAATCATATAAATGTATGTTGCTCTAATTGAAATATTTTCAGTATCTATTGATTAATTTTAAATTAAACACTTTAATGTATCCGGATTCTTCACCAAAGGTCACCTTTTTTTTACAAATGTGAGCTTATGATCTGTAAAAAATGGACAGATTATATCTAAAATGCCATATGTATAAGTTATTATTGGTAAAGAAATTAAACATGTAATAGACCAGTTGTGCAGGTAGACTTAAAATTAGATCAAGTTCAGATTTGAAAAAATATTTTTGAGTGAAGTAAGTTATATTTTTGATGACGATTATCTAATGGGCTTCTTATTAAACTGAACAATATCTAGAAAATGTCATAAACCGCTTAAATTATATTGACATATAATGCCAAGAATACAAAATTTTACTCCAAGACTGCTTCGCATCGTAATTACTTCCTACTTTTGAATGATTCGACCGACAAATATCATAGTCGTTATGGACCAGTGGACAATCTTGTGAAACTTATTAAGTGTACTATGTAAGTACGAAGTAATTAATAAGCGAGCAGAGATCAAATCCGGGTTTAACTAAAAGTTCACATAATATGTTGATGCGATAATTGACGTTTGATTGTGCAGAGTCAGATTATTGCAAAACAATTATCACTTGTGTCCAATTATCACAATATACTAGGATAAATCATAGTTGATAATAATACTTAGATACGGGTAGACCAATGCAACTTTGAAATGTAAAAATGATTACAGTTCAGTAAGATATAATTGTAAATGCATTTAAATTATTATGCACTTAAATTTGCAGACTCATAAACATTGCAAATGTATTTATTATGATTTCTTAACTAACTCGTAAATAGATTGTTTGTTATATTTTTATTCTTCTACATGTACATTTTTACAGACATTTACCTTTTAAAAACGTTTTTTAATGTGTTCTTAACTAAAGGTAACTGGATTGCTATTTACAAAATTATGATCCTTATTCCCAAATTTATGAAATTTTAAAAACGCTCGCTTAGTGGAATTACTTATCATTGTCATAATTATGTTAAAAATACAAAATAATGTCGTGATACTACCTAAAGGTGTCAGCGGTTTATCTTTGAAGTTATTGACATAATTGTAACCATATTTGTGGACCAAACTATACAATTACATTTACACAAAAAAGTAAACACATTCGTAAATATGATTATACAGTTACCAAATAAAGCCATATGTTTCTACCTTGATAAAGATAAAAACTCCAGATGTTTCCAATTTTGCATCGCATGCATTATTGTCTTGAATTAAAGACGAAAGTCGATCATCCATACTTGTGACATACCAACCATTTTCCTTTTATGCATTGTTGACATTTACAAACAAATATGTTGGTATCGGTTGGTTTGGTTACTGTAATTGGTATGGTCCATGTAATTTCAACCTTTCCTTATACCTAATTGTCGAGATATGAACCTGATGACATGATATAAGATGATTTTATAACCTGTCTGTGCGGTAAGGATGCGGAAATATATACAGGCACGTTTTTTAATCATTTTTAATCGTTTTTTAATCAATCAGCGCTTAGTGCGACTAATGCTAAGTGATTACGGTGGATTAACGTCGCTTCCAAATGTCACATGCGTAAAGGCCGACCTTGGTTATACCTTTTTAGATGCTTGCAACACGGTATTCATAAATAATTGCTGTTTGAAATAATTGACATAAATGGTACGGTGAGATTATTTTTGAAGTAACTCACGATCTAGGTAAACTTCTCTTTATTGTGGGGACTTCAGATGAATAGGTACTATTCTCGCATTACATCAATAAATTGAATATGCAGTGGCTGCCTTAGAAGGTTAATCAACCAAAAAGTATTTTGAGCGTATGTGTGAAATTGTAAAGTATTGTTGTATTAAGCAATGGCTGTCCTAATTACATTAAACAAACACTATTAACAGTTTGATGGAGATGGCTTGTATACTTCTGTGTTGCACTCGATGAAGTGGTAATGGGAACCGGGGAACTCCATGATCGTGGGCCTGAATTTAAAAGGTACGGATCCTGTTATCCTGTAGAAGCTGACATATCGGCAAATATAAACAAATGATCGACTGAACTTGTTTATTTTTTAGTTAATTGTCAGTTTCTAGAACTACACGCTTGCTCGCGACACAGCGATCTACAAAGATTATAATTGAGCTATTGAAGCAAATGTCGAGTACCACATAGTAATTATAAAAAAGTCAGTCGTCAAAGCTTCTTGATTGTAATCTTATTTTGCTAACCTTTCCTATGAGATATCGAGAATGTCACTCGCGTGTTATTTTAAAGATTGGTTTATGCGTGAGGAACTCAACCTTGTAACCACTGATTTACTCAGGTGGGTACTCACCGGCTCGCTCAAGGGCTGATGCAGAGAACTCTTTCCCAGGGCGCCTTTTCTACAGAGCTATATGAGTGTGTGCACAGAGAAGCTAGGGCTCCAATAAAAACAACTGGTCATCAGGTTGTACACACATATATTTCGAAGTAATGGAATACAGAGCTGAGATACACAAATAGGAAAATAGATATACAGACAGATACACAGAGCTAAAACATACACATAAGAATGAAGACAGGCAGAGACAGGAGACAGAAGTATATGATGTATAGATAGACAGAAGTATTAGGCAGAGAGAACACACACAGTAGGCACAGATACAGGCAGATGAAAATACACAGTAGGCACACGAAGTACGGTACAAGGTAATTAGATTTTATAGATGGTATATAAATAATTTGCTGGTCCACAGGGACAGTGTACTGGCCTCTGGAATTACTGTGAGGTCGCAGGGACGCTGCTCACAGTAGACCTCTCCGTGAAGTAGCTCTCGGCAGCCTATGCACCTCGAAGTGTGCCGCAGGTACACTGAAGGAGTGTAGAAATCTTTAGTGGCTCACAAGCTCCAACCATAGGACCCTGTATAAAACAGACCTTTCGTAAGCTGTGACCACACATATGGGGCCGCCATTAGTCCCATCAAACAGAGTTAATAAAGACTTACCAGAGTATCTGGGAGCAAGATTTTCACCAAACAATAATGACTTCAGAAATTGACACAGAGACTTTTACTTAAGCAGAGATGGCTTAATACACTTATAGCGAAGGTTCCATCTGGTTCGAGAATCGAAAATAGAAGTTCTGGGAGAATCGGCGCAGGTCTATTTATAGCCGATAGATCGAACATTCGCGAACAATCTTCAAAATTATGCTAATTCATAGTGAGGTTAATTAGTAGCATAAACAACTCATTATCTGCTCAACCCATAGACAATAACTAGACGGGTTGTGACCAGTAATAAAATAATTATGACATGCTTACCGATATATCACAATTGAGGAAATAAATCCCATTTATTTTACTATTTTTTAAATTGTAAATGCAATAATTAATAAACACGACTACAGATTTGATAAATATACTGTGGGACACTCAGCGCCATCCAACTGTCGAGGGTGAGAACTAGAACAAAAATCGGTCGAAGATTGAGACCTACATTGTTACACAATTATACATAGTTCCTATTAGAATTTGTAGATGGCACTGAAACAAAGAATTGTATACACTACTACGGATGAAAAATACCATGTTACAACCTGAACAGCGTAAATCGAATAGCCCTCACTCGTTCGCTTTGGGCTATTAAGACTAAGGCGCCCATAACATAATAGCGTCAATGCCTGCAAAAATGAACATTTCATACGTTTAAAATCACGTGTTGGAGTCCACTTCTTGCTATAGAAAATTCTAATTAGTACGCAAATTAGGATTAACTTTATTATTTGTATATAGTGCCTTCATGTGTATTGTGCATTTTATTTGGAAGCACAGTGTCATTATTCAAAGGCGGCCGCTAAAGGTTCCTAGGTTGGACTGGTTTGTGTGTCTCGAGTGTCCCTGACTTCGATTTGATGATCTAACCGTGATCTTTAATTTTTTTTCTATACACGGTTTAGTTAAAAAGTAATTAGCATTTATATCGAGGTCTCTGAAGAAGTGCAATAACTTGTAATTAGGTTTATTCATGTTACTCATATAGGTATTGAAATATATGGTTATGCAACGATGTGAACGGATTTCCTATATTGGGATTAACAGATGAATAGTATTCTACTAAACTAATCCAGCAAAACTATACGGGATTATCTAGATAATCGCACACAAATAAACGCTTCTACATTCTAATACAATTTTTTAATAACATATCGTCATACATAGAAATTGAAATAAATATAATATTTAAAGAGTCGCGCAAGTGCGTGAATACTCGACTTCTGTATATTAGTTTCGAGTTCCATTCCTAGCATACTTTTGGACTTTTCGACTAAAACAGAATTAAAAAAAAAAACCATTGCGACGACTTTAAGCTCACCATTGTTATTCAGCATAGGTGAAACGGCATTAACCGTCTAAATGGTTAAATCAGCTTTGGTTACTTGACCAAAAAAAATGCGCTGTGTGGGAATCAAACCTATGACCTATGACTCAGCAGTCGCCATGCTAAACAATACATCGATTCGACGGACTTCTGAAGTTTACATGCGTTGGGCTAGTACATAAGAATCTACTATCATTGGGAAAGCAGATTTCGAATTAATTCACTTTCTACTTTCATTTGCATTAATTTAATCTATTATGTGAATACTTATTGGTTCGTTTGTTATCGAGTAAGGGTATCACTAACTGAGGTCACACACTAACAGACATTACACCTGTAAGTTTCCGAAGGGGTTAGTAGAGAAATATTAACACCCATTATTAGGGTGGAACCTGGAGGATCCTGCATCTAGCACCTGCACCACATAGAGGAATCCAGGAATAAGGTCATTCATTCTATATGTTATGACATCCACAATGACCCATTCGCTTGGTATTTATATACCTAACACAGCTTAAATATCGTGTTGCCAGAAGCTCATAAAATTGCAATGTCCAAATGAATTCATCTCTTGCGTATAATTTTATTACATGCCTCAATCTTATTCATGCATTTCCTGAATATCGCAATTCACCATTAAATCGAATCTAATGGAATTGCAAATGTCATTTACACCAGTTCTTCTAGACAAGTGGCAATACGTTTGTAGAATAGAATAGAATAGGTTGGTTGATGGATTAACATACGTTGATGACCGTCAAAAACGTCGAAATACGTGTCAATCCCACATATTTTTTTGTACTATTCTAAAAAGCTCTGGCCAAAGAATTGCCACTTGTCGAGTAGGGCAGTTCGTCGTCGCATTTCTGGATTAATGTTCGTGAGGTAATGTGGCTGGCACTAAACGATGACTCCAGTTAACAAGTCTACAGAGCGTGAAGCTATTTGTTACTTAAGAGTTGACGCACTTTTTCTTACAAGAGACCTGTTCAGAATTTAGGTATACATGTAGAGAAAATGTATTTATGTTAAGCTTTGTACTGAATATCGTTACGGGGTATATTGTATACGTTAGTTAGTTTGTAGTATTGATGTTATTCGTGTTCACAATCGCATCGATGCGTCCTTATGCCTTTTTTGTATAATTAATTCCCCTTGACTTCCATTGAAAAGATCAATGATGTATTTTTGTGCACTTTCATGTACAAACCTATCACATTGAACAATCGTGAACAATTAAACGTATCCTTGCTTTTGAATGACATTGTAAAGCCTTTAGTATTTATACTATTTAAATCTAATAAGATAGGAAAAAGCGACAAAGACAGCCTACGTGGCGTAGCGGTAGTGAACGCGGCCGCTACGCAGGAGGCGCGGGTTCGGTCCCCGCTCAATGCGAATATTTGTATTCATGAATATGGGTATTTGCGTTGGTCTGTTCGTGCCTCGGAGAGCACGTTAAGCCGTCGGTCCCGATTGCCATACGAACGTCTATGGCAGTCATTACGGGTAGTTGGGGACCTCAAAAATCCAACAACTGATCAACTGTAATTATTTGTGTTGTGGAGGTCGTTTCACGGAAAATATCAAAGTGTAGCCAAATCCGTAGTTAAAGACTCCAAGTTGAAACTTCATATGCGACTAGAATGAAGAAGAAGGAAAAAGCAAATCACTCAAACAGCAATCTTTCTCTTACGGCGGGAATGTTCTGACCACTGAGTCACCGAGCCGCATCTGAAGGTATCCAAATTTTCCTCGATTTCCGTCTTGGGGCGACGATCAGAGCCATCTACCGATAGTCGTACGAATTATCAGAACCAATGAATGATGTTACAATAATTTTAAACATTGATTTTTGATTACCCCACAAAAAAAATTGTGACGCAGTGATTAGAGCATTCCCCTGTAAGGGAAAGATCACAGGGTTACAGTCCTGCCTGAGCTGATTCGCTTTTTCCTATCTTAATCGTATATTCGATTTTTTGGGAGACAAGGAGGGTAATGAGAGACAATGTTAATAGGTTGCACCTCAAATTTACACCTTTGTGAAATGGTTGGTTGATAGCACTATTAGCGCTAACAATGCGATATCCTGTCTGAACAAACGTAAACAATACTAGCTTATGTGAGATTCATTATTGTTTTCACAGTTAGATAATAATTTAATATACGTACCTAATAAAAAGTAATGAATTTGCATATTATATCATCCAATTTAAACGTTATTTCTCATTTTGTTTACGGGTGGATGTTTTGATAATAATCTAAATAAATAAAAATCACCGGGGTGTTTATGCGTGCACAACTGCCGATCAAGTGCACTAAATTGATTAATACTTTTTTATCGATTGGTATTGTCAGGACAGTGTATGAATATTTTTTCTGCAAATTCTACTGATGGGATGTTATAACTACGTTGAAGACTAGGCCACGCAGCTAGTTGTAATTTATGTCAATTGCCATTCTGATTTAACGATCATGCTGATTCCAGCACAACAAGTTGTTTATTTGTTATTGCTGCCAGTATTCAACAAGCCAATATTTCAACATTGGGTCCCATAATTGGCGGATTTGGGTAACGAATTTAAAATACATACATACATATGATCACGCCTTCATCCCCGAAGCGAGAGGCAGAGGTGATTTAACATCAACATTTCAGCAATCAGTGTAGTCGGTGTCACTTAATAGAGCTCATTGCGGTATTCCGGGCACTACCTACTGTTGACTCGAGCCATGTATCTAGGGCTGAATCTGGACTGTATAATTCCTCAGTCGCCTTATACGACATTGCAAATTTTTACTCTGCCAGGATCCACGCGAGATCTATTTTACCCATAATTGAGTACACCCATTGGACATCCAAAGTAAATTATACCTAATGAATAAGATATAATCAGATTTTGTAGCCAATGATTTCGTGAGCATACGTCGTCGTGACGATAGAAATTTATATCAATTGAATACTTACATGGTAATTAACTGGGGCCGGACCTGGCGAACACCCAGTTTGGGTTACGCCGGTGGCGTTCCACTGTGGATGCCATCATGCGCGTGAGGACTCTGGCGGGGGATGCGGTTGCCCGGGGCGAGGTGATGTTGGCGGTGTCCTTGGACATCTCCAACGCCTTCAACACCTTGCCCTGGAGTTGCATCAGGGAGGCGCTCGTGTACCCGACGTGCCTCTCTACCTCCGCCGCATAGTCGGGGCGTACCTGACGGAGAGAGCCGTCATCTACCCAAGTTCGACGGGAGTCGGTAGGCGTGAAATGTCGTGCGGTGTTCCGCAGGGGTCGGTCCTGGGGCCGCTCCTGTGGAACATCGGTTACGACTGGGTGCTTCGCGGTGACTTCGCGTACGGTGCGACCGTCACGTGTTACGCGGATGACACGCTAGTGACGGTGAGCGGGGCTACGCACCGCGAAGCGACCCTGACGGCCACGACCGCGGTTGCTCAGGTCGTCGACAGGATCCAGCGGCTGGGTCTCGAGGTGGCTCTGCACAAGTCCGAGGCCATGTTCTTTCATGGCCCTCGGCGCAGGCCAGGCCCGGGAGCCAGCCTAACAGTGGGAGGCACTCCCATCGACATCAAGCCCCGGTTGAAATACCTGGGGCTCGTGCTTGATGGTCGATGGGACTTCGGACAGCATTTCCGAAGTCTGCGCCCCAAGTTGGTGCTCACGGCGAATGCCTTGGGCCGGTTGTTGCCCAACTTGAAGGGCCCAGAGGCCTCCTGCAGGAGACTCTACGCGGGTGTCGTGCGGTCCATGGCCCTATACGGGTGCCCCGTGTGGGCGGACACCCTGGAGGCCAGATTCGTGCCTCTGCTCCGTACAACCTCACCTTCGGCCTAGCACTACGACCCAGAGACGGCGTGCGGTTTAGTCGGTTCGAGTCCGACATAACCTCCCTCTCCGGCTCCGGAGGGGTGGGTATCCGTGGGGATTTCCCGCACGTAAAAAAAAAAAGTTAATTAACTTCAAACCAACGTCAGTCTCTATTGATCGCAATGGGGTATTTGACAACATTAAAAAATACTACAAATAATGGTCATCCTATCAGATAATAGCGTAAAAAGACATTTAAAACTATAAATAAAACTAAAATAAGCATATTTTTTGAGAATTTTGCTTAAAAATATCTAATATTTTTTCGAATTTTTATCTGTGACGAAAACGCTCTGTGATCGATCACAGCACTGCTGACGTCACACGCTAGTAAAAACGGCTTTGTGACAGAACATAACAGAACAGAAACAAACAGTTTTTGTGGATTATTTATAGACGTATTTGTACATTGTGCAATTACACACTATTTATACACCATTTTATTCACAAAGTTTGAAGAAAATCTTTATTATTTACTTTGACTTCACTGCTTTAAGGTACCTAATACAAAATGTGTGACGTCACGTAATCGGCATTTCGCGCGTTTTTGAAAATTTAAACTTTAACATCGATTTTTTGATTGATTATATGCTAAGGAATAATTTAAAATGGTTTTCCAAAATTTGTCAAATACCCTATTAATAATTGAGGGCGTATTTTACTACACATACATAACAATTAAGGTACGTGATTGAGAGACGTATTTTACCAAATTTAACAAAGCATACAAACTATATCTCGTTTTAATAATATGGATCACAATAAAGATTTTCAATTTAAATGTTGAGTTCGAGACATTTTCATTTTTGCAGAATTTCGTTTCATATAATTTGCATTTTTTTTTAATCATGACAAGCCAATATACTCTATTAAAACCATAAAACTGAAACTAATTGAGTGTTCTGTTAATCTCTGTCATAGAAAGGCGATAAACACATCTTAGCTATACGAAAAAAAACTGGCGAAATGTGGGTGCTAGCACCTCTGCCTACCCCTTCGGGGATATAAACACACGCCAGTTTATGTTATGTTATACGGATAAAATTGCGTTCTTTGCTTAAAAGATTTCAATTTCAATTTAATTTATTGTACACACATTATACAGAGATCATTTATAAAAGCATTAATGGAACATGTACAAAGGCGAGCTTAACTCATAATGAGTTCTCTCCCAGCAAACCTTTGAGGTGCAGAGAAGAATATGGTAATGAAGGGGGATGTGACGTGTACAAAAAAAAAGAAAATCAGATAGAAACAAAAAGGCGTACCTAAACAGGTACATTATACACATATACATACATACATAGCATGCATATTATATTCATACATACACATACATATACACACATACATATACAATATAAATACATAAATATATAGATGTATACAGACTACATTATTGTGACAGGAAATTTTCCCTAGTTCTTCTCCTGAAGATGTCAAGAGTATTACTACCGCGAATGGAGTGAGGTAGTGAGTTCCAAAGCCGTACAGCTTGTACCTACCGTAAAGGATCGATCATAGCAGCTATAAGTGTGTGCAGGTGTGCGAAGCAGAAGAGAGGAAGAAAGACGACAGGATTTACCCCTGGGTACACGATAATCAAAACAAAGATCTTGTAAACAGTATACATTCAGTGGCCATGACAGCACTTAAATAAAATAAATCAAATCAAATCAAATCAAGTTCATAGATTTTAGTTCAGGAGCCATATTTTACATTGTATCATTCATTTCTAGACCTTGCGAGTTGTTCTTTTGTATCATTGTATTAATAAATCATATACTATCTTATTCAAAAGGATGATTGCTGCATATCTTCAAAAGCCTATAATTTTATGCACTCAATAACTGCGTAAGCTCAGTAATTTGACCATTCACATCATGTGTGAGGTCAAAGGTTTTGTTCTATGAAAAGCACTTCTTAGATGGTGATGCATGACTATAACACGATAATATAAATATATTAACAGGTAGCATTTTTGCTTCTCCTAACACATTTGTTATTAATATTGTATAGTAATTGAAGTATAAGGTCAAAGCTTGTGTTCTAAGATGAACACTATTCACTCTGTCATGATTGTAATAAAAGATAAACTTATTTTATTATCTGACTTTAAATTGTGTTAGAAATTTACAAAACTTAGGGATAGCTAAATCACTGTGGTGTGTTAATTCGTTGTTTGAACTGCGATTAGTAATTCTTTAGAAGTATCGTATGTGTGATAGCCCTTATTTGTTGGGACTATGAATGTAGGGTACATTCATTGTCCCAACAAGTTCTATTTTCATCCAAGCACATTCCAGTTGCATATTAAAGCCCAAATTCAGCCGGAAGTTAGCTCTCTTACTCTTTACCATGATTTGGATAATTATGGCTTTTACCGCGGCGTACTTCAGCTCAAAGAATCCATTTGCTATCTCTTTCATTCCATAGTTTGGTTTATTATGGTTTTTACTGGAGTGATAGCCGTCTGTCCCCCCAACCAAAGACAGCCTGCGGCATAACCTCGTAAATTAATCTACATGTATGTCGGCATGTAGATGAGTTTGTTTGGACCCCGAAGATCTTGCTGGTGCCCCGTCAACTATAGGTACTTTTTTCTTTAACCAGGTAGTTTATAAATTTTTAAATAGTCAATATTGCAACATTTTCAACCATCTAAGCGTTACTTATACACGAAAATCTCGCTAGAAAAAACTAAAATCGTAACAGTAGAATGAAATTATTTGGCTTGAAATGTGCAATAGCTAGCACTCAGCGTAATAGTATTTGAAGGTCAAATTACAATGATTCTAGTGTAACGGGACCAATTATTATCTAAACTAGTTACAATATGATCCAGAAGTAATCTTATTTACAATAGTATTTATTGCCAAGCAGCAGTGTCTATAATTGAAGCTATGTCTATCTCACTCAAAAAGTATAAAGTAAGATAATGTCTTGTTTTGAAAGCTAATTTATGAATTTCAAGGTCAATCATTTGTGTTTGTTTAAGCTGCTATAGAGCTGGATTCGAATTTCGTTAAAATTAGAGCGGCCACGCTGAAGAATTATTATCTATGTCATTGGCGTAGCTAGAGGGCGTAGCGTCCATCGCGAACCAAGCAGTTTAGCAATTTCTTTCTTTGTCGTATAATGTAGGTATAATTGAAGCATCGCGCGTCGGTAGCTTAGTGGTTAAGAAGTCGGCCTTACGATCGAGACGTCCTGGGTTATCCTGGCCATTACAATGTGAACGAAACGACGTGAAGTCACTCTTACAAAAACCAATTTAGTCTAATTGGAGGGGCTAAAGGGAATATTAATTATTTTGGTTGCTAATATTATTTAAAAAAAAAGAACAAAAATAGTTCTTTAGTTTCAATATAGAACATTTCTAATTGTATTTTATTGGCATGAATCCTATTAACCTAAGTTTACCACTGTTTCCTAGTGGAGAAGAAGCGACGCTACGCTACGGTTTTTTCCAAACATGACGTACGATGAATAACTGAAATATTTTACCCATACATGTGTTCTTCCTACAAACCCGGGTGCGAAAGGATCGAAAACTTAGGGACTGCCATTCTGGGGATAACATGTGGAGTGGCAGCCACTATTTTTTTTAACTTTACCTTAGTTTATTGCACCCCATGTACAGTCAAAGAGATGGACCGAACAAAAAAAAATTGTCATATGCAGTGCATATTTATGTTGCATAGTTTTCTTAATAGATGAAAAATGAATAACATTTTAAAGTTCAATAAAAATACAATACCATCTACATAGTCCATCCGTTTGATAGTATGGAACCATTCTCGAGTCTGATTCGGACTTAACCAGTTCTTTTTCTTTTAGCAGAACAGAGTCTGGATATGTCAGAGTGAGGTTTTATTTTGGACTTTAACTAATCATGTATTACGTGATAAGCTTATAGATTTGTTATTTACTACAGTATAACCTATTGCAAAAATGACATGAATATGTTACATAAGTACCTACAAGTTAAACTTGATTAATATAATTGGAAATATTCTCACGCTTCGGTTATGTATATAGTACAGCTGGTTTACTGCTAAGTACGAAATTCAAAGTTCGGTACCTTGATTAGACATAAAGTTTATTAGATTTTTGAAATTCTGGGTAGCAGCAAATTAGCAAATAGCGAGCTTATCACTTGCATTTTAAGATATATTTACAAGTGGGATTTAATATGGGTAAAAATAATGATTTACATGTTATAACGGTATATTTTTTTTTTGTTACAGGTAAATAACAAATCGCCGAACGTAATCATGAATCTTAATAATAGGTGAGGATATCTGCTCCGGATACAATAAGGGCTTCTTAGTGTCCAAAAGGCGTGAACAACTGTTCCTGTAACCGGTATTTATAATGAAATCTGACCGGATTCGATGATGTAAAACTATGAGTACTACATGAGAAACATAAGTGCAGAGATCGGTACTCCTCGTGACTGACAAATATACGCAGGCTATACAAAGAGTGTTTTAGATCTTCGACGTAACGCAAACGCAGAAGTGGAGCCTCGCCCTTTAGCTAATCATCCACTTATCGGAAACGCACGCAACGCATCAAACGTATGGTTTTTCATAATGTGTCCACCTGATTGGCAGCGATCGCATTTTGCCACCGCAACTACCAGCAATCGGATTGCTGAAGCCATTTCATTCGGATTTTCATAGTGGGCGTACGTGAGATGCTTAAAAACATAGATGCATAGACAATGTATCCGCACGACGTGCGTCCACCTGGATGGCATTCCGAATGACCTCATCGGCACGCATTGCAAAAGTTGCATCTCGGAGCAACTGTGTTGGCATTGCCGATGAGCAGCTTCGTGCGAACCATACGTATAGGTGGAAGCACTTGTTTGACTTTCCATACAAAGAATACTGTGATCCACTTAATGCGTTGAGTGTGTTGCGTGCCTAGCCGATAGGATAACGCTTAGCTTTATAGTTCAAATAGTTTAATAGGTGTATCATGACAGATACTCTAAAGCATAGAAGGTAATTTAGCACGATTGGAACCAAAAGTAAAACTATTATAATTGATTTAAGTTTGACTTACATGACCTATTATCCTAGGACTCCTAGATGAGGCAGAGGGCGTCCACAGTGATTCTCCATTCTGTGCGGTCCTGAGCTTTGCGTTTTATCTCGCTCCATGTTTTCGAACGGAACCGCACGCCGTCTGTGGGTCGATGAGCTGGGCCGAAGGTGAGGTTGTCTCGCGACATATCCCTTGCACCTCAGCTGACCCAGGGCCATTCCTCTCGGACTGGCCCTCCTCGGGTGCGTCATTGGTTGCCCAGTAAAAGTAATAGTCCCAACAAAATCAATGATAAAGAACCTCTTTATCCAAACAGAATCCGAATTCAGAATTATATTTACACTTCACTGTTGTAAATGAGTATAGTAAGTTATCTACAATATCGCATATTGAATATGTATGTTATTTAAATGAATTGTATGACAGGTTACCGGGCTATGATCGAATCACTTATACTCATCTCAATAAATTTAAACTGTAGCTTTCCAAATGTCCGAGATGAATTTTTAATTTTAATTTTATATGCTAAGCTATGATTTGTTTGGCAGTTGATATCTAGGTTTTTAGTATTCCAAATTTATCTAGGACGAAAAATTGTAAAATTTTAGCTTTATAGGCTTATTTTTAATGATGCTTCAGCTTTGTAAGGTCCTATAGTATTTCAAAGCTATTTTAAGCTTTTCTTTTTAATTGAATTGAAATCAAGCGTTTTGTAACGTAGCGTTGCAGAATTGGCCCCTGAATTGCGTTGGAAAGCTTTTACACGAGAAAACTGCTTACATGAGGATCATTAGTTAGGTATCTTCAACGTGAAGTTCATAAACAGAAAAAAAAAATCAGTTTAAAATTATTATAAAACGAATAACTATATTTAATTCGCAGTATTCATTCGGTATGCAAAACAAGATGCGTAAAATAAATTTAAATCTCATGAACTGTATATTGACCTCGAATTCCGTTGGTAACCGACGACGTGTAGCTTCTCAAAAGGTCAAATTCACAACGATTACCGTTAAAGATGACAGGTCTTTCATGTTTTTAATTAAAAATAAGTCAAGGGAATGAGCCAGATATGTAAATTATTATGAGTGTTTAGTATAAGAAAAAAAAATATGTTTGATAATATTGTAAGA
Organism: Eilema caniola; assembly: GCA_949126895.1. Taxonomy (NCBI): domain Eukaryota; kingdom Metazoa; phylum Arthropoda; class Insecta; order Lepidoptera; family Erebidae; genus Eilema; species Eilema caniola. Next base: position 4,691,464 of record OX421469.1, on the reverse strand, counting down.
TGATGTGTTGCACCTACGCCAAATAATTGATACAAGTGCTGGCAGATTAAAGATACATGGGACAAGTGTAGACTGAATAATCATTCATGAATTTCACCAATGATACTGAACTGAACTAGGTTAGGTTAGTCTAGTGACGGTGGTAAATAGTGACTATCTTCACTATTCAAAATCCATACTACTATTTTTTTTATACATCTGATGTGGCAGACAAGCATGCGGCCCACCTGATGGAAAGATGTTACCTTGGTCTATGGATGTGTGCAACACCAAGGGAATCACACTTGTGCTGCCAACCCTGTAAACACAGAGAGTTTCTGTGCCGTTAGCGTAGAAGACAAAGAAGGAATAGCCTTTGGTCATCCTACTGACAGCACAAAATCTCTCCAGTGAGCTCTGGCTACTACTGCTACTTTTTATATTGATTTCTTTTCACGTAGTCAGAAGAAAATATGGCGTTTTTCTCAATGTATGCTATGTCTATAATTTTAACACAAATAAATATTCTAGGACCCAAAGTAAGCATAGCTCAAGCTTGTGTTATGTGTTCTAGAATGCGGTTAAACACGCTTGGATACATTTCTTTTACATATTGCATTATACATAGAAACACCCAGATCGATGCAAATATACATATTCATGCATAAATTTATTTGCACTGGGCGGAAGTCGAACCCGCAACCTATGACGTAGCAGTACCACAACGTCACAGAGGTCGTCAGTTCATGACCACTTCAATCTATATACATCATCATTAAAAAAGTGTACAAACGAATCCTAATTACAAAAATCATTTTGATCGGTAATTGTATAACCACGAAATTGTACAGCCTCGACCAATAGAAAGGGAATGGTCATCTTCACAAATGGAGCAAGGACCGATGTGTTCAGATTACAAGTTGAATAACAGAGATGGTCCGACAGGGTAGGTCCAGGCATCATGAGTCCATGACCTGAATACGTGTGCTTGGTCCGTTTCTCAAACACTTTTGTAAGTGTATTAAACATGCAAATCAGTACGCATCGCAATGCCCCTTTCAAATATAACTTTAATTGTTTTTAATCCGAGAGCCTTCAAGTGCTAATAACAACTTTAAGGCTCATTTTCTTGAACGATATACGTGTATAAATCTCCACTTGAGACTACTTATAGGTAGAGATTGTATTTTAGAACTAAACTCGAATGGAGATGGTATGAACGCTCATGTGATTTCTCTTTGCTCTCATTTAAAAGTAGACATGCAGTCAGCCGCTTTTGACAGTCTCTGTGGTAGTGCAAGGGGCGCGGTTTCAATTCCCCCTCGGTACAAATATGTGTGTGCATAAATATGGTTATTTGCATTTTGCTTATATATTTCTGTACCTTAGGGAGAACGTTAAGCGATCGCTCCCGGTCGTCATACGAACATCTACGGTAGTCGTTACGGGGAGATCTTCCGTTTTTTACCCACGAAACTGTACCCACAAGCCAAAAGAATGGTAGTTGGAGTTCTAAAAACTGGCCCCACTTTAACACTTTGATATCGCCAATTAGTTATGGAAGTTAGATGGCAGTCGCTTCACGGATAATATCCATGGCCAACCGCATCAAGGACTGGCAAGAGGTGATCTCAGCCTCAGGTGACACCGGGATTATTGCAAGGATGATGATGCGGCTGGATTTGATTTAGTGCATTGTGGGCCTAAGTTTTAAGTGTGATGGGTCACCAGTGCAAATAACTTGTAGGGAGTCAAGAAATGCGCGCCCGAAAGAGAGCAGACACCTGTAGGGCGCGTATCTCCCAAGATTGGCTGTTAGGGCCATGGGAAGGAGGTGGAATTACGAGTCACTACTGATTTGTAAGTGCAATATGAGTTATATAAATAAAAAATATATTTATCGATACAAAGATTGATGAGCTGCTGAACTGCGATTGAAAAGGTTATGTGAATGGTCTTAGTGAATGTTACATATTGAGATGCTTATCGTTGGTAAATATTTGAAAGGATTATGTTAAATCAACCTGAATATCAAACGAAGCATTCTTGTATATTTTAAAAAACTGCTCTAATGATTTGAAGGTTAGTTTTTATTGACATAAGATTTTGCTTTTGAAATAATCCTCCATAGTTCCTCCAAACCCAATCATTATTAAAAAAACGAAGTCGAATTTCGGAATCCTTTAAATCATTTTGACTTAATCGTGTTAATGGCGGTTATGAATATCTTAATTAATGTTAAAATGTTATAAATTCGCACTTACATTTTCATGAAATACATTGTATGTCACTTATAATATAAAAGAAAATTTATAAGTTCGGTGCGGTTTTTTATGTTAAAAGTATGTAGGTGCTAGAAACAATTACATGAAATAAAACTGAAAAAGATTAAAAATTGGTGTTTACAAATAATTCAATTAAAAATTCCGATAGTTCGTACGAGTGACTTCACCATCGCCTCAAAGACGGATATATAAGAGAATTTGAATGAATTGACACACAGTTCGGTAGCCAGTGGTTAGAGCATTCATCCTGGAAGGGAAAGATCTGAAGCGATTTAATTTTTATTTTCTTAATCGATTGGAAGAAGTGGACCCCAGTCCCCATAGTAAAAGCTTCAGATGCGACTGGGATTAACGCTATAATGAAGAAGATGCCGTAAATAATACTTTTTATTTTCTAAAAATAAGTAGGTTATAAAAATTTGCTTAGAAACACATTTATTGTGTCCGTGACGTGGTACAAGATGTGTCCGTTATGTTTGCAAATGATTTAAAATGTTCACAATGCGATTAAGGTCGTCTGATGCATAGTAATTATGCGAAATATTTTTGGTATTTAATTATGTTTATACACTCTCATACCAGAATGTTAACATAAAAAATTAAAAGCAGAACTGCATTGACTGTCTTAACGCACAGAATATTAAAATAAAATTAAAAAAATACATTTAAGTACAGGTCTCCTATGGGCAGCTGTAAAATAATTTCCATTACGACACTGCTTCAGCTGGACACAAGCAGGTGTCAATGCATTTTTCTCTACATAATCTAATGATTAGCTTGCAACTTGTACGCACTCAATTTTTTAAGCTCTTTATATTGATTACAAGCTGTTACCAAAAAAATTCGCCTACTTCTTATTTTTTTAACTCACACTCTATTTTAAGAACCCTTATTATGCAACCGTTGCATAAACTACTATTATCAACTTGATTATAGCAATGTTTTGGTATAGATTAATCTGTCTAAAAATTTTCTAGATTATTTATTTACTAACTATTTTTCTTTTTGGCAGTTACGATGCTCCTGTAATCAGAATTTCGATGTCATTCTTAGCTGATTCTTTACCTATACCGGCATTTCATGGAAGAAGTTTTTAATATAAATTTTATGACCCAATTGCAACATCATTCATCAGCATTCAAAATACAATTTAAAAGACTGATCGACTGACGATTTTAACAGCTCTAGATAGAAATTGCCAAAAGCCAATATGAAATAATGAACTCAATTGTCTTTTATCGACTTATTATTCGATATCTTGTTCGATTGACTCGATATCTACACTAATCTGTCACCATTTAAACATATTGCATCTGATATCCTTTTCGATCAAATCGATTATTTAATTGGTCGAAATTAAATGATCTTATATCGATCGTGCCCGGAGTCCGAGTCGTGATTCGTGACCTGTTCGTACTCATTCGTGTGTATGATATGTACAGAAAGTGAATGTAAAAATGTCTGTCTGCGTCCTTTTGTGTATGATAGATGATTTGATGAAATTTTCTGTAATTACAGAACCACATAATGAGTATTAAATTAATATCACGTATTCATTTGGTAATTAAATATGAAAAAATATCTTGCCCTTGTCTCGTTGAGAATTCAATACATTTGATGTAACATCTTCAAACATAAGTCATCCAATTAATTTTGTTTATTTGGTAACATTATTTTGAAATAATTTGGTATGTGTAACAATATGACAGACTTATTAATATAGAGTGATGATATCGACGGGTGCAAAGTAAAAAGAGGCATCTGAATAATAGCAACTTTACAGGAGAGCGAAAAGATCGAAAAAGTGTATTATTTTCTTAATGAGTGGGCCAATATTTCTGAAAATTTTATCATAATTTATTTATACTTTTATTGATTTTTATATTAAGTTAATTAAGCTAATTTATTAGTAATTTACGAGATTTAGCAGATAGCCGTTTTTACAACGAACTTTATAAAACGATAACTGAGCCAACTACCAGTTGGTCGTATATGCTCGGGACTTTAAATATCGTGTATAAATAGTTTTTTCTTTGTTTTACTGATCTCAATTGTTCTCAGACCACTTATAAATAAAATTTTATGAGTACGCTGCTCATGTATATTTATAAAATATCCACTACAGAACGTAATTTTGCAGATAACTTTTTATGCTTCGTATTTTCATAACAATTATTTTTGGTTAATGAGGTCAAATGAAATACTTTAAAATTGATTTTTTTATTTTTATTAATAACAAACAATCAAATTATTACGTTAACATATACTAACATCTTTAACATTAACAAAAACGTAAAAAAAATCTTCTTTTATTTCAATTGCACATTTTTTGGCTTACTTGATCAGCCAACATAATAGTAACCTTTAATGACAATTAGATACTCTTGTACTGAAACTGTAATACAAGGTGTATGTAAATACACCTTGTTTTACAGTTTTAGTATTATTCTTGTTTTTAATAGTTTTGCAATAACCCCTTGAATCTTTTGAACAATTCCCAGTATATCGTACTTATACAAAGCGCTCATTATAAATTGATTACTGATACATAATGTATTTTTAAACATTGTTTTGCAAACTTTAATATGTTTAGTTAATAGTCCAGTTAGTAGTCTAGTTAATCTGGACAATGCTGGCTAGCATGTATTGTGTGTGTGTAAGTTACGCTGTAATTACGCTTTGAATCATTCTGGGTAGTTATTCCTTTTTTTGAATAACGCTTGACATTTTTGCCAATAAACGATCATTGTTTTTCATGATTAGCCAGGCCCCAAAATAAATCAAAGATATTTTTTCTCTCTAGAGCATCATTTATTTACAAGCATCACATGGTGGCTTAATATATTTAGCGGGTTGCTCTTTACCGTTTCTTGACAAGTGTTGTTTGCCAGAATTTAACAGTAATTTTCGTCTCATATCGATCCATTTATCTTTATTTCTCATCCTCTTCTTTTTAGACCTATCGATATAAAACTGACGTCTCTTTCTCCCAAGCATAGTATTATTCGATGGCGTTGAACATTCACTTGATGCTTCAGCTGCAGAAGACGCATCAGTAGTAGTTAATATAGGAGACCACTGACGAAGTGACAGGCACCTTTGCTGGAAGTTATAGGTTGAATTGTGTGATTTGGTGTAAATGAACTAGGACTTACAGACCTGGAATGAAATGAATTGTATTCTGACGGTGTAGGTTGGATAAACACCTTCGAAGTTGTCATCGTATGTACTATCAGTAAAGATAACTTCAGTTTCCGAACATGAACGCCTCAAGATAGGTGTAGAAGAAGACAGTGTCAGCAAATCTTGATGGGATTTAGACTCGTTTTTATTTAAAACTGCTACACCAAGATCGTCTATCAGTTCTTCGATCACCTTATCTTCTAATGGACAATGTTTATTGAAGAACCCAGTACTCATATTCGGTAAACTGTAGTTATTTTCTTGAAAATCTGAAGCTGAATTTTCTGTAAATAAAAACACAAAATATATTGAAATTAAACAACTTTATTTTATTCTCGACGTTTCGAAGCCTTTACAGGCTCCATGGTCGCGGGCAAGACGTTTGACACCATGACAGTACAATAGTTAACACGGCGTATGAGGGTAAAAATAAACATCGTGATAAAACCGTTAAAGTTGTTTAATTTCAATAAGTAACATTCGCGTAAATATAAGAAATCATTAACACAAAATATACTTAAAACAAAAAGTACAAATCACAAATAAAACTAATTAACAGAATATTAATAAATCGTTATCAGAATATGCTTTTAATTACTGAGAATAAACAGCGAAAATCTAACAAATTTCGTAAATTGGCTTAGTAGCCCAAAATCATCATGCGAATATAATTGCAGTTATAATACTCTCAGCGTGTTTTTTATAAAGTCGTTTATTAAACAGAAAATCCTACTACGTGATAAATATTTTGTATAAAGTTAACCGACATAAATCATAACATCTACAGTGACCGCGAAGTAGAAAGAGTCAACTGGCAGATGGTCGTTAATGCGTCGGTACTTTACGAAAATAACCTACAACACATTACAAACAATATAACTAAAAGATATTGATTATACAACTTTAAAAAATTAAATTATAGTAATACATACCAGCCGCAGTCTCACAACTATTATATTTTGTTCATTTTAAACGATCTTCCGATTCCTTGATGTCTAGTTGTTTTCTTGTTTTTCCTAATTGCTCCAACAATTTGCGTCGTTCTTTATTCATTTTAATTTTTTTTTAAAGAGTAATACAAATAGAAATTAAAAGCACACCTTGAAATTGTTGCCGATTTAGTTAAAAACTTTTAAAAACTTATAACGTATGCGCGCCGGTGACATGTAAGTCAACTGCCTGATGACATTTTGTGTACGCTCAGAGTCCGCCCTGCGCCCCACGCAAAAACGACCAACGTTACTTGGTCGCATTACCTTCGTACTATTTGCAAGATTGAGTGTAGATGGCTTTTTATACTTTTAAAAAATTATTGAAATATAATGAAATTTCAAAAACCAAATATGCCAGGTTGTGGAGTCTTATATGATTAGTACGAAAATGCAATAAAAAGAAAATCGTTAATTTGTAGTTGACTTTATTTACTTTGCACCCGTCGATATAAACGTATTTCTATACAGGCTGTTTTAAATTGTTGTCTTTCTCCTACTTATTCAAATCAAAGATCAAAGTAACAAGTGACAACATAGATATACCTAATCTTAAAGTGTGCTCAACTTCTAACCGTTTTTTGCGTCACGTACAGACAAGCATAAATACAGGTTGGGAGCTCTACCGAAACATAAAAGATGATTTATTATATTATTCATACTGTTCACTTGTCAGTTGTACATGATTAGATCGGTTTCAAAATTTCTTCGATCCTTCCTTATAAGGTCTGTATTTTTATTTGTATTTGAGCTAGTAATTTGCTTTTCATCAAGACTCGAATCTCGGCTAATACAGTTAGTGTTGCAATACACTTGCCAACGTAATTATGAATGTCTGTTAGTATTACTTTGCGTAAATATTTTTTACAAGCTACTGACAGATTGCGTCAATTGTAATAATATAACGGATAAATTGCACATTTTTAGTAATTTAATTTTAAAGTGTGGATTATGATGCTCGTTATAGAAATCAAAGATTTATGCTAAAACGACAGGCATTGCAGTTGTGTGTAATTGAAGCTACTAATTTTGGATTACTTGTTAAGGTCATGATTGTGTATGTATAATTATAATAAAGTAGGTAATGTGCATGTATCATCTAAATAAAGTGATGTACAGTCGACAAAATCGATAGTATCCCACCTTTACATGTAAAGATGTGTTTTGTATGATATTTTTTCGTAAAGACACTTCTGGCTGTTGTTTTTACACCTCTTCGTTGAGGAGATGAGTTTTCAGTAGGTCTTGGTAACTGCTGTAGGCGATGCCATCGATTTGAAGGAGGGTAGGTACTACTCCCCCTTTTGTTATCTTTTCTTTACTTCACTACTCCGAACCTTGTGCTAATGTGACTTTTAGTCTATCTACATACCCTTCGGACTTCAATATTCTCCGTCTTGCTATTGGCATCTGACCTCAACACCCCACTAGCGATATCGAAGTTCTGTATTTGTAGTTAGGCCGTATTGTTGAAGTTTTTTTATCTCCAGTTACTCGTAACAAATTCTGCAGCTGACACAAATTTGTAGATTGATCGCTAACAGGTTTTAATATATTTTATACTACTACTAACAATATCGTGACAATTTGAACCATTTATGATAGTTAAGGTTGTACATAAAACAAAAAGTAATGGAGACAAGTACTTAAAATCATACAAGAAGGCTAGCAAGTAACATTTGATGCCATATACTGGTAATAAAAACATACGTGTCAATAAGTTATTTAGAAATGATTCATAGGGCCACCTTTCAAACCGGCAGTGGTCCATTTGCACAACTAGAATTTTTTTTCTTGTCGTTTTGTAAGTGCTGTTAAAAGGTCTGTATACAATAATGGATTTTTGAATTTGAATCTAGACTATCTTGATGTTAAAAATATATATTTTAACAAGTTCTGTCCCTATCCCTGAGCTCTGGCGTTCCTGAGTGCTAGTAACTGTGCTAAAATTGATGTCATCTGATTTATTTCAACATATCTTATACATTACATTTACTAACAAGAAAGCAAGGTAACAAGCGTGTTTGCTTTTTTTATAACTGATTATATTTTTAATAATCATTAGATGATAAGGTACTTATTAGGTATTGTGACCTCGCATGCATCTAGTGCTTAAGTTTGATTTCTTTATTCGCATTTTTTATTATTCTCATATTGCCTTTCAAATTTGAAAATAAGTGTTAATTAGACATGTTGAAACGTAAGTGTAAAATAATATTATAGTGATGAAACAATATCTCACATAGTGCTTTGAAATAATAATTTATCAATATAAGTTCAATTTAGATTAAGAAAGAAAATAATTATAAAAGTGCATAATCATTAGGATGTCACATGAGGCTTGAATATTAAAGTGTAATTGGATCGAGAATATTTTAAATATAAAAGCTATATTATTAGGTCATGTCCGTATACTATATAAAAGCATTATGTTAGACATTATTTCATCATTATAATATTGTTTTGCACTTATGTTTCAACATGCTTAATTAAGTAATTTCCAAATTAAAAGGCGATATATTACAGGAAATTAAAAAGTTAAGCATAGAATAGATGAGTGTTGACTAACACTCATCTATTCTATGCTAATACTTTGGAAAGGGGCCTCTAAATATTCGAATTCGTAACATACACATATTGAGAAGACGAAGCAATGCGATTGGCGGTCTGCTTCCTGTGAACCAATCGCAATGCTCCGTTCTTTCGATGCGTTTACGTTACGAATATTAATGTTTTTCGTGCTCGAGGCACTGCTCGGAGTATGCTAAAAAGATTTCTCATTAGATATTTTCTTTTTTTATACGTACAGTTGACAAAATCGATAGTATCCCACCTTTACATACAACTTTATATCTAAAGGTGGGCTAATACTATTGATTTTGTCGACTGTACCTGTCCATTTTAAGGTTGCATGAAAAAAATTACTTTTAACAATAATGATCACATGATATGCATTCGATTGTATACTGCTCGTACTTATATATCTCTGTTCTGTTAATTTTCGGTGCACAATGAAGAGCTATCTATTTATGTCTATTAGTCATCTAACAGTGAACAAAAAAGTGTGTCATAATGAAATTATTAATAATAATCTGTAGCCATGTTTAGTGACTCATTTCTCGTAAATATAATTGTCTGACCAAAACTTATACTGATATTGGGTGGTAATGAATATGGGAAATTATGTGGGAAGGTGGTTTCTTGTAGTTCCAAATATAATTATTAGAGGAAAATTTTTGAATGTTTCTGTATAATCTACCTATTTTTGGTCTAACATTTGTTACCAAGTGGAGTACTGTATTTTTTTATATAAAGAACACTTCAATTTGACTTCACCTCGCCTGATGGTAAGCTGAAGGCAAAGTCGAAGTCCATTATGTTTGAAATGTCACATAATTCGTACAGTAGCGCATTAAGCGAAGTCACTTGAACTTTGATATATTTTTTAATAAAAAGTAATGGATAGAAAGAACTAAGAACGTCCTGCTCCGTCTCAAACATACACCGTGTATATCTTCATTACAGTACAGAAGTGACATCTACAGATCTTATTTATGGTAACATCTTGTTACATCAGACGAGATAACGTTACCACGTTGTGTGATGGAACGAAACGTGTGGTTGATATGCTATGCCTACGTTTAGTTCCGGCAACGATGTAGGTATAATTACATAGTCTTGAATAGTTCGATTTAGTGCCACAAATATTCACGACCCCAACTCAGTCAGGTAAAGGGATTTTAGGAATATTAAAAAATCCAGCTCACTTTGATAGGGATGCTTACGTATGCGCATCAAATCCATTACAAACGTAAAATCAATGATAAGTTACCCAATAAGCCGATGATTAATTACTCTTTTAATAACATAAACAATTTTAATCCTATGCATTGAATGATTCAGTTACCCTATTATTAGAATGATTAAATAAATTCCATAAACGGTTTGTCTTTTTAGCAACATAATAATAGTTTAAAAAACCAAATTATAAATATTCATCTGAAAAACCATATTTGAAAATGTCAAGGAGTTATTGTCTCATCATAAGTAATGTCTAGTATCTAGGCAATAAACGATCGCATATAGCGTGTTTTGTTGTGATTCTCAAATTGTATTAGGTTATGTCATCTAATTTTAGTAGTGATGCATTTCTAGCATCGATTGCACATTTTAAAGTCTTTCAACATAAATAAATGTTATTAGATACTTGAGCTGACAACATTATTAAAATGAAACAATATTAATATTTCTTGAATAACTTTTTGTTTTCAAAATATTGTAGAGGATAATTTAAATTCAGACTCATTCCAAAGGTAATTTTGTCGTTGGTGTCAATAGTCATAGATATCTATATAATAGAGATCTTAAGGGTATCAAAATAGTTAATGAGGCAGAATCAAGAAGTTAATCTCTCAAAAACATTGTTAACGCACTTTACAGCTGATGGTTATGTCATGAACTATTATTGCTCAGTCAAATTTCACAGTCAGTCTTAAAATATATTACTAATAGGCGCTACATTACTGAAATATATATAACACAGTACCTAAGTGACAATAACTTTCAAGACGATGTAACAGATCTAGACTAACATAGAACTTCACCGAACAAAGCAACCAGTAATGGCTAGATTTGTATTGCAAGTACGACAATTAAACCAACTGTGGGCGCAATGTCTAATCTCTAACACTATGCACTTGTAACGTTGTGTCCTACGCATGCGATTAGCCCAGTTCTGGTGACAAAAGGATGTGTGATGTAAAACTTTTCGTTACTTATTTTGACGTTTGTCTCTATAGATTGCAGATGATGGGCACGTCACAAATGTAGCACACGTTTATTATAAAATTACGTAATATCTCGTAGGTATTGAAGAAACGGCACTATCCAGGTCTTAGCACTACTATCAGACTATCACTATTTCCATTCCTATACAAGACATTTGGTGCAGAACTTGAGGTGTCGAAGTACATAAATTCATATTAAAAATATGTTTATTAATTACCAACGCACGTATGTCTGATCCACTCAATAATCCCATCTCTCGCAATTAGTTATTTATTGGTTTGAATCACTCGCCGTTGCAGGAGAAGGTAACAAAATTTAAATAAAGGTTCGGGTTAAAGTAGGAATAATTTTGAATTTGAAAGAGTCAGTGAATTTTGACCCCTATTTGTATAGACATACTACACAGTACCCCTTTTTATCAAGTCATCTATAAGCCATAAAAATTTAGTGATTGGGTTGTGTATTTTTTGTGTCATACAGCCAATATTAAGGTCATTGAACATTGTCTACAATTTAAACCTGCAATTGATAAGCACCATTGTTAGCATTTAGGCTGATGAATTTAGTCTTCACTCACAATTAACTCTCCAGGTTAAGTCAACCTGACGAGTCAATAAAAAAGGAATACACAGGCACATAATTAAGGGGTAATCTCTCAAGAATGAATAGGATGAGGCCACAGCGAAATATGATTGACTAAATGCAATACCAATCGTCAGGAAATACCAAGAAGTTCTCACATTTTGTTCTCAGATAATGACTCAATCAGCTTCCGAAGATAATCAAACGTTGCAGGTGAAATATCGGTTCTGAATGCATCGATTGATTGCAACACCTATGCATACGTCTTGTACCAATGCCAAACAACAATAACTAAACGCATTGTATAGTTTACAAAAGATGTTTCGACCCAGATTTTAAGTATATCCTTACGAAAGTATGGCCAATCTGAATTTAGTACGCGTGTGTTTGAACGTCGAAGATGAGGAATGATCTCGAAATGAGTGGGATTGTGTAATTGGGGTTCCGCAGTGTTAGGTTAATGTTTTGTATGTTTACATGGAAGTTAAGGTTTACATAAGGAGTATAGGGCCTAGGTAGTACTTTTGGGACCCAAGTTGCATCAGATGACAGTCGTCGGTGCATCTGCTGATTACTAACAATGTCCGCAAAGTCGAACACTAACCTTTCCTAAGTACTTTAAACGGGATGTAAAAAGCCTTGGTCAAAACGATCAAACTAAGTAGCTTTTAGATTTAGAACTAATAGTTTTTGGATCTTTGTAGTTTGAATTTCACCTTAGTTTTACTGCCAGACGGGCAATTCGTAACGTAATCACTTTTCACAGAGTTCACGAAGCTTCTAAGAATTTATAAACAGAAAAACTGATAGAGAATGTTTTTAATGTAGAATTATAACTAATATATGTTCCTTTTTGGCATAAACAACAATGCCCCACGTACCTTTAGATAGCGTTCTTTATCATCATGATTCATGAACGGTATCTAACTACATCTTGAAGTCACGGATCTCATGTCACGGCAGTTAGCAACATTATCGCTGCAAGCCCCCATTCACATATAGGATGAAGATTCTAACACAGTTAGCATAGCTAAAATGATTTTATCGAGACATCTACTACTGCGCTCTGAATGCTAGACTGTCGTGAAGTTGTTTATTACATTATTAATAATACAGGATATATAAATGTGAATATATATAATTTGAGAAATTACAGTATAATTTACTAATCCTCAACATCCAGGCCCCAATTCTGGTTGCATCCAAACTTTGAAACCTTGAAGTTATACCTACTTTGAAGCCCTGAGTCCATTGTTGTATGATTTGGTTTATTTTAGCTTTTACGGGTGCGACCGCCATCTGATTCCAAATTCGAGAGAAGCCTGTTAAGTTTTTAGAGTATCTCTAGAGAGGTACTCACGCTTTCAATCAAATTGTTCTAATCCCGTTTTAGACATAGACTTTTTCCGATTTAAACTAACAATATAAAACTGTACATATTTATTCAATTTATCTGTGTACTTATAGTTTAGTGGGCGGGGTGAGCGGCTAAAGCCGGGGGGAGTGGCAGTAGCAAGGTCCTTTCAATAGTTCATTACAAACCTTGGACTGGACCAACTTGTATCCTTTTATGATGACTGATAACTTGAGTCTGTTCATGTTTATTATAGTTATGAATACTGGTCACTGATTGTTATAACGGTTGGAGAATAAAGGTGCCATAAAATGGTGTCTACGCCTATATTACTGTATAACTGGAATACTGAAATGCTCAAGCATTTCCTTCTTTTAGTAGGGCGTGAACAAGCAGTGTCAAGCTTGTCAAGGTAGCAACTACCATTATAGGATCGACAGCATCTAATATAGTGGCCCGTATCTTAGGGCTTCACCCTAACTTCTTACTATCCAGAGGGATGCAGACAATTGAGGGGCTACATTTATATAAAAAATAAATTGTGTACTTAAAGTAATGACAACATTGATGGTTTTAGTTTTGCTGTTAAGTCTCCCCCTTATTTAATTGTTGTCCCCTTTTAAAAGATTAAAATTTTAAGTTTTAGGCAAAGCAAAAGTGCCGAATTTAATTATTTCATTTGAAAAAGTTTAGTATTTTTTTAACATTATTTCGATCAATTAACCCTAGGGCCCAGAAAGTCGGTCTCCTAACTATTTTTGGAATCGAACTGACGTGTTGACATCACAAGGTATAAGCTCTAGTTATTGCATCTTTAGTGGAATCTTTTCCTTCCGCAGGACCTTGTTGGTCACCAGCAGCTAAGGACAACCACTATCTAATTAAATTTCTGCAATTCCGGGTATCAAGAGGTAATTTAATGTACTTAGTTTGTTTTAATATGCATACATATGCTCAATTACTCACGTCTATTACCCTCTGGGGTAGGCTAAAATAAACTTTAATACTTTGACAATTAAGTTTACTTTAAGTTTGCTTATTTGCCTCTTTTTTTCCTAAAAGATATTAGTACCTAAAAAGGAGATTATTAGTAACTTGCAATCCGCCCCGGCTTCGCACGGGTGGTAAAAACAGTAATTTGCAACACCATACATAAGTTTAATAAAAAAAAACTTAACTAAACAAAATGCATTTTTCTTAGCTTTCGTAGTAACAGAGAAACAGTTTAAATTTTTAGATTTAATGACGGTTTAAAATTAATTCCATGAATGTTTAGTAACGAGTGTTTTCCCCTCGTGCCCCGATTAAGGTTTCCATCCGTCTGGCCATGCTGCAAATGATGTTGTCAATGATTTCTTGGGGCAACCTCTGCCATTCTTCAACTAATGTGTTTCGCAGTTCGCCCAGATTATTAGGATTCTTGATTTGACACTCCTCTTCAGCAAGTCCCAAACGTGTTCGCCACTCCATCACCGTAACATCAATATGGTTTAGGTATGCCTGTACTGAGCGAGCACTGTGAGCTCGAGCACTATCCTGCATTAAAATGAAGTCGTTACCAATAAACAAAATAAACCCACTATCACACCACAACAACTGCAAAAAAAGACGGGTTGCACTCCGGGAGTGCCGGCAGAAGTGAAAACTTTTTCTTTCTTTCTGTCTTCGTTATATACAGAGAAAAAGATAAAAAGAACATACCATACCATACCTATGATATAGCGCCAATCATAGAACCTATCATTAATTTTCTGCTAATTTTCTGTCAGAAGAAATTAATATATTACAAACGGAAAAAATTATCACAAAAGTTATGAATTACAAAAAGAATTAATCACAAAAAGCGTCAGAAGTCCAGGTTCGAACCCGGTACTATTTGAATCCATAAGGACTTACAGTCGAAGCTTCTTAGCGTACCTAGCAAAATAAACACTCTGTAGCTAGGAATGTTGTATGACGTCATGTCGTCCTACAAAGTCGTCGGTTACGGGTCAAAGGTCAAGTGATCCTGACGCGCGAGTTTAACAATTTTTACCCATTCAACGCCGCTAAAGAAGTTTTCACTTCAAAAAACCTACGTTTAAAATGGTGAATAATTAAGCACATTAACCTATTGTTAATCTGCCTAAGCTGCTGAGGTGGCAGACAGGCACACAGCCACCTGACAGAAAGTGGTTACCGTGGCCTATGGACGTGTGCAACATCAAGGGAGTCACACTCGTGGTGCCGACCCTGTAAACACAGAGAGTTTCTGTGCCGCCAGTGTAGAAGACAAAACAGGAATACTGATAACACAAAAACTCTCCAGCGAGCTATTCTCTTTGCATTTATCCCTTATTTAGTTGCACGTATCCATATCACGGAAATAAAAACCATCAGGTGGTCATATACTTGTTCACCACCTTGATATAGAAAATGCAAGCAAGCAGTTAAAATAAACCTGAGAGAAATTCCTCATTTCCATAGTTTTGTAACTGGTTAATGAACTTTTTCTCGGAAACAAAACTTTTACTTTTAAAATTTAAAAAAATTTCTGTCTTCAAATTTGCACGCCGGCCCGTAGGGTCTGCGCCGCAAAGCCCCACAGCTGTATACCGGCAAGGCTTTTGTCACTTTCGGCTTAACAACCTTGAACGCTTTTACGAACGCTGCCACAAGTTATAAGCTACGATAAGTTTATAAATTACTAGCTGTCGCCCGCGGCTCCGCCCGCGTGGATGTCGGTTATCGCGAATCGGGGTATGAAAAATAGATGTTGGCCGATATGCTCACAAAATTTCATGAGAATCGGTCGAGCCGTTTCGGAGGAGTTTGGCAACGAAAACTGTGACACGAGAATTTTATATATTAGATTTTATTTAATCTCACACTAAAATGTCAACATTAAAAAATTTAAAAAAAACTATACTTAATAACGGTCTTTACGCATAGAATATCAAATTAAATTTAAAAAAATATATTGAAGTACAGTAATTTTTTTATGGGCAACTGTATATATTATAACTTTTTCTATAACGATACAGCTTCAGTTGGACACAAGGTGTCAATGCATTTTTCTCTACATAATCTGTGGACGCAGCTCAATGCGCATGCGCGGTTAGCTCTCAACTTGTGCGCGCTCAACTTTGCTGTCATTTTAAGCAAATTATATTAATTATTTCATTTCAATTATCTCAGATAAAGTAGTGTATGATACTGCACATAACTTGGTCTTAAAATACTCGTGTGAAACTTGTCGTACAGCGTCGGTAGCTTGGTGGTTAATGAGTCGGCCTAACGATCGAGAGGTCCCGGGTTCGAATCCTGGCCATTACACTACCGACTTGAGCCCACTCCTAACACAAGCAATTTAGCTTAGCTGGAGGGGTTCGATTCTAATATTCTAAATATAAAAAATACTATAGATTTTTTTTCGTACGGTTTAATTTTTTTGACTTACGCTTGGTTTTAAGAACCCCTATTATGCAACAGTTTCATAAACTACTTTTCTAAACCAGTTGCGCGCCCCGGCTTTGTCAAAATTTTTATTTTCTACACGGTAACGAACACGCCAAAGAGTTATTTAATTTGATGCAGCCGGCATTTTGGCAGGAATTGTATGTACATACTGTTGATTGGAGAACGGCCATATACCCACGGGGATAGATTGGGTGCACGTATTTCAATCCACCGAGAACCAACATGACCAATCATTGTTATAACAATGGCTGAAATCAAACTAATCTACATATGTAGTAAGTACTTAATTATGCAATAAATCTGCTTTATGTGCGTACTTTCTATTTAATAAATTTAATATTACATCTTCGCCTTGAGTGATCATTAACTTCAAACCGCTTTCAGCCCATCCCTTAAATACCTGTAATATTACATATTGAAGAAAGCCAACTGGTTTTGCATGACAGCGTAAAAAGACTTTTAGTTCGAACTTTGATGATAATAAGCACATCCTTATTCGGATATAGTTATAATTTATATAATCAAAAACGATTTACAATTAACGCATATGTTAGGATTAGTTACTAGGTATTGAAAAAAAAATCAACAGAAATATCGATCCTTTTTTATATGCTAACCTGAAGCTCAAACCTGACTTGATGACCTGAAACGGTCTCAATTCTTTGTGCCCTGGAGCACAAACGGTCTCAACGTTTGGCACAAGTGACTCAACCCAACCGCATGCAGCTAAAAGTTTAAAATAAAAATTATTTAACACGTACACAAAAATTTTCACAAAATGCAAAATGAATAATCGTGTTGTACAATTTGTCTGCATGAATAAATAAATATATTGATATCGTTATTTCCGTTAAGTTCTACGGCTCTAATTTCGAAGGGAAGCTATTGTATCTTACTACTAGTAACTAAGTAATGAAATGTCATTAATATTAGTGATATGAACAATAACTTATCAATCACTTATAGATATAATTACGATATTGTATTTGTAAATGCAAATGTCACTGTCTATGGTTCGGTGAATGAATTAATTTATCTAATGTTTTATTTTCTTATTGATTTATTTTGAGCAACTAACGCTCTATCGCCATTTATGACAGCTTTGTTTTAGGAGGTTCCTTCTAGGAGGTTGAAACGTTAAATTTTGTTTATTAGGTTAATTGCAATATATTTACTTTAAATTAATTACCCGAGTTTACCTTAGGTAGATGAGATGAAAAATATTCTTAGGCCGACTATACCGGCTAGGGTATGAGCAGAGAGATAAATGAAAGTTTTACTAAGAAATGTTTAACAATATTGTAATCCAATTTGTTACATAAAATTTATGGGGCATTTAGCTGGCAATGCATCCCAGGGCGTGGGGTACACAACCTCCAGTCGACAGAAAAAGAATTAATAATTGGACAGAAACCGGAACAGACCGCGGTGGCGAAGTTGGTGGGCAGTTAGCTCCGCTTCCGCCGCCGAGGACTGGTGGAGCACGTGCCGCGCTGACTCGTACGTCGCGTGGCCCACTCCGTTCACCTGAAAAATGTAAGCAAAGCCTTTCAGTATGTCGGACAGACATACCGTAAGTGCGGCGAGGCAGGCAGTAGGCAGGAGGCAGGTGGTCAAGGTTCCCCAAGGCACGTGGTGTAAAAGTCATTACAGTAAAAGCCACAGCTCACAGCATTGCATCAGCAGGAAAAGGTGCACAGAAACAAATTAGGCATAGGGGTATTAACACGAGGTTAGTGATCCCACGACCGCATGGGTCAATGTTCTTTTGACAAGCATGTGAAACACAAACCGAAATAAGCCTTGTAACTATATTGCAGAAGCATTCAATTTTAAATAAAATATGATAGACACTGTTCACGTGAAAAACAGCATCCATCCCAGGGTTTTCACCCCGTTACATGCAGACACTATGTGTGTATGACACTATATGGATAAAATAAAATACGGCACACCATGCTCACGTAAAAAGCATGGTAATTGCCTGGAAGGAGCTTTGCATTAGCTGCATGAAAACGACGTGGCACCGAAAATAAATGATTGCCAATGAGTACAGAAGGTCTCAGGACTAAGCTTTGGTAGGATGCATCGTTCTCATGTCGCTATTGAGCCACCTGAAATAAAAAAGGAGATTAGCACACACTGCGTATAACTATCAGTAATTCTCACCCAAGCCTTAGCAGTAGGAAGCTGATATCAAGAGAAAGGGACTCGAATGAGGCTGCAGCGGCTTTTATAGCCTCCCCCAGACATCAGCCAGTGAGCGGGCCCACATGACCAGCCTCCTGGTAATGTTGGATATGGCGAAATTGCCTCTCCTGGGCTATATATTAGCACTAGTTTTACATCATCACTGTCCGGTCGCCATTATGATTGTATCAAAATGTTAGTATACCGCACACGGCCAGAGACAAATCAAACGTACTGATAGCACGCCAGATTAAAAATGTAGCTAAAATATAATTTTAAATCGATACTAATCGACTAAATCTGTAATCAATAATTCAAACTACAATAGTCGATTTGCATCGTTACAAGGTGTAGATATAAATATCCTGGCTGCTTGATTCATCATC
This sequence comes from Eilema caniola, assembly GCA_949126895.1. Lineage (NCBI taxonomy): Eukaryota > Metazoa > Arthropoda > Insecta > Lepidoptera > Erebidae > Eilema > Eilema caniola. The sequence goes on along the minus strand of OX421469.1, from coordinate 4,672,269 downwards.
AGTCAACGCAGAACCTTAACTGTTTAGGCTACAAACTCGAAACCTTTGCAATTTTTAAAGGAAGTACAGTCTGTATCTGATTAATCTTGACTAGTAAGTACTTAAAATTAATAACCAAGATATTAAGAGAGGGCTTTCAACATTTTTAGGGTTTCGTACCCAAAGGTATAAACGAGACTCTATTACTAAGACTTCGCTGTCTGCCAGTCCGTCCGTCTGTCACCAGGCTGTATCTCAAGAACCGTAATAGCTAGACAGTTGAAATTTTTACAAATTGTGTATTTCTGTTGCCGCTATAACAACAAATACTACTAAAAACAATATAATAATAATAATTAAGGGGGGTTCCCATCCAAAAACGTGATATTTTAGCCCTTTTTCATGTCTTTTAGCCTTTTAGCCTTTTTTCTGGCCGGTTTTAAAAACATTTATCAGCATGTTAAATAAAATATCAAAATCATACCAAATTAAAATTTTATTCATAAAGTAGAGCTTAACCATCAAGGGACGTGTAAAGGCAGAACCCGCCTCCTCCTCCTGCTTCCTGATTTGACTTCTCTATTGACGGCACAGCAACTCTGTGTTTACAGGGTCGGCAGCACGAGTGTGACTCCCCTGACGTTGCACACGTCCATAGGCCACGACAACCTCTTTCCATCAGGTGGACCGTGTACTTGTCTGCCACCTCACTGGTATAAAAAAGCGCGTCAAACATGGATCTCTAAATCGCTTTTTAAACATGTTTTAAACTAAGACACCATTATCATCTATTGTTGGAGTTTGTAAAAAAATAGAGCATAAAAATATTTAGAGACTGTTTTAAAGTTACATTTTATCACGCAGATTTTTTTTGCTAAAACAAAAAAGTCCTCTTAATCGCTGCATTCAAGCTCTCGCGAATTTTGGATAAGCAACGCGAAGAGTACGAACGTCGCACTGCAATTCGGCCTTAAGATCATTTTGAATACTTTTCTTACATTTCAATACCACCATGCATGTCCAGTCAGCATCAAATCAGTGCAAAGTTCGAAATCGATCCGATGCTGACTGTACTTTAAAGGGAACATCATGAATTTCAAAACTTGCTGATTTATGTGTGCTTAAGGGAATTTCTCTTGATTGTTTAGATGTACAATTGAATCCGGCAGTTAGCGAAGCAATGGGGCTATAAGATGATTTTACAAATTATTACCGTGCGAAATTGAAGTTACTCCCGATATTACGGCTCGATACCGCACTAATCTAATTTTAGTTTGCTCAATAGAGCTTTTTTCTAATTCAACATACCAGATAATTACTTGTAAATGTTCAAGTACAAGCCTAAAGCCTAAAGCCGCTGGCCTAAAATCTAACCAAATTAGTCGCTAATCTAAGACAGATTATCTATCAACTAGGTTAGACAGTTTATTTAAAAACTATTCAACAGCAGTATTTATACTAATCCGCTTATATTATTTGGCAAGATTGAGAAGAGCAGTTGTTACTACAGATTAAGTTCGCGCATTGAGACTTGAACGTGGTCTATTTTCAGAACTATAACACCGTAACTATAGCTATTGTGTAATTATTGCGATTGGAATGCCCAGTTTAGATAGTCCGTAACGAAAGTAGATCACAACATTTCATGTATCTAAGTAAATTGAGGTGAGGAGAAGCAATTTCTGAGGTCAAAGGGCAGTCGCTCTCACAAAAGTTATGCCTATAATCCAAACCATTGAAGAGTAAAGTAGGTAATCGAAGCTCAGACTTTCGTTCTCGAAGATCTGTGGATTACGGAACATTTATTTATATAACATCAATTTATGTTATAATAAATATATAGAACTCTGTGAAAGAACCACAGTAAGATTTAGTAGCAATATCCTAGAATCAGTTCCGCCTATTGTTGCATTTATTAGTTTCCTTTCATTATGTCAAATTTTAATACAATGGCCTATTGCAGGGGAACTAAATATTGTATAATATATATTAATTGACTTATCTGATTATTATGAGGTTTTACAGTCGTAATTGTATTGTTAATATCATGTACACATAATTTTCATGATTTTACGAGCTGTGAAACTGCAGAGTATAAAAGTATTGAACAAGTGTGAGTTGCAAGAAAAACCTGAGTAATTTACCTAGTTGAAAGGTACATACTAGAGATGCAATGGATAGTTGTTTGGCCGGATACCGGATATTCAGCCTGATCACCGGCCGAATATCCGGTATCCGGCCGCCGAATATTCGGCCGGCCTAACGATACCTACATTTTAGTTTGGCGGCGCGGGCGCGTCGTGCAGGTTTCAACCTGTTACGTATTGTAGGTTCGCGCGGACCGTTTTCTAGGGAAGGAACGTGTTTCATTAGGCCAGTGTATGGAACTATTTCGTATGCAGTACACGTGCACCCACCTATTTTGTTGAAAAGATAAGGTTTTTTTGTGTTTAATGTGTATAGTAGTGTATACGTAATTGTGAACTCGTACTTCATTCTGTGTTTATTCATTTATTGTTCTTTTCTTGAATACCAACCATTTTTCAAAGTTAAATACCAAACAGAATCACTATTCGGTATCCGGCCGGATAGGGCGCAACTATCCGGTATTCGGCCGGATACTAAAATAATGGCCGCATAGGCCGGATACCAAATAGCAACCGAATATCCGTTGCATCTCTAGTATATACATTTCTATTTAAAAAAATTGTAGCACTCTAAAAAGTACCTAATTATTTTTATTAAAATACTATACGGGCAGTAAAAGTTCACTTTTTTCTGAAGCAATAACTTCATTTCTGGCGGCACTTCTAGTTATTAAACCCATTACACATGGTGCTTTATCTTGTTGATCTAAACAAAGTATTAGAACTAACTTGATGGATGATCGCTATTCAGTCTAGATTCGACCAGTCCTTAACAGACTGAACGTGCAGACTATACGTGACAACACAATAGAGCCTATGAGAAAATGTATTTGATACGATATTTGGAAGTACAATGCAATAGTGACCTTGGTGAATTCAATGACAGATTTGTCACTTAAAATAAAAAATAAATAAATTATGTGTTATTTTAGCTATCTATATCTCTACATAGTTCTTTGGTACTACATAAGAGCTACTCTATCTCTACCCACGAGTAGAAAACGAAAGATGTTATGTGGTGGTTGTTCATTAGAATCTCAATCCCAGGGAGAACTGGCCCCTAAATTCATACCAGATTTTGTAAGCATCAAAGTTCGGTTTGGATTCTGGGGCCCGTTCTACTATATTTTCATTAAATTATTTATTTTAGTTTTTACGTGAGCGACTGACGTTTGACACCCCAAGAAGATTTAAAAAAATCGGTTGATAAAATAGAAGACAAAGAGTTCTTAACCAATAATAACATTAGAGTGCAGAAGAACTGTGTGTTTTGAGTTTATAACGTACATACACTTGACATACAGAGATGATTAATTTTTAATACTTACTTTATGATTGATTTCTAAATACAGTAAAAACATATTTATACATAAGTCACGAAATAGAACGCTGCAATTCATTAATTTCGTTGAACATCATATTGATCTGTATGTAATAATAATAGTCATTACTATTACCTCACTACGGTTTACCGCGGCCTCGATCACGCGATGAGCGCTTGTGCAATATGTTGTAAGTGTAAAATGGATATATTTTCAGTAATTGGGCATTACGGTGTAATAATGCCTAAAATATATGAGTGCAGGTGAGGCGAGCTCCTTATTATGTAAAGAATGATTTATTTTATAAATTATTTTTACAAATATTATTTTGCAAAATAATAAAAAAACAAAATACAATTTCAGATAACATAAGAGTTACCTGTGTAGTAGGTACATAATATTAAAGTATTTATTTTATGTAACTAATAACTTCGTATTGTTTGGTAACATACTCTTGCCCATCTTTCAGTATTTTAACATTTGATGGTAAATCCTTTACTACTTAAGGTCCTGAAAAAAATATAACCTGTCTAACTTATTTCCCAATTGATTTTTAATTAAAACTAAATCGTCACACTTATAGCTACATGTATTCATGTTCCTCTCTTTACTTTTTAATAAATTTAACCTAACTTCAGTTTGCGCTCTTTGAAGTCTATATTTTAGCTCCAAAGGGTAAAAGTCTGGATTGTATAGTGGATCTATGTGTAATTTTTTTTGTTAAATTAAAATTTATACTAAAATACCGTCCCTTGGCTATTAATAAGTACTTAATAAAAACAGCATTTATAGTGAAGTTTTATTATTGTAGATATACAAATGTTTTGAGATACTTAAACTCTTCTCGTGGTATCGTAGAAGGCTACTAAGGGATAGAGCTATCTGGTCTACATCTCACAGTAATAATACAGCCTATGATATTAGTGGCCTATGGCCTATGGCGAATGGCGAAGTTGGCAAAATACGGGTGTTCATATATTTTATTTTACTGCCTATTCCTTCGGATATTTACAGGCGTGAATTTAATTATGTATGTATACCTAATGGTACAAATATGCTGTATATTCTCCAGTGTTGTAAAATATATTCTTGATTGAATCTGTGACAACATTCAGTGCTCGTGAGCACACCGTCCACGGAATTATAGCCTTTGGCAGGCAGCTGTAGCGCTGTGTGTCGCTGTGGCTTTGACCTCGTCACGCTCAATAACGAGATCTGCTTTATGGTGCTCCTCGAACAGAACTTGCACTTGCAAAAGCCGCAATCCGGGGCGTTCAACTACCAAACCTTCTTATAACATTTCCATGCACCTTTTAATGTTCTCACAACAACGGAGGAGTAGCCCACCCTATTTCAACTTCTATTACAGAATAGAAGATGCCTTTCGTCACTCTTTTTGCCGTCATCCGAGATACATGACCGCACCAACGAAGTTGACAACGCTTTAAATAAACTTCGAAAGTTCTTAAGGTTAACTTACTAATGCACAGCTTAATCTCCGACGATTAATTTCACATTAAAATTAGAAGGTGGAATATTAAATGATACAGATCGAGCACATAAATAATAGCACCCGCTTTGAGTAATATTTAGATTTAACTGGTTCGTGTTGGTCAAGTCTACATAGTTATATAAGTCGGCACAAACGCACGCGTTCTAATCTAGCTCCGCACGACTGTGGTACAAACTACAAGCATATTAGTTTGCACATTTTGATTAAACCCTTAGGGCGTCGTAAGCTCCTGCGATACTTCTACTATTAGTATCTAGAATGGAGTAGGGCTGCGCCAGCGAGGGTAAATGTTTTAAGCGAGCATGTATGTATGTTGTATGAATAGGCGTGGTTGCTTTGTGAGTGAGGTCCGAAAGAAAAGTATTCTTCTTCCGAGTGTCAAAAAATCTATCCTATACATAAAATGTAAACTCAACTATACCGTGGATTTTTTGCGCTAAAATGTTTGTTGCCTAAAATATTTTTTATTAAAGTTACCAAAATGAAAGAAGATAGAATGTCTTGTAAGCTGCTTTTTCAAGCCTAGTTTAAAGGGTATAGAGTGTTGGTATAGAGTTTCCGAAAGGTGGTGCCGAGCCGTTTGGTCCTATTTGATATTTAGTTAGTTAGTTAGTATTTGAGTAGTATTTTGACTATCTGAATTTCTGCGAGTTAGTTAACTAATTAAAGTTTAAAATGATTATCTTAGTTCCCAACCGACTGAAACTTATATCTTAAGTGTATTATATCGTAAGTTATTGCAAAACGTTCACTTGTTCGCACACATGTCGCACTGAGACTGGTCGAACGTTTATGCTCCACAATCTCTTAGAGGTGACTCACTAAGTCTAGTTATCAATCTGAATATTATATAAAGCGAAAACTTGAGGACTGTTTTATGCTTTTTGTTTTTTTTATTGGCTATTGACGAGCTTTTAGTGCCAAAATATTTATAGAACTAGAATATTTCAAAAATCCATTAGGATTCGATCAAGATAAAGTACACTACACGAGTGTTTAAAATAACACCAACTTTCCGAAAACATTTGGATATAGATTTAGATTATCAGCAGTTCTGAGTTTGCCCGGTGTTACAGGTACATATTGTGAATTTAAACGGTTTGAATTTAAGAGTTATTTTTCAGTCCATCAATTTACTGCATCATGCTTGATGTTGTAAAACCAGGGTGAAGTTCAGAAGATGCGCACCAACATTCCAGATACTGACGATCCTAAGATAGAAGTCCTTAACGGCCTCGTCAGATGCTTCTTGCCCCTCTTACTTAACCACCATTATAAAACTCATTACAATTTCCTATTATCGACGTAATATGTACTGCCAAACAAGTTTCGATGGCAATAATTAATGAAGTGGGACAAATGAAAGCAGTGATAACTGGTGATAGCAAATAGCGGAGGAAAGAAAGCTGTTCCAATTATCTCACCTAGTTGTTCTAGTTTAATATGCAACATGCCATCAAAATTGTATCTAGTAATAAAACTGATTAGATCACCTCGGTAGTCTCATGGTATGAGTTTTTTGATGTATTATTCATGCTTTCATATGGTTCTGTATTTGACACTCGGATTGGGTACAAATGTTAATGGGCTTTTTCATATCAATTAAACTAGGAAAAAATTAATTGGTCTGGGCTTGGTTCGATACCGAGATCTTTGCCTTACAGGGGCAATTCTTTGACCACTAAGCTACTAGACCTCGCCTGAACCAATTCAAATTATCGCGGGTTCGAACCCCGCCTAGTCCGATTCAATTTTTCCTATTTCAATCGATTTGAATATTTAGCATGCAGAATGCTTTAAAATTTCACAAGAAAAGGGCTCTTTCGTGATGAAATTTTCAAATATATATATTTAACACACAACTTTCATTACCTATAGTTGGTCTAACAACCAAAAGGTCTATGACTACATACTTTAGGAACCTGCTCTATGACTACAAAGGATCAATATCAAAGGATATATGTGTGTTGTTAAGGGTCAGATGGCAGTGTCTTCACGAAAAATATCGAAGTTTGAAGTTATACTGAAGCCCTGACTGAAATGGGATAATATGATACGAATTGCCATACCAACATGTCAACAGTCTTTCCAATCATACCGATCGATATATTTCTTCAACATTTTACTTAATCTCCTACAGATAAAAACGAAAGTACATACAGCTTTTCCTTCCATAACTCACAAGCCTTGACATCGGTTATAACTACCACAATATCGGCACATGCGGTGCTACGTACCTCCGACATGTAGGTAGGTACTGCACGTTCAATTCAGTTGTGTAATAGGGTTTAACGTCCTGTGAGAAAGACCTCGATCGGTGGAAATTTTCTTAATTGATTGTTGCTAACCAGAGTTGACTGCATAAATACCTACACTTATTTGGAAATATACTTGCCTCTAACTGCGGTATATTTCAGTTGGGTCCCCGTGGAGTAAAAAGGCCACTCTATTTCGTCCCGTGGGCGTGTCATAAAACACGACTAAAAGATAGGACTCTTCTACATCCGAAAAAATAAACATACCTACAGGTTCGTCACCTATAACGCGGGATCAAAAATCGTCGATGGTGAAATGTAAGATTTAATACACTTCCGCCTATCTCCTCGGAAATTTACAGGCGTGAATATATGTAGATACGTACAGATATAAAGGGAATAGCGTAACATACATGTACAGAGTGTAGGGAGTGAGCTTTTTGCCGTATTCCGGGCACTATTGTCGACTCGAGCCATGCATCTGAGGCTGAGTCTGGCCTGTACATATCTGTCTGATGTTAAAGTTAATCAGCCCTATCCCTTAGTCGCCTTGTACGATACCGCGTGGAAAAAGATGACCTAAATTCTACTCTGCCGGGAACCACGCGGCTTATTCTAGATGCATTATTTAAAATGGATTTTTTTCTCAATTAATCATAACACGCCATATTGAACATTGGTAATGCATAGGTATAGATTGCAATTCCAAATACTTGGTATTAATATAAATATATAAATAAATATTGATATAGCTTTTAAGTGTAAAAAGGTTGTTGCGTTTGATTACATGTAGGCATGTTAGGTGCTATGGTTTTGTTGGTTGGCTTCTTTTCAACTGCTTAAACTCAGTAAAATTTGATCGGTTCTTGGCTGACGTCACACCATATCTAATTTAAATAAATGTCCTACTAATTTAGATAAACAACAGACCATACAATACTGTACAAGATCTAGTCCTACAATTGCTGTAGGCCAAAAATACAATTAACAATACATACATTTAATGAAGTGTGACAAAACAGAAAAAGTGTGAGTCGAATTCACGCACGAAGAGTACCGTACAATGGTATGGAATATCGTGTAGCAGCCATTAAAATCACGTTTTTGTATGAGAGCCTCTCTTATTCTCTTTTTGTTTTATTCTTAGTAGGTACATATTCGTTGTTATAGCGGCAACAGAAATACATCATCTTTGCATAATTTCAACTGTCTAGCTATAACTGTTTATGAGATATGGAGTTTTAATGTTTACTCTTTTAGGTGCAGAACTCTAAAATGAAAACAAATCTTAAACAATAATAGACGTATGATTAATCACGTGTTACTATAAACAAAAGCCTGCGTTTACGCAGTGTCAAGCAAGACAGTGCTGTCTATTTCATAGTCAAAGTTGAATGTAAATGGTAGCAGTAAAAGTTTTCTTTAAAGTTCAGGAGTATATACTGACTGTTATTTGTCACAGCGTGGTGAAAGCACCGGTAGTGTGACGCTGAGGTGATTTTTAAAAAAAATATTAAAACAGTTTTTGAGCTCAGTAGGTACTTGCTTGTATGTTAACAGCTTTTTGTAATGAATTAGTTACCTATAGCATCTATACCATGGAAATATGTTAGGATAGAACGGCTATATGCGGTGTTCAGTGTTCACCTGCACGTCGCGCGTGGCGACTTTTTCACTGTAAATAAATACTCACGAGAGATACCTTTATTTTTTTAAATTGCGTCTCTATTTTTATTCTACAGATGGAAATAGCACTAAATGGCTATTCACCGATTTTTTACCGATGTTATTACAAGCTATACTTAACAGTACCGAGTAAGCGGTCGAAAGTTCCGGTCTCATAGGACAGGAATTGACTAAAAAGTTGCCACGCTTTTCCCGTTCACAGGGATCCTAACATATTTCTGTGATCTATACTCTCTTTCTTTGACACGTAACATCAGTGCTTGAGTGCCTATTTGTCAGGTACGTTTTTTTATTAAAAACAATCAAATTATTACAAACAGCATGGTGACTTTTTTTTAAAAGCGTCCTGGTAAATGTAAATAGTACCAAATTAATCATGATATACGCCGTTAAAAAGTGGTTTTATTTCATTATAACTATTTTTTATGAACTTCTTCTTTTTTCATTCTTATGAATCTTTATAGTGGGTAAACTAACTTATGAACTTTTAAACGTCAGGCAAATCAAAGGTATGTACTTATACCACGATCGCGTTAATTCCCGTTCACATTATTTTTGAAGTGAAAACTTCTTTAGCGGCGTTGGATGGGTGTAAAATGTTAAGGAAGCGTCAGGATTAGTTGACCTTTGAACCGTAACCGACGACTGACGTCATACAAGATTAGGTACAGACTATCTATTTTGCAAGTTACGATAGATAGCGTCGTAGCTTAAACTGTAAGCACTTCGACTGTGAGTCCTTATAGTTTCAGATAGTATCGGGTTCAAACCACCTGGCCTTCTGAAGCTTTTTGTGATTATTTTTTCTTTTTGTAATTTATTACTTTTTATGATTATTTTTTCTTTCTGTAATTTATTACTTTTTGTGATTATTTTTTCTTTTCATAATTCATTAATTTCTTCTGACAGAAAATTAGCAGCAAATAAGTGATAGGTTCTATGATTAGCGCTATATTATAGTATTATAAGTATGGCATGGTATGTTGTTTTTTTATCTTTTTCTATGTATATAACGAAGAAAGAAAAAAAGAAAATGTTTTCACTTCTGCCGGCACTCCCAGAGTGCAACCCGTCTTTTTTTTAGTACTAGTTAATACTAAAAATACCTACTTAGTTGCCAGCATTAATATAGTGCAACTCCATTTATGGCTAGCCCAGACTCCTCCAGTACTGCCCTCTGTAAGTGTTGTCACCCAATTTAGAATTACCTAAAATATGATAACGAAAGTTACGCCCACAAGTTATTGTTCACTTCCAATAATCGAATCTTAATAGTTGGTTACAAACAGATATTGACCTTGTAGAAATAAAGTGGTGTGTACACTACGATAAATAATAGGTACATTTTACTTGTTCTAATTTCAAGTCAAATGAACGCACACGTTGGTAAAGAAAACAAATTTATGGCACTTGTGTAAAAGATTTTTTTGCTATATCAATAACGTGTGTTAATAAATTAGTCACGACTGCAATCAATTATGTGGTCAGTTATTAATTGTGAAAGCTTCTTTTTCTCGCTTCTTTGGTCTCGAACTCCAAACGAATTTTGGATGTCATAAATTGATTGAGCGTAATATAGTGACTAATTATAATCACCGTAATAATATAATGAAAATAGTGAGCGAGCGACACTCGATTAATTTGATTATAATACTTGGCGGGCGAAATACCCGTGATGTGCTGATTGTTATAATAAAGTTGCACTTTGAGCTTACAGAGTATGAGAGTACACACGTAAAATGCAACTCAATATCATTACAATTAAGATAAGATAAGATAAGATATTCTTTATTGTACACCATAAAAGTATTATGCGATAACAATTTTTTTAGGTATATAATGCACAATGGGCGGCCTTATCGCTAACAGCGATTTCTTCCAGGCAACCTTTGGATGGATAGAAACAAAAGAGATGATAGGGTAGCGTACAACATTTTTAAAGAAGGAAAAATTGATAAATTGAATAGTTATATAACAAGTTATATATCAGTCAGTAAACATATACTACATAGTATGTCAATAACACAGTACACATATACAATACATAATATTTACAATATACTTATATTACTCAGCATCCATATTATATACTACACAAACGTTTTAATTATACAAAATTACATAATATAGTTACCCAAGGGAAGATAAGTAATGATCTTTTAACATTTTTTTGAACGACTCTAGAGATTGTGCTTTTTTTACATGTAGTGGCAGTGCATTCCACAGGCGAACTGCCTGTATAGTGAAAGATTTATCGTAGAAACTTGTATAGTGCAGTGGCATTGCAAGTCTCAAATTCTCCGATGATCTCAGAAATCTTGTATGTGTGTCACCAAGGAACTTGAACCGTTCTTTAAGATAATGGGGAGTACAGGGATTAAACAGTACACTGTATAATAAAGAAAGTATATGAGTATTCCGACGAAGGTGAATTGGCAGCCACTTGAGTTTATTACGGAATTCGGAGACGTGATCATATTTGCGCAAGCCAAATATAAATCTAATACAAAAATTCTGAAGACGCTCAAGCTTGTCAAGTTGCTCCTCAGTGAGATCAAGATAGCTGACGTCAGCGTAGTCAAGTAGTGGGAGCAACAGAGTTTGTGCAAGCGCAACTTTGGTAGCAATCGGAAGTAATCCTCGCAGTTTACGCAAAGACCCCGCCGCTGCAAACAGCTTGCGATTGACTTCCTGTATCTGATGATCCCAGGACAAGGTATTATCTATGTAAATACCCAGGTTCCTTACATGACTACTTATTTCGATAGCAGCACCATTGAATATTATTTGGGGATAGTGCGTAAAGTCAATGCGTGACATAATCCAGGGGCTTCCAACAACAATAACCTGCGTCTGCGGATTTACTTTTAGTCCATAGTTATGGCTCCACACACATACACGTTCCAAGTCCATATTTATCGTACTAAATGCTTCCGTCTGACTTAGGGGCGCTTGGGTGTAGATTTGAAGATCATCTGCATAAAGGTGGTAGGGTGAAACTAATTGATTTGAGATTGAGTTTATAAAAACGGCGAAAAGTAATGGGGATAGAACGCCACCCTGCGGCACACCGACTGTTATATCGCTCCATGAGGAGTAGGAATCCTCTATGCGCGTACGTTGTCGATGGCCAACTGTGAAACCAATCAATCACCGTTGGAGATATGTTAATAGAGCGCAGTATGCCCAGTAGGATATCAAAATCCACCGTGTTAAAAGCATTGCTGAAATCTAGCAGTGTGAGTACTGTTAGGTTTCCGTTCTCCATGCCTAATCTTATGTCATCCGTAACATTTATCAGGGCCGTAACCGTACTATGACCAGGGCGGAAACCAGATTGATAGGGATTTAATAGCGAGTTTCTGACGAGGAAACTACTAAGCTGTGTGTGAACAAGGCGCTCGAGAACTTTGGAAAGGAAAGGTAATATGGATATCGGTCGATATTGGGAAAAAGAAGAAGGATTGTGTTTTTTTGGCAAAGGAATAATTTGTGCTTCTTTCCACACAGATGGGAAGAAGCCGCTAGAAATAGAGAAGTTGAAGATATGGGTTATAATAGGAAGGATCTGGTCCAAAATTGGTACGATCATGTTACGGCTAACACAGTCATATCCGACGGCATTTGATGTTATAGACATTATGCTCTTCTTAACATCACAATCAGTAAGTTGATTAAAGACAAAGGGAGAAAAGTTAGGAGCTGGAAATGACGAAAGACGATGAAGCGTGTTCACTTTAGCAGTCCCTCCAAAATCGGACGAAGATGAGAAATGCTGATTAAGTGCTTCGATGTCAAGGTTTTGAGTAGTTTTTTCTTTAGACTTTCCAACTCCTATGGTTCTCAGAAATTTCCAAACTTTGGATGGATCACCATTCTCGATGGAGACATGGATATATTGGCGTTGTGCGTCCCTACACACCTTATTGCAATGATTTCGTATAGCGACATATCTTTCCAGATTGGCGGTAGTTGGTCGGTACTTATATTTGCATTTTGCTGCAGCCTTCTTGGCGATTAAAGTCTTGATGGCATCAGTAAGCCAAGGAGCTGGTGGATGTTTCACTTTGATTGCACGCACTGGTGCATGCTTATCAAAAAGTTTGACCAGGTTCCCAGTAAAAATATTAACTTTGTCATCAACAGACTCAGATGCAAGCAATGGACCCCAGTCAATAACGTCAGCGTCCTCACGAAGCCCATCAATATTCACGCCACGAAAATTGCGCTGCATAAGAATTCTCGCCTTGGCCCTTGGTGGTTGAACTTCATAAGAGAGAAATATAAGGTCGTGATAGGAGAACATCTCGGCATTGTATTGGCCATGCTTAACGACATGTTGCAAGGACGATACTAGTATCAGATCGATAAGGGTTGGGATACAGTTGGGATAGTGATGTGTAGCATGTAAGGGAAGAATGGACAGGTTGCAAGATAGAGCTGTACGCTGAAAAGAAGAAGTACGAGAATATTTTTTAATAGGCAGGTATTGAAATCCCCCATGACAATTGTGTGACTGTAGTTAGGTGTCAAGTTTTCCAAGATGCGTTCAAAAGACGAGAAAAAATTTATACCTGATGATGGACAGTAGTACACACCCAGTAGAATTTTGCTGTGATACAGGTCCACCTCCAGAAACATATGTTCACCGCCATTTGCGGGTGGTGGTTGTGGTGATGTATCGATGATGCGAAAGGAAATTTGCGTACGCAGATAAACTGCAACGCCACCACCAACACGACCATCATCGCGATCATTTCTGATTAAGTGGAATCCTGGAAGAGAGTAGGCGGCACTTGAGTGACTTGGTCGTAGCCATACAATTAAGAGCGAGCCATTATCTGATTGAAGGCTTTGATTTTTTTACGTAGTGCCGCCTAATATCAAGTAGAGTGTGGAAGCACCATTTCTTTATATTTATGAGTGTTAATTATGACTAAGACAGAGGAAGAACTTCGATCAAACATTATTTTTATAAGTGGACATAGGTACTTCAGTATTTGAAGGTGTGTTGTGCCAGGACCTAATTATGAGTATAAATATTAATAGTTTTTTTTTATTTAGGACACGTCAATTTGACTTTACCTCGTCCTGTATAGGAAAGGAAAGGGTGGGATTAATTGAAATAGCTCTTCAGAACATTCACCATGGTAGAGATGGTAAAATACTGCCAAGGAAGCAACATCTCTACGCATCTGCAGAGGCTCGAGGGTAGTCGTGACCTTAGGATTTCCGATAATGCGGACTTCACGTCGCTGCAACCTGTCGAGAGCATCTAATAAATACTTTGCGGATCCATCCCAGAGATGCGAGCAGTATTCCACGCAGGAACGAATGTGTCTTGTATATAGACACCGTTGCTCCGGCGTGAAAACCCCGTCTCACTCTGTTCAGGACTCCGAGTTTACGCGAGGCTGTTTTGATGATACTCTCGAAAAGATATTGTACAATCGATTATGTTCTAAACTAGATTTGCTCTTGAATTACAATTTGCCTAGATTTGCACGTTCAAATATACGAGCTTCTATGTATCACTAAAGGTTTAACTAAGTAAACCAAACTCTTACAACATAGGTTATATTTAACAACCAACAACCAGCAACCAACTGCAAATCTGTGTATTCAGTGTGTGTACGGCGCCTAATAATTTAAATTGTTAAACAGACGTATTGTTAAAACTTGTCGTGGAGTAACGCCAGATATTTGGTCGTGAGTAAAACCTGCAGCCCACGCCGCGGCAAATAGCGGTAGCACAAGGCCAATGATAAAAGTATTTAAAAATAATATAATCTAATTGTAGTAACATTTTGGAAGTGAACATAAAAGGTATTAAGTAGATAAAAAGCTATTAATTAAGCGCTATCTATTTCATATACTATCTGTCCTCTACTACTGTCCTATAATTGACTCCTTCACTTAATCTTTTATGTTCTTGTATAAAGGTCCTATTTACCTATCTACACTATACACTTTTCCCTAGTTCTCTACTTATACACATCACCTGCCTGTCTGTGCCATCCGACGCCCGAGCCGCCTACGAACGCGGGTAGTGATGTCCGCGAGTCGTCTCGCTCATCCCCGAGGGGGTAGACAGAGGTGTATTCACAGAAAATTAGTTATAGGTTTATTGTGATAGCTGCGCAATACGATTTGGTTAGGTTAGGTTAGAAGGCTAATGCATTAAACCTTCATGGTTTTTGTTTTTTAACCATCCAAAAATAAGTCATTTTTCTAACTGATTAATTGAATGGCTATGCAAGTAGATAAACGTCATCGATCCAAGCTATTTGCCTAGCCGTTTAACTAAATAGCTGAACACCATTCAGGCCGTTAATTGAATGTCGCCATTTAGTTAACTGCCGAGGCAGTTAATTGAACGGCTGATTAATTGGCGGCGACATATATATCGAATGAAATGGCCTGAAACTATGTTTCATCATTTTTATTTAAGTACTGTACTTTTGGGACTAAGCTCACCCGTTAGTTAGGTTACCTATCAAATTCGAGGTCGATAGTCTTATAAGTATGTAAATTATAATACTGAAAGTCTATGAAGTAATTCATGACAACATTACACTATGGTCAGATATAAGCGTAGGTACACACGTGTGCACTAAATGGTGCCACACGGATTAGGCCACTTGTTTCCTCTCACTCGGTGTCTGACTGATAAAGGAGGCTATTATGTTATCGTTATTCAGATAATGATTACATGCTAGCTAGCGGCTAAAGGCTTATGTTTAGGTCTAGAGTATGTTAGTAATTATGCAGTGTTGCGGTTAGGAACCTTTTCAATAGCCTGAATTAGGTAGGTAGTAGTGATTACTAAGTCGGGGGCAGAGATTCAATTTTCACGTAGAACAAATATTTGTAGATACTATAAGGTATTATCTTCATAAATATTTGTAGGTACTTAAATATACTTTGGTACTTGCATTGGGCTGGCTGTTTAAGTATCAAATGAATGTATTCAATACCGTATATTGAAAAGACATTCGCCAGTTAATTTCATCCTTGCAGGTGGACATTTTGATTGTTTACATTGAATGCATTGTTCATGTGTGAAATTGGCGTACACGCATGTCAAGTTCTGGCTTAAACGAATCAGTTATGGATGTCTAATGATTATTTGGAGGCTACGTCTGAAGACATTCAAAAACGTTTTGTTCAATTTATCTAACAGTCCAGTGAGTTTTACAAAAATTTGCATCTTTTGTCGCACAGTGTTTTACATTTTAAATCTTCTAATATAAATTATGACTTTTTATTTGGATATTGACTGATTGATTGATCAGATTTATCTCGAAATTCAAAAGTTGTCATTGCAATAATGTGTTATTTGAAAACCGAACCTTTAAGAATTATATGAGCTTCCATTAATTGATAAGTTTAATTCTTCTTCATCTTAGCTTCACCTACCCGTAACGTCTGCCATAGATGTTCGTATAGCAACCAGGATCGAAGGCTTAAAGTGCTTTCCGAGGCACGACCAGGGCAATGCAAATACCCATATTCATGCATACAAATATTTGCACTAAATTGATAAGTTTAATTGTTAATTGTTAATATGCAATACTAAAAGTACACTAGTAAAAGCACTGCACAGCAATTTCTGGACTCGTATATTAGTACTCGTATATTTAGTATCTCGATAGTAGTTATTTAGTTAGTTATGTCATATTCCACACTTAGTCGTACAAGTTAGGTGCATTATCTGTTCCAATGACCGCCCCGTAGACGTCCAGCATTGTTCTAGCAACACTTTCTTTGTGCAAGATTTCATAATGCATTGTTGCAGATGGCACTTTCCATTTCAGTGCTAGTCATCAAACGTTACGCATTCGTAATTGATAACTGCACTTTCGCTTATTATGTTTATGAAATGGTCAGCTACGCGTTAAGTGTAAACACGATATTTATTCTGTGATGTATCTTATCTAAGCTATACCTGCAATTAAAGATTATAATATTTTTTTCTCAAGACCAATTCAGTTACTTACTCTTACTATTTTAATTTCCAGGTGGAGGGTCAGACGATAAAAAGCAGAAGGTTGGCGGTGCCCTCAGCTCCGGACATCAACATCGTAACTGGTGCTGGACAAGAAACAATCCAGCCGTCGTTGAGGTCGAGGGGCACGAGGAGGCACGAGGAAACTTCTAATCAAAAAGATGTCGTCCGAACAAGGACGAGAACTAGGGTAGACGTTCTGTCAACTACAGAAGCTCAGCCTCAGTCAAGTCCAAAAAACGAACGATTCGATTCGAGAAGAACTCGTACACGGAGTCAACCAGCTAACCCAGACATTAACAGAGATACTTCAGTAACAAGAGAGACGGTCACAAGAAGCAGGTCTAGAGGGAACAATAGAAGACCTATTTCTACGAGTACTCCAGCTTACGTAGAAGTAACTTCACCAACTACTGACGAGAGCAAACTTGAAATTATCAATTCTAATTCAGATGATATTATCAAAATTTCTAAAGAACCAACTAATTCTGGAAATCAATCTAAACGTAAATCTATTGCTTCGAATATTTCTGTTGAAACTGTAGCACCAAAACGAACACGAGGCCGCATTAATACCCGTCCAAATGCAAGTCAGTTAGATCTCACCGTTTCCGGAACTACTAATTCGCTATCTTTAGATGAGAAGGCACCTACTACTGCTAGAACTGCATCTGATTTAAGAAACTCAAAAAAATTAAGATATAGAACTCGGCCATTAGAAACCGATACAAATTTAACAGGCGAAGGACTCGTTACAGCTAACGAAGTCATAAAATCTAGTCAAAACAAAGAGAGTAATACTAGTCAACAAGAAACTCAAACTGCCGGTCCAGTCATCGTTGAAACAATTATCCAACAAAGTACAGAAAAAAGTAAACCAAAAACAACCACTATAAAAGTGACTAAAGTTATCAGACGTCCACTTGCCGGATCCAAACGGAATGTAAACTTTCGACCCTCTCCGCCTTTATCTCAAGTTTCAAAGGCTTCTGATGAAATAAATGAAGATGATAACTACCCTGCCAGCTTCAAGGCTTTGATACAAGCTAAGAATGCTTCGGTGAGCATTTTTAGCATACTATTAAAACATTTACGTAATATTATGACTAAAAAAATGGATGTTCCTGATTCCTATTCGATTTGACTAATAAATAATTATTAAAGTTAAATTTTATTTTAAGGGGTTTTATTCACTGAAACTCCATTGTAAATAGTCCTTTCCAAAATCAATCAATAGCCAACTCAACGAGAAAAAGAAAAGAAAATTTAAATGTATGTAATTGTGACCTGTGTTTAGTATATTTTAACTTAAAATACTGAGGGCGAAAATTATTCCTATTCTTCCTAATAGCCACGAATAAATTTAGGGTACAAAGTTGGAAAACAATTAAGGGCATTATTTATTTGAATGCTACTACTCATTCATAAAATACTTTTCAGACACAGGTGAGCTCTCCAATTAGTGAGAGTTTGTCACTGAAAGGATCACAAAAAGTTTACAGAACTTACTCGACATCACAGTCAACACAAACGGGGCCTGGCACAGACAAAATCTCAAGGGTAATCAATTTTCAGGATTTAATGAACATAACAAGCTTATACTCCTTATTTTACTAACTGTATACACAAAAACTTCACGTACTTGATTTTCATATCAGCGCTATATTATTAATTACTATCTAGTTCCGCTTAGTGTTTTGATTTCACACACTTATAATGCAATTGAAACTTAGGAAAAGCGTATGTACCTATGTAAAAAATAAATATCCACTTATTCTATATCTACGTAATAACAATTGCCAATATAATTTACAGTTGCGCAATAAGCAAGTAGCCGAAGAGTTAAAAACTGACAACAAAGGGGAAACGGAAAAAGCACCGGATGTATCAAAGCCGAAAAGTTCAGAGTACAGACCACGAGGCATTTATACACCAAGAAATAGGAAGTCTCCAATCTCCGTGTTTTCAACACAAAGCGCCCCTTTAGCTGACGCCAGCTCAGAAAAACCTGTGAACAAATACAACAGAAAATTTAAAACTTCTACAACTGAGTCACCTAAATTTGAAACAGAAAAAAATAAATCAGTGGAAACTAGTAATGCAATAAAGAAACCGTTTGTTAGACCTCCATTTTATGGCAGAAAGTTTAAAGGTAAACCCAATATCAGGGTTGTTAGTAGCACTGAAACAATAACGTCAGGAAGTGAGAAGAGTGAAAATTCTTCAAAAAAGCCACAAAAAATTGTTTTACCTAGAACATCCTACTATGCAAAGACAAGGAATATTACACCTAAATCTGAAATCGTATCTACAACAGATTCAACAGATGCAACGGTGAATCCTCCTCTAGTTTTTTCTTTACTAAATAATTCTGAAGATAATCAATCCACAAGAATAAATACGCTATCTGAAAACAGAGATATGTTTTTAATATCAGTCACAAGCAAGGAGTCCTTAGAAAATATGACTGGTAATGATGTTATTAACACTGCTGAAGAATCTGAACATCTACCGGTTGTTAATATTTCACCCACAGTCTCAACAAAGCAGGACTCTGATAGATAT
This sequence comes from Eilema caniola, assembly GCA_949126895.1. Classification (NCBI taxonomy): domain Eukaryota; kingdom Metazoa; phylum Arthropoda; class Insecta; order Lepidoptera; family Erebidae; genus Eilema; species Eilema caniola. Next base: position 4,652,794 of record OX421469.1, on the reverse strand, counting down.
AAATATCATTCAAACTACAAAGATCAAAACTCAACAAATAATAATAACGAGGAAAATACTTCACCTACTGTTTATCCTCCGGTCAGAAATCTTCAAACAAGAAACTATGGACGCAATCGTGGAAAATCTATCAATGAAGATGTAGCTATAACTACTTCTAAACCTTTACGAACTGTTAAGAAATTCAGTGAATCTTTCTCGAAAACAACAGAGGCCTCAACTAACGGGGTAAGTTTAAAAGAACATGCACAGCGCATGTGGTTTAGTCGAATATTTCGTGTCTTTTTACTGTCATAAATAAAATTTTACAGATTACACCTGAACCAGACAAAACTAAGAGTAGGTTCAGTTCTAAATACAGAGCGTCGTATCTAGATAAACCATTTTACAAACCCACTGTACCTACCATTACACCATCAACTGTAAGTAACATAATTTAACAATTACCATCACACCTAGGTACGAAGTTTCAAAATTTAAACATCATCCCTAAGCCCCAATTGATAGATATTGATGATTAACAACTCACATATTAATCAAAGCCCCTTTATTGAATTGGCAGTAAGGTATCCACTTTAACATCATAACTATATTTACATAGATATACTAACGCCTGACTAAAAAGTAGTATTAGTAATAGTATTCAGACTACAGTTACTAAATGTCACCTGCTTCACTGTTTTAGCGATTTCTAAAGTCCCATAACTGACATGAATTGAAAATACGAACTTGACAGTATTTAGTTATATCTGTCAAACTAAAAATCAACAGTATTATTTCACAACTCAAATTATATTTCATCTGAATATGGTTATTAGTCCATTTTTTATTTTGGGTGACATAAAAAATAAGGCGTTTTCTATCTGCCTTCCACTTCTTGCTTTCTGTTTTTAATATAGACGCAGTAATAAGTCGTATACAAGTTTTATTATAATCATAGGTATTGGAAATATAAACATCGTAGTTCATCATCATTATAATATTATAACGTTCAGTACTGTTTAAATTATTAATTCATAATATTTTATACAGATACTAAAATGTCATTTTATGCTTAAAGCAATATTTTATCATTTCATTATTAATAATACCAAATTTCTTAAAGGCTTGGCTGAAATTCTACGTCACTGACCACCTGTTGACAAAGTCTGTAGAAGAGCCTAGCTGGTTCGAAGGAGATATTTACACTACCGAATCGATGTCAAGACTGAATACGACGCCATATATTCACGAATCACCCATAGAGCCGGTTAATGGAATCATTTAGTTAACCTCATCATTGACACGTTCATTACTCATATTATTTCACTCTTTTGTATATTAATTAGATTTATCAAATCGATTAAGATAGGAAAAAGTGAATGCCCAGGTTGGACTCGAACCCACGATCATGATCAGTGGTCAGAGCATTCCCCCTGTAAGGGAAAGATCGTGGGTTCGAGTCCAACCTGGGCATTCACTTTTTCCTATCTTAATCGATTTGAAAAGTTAGCATAGTAAACGCTTCAAAATTTCATTCAATTAATTAGATTTAGTTTTAAAGAGATGTAGTTTTTAAGGGCATTGTTTTTAATAAAGATGTAATATAATTATATAGTTCTTTTTGCTTGATTATTGGTAAATGTATCTCTTTAAAATGAAAATCTTTACTTACACTTTTATTAAAGTGATTACGTCAAATCTGTTTACAAACATTGACTTGACGTAGTGACTTACCTACCGTACTAATAATGTTCGTACATGTAGTTTAGTATACACTAACATAATTATAAGACATTAAACATTGTACACATTTTATATCTTGTTTTAATACCTAATATGAAACATCATCTAGTAGGTACTAATTTTCATCGTAATACTAACATTCGAAAGTACCTTACTATGACTATCTTAATCCCAAGAAATATAAAGAGGCTTTGGTCTTTGCATGAGTAACTATTTGAGATTTCTACTTCATACAACAGTACCTTTTCAAATTGAATTATTTACACAACTACTGATCTTTTTCTGTTTATATGGGTGAGATTACTTCTTATTTCAGGTAGAGGGAGAAGAGATACAATTAGGTCCAGATTTGAACGCTATCTCTTTTACTCAAACACGAAGTACTCTGGCCTCGGCAGATTTAAGACTGTCCGAGAGTCTGGTAAAGCCATCACACGTGATGAACGTTGAGGCAACACATCACTCACCATCCGTCACCATTTCTATATTCGATGCTCTAGCCGAAATACTTACGTCGACACCCAGACCCCGACCCTCAACAACAACAGAAGTTATCAAAATTCGATCCCTTAACACAGATGTAAAACAAGTACTCAACGGCGTGAGTAACAACGATAATGTAAATAATATCGAAGGCTTAGCAAGTCAGAATATATTAATGACGACCAACGCTGATGTAAGCACTACTACTAAATCTGTACAGCCCAGTGTCCAGACACCAAATGTGATTAACAGTATTTTGGTCGGGGGAACTGCTAGTCAGTCACTCAGCACAGAAGACGCCAATGCAATCCCTGTGAATACACCACAAACTCCTATACCTTCTCCCACTCCCACCACTCCAGTTTCCGCAAGGAGACCTTTTGCTATTAGGGTTTTGTACTCCGATACAGAGCCACCAACTGACAAATCCACGACTGCATCTCCACCAACTCAGCGATCGACTGACAACCCGAAAACGGTATATAACTCAGTGTCTGATGTTTTGTTGTCTAATAACAATTTAGTGTCCTCTGAACTAACTAGCATGTTATCTAATAATATTAAAAATATCATAGAAAATATGGATGAGAGTAGTCGGTCAAAGTTAAATACTGTAGAAATGGACAAGATTTTGAAAACCCTGATACCCCGAGCTTTGAATGGACTTGCAATTGCACTTGATAACGCTGATTCTACTCCCAACACTACGCCATACAGTTTGGATGACATTAAAGACACAGAAAACATTGTAATTGACGGTATAGAGTCTAATAATGTCGTTCAAAATGTAGCTACAGAGAGTAATGTAAATATCACTTTAGAAGATAAAAGTAACTTTGCTAGAGTTATACAGTTCGCAGCCGATGTAAATAGCCCTACTTCACCAAGAATTACAGTAAGCACCGATTCTGTGTCTAATAGCCAGGTGACAACAGCTACCCCTACAATAAATACACCTAATAGCTCCGAGCGGCCTAGTTCGGCAGTGACAAGCACTACAATAAAAGTCGAAATAGCCACGTCACCTGTCTCTTTAGAAACAGAGACTATAAATGTAGATAGTAATAATGATACATTACCTAGTGACTCTACTAATAAGCTCGTTCCTTTACCTTTTTTTACCAACTTCCAAAGTGAAGATTTCTTTGACAGTGACGTCAATGAAAATACGGCATCCCAACTTGTAAACCCCTTATCCTTCAAAAACGTGCCAGTATCACTACCACGTGATATTGAGTTACAAGACCCTAGTGCGATATCTCCATTACAGTTATGGGTACTGTCTAAGCAAGCTAAGGTTTTAAAAATGATTGAAGACTTAATAAGACAACATAACGCAGAATTGGCTACCGCACCGCCACTGTCTGACTTTGTTAGTCCGTCGGCTAATATCAATTTATCCCAACGTTTGACCAATATTATGAACACAATGATTGCCTCGACTGAAACTGTGACGACTAATAATATTGAACCTACCTCTCCTATGACACCTCAATCCTTTATCATTAATCCTCTTTCTACAATTGAGCTTGAAAGAACTATAAATGATACATCAGACATTGGTCTCACAACAACAGCATTGACAGGTACAGTAAATGATTATTCAATGAACGATGCATCTTTAACAACTGAGACAACTACCACCATATCCTCTCAGAATGGTTCATCTGAGGGTAGTAGTGGCGAAACCATTTCGTCTTCTACTACTACAGTTACGGCGGCTGTGACAAGTACAACATCAAACACTGCAGCTTCTACCACTTTTGAATCCTCTACGGATGGCCAACAAGTTCAGGTACTAAGCCGATTCCAAGATGGCACTGACACCACTACACCTATCACAAGTGCAGATCCAACAAGTACCACCTCAACTGGTCTTAACACTGAGACAACCACACAAGCGTCTACTGAATCGACAACTATCAACACAGACCTCACAACAACGGAAGCTTCTGATAGCAAAACAACAACAACAACAGCTTATACTTTGAATGTCGGAACCCCAATAATACCGAAGAAAGATTACGTTATATTTGGAATCTTACCTAATAACACAGTGGTACGTAAGGATCCTAATGAGGACATATTGGACTCATTAACAGAAGCCAGCCCATATATTGTTTATGGTGTACTACCTAATAACACAATAATACGTAAATTCCCGAACGGGACTAGAGTGCCACGAGTCATGCAAAAAATTGACATACTACCAATCAGCCCATCGAGTCTAAGAAATCCATACAGCCCCATCCATAATAATCCGGCCATTGTCAGACCACAGTCTAACCCCATCCGAGTATCCACTAATACTGTGACATCCACAGACACATCAAATAACGGAATGGAAAGTTTAACCAACGACACTGTAAATAACCTACAAACGATGGTATTTTCTTTAAGTTGTTTAGCTTGAACGCTTAGCTTGGTGCTTTTTTGACTTCCTTACTGGCAACCGCATTATTTCTGGGGCGGTCGGGGCATGCGGATCGTTCATAAGTTCTGCATGCATGCATTATAACCGCTTTATATGACCCGGCAAGGCGGTAACAATTTATTTCGTAATTGCAGAGAACTTCATCGGCACTTAATATTAAAAGCAGTAATGGTATAACTACCACCAATATGCCAGAAAAAAGCACTGCCTCGCATGTACTGAGTTTACGCACAACTACAATGCTACCTTCTATTGATGAAATTCTGCTTAATAGTATATCTTCGGCTGCTAAACAGGATATGGTCATATCAGAAATGACAAGCTCCACTCGCGAACCAAGAATATTAACACTGGATATTGATCCGGAGGTATAATTATATTATTTATATAAACACTTTCTCATTTATATATTATTTCTATTATAATAATCGGGGCAACTAATGTTTACTATGATCAGATCACACATTTTTCATACGCTACGATAACACTCGGATCTGGTTTTGTAACGTAGAGTAGTTTAAAAAAAAATTATAGCAAAGGTAAGTGGTGAAGGTTTACAACTAGTGTAACCGTGTTACCATCAAATGGAAATTTGCTAGCAGCAGTACTTCACTAACACTGTTACAGTGTATAAGATTTTAATACAATTTAAAATAAATTACAGACAAAACAAATTCGAACTGAAAAGCCAGAAGAAGGCGACCGGAGTGCAATTTTTAAGTTTATACCAATAGACGAGATTATGGTTCGAACACAAGATTCTAACGTACTGAAACTATCAACAAAATCCACTTCCACAAATTCTGGTCAACCTGCAGTACAGACTGTAATAGCAACAACAGTGACTGAAATGAATACTCAAACACCACAGCTTCAAACGCAGGAAATAACTGCTGAAGCAACAACGTCTCAAATTACAACAAGTTTAGTACCGGAAACAACAGTGGTATCTTCAGCATTTACGAATTCTCCCATGTTGACTGTGGGTGTAACTACGCCTGAGGCAACTACAACTTTAGAACCTTCAACAACAACAACAACTACTACCACCACGACTACAACACCAGCACCAACAACAACACAGTTGCCCACTACAACTCTGAAACTAAGCACTTTAAGTATTGAAGAAGAGTTAAGACGATATAAAGAAGATGTGCAACTACTTAAAACATTACTTCAAGCTACAGGCAGAGACCCTAAATCATTGAATTTAAATGAAAATCTTCTATCATTTGGAGATCTTACAACTACCAGTGGTCCAACAACTACAAGTGCACCAACTACTACAACAACACCCTTAACTACAACTCAGATAAATGACCCAGCTAAGTTGTTGCAATCACTATTTGCGAATTTTAATCCTACGACAACATCTGTACCAAACCTCAGTGGCACCACACCTATGGCAAAAACACAGCAATTAACTAGTACAACACGATCTATAGAAGATGACATAAAACAATTTGAAGAAGATACTAAGTTCTTACAGGCATTATTGCAAGCAACTGGGCAAAATCCTGCTTCCCTGAATTTACCCTCATTAGATAGTTTAACTACGACAACTGCTACACCTACAACAACTACTGCTAGACCTACTACAACAACCACTGCTAGACCCACTACAACAACCACTCCTAGGCCTACTACGACAACTAGCAGACCTACAACTACAGTCAGGCCTACAACAACAGTCAGGCCAACAACAGCACAATCCATTGATGACGACTTAAAACAACTGCAAGAAGATACGAAATTCCTACAAGCTCTCTTACAAGCCACTGGTCAAAACCCAGCAAATTTAAACATCCCAATAGTATCCGGAATAACGTCGAATGTAAGAATAGCTTCTAATCCTCAAACAACATCAGTAGGTTCAAACCCAACCACTCCAATAAATATTAGGCCGGTTTATGCTACTACTAGTGATCCGATATTGAATACATTGGCTTCTAGAACAATTGTCCCTACGTTTCAGCCTACTACTGAAAATATAAAAATATCCACGACGTTCCAACCTTTTAACCAGAGACGACAGCCAACAACAACAGTCAGAGCTGCACCATTAACTGCCACTGGTCGTCGCGCTCCTGGATTTACGTCCACAACTGAAATTCCTAGCAGCTCAACGTTTTCTGTTGAAGAGGACTTAGCGTTCCTTAATAATCTTGTAAGTATACCCTATCTTTTATATGTCATATAGCGATTGCTTAAAAACACATAATGGAGCGAGGCCAGGTATTAACCGTATTCCATATTGCAGCGTCAATGAATAAAATATTGTTTACATAGTGAAAATTAATCTTTCCTAAAATGATTATTTCAGAAATCCGTCCTGACCACAAATCCCAAGAACGATGATCCGGAAGCTGCTCTTGCCAACCGCATTATAGCTTTAGCCGTCGAAAAAAGTCTTAACGAAATACAAACTGGAAAACCTGAAGCCACTCGTACCGGAAAGAAGATAGCTGTCAGTGCTAATAATTTGTTACCGACAACAACAATTAGACCGACAACTACTGTTAGACGAACAAAAATAACTACTACCACTACAACAGCACCACGAACCACCACAACACAGCGGCCTACAACAACACAACGATTCACAACTACAGTTAACGGACCATCAATAGATGACGATATCAGGCAGTTTCAAGAAGACACTAAACTTCTTCAAGCATTACTGAAAGCCACAGGACAGGACCCATCGAAACTCAATTTACCCACATTACCACCTAACATAAACGTGAGTCCAAACCTGCCAAATGGTGTCAATGAAGATTTGAAACTACTTTCAAATCTACTAGCTTCGCCATCGCCCTTGAATGAGCCATTTGATCCGCTAACACGGCATTCTTTGCCTTATGGTGCAAAAATAGCTGTTAAGGATGATCTGAAAAGTGTGCAAGACGATAAGAAATTGTTACAAACTTTGATCAAATTACAGGATGTTCAGGAGACTACGACGCAAAGGAATAAACTTACTATCACAGGTAACGTTTCAACTTCCATCATTGTAGATTCTTCTTTAACATATGTTTACCTACTGAATGTAGATAATTTACTAACCAAAATGTCGGTCATGCTCGGATAATATTTTAAAACAAAGCTATTTTATTAGGACCGAATTATATAGCGATCAACGCTATACGAATGGTAAGGCATAATGTAAAATTCTGATACAATATGACTTATTCAGTGCAATTAATTTAATTTTTATATGTAACCTTCCCATGAATTTTGTTAAATTTTAACACAATTTTGAAGATTATTTTCTTTTCATTATTACTAAAAGAAAATGCAAAAATATTCCAGGGGTGTCTGCCGATGAAACTCTTAAGAAGCTAGTACAACAGCAACGACAAACTTCGGGGATGCTATCTGAAGCAACCGTATCGCCTGTGTCGCTAAGCACAGAGTTTGGAAAGAGCAACGACGCACTACTGGCCGCGTTGCTGAAGGAGCAAGGCTTTGGTCCAACCACGGCAAGTTCTTTGGATGAGCAACTGCGACTCTCTGTTAGTCTAACTTTTCTTTTCGCACTTAATAGAACTTTGAATGATTTTTTTTTCATCCAAAGTGCCAATTAACATAATTCTAAATCCTAACGCATACAATTTTACTAATGAAACCAAACTGCCTTCACTATGCTTATTGCACCATTATCTAGTTATCTGTCATCTATCTATTTTATTATTTCATTTACCTCAGTATATGCTATTATATTAGGTACTCTACAATTAACTGTAACCTTTAGGCTTTACTCAACCAAGTGGTAGTGACGCCGAAAGCGCGGCGGACGACAACACCACCACCGCCACCACCAGCGCCCAGGAGGCCACTCTTGGATGGCTTAGCCTGGCTCTGGCAGCAATGGAGAGAAACAGCGCCTGGAAGCGGACCCCCAAGGCCAAATCGAGTGCCCTCAGCTGCCCCTGCGCCCGCGGCCAGACCTTCAATATCTTCAACAGCGACGAGCAACAGAGTCAACTGGTTGGGCTCTGGACCGTTCGTTGGCAACGCTGATGATAGACCAGCGAATAGAGTGGGTTTTGCATCGTTATTACTAAAATTATGTGATTGGGGATGAGGTGTTGGGAACAGACTTTAGATTAAATATTTCCAATATTAATACAGAGATTTCTATGACATTCTTATTTGCTGTTAGTTCCTATTTAATCTAGGTCTGGTTTTGTATAGTTTGTATAGACCTGGCGATCGGGTGGATGTATATAGTGAGAAGTGGTTAGGATTATTTAAATTTTCTACATCGATTTTTTCTTTTGTAACAATTATGTTTCCTTAGTTAAATTATTTATTAATGGGCTTCATTGGCTTGTACATAAACATTGTGCCGTAAAGCTACGCGATTTTTTGTATAATAAAGTGTTTTTAATTAATTGTTTTGTGTCAATTGTATTTAATGTAAATGATTGCCACCCTATCCCATCCAAATTTGATTCCATTGAAGATGTTGTATATAACAAAACCTAATTAATAGTAATTGACTAGACTTTTATTTTTTGTTCAGATATGGTGTTTCTAAAGTCTATATCAATTAAGTCCATATCCCTTGACGTCACTCATTCATCACCAATTAACATGTCACTTCCCGTAAATTTGCAAAGGTTTTGGTAATATTAATTTAATTGTCCACTTAATAGGGAATGTATGTTAATAGCACGTAAAAAGCACTCCGTTGCATATATTAATATGAAGCATTTAGTTTAATGTGTAAAAATTGTAAGTAAAACAAGTGTGTGTACAGTGTATCATTTAATTGGTGAGTAAATATTGATCGATTGGCTCTAAATTACACTAAAATATTAATTACTCTAAATGACTATTAATTTCTGCTAAATGCCTGCCTATTAAACATACTGATAAATTTAATTCCTTACTAAGGATTGTTTTAATATCTACACTCAACTGTCTTGAACTATTTTAACATTAAAATATAATGATGCACAGTGTTCAATACACAATGCAATAGTAAATAAAAATTGTTTTAAAACGAAAAGTTTTAAAACAATCTGCTCTGATTTCAGCTGCAATACATACATCATATCTTTTCTTTTTAGATATTTTGATCCAATTTTGTAAATACTTACACCTTTCCTTTGTACTTACCTGAATAATATTGTAAATAGTATGTTTGTAAATAATTATGTGCGTGTATATTTTCACTAGTTTGTGTATTTATGTACATTCTGCTTCATTTGTACACTTCTTTGCACCTGTCTATTTTTCCTCCTTCACACATTATTATTCATAACTCACGATCGTATTTTCTGCACAAATCCAGAAAAATGGTTTGTATGAAGATCTTGATTTTTCAGTAAAAATATCTCCAATGCTACTTTTCTGACCTACTTTAGAAGAAAAATGACGTATTGCTTGTAATTTTTTCTCCGAAAATCTACAACTTTCTGTTATAAAATCGACATCTTTAAACAAAACTATTCAAGCTTTACCGCTCACCGCCTTAGCGATACATTATCATTATTGTGACCTACTTGTACCATCTCACGTCTAACAAGCTTCACCTAAACATAGATACCGTTGGAGCCCCCAAGTGTGGCAGCAGAACCCGGCATACCTGGCAGAGGGCAGCTGGTATCAGCAGCCATTAATGTTACCAGAGCCTTCTCGCAGTTCCTAGGGGCTGCGATACAGGTAAATTAAATACATAATTAGCATTTATTGGAACAAAATTTGTAGTGAAACCAAAATTTTTGAAAAACAAATATCTTTTTTGCAATATGTGTTGTATTTTTTTTAAGTTAATTTCGTTTTTATAGATCTTTCAGAAATAATGCCGATTCAAGAAAATTTTGTAAGTTGTGTCATCCTAACACAACCAATTAATAATACAGTGTGACTAAATATCATCAGTTATTACATTTTCATTTTTGTATAACAATATTAATTAATTGAACATTAATTTATCAAGTTGATTAATTAACAGAAACATTTTATGTAAACATATATAACGGTCACTTTGCTTTCTTTTTATAAGTTATTACAATTTATTATGGAAACTATGATTTATTTTACGTACACAACACTATTTCTAACAGTATGGTATAAAATCTTATCTATTGACTCAATAAAAATAAAGTGAATAATGAATGGCAAATAAGTCTAATTCATTTTATGGTAGGATGATGAAGATTTATATCGATATGCTCCCTACTGACACTCGTGTGAGTCAGGATTGACAGCAGAGATCGATGAACATACCGAAGGATGACATTCCTCGGCAAAATCCCAGAAATATTAAACTGCAATTAGTGTGTGGAAGCGTTTGGTTAAAAAGGGGGGATTATTGTATTGAGAAACAGAGATGAAATAAAGTTGCATCGTCCCTAAATCAATATGAATAAATGGTTTAAGTTCTTCTAAGTACTACATTAGTTATCAATTGAGTCTTGATAGCCTTCAAAGTTGTAAAATGTCTTCGATTGCCGAAAATGTCTTAAGAAATAATGATATTATTTTTGTTCATCTTTCAGGGCGCTGCCCAAACCGTCCAGAACGTATTCCGGGCTGGTCAACAAGCGGCCACCGATGTCTACAGCAACGGTTCCGGCGGATCGGGCTAGCCGCCATAATATAGGACTCGAAACTTTTCCGAAAGTGTCATAGTACGCACAATGTGTTGAAGTGCTCAAATGTAAATAGTCGTTGTAAAGTGTTATTCATAGTGTTGATTTGAAAATGTAGTTGAGTTCAAAGTCCTTAGGGATTAAACATACTGGGTAACTTAATGTAATAGCAGTTAGGAATAAAATTGTATATTTAAGAGGATATTATAGTCAGTGCGCTCCACATAAAGTGGGTATCGTTTAAAGTTTGGTCAAAAAGTCATTGTATAAAAGAAATATTGGAGACAGAATAAATACACCAGTAAGAGGTTTCTGGTTAGTCAATTTGCTGGTAAATAAGTTGAATATACATAAAAAACAACTTTAGCATAACAGACAATATAGAGGACTAAAATAATTTTGATATTACCATTATATTGAAATAATAATGAACTATTACTATACAAAAATACGCCATAGCTACTATAATAGTTTTGTAATTAATAAAACAAATTACGGCTGATAATAGTTCAAAATATCAGGCTTTCTCTAACTAATGCAAAGTGACAGAGATTTATTTTGTAAATGGAATATTAGTAAACGAAATTACTGGTATTACCCCTAAAAGCTCCAGCTGAAGTAAATGACTCACTTTAGCAGTGGGTGCAATGGCAAGGATTTGAACCCATGTCTTCTTGATCGTAAGGTCGACTTCTTTATAACTATGTTACTTTGGCTATTAAGACCACGAATTCTATCGAGAATATCCTCTTAATTAAGGTTCGCATTTTTATATAAATCAACAAATGATATTTGTTTATCATTATTTTCTTCTTTTTCAGTCTTTAGTAGTTAATCCTCAAAAAAAAAAAACATTTTTGCGTGTCTTTTTTATAAATGGCATTGTGTACATTATATAAACATTGCTTTATCAACAGAACATTGACGTTAAAATATTTTCAGTTGTTATTTTCTACGAAATCAATTTCTCTTAATACTTCAGAAATAATTTCTTTTGTTCTTGAAATGTGTAACGTAGATACTTTTTGGGATTGAAAACAGGTGATTCTGCTTTTGTAATTTTCACTGTTAAAGGAACGAGTCGATTTTATTACAAAATTTACTATGTCGTTCGAAAACTACTGAAGCAATCATTCTGTTGTTGTAATGTTTCCTTAGATAGAATATCTATCAATGAAACTTATAACTTGGAATGGTACAGGTGGCTTAGTTGGTGGATTATTCGACTAAGGAATGGACTATTGCGGGTCGTAGCCCGATGATGTTGGTTTATTTCAACAATGACTTCTGTGTATACCACACAAACCGTTCATAATGAAAGAAATGAATAAAGTATAAAGAATAACAATTTATTAAACATTCGTAATTAATGTTGTGTCATGTCATGACGTTTGTTGGCGGCAATGAATTTAGTATTTTCCAGATGTTAGAAATAATAATTAGCTGGAACTTAATAAAATTAAGAATGGTTAAAGAGTGATAACAGTTGCGTCGGTTCTTATTTAATCGTTTTTATTTATTTTTAATCATCCACCCAACCTACAATAGTAATTGATTTGACTTTTAAATAGATATTATTACGTCGCAGATAAATTTTTCATATTATTTTCCTAATAACTTACCGTTTTAACGTTTAGTACAAAAAGTAACTAATTTGACTAGTCAGTCAAATATCCAATTTTAAATTTTCAAATTCGGAACGTAGCACTGAACAACGAGAAAGCAGATACTGAATTTCAGAACTTATCTGTTAATCAAAGCGCTGCTTTTGATTTTTTTATACCACCAATGTGGCAGACGAGCTCACGGTCCACCTGATGGATAGTGGGTACTGTACCGACCAGGAATAGTCATCTCTACGATAGGTACAGAAGATAGTGAGCTTGTCATTGTCTTAAAACGATATAATTTTTTTTGTCGTATATCCCGTAGTATACATTGAAGTCATTGTGTCTCAATGTAAATATGAGGTTAGAATAGAGTTAATGCTTCTTCGTCTTTATTGCAATTACGTCTAATGTGTTTCATCGGATAAGCTATATAATATACACTGCTGGTTACCCATGTAATGTTTCGATAGAACTTGATTCTTTAAAGTTCCTAGGCAGAGTTGTTAAACGTTTTCAATCAATGCCTATGAATGTAATGTTATATCTCTTTTTGTGATTTTTTTACAATTTTGAGCAATATCATCTTTAGGTTTGCAACCTATATGTCTGACTCTAGACTTAGGCAAACAATGTGATGTTAGCACTACCTTAGTTTGTATTATTTAATTGCTTAATAATTATTATATTTACTTCTCATGTATGACAAATACTTAATGACAACGTTAATACTTGATAAAATGATGGTCTTAATAATAAATTTATGTTGCTACTCTTTATACATCAATATATTCTTCAGTTAGTTGCTTTCCATTTATAGGGTATTAAAATTGGAATATGTACTCGTTAAAATCGAGAGCCTTACATTACATAATTATAATTAGCAGAATTTGTAATATTGGTAAATAAATGATAGTCAGAGATAGCAAAAAAATTGAAAATCCGACTGCTCTGATTAAATTATACAGTCAATTTAATACTCATTTTGTATAAAAAATAACGTATTTGGAAATGAAGCCACACTGCCGCCATATTTTTTTTTTAACCAGTGTCACTTTGGATATTATAAAGATTGTAACTATACTCCGATAAATTAAATCTTTTTCTAAATACTTTACACTCTTTTTTGGGCAGTCGTGTAAAAAACATGATGATTATTAAGGTTATTATAGTTAATGATATTATGAAAACCGTTTGTCATATTGATTATGACAGCGCGTTTTCATAATGAAGTGTTTAGGGTTAATTTCCACTGAAAAAGCAGCGGCTGGTAGCGGCTTTTAGAGAATAAAATATTACATCAAACCATTTTGGAACTTATGTGCGGGGGAACACGTTCATAGTCATTTGGTACGGTACGCGGCTGCATGTACCATTTATCCAACTGTGATTAGCAACAAATTTCGGCTGCTGTCGGGCGCTGGTCTTTCAGTGGCAATTAGCCCTTTATCAAATGAAAAATTTAGTTGTAAGTATGTCTGTAATCTTAAGCCTTACATGTGCCATTAGCACGTGCTTGTACTCGCTTCTACGTTCTTCGGCTTCTATTTATTTATTTATAATAAATGATCTGTTTTACATTTCATTAAGAATGTTACAGATTCGGGTATTATAGTCAGGTTTCAGTAATAAATTGACCTGCTAAAATTTTGAATGAATTAATTACCTAATTATCAAATTATTGGAAAAGGAAATTTTCTAAAAAATAAAATTTTGTAAAAAAAGTCTTTTTTATTTGACTGACAACAAAATTTAAATACGAACGAATTTTTACCTATAATAAGTTATTTAACGACAAGTAAATAAAAGATTTTAAATTAATCATTTGTCTTGAGTTTTTTTTTAATTTCAATTTTGTAAATACTTAAAATTAATTGTTACAAATACAAACATTCTAAAATCACTAATGTAACTAACAAACCTGACTGGTAGCTCACCTGGGAATGTTTAAATATGCGATAACCAAGCCGTATAGCTTCTCACTGCCTCTAGTTATAATAATATATTAAGTAGTTTAATTTATATAAGGAATGGGTACTATAATAGCATATTAAACTGACAAATGTAAATAAGTGACAATGTTTTTGGAACCCTTATACACATTGACAAGTTTTTTGTACATAAACTGGTTTAAACCGATAAACTAACAGATAAGAGCGAAATAAAAACGTTTGACAATAGTTTTACATGAAATATAAATTTAATTTGTTAATTATAAAAATTTCGTATTGTTCGTCCGTTAAAATCAATGTAAATTATTAATTAATTGCTGACAATTCTGGTTTAAATTAAACATTTTATACAATTAGATTTAGGACTAACTTTAGTAAGTATTGTAACATTGTATATAGTATGTACATTTTTAAACTAAATTGACTGTAACACATTGATTATTGTATAAGGTATATTATTGCTTTGTTCATAGACTCCTCTTATATAAGTTAGTGTCGCCTTAATTCATATTAACCTAATATTTAAAAAATATATATGTATTTATATTTATGGGAGAAAGGTGGGAAAATAAATAGCAAAAAATATGTATTTCTTTTATTTTTAACATTCCTTGGAGAAAGTTAGGAGTCGCAGATAATATTCAAAATCTAATGCGAGGGTTAGTAAATAGAAGTTTATGAAACTGTTGCATTATAAGGTAAACTGTTGCATAAAGGGTGAGGGTTTTTTAAAGGAGAGTTTTTTATAGTATCATACGAGTGTTTAAAGACCAAATTATGTGCAGTTTCATTCACTACTTTAACAAATGTTATGTTTTTTTAATAAAATATGCTTAAAATGACAGAAAAGAATTGAGCGCCAAAATCCATTTTGGATGATCGAGCATGCACGTTGCGCCACGTCCACAGATTATGTTCATAGAGAAAATGCATTGACACCTCCTTGTATTCAGCTGAAGGTATATGGTATTGAAAAAAAGTCAAAAGAACTTAGAAGACCTATCATCATCATTAATCATCAATTAGCCCACTGAAGTCCACTGCGATCCAGTACGATCCTCCGCGAAGACCTATATCATAATGACATTTTTCAAATTTATTCTGATACTCTGCACAAACAGTTTTTTTTCCATTTCAGTATGAGAGTAGATAAAATTTATAACAGAATTTGGGCAGAGTAGAATTTGGGCCACCCCTTCTCTTCCTGATTATATGTATGTATGTATGATTTTAGATTGACTATAAGGGATATTCACCAATAGGTATATCCCGTTAATTAATATCAAATAACTAAGAACATTTACGAATCTTATCAATTAATTTAACGATCTCCTTTACATTGTTTGACTTGCCTATTTTTCCGCACCCATTTTCCTACCTATAAATATGGATTCTTAATGCATGATGATCTTTTATGGACAAATAAAATGAATAAAAAAGTATCAAGATACAAATGATTATAACAAGTGAATATTAGTAACCCGCATCTCTCGTCACCACAATTCACTCGGTAAAGTTTAGCAGGCGTTATACATACATAAGCAAAGTAGAAAGTGCGTAGAATATACGAACAGGCATCTCCTATCATAAATGAGGATGTGTTGTTCCCGGTGGAGTAAAATAGGACTACCCACTACGCATCTATTCCCGAGGCTGTCATATAAAGCGACTAAGGGATAGTTCTGTTCTTCATCCGCCAGAAAATATACAGCCCATGACGAAGAAGCTGTTTGACGGTAAAAGGCTCGCCCGCGATTACATGGGACTGAAAATAATTGTTGGCAAAATGTGGGTGTTAATACATTTCCGTCTACCCCTTTGGAGATTTACAGTCGTGAGTATATGTATATAAAGTAACATCATGTTGTAATTGAATAAGCCTACGTGTTTCTGTTATTATTATCGCCAATCCCGGCTGTATTCAAAACTTATATTGAAGTATCCTCATTTCTTTTTTTTGGTTTTATTATAGTTTTTATGTGGGCGAATACAGGCTGACTTCTCAATCCCGACATAAACACATGTACCAGGGCCCCATTCATAAATCATCATTTAGAGGTTGAAGTTGGATGTTTTGAGCCCTGACAAAATTATGAATTGTAATTCTATGAAATAGTAGTTTTTTTTTTAATATAGGACACGTTAATTTGACTTCACCTTGCCTGATAGTAAACTGAAGGCCAAGATTCAGGAAAGAAGGTCACCATTACTTATACGTACTATATTAACAATGGCGGCAGCTTCAGCTTGACAGTCCCATCAGATACTTTTTTACGCCGCGCTTAAAGGACCCGAGACTTTAGGAAGAAGGAAATACGTGAGCTGACAAGGAGTTCCAGGTCTTAATGGTGCGACAAAGAAAAGAGTCACCGAACTGCTTGGTTCTAAAAGGAATGTTCTGCACCGTATGCGAGTGACATCTAAGCCCTGCACGTGTAGTCCTGTGTAGGAAAAGAGAGAGTGGGACTAATTGGAAGAGCTCATCAGAACATTCACCATGGTAGGGACGGTAAAATACTGCCAGAGAAGCATCTACTATCTACGCATCTGCAGAGGCTCGAGGGTACTTGTAACCTCGGAATTCCCAATAATGCGGATCGCTGTAAGGTTACAGCGATAGTAGATGCTCCGCAAAGTACTTATTAGATGCTCTCGACACCTGTCGAGAGCATCTAATAAGTACTTTGCGGAGCCATCCAAAAGATGCGAGCAGTATACCAGTGGTGGAGTCCAAACACCCATTAAAAATATTAACGTACATATTCATTAGTACATACAATCACTTCTACCTATATGCCTCCGTGATAGTTAAAGACAACAACCTGCCATTTGACTATATCCTTACAAACTTCACCAGGTTCTACTGTCATTGACCCTTTCATACTAGCCCACCGGTTTCGAGTACTTCTGATCTGCCCTTCATCAATATTTTATTATTATGGTCAATGTGTGTACTGCGAGTTCGATCCTGACTGTTCTAAAATTGTGTCTTACTGCAGGTCTAAAAAGGCCACTTTATTGGAATCGTATAAGTATAATATTTTGTCATGCAACGATGTTTCTGCTTAGTAAATGAATTGTTGTAATTTTACTCATTTGAGTGATCATTTACGAACTTAAAAGGAATCTATTGAGATCTACTGGAAATTCACAAAGTAACTCGTTTTAGTAGAATTGTCCTGGCCTTTTTAGACATTCGTTTCGTACTTATTCGCTCTAAGTCTATTTCAACCCTCGTTACATTATTGTTACAAGAGTAACTAGTATTTCAATATAAAGACAGTTCGTTTGCGTAGTTTTCAGTAACTTTGAAGCCGCTAACTATAAATAACATTGATCTAGGCGCGGCTATTTGATAAAATATTCACAGATAAACATAACTAATACACTCAATAACTATTCAAATCTGAACTAATCAATTTAATCGCTATATTATCGTAGAAACGAGTTCCAATACTTACAGCGATAGTACACAATCATGTCTTATGTTAGTCGACCTTGGAATAGTGACAAAGTTCATTTAAAATAGTTTTAGAGAACATCTGGTGTTTGCATTTAGTTTTATTAGAATTTAAACATTATGTATATTTCTAACCACGCACAGTGTAAAAGTTTGCATTTAATGGAGGTAGGACACGACGGTTTCTCCGTGCAATTGAGCAGTCCCACTGGGGAACTACCTCCGCTCTATGAAAAATCGCGGCTATAATAAACTCGTGTTGCATTCCTGGCAGTGAGTAGCCAGAGCTCACTGAAGAGTTTTTGTTCTGTAAGTGGGAAGACGAAAGGCTTGTTCTGCTTTGTCTTCTACACTGACGGCATAGAAACTCTCTGTGTTTGCAGGGTTGGCAGCACATGTGTGACTTCCCTAGTGTTGCACACGTTCATAGGCAACGGTAACCACTTTCCATCAAGGTGGCCGTGTGCTTTTCTGCCACGTTAAAAAAAGTTGATGAATTTTTGGGTCAGTTACATTCAGGA
Source organism: Eilema caniola (assembly GCA_949126895.1). Lineage (NCBI taxonomy): Eukaryota > Metazoa > Arthropoda > Insecta > Lepidoptera > Erebidae > Eilema > Eilema caniola. The sequence continues at coordinate 4,634,007 of OX421469.1, read as the reverse complement.
CTCGATCCAATCTCATTCACCTGCAAGTCTGTGGACCTGCTGATTGGCGCAAGTTTTCCTTTCGGGTTAGTTAAATAGATAATATTTTATTTTTACATCAATTTTATAAAATAATTGGCACATTTCCGTACCCCATTTACAACCGGGATTCGCAACCGGATGAAGAATAAGGCGTTTACTAATCGCAGAACCATTACTATTTAATATTTCATATGGTTGTTAGTATGTAAAGATGCAGTGGCACTCAGAATGAGTTTAGCTCATTCCTCAGAATACGCATTAATATTACCCCCAATGAGTGGTGTAGACATTTGATTTACTCACTTCATTAGAAAACTCGTGCGACACTCGACGCGGCATTAGTTGAAATAGGGCAAACGTGATGGGTTAGATCAACTACATAGTTACAAATTGACATTGGATGGAGTTATACGATATGTACCGTCGCAATGGCAATAATGACTTTGTGACAGGTGGCCCATTGCGAAGCGTTAGGATTGGTACTGACGCCAAATAAAATGAAGATTGCCTTCATTTGCTTCTACGTTCAGTTACAACTACCTGACTGATGTTTGCAAACTCTGCCGGGTAAGAAAGAAGGAAGAAGGGGAAACTCTCAGAAGACGAAGCGATTTGCGCTGTAAGGAAAATCAAGCGTGTCAATGTCCTCATTGTAAGACATGTCGAAAATCATGCGAAGTGGGATGTAAAAGCTGATAAGCGGAGCCCCTGGCTCCGAAGTAAGGTCGGAACTAAACGTTATTATGATCACCTGTATATAAATAGCAGAAGTGTGATAGATCATTCAACTCTTTGGATTTAATAATATGCTGATCATAATTCGTGACTGTTGATGTAGATCATACTCATTAAACTGGGGCCCGATTCACTAACTTTACGCTAAAATACTTGGACTGACGACCTGAAAAAGTTGGCTGGGACAGACTGGATGCAGAAGGCGGAGGATCGGATGAAATGACGCGCATTGGGAGAGGCCTATGTCCAGCAATGGACTGTAGTGGGCTGATTGATTGATTGATTGAAACATAAATGGAATTCAAAGTCCGGAGCCAGCCTCCTACTTCTCTGGTATGTTACGGCTTTTATGGGAGTGAAAGCCTACACCAGAGCCTTCTTCTTCATTATATCGTTAATCCCAGTCGCATCTGAAGTTTCGCTTTTTCCAGTCTAACTCCGGGTTTTATTTGAGCTTCGATACCTATTGTCCTTAAAGCGTTCATCTGACCTTCACAACCTATTGGCGTTATCAAAGTGTTGTAGTTAGTTTTTGGACTTTTCAGGGTTCCAACTACCAGTAATGACTGCGTTCGTATCAGATCATCGACTGATGTTCGTATGGGAAACAACAATGCAAATAGCCATATTAATTAATAGAAATATTTGCACGGAGCTGGAAACAAAACCACAGAGGCTATCCACCACCAGAGCCCTATCTATCGTTTATCAGGTGCATCGACTTGCAGGTGAGCTCCTAAGATCTTGAACTGTTATATTTCTCAAGATGAAGATGTTTACAACTTAATCACGCTCAAACGGTAGAACGGATCGGCTGAAATGTGGTCAGGGATAAATTACAGTGACCGCGGGCGAAACTTTTACAATTCTGCTGATTTCTTACAGTACCTGCTGTGTACCGCTTTTAATAATATCCAGTGTATTTCTTTTGGTTAAAAATTACATAACATAATAGGTACCCGCCTGTCAAATGTTTAGATCGCGGGACTTACGACTATTTCTGTTACTAGACACTGAAATCCAGTGTAGTTCTTCTGATGAAAAGTTATACAGATGTTTTTTGAACCAATGTCTGAGTGTCATCAGTGGATTTGTGAGAAATAGTTGAGAAAAAATCTATATCAAGAAAAATCTATATTTTGTCAAGAACACAAGTTAGTTAAGCCATGCTTACTTTGGGTCTAGATCGCGCAGTATAGATTGTTGTAAAATAATTACTCATCTAAGTATTTTTTCTGTGATTGAAAACAATTAAATTTTTAAACATTTTGTAAACATATCTACGTATACAAATTGTTGCTGATTTGAATACCATGATTTATTGCTTAAAAACGTAAGCAAGCACGGCATCACAGATCATACTGAATACCCCGTTATTAAGTTATCGAAATGAAAATCATTCATATGAGAAACGTGCTGTTAGTAAATTATAACGTCTGAACAATTTGTGATTTAAAATTGTCGAAATTATAAAAACCTAAGTATTGCCAAGTCTTACTTGTACAAATCCTAATGAAAACCACGTTAACACGTTATCAAAATGGAAATCACGCGTATGAGTAACGTGGCGTTAGTGAATCGGGCCTATGTAGAGAATTCGCCATTTAGCAGCCAACAAGCTTAATCAGTTGTTTAATTAACGGCCTAGGCTGGTAACTAAACGGCGCCATTAAATTAGCGGCCTGAATGATATTCAGCGGTAACGTTTATTCAAAAATTTAATTAACTGGCTGGATAATGCTTAGGCTTTCGTAAGATGGGGCATCACCCCGAAATAAAATATAAAATTAAATACATATATTCACACCTGTAAATCCCCGAGGGGGTAAATAGAGATGTATTCACAGAAAATAAAATAAGTGTTAGGTTTATGGAGGTAGCTGTGCAATCCGACTTGGATAGGTTAGGTTAGAAGGTTAACCTTCGTGGTTTTATTTTCTTATAACCATGCATAAATAAGTCGTTTGCTTAGCTGTTTGATTAAATGGCTATGCAAGTAATTAAACGTCTTTGATTCAAGCCATTTGTCTAACCGTTTAATCATTTGGCTGATCATCATTCAGGCCGCTAAATGAACGGCACCATTTAGTGAAGAGCCTAGGCAGTTAATTGAACGGCTGGTAAAGCTGGCTGCGAGATATATCAAATAGTACTTAAAAGATACTATTGACCAAGGGACTTACGTATGTAAATATAGCTTGATTAGTTTTCCTTATTGATGGTTTGTCTTTAGGGCAATGCTACCAGTTATAGTAGACAAGATGAGAAACATCGTTTACAACTATCATTATAAACTAAGCTATGATTCGCATTTGACCAAACCAGTTGGTTTCTTATGATGCAGATATCTATGTGTTTAGTATTCGATAAAATTATTATTTGTTAGCTGCTGAAATCCTCACATGTTCATATACGTGATGATTGTATATTACACCAATTTTAACGACACCTCATGAGTTATTTATATTGAATAATTATTCATCCTCTGAACCATTTTTTAAATCAGGGTACTGATTTGGGTTGGATTTCAGTTTAACTACGAAGCAACTGAACTTCTATATTTTCCGCAAGGGTACTACCGCCGGACCACCACAACCCAAAGGCGATATAAAGTTATGTTGATAACCAGTTGCCGGATTTTTTTGAGCTTAAATTTCCTACTACGATTGCTAGAAGTCATATATCTTGTCTTGGCTTGACGTGTTCTCTAAGGCAATAAGGCGTCTGTGTGTATGTGTTAAAAATATGACTTGTTTTTTAATAACTATTGACGTCTAGTCTGTAAGAAATGGCTCATTGAAAACAATTCTAATTATGAAAATAGGGTACTGATATCGAAATAGAGAGGGTGGATCATATACACTGATAGATAAAAATAATCTAGTGATCAACAGCCTCCATCAGAAGTCGCGAAAACACAAAGCGTGTGTTTGTAGACGCTGCCAAACATGTTTCTACTGTCTGGCTTATTTCCCATTTTGTTTCTATTTCATATCTAATGATTTGCCATTTTGCATTGATATGATATCTCTGTGAATATTTTTACACCTTGTTGTGGTAAGTCTTAATTAGAATTTTACTTATAACAAAAGTTATTATAATAGCTTGATACGATAGTCATCTTTAAACATAATGTTAAAACTTTCTACGACAACTACACTCGAGAGCAATGAATCCGGGTCACTCAAAGAATCCAAAAAATCTCGGAAAGTAAGAATGCTAGGTTAATGCAATAAATTGTATTTAATAGACAATTTAATACTCCTTAAATGAAAGTATTAAAACTTCTTAGTTATTGTAAAGTTATATCATAAAAAAATCAAATTTGAAAAGGGAACACTGTCGAAGATGGAACTACGAAATTACAGGATTTGTTTTTGCTTTTGTTTGTAATCTGTCATTTATGTTGGTACATAAACCAGGTTGATAGTGCTCAATATTCATTATTCAAGCTGAAATCATGTCGCTTACACTTGAAGAATGCACCAGAATACTTACATTGGTGGAAACCGGCCGGAGTCAGCGCGATACAGCCAGGACTGTCGGTGTGTCGCTGTCAACAGTACAAAGAGTTCTCCGACGTTACGAAGAAACTGGTTCTAACCTACGCAGACCAGGAACGGGCAGAACTAGGTGTACCACAGCACGAGAAGACCGATACTTGGTGAACACCATGCTTCGAAATCGCTTTCTCACAGGAACTGAACTCACAAATCAGTTTCGACGCCTCGGAGGAAGTAACCCAAGTGCATGGACAGTAAGACGTCGGCTTGCTGAATCTAACTTAAAACCCCATAGACCTGCAAACGGCCCTAAACTGGAGCGTGGCCATCGTATTTCAAGACTAAGATATGCCCAGAACCACGTAAATTGGAGTATTGAAGATTGGTCGAAAGTTATGTTCTCCGACGAATCAAAATTTATGCTCTACAAGCACGATGGAAGACACAGAGTGTATAGAAGACCAGGGGAAAGATTCAAGCAAGCATGCATCGAAGAAAAAGTAGCCTACGGTGGTGGGTCTGTACTTGTGTGGGCCGGAATTTCCTCTGAAAGTCGCACAGAGCTGGTGATCATAGAAAACGGCTCTTTAACTAGCGTAAGATATGTGGAAGAAATCCTCAACGAACACGTTGGTCCATTTATGGTCAATTTGGGTGAGGATGCTATATTTATGCATGACAATGCCCGACCTCATACAGGTAGGATTGTGAATGACTACCTTCAAGAGATGAACATTACTTGTATGGAGTGGCCAGCGCGCAGCCCGGATATCAACCCGATCGAGCATGCTTGGGACGAGCTAGGGAGATGCGTAAAACAACGAAACCCTCCCCCAATCACGCTTCCTGAGCTCAAAATTGCTCTCACAGAGGAATGGGAGAATATTCCCCAAAATCGTATAAGGAACTTGGTGTACAGCATGCCAAACCGCGTAAACGCAGTAATGGAAGCACGAGGAGGTAATACGAAGTATTGAAATTCAAGAAAATCGTCATAAAGTTCAAAAATTTCATGTTTCCTATTTTTGTTTTAAGGAGAGATCAGCAGTTTTTTTTGTTTATGTAATTTTGTGTAAATAAAATGTATGGTGACTCATATTTTTTTAACTTTCATTTAAGGAGTATTAAATTGTCTATTAAATACAATTTATTGAATTAACCTAGCATTCTTACTTTCCGAGATTTTTTGGATTCTTTGAGTGACCCGGATTCATTGCTCTCGAGTGTACTTGTATTACTTCCTTCATATATCGGTGTTAAAAAATGGAGTCATACATACATACATATTTCTATCGCCATATTTTCATTGCTGTAAATATATTCGCTGCTGCGAGTGGCTCCATCAGATACTTTTGTCGCAGAAAATTAATCTTTCACATCTGTGCACCTATTCCACTTGCTTCAGAAGCTTGCAGAAGGGAAGCTTCTTGAGGTTAGAATACACCAGTGCCATGTCTGTCAATCAGAAAGAAGAACAACTTGCAGATAAAATTGGCGGGGCCTAATCCCGGAGAGATAGGTAGGGCTGAACCCCAAAAAGCTGCTATTTAAAAAAAAAAACTACCAGAATCGGTTCAATGTTTTTAACTTGAAAGGGTCACAAACATAGAGTTAGTTTTGCATTTAAAATATTGGTTAATAGTTCGTCATCCGACATACCTCAGTGCCTGAAGACGAAAGTCTTTAACCAATGTGTGTTACCAGTGATGACTTACGGATCTGAAACGTATAGTAAGGGACCACTATGGGTCTCTTAAAAACCTCTAAGTCGCTCAACGAGCTATGGAAAGATATATGCTCGGTATTTCCCTGCGTGATCGCGTCAGAAATGATGATATCCATAGGAGAATAAAAGTAACCGACGTAGCCCAGCGGATCAGCTCGTTGAAGTGGCAGTGGGCGGGACACATAGCGCGCAGAACAGAAAAGTCTATGGGAGAGGCCTATGTTCAGCAGTGAACTGTGTGTGGCTGATATGATGATGATGATGATGAGTTATTAAAAATGTAGATAAATCATCGGGGCAAAGAAGGAACTGGAAAATAATGTCTGGCAGAAATGTATGGAGGAGAATGACATGTTGCGCCGACCACAAATAATTGGGTCAAGGGCAGGTGATGATGTAATTCGCAGGTCATCGCATTTCGATAGAGCATTTCTGTTTTATATTTCTGCAATCATGCAATTTCTTGATATCGAAAATAAATCACCAAATGCTTTTAATCACTGAGTGCTTATGAATAAGGTTGTTTACATTTAGTATTCGGGAAATTACTACCAACAGCAAATAATGTCATACGACCTTGACGAGATGTGTCATTGGTAAAAGTTGGGATGGTCAGTTAAGGCGGTTGCTAAGATAAATCTGTGGCCTTTGATATTGCGAAATTCACCGAAAACCGGTAACCCAGAAACAAAATCTCCTGAAATCCTCGCAGGTATTATCTACCTAAATCCCATCGGGATACTCCTTTCTAGCTTTTAACCCGGGGTCCATTAAAATAGGTCCCTGTGATGATATATTATTACCGTTTGTGTAATAAATTTGCTAGGTGATATAAATATTTATAAGTTTTTACGATACGTTTTTAAGTCTCAGGTGTTCCTCAAGTGCTAAATTATAAAAAGTGCCTAACGAACGTGTAAACCGGTAACACGAGTTTTCTTTGTAAACATTGTTCTTTTAATTATATTTTAAAAATTAAGGTATACTTGAAACAGAATCATCTATAGACAATTCAATAAACTACGTTCAGGTACTTTTTACAGTAAGCTAAAGTTAACAAGAGTGGAACATAAGGCCAGTAAAGTTTTCACTGCAGTTTATACAATACATGGAGTGAACTTATTCATATATTACATGAAGTGAACAAAATCATATAGAAAATAAGAAATGTAACCTGAAACAAAAATTACTTAACAAACTTTTTATAGGCTCTTGGGGGGTAAAGCTTCTACGGCGTTACTGTATTGTTATTGCGTTTTGTAAAAGATATCTATGCGATTATACAAATCATTATGTCTGTGGCATGCTCTTGTAGTAAATCGATTCTCAAAATAATTTGTTCTACAAATTGGTGTGTAAAATGGTTTATGTCTTGCACTAATACGGGAACACTTGAAAAAAAATGTAACTTAAAATGTAAGGAGATTCCACTACATGATTTATGACTTTATATAAAAATATCTGGTCTCTCTGTTCTCTGCGCTTTTCAAGAGATACGATTCCGATTCTGTCGGAACCAAACTTATAAGCCAATCATTTAACAAATTGATTTTGTATATTTTCTATCTGGTCTCTCTGTTCTCTATAGCACTCAGTTTTCTATAGCATTAATATATATCAAATTGAGGGTTCCAAGTCATACAGTTGTACTCTAGTTAAGATCTGACTAAAGAGTTGTAAAGCATAGTAACAGTTTTTTCATGAATAAATCCAGTGCTTTGTCGGAAGATAAACCCGAGCATTTTATTTGCTTTATTTGTTATATATTTATCAAACAAAAGCTTAGAGTCCATCAGCACTCCCAAGTCTCTCACCTCGGTAACACGCCTCAAAGATGCCTTAAGAAAAATGGTCCACGAGCCACATTTAAATTTGGTCAATGATTTCCTCCCGGGAGATACTTCGTACAGTGATTAAGAAAGTTAAATCATGAATTTTCGTGGTTGTCAGCTGGCACTTTGTCGGTGGGGTAAGCAGCAGTGACTGCTCAAACATGTAAAAAAATGAAAAAAATTCAGTCATTTCCTCCCGGCTGAAAATTGGCTAAATTACAGTTAAGCCAATGTCTTGAAGGAAAAAAATTGTCAGCTGCTCATATCGCGGTGGAAATCCTGTTAGCTGGTGATCTAAAGTTGTAAAAAAAATTAAAATCGTCAGTCATTTCCTCCTGGCTCAAAATTGGCTAAAATACAGTTAAGCCAATACCTTGAAGGAAAAAAATTGTCAGCTGGCCATATCGCGGTGGAATACGCGTCAGCTGGTGACCAAAAGTTCAAAAAGTTGTATGAAAAATTAAAATTGTCAGTCATTTCCTCCCGGCTTAAAATTGGCCAAAATATAGTTAAGCCAATACCTTGAAGGAAATAAGTTGTCAGCTGCGCATATCGCGGTGGAAAACGCCTCAGCTGGTGACGTGGCCAAAATTCAGCCATTTTTTCATGGTTCAAATTTGGTCAAAATACAGTAAAGCGAATGCCTTGAAGGACAAGAAATGTAAACTGCAAATGCCCCGGTGGAAAATGCATCTCGCGGCGATGGTCCGCTGCGCGGATGCGTGGGCGGCCAGCGCCTCCTTCTGCGAGCAGGTCATGCTCGCGAAGGAGACAGCAGAGCGGGTGCGGCGCGATGATCGAGAAAGGCTCGCTGACAACGCTGCACGCGCCCGAAGGCGGCTCGGGCGTCGGAGGGCGCAAACTGACCTCCGCCCCCCATGAGCGCGGGCCTGAGGGTGATGGGTGGAGCCGCCCGTCACCCTAGCAGAAGCAGGCCACGGCGGCGGCGCGCATCGTATGACGATGCGCGCCTCCCCACACCGGGGTTGAGTCGGGGACCGCGTGGTCCCCCCCTTCCCGAGGAGGGCCAGACCGAGAGGGATGGACCTGGGTCAGCCGGGGTGCGAGGGATATGTCGCATGACAACCTCACCTTCGGCCTAGCACTACGACCCAGAGACGGCGTGCGGTTTAGTCGGTTCGAGTCCGACATAACCTACCCCTACTACCCAAAATACAGTTAAGCCAATGCCTTGAAGGACCAAACTTGTCAGCTGCCCATATCCATTTGCATGCCATTTTGTCACGTGACCAACTGACGCATTTTCCGCCGCGGCATGAGCAGCTGACAACTTATTTCCTTCAAGGTATTGGCTCAACTATATTTTGGCCAATTTTAAGCCGGGAGGAAATGACTGACAATTTTTAATTTTTCATACAACTTTTTGAACTTTTGGTCACCAGCTGACGCGTATTCCTCCGCGATATGGCCAGCTGACAATTTTTTTCCTTCAAGGTATTGGCTTAACTGTATTTTAGCCAATTTTGAGCCGGGAGGAAATAACTGACGATTTTAATTTTTTTTACAACTTTAGGTCACCAGCTGATAGGTTTTCCACCGCGATATGAGCAGCTGACAATTTTTTTTCCTTCAAGACATTGGTTTAACTGTAATTTAGCCAATTTTCAGCCGGGAGGAAATGACTGAATTTTTTTCATTTTTTTACATGTTTGAGCGGTCACCGCTGCTTACCCCACCAACAAAGTGCCAGCTGACAACCACGAAAATTCATGATTTGACTTCCTTAACCACCGTATGAAGTATCTCCCGGGAGGCGATTGGTCATGAGAACCTGTCGCTGGCTTGCGGTCTAAAAGGAATAGGCACGGAACATAGTTATTTTATGAAATTTTCATTTTGAGGTACAGAACTCTTACAATTATCTTTAAGCTAAAAGGGTATTTCCCTGTGATATTTGTGTGGTTATTATTTTTTACAAAATTACTAAGAATTTAAGAAGTTTTTCATCAGAATAGAGTGCATTTTGGGTAATATTGTAGTAATATCTATATAATGCTACACTCAACGAACTGCACCTACCAAGTCGAGGCAGTTACCATGTTAAACTCATACATTATACAATGAAGTAGGTATGTAGTAGGTATATTATTAAGTATATCAACATTCATTTATGAGTTATGTATTGGGTGTAACACCGTACTCGTTAACAATACGGAAGCGAAAACCCAGAGTTCATTACCATACATAATTATAATCTACATTGATTATTGTATGTAAGTACCTTTGCATAAAGTAAAATGGATTGGTTGTTAAGGAGATAAAAGTTATTAAAAGCGTGTACATTTTTCAACTTATACATACTTATTGAGCCCGCGTAGACCCTTACCTGAAACAATAAAGTTTCTAATTCAAAGTAAGAAGTAGGTTTGGTTCCGGTTAGAAATAAATATATATCAAACTTTTGTATATTACATCGATGAATTTTAAACTTACGCCTAAGTACCTAACCAAAGTATGTGAAATATCTGTTATAAGTTTAAATGGCCTGTTCAATACTTTTGAAGGAAAATTATGAAATTAAATACTAAATCTCATGTATTGTTGAGCCAGGTACTCAACCAAGTTACACGGTTACGCGCACAGTAGACACGATTTACTTTCATAGTACATCTTCTAAATATTCATATTATTATAAAGTGTTATACAGTCCACTAGTCTTTTACTACCAGACTCATCGGAGAACAAACATGTATTTTCTTATATGTATATGTAGCGGTGTAGACGGTTTAGATATCCTAATTGGAAGGAAGAATAAGTGGTGTTGTAATGGGATTCTACCAGTAATTTTTATTGTTTATCGAAAAATGTTGGATGCGTGATTTTAATAAGTACAGAATCTCGTATTACACACATACATAAACTTAAGCCTGTAAACCCCGAAAATATAGATGAGGTATATTAATACCAACATTTCACCAATTATGATTTTCGGTCCCATGTCTTACAGAAATAGGTCTTATTGCCATCAAGTGGGTGCTACGTCAAAGGCTGTATATATAGTGCCGGATGGAGCAGGTTTTTTTCCCTACCTACCTTCTAGGACACTCACAGGCAGAAATGGGGTGGCTCAATTCCACGAACACGAATGGGAACCAACATTCACGACCTCAGAACATTTATATCTATGTATATGCATATTTACAAACTTTGTTACCCAACCAAAATCTATTTATAGATATTAACAATGCCTATATCTGGGGTTTTTCAAAAGTACCAGTATTTACCAACAATCTATACCGTTCATAAATACCTACATGACAAAAGGTGTCTACAAGCACAATGTGGTCAGACTGGTATTCATGACGTAGGCACATTATGTCTTTTCTCAATAGTAGTTATATGTATGAATAAGTTTTCTTTTAGTTGGACAAACCTATGACTTATAACATTTATGGCATAACTATTACGTGATCACTTCGATGACGGCTTGGAGATGAAGATTATGATGACATATTGGATTCTGTTTATACCTGAGTACTTGGTAGTTGGGCTGTTACCGCAATAATGATGGCATTGTGAAGTGAAACGTCATATTCATCAATGATAACATCCATAGCGTTGCGGTAGTGAATTTGACCGCTACGCAAGAGGCGCGGGGTCGATCCCCACTCAGCGCAAATATTTCTATGCATGAATATGGGCATTTGCATTGTTCTGGTCGTGCCTCGGAGAGCACCTTAAGCCGTCGGTTCCGGTCGCCATACGAACATCAATGGCAGTCGTTACGGGTAGTTGGGAGTCCTCAAAAGTCCAACAACTGGTCTAGCTGCAATGCTTCAATATCGACTTTGGGTTGTGGAGTTCAGATGGCAGTCGCTTTACAGAAAATATCGAAGTTCAGCCAAGTCCGCAGCTGGACTGGTAAAAGCGGACTCCAGACTCCAAGTTAATAGCTTCGGTTGTGACTGGGATTAACGCTAGGATGAAGAAGAATGTCATATCCATCAATACCTCAAAGTAAAAATAATTGGCATTGTAAAAATAATGGCCACAAATCGTGGCAAGGCATTATTACGATTATGGCGTTAATCATTGGCATATCACGGTAGAGTAGCCGTAACATTATGGTAGTAAGGTACTTACGCAGTACTCATGTAAAATGGCTACCTTAGATTATGATTGCTTGTATGATATACAGAGGAAAGAAGAGATGAGATATTTAATGGGACGCGTAGGGCCTTAAAATCGTGGTAGGGCCCTTAACACATATTACTGGATTACACTTCTGGTATCACAAGATCTGAGTAAAGACATCATTAGAGATATACACGAATACAGTCACGATTCTTTTCCACCAGGGATAAACAGAGACACAGCGTATTCTATTTGCTTCATCCAAATATATTAAATTCAAAGTTGACTAGTCAGTTTGGGCTGTGCGTTGACAGATCACTATGTCAGTCGACTGACTGACAAACCACTGGACGGATCGGGCTGAAATTTGGCATGCAGATAGATGTTATAATGTAAGCATCCGCTAAGAAAGGATTTTGATTAATTCTACCCCCAAGGCGATAAAATAGGGGATGAATTTTTGATTGAAACTTTGTCAATTTTAAACCAATCGGGCTGAGACTTTGCATGCATAAAGCTACTATGTTGACTCATCACTAAGCGATAACCGACAACCACGCGGGCGGAGCCGCGGGCAACAGCTAGTATAATATACAGGTTGCCATATTATTATAATAGGTACCACACAACTCTTAGCGATGTGGGTTAGTCACGATTCCCCCCAAAATTTCTTGTCTTGCCGCATAATAGCTTCATAAAACACTATTTTAAAACCGAATTTATTTTCGAAGGGAATTGAGAATGGGGAGAATCGTGAATAACCTGGTGAATTATGTACCACCACTCTTGGCCTCGAAACCGTTCTAATGTACTGTATTAGGTATTTGCAAATGACTATTATAACCCCACGACTGAACTGATATTGTTGAATAATAATTTAAGATCCGTATGTTTCAATAATTATATTGGAAAATGCGAATGTTATTAAAAGGTACATTGAAACTATAAATATTCAATTCAATGTGGGCTTTTCCTGTGAAGTATGTCTGTTTTTTAGTTTCAAGGATCAAGCAACGGATGTTTGAGATTTGATTTTATGAACTACTAATGTAACTCGATTGAACCTCGTCACGGTACAGACACTAAATATGTAAATAGAAAATTCAACTGTATTTTTTTTTAAATGCCAAATTAGCCAGTTAACATGAAGGAACATTTTGGAAAGATCAAAGGGAATGATATACCCAGACGGCACCAGGTGTAACCCTCCTGGTGTAATATTATTGAAAGAGAAAGGTGATAAACCCATTGGTCTCCTAAAATTTGTGACCCAATTGATTTTTTGTCAAGAGTCCAAAAGAATAGTTTTGATTGCATTCAAAGCTTCGTAACGCATTTAGTGCGCTTTGTTAAAATTATTTGGCTCATTTGATTGAAGGAAAACATTGTGAGAGCGACTGCCATTGGAACTCTATACAACGCTAACAAGAGTTTTATACCAAGCGCACCCAATAGCTCTCAAGTGAGGTTGATTTATTCCTAAAGATCGTAGTAGGGCGCCTTCTAAACTGCACACCGTTTGCGGGTCGTAGGTTGCCATAGGTGAGATTGGCTGAGACTTATCTCTCGCACTCCGGCCAACCCAAGATCATCTCTTTCGAGATCATAGTGGGACGCCTTGAACTAAGATGAAATAAGCGATTTAATTTTCAAAGAAGTAGTATACCTTCAGGTCATGATATGCAACCTGCCAATGTAAAGTCCCTTAGTTTCAAAATCAACACCGTGATAATCGAATTGTGTGTCCGTAGTAATTTGTTCCGTCACTTCCATCGCATGTCGACATCCAATGTTATCTCGATCGATCACCGATTTGACGTCGTAAAGGTTCCCCGCATTTCTCAGAACCGAATTAGTTACGTACTTACTCTCAAATGTTCTATGAACTTGCTCACTCGTGCGCAATAGAATTTTGTAATGTTATAAAAGAATGATCATTTTATTTTTATAAGCCTTGTGTTACTATTTCTTTTTATGATGTCGTCACGGGTTTCGTGGTACTATTGGCCCCAGTTAAGGCCATTGGGATTCTGGTCTAGATGAATTGCGTAGACTTCCCTCAACGTATTGCAGTCCACGCTGGCTTCCCCCAATGTGCGGCGTAGCATCTGATTTTTCACCTTGTGCATCCGATCTCTAGCATTCTTTTTCAAGACGTATGTATATGTATGGTTGGGCATGCCACCATCTGTTTGCAGATTAGGCGATTTTCACTCTAAGACTAGCTTACTACATTTGGTGGATGATTTCACTACGATTTGTATCCTTCCCCTCTAGACAAGTGGCAATTCGCTTGCAAGCGTTTGATGGAATAGAATGACGAATGTATGGGATTCGACGCTTATGACATGCGTTAACGACTGTCATATACGACAAATCCCCTACATTTGTCATTCTATTCCATCAAACGCCGGCCAACGAATTGCCACTTTTATGCCAATTAGGTGGCAGACAAGCACACGGCGCACCTGATGGAAAGTGGTTACCGTGGCCTATGGACGTTTGCAACACCAGGGGCGTCACAATCGTGCTACCGACCCTGTAGATACCTTCTAATGCCCCACTTGTCTAGAGGGGCTTCACGGAAACCCTAAGTTTAGTAAAGCAGTGTAGTATATATGTACACGCAATCAGCATACGCGTTTAAAATTTTATAGACTTGAACCAAACCTTGCTTTAGTGCTCTTTTATGTTTTGTGCGATGGAAGTTAACCTACAGATCACAAGGGAGGTCATTCACTGACATGAAGTGTGTTAATATTTAGAAACACTAGCACCGACGTTTTTAAAATTTTGGAAAGGTTGCTAGCGTGCGTTTAAAAAGGTTGGAAGCGTGCAGGTCATGAACTATAGTACCTTTTGCCAACAAGTGTATTATATGGTTATTTTATAATCTTCATTATAAAATAAAGCATCTTTCAAAAGCATACGACAAACAAAATTTCACGTTGTTTTTGTACGAGATCGACCACAACTGACCTGTCAACTAAGAAATGGCTTATATACAGACTTGTCATTCGGTTGGCACTCAAGCGTGTGTTTATACATACATGTACTATCGTTCAAACTTAGCTTCCACATTACGCAGTAATACTTAGTAGCTGTCTATATTATGCATAATGTCTAGAAAGTGTCATTGGGTTTTTCTTTTAATGCCTTTCCCCAACCAGTCGTCCTTGAGCGCACAGTTCCTTTTGCCTCAAGACCAGTTTGTGATATGGTTTACAAATATGATTAAATAACTACAAAGTCAAACAAAATGAAACTATTAGGAAAATTTGATTCCAGACGCGTTGCTATTGTCAGCAGCAGCAACGAAACGCAGCATGAACCTCTCTCTTGGCTGCTATGTGGACCTGAAAATATAAGTCTAAGGTAACTCTCCATAATTCATCCAGGTGCCAACGCCTCGGGCTTGGAAGTTTAGACAGCGTTAGCTACCATGTTGGCCGTTTGGGCTACGTCATAGAGAGGCGAAGGAAGAAAACCTCCGACACAACCAGTTATAACGTAAAGATGATTGATTGTTTGACTACTCAACCTCGGAGCAAACCCTGTGCCAGAGCCTTGTATGACAATCATAAAGTTTAATGGCTTATAGGTGATATTGTTTGGGCTCTAAATGTCCTGGTCCCACACATCTGCTTACCTCTTTGTAATTGGCTTGAGTATATCACGTAATTCGGTGGCATTTAGAAGTGCAGTTTATTTTGTTAACAAAGGATACGTAAATATGTCAGTCCGTGTGCGTTAGGTGTTTTGACATTTCACGATGCAGGTGCAGGCATAGTTATATACTATTAACAAAATAGTTATAATATTGATAGATATATATATGTCGCCGCCAACTAGCTTAATCTGCCGTTAAACTGCCTAGGCAGTTAACTAAACGGCGCCATTCGATTAACGGCCTGAATGGTGTTCAACCATTTAATTAAACGACTAGGCAAATAGCTTGGATCGATGATGTTTAACTACTTGCCTAGCCATTTAATTAAACGTTTAGAAAAATGACTTATTTCTGCATGGTTATAAAAAAACGCATCTATCATAATAAACCTATCACTAATTTTCTGTGAATATACTTCTGTATACCCCCTCGGGGATTTACAGGTATTAGTATATGTATGTATGTATGTAATTGTCTATCTTATAATGAGGTAGTGTCCCATCTTACGATTGGCCTAAGCATTAGCCAGCCAAGTTACTAAATGATGTAATGAACGAGACGGCTGAATATATTTCAGGCCGTTAATTGAATTGCGCTGTTTAGTTACCTGCCTAGGCAGTTAATTGGACGGCTGATTAAGCTAGTTGGCGGCGACATATATAAATATATATATCGTTTGTGTCACTGGCTATTGCGAAAAGTGTACAAAGCGTGTTTACTAATTGAATGTTGTCTTAACGATCGCTAATATTTATATTATGTCATGGAGTCGGTAGTTTATTGGTTACAGAGTCGGTCATATGTTCGAGAGATCCCGAGTTCGATTTCTGCCGATTACACTAGCAACGTGAATGCATACATAACAGAAGTAATTTAGCTTAGCTTGACAGGTTTTTTTTACGTGCGGGAAATCCCCTTGGAGTCGGAGGGGAGGTTATGTTGGACTCGAACCGACTAAACCACATGCGGTCCCAGACACGGCCCCGGTATGGGGAGGGCGCGCATCGTCGCGCCGCCGCCGTGGCCTGCATCTGCTAGGGTGACGAGCGGTTCCTCTGCTGTCTGCGCCCACCGACGCCCGAGCCGCCTACGAACGCGGGCAGCGATGTCCGCGAGTCTCTCTCGTTTATCGCGCCGCGCCCGCTCTGCTGTCTCCTTCACGAGCATGACCTGCTCGCAGAAGGAGGCGCTGGCCGCCCACGCATCCGCGCAGCAATCCATCGCCGCGAGCAGGGTGGAAGCTTGACGGGTTAGTGGGAGTATTAGGCATTTTGGTTACTAAGTTAATATATCCTCTCTGTGATACATTTTATTCAATTTTAATGAACGAGTCTGGTGTTATTGAGTCTATCTATCCATTAAGCCTAATATAATATTAAATTTAATAGGAATGTCATACTTCTCAGTTCGAGCTAGCTTACTTTGTCCATTACCTTATTAATTTAGAATTATTTTACGTTCGCATAGATTGGTAAGTCGGACAGTATGCTACATGAAACTTATCACTTCGTTGTTTATCTGTCTGTCTAATAAGACCTATTTTAGGAATGCGGGGAGGTATTAAGTTGAAATTCATCCCACATACTCGGGTCTGCAACATCTTGAAACTGTGCAAAAATTAAACATCCAAGTCAATGCAATACAAATAATAAATTGTGGTTTATGTATTAAAAGTTCAAACCAGAATCAAATTTTGTACGGAACCTTAGGAGCGCGAGTCCGACTCGCACTTAACCGTGCCATTCCATTATTTCATCATTCTGCATTATCCATACCCATACTTCCCATAGCCGTATTCTATATCTTGAAATCGTGTCATTGAATACTTTATAGCTTCTAGAGAATAGTCCTCAATTGTAAATGGCTTCATTTTTATATCCATTGACCGTATAATTTGTGGTCAAAAGCAAACCTTTTATGGATGGTCAAACAACTTAAGTGTTATTTAAATATAGGCAGAACTAATTGAGACCAATGTAGTTGAAGCAAATGTTATTCATCACAAATTGATTTATTTATATAATATGATATAGCAATCTATTAAGATAGGAAAAAGTAAATCGCTCATGCGGGACTCGAACCCGCGATCTTTCCCTTACAGGGGGAATGCTCTGACCACTGAGCCACCGAGCCACGCCTGAAGCTATCTAAATTTTCCTATACTACGGTCTTAGGGCGACGGTGGGAGCCATCTACCGACATTCATACGAACTATCGGAAACAATGAATGATGTTGCAATCATTTTTAAACATTGTTTTTCGATGACTCCGCCCAAATAATTGAATGAAATTGGCTCAGTGGTCAGAGCATTCCCGCGCGATCGCGGGTTCAAGTCCCGCCTGAACGAATAATTTTTTCCTATCTTAATCAATTTAAAAGTTAGCATAGTAAATGCTTCAAAATATCATCCAATTTCTCTTTTAATTTATTTTTTAAGACGCTGCCATGAAATCTTTACACAGTTAAGACTTAAAAAAAAAAAAACATATTTTTTAACCTAGTTATCGAACCCAAAAACCTTACTGTCACATACAAACATAAGCACGATCTTATGTTACGTTACCAATGAGGCATATAATTATATGGATTTCCTGAAAAGTCTAATACATGCTGCTTTGCTACCCATGTTTCGGTATATTTATTACCCGATTTGTCGAAAAGTAGGATTATGATTTGAATTAAATTTTAAGCACTTTTCATGCTAAATATTTAAATCGAATAAAGGAAAACAATTGAATCAGTCTAGGCGGGGTTTGAACCTGCGATTTTTACCTTACAAGGGCAATGCTTTTGACCACTAAGCTACCAGACCTCGCCCTAACCAATTCAAATTTTTCCTTCTAAATCTGTCATGGGCGACAGTGGAGCGCCTACCGACATTTTTACGAACTATCGGAACCAATGAATGATTTTTCAATCATTTTTTAATATTGATTTTTGACTACTACTCCTTTATTCGATAGGGTTATGTGTTGCAAAGAAGTAACAAATATAATATCACTTTAATAAAACTTTGTCACTGTGAAATATAATTACACAGGCACAAACAAAGGTCGTTTCATTTTTTGTTGGTACTTTGGATACAAATATTTTGAAGCATAATGGATATTTTTTATACTAAGTAACCAGCTGCAACCGGTTGAAATGTTAAAATCGTAATAAAAGCTATACCTGTATGTTTTGAATGACCTCTGACAAGTTACATATTTCAAAGCTTAATACCAATCTCTGTAAACTGAAATCTAAAGAATTATAAAAGGAAATAGGACAAAATTCGCATTAATTACTACAAAAAAAAAGCATCAAGTGTTTTTGCTAACTTAACCAGACTACCTATGTACATAACAACTTCTACGCGGGCAGCATTTCATCGGAAAATGCGAAAAAAATCGCCGTTCGACCGCAGCGTTTCGAAGTAGAACAAAGTAGGTCGGCTAACTTCGTTGCTGCTCGGGGGGCTTCGTGCGTCCTCGGAAATCGGCGCTCGCGCATACAGCATCGAGACACCGCCCTGGTCGCAGTCGTGCTCGTGCTTTATAAAAGTTTTTCCTAACTAACGTCACGGGATGCAAGTTTTGTCTAAAAAAATACTCAGTGTCCACGGGGACTAATATTCTGAAATTGAACTACGTTTCGTTGCCGAACATTTTCTTCGCATTATATTTTTTTGTGGCTCGTGTTGAACTGTTTGTACGAAAACATGTTGTGGGAGACTGGTTTTATCGAGGAGTCAGATACAGTAAGTTTTTTTTTATTACTATATTAATATATTATTATTTGAACTGGTATTAATGTTTTAAATTACGAAACTGAGCTTATAGCACGCACACAGAGGCAGGCACGTACGTGTTCGGTGTTTATGTATGTGTGTGTTAACTTTCTAGTTTTCGCTCGACGCTCGAATGTATATTTACATAAAACGTGAACAGTTTTTCATAATATAATCCACATGGAAGCGTTTGAGGCTTATTTTATTCATGGTGCACATCTCAGTTGTGATGGGAGTAGGAATAGCTTTAATTATGCTAATAAAATGTTGATATTGACGTTTCGCTATACTGCGACTAAAATGAAGCTTCTTAGAAGTTATGTAGCGATTTGGCATGCAAACAAGTTCACAGCCTTTGTTTAATTTTGGACCACGCAAGTTTTTGTTTTATTTGTTGTTAATGTTGTTACATGTACAGTGGTTTCATAATTTTGTTTTGTTTAGCAAACTTAGCTTCTTATGCATAAAGGATATTTATATTTCAACCACGCAATTCAATCCCAAAAATATTTGTTATTTTTTTTGTTGCTGTTTTCCTTAACATAATATTTAAACTGAATAAATATAATACAGATACTTATCTGTATTATATTTCGGTCAAATATTTACCTGTTAATCACGTCATCACTTCAATAGAACCTTATAGGTACCTACATAATCATGACGCAATTACTGGCGTTGTGAGAACGCTTCAGTCTCTTATTTACTTACGTAGGTACTTGCCTCCGTTTTCTTTAGACGATAAATTAAAATGAGTTACTAATATAGATGATGTAAAAACACAGTATTAAAAGATACTTCTTACAATATAAATTATTAGAAGTATCTATAATAAGTTTACGTTTTGAAACCAAGCAGATAAAATTTACGCGACGACTACTTAACAACTGCGTCATTAGTAATGATTTAGTGTACTTTACAAAACGATCACATAATGGTATGAACTATCACAAACCCAAATATACTATCACAAACCTAAATATACTTTCACAATAAAACATAATACTATCACAGTATCACATAACAATACTATCACAATATCACACAATCACGCGAAACTATGCGCTTCGCTTCACGCAAGCTGTCGAGAGTCCATCACCATTATCTTATCAACTAGTTGCCAAAGGTCACCTCCCACAGTCTAATGGAGTTCGATGGTCACACACATCAACTAAACCAGATATCTCGAATGGGAATTGGATATTAGAGAGGCAGACTACAATATTTAAAGACTAATAGAGCAAGGCAAAGATAGAAAAAAAAAACAACTTAACTCAGCGGGTGTATTTGTATATAGCATATGTATGAAGTTATTAAACCGAAACTCCATGACCAACTTTGTAGCTTTGAAACGTTTTTGTGGATTAGCGTGACACCTCTGTTTTTCTAATGGGGTAGGCAGTGATGTATTCTACACTCATTTCATGTTAGTTTTATTCTTCCTTCACACGTATGTTTTAGGGTCAAACCTATGTGCCGGGTTAATTTTCAGAATTTATGCATCTTCAAATTATTTCAGATATAGCCACCAACACCTTACCCTAGAATTGAACGTAAGTCTTCACATTCGCTACTGCTAATTAAATAAGATATACATAAATTTCACTTCAACGAAACAAAAAAAACTATTTATTTATGGAAATAAAAGTATATACTCTACGAAATTTAAAATGCAAATGTAAAAAGATAAAACACTTTTAAAGATAAAAAACTAATGTAATAACTTACATATCAGGTTTGAGAATATACATTTTCCACAAAGACCTGCACACCTGTAGCAAATTTTATTTAATTATCCGCAGCCATGTTTGAACTACTAATCGTATTCCCACAAGACTATATTCCCGGGATAAATAGCAAATTTGAGCACGTGCACCGCCTTAGCACTATTTTCAAAATAAATCTAAGAAACGTGTTCTGCACGTAAAGAGCATATTTTGAGAACATTTTAAGTTCAAGATAACATAATATATATATTATGTTATCTTGAACCTAAAATGTCAGAATATGACCGGACACAGTACCTCGGGACATATATATATATATATATATATATATATATATATATATATATAGATTCTAACCATGTGCAAAATTTCACTCAAATCTATACAGATGTTTTTACGTGATTGACTAACAAACAAACATAAAAACATTGTTTTCTGTGGATTGCTACAATATTCATATACAAACAATTGATGTTTTGATGTTTTCCCATGTAAACATCTTTGTCAAAGCTGTTAGTGTTCAGCAACTTTTGTTGCTGACTGTACCACTAAGTTTTACCATGTATTCTTATTTTAGTATTTATATAGAGGTCGACTACTAATCTTTAGCTTCGGTCAAATATATAAAATGACACTAGCAACTGCGTATTGATAACTTATCAAAAAGAAAGAAAGAGATATGAAATAATACGCGAGGAAGAGAGACAGAAAGTCACATAAAACAGATTCATGTTATCTCTCGTAGCTGCTAGTAGCGATAGTTAATAAAATATTGTTATATTTAAAGGGGTTTAATGCAGAGAGGAAGTAGATCAGAAATCGATCAACTTTATCGAGGCATAAAAAGCACCTTAAGAGGCATTTATATTTTCAATCTCAAAATAGCATTAACGTTTTTTGCACTCTTGGTAAAAAATCAGTTCCACATCATTTATGTTTTGGAAAAATAAGCATACTTGGATGGGATTTGACGTATATGACAGTCGTTAACGCAAGCGTCGGTAGCTTAGTGCTTAAGAAGTCGGCCGTACGACCGAAAGGTCCCGGGTTCGAATCCTGGCCGTTACACTACCGACGTGAACCCACTCCCAGCACAAGCAATTTAGCTTAGTTGGAGGGGTTAGGGGGAATATTAGTCATTTCAATAATTTCGGTTGCTAATATTCTTTTTTTTTTAAATAAAAGACGGGTTGCACTCCGGGAGTGCTGGCAGAAGTGAAAACTTTTTCTTTCTTTCTTTCTTCGTTATATACAGAGAAAAAGATATAGAGAACATACCATACTATGGTAAGGTATGTTCTCTATATCTATGCCATACCTTTAATATAGCGTCAATCATAGAACCTATCACTAATTTTCTGTCAGAAGAAATTAAATTACAAAAAGAAAAAATAATCACAAAATGTAATAAATTACAAAAAAATAAATCACAAAAAGTGTCAGAAGCCCAGATTCGAACCCGGTTCTATCTGAAACCATAAGGACTTACAGTCGAAGCGCTTACCGCTAAGCCACGATGCTTCTTATCGTACCTAACAAAATAAACAATCTCTAGCTAATGTTGTATGACGTCAGTCGTCGGTTACGGTTCAAAGGTCAAGTGATCGTGACGCGAGTTAAACACTTTTTACCCATCCAACGCCGCTAAAGAAGTTTTCACTTCAAAAAAAGTCATAAACGTCTAATCCCATACACTGTCTATCTTTCTAAATAAAATAAATTACTTGTTTGCTTGTCTAGAATGTAAACTTCTAGGTTTGTTATTTTAACAGGTTTTCTATGGGGTAACCTTTTTCATAAAATCAAATGAAGTAAACCTGCCCGTTAGACAGTCCAAACATGGAAGAAGCTGCATCACACATGCGTATGTTAAGTAGCAGTGAAGCATAATGGACGCAGTTAAACATGAAATGAACCAACTTATTAGTTTGCAAGAGATATTTGCAACAACTATCGTTACTGCAAATACATGAGAAGTAAAATTTAATATGCCTCTTTCATTAAAGAATCCTTTTCTTTAATGAAAGAGGCATATAAAATTTATGGGAGTTGCTAGTGATTTAATAACTGTTACAACAGATTAGATACTGGATGATTGTGGATTGAATGATTAAAATGTTGTAAAATAAGTATTTTTATATTTGAATAAGTATCAAAAATTTAAATGGATACATAGATGAGTAGCTTAATCAAGTCAGAATAGCTAAATGAAAAAGAATACAGAAAAAGAAGAATGAATGATAAAAAAATGGATCTGGATAAAAGTAGCTACTTATTCCAGGTTTCTGTGGATAGAAGGAACAGAATTAGCTAGTGTTAAATTAAGTTCTTGTGAAACTTTCTTAACTTGTAAGTAATCAGAATGTTATCCAAAGATATGTACTTATATCAATTAAAATTACTCTAGGCAAAAGTAAATGAAATGTTATCATTTAACGTACACACGTAAACAAAAATCACGTTTAGTACAATATGTGCGATTTGTAGCTACCGTTTCATCATTAGCGATACAAATACTAAAAATGTAAATTTTATAGCCGCAATTACCATTAATTATGGTCATTAGCGCTGAAATTAAATAACAATATGAACTAAATTGATACCAAAACAACAAAATGAGCGACGGATATCGACGTCTTCAATTAAATTGTTGTAAAATATTGTAACATCAAGAAAACGCTACTCATTTGGTCAATGTTGATATGAGTATTCATAAGTTTACTTCTAACTATGGCATGTTAAATCTGTTGTACTATTAACACGGGTATGATAAATCCAATCACTTATAATCACAACTCTAGACTTCTATATAACTTTACTGGCAAATACAAATTTATAGAAGTAAAGAAATAATTACTTACAATACTTACAACCTATATTTACAAATCTAAACCCTGTTAATGTTTTAACTATCAAGCAGTAGCATAATAAGCTAATCAGCGGACATCTAAAAAATGTATGACCTTACGAGTCCAAACTTCGTGATCACGACTGGTATCAGAATTGAGACGAAGTCGGAAGTATTACCTGACCATATATCAATAACAAAATTTTAAGGAGTGCTTATATCGTAAATATATATCACTTGTATATTTAATTAGATGACAGACTGTTATATACTTGAGCCACATACTGGACACGCCTATTCACGTTGAAAATCATATTGGACGTATATAGAAGTCTTGTCAAAGAATATGGGTATTAAAATGTTGTTCTAAAGTGTATTTAACGGGATTTCATGTTAATGTTGAAACTGGCTGACAATACCATACCACATGCATTATGCAAAACGCTATATTTCTCTGCTTGTGGGGTCATAGAGGGGTCTATATCCTCCATTGAAACTAACATGGTACAAACGGTTAGTAGTGAAGGGCTATGAGTTTATGACGGACATTTTTCGTCATTTTTTTGACGGACAAAGGGTAAAACGGAACCCTATTTCTAATTCTTCGCTGTCCGTCCCTCCGTCCGTTTGTCTCCAGGCTGAAATTTGAAGTTGAAATTTTCACAGATTGTGTATTTCTGTTGCCGCTATAATAACAAATACTAAAAACAAAATAATAATGATAATTAAGGGGAGCTCCCACACAAAAAATGTGATATTTTAGTCCTTTTTCATGCCCATTTTCAGTCGCCGAGCTAGATCTCAAGAACCGTAATAGCTAGACAGTTGAAAATTGCACAGATTATGTATTTTTACTGTGGCTAAAACAACAAATACTAACAATAAAATAAAAATAATATTTAACGGGGGCTTCCATACAACAAAAGTAATATTTTTATCGTTTTTTACTCGATATTAATAATGGCTACACGTAGACGCTAGAAATAATTACAAATTATTATCATATCAGCCATACACAGTCCACTGCTGAACATAGGCCTCTCCCATAGACTTCCAGAATGACCGATCTAAAGCAGCCCGCGTCCAGCGCTTCCCGGCGACCTTGATGAGGTCGTCCTTCCACCTAGCCGTTGGGCGTCCTACACTGCGTTTGCACGTACGCGGTCGCCATTCCAGAACTCTTTTGCTCCATCGGCCATCTGTTCTGCGCGCTATGTGTCCCGCCCACTGCCACTTCAACGAGCTAATCCGCTGGGCTACGTCAGTTACCTTTGTTCTCCTACGGATATCATCATTTCTGACGCGATCACGTAGGGAAATACCGAGCATAGCCCTTTCCATAGCTCGGCTGGGCGGCGTTCGGGAAGCTACGAGATGTCTTCTCGTCCGACATACCTCAGTGCCTGAAGACGAAAGTCTTTAACCAATGTGTGTTACCAGTGATGACTTATGGATTGGAAACGTGGTCCCTCACTATGGGTCTCTTAAACAAACTCAGAGACAAATTATTAAGGTTATATATTTACTTTTAGCCTTTTTTTCTGGTACGGAACACTTCGTGCGCGATTCTGACCGTGTTGGTACCCACCAACACGGTCAGAATCGCGCACGTAGCACCCACCCGGCGGAGTGAAATAGTACCACCCCATCCTTTCCCGTGGGTGTCGTAAAAGGCGACTAACGCATTAAGCTGGTCTCCATCTGGCAGTAAACATACAGGCCATGACTGAGTGCCCGCTTGTAGGCTCGCTCACGTAACAGGGGACTTGAAACCGAAAAACTTATATTCGAAATACACCTCTGCCTCCCCTTCAGGGATTCACAGGCGTGAGTATATGTATGTATTTCCTTATACTAGCCGCAGCGTATATTTTGACACATTATAATAAAAAAAAGACGGGTTGCACTCTGGGAGTGCCGGCAGAAGTGAAAACATTTTCTTTTTTTCTTTCTTCGTTATATACATAGAAAAAGATAAAAAGAACATACCATAACATACCATACCTATAATATAGCGCCGATCATAAAACCTATCACTAATTTTCTGCTAATTTTCTGTCAGAAGAAATGAATAAATTACAAAAAGAAAAAATAATCACAAAAAGTGTCAGAAAGCCAGGTTTGAACGGTACTATCTGGAACCTTAAGGACTTAAAGTCGACTACGATGCTATTTATCGTATCTTGCAAAATAGGCAGTCTATGGCTTATGTTGTATTACGTCAGTGGTCGGTTACGGTCCAAAGGTCAAGCGATCCTGACGCGAGTTTAACACTTTTCACCCATCCAACGCCGCTAAAGAAGTTTTCACTTCAAAAATCGAAAATCTCAATCAGCAGTAGAATAGCTCCGCTCGTGTGGAATTCGGATCCCGTTCGCTGAAACAATGGAATATTCTCGTGATGAAAAGTAGCCTATTTGTTATTCCGAACTATAATCTATTCCTATACCAAATCTCAGCCGGATCCATTTAGCCGTTTGAGCTTAATTGTGTAACGAACGTCCAAATAATTCAACAACTTTCACAGTTATAATATTTGTAAAATAAATTGTGGTGGCAAACCTTAATCGGTGATTACAGACTTGAACTTTTAAATGTTGAGAATAGGAACGAAAGTTGCTTCATAACTTACTGAGCAAAGACAAGTTCTTAAATCACTGGTCTATAAATTTCTGAAAGCACTTCGCTTCGAACGTTTAAGAGCTAATATACACTCGGAACCCTTATTTGAACTCTTGGCCTTCGGACTGTTAATGATTCTACAGACCAGTAATACAAATAAATATAATTACCAAGATCTATTAATTGGCATGATAATTTCTTCGAAGAGCAGCGATTATTGTATGGTCATTAACTATGCTTGTAAAGTTCGTGTTAACAAGAATATAATTTAGCTTATACAATTAGCATCAGTCAGTAAACACGTTTGAGTACGATTCTTGCATGAAGTCAGTTCTTAAAGATGGTCTTTATGTAG
The DNA here is from genome assembly GCA_949126895.1 of Eilema caniola. Lineage (NCBI taxonomy): Eukaryota > Metazoa > Arthropoda > Insecta > Lepidoptera > Erebidae > Eilema > Eilema caniola. Next base: position 4,607,103 of record OX421469.1, on the reverse strand, counting down.
TATTGGAATATCATTTTTTCTAAGGTATTGGCGAGTATTAAGAGCGTTTTCACACTCATTCGATATCCGATATCGGTGTCGGACGCCGATAGACGACATCCAATAGCCATCACCTTGTGCTGTTTTCACGTTTATCCGATAAATTCGGCCCGATACGGCCATTTGCTCGAAAGCAGGAGTAAAAAAAAAGAAAAAGCCTAAAGACATGTAACTCAGAAGATGTCCTTAAGGTCGAAAATTGCTTGCAGTCGCTGTTTTAGTCTCTTTGTGTTCGGATATCGGGCCAAAACAGTGGTGTTGACTCCGATAACCGATATCGGGCCGGACAATGTGAAAGAGAGATACATATCTCATACATTTAACTTCCTCCGATATAGGATGTCGGATATTGCAGGATGAATGTGAAAACGCTCTAAGCCTACGATATTCCGTGTTTAGGTTTTCATGGTAATTGAAGAGGAATCGAATGTCCTTTCCTCTACAATGAGGTGATATGTAATTTAATTAATAATTCACGTGAGGATACGTTGAGGTTGAAATATAGGGTGCTAGGGCAAATTAATCCGCGCTATAGAAAGATATCCCCAATCAACAGATAGAATTGTGGACCTCCAACTATTTGGAAGTAGGTTAAAAATATTTTTAATTAAGTACTAGGACACTAATGATATTACGCATTGGATTCGGCACACAGATAAACAAAACACACTTAGATAATTTATTTTGTAAATACAAATACATTATAGTCGTATATAAAAATACACTAAACAATGCATATAGACATATTCATGTATAGTCTAATGCTCGACTGCATCATAAAACAAGGACAGCAAACACTTGATTGCTGTATTGTGTGTTAACATGAAGTACTAAGTACTTGATATTTACAATTATAAGAGTAGTTTTATGTTTTACAATTATTGTACCCTTTAAAATGAAATGTAGTGCAAGTAAAATTTACGACAACGTATTCATAAATAAGATTATTCTTTAGCCTGTTAAAACAAATTTTAGAGCTTATTCCTTGCGTTAGGAACGGTAGTCAAGATTACAAATGAAGTGTTTATTTTCTATTTATTGGTTTATCGTATTAACTTGTCTAAAAAATCGATTTTACAACACATTACAGCAGTGTAATAGCACATTAATCAAAGTTATGAAATAAGTACAATCGATAATAAAAGCAGCTTAACAATATTTTAAACGCTTCTAAACCTCTCATAAAACAATGAAGAAAATTATGATCTACGTGCTCTAGGAAATATTAAATGATCCAATGTACACAAAGGTTTCTAACATTGAAGTGTTGATAAACTTTTACTACTATAATAGTATATAATATACTAGCAGACTTAAAATTCGCCGTTGTATCCTTTTAAACACAATTCAAGAAAAGAAAATCCAGAATCTAAGCGCTAACTACTCGGCCCAGCTGTAAAACTGAACTATCTTCGGAATGTTAAGCACACATACGAAACGTCATCTGAATCGGTTCAATCGTTTAGGAGATCAGTGACATACACACGTTCAAGTACGTTTTATGATATAAATATAATTATTTTGTTTACTGTTCAGCGCACAAGATAAAAAGGTCGTGACAGGCTGACGATATTTACATCCAAATAGATGCATCTCTTCCTCCTTGCTTATCTTGAAGGGTTTTTTTATTTGGTATCTACTTCTGTATCTCAATGTACATTCTTCGAGGTCGACTAGGACAAACATGCCATTTGCTTTGACATTATTATTTGAAGCATGTGATTTGTTTGAGACATTTCAAAGAACTTTGAACTGGTAGGCTATGCTCAAAAGCTACCTGAGAGTAGAGGTAGCTTTTAAGCATAACCTAACAGTTTTAAGAGTTTGAGATGCGAATAGACAGTAGTAAAATGTGGGTGATTTATTTGTCTTCAAATGAAAAAGGAAGGAATGAATGAATTCTTCTATTGACTACTGTCCAATTCGCTCCTTCTTGTTCTTTAATATTATATATATACCTAATTTTACATCAATTATTCCTTATTGATTTATTTCAATGTGAAGACTTTGTAAATTTAATAATGTGGAGTGACTACTGAGTCCGACTTCTTACCATCCAAATTTCGTCAAACAATCATTCGTCCCTGTGATATATTTAATGTCTGCGTAATTGTTTATGCACACGCTAACATGGCCCTCGGCACGTATGCATTGTTACATTTAACTACTGACACTTACGTCACTATATATTTGAAATATCGAACAAATTTGTACAGCAATCAGATTATTATTCACTGTCATATGTAAACAAGAGCAAATTATCCTTTTGTCTTCGATAGTGTGATATCTACGCATCAAGACAAGGACAGCGAATGGGAAAGTTAGCTGAACACATGTTTTTAAAGAATATTAGAATAGAAATTCCTAATATTCCCTCTAACCCCAAACTGCTTTTGCTAGGAGTGAGTTCACGTCGGTAGAGTAATGGCCAGGATTCGAACCCGTGACCTCTCGATCGTAAGGCCGACTCCTTAACCTTAAGCTACCGACGCGTCTAAATCTAATCATTCTAGCATACAGACAACAAAGAAAATAAGTACACAACTTTACATGAAATAATAAATACCCATCTCTTTTGTCGGGTGTACCTATCAATTTTACTTAGCTATTTCGATAAACAATTCATAATATATTTTATGAACCTATACTAAGACCGTCGGGGTACATCCAACATCACATGCATGCCGGTGCACCTACTGCTTGCTCTCTTGGATGGCAGGTCAGACAACATATAAGTCACTAGTACCTGGATGACCGAGCTTCGCTCGGTATTTTTTGATTTTATAACAACGCCATCTGCTGGAAGCTATAGCGTTGTTGTGTCGTTAAAGCAGTTACTTGCTCACATCGCCAATAGATGTCAGGAGGAGTTATATTTATTTAATTTTATTTTTTAGTAAATGCCATTTTCCAAAATGAATACTAGCTAGATCGATTTATCGCCCCCGAAACCCTTTGTATACTAAATTTTATGAAAATCGTTGGAGCCGTTTCCGAAACGAATCAAAAGTAAGCAGAGTTTTGGTTTCGAAATGAAAATCTCGAATGCAACCGGGGGATAAAGTTAAGGCGACCATGATATTATACTTGATTAAAATAGGTAAAGTTTGAATCTGTCTAGGCGGGGTTTGAACCCGCGATCTTTGCCTTAAAGGAGCAATACTTTGATAACTAAGCTACCAGACCTCGCCCGAACCATTTCAATTTTTTTCTTTCTATATCTGTCTTTAAGGCGATAGTGGAGTATCTACCATTATTCTCACGTACTATCGGAACCAATAAATGATTTTTCAATCATTTTTAAACATTGATTTTTGACTACTCCGCCAAAACAATTTGAATGAATTTTTTAAGCATTTTGCATGCCAAATATTCAAATTGATTAAAATAGAAAAGGTCGAATCGGTCTAGGCGGGGTTTGAACTCGCGATCTTTGCCTTACAGGGGCAATGTGTTGACCACTAAGCTACCAGACCTCGCAGAATATAATTTAGCATGCAAAATGTTTAAAAATTTCATTCAAAAATCTATTATATTTGTTTGTCACTTTGTTTATACAAAAACTCGGCTAAAAGTCATAGGTGTCATATGTGACTTATACATAATCTTAATCATGTGTAAGAAGGTTGTTTTGTCGGTTCAAAACAGATTAAAGATTTGATCTTTAACAACTCGGAAGCAATCCCTTTGAAGGCCTTGCAGTACGTAGTAGAAAATTATATAGCAAGCGAAACTCAACTCTAATGGAATAATACAATAAGGAGCAACTCACCTTGAGACTCATGTTTATTTTTTTGTAATTTGTATGTACCAGTTTTTGAGTCAGGTGCAGGTGCAACCTTAATTTATTTTGAGTTCTATTCCAAAGAAATAGGGTTTATAGTTGTGTATATCGAAAGTATGATGATCAAACTAGGTACTTTATATATATTTTTGACCTTATACGTGTACAGGTATATAATTTAAATTGCGTTGCATGATCATAACAATTTTATTTTAATGCAATTATTTTTATGAGCTGAAATAAGTTGGGTGTTAATTTACATTTAAATTATCCATGATGACACTCATTTAAATATGACGTCAATGGTAGCTCTTTAAAAAATTATAACTACATGCACATTTACATGCTTTTGATAAGCCCTTTAGGGTTGGCAGCATGAGTGTGACGTCACTGGTGTTACACCCGCCCATAGGTCACGGTAACCACTTTCTATCAAGTGGGTCACGTGCTTGTCTGCCACCTAAGTGGTATTAAAAGAGCACCATTTACTTGAACAACTCGAATGTTTTTTAAGGTTGACCCAGACTGGCTTCCCTACTTACAATGTTGCATAATGTACATGATTTGTCATGCGATCAGTAGGTAGGTAAGTACGTGACAAAACCACCTGTGGCAGAGCCTTTCCATTCCATACACACATACCGCATTACATTCTCAAGCGTATAATTATTAACCTAAAAACTTACATATTTTCTACTGAATTACGAAACACAGAGATTTAACAGTTACATATGTCGTCTACAAGTGATGACGCGATAAAAATTAATTTTGGAATAAAAATTTCGATAGTAAAAACATAAAATATAAAACTTAAAAAAAAAAAAATACACATCATTGACTAAGACGTCAATTTTTTTCATGCAACAGAACAATGACATAATTAATGTACTAACTTGCGATTTTCTTTAAAAACACAGTATTTTTAACTAGCTGCTTGGTAAAATTTAATATTTTGTATACTTTTTAAAATTGTAAATATAGATGCTTTTGCAGTATTGTGAACATAGATGTAATATTTTAATGTTGTTGTTAGTCAATTTTCGAACGAAATTTTCTGAAACCAATAAACCGTTAAAATATTGATTGAAACATTTTATTATTTTAAGAGACAAACTTAATACGAAAAGTCTCTTTAAATTCAAGCAAAAATAACGTCACTATTTTCATAATTATATCACATATATGTGAAAAATTTATTTATGAAGCTAAAACTAATACAATAAAGAAAAATCGCTAAAGAAACTTGTCATTGGAAAATTAAAACGTAAACGCTTTCGAATTTCCCGCGCGCTGAGTAATTAACCCTCGAAATGACAGTGCGCACTTTAAATTCCGCACAAATTGTGGCACAAACGTACCGTGCCACATATGCGCATACTTTCTTGTCTTTCCGTACTGCGGTAGTCAGAGTAGCCAAGAAATGCATTGTAACATTATTAGATGTGGTTGCATTGGTTCTTTTCAAACGTGTACCAGGTTATAGAAAGTTTGTATATTTATTATAAATTCTATATGGATGATGTGAATCGATTACAAGTCCTTTTATTTGTAATAAGTTAGAAATTTATAGTAACGAATCACAGAAGATTTACTCTTTAAGAATAATTATGTTAAAAATCAATGTGGGTTTCGACTGATCTGACATTGTATTAAAGTTGATGCATAATTCAATTCATCTTAATAAAACAACTTTCAAAAAACAACTTGGTTATTTTTGAGGAAAATGATAAAATAAATATAACGATTTATTATGAAATAAACAAATATTTGCCTACAAAAAATTCTTAATTTATATTTCTTGAGTTCAAGGATATTTAAATGAAAAACTAAATATGGCTTTTTAAAGCATTGGCAGTAGGTACAAATTTTTTCAAGATAAACACGTTAATAATTTTTCCCATATTCTCCTCAATCAAGAACTATTAAGTAATTAATATAAAATAGATAATACTTTCAACTAGATACCACAAAAATGAATTATCTAACCACTTACAATAATACAAAGTCAATTATCCATTTGAGATGTATCAATTGTTAATGGATACTTTGTTTTCTGAAATCCACAATGTAACATAGGCCAATCCAAAGGAGTATTATGTGAAAAAAAGTTAAAACATTTGCTACAGCACACGCTCATTTACAACATTATGACTAATAACTTTTAGATGCATAACGTATGAATAAGCCATTCGATATGCATGCTTTCAGAATGACATAAACATTACATTTCGTAATTTCGTTCTTAGGACTTCTATCTGTTCGAATATTCTGTTAAAAGTACAGTTATAGAATAGGCCCTCGATATTTGCTTTAATTTTCACTTTTGTCTATTGAGGTCGAGGACGCAAGGTGTCTCTGACGTCATGGCCGTTGGCACTCGTTCCAATGACGAATTTCTGTCTTGTTGAATGTGTTACTTTGTTACATTGTTATTTAAGGGTTAAACTACTTGCCTCATGATTGTTTGAATATTCCATTTTGGATTTTAGCGCTACATCAATGCCAAAGTCTCTTTTAGCAGTTTTCGGGTTTTTCTCAAGATCAGAGAGAATGAATGACCAATTGAGGAAGGCTTGTAACCGTTGAGTCAATGAGTTTTGCAATCATTTCTGTTTGACTGACTATTTTTCGATGCTTGCAACATCTTGTAAATCATGCAAATTACACTACTTTACTGCTTGCTTTTAAAAAATTAGGATTGAATATCTTTCAAATAAAGAGCAATCATTATCAAATCAGCACATTTGAATAGAAAATATTTTTGTTATTGTTTAAAAATTACGAAATGTATAGCTGTAAATATTAATTAACATTCTAGTCATATGCATTCAACTCTTAAGGCAAGTACACCTACAAACACACTTTACAATTCATTATGTAATGGTTCATAATGTGTTTTGTTTTACTATTATTGCTACTCTCACTGTTTTATAACACGATTGCAGAAAGCAAGTACTTATAAATAAAGTTACATATAACAAGACTTAAAGATATAATTCATGACTGTTCTTTAAGTGTTTGTTCTAAACTTAAAGGATGAGTGTGCAGAATTTTAGTTACAGTTTTATAACTACGAGTATAATAATCTGTTTATATCTGTTTCTTACTTTCTTGACATTAACAAAAGTAAGTATGAAACTCATAAAAATAACAAAATTATTGGCTACCGGTCTCGTGATTAAAATTTAAAAGCTATGTGCGGTTTCGCCGAAATTTGTGGTTCATTTAAATTTTGCTACCTGGAGTCAAAAGTATAGAAAAAATATTTTTTACTTTTATTTAAAACAATTAAGTTTATTTCTTAAGTGATTTGAAAGTAATTACGTTTTAGTTATTGCAATAAATTAATAATATTAAATGGATAGGACAACATTCTCACACTTTTTTAAAAATGACCACGTTTCATAGATGCCATTTTTGTATTTCACTTGATGTACAGAAGTTAGTATCATCTATAAATATTAGGACACACAGCTTGTCCCTAAAATTAAAAAAAAAATGCTTGAACTTTTTTTGCAATTACGTCATAGGTAAGTAAATTTGAAGCCTCCATTTTCGTAGAACCGCTCATCGCGCTCTAATGATCTTAGATGCACATCACGCCTATTCTGAATCATTCTGTTGCGAAAGTGGTCGACAGAAACAGGAAAATACCGAGGTATTGGCGGAGATGTCGTAAACGCGTTTGGCGAAGTTGTTGCGAAACGTATTATTGGACAAGAGATAATTTGTTTGTGATGGTTGTTGTAATATTTTCGATAATACTTACTAAGTGTAATATCTGGATGAATAATTTGGATAATTAACAGTGCTATTTCAGAAGTTAGATGATTCCAAATATGTAAAGGGCAAAGTGGATATACATTTTTTTACATTCCACTTTACCCTACCACTAGGGATGCTTGGTGGGGCAAAATGGAAGTATCCGTTGTTATTGGATACTGTAAAAGAAGATAAATAAATTAATAAATATAGACCATGTAACATAGCGTCATCTAGGCCAAACTAAGCAGAGCTTGTCATATGGGCGATAGAATGCGAAAAAACATTTATTTAGATATTTTTATGTAAATAAATACATATTAAACATAGAAACACCCGGAGAAATGCATAAATAATATAATTATTTACAATCAGCGAGAATCGACCCCGCGACCCCTGACGTGGCAGTCCAATGCTCTACCGCTACGCCATAGAGGTCGTCTATGATAGTTTTTTTTAGTTTGTTTATAGATTCCTACTGTTTGCTTCCGTGTTACCTACAAAAAAAATCTTCAAAAACACTACCGGTAACGTAGGATACTTCACTAGTAATCCCGTTTATGTCACACCCTCGACTTTATAAAGATAATTAAAAAAAGCAATAAAATCTTATGTAAAATCAATTACGAATGGAATTTTTTTGTTTAAAATAACGCAAATATATTGAAGTATTATATCAGAAATTAACGGAAAAATTTGAATACATTATTCACTATTCAACATACTTACCTAGTATCTACTAATATGCTTTGATAAGGATTATATATAACTAGTTGCTTGAGTCAGCTCAACAATTCTATGCTTTTCAATAATCTCTATTTGAAGTCATTTCAACATTTAAATTCTTAAAAATATCATCTTTCACAAAGTTCATCCATCATCTCCGAGCTCATCGTCTCCGGTGTCATCCGTATACGGTGCAGAATTCATTCAAGAACCAAGCGGTCTGGTGACTCCTTTCTTTGTCGCACCATTAAGACCTGGAACTCCTTGCCAGCTCACGTGTTTCCTTATTCCTACAGTCCCGGGTCCTTTAAGCGGGGCGTGAAAAAGCATCTGACGATGCCGTCAAGCTGAGTGCCACCATTGTTAACGTGGTACGTGTATGTAATGGTGACCCTCTTTTCTGAGACTTTGCCTTCAGCTTACCATCAGGCGAGATGAAGTCAAATTGACGTGTCCTACATAAAAAAAAAGTCTTCGTATCCACTTATACAGTCAGCATAGGTTTGATTTTGACTAGTAAAGTACTCAAAGTAATCCTAATGCCTTGGTTTACCCCCCTTCCTGTTCACTGATTGTTCTGATATTTAGTACACGCCTTTAGTTCGGACAATAAAACAGTTTGGTATTAATATCATTAGTAGGTTTTAAGATATTTTTGAGTACTTTACTAGTTAAGATCATTCTGACAGTGACTCTCCTCCACTTCTATACTTAATAACTTCTTTGCTCGATTCCTCTAATTACTATGCCATAGAATGTATGTCTTTATGCGTTAGAAAGAAAATAAACTGCTGGAATATGGTTCCCCATTCAGAGATAACTAAACAAATATACATTACATAATTTGACAAAAGCGAACAGCTATAAATTTGCAGCTGGATAAACCAAACAAAGGATATCGTGCCCGTTACAAAATTTATCGATACAAATAATCGAGTAGGCGTCGAATCGAGTTTATGTATCGGCGGCGCCCGCGCAGCCCAATCACGGCGGTGAAAGGGAAACCCGTTCGCGTCACAGGCTGTATTATGTTACGTTTGTATGTACGACCTTGGTATGCATGTAATTATTACGCGTTATGTTCGCTACTGTTGGTCGTACGGAAAGTAGGCACTGTTTGTCCTTCAAAGGGTTAGGTATTATAATTAATCGGTATTTAACTTGTACTTTGTTATACCGATTCGATTATCTGATACGTTAATCCTTTCTAAATTGTGTAACTTTTATAATAAATATAAAATGTGTCATTCTCTTTAACCTGCACTTATCTTGTAGCTGTCATCCGTGTAGTATTGATCGTGTTCCCATTACCTACAGGAGTTTATTCCCTGGATAAAAGACCTATTTCTTAATCCAGACTAAAATCTATCACTGTACCAAATTTCATCCAGGTATATTCAATAATCCTAGCGTGATTGAGTTTCTTGTGTGGCAATTAGCGCCATCTGTTCGTACTTGTCAGAACTATTATAAAGTTAAGATTAAGGTTTGTTTCGCCGTCGCAACCTCCGTCTAGATAACATTCAATTGCTTATTTAATTAACATATTAGTACAAAAACACGGCCATAGGGTAATTCTAATACAATCAGTAATCACTATTGTAGTAACAGCGCAGTGATTATTTAAAATTTGGCAATTTATGCAAATATATTTTTCTTTTTTGCTTGGGGGTAAGCTTAAGAAGTTTTTGAAATAAGGATCACCATAATAGATAACAATACCATAATACAATGCTGCAATGGTGACCTTCAATTTGACGTAGTCATCATACTTTTTCACATTCCGCTCATTGAATCTGGGAATGCAGAAAGAAGGAAACACGTGTGATAGTATACAATTCCAAGTCTATAGCACCGCGATTATTTAGATTCATGAAAAACATTTGAATTTACTAAAAAGTTACGATTTTGATTGCATAGACGTTCTATGGTTGTTTAAATTCATCTATTGTGTATGATCAAAGCGCGCCTAGCGATAAAATGTGACTTGTTACACGTTTTGGTATTTCGAGGAGCGGCATTTTAATGGCTCGTAAATTCGTTATTTTATATTGTATAGACATTTAATTATTTCCAACCATTTGATTACCGATTTATAGCATGGTGAGCTCAGTTAAGCAATTTAGTTTTAGTGCTAAAGTGGTTATTGCGGCGGTATAATGTAGTTTCTTAGCTCATACTCACAGCTTAGTGAGGGGTTTGACTCATTGAAGTGAAGATTAGTATAATTTTTCACTGGTTTCTTAATTTATATAAAATTAATAAAAGATTGATACTTGCTTGGATGATGTCAGGAGATAAATCTTGTATGGAGTTTTCAAATTCTAAGTATTTTAATAAGAGGATCAGCACCATTGCCAGTGTTTATATCTACAAAGAGCTGGTGCATATGCTATATTTAAGGACTCAAGTATACGCAAAACCATTTTCTATTAGGAGTTCAATGACATGTAATCATATTATTATAGATTATTATGTAAAAAAATAAATGTAATAGTTACATTATTTTAAATAGATAACTGGAATTTTTCATCATGTCGAAACTATGAAGTTATAAATATAAGCTTGATACATAAGTTAGAAGCAAAACTACTCCAATAAAAAAAACTCTTTACTTAATATTTTATTGATATATTTATTACAATTATTATGCTCTCGAGTCTAGAAACTAAATCGGAACATAGCAACAGACAAACATGCAATAATCGTAAGATTAAATACACCAATCGCCGCCATCTTTATAAACGGCGAGCGGGAAAACCAGAGACCTTGACAACCGGTTCCACTCACTGCGCAGGCACATGCTACGACTCTGTACAGACATTTTAAAACCACAAAGTAATTTTGTGGCTGTTGATGTATTTGTAAATTTACATTAACAAGATTTGCATATTTTTTAAGAATGCATAATGACAGACAAGCACCCCGCCCGCCTGATGGAAAGTGGTAACCGTGGCCTATGGATGTATGCAATACCAGCGTTACACTCGTACTGCTAACCTTAATATCTTTAACTTACAAACTTTAAATGTAGGTACAGGTTAAAGAAATTAAAAAAAATATCGAATTATTTTTTATTTTTGTTTCATTAGAGTTGACGAAGATTAGAGACTCAAATTTGAAAAATGATCGTCTAGGGAATTTTTCATGGCATCGTCTAGAACTGGGGCCCGTTCCATAAAACTACAATTTACAAATTACAAGTATAAGTAAAAAAGTAAAAGTAATTCAAATTTAAATTTAGTTGCATATGAAGGCATGCTGAATCGCAACACACACACACACACACACACACACACACACACACACACACACACACACACACACACACACACACACACACACCCACACCCACACACCCCCCACACACACACACACACGCATGCACGCACATACCAGTTCCCGAATGTTGGCATATTCGTTGACGTGTTGTTTTTAACTGTTAGTTTCTGTCTTTTTTTAATATTACTAGTTCTCTGTACGGTTGACACGAGTCTATTTTGCATGTATCTTACTTGTTGAAATTATTACGTACCTATGGATTACGGGAAAACACTGAATTTCGTAATAAAGTTTTCATAAAACTTGCTCGGGAGGTAGCTATTGTTTCACACATGTAAATGTATTAAAAAAAATCTAATTAGAAATGTTTATTGACATATCAATAAACATTTCTAATAAGATTTGTTTTAATATTTATTATAATAAAATTCTCGTGTCACAGTTTTCGTTCCCAAACTCCTCCGAAACGGCTCGACCGATTCTCATGAAATTTTGTGGGCATATCGGGTAGGTCTGAGAATCGGCCAACATCTATTTTTCATACCCCGATTCGCGATAACCGACATCCACGCGGGCGGAGCCGCGGGCGACAGCTAGTTTATTATAATTCTATTCTGTAGATAAACAACTTTTGTAATCTAATATATAAAATTCTCGTGTCACAGTTTTCGTTGCCAAACTCCTCCGAAACGGCTCGACCGATTCTCATGAAATTTTGTGGGCATATCGGGTAGATCTGAGAATCGGCCAACATCTATTTTTCATACCCCGATTCGCGATAACCGACATCCACGCGGGCGGAGCCGCGGGCGGCAGCTAGTATACATATATTATAACAAGTCCAGCGCCAATAGACAAGTTAATGCCTACAAATGTTTTCACTGAGCGGGAAATGCACCCGCTGCTTCTGGCGTAGCAGTCCAACGCTCTACCGCTACGCCACATAGGAATATTTTGTTATTTTGTTTTATTTATCTCAAGTGTGCCCATTGATTTCGGCGTTGAGTCCTAGTTTGATGTAATTAATTTTTACTGCACTTCGCACTGTAATCCGCACTGAAATTAATAAATAAAATGAACCCTACAAACCGACTGTTGTGGACTCAATAATTTAACAAAGCCTAACGTTTTATTTCAATCAAACGAACGATACGGCAGCGTATATAAAATACGAAAACATGAATATCGATACAATATCAATTAAACTGAACTGGGCGGGTGGTCCCACCTTATCAAATTCCACTCAGAAAAGTGAAAACTGGTAATGTAATTTTATTATTTTGTATATCATACAGGTTTATTGAAAAGAAATACCACCGAAAAACATCTACTTTGTTTGGAAATCGAACATTTTGGTACACACAGCGTATGAAGTTATTGGTATTGACCTCCTGCCACAACAAAATCATCATAAACCGACTTAACTACTAGACTCTTTAACTTAATAACGACCTCAAGTAGCAGTATGTTTGATTGATTGTCTTATAATTTAAATACAGATCTCTGTAATCTTCTCTTCGAAGGGTTGCTGAGAGTGCAAGAAACTGTACCATTAATCTCCTTTTCTCTTTAACCTGCCATTGAAAGTGGTCACAGTTGTGTCTAAGTGACCTATGTGTTATTTATACCAAACCTGACTTTCATGTCACGCTGACACCGGCCCTTTTGGAAAAAGCTTTAGCAGAAATGTAGGTTCATGATGTCGCATACGCTTCTCATAAAGTGTTAATGGGCTGATAGATCCATTAACTACCAAAGAGAAACTTTCCGCATCGTAGTGTTAATGAGCATCGTTTAGCTTCTCGCATTAGAAACTAATATCTGTCTAATTACGAACTTGATGGGTATATACCCATAAAAAGGTTCCATAGGTGTTTGAAATCATGTGTGTAGTAACCGTATAAATGATATGTACTATTACCACCCAACTTTAATAAATATTAAATAAATATACTATTTTCAGTGGACACAATAATCTGTTTAAATGAAGCACTTACAAATTTGAATCGAGGTTACAAGTTATACATTAACTATTAATTTGCAATTTTTAACATTTACAAATTTGTAAATACTATTACAATTTTACAATTGTATACAGTTTCAGTGTTGATCAGATATATCTATTGTATTTTAATCGAATTGTGCAGATAATAATAAAATATACATACCTATACTCACGCCTGTTAATCCCGTAGGTAGAGGTTATTTATTATCCATACACTATAACTAAACTATAATATAAATAGTATTCTACTTTTAGAGGATGTTTCAACGATTTGATCGTTGTCATTTTCATAACCTGCATCTAAAAATTTGATCAAAATTCATTTAGCGGTTAACCGAACCAATCTCACAAAATTTCCCATTTTATAACATGCTATAATCACATTAATGTCCTTAATTAACTTTATTATTTTCCTCGTAACTTATTTTTGGGTAACAAAAAATTTATCTCAAAATCAGTTGCAGTACATTTCAAGTACAAAATGATTACCATATCTACATTATCAATTTACGTTAACACCATATAAGGTAAAATACTGACGATAAACTATTGTAGTATCTAATCTTTGGGGCGCACTTTGCTCTCTAAGATAGTATCCACCGATAATACTTATGTCCAAATATATACTGTTAACACTCAAGTAAAAACAACTATTTCCACGTAATCAATCGATGGAATTACAACTGTAATTCGTTTGTAATAAAGAAGATATTTAATATTTAATTTATGAGTCTTATGTTCTTTGTATTGAGAACTTGACTAAAGAAACGAGGGCTTACAGTTCATACAGTTCTTAAATAACGTAAAACGTAGTTGTTCAAAATGTTGTCTGCGTGGGATTTTTTACAGGCGTACAACCACGGATCTTACTTTTTGGCAGAAGACTATCAGGTATGTAATAATAAAAAACCGAACACAAAGGTGTGTCTAAGTTACTTTACTGCATATAATTTACTTACTGTTGCCGACAGCTCTGCCCGTGTGAATGTCGGTTATCGCGACCAAACATAGCCAATACCGTTTCCGAAGGTAATCTATATCTGTATCAAATTGCATCAAAATCGCTTCAGTTGTTAAGGCGTAGTAACTAAGTATGGACTTAATAGCTGTCCCAATGAACACAGTTTCTGTACTAATGAAGTTACTTGCTTCGATGTTGAACTTTTTTAAGGGTTCAATTATACTTAGATATTGTCATATTCATGTTTAAACATATTTGCATTACCCAGCATTCGAACCCACGACCTCACCTAGCAGTCAACCACTGCCCGTTGCAGAGGTTGTTAATTAATTAATTTATGAAAATATTTCCGCCATGAAAAAATAATGGTTACTAAATTGTTTTTTTTTGTATAGTGACGGTAATATATGAACAAAAGCTTGTGGCGACCGACTGATACACAAAATGCCACCCTTTCATTTAACATTGGAATCACAAAGAATGACGTAAAATGGCAGTTATGCATATTTGTATACAGTCACAATTTTCAAGGTGCTGTT
The DNA here is from genome assembly GCA_949126895.1 of Eilema caniola. NCBI lineage: Eukaryota > Metazoa > Arthropoda > Insecta > Lepidoptera > Erebidae > Eilema > Eilema caniola. The sequence continues at coordinate 4,592,005 of OX421469.1, read as the reverse complement.
GTTTGAATGATGCTTTTTCAGTAATAGCTTGTTGGTTCCGTGATATTATTTAAACATGGTACAAGATTAAGTTTCTGATGCTAAGGGTGGTCAGAAACTATTTTTTTGTTAGAAAACTCTTTTTTGAAATCCCACTGTGAAATATCAAAATATTACATACGAATTTATATATATCCAAGCTTAACGCATATAGTATTGCATTGCTATGATATCAGAGCTACCTATCGTCATTGTATACAGGTGTAATGGAATGCAGTGGAGTACGAATAGCCATTGTGTCGGTTTTTTGCCACACTTCAAAGGAATTTTGGCGTAGCAGTGAGTTATGTACCATTGTATCACCTATGTGATAAACACCTACAGTTGTGCATGGCCAAACACCTTTACTGGGGTATACACCTATGTGATTTTCAACTAACATACAAAATTTACTTTAGACCTTTTAGGGTAGACAAATTAAAATACAGATTAATACAATGACGCTATGTGTACTACTAGACTGGTTATACAGAATATAAAATTGGTATCGAGAAAGACCACTTTTTGACTAACAACAACGCACTTCTGTTTTGTGACTGTTATACATTTGGTTAATATAGAAAAAATCTTGAATCCATCCAGACGGGGTTCTAATCCGCGATCTTTACCGTACAGGGTTCGGACCGCCTGGACCTATTCAGTATTTTTCCTATCTTAATTGATTTGAATATTTATCATTTATCATGCAAAATGCTTTAAAATTTTCTTGAATTATTATATATTTGACATTACAAAAAGGCGCGCTAGGGTTATATTTTGTTTTTCATCCTGTTACTATGCAAAATTCATTCCCGCCTCACATAGCAACTATGACGCAATCTGAACAGTTCCAGCAAAGTATAAACGTATTGAAATAGATATTGGTGATCGTTTCAGGGTATTCAGAGGTGATATCCCACCCTCTGCCTCTGTCCTTACACTTCACGAACTCCTACTGTCATTAAACCTTTCAAACTTGTTGTAAAAGCTGTTGATAAAATATTCTAAACTGAGTACTGTTATCAAGTTCAGCGCCCAGCAATAGTGACGATATATTATTATCTTATCTTTGCTCCGTACTTACTGCAGGTCATGTGATTCTCGCTGTATCGGTTATATTTCATTCAGTCATATTTACTTTTAAACTTCTATTTCGCTTCTATTATATACTACCAGCTTTTGCCCGCGGCTCCGCTCGCATGGATTTTTTCAAGGTCTAATCTACCTCTATACGAAATTTCATCGAAATCGGTAACAAGTAGACACATACATACTGTTTTCCAGTTTCCAATTAAAAAAAAAATTAACCTGATCGGTTTTACCTCACGGTTTCAATGCAGTGAGGTGAAACCGGTCAGGTTAAAGATAAAAATAAACTTTGGAATAGTACAAGTGCAATTGTTATTCAATACTCTTTCTCATTCGTAATATTAGTATGGATAATCATATCGATATCGATGATTAAACTTGAAAAATCGGACTCCAAACTCCGAGGTGAAAGCTTCAAATGCGACTGGGAATAACAATGGTCTGATTCCTTTCCCAACACAGTTGAAGAAGGTTTTTCATCAGTCTAACCATGAAATCAAAGTCCGATATTTTCCGTAAAGTGACTGCCATCTCACCTCCGCAATTCCTGTATCAAAGTTCTGTAGTTAGACCAGTGTCCATATTACGAATAGTATTAGAATTCGTAACGCAAACGTATTTAAAAAACGAAGTATTACGATTGGCCGGCCGCTTACTGTGAACCAATCGCAATGCTCTATTCTTTTGGTACGTTTACGTTCTGAATTTGAATATTTATTGTACTTGGGGTACAGATTGTTGGACTTTTAAGAGCTTTAATAACTCTTAACGAATGTCATAGGTGTTCGTATGGTAACTGGCACCGATAACGACTTATTGTGTTTTCATTGGCTCAGAGGGGATCTCAAAGTGTTAAGAATAGTCCATCCTAAGACTAACTTGGCCAGCAGAGGTATTTAAAACCCTCATTTCGGCAATTAAGATATTCGGTCCCACGTCATAAGGGGTGAGCTTATTGCCATTAAGCAGGCAGTTTATCATGGGCTGCGTCTTTGCTGCCGAATGGTGGATAACTCTATCCCTTAGTTGCCTTCCACGATACACACAGTCCTTTCTTTTGTAAAAACTTCGTCCGAATTCCATGAATACGCCCCTGTTTATCCCTCTATAAATTATACATGTGTGAGTATAGAATTCTTCACACACTTATGTCATGTGCGTGGGCTGTTAGTGTGTATGAATGAATGGGTTTTAGCGGTGACATAAAACTTCAGTACAATGCGATAGCCGGCATTCCCACTTATGTAACTGTGTATATAAATAGTTTATGCAAATGTATGAATATTAAATTATTTGTTTAAGTCTGAGAGTTGTTCTTGTTTAAAAGAGTTAAAAGTTCTTTAGATATTGAATGTGGCATGTTTTACATACATACAGAAATTCACGCCTCTTTCCAATAGGGAAAGAGTTATATGGAGATATATAGGCAGAGAAAACGTTTATCTACATTCAAAATATTTTGAATTTGAAAGAATAAAATTCATTAAATTTCAAATTATTTACATATTTTTTACAAAAAATTAGATAGAGACGAGACGAGATTCAAATATCAGATGTCATGAAATTTTTAAACATAAAAAAAATATATTATACAATATCTTTTGAACGTAGTTCACTTTCAAAATAGTAGTCAAGTATTATTTATTCTATTTTGTGTATTTATATAGTCCACGTAGATTTTGATTCTATTTTAAAATATGAAATTCACTTTTGACCAAATTAGAAAATAATAGTGTGTACCTCGTTGATGTCTTTATCACTGTTCAAAGTTTGTAATTATGTATAAAACGACCCGTTGTTAGACATGCTTGGCAGTTACTTTGTACAATTCGTGAAAGTGCTAGGGGTTCAGTTACCTATCTTCCATTGGTTTCTTCTCCTATATTTCCCTCCTCTTCTTTTCTGCAGGTAGTGTTATGTTGGATGTTACAAACTTTTAGCCACTGTTACAACTTGTCATTAGATGGCTTTATACTAACTCAATAGTATATAACGCAGATATGTTTTCTTAAGAATAGTTAGCCAATGTGTTGTTAATCTTTAGACGGTTACTAATAAGAATTGCTTTAGCGAAATCGACTTGTCAATGAGAAAAGGTCTCCAATGACAAAGATTTTGCTTTTCTAATACTGACCAATAATATTTGAGTACATGGAGAACTAAAACTGTTTAATTAAGAACATGAGACGACATACATTTTCTCACGTTCAGTAATCGTATATACACCTAATGAATGTACAAAATAAATAAAATTTATTTTGGGTGTGTACGGGTTTTATGAAAAAGTTTGTGTGTATGTGTGGTATATGAAAAAGTGTGTGTATAGAATAAGTTTTTTGTATGTGTGCTACAGTCTTGTTATCCGTATGAATGAAGTGCGGAAGGCTTTGCGTCATTAAATCAGTCATGCCTGATTGTATTATATTAGGAATGGGTTAATCCTAACTTCTAGTGCATTTATAGCCGCACACAGTCACGCACCTCATACATATTCATACGTATGAGGTATTTATAAAAAATGTATATAACTAATGTTTATACAGTTGTATGTCAATGATCAATCAGATACCTACTCATTTTTAGTTTATATTATAGGTGCACTCTTACAAAAACATGTTATGTTATTTGAGCGGAACTCTGATAGTGACAAGGTTTTTAAACATTAATTTGTAGATTGCAAATTGTAATAATTATACCAATTTTTAAACCATTACTTATAATTTTAAAGGTCATACTCAAAATACGTCACTAATAATTTAATTTTAACACTTCAATTTATTTAAATTGTATCACGTACAGAAACATTAATCGAAAATTAAAAGAAACGAAATTAATTTTCAAACTTTTCTAACGTCATAAATCTATAATTAAATTGTATGACGTTGTTGTTCCGATGTAAGAACTATTTGTGATATTAGCTTAGTAAACGTACTTCCCGTAGTGACGTACTCACTCATTGAGGCAAAGCCTTCGAGCGCGCAGAGCTCAGTGGCCGTGTGATCTATCCGCCGTACACACGCACTCAAGATCACCAAAAAATTTAATCATCCTATATTTATACAAAACAAAGTAATATTATCTAAATTTGAATCTAGAATACGTTTTAAAAAAAGTTCAAGTGATTTAAAGTTGAATTCGGAACACCGGCCGGCATTCTAACCTCAACGTTTGAAATGGATACGTCGCAAGCGCATCCCTGTGCAGATATTCGCTGGTGACTGTGTGAGTGTTTTTACATCAGTGAGGGTGAAAGTGGGTGGAGTGAAGAATCTTAGTAAGTTACCACGTGCTTTCTTATTATGTTTCAGTTTCACCTTTAGGGCTCATACAGATATGTTTTTTAGGTTATGTTTCAGTTTGTTATGGTGAATGACTATAAAGTTTGTCTAATGAATGAATAATAATAACATAATCATTCATGGATATAAGACCGGTGTTTTGTAGGAGTTTTCGAGGCTAAATTAATTCGTCAAAACAAAACTTGTTCGGCGATTACGTGTTGGTACTTTGGTTGAGTATACTTTTTGGTACGTATATTATATACAACTATAAATAAGATAATTAATATTTGCATTTAAAGTTAGTATATTTAATAACTGCGTAGTCATTATCACTGTGAACTTTCATCATTAATTGGCTGCACAATTCGCGTGATAAGGAAATCATGTAATGATTCTTAATCGTTAATTTAATTTAAGTCGACTTCACATTCTTTATTTGAATTCGAAGTACTTTTAATGTGAAGCTGTTCTTTACATACAAATGTCAGATTAAATTAAAGTGGGTGTATACATCCTAGTTCTTTTGATAATTCAGTGACAATAAATTCTTTGCTCGACACCTGTTTAATTGATGAAAAACGTTTGGGAAATACCAGATCATGGCTAGCCTCTTTAAAAAAAAAACTATAACAGTAGATAATTATACCAGTCTGGTGCGTTTTATGTTTAACAAAGTAGTTATAAAAACATATTATTGTTCACTGGTTCCGTATTTGGTCTGAGACGGCAGTAATATATATGCAAAATTTTTTGGAGATAAATTTATTTGGGAATTTTTGTTATGTGCATCGCGTTGTTGCTGTGGTATTGTAATGCTAGGTACATACTAAGTGAACTAAGGAGAACGTATGTGAATGAAGGCGTAATCACAGCAAGTAAGTAACTCAATGATCATTGTGGTACAGACTTCATTATTGTCTTAGTGTTGTTCCCGGTTTGCATCTGGAACTTTTACCTTAGAGCGCATGGTCTACTTCTCTTTCTTCTTATTTTAGTTCCGTTTTTAAGGTTTATATGAAAGAACATTACATCTGACAGCTAAAACCCGAGCTTAAAGCAGCAATATCCCATTCGTTTAAATAAAACAAAAACATCGTATTTCTTTCGACTTCTAGAATCCATATTACGAGGAGCTATACCCACTTAGTTCAAGTGCAGAAACTAGATAGTGATGTTTCATATGTCTCCGGATTTAGTTTTTAAGGAATATCGGTGACTGAAATCACTAATATTCTTCCCAAGTTAAATAGCTAGTGGGTTCACATTAGTGATGAAATAGCCAGGATATATACCTGAAACCAAAGTTGACTCCTTTACCACTTACATTTACAATAGGAGGTAGGACACGACGGCATTTCTGTCCAATTGAGTAGCCCCACTGGGGAAGTACCTCCGCCGGCGCCGTACAGAATACCGAGGCCATAATAAACTCGTGTTGTGTTGCCGGCGGTGAGTAGCGTAGCCAGAGCTCACTGGAGAGTATTTGTGCTGTCAGTGGGAAGACCTAAGGCTTGTCCTGCTTTATCTTCTACACTGCCGGCACAAAAACTATCATTCTAATAAGGTCAGCAGCGCGAGCGTAACCACTTTCTATCAAGTGGGTCACGTGCTTGTCTGCCTCCCTAAGTGGTATAAAAAAACCTAGCTACCGAGTCTGGTTGAACCCCGAAACCCATAACTCAAACTAATGGTCGAATTAACTTATCTAACACAGACATCTCAGGACGAGTGTAGTGAGGTTATGATCTGATTATACCGCGATTCGGGTACAAATAACATCTTCTAATGGTTTTGTAGTCACGGCTGAGGTTCTTGACACCGTATACTGTCGTATATTGACCTTTTGAGCCGTATGAGGCTGTATACTCCCACCAAGGTTTCAGAAAACTAACCTGCTAGACAGTACACCTGTTCATTACGGATGAGACTGTAGGACTGTAGACTGCACATAGATGTGTAGGTTTTTTGGGGGGGTTGTAAGGCTAGATGGTGGTCGCTTCTTTTTAATGATTAGAATTATTCAAGATAAGTCAAATCGAGAGAAAACACAGGAATGTGTAGAAGAGTAACTGAGACTAACACTGATGAGGATTATATTATTTTAACTTTTATTAGATAGAAATGAAATTTAAAAACATCGTTTTGCTCTCTTATCATAATCTTGTCCATCAATTTGCTGGTATGCCGGCTTGTTGCTGCGGCTAGCTAGACGCCGAAGATCTTGATGGGGCGCTATACAGTCATTGATATTTATCATATAATTGGCATCAAAATAGTTCATTAATCACGCTAAAAGGGCAGTATACGAAACCTCTGAAAAATTCTACGCGTGGCTCTGTATTTTCAATGAATAACCGAACATTCCAGAATATTTTTTATTTTTTATATTTTTTAGGATATTCTATAGAGATATATCTGCTTACGTAAACGTAACGTACACCTTATGTAAGTGGATAAACATACATACATTTTTTTGTAATTATATATTATGCATAGAAACATTGAACAATGTTACTTAAAGTAGTAACGGCCTCTTTAGAATAGAAAAGGTATAGGAAGCCTGGAGTTCCGTTCTATAGAAGAAAAAAAAGAGTCTACATATGAATCGTTGACGTCATTATATTGTGTCGGCGGCGCATGCGCGGCGTGACCGAACACAGCCTCCTGTTACAGTTTGGTTGGGCCTTGGGTTTTTACAGTTCGCTCAACTATTTTAAGCAAAAAAAAAATTGTACTGCATATAAATTGACTTTAATCATTTTAAATTGTACTACAGAAGCTGTGTCTTGGAGTAATACTTTAAAAGGTGTTTTTATTTTTAACTGAGATTACAATGCAATACTTGTAGGCCGTTACTCCACCCTTGTGAAATTCTAATCTATTTCCCGTAACAAAAAATGTAGATCAGTTCAACTTTTCGAGTGTGATTGAATAACAAACATCCAAGCATTTTCACAAATTTCCACAGTTACAGTATTTGTAGGATAAGTTTACCAAAATATAATTAGTAAGATAACATTAATAGAGTAAGAAGTAAGAAACGTGATATTTTCAAAAGTTTACACGAATTTCACTTATTGAAATAAAACGGATTTAACGGCTTTTAATGTGATTTATTTGTTATTATTTACTTTAAGACCGAAGTTTCGGTTACTTTTCAGTGGCCATGTTCGAAGTTTGACTAAGGATGGTAGTTGTCATATAGTTTGAAGTGTAAGGTATCTCAAACTACGCAAATCATAATGAATTGTTAGTGTTACTATTTACGCAGAATCAGCTCACTGTGTCGTAAAGTAAATAATAACAAATAAATCGCGATAGAATACGTTAAAAAGTGGTTTTATTCCATTGGTAAGTAACGTATTATCATAAAAATGTCAAGTAGAGATTAATAAACACCCATTCATTACCAAATGAAACCTAAATTTCACCAAATTAAATTCAACATAATTGATATGATAAAATGATTGATTGATAACAAAAAAAAGACAGGTTGCACTCTGGGAGTGCCGGCAGAAGTGAAAACTTTTTCTTTTTTTCTTTCTTTCTTCGTTAAATACATAGAAAAAGATAAAAAGACATTACCATACCATACCATACCTATAATATAGCGCTAATCATAGAACCTATCATTAATTTCCTTCTAATTTTTGTCAGAAGAAATTAATAAATTACAAAAAGAAAAAAATAATCACAAAAAGTAATATATTACAAAAAGAAAAATGAACCCTGTACTATCTGAAACCATAAGGACTTACAGTCGAAGCGTTTCCCGCTAAGTCTAATCTAATCTTGCAAAATAGTAGCTAATGTTGTATGACGTCAGTCGTCGGTTACGGTTCAAAGGTCAAGCGATCCTGAAGCGAGTTTAACACTTTTTACCTATCCAACGCCGCTAAAGAAGTTTTCACTTAAAAAAAAACACGATTGGAGAAAGAAGCACAGAGACGGCTCTGCTTATTTCTTATTGAATTCCTACCAACAGTCGCAGAGTACTGTAAATCCTACGTAGACAATGTCGCAAGTAGCAGCTACGATACAACTAAATTAACCATCAACCTTACTACGCAGCATAATATGATCTAGGCCCCAGAGTATAACATTAGCAATATACCAGAAATAGAGTAACTATAAACATATAATTGCTAGGTAGATTTCATTCATGAGATTTTGCACCTTGATTACGAACATTTGTTTATAGAAGGAGTTTATTACTAGACGCTACACGTGTTTTTAATTCCCGCTCTCGGTTGCTACGAGTCAAAACGTAGCATCGAAAATAGTTTTGCCTTTTATTATTGCAGATGTTTACTGTATGATTCTAACTTTTTTAAATTATAAACAAGTTATATTTGAGTAAAATTGTTATTGTAATTTAAAATCCAACGAATTGATCTGGAGATACATAAATAATATTTAATTTTACAAGCTTTTATTTAGTTTCACCCGTCCCGTTGTCTGTAATCAAAACTTGCAAGTTAAATTTGATCCACTTCCCGGTTTCCGATTAAGCTGAAGTTTCGCTTACATTTATAAATCGGATGTTAATGAAATATTATTGTGATATAGAGCTGATCTGATGATGGACCTGGAAGCTGGCCATAGGAACTCCGTAATTAAACGACGCAACTCCATCGATTTTTTCTTGAGGAGTATTTTGGTAGGCGTGAACTCCAACAAATTTGGGAAAATTTAACTTTTTAATTCATTTTATTAACAAATAATAAAATCTTGTTTTCAAAATAGGCTTTTTTTAAATTAGGGCTTGTTTCTGTAGTTTCCGACACACTTAAGCTATTTTTACTTTCATACTTACGGCTCGCATGTTTTCTCAAGACGACTTAACCAATAGTATATTAAATATTGATACTTTATTTTCTTTTAGACACATGTCTAAATACACTCATGGCGATATAGTAATCAGGCAAATATTATGGTAAGCACTGAGGGCTACTCTTAAGTTACCGCTGGTCTGCACCGACCTTTTAGTACCTACTTGACTTGATATAGTGCATATTATGCAGAAGGATATATCTAAAACTGTAATTCCCAAGTACTGACATCAATTTTTTCTAAGTAATTGGATACTTATAATTGAGTAAGGTTCGGAAGTCCGGAGAACTACACAATAGGATTTCCTTCAATCATGACACATAGCGGTAATGACTTGTTACATAAACTTCTAGCTATTCTAGACTTTTTTTAATAACTATTTATTTACAGTCATTAATGTACTTTTGAGGTCTATGTGCTACAGTGGACTGAGTTATTGATTGATGATAGATAGAAAACATACGCAGTCGGATGATTTTTAAAAATACAATTATCAATTCCAAAAAAGTAAAGCTTTTTGAGATTATAAGATAATAATAAATTATACTACAGCTAGATAGCTAATATATCAGTGAAAGGATATAAACAATACAATATCACTCGTAGAATTATTGTACCTTCTCATTAAATTTAGTCTTTTTTTGCAAGATTAATATTTAATTGTAAAGTACAAAAAGTTAGAGATATACAATTCTGAATTAATGAAACAATAAATTCTGCCTATATAAGCAGTACCTACCTATCATAATCTAAAACAACAATTGACTAATAGCATATTAACACTTGAATTAAGCGTATTATTGCTAGCCACGATTTTAGCCATAACTACAAAACTGCTGAACCAATTTTGATAAATGATAAGTTGCTGAAGTCGTCTTTATTGCACGAGTGTGTCTCATATCTTTGGGAACTTATACACATGCAAGCACTAAATGCCAGCGTTTTCTATTAAAAAGAAAACAAAGCATGCAAGCGTTTCCGTTTGTTTGACATACCAATGTCCCAATCTGCCGGTACACGAAGGATTAAAGAATGTGCGACACGCACCTTTCGGCATACATTAGATTATGATCGGTGCCGAATAATCTCAGGAATTTATGCAAATATCATTATAAATAAACACACACGCGCAAATTCAAAGGTCGAACGAATCTATCGGGCTTGCGACTCGATTCAAAATAAATATGTATGCTCATTATAATTTTTAGCGGTCCCATTAGTTATAGTTCAAATTCTTTAGACAGTTTAACCTGTATAATATGATTGTGTTATTATTTAGTTATGCTAAAATATCAATCAAAGAATCTATTAGCCCTCTGCAGTCTACTGCAATGTGCTCCATTTCGTCCGATCCTAAATTTAACTAATACTTGTATATTCAGGCAGTTTGATATGCATTACATTGACATTTGGCGAGCTAGTAGGTAGTACTTAGCTGTATATTCGTAAAGTAAACTAATACGTTGGCTAAAATTCTTGTGGTAGACGTCTTCAAAAATGTAATGACTGAAGTTCGAATCTATGACCTCACGATCGCAAATCCGATGCCACCACCTGGTGTAAATTTCACTTAAGACATTACCTGGGAATCGAAGAGCAAAACAGCCTTGGGAACAGTGATTAGTATTACCAACTGTATGAATCATGCAATATATATTTATATATATAAAAAAAAAAACAAATTGATTAGTTACAGATTCTTTACTAATATTAATAACTCGTGCAGACCTGACATCATCGGCCATCTTTAACGTTGTAAATTCATTAAGACGTCCGTTTAAAAATCGAACAAGGTTGTATAGCTTAATTGTCTTTGACATTTTAAAACACAAAATCTTCGAAATTGGCAATTTGAGGCTTCCTTAAAAAAAGAAAAACTAGGTAAATTTTAACTAAACCCCTAACTTGAACCATGAATTTTCTCATGGATCGCATTTCATGACTAGATCATGTTATTAGATTTTTTCTACCTGATATTTTCTAAAGTTTACGCGAATATTTTATTTGAAATAACCACTTTTTACGGATTTCATTGTGATTTATTTGTTATTATTTACTTTTAGACTGACGTTTCGGCTACTTTTAGCAGCCCTCTGGAACGAGTACCATTCTAGAAAATGGACCTAAAGATTATAATGATGAGCGTTGATAGTCAATTGCGTACCGCAAAAAGTAGTAGAAAATTAGCCAATTTTTTTAATTACAATATTTTTTACATGTCATATACAACTTATTAAAACTAAGCTAAAATTAAATTGACTTTAAATGGTTTATACAAAATTAAATTACAACCAGTATTTTCGTTTTATAATTTATATTTTATTAGAATATCTGAGATTACAAATATTCATACATACATATAATCACGCCTTCATCCCCGGAGGGTTAGGCAGAGGTGAATTAACACCCACATTTTACCAATCTGTATTCGGTCCCACGTAATAGGAGGTGAGCCTATTGCCGAATTCCGGGCACTATTGTTGACTCGAGCCATGCATCTGAGGCTGAGACTGGGCTGTACATATCTGTCTAATGTTAAAGTTAATCAGCCCTATCCCTTAGTCGCCTTGTACGACACCATATGGGAAGAGAAGGGGTGGCCCAAATTATACTCTGCCGGAAACAAATATTGCTAATATTAGATACATATTTCAGATTACAAATATCTACATACAAACTATATATTCATTCCATCAGTTTGAATATTTGTATGTTTATTTGAAACAGAAAAAACCTAAAAATTTGCATATAAACTAGAAAATATAAATGGCAGCTATCAATCATCGTCATCATCTTATCACAATGTTGATTCGTGAGAATTCTTTAAATACCGAACAATAGTTGGAGACAAAGAAAAAAGTAGATGTACAATAAGTTGATGATTGCCCCGATAGACCGGTTGCAAGTCACTACTCTACTAACCAGTACTAGATTTTACAATTATACAAGAACTGCAACGCAGTTCATCGAGTGCACCACAATGGGCTTGTCTTTAATTACAGTGAGTTATCTTTATAATGCACTAACATATTCTAACCTATTCTATCTTCTGAAACATATACAAATCCCAATAATAAGAAGGAAAAAATCCTGATGGTCCACTAGTAAGTACAGCGTGGTAGGGTGGTGGGCCAAGAGCTTTATGTACTTGAGTAGCTTTTGACCGCGGCTCCACCCGCGTGGATGACGGCTATTGCCATAATATCGGTATCGTTATAAATTGTAGCCTATGTGTTATTGTAGCCATTGTAAAGTTTCATCAAAATTCATTCAGTTGTTTTAAAAGAGTAACAAACATCCATTTTACAAATTTTTGCATTTATAATATTAGAAGGAATTAGGGTATATTCAGATGTAAATTGCTCAATAATGGAATCACTATGGAATGGATTTAGATTAAATTTGTCGTACAGTTAAAAGTTAAACCTGGATTAAGTAGAGAATACTTTTATACACTAATTCTAGACTTCACAGAGAAATCGTTGCGAAATGATACTATGTAGTGTATAATTAGATATGTATGCACGTGAGAAACGAATACGCAATGTAGGAAATACCGCCAGTTCGAACCGCCTACCGTAGAGTCAGGCTTTTGGGCTATTTAAAATTAAGAATTGATTATATGTTTAAAAAATATTTCACTATGGTGTAGTCGGCCTATTTTCGAAGTTAGAGAAGAATTTAAAGTACTTTCTTTATTATGGTTATTCGCACCAATATTTCTTAAGTGAGCGTTTCCAGTGATGTTATTGGCTTAATCAATTTCAAAGTGCTTTCACTATAATTCGAGTGCTATAATAATTAATGTTATGACCGGAGTAATATTCTGCTAAGTGATAATAAGTACGTAATGATACATGACACCAAGATGTCATGTGATTAATTTGTCCATAGTGTTTAGAAGTGTATTATTAAGATATTTCGCCAATTCCAAATCCTTCAGTAGAGGGTGAGATAATCGGGTAAATTCACCTGCTTCAGTGAGCTGACTTGGAGTGGTGGCGCAACAAATTTCTCTATGTGTAAGGGAACTTCAATCCTCAATAAATATCACCAATTCAGCCGCTCGGGGTCCCAGGGATATCCTATTGCAATTATAATCACTTCCAAAGCACTTCTTTGATTATATGAAGTTAATTAGATCCGCGTTTTTTCCTCATACCTAGAAAGTAGATCTACAGTGTATTTACAAAATCCTAAAAATTTGTTATTACCCTTGTGATGACGAAACTAAACTCGTTTTTATTTCGTTTCGACTCGAGTTATTAGCAAACAATCTGATTCTTAAGTGCTTATATTTTAAAGTGTTTATTCATTTTATGTTAATGATGTGTTGTATACAATATCCTTTGCTATGACTATCAACATTTTTGTGTTTGACGTCTTCGATAGGCAAATAAACAAAGCTTTGATGTTTTACATCTGGGTTTTAGTGATGTTGGCGTCAGAGATTTTAATGCGCAAGAACGGTGACCTAAGCATATGCGACACCAACACATGCCTTACCTACGTCAGCTCTATTCACTCGCCTAGGCTCCTTTGCTACTGGATTGTAATAAAAAACAGTTCAAAGTCCTCATGTCTATAAACGTTTTTCAAATATTTGTGAGAACTTTATATTCAGGCAATAATTATCACCTTATAACCACCCACAGTTTTTATCGTATGGATTTCTACAATAAATATTGTGAAGTCAATCGATGTATAATCATTTACTATATTTTATGTTTCTTTGCTCTCAGATGCCACAAACGGTGCCACGGTCCGGGTGCAGCCCGCCATCGGCGTCTCAGGGTGAGAGAGCAGTTCCCGGCTCTCCTGCTGATCTTCAACATCTCCTTCGTCTACTCGGCGCTGCATCCCCTCCAGAATCGATGCTGCACTCCCCACCAAATCTACACAATAAACCTCCTCCACCCTACCCCGAGGATAACACAAACACCGTATTTCTAGATCGTCTATACGACTTTGAGGGGTACCCCACACCATCACCTTCCTCAGACGAAGGTTCAATACCCACAGTGGCTCTTCAGCCTGCCTCGCCTTACAGTTCTCTACAGCCTTCTTCACCGTACAGCTCTCTACAACCCTCATCTCCTTACAATTCCCTCCAGTACAACTCTCCACAAGTGTATATCAAAGAAGAACCAAACAGACTTACGGTGCCAGGATTTGCGTCACCTTATCCTCTTTCCCCATCTGGATCTTGTGTTTCATACGGAAGCCAAAACCAATACTCATCTCCAGTCCCACAACACGATGAATATATCGACATTGAAGAGCTATTAAAAGAAAATCAGATCCTTCAAGACAGCATCCAAAATAGTTATATCACGCCTAAAATTGAAGTCGAAGAGCCCAGAGATCATATTCTTCTTAGATCGGCACTAGAAGATACTTCATTTCAAAAAAGATTAAATCTTAGACCGATACCTTTGGAGTTGGGTACCATAAAAATGGAAGAAAGTAGTGGAGGTGACGATACTCTTGTCGCCCCTGACATCGATCAAGTTCTGTCTATGGCTATTGAACAGACCAAAAGAGATGTAGACAACACATGCACAGTACTTGGAATCTCACCAGGTGAGTCTAAAACGTTTATACCATTACTCAGTGAACTACATGTTACGAGTCGTATAAGGTACGAACAAATTACAAGCAATCATTTATGATTTACAATAGCATGCCATGAGAACATTGTATGCGTATGTCTTACATGATTACTATTAGCATTGTAATTAATAGTGACGTCACTAATATTTCAACTAGATAAAAAAACCGTATTTCCACATACAGAACATGTTGGCTACTGCCTGAAGTAACGCTATTATAAACATTAATGATTTCTGAGAACTTAGACCCAGTGAATTACGTAAGCTGTTTATACCGGCTCAGCGATGATCTCGTCTCATCTCAGTGACGAATACGTTATAAAATGAAAACAGTAAACCTATAGTCACATTGTCTAAACCTCAAGACGATTAATTAGAGTTGTTAACAGCACAAGAAAATAAGATAAAGGTCATGCAAGTTGTATTGCATGATAAAGATAAATTCTGAAGTAATAATTGTGTAAACCATTTTTGTATTACTCAGTCTGATAGAGTAATAGCACAGATAGTAATACTATTATAGTATGTAATAGATATTGAGACTATAGCACCAGGTGATATGATAATTTTTTTCGCAGATCCTATGTTATGGAGTGCCGGAGATGTCAAAGCATGGGTAATGTTCACATTGCAACATTACAACCTGCCAATGGTACCTACGGAGAACTTCACAATGGATGGCCCTGCGTTAGTAGCACTCTCAGAGGAGGAGTTTAATCACAGAGCGCCACAAGTAAGTAATCAGTAAACTGTTTTATTTATAAGATGATATTCGCATGACCCTATAGTTCACGAGACTAAAGTCCATATTAATTCACATTCCACTGATAAAATTATTTGTATAACATTTACTTTGCTGATGTTATTTTAACCTGTACGTGAGAAAATACCTATAATGATGTTATCATAATGTCATTGTGTTCTTTAGCCACGTGTCAGTTGAGGTCAATACAGGGTTATAAATTTGCCTTATCATTTACGCGTTAAAAATGTAATAAAGAGCCTTTATGCGTCTAATTTTGGGGACCATACTATCATTAAAAGTATTTATTATACGTGATTAAACCTACTACATCTAACAAAAATACGTTTACCTCATTTAATTCATTGACTTAATCGTCAATCGTCATTATAACAGCTCCTAAATTTTTTCATGTGCGCTTACATCATATCTGCTTTTAGATGATTTTTGGACGAGTTAATTAATGAGTGAAGATGATTCAACACTAATCAGATTGAAGTTCATAAATAACGAAAAGCCTATTTATTATTTTTATAAGTCGACGACTATTTATTTGTGTATTCAGTTAGAATTAATTTCATTACATTACGTAGAAAATAGGTTAAATATTTGTTAAATTTTATCTGCATTTCGTTCAATGTCAAATCGTCATGGAACACAGTTACAAGTATACCTACAGTACCAACGGATAGATAATTCTATCTACACGTTAATAAAAACTATTGTTTTAAATAATCATGACGCAATGAACCTTACTTCGTATCTATCGGATTAATTTAGGTTACTTCGTGCGCTTAAAACATTGGCAGTGTGCCCTAATCATTGTTAGTCTTGTTAACGATTCAAAGTAATTTGAATAGCTGTGATAACGATTGCTTCGTGTGAAGAATATTGTTACAGCACAATTGTGCACCAACTGCATTGGTAGGTGCAATTTTAACATTAAGTCTGTGGAAGTTAATCATGTACCTCGACGACCTACTTACGTCAAACCTGTATTTTTCACTTCGTCAATAGAATTCTACAGAGTTCGGAACTTGTAACTATAGGAATGTCAAGATAAATTATTTCAAACTTATATTGGAATTCTTGCTATGCTTCGATGCAATAACTATTTTTTTCGGTTTATTGATATGCAGACCATTCACGACCTAAAAGATAATGAGTTTTAATTACTTTTTACGTAATATTCTTTCATCAAGACTTTGATAGTTTAAGGAAATCCGTTTGTATCTACCCAGTTTACCCACTGACCTGCTGCTTGCTGCTGCTTTATGTAACAACAATTACATCTCTTTTATTTTTATATTGAGTTACGTCAACAGTTTTATTCAAACGTGTTTGTACAGTAGCATTTTATTCATCAAAACATTTCAATGCGTTCGATTTCAATTTTATTACTTTCTGCCTTTTCAAATATTTTTTCGCTTTTTCAAAATCATGTTTATTTGCTTTCAAAACCAATTTTGATTAAATTATATATTTTGATATACACATTGACGTTCAGTTTTTTGTTCATGTATAATGTCAGGGATCAATAAGGATGAGTAATTTCTATTTATTGAGGGATAATACCGTGAAATTAACTAAATAAGAATAAAAACCTAAGTGGTATCGTATCGAGCACGGCAGTTCCAATGGGCAGGTATCTTTGTTATCGCACGCGCCGTCGCCTCTACTTTCTCTAGCGATGAAAGTCTCAGCACCCTCGGACCTGTCTGCATACAAATCGCATCTGGTTTGTTCTTTAAAAGATTTTTCTATAAAAGCTTTGTTGAAGTTATGGTTGACAGAAATAAGGTTAAGATAACTAATATGAGAGAAACGTCTCACTTAATCTGTAAAGTAATTGGCAGGTGATCAATTTCAAAACGACCCTAACAGGCCGTACTTAATACACCACAACAGAAATCACTAATTGTTAAACTATGTGATGTTCAAGCGTACAGTTAAACACCAATACTTTAATTAGCATAGCATAGCGTATATTTTTTCTGGTACAGTCAGCGTTAAAACGATCCTAACTGCAAAGTCTCAAGTATTAAGAATAAATCGTTTATTGTATTATTGTCTGAACTAAGATTGTGTAAGAGTGTGAATGTGTTGACTGTACTATTCATCTCCAATGTTTGCAATTTCTTGATTTATTATGTTTTTATTATTGTCATAGGCTGGAAGCACGCTCTACGCTCAGTTAGAGATCTGGAGAACGTCACAAAGATCTGAGCATCAGCAAATGTCTGCATCACCTATACCCACACCTGCCGGTCTGCCATCAGCTGATGACATGAGTGATGGTATGTTTTATTTGATACTTTCTTCAACTTATCATCATCATTCTTACGTTGATTCTCATAGTTCGGGCTCTGCCTAGTCTAGTCCAACCGCGAATCGGCAGAATTTTATATTTCCAACTTGAGTATGCTTATGTTTATAAATAAATTGTGATATACGTTGCCCTACATAACTGACCATTATGTATCAGAATAAATAATTTTGTCTTATGTTTGCAATTCAAAGCAAAACGTTTTAACTAGATGTATCGTGATAATTTATTATACAAATAGAAACAATGCATAAATAAATTGACATGTTATGGAAATGATTTTGAAATTACCTAAAATTTAACCTATAGTATCATATGAGTAGTTTATATTTTATGTAATTTGAAAATCGTAGGTCACGTAAAGAGATAAATGATTGAGAAGTCGATAGCTCCGTGCGTGGTCGAATGTGGCACGCCGATGCATCAGTCGCATGCATTGTGCATCGACCGTTACCGGCCCACATACAGGCTATGTTAGAGACAAACGAGATAATGATATATGGCCAACGTCGTACTGACTGCACGAGGGAATTGAAAGCCACGATGTGTTAGACGCAATGAGGACAAGTGCGGCTAACTATATTGGTGATAAATGGGAGGCTGCCATTGTTTTTTTCCACAACATTTCACACAACGCAATAATGAGATTTATAGCAATTGTATTGGTCGAGATTGATCAGAGCCGCCCGACTGAAGAATTCATAGGTAGCCGTTAAAATAATAGACGTATACTTACTTACGCATTTGATTTAGTAGGTATCTTTGTTAACAGCTAATCTGTCAATAAAGAACATTTATGTAAATCCTATATTCGTTGTGATATGAAGTTCGATAATAAAAGGTATAAAGATAATATATACCACAAAATAAACTGAATCTCAATTGTTGCAACAGGGTATATGGATAAAGTTATCATTAAACAATATCAGCATAACGTCCCTACATACTAGCTAGTGTTCTCGACTCTGTCCGCGTTATATTAACGTATATTCAAGCAATCCGTAAGAACCTACTTATGAGATAAAAAGTAGCCGAATGCTTCGCTAGGCTGTTATTTATCTCTAGTGCTTCTGTGTTCTTTTAGATTCGTTCTAAGCCTTTTTCATAAAAGAGTGACAAAAATTAATTAATTCATATACATACTGTCCAAAAATTCATCCATGTCTACAAACTTATATATATATTCATAATATTTGTAGGATGAGTAAGATAGGAAAGAAAAGAAAGAAAGAAAGGAATGTACTCGAGTGAACACGAATTATAGAATAGTTCGTTCGTTATAGTTTTAAATGCAATATCCGAGACGTACTGCCGCCCTTGATGGGTGAACAGCAAACAGTTAGCTCTTAAATAAAAAAAGTGTCAGATAGTGGCACAGGAAATAGCGATCGACAATTATCTGCGACTCAGTTGTCAGTCCACACATGTTGTTTGACAGAAAGATTTATATCAGAAAGGCCCTGACAGTTCAAACTAAAGAGGTCAGTGGAACAGATAGTGAATACAAAATTCTAACGAATTCTTAAAATGCAGGAGTTTTACAAAAAATAGAACAAAGTCATTGATCTGGCATAGAATTGAAAGATGTAATCAAAGTTAAAAGATTTACAAAAGTTACCAAATGGCTAGCTAATTGTTTGTTACCTATTGATGCAAGAAATATTAATAGTCGAATAAAGAGAATTCGATTCGATATTCGATTTAAATATTTAGTACGAAAAATACTTAAAGATTTTATTTACATAATATTAATAGTATCAAACCATTAAGTCATTGGCTTATAAAAATAAAACGTGTACAAATTTATAGTCTGCGCCAAGATACAGTTAATAGATCTATCAAATATTTGTCGTCCTATTGCCGTCGTGTCCCATACTTGATGACTTCAAGTCCATATGTATCACGTCTAGTTTTTACGTTGCTTCCCGAAGACCCAGTTTACGCCAACGGACCCACAAGGTTGTACGCGTCAAAGATAAATTTGCTACTTACTAAGTGGAAATTGTTATGACCACCTTCATATGCAGCGTTGAAATACGTATCTTGTTTCAATATACAAGATACTTTGCCCATTTCTTTTTAGTGCCTATAATTTCCTTAGCATCTTTAATTTAGACCTTATTCCTCACCAGCTATGTGTGAAAATACTTTAGTAGTGATAGATACCATCGTTTCTTCATTCAGCAGTTGGCTTTCTTCTTTAAATAGCTTGTTGCTGTAACTGCTTTAGGTGTGGCTTTGTTTACATGATTCGTTTGCACATCAGTCTGTTTACGTGTCTAGCAGTGAAGGTCAGAAGCTGGTAATTTGGATAATGTTTACAATATATTTTAAAATAACTTTTTGCATACCTTTCTTTAAAGAAGCGTATTGATATTTAGCCCGAGATCTTGTAAACCCTCATTACGATGATAGTTGTAATATACAAGACACTGTGCACAGTTTCATGGAAACGATGAATTCATAGTATGAAAAGGTTCTTAGAAGCCATTAAGGCGTTGTTGCTCCAGATATTTCTTACAATCTGCCCTCTTTCAAGCAAGAACGTTACCAACCCTTTTAATGCTTCTAAATTGCTGGATTATGATCTTATTTATGTATGTAGGTTACAGATGACACGAGCTAAAGCTCCCATTCTTAATAAATCATTTACCGCATAGTTTTCAAGTTTATGGGTGAAGTTTATGTGCTTTGACATTTTTACAATTATTATCTGTGTGATCGATCGTGTATGTTCCGCGGGCTCGACTTCGTCTTATCTGCCCATCATTATTAACCATAGGTATTTGATAAGTTTGATATATTTTTTTGGCATTTATCTCGAAGAATTTGGTTGTTCAATGTAACGTAGGTCAGTTTTTGTACAACACGTCAATCAATATCGATTCACGTCCAAATTCTAAGCATACCAAAAACCTTCTAGAATTTAATTTACTTATGTATCTATTTAATTAAAAGTATATCCGTTTTACTATCCGTTTTGAATTTATATCAATCAATTAGGCTACTGCAGTCCATTGCTGTATAAAGCTCTCGCCCAATGTCGCGAGGTTTTGTTTTAGTGTTTCCATGCTGGCCAGACGGGTTGGTACAGGGTTTTATTTCCACTTTTCCTTCTCTCGTAGTGATTTCATCTGCGTATTTTTCTCCGTCACCATCATATTGAATTTATATACTTATCATTATTATTCGATTGACAGATGAGGAGGCAGAAACTGTGAATACGAGTACGACGACTGCTGGCGGTAAAGCCAAAACTGGGAGTACTCACATACATCTGTGGCAGTTCCTGAAGGAGCTTCTAGCGTCCCCTCACGTGCATGGATCTGCGATACGGTGGTTAGACCGAAGTGAGTACTAGCTGATTGAAATCTTTATTTTAAACCATTTATATAAATGTTGTAATGGATAGTCAGTACGTTTGCCTGAAGATTCAGAGTTTTACAAGCTTTTGAAACGTCAGTTTATACAAAACAACATACCATCAGGTATCACGCTATGTAAAAAAATAATAGTTATTTTGGCTTAGTTTCTAAAAACTATGTAATAATCAGTGTGTGATTTGTTGTGAGAGACATTATGTGATATTTGAATTTAAGAGTTATTGTATAATCTTGTGGTGACAATCATTTTAAGAAATACTTTTTGCTAGGTAATTCCAGCAGAATTGAGTTTGTACGGTTCGAAGTAGAGGACAAAAGACTTGCCTCATATACACCTAAAAAGCTAGAATAAAATAAAAGTAACTGAAATTAAACAACATTGAGGCACATAACTTTGATCAGAAAATAATGTTATAAACTCGTTTACGTTGCTCCGTATTAGATGAATATAATAATAAAATAAGTACCTCCAGTTTATTATTGTACATGTATCTAGAAGGCCAATGAATAAATAAATTATTTCTTTGTTTCCAACTGTAAAGTACTATTTATATCTGAGTGTGAATAGATTATCCATTGTTTAAACATAATACCTATATTAAACAGAGAAATTTATTACACAGTGCTTTCTTATCTAAATTCGTGAAAGATTCTGTCATTTCTATTTTTATACGTTTACGTTAATATTGTTGTTGGAAAGATATTGATATAATCATCTTATCAACATTGACTTACCTATGTCAATCTTACGTTGTACTTATATCTGATTATTATTTACGTCAATGGACCTAAAATATCGTAATCTTGGGCACTAATCCTGAGACTTGTTGTTCTTCTAGGTATTTGGACTTTGATATAATCCAAGCCGGCTTAGCAATGATATGAAAACCAAATACTATCATGTTTTACAATGATGCAATAAATATAATTTCATTTTTATAGTGTGTGTGTATGTATGATTATGTAGGTAGGTGTATCATCATGGTCACATTTAAGTATAAAGACAGAAATGGTTACTAGCTGGGTGATTTTAACAAGATAACGTGTTACTATATTAGTAGTTTATGAAATTGTTGCATAATCAGGGTTCTTAAAATATGAGTGTGAGTTAATAAAATGAGCCGTAAGAGATTTTTTTATAGCATCACATGAGTGTTTTAAGACCAAATTAAGTGCAGTTCTATACACTACTGTATTTATTCTCATGAAATAATTAATCTAATTTGCCAAAAAGATAACATTTGACCGCTAATACGCATTCTCAAGAGGAGGAGATAGTTAGA
Organism: Eilema caniola; assembly: GCA_949126895.1. Lineage (NCBI taxonomy): Eukaryota > Metazoa > Arthropoda > Insecta > Lepidoptera > Erebidae > Eilema > Eilema caniola. Next base: position 4,569,438 of record OX421469.1, on the reverse strand, counting down.
ATGTGAGATCAGATATGCTCACTCCGTCTCCACCTGGCACGTCCAAAAAATGCTGGTTTAGTTTATCTGGGCTGCCCCATGTGTTTGGCAGATCATACTGTTTGTTCGGGTTAGTTAATATACTAGACTTGAGGTGGCCCCACATTCTCCTTGGCTGATTGATGTTGCTATTTATAAATATTTTTCCTCTGCTCTAAGAGTCTTTGAGTCTAAACTCAGCTGGAGAAACGAGAATCATAAGCAGCCGAGCCCAGAATTGAATACCTATTTGTGCCATAATAATAGAAGGCTTATTTTGAGCTTTACTGTTCCATGTAGTATTTTAATTATACACAGCTACATACTGAGTGACCTCTGCGACTTAGTAGTTGCTCTACCGTTACGCTCATCATCATTGTACGTTTTATGGGTTTCATGTAATGAATCGAATGTCTGAAATGTCAACTGGACATGGTAGTCCCGTGTAGTGTAATCTATAACTCCAACATTAAAATTAATACTAAAAATCCATTTTAACTTTAAGCGCATGCAAATAAAAAATCTACACAATATCTACTACGTGAGTGATTATATAAGTACATATAAATGTTTGAGTAATTTATTGTATGAATACAAAGATATCTAAATCTATCTGTTTACAATTAACAAGGCCACGACTAATTAGTCGATAATACGTTGGTGACTCGACGACTGATTTAACCATTATTATTTGCTAGACTATATAATCCTTAATAATGACTAGTAACATTCAAAATTAAATAATTGAGAAACAAAAATACCAGAAAAATATACGGTAGCAGTATATATAATTATATAGAAATGTGTCAAACATTCAATAAAGGTTACAAAAAATGTGTAATAATTTTTTTGCCATTTTTTCAAGGCCTGTAATGACTAAAAAATTCACGCGCATTTTAGTTGTTTTTGCACACGAACTGAACATGTATTTATAACATACATACAAGTAGTTTGAAATAAAATCAAATCAAAAAACTGCCACAGAAAACCTGCTTTCATCCAGTTACTAACTCGACATAAACAGTGAGAGAAAACTAATTGACCCTTTGTTCGACTCTGTGAGATAAACACCAATAAAGTGTAACTAGTTAATTGGTTTTGAATAATCTTGCTTTGTTATTGAAGAATAAATTATATATAATGAAGGCACGGCTTCTGTATCGATAGTTATGTCGACTATGTTACATAAATAGATATTTAATGACAATAAAGAGAACTCGCCATGTTCCATCTCTCTTTAATAAATGATGAATAACTCATAAAATTGTTTACACTGTCGATTTTCATAAAGCTTAGTATCCACGCGATGACATTGTCGCGCGCCATGTTGCGCAACAAAGACGCGCAACTACGTGGAATTTGTTGGCAGTTATTTGCTCACAAACAGTGATTTTAAATATCGCTAATATACAATTATAATAAAAAAATTACGAGTTTTTTAAAGATTTCGACTGTTTTGACTGAAATTTTTGATAAAAACATTAATGAATTGCACGAAAAATCTTCAAAAACCTTTGTATACTTATCTTATTCTACATGAATACAATAATAATCACAACAAATCAAATCCTAAGCCTGAAGTACTATTGAAAAATAGATTTGAACGACATTCCGTAATCCGACAGGCCCAAGGTGATCGGGCCATTTACCATCAGTACTATAAAATGCTTAAATAAAGGTTATATGTTTCGTGACTCGATATAGGAACCGCATTGTTTCGATTTGTGCCATAGTATTTTTCGTATTTGGGTTACGAATATGTTTGTACTGGTTTGTACATCCCTGTCATTATTTGATTTGTGGTACACGATTTATGGTAGCAAAACTAAGCGTAGCACTAACTATACTCCGATGGTTAGGTACTTAAGTAAAGGTATTTTAATATAAACACATTTTGAACAAATAAACTAAAGCTTTCAATTTCGGTCCAATTTCAGTTTTAAGTCACGTTTTATATTTAAACTGAGTTTTAATTAAAATACATTAAATGGCACATCAAGATTGTTTACCTTTACTTAAATACCTAACCAAACGGAGTCAATATACTCCGTTTAGTTAGGTAGGTACTTTTCACCATTTTCAACATTAAATAAACTTACAATACAGCCGAACGATCGTTTGTTGAACTTCATATCCTTTTAAGCTTGGTTGAAAACATAATAAAATACATTAAATATAAATAATATCTGTAATAAATATTTTAATATAAACTCGATTTTGTTATGATACCCAATCAAAATGAAATCGCATTGAAATCTAAAATGAAACCTGAATGCGTATGATCGTTTTTATAGCGGCTTTCTGCTCTCAGAATCCCTTTCACTTGATTTATATTAAATGCAGCAAACGAATAGTTGTGGCCAGAAATGCTTAAATTGTTTTTAGATTAACTCTTAATGAGTTTCTTTACCTAGAAGACCTCTCTAATAAAAATAGGATTTATGCCTGATTAAATCGATTCACGAACATACCACGCGATAATCGAAACACATAGCGGTCAGATAAAATTAGGATGAGCGCCATGATACGCATGCTGTCTTTTTTGTTGAAATTGTTTGCAAAATATTAGGCACTTTGTATTATGGAACTGTTGCAACAACTAAATCGTGTACCACTTCATGACAATTTCAGGATATTTATACTACACGTGCCAATCGTCAAAAATACAATGACCTCAAATGAAATATTCAACAAATGTCTCTCAAAAAACAAATTCGTAAGCCTTAGATACACGCACAAGTTCAAATATTTAATTCATGTCGTACTCCACAGGTAACGGCGTATTCAAGATTGAGGATTCAGTGCGTGTCGCCAGGCTTTGGGGCAAGAGAAAGAACAGACCTGCTATGAACTACGACAAACTGTCCAGAAGTATCCGTCAGTACTACAAGAAAGGCATCATGAAGAAAACTGAAAGGAGTCAGAGGCTTGTGTACCAATTTTGTCACCCGTACTGCTTATAAATACTCTAGTTTAGCTATAACTTATGTAAATAATTTATTAATGTTGTATATAAGAGTGAGTGAGAACCGCGGTAATGCGGAAGGTATGATGACTGGCCGCGTTTTGCGTTTCAATCGCAAATCGTTGCGCAGTCGGTTAGGTTGCAGACAGCCGAATTTTCTCCGGCCTTTGTCATCGACGTGTCAGTCGTGAGGCCGAGAATTAATAGGCGTCGTGTATATTATCCCTCCATAAAATTCGGGAAAGGTAATTTTCTCTGGAATTCTATTGGACGGGACTATTAGCTGTGTTATGATATAAGTTTTTTTTTACCAGTTACTAGATGATGACGATTCGATTTTCGAATTAACGCAGGATCGTTCTCATCGAACACTGGTAATGTTTATCCCATATATCTATGATATATTTCTAGTACGTTCTATGAACTTTTAGGAAATTAAGTATTTTGTAAATATTAAAAAACCGGTACCCACTCTTGTATGGTACTCATAATAGTGATGTAAAAGAGATTACTCTCGTTGTAAGTTTGCAAACGTTTTAATATTTTGATATGAAATATAAAACAAGTAAAAATGTAAGTATCAATCTAATTTTTTATATTAAAAATATTTAAAAATGACGAGTTACGTCGCGTATTGCAATAATAGATATAAATATAAGTTATATTAATAGTAAAGGCGGTTGATTTGAAATATATTTTGGGTTGTGTTATAATTTTGTGCCAAATAGACTGTTATAAAATTTATTCGGGACAAAATTTGAATGTAAATTGTGAATAAAATTGGGGTCCCGCCGATGTAAATATATCGTATGAAATATACTTATGCAATATAATGGTGTTGGGATATAGAAGAGCGTCTGAATAATATAATTGTAATATTTGTAAGAAAACGCAGTTAGCGTTTTGAATTTTTGTAATAATTATTATTGGACCAAACTAATGTAGATTTATGTATAAATCTTTATGTCATTAAAAATAAAATGGCCATTATTTGTTATTTTATTTATCCTATAAGTTATGAATTTAAAAGTTGGACTCGCTTATGTGACCTTACTTTCTTAACATGCTGTATACAAAATAAAGTTCATACAATACTTAATCGCTTTTATAGCTTTTTTAAACATGGGACACGTCAATTTGACTTCACCTCGCCTCATGGTAAGCTGAAGTCAAAGTCTCAGGAAAGAGGGTCACCATTACATGCACGTACCATGTTGACAATGGTGGCACTCATGCAGCTGATCTATATAAAAGAACTAAACGTTGTAATGAAGATTATAATTTATTATACCTGCTATAATGTACCTTACAGGCATAACCTCCTCAAAGTCAAAGTCACAGTCCACCACTGGACATAGAAATCCTGTGGTGAATCCTTCGGTATAGTCTTCCCCATCCATCTTTCTCAGATAAGGTCCATCTATTTGGGGGCGCTTACATAGCTAGTGGAATAAGCAAGCTATATAGGCAGTGAACTGATCATATGTGGCTTAGGCATCGATGTCGGTTGAAGCAGGAGTGGACGAGTCATGAAATGGAGATACACCTCTCATATAGTATTCCAAACCTATACCCGTAGCCCAACACTGAATGAGTCATGTTGATGCTGTGAATGAGGTATTTACCAAGATAGTATAAACCTGTAGGTATCACATGATCAAAGTGACACATCTTCATTGATTGAAGAGATTCCAGTGGGAGCTGGAGACTACGGTGCTACATGGGTAAAGAGCTCCTACATATGTACACAACCTCGAATTTTGTACAGGAAATCGCTACACAAAAATCTAGGTCTGGTTAAGTACATACAGGCAACCGATCACTGGCTCTCACTGGCAGGTCAAGAGAACCCGCCACCAGGTGAGCCTTTGCTATCTGCCTAACCCGATGGGAAAGAGGCGTGGTTATGTAGGGTTTATAGGAATTACTTCCTGTATTATATTATTATAATACAACAATGAAAAATTGAAAATCTGCTCTGGGTGTGATCCTGGTTGGCGGCCCTGGGGGTGAGAATGCTCACGCTCTCCACCCTGCTCGCAGCGATGGTCCGCTGCGCGGATGCGTGGGCGGCCAGCGCCTCCTTCTGCGAGCAGGTCATGCTCGCGAAGGAGACAGCAGAGCGGGCGCGGCGCGATGAGCGAGACAGACTCGCTGACATCGCTGCACGCGCCGGAAGGCGGCTCGGGCGTCGGAGGGCGCAAACTGACCTCCGCCCCCCATGAGCGCGGGCCTGAGGGTGACGGGTGGAGCCGCCTGTCACCCTAGCAGAAGCAGGCCACGGCGGCGGCGCGCATCGTAGGACGATGCGCGCCTCCCCACACCGGGGTTGAGTCGGGGACCGCGTGGTCCCCCCCTCCCGAGGAGGGCCAGACCGAGAGGGACGGCCCTGGGTCAGCCAGGGTGCGAGGGATATGTCGCATGACAACCTCACCTTCGGCCTAGCACTACGACCCAGAGACGGCGTGCGGTTAAGTCGGTTCGAGTCCGACATAACCTCCCCCTCCGACTCCGGAGGGGTGGGTATCCAGGGGGATTTCCCGCACGTAATAAAAAAAGGGTGTGATCCTGGTGTCGATTGCCGGGTTAAGAAAAGTATCATTAAACTTTTCTGTTGGAAAATTTTTGTAACTGCAAAAAAGCAACATATATGACAGCATGACACGGCAATCAGTATTTTAGGTGGCAGAAAGCACATGTCTACCGTGGGCATACCGTGGCCTATTATTTATGTGATGAATACGGAACATTTTTTTATGTAGGATACGTCAATATAACTTCAATCCGCCTGAAGGTAAGCTGAAGGAAAAGACGCGAACAGAGCAGCAGCAGAGCAGTAGGCATAAAAATAATACAGCGTATTGTATGATAATTAGTTAAATTTCAATTTTATTTTATTTGGATTATGGCCTATATTTATTCGTTTCATTTAAATGTCTTACCGTACCGTGCCATTTATTATTACGTCTATTACTTTTTTAAGAAATCATGATTTTTATTTCACATTACTTGTGTAGATATTCAATCAACTGAAGGATTTTTTTATCAATAACACACAATCGTTATATACAAGTTTAACTGTATTAATATAATCATGTCATGTTATAATTGAATCAAATGAAAGTATCGTTTCATTTTCGTACTCATTTTTGAAATAGCCGATTATGAAATAAATAAATTTATACCGTCATAAATAAAATTAAAAGAAAGTTAATTAGATAATCTTTTATGAAATCGTATTCGGTTTATTTTGAAATAAATATAACACTGTATCTACTGTAGAAGACGTTGTGACAGTAAGGTTTCACTTAAAAAATAAGTTAAAAATAACTAAGGATATTTAAATTATAGAATTTTATTTAAATTTGAATTTTATTCTCTGGGTATATTAAATATTTACCAGTGTATTGAACTGAATTGATTAAGTGGATTCATATGTACCTCTTCAATTAAGCGGCTTTAGCCTAGTGTCACGCAGGGTTGGTACAGTGTTATAATTTAAGTTTTCCTTCTCTTGCAGTGTTATCGTCTGCGTATTTTTCCGTTGGCGTATTATATGGATTAAACATTCGGATGGCATAGGGTGGCGATACTTGTATTCTTCCTCCCTCACTACACGGATATCTATTATAAATTCCGCGCGATATTGTGCAGATAAAGACACAAAGAAATGGCACACTATCATCTCTGCCAACCCAAGAAGGAAAAAGTCGTGAGTAAACATTGTGCTTTGATTACATTACAGTCAAAGACATAATATATGTATCTGTGTCATAATCTACTTTGTAAATTCACGGAATTATCACATTATTGTTAAATATTTTAAGGAAAAAATATCATAATTAGGTAAGCAACTGGTCTTTGTTTACATTGTTTGTTACAATTGTAATGAATGTGACGAAATGTTTTGTAAAATTAAACTTCAGAACTGAATATAATACACAAATTTAGAACATGTTGCCGTGATGTTGCGTCAAGTTGCGCAAACTTGACGTCATTGCCCGCCAACAGCCGAATTCCAAGAGTGAAAGTGCCTTTCGCCGTCCTTATGGAGGGGAGGACGACCTCAAGAGGGGTGGCAGGGACGAGGGGGCATTGTGTAAAAATAGCACTTGATGTTCAACTTTTAATACTATCAAAATGTAGACTATTTGTGAACTACTTACATACATATAATGCATATAATTTATCATGTAAAGACATTGTTTTTGACTCGCTGTCATGTGTCTTTTGTTCGTTTTTGTTTATTTTCTTCACCGAATATGGCTTAGAAGTTTTGTTAGCTTATTATAAATTAGTTTTTCTATAAGATTATTCATTTTATTTAAGTACCTACCAGTGGTTTGGAAACGTTTTTAGGCCACGGTAATCAGGTCAGAAGTCTACCTGTGTACTATTTTGTCAAAATAAATTTTAAGTAAGTATCTAATGAATCAGATAGCAGTGCGCGGACTAGGGGTCCTAAAAGTCCTTTTGCGGGGCGAGTAGACCAAGTTCTCGAAAATGACGGGTGCGGAGTGAATAAAGTACTAAAAAGTTTAATAGCTGCAAGGAATGTTTGTAACAAAGGATCGCTTACAGGCAGTCTTTTGTCTCTGTCTGCCCCTGAAGGAAACCTACGTGTTGGTATGTAATTATATCTTTTTTTTATATTATTCTTTTAATGACAGACAAATCTCAAAGATTTGTAGTGATTTGTTGTAGATAATTTAAACCCATCTATCCGATTGATATTTTTGTACTTTTTGATTTCTTACTCACTTACGCTTTTTCAAGAAATCAATAGATCTCTCTCTCTCTCTCTCTTCCACTCTTCTTTTACGTCTATTTTACTCTGCTGCTTCAACTAAACACATAATAGCGTGCATAAGGTATGGTGATGCTTATAACCATACCTGTTGAAACTATTCAGCCACTTTCAAGTGAAGCTCGATCACAAATAATAACCTGCAGAAAGACACGGATTCTAAAAACTACACACAACTCTGGAATGGGTTTTCCTTTAGGGTTCAGCCTCTCTAGACAAGTGGCAATTCGCTAGCTGGCGTTTGGTGGAATAGAATGACGAATATATGGAATTTGACGTATATGACAGTCGTTAACGCATGGCAAATACGTCAAATCCCATACATTCGTCATTCTATTCCATCAAACGCCGGTTGGCGAATTGCCACTTGTCTAGAGGGGCAGGAGATTGAACGTCAGTCGATCCCAGGCGAAGCCAAATCCATCATATTAATTATGGTTAGGTACAGACCTGATTTCGTAAAAGATGCGCTATTTAGTCTTTGAATTTGAATTGAATTGAATTTATTTATTTCATTATGCATTGTACAATATTGATATCTACACAGTTTCTTGTCTATAGTGCGTAACAATATGTAGTAAGTGCAAAAGAATCTTAGGTATGTATACTGGTTATACACTTATTCACATTATTATGTGTCTCTAGGTCTTATAAATAAGTATTTAAGTATATTACATAGTATGCGCCTGAACTAGGTAATCCTGTGTTACAGGCGTCCAATGCAATTTCTTAATAATTCTAAAAAGCTCAACATGATATTACTGTTAAATACAACAAACAATACAATGCCAAATTGGGTCACTACTGCTAACTAAAATAACTAATATAATAATAATATATATTATCTTATATCTAGCACTATTCACTTTAGAACACACATTAAGTCCTCTGTATCATCGTAGGACATGCTTTGGAGGGTATTCTTTACAACTCGCTTTACAACAACCACTATTCAGAGGATAAATGCTTGTTATAGCGTTAATCCTATTGTATAGTAGAGGTCCCAAAAACAAATAAAATTTACCTGTGTACTCATGTTTTATTGCAATTCTTTTAGTGCATACAATATCTTTCCGTCTTTTGTTAGAAACTTCAGTGTTATAGGGAAGCGCAGCATGCTGTTTTAGTACTGTGCTCAGTATAAATAACTGGCGGACTGTTAGTACTTCACAGGATTTGTATAAGAGGTCAGTGGGAAACAGGAAAGAGCGGAATATGGCTACTTTGAGGATCGCTCTCTGAGTTCGCTCGACGGGCAATAGCAACGTCTTACCTACTCCTCCCCATGATGTTATACAGTATGTCACTATTGACTGACAAAGTGCATAGTAAACTTGTTTAATCAACATTGCATCTCCGATATATTTAATTTTTCTGAAGACAAATTTCAACTTGCGGAGTCGCTTAATTAGTGCTTCGCTATGCGCTTTAAACGAAAGAGTTTCGTCTATTATAATTCCCAGGTACTTTATGTTGTCTGTTTTAGCTATAACGTGCAAGAAGTTAGGATTTAGGTACTTGTAGTTATGGATTAACCTTTGCTTAATCTAAGAAAGATTGTATACCTAAAGGAGACCTAACCATACTTACTACCAAATTTTATTACGGGACGTGTTTATTATTGGATATTTTTATAACTGGAGATTTTCATTACTGCACATTTTTATAATATTGTGCAATTTTAGTATTACGTTATTTTTTAAATTCAATTCTTTTTTAGATTATTAATAAATTTTAGTCATTAAATTTCAAATTCACAAAAATGTCAAATAGATAATTCAACATTATTACAAACTGTATAACACTTTTTTTGGCCAGAATAGTCGTGCAAATCAGTTATTTGTGTAGGAAATTTAATTACAATACCTACAATTCATCATTACACACGAAGTCATCATTCCACAATGTCTTAAGAAATCATAACGGTAAGAAGATGCGTGTTCATACTGAATCATCAGGTGTAGGCATAAAACAAGTAAGTATAAAAAAATTCTTCTTAGAAATTTTAATGTAAAAAACTGATTAGATTTTTTTTACAATAAAGCATTAAAGAGCTATTATACTTTTTTCTGTGGTTATTGAGAGAGAGAGAGGATAAGTAGAAATTGATGACAATGTGACAGTATTTGGTTAGATTAGTTACATTGCACTGAGTAATTAAATGTAATTAATTTTCTAACATTTTTTTATATGAACACTATCTGCGAGGTGTAGCAGTGAACCGTTAGACTGTTCAAGTCAAAGGTCCTATATTTGATGCCGAATTAGCATCTACACCAAGACAAATGACATTAATTGTTTGGGTGTTTCTATGTATTCATATCTACTATATATAACCACTAGAAACTGTAATTGTTTACACCTCTATACTAAAAAAAATTAAAGGTGGAGTAAGTAACAGAAAACTGTTAAAATAGTTCTATCACAAATATAATATGTTCTTGTTCTATCAATATATGACCAATATCAATATATGGATCAAGCATATGACCAAATTATATTCTAGGGATAAGTATGACGCATTTTTACAAGTAACAATATTCTATCTACTATTTATCACCTACTGGCTTTCGCCCGCGGCTCCGCCCGCGTGGATGTCGGTTATCGCGACCAAACATAGCCTATGTCCTTTCTTAAGGTCTAATCTACACCTATACCTAATTTCATCAAAATCGGTTCAATGGTTACGTAACATACAGACAGACAAACAGACAGACAGAGTTACTTTCGCGTTTATAATATTAGTATGGATAACGTAATTTTATACACACAAACATTGAGGATTTTATACAATTGTATAATGGAATTAGTATTCTATTGATTTCAATCAATCAATTAGCCTCCCGCATTCCACTGACGTAGGCCTCTCCCAATGTTGAGAGGGTTTGACCCACTTTTTCCACGCTGGCCAGACGGGTTGGTACAGGGTCTTATTTCGGGTTTCCCTTCTCTAGCAGTGATATCGTCTGCGTATTTTTCCGTTAGTCGCCTCTCACGACACCCTTCGGATAAGATATAGTGGTGATACTTGTATTCTTTCTCCATCACCATCTATTGATTTGATTCTTTTCTAATATGAATCAGAATTCATGTCAAGTTTCCCGAAGAGCGCATACTCATCCGACAACGTCTTCAGAGTGTCCATTCAAGTGAGTAGTCCAGCCCTGTCACTGGATTTTCAGTCAGTTCAAGCGCGTTTTACTATACTACAGGTATAAATGTAGGGGATTTCCGCAATTGCAGTCTATCATATATATCATAGCGTCGGTAGCTTAGTGGTTAAGGAGTCGGTCTTACGATCGAGAGGTCCCGGGTTCGAATCCTGGCCATTACACTACCGACGTGAACCCACTCCTAGCACAAGCAATTTAGCTTAGTTGGAGGTGTTAGAGGGAATATTAGTAATTTCGATAATTTCGGTTGCTAATATTCTTTTAAAAAAAAAATATAAGTACTAGTTGTGTTGGCATCTTTTTTATATTATAATATATGACAATTAACCACAACCCGCTAATAAACAAATTGAGGAGCAGTCAAGACGGACCATTTTACCATATTGATGTTAAATGGAGATTCCTAACTTGACACTAACGATAGATACCGTACCAGGGTTCTTTATAGAGGATAACACGTGCGCAGGCAGTGCATTCCAGTAGGTACTTTATCGAGTGACAAAGGAAGGTAGCCCCAAACCGCTTGATGCGATAGTATTATTTCCAACATATGATGGTGGCACCGCAGGCTAGTAGGAGTTGTTCTCGATGGAAACAGCGAAGATGGGATTTGTGCAGATCCCTAATGCTTTCTCGGAAATAGAATTAGTCTAAGTTATGCCCAACATTAGCTATCTGGAGTAGAAATCAGCACAGGCATTGGAGATTACTCAAACCAACCGACAGCCGGACAGAAATTAGTCTTCGGAATATCGTATCTAAGGCTAAACATAACATAAACTCACGCCTTTTATCCCCAAAGGGGTAGGCAGAGGTGCTAGCACCCACAATTCGCCGGTTTATGTTTAGGTCCCATGCAATGTAATAGGTGGCGAGCCTCAATAGGCTGTGTGTATTTATCGCAGGTTTATAAGTGTCCAGTTAATGGCAATCCATTAACTGGGCACTTATAAACCTGCGATAAATACACACATAACTTCGAAAAGCATCGAAAAGTGATTGGTGTGTGCCATGGAAAACCTGGGATCAAACCCGAGACCTCGTCTCAGCAGTCCATTACCCATACCACTAGGCTACCGCGGTTGTTGTAGGCTAAACACGGTGTGATAATAGTCTATACGAGTCCGAAATACGAGTACGTTATCGTTTGATCCATTGACGTGAATCCTAAAGAATCTCCGGCTCTACGTTCCTAAAAGCCTTTCCAGTTATAAGAATTAAATAATCTTAGTTGTAATAAGGAAAGTCCAATGGGCACTGCTTTCATTTTCCTTATAGAGCGTTGCAACATCGGATTTAGGCGCCAAAGGTAGGTGGCGAGCAATGAGTCATTGTCTACGGCTGCCTTATATTTAGTATAGTTACTGGCATATTATCTTAATCCCAAGTTGCAAGAGAAACGAGGTTCTATCGCGCGCGGAATTGTATGATATAATCTATGATTGATGGGTTTGAGCTCGTTCGCCGCCACAACAACACGTGCTGTCCTTAAAAGACATCCAAAAAACGTGCTGCATATACTGAGTACATTTTGCGACGGGATTAGGATCAACATATATGACGGTAACTACATCTTTATATAGGTTGGTTGGTAATAAGGTGCGTAGGCATTACTAAAATCTTATTTCTTCTTATTTATTTTTTAATATATAGACGCTATATAGATTCAAAGTAAGCATCGTTTAACTAGCTTAAACTATAGATTCTAGAATGCGAATACTTCGATATATTTTTGTTTTTTTTTACAATTGTACTTACAAGGGAACTCCCAAACCAATGCAAATATACTTACATATATAGCATGTAAACATTTGTACTGAACGGGAGTCAAACACGCGGTGTCTGACATAGCAGTTGAACGCTCTACCTACCGCTACGCCACAGAGGATGTCAATGTGTTTCATCTTTACATGGAAAGTCTACCTACGTCCATCGTTCCTGGTGTTGAGGCTGGCCATCGCAATCCAGCGTGGAAACGCGACAAATGTGATGAGCACCTTTGCACCGGGAGCGATCAGCGGTAGGTTATTCGACTAATACCAAATAATAGGTACTGAATTTTTATAATAGACTTAAAATTAAGGTAACATAATGTATTTATTATTGCATTGTATTTTGACGAATAAAAATTTTCATTAAAAAAATTCTACCTACCTACTTATAATATTGTTCGCTGTTATTTTATAGACAGCGTCAGATATAAATTGACTAAAAGTTCATGATTTTAAAACTCTTGTATTAAGATCAAATCGAACTGTTTTATTGATTCAAATTGTATTATTGTCCGAACTCAATATGTTACCAAAAATCAGAACAATCCCGCAACAGGAACAGGGGAAACCAAAGGAATTAAGATTGGGTATTCTGAGCACCTTGTTCAATCTGACTGTAAGTGAGTCGAAAAGTGAACCTATCTATCATAACACCTACATTATTTTATTATATTTCCCTGACTTAAAAGTCTTAATTACCAATTCGCAACACTTCATTAATCTTTGTAACCGATTAGGCAATTCTGGCGTGGTAGGCGGTTTCACCAATTTTGCTAACATTTATCAATATTATGTTGTCTATATATAGATTTGTCACGATTAATAATATATGTAACTGTTTCCAACAGATATGGAGTTATTTTCTGTTATAAAGACTGTTAATGGTCACCATCCTTTACAGTTTTATTTCTCTCTTTTACCTGCGGACACATTATCACAAACTAGGCCATAGCGCGCGCAGATTAATTTGTAATAATCTAGGTACAAGCTGACCCGGCGAACTTCGTACCGCCAATATTTTTCCGCCCGCGTGGCGTCAGATCCCGTTCCCGCTGCACCCTCTACTATATTAAACATGTATTTTACATTTAAACCTTCTTTTTGAATTACCCTATCTATTAAAAAACCGCATCAAAATCCGTTGCATAGTTTTAAAGATTTAAGTATACAAAGCGATATAGGGACAGAGAAAGCGACTTTGTTTTATACTATGTTGATGATGCTTGTTGAATTTGAGCTCTTCCACGGCCATAGCATCCTGTGCTATCCCTAAAAAGTACCCACGAAACATGTACTGCTCGTATAGACCACATTTTAGATCCAAAATAAATGTTTCGAGGTATGACGTACGTGGGTCGCCATTTTGTAATCCTTGAAGGTAAATAGAAAACTTATAAATTGTATAATAAAGAAAAATAATCAGTTTAAACCAGAAGTGTTGTGTCGAAATTTTAACTTTGTGTTCAGTTTTCCAGCGGCCTTGCTGAGGATTTCTATCAAAGATATGAGGATTAAAGGTTCTTACTAGCTTATTGTTTTCTCCTACACTACGAACAAAAAACCTACCTATATATACTGTCTAGGCCAGCCCATCCGAAGAGGGTCAGATCGAGAAAGATGGTCCTCGGTCAGCCGGGGTGCAAGGGATATGCACTATAGCTACCTCACCTTCGGTCTTGCACAGCGACCCACAGACGGCGTGCGGTTTAGTCGGTTCAAGTCCGACATAACCTCTCCCTCCGGTACGCTAGTACTATTATCTATTCTGTGCCTCCGGCTCCGGCGGGGGTGGTACTCGTGGGAGTTTTCCGCACGTTAAAAAAACTGTTTAAGCCATAGCCAGGCTCCAACGATTTTCAAAAAATTAAGTATACGGGGGGTTTCGGGGGCGATAAATCGACCTATCTAGGATATTTTTTTTGAAAATGTTATTTTATTAAAAAAAAAAAGAAATATGACTCTTCCCGACATAATATTGGCGATGTCAGCAACGAACTGCTTTATCAACACTAAAGCTTCCAACAGATGGCGTTGTTACAAAAAAAATACCGAGCGAAGCTCGGTCATCCAGGTCATGGCACAACTCTTGAACACTAATCTTTATTGTCGTTGGCCTCCATCTCCGCAGTTATATCATGTCGAACACACACCGAAGATCGAATAAACAGTCTCAAGACCAAGTCTCTTGTTTCCTTGAATCCGTCTGCATCCGTCAAGTTATCAGCATAACATGGTGTCAGAAGTGGGATACATCAACCTGCATCAATCCGTACCTTTCTTTCCTAGTAAGGTTCTTTGTGGGTCACTATGAAATAGGTACAATAGTAATATAATAGGTACATGATGAAACGCGAAAACAAACTTATAGTTTTATGTTATAGGTTCCAAAAATAGAGTAAAAATACACGAATTTTTGTTGTTCTAAATACAAATATGTACACAGAGTGGAAGTAGCCGAATGTTCTACCACAGATTCCCTAAATATCTACCGCTACAACACTGTGTTATCAATTACATAACTTCGATCTAATATTCGCTTTGTCGTAATCGAGCTTGGATATAAGGTAAGTAAATACCTACTCATTATAGATAGGTATCTGGGGGCATGGCAGTGCCACCGCCAAGACGAGCCAAGCGAAGCGCAAGGGCACTACCTAGATTTAATTTATTAAAATTTTTAAGATAGAATGCCATCGGTACAATCATTAAACGTACAAAGTTTGAATGTCGTAGCTATTATACTTTAGATTTTATTAATGTCTCAAAACCCTTAATTTCGTCACTGACTCATCACTCACTGATAATCAAAATTGTTAGGGCACTTCTTTAAGTCCTAGAAAGCTGAAATTTGGTATTTAAAGGTAAAAAAAACCTAACCTAACCTAACCCCTGGGATTAGGAGGTGGAAGCACAGATTACCAACTACGGTGGAAGTTTGTATATGAGACTTGCACTACAGTTTGTGCTACATAAGTCAAAATTAATTAAAATATTTCTTATAACAAATAAAAAATACGTAAGTACGTCATAATTTTTAACAAACTTACAAAAATAAACGAAATATTTTGAATATTAATTTGAATGATAAAATGAAAGTCCCACCAAAAACATTTTCTTGTAAAAATGTTGCCAAGACGAGTTTTCGTAGCTTGGCCTGCGAAAAAGTTATCAGATCTCGTATAAAGCCAAGCTTTTTTTTTTTTTTTTTTTTTTTTTTTTTTTTTTTTTTTTTCTTAAAAAGAATATTAGCAACCGAAATTTTCGAAATTACTAAATATTCCCTCTAACCCCTCCAACTAAGCTAAATTGCTTGTGCTAGGAGTGGGTTCACGTCGGTAGTGTAATGGCCAGGATTCGAACCCGGGACCTCTCGATCGTAAGGCCGACTCCTTAACCACTAAGCTACCGACGCTCTATAAAGACTGCACGCTCTCAACCTATAAGCTCTACACTACACCTTAGGTTTAGAGCGTGCAGTCTTAAGAGCTTGGCCTTTAGTAATATGTTATCTGTGGCTAGGCTTTGCTTGTCTGCCACCTAGTGGTATATAAAAAAACCTGTATTATAAATTTATACGTGTTGTAGTTTTGATGTTTCCTTGTTATCAAATAATTTCAGCCCGATCCCTAAGAACCGTTAATATCGCCTGTTCTATTGGGTTTTTACAAGCTTTTATTTAACTTGCAATGTATGTTTGTTCGGGTGGAATCTTACAACTCAATTTTAAGGCACTTGCCCTCAACCGATTGAGCTGAAATTTGGTATGCACGTTCAGTTCGGATGACAATGCAAGAAAAAAAAATAATTAAAGATTGTTTTTAAAAAGGTTTTTCGAATATATCTTATTATAATAAACTACGTTGTACATATGCGTAGATATATAACTTAAGGAGTACATTCGATCTACAGTAACCTACTGTCAGAATCTTTTGTTGATCTCAAGATTTCAAGGGGGCCGGGCTAGTCTTAACCGGGGGTTCAAGGGTGCGGCCGCACCCGGGCGCATAGCCCGAGGGGGCGCAGGCCGAGCTCTATACAGGGTGTAATCGTTAAGTGTGTCCAGGCGATTATTCCGTAACTATTACAGATATCAAAAAACTTTAAATTGATATCGAAAGTACGTTACCTAATGAAAAAAATGACATCAATAACTTTTTAAAAATCAAACGAGAGGTATCTAATATTTTGACATTAAACACTCCCATACATTTAGTATGAGATTAGTAGAAAGGTTTTAGGTACGTACACCAGAAGGGACTTCTCTATCTGGGTATTCTCTTCTGTAGGCGATAATGGCCGCTCTTTTGTTACAATCATATTTGTAATCAATTTTTAGCATATCTCTCTTTTCTCTTTTGGAATATGCCATTTTGCAATCAATAAATAAAACAATCACGATTATTAACGCAAATTAACCTATGACTAACTCATTCCCCTAATCCGTATATACTCTCGCATATCTATATTATATTTATATTGTTTTTATGTATCCATATATTTATATATATTATGTATCTTTATATATATATATATATAAATCTTTATGTATTTATATCTGTCTGTCGTCTTCCCTACACACTTTTCACTAAGTTCTCTACTTCTCACACTCTCCTCTCGCAGGTCTGCTGGAAGAGATTTCTAATAGAAATAAGCAGAGCCTTTGTACTATTATTTCCAACTATGTATCTCCATATTTGTTCGTGTGTGTACATAAATAAATAAATAAAATAAATAAACAACCCGAGATAAAAGTTTTGAATTTAGAACGAACACCAAAGAGCACTGAAAGAGTATCTTTTTTTTGTAGTGTGTTGCTTTTCAGTTAGCTCAAATTACTTAATGCGATATTAAAACACGGTTTATTACTAATTTCAAGTGGTACCTAAGATAATTATTTTACACATGTATCTATTTGAAAATCATCATTGTCATATTATACGTAATCATAAAATAGATTAAGGTAAAATGGGTACTAGATCACTTAAAATAAGGAAACTAAAACCTTTCTACTAATATCATACTAAATGTATGGGAGTGTTTAATGTCAAAATTTTAGATACCTCTCGTTTGATTTTTAAAAAGTTATTGATGTCATTTTACTCATTAGGTAACGTACTTTCGATATCAGTTTTTTTATATCTGTAATAGTTACGGAATAACCGCCTGGACACACTTAACGATTACACCCTGTATATCAATTTTATCAGGATATCTTCGAAATTGACAAACTAACATACCCTGGCCCTATCCCCCCCCCTCTACCCCCTTTTTCGCGATTAAAGGTAGCCTATGTAAAAATGACTAACTTTCATCTCATGGCCCTACTCCCCTCTTCTACCCCCCTTTTCGCTATGAAAGGTAGCCTATGTCCGTTACCAAGCTCTAATCCACCTCTGTACCAAATTTCATTAGGAAATCTACAAAAATGACAAACTTTCATCCCCTATTTCCCCCCCATAAACCCCTTTCTCGCAACAAAAGGTAGCCTATGTCCGTTCTCGAGCTCTAACACACCTCTGTACCAAATTTCATCAAGATCGGTTCAGTGGTTTAGGCGTGAAAGCGTAACATACAGACAGACAGACAGAGTTACTTTCGCACATATAATATTAAAAGTATGGATTACAGATCTTAGAGAAAAATAAATGAAACATCAAAAATTTATTGCGTTTTTTTTGTTGACCGGGGGGAGGGGGCGCAGTCTGAGCTTCGCACCCTGGCGCTATATAGCCTTAAGACGCCCCTGCAGATAAATGTATCGTAAATAAAGTTCTGAATCGCTTCAAGCGAAATTAAACACTTATGCAGGTATAGCTCGAATAAAATGATTTCCTATGTATATTTTTGTGGAGTCCAAGTTAAAAGAGTTTTTTTTTTGCAAATGGCCATAACACACAAACAAACTGCGAAGCTCCTATTCAAAAACACATGAAATGATGTCTAATACATAGGTACTTAACTTTGAAACATCGCAACGGCTTTTGATGTGTTTTTTTTTAATAGATAGTGATTCAAGAGGAAGGTTTATATGTATTATACATGTTTAATATAGTAGAGGGTGCAGCGGGAACGGGATCTGACGTCACGCGGGCGCAAAAATATTGGCAGAACGTAGTTCGCCGAGGTCAGCTAGTAGGTAATATTGGAATAAATAGGTAACTCGAAGCCAACCTACCTCCCTGTACCGCATTCTTTTCTCTTCATTCGAGCGCTAATCCCATTACTTACCAACCTATTGAACCCAGACTCCGTTTATTCCTTCTCCTTCTTCTGGTATGGCTTGTTTAGCTTATAAGGTAGCGTAATCCATCTAATTTATTATCCCAAACCTAATAGGAAAAAAAGGTCTGCGCACGAGATTTTCATCCGTCAAACAATGAATAAACAAGTGCACCTACCTATCTGTTTGCTGGTGAAGTTGGCTTAGATCGAATCGAATCGATCGAAAATTTCTGGGTTCTGGCCCTACACAAACACACTTACGCCAACCACAGTACATTTCATTAAAAAGAACAAGAATTACGTAGATACTACTTTATACTACACTTTTTATTGGATAAAATAAAACGCCTAAAGCTTTCAACTTGTACCTCAACTAGGGCGCAGTTTGAAGGACGGCTACATTCCGAATTTCTGAGTCCATTCGGTCGACTGGTACGGGCGGCACGGCGGCGCCCGCATTAAACGACATCTAGCGCCTAATGACCAAGTACTATAAACATCTTCCTCACTTAGGTATAGGCACTCAAAGAGGAACGCCAGGGTTTAGTCTCATTTTGTTCGTATAATAGTAGGTAAATTAGGTACAGGTACGAGGCTACCAAACATAATTTTATTCATCTTAAATGAGCAGATATTAACGTCATACAGCGCATGTGCGTTATTCATTAATATTTCGCTACAGTCCATTCAACTAAACAGTTAGGTACCTACTCAAGTGATATTCAATGAAATCCAATGAATGAAATGTGTGTTCAGTAGGTACCTAATGCATTGTGATTCTTACACTAGGTGTAATAAGGCCCATTGGCCTCTTATTTGACTACAGAAGATTGATAAAAAGTGGCTTAAGAGACAGACCTATTGTTCTATATTTTTTGTTAGTATCTACTCTATTTACCATTTCTATATTATGCGATGGAATAAAGAATATATTATTCTTATTTAATTATAAAGGTAATTTGGTAAAATATATTTAATATTTTTGTTGCAATAGAAACATTTTCTGCCTACGCCTTACGTGTAATGAAACGCAAAAAATTGCGTAGGCCGAAGGCCCAATGACGTCATTGTGACGTCATAGCTGTTGACATTTGACATTTCTAAAAGTGAGTCTCTTTGTTTTTGGATTCGTAAAATGTGTAGCAATAATATAAATAAACTTAAAAATGTGTTAAAATAAATACAAACGTGTTGCTTTCTTTTTATTTCTCTTGAAGGCTTCTAGATATGCAGACATGTATATAATAACTGCATAAAAAGTACCCAATTTAAAAGTGCATTGGATTTACGTGAATTTTATGTGATATTCCATCAAAATGAAGCCAGGAAAGAGTGTAGATGCTAAAGAGGAGATAGTAGAAGTACATACAGCTGCTCGGTCACCTTCTCCAAAGCAAAAAATAAAGAGATCACGGAGTCGTTCTGGGTCCCGAAAAATGTCCAATGGACATACAGAGACCGCAGAAACGGCAATAACTGAAGAGGCTAGCGATAAAACTGATAAATCTAAACGTGACAGCTGGATAAAGTCCGAACATGAGTCTCTAGACGCAGAGCTTCCTATCCATGATCAAATAAAACAAGGCATATTAGGTTTTGTAGAAAAAGAATTCAAAAAGTCAGACAAGAATCCGTCTTTTGTATTTTACTCTCACGACCCTAATCATATGGATGAGAAATTCATGAAGTCTTTGTCGAGGCCTTCTAGTGGACACAAAGAGAAGCGGAGTCCGTCATATCGGAAAAAGAAAAGACATTCATCTAGACATCGAGATAGAGACTTACATGATTTTGAAATACCTGGATCTAGCCTTAGTGCCTTGGAAAAGGTAATATATGAAGTTATATTTTTTATGTAATTTTATCATCCCTCTAGTAATTAACTGGCTATCTCAAGTTTACACTCTGAAGCCTAAAATCTGCCTATTCTCTTTAATTGATTCGGTAACTTGCGGGAACACCTACCTTACAATGTTCCAACCTGAGAAGAATGTGGCAACGTTAGGCCCAAAAGGTGTTGGGATGGACCTGTATTTTTTGTATGGTATGTTTAGTGGATTATCTTGCTTTCACAATGAACTGTTTCCTTGAAAAATTATTCAGTCTGTTACACTTTCAGATGCATTAAGTAAAAATTGTTTAAAGTAAACATTAATTAATTCAAGAGTACTTTTATAATATCTATTTTCTATTTACCAAATAAAATAACTAAACTTTCATTACGTAATGCCAGAAAATGTAATATAATTATTACAGCTGAATTACTAATTGTTTCAAAGAAGCTCATGAAGTATGTAAGGATGTGGTCCTTACATATCTGGGAGGAAAATGGGCATGAGCTTGTGTATGTAATAAGGAATAATGCATGACAGTTTTGTAAAACACTTGATTTTCAAAGTATTACATGCTCAATGTGGTTAGTAAGTGCTAGTCTCACAAGAGTATTACTTTATTTAAATTAACATTAAGTTTGTAACCATTCTATCTGTGGCAATCGTTACGGGTAGTTGGAGCCCTAAAACATCCAACTACTTGGTGTAACTATTGTTTCGATATCACCAGTGCATTGTGGAGGTCAAATGACAGTTGCTTCATGGAAAATATTGAAACTTTTGCCATTTCATATTTAGACTCGAAGCCAACCTCAACTGTCTTTTTTTATATACCACTTAGGTGGCAACCAAGTACACAGCCCATCTGATGGAGAGTCGTTTCTTTGGCCTATGGACGTGTGCAACACCAAGGGCGTCACACTCGCGCTGCCGTCTCTGTTAGAACAGATAGTTTCTGTCAGTGTAGACGATAAAGCAGGACAAGCCTTAGGTCTTCCCATTGATACGCACAGAACTCTCCATTGAGCTCTGGTTACCCTACTCACCGCTAGGAACACAACACAAGGTTATTATGACCGCAGTATTCTTTAGGGCGGCGATACTACCCCCGTCGGACTGCTAAATTGGGTGGAAATACCTTTGTGTCTTACCTCCTGGAAGGGGGAAGCTAGGAAGGCAATGCTGAATGGTTTTGTAATCATATGTGTGACTGGTTATTTTTTAAATCTTCTATTTAATATAAAAATTATTCTACCTCCCTAGATCACTCCAAAACTTGAGTAAGACTTCTGATTAAATTCATTTTCTCAGGTACTTTGAAAAAGTATTTAATACAGGCAAAATCGTGGTAATAATAATTAACAAAATAAAAAAACTAAATTTCAAATAAAAAATTGCAATCTAAGAAAGGTTTTCAGTCTAAATTGGAAACTGACAAAACTAAGTGGTTTGACATTTAAACACCATTCATAGATCAAAAACATTAAGCTGCAGTAGTATTAAATCTGTGTGTGGGTGTGGGAAGATGTGGCATTGATAACCTTTGAACTTTAGTAGGATTGACCTTTGCCATTTTGCCCTTTAGTTTCAGTTTTAGTGCTCAGAGTGTCTAGGTCACAAAGTGAATCATAAAAATTTAAGGTAGCCTTTTGTCCTTTATTCCCAGTCCTACTAATAGTTTGATTGTTGGTTAGGTTCAAATTTGAAAAGAATTTGTATAAGGACATTCTAAAATTTTGGTCCTATATTGGAATTGTTCAATTACGATATCTGTGATGAGATGGTAGAGCTTTCGACTGGTACATTAGAGATCGTGGGTGTAATTTTCGTTTAGTGCCCATATTTATTTGCATGAATATGTCGGTATTTGATGTATTACTACTATCTATATATATATATACTACTATACTATATATATACTATCGACCCATAGCCGTCACCTCAGTGCTGTGCAAGGTGTTCGAGCACATTATTAACAAACAGGTCATGCGTCACCTTGAAGATCACTCCCTAATTAATGACCGGCAATATGGCTTCAGGCCGAAACGGTCAGCGGGTGATCTTCTGGCGTATGTTAACCATATTTGGGGTGAGGCTATGGACAAGCACGGCGAGTCATTGGCAATTAGCCTTGACATCGCCAAAGCTTTCGATAGAGTTTGGCACAAGTCGCTTCTTTCCAAGTTACCAGCCTTTGGTCTGCCTCCTAGACTGTGCGACTGGGTTGCCGGCTTCTTGCAGGAGCGCCGTATTCGCGTCCTTTGTGATGGACGAGCCTCGGAGTTCTAGCAGGTAAATTTTTTTTTTCTTTTTTTTTTTGAAGGAATTTATTTGAAGCAATTAAAAGTTTTGCACAGTACAATGCAACGATGATATCCGCAATAGTATAAACTGTGACACAGATATCAACGCCCTCTCCTGATTAACAAAGATATTTCAAAATTTAATGAATTACAAACAGTTTCAAGTACCTACACAATATAAAACAACATATAAAAGGGGTATAAAGGGTATAAAAGGGGTGTGCGAGTGTGCGAGTGTGCGAGTGTGCGAGTGTGCGAGTGTGTGTGTGTGTGTGTGTCTTAACAGTAGCCCTCCAGCACGGCTTCAGTGTCGTCATAATTTAGGGTTAGCAGCCATTCTCTACATATTTTTTTACATTTTTTCAATAGAAGTGGATATATCTGAAGTTTTTTATTTATAATGTTGTACAGTTTTGAGCCAATATAGGTGTAGTGTCTACCCGCAACTGCCGTTCGGCGAGGTAATATTTGACAGACTCTGTCAGATCTTCTTTTTGAACTGGCAAAGTTTGGGTCGTAAAATGTTTCTTTGTGTTTACGGAGTGCAGTATTTAAATTTAAAATAAATGCCGGCGTACCGCAGGGATCTGTCCTATCGCCAACTCTCTTTCTTCTGCATATCAATGACATGCTGTCGACCGGCAGCATTCATTGCTATGCGGATGATAGCACCCTACACGAGAGTTATCATGGACGTCCTGCGGATAAGCAGACGCATATCGCGGAAAAAAGGCAGCTTCTTGTCACTGAGCTTGACCGGATCCTGAATCACATTTCCCAATGGGGCTCTGAGAACTTGGTCGAGTTCAATGCCAAGAAGACGCAGGCATGTGCGTTTACAGCAAAGGTATCTTCTTTCCTTCCCCTTCCCACTCTTCAGAGCACGCCACTGCCACTGCAGGACAACCTCAATATCCTAGGTATGGATGTTCGCTGCAAACTGAACAACAAAAACTACATCGAGAGTATCATCAAAGCAGCCTCGCGTAAACTCGGAGTCCTGAACAGAGTGAGACGGTTTTTCACGCCGGAGCAACGGTGTCTTCTTTACTAGACACAAATTCGTTCCTGCGTGGAGTACTGCTCACATCTCTGGGATGGATCCGCAAAGTACTTATTAGATGCTCTCGACAGGTTGCAGCGACGTGCGATCCGCATTATCGGAAATCCTGAGGTCACGAGTACCCTCGAGTCTCTGCAGATGCGTAGAGATGTTGCTTCTTTGGCAGTTTTTTACCGTCTCTACCATGGTGAATGTTCTGAAGAGCTATTCCAATTAGTCCCACCCTCCCCCTTCCTATACAGGACGACACGTGCAGGACTTAGATGTCACCCCTATACGGTGCAGAACATTCCTTCAAGAACCAAGCGGTTCGGTGACTCTTTCCTTTGTCGCACCATTAAGACCTGGAATTCCTTGCCAGCTCACGTGTTTCCCTCTTCCTACAGTCCCGGGTCCTTTAAGCGGGGCGTGAAAAAGCATCTGATGAGGCCGTCAAGCTGAGTGCCACCATTGTTAACATGGCACGTGTATATAATGGTGACCCTCTTTCTTGAGACTTTACCTTCAGCTTACCATCAGGCGAGGTAAAGTCAAATTGACGTGTCCTATTTATAAAAAAAATCCCGAATGAAATCCCGATTGCTTTATGTGGTAATTTATTCTCAACACATATGCACAGTAAACTAAGATATTGCCTGACTAAACTAAAACAATGACTTTTCATTATTTTTAATTCCCAAAACAAGGTAAAATAAAAACAATCGAAATGAGGCAAAATATATAACATTTTAGATTCCTTATTAAATTTCAAATCAATCTTAATAAGCTTTGTGCATGTGTAAACGCAACGTGGACTGAGATAAATGCGATATTCTCTTGCACTCCATACATTTGCACTACGCGGCAGAACGCTGTGACGTCACAGTGTGCTTCGTCTTTGTATGGAGCTTTTTCGGTCGGCTGGAGACATAGAAATTTCAAAATCAAATATCTTTAAATCTATTTATCATAAGAATATTTCACTTCAACAGCTCTTTATATTATTGTAAAATGTATAGTTTACGTTAATAAACAGGAAAAAAAAATAGGACACGAGCCTATTCTGACATCCACCTGATGTTTCGTCATAATTCCCACTCTGGCAGTTGTCAGACATTTTCATTGCCCCGAGCACGAAAAACATTCGACTTAGTAACGTAAACGTGTCGAAAGAACGGAGCATTGAGATTGGTTCACAGTAGACAGGCGGCCAATCGCAATGCTTTGTTCTCTTGATACGTTTACGTTACGAATTCGAATATAATTCGCGTGCTCGGCGCACTGAGTGCCGATCCCGGTTGCATTTAAAGCTTTTACTTAGAAACCTGGGTTTGCTTGCTTACTTCTATGGAAATTTGATTTAGCTTCGCTTGTACGGCACTGACTGACGTCTGACTCTCGAACACAACAAGCCTGCACTAAGGTCTCGTCCGTCAATCAGATCCCGGTTTGCTGGTGAGGTTGATTCGATTGAGGCTAGGTGAATATTAAAACAAAAGTATGGTTTCCAGGTGGACGATTACCTTAAAGAGTACAATAAAGATGAAGTTATTACCCTCAGTGGTGAACTGGAAATCGAAGCGAATGATGTTGAGAACAATAATGGTATCGTTAGGGAGCTCAGGCATAAGCCGCGAAAGACGAGGCGGAAAGTACGAGACGAGAGACAGGACAGCAACGCTAACGGCAGAGATGTTAGCCCCAAGGTGTTTAAGAGCAAAAATAAATCAGGTTCTAAACCGGGTGAGCTTTTTTCTTCTTCATGTAGTTACTAGATACAACTTCACTTTTTTATATGAGTTTGGTGACACTGGTGGCAGACAACATTACTTGAACGATATTTTGCTTCATTACTCGTAGTCCTTTGTATATTGCATGCTAACCCTTCCCCTTGGAGTCTGCGGTCCACTTACAGTCAAGATTTCTTAAGTCATTAATTTGTAACCTAAGTCAAGCTAAATTAAATAGACGCAGCAGAAATAGCTATATGCCAGAATTTAATGTCGGATTTTTCTTTGCTAATTTTACTACACTTTTTCAGTCCGACCCACAGACTTAACAACAATGTTAGAAAGTCTAGAATCCAACATGACGTACCACGACCAGTACATCGATAACCCGTTCTCGTCACCCTCACCGGTGACGTCACCCAATGATGAGAGGCTGGACCCCTTTGGGTCTCGCAGACCCGAGAAAATTTACTTGCAAGGAGGTGGTACATTCAGAGCTGTGTCTAGAGACAGGATTTTGGAGTCGCAGCAGTCTAGAGATGGTGACAAATATTTAAGGTGAGTTACATTCTCCATGACAGTACTTTTTCTACTATTAGGTAGAAAGTTCGGTTAGATGCTCGAGTTCTACTGCGTCGTTTTTGGAGGAAGAAAAGTGTGGTTATAGGTAAAAAGGTGGTTTAAGACGAACAACACAGAGTGTTGAAGAAACGCTAAACGATCTTCGACCCCCTTGAGCGCAGGCTTGGAGGCAATAGATAGGATTAACCATCGCTCTGGCAAAAGCAGACGCGTGAAAGTTTGTAATATATTCTACACTTGCCCTAAAGCAAGGTTTGTAGGTCTCTCCACGGCGAAGAATGTAGTAGTCGACGTCTACCAGGGTTATGGGACGTTGTTCCTTATGATTATGACCTAAAGGGAAAGTCCGAACCAGACCCTCGTCCACGGTATGCTGGAGAAGTTAACTTGAACCCTTATACTCAAAGCTTGGTTCCGAACATATTGGTATAGTCCCATACAGCAAAACTCTTTTATAATTTTACTAACCCGAGAATTTCCTTCCCGTAACTCAAAAGAACCTATTCCAGACATAAAAAGAAGCCTTTTTTGCTTGCCTCATGGGAAGGGGTTACCGTGGTCTAGGGACGTGTGGGCGTCACACTCGCGCTGCCGACCCTGTAGAAACTGTCTTATGCCCTTCTTAAAGGATCCTATATTGTAGTTGCTTGGGAAAACCAAAGCAGGGAGGTCATTCCACAGCTTCAGCGTGTCTAGCTTTTAGTCTATGTTTTATTTCCGATTCTATGATTGCAGAATATACTCTTGTACGAAATTTTAGCCAGATCCGTTTAATCATTTGTGCGTGATGAACGTCTACACAACTTAAGCACATCGTTAAAAATGACTCTTCTTCATCCTTACGTTAATCCCAGTCGCATCCGAAGCTATAAACTTGGAGTCTGGGGTCCGCTTTTACCAGTCCAACTGTGGATTTGGCTAAACTTCGACATTTTCCGTGAAGTGACTGCCATATGACCTCCACCACCCAAGGGCGATATCGAAGCATTACAGTTAGACCAGTTGTTGGATTTAAGGGCTGCAACTACCCGTAACGACTGCGATATAATAGATGTTTGAAGGGCAACCGGGACCGACGGCTTAACGTGCTCTCCGAGGCACGATCAGACCAATGCAAATACCCATATTCATGCATTCAAATATTGGCACTGAGCGGGGATCGAAGCCGCGCATCCTGCGCAGCAGCCGCGTTCACTACCGCTACGCCACGGAGGCTGTGAAACTGTCAAAAGTGACTCTTCCAACAAAACCATCCGTCCTCCTGTCCTTATCTAAGTTTATTTCAGCGCAACATTTGTGCTTTTTTCATTATTCTGTGGTTGCAGTCATCTCAACATTCACTCTCTTCTTAACCATATCATCTTTCACAGAGTCCATCCACCTCCTTTTAGGTATTCCTCTCGTCTTGTTTCCAGTCAGTTACTGCCTTCCTTGTGGCATTACGCATTGCAAATCCGATTCTTCCACTTAAACCAATACTTCAATTGCAGACTAGGCGACCTCACGCCGCTAGACGTGGCCCTGACCCTCCAGAAGGCGTGGCGCAGCGTGGCGGGCGCGTGCCATGGAGTGCTGGGCGGCCTGTCGCTCATGCACCTGCTGCTCATCAGCTACTCCGACAGCCTGGACGCGGGCCACCTGTCCTTCCACTCCGTCGTCACCATGCCTTACGTAGCCACGTATTACTTCTTCTGTGTGCTGTGTTTGCTGTCTGTGTTGGATAGGTGAGTTTACATATATTTAGTAACGTTTATTTTCCAATGGGGTAAGGAGAGACCACATGTTTCCATTAGCTACGATCATGGTATACAAAGTGAATTTAGCTCGACTTCTGGCGTCCTTGAAAGAAATAATAATGATAATTTAAGATTCAAATTCAAATTTTCAAATTCAAATTCATTTTATTTGCTTAAATGTGGTTATACTCACTGCAGGTCCTCAGCAAATCAACGAAGCAGCAAAAGGCAATAAATCTATATTATTCCAGCAGTTATCATAATCATAGCGTGAGCCCCAGTGCCCTAGTTAATATTTGATTTACCTTAGCTGTTATGGAAGTGACCACCAGAGCCTGGTCTGTTAATCAGTTCATATACCGGTTTGAAGGTGAAGGTCGATTTGGGTTTGGAATATCTTGGAAGGTCTTCAAAGGTTTTTCTCCTAAAGTAATGTGGCTAACGTATCCGTACGGTGACGGAGAAAGTATACAAGTATCACCACCACTTCTGAATCGAAGGGTGACTGACAGAAATTTACGCAGACGATATCACTACGAGTGAAGAAACACTCAAAATAAAACCCTGTACCGTCTGGCCAGCGTGAAAACAGTAGGCCTAGGCCAAATTCGGAAGAGGCCTTTGCAATAGGCTAATTAATTTTATTTGAATGTGGCTAGCAAAATGTTTATCTTCCAGACTTGACATCACAAGTATCGACCTAACCCGGGGTCTGCAACCATACTTCCAACCGATAGTCCTGGTGATACTATACACGGCGTGCCTTCTGGTTTGCACCGCCGCGAGGATGTATGACGAGCTGATGGTATACCAGTACACGCCGCTGGTTACTAACCTTACTAGTAACGTTACTACGGTAAGTTGGGAATTTTTTCCTATTTTATAATTTGCTTGTACTTATTTTAATGGATCTCTTATAGTTTCGGTATGTCCGTCTGTCTAGCCATAACTTGAAAGGTGTCACTTGCTGTAATTGTGACGTCGGCAGCAAGTGATTAAAGTGACTCGTAACTCGGTTTTGAATCCGATACCCTCAACCAATTTTGATGAAATTTTGTATATGCGGTTAGTTTAGATGACAATGCATTAATATGGTACCATGAAGCTGTTCTTATAATGGAGTGGGAAGGTCCATAGCAACTCATAAGATAAACTTATTGAGTCTGGACTTATTTGTTTTGTCTTAATAAACTTTCTGGTATAACATGGTATTCAGGGTCTGAAGATGGAGTCAGAAGGTGGTCATTGCAACGCCTAAACTTAACTAGATAAAACTTTCGAGTTTGGCTTCATTTATTTCGTCTTAACTTACGAGTCACTTAAAGCTTGTTTTCAAAAGGTTTTTTATTTAGTAATAATTTTATTTTAGGTTACCCCCTATCTACCACTTGGATGCCGTTTTGGATAGGTCTATTAAAAATATAGTGGTTTTGTGTTTTGACAGCCTCCGTGGCGTAGCGGTAGTGAACGCGGCCGCTACGCAGGAGGCGCGGGTTCGATCCCCGCTCAGTGCAAATATTTGTATGCATGAATATGTATATTTGCATTGATCTGGGTGTTTCTATGTATAATATGTAAGTATTTACAAAAAAAAAAGTATGTTTATCCGCATTCTAGATTCCATAACACAAGCTAGTTAAACTATGCTTACCATGGGTCTAGGGTCTAGATAGCGTTGTGTGAAATGTTGTGGAATATTTATTTGTGGAATGTTTCAATTGAGGAATCTATTTGTGACATATAAAGCTATGATTCCAAAACCGACCGCATACAACAACTGCAGACGCATATCGCAGCTACAGTATATCGCGATCATACATTACTTGTTAAACTTTGATCCGGATACAGGGGATCATTGACAAGTAGCAATGAATTACGTGCAGGTATCTGCTGTATGCGTCTGCAGGTGTCGTATGCGGTCATACATGAGGCCTTTGACATCATACCGTTAAGCTTATAAGGGGGAAGGACACGACGGTATTTCCATCCAATTGAGCAGTCCGACTGGGGAAGTACCTCCGCCCTACAGAATACCGCGGCCATAATAACCTCGTGTTCACTGGAGCTCACTGGAGAGTTTTTGTGCTGTCAGTGGGAAGACCAAAGGCTATTACTGCTTTATCTTCTACACTGACGGCACAGAAACTCTCTGTTTATAGGGTCGGCAGCACGAGTGTGACTCCCCTGGTGTTGCACACGTCCATAGGCCACGGTAACCACTTACCATTAGGTGGGCCGTGTACGTGTCTGCCACCACAGTTGTATAAAAGAAAGTAAACATTTATGATAGAAGCAAGTTTCTACCACACATGTTATTTTTTTTAGCTTTATCCTTGCGGATCTGAGTTCCGTTTTTAGGGTTCCGTACCCAAAGGGTAAAAACGGAACCCTATTACTAAGACTTCGCTGTCCGTCCCTTCGTCCGTCTGTCACCAGGCTGTATCTCAAGAATCGTAATAGCTAGACGGTTGAAACTTGCACAGGTTATGTATTTTTACTGTGGCTAAACAACAAATACTAAAATAAAATAAAAATATAAAATAAGTATTTGTTTTTTCACCGTTTTTGTACTTGGCCGGTTTTTATAGCTTTATGGAGCATGTTAATAGGTATGCCAAATGTCAATACAAGTTCTAAAGTAAAAAAAATCGGTTGAATGTTTTTTACTTTAGAACTTGTATGTATACAAATGTACTGTTTTTGTTGGAGTCAAAAATACCTATTTAAACTTGCTGAGAGTGCAAGCGGACGGAGCGGTTGTTGTAAAATGACGTCACACCGTCATACGCATCGAGTACGTTTTCGCATCGCACGTTTACTACTATAAATCTGAAACTAATTGACGTATCGAAGTAATTCTTTCACCTGTATTTTTTATTTTTTACAGAGAATATGGAGAGCTAATTTTTAAAATTAGTTAACATTCTAGTTCTTGTAGTTAAAATTCAACCTAAATCTATTTCTGTTTCAGCCCACAATACCAACATTCTACCACACATGGACCCACTTCTCGATATGGCGGGCTGTCCTATCGATACTAGGGTTGGTATACTTCATTATATCCAATCCTCAGGACCTAGTATTTAATAATCTAAGTAAGTTACTACAGTTCAAGCATACGCTGCAGAGTATTGGATGATTGTTTAGCGACTAATCTTAAGAGATGTTATAAAATGTTTGAGACGTATTACGATTTAACGTGATCAGTTTTATTGTAGCGCTATTTAAAACTAAAGTACGCGTAACCTAACTAGCTAATAATATGGGCTCTAGGGTGCAGAAATAAACTACATTTTGTTTTGTCATTTTATACCCAAGTTATACTTATGTACTATAGTCTGTTTTTTTAATTTCAGATAGTAAAATGACATTTTCTGTGTTTGCCGGTTTATTGCAATCAAAAAATAGTCATGTGCCACCAGTATCGAAAGTTGTCGATAAATTAAATTGAGTACAGACTTTAGTAGGTTATTTTATAGTAAGCTTATATGGACAGTGTACGAAATTAAAAAACTTTTTTCTTAAAATATAATAAAGCCAAACAACTTGTATCTAAGCCACAAACATTGTCGATAGTTTCGAGGCGTCACTAAGCACTAAAAGCTGGTATCATTACTCGTATTTCACAATTTAACATTTACAGCTGTCAATTTACTTTCTGAATTAAAAAAAAGAACAGACAATACCTATGTATTATTATTAGTTGTCTAATGCAAATAGACATACTTACGCCAAGAACTTTTTGCACTGGACGGCAATCGAACTAATCTCTGATGTAGCAATCGATTGTCAAGACCCCACAAATGTTGTCGAGTGTAACCTGCCAGCAGTGGTATAGGTGTGCATTGTGGGTGTAAGAGTGGATTAACACTGGTGGTGAAGTCTCCAGGATTCGAACCCGGGACCTCTCGATCGTAAGGCTGACTCCATAATCACTAAGCCATCGGAACTTATTGGTGGCTACTAACACGGGTATCGTGATTAATGAAAGAATATTCCATTGCACAAAATCACTAAATATCCTAAACTATATCAAAAAAATGTTATAGTTAGCTTGTAATGTGTTTTAAACTAAAGACTACAATAATTATAATGTAATGTTCTATATCAAAACACAAATAGGTACTAACCAAAACATTATATTAAAATACCCAAAGATATTTTTAGAATCTCGATGTCATATATCACAAGAACTTTATTTTGCTTAGCGTAAAGTATAAAATTGAATAGCCTACGATAGAATATAAGGTAGTTTTGTTGATATTTTACATGAAGACTGTTCTTTTTTTTATTTAAGTTATGTATGTGTTTATATTTTAAAGGAATTACCTATCATTGTTGTACACTATTAGGCAGAAATAATACTTCTGTGCAAGAATAATATTGTGTCCGGTTTGTTCAAGCGGGAATGAATTTTGAGTTCAGAACGGAACATAAGACGCAAACGAATTAATTAATTTTTGACCCCCTATAAGTATAGCGTGCTGTGTCTCGTAATTTCAAAATTCTTGTCCCCACCCCCATCCTGGTATCCATATTACACACATTAACATGGTCTAGGGATATTTCAATTAAACCTAAATAACTAAAATGCTATTAACTTTTTGTTAAGACACCTAAGACAATGTTGATGTTTGTATTATTATAAATGGGAAAGTGTGTGTGTGTGTCTGTTTATCCGTCTTTCACTGAACCGATTTTAATGAAATTTGGTTTAGGGGTAGATTAGACTTTGAGAAAGGACATAGGCTATATTTGGTCGCGATAACTGACATTCACACGGACGGAGCTAAAAGCTAGTCTATTAAAAATGAAAACTGGTCACTGTATATTTTACATTCCCTGTGTATTATTTAAACTAAGTAAAGTATGTATGTAATGTTGATAATTATATTACTTGTATTGTACGTACCCTATTGTAAATATGAAATTATATCAAAACTAGTCGTGCGTTTGCCAAATATGGAATAAAAACATCAGTGGAATATATTTTTAAATGATAAATTACCTATTGCAAAATTATTTAATAAAAATAATCTCTATGTATTTCAAAACCTTACATACCAAATACGTTATTTACATTTAACTCAAGCAATACTTAATAAAAGTAATTAACATAATATCTATTCTTATAAGGGACCATCGCTAGTCTTAATACTTTGCGGCAGCTGACATTAAAATAGTAAGTCATTATAGAAATTCTTATCATATTATATTGCTAAAAACAGTTGCTATATAGTTTTAAAATATTAATGAGTGTATGGACCTATGTAGTGGTCACAGACAGGCTGCCGGTCAGCTGTACTCACCCTATGTCCACGTTTCAAGGCATAAGCGACAACGTCAAGAAAATCACGGTGCGGTAATTACAGTGCATTGTTCACTGAGGGCAGAAAGTGACTGAACACCAACGAGGATAAAAATTGAACTTCAAACCTAGTCCACTTCAACTGCCACCAACTCCACCCCGAAGCCCTTTGAGTCCATATGGACTTCGCTCCGATTCCAAACTGACTCCACGCCGACTCCACTTCGACTTCATATACCGACTTCACTCAAGATCCACTGTCCTAGGCCAATCAACTGGCTACTTTAACTAGTTGGGAGCGATTTAATACACAAATAAAAATAAAAAACCCGACTGATGCTGAAAAGATCGAAACAAGTTTCATAGCAGGCGGTCTCTGTCTGTGAATCTCAAACCCGATGAAAATTAATGGGTACCGCCTGCTATAAAGGATGTTTCGATGTTTTCAGCATCAGTCGGATTTTTATTTTTAATAATTTATTCTATTTTATACTTTTTAGTTATGACATAATATATATTCTTGTTTTTCTCCTGCTATCTGCTCTCTGAAAAGACTTATAGGAGGTGCAGTTTAGGCTACTGAGCGTGCCAAAAATTTGATTTTGTCGCAAATATCCGTCACTTTGTTTTTTTTTTTTTTAATTTATTATTTTGATATACCCAGTGTCACTCTCACAGTAAATACGAATCTACCGACACCTCAAGCTAAAATCCACTAAGCCGTTCAGGCTGCAGAGCGTGCCAAACAAATTCTACATACATACATACTCTTGAAAAATATAACCGTCCTTCTGGCGCAGTCGGGTAAAAAATAGAACAATAATGAATTTTCATAAACTTTATCCAAGCAATGACGTACTTTCTGCCTTCTTTTTGAAAGAGTAATAAAGTAATTTCTAAGTAGGTTTAGTATAAAAATATATGTATTCGAAGTGGTTTAGGACCATTTTTCTACAAAAAGTCGATGTCGCTTGCGTCCTTTCATTCCATTCCATAATTGTCGATAATTATGGAATGTGAAAATATAAATATTATTAAATGTACCTATTGCTGTTCTAGTCGTTAAGAAATAAGATGAGAGATATTTTATGTATCGAGTCGTGGCTGTGTGACACCCAAACATTCCGCTCGACTGTACTGTAGACTCCTACACAAAAACACCTTTTTGACCTCATTTTAAAGACCACTAGAGGTACAGTTTCAGCGACATTTTGTACTTATAGTACTATAGGGTAGTTTTCGAATCAGAATCGGTAATTATTGTGTGTGTGTATCTGTCTGTGGCATTGTAGCTTCCGAATGGTTGAACTGATGAATCAACATAAACACATTTACATTCCACAATCGAGCCCGACAGCACCACACGACATTTTATTTGATCTAAACCTTACCAAAAAAAAATCCGAAGTCGGCTTAAATGGAAGTCGGGGTGGATTATCCGTATTATTTGAGATTATATATTATTAAAATGAAAAATAGGGATAAGCTCTACTTACTTTTATTCGACGACATGACAGAGACAATCACAGAGTAAAGTAACATAGACAATTGTCCGATGAATATGTTTAGTTACTACATAGATGTTACAATATGTGTTGCGTTTGATTTAACATCAATTTAACAGGCTTACTTCGGATTTCTTTCAGTGCGAGCCCAAAATTCGGAAATATGATTCGTGGTAGCCCCCAATTTCATTATGACGTCATACCGTGGCATTGTCAAATGATTAACTGATATTGTATCAAGTATACGCGAATCTCACTCATTTTTTTTTTTATAATTTTATGAATTAAAATCACACAAAACACGCCAGTTTTGCGTGATCTATTCCGCTGCGCAATCCTGGACGCTCCAAGAACGCGCGATTAAGTGGCCGTATTAAGGGGACTGATGTCTGATGCAAACCGGTCATGAGATTTCACCCCGTCTAATGGTTAACTGACTTGAGGAAATCCTGGTTGTCACAGCCACAATCCGATAAGTAAATAAATAATTTAATAAGTAAAATTATATCAATAAATATTATAAAAAACGTGTATTAGTATATAACATAGCATTACAAAAGTTTGATAGATATAAAATAGTACCTATTTCTCTGTGTAAATGTTAAATATATTAACAAAAAGTAGTTTTGAGGCGCTGTTAGATTTGAACAACATTCAGCTTTTAAGCAATTTCATCATGTCTATTGCTCTGACTAAAAGAATAATATAGGTGAATCGCATAGAACTAGCGTGTGAAGCCGAATAAAGTATTGCTCTGGACTAGTCTGACCGAAGCTTGGGCCGAAGCCTTGGCTTCAGTTTCGGCCGCAGCCGAAGGTTTGCAAGTTTTCAATATTTGAAATTGAATGAACGGTGCTAGAGCGAGACGGAGAGTGCGCAGTGTAGAGCAGCATTTCGCCAGCCCGATCGCATCAACGTAGGTAAACAATACCTACTGCTTTGGAGCGTCCATACTCGTATCAGCTTAGGGGATCTTAAGTATTTGTTACTATGTACAATAAAATGTATACACAAAAAAAATAGTACAAATTACATAAATTGTATGTAATTTATTCATTACTGTGAATTAATATAGAATACGTAAGTTAAGAATACTTTTGGTAATACGTTTTGTATTTAAGTCTGGGGAGTTTTGTCTGTAATATTACAGACAGCGTATAGGTCTGTAAGGGGGCTTAGGTTAGAGCAGATACCCAGCGTATAGCACAGCTAGGTCAAGACCTACTGGCGACTGGCCCAAGCCGTGCAAGACAGTTTCTGCCAGCCTTTGCTGGCCCCGTTGCGCAACCCTGATGGATCCCTGGCCCATGACTGGCCCATGAACCGCAAAATAAAGCCAATTTGCTGGTGCATCTCTTTGCGGCCTACTCACGTATTGGAATTATTAATATTGTCATATGCAGCCACCGATACTACCCAATAGTGACCACACAATGCCTGATATCCATGCAGCGCGATGTCCGTGCACTACTGTAATTAATCTATGTCTGGAAAGCCAGTGGTCTGGATGGTATTCCAGCGGTGGTTCAACAAAAATGTGCACCGGAGTTATCTCCAATTATTATTATGTGACTATGCCGGTTTTCCTACATCCTCGGTAGCCGATCCCCAAGAAAGCAAATCGCTCTGACACATAGCCCTCACCTTAACGCTCTGCAAGATATTCGAGCACATCATTAACACACAGTTCATCATCGTACCCTTGATGATCACTCCTTAATTAAAAATGGTTTCAGGCCGAAACGATCAACGGGCAATCTTCTGACGTACGTTAACCCTACCTAGGCAATTGACAAGCATGGCGACTCACTGGCAATTGCTCTTGACATCGCCAAGGCTTTTGATAGTCTGGCATAAATCGCTTTTTTTCAAGCTATTGCGCCAGGGCATAATATATGCTGGAACTAAAATGTACTCAAAATGCGCTTCAAACGTGAAGAACGCGTTTTTTGGGAGTCTTTTGAGGCTAGCACGGGGTGCTACGGCTACTAAATCGAATTGATCAAGCATAGATTATATTAAAATATAATTAGCGCGCGCCAGGGCTTTGTTTATCTCCCGATTTCGTAGCCCACTCTCTTTCTTTTGCATATCAACGATATGCTGTCCACTGGCAGCATTCATTGCTATGTAAACGATAGCACCTTACATGGTATCTGATGAGGCCGTCAAGCTTAATGTCTTGTGCCAACATTGTAACATATGTACCATGTCTGTAATGGGGGCCCCTCTTACCTGAGAATTTGCCTTCAGCTTACCATCAGGCGAGGTGATGTCAAATTGAAGTGTACTACA
Organism: Eilema caniola; assembly: GCA_949126895.1. Taxonomy (NCBI): domain Eukaryota; kingdom Metazoa; phylum Arthropoda; class Insecta; order Lepidoptera; family Erebidae; genus Eilema; species Eilema caniola. Next base: position 4,532,148 of record OX421469.1, on the reverse strand, counting down.
TAAAAAATAAGTCGCTTAATTCAGACGCAGAAAGTGCACATCATTTCCTTTTTTTAATCATCACACATTCAACCTCGGATTCGGCCAGCTGCGGTCGAAATGCTTATTTAGTATTACTTTACACGGCTAGTTCTATGCGTTCTGTGCATTTATTCTTTTAGACAGAGGTCTTTTGCTGGTGGGTCGAGGTAGCTTGGACCAGAGACCTAATCACCATTTAATAATAATATTATTTCAATCTTACTTTAACTATTAATAACCCTATGAGGGTTAATCTCGGAACGCTGTCGTCCGTTTAAATTTGTGTATTGTACAAATGTAAAATCTAACAAATTAAATAAATAGATATAGGTATCCATTACAGTAAGAGGATATTGTTTTTTCCAGTTTGACCATATGACATTAATATCCTGAGTATCCTGACGGCCGCTGAAGGTCCGATTTTAACTGTGGAAGTAAGATTAAAATAATACTACTAGAGGTGGTAGTAGCCCCCTCCCCTCCCTCCGTGTGAATCAACATCTGTCACATACATTGTAGGCTTCCTATAATATTTATAATTATTATTAAGTAGGTACTTACGACTGTTGACAAATGTAATTCAATTATAAAATTGATTTGTGATAACTTGTTTACTTGTTTTATTTCTAGATAACCTAACCTAACCTAACCTAACTACCTACCTGATGATGCCACAGGTGCCTGTGTCTTTAACAAAATAAAAGAATACATGTATAAGCGTTTTTTAAATAACACGACTAAAATGATGACCTAACCTAGTTAGGTTAGGTGGTTGCACTCTTTTCGCCCTTAATCTCTAAAACAATTCAACGTCTTAAAGAATTTTTGAAAAGTTGGAGGGATTTCAATCCTTTATGGGGGGAGATGTTAGTCTCAGGGAATAAGTACACGACACGTGGTGTGAGTATAAGTATATTACGATTTACACTGAACTTATTACATAAAGTAACCGTATGTGAGTATTCGATAGCCTAATAGTTAAACCACTTCGAACAACGCATTAGGGCTCCGGCTAGCGAGCGAGGTACGAACGAGCGTGCGATGCGTGTGCAGTTGCGCGGTTCCCGGTCGACTGACTCTAGCAGCCGTATTAGTAAACCGCACGCGCAGCGCGAGACGTACCTACTTGCGAGAAGTAGCGTTAGAGGGAGACGCATAGTGTGCAGGCAAGCGACCACGCGAAGCGCGAACAGCGCGATTAGGGATGTGGGTTGCTATATACCCCCCCTCCAGTTCTGGAGAACGCCCTCGCTCCTGGACTGGCGAATCATCCTTTTTAGGAGGACGTCCGCGATTCCTTTTTGGAATTACGGGTTTTGGTAAGGTGTCCTCTCTACCTTGATAATGGGTAAGATCCTGAGTGTGATATCTACCTATGATTTGACTAGGCTGTTCTGTATTTGCAATGGTGTAGGTCGTAGGGCTAAGCCTCTCTACAATCCTGTAAGGGCCATCGCGACGTGGGTAGAATTTTGAAGTAAGATCCTTAGATCCCTTACTCAACAGGTGTGACTTAAGCATAACTAGATTATTTACCTCAAAGGTTTCTGATGGCTGACGCGATGCATCGGCGTACTGCTTTGCCTTATCCTGTTGGATTTCCACTCGTTCTCGAACAGCTGATAGTGACTCCAGGAAGTTACTAAGGTAGGGAGTGATTTGAGGAACAAAGTTATCTTTACTCAATATGGCACGGTGATCATGTATGACCTCTGTGGGGGACTGCATTTCTCTGCCGAAAGATAAATAAGCAGGTGACTTACCAGTTGTGCGACACTTCGCACTATTTAGGGCAAAACGAATCACCGATAACTTTTTTGGCCAAGAGGTATGGTCATTTCCCACGAGATGTGCTAGCATTGCCTTTAAATCACGGTTTTTCCGTTCTGCAGGGTTAGCTTCTGGATGATAGAGTGGAATAAAGTTTTGTTTAATATCCAGTACTGACATACACTGCTGCATTAATGCCGAAATGAACTGGACGCCGTTATCAGAAATAATTCTGCGAGGTAAACCATATCGCATAAAGTATTCCTCAATAAGGATATGAGCACAGGCTTCTGCTGTGGCTTCTTTTAGAGCAAATAGCTCTATCCAACGGGTAGCTGTATCCTCAACGAGCAAGATCCATCGCTCCCCCTGGTCTCCTTCCGGTAGAGGGCCAAATAAATCTATGGCCAAAACCTCGTTACGCTGATTCATAACTGGTGTCTGGAGTAAACCGTTTGGTGTTACTTGCCTTGTAACGTTGGCAGTGGATGCATGCTTTGACATAATCGGTGATTATTCGGCACATCCCTGTGAAATAATACAACTGAGCTATTTTATGGTAGGTTCTAAAATACCTGGGTGACAGGCAGTTGGAGAGTCGTGCAACTCTTTTAGAATGTCTGGTACTAGACCGGCAGGGATTACTAACTGAGGGGATTCACTATCAGAGTCCGGATTAAAGCGGTACAGGACGCCTTGTGTAGTGATATAACCCCTTTGTAACCACCTTTGGGCAGCGACATCGTCAGATCCTTCAAGTTCTCTAATTATTTTTTCTACTTCTGGATCTGAAATTTGTTGTGTACGAAGTTCGTCGGGTGTCTTTGTAGGCAGATCACAAATCACAGAGCAAACACCGCAGTTGTCGCGAGAGTCACTCGAACAAATCGGTCTACTCAGCGTGTCTGCCACAAGGTTCGCCTTCCCTGGCGTATATTCAAATTTAATATCAAAAGATTAGAGCTTTAAAGCCCAACGAATTAATCTACCTGTTGGTGATTTTAGAGACAGCAGCCAACGAAGTGGTTGGTGGTCACTGCCAATTATGACAGGTTGGCCGTCTATGTAGGGTCGAAAACGCTCAACCGCCCATACTTCAGCGAGTGTTGCGCGCTCCGTGGTGGAGTAATTGCGCTCTGCAGCGTTGAGGAGTCGGCTTGCATATTCGATAGGCCTTGCCTGATTGCTATCGCTCTGTAATAAAACTGCGCCTAAGGCGTAGTTACTTGCGTCTGTGCGCAGGATAAAGGGACGACTGAAATCGGCTTGAACCAGTATGGGAGCTGTGGTCAGTAGACGCTTTAGCTCGGAAAATGCTTGGGACTGTTCTGAGCCCCAAGACCATTCTTGGTTCTTTCTAGTCAAACGGGTTAATGGTTCGGCAATTTTTGAAAAACTCGGTATGAATTTTCTGAACCAAGAACATGTTTGTAGGAAAGTTCTCAGGTGCTTTAGATTCCCTGGTTCCTTCATCTCAGTTACAGCCTTCATCTTCTCGGGGTCGGCCGAAATTCCCTGTTGCGTTATAACGTGACCAAGGTATTTGACGCTTGCTCTAGCGAAGACACATTTCTCTCTATTGACATGGAGATTGAACTCGGCCAGGCGTTTAAATACAATTTCTAGGTCTTGCAGGTGTTTTTGGTACCCCTGAGACATAATCAACAGGTCATCTAAATAACATAACATAGTTACCTCTTGCAATGCAGAGCAGGACCGTAGACGATCAATAAGACGCTGGAACGTGGCGGGCCCGTTACGTACCCCATATTGATACGGGTTGTCCCGGAATCTTGCCTCTTGTCCCGTGTCCAGGAATTAGCGCTCATTGTCCCGGATTTTGAAAAGTTATTATTTTTTAACAAAATAAACTAGCAACGAATGGAATGACATGGCTGCCGGTGAGCGAGTGCGGGCGGCGCGTGGGACGGGTGTGTCTGTTGCGTAGGGCGCATCTTTGTTTGAATCGGCCGCTCACTTGTTGTAGGTATTGTGTGTTTGTCATCAAATGCATCCTCTATGTTCCGTGAAAGGCGAAGTAATTGACTAAAATCTGTGCAGTCTTCTCTTCGAAGCCTTTTCCTTATTCTAGAGTTGAGGAGACCATACGTCATGTCTATCTGTGCAGATTCGGATACGTCACCTCTCGGTAATCGTGAAAAAAGGGCGCGAACGCGTGCCACAAATGCATCTGTATTCTCCTCTCTCTGTACTGTTGAAAATATTTCTCTATAAATACGATGCGGTGGACGGCGGTCGCCGTATGCACTTATCAAGTTTTCTTTAGCCTGCCGCCATGTTGACACAGTATGTCTAATTCCTTGCCACCAAGTAGCGGCTTCGTCCTTGAATAAGTAAGCTAATCCGCGTATAATAGTTGAGTCCGAAACTTGTGCACACTCGCTGTATGCTTCTATACCATTGATAAATGCTTCTACCGATTCGTTCGGTGTGCCGGAGAACGTGGCTTTGCAGTGAGCTAGGGTGCTTTGCCCTGAAAAACCAAATGACTTTCGCGCGTGGTACCGAGGAAAGTAGCTCCCTGAGCGCTTCAGTCTGTGAACGTTGAAGGGCAGCTATTATAGACGTTACGTGCTGAGTAGAAAACGTAGCATCGGTACAAGGCCGAAAGGACGCGATGGCGCCATCTTGAAACACCGACTCGGCGGGCGGCGGCGTGCTCGGTCGCGAGGGAATCGGTGATGTGTTTTTGACATCTTCACCTTGTTCGCCGCGATCCATGCTAGCCGCATGCAGCGCAGCTTCTTGTCACTGGCATGATCACTGATATAGTCACTTAAGTCACTGGTATTCGAGAAAAACGTTGGGCGCCATATATGGGGGGAGATGTTAGTCTCAGGGAATAAGTACACGACACGTGGTGTGAGTATAAGTATATTACGATTTACACTGAACTTATTACATAAAGTAACCGTATGTGAGTATTCGATTGCCTAATAGTTAAACTACTTCGAACAACGCAGTAGGGCTCCGGCTAGCGAGCGAGGTACGAACGAGCGTGCGATGCGTGTGCAGTTGCGCGGTTCCCGGTCGACTGACTCTAGCGGCCGTATTAGTAAACCGCACGCGCAGCGCGAGACGTACCTACTTGCGAGAAGTAGCGTTAGAGGGAGACGCATAACGTGCAGGCAAGCGACCACGCGAAGCGCGAACAGCGCGATTAGGGATGTGGGTTGCTATACCTTACTATATCCCAGAGGCAACGAGATATTTGCACAAGGCTGCTTTTAGATAGGCGCCATTATGATGGCGCGAACGACAAAAATACGAGGGTAGAGGCAAAATTACCAGGCTCCTTGACAAGTGGCAATAAATGATGAATATGTTACAGTAAAAACGCGTTTTGCCGAATTTTTATTTAATCTTTACCACTGATATATTTGATTTTCAGTTAAAACTAGTTGTCACATCAAGCTGTACTTAAAACTAGCATTAAGAAAGTTATATTATGTTAGTATTAAGAAAGTTAGTTGTCACACCAAATATCACAGAACGACAGTGGCGAACTTTACTTCAACTCTTAAATAGTACATGGGCGAATTCATGTACCGGAGGAACATTTTGAAAAGCCTCCATCTGATGCTGCCCGCTTTCGCAGATTATTGCGAGATATTAAAAGAGTTTATCCTTGACGTAATAGACGAGGTATAAGGGCAGATAATTGCAGGTGCCGACAATACCGCTAATGCCTACAGAAATTCTAATAGGGTTCTGTGGGAACAATAGACCTTTTCGTACAGTAGGTACCTTTGACGCTCTTATTATACAAAATTGTTACTTTGTATTTTCGAACATTTGGTAAAGGCAGATACCTACTTCTCTGAAATACTTCACTTTTGTAACAGAATCTAAATAAACTGAATTAAATGAAAGTTTTATCATTTTTGGCGCCGCAGCTGGCTCGCTTCGCTCACTCAGCTCGCGCGTTGTGTTCACAGTACAGTTCAAACCTAACCTTACCGACAGCAATCAAATTTAGCCGAACTCTGTATAAACGTACGTCATAGCTAAAGGCATGGCCGACTATTTTTTAAAGTAGTTCCAAGGTTACCAAGGGCAATGTGACAAAATCATGTACAAAGTCAATTACACAAAGGTCAATGTCACAGAGGATAAGTTCACATGGAAGTCAGTTGGCAAGATCAATAATCCCAAGGTTAAGGTCAATGAACTGTGTCGTGTACCCTTGTAGTATACCACCTAATCCCGAAAGTATGATGAGGCGAATCTTTTTGGGTGAAATTTTTCTAAGTCCTGTTTCGTCGAAATTTTTCAGTCTTTTTTATAGCGTACTGTCACGTACACTCCAACCTGTGGTTTCGACCGGGTAAGTGCCGGTTCCATGGTAATATCGGAAGTAAATGTAGCCTATACTTATTACTCGGAGATAATGTAGCATCAAATGGTGAAAGAATTTTGAAACCAGTCCAGTAGTTTTTGAGTATATTCTTTACAACTTAAAATATTTCCTCCTTTTTGCATGCAGCACGCTTTTTTGAATGCAGATTAATAACTATTGTTAATTTTATTCACTTATTGTTGGTATTATAGGTTTTTCCACTGGCTTATTACCTTTTTTGTGCCTGAAATAATTTTAATGTAATGTTTAATCCATACTAACATTATAAATGCGAAAGTAACTTTGTATGTTACGCTTTCACGCCTAAATCACTGAACCGATTTTGATGAAATTTGGTATAGGTGTAGATTAGACCTTGGGAAAGGACATAAGCTATGTTTGGTGGCGATAACCGACATCCACGCGGTCGGAGCAAAAGCGGGCAAAAGCTAGTACTTGATATATTATTTGTGCAGTTTTTTTATAAAAGCCGGTATGTAGGTAGTTGATTTGTTATAATATATATTACATAATTTATCAATGTTACAGATTTCCATTGTGAATAATGAATAATACCTATCCTTATTATTTTCATGTAAATTTTGAAATCTAGTATTTACAGGTTATTACATTTCCTGTATTATCCCAATTATCCCACATCAATGTCATTTGTTTTTGCAATACTGATATTAAAAAAGATAATTTAACCGATGTACGTAAAAACTGTACAATAATATAGCTATTACATCACAATAACACATAGGTAGGCTACAATTTATAACGATAACCGATATTATAGCGATAACCGACATCCACGCGGGCGGAGCCGCGGGCAAAAATAAAAAAGCATGGACAATAAAAAAAAATATAAAAAGGTGCGTTGTAAGAAAGAAAGAAAGAAAATAAGTTTTTATTGCGAAAAGGAGCACATCATTAAAAGGAAAATCGATAAATAAATATATAACAAAATCACCATGCCAAAATATCGGTGGACCTGCAGCAACTCAGGAGGCGACCATGTCCGAACTCCAAAGCGGTTCTCCTATAATCCATTCTCTACGGTTTTGCGGCAAAGATATTTTTTTATTTATTACTTATCTGTGGTCGCTGCCTGAGCAGATAACGCGGCGCGTGTGACATGCACGTGACAAGATTGACATTTTGTGATTCTGCATAGGTACTTGGTCCGAAATAAACGCATATAAAATAGGTACCCACCTAGGTACTATTAAGCTACTAAGCTAACGAGATTAAGTATAGTTGGAAATAGTAATGCTATATCTCAAAATAAAACATGTTCTGGTCTTATTTCGGGGTAGTACCCTATCATGAATGGCCTACGCATTAGCCAGCCAGTTTTTTAAATAAAGTAAACGTTACGGCTTAATATCATTCAAGCCATTAATTCAACGACGCTGTTTAGTTAACAGCCTAGGCAGTTAATTGAACGGCTGATTAAGCAAGTTGGCTGCGACATTATATATCGAAAATATCAAAGATCGGCCAAATCCGCAGTTACACTGCGAAAAGCGAACCCTAAATAGACCCCGAGGTGAGAAGCTTCGGATGCGTTTGGGAAGTCTTAAAATAATAGGGGTTAAAGTATGAAATTGCCGTTTCATTGTAATAGGTACTTCGAATTGACATAGAACCTTCATGGTTTGAGATTTTTGAGTGAAACTTTTTCCACATGGTACCTTCATTTAAAAATGTGCAACATTCGATTATCGACTTTCAGTTGTTTTTTTTATTCAGCTTAGACAAGAAAGATGGATACTTCGAAAATTCGAGTGATTTTTGAGTACGAGTTCCGACGCGGAACTAACGCGGCAGAAACAGCTCGCAATATCAATGTTGCGTTTGGAGAGGGGACTGCTAATGAACGCACCGTGCGATTTTGGTTTAAACGCTTTCGTGATGGAAACTTTGATTTGAAGAACGAACCACGAGGAAGGCCGTCCACACAGGTGAATAACAATGAATTGAAAGACATGGTGGAAGCCGATCCGAGCCAAACTACCCAGGAATTAGCTGCATGGTTTAACGTTACCTTACCGACAATATTGACTCATTTGCGTCAAATCAATAAAATAAAAAAATGTGAAAAATGGGTACCTCATGATTTGACTGATGTGCAGAAAGAAATGCGTGTTGAAACTTGTGTTGCCCTGTTGAATCGATACAGAAATGAAGGAATATTGGATCGAATTGTGACATGTGATGAAAAGTGGATTCTGACCCCAGGTGAAACGCCACAACAGTGTCCTAAAGCAAAGCTTACCAATAAAAAGGTAATGGTAACTGTTTGGTGGTCTCAGCATGGTGTTATTCACTATAGCTTTCTACGATCTGGTCAAGCAATAACGGCAGATGTCTACTGTGCCGAACTCCGAACAATGATAGCAAAACTAGCAGTGAAACAGCCCCGACTCATGAATCGATCTTCACCATTATTGCTCCATGATACCGCGAGACCTCATACAGCACGAGAAACCGTTTTAACTCTACAGGAACTGCAATTAGAAACTATCCGTCACCCTCCGTATTCGCCAGACCTTGCTCCAACAGACTACCATTTTTTTCGTGATTTGGACAATTTTCTATGTGATAAAAAGTTTTCTTCTCAGGAGGCAGTACAAAATGCTTTCACACAGTTTGTCGAATCTAGATCACCAGAGTTCTATCGCAAAGGCATAAATGACCTTCCTACTAGATGGCAGCAATGTATAGATAATAATGGCAATTATTTTGATTAAATAAATACGTTAAATTAAAAAGAAAACGAATTTCAATTTGTCAGTACAAATCGAATTTCATACTTTAACCCCTAATAAAAAGATAATCTTTTTTTCTTTTTTTTTGGGTAGGTATCTAATTGGTACTGCTTTCCACTGGGAGCTAGCCTTAATTAAAGTGGAAGGCACTTGCCACCCTTGGGTGACTGGCGGAGCCGCCCTTCATCCTAGCAGAAGCAGGCCCTCCCGAGGAGGGTCAGACCTAGAGGGATGGCCCTGGGTCAGCCGGGGTGCGGGGTGTCGCCTGACAACCTCACCTTCGGCCTAGCACAACGACCGACGGCGTGCGGTTTAGTCGGTTCGAATCCGATATAATCAGGTAGGATCCGCGGGGATTTTCCGCATGTAAAAAAAAGGTACCGCTTTCTACCTCCATTTACCTCTGATAAGCAAAGGACATAGTAGAGAGTAGAAAAAAGGCGGACTAGTTCGTGCTTCCCCACAACCTTCTGAAAACCAAACATCAGCAGGGGTAAGAAATGCACACCCCGGTATTTGAGATTCGAGACGCTATAGTCATACACAATAAAAAAGTACCGACGAGAAATTGCTTGTGTTACGAGTGGGTACGTGTCGGTGGTGTAATGCCCAGCAGGGCTAACATGCGCGCCACGAGATAGCTATCTCGAGGCATTTTGCCGTTTTATGTCGGTATCGACTGTTGGTAACATGGCAAATTTCATGGCGATCTGTCAGATGTCGACATAACTCGACTTCGAGAAATCATCTCTACTTGTTGGTGTCTGCAAATTGTAACATACGTGCCCTTATTTACTCGAATTTTGACATTTAAAATGTTTTGTCTCCCGTCGTTCATTTGGTCGACGAGAAGTTATCTCGTGTATTCTTTTCTTGAGCTCGGTTCATTTTGGACTAAAACAGCGACTGCAAGCCATTTTCGACCTTAATGACATTTCCTTTGTTACGTGTCTTTTCGCATTAATTGATGACGGTGATCACGAATATAAGAAAAAAAATTCAATAGCATGTCATGTCAATAAGGTCAAAAATTGTTTGCACTATTTTTTTCTCTTTTTTCATACCTAGTATCCCTAACTAGTCTGTGCTTTCGAGCAAATGGCCGTATCGGGCCGATTTTATCGGATAAATGTGAAAACAGCCACTAACATGTTTAAAAATGTGTATACCATAGACAGTAATTGAAAAAGTTTGACGCGACAAAATATTATGTCGACGTTACTTCGCTCGAGAAGACTCGAGATGATATCTCATCTCGATTCGTGATATTTGACGACGCGCGCATGTTAGCCCTGCAGGATTCGAGCCTCTCTCTCTCTCTCTCTCTCTCTCTGTCTATGCCTCTCTCTCTCGGTCGGATTACCGACTCCTAAATTATCGATGACGCGATTTAAAGCTAGATTTTATACGTAGGGTCAATCCCAACTGAAAGAGCCGCGGCGCAGAGTGGCTTTTTGAGGCAAAATATTACAAACCATTTTGAATCTTTTATGGAATGATCATAGTATTTTTTGGGAATATTTTAATTGTTTTTTTTTCATTCCACTTAGGTGGCAGACGTGCATATGGCCCACCTGCTGGAGAGTGGGTACCGTGGCCTATGTACGTGTGCAACACCAGGGGCGTCACACTCTCACTACCGAGTGGCGACCGGCCGCTGCCAGCCGTCACTCTTTCAGTGGGGCCGCACCAACTCCTTTTTATACTAAGATAAGACCCCATACATTTTAAGTAATCACCTCAATTAATTTTCTTGAGACCCAGCTGCTACTCGGAAATACTAATGGTTAGTTTACTCGTTTCTCTTCTTAGAATTTTATTGTAGTAGATAAAAGAAACGTCTTCGTGCATAATAAAAAAAAATGTAAGAAAGATAATAGGAAGTTATTTAGGTAGTGGTATTACGGATGTTATTACATGACGTAGAATATGAAGTACTTATATAAGGTATTCAGCATCTAAAGTTTTTGAGCAAAGTATCTAACTAAGTATTCCTCAATGGAAATTTTGTTAAACCACTTACATTCAGTTATGTAGATATTTAACTAAAGGTAAACATTTTTGTGGCGACCTACAAAAACACATACTTACCTTCCTACTAAATAAATAATCTTGACCAACTAACTGACTAACTAGTGGTGTAATTTCGGTTTTTTTAGTCTATTATTAGACTAAAAAAACCGAAGCATATTATTAAATGGCTACGTCAAGATTGTTTATGTTTAGTTATGTAGGTATCTACCTAAGCGAATGAAGTATAGTGAGCTCTATAAAATATACCTATAGATATGAGCCATTTCACGTAAGTCGTGAGAGAAAATAGACTGGCCCGCGTGAATAGGTTTGATAGGTATTGGTAATCTGTGACTGATGGATTTGAGTTCCTTAGCCGGCGTAGCACCCTGTGCCATTCTAGACCCTGTGCGCATATAAAGTAGATAGGTAGGTACATTTTGTGATGTTATTAGGGTTAAGTTACTCCCTCTGCGCTTCTTCTTCGAACTCCTCTTCACTGCTCCAGCTGTTACGATGGCTCATTTACTGTTCGCGCGGTAAGGTTGTGGAATTCGCTGCCTCACTCTGTACGCGATAGCACTTCTTTGAACGTATTCAAAAACAAAGTAAAAAAACTTTTCCTCGCTCAAACTAAATAACTGTGTACCTATTACTTATTTATGTAATTTCCATAAGTTATTGTATTTATTGTATTTATGTAGATAAGTATATATGTAATAAATGTATATAAATGTGTATCTATGTATACATATGTTTAAGTATATATATATTTAATTTATCTGTATGTAAGTAGTATAATATGTATGGTACGTATGTTTTTAGTACTTATATATTCTATTAATTATGTATGTTCTTTGCAAAATTGTACACTTGTTTCTCTACCCTTTTGTCACTGTTTCTCCTGTATCACCCAAAGGTTTGCTGGGAGAAAACTCAACACTGAGTTAAGCTCGCCTTTGTACATCAAAATGTAATTATGCCTTCTACTGTACTATGTTATGTGTGTGTACAATAAAGAATTAAGAAGATCTTGCTCGCGGCGATGGTTCGATTGGTAGATACGTGGGCGGCTATCGCGGCGCCTCCTTCTGCGAGCAAATAAGAGATATCCATGAGGATTTTAAGCACGTAAATCAAAGGTATAGTAATGCCAACTATAGAGAAATCATGAAGCCAGGGTTTATGCGGCAAAAGCCGTTTGGACTATTTTGTGTACCACAGGTGACAGACAAGTACCTACAAGGCCCACTAGATATATTCAATTCTTGATTAATGGCTCTGTGCTTTCAGCATCAATTCCGCCAATGTCCCGTAGTAGAGCTATTAACGAAGGAGATAAAGTGGACCAGAATATGACCGGTTGATCCGAGTTAGTAGCTACTTCCCGCAGAATCCACTAGATATATAAGGACGTGTGCAATACCTGTCAAAGCAGTCCCTCGCAGTGCCGAATTAGCCAGCGTAAAAAAAATCTCTGATACCTATTTACTAGAGTAGTTCAAAGAAAATTGCGGTGATATTAATTCAATTAAAAAATTCTGTAGCACGAAATTCCGGTTAAGAGAATGATACCGGTTTAGTGCGATCTTGGATGGCGCCCCTTAATTTATTTTCAATTAATTATTTATTTTTGCTGTGTATTAAATATTACAACTAAACAACTTAATTACTTACAACTAAATATTTCGAGAATATTTGAAGCGTCTATCTGTTGCTTCTTTTCGGTAAAAATTTACTTTATTCTGTTTTTTTTTTTTGTATTTATGGTTATAGCAGCAAAATAAATCTGTGAAAATTTCTCACTGTCATGGTTTAGGATATTGCAGCCTGGTGACAGACAGACGGACAGCGGTGTCTCAGTATTAGTGTTCGATTTTTACCCTTTGAATACAGAAAGGATTAAACTTCAGGATTTCAATTACCGCTCGGAAGCACCCAGAATTGTGTGCGTTCGCGCAGCGGAATGTTGTTGAATTTAAAGATTTTAATTATACAGATATTTAGTGTATGACGTCGTGTAATTGGAGTGTGGAACCTAAGATAGAAACACGCTTGTACGACACGACTACATACAGAAAGCACGGCAACTAGACATCTCTATTCCTAGACAACACTTTTCGCCGAAAATTTTGTTGATAGAAAACATTGTTTGTAGACATCTCGGTACATAGGAAGCACTGTATACAGAGATCTCTCTTCATAGATAGCACTTCTTGCCGTAAACTTTTTTCATAGGAACCACTATTTCCAGCTACCTTGGTCCACACAAAGCGCATCTGGAAATGTAAATATTCATATTTATTGTATTACTAAATATCGGTTTTCTGTCTCTGACAGATGATATCCATAATAAAAACACTTTTATTTCATATAAAATGCCACTTTAATAAAACAAATGAAGCAAAACGAAAGCAATAGATGAAGTAGAGAAACAAAACAAACTCTTTAGCGTATTAATACCACACGACGCAAAGTGCATATTCACATTATAAAAAATAATTATCTATTTGGTTTCCGTAAATAATAGATATTTTATTGACATGATTATAATTAAATGAATTTATGGTATGATTACTATGTAACGTAGCGGCACACATTAACTAATGTAAATTTATTAATTTAATAAATATGACTTGCCTCATTGTTGAGGTCCTAGGTTCGATTCCCGGGTCGGGTAAAGTGTTATTGGGTTTTTCCATCAAGAATTTCTCAGTAGCAGCCACGGAGTCTGGATTTGTGCCCGGTTGATGGCAATAGGCTCACCACCTATTACATGGGACTTAAACACAACTGGCAAAATGGAGGTGTACTATTAAGTATTCCTCTACCTAACCCTTCAGGGTTACAGGCAGATCTTATGTTATGATATAAATAAGAATAGTTTGCTTTCTGTGAACCAAGGTAGCTGGAAATAGTGGTTCCTATAAAAAAGTTTACGGCAAGAAGTGCTATCTATGAAGAGAGATCTCTGTATACAGTGCTTCCTATGTACCGAGATGTCTACAAACAATGTTTTCTATCAACAAAATTTTCGGCGAAAAGTGCTGTCTAGGAATAGAGATGTCTAGTAGCCGTGCTTTCTGTATGTAGTCGTGTCGTACAAGCGTGTTTCTATCTTAGGTTCCACACTCGTGTAATTGGGTATGGTAAAAAAAAAATTGTGCATGCAGCCATTGTGGAGAAATTCGCTAAAAACTGATTCCGCTGGGCGAACGTTGTCCTGGCGGAACTTTTTTCTAATCCATGGACTTAGAAGAAAAGAAATGTGTCCAAAAATTAGTGTGTATTTGTGTGTAATTGTGTATGTATGAATAAAATTAGTGCATGCATAAACTTCGGAGAAATTCAAGTTTCCGCTACGCGAACGTTTGGCCATTAGCTAGTTTTCATATAAAGCTCTTATATAGAGAGCTGTAGATTTTTACATAGGTTGTTTTGAATTTGTTTAAATTTGTTTAAAAAACAAATTTAGAAGAAATCGTAGGGTTTAAAAGATAAAAATATAAACGTGAAATACGCTCATTAGGTCTTAGTTCGTGAAGTAGCCACTTTGGGGTCTAGATTTTCACGTTTATACAAATCTTGTAAGTGTCTGCAACATGTTGCCAAGTTATAGGACAATTTACCATGAGTAGACCACTGTTTGCAAAGCAGTCAAATATCAAGACGTTCTAAAGTAATTGCATAGTATAATGTATTCCAATAATTAGTGTATTAATTCAACTACTCACATGCAAGAGCTTTATATGAAAACTAGCTAATGGCCAAACGTTCGCGTAGCGGAAACTTGAATTTCTTCGAAGTTTATGCCTGCACTAATTTTATTCATACATACACAATTACACACAAATACACACTAATTTTGGACACATTTCTTTTCTTCTAAGTCCATGGATTAGAAAAAAGTTCCGCCAGGACAACGTTCGCCCAGCGGAATCAGTTTTTAGCGAATTTCTCCACAGTGGCTGCATGCACAATTTTTTTTTTACCATACACAATTACACGACGTCATACACTAAATATCTGCATAATTAAAATCTTTAAATTCAACAACATTCCGCTGCGCGAACGCACACCCCAGAATTCATAGGCTTCGAAAACAAATTCCGTCTTAATATTCCTTTTAGCGTCATTTTTTAGGTAAGACTACCGACAGTCGGCGACCTATGTTAGAGTTCAAATTCTCTCTCTCTCTTTTCCTGGTCTTAATCCCATTATTTGGGGTCGGCTCTCCTTGTTAATCTTCGCCAGGACACTCGGTCCCGGGTCGTCTCAGGTGGTATTTACGTCTTCTTCAAGTCCTTATCGACTGTGCCCATCCATGTTTGTCGGGGTCTTCCTCGCCTCTTAGGTGGTGAGCTCATATCTAACACTTTTCTGGTGAAACACAGGTGAAATAGGCTCAAAAAAAATTAGCTACCTGGAACTTACGTGGTAAACAAGCACACGACCCACCTGATGGAAATAAACCTACTAATATTATGAATGCGAAAGTTTGTGAGGATGGACGGATGTATGTATGGATGTTTGTAACTCTTGCATGTAAAAACTACTGAATGGATTTTAATGAAACTTTACAATAATATAGCTTATACATCAGAATACCACATAGGTTATATATGATCACGCTACTACTCAAGGGAGCGGAGCAGTGATCATTAATGTCAACAAATCCGAAATGCTAGTATTGTTATATTTTAAACCATTCGAAATAAGTAGGTAACTATACCGCTAGTACTATGATATATTCTGTGCCTATACCAAATTTATATTCTGGGGATATTGTTTTGTTTCTCGAGAGAGATGCTCGCGCTACTCGGAGGCTTTCCACGTGTCCCTATGACTAGCAAAAGGCACAGAGGAAAGCAGGCAAGGGATGGGCTGACCATTTCTTGAACTATCGTAAATTCCTAGTGACCTGTTAATAAAGAAACAAGCAAAAACAAATGAACAAGGAAAATAAAACAAGTTGAAATACCTAGTCATTTAATTCATTCATCATAAAGAACTATATTAATATGTACAAAGGAGCGAAATTTAATAACTTTTCTATTAAGTATGTATAGGCCCCGAGGAGGGCCAGACCCCGAGGAGGGCCAGATTCCCGAGGAGGGCCAGACCGAGAGGGATGGCCCTGGGTCAGCTGGGGTTCGAGGGATATGTCGCCTGACAACCTCACCTTCGGCCTAGCACTATGACCCAGAGACGGCGTGCGGTTTAGTAGGTTCGAGTCCGACATAACCTCCCCCTCCGGCTCCGGAGGGGTGGGTATCCGTGGGGATTTCCCGCACGTAAAAAAAATATAAATAAGTATGTATAGGCACAATGTATTTTATTAATTATATTTAGTAATTATATTATGCCATAATATCTTGCCACCAAGTATAGACTGTCGCGAGAGAAACGAGGACCTGGTGTGCGCCGCTTGGTTTGATTATAATCTATAATTGGTGAATTTGAGCTTCGCCGCCGCAGCACCCCGTACTATCCACAAAAGACACCCAAAAATCGTGGTTGCTGTTAATATATATGCCGGTAACTTTACAACTATCGTTACAGAGTCATTATTGAAATAGGTCTACAAAGTTTCATAAAAAGTATTTCTATGTAGCACAAGTTTAATTATTTATATGGTAACTAAGTAACAGTTGGTACTTAGTTAATATTTTGAATTTCAGGTATTACCAAATTGGATAATTCTTTTTGTTTTGTGTACGTTATTAACCAAGAATTGTATAAAAAATGGATAGAACTAGAAAAGAATGCACCTGGAACTGGATCAGTAAAATACACACGGAATTTAAAAAATAATAGTACATTATGGTACAGAGAGTAAAGTTGGTGATTACCGCTGAGGCGCCATTTAGAGCCGATGACGGTAATCATCAATACACACGTGTATCATACGATGAGTTTCAACATTCTTGTGAATAAAATAATACTAAAATAGATATTTACCGTCGCAGTTTTCATGTAGTAACATTCCATAACGTTAGGGACTTAACATCAATCACATCATATATCGGACGTTGTACAACATAAATCATTTTCATTGTAACTAGTACTTGTAAACATTTTAATTAATAAATGACTATTATTTCAAAGTGAGTTGGGTTTTTATTTCGCAATAGCAGGAACATTCTTTTTCCTTTCGATCGGCCATAAATTAAAAGAGGTTATTTATTTGACGCGGACTAAATGAGAAATTTAAAGTTATTACAGAGAAAACAAAAGTTATTAGTTAATTGAGAAAAAGATTTGTTTATAAAACACATACAAGTTATCAAACAAATTAATAATATCAAACAAATTACAAATAAATAAATATTTCACAACATTTCATACAATGCTATCTAGATCCATGGTAAGCATAGCTCAACTAGCTAGCGAGAAGGAATCTAGAATGCGGTTTTTTTTGTATATGCATACATTTTATACATGGAAACACCCAAACCAATGCAAAGATACATATTCATATTTACAAATATTTTCACCGAGCGGAGATCGAACCCGCACCTTCTGCGTAGCGGCCGCGTTCACTACCACCACGCCACAGAGGCTGTCAACGGTTACTAATGGTAATCACAGGTTACATTAAAATGGAACGAATGAAAAAATTCAATTACTGAATAATAAAACACTCCAAGTCTAAATATAAGTTATATCTATGCTTAATTAATAATTACTTTTACATTAATTAAAGCTATATATATAATAAGGTAACTTTAAAGTAAACTCAATATAGTCCAAGAGCTCGCAAGCTGAAAACTTATTACATTCTTTTCCTAATATTCCAAACTGAAGTTGCTGACAGCTCTCCTACTAATACCTCTTAATCTCATCTTTGAACATCTTATTCATATTTATAATTATTATTTACTGGTATAACGTTTGTGTATATTGTTTACAATGAGTACGTACAGTCGACAAATGAGATACGGCTACACCTTTACCTACAATTTTACTTTGTTGAATCTACGTTTGTGATATTTAAATAAATTGAACTACCCTAAAAATTTTTTAACAATTTCACTAATAGAAATATAACCACCGGATACTAACACGATCACATAGAACACCAACAGCAGGGCGTTCTTCCACAGCATATAGTTGTACTTTCCCAGCCCCCGTTCCCACTTGTGGACCGTTTGGATCACTACCGGGATCAGGAGACCGAGTGTTGAGAAGAAGATGGCTCCAACCAGACCAATGAGAAGTTCCAGATTTGGTACCGCTACAGCTAGGATTACTGAAATATTAAGACAATATTTAACAAAATTGAAGACTTTAAATAGCATTGTGCCACTCTGGGTATGACAACAGAAGTGTAAACAGTCCGTCAAATTTATTTATTTTTATTATTAATTAATAAAAAAGTATTTATTTCACAAAAAGGTGCTGAAGAAGTTTTCACTTCTAAGAGGTGTCACATGTGAATTGTTACAATTTGTCAAATAGGTACTACTGGACGTGTGGAATTAAAAAAAAAACTAAGTAACTTGTGAATTGTATCGTTGTGATGTCAGTATCTCTGTACAAGACGCGAGTTCCATTATTTCAATGTTTTTGTATAAAAACATACATACATATAAACATACATAGACGCATCTAAAGAAGTTATCAGCCCCTCCAGACAAATGGCACTTCGTTGGCGGGCGTTTGGGGATTTGACGTTTATGACATGCGTTAACGACTGTCAAATACGTTAAATCTTATACGTTCGTTATTCCATTCCATTAAACGCCGATCCCCGAAGAAGAGGTTATGTCGGACTTGAACCGACTAAACCGCACGCCGTCTGCAGGTCGATGTGCTAGGCCGAAGGTGAGGTTGTCTCGCAACATATCCCTCGCACATTTTAAATCGAGGATCTCGAAGTTTGCCATGTACAAATCCGGGGAGGTCCGGCTTATATAAGCAATAAAGTTAGTCAAATCATTGAAAAAGACACCTTGAACTTTATTACCTACTGTATTTTGCTTTCCACGTTTAACCAGTCAGGTCGATATAAAAAATACAGTGGAAAAGAACAAGGTGTCTAATTCAATATGTGTAGCAAGTTCCACAAAGCGCCGTAGATCAACAGTTCAAACAACAATTACCTGTTAAACAAACGCTAGCTGTTCTCATCACGATTTGGCTGATGTTGTGATACTCCTTGCTAATCCTGGGCATTATTCTCGTCCAAATAATGTCCATCGGTGCGTACATTTGTAGGCAATAGGTGAAAAACACCGCTATCGCGACCAGGATTTTTGCCACCAGCGCCAATCTATGATAGAAATTAAATGAGTCAGAGCTGTTAGTACTGCCGTGGTGAATGACTGTCAACCTGTGCTCGAAAATGTGACGTCACCAAAGTTACAGCACGCGTAAAATCTCACCGCAGATTCAGCTGGCAAGTCTGTTCGATCGTTTGAAATTTTTTTCCGACATGTGCCTGATATACCGTTATAATGCCAGCGTAAAAAAATCATGAGGTGCCAACTCGTGCGAGTTCCAGATTAATGAGTTGATGAATGACTCGGTCTGATTGATCAAGTATTCTTGAAATTGGTAAATTCGTGTGTGTATAATTTATTTATTAACTTTTTAATAATGAGTGTGATTTTAGCTGTCTACAGAGTTTGTCTATAAAATGTGGTCTGGAACGAGGAGGACTATGTATCGAAATTGATTTTGATTTTTGGCCATTCGAAAATTTCTTTTCGATATTTGTACTTCAAGATTAAAATACGTAACCCATAAACGCAGGTGGAATCGCTAATAGTCTAACTGCAATGCTTCGATATTGCCAAAGCTTTGTAGAGGTCAGATGGCAGTCGCTTCATGGAACATATCGAAGTTAAGCCAAACCCGTAACTAGGCTGGTAAAAGCGAACCCTAGACTCCGAGGGGAAAGTAAAAAATGCGACAGGAATTTTAACTGAGATGAAGAAGTGAAACGCGGGTAGAGCCAAACGCCTCAGTTGTTAATGTTGCCCTTAAAACCTGCTAATAACCAAAGTTTCAATTAAGTCGAAAGACAAAATTGTATTTCTGCAAAAGCTAAAAAGGTAAAATAATTTTCCTTCTCGCCAAAAGAAGAAAGTAAATTAAATAAACTTTGGTACAAATGGCAATCACGGTAAGTAATTAGTAATTTCAGACCTCAGTAATTCATAAATAACTTTTTAGCAGCGTTTAATTACTTAAAAGATGGTTATTAGCCTTTTTTTTTTTTATAAATAAGTCAAGCTATTCTGTGTATACCAATAGTGCCACTTCCCATAGCCAGAAAATAGATAATAGTACTACATAGCCGCGTGGTTCCCGGCAGAGTAGAATTTGGGCCACCCCTTCTCTTCCCATCTGGTGTCGTATAAGGCGCGTAATTTTTTTATTAACTTTACCATCAGACAGATATGTACAGCCCAGACTCAGTCTCAGTCTCACCCCTATTACGTGAGACCGAATACAGATTAGTGAAATGTGGGTGTTAATTCATCCCTGCCTAATCCTGTTCCTTTGGTGTATTCCCATCCAGTGATATACAAACGTTTAATAATGTTATGGGTTGTGGAAAAAATTCCCAACGTGTCACACGTGTTACAGTTTGCAACATTTATCTGCCATTCTGGTATTAGTCATATTTGTTATAAGGTTAATAATTTATCAAATATACTGTCCACACGTGGTAATTGTTTGCCCGATATGTCAAATTAACAAATACATAGCCACCATTAGGTTTTTATATTCATAAGAGCGTTTACGAAAAGCCGTTAATTGAGATACTACAAACAGCCTATTCAATTGTATTTATTTATAACCTTTCAGCAACTACAAGCATAAGCTTAAGTTTGCATAAGCCGCTTAGTGAAGATTATCAGCGTGCATTGTTCAGACATCTGCTCGAGTTCAAAGTTGAGCAGAAATTAATTAATTCGACGCTTGGACTTACTTCAATTCAAGGCAAAGGGTAGGCTAAGCCTAAGTCAATGCTAAAGCACTTATAACAAACTAGCTTTTGCCCGCGGCTCCGCCCGCGCGGATGTCGGTTATCGAGACTAAATATAGCCTATGTCCATTCTCAAGGTCTAATCTACCCCTATACCAAATTTCATCAAAATCGGTTCAGTGGTTTAGGCGTGAAAGCGTAACATACAGACAGACAGACAGAGTTACTTTCGCATTTATAATATTAGTATGGATTTAATAGAATTGGCTATTTTGCTATTAACAAAAGAGACATGTATACAGAATGTAAACTCTATATAAAGCGCGTCCGGCAAGGCGGTAACGCATATATTTATGTGCCTACATAGACATAGCTCGCAGACGTAAATCTCGGAACCTGAAGGACCTCATAATAATTTGAGATAGAGTAACTGCCATCCGTTAATGGATATAATCAGAATTTGGAAGCAAATTTGAATCAATTAAAAGGAATAAGATATATTCGAAAAACCTTTTTAAAAACAATCTTTTTTTTTTTTCTTTTTTTTTTCTTGCATTGTCATCCGAACTGAGCGTGCATACCAAATTTCAGCTCAATCGGTTGAGGGAAAGTGCCTTAAAATTGAGTTGTAAGATTCCACCCGAACAAACATACATTGCAAGTTAAATAAAAGCTTGTAAAAATTGAATTGGATCAAGCGGAATTGATTGAATAGAACATACTATGTAAATTTTCATTTAATTGTTTGGGCGGAGTAATCAAGAATCAATATTTAAAATTGATTGTAATATCATTAACTTGTTTCGATAGTTGGTATGAGTGTCGGTAGATGGCTCCCACCGTTGCCGCAAGACGGATATTCTTCAGGCATGGATCGGTGGCTCAGCGGTTAGAGGATTCACCCCGTAAGTGAAAGATCGCGGATACGAATCCCGCCTGAACGAAATAATTTTTTCCTATTTTAATCGATTTGAATAGCTACTCTATGTCATCATTCTCTGATATTTATCCCAACTCAGTTGTGATCGGCTTTCCAGTCTATAATGCGTTGGACTTCGCTATTTTCCGTGAAGCGACTGCCATCTGACCTCCATAATATCTCCATGCCGGCAAGAATCGTATTGTAGACCTCTTGCCACTGATGTGTGCCTATGAGAATAGATTTACATCGAATTAAAGAGAAAAAATTAATCGGTCTAGGCGGGGTTTGAACCTGCGATCTTTGCCTTACAAGGGCAATACTTTGACCACTAAGCTACCAGACCTCGCCCGAACCAATTCAAATTTCTCCTTTTATATCTGTCTTTGAGGCAAATGTTGAAAATGTGTTAGGAAATAGCTCAAGCTGCACATCTTCATAGCACATCTTACTCACTTAACAATATAACTTAGCACAGTGGAATCGGTCACATATTGACATAACTTAGCTTTTACATCTTCGCAGCATAGCTATATAACATCTTCGGTGGAAAAACAAGGCCTAAAGATAGTCTGTAGCATAAAATATGTAAGCTAATACTGATGGTGACAATACAATATAATTTATTAATACCTCTTAAATCTTATATCAGAACAAAATAATTCCGTGCACAAAACCGACTAACTCAAGTTTTAGTTCAAATATGTTGAACATGCCCATCCTATTCGTGAACTTTGATTATTGTATTTCAATAATAAAACTTTTGTCAGTTCGCACAGTTGTTCGTGTAGTTTGTTAGCACCTGGAGAGAATATGAATAAAACACTTGGTAGTTAATGTAATTTGTCTTTTTTTATATAGTACACGTCAATTTAACTCCATCTCACCTGATGACAAGCTAAAGGTGGGTCAACCAATATTTGCACAGAGGGGAAATCGAACCCGTACTCCGTGCGAAGCAGTCTCGTTTACAACTGCCGCGCCACTGATCCACTATCCACCTCATCAACAGCTCAAAGTAAACCTTAATTTGTAAAGTTTTTAATCGATACGATATCAAGTTTCCAGATTTTGACGTTGATATTTAAAAGCCTATCAAAAGAAGAAGGAAGTGAGCTGTACGTCTAAAACTAATTAATGACTACCTTTCTCATGCAAATGAAGTGGATTTATATTATGTAGTATCGAGGCGCTCAGTGCCGCTAATAGCTTTTTAATTGAAGTTATACTTCTACATATAGTGCGATTTAACAACCGCTCGGAATATATCTTCAGAGGGAGGATGGTATTGGTTATTGAGTTTGTTATTGTTTTAAAAGTTTCGATAGATAGTGATCGGTATTGTGCACAAAAAATATAATACTTACTTATATTGTAAATGCGAAATAACTCTTGTCTGTCTGTCTGTTAAGCTTCCACATCTGGATAGATTAGCGCTTGGGAAAGGACATAGGCTATGTCTGACCACGTTATCCGCCATCTACGCGGGCGGAGCCATGGGCAATAGCTAGTGAAAATATTTTTATACTAAAGGCATTGCAATATAAAAAAGTAAAATGTACATAAAAATAAAAATAATGGAAGATACTTTATTTCTACATTATTTTAACAAAATTCGATCTACTCACAAACTACAGAGATAAATATTAGAAACGTGTTGTCCAAATTTTAGTATGATCATAAATACGATATGAAGTTTATTTCAGAGCACATCTTTTTTTATTATTATGTATTATATATTGTTCCAGGGTATCGTAACGACGGCAAGAGTCGTCTACCTGACTGAAATGTTCACCCTTGACGACTCATTTGTGTAAAGATAAAGTACTTTAGAAAGGTCGGAAAAGTTATTATTTTTGGGACAATAACTCTTATAGTATAACCTAATTTGAGTCATTCGAAGGTATGGTTATGAATTTATACAATTGCGTGTTTCTATTTGGGTGTGTAAGGCTCTAAACAACTTTACGGTTTCAGTAAACCTTACTGCTAGTCCATACACGTACTGCACAACACATAAGGCTCTGATGTAAGCTTTTCTCTCGAAGTCAGAGGTCGAACGGCATTCGCTTCCGGAAAGTCGATATACTAATCTACAACAGTAATAAGTGAACTACGGACTCCAACAGACTTTTGGAGGCAACTGGACAATCACTATAAGGGTCGGTGGAAACAAACCACCGACCACCGCCACCGGTGGCCGATGACAAGTAATTCACACGAGTTTTTTATATATTTTGTATAACGTGGTGCACACGAGTGGCCGGTGGCCACCACGCGCTACAGTTGTATCTGTGACTCGCTACTTATGGTCGCTATGGGCCACATATATGTCAATCCGCGCCACTATCGCGCTTGTCCAAAGAGAAGGGGTTATAAAAAGTGGTGGCTACTGAACACCGGTGGCTGTCACTTGTATTTGACACTGTCACAAAACTATACATATGTAGCGGTAGCGCACGGCTACCACCAGTGGCTGTGGTCGGTGGCCCGTTTGCGCCGAGCCTAAGAATGATGACAAATTTAACTTTGAGATTATTTCTTAACTAGCTGATGAACGTGACTTCACCAGCGTTGATTTCGGTTGCTCCCTTTATTCTTTCCTCTCAATGTTTCGGCTAAGAAATGTCGAAACCTAGGGATACCTATTAGAAAAACGGGTCTTTGCATTTAGCAGGTTATTCAGCCACGTAGCATTAGTATTCACACTTACCTATAAATAGGCCTTATTTTATTGGTAAGTTTGCATACTCTCAAATATATTCATCCATAAAACCATAACGTCTCATTAAGCAGTTTTACGCTGTATACCCATGCCACAGAGGTCGTTGCAAATAAGATCAGGGTTTGGTTAATTCAGACCTTTATCTTTTAAAACGTTATCTCCAAATTTGTGCCTCTTTCAATTTACTTTTCAAATACATATTAATCCAGACAAAATAAACATTTGAGCTTGCAAAAATGCGCATAGATCTGAAAATTGATAGGGGTCTTAAATACATCATAGTCATAGAAATGTCAAAAGTTCCCATCTATTGCACTTCTGACTTTTGATAGTTCTTTATTATAGTGTATCTGAGACCCCTTCCTAATTTACAGCTCTATGCGAATTTATGCAAGCTCACCATTCTATTTTGTCAATTTGACTAGCAATATAATGTACGGTGCTTTTATCGCCCTACATTTGAGTATGGCTTATAAGCGTCTGTCGTAGTTGTAAAAAGGGTAAGCTTAATAAGGCCCAGTAAACACAATTGCTAACTTAATCCTCGAAAACAAAGTGCTAGGACGAGGCAGAAGTAAATTACTACCTATTACTTTTTTTGCCTTCCGTCCAACCCTTATAACTTGAGTTAATGAAATTTTTTTATGTTCGTTCTGTAGATTTTTTGTGGTTCGTGGAGCTTTGACATATTAGTTTGCTGAAATAGAGAAGGGGGCATTCAAAATTAAGTCTTGATCTTCTATTTAAAAAATAGTAGGTTTTCTTGCAACACAATTTTTTTTATTGACATCTTCAGTTAATAACATCCTAGTCGGTGTAATAATATAGACGTGAAAGTTTGTGAAGATGTTTGTTGACCCATTGCACTCTAACGGCTTAAAGGATCTGGCTGAAATTTGGTGCGGGCATAGATTATAATGAGGAATAATACTTAGTTTAACTTTTATAATTAGAATGGGGGTTGCGAGAATTTGAGCAAAATTCCAGGCGGGAGGACTCGCGGCTCAACGGGTACGTTCTACTATCTTACGACTATTCAGTAAATATTTTATTTATTTATTAATTTCATTCAAGTAAATGAAGTTATTATTGACCGAGCGCAATGACTGTTTCTGTTTCAATAAGTTGGCCGATTTTTATATTCTCTGTTTGGTCTGTAGGTGTGTCAGTTTCGATCTAGAGAGCGCATTTCTTTCCGATTTTCACCAAACTTGGCACACGTGTTCTTTGCGGTTAGCAGATTTGATTGTACATACATACCAGATTTTCTTAATGGTACCAGAAAAGTCTACTGTTCACAGAACTACTAGTAATAAAGCTACTCACTTCTGATTCTGAGGTAGATTCAAGGTAATACTCCCAAGTACAGCATCACCATACTTCATGTAGCCAAAGATGCCCACTATGCCATACAGCAAGGCCACAAACACCATGGTCACGTTCAGGACGCTGGGGCATCCCAGGAAGTGCTGGGGATGTTCCATTTCGTTCTCCACTGGCATTACAACGTTGATGCCTTCCATTGCGAATATTGCTGTACTGGAAGATAATATGATTGATCAGCAAATACCTTTGTGGCGAACCGGTAGTGAACGCGACCGCTACGCAAGAGGCGTGGTTTCGATCCCCACTCAGTGCAAATATTTGTATGCGTGAATATGGATATTGGTATATAGTGCAATGGTCTGGTCGTGCCATACTAACATCTTTGGCAGTCGTTACGGGTAGTTGAAGCACTCAAAAGTTCAACAACTGGTCTAGCTGCAATGCTTTGATATCGCCTTTGGGTTGTAGAGGTCATATGCACGGAAAATATAAAGAAAGCTTCGGATGCGACTGGGATTAAAGCTTGGATGAAGAAGATATCTATAATTATGTATATTCACAAAAATTGTTAATTAGAAATCATCATCATCTTGGAGACGTATTTACTGAAAAAATAAATGCCTTCCGGTTTTAAAAATAAAATTAAATAAGTTGTCTTGTCTAGGCGAGACAACAGGACTGATACCCCTCCATATCTTTTATGTGTGAAACCATCGCAATCTGGCTGGTTGACGGTAATAAATTCTCCACTTATCACATAAGACAGAAAATATAGCTTTACAAGAGAATTTCAATAAGTTTAGGGAGGCACAGGTGAGGGTAATTTGATTATCGCTAATAGCTAACCCTCCTACACCCATATCAAATAGTAAAACACATACCTAACAGATCGGATTTTGCGGGACATACCAGTCTGTCAGGCATAAATTATTAGCTCCATTTAAATTTATGCACATCAAAAATTTTTGAACATTATGTTAACTGTATATTATGCTTACACATATTTTGGTTGTTAAGTATAAGGGTATAGATCGAAGGCATTTTAAAGAAAGGACTTTGTTTTTTTTAAGGACTGTGGTGGCAGACAGGTTCACTGTCCACCTGATGGAAAGAGGTTACAGTGGCCTAAGGACGTGTTGAGTCACACTCGTGCTGCCGAACCCGTAAACAGTGTAGAAGACAAAGTAGGAATAGCCTTAGGTCTCCCCACTGACAGCACAAAAGCTCTCCAGTGAGCTCTGGCTACCCTATTCACCGCGGAGAACACAAAACGAGGTTATTATAACCACGGTATTCTGTAAGGCAAGGTATTTTACCCAGTCGGACTGCTCAATTGGATGGAAATACCGTCGTAGTAGGATCCGGCGGTATTTCCGTCCAATTTTTTGTAGCAAATTGGACATTTAAGACTACCCGAAACCGGCGAGCATGTATGAAAGCAATTATTAATTATTATGTATGCCTGGATCTTAGCAGGTGGAAATATGTGTTCTCTGCCTACCCCACTGAGAAAGAGGCGTGACTGTATGTATGTATAAGGGTACACAACTGGATTGAGGGATAACACAACAACCAAATACACCCGAAGAGATCATTTTAAAGATGGACCTGGACACGCTAATACCATCCATACAGTTTTTTTTACGTGCGGGAAATCCCACTGATACCCCCCTCTCCGAAGCTGGAGGGGGAGGTTATGACGGACTCGAACCGACTAAACGGCACGCCGTCTGTGGGTCGTTGTGCTAGGCCGAAGGTGGGGTTTTTATCGACATATCCCTCGCACTCCGGCTGACTCTGGGCCAACCCTCTCGGTCTGGCCCTCCTTGGGAGGGGGGACCACGCGAAATAATGGTTGCGTGCCGAGCGCATGCCGAAGTCGAGGCGCGTAAGTATGGCTCACGCTTCATCCGTTTACATAATATATTTATATAATATATATTATATGATATCTAGACAGTATAACCGTAGCCTGAGTCACCTAGTGTTCGAGGGATATGCCTTAGGCAATCTTATACCTCCGCATCTGAAGACCCGATATAGCGTGCAGTTTAAGTCGGTTCGAGTCCGACATAACCGCCCCCGCCAGGCGGTGGAGGGGTATCCGAGGGAATTTCAGCATGAATATCTTATTACATCGTCAATCTAACATATCGATACGTAAGTATACAAAATATATAAGGCTAAATATAATATTTACCTAACATACTACGACGTCAAAATGAGTAAGGATCTCATCATTAATTCATAATCAGAACTCATGGTAAAAGGTAAACATTTGATGGGTTAATATAATATACGGAGGCGGGGTCACTGGTTGAGTAATTTTGATGTAAGTACTTTTTATTTTGTCAGGTGATGACATTGTGCATTTCCCATAAAAATAGGGTTAACTGGGAAAGGACTATTGTTATCGAAATATATCATAATACTAGCTATTGTCTGCGGCTTCGCCTTCGTGGAATTTAAATCCTGTTCCCGTAATGGGAACCTATTTCTGGAACAAAACGTTTGTATGTAAATCGATTAAGATGAATCGGTCTAGGCGGAGTTACCTATCTTAATCGATTTGAATATTTGGCATGCAAAATGCTTCAAAAATTTCATTCAAATAGATTCTATGTATTTATGGATACAGATAAAGATTTTGATTAAATCATTATTTTAACCCTATTGATCTATCTCACTTACGACCGGCCCTAATATGCTATCTCAATCCAAATTGCTCGACTCTTTGCTCAAAACCTCCATATATTCAATGACATGACGTCGGTTGGATACTTATTTAAACGTAAAAAATCGTGATGTATCTTTATTAATGATTTTTTATTTTGGAAAAATCGTTTTAAAGATTAAGAACCGAAATTTAACCACTAGCTACTCACTCACTCAGACTAGTTTATTTGTATAATATGTGTTTTTCTATAAAAAGTCGCCGTCGTCTTTATTTTATACTACAGAGGTGGCAGATAAGCACACGGCCCACCTGATGGAATGTGGTTACCGTGGTCTAAGGGAGTCACACTCGTGCTGCTGACCCTGAAGACACAGAGAGTTTTTGTGCCGGCAATATAGAAGACAAAGCAGGTTTAGCCTTTGGTCTTTCCACTGACGTCACAAAAACTTTCCAGGGAGCTACCCTACTCACCGCTGGGAACACAACACGAGGTTATTATGGCCGCGGTATTCTATAGGACGGTGGTACTTCCTCAGTCGGACTGCCTATGTAGACAGAAAATACTGTCGTATTCTACCTTTACTTTAGTACCTAACCGAATGTACTATAAGTGAAGTTAGCTCAAATCAACTTACCACAAAAACAACGGCCACTTTTCCACACTAGCCACCAGCTCAACATTGTCTAGTGGCGGTAAATCTGTAAATGTATAGTAACACGTCACACCAAACGTCACGACTAGACACAGGTTAGCCAGCAGTGAGAATGGCACGAGGAACTTCAAATGTCGTATTTGAGTGATGAGGATTAACGGCAGCAAGAGGATTCCGCAGTAGACCTCGACCGAATATACTTGATCAGGTGCCAAGTTATCGATCAGCTGTAAGGGAATAAATATTGATTATTGGCTTCTGTGGAGTAGCGGTAGAATATTCAACTTCTAAGCGGGCTCGATTGCCACTCAGTACAAATATTTGTATGTATGAATATACAGGGTGGAAGATTTTAACCTTACCTGGAGGGGAGGTACTCTAAATACTGGAGATAGCTAATGTCACTCAAAGGAAACATTCCTTTATTTTTAAAAAGAAACAAAACTGCATTCAAAAAATAGAAATATTTAAATATCAAATTTCATTGTTAGGATGTATCAGATGAGCCTTTGAGTTGAAGTGCTTTATTTTTGAAATTTAATCTATGACTTTAGATTTCAAGGATTTCCTTTAATTTAATTTACCATGTTTGTTAGAGAGATTTGATCTTTATGATTGACCCTGTCGATGGATGATATAAAAATAGAAATTGTTATTTTTTCGGTTTTTAGTCGGTTCGATTACCGGGTGTGGCAAGTGATTTTTTGAAAATTTTTGAATGCCATTTTATTTCTTTTCAAAAACAAAGGAATGTTTCCTTTGAGCGAAATTCGCTGTCTCCAGTATTTAGAGTACTTCCCCTCCAGGTAAGGTTAAAATGTTCCACCCTGTATATATTGGTAATGGTCTGGGTCTTTCTATGTATAATATGTATTGTATTTACAAAAACAAAAGTATTTAAGTATGTTTATCCACATTCTAGATGCTGTAAAACATGCTAGTTAAGTTATGTTTACCATGGCTCTAGATAGCGTTGTGTAGACTGTTGTAGAATATTTATTATTATTTGATTTTAAATTTAACTTAATTAGGTATTATGAAGGTATCATATCAAAAAAAGGTCTAGACAGAGACAGACAACCAGTTACTTTTTCCTTTAAAAAAAAATATTTGAAAAACAGTTCAAGAAAACATCTAGTTAGCTGTTACACCTGCTGGCGCTCTCTAGCAGAAGCTATTTGCTCGGGTATTGGTGGGCATTTATTAGATATTTAAAAAAAAAAATTACACATATGGGACATGTCAATTTGACTTCACCTCGCCTGATGTTAAGTTAAAGGCACAGTCTCGGAAGGAGTGTCACCATTTCATTTACGTTCAAGTTACGTACAAGTATCACTTATTTCGTAAACTGGTATCGATGCATTGATATTGAAATACTAATAAAACTATCGTATTATTAAAAGCTTTGTAGTATGCTTACGTACTATATTGTTAATTAATTCTATACAGGCAAAATTCTGGTCCTATCTTGTTGATATTGTCTTGGTTTTAATAAAACCTTTGAAATTATTTGTAGACTGTACCTAGTATAGAATGGTAATGAGAGTGAAAAATATACCTATGTCATGTCACGAGTACCCTCGAGTCTCTGCAGATGCGTAGAGATGTTGCTTCCTTGGCAGTTTTTACCGTCTCTACCATGGTGAATGTTCTGAAGAGCCATTCCAATTAGTCCCACCCTCCCCCTTCCTATACAGGACGACACGTGCAGGACTTAGATGTCACCCCTATACGGTGCAGAACATTCCTTCAAGAACCAAGCGATTCGGTGACTCTTTCCTTTGTCGCACCATTAAGACCTGGAATTCCTTGCCAGCTCACGTGTTTCCCTCTTCCTACAGTCCCGGGTCCTTTAAGCGGGGCGTGAAAAAGCATCTGATGAGGCCACCATTGTTAACATGGCACGTGTATATAATGGTGGCCCTATTTCATGAGACTTTACCTTCAGCTTACCATCAGGCGACGTAAAGTCAAATTGACGTGTCCTATTTATAAAAAAAAAATCATTTTATTTAGTTCAACGTACATATATTATTTCGATATTCCATAAATCAATCTTTACCCATTATTTAGTAAAAGTCCAAGATTTTTATTCAATCTAGAACAACATGATTGTTTCTTATTGACGTCAATAAATTCTACTTAACCTAAGATTACCACCGCTTCCAAGGCGCTACTGGAGAAGAAAGGGCGCAACAGACGTCAGCTTACAATATTTATATCCTTAAGGCTAAATATGGAAGAATCAACATTTATCTTGTGTCAAATGAACAATAAAATAAAAACTTTATAATAAAATAATTAACCTAAGTTAAAATATAACTTAAATTCAGTATTATACCGAAACTACAACATTTTAGGAGGTCAAACCAGACGGTTTTGTCTTTAAGATGGTCATTCATTTCCTTGTTCTATTCTAAAAAAAAGTCACAGCAAGTTGATTCATAGGTACCTACCACGAATATAAATTATTACTCGGAATATGCTAAGAATACCCAGAGAAAATAATTATTATGGAAGAAGAACCGTAGCGTTCTTAGTTCCCACCCTAATGAATAGTTTGCCCCAAAAGATTAAGTACGATTTAAACGATATAAACTACAAACGCATTTACAAACAATATTTCTATGACAATTTAAAACTAAGATAGGTATATAAATTAACTAGCCGCGCCTCACTGTTTTGCCCTTAATCCTGCAGGAATAAATCATTGCTCCGGGATTGAAAGCAGCCTATATGTTATTACAGTGCCTCCTCCTATGTTCAAATATTACAATATGAAAAATAATATTTACTTTTGTTATAATATACCCATATAATATACCATACATATGTATACCCATATTGTATGCCCATGTACTTTTATTTATGTTCAAATATTACAATATGAAAAAAAAAAGATATATGCATACAATGTAAGATCAAGAACATCCTGTATGTAAACAGTGCTCGGTTCACTAGGACCGGTTTGAGCCGAGACACGTGTCGCTGGAGCCCGCCGCGCTTTGTCTCTCGCGGATGACTACCATTCATCTACCTACTTGATTAAATATAATTGCTTGCTCTCATGTTGTTCGTGGAACGTTAACATATTTATGTATATAGTATCTACTAGCTGGAGCCCGCGACTTCGGTCACGTAATAGACGTATATTGCATAATGCACGCTCTAAATTTTTAAGTGAAACTTACCACAATACATTAGGTAAAAAAAAAAAAAAATGGATCAAAATTGGTCAAGCCGTTTCTGAGATTAGCGTGCACAAACATTTTTATATGTACATTCTTAATATAGTATAGATTGTCAGCGCGCAGTGAATGTGTGTACCTAGACAAACCGTTTGTGGTTTTATTGGTACAATATTATGTACAATTAGTATTAAGTCTTGTAATGAATAAATAAAAAAAAAAAAAAAAAAAAAATAAGGTATATCGCCGTTCCAAACATTGTGTGTTAATTAAAATAATTTTCTAGCAATAATTAAAAACAACAATTCATTCATTTATCATACAAATTATGATGCTATTAGTTATATTGGGACTCTTTTAAGTCCCTCAAAGCACTAAAGCATCTTAACTCAACTACTTTAACTGTATAAATTAACGATTGTCAAATATAATATGTTTTTCTAATGCTACTGAGGTGGCAGATAAGCGCACGGTCCACCTGATGGAAAGCGGATACCGTGGCCTATGGACGTGTGCAACACCAGGGGCCTCACACTCGTGCTGCCAACCCTGTAAACACAGAGAGTTTCTGTGCCGTCAGTGTAGAAGATAAAGCAGAAATAGCCTTTGGTCTTCCAACTGAAAGCACAAAAACTCTCCAGTGTGCTATTGCTACCCTACTACTACTACTCACCGCCTGGAACAACACGAAGTTATTATAACCGCGGTATTCTGAAGGGCGGAGGTACTTCCCCAGTCGGACTGCTCAATTGGATGGAAATACCGTCGTGTCCTATCTCTTACGTATTGATGGATGAGTTCTAGCACAGGTTATCAGGTGAGGAGATTATATATTGGTCGCTCCCACTAATTAAATCTAAATGAGCAGGAGTAAGTGGACCCCTTTTTTACGTGCGGGAAATCCCCACGGATACCCCTCCTCCTCCGCAGCCGAGGGGGATGTTATGTCGGACTCGAACCGAATAAACCGCATGCCGTCTGTGGGTCTTTATTCTAGGTCGAAGGTGAGGTTGTTATCGATATATTCCTCGCACCCTGGCTGACTCAGGGCCATGCCTCTTGGTCTAGCTCTCTGCAGAGGAGTAATGGACCCCAGGTTCCGACGCGACAACCTCCCATGCAACTGGAAACCACGCTTAGATGATGATAACATTGGTCTCAAATAAAGACCATTAAATTTTATTCGAATTTAATAATTAAATTGTACGAGATGATGAATAAAATTGTTCGTGTTGATGAGTGGGAAATGGTAAAATCTATTACTTTAAGTAAATTTCGATGGTGGTACCTCGGAATAGCCACAACGTATTGTTGGCTAAGTTATTCAATAGAGCGACAAGGATCAGATAACATTTGCCAAACTATTTAATATTCTAACTGCGTTGTACGACTCGTAATTGTTGCTTACCCTAACCGTAAAACAGATTATAGTACTGACGGACCCTAATTATCTAAGGGGAATTCCGGTAATTGCAAACGAGCCTTTGATGATTTATAACTGCCTGCAGATGTACCTACGCCTAGCAATTTCCATGCCTATAATATTATATGTCTACTGTAATGCTTCGTAGGACCCTGAACTCCGAGGGCACCTCAGCCTCGGATGCAATCAGGATAATATCTAAATGTTCATGATAATTTTAGGCTTCGAAAATTGGCTTCTAATAACGTAACCTAAGTCAAAGGTACATCACCAACACATTCAATAATGTTCAATTTAAATAGTAGGGGAGATACATAAGGAAATTCGGTCGTTACTCGAGCGCGCCAGATTAATATCAGGGAGGTGCCTTGCATATTGAGCAGTTCCTTCAGCCAATAAGATCCTTTAATATGAGTGGTTGCGCAAAAACTGGTTAGTTACTGACTAACAAGTGTTCATTTTGCTAATCTGACTTAAGCGTAACCGCGGGAAAGTAACAAAGTTGCAAACAACTATAGTGCGCTTGAGTAAATCCACACATATATGTGTGGATTTACTCAAGCGCACTCGGTTTAAGAGTTCCGTAGCCAAATGGCAAAAAACGGAACCCTTATAGATTCGTCATGTCTGTCTGTCTGTCCGTCCGTATGTCACAGCCACTTTTTTCCGAAACTATAAGAATTATACTGTTGAAACTTGGTAAGTAGATGTATTCTGTGAACAGCATTAAGATTTTCACACAAAAATAGTAAAAATCAATACATTTTGGGAGTTGCCCATACTTAGAACTAAAACTCAAAAAAAAATTTTTCATAAAACCCGTACGTGACAATCTATGGATATGACTTCAAAAATGATATTGAGGTTTCTAATTTATTTTTTTTCTAAACTGAATGGTTTGCGCGAGAGACACTTCCAAAGTGGTAAAATGTATGTCCCCCCCTATAACTTCTAAAATAAGAGAATGATAAAACTAAAAAAAATATATTATGTACATTACCATGCAAACTAGTTAGTAGTTTTTTTAATATGTCAAAATCGTAAACCGCAATTTACCTACTTGTTGCTACGGAACCCTTCATGGACGAGTCCGACTCGCACTTGGCCGCTTTTTTATTTTTGTTTCAAAGGTAAACGTACTAAAATAACTGATTTCATTTTAATTAGACCAAAGTAATATTAACCATTTATTAAGGTACTTGAAATATGTATGTATTAGTTATAGTGGTATGTAGACGCCATTATTATTTCTATCATATAATCTACCAATTCTGCGACGCTCGAGGTACAAGTATAGCATCGTAGCCTCTCCTACTTAATTAGACCATCGGTGATATGAGACTTTGCGCTATTCGATGAAATAGCCAATCTATCAAATAACCCATCTATCAAATGGCCCATCAGTTTCTCGATGGTTGTTGTAGAAATGGGCTTCACAAAAATATATGAAAGAATCAACAAATAAGAAAACTAAACAAATATTAATGTACATAGGCTGCATTAATATTTTCGTTTGTAGCTTTTTCGCTCATTACTCTCGTCCTATTTTTATTAGCTTCACCTGTGTTAGTTTGTATATTTGTTTGTATGTCTATTTGTATGTTTGTTTGTATGTTTGTTTGTATGTTTGTTTGTATGTTTGTTTGTATGTTTGTTTGTACGTTTGTTTGTATGTTTGTTTGTACGTTTGTTTGTATGTTTGTATGTATGTTTGTTTGTCCATTTGTTTGTGTGTTTGTTTGTATGATGGTTTATATGTATGTTTGTAACCGACTCCTTTAGGTGCGACTTTGACCGACTTTAAACGGTCAGATTTCGTTCAAACTTTGTAGATTTATTGAGGACCGATGACAATATACTATTAATTTGATAAGATTATTCCATTTTTCAATTTGCAAAATAAGATTTTAATTAATTTATATAGTTTTGACCTATAGTCGATTAGGCAGAAATTTTAATTTCCAACTATTATCCTTAGCCGATTTATTTATTACAAACCAATTTTCGAACACCAAAGATATTTTTATATCTATACATATAGTTAAATTGTAAGAGTAAAAAAAACTGTAATTGCAAGATACAAAAAAAAAATACACAGGGCGCCTTAAAATCACTTACCGAAAGCGATAAAATAGTTTAGAAAAAAAATGTTTGTTTGTTTATTTGTTTGAACACGAGAAACTCGCGAACTACTGGACCGATTTTAATCCGGTTTTCACTAAGATGTTTAGAAAGTTCCGGAGAATAACATAGGTTCTGTTAATAATCGAAAATTGTTAAAGAAATTTTGATGTTTGTAACCACTGAACTTGACAGGTGGATACTCACCGGCTTACTCAGAGGAGCTGACAGAGAACTCTTTCCGAGGGCGCCTTCCTACAGAGCTAGATGGGTGTTTGCACGGGTAAGTTAGGGATCTAATGAAAACAACGGGTAAGGTGTACACACATATATTTAGAAAGATAGAATACAGAGCACAGAGATAGATGATGAATCTATATAAAGGTAGAAAGCATAGGTAGATGGAAGTATGGAGTACTATTGTTTAAAACATTTTTATAGACTTATAACCGAGCAAGCTCGGCCGCCCAGGTAATATATTTTATATAAAACCCTTGCTCCTTGGTACCAACTCCTTCTTTTTTACATCTCACTGACATTAAATCTATTTGGTGTATAACGCGGGAACAGGACATTTAAAAACAAAAAGCTGCAGCGCAAAAGTATTGCGATACCCATTTAGTTTTGTTTTTTAATATTTATTAAATTTTCAAATAAGAAAGAATATTCATTGTGTAAAGGTTTTATAAAACAAACTAGCTGTTGCCCGCGGCTCCGCCCGCGTGGATGTCGGTTATCGCTTAGTGTTGAGCTGACGCTATTGAGCATTAAATTCGCCTCTCTACTCAACTTTGTCCTCGACTATATACTCACCTCTGTTCTCGACTTTCTACTCGCCTCTATATTCGACTCTCTACTCGACTTTCTACTCGCCTCTGTATTTGAATTTATACTTGACTCTCTACTGACTTCTCTGTTCCCCTCTCTACTCGGCTTTGTACTTTTCTCTATACTCGCCTTTCCATTGGCCTCTCTACTTGCCCATCCATTCGATTTTTGTTTTCGCCTGTCTACTTGATTCTCCACACTTGAGTAGAGGTGCGAGTAGATAGGTACTCGCACCTCAACTTGCCACTACATTCATCTTTCCAATCGCCTCCCTATTCGCCTTTACAGCATATCATCAAAAATGACAAACTTTCATATTTACTATCTAGTCCTTATCCCCCCCCCCCCCCTTTTACCACATTATTCGCGATCAAAGGTAGCATATATGTCCGTTACCAAGCTGTAATTAATCCCTGTACCAAAATTTCATCATCTTCAAAACTGTCAAACTTTAATCCCTTATTACCTCCCCCCCCCCCTATGCCTCCATTTTCGCGTCAATAGGTAGCCTATGTTCGTTCCCAAGCTTCAATCCATCTCTGTACCAAATATATCATCAGGATATCATCAAAAATGACAAACTTTCATATTAACTATCTAGTCCTTATCCCCCCCCCCCCCCTTTTACCACATTATTCGCGATCAAAGGTAGCATATGTCCGTTACCAGGCTCTAATTAATCCCTGTACCACAATTTCATCATCTTCAAAACTGTCAAACTTTAATCCCTTATTAATCCCCCCCCCCCCTATGCCTCCATTATCGCGTCAATAGGTAGCCTATGTTCGTTCCCAAGTTTCAATGCCTATGTTCGTTCCTAAGCTCTAAACTATCGTTGCACCAAATTTCATCAGGAAATCTTCAAAAATGACAAACTTTCATCCTAAGGCCTTAGTCCCCCCCTTCTACCCACCTTTTTGTGATAAAAGGTAGTCTTTGTCCGTTCCCAAGCTCTAAACTATCTCTGAACCAAATTTCATCAGGAAATCTTCTAAAACGATAAACTTTTATCCCAAGGCCCTGGTACCCCCCTTCTTCCCCCCTTTTCGCGATAAAAGGTAGCTTATGTTCGTTCCCAAGCTCTGAAGTATCTCTGTACCAAATTTCATCAAGAAATCTTCAAAAATGACAAACTTTCATACCAAGGCCCTAGTCCGCCCCCCTTCTACCCCCCTTTTCGCGATAAAAGGTAGCCTATATCTGTTTCCAAGCTCTAAACTATCTCTGTACCAAATTTCATCAAGAAATCTTCAAAAATGAGAATCTTTCCTCCCAAGGCCCTAGTTCGCCCCCCTTCTAACCCCCTTTTCGCGATAAAAGGTAGCCTATATCTGTTTCCAAGCTCTAAACTATCTCTGTAGCAAATTTCATCAAGAAATCTTCAAAAATGACAAACTTCCCTCCCAAGGCCCTAGTCCCCCCCCTTCTACCCCCCTTTTCGCAATAAAAGGTAGTCTATGTCCGTTCCCAAGCTCTAAACTATCTCTGTACCAAATTTCATCGGGAAATCTTCTAAAACGATAAACTTGTATCCCAAGACCCTGGTCCCCCCCCTACTACCCCTCTTTTTGTGTGATAAAAGGTAGTCTATGTCCGTTCCCAAGCTCTAAACTATCTCTGTACCAAATTTCATCAGGAAATCTTCTAAAACGATAAACTTTTATCCCAAGGCCCTGGTAGCTCCCCCCCTTCTTCCCCCCTTTTCGCGATAGAAGGTAGCTTATGTTCGTTCCCAAGCTCTAAACTATCTCTGTACCAAATTTCATCAGGAAATCTTCTAAAACGATAAACTTTTATCCCAAGGCCCTGGTCCCCCCCCCCTTCTTCCCCCCTTTTCGCGATAGAAAGTAGCTTATGTTCGTTCCCAAGCTATAAACTATCTCTGTACTAAATTTCATCAAGAAATCTTTAAATATGACAAACTTTCGTACCAAGGCCCTAGTCCCCCCCCACCCTTCTACCCCCTTTTTGCGATAAAAGGTAGCCTACTTCCGTTTCCAAGCTCTAAACTATCTCTGTACCAAATTTCATCAAGAAATCTTCAAAAATGACAAACTTTTCTCCCAAGGCCCTAGTCCCCCCCCCCCTTCCACCCCCCTTTTCGCGATAAAAGGTAGCCTATGTCCGTTCCTAAGCTCTAATCTACCTCTTTACCAAATTTCGTTAAGATATCTTCAGAAATGACAAACTTTCATATAAACTTTCATCCCCTATTTCCCCCCCTTAAACCCCCTTTATCGTGATAAAAGGTAGCCTATGTCCGTTCTCGAGCTCTAATATACCTCTGTTCCAAATTTCATCAAGATCGGTTCAGCGGTTTAGGCGTGAAAGCGTAACATACAGACAGACAGACAGACAGACAGACAGACAGACAGACAGACAGACAGACAGACAGACAGAGTTACTTTCGCATTTATAATATTAGTATGGATTTGATGCAAGGGTAAGGTAAATATTTTAGTACATATTTACATGTGAGCGATTTCATAAAAAAATATACGACCAATTCACAGAATAAATTTTCTACATTACATATTTTATTAAAATAATACACTTTTAAGGTTTTAAATCGATCTTTTAGTTATTAAGTACTACATTTTTTTTATTTAAGTTGACGCTAAGTTTGCATTACAGCTGAAAACAGAATCGAAAACGGGAGCTTTAAAGCAATCGAAACGTCGCGCATTGAGGTTCTATCTATAGGTATATACAAATTGACTCAATGTATAAAAATAATAAATATTTAAGTACATATTCTCATCGACACGGAAATCATATGCCGGGGGCCGGGCGTCGAGCTGGCAGACTTTGTTATAACTTAGGTAACTTGGTTTATGTTTCAGGGACTCCTTGGGAGATTTTTTTTAATAATAACATAATAGATATTTACCTGAGAACCGTTTTTAATTTACCAGCAAGACTCAAAAAACCTGAGACCACCGTTTTCTCTTGGGTGTTTTAAGTACATTTCCAATGCATGTTACAGCCAGCATAAAGATGCAAACTTAAAAACCTACGTAAAAATAAGACTGTACGCCTTTCGCTCACGTGGACGAAGTCGCGGGCAACAGCTAGTTGTAAATAAACCAGGAGGATCGTACGAAATGGCGCACATTGGGAGAGGCCATGTCCAGCAGCAGCGTGCAGTGAGCTAATTGATTGATTAATTAATTAATTGAAATAAACCAAACTAAAACGTAGAAAATAAATATTAGTAAAAATACCTAAAAATACCCTTTTTATAGAGAACTAAAAAAACAGAATCTAAGTTTTAACAGATTTAAATTAAGAAATATAAATTAATAATAGTGTAAATTAAAAATAGTATTTTATTTTAAAAAAAGCGTGGGGTGCCTTTTAAGGTCTTTTTTTTTTTTTTTTTTTTTAACGTGTGGAAACCCCCACGGGCTTCACCCCATCGGTGCCGACGATGGGGTGGGCGTGTCGGAATCGGACCGACTAAAACCACACGGTGTCCTTCCCCAGTGTCCATTGCCGGGCACCCCGGGTAAGCCCTCGAAAGGATAACCCCAGGGTTGCCGGCGGACATTGGCCGCCACCGCGGCCTCGCCTGGTGGGGTCGGGTTATATCCCGCGTCGGTGAGTTGGCAAGCGTGTGTAGGACACACACGACACGCCTCCGCCACGGCCTGCTTCTGTAAGGACGGCGAGTCGGCCATCTGCCGTCCTCAGGCCCCGATCATGGAGGTCGGTAGTCCCGGGCGTAGACGAGTCTGCGGCGTCCACGCCGCAGACTGCGGAACTCAGGGGGCAGGGTTCTCTCCCGCTCCCTCTCCGCCGCCTCTTTCGCGCGCATTACCTGCTCGCAGAAAGCGGCGGCGGCGTGCCATTTGCTCCCGTCGGAAACCATGGCCCTCACCATGGTCTCCAAAGAAAGAATGTCCACGCCCAGGACCGCAACGAGATCCCGGCGTTGATTCGCCCACGCAGGGCACCCCACCAACGTGTGGAGCGCCGTGTCTTCGCCAGGATCCTCGCAGTGCTGGCACTGCGGTGTTGTCTCCCGGTGGATGCGCCATAGATACTTACCGAAGCACCCGTGCCCGGTAAGTATCTGGCACATCCGGTAGGAGAGGTCACCGTGGTGCCTCTCCAACCACTCCTTCATGATCGGTCTCACCGCCGCAATGGTGGATTCCCCCCACCTTGGATGCTCAAGTCGCACCCACCATGTCTCCATGAGTTCCCGGCGGAGCTGGGACCGCTGAGCCCTGATTTCTCGGGGCTCCGGCCTATGGCCCCGCTCCAGTGCCTCCTTGCGCCACAGATAGAGCAACGCAAGGGCTCTCGCTTCCAGGTCCCATGGAGGGGTCCCGGCTAGGAGACATGCCACCTCGACAGAGATCGTGCGATATCCTCTGATCACTCTGACGGCCATCGCTTTTAATGGGCTGTTTAATACAGCCACGTTGCGGGCCGCCAGAGTCTCCGCCCATACGGGAGCCCCGTACAGGGCCATGCTTCGCACGATCCCCAGGTACAGTCTCCTCGTGGGGGCATTGGGTCCCTTGAGGTTGGGCATTAGCCGCGATAGCGCGGCCGCAGTCCCCCTCAGTTTTGGGACCAGACTTCGGAGATGGGGTCCGAAGTCCCATCGGCTATCGAGTACGAGCCCAAGGTACTTCATCGTGGGCTCGATGCCGATGTTTACGCCCCCTACGGAAATACTGGTTCCCGCAGGTGGCCCCCTC
This sequence comes from Eilema caniola, assembly GCA_949126895.1. Lineage (NCBI taxonomy): Eukaryota > Metazoa > Arthropoda > Insecta > Lepidoptera > Erebidae > Eilema > Eilema caniola. Next base: position 4,490,695 of record OX421469.1, on the reverse strand, counting down.
CGAGGCCCGTGAAAACACATAGCCTCGGATTTGTGGAGAGCCACCTCGAGTCCCAGCCGCCGTATTCGACCCACGACTTGAGCAGCCCCTGCCGTGGCCTTCAGTGCCGCGCTTTGGTACGTTGTTCCCTGCGCCATTACGAGGGTGTCGTCAGCATAGCAAGTTATGCTGACACCCTCGAGCAGCGTTCCGCGCAGCACCCAGTCGTATCCGATGTTCCACAGGAGTGGCCCTAGGACCGACCCCTGCGGAACACCGCACGACACTTCTCGCCGCCCTGGCCCTAGCCAGCTCGGGTAAACTATGGCCCTTTCGGATAGGTATGCCTCGACAATGCGGCGGAGGTAAGGAGGCACTCCGTGATACGCGAGAGCCACCCTAACGCAGCTCCAAGGTAGGGTGTTGAAGGCGTTGGCAATGTCGAGAGACACTGCCACCACCACCCCACCTCGCGAGACTACTTCCTCCGCCAAGCGCCTCACGCGCATGATCGCTTCCACGGTGGAGCGCCCCCGGCGGAAACCGAACTGGTTGTCCGCCAGATCTGGCCCCACGTTCGTGAGATGCTCGACGAGTCGCTCTGCAATAATCCGCTCAAAGAGCTTGCACACCTCGTCGAGCAACACGATCGGCCGGTAACCGGATGGCTGATCCGCCGGCCGCCCCGCCTTCCGGATAAGGACCAGTTTCCCCGTCTTCCACGCAATTGGAAACTGGCCCCTTTCGAGGCATGCGCTAAAGAACGCCACCAGTCGAGGCCCTAGTTCTTCAAGGGCCAGGACCCATGCTCGGCCTGGGATGCCGTCGGGTCCGGGGGCAGTGCATTTCCGGGCTTTAAGCCGGAGCACTGCTACCCCCAGCTCACTCTCGCTGACTTCGGGCACATCGCTCTCGCTATTATTAGCGTCAGGCGCCTGAGACGGAGCCATTTGCGGAGGAACATGCTCCTCCGCTCTCGATGGGAACAGAGAGCCCAGGATTTCCTCCAGCTGCCCAGGCTGGAGGCTCTGGGTCAGTAGGGGCGCCCTTGGGCGGATTTTGCCCCTGACCGCAAGGTAAGGGCGCCCCCATGGGTTCTGCTCCAGAGACTCCAGCAGCTCTTCGCGGGCCCGCCGTTTGGCTTGTTTTATGGCTTTCTGGAGGGTCCTCTTGGCTCCCTTGTACGCCTCGTATAGCTCCGCCTCTCGGGCTGCCGCATCATCTGGGCGGCTACGCCTCCGGCGAAACCTGGTATACCGGCGGCGAGCGGTCACGCACGCTGCTCGCTGCTGTGCAATCTCCGCAGACCACCAGTACACCTGCTTCTTTGCCGGGCTGGGCTTAACCCTAGGCATCGCCGCATCGCAGATATGCGACATGGCTCTCCTGAACCATTCCGCCTCTGCGTCGACATCGGCAGGCCTGGCCGGTGACGGAATCCAGGCTTGCACAATGGATGCCTCCAGAAGAGCCTCCCGATTCAGGCGCCTGAGCGCCCAACGTGGATCCGGGGGGTTCGCGATAGTCGGTGGCAGGTTAGGTGGAGGGGAGACGTTGAACCGAATGTACTTATGATCGGAAGCCGTCTCCTCCTCCTCCACCACGCGCCATCCCTGGACGCGGCGGGCGAGAGCAGGGGTCGCGAACGTGACATCCACGACCGAACTGAGCCCCCGCCGCTCCCAGGTGGCGACACTCCCCCGATTGAGGACCTCCAGACCACGGGTGTTGGCCCAGTCCTCTAGAACTCGTCCCTTGTCATTGGTTTCCCGGGAGCCCCAGGCCAAAGACCAGGCGTTGAAGTCTCCCAGGACCAAGACAGGACGAGGACGGCACGCGGCGAGAACGATGTCCAGTTCAGCGAGCCGTAGCTCAAGCTGATACTGGTCAAGGCTTGGCGAGAAGTAGACGGCCACGACAGCCATGCCCTCGTAGTCCGCCGCGACACAGCCTCGGCCCCTTGCAATAAATGCAAGGCGTGAGGTGTCCGCGGCGGAGCCCCCGAAGACGGTCGCTACGCCGTCCAGGTCCACCGGGCTTCCGGGGTGGACCCAGTACGGTTCAGCGACCACGACCACATTGATAGACCACTCCACGATGCTCTGGTACAGAAGATCCTGAGCACCGATGCAGTGGTTTATGTTCCCCTGCAGGATGCGGATTGGTGTGTCCATTATTGGACTTCCATTTCCGCATCCCGCCGCGAATGTGGCCGCTCCTGAGCGGCACCCCCACTACCCGGTGCGGACGAACGGGGCTTTGGCCTCGAGGCGGCACAGGTTCTGCTGTCCGCCCGGTGCTCCGCCGCTTTGCCCTCCGCTGCGCATTTGTAGCAGCGCGGCGGTGCATCACAGGCACTGGCCTTGTGCCCGGGCTGACTGCAGCGGAAGCACCGATCCCCCACGGTGTCTTCCGCTGTGCACTGCACTCCCATATGCCCCACGGCCAGGCACCTAAAGCACCTGGTCTCGCGGGGCCGCAGGAGTTGCACCCGCGCCTTAAGGAAGCCCCCAACAAGGAGGCTCCGTCCGTCCACAATCTTCTGCGCCGCTGCGACGGGGCAGTTGATGACTGCCGTGCCGTGACTGGTGGGGCTGAACCGAATTTCTCCAGCTCTCACCTGATCACGGGGGCAGCCGCCCGCCTCCACGACAGCGGAGATAACTTCCTCCGTCGTGGCCGCATCGTCCAGACCCGAAATGCGCAAACCTGCGCATTTGTTGGGTCTGGTGACGCGGATGGCTTCCGAGTCCAGCGACTCCCTAAGTCTGGCCGCTAGGGCGTCAGCTTTGGGGCCGCTGGTGGCGCCGGAGACCTCGAGTAGGCGAGCCCCGGTGCGAGTGGTCTTATACCGGAGCCCATTAATCTCAAGGGCCTTGAGGTCCACGGAGGCTTTCACCTGCCTCAGGACCTGGGCGTACCCCACGCCCCTTTCCACACCCTCCGTCGTCACCGTCAGGACCACGGCAGTGGAGCGTGGGGCGCGGAGCCTCTTCGGCGCCTTCGCCGCAGCGGCTTTGGCCGCCTTCTTGGCTTCTTTCCTGGCCTTTTTCGCGGCTCCCGCTACCTCCCATCCCTCCCCTCTGGAGGAATGCTCGATTGTAGCGGGAGCAGCGGTTATAGCGGGGGCGGGGGTGCCGCGCTTCTTCCCCTTTCCCTTCGCCTTATCGAGCGTTGGCTTCGCCGGGAGGGCCGCGGTCGTGGGACCGGCGGGATTTCCTCTGGCGGCCGTCGCGTAGGAGGCGGGCCGCACCAGCGGAGGACGGTACGCCCGGTCCTCAAGTGCACCAAGGCGCCTCTCGATCGCCGCCAGCAGCTGCGTTACGCTTGGCGGCGACTCGGGTGCCGGCCTGGGCGCTGGTTTAACCGCCTTTGGCGCTTGTTTAGGCACCGCTATCCCCCCGGCACCGGGGGTACCACGGGCTGGCCGTGCATCTCGGGCGCCTGGTGCAGTCAGGGCCTCCGCAGGCCCCCTGACTAGCTGGGTCAGCTTTTCAACCTCCCCGCGGAGGACCCGTTGCTGCTCCAGCGAGTCAGCGAGCTCAGTTTCCAGGGCTGCGACCCGGTCCCTGAGCTTCGCTTCCTCCTCGGATACGCTCCGAGAGAGAAGCTCCTCTAGCGCTGCCTTGGCGACGGCGACATTATCCACCACCGTCTTTTTTTTCCCCGGCCACGTTTTTGGCACCTTTGGTGGTGTCCGTGATCCGGGCAAGCGCTGCGAGGAGCGCCCTCGCGGCGGGAACACCTTGGTCCCTGCCACTTGGTAGTGGGGGGATGTTCACCGGTACCCTTCCCGCCGTAGTGGCCAGCAATTTTGCCGGCCGATCGTCCTCGCTCGAGTGGACCTCCCCCTGTCCAGAGGAGCATCTGCTCCGGTCCAGAGCGGGTCCACACGAGCGAGGCCTCTTTCGCCGGAGACTCCTTGTCTCCACTTGGCTGGCAGCTGACTCGCTGTCAGTACTACCCGTGGACGCAATCACCATATCCGTCCGCTCTCCCATGGGTAGTGGTGGTGGAGTGGCGGGCCTGACGAAGTCCGCGTCGCTTTGTTTATTTTTTTTGGTGATTTTGAGGCACACCGTTGGGCCTGTAGGACTGTGGTGACCCCTCCCATATACCACCCGGGATGAACCCGGGCGGGGGTCGCCATGGCTGGTCGCCGAATGGCTGTCCATTCGGCCACCAGTCATAGCAAGGGATTCCCCGGACGGAGTCCGGGTACCCTCATGGGTAGATTTATCCATGTTCGTTTCCATAGTCATTTTTTTTTTTTTGATTGTTAAGTGACGCCCTTGGCACTGAGTTCCCCCCAGCGATGCATCCCATTGCCGGGCGTCAGAGCGTGGGGTTCGGGGTGATTTTTTATAGAGGTTTTCTTCCTCGCAACTCCGAAGAGCCACCGTGCCCGTCTGTTGCCAGACGGGGTTACGGCTCGGCCGATCGATGGTCCCTATGGGACCGTGTACTTTGCCACTGGTCGCCCAGTGGCAAGGTACTCGTCGCCCTGAGAGTTCTCCGCTAAGTACGCTCTGCTTAGCAGAGCGCATGCGGAGAGCTCGCAACCGGCCGTAAATGCCTCCCCTCCTTCGTGGACTATTGGCCATGGGCGACGACGTGCGCCTCGGGCGAAGCCCACGTCGTCATCCACGTTACCAGGGTGCACCACGTGGAGGTTGTCCTACCTAGCACCCCCTTTTAAGGTCTTATCAAAATGATAATCAATCTACTCATATCTGTCAATAGAATATTTATAACTATTGACACTGCACACCACGCTTTCGCATTTTTTATTTATTTACACTCATATTAATTTATATTTATTGAAAATTTTAACACTATTCTTAATTTAAATTTATTAAAACTTATTGTCTATTTTTTAATTCGGTTCTCCATAAAAAGCGTATTTTGTAGTTTTTTAAAACTATTATTATAGTATCTACGATACCAAATTAACTGAGAAAATTAGAATTTCAGTCTAAAATGTGTGTTTAAAATTTTACCAGCGCAGAGATATAATCCTTTCAGTAATTAAATTTCATTTTTGTTATGAGTTTCAGCTGAGCAGGAAATATGACAAATTGTTTTGTTAATTAAATCAAGAATCTTCAGACGAAGTGCTAAATATAGAATGTTTTATTAAGATACCAGCACACCAGATACAACGAGGTAGCAATCAAGCACACGGGAAAATGGCTGTGCAATATCAAAAGGTTTACAATCTGCACGCGAGAATTATAATTAGATTTAAAAAACAGTGAGTTAATGGCTATGGCAAGGTAAAGTTAAGTTATGATATTTTATAAGCCATGGCTTAAAATAATGCAAATAATATCTACCTTACAAAAGTAATAACAATACTAGCTATGATCGTAATTTCGTTCGATACGTCGCCAAGTCTGTAATTATAAATAATACTCTGTGATCAAGACATACTAAATTTAGGCTACTTGATACTCTGAATAAGTACGGACCTCTTACTTTAAACTGAGAAATGGTCGATGTTAATCTTCGGGTACTTCATGAATATCAAGAATTTGTAATCCCACTAATGCTTTCATCACGTGTGCCAAGAGGATTGGCACAAAGTGCAGTCGGCTGAGTGCTCGGAACATTTAAATATTCACACGTATCGAGCACTCGGGCACTCCAATCAGTGCGTGCGCATTAATGTCCGTTCGGTTCAACTTTCTATGAATCCCTGAATCTAGTTTCAAAATTCGTTGTATCAATAAATTACTAACGATTCTGAAGACAAAAATATTTCTGACAAAAGTTTACTAGCGTGTTTGTTCGTGATGACTGCAGGTGAACGGATATTGATGTAGGTTTTTAATATAACTGGCTTTATCCGACTTACAAACTGCCATCTGTTTGATTGTAATTGATTGAAACCGAACAAAACATCCAAAGGGTTGGAGCCGCGAACATCAATCAGTACAGGATATCGATAGATTTTGGGTAAGGTTTGCGGTTATACTGTTATTTTAATCTTTTTAATGAAATTCATAGACCCACTGGTGCAGAAACGGGATCAGAATTTCGGCAACAGTTTGCAAGTTTTTAATAATACATCCATCGAGTGTTATTGATCGCGATATATTAAGTAATAATAACATCAATGTACTTGTATTTGATCTCAATATTACAAAGGAGTTAAAGCCTTTTAACCGGTAAAAAAATTGGTTTTGGTCTTTATGTTTGATTTTATTTCGAACAACAAGTAACATTTGCATTCAACCTTTAAGTGGAAGAAACAGAGTAATATTACGATTACATTTTTATCGTACACGCCAGGCTGTGAACAGCAGTTATAATGGTAAGTGTAGGTTAGACCTGTACATGTACACTACTAACTATAATTGAATTAATCAGATATAAATGGTCTGTTCCACTTGGTTACAATGTAGTTACATTAATAACTGGTTTGATACTTTTAAAGATTTGATATTGTGCAACTATGTTGGGTTTCCACAAAATTGGGATCACTCATATTTATTTATTTTCTTTAATACGATATAATATTAAGATACTTACGTCTTTGAGTGATGATGCGATGAATAAAACATAAACACTGGTTCCGCCGAGACACACACCAGCCATCGCAGCATCCACAAAGTGTCTGAAATATAAGTTTATCTGTTTTTAAGTATGTTTGGAAACATTTTTCTTTGGGAGGAAGCACTTGTGGTTTCTAAGTTTACTTATTGCACATGGAACCAAAATACATTCTTTTTGCCGAGGTGAATGAGCTATTATAGTGAGTTAGTACTTTTACTCAAAACCGTAGCATACCCCAGGGTACCCACTCATAATTGTTCACATTATATCTACATACATGTTATTACGCATAATTTAATTATACTATGACACAAATCCACATCAGTTCTTTATCTTCTAGTGAAAGAAGAATCATATAGACAGTTAGGCACTTGATGTTATCATGTACGACTTTTGATATGGAAGATGAACTTTAACAGCATTAAATGATTAGGGGCTGTTAGTGTATAGATTGAAATTGTAATAAACTAGAAGCAAGAACTAAAATGAAACCCAGGAAATGTAAATTAAAGAGAAAGTTTAACCACTCATATGATTATTTACATACTAAATTAAATAATAGAGATATGAAAGTTATTAAAATAGTTAGTGAGTAAACATTTCCACAGCATTTTGACTAGCGGTGGTTAATATTTTCGCAGGAAATTAAAACTTTAGTCAGTGCTAACTTTTAATTAGGAATATGTTATTAGCAGTTCTCTAAAATAATTATTCTCCGGTGCAGATTGATGTTCGGTTTCATAAAAGGAATATTTAATAACGCTTTGTACTACCCATTTCTTTAAAACTTCTATTTGATATTTGTTGTTGTCAGGTTTATGTTGACAATTCGGTGTGTTCTGTATGTGTGTGTATGTGTTTAACAAACGCTTCTTCTTTTTTTACAAAAAAATATCGCACGTATTTATAAATGCTGAAATAGAATAATCAATATCACCCTCGTATTTCGTCGGGAGTTAAAAAGCAGCTATCACCGAACTTATTGTTAAAAAGTACAAGTGTTTCAATATATCTAGCAGCTAATAGTTCTAACAAGGGCCATCGTTTAAGAGAATAACAAAGAAACAACAACTTTCAGTATTACAGTCCTTCTAATGCCTATAAATGTATGTTATAGACACACAATCAAAGATCGAATAACAAACATGGACGGTACACAAAGGCTCGCTGAATATTGCCACTTTTCTGTTACAAACACATTTTTTTCGTTAAAAATGTTTTAGAAATACTTGTAATAGGGAAAATGTCATCGGAGACACTTTTGGTATTATATAAGATCAGAAATGAGATCGCTGTCTCTCTTTATAACTTGAATGACACGCGTAAGTGATAATAGAGACATACGCACATTAAATTAGTTTTACTACAATTTATGGTCCTCCGTCTTGTACAAAACAAGGTGTTACCTACCTTAAGCTCAATGTTTAGATATCTATCACCTCGCTTCTGATTATTATTATTAGATGTAGTTTTATTTCCATTTCTTTATCACAGATTACTGAGAGAAGAGAGAAATATATTCATGGGATAACAAAGAAGGGTGTGTGCTATTCAGACTTTAATCAATCTTCTTCCTCTTTTTCCTCCTAGCGTTAATCCCATTCGCTGCCGAAGCTCTCAACTTGGACTCTGGGGTCCGCTTCAACGTTCTAACTACGAATTTGGCTGAGTTTCGATATTTTCCGTGAAACAACTGCCATTTAACCTCCACAACCCAAAGGCTATATCCAATCATTGTAAAAGGTCGAGAAGAAATCCTGCTCCAGAACTTTTTTGAAATGCGAATATCCTCACGGATACCTCCGGCCCGTCGGACCTTCTTGGGTGCTGCATGCCGACTTAGGTCCTTCATTGACGAAGGTGAGATTACCTCTGGCACATCCTTCACGCTATAATAAATGTTGAGGTGTACCGGCTTGCAAATGATGCTGGCTTGAGCCTCTAAGGCGTTGGTAGTAATAATCTATACCATCATGTACGTACATACATACATATAATCACGCCTTTATCCCCGGAAGGTTAGGCGGAGGTGAATTAACATCCACATTTCACCTATCTGTATTCGGTCCCACGTAATAGGGGGTGAGCCTATTGCCGTATTCCGGGCACTATTGTTGACTCGAGCCATGCGTCTGAGGCTGAGTCTTGGCTGTACATATCTGTCTGATACTAAAGTTAATCAGCCCTATCCCTTAGTCGCCTTGTACGACACCACATGGGAAGAGAAAGGGTGGCCCAAATTCTACTTTGCCGGGAACCACACGGCATATCCCTCACGCTATTATAAATGGTGAGGTGTACTGGCTTGCAAATGATGCTGGCCTGGGCCTCTAAGATGTTGGTGGTAATAATCTACACCATCGTTTGTATGCAAAGCTTATATTTTGGAGGACGAAGTCTTCTCTCCCACTTTTTCTCTTAATGTTTAGTAATGGTCGTCACCTTGTCTTCTACATCTTTATCCAGTCGATACCATAGAATAGCCCATTTACTCTGTTATTTAGGTTATGTATGTAGTTAATTTTACCTGAATATATGCTGTATATATTATATAGTGCCTTCGCTTACGTTTTAGGATACAAGTTTCAGTGATATAAAGATAAATAAAAGTTACTATGCAGATACCTTACATGCTTCGAATACTGTCGTAACTTCGTCGGTCCCAACTTGAATACTCCTTCGCAAGTGTCCGTGTAACTTAACAATGGCTTTTGACTTTCTTTGCAAACTTCTCGAGAAGTAGATACCTGTGAAATTATATTCCAATGAAAATGGGTATTTTGTTTCTTTTTTTTACGTGCGGGAAATCCCCGCGGATACTCCTCGGTTCGAGGCCGACATAAACTCCCCTCCGGCTCCGGCGGAGGGGAGGTTATGTCGGACTCGAACCGACTAAACCGCACGCCATCTGTGGGTCGATGTGCTAGGCCTAGGTGAGGTTGTCTCGCGACATATCCCTCGCACCCCGGCTGACCCACGGCCATTCCTCTTGGTCTGGCCCTCCTTCGGAGAGGGACCACGTGGTCCCCGACTCGCCCCCGGAATGGGGGCCAAGACAAACTTACCTACAAGACTATTATTGTCAATACTTCGTCGTACTTCTTTAATGCCTATTGGCACTGCTGCAGATTGATGAAAGTAATCCTGACTGGATAGGGTTTAGGGGAAAAGGAAACTCCGCAATATTGAACCCATAATATAACCTAGTTGACCTGTGAGATGCTAAGATAGCACTTTGTAATATATCGTATTTTGTATTTCAGTGTTTTTATTGAGGGTTTACTTACCAATATATGCACACAATGTGTAGCTATAACAGCAACTAGTACAGTGCCTATACATCCTGGTATGAGCCCTGTGTTTTTGAAAGCAACTGGCATTGCAAGTATACCGGATCCTAACGATGATTTAAGTAAATGAAAGAAGGCACCCAATGTCCTGAAAAAAGAAATAACTTTTTTTTTGAGTCGTGATATACTAAGTAATCTACGATTCTGACTGAAGAAGGGCCAGAATAGATGCTTGCGCATGCTGCAATATTTTTTTTGTCAAGCACAAAGTGTACCGGCATGCAGCTGAGGTCGCCTGGGCCTCAATATTTTCGTAAGGTTCTATTGTATTCAATTTATAATAGAGCACCCTGTGGATATTTCAACGTTATCCATTAGGCAGATGCCCGCTTGCTGCAATCAAAGCCTGGTGGAGTAACATGAGATCCAATTTTTTCCCAAAATCAAATTCCATGGGTAAAGCAGGTACTTACGAAGTGGGATGCTCCAAGTTCCTATGTTTAAAGGGATCATATTCGTTGTCTGCTCCATTGTCCTTGGCAGCAATTGTGATTGTTGATTGGGTTGTTGATGCAGGTACATCTTCAAAACTGCCTTTGGCACTGTAAGTAAAATAGTTTAATTAATTATTTCAATTGATACAAAAGGTCCTAACAACATAGTGATTTCGTGTTCTCCCATTAAATTTGTACAAATGTGGGTAATATGTGTGTAAAAATGTACATCGTCATCATCTTCATGGAGATGTATTTGCCTGATTGCATCTGAGGCCAAGAAGATCTCGGAGCTCAGGACCCACCTTTCGGCCCAGCTTCCTCCCCTTGGTACGATCTAGGGCGTCCATGGTAGTGAGACCACCACGACGACGTCAAGTCAGTACTTCTTGGGCCTATCCCTTCTACCTGGACTTAGCGGGATAACCATTATCAGGCATTTGTTACTTACGTGGCCTGGCGGTGGCCGTAAGACGTGGTCCCACCAGCGAAGTCGGCTCATTTGCATTTTATTTGCGATGTCACGGACATGAAGGCTGCCGCGGATATTAGAGTTCCTCACGCGATCTTTACGCGAGACTCCGTCTATTATCTGGTAGTCTCTTAGAACTAGGTTGAGTGTCATGAGCCTTTTATATTTAAAGAAACATTCTATGCAGGACACGTAAGATATAACTACAAAATAAAATACTATCTTTGATGCGAACGCGAATATGATCGTTATTTTAGTATAAAAGCTGTTTATATAACACAAATTTATAAACATGTAAGTATACTAAAATTCAAAGTTTAAAATAATACGTCCCACTGGACGTGGGTGTCTAACAAAAGTTTGAGAAACGCCCCGATCAATCCAATGAAACTTTATCTAGGTACTTGATCTAATTGTGTTCAAATGCGTTCATTATGTAAGCATAATTTACTTTAACGGTTTTATTTACAGAAGATAATAAAAATTCTATAAATAGCTATGTAAAAACTAAGATTTCATTATATTGCTTTTTTTCGGATTTTTATTCTGTTTAATGAATAAGTGGAGTACCCAAAACTATAAACGAAGGTGGGACGTAGCAAGATGGATGAACGACATAAAAAACTTAGCTGGGATTAAAAATACAAGTGAAAGAATTACTTCAATACGTCAATAAGTTTCCGATTTACGGAACTAAACGTGCGATGCGGACTCGAACTCGATGCGTATGACGGTGTGACGTCATCTTACAACGCTCACTCAGTTCGCTTCGATTATTCCCAGTAGTCCCCTCTAGCTCTGTCCTCTGGGGTGACAGCTAGGAATTGTCTTCCCAGTTGTCATCGGGGTGACAATTTGTGCCGACTGTTCCCTTTGAAAGTTGACTAGAGGGGACAAATGAGAAGTTTGTTTCTCAGTTGTCACGGGGGGGGGGGGGGACAACTGCAATTAAAAACAATCCATAGATTTCAGCTTTTATATTTCTTATGTTACATAGAATCTTCGAAATAATCCAGATGACCGTAATCCATATACACGAAACCCGAATATTTAAAACACAAATTTTTGAAATGTAGTTAATTGATATTCAGACAAACAATATCCAGATTCTTAAACCTAAAACTAAACCTCATATATTATGGCGTCTACTAACTAAGCTCGACGGAGCCCCGCTCCGCGGGGCTCCTACTTCTGGGTGGTTTAAAAAAAAATAACCACGAAGACTAAGGCGGGAGCTCCGCTTCGCTTCGCTTCCGCCTTAGTCTTCTAACCTAACCTATCCGAGTCGGATTGCACTGAGTCGGGGTGTTAACGATAATTAATTTCGAAGATTCTATGTAACATAAGAAATAAAAAAGCTGAAATCTATGGATTGTTTTTAATTGCAATTGTCCCCCCCCCCCCCCCCCCGTGACAACTGAGAAACAAACTTCTCATTTGTCCCCTCTAGTCAACTTTCAGAGGGAACAGTCGGCACAAATTGTCACCCCGATGACAACTGGGAAGACAATTCCTAGCTGTCACCCCAGAGGACAGAGCTAGAGGGGACTACTGGGAATATCACAAAAAGAGTATAGTTTCAAGAGCTCTATGCCTCTACCTCTTACAAGGTGAAGTAATTTAATCGACACGTTTTACATTAAAACATGTAGCAAGATAGAATAGCTTTACAATATGGTACTTACCTACCACATAATAATATATGTGAACATTTAGAAGTTAAATGGCTTTAGTATAGTTACATAGTCTTAAGAGTTAGATATTATGCCAAGTACTAAAATGATATAAGTTAAAAGACTAATAATGACATTAAAGTAGGTCACGCAGAATATAAATCTAAAAATTCGAGCAGATATAAATACTTAATTGCACTTCCATTGACACACATTTTCTTATTATATTTATTTAATAATAAAAAAATCTTCCTCTCCTTAAGCCTCACAAGGACGTTAATAGATACCAAGTATCGAAATAAGTTAAACCACTAGGAATATTCTAGAAACCGAGTTCAAAACAAAGCCGAAAAAAGAATAAAGATAAATTTATGAATTTAATGATAGAAATATGCATTAAGAACATTACCATACATTTAACTATATTTAGGTAGGTACTCAGTTTAGGAGATAAATAAATTAACCATCTGTTCTAGGGCTAGATATAATATCTTAAACTATGAAGCAATAAAAGCATATTCCTTCAAAACTTCATGTTTATGACTGAGGCGATACCCTCAGTTAAACCTAGACGTAAAGCTGAATATATTATATCTATAGTGTTGTTAGAACAATAGCAAAAAATATCATTACTTTGTAACAATTGACTCTAAGCTGTCTCATAAGTTTGACGTACAGGGGAATCCCAGTGTTAGGCTACCTTTCCACCAGAGATGTGCCATGCTACGCTGCTATGGATGCGTGTGATATCCACCGACTAAGCGAGTAAGACATGCTATGCAGTTGTGCAGCTCGAGCTATTTTTCCATAAATTTTACAAGCACATATCCACAGCACGCCCGCGGCGGATTCGCGTACCTCCTTACACCCGGGACAAGTTTGGAAATCCGCGGTCTCCACTCTTGAGGAGGCAGATCAAGAGAGATGGCCCTGGGTCGGCCAAGGGGCAAGAGATAGATCTGACAACCTCACCTTCGGCATTGCACAATGGCACAAACGGCGTACGTGTTAGTCGGTTCGAGTCTGACATAACCTCCTCCTCCGGCTCCGGTGGGGGGAGGGGGGTATCATGGGAAGGAGGGGGACATGCTGTGTGGATCAATAAATATGATTGTTGGATATAAAACGCATTCATAGTAACGTAGCATAGCACATCTCCAGTGGAAAGGTAGCCTGTATTCATGATTTGTTTTCACATAACAATGGAAATACCCTAAATGAACGAATGTAAACGATGCAAGCAAATTTAATGATCTATTGTCGTACGTTATAGAGTGTGTCGTAAAGAAAGAGAATCCTAATTTGTTTTGATCGTATACTTATTATAACGGCATATATTTTAACCTAAAACACGTCACAAATTGTACTCTTTATGCCCAGTATGCGTTTTTCGCTCCGGAGTAACTCAAACCTTTTGCTTACAGCCTGGTAGCATAGGTGCAGACCTACCCCTGCAACCCCCTCAGGGTTGCAGGGGGAGCGTGGTCTTAGGAAGGAGCGCAACAGTCGTGCAGATCCCCTAAGGCAAGTTTAGTGTTTATCCTTCACGCGGTTGCTGGCCCTGTTCTTGGTTCAATTCCCTCAGAAATGAACGTAACTAAAAACACTAAGCGACTATTGCAGCAACGACGAGGTCACGCTGCTGCGAGTTCATCATCGTAAAATACCGATGGTGGATAGAATTGACCTCCCGCGTGTTTGTGCCGTGCGCGGGGACCCGTACGGAGGGATGAAGGAATCCTGGTGGTTGAGCGGAACAGTAGCTGCGGCTGCTGGGAAGCAACACACCTCTTTGGTCTGGACTTCCTCTTACACGGGAGGTTACAAGGTAGCCACTCGTAATCAATCGGCTGTGGTGTCCGGTCAGACGGCCACTGGCGAGCTCTCTGGGGTGATGGGGTCTGCAGGCGGCGGCGCGCGGTTTTACTCATGGCCGTGGTGACCGGGGGAGGATTCTCGTGCAGGTCAGTCTCGTGGACAACTCATCTCGGAGTGCTATATCGGTCCGATAGCCTTGGTGCTTTAGAGCATCCCCAACTGAGGGCTCCGTGGAGGGATCCTTGTAGATAGGGTCTCTGCGGAGGTCATAAAGGCCTCCAACTACACCCTCCCAACGGGGATCGACTACAGCCACTTTAAGTTGCTGGAGGAGTCGACCTCGAAAGGAGAACAGGAGGCGAAGGCTGATGAAGTCAAGAAGATGGAGTCGTCATCTGCGGATGCTGAAATGCAGCCAGCAGAGGCCATCCGCGATGGCATAAAAACGACGGCATCAGGGACCAACAAGAGTCAAGAGCGGCCCACGGTCGCTACTGCATTGGCGTCGTCAACAGGCGCCAAAGAACTGTGCAGGGAGATGGACGATCTCGACCTAGATGAGGACCGGCTCCTTGCACAGTCTCCGGGCTCCGACGACAGTCACTGAGAAATGGACTGTCCAATAACGACAGCGAAAATGGATGGCCTAAGGTTAGTACAGATTAATCTGCAACACAATAAGGCGGCGACAGCCCTTCTGGCTAGAGCGCTGAAAGATAACAAATACGACATTGCCCTAATTCAGGAGCCTTATATTTATAAAGGAGAAATAAAGGGCTTAGGTGGAACCGGTGGTACTTTATGGTATCACAGGACCACAAATGATGCAAGAACATGCATGATGCATGGGTTTTACATAATTTCTGTTTCAGGGATCTAACGGCAGTCAGGATCAACGGTGGAGGAGAGGCTGGCAACAGAGATACAATCTTTGTATCGGCCTATCTTCCATACGAACAAAAAAATCCCATCCCTAGTATACTAGAAGGATTAGTGGATCACGGCATCCAAAATAACACGGAAGTAATCATCGATGCGACGCGAACGCGCACCATGTGATCTGGGGCAGCTCAGACATCAACGAACGAGGGGAAAAAGTACTGGAATATCTGGTAAGTTCTCCTTTACAAATAATAAATAAAGGCAACAGTCCGACTTTCATCAATCAGATAAGGACTGAGGTTATTGACATCACTCTAGCCACAAACATGGCCAGCAGAGATATCATGAACTGGCAAGTATCTAATGAAATCTCATTATCTGACCATAGGTACATATGTTTTGAGTATAAAACCTCAAAGGTGTTTGGGGTTGAAATGCGAAGAAACCCCAAACACACAGACTGAAGGTCTACTTAGGAGATCCAAAATGCAAACTCAACTCGATAATCGACATTGAATTTGAAGCGGACAAGATAACAGAATCAGTCATAAAAGCATGGACAACAAACTGTCCAGAAAAGGAAATAAAACCTAAAAAGGTGCCATGGTGGAACAAAGAATTAGAGATGCTACGTCGCAAGACAAGGGCAATCTTCAACAAAGCCAAGGCCCAAGGCGATTTCAGAGAATACTCCAAAATGCTTACTGAATATCACAAGGCCGTACGGAAATATAAGAGGAAGTCATGGAGAGCACACTGTGACCAAATAAATTCCCTTCCAGAAGGCATGAGACTGGCTAAAGCCCTGGCAATAGCTAAGGAGAACCCACTCACCAGTGTAAAAGACGGAAATGGGAAGCTCACGGAATCAGGAAAAGACACACTACATGTAATGATGAGTGAACACTTTCCTGGATCGGAAATAATTGCAGAAGTGCCAAAAAATCAAATAAAAATCAATGGTACTGAAGGTACGAAAACGAATAGGGCAGAATGGAACACTGCACGGAAAATAGTTGATGGGAACAAATTGCAATGGGCCATAGGAGATTTCAAACCCTATAAATCTCCAGGCCCTGATGGTATCTATCCTGTACTATTACAACAAGGCATGAACATACTAATCCCTCATCTTGTGAGATTATACAGAGCATGCTTAGCTTTTAACCATATACCGACGATATGGAGGAAAGTAAACGTAGTTTATTTACCCAAACCTGTCAAAGCAAACTATGAAGATGTAAGATCATACAAGCCTATCAGCCTAACATCTTTCTGCCTAAAAACGGTGGAAAAGCTGATAGACAAGCATGTGAGGGAAGGACCTCTAAAACGTTTCCCATTACACAGGCTGCAATGCGCCTACCAGCAGGGCAAATCAACGGAAACAGCGCTGCACCTAGTAGTGGAACGCGCTCGTAAGGCACTGGAATGCAAAGAAATAAGCGTAGCAGCCTTCATAGATATTGAAGGCGCCTTTGACAAAACTACCTTCGAAGCAATCCAGACAGCAGCGATAAAACACGGGGTGGATAACACCACCTGTAAATGGATAGAGCAGATGCTAAAGAGCAGAATAATTTGCTCTACGTTAGCAGGTGAGAATATATATGCCAAGACCACTAGAGGATGTCCCCAAGGAGGCGTACTCTCACCCCTACTATGGAGCTTGGTAGTCAACTCACTAATAACGAGACTAAATGAAGGACCATTCTACACGATAGGATACGCTGATGACTTAGTGATAATGGTAAACGGTAAATTCCCAGGCACTGTCTCGGAACTACTACAAAAGGGTCTGAATATAGCGCACAGATGGAGTACGGAAAATCATCTAACGATAAATCCATCCAAAACATCAGCCCTATATTTCACACGCAAAAGGGACCTAAAAAGTTTAAAAAGACTTCAGGTAAAAGGCGTAGAACTAGAGTGGGCCGAAGAGGTGAAATACCTCGGAGTCATGTTGGATAAACAACTCACATGGAGGTCACATCAAGATTTCATCACACAGAAATCAATGAGAGTCCTCGGCATATGTCGCAGGGCGTACGGCAGAACATGGGGACTTAAACCGAAGGTTCTGTACTGGATATATAACATGATGATACTACCGATAATCAAATACGGAAGTATAGTGTGGTGGCCAAGAACCACGATTGTAACATGCAAGAAAGAGCTCAGCAAAATCCAAAGGATAGCTTGCATGTCTATAACGGGTGCATTTACAACAACACCGACAGCAGCGATGGAACGGCTGCTAAGTATGCTACCGCTACATTCAACTGTACAAATGGAGGCAATAAAAGCTCTTAAAAGACTTAAGGATGCAGGATATATAACCAGCATACCGACAAGTTACACAAAAATGGGGATAACACCTGATGTTCGGGAACTACTAGAAATGAGGTCTGACAAGCAACAGCCCAAACTAGTACTTCATAGAAATTACAAGGCGACAATTCCTACTAGACAGGAGTGGAAACAAGGTCTCAGAACCAATCAAGGAAAAAGACAAATCTGGTACACCGATGGCTCCAAGACGCTAGATGGCACAGGAGCAGGGGTACATGCAGAAGACTGCGATATAAGCGTTAGTCTAGGCAAATACGCCTCCGTGTTCCAAACGGAGGTGTACGCTATAATAGAATGCGCTCAGGAGATTATAAATAGAAATACCCATGAAAAGGAAATTTATATTCTCAGTGACAGCCAAGCAGCCATTAAAGCGCTACAACTACTACAACAAGGATCTGCAAAAATACCCATAGGTCCAGAACCATTTGTTGGACTCCCTGAAGCCACACTAAAGAGGGCTATTTCAGAACAGGCCAAGAATAGGCAGCTTAAAGAATGGAAGACCAGACCAGGCCTAACACATTCGAAAGAATTCATAAGTAATGAATTAGGAAGGCTGAGCAATAAAATAATTAATCTCAGCAGGGACAAAATCCGGAAAATAATAGGAGCGTTCACTGGCCACTACTGCACAATGTACACCTTGAGCAAGATTGGTATCATGAACGACGCAAAATGCAGACACTGCGGGGAGGGCGATGAAACGATGAAACACATACTGTGCGAGTGCCACGCCTTAGGAAGACATCGTATGGATCTTCTCGGGATGGGCTATCCAAAACCAGAGGATTATAGGCATCTACAAATAAGAGGAATAACCACCCTAATAGAGAGGGCTATCCCTCCCGAAACGTAGGGGCCAGGTTGGGGTTGACACAAAGGATCCAATAGGGTCGAAGTGTCCGCGATAGCTCCAAAGCACGCACTCCAGTAACATAAGATAAGATAAGATAACTCAAACCCAGCAATCATTGATTTATGTCGAACTGACCTGCGCGTGCTAAGGTCTTGTTTTTCTAACAACATGGGGTCAACATAATATTAGTTGAGGCGTAGAAGGAAATTCGGTAGTAACTTAAGCGCGTCAGATTAAGATAGGGGAGGTAAGTTATATTTTGACAAGTTCCTCCAGCAAGTAAGAGCCTTTAATATGGGCGGGTATGCAAAAAAAAAAAGAATTTAATCATCGAATTTACACGTATGCGTCAGATTAAGATAAAGTAAATTAGTTACTAAAAAAAGAGCCGATTTTGAAATTCTGGCAATTTAAGCGTAACCTAAAAAAGTTGTCTGGATTTACTTGAGCGCGGTCGTTTTTTATTTTAATTTCAGAATTAAACGTATAATAATAACTGAAAAACATTACCGAAGAAATAAAAGAACGTTAATTAAGATATTTGATACATGTATCTATTTATTATGATGTTATGTAGACGCTTCCCCCACCATGAACAGTGGAAACATTATATACCATTATTATTTCTATCATCTAATATACCAATTATATAATATATAATATAAAAGTCTACGACCAGTGCGTGTTGCCAGCGATGACCTACGGAACTGAGACTTGGTCCCTTACTATGGGCCCCATAAGAAGGCTCAAGGTCACCCAAAGGGCGATGGAGCGTGCTATGCTCGGAGTTTCCCTGCGTGATCGAATCAGAAATGAGGAGATCCGCAGGAGAACTAAAGTAACCGACATAGCACACAGAATCGCCAAACTTAAGTGGCAGTGGGCGGGACACATAGCTCGTAGAACAGATGGCCGTTGGGGCAAGAGAGTTCTCGAGTGGCGACCACGCGCCGGAAGACGCAGTGTAGGCAGGCCTCCCACACGGTGGACCGACGACCTGGTGAAGGTCGCGGGAAGGGCATGGATGCGGAAGGCGCAGGACCGGTCATTGTGGAAATCCTTGGGGGAGGCCTTTGTCCAGCAGTGGACGTCTTTCGGCTGAAATGATGATGATGATGAATATACCAATTCTAATAGGTTTCCGCGACACTCGAGTAACTACACATTTAGCATCGTCGCCTCCCCTACTAAAATCAATTTCTGAGCCTTCTTCTAACTCAGTCGGGGTCGGCTATCCAGTCTAACTGTGATGCGGCTGAACTTCGATATTTTTCGTGAAACGACTGCCATGAGACCTCCACAACCAACCAAAGTAGATAGACTAGTCAGACTTTTGAGGGCTCCAACTACCATAAATTTTCGTGTGGCAATTGAACCGGCGGAAACATCCAGACTAATGCAAATGGTCATATTCATGTATAAAAAGATTTTTACTGAGCGGGAATCGAACCCGCGCCCCTTGCGTAGTAATCGTGTTTACTACCGCCATACCAAAAAAACCACAGACGGTCAAGATAATGCCGAGAACGTAACCTACAATTCCTACATACATTGCATGTATAATGTTTTGCCAAGACCACGTATCCTAATTTTACCAATCTAATTTATTCTTTTATGTAGTAAAACATGCACGCATCACTCAGAGGGAAGTTTTACACACATGAATTACAATGCGAATGTGATATAAAACTGGAAGATAATATTTCTACTTGATGTTGTAACTTGTACGTGACTCATAATGGACTCATATCACCCAAAATGACTCGAAAAGTGTGTCACACGATATTTACATGGAACGTATTGTATTTACTTCTAAGGCTCGGTTCAAACGGGCCACCGACCACGGTCACTGGTGGCCGGCGACAAGCAGTTCACAAGAATTTACACACATTTTGTTATAACGCGGCGCGCACACGTGCGGCCGGTGACCACGCGCTACAGTAGTGATCGCGACTTGCTACTTGAGTTCGTTACGGGACATACAGACGACGATATGAATACCCTTTGGCACGGGTTATAAAAAGTGATGGCTTTTCAACACCGGTGGCTGTCGCTCGCTTTTGACACTGTTACAAAATTAAACAGATGTAGCGGTAGCGCGCGACGGCTACTGGGCGGCTGTTGTATGTGGCCCGTTTGCGCCGAGCCTAAAAGATGGTTAGGAGAACCTTGGAGCATATTTATTATACGATTGCAAACATGCGAAGTAGCGACTTACAGTGACTACATTTTTGAAGTAGGTATTTACTATTGCAAATTTTATTGCTCATTAAAATTTTCAAAATTCTGTACATGCACAGACCATAAATTTTGTGTACTAGTATACTTAGACTGTATACAAACTCTATAACTAGACGTAGTAAGTGCCATTTCAACGCGGCTTAAAAAAGTGGTTACTACTAACTCGCGAGATCTACTGCTCGCATATCTATTAGTATATTCAGTCAATTGCAGTACACTGTTGGACATAGACCTCTCCCGATGCACTATTGCTTATAATACGCCGCCTTTTGCATCCAGTCCGTCTCAGCCGTGGTCCCAACCAACTTTTTCACTTTTCAAAATGTATTAAGCGTCGGTAGCTTAGTGGTTAGGAGGTCGGCCTTACGATCGAGAGGTTCCGGGTTCTAATCCCGGCCATTAGGTAGGCCAGGATTCGAATCTGGTGTAATCGACGTGAACCTACTCCTAGCACAAGCAATTTAGCTTAGTTGGAGGGGTTAGAGGGAATATTAGTAATTTCTATAATTTCGGTTACTAATATTCATAAAAAAGAAGAAGTCTGATACAGAAGGTGGTACTTCTCGACACGGCACACATAGTGAGGAAGTTCCTTTCCGAGCCCTGACCACCAGTAGCTTGGTCCCTGTACTCGATGCTGGTAGGGTACATTTTTTTATATTTGTAAATATATTTTTTATTATTTTAGTATATATTTAAAAATGTAATTCATAAAGTTCATCATTCATAAGTATTTATTAAAAAAAAAACCGCGGTAGCCTAGTGATATGGGTAATGGACTGCTGAGACGAGGTCTCGGGTTCGATCCCAGGTTTTCCATGGCACACACCAATGACTTTTCGATACTTTTCGATATTATGTGTGTATTTATCGCAGGTTTATAAGTGCCCAGTTAATGGCAATAGGCTCGCCACCTATTACATTGGGACCTAAACATAAACCGGCAAAATGTGGGTGCTAGCACCTCTGCCTACCCCTTCGGGGATAAAAGCGTGAGTTTATGTTTATGTTATGTTATGTAATTCATATGTTTTTAAAATGAATAAAGACAATAATAATGAAACAATAAATAACGAAATTATCATTGCATAAAGTAACAAAATCTTTATATATGCGGCTCTAAGCTGAAAGCCTCGGATACAATTGTAATTTTTTTTTGGAATAAAGGTTTGAGCAAGTAAATTCTATTCTATTTTGGTTTAAAAGTTGTGAAATGTGAAAGGACGAGAACTCGATAGCGAATGAAAAGGCGAGAGTATGTGCAGATTACTAGATAACCGCAGCACTATAATCTTGTCTGTGTATGTATGTATGTTTTGTATTCAATTCTGAATGTCAGTTATTTTAGACTTTGTTGTATAAACATAGAGTGACAGTACTGAGTCCAATGTTTTGCGAACCTTTGAAGTGAGATATCCGTTTATAAACTTTAACCTCTAATAGTTTATGTTCCGCTTCATAATATTATTATTTGACCATACGTGAGCACAAGTGTTTAATATACCACTTAGGTAGCAGATAAGTACATGGTCCACCTGATGGAAATAGGAAATCGTAGCATATGGTATGTCCTAATATTGAGAGTAGAAGCTAATCTTAAGTCAAAACGATATAGAGATAGATCACTATTTCAGATGATGACCATCCCACAATGGTGGGCTCTACCTTAACCGTCTTGACAGATGGATAGAGCCTGTATAGATGGAGTTCATTTTTACCCCGTGAACCCTAAAAACCGGCCAACGCTGAAAATACTGGCAAGTTTGATAGTACGCGGGACCCAAAAATTTGTCCGTCAGTCAGTCTGTCAGAAGCAGTCGGGTTTGTCATTTTTTAAATTTTAAATGGTATGTTGATGTCATAAGTACGTATGTATGTTACTTTTGTCGTAGCTAGTACTTACTGATAATAGAGGTACACATAGAATTTTCATATTAGAAAGATAATAGACACGAAATCAATGACCGATAAGCCTTTCTAGACAAGTGGCAATTCGTTTGATGGAATAGAAAGACGAATGTATGGCATTTTGCCAGCGTTTGATGGAATAGAATGACGAATGTATGGGATTTGAAGTATATGAAATGCGTTAACGACTGTCATAAACGACAAATCCCATACATTAATTATTTGTTACGATAGTGTCGCTCCACATTTTATAGTGCTTAAGATTTACAAACGAGGTTGTACAAAACACGATGTTTAATAAAGGGTCGTACGTGGCCTTGAGTTCATATTTGGAGGTCGTACGAGAATGTAGCATTTTATTTGACTTTACACATGATATTCAGTCTTTTCGTATTATTGGATAAATAACCCCGTTCTTATTTCGAGTCCGAAATAACCACCTACAGGGGCCGGTGGGGGTTAGTATCTGTGGACGACCACACGGATTTTCGCACGAAAAACGTTTGGTAAAGATATGATTCCGAAGTCAATCGCATATGACAACTGCAGACGCATGCAGCATATACATACATTATTAATTCGCTACGGATAAAGGCGACCATTGGTAAACCGCACTGAATTAAGCGTTTCTGTTGCCTTCCGAATCATATCTTAAAGCTTACAAAGCATAGCCGTAATTCGGCCTGCTATCGGTTATGATACCTCCAGTTTTACAACCTAAATAGTTATGTACTATACGGAACCCTCGGTAAGCGTGTTCGATTCGCAATTGAACGGATTTGTGATTTAGAGCGAACAAATTGACGAGTTAGGGCGATGGTACTTACATAATAATAGCCATTATTAAATAACTATTAATAGAAAATGTGTTTTAATGGAGGTGTAATTAAGTTTTTAATTGTTTACATCATTATCCTCATCATTCCAGAGCCCGAGGATTATATAGGTATGTCAGTTTGTTCGGAGCATCTGCTGTCAGACCCTGACGAATTTCATAGAAATAGGTCAAACCATTCCGGAGAAGTTTGCTGATAAACACATGCAACACGAGAATTTTTTATATAGGCATGGTACAGTCAACAAGAAAAGTTGTCTGTAAAGGTGCAACCGTATCTCCTTTGTCGACTGCACTTTCGGATACAGCCATACAATCATATCTTCTTACCATTCTTTCTACCAAATTAGGATCCGGATCTTGAGGATATTCCTCAAGATCCGCATCATATAAACAAGACTTTATTGTAGAAGACAAACGTGCATCGGGAAGAAATTTCTTGATTTTAACGTTATGCCAGCGAGCTGGATATTGGCTAGGAGCTTGTATGCTCTTCGGGCTCATATATCTGAAGATGATATGAATGAGAGTTCTTTTGAGGTATTGGATTTAATACTTTTGAACATGCTATCTGAGAAAGGAGCAACATTTTTGATGCCCATCGATTACGTCTAGCCACAGAGTCTGTACGTTGATTAGTCGGTCACTTGAAAGAATAAGCACAACGATGAAAATATAATTTCATACTTAAGATCAAGATTGCAGAAGTAGCTAAACTAGTCTGACGCTGACGTAGTTTCGGTCAACAGCTGAGGCGCCCACTCACTAACGGTCCGCCTGCAGTTTTTAATCGTAACCAACGGCCTACAGTCCTAAGCCGATAGCGCCCACACATCAAAGCGATTTTGGCCTGCCGGCAATTCCCTGTTATCAGTTCAGGCCGACGGCCTGCTAATGTGTGCTTGTTGTGTTTTGCTGACGGCCTAAGACTGTCCGGCCTTGGATTGTTCGGAATCGTTCGGCGGCCACACATCGTATTAGTCGTCAGGCCAAAATCGGTTATTGCGATTAATTGACAGGTTTATATCTCCCGGCCGTCGTCCCGTAAACTGTTAGTGAGTGACCGTCTTTAGAACAGACTAGGTATAATAATTTATCTCTACGCCAGTATAATTTTATGTTTGCTTATTGGTATCTACTCTGTCCGTATAATTGTTTATTGGTAATAAAAATATATTTATGTGTTGCAAAATTATGTTAAGATACATATGATACCGTCACGGCCTAAGGACCTACATAGCAACGAGTGCCATGAAACTTTTAAATCAATCTATGTATGACCATAGGGCTGGCCTTTACCCGCCTCAAAGAATTAGTATCGATATCCAGCGTGATAATGCCGCGGTGCCGCCTGCCTTTTGGGCACGGTACCAGTAGAGGTCAATGGGAAGGAATTTTTCGATGCCTAAAGTTACAGTCTCCCCCCTTTTATTAGTTTTATTTAGTGGGTATATGTATAGCATAGTTCGACATAATTTGTTATTATTAAATAGAATATAAATCCTGATGAATAATATTTTTAATTTCAAATACTATAATGTGTGTAAAACATTTGTTTTATACTTATGTATACTACCTTCAACTCAAGGTATTCGAACCTATTCGTCTCTGTAAGTATTACCCGTCTCTTATTATTCAAAAGTTTAATATAATAAAGTAGTTTAATTTTATGCAAAAAAATCACGCTCGTATTCTTGTTTTCTTTGTCACTGTAATTCTCTCTTTTATTCTTATCAAGCTTTCATTACATTCCTTTCAGACTTTGGGATAGAGGATTTATTACATAAATATTATTTTATTCATGTTACTTCATGTTTTCTCTTTTTCGGGTGGAACACATTTTTTGTGCCTCTTTTTGAAAGTATCAGAATCTCCGAGAACAAAAAAAAATTGGTTATAAAATCGTTGTAACACATTATATACCTATATCCTTACCTATATATTTTACCTCCCATGGCGATGATAGTTTGATCCTAAACTGAGGGAAGCCTGAGAGCGTTTTCACACTCATCCGATATCCGATATCCGACATCCGATATCGGAGGAAGTCAAATGTATGAGATATGTATCTTTCTTTCACATTGTCCGGCCCGATATCGGTTATCGGAGCCAACACCACTGTTTTGGCTCCGATAACCGATATCGGATGTCGGATATCGGATGTCGGATATCGGTAATCGGATATCGGATATCGGATATCGGATGTCGGATATCGGATGTCGGATGTCGGATATCGGATATCGGATGAGTGTGAAAACGCTCTAAGTCAAGCAGTGAACTGCTCTAGGCTAATTACTCGATTGAAATGATCATATTTGGCATTGCAATGATGGTGTTTAGTCTGATAAATTAAGTCAGTTATTATGCACTAATTAAATATGTATCTGAGTTGCTAAGTGAATGCCAAGGCTTTCTGCAAGCGAAACTTGGCCTGATGCATACGATTAGGGTGCGTGCATAAATATGTCTATTTGTTTTGGTTAGACTGTATTTCTGGGTAATGTATATTAAATTTTAAACACCCCCAACCCGAAGGGGGTCATTTCGAAAGAGAAAGCCCTGGGTCGGCAGGGTGCGAGAGTTATGTCTCAATCTCATCTAAGGCAACCGAAGACCCAAAGACGGCGTGAATTTTAGTCGGATCGAGTCCACGAAAAAGGTGTGTCAGCAAAGACAAAAAAAGTACCCCCGTAGTCAAAATCGTTGTATATGGTATATCCACGAAAGGATATGCCTGAGAGCCCGACTAGCCCTGTTAATGTGTTACTATTATTTTAGCGAAAGAATATAATATTTAAAAGCATGATACTTTCTGATGTTTAGGCGAATGCCACTCATTGAAATAAAACCCCTTTTTAAACTAACTTTCTAAAATTTTGCAAATAAATCGCTATAGAATCCGCTAAAAACTGTTTTTTTTTAGTTTCAATATATAAAAGCACTTAAAAATAAAACCTAAAGCTAATTCCACGCAATATTTATAAATAATATATAAACCATCAGATATAAATAGTATACAATAGTAGATCACGTGGATCACGTGATATTATTGAATAAGTTATATGCCTATGGAGTGAGAGGAAATGTGCTAGAACTGATAAGATCTTGCCTAAGTGACCGAACACAGACAACACAGATCTCTAGAGTATGTAGTTCTACCAAAAAGCTAATAAATCACTCGTCCGAACCGCGAAAAGTTGCTTTTGGAGTACCTCAGGGGAGCGTGCTGGGACCATTGTTGTTTATCATTTACATAAATGACTTACCCCAAGCAACAAATTATAAAACAATACTTTTTGCGGATGACAAAACAATTGTATCTGGAAATAATAAATCTCAGGTAGAACATGAAATAAATGGTACTTTACATGACTCTATTAAATGGTTGACATCAAATAATTTGAAAATTAATTTAAACAAGACATGCATACTGACATTTAGAAATAGGACGAATAAACTGACAGACTTGGACATACAATATAATGGAACACGAATAAAACAGGTACAAGAAACAAAATTTCTAGGACTAAATATAGATAGATATAGAACCGCGGTAGCCTAGTGGTATGGGTAATGGACTGCTGAGACGAGGTCTCGGGTTCGATCCCAGGTTTTCCATGGCACACACCAATGACTTTTCGATGCTTTTCGAAGTTATGTGTGTATTTATCGCAGGTTTATAAGTGCCCAGTTAATGGAATAGGCTCGCCACCTATTACATTGGGACCTAAACATAAACCGGCGAAATGTGGGTGCTAGCACCTCTGCCTACCCCTTCGGGGATAAAGGCGTGAGTTTATGTATGTATGTAAATATAGATGAAGGTCTGGATTGGAAGGTGCATTTAGAAGTGTTATGTTCAAAAATAAATCAACACTCTTACTCTCTCTATAATATATGTTGTCTATGACAGCCAGTGTATCTACTATTATAACTGCATTCTATGGGTATGTTTTTCCAATATTAAGTTACGGAGTCATATTTTGGGGCAATTCAACTAGTGTTGAAAGCATTTTTAAGGCCCAAAAAAAATGCGTAAGAGCTATATGTAAACTGAAATGTACTGATAGCTGTAAACCTAGTTTCATTGTACTACAAATTTTGACATTGCCATGTATATATATTTTGGAAACCGTGTTGTTTGTGAAGAAAAATATGCAGCTTTATACAAAACTTAATAGTAAGAGACATAACATGAATGTTTTCCAGGTAATACAACCACATATCTTAACAGTAGTGTGTTCTGCATGGCACCAACACTTTACAATCGGCTACCAATTTATATTTTGAAAATCACAAACATGAACGAATTTAAACGTAGCCTTAAGAATTTTTTACTGGAGAAATGTTATTATTCCGTTGAAGAGTACCTAAGTGACATGTGACTGAAATAAATAAATCAATCAGACAATATTTATTATTATCATTATTTAATTAATAATTAATGCAATTGACATTTTTTTCAATTCGATTTTAATTATTTCATGTGCTATTGTTATTCACTACCACTGACATACCTATTTTATTTTGATTATGATTTATTTTATTACAATTGACATATAGACCAGGGTCGATAATTTAAAAAAAATAAAAAAAATAATAGTAGGGTGAAACCTATTAGAATAGGAGGGGAATATTATAAAAATGAAAGGAAAAATAAATTACGGGCGATCTGAGGTCGGGAAGGGGATGGGGGTGAGTTTTAAAGGTAAAAAACGGTTTTTCTCGATTCCCGGCAAAACTAAAAGTCCTATGGAAAAGTCAAAGTTGTAGGTAATAAAAAGATCTAAAACTTTTGCATTTACACTTTTTTCACATAACCTCAAAATTTATGTGAAATATCCAAAAAACCAAGATTTTGGTTTTTATTTTTGCCTTTTTCAAATAAATTTCTTTTTTCATGAAATTTGGTGAAAACTTACCTTTTTATGTCCCAAATACGCTGTAATTTATTTGATTAGAAATATTTATTTTTGCACCTTATTTTGAATTAATATCGAAAAACCACCCTAATTTTCAATCGAAAATTCACCCGTCAAAATATCAGCTTTTATTAAAAAGTTGGTATGTTTTCTGTTCGTGGAAATCTCTACTTTCAGATGGTGAATTCAGTCCATAAGTGGAATTTAACTAAAAATTTCAATATATTTTTTACGATTTTTGCTGTGGCGTATTTAGTGACGAAGCCTCATATCACACACAGAAGTGTTGCGTGGTTTATTGAATTTGAACGTGGGCGTATCTTCATGAAATTAATAATAATGTAACAAAGTAAAATTTTGTCTAAGGAAAATATTAGTTCTAACGTGCGGAGAGGACAAAGTTAAAAGGAAACCATTAGTAGTTATCATATCGCATAGAAATTAAACCTATTTGATTAGCACTACATTTCAGTTTATCCACTTTTTCACTTTTGCCAATCTTAATATATATAAATCTCGTGTCACAATGTTTGTCCTCAATGGACTCCTAAACCACTTAACCGATTATAATAAAATTCGCACACCATGTGCAGTTCGATCCAACTTGAGAGATAGGATAGTTTAAATCTCAAATTATAGTCCGATTCGCGATAACCGACATCCACGCGGGCGGAGCCGCGGGCGACAGCTAGTGTTAAGTAAAAGTAAAGTATATAATACATAAGTATGTCTGTATCTACTTTAATATACGGCATACATTTTTTTGTCTTTCATAGACAGAACGACGTTAGTTCTGATTTCAATCAAATTAAATATTTTTAGACAAATATTAACAAAATAATAATGGAAACCGTTTCAACTCTGACCTGTTTGAGCCAAATTGTTACAAGTCTTTTTTTCATTTTGTTTTGCAATGTATGATTAATAAAATTAAGATGGAATGGACAATGTTAATAAACCTTCACGGTATTCGATCACGGAAAGAACTAGTACCTACTTATCAACCGGTTCTTTTTTAGTTCACAAGTCTTTTATCTTACGAGAAAAACATTGTTATGTATGCCCCAGTCAACTAGCTAATTCAGCCATTCAATTACCGGTGACGCTATTAACTAAACGGCACCATTCAATAACGTCCTAAATTATATTCAGCTGTAACGTTTTTAACAACATTTAATAAACAGACTGGCTAATGCTTAGGCCATTTGTGCGATAGGGGAACCACCCCGAAATAAGATAGAAAATAGCATACATACATACATATAGTGACGCCTGTAAATCCCCAAGGGGGTAGACAGAGGGTACTCACATACATTCATTCACAGAAAATTAGTCATAGGTTTATGGAGAAAGCTGCGCAATCCTACTTGGATAGGTTAGGTTAGAAGGCTAAATGCGGGGCTAAATGCCTTCGTGGTTATTTTTTTATAACAATGCAGTGGCCAGGCAAGTAATTAAATGTTCTCGATCCAAGCCATTTGCCTAGCCGTTTAATCAAGTGGCTAAACATTATTCAAACCGTTAATTGAACGGATGATTAGGGTAGTTGGCTGCCATCATTTGTATTTATTTAAATTAAACCACTTTTGAAAGGTTTTTATCGCGATTTATTTGATATTATTTACTTTTAGACCGAAGTTTCGGTTACTTTTCAGTGGCCATGTTCGCGGTTTGACTAAGGATGGTAGTTGTCATATAGTTTGAAGAGTAAGTTATCTCATAGTACCCGAATCGGAATGAATTGTTGATGTAAGTATTTACGCAGAATGAGCTCACTGTGTCTTTAAGTCTTGTTGTATTTTGCTGTTTACAAGGTTTGATTAAATGGATCACTGGGTCCCAGACAGGTGGTACGCTCAAACCGTCTTCTCTATTAAAATTTGGGTGTTCTTTAATTTCAAGCTGCTCTTTAGTGAGTATCTATGGTTGGTTTCCTTAATTTTATTTCAGTGAGTGATATTCGCGTAAACTTTAGAAAATAAATATTCTGCATTTATCTTTGCACTATGCAGACAAATAAAGTAAGGTGAGTTAAATCTCTAAGCCGTAAATATACCGTGGTGGGGGTGGGGCCACTCCATCTCTTCCGTTGTGTGTCGAAGAAGCCGAAGCGTTTTCACATTGTCCGATATATATCCGATATCTGACATCCGATATTGAAGGAAGTGAAATGAATGAG
Source organism: Eilema caniola (assembly GCA_949126895.1). Classification (NCBI taxonomy): domain Eukaryota; kingdom Metazoa; phylum Arthropoda; class Insecta; order Lepidoptera; family Erebidae; genus Eilema; species Eilema caniola. Next base: position 4,460,230 of record OX421469.1, on the reverse strand, counting down.
ATATGTACCTCTCTTTCACATTGTCCGGCCCGATATCGGTTATCTATCGGAGCCAACATCACTGATTTGGGCCTATATCGGATCACAGAGACTAAAACAGCGACAGCAAGTAATTTTTGTCCTTATTTTTTCACGTTAATTGCTGACACTGAACACGAATATAAGAAAAACACTCGATAGTCTTGTCATGTGTCCATGTTTTTTTTTCATCCCTAGCATTCCGAACTAGTCTTAATTTAGAGAAAATGAGATAAATGTGAACACAGCACAAGGTGTCAGCTATCGGATGTCGGCTATCGGCGTTCGACACCGATATCGGATATTGGATGAATGTGAAAACGCTATAAGAGATAGAGCAACACTTCATCCGACAGTAAACTCACAGACCATAATAAACTGCTCGCTTGACGGCTATAGGTAGGTACGTGGAATCAAAAATCATAACTGGCGAAATATGGGTGTTAAAACTACAGCTTACTCTTTCGGAGTTTCACATGCGTAAATATACGTATGGAAATTAAGTTGTAGTGATTAGATTGTTGAGTAATTAAGTGTATATTTACCAATATAATAAATCCTTTCGCTGCATTCTGTGACTGTAGTGCGGGTGCAGTGCGGTATGATTGCCATAAACAGGAGTAACGACTTCTATGGGCGTGTATAGACATAGACAGTCAATATATATTGCGATCTTGCCAACATACATTGATAATATTTACAACAAAATGATGCAATAAAAACAGTATACAATATTTAGATCTTTTTATATTGATAACAAATGATGCAATAACAACAATAACAACATATAAGTGTAATATAATATTTGTATTGTACAAATTCTAATTATGTTTTCATTATTATGATGTCAGTGTGAATTAGGTAGTTACTTAATTAAAATAAAATTTAAAATTTAAATTTCAAATTCTTTCATTTTCATTACCTTTTATCACTTGTTTTAAATTAGAATTATTATCTGTATTCAGAGTTCTTTGTGTTTGTTTGTATGATACTTATTTTTCAACATATTTACTTATAAACTGGCTCTTATTTCACCGCAATTAGGCACATAATGACACCTATAGTCAAATTGTGGCTTTTTGATTTTTATAATTCAAAAGTGAGTTATAGATTCTTTATTAAAAAAAATTGGTTCCCTTGCTTTTTCTTTAAAAGTAGTTTCAATACAAAAAAAGGTCGTGTTTAATAGTACAAATAAATTTATTAACCTTTTTTTTGCTCATTTCACACAACTTCGTATTCAAATAGATAATTTGAACTTGTAAGTATTTAATAAATAAAAGTTTCAATCAATTAAACTTAATAACTTTTGTTTTCTGTGTTAAAACTTTAATTTCCCCATTTAGACTACATCAAATAAAAAAAGAAACCTCTTATAGTCTATTGCCGATCGGAATGTGCGCGCATATCAAAACAAATCAATTTTAACCGCTATTACGAAAAAAATACACGACACGTTTTCACTTTTGTAATTAAAGTTATGTATTAATTAAAACGTCTACAAGTATGAAGAAAATATTATGAAGAAAATTATTTATGTTGTATAACGTCTGATGTATGATGTGACTGACATGAAGCCCTTAACGTTATGGAAAGTTTACTACCTGAAAACTGGTAAATATCTATTTTAGTATTATATTTTTCACAAGAATGTCGAAAAACGTCGAATGATATAGTCGAATGTTATACAAGCGTGTATTGATGATTACCGTCCTCTCTTAAGAACCTCACCTAGCAGCTCGGGTCTCAATTTTATTAACATTCCGTTTTGTTGCCATATAGTTTTAATGCTAATTTGCCCAAAGTTAGTTACATTATATGTTTTACTAGCTGTTGCCCGCGGCTCCGCCCACGTGGATCGGTTATCGCTTAGTGTTGAGTCAAAGCTATTTTTCTAAAATAAAATTAGCCTAAGTTACTCCTAAAGTCCCGTCAAAATCGGTCCAGCCATTTCAGAGATTAGCTGGAACAAATAAACAGACAGACAGACAAAAATTGTAAAAAAATTTTTTTTGTATGTACCGTATTATACGGTATTTCAATATTACAATCAGACTTCAATTTTATTTAAATGTATAGATTATTAGATTTCAAAATGAATGTTGCAAAAAAAACATCTATTCAACAAGATGCGATGAAAAATACATTTAACCATTCCTTGGCAGATGTTTCCTTCCCTTCTTTCCTTTAATTTCGGAGTGTACCTACGTATGAAATGACGAATGCTACCAGTGGTTAAAATGGCAGAGAGATGATGCGCAGTGTATTGAGGTACCTTCTGTATGAAATCCTTAACCCAATAGTGTATCGTGATTGTTCTCAGCTACTAATGGAACAATTATCAGTCACCTTAAGCCGACATTTACAATTACCTATGCAGGAAAATCGCATTAAACCGGTATGACCGTTCGCTACAAACTGAACAAAAAGGATTGTATCGAGATGATCCTCAACATGAGCAAGGTGATATGATTATTTATCTACTCTGATACTATAAAACAAAGATTATAAAAATGAAATCAAAACTCTTATGACAAACATTACACACAGGCCAAAAAAAAGTTTTATTACGATACAGGTCTTGTATGGACACCTATATCATTAAATAACTTTTTAATCATAGCGATACACCTATACAACCTTCATCTGGACTGAACCTCTACTTAAAAAAAGAATCCGCCGATTCGGAAGAAAAAAAAAGAAACACGCATGCGCAATCAATGTTTGCGCCTTGGTGCCAACGTTTTACATTTAAATTAAACAAAGTTTGGTTTTGTTTGTAAAATAAATTAGTTTGTGTATTATATTTTTTTGTTGTTTTGTTTGTGTATTATATTTGTATGAGAGTAGATAAAGTAGTGTATGACACTGTACATAACTTGGTCTTATAACACTCGTGTGATACTATAAAGAAACTCGCCTACGGCTCGTTTTTTTAAAACACACTCATGTTATAAGAACCCTTATTATGCAACAGTATCATAAACTATAGTAGTTTATGATACCTAACTCTTTAATGGCATTAGTTTGATTATCAAAAGAAAAGCTTGAATCATTGCTCCCCTACTGTAAGAATTACAGAATTCGGTGACTTGCATTAGTCCGGTTGGTCAGACTATATGCAGACTTCAGTTGCATTTATTTTTATACCACAAAGGTGGTAGGCAAGCACATGGCCTACCTGATGGAAATTGGTTTTTTTTTTAATATTTGGGTCAATCAACAGCAACACATTAACATATTTGCTTAAACTAGCAAACAATATAAGGGCGCCCACTCACGATTAGTTTACCGAATATAAATGTGTATTAATCGCAGTAACCCACACACTAACAGTTTCGTTAATGATCCGATAGTGTGCGACCGCCGAACAATTCTGGCCAGCGCCGACAGTTCTCGGCTGGACAATCCTAGGCCGTCAGGGCAAACGAGCACACATCAGTAGGCAGTCGGTCGGCGGCTTGTCGACCGACGTCTCATGTCAGCATTTTTTTACGTAAAAACATCAAAATAAAATAATGGTTTTTCTTTTAGACTGAGGTTATAACATTATGATGACATGTATGTCACTAGTTTTTACAAAGATTTTATTCATTTGATGTATATAATGATCTATGTTTCTTTCATACGTAGTCCATAAGGTCCAAAATAGCTAACACCTAATACACTGATTTTCACATAAAAAGATGAGAATAACGTAATGCAAGGGATTTTCAACCTTATTGACATCACAAAGCAGTTTGTTTTTTTCTTATATTCGTGATTAGCAGCAGTTATTTATGCGAAAAAACATGTAATTAAGAAAATTTAAATAAGGTCGAAATGCGCTTGCACTGTTTTTCGTAGTCTCTGTGTAATTGACATCACACCATTGCCGGCAGGCGATCGTACAGCGTCAAACTGTCTACTTACAACTGCTAGTATGACGTGCTGCAAAACTGACAACAGAGAATTGCCGACACAAAAATAATCGCTTTAGTGTGTGGGCGCTATCGGCTTAGGACCCAAATCGCGATATATAAAAGGTCCTGGCGCGTGACAGCCTCTGTGGCGCAGTGGTAGTGAACGTGGCCGCTACGCAGGAGGCGCGGGTTCGATCCCCGCTCAGTGCAAATATTTGTATGCATGAATATGGATGTTTGCATTGGTCTGGGTGGTTCTATGTATAATATGTATGCATTTACAAAAAAAAAATGTATCTTAGTATATTATCCGCATTCTAGATTTCATAACACAAGCTAGTTAAGCTATGCTTACCATGGATCTAGATAGCGTTGTGTAAAATGTTGTGGAATATTTATTGTGGAATATTATAATAATCTATGCTTGGTGAATTTCAGCTAGTCCAGTTAGTTAAAAAACCATCCAACACATACTACGCGTATAGAGCACATTTTGACTACATTTTAGATTCAAGATATTTTTCCATATATCTCAGACCAAAAATGTGGTCAATATTACTTTGTTCGTCTGAGTTACGTGCGTAAGACTTGACATGTTTTTTTTTTCTTTTACGGTTTTAGTGTAACGCTTGACATTTACGAGGTGAAACATGAGTACTCAAAATATAATTTTAAAAGTTCTGATGTCTCCCCAGCCTAAGGGAGACAACAGGACTGAAGAAAGTCTGATGTATCCCTTACGGGGGCTAACAGGGTAGACATGAAATCGAAACCTGAAATTCGCAATAAATTAGTCTTACTATCTCCTTTTATATTCAGAACTCAGAATCTAATAGCCTATAGCAGTCGTAGCAGCAGCAGCTCACCCAATCTCCTAAAACTATTTCCACGCTTTTATTATTTTATTAAATGCGCTGCAAATTCATACACTATAATAAGCTATAATAAAAATCACCATATTCTTGAGTCGGTACTTACTTAATTTTTTGTATTTATAATTATGGTTCATCTCATAGTCTTTTTATTATAGAATCGTCATTATCATCGTAGAGTTGTCCTCGGTTGCATCTGAGATTTTCAATTTCAATTTGACTAAAGTATACGACTTCTATGGTGATCAGTATTGTTAATAGAACATCACCGGAGTATTTTCTTAATATCTACAATGTACACCACTTTACAATTATATATTAGTACTAGGTTTTACCCGCGGTGTCGCCCGCATGGGTGTCGGTTATACCAAACATAGCCTATGTCCTTTCTCAAGGTCTAATTTACCCCTATACCAAATTCATCAAAATCGGTTCAGTAGTTTAGCCACGAAAGACGGACAAACAGGCACTTTACCATTTATAATATTTCTATGGATGTTATGAAAGACCACACTTAAGGCGCCCACTCACTAACAGTCCGCCTGCAGTCCGCCTGCAGTTCCTGATCTGTCCGGCGACCTGCAGTCCTAAGCCGATAGCGCCCACACACTAAAGCGATTTTAGCCTGCCGGCAATTCCCTGTTGTCAGTTTTGCGACCACACACTAGCAGTTGTGAGTCGTCAGTTTTAGGTCGTACGATCGCCTGCCGGTAATGGTCTAATATCAGTTACATAGAGAGTACGAAACAGTGCAAGCGATTTTCGACCTTATTGACATTTTCTTAATTACATGTTTTTTCGCATAAATAAATGCTGCTGATCACGAATATAAGAAAAAAAACTAGATTTGTTGTGATGTCAATAAGGTTGAAAATGGCTTGCACTACGTTATTCTTATATAAGTATGTGCTAATCATTGTGAGAAATAGGTGTTAGCTATTTTGAACCTTATGGACTATGTGCATAAGAAATATAGACGAGTATGTACAAAAAAGGAATAAAATCTTAGTAAAAACTGACACGAAACGTCGATCGACAGGCCCGTTGTGCTCGTTCGCCCTGACGGCCTAGGACTGTCCGGCTTAGAACTGTCCGGAATCGTTCGGCGGCCACACACTATCGGATCGTAGTAGTCGTCAGTCCAAAATCGTTAACGAAACTGTTAGTGTGTAGGTTATTGCGATTAACTGACAGATTTATATCGTCCGGCCGTCGTCCGGTAAACTGTTAGTGAGTGGGCGCCTTTAGACGCTCTTCACGGTAGCTAAAACAAATCGCTTCTGTGTGCAGAGTGTTGTGCATGTCGAACTGTGTCTATGGCAACGTAAATGCCAGGGAGGATTGTTATCTGTTCCTAAGAACTACTTAGTAATTAATTCACATTGTTTTGCTTTTAATAGATTTCATCTATTGCATTAGCACCACTTTTTAACTTATTCTATCGCGGTATATTTGGTATTATTTATATTGCCGCGATACTGCGATAGACTGCGCTATAAAGTGGTTTTATTTCAATGAGTGAGATTCGTGAACGTGAATATCCATTATCTATCTTCTATTGATCTATGTATATAAATTAATAATAATAAACCCCCAAAAATGTAGGTACGCGCTTAACTTCTGAACGACTGAAAACCAGCACTATTTTAAATTGACAGGAAAATCTTGTGGTTCTTACAATAATCTACAACTAAGAATTATCTGTGTACTTACAGTATCTTGCTGTAGATTGTCGCCTTATCTTCAATAAATAATGTATCTAAACTGTATAAGTAAGTTGACATGGTTGTGCTTGTGTACTATTTTTTGTTAGACCAATGTTCTTTTAACTTTTTTATTTATTTTAACTTTAGTTTATTTATTTATTAAAAGCTTGTATACAAAGATGGACTTGACTTGACCCATAGGGGGAGGCAGTGATAAATTGAAGTAGGTGTTCGAATGATTTTAATGTCGGTAGGTGATATTGTTATTGATTGTTTAAGCAAAAAGGTACATACAAGAAAAGCAAAACCCCGTATGAACAGAAAATGGATGGCAGATAGTTATTTTTTTTACGTGTGGTAAATCCCCACGGATACCCCTCCCTTCGGAGCCGAAGGGGGAGGTTATGTCGGACTCGAACCGAGTAAACCGCACGCCGTCTGTGGGTCGATGTGCTAGGCCGAAGGTGAGGTTGTCTCGCGACATTTCCCTCGCACCCCGGCTGACCCAGGGCCATTCCTCTCGGATAGTACAATGGTACCTACTAATTATTTTCTAAAAGAATTTCTACCAGTAAACTTAGGTGAGAAAATCGTGAAATGTTAAAAAAAAAGACGGGTTGCACTCTCGGAGTGCCGGCAGAAGTGAAAACATTTTCTTTTTTTCTTTCTTCGTTATATACATAGAAAAAGATAAAAAAGAACATACCATACCTATAATATAGCGCTAATCATAGAACCTATCACTTATTTTCTGCTAATTTTCTGTCAGAAGAAATTATTATGAAAAGAAAAAATAAACACAAAAAGTTATAAATTACAGAAAGAAAAAATAATCATAAAATGTAATAAATTACAAAAAGAAAAAATAATCACAAAAAGTTTCAGAAGGCCAGGTGGTTTGAACCCGATACTATCTGAAACTATGAGGACTTACAGTCGAAGTGCTTACCGTTTAAGCTACGACGCTGTTACTGTTACTATTATTATTATTACTGTTACTATTATCCCTTTGTTATTATTATCGCTATATTTTGTAAAAATGTTCAAACACAATGTAAAAATTGTTCATGAATAAATAATACTGAATACTGAATACTGAATACGCTATCTCAGGTAAATTGCAAAATAGATAGTATTTACCTAATCTTGTATGACGTCAGTCGTCGGTTACGGTACAAAGGTCAACTAATCCTGACGCTTCCTTAACATTTTACACCCATCCAACGCCGCTAAAGAAGTTTTCACTTCAAAAAATGGTATGTCTATAGACGTGTGTGAATGATAAGAGAGAATAACATAAAAATAAATAAATATGTTACCTAGGTATTTAATTCATATTCTATTTTAGTCTCTACTGTAGAAAAGAACTGAGAATATTTTTACATCTTCTTGTTCTTCATCCTTGCGTTAATCCTAGTCATATCCGAAGCTTACAACTCGGAGTCTGTTTTACAATACAATTATTTCATTGTTTTTTTACAAGTACAAGTTTATTCTCGAAGTTGGTTCAAGCTGACGTATGGAAGAAGGTCAAATTTTAATTACGTACTTCCTTGTCGAGAAAAAGGTTCGTCATACTTAACATTTTTTCCTGGAATCATGAATGTATTTATAGTTCGTTTGTTTAGGTACCTACTTTTCTAAAGTAAACAAATCTTGTAGTGAATTTTTACAAAAAGTATTAAAACACATAAAAAATTGTACTAATCTGAAACTAGTATCTCGATATTAGTATTTCGATTTTAAATTGAGTTTCAAATAAAAAAAAAACATCAATAATGTAAGTTCATGTAATTTTTTTTAATAAAAACACACCGGGTGTGTTTACCTTAAGTGAAGTACCTACATAATTAAATGGAGTTTAGAAAGAGATGTATATGTAAAATTTAGGCTGCTGATAAGGTTTTAGAACAATGTATGATGTTCTTTTCAACACACTTGCTCATAAAGTGGCTATAATTTCACTGCAGTTAGCCACATAATAACATCTGTAATCCAATTCTGACCTTTTTATTGCTATAATTTACAAGTGTGTGATAGTTTTTTTTATTGGTATATATGCTTTTTTCTTAATAAAATGTCGATTCAAAAAATGTCGTGTTCAATAGTACAAATAAATTAATATACCTACCTATTACTTGCTCATTTCATGCAATTTCGTATTTAAGTAGATAATTTCAACGTGTACCTGTTTTATAAACAAAACTTTCCCTAAATTAACTAATAACTTTTGTTTTCACTGTTAAAACTTTAAATTTCCCATTTATTCTGTGACAGTAAGAAGTAACCTCTTTTAGTCTATGGCCGATCGAGATGAGCGCACATATGAAAAAATATATTTTTCCCGCAATTGTGAAAAAAGACGTCACACCTCGTTTTCACTTTTGAAATTATAGTTATTTATTAATTAATATGTTAACAAGTAATAGTTATGAACCAAATTATTTATGTATGTCCGATATATGATCTGAAGCCCCTAACGTTATGGAAAGGTTACTACCTGAAAACTACAAGGGTAAATATCTATTTTGGTATTAATTTATTCACGAGTGTTGAAATACATTGTTTTCGTCCGGCCGCCACCTAATATCGGATTGCATTAGTTACCAAAACTGTTAGTGTGTGAGTTATTGCGATTAACTGACAGATTAATATCGTCCGGCCGTCGTCCGGTAAGCAATTAGTGAGTCGGCGCCTTAAGACCTTACGGCTCGGATCTCAATAGCGCCTCACACTTGTACCACAATGTTATATTTTTTCAATATACTAGGTATAACATTGTGGGGTATATCCAATTGACGTCAGTTCTACTTCTTAAGCTAAGCGTTCTCTTAAAGCAAACCCAGAAGCGGAGCAAATCCGGAGCAAATTCAATGAGAGGCAAATTTATTGTCAAGATTTTAATTATTTTGATAGATCATACGGAATATTCTTAACTTTTTCTTTCTTGGTGTTAATGCACCTCGGCCTATCCTTTCGGGGATGAATACATGTAGGTATGTTTTTTCTGACTAAATCGAAACATTTGCAAACAAATATTCAATAACCCGATATAGTTGCAGTCTCTCCCCCTCTTTTATATTATTTTTGCATATTTTTTTATTATTTAGTATTATTCTGTAATATAATTGTAAATTATTAAATAAAAATAAATATGTAATGGCACCCGATATTGTTTGCCAGGCCCAATAATTGTATTATGCCTGTGACCTTCACGTAAGCGCAAGTATTGAGATTACAATGATCCGGCAAACCTTGTTTTGCTGGCATTCAAAATAGGAGTTGCTTGTAGAAGGGTGAAATATTAGTTAGTATGTATTTTTCAAAGCCTAATCTTAATAAAATAAAATTATAAAAAATGCAAAAAATACTCTTAAAACTTAAGAGTTTAAAAATAGCTTACGATCGGTTCTCAGACCTATTAAATATGCAAATTTCGATAAAATTTCCAGACAAACAATGTTACCAGAGAATTTTCTATAATAGGAAATATGTATATTTACATCTCTATACTATGGTACTAAGATACCTACTTATCAGTTGATCTATTCATGTATCATGTATGTAATTGCCCCCTAAAATCGAACCACACGTTCTGATCGTCCACCTGTATCTCGTAAGAGGAGGACACACGGAAACAATTTACTAGCGTGACTAACGTGGCTCTGGTACACTTGGCATTATATTCATTCTGGTTCATTATACATTTTACTTGATATTGGCTGTGATTTGCCCAGAGGCTATTTTGAAGAAGTTAAAGTTGATTTATGTTAATAAATATACTTCATTTTGAGTGAACTTCCAGGGTAGGTACTGCTCTAAATATATTTTGTATTCATATAGCAGGGTATAAAATTTGAATTATTTCAAGCAAAATGCTAATAGCTAAACATGCAAAAGAAAATGAACTAAAACAATGTATTCAACAATGTCATACCATAATAATTCTCAAATTAATTACAACTCCACGAATTGCACTAACCACGTTTAACGATAAAAATCTTAACTATGATCAAACACTGTTTTCTAACACAGAAAAAGCGAATACTATTTAATTAACACTTCATTTACCTTTTAGTTTCCGAATTCATTGTTTGTCACACTAACACATACTATCACAACACTGTCAAACTCAACACTATTTAATGAACGTTCACAAACGTACTGTTTAGAATCTGTTATCTTGAGTAATGGTGGCGAATGGCAAGGCAACGATCTTCAATAGACTATACAGAGGTGGGGAGTCACCGTCGTTAGAGCAGTGCAGTGACCATGAAAAAACAGTGATTGCCATTCTAAATTATAGGTCATGGACTGTCTCAAGATACAGTATTTGCCTAAAAAGTATGCATGGTTATTATCGGTATGCTGCATTATAATGTTAAGCAGTATGCTAATAGTATTCTATAAATACGTTTATGATACATAATAATAGACGTAATTAGGTATATCGATGTAATGTTTATATTTTCTTTTACGTTATGTTTAGAGCAAGATACCGTGCATTGCAATAAATAAAATCATGAGTATAGCCCGCATTCATTTTGACCCCTGACGTCACAAAACACGTCTTTTTTGGGTCTCTTTTAAGGATACCCCGGGGTGCCACGGTGATGGAGGTGCACAAATCCATCAATAAATATGATTATATCAAACCAGTCCACACACGCTAGGGCCTCGTTTGGGGTCAAGATATATGCCGGGTACTATACCTACAGTCATAAACAATATAAAGATTATCGTCATTTGAGCGCCAAACCAAATTCTTCCAATCTCCTAAGCTCCAGTTCTATCAATTGGTTTATTTAGATTTTAACGGGCACAACAGCCGTCAGACCCCTAAACCCCGAAGGGGAAGGGGACAGAGTTTCGTTTGTCAATTAGCAAATGTACCGGTTTGCAGGTGGGGTTGGCTGACCCCATAGGTCTTGAGTCTATAACTTTTAAAGTTGCGGCCACCCCATGAAAATATGGGGTATGTAATGTTTGGTATAATAAACAGGGTTAGGTTAGAAGCCTAAGGAAGGAGCTCCACTTCGCTTCGCTCCCGCCTTAGTCTTCTAACCTAACCCATCCAAATCGGATTGCTCTGAGTCGAGATAAAATTGTATCAGATTTTCTAAATTATATTAAATATTACTTAGAGATTATGAATATTATAGTAAATGAATAATATTCTGAATTAATATTATGTCAAATGTGCATTAAAGGAAATGTTCATTATATCGTAAGAAATTAGATAAGATGAAATTATATCAACAATTCATTATCTCAATTGATCCCTATAGTAAACAAAAGTTTATTAACTGAAATAAGGTCAAGTATACGTTCGATTTTTTGAAATTATATCAACCGTTACACTCCCGAAAATATGGGGGTTAACATAAATATAATAATTATATCTGATAGCTTTATATGATATACTCAGCAGTGGATTTTAGAGCCATATCCATCAATCAGTTAGCCTTTCGCTGTCTACTATAGGCCTCTCCCAATATTAGAAGGTTTTAGATTACTATTTCCACGCTGGCCAGACGGTTTGGTACAGGGTTTTAATTCGACTTTTCCTACTGTCACGGTGATATAATGTGCGTATTTTCCCATTATTCGCAACTTACGGCACCCATAGTGTAATGATACTTGTATTCATTCTCAATCACCACTCCTTTGAATCAAGAAGGTGGCATTGCAAACGAATTATAGGATTTTTTAGAAAAGGCACGTTACCGGCATAGGAACGGCAGTTACTTTTTTATTTTTATAACTGAGAATTCTTCGAGAGTTTATTATTATTATTGTTTGTGTTTGTGCTGTCAGTGCAGAAGACAAAGCAGGACAAGCCTTTATTATTCCCACTAACAGCACAAAAATTCTTCAGTGAGCTCTGGCTACTATACTCAGCGTCGGAAACATAACATGAGGTTGTTATATCCGATGTACTCTGTTAGGGCGGAGGTACTTCCCCAGTCGTACTGTCTGATTGTGACAGGAACACCGTCGTGTTCTACCTCTGATCATGATTAAGTGATCATTAATACAAAATATACTCGTTTTATTCGGTAATGCTAAAGCTAAAAGCAAAAGGTATACAAGTTATGAAATAAATTTGTTTAAGTAGGTAGGTATTTACTTATTAACTTATTAAATTACTTACTTAAACAAATTAAATTAATGTACTGATTGTTCTTTAGTTTCTTATAAGTTTTTAGTTAACATGTATAATGTTGATTTATTATAATTGTAATAATTTTATGAAAGATAATTTAAATGTGTGGTAATTTTATAACGAATTATGGTTATGAAACTTTTGGGTTAATTCAATTGTAATTATCTATTACAGAGAATTACTGGCATACGAACTACCGGTAGAACGTTCAACTGCTAATTCAAAGGTCGCGGGTTCAATTTTCGTTCAGTGTAAATATTTGTATGCATGAATTATATTTGCATTTTGAGGAAAGGATTTTAATGTAATTTAAACTTATTAGAAAGATTGAAAGAAAAAATAGACTAGGTAAAAACCAGGCCGTGTGCTTGGTCTATACCGTGCAACTTAAATGACATAAAAATGGTACAGCCTAAACTAGTTTTGTTGATATCAGTTCATAATAGCCTTTTGTTTTCAAACTGAGTTTTTAAGCAAAAAAAAAGAATTTTAGACTGATTATACAGTTTACTATTTATACAGTTAATAGATGACACTTGGTGGAATTTATTGTGACACATATTATCAAGAACTCACTTGTACTTTTTCACGATATTTACCTGACCGATTTCGCCAAACGGCGATCTCAAAGGTTTACATGTAAAACTTTGTTACGACGTACACCGTCGTACGGTGAAACCGTTCAGGTCCAATAAAAATATCGTGGCAAAGTATAAGAGTAAAATCAAAGTTAGAATATTTGCTCGCCAAATAAAGCAACGAGTAATTTATTCTTCATTCTCGTCTCCTCTCAGTCTCTTTATGTGACAAGCATAAACGCTTTTATTAATTAGGTAATTTCTGAATCTATCAAATTTGTAAAAAATAATTTGCAAATATAAAAGCATAACCTGTCTGAGTGCTAAACAATGGCCTGTCATAGTTGAATGAAGCTGAAGAAAATGAATTCATCAAAATTGAGTCTTAATTTCTAAGGAAGACAGTGAAAATACCGTTGAGTTTAAAATTTGAGAGTTAGTAAGAGTCAGTCAGGTTTTTTAATGAATAAATAATGAAAATATATAAAACTATTCATTGAAATCCATCCAGCCCTTTAGAAGGAAACATAGAATAGCACCTACCTTAATGGATAAGGCAGACTGTTAGATAACTCCTTTTGTTTGAAAGGAAAAAACTACATACATAACATACATACATGACGGAATTATAGGTACAAAAGATGCGAGCGAAGTGTTAATGGTTTAGAGCAATACAAATATTCAGGTCGTATTCATGTCGCTTAGTTAGTTAGACTATATATTGACCCTGTTCTGTTCGCGGGTTCAAGTCACATCCTGAATTTTCTACTGTAAATATAATTACAAGAAAAATAACTCTTCTTATTCTTCCCCCCGTTAATCCTATATCTGCCTGGAGTCTAGTCTGCTTGTACAGCGGCGGGTTGTCTTAAATAATAGTTTCTGCTCTTTCATTTTCCCATAGATATTGAACCACTATGTAGCGGAAGGTATTTCTCTTCGCTGGCGTTTTCTAGGGATACTTAATATGGTCTCATTATGTGGCCATAACACACCCCATCTTTTCTCTTTGGTGTCATAGAAGGCGACTGTGACTGTTTTCCATTTAAAATTACAGCGCATAGGGAAGTGTCCGGTGATGGCAATTGGCTCACCTCTTTTTACGTGGGATCGAAAATTATTGTTGGCTAAAAGTGGTGTTAATTCACCTCTGCTTACCGCTTTAGGGCTTAACAACCTTAATTTAATTTAATTCTTTATTGTACACACATAATACAGAGATCATTATATAGAACTTATAAAGAAACATGCACAAAGGCGAGCTTAACTCAAAATGAGTTCTCTCCCAGCAAACCTTTGAGTAGCAGAGAAGAATATGACAATGAAGGGGGATGTGAAGCGTACAAAACAAAAAGCAAATAAAAAAATAAAAACAAGACACAAAAAACAGATCAAAACAGAAAAGCGTACCCAAACAGGTACATTGTACACATTACACACATACATTAGCATACATACTATATTCATACATACACCTACACATATATGTACATACATATATATGACCTATATACATACAAATTATACACATTAATAGACATACACGCAAATACAAATACGTAAATGTATAGATGTATACAGACTACATTATTGTGATAGGAAATGTTCCCTAGTTCTTCTCCTGAAGATGTCGAGAGTATTACTACCACGAATGGAGTGAGGTAGCGAGTTCCAAAGCCGTACAGCTTATACTGTAAAGGATCGATCATAGCAGCCGGATGTGTGTGCAGGTGTGCGAAGCAGAAGAGAGGAAGAAAGACGACAGGGTTTATCCCTGGGTACAAGATACTCAAAGCGTTCCCGAAAATAAGTTGGAGCATTAGGATTGTGAAGAACAGTATAGAGAAGAGTTAGAATGTGAAGGTTACGGCGCTGCCGAATAGGGAGCCAGTTCAGCTTTTTGCGATAGTCCGTGACATGGTCGTACTTACGAAGGCCAAACACAAAACGGATTCCCAAATTCTGCAGGCGCTCGAGTTTGTTCAGCAGTTCCTCCGATGCATCGAGAAAGCAGACATCAGCATAGTCTAACAGCGAGAGTAGAAGAGATTGTGCAAGAGTAACTTTTGTCTGAAAAGGTAGGAGTTGAATGTATGTATTAACTAAGTCTGCTTTCCTATAGTTTATCCGTTCAAAATTCATTAAATTATTTTTAGAACCAATTTAGTAACAAAATAACCTCGTAAGTAGAAACTCAAGATATGTGTGGGATTACCTAAAACAAGCTAAATTGGCCTGTCACCTAATTAGTAGATAATTCTATAATGGTTTTAATGTAGGCCATGTTCAGACTCTCAAGTGTAGGTAGCATTTGATAATTAGATGCTATTTTAGTATGTTAATTGGTTGACAGTAATTGAAGAAGTACCCAAGGTACATTTGTAGTATGTCTGACTTCTAATTACGTTTAATTTGATAAACAGATTAATATTTTTTGCACACGTTTTCAAAGCACCTAATATTATAATGAACCAATCCTCTGATTAGCGCTTCATGGTCAAAAATCATTTATTCATAGACCCTTAAAACGATACCTACAAATTTTTTGTAAAAACTGGACCAATTTTTTCACTGCACTGCACTGGATCAAAACGCCGCTGGTTGTATGCATTTCCATCAATAACAATGTAGTTGGAACGTTCTTCAAACATCCGGAAAAGGAAGGCGAGCAAAAACCCGATAACGGAAACAGGACAACGTCCGGCTGTACATTTGCACCACACACCACACGGTAGGTAAATTTACGTATCTATAGCAGTGTCCTACGTGAGCGACAAGCGTGAGCAATGCGATGCGACGTGGCATGTAAATTTATACAAAATAATCGTAGTTCATAGTTATTTATTGTGACCTACTTTGCGTAAGTATTAGAGCGGATGACATTAATTCAAGTCTCGCGTCTTTAATTGGAGAACACGAAATGGCTATGCTACAAGGCTACAAACCTAGTGGTGATACCAAAAACCAATTTGACTAAGCCAAAAAAAATCAGTATCTTATGTACATATACAGGGTGTATTTTTGAAACGGGGCAGTAAGGGCAAGTACCTTAACCGTTGCAGTTACAGCAAAACGTTCTTAAAAGACCTTCCCTAACTTTTTGGGACATTTTGAACTGCATTCACAGATTTTGTAAAAAACTTACAGTTAGCAAAAAAAATGCAAAAAGTTCAAAATTTTTTTTTTATGCCAATAGATTCTATTTCATGTGGGGATCAAAAAACTCTATGGGACCATTTTAGCTTTCAGTACTAGAAAAGACAGAAATCGCCAAAGACCTTTCCCATACATTTCGTACGGAAATATGATAAATCAACTCGAAACTCATAGGTCAGGTAAAATTTTGAACTTTTTTAAATAAAAAAAATCATTTAAACATTTAAGAAATTGGTTTATGAAATAAATTGCTCAAAATGATTTCCATTTTCACGAATACATAAGTCTATCCTTTTTTGCACTGAACGAATGGCGGCTAATAATGTTCTGGGATGAATATTACGTAAAATGGTCATTAATGCATCCTTGAGCTCTTGAACACTGGCGTACGTCGTCTTATACACCTCGTTTTTCACGAAGCCCCATAAAAAAAAATCTAGTGGTGTTAGATCGGGGCTATGAGGTGGCCACTGTGTTGGACCATGTGTACCTATCCACTGTGTACCGAATAGGCGGCTCAAATTGGAACGTGAAAGGTGACTGTTATGTGGCGGAGCACCATCTTGTTGAAAATGAACTTTTCGCAATTCCGACAGGGGCCATTCGTCCATCTCGTTTTCAAGATGGTGTAAAATGACTTCATTATACATGGCAGAATTCAGTTTCCCTTCATAAAATTCCACCATTATGACTCGATTGGACATTATACCACACCAACAGTTGAATGAGAAGCGAACCTGATTATGACTTGCCGTAACTCTTAGTGGATTTTCTTTGGACCAATAGTGGTGATTTTTTCTGTTGTACATACCGTTATTGGAAAAATTCGTTTCGTCTGACCACAGTATGTAATTTAAAAATTCATGATCTCTGCTTATTTTTCCTCTTGGCCATCTGCAAAAAGTAAGCCTTCGAACATCATCACCCGGATGTAACACTTGAACTATGCGCCCATATCGATAGCACTTGTAGCCGTATTTCTTCCATATCTTTATCACAAGGGAGTGGGATACACCTACTTCAAGGGCGACTTGCCTGGACGATACCTCTGGATATGCTTCGACATAAGTTAGAACCGCAATCTCCGTGTCCATATCCACACGAGGCTGCCGCTTTCTTTTGAAAGAACCCTGCAATTCCAGGTTTTTCAAAAGATTTGTAATAACCTTTCTTGTTGGCACATGCCGCAACGGATACTTATTGCGGTACCACACTAATGCAGCTCCCGCATTTCGATTATTGACAAAATACGCTTCTAATAAGTCAATTTTTTCACGATTAGAAGACATTTTAGCGAAAATCCTTAATTAATAACTCATACGAAGTTTCTCAGCTGAAACTAAGAATAACACACAGATTTTCGAATCAAATTCGAAATTTGAGGGTAAAAATTCTTTTTATTTACTTTACAGTCAATTCTACCCACTTCCTGGCCATAACAAAAAGTTAGACCATCGTAGAAATTTGTTTCTGTTGCCGAAATGTATGGGAAACGTTTTTGGCGATTTCTGTCTTTCCTAGTACTGAAAGCTAAAATGGTCTCATAGAGTTTTTTGATCCCCACATGAAATAGAATCGATTGGCATAAAAAAAAACTTTTGAACTTTTTGCATTTTTTTTTGCCAACTGTAAATTTTTTACAAAATCTGTGAATGCAGTTCAAAATATGTCAAAAAGTTAGGGAAGGTCTTCTAAGAACGTTTTGCTGTAACTGCAACGGTTAAGGTACTTGCCCTTACCGCCCCGTTTCAAAAATACACCCTGTATAAAGCGTATGAAATTTGGTTTGCTCCTGGAAATAGATAAGAGTTAGGACTAAATGATAGTGCAGTGCTGCAAGCTTCCATGACGGGCCTTGTCAGTGGCAGCAGCCCGCAAAATGCGGCCTGAAAGTAGGTATCGAGTACGATCGAATAAACAAAAAAAAAACCAGCCTCATCTGAAAGATCATAAAATTCTGTGTAAGAAAAACCAGTGCTGCAATTCTTAAACACTGGTGAAGGTAGTTGCTGCAGTAATTGAAGTTCATGCGTCGCGTAGGTAGCCCCTAATGCCAAATTAATCCATATTGTTGTATAATCGAACATTATTTCAAGTGTTGAATCAATGAGGCCAGCTGCTATTCGCTCAGGTGCTATTCGGCTGGGTGCTCTCAGTGGACTACACCGAAATTTCCAGATGGCATATTCCCGAAGAGACAATAACCACTTTCAAAATAAAATACGGAAATAACAAATCGATTCACGCGACCTTCAGTCGCTGCAACAACCACAAAAATCAGTGTTTAGGAATAGCGGCAGTGGTTTTTCATACTTAAACAGAATGTGATGATTTATCAGATGAGCCCTGTTTTTTTACTGACTGACAAAAAGGGTTATGTATGTATGTAGGTATGTTATATTCTTTATTACCTCATATCTTCTGAACCACTGTATGGATTTCATTGATTGATATCTCAAATGAAAGGTATTCTTCTCCCAACTTAAGAGTGAACCAAAGTTATATGTTAGATTTTAGGGGCCAAAATGTATGTTGTCAAAAAATATTTTCACTCGAACTTATCGAGTAAATTACCTATCAAAATAAAGGAAATTAGAAGGCGAATACAAAAATATATAAATGTCACAACTTTTTTGTAAATCACAAACCGGATAAAAATAAATGAATACCACCGGCTATCAAACTTGTTTCGATCCTTTCAGCATCAATCGGGTTTTTTTGTTTTAATAATTAGTTTTTTTTTGGTATTACGATCTTCTGACATAATAGAACAGAAACCCCAGATTGAGCTGCGCGACGGGCGACATTTAATCATTGCAGCAATCACCTTCGCCAGTGTTTATTAACTGATGTAGTGGTTTTTACCACATACATTTTTCGGTTTTGGTATTAAGATCTTCTGACATAATAGAACGGAAATACCAAATCAAACCGCGCCACGTACAAACTTCAACTGCTGCAGCAACTACCTTCACCAGCGTTTAAGAATTGCAGCACTGGTTTTTCATACAGAGAATTGGATGATCTTTCAGATGAGCCTGGTTTTTTTATGGTTATTCGACCTAGTTTCAGGCGGCACTTTGCAAGCTGCTACCACTGACAATTGTAGTAGGTGAGGCTTGGAGCACTACAGTATCATATAGTCCTAACTCCCTTCTATTTCCAGGAGCAAACGAAATTGGGTACGCTTAATATGTTAGATACATACTGTTTTTTCTAGAATCACAAGCAGGTTTTAAGCGTTGCAGCGCTTTCGTGTTCTCCAATTAAAAACGCGTCTAATAATGTAAATATCATCTAGGTATGTGATAAGACTTGAATTACTATCATCCGCTCTCGAACTATGTCGCGTGGATACGTCATGTGAAGTATAGAAGAACATGTCAAGCATCGTGTCGCGTTGCCATCGGTGCTGCGTTTACCGCTCACGTAGGACAACGGGTATTACTATTAAGCTAGGTCCACCAAAGGTATCGTATATATCTACAGTTGTGGAGCAAATTTTTAACATTAATAATAATTTTAACATATGTGTGGTTTGCAACCAGCCTAAGTGGGGTTGCAGGTGCAAACCCCCCCTTCCCTTCGGAGCCCCCTTCGGCTTATGTCGGACTCGAACCGACTAAACCGCACGCCGTCTGTGGGTTGATGTGCTAGGCTGGAGGTGAGGTTGTCTTTTGACATATCCCTCGCACCCCGGCTGACCCAGGGCCATTCCTCTCGGTCTGGCCCTCCTCGGGAGGGGGGACCACGCGGTCCCCAACTCGCCCCCGGTATGGGGGGTATGGGGGGTAGGACGATGCGCGCCGCCGCCGTGGATATTGGACTATGTACATCACTAGATTATAAATGTTATAATGTAGGTAGATAAATAAACAGTTAGCTCCCAACCACGTCTTTCATTAGATACTACATTGGCGCAGTCGCGATTTTAAAATGGATAATTATTGGTTTCCGCAAAATAATTACGAGCTTTGTGTAGTAGATTGCGTGTAATCAGGTGTAAGATTGTTTTCGACAGTATAATTGTGCGATTCCCCGACATTATGCCGATCGGTAAAATCGAAGCATTCGACTTAGGCTCGAAGCAATGGCCGGCGTATGTGAGACGCGTAAATCAATTTATACTGTTGAACGGCATAAAAGACGAGTTAAAAGTGCCAACACTAATCACGGTCGTGGGTGAGGCGACATATTCGCTGATGTGCGATCTATGTACTCCGGAACATCCTGAGAATATGGAATTCGATGATCTCATCAAATTAGTCACTAATCATCTCGAACCAAAACGCTCTGAGATTGCCGAAAGACATATTTTTCGTCAACGGAGGCAACAAACCGGTGAGTCCCTGACTGAATATCTACAACATCTGAAACATCTAGCCGCGACATGTAATTTTACGGGAAGACTGGAGGAAGAACTTCGAGACCAATTCGTGTCGGGACTCGCAAACGAAGCGATGAGGGCACGAATTTTTGCTGAAACGACGATTGATTATAGCAAGGCATTGGAGCTAGCTCTGGCACTGGAGGCCGCCGAGAAGCACGCGGTCGTAAGCGGGACCGGCGCGAGCGGGGCGGTGGCGGGTGCGAGCGGCGGCGGCGCGCCCGGCGCAGGCGACGGCCTGCACGCCATGCGCGCGCGCCGCGCCGGGGGCGGAGCCGGGCCGCGCGGCGACAGCGGGGTGCGCGGCGGGCAAGCTGGCGCCGCCGCTGTGCGTGGCGCGAGCAGCGGAGGCGGCGAGGGCTCAGCGGTCCCTACAAAGTACGACACAGCATGTTGGCGGTGCGGCAAAGGCCACCGCGCGAACAAGTGCCGTTTTGCGAACTATAATTGCGACCTGTGTAATCAGCGGGGACATTTAAAGGCGATGTGTAGAAAGAGTAACCGTCGGGAAAGTGAAACAGTGCAAAATTACTTAACCGAGGATTCGGAAGACGAGTTTTACAATATACAGGTGACATCGAAAGGCAACGAACCCTATTTTATTAACATTCTAGTGGACGGCGTGAATTTAAAGTGCGAAATTGACACGGGGAGCAGAATTGCGGCTATCAATGAGAGATGCTATAAACAGTTCTTTAGTGGTAAGCCCCTGCAGACTGACAACATTGTATTACGCAGTTATTCTGGCTCCCGAATTGAAACTCTAGGGTTAGTGACTGTAGCGGTCAAGTTTCAGAATACCATAGTCGAAGGCCTCGCCCTTTATGTGATTAGGGGTGGCGGCAGACCATTAATAGGCCGTGATTGGCTTAGCGCACTAAGTATCAGCGAAATTAGATTGAATCAAATCGTAGAGGATCAGTTCGCGAGCCAACTTCGTAGTGAATATCCGGAGGTTTTTAGTGATAAGCGTGGGACCTGTAAAAGAACGATGAGCTTAGAGTTAACCGATTGCACTGGTGTATATGTCAGAGCCCGGCCTGTGCCGCTAGCTTTACGCGAGCGCGTAGAACGCGAGCTCGAGCGCCTCGAACGCGAGGGTACAATTTATAGGGTAGATCATTCCGATTTCGGAACCCCCATCGTGCCGGTAATTAAATGCAATGGGGAGCTCCGTTTATGTGGCGACTATAAAATAACAATAAACCCTAAACTAAAACGGGATTTTTATCCGCTCCCGCGAATTGAAGAATTATTCGCGACTTTGAGCAAAGGGGTTGAATTCACTAAAATTGACCTCCGGCAGGCCTATGAACAGGTCTTATTAACCGCGAACTCTCAACGATTTACGACAATTACGACGCACGTAGGGACGTTTTCTTACCGGCGTACCCCGTATGGTCTATCGAGCGTCCCAGAAAAGTTTCAAAAATTAATGGAGGAGACGTTGCGTGGAATTTCCGGTACCGTTGTATTCTTAGACGACATCTGTGTAACAGGACCGGATCGTTCCTCCCACTTACGTAATTTGAGGGCGGCGTTCGATAGATTAAAGCGGATGGGCCTAACCGTGAAACTGGAAAAATGTAAATTCTTACAAAAAAGGGTGCACTATTTAGGCTTTATAATAGATAAAGACGGATTACATCCGGATCCGGCTAAGCTCGAGGCGATCACCGGGATGCCCACGCCTACAGATACCACTCAATTAAAAAGTTTTCTGGGACTACTTAATTATTATGGTAAATTTATACCGAATTTGAGTACATTGTTACATCCACTACATGCGTTATTAAAACAAAACGTTACATGGTCCTGGGATGATAATTGCGAGCGGGCTTTTAGAGTCGCGAAGGCAGCCCTGGTGGGCGATCGTGTGCTGGCCCATTACGAGGAGGGGCGGCCGCTCGTTCTGGCCGTGGACAGCAGCGCGTACGGCGTTGGCGCCGTGCTTGCGCACCGCTACCCGAGTGGGGAGCGGCCCGTCAGCTGCGCGTCGAGGTCGCTCAACGACGCGGAAAAAAATTACAGCCAGCTGGATAAAGAGGCGTTGGCTATTTTTTACGGGGTAACTAAACATCATCAATACCTTTTCGGTAGGCACTTTACTCTCCGCACGGATCATAAACCTTTAATGTATATTTTCGGGGAAAAGAAAGGTATACCACAGACCGCAGCTAGTCGGCTGCAGCGTTGGGCCACGCGTCTGGCGGGTTACAATTACACGATAGAATTTGTAAGGTCCGCCGACAACGGGCCGGCGGACTCTCTGTCTAGGCTGCCACTACCCCACGAAGGACTTCAGACCTCCTCCACTTTATTCATGAATATGATGGAATGTTTACCAATAAATTATAAAGACGTAGCTATGGAGACGAAAGTCGATCCTTTGTTAAGTAAGGTATTAGGTTATGTTATGTTCGGTTGGCCATCGTCGGCTAGCTGCGAAGAGGAAAAACCATTTTTTATACGAAGACATGAATTATACATTGAACTAGGGTGTATACTTTTTAAATACCGTATAGTTATACCCAAAAAACTAAAAGAGGCGGTTTTAAGAGAAATCCATGTGGGACATTTAGGTATGAGTAAAATGAAAAACATTGCTCGAAATTATGTGTATTGGCCGAACTTAGATAGGGATATCGAGAACACAAGTCGAGCTTGTGACGCGTGCCGCACCGTGCTGGACGCGCCCGCCCGGGCCCCCCTGCACCCGTGGGAGTTCCCCTTACACCCGTGGCGTCGTTTACATGCCGATTTTTTCGATTGTGGGGGTAAACGATTTTTGATAATGATTGACGCTCATTCTAAATGGATCGAATCATTACCTATGAGAAATACAACCGCGACGTCAACAATAAATGCATTGGGTAACATTTTTTCGCGGTTTGGTTTTCCATCGCAGTTAGTAACCGACAATGGCCCCCCGTTTTCTTCGCTGGAATTCAAAACGTACTGTTCATCGAATAATGTTAAGCATACAACATCGGCGCCATTCAGACCTCAAGGTAATGGGGAAGCAGAAAACGCGGTAAAAACAGTAAAAAAGGCCATCAAAAGGGCTCTCGTTGAAGGGGTAGATATTCTCGCGGCTTTAAACGAATTCTTATTTCAATATAGAAACTGTGAACACACGACGACGGGAATCTCACCCGCAGTCGCATTGCTCGGGCGACGCCTGCGTGGACGCCTGGACGCGTTACGTCCAGATGTCGCGGCCCTCGTGAGGGATAAGCAGGACCGGCAGGTAGAAATCGCTGGGGGCCAACATAGGAAGTTTGAAGTGGGGGACCTAGTTCTTGCTCGCGATTATTCAAGGGGAGGGAACAGATGGTTGGAAGGTCGAATTACGGCTACCACGGGCCCCGTTTCGTATAAAGTGGAAATACCGAATGGCCTAGTGTGGCGTAGGCACCAGGACCAGATTATATCATCGTCAGGTAAAACGCGCTATTCTTTGTGTCGCGCAAATGATACACCTTTGGAAGGTGGCAGAAACGGGTCGAATGGCGCCGAGGTTGACAAGGAGTCGGCTGCGGAGGTTGTCGACGGTGCGGCAGACGGTGAGAAATCAGGGACACCAATCGTGTCGGACGGGAACAGAGGCACGAAAGACCTCTCAGGTCAGAGTAGTCTAACGGTGGAAACCCACTCGACGGACACCGCGCCACCGCCCACAATCTCGGCACGGACCATGCGTGCAAACCGTAGAGCGAACAATAAAATGTAAAGTAATCTTATTATAGTGTTTATTAGGCCTTATTTAAGTTTGCTGTTACTATGTTTTGGATTTGCGGGGAGGGTATGGACTATGTACATCACTAGATTATAAATGTTATAATGTAGGTAGATAAATAAACAGTTAGCTCCCAACCACGTCTTTCATTAGATACTACAGATATCAAGGTGGTTTTTGATAAGTTTAGTGAAATTGCGTTTCCTGAACGTGTGTTAAAACTGAACACTGACAGCTCGTTTAGAAAACGTCGTGTGCAAACACCCCAAAGAACAATCTCGATAATGAGATCACTTTCATTAAAATAAAGTTGAAACATCATCTAGTCTGGATTAAATATAAGCGTTAGTAACCCAGTAAGATAAATTAGTTCGCGCTGTAACTTAAGCACACTGTTGACTAACTCCAAACAAGAACAAATGACATCACTCGAGTAACCAACAACTCTTTGTCTTTACTGGCATAACTTTTTATATTTAAGTATATTTGTTATGTAGTTTAGATTTTTTTGCCGAGTTTTAATTCAAAACAAGAACATGTACTCTGTTTTTGTTGGTACAGGTATTAATTATTTAACACATTCCATTTATTTTCATTTTGACAGATGGATGTGATTGCACAACAATTTAAAATTTCAATTAAGTTATAAACCTCGATCAATAAATGCAAATGATTTCATGATTGTAGTTTTATTTATTATCTATCTATATACATGATACTAAAACAGATATTTCATGTCTGTACATTTTATAAATTTATCATAAACCAAAGCATAATACCTAATTGACAACGACGCACCTTTGATAAATCCTTTCAGGTTGACCGCGTGACAAATAATCAGTCTTAAATCAATTACTTAAATGTATAAAAATCCCCGGCAGTAATGCAATAATTGAAAAAAATATATTCTAGTAGTCCATTAATAAAAACACAGTCGATCGACTAACTAACTAATCCCTAAAATTGCTTTCTGACTGACGTGGCATTGTCAATGAATGGCGCCTAATTTTTGTTCGGAGTTTTAGGTTTGACGTTAGAAAAAAGTTATATCGACCATTGTGTGTTAGCTGTCAAAAAGAAAACAAACGAATGAACAGAGTATAAATACTACTATTACAATTGTGTGATATTTGGTGTTATTTAAAACTTCTTTATCTACTTTCATACTAAAATGTTAACATTAAATAATTGACCGTCTTAATGCACAGAATAACAACATAAAATTAAAAAAGAATACATTAAAGCACAGGTCTTCTTCTCCCCCTCTTCTATCCTTTTCTCGCGATAAAAGGTAGCCTATGTCTGTTACCAAGGTCTAATCCATCACTATACCGATTTCATCACGATATCTTCAAAATTGACAAACTAACATCCCCTACCCCTATTCCCCCCCTCTTTCCCCTTTTACGCGATAAAAGGTAGTCTATGTCCATTTCCAAGCTCTAATCCATCTCTGTACCAAATTTTATCAGGATATCTTCAAAAATGACAAAGTTTCATATAAACTTTCATCCCATGGCCCTACTCCACCCCTTCTACCCCCTTTTTCCAATAAAAGGTAGCCTATGTTAGTTCCCAAGCTCCAATCTACCTCTGTACCAAATTTTATTAGAATATCTGTGTATTTATAGCAGGTTTATAAGTGCCCGGTTATTGGCAATAGTCTCGCCACCTATTACATTGGGACCTAAACATTAACAGCGAAATGTGGGTGCTAGCACCTCTGCCTACCCCTTCGGGGATATAGGCGTGAGTTTATGTTATGTTTATATCTTCAAAAATGACAAACATTCATACAAATTTTTATCCCCTATTTCCCCCCTTAACCTCTAATAATACACCTCTGTACCAAATTTCATCAAGATCGGTTCAGTGGTTTAGGCGTGAAAGCGTAACATACATACAGACAGACAGACAGACAGAGTTACTTTCGCATTTATAAAATTAGTATGAATTGCCAGTGATTAGATAAGTAGCGTATGAAACTGCACATAATTTGGTTAAGACCAACACGACACTCCGGACACTCGTATTATACTAAGCTCTCGTGTGTACAATAGTCCTGTATACTATTAAAAATAATCACCTATGGCTCATTTTTTAATTCACACTCGTATTTTAAGAATCCTTACTATGCAACAGTTTCATAAACTACTAATATCAATGCCTAAAAACTTATATCAGTATTGTAATTTCATACACATCACATGCATTGCAATTCGGTTCCTGTTTTATAGGGAGATTAGTATAGGGAGACGACATAGATGTGTAATTTTAAAGCATAATATAAAGCGTATCTCCACCGTAAGGTGAGGTGTCTCTATCTAGCTACAGTCAGTATTAAATCGATTGATGAAGATGAGGTATTAAGATCAAGTCAAACTGTTTTGTTTATTTAATTATATTATCGTCTGAACTAAAAGGTGTGTACCAAATATCAGAACATAGGCATCAGGTAGGGGGGAATATAAAGTAAAAAAGGAAGCATTGAGATCATTTCGAGTAGTTTGCTAGCCAATATTATTCTGATATATATTTTGAGGGGCAATATTTTTATTTCATTTAAATTGGACTCATCATTATGCCTTGGCCTTGCCAGAAAGTACCTAAAATTTTGTAAGTCGCAGAAAAGAAGATCACAATTACAGACGTCAACAATATTATAATAGCCTTCTGCTTGACGGCCTCACTAGATGCCGAAATTAATTTTATCGAATAAATAAAGCCGTATTGTTTTTTCGGAGGAGTGGAATAATACCACCCCAGCTCGTCCTGTGGGTATCTTAAAAGAAAACTAAGCCATAGGGCTGTTCTTCATCTCACAGTAAACATACAGCCAAAGACAAAGTGTTCGTTAAACGGCAATAAGTTTTCCCCCTATTACGTGGGATCAAATATTATAGTTGGTAAAAGGTGGGTATTAATACAACTCTACCTAAACCTTCGCGGATGTACAGTGGCAATATATTTGGAATTAAATTTTTGGCATTTTTCATGCCAAATATTTAAATCGAATTAAAGAGAAAAAATTGTATCGGTCTAGGCGGGGTTTGAACCCGCGATCTTTGCCTTACAATGGCTTTGACCACTAAACAACCAGACCTCGCCTTAACCAACTCAAATTTCTCCCTAATTTGTCTTTGAGCCGACAGTGGAGCGCCTACCGACATTCTTGCGAACTATCGGATAAGATAAGATAAGATAAGATAAATCTTTATGGTACACCAAAGAAATACAGTACATGTACGGACAACTAAAGAAAAATGTACTAATGGCGGCCTTATCGCTACAAGCGATCTCTTCCAGGCAACCTTTGGATGGACATATTTAATTAAACGATAATAACTTATGAATAGTTATTACTGTAGTCAATGTAGTAATAACGGAACCAATGAATGATCACGGGTTAAAGCCCCGTCTAGACCGATTCAATATTTTCCCTTTTATTCGATTTAAGTGGCAATATATGTTTGTATGCATGTAATTTTTATTAAATTTCTGAATTTCGAAATCATGCGTTTTAAAGTGAATTGCGATGGCGAGGAATGAAAAACCGAAACTACGTAATATCTATTCTGTCTATACAGGGACAGGAGATCAAGAATACCAAGTTGTAAGTGGCTGGTAAAAAACGTTTTAGTCCATTGAAATGTTACATGAGTTCTGCATTTTTAGAGGACGTAATTCTATTTTTGGAACATATGTGGGGGTCAATAGAAGCTTAACCTCATGTTTGTGGGGTCGCCACCCTTGTCCCCCGGCCACCATCTTGGCAAAGGGGATAAAAACACTTTTTCGCGATATCACGGAAACAATGCGTCAAATTGTTTTACCTACAAATATGTTTATATAGAATATGTTTATATGAAAAAAGTGTTTTCACCCAAAGGGTCTTCTTCTTGGAAAAAGTTCCAAGATGGCGGCCGGCGACCCCACCAACTTAAGGTTAAGCTTCTATTGATGTCCCAAAAATAAAATAGTGTACTCTAAAAAATTCAATATTCGGTCCTTAAATTGTAACATTTCAATGAACTATTTCTAATATCCAAATCAGATTCTGTGTGTTAGTGATATTATTCAACATTATACTCATAAAATACCGAATACGTATAAGACCAAGTGCAATAAATTTTCCAAGCAAATATCGGAAAGGTATATTCATTGAGAGTTCCTCTTTGGTTCCATTCTCACTGAAAGACCAAAGCAGGTAAGCGATATAATTCTCTAAGCATACATCGTCGAGCATAGCAGTGTGATCGACCGTGATAGATTGTCATTGGTCGGACAAGGTGACGTCACGAGATCGAGCAATGACAATGTGATCTATCAAAGTTGGTCGCAGCGCTATGCTTGAAATACACAGCAGCCTTTCGGCGTCTTGTGGCACCGCGCTACGGCTGATTTGCCTTTAAAGTACGAACTTTGCCCGTGTGTATGTCGGTTATCGCGACCAAACACAACGTATGTCCTTTCTCCAG
Source organism: Eilema caniola (assembly GCA_949126895.1). NCBI lineage: Eukaryota > Metazoa > Arthropoda > Insecta > Lepidoptera > Erebidae > Eilema > Eilema caniola. Next base: position 4,431,228 of record OX421469.1, on the reverse strand, counting down.
GTCTAACTTACACTTATACAAAATTTCATCAATATAGGTGCAGTGGTTTATGCATGAAAGCGTAACAGACAGACAGTTACTTTATATAGTATAAGTGGCGCCGCCAACAAGATAAATCCACCCTTCAATTAACTGTCTAGACAGTTAACTAAACGGCGCCATTCAATTAACGGCCGAAATGAACAGTTACAAAAATGACTTATTATTGCATAGTTATAAAAAAAAAAACTTGAAGGCTTAATGCGGGCCCAGTATTAGCCTTCTAACCTAACCTAACCAAGTCGGATTGCGCAGCTATCACAATAAACCTATCACAATTTTTCTGCGAATACACCTCTGTCTACCCCCTCGGGGATTTACAGGTGTAAGTATATGTATGTATGTAATTTTGTATCTTTTTTTGAGGTAGTGTAGTGCCCCATCTTACGATTGGCCTAAGCATTAGCCAGCCAGGTTATTAAATGATTTTATAAACGAGACGGTCAAATATCATTCAGGCCGTTAATTGAATGGCGCCGTTTAGTTAACTGCCCAGGCAGTTAATTGGATGGCTGAATAAGCTAGTTAGCGGCGACATAAGCATGGATTCAAAATGGTTGCCTTTGCTCTTTCAGTGAGAATTGACCCTTACACACTTATTATTAAGGTTAGATGTCGTAAATCCACGACTGAGTTAATTTCACGAATTATTACACCAAGAGTACTTACGGAGTACGGCCTGCTTATACGAGATATGAAAAATTACATCATTCTATTTACACATAAGTGTACTTATTCAAAAGAAATATTAGTAGTCGGAAAAGCGCTGTGTCATATTTTTTTATTTCACGTAAACTATAAATTTACAATAATGTTTTGAATTTCGTGGCCAAATGGCAAAAAATGGAACCCTTATGGATTCGTCATGTCACTTTCTAAGCATGCTACCTACGGGTGTGTGTGTGTGTGTGTGTGTGTGTGTGTGTGTGTGTGCGTGCGTGCGTGCGTGCGTGCGTGCGTGCGTGCGTGCGTGCGTGCGTGCGTGCGTGCGTGCGTGCGTGCGTGCGTGCGTGCGTGCGTGCGTGCGTGCGTGCGTGCGTGCGTGCGTGCGTGCGTGCGTGCGTGCGTGCGTGCGTGCGTGCGTGCGTGCGTGCGTGCGTGCGTGCGTGCGTGCGTGCGTGCGTGCGTGCGTGCGTGCGTGCGTGCGTGCGTGCGTGCGTGTGTGTGTGCGTGTGTGTGTGTGTGTGTGTGGCGGTAGCCCATACTTGAATATTTAAATAATAAATAAACTCATTTTTTTCATTAAACAAAAATAGGATGTACATTACCATGTACACTTCCAATGAAAATTATAGTAAGTACTTTTTTATACTTGTTCGATCCCAGCTCAGTGCAAATATTTGTATGCATGAATATGTATATTTGCATTGGTCTGGGTTTTTCTTAGTATAATATGTATTTTGCTTTGTTTTTACTTTGTATAAAAAAACCTATCTAATTGTTTATCCGCATTCTAGATTCCATAACACAAGCTATCCTTACCATGGATCTAGATAGCGTTGTGTAAAATGTTGTGGAATATTTATTTTTATTTAATGCAAACTTCGACATTATTTGATAATCGACGTCCCAGTGTGAAATAGGTTTGAAATAGCGGTTTACAGCGTTATAGAGCCATGTTTGACGCAAAATTCTATCCAGCCAAATGTTATGAATCGTGTTTCTTCACACCTCACTTGATGGTTTAGCCTACGTTTTGAATAATTCTTTTTTTTGACACAATTTGCTAAATAACTTGATATAAATATGTTTAAAAATGTTAAAGACAACTACAACCTAGTGTTAATAGAGAATCTCTTCAAGAACTCTTTACTCAAACTTAATTAAATTCGTAAGGAATTTGATCGCAAGTAATTGCTTTCAATTCAATGATTTTTTTAAGAATCAGTCGCTTTTTCTCCTTGAGTATTTGCAAGTTGAGACCTTTTATTTATTTATACGATTCATAAAAAGGAGTGCAATTAGCCCTTCATAATATAAACTTAGTAAATGATTTAACAGGTCTGGGTGTATGGGAGTCTCGTTAGAATTCTGACACCACTTTGAGTGACCTCGTCTTGTCATCAAAAAGATAAAATGGCGTTCTCTGACTCGTGGCTGCACGAGCATGAGTTTATGTTACTTAACGTAAGGTTACCTTCACTAGGCACCAGTAGAGAAGCGGCGCCCCAATGTCCACTGTTGAGAACACCATGTGCACTCATCATCACCTTCATAGAGACGTATTTCTATAACACAACTCAGTGCACAAATGAATAGCAAATTCACGGAAATCGGCAATAGTATTAATATTGTGGCAGCGGATCTTGGTATACTAAAACAAACCACTACTGATATCAAGGATGAAATTAATTCGTTGCGTGTTGAGCATTTAAAAACTGAGAGTCGTGTTTTATGTTTGGAGGACAAGCAGAGTGATATCTTGAAGACACTAAATGAGATTGAGCTGGCCGTACAATTTAACTCAAATCTTAGTAATGATCTCCAAAAGCGTATTAATGACCTAAGCACTAGCCAGGTTGATCCATCGATTATGTCAAGTCTGGAGCTCAAGATAGATAATCTGGAGCAGCAAGCTAGACAATGCAACGTGGAAATATGCAATGTACCAGAGAGGCGAGAAGAAAATTTATTAGCATTTTTGGAGAAGCTGGGAAATAACATGAACTACGCTATTGCACCAAAAGACATATTGTCGGTTCATCGAGTTCCACATGCTGGGAAGGATGTAAAGAGACCAAAAAATATCATTGTCAGGCTTTCATCAAAAATTATTCGAGACAATATACTGAGTGCCTTCAGATTAAGGAAAGGTGTTACTTCGGATCAGCTGGGTTTCACAAGCACAACAAATAAAATCTATATGAATGAACACCTCACTTTAAAAAGCAAAAAACTTTTTCATGATGCTCGAGAAACTGCAAGAAGGCACAACTTCAAGTACACTTGGATCAAGAACGCGACAATACTGGTTAAGGAGAATGAAAATTCACCTACCTTCGCCATTCGAAACCCTGGTGACCTACTCAAAATTAAGAGCCAAAGTGATACTAACAACTGATACTCGATCAATTTCTACATGTCATTTAAAATTCATTGATGATCCTTCTTTGTTGTCTGGCCCTTGTATTGTTATTTTTTTACTGTATATGAGCATCCTAGTTGTTGTATACTGTGGAGTCTATCGTGGCGTGTCGGATGCGCCGACGGTGGTGGAATGCCTGTATACACCTATATCTACGATTATGTTGCCATATTATTACATTACGATGATCTTTAGTGTACCAATTTATGCATGTTTCTTATTGAGTAGCCATTCTTTATTACACATATCGCCCTCTGTACTTTCTCTACACTATGTGAACACACCAACTATATGCTATGTAATCTATCATAGTGTGTCTGTCACAATAGTGGTGAGATACGGCTGTATATTTACAGTTATGATACTGAACCGTCGCGCTACGGTGCTCTTTAGCAGATCAATTTATGCATGTCTTCTTTTAGATAGTCTTTCTGTACTATGCATGCTATTTTATGATTTTTTTCCTCTCTATATAAACATAATGATTATATATTACGCAATTCATTGTAATGTGTTTGTCACGCTAATAGTAGGACCTTGCCGAGCATTAATAATTGTTATATACCTGTGTCGCTACGTAATGGTGATCTCAACAGTTATTAAGGCCTCTCTATGCACCCTGTTGCACTGCAGAAAAATGAGACAACCCTGTGTACTTTATAAACTAATGGCTGGTAACATGGAATTATTTTACAAGTTACAAAATTCAACATAAATAATGAAATATCCATTTACTACCAAAACTGCAGTGGTTGCCGAACAAAACTAAATACACTATACATAAATATACTGTCAAATAATTATGATTTATTTGTTATAACAGAAACTTGGCTTACACCTGAAATTTCAAATCGTGAGTTTATTGATTCTCGCTACATCGTTTTTAGGTGTGATCGTGACCGTATACAGACGGGAAAATGTGACGGAGGGGGTGTTCTTATAGCCGTCCGGCGAGAATTACACCCACACCAAGTCACACTATTATCACATTCTGGCTCATTTGAAAACATAAGCATCATGATTAACAAAACACTGATTAGTGCATTGTATACCCCCCCTAGTACGTGTGACGATGTTTATTTTACATACTTTGAAGCTGTTCAAAGGGCACTTGATCGATGGAATGTTGACATATTTTATTTACTGGGCGACTTCAACTTACCAAATCTAAAGTGGGTTCCTAACTACAATAACAGTTCTGGCTATACTTGTGTAGAGATGTCGCCGGTCGGAGAAGAACTCAGCCACTTGATGTCTTTAAATAATGCATCACAGATTAATTCAAATTTAAACACTGCAGGAAACCTGCTAGATCTATTGATCTCAAATACTGGCTGCACCGTGCACTTGGTTAATGACCCATTATTAAAGATTAGTTCTCACCATCTACCTTTTTATGTCGTAACGTATCTTATCGATGGCAACCATAAAAATATGTCTCGCTGCAGTGCACCTAGGTACAACTTTCATAAAGCGGACTATGACTCTATCAATTCAGAACTTGGCAACATAGATTGGGAACTGATATTCGGCGGATTACCAGTGGAAGAAGCCGTAACTAGGTTCTATGACATTATTTATGGCATTATAAAGAATCAAATTCCACTGGTAACAGCGCGATCTAATAATTTTCCGATATGGTTTTCACCTGCACTAGTTCGCATGTATAAAGAAAAAGTCAAATCGTGGACTAGATGGAAGAAGTATAAAAACATTAGTGATTATGAGATGTTTTCACTGCGCAGAAAGCATTTCAAAACAGAATGCTCCAAGTGTTATATAACATACATGACGTCGGTAGAGAATGGTATTAAATCAAACATTAAGCACTTTTGGGGATATATAAATAACCGCAAAGGTAAACAAGGCATTCCTTCAACTATTAATTACAAAGCTAAAACATCTAATGACCCCAGTAAAATCTGTGATATGTTTTCAGATTTTTTTCACTCTGTTTATGAACCTAGCACTTTCAACTTAGACGATTGGGAGGCTCCTGACAATGATGGTGGCAACGACGTACAGATTCACGATTTACATTTCAACGAGATTACTGTTAAAAAAGCATTAGAAGCTATGAACCAGTCCAAGGGACCTGGACCGGACACCATACCACCGAAATTTCTCGTTAACAAAGCTGAATCTATCTGTAAGCCGTTGCACATGATATTTAAAAAGAGTATTGATGAAGGAGTGTTCCCCTCTCTATGGAAACTAGCTAATATAACTCCAATACACAAGTCAGGTTCGAGACAAAACGTTGAACAGTATAGGCCTATCTCTATATTAAATGCCATGTCTAAATTGTTTGAGAGAATTGTGCACACAGCTGTTTACCCGCAACTTCACAAAATAATAATTGCGGAGCAGCACGGTTTTGTGAGGCGCAGATCAACGGCTACCAACTTGTTACTATATACTACGTACCTCTTCGAAGGTATGGATAATGGGGACCAGATTGGAGCTGTATATACTGATTTTCAGAAAGCATTTGACAAAGTAGATCATGAAGCGCTTCTAAACAAAATAGCTTTTATGGAATTCGAGGAAATTTGCTCAGATGGTTTGCTTCGTATATAACAAACAGAAGTCAGAGAGTTGTTATTAATGGGTTTCAGTCAAGCACAATTACTATAACTTCTGGAGTTCAGCAAGGTTCAATATTAGGACCTCTTCTATTCATTTTATTCATAAATGACATTAATGAGTGTTTTTTAAATTCCAAATTTTTATTATACGCAGACGATCTAAAAATTTTCAGGACTTTCAAGACCGACATTGACATACTACTTTTTCAAGAGGACCTGGATCGCTTTTCCTGTTATTGTTCTCGCAACAAATTACACTTGAATACCTCGAAATGTTTTTATATTGACTTTACTAAAAAGAAAAACATACTGAACACAAACTTTACTCTATGCAATACTAAACTAGCAAAAGTTAATGAAATTAGAGACCTTGGCATTCATCTAGACTCTAAACTTCAGCTTGACACCCATATAGATAAAATCGTCAATAAGGCCTTCCAACTCTATGGCTTCGTAATGAGGGCAACCAAAGACTTTAAGCGTCCAGAAACATATAGTTATCTGTTTAAGTCTCTGATTCGCCCACAGCTTGAATATGCAGTTTTTGTCTGGGACCCATATTACAAAAAGTACAAAGACAAGGTAGAAAAAGTACAGTGTAAATTTCTTCGCGCCTTACATTTTAGAACTCATAAAACTTACTTACCATATGACCAACTATTGATAAAATATAAATTCCCAACTCTAGAAAGCAGAAGGTTACTCTTGCAGGCAATGACACTGTACGGTTTGTGTAGAGGCTCCTTCGACTGCAATTCACTGACAAATAGTATTTGCTATATCGTACCACGAACAGTGCATGTTCGTATTGTCAGAAGGAGGCGCCTTTTCATGACCAATAAATGCAGAACCAACGCTGGTTTGAGATCACCGATGCGACGACTAGTCGAGACTTACAATGAGCAATTTGAGGACATAGACATATTTGCATTGACGGCACATAAATTTAAAAAATCGATTATAACTGTTATTGCACCTCATACATTACCTACATAAAATTATCTATCTATACATATAATGATATATATTAATAATAATAAATATCGATGTAATATATATAAGGAAATAAATTAATAATTAAATATAATCATATTTCTAGTAACACGTGGACAATGTTGTGGGCTATACATTAAGAATTAATTTATGTAAACCATACTCTTAAATACTATTGAATGTATATCTGTTTTTTGTTCCATTAAATAAATAAATAAATAAATAAATATTTCCCGGATTGCATCCAAGTGTAAGATGAGCTCGGAGCTCAAGGCCCGCCTTCCAGCTATTCCTCGTAGTGAGGCCATTAAGGTGATTTTCCACCAGAGGGGCGAGACGAGACGAGGAGAGGAGAGAATTGAAATTTGTATGGCAAATTTTCAATCCTCTCTCAGCGTATCTTTGGTGGAAACAGTGTGGATTGACGAGAATTTGCGAGGCGTGAATTGAAATATTTGTTTGTGCAAAAATGAACCGTATTGGTTCCGATATAGAGTATAAATCACCTTCAAGCTGATTTTCCGCCAGTGTGGCTAGGCGGGGCGAGGCGAGGAGAGAATTGAAATTTGTATAACAAATTTTCAATCCTCTGCCAGTGCATCTTTGGTGGAAACAGTGTGGATTGACGTGAATATTGACCGCTTTTTTTTAATCGGAGTTTTCGGCATTGACGCTAGAATAAAGTTATATCGAGCATTGTGTGTGAGCTGTCTAAAATACATTTATATATGAAGCATACGGGCGGCAGGGCGCGGCGGTCCCGCGCGAGCTCGCGATGGCAATTTTTAGTGGAAAAGGGTCAGTGCGATTTCAATTCTCTTCTCGCCTCGTCTCGTCTCGCCCCTCTGGTGGAAAAGCACCTTTACACTATGTATAGTAAATGAGAAAAGTTAATATTATGAAACTTTTTGCACTTAAATGGGAAAGTATATGTGTGTCTGTTTGTCCGTCTTTCACGGTTAAACGAAGCGAAGAATTGACGAGATTTTTTAAAGTGTAGGTAGTTGAAGGGATGGCAGTGACGTTGGCAACTTTTTGTCTTTTTCCAACCCCTCACTACCTTAAACCCCCATTTTAGTTGGAAGTTTGTATGGAACATTCCACAATTTTCAAGGTAGAAAGCTAAGAACTGGAATGCGGCCTATTTGTGAGTAACAAAAAACACATGCATCATGTTTTTTTAGAAATCTCTCCAATCCCTTACAAGAGAGGGTGGAATTTCATATGGGACTTTTCGCAGTTTTCAAGGTCTATCTGTTAGAGCGTTTTCACATTCATCCGATATCCGATATCAGTGACGGACGCCGATACCCGACATTCAATAGCCGACACATTGTGCTGTTTTCACATTTATCCGCCAAAATCGGCCCGATACTGCTCGAAAGCACAGACTAGTAAGGAATGTCAGGTATGACAAAAAAAAGAAAAACGTGCAAGCATTTTTCGACCTTATTGAAATAACATTTTTTATCAATTAACGCGAAAAGACACGTAACAAAGAAAATGTCATTAAGGCGGAAAATTGCTTGCAGTCGCTGTTTTAGTCTCTTTGTGATCCGATATTGGGCTAAAACAGCGGTGTTGGCTCTGATAACCGATATCAGGCCGAACAATGTGGAAGGGAGATTACATATGTCATACATTTGACTTCCTCCGATATCGGATGTCGGATATCGAATATCAGATATCGGACAATGTGAAAACGCTCTTAGGCTTACACACCTTAACCACTGAACCGATGTTGATGAAATTTGGCCTATACCTTGAGAAAGGACATGGGCAATGTTTGGTCACGATAACCGATATCCACGCCGACGGAGCCGCGGGCAACAGCTAGTAATAATATAATCGCTGTATAATTTATAATAATAAATTTGAATTTGATAGGTTACGTTGGTTTGGAATGTAAACAACCAAATATACAACAAACATCCGTAATGTTCATTATTTAAATCAGTCTACCAAATAATAATACGGGTCTGGAGGTAAATGTTTTGAATGATATGTTTATTTTAGTATTAATAGTCAGGTAAACAAATACGGGTTTACACAGGTTGAATATACTTTCAATATAACCTTTAAAACATTAGCCTTTACGAGATTAGGATGGCGCTCAAACAGCTGAAGAATAACAAAGCGGCGGGTGAAATTACAGCAGAGCTTTTGAAAGCGGGCGGAACGCCGATACTGAAGATCCTTCAGAAGTTCTTTAATTCCGTCCTACACGAAGGCATAATGCCGGAAGCCTATTATTCAAAAAAGGCCATAAAACTTTGTTGAAAAATTTAGGCCCATTACGCTCCTGAGCCACATTTACCAAGCTGTTTTCGAGGGTTATTACGAGCCGCCTTGCCAACAGGCTCGATGACTTCTAACCTCCCGAACAAGCCGGATTCCGAAAAGGCTACAGTACCATAGACCACCTTCATACGCTGTGGCAGGTTATACAGAAGACCAAAGAGTATAACCGGCCTCTCTGTTTAGGATTCGTGGACTATGAGAAAGCCTTCGATTCGATCGAAACAAGGGCCGTGGTACAACCCCTCCAGAGGCGCTGAATAGATCATCGGTATATCGAAGTGCTGAAGTGTTTATACCAGAACGCCACTATGTCGGTCCGAGTACAGGAACAAAGCACGAAGTCAATTCTACTGAAAAGGGGCGTTAGACAGGGAGACGTTATTTCTCCGAAACTGTTTACCGCTGCCTTGGAAGACGTCTTCAAACTACTGAAGGAAAGGACGTGGCATCAACATAAACGGCGAGTATATTACACCTTCGGTTTGCCAATGATATTGTCATTATCCATGCTCGAAGACCTCAATAGAGTATCCTAACAGGTGGGCCTTAGGATGAATATGGACAAGACAAAGGTTATGTCAAATGTCCATGTTGCGCCACTACCGGTTCTTGTTGGGACTTGGTCTTGGAAGCTGTTGACGGGTACATCTACTTGGGTCAACTGATTCAGGTAGGTCATTCCGACTCGGCTGGGCAGCGTTCAGGAAGCTACGAGATGTCTTATCACCGTCACACGTCAGTGCCTGAAGACGAAAGTCTTTAATCAATGTGTGTTATGTACCAGTGATGACTTACGGATCTGAAACGTGGTCCCTCACTATTAATAGGTATCTTAAAAAAGTTTAGAGTCACTCAAAAATTCCCTGCGTGTCATTGTCAGAAATATGATATCCGTAGGAGAACAAAAGTAACCAACGTAGCCTGGGACACAGCGTGCAGAACAGATGGCCGATGGAGCAAAAAATTCTGGAATGGTGATCGCGTACGGGCAAACGTAGTGTAGGACGCTCAACGGCCAGGTGAAAGGACGATCCGATCAAGGTCGCTGGGAAGCGCTGGATGCAGGCTCCTTTAGATCGGTGTACTTTAGTTTTTTTTTTGTAAGGAGATAACACCCATAATTATTATGGGTATCCATCCTTTTAATAAAGCCAGTTTACCCAATATTTGTCTTTCTTACCTCAGAACTACCCATCCACAATATGGTGAGTGTTACGATTGTAACCACTGAACTAGTCAGGTGGGTACTCACCGGCTCACTCAGGGGCTGCTGCAGAGAACTCTTTCCCAGGGCGCCTTTTTCACAGAGCTAGAGAGGTGCGTGCACAGGGTAGCTAGGGCTCCAATGAAAACAGCTGGTTATCAGGATTGTACACACATATATTTGATTAACAAACACAAAAACACAAAACAGAGAAATATAAGTATGAAAGTAGGTAGACAGACTTGAGTAGAGTGTTGAAGTTTACAGAGATTAGAATGTAGACAGGAAAGCACAGTAGACAGAAGTATGAAGTATCTAGATAGATAAGTAAGCAGACAGACAGGCACAGAATACAGAAGTATGGGCAGACGAACACACACAGTAGGCACAGATAATAGGCAGATGAACACACAATATGCACATGAATTATAGCACTAGCTACACATTTAAGGTACGTGAATTCTAGTACAGGCTACTAAGCGTACTACGTTTACTTCTGGTTGGCACTACAGCTACACATTAACAGGTACACGGCGACAGTGTACTGGCCTTGGGTGATTGCGGGATGGCCTCTTGGATGTTCGGAGTAGACCGTTCGCCGATGTATACGGCTCACAGCAGCCGTTGTACCACGAAGCACGCCGTAGATAAATGTCAGAGAAGAGCGAATTCAGAGGGCACACGAGCTCAGACCAGCGACCCTGTATAAAACAGACCACTCTTAAGCCGTGAATATACATACAGGCCCGTAATGTGTCCCAATAAATAGAGGAATACGACTTACCAGAATATCTGGGAACGAAGTTTTCACCAAACAATTTTATCACGAGAAATAGACACAGATTTTATTTACTCAGAGACAGCTACGAAGATTTAAATAGAAGTTCCTTTGAGGATCGGCGCAGGCCTATTTATACCCGAATCCATCGAATATTCGTGAACAAACCTCAAAATTCTGCTGGTCACGACCTAAATCATTAGCGGCCCATAGACAAGCAAACTAATCAGCCGCTGATGGCCACAGACACGACTAGACCAAATATGACAAACATTTATTATAATTATGACTTGTTCACGAATATGTCACAATTTCTGAGAAAGTAAGTATCATTTATTTATTATTGTTAAATTGTAAATAAAATGATATATGAGTGCAATTATAAAAATTGAAATATGCTGTAGGACACCAGCGCCATCCGCCGGTCGAGTGTGAGAACTAGAACACACCTAATCGAAGATTAGAAGTTTCACTGCCAAACAATTATGCCTAGTTCCCGTGAGACACTCTAGGTGGCTCTGGAACAAAGAAATCTATATTAGAAAACAATAAGCAACAGTGAAAAAATATCACGTTACACCACCCCCCCCCCCTTAATAGTATTTCCTGCGGACACGATACGCTGGAAATACACAACAAAGAAGACAGAAAATGCTTACAATAGATATAGATAAACAGCTGGGTATTTCAAACACAAACTGACAACTATAATTACAAAACTAAAGAACATTCCTCCCACACACCTAATTATACACTGACTTGCGCAATGGTTAGGTTACATAGCTAGAGTCAAATGTCCTACAAAGAAAATGAATGTTCCCTTTATTCGCTGCAGATACACCAACACTACCAACAACTACAAGGAGCTGTGGAGAATTGAGAGGCGAAATGAGAGAGAAACACTCGGTACGGTGTATGGTGGAACCTACAATGTGACAAATTATAGTCACGTAGATACTCAGAGAGAAAACAGATATTATACAGATTAAGCATAACATAGCGCTGGTTTTATAGACTAGATAAACAGTGCTATGTAGTGGCAACATCGCTGACATTAGCTACTGGAGACGGCTCCTCCTTATACTTCAGGATGTCTTTGATATGGTACTCACCAAGATCCTTACCGTCTAAATCTGACAGCCGATATACCAGAGGGGATTGCTTGGCGGTTACCACACATTTAAGGAACTTAGGGGCTAACTTGGAAGTGAAGTTCTTTGCTTTGTTTGACAGGTAGAACGTGCGTTTGTACACGATTTGTCCTACTTTCAGCTCCACATGCCTTTTTCTGAGGTTGTAATACTTTTCATTACGCTGGTGGGCAACGTTCAAATGTTTCCTCACCTGGTCGTAGATGCGTTGTATTTCTCTCAGTTTGACACCAAAGGCTGATGGACCGTCCACAGCGACAGAAGCCGGGTGGCACGCAATGTCTGACTGCCTGTATAGAACTCCATCTCCAATGAACTCCCTACCATGCACCAGAAAGTATGGGGTGAAGCGAGTTGCTTCGCTAACCGCAGTGTTCAGAGCGCACTGTACTTCAACCAAGAACGAGTCCCATGCTTTGTGTTGTGACTTCACATAGCACGAGATCGCTTGGACAACATTGCGAATAGCTCTTTCCGCCTGATTAGTCTGGGCATGATACCTAGGGTTATAGTATATATTGGGTACATTATATTTAGTTAGTAGATCCTTAAAAGGCTTACTTACGAACTGAGGACCATTATCCATGTAAATAGTTTTACATACTCCATGAACAAGAAATACACTCTTCTCTATGAATCTCGCGACCACAGCGCCTGTGGCAACCCGAATAGGGCACAACATGACGTATTTACTAAAATAGTCGGAGACCACGATCAGGTGCACGTTTCTATTACTTGAAGTAGGAAAGGGACCAAGTAGATCGACAGAGATAGCTTCGAAAGGCTTCGACACCCGCTTCGGGCTACCCATGAGGCCAGGACGAGACGTGTTTACGGGTTTGTACTGCTTACAGACTTCACACTTCCCGACATATTGTTTGACGTCCTCGTACATTTTGGGCCAATAATAATTTAGGGCTAACCTTTTGTGTGTCTTCCAAACACCACCATGAGCACTAAGTGTGTCATCATGGTACTTAGAGAGCAGAGACAGGCGATCCTCCTGGGGTACCACCAACTTCCAGTCGAAATCTGAAGTCAGAGAGTATTTATTCTTAGAAAATCTATATAAAAGGTTGTCACGAATGTCAAAATTCGGCAACTTCCTAGGGTTCTTCCGCACACTGTTCATGGTGTGGATATACCAAGGGTCTTTAGAGGAGGCAGCATCTAGCGAATCAATCGTTATACGAGACAGAGCGTCAGGTACAACGTGATCTTTACCCTTCCGATGTTCAATGTCAAAATCGAATTGACTTAGCCTCATGCTCCAACGCGCTAAACGACCCGTAGGGTTTTTCAGCTTATGGAACCACAGTAAAGAGGAGTGATCCGTGACGACTGTACACTTCTGGCCCTCGACGTACTGTCTGAATTGTTCTAAGGCGAAAATCACGGCCAGAAGTTCCCGCTCAGTTGTGCTGTAGTTCACCTCGTTCTTGTTGAGAGAACGGCTGCAGTAGGCGATAGGGTGTTCAACTCCATCGTGAGTTTGTGTCAGCACAGCAGCAACTGAAAATGCGGACGCATCACTGAGAATACGGAAAGGCAACTCAAAATTAGGCATCTTCAATATAGGGGCAGAGACCAAAGCTGACTTGAGAAGATTGAAGGACTGTTCCGCTTCAGGTGTCCATTCGAACTTAACATTCTTAGACGTTAGTTTACACAGAGGTTTACTAATCTTAGAGAAATTATTGACAAAACGACGATACCAGCCGGCCATTCCCAGAAACCTCTTAACCTCCTTTGGGTTAGTAGGTGTAGGATAGTTGAGAATAACCTCAACTTTACCAGGGTCAGTCCGAAGGCCGTGTTTGTCCACATAATACCCCAGGTATTTGAGTTCACTCCGACAAAAGTGAGACTTTTTCATGTTAATAGTTAGGCCAGCATCCTTGAGTCGCTGATAGACTCTATGTAAGAGCTCTACATGCTCCTCAAAGGTACTGGACACACAGACTATGTCGTCCTGAAACGCAAATACCCTATTGTCGAACTCAGGACCAAACAGACGGTCCATTAGGCGCTGCATCGTGGCGGCAGCTCCAACGAGTCCAAAACACATGGTATTGTAATGAAACAGCCCCCTACGGGGAACTGTAAAGGCAGTCTTCTCGGCGGACTGCAGAGAGTCGAACGGAATCTGCCAGTAGGCCGCACTCAGATCTACAGAGGATAAATATTTAGCATTATTCAGATGGTCCAAGATTTGATTAATGTACGGTAAGGGATAGGCGTCACTTTTTGACACAGAGTTGAGCTTGCGAGAGTCCAAGCACAACCTGAGTTCGCCGTTCGCCTTCTCCACCATGACCACTGGAGAATTCCATGCGGACTGAGACGGGGACACTACTCCCATCTCTAGCATTCGGTCCAACTCGGCTTCCAGGGCTTTCTGTTTGAGAGGAGAGAGCGGGTAGTAACGCTGTTTGATCGGCTTACTGTCACCAGTGTCAATGACATGATGCTCAAGTGTAGTCCGACCTAAACCCACCTTATCCGTGTTCAAGGAGTCAAACTTTTCAATGATCTCGTTGATTACACCCCTTTGTTTAGTAGTCAGGTTGCTGTAATCCTCGAGGCCACTGTTAAGAGACACAGACTCGATAGGATTATTGTCACTAAAACCATCAAGACTAATATTTTGTGAAATTAGTTTATCACCTAACTTAAATTGCTGCCAAAAATCCACTCCAAATATCATGGAGGTGGTGATTCCCGGAACAACATAGAATTTGATAACTCGGATAACCAAATTATACTCAATAGGTAGAGAAATACAACCCAGACATTGCACATATGAGCTGTCGGCAGTTGTAATGCGAAAGGAAGGGTTGATACTTTCAAGATCAAAACCCAGTTCCAAGAAGATACGGTGCGCTCCCTTTCCTAGTATAGAGCAAGAGGCACCGGAATCCAGAAGGCCTAAGACATTTAAATTTAATACTTTAACAATTAGATACGGTCTAACATCGTTATCCCGTTTAGTAAACAGGACCCTATCAGAAATAGACTCAGATACAGAGTGATGTATAGAGTTCACAATAAGGCCCTGGCTTACGCGTTTTTTGACTTACCAGTACATTTTGAGCAGTCTGGCGTCTTGACTCCTTTGAGACCGCACCGGAAGCACACCAACTCTCTCGACTGGGTGCAGTTGTATGCAGCGTGCCCGCTTTCGCCACACCGGAAGCATTTGCGTTCGTTGGAGGTAGATGGCGTCTCGACTGCAGACACCTGCTTAGGGGGCTTTTGCACGCCTTTGGTCTTGTGCTGGTGTAAATCAGACGAAATCTCAAATTTGTCCAGAATAGGCTCACGGAAAGCGTCCGCCCTTGTACGCGCAAGCTCCAGACGCTTACCTAGACGTCTCAGATCATCAATAGAGTTGACATCATGCAAGGCCAATTCCTTCATGTAGTCTGGTCTAATATTGTGCATGAGAATGTCCAGCTGTTCCTCACTGGGCATTTTACACGACAACCTTGAGAACATAGCCTGCATTGTACATAAGTAGCTAACCAAGGACTCAGAGCGGGATTGGCTACGCTGTCTAATCTCATTTCTGAGACGATAATCATAGTCAGGAATATCGAATGTATCTCTAAGCTCACTAATAAGGTCCTCATATGAGATGAAATTAGTTCTATTTGTACGGAACCAAGACAAAGCTGGTCCGTCCAACAGGTCAGAGAAAGCCAGAAGGAGTTTAGACTTAGAGACCTCCCGTGCACATCTAAGTTCTTCTAATCTCTCTAAAAACACGCGCACACAAGAGGAACCATCATATTTCAAGTTAAAAGAACATAGGTTAACGGGACGTTCCCTATACACTATGTTGTCAGACGTGGAACAAGATTTACCAGAACTAGCTCGTACCGAGCGGTCCTCTCTCACTGCAGGTGAAGTGTACTCTACCCGGTCACGACCCGAATCATCATCACCTTCATCTGACCCGTCAGATTCAGAATCAGTGCTGGGTTCAGCCACAGCGACGATCTTCACAAGCCTATCACGAAGTTCGGCCAGTTCAGGACAATCTAGACCACAACGAGCCAGCCTAGTTAGCAGATAGTTCGCCCTGAAGGCTACTCTTATGCGACAATTTTTATCAGAAACAAAGTCACCTGACTGGAGGGCCTCACTTAGTTCCGAGACCTTAGGCGTACAGATGGAAAGCTCCGCCGCTGCATCAGTGGGGACCACCGCCTTCAGCTTGATGCTACCCCGACGGACAAGTCGGTGTGCCGTCCTCAGCTCACTCCGAAGGCCAGCCACCGTCGCATCAGGTGCCACTGAAATGCCTATGTGAGCAAGCTCGTTAGAGAGTTCGTCTTTTCTCAGATAGTTA
Organism: Eilema caniola; assembly: GCA_949126895.1. Lineage (NCBI taxonomy): Eukaryota > Metazoa > Arthropoda > Insecta > Lepidoptera > Erebidae > Eilema > Eilema caniola. The sequence continues at coordinate 4,414,735 of OX421469.1, read as the reverse complement.
ATATATTTTTGCATCTGTGCCATGATGTAAAAGTTTAATTACGACAATTAAATAAGTAACAATGTAGATGACACAGACAGGGTTCAATCACAAAGTATTAAACAGAAATAACAAGTAAGTTCCACCAAAGTGTATGATATCTAACAATGGTTTCAAATTAAATTATATGATTTATATTTATAATAGAGTTACAGGTGTCTATTATTAATACACTAAAGTTAAAGTCTAGACTCAAATGCAAAGTCAGTTACACAACTGGCAATGTAGGTCAAACAGACAAGGTTTAAATACAAGATGTAAAACAGAGGTTCATAAGTAGATATCAACAAGGTGCTTGATATTTAACTAAAGTTTTAAATTGATTGCTATAATTTAATACAAATAGAGGCTGTCTACTAGAATTAAAAGTTTCTATCATTTATGAGAACAAAGTTCAAGTTAATTTTCAAAATGCAAGGTACCTACACACTTTCTATAAAGTTTGTAGTTACACAGAAAATCTTATTAGGTTTTATTACACAGAAAAAAAAATTATCTTACAGTCCAAATATATATGTGCACATCTGCAAGAAAGACTAGAAACAGGCTAGAAAAGAGGAGAAAAAAGAAAAAAGAAAAAAAACAAAAAAGAAAAAAAAGTGGGTATGCCGAATAAAATCAGAAAATCTTACCAAAATCACAGCTGTTTTTTAATTTTGAAATTTGGAATTTTGGGTGTCTTTTCCCACCCCAGGTGTAGGTAGCTGGAAAAAGACAAGAAGATTAATTACGTGTTCAGCTGCTAACACAACCAATTAACGTCTTGGGAAGTCTCAGACGGATTCCCAGGTTGTTTTCATCAGAGGTAACCACCTATGCACACGCTCTAGACTGAGACTACCGCAGAGTAGTACGAGAGTCTTGCCACTACGTTGGGAGCCAATTTGTAACCACTGAACTAGTCAGGTGGGTACTCACCGGCTCACTCAGGGGCTGCTGCAGAGAACTCTTTCCCAGGGCGCCTTTTTCACAGAGCTAGAGAGGTGCGTGCACAGGGTAGCTAGGGCTCCAATGAAAACAGCTGGTTATCAGGATTGTACACACATATATTTGATTAACAAACACAAAAACACAAAACAGAGAAATATAAGTATGAAAGTAGGTAGACAGACTTGAGTAGAGTGTTGAAGTTTACAGAGATTAGAATGTAGACAGGAAAGCACAGTAGACAGAAGTATGAAGTATCTAGATAGATAAGTAAGCAGACAGACAGGCACAGAATACAGAAGTATGGGCAGACGAACACACACAGTAGGCACAGATAATAGGCAGATGAACACACAATATGCACATGAATTATAGCACTAGCTACACATTTAAGGTACGTGAATTCTAGTACAGGCTACTAAGCGTACTACGTTTACTTCTGGTTGGCACTACAGCTACACATTAACAGGTACACGGCGACAGTGTACTGGCCTTGGGTGATTGCGGGATGGCCTCTTGGATGTTCGGAGTAGACCGTTCGCCGATGTATACGGCTCACAGCAGCCGTTGTACCACGAAGCACGCCGTAGATAAATGTCAGAGAAGAGCGAATTCAGAGGGCACACGAGCTCAGACCAGCGACCCTGTATAAAACAGACCACTCTTAAGCCGTGAATATACATACAGGCCCGTAATGTGTCCCAATAAATAGAGGAATACGACTTACCAGAATATCTGGGAACGAAGTTTTCACCAAACAATTTTATCACGAGAAATAGACACAGATTTTATTTACTCAGAGACAGCTACGAAGATTTAAATAGAAGTTCCTTTGAGGATCGGCGCAGGCCTATTTATACCCGAATCCATCGAATATTCGTGAACAAACCTCAAAATTCTGCTGGTCACGACCTAAATCATTAGCGGCCCATAGACAAGCAAACTAATCAGCCGCTGATGGCCACAGACACGACTAGACCAAATATGACAAACATTTATTATAATTATGACTTGTTCACGAATATGTCACAATTTCTGAGAAAGTAAGTATCATTTATTTATTATTGTTAAATTGTAAATAAAATGATATATGAGTGCAATTATAAAAATTGAAATATGCTGTAGGACACCAGCGCCATCCGCCGGTCGAGTGTGAGAACTAGAACACACCTAATCGAAGATTAGAAGTTTCACTGCCAAACAATTATGCCTAGTTCCCGTGAGACACTCTAGGTGGCTCTGGAACAAAGAAATCTATATTAGAAAACAATAAGCAACAGTGAAAAAATATCACGTTACACGATATGCCCTTTAAATTAATCCGACCTTTTTCTTCAGTGACTTTTTCTTGGCTGGTGTGTCATCTCTACACGGTAGTACAGTTCACAATATATTTGTTTAATGAAAATGGGTATATGTATATCGAAAGTACATTCAACCGTTTTCCCACCAAAAACATTTTCATGTAAAATGTTGCCAAGATGAGTCTATGTAGCTTACCCTGAGGAAAAGTGCTGATCACCCTCCTAGTCTTCCTCGCTAAAGCCATCTCGTATAAAGCCAAGCTCCAAAGACTGCACGCGCTAAACCTACAAGCTCTATACTACACCTTACTCAAAATATATGAAAAAGTGGTCAGATCTCATGTACAGCCAAGATTTTTGATCTAGAGCCGTAACTTTACCACGCCTACCTTGACAAATTCTACATTTTAGTCGAAACGTGTGACTTTGGCCGTTTTGTTTCATACCCAATAAACGAATGCCTATGAAATATTCGTGACGGTAGCAGTCCTGAATGGTGTTCAGCTATTTCATTAAACGGCTAGAGATGTACAAAGAGGGCAGGGGGCCACCATCCTACGCGGGTGTGGCGTCGAACACCGCCGGGGTCCGTCCCCCGACGCGGCCGGCACTACACTCGCTGGTGGTCGCCTCCAAAGATGAGAGCAAATCGGGCGAGGAGCTACTGAACGACACGAGGCAGGCTGCGCGCCAGGACGATGAATGGATTGTGGTGGAGCGGGTTAGGAAGGCCCGAGACCGGAAAGTCGTGCTGGGATATCGGACAGCAGACCAGAGGGAAAAGGCCAAGGGGGCACTGGAGGGAAGGCAGGGGACCCTTAACGTAGAAACAGTCTACAATAAGGACCCCCTGCTTATCCTCTACAGTGTCCTTAAATCATATAAGGACGACGAGTTGTTGAGCGCCCTCAGGGCTAAGAATAAACATGTCTTCCGGGAGCTGGACCCGTCCCAGGACAGGGTGACCGTCAAGTTCCGGAAGAATGCTCGAAACCCGCACACCAACCATGTAGTCCTACAAGTGTCTCCCACCATATGGCGAAGGGCATTGGATCAGAGGACATTGCACATCGACATTCAACCAGTCAGAGTGGAGGACCAATCGCCACTCGTGCAATGTTCCCAATGCTTAGGATTTGGGCACAGTCGACGGTTCTGCAAAGAGGCAGAGCCCAAGTGCAGCCACTGCGGGGACCGGCACCTGAGGGTAGACTGCCCCAAATACAGGGGAGGAGCCGAAGCCAGGTGCTGTAACTGCATGCGTGCCAAAAACGTCGACAACGACGCACATGATGCCTTTGACCGGCACTGCCCGGTCCGTATTAAGTGGGACGACATAGCGCGGTCTGCTACGCAGTACTGCTAAGGGCACCAACGGGAACGACTCACACTACAAGGTGCTGCAGGCGAACCTCCAAAAGAAGAGACTTGCGACTGACGATTTCATTCTGGAAGCCATCAGGAGGAGAGCGTCAGTCGCACTTATCCAGGAGCCATACAGGGACCCCATCAGGGGCGGGATGAAGAGGTACCGGGGCGTACGTATCTTCCAAAACACTGGCCCAACTGCGGATACTGTAAAGGCGGCCATCGCCGTCTTTGATCCAGACTTGGACGTAATACAGTGTCCGCAGCTCACCACCGACAACATGGCGGTGGTGAAGATTCGTACCAGGGCCTGGGAGATCACCCTAGTATCTCTTTACGTTGAGCCCGATAAACCCCTGAGCCCTCACCTGGTCCAGCTCAAGAGAGTTGTATCCAGGCTGGGCCGCGGACGGGTCATTTTTGGAGGTGACGCAAATGCGAAGAGCGCTTGGTGGGGAAGTGACGTTGAGGATGATCGGGGCGACGATCTGATGGGAACTCTCGTAGAGATGGGACAAAACATCCTCAACTACGGAAAGGTGCCCACCTTCGATACTGTCAGGGGGGGAACCAGGTTCTGTAGCTACATTGACGTCACGGCATGTTCGGACGACTTGCTGGGACTGATCGACGGCTGGAGGACTGACGAACATCTAGCCGCTAGCTCCGACCACGTCGGCATAACGTTTAACTTGAACCTGGTCAAATCCAAAGGCGCAAAAATCAATAGAACGACCAGGTTGTTCAACACCAAGAAGGCCAACTGGACTCATTTTCATGAGAAAATGACCAGCTCCTTGGTGGAGAGCAACCTGGTCGTTGATGCCATTAATAAAATCTCGACCACCGGAGAAATAGAGGAAAACTTGGCCAGGTTCAACTTATGCGTAAAAACAGCATGTGAGGAAACCATTCCGAAAATAACTAATAAAGAAACACTCACTATGCCGTGGTGGTCGGAGAGACTGGCTCGTATGAAGAGGGAGGTCGGCACCTTCAGGCGCCGTATCAGGAACGCGGCCCCTGTCCGGAGGCCGTACGTTGTGGCGCAGTACCTGGAGAAAAAAGACAGTTATGAATCGGAGGTAAAATTAGCACAAACTGCAAGCTTGAAGGACTTCTGCACAAAACAGGATAAAGAGGGATTATGGGAGGGCATCTACAGGGTCATAGGGAGATCCACAACAAGGGACGAAGATCCACCGTTGGAGCATAATGGGGTTGTACTGGACGAAAGGGGGTCCGCGGGACTCCTCGCCTCGGTCTTCTATCCGGAGGACCGATGCGAGGAGGATACCGTTGACCACACGGCAGTCCGTGCGCTGGTCAAAACGGTCAATGACGGGAGGAAAGATAACCTTTGCGACCCACCATTCACCGGTGGCGAACACCGGATGCACTGGTCTCGTTTAACCCCAAAAAAGCACCCGGGGCCGACAGCTTCACAGCCGATATTTGTACTCACGCGGTAAGCTGCGCACCGGCACTGTTCTTGGAATTGCTGAACAAATGCCTGGCTCTCGAATACTTCCCTAAACCATGGAAGGAGGCGACAGTTGTCGCGCTTTGAAAGCCAGGCAAAGACTCGTACAGCTCTCCCAAATCGTACAGACCGATTGGGCTTTTACCTGTGCTTGGGAAGCTGTACGAGAAAATGCTGGCGGCCCGGCTCAAGTTTCATTTAATACCGCGGTTACCGCCAATACGGCTTCATGCCACGTAGGAGCACCGAGGACGCCCTCTATAACCTTATGGGGCGTGTGCGTGACGGACTCCATAAACGGAGGATCGTCACGTTAGTGTCCCTGGATATAGAGGGCGCCTTCGATAGCGCATGGTGGCCGGCTATTATAGCACGATTAGCTGAGGAAAAGTGCCCTGTGAACTTGAGGCGGGTTGTCAGTAGCTATCTCAGCGAAAGAACAGTGCGGGTGAGATACGCAGGCGCGGAGTGCATAAGGGGAACCCAAAAAGGGTGCGTCCAGGGCTCGATAACGGGTCCCCTGTTGTGGAATTTGCTACTAGATCCCTTATTGCGTCTTCTCGGGGAGGACGGGAGCTATGTGCAGGCCTTCGCGGATGACGTGGTTCTCGTCTTTGACGGGGAAACAGCCCTTGAAATTGAAGGACAGGCCAATGCCGCCCTCGAACGTGTTCGGGCGTGGGGAGTCAAAAACAAACTGAAATTTGCTCCACATAAAACCTGTGCAATGGTAATTACCAAAAAGAAGAAATACGACAACCCACGCCTGACCATGGGCGGGGTAGACATTGCCCTGTCCTCAGAAATTAAAATTTTAGGTCTAACTATAGACCGCAATCTAAACTTTAACGCCCACATAAAAAATGTCTGTAAAAAAGTAACCAACATTTATAAAGCTCTAACCAGGACGGCCCGGATCTCCTGGGGGCTTCACCCCGAGGTGATCCGGACCAGCATGTGTCTGGGCCGAGGCAACAAATAGGGATTACGTCAAAAAGCAACTGAGCGCGGTTCAACGTGTGTTCGCCCAAAAATTAACTAAATCCTACCGCACGGTCTCCCTGCACTCCGCACTGCTGCTGGCTGGGATACTCCCTCTGGACCTCCGAGTTCGGGAGGTGGCTTCATTGTATGAAGCCAAGAGAGGAGTGCCCCAGTCATGGCTAGGGGACAGGGAGATCGAGCAGCTGGCACCTATTTCGGCAGCCCCGCACCCCGCGGAACGTATACGTTTGGAGTTCGACAGCGTGGTAGACGAGGAACAACTCTCAAGATTAAAACCTCATGATCTAAGGATCTACACTGACGGGAGCAGAATTGAGGGCCGGGTCGGGGCTGCTGTCTCCGTATGGAACAGCTAGTCCGAGACAAGGGCCCGCAAGTTTGCTCTCGCCAGGCATTGCACCGTCTACCAGGCGGAACTCCTGGCGTTGCGTGAAGCGGTGTGCGAGGTAGAGCGACATGACGTTGCCGCGTTCGGGGTGTTTAGTGACAGAAGGGCGGCGCTCCTTGGCGTGGTCAATCCGCACTCTCTACACCCCCTCTCAGTAGAGACCAGGGACGCTCTTGGCCGCTGTAAGCAGCAGGGCGAGAGCGTCTCCCTCTACTGGATTAAGGCCCATGTCGGCCTTGAGGGCAACGAGAGGGCGGATTGCCTGGCCGGGAAGGCCGCCTTGAGGCTCAAGAAGGCACCGGACTACGATCGTTGTCCTGTCTCATTCGTCAAGGGTGTTCTACGTCAGGGCACACTTGACGAGTGGAACAGGCGCTATCAAAGTGGTGTAACCGCCTCTACAACTAAGCTGTTCTTCCCCTGCGCGGTCGAAGCCTATAGGACCATCAGGCGAATTATCATCGAGGGACCTATAACCCAAATCCTCACAGGGCACGGCGGGTTTTCCAAATACTTGACTCGGTTCAAGTGTAAGGCAGACCCGTCGTGTGCCTGTGAGCCTGGGGTCCCTGAATTGGTATGCCCAATTCACGCAAGAGACAGGCTTGACTTAGAACTAGCCACTGGAGTTAAAATGGACACACAAGGCATTAAAACACTAATCAGTATACACACCGAGCGAACAATTGAGTATGCCAAGAAAATCGTAAATGTTGTAAATAGTAGAAACAGAGTGTAAATTTCTTATGATAGCACATCATGCTAAGCATAAGAAAACAATTAGTTTTTAAATACTGTAGCTCAGAAGTGAATTGTACATTAGCATTAAGATAATATAATAATTTGTTATATTGCCATAGATATTAAGATAAAAACTGTATATTAGTATGCCCCCATATCCCCACAGAGAATGAAAGGTTGAATGGAAGTTCGAGAAGCATAAAAGATAGAACTGGAATGACAAAGAGAAAAGGAATGTAAGATGATTAGAGTAGGTCAACAATAGGCAGTCTTTTAATTAAAAAATGTTAAAAAATAGGCTCTGCACTATGATGTAGAGGTAGGCAAAAAAAAAAAAGAACACCTTGGGTCGATGACGTTTAAATACCTGCCTAGCCATTTTTTTTAAACAGCTATTTAATTTTTGATCTAGCGCCGCAACTTTACCAGGCCTACCTTGACAAATTCTACATTTTAGTCGAAACGTGTGGCTTAGCCGTTTTGTTTCACACCCAATAAACGAATGCCTATGAAATCTTCGTGACGGTAGCAGTCCTGAATGGTGTTCAGCTATTTCATTAAACGGCTGGGTAAACAGCTTGGGTCGATGACGTTTAAATACCTAACTAGCCATTTTTTTAAACAGCTATTTAAATTACTGGTTTTTGCAAGGTTATAAAAAAACCATGAAGGCTATTGCGGGAGCTCCGCTCCGCTTCGCTCTCATATTAGACCTGCTAATGTAACCTATTTAAGTCTAATTTCGAAACCTTCTCAATGAACCTATCACTAATTATCTGTGAATACATCTCTGCCCACCCTCAGGGTTTTACAGATGTAAGTATTTGTATATATGTACGTAAATTCTGTCTTATTTCAGGGTGGTAGCCCACCTTACGAACGACCTAAGCATTAGCCAGCCAGGTTATTAAATGTCGTAATAATCGTTACCGCTGAATATCTTTTTAGTTAACCCGTTTAGTTAACAGCCTAGGCAGTTAATTGAAAGGCTGATTAGGCTAGCTGGCGGTGACATATAGACTCGCCTATTTCACCCTTGCAGTAGCGAGCTTTTCAAAACATCAAATGTAAATAGAGATTCCAGAAATGCCGAGGTGTCGATGGAGTTGAAGGCTTTTTCGTAGTCTACAAATGCCATTTACAGCTGATTCCACTCTCAAGTCATTTTTATTATCACTGATCAGTCTACAATACTGTAACTCTCTCAAACCCCGGCTTACTCAGGGTGGCTAGAACTCGTCGAGCTTACTCGCAAGACAAATGACGACTCCCAAGAACAACTTATGAACATGATTCAGGAGTGATGGGACTAAAATGATTATACAAGGCATAATAGCCTTTCTTGAAATACAGTACCACCGCTGTCCTGCTCCTTTTCCTAGGTTTTAAGCTTTGCTGGATGACGGAATTAAAGAGGTGTATTGACTTTTTTAGAACTGTAATGCCACCTGATTTTAAGAGCTTGTGGAGGCTTGTGTAATGTTCCTCCAACACAAAGGGAGGATCCTCCGACCAGGCAAAGTGATCACGCCTGGCGGGCCGCGGCCCAACGATTATCGTTGGGATGTTGTATATGTATTGTACCAGCGCTGGAACTTCACTATCGCGATGCAGGATTTGTAGTGTCGTAGTAGTTCGGCTTGATGTCGCTAGATGGCGCTGGGTACATGTGGTATCGCCACAAGCTTTGTCCGCCAGCTCGATATTATAAGCCTTTTTTTTTATTTTATTTTTTTTACGTGGTGGAATGCGTTTAGGCTCTTCGCTCTCCTCCCACGGGGGTAGGGGGAGAGCTTCGTGTGGGACTCCTGGCCTCTAAAGCAGGCCCGACTACCCACTAAACCACCACGGTGTCCGTCATTACCACATTTCGACGATGGCGAGAACAACATCTTCCGCCATCGCCGTGTGGGTCGCCCACCACTCAACGGTGGCAGGCCCATCTCTGGTGCGGCAGAAGAGGAGTCCTTCTGCCGCCCGCCTAGGCAAGGCACACGCGACACGACGTGCGCCTTCAACCTCGAGGCCTATGTAAGGGCAGCAGACGCCCCCGCCCCGGCCCGGTTAGGGGGGGAGGAGTTGGTGGTACCGCCTCCTCCGGGCCCCGGCTCGTTTGCGGCGCTGCGGGAGGGAAAGCGGGTCACATTCCCTCGCCCTCTCCGCCGCCTCCTTCTGCGAGATAACCGTCTCGCAGAAGGCCTGAACCGCCGCCCACGCCTCATCGCCGCCGACCATAGACAGAACTACGGTCGGCAGCGAGAGGTCCGTCCCCACTTCGGCGATGAGAGCACGGCGCTCCCCAGCCCACGCGGGGCACTCCTCTAGGGTGTGCTGCGCCGTGTCATCATCGCCTCCACAGTGGTGGCACCCTCTGGTCGGCTCTCGTCCCAACCGGTACAGGTACCTCCCGAAGCATCCATGCCCCGAGAGGACCTGCGCCATCCGGAACGTTACCGACCCCCGCGATCTATCCATCCAGTCTCTGAGGACCGGACGGATCGCCTCGACGGTCCTTCTGCCAGCCGTGGGATTGGCCAGCCGCCGCTCCCACTCCAGGAGCATGGACCGTCTTGCTTGGAGCCTCCGCTCTCCCACCTCCGAAGGTGCCGGGAATTCGCCCCGGCTCCGGGCCTCCTCACGCCAGTGATACACTGACGCGAGGACACCGGCCTCCAGCTCCCACGGAGGGGAGCCCGCCATAACGCAAGCCGCCTCGAATCGATATTATAAGCCTAGCATAACATGAAGATTGCTGCTGTAAGATGAGGTTGCATAAATTACTATGGGATGCGACAAATATGATTATAAATAAAATAACATATAATTTGTAAATATTTTAATCTTTCATATTTATATATATATAACAATCAGAAATTTTAAATTATGTCAATCATGAGCCTATGCAACCTGCTTGAAGTAAGTTATAACCTGTGGTTATAACAGTATGTATACATAATGAATATTTTTACCATATTTTTGAAATTCTGGATTTTCATCTATTAGTGTAAGTAATTATTGCTATTCTTGCTAATACACCTCTGCCTTCCTCGCTGTGGATTTACAGACATACATGTATGTAAAGCTATATAATATGGGGTTCTTCAGGCAGGGCATTAGAAGGTTTCTTCGGGGTCGGTAGTACGTGTGTAACGTCCTTGGTGTTGCATACGCCTATAGGCCCCGGCAACCACTTTACATCTGGAGGGCCCTGTGCTTATCTGCCACTTAAGTGGTATAAAATTAAGAAAAAAAAACTGTTGAAGAACAGCTCTGCAGAGTTTCGTAGACAGTCGTAGACACAGCGTAGACTCGCCGTAGACTCAGCGTAGATTGTGAAAAATACATACTGTATATAGTTAAGGGCAGCGCAGGGCATAATATCCCCTCCCCTTCCCCCTTTAGGGCAACGCCTAATTTCCACACTCTAGATTAACGCGAGGAGGGTTCAATATCCAAGTAAAATCAAAACAAAACATAATCAAAATTAATAAGTAATATAATAATTATATTTTTCTACGAGTACTATTCAAATATTCATGTTTTTTTATACTACTTCGGTGGCAGACAAACACACGGTCCACTCGATGGAAAGTGGCTACCGTGGCCCATGGACGTGTGCAACACCAGGGGTGTCACACTCGGGCTGCCGACCCTCTAAACACAAAGTTTCTGTGCCGTCAGTGTAGAAGATAAAGCAAGACAAGCCTTTGGTCTTCCCACTGACAGCACAAAAACTCTCCTGTGAGCTCTGGCTACCCTACTCACCGGTTATTATGGCCGCGGTATTCTGTAGACCTCCGCTCTATTTCTGTAGAGTTATTTCCCCAGTCGGACTGCTCAATTGGACGGAAATACCGTCGTGTCCTACCTCCTGAATTTAAATTGAATAACTAACTTTTAAACTCTCGCGTTCCATGATAAAACGGGAATTAACGCGATCATGGTATAGGTACTTACATACCTTTGATTGCCTGACGTTTCGACCAGGTTACACCGGCCGTGGTCACAGGCTGACTGAATTGAATAGCTGGTAAAACTAAAATTTTGATATCTTTTGCAATGCAACTAAATTATTATGTTAATTTTTGTACTTTTTCATACCAAACGAATTATTATTCGATAGTCGTAAAAATTGCAACAGTTAATAAAATTAATAAATGAATAACTTAGTTATAAATTCGGAAGCACAGGTATCTGATTTAAAATCTCTTTAATATATAAAAGTTGCAAAGATCATTATAACTCCAGCTGTTCATCTAACTGTAATGACAAATTAAGAAAAAGTTTTCAATAAAAATTACAGAATAAAATTTTCGATAACCTAATAAAAAAAACTTCATTTTCAGAATTGATTCATTAATTAAATGCTTATCACAAGACAGATAAGGAAATATATCTTGAACTTAAAATATGCTCAAAATATACTCTTTAGTTAACATTACTGACAGTCTCCCAACATCGGCAGAGTAGAATTTGGGCCACCCCTTCTCTTCCCATGCGGTGTCGTACAAGGCGACTAAGGGATAGGGCTGATTAACTTTAACATCAGACAGATATGTACAGCCCAAGCTGACCCCATCGATCGGTGCATTACGTAAGTTGATAGACATCTGTGAATCATATGCGGCGTCTCATGGTCTTAGGTATAACACCAAGAAGAGTGAGCTTATGATTTTCAAAGCCGGTACCAAATGCTACTCAACCATTCCTCCAGTCACTCTTTGCGGTACGCCTTTGAACAGGGTTAACAAGTTCAAGTATCTTGGCCATTGGGTCGTCGATGATTTATCAGATGATCTTGACATTGAGAGGGAGCGTAGGGCGCTGTCCGTCCGGTGTAATATGCTGGCGCGAAGGTTTGCACGCTGTACGACACCAGTCAAGATTACACTTTTTAAAGCATATTGCCAGTCCTTCTACACCTGCAGCCTGTGGGCCGATTACACGCAGCGGGCGTACTGCTCACTACGAGTTCATTACAACAATACCTTCCGAATGCTGCTGAACCTGCCGAGGTTTTGTAGCGCATCAAATATGTTCGCGGAGGCACATTGCGATGATTTTTATGCCATTATGAGAAAGCGCAGCGCAACAATGTGTGCTCGACTGCTAGGCAGCACCAACAGCATCCTGAAGGTATTGTCCGAGAGGTGGGACCTTCCTGTCCTTCAAAGGTGGACGCGCCTGCATGCTAGCGCGTCCCCTCGATTTATTTTGTGATTGTGTTTAAATGTAGTTATACTAACATAGTTGTAAGATCATTGTTACTAACACATATGGACTACGTCTGAAAGAAATTATTTATTATAAGCCTCAGATGCATGGCTCGAGTCAACAATAGTGCCCGGAATACGGCAATAGGCTCACCCCCTATTACGTGGGACCGAATACAGATTGGTGAAATGTGGGTGTTAATTCACCTCTGCCTAACCCTCTGGGGATAAAGGCGTGATTATATGTATGTATGTACTATGTCCAGCAGTGGACTTTAATATGCTAATTTATTGATTGACACTGTCCTTCGTTGTTTTTCGAGGATAGCACGCGGTGTTACGGCGAGACGAGCTCAAATTCACCAAGCATAGATTATTTATTGTTACAAAACAATTTGCACACGCGAGGGCCTCGTTTGTCTCGTGACTCGGTCCAAGATATGTGTACCGAGGTATACCTAACCAATTGAATGAAATTTTTAAAGCATTTACTATGCTAACTTTTCAAATCGATTAAGATAGGGAAAAGTGAATGCTCAGGTGGGACTCGAACCCACGATCTTTCCCTTACAGGGGGAATCCTCAGACCACTGAGCCACCGAGCCACACCTGAAGCTATCCAAATTCTCCTATACTACCGTCTTAGGGCGACGGTATTCCCCCTGTAAGGGAAAGATCGTGGGTTCGAGTCCCACCTGAGCATTCACTTTTTCCTATCTTAATCGATACCTAACCAATGTTTAGCAATTTCAGTATGATATTGCTTATAGCTTATAATCAAAACTCTCGTTTTGGCTTATAAACTCAAATAAGATATTCAATTAAAATACGTGAACAATGAGAACATCAATAGGCGAAACCTTAATTAAAACTTAGTACAAACGCTTAGGATTACTTTGGGTATAAGATATAGAAAATTGATCATACATTTTTTTTTTAATCTTTATGCATAGTTCGTACGTAGACGGACTTAATGCCAAAAGCATCATCTAACAGTCTACCTCATGAACGAACCAAAATGCAGACACTGCGGGGAGGGCAATGAAAGGATGAAACATACTGTGCGAGTGCCACGGCTTAGGAAGACATCGTATGGATCTTCTCGGGAAGGTCTATCCAAATCGAGAGGATTACCTTAATAGAGAGGGCTATCCCTCCTCAAACGTAAGGGCCAGGTTGGGGTTGACACAAATGATCCAATAGGGTCAAAGTGTCCGCAATACCTCCAAAGCAAGCACCCCAATAACATAAGATAAGATAAGATAAAAGTCTGCCTTAGGGTGATGCAGAATGTATCTTCTTAATGTTAAGGTAGGTGCAGGCTAAGTATTTACTGATAGGGTAACAAGATAAATATCACACACTATAATACAAACGAAATCCATAAATACACATTTACATATTTTTTTTAATATTCATTTTAATTTGTATTGTTGTAAGACACAATATATAAACATTTAAAACTAGAAGCTACATATTATATAACTCATATACTCATGATATACCTACATAATATCTACTCACACATATTTAAATATAGATACATAATGAAAATATAATATCCCAGTTTTAACCATTGCCACTAGGGTTACTGAAGAGCTGACGTCCTTTATACACTCGAGAGCAATGAATCCGGGTCACTCAAAGAATCCAAAAAATCTCGGAAAGTAAGAATGCTAGGTTAATTCAATAAATTGTATTTAATAGACAATTTAATACTCCTTAAATGAAAGTTAAAAAAATATGAGTCACCATACATTTTATTTACACAAAATTACATAAAGAAAAAAAACTGCTGATCTCTCCTTAAAACAAAAATAGGAAACATGAAATTTTTGAACTATAAGACGATTTTCTTGAATTTCAATACTTCGTATTACCTCCTCGTGCTTCCATTACTGCGTTTACGCGGTTTGGCATGCTGTACACCAAGTTCCTTATACGATTTTGGGGAATATTCTCCCATTCCTCTGTGAGAGCAATTTTGAGCTCAGGAAGCGTGATTGGGGGAGGGTTTCGTTGTTTTACGCATCTCCCTAGCTCGTCCCAAGCATGCTCGATCGGGTTGATATCCGGGCTGCGCGCTGGCCACTCCATACAAGTAATGTTCATCTCTTGAAGGTAGTCATTCACAATCCTACCTGTATGAGGTCGGGCATTGTCATGCATAAATATAGCATCCTCACCCAAATTGACCATAAATGGACCAACGTGTTCGTTGAGGATTTCTTCCACATATCTTACGCTAGTTAAAGAGCCGTTTTCTATGATCACCAGCTCTGTGCGACTTTCAGAGGAAATTCCGGCCCACACAAGTACAGACCCACCACCGTAGGCTACTTTTTCTTCGATGCATGCTTGCTTGAATCTTTCCCCTGGTCTTCTATACACTCTGTGTCTTCCGTCGTGCTTGTAGAGCATAAATTTTGATTCGTCGGAGAACATAACTTTCGACCAATCTTCAATACTCCAATTTACGTGGTTCTGGGCATATCTTAGTCTTGAAATACGATGGCCACGCTCCAGTTTAGGGCCGTTTGCAGGTCTAAGGGGTTTTAAGTTAGATTCAGCAAGCCGACGTCTTACTGTCCATGCACTTGGGTTACTTCCTCCGAGGCGTCGAAACTGATTTGTGAGTTCAGTTCCTGTGAGAAAGCGATTTCGAAGCATGGTGTTCACCAAGTATCGGTCTTCTCGTGCTGTGGTACACCTAGTTCTGCCCGTTCCTGGTCTGCGTAGGTTAGAACCAGTTTCTTCGTAACGTCGGAGAACTCTTTGTACTGTTGACAGCGACACACCGACAGTCCTGGCTGTATCGCGCTGACTCCGGCCGGTTTCCACCAATGTAAGTATTCTGGTGCATTCTTCAAGTGTAAGCGACATGATTTCGGCTTGAATAATGAATATTGAGCACTATCAACCTGGTTTATGTACCAACATAAATGACAGATTACAAACAAAAGCAAAAACAAATCCTGTAATTTCGTAGTTCCATCTTCGACAGTGTTCCCTTTTCAAATTTGATTTTTTTATGATATAACTTTACAATAACTAAGAAGTTTTAATACTTTCATTTAAGGAGTATTAAATTGTCTATTAAATACAATTTATTGCATTAACCTAGCATTCTTACTTTCCGAGATTTTTTGGATTCTTTGAGTGACCCGGATTCATTGCTCTCGAGTGTACTTGAACGTAGCACGGTTGGTGGTCATCCTGATTTCGAGAGGAAGCCTATTCCAGAGGAGAATAACTTGCACGAGGAAAGAAGAATGTACTAGGCTAGAACTATAAGTAGGACAGTAGAGAAGAAGGTTGTTAGCTGATCGTAGATTTTTATTGTGATAGAACCAAGTAGCTGAATATGAGATGATAAATAAGTGAGGAAATTAGCTTAAAATTGTATGAATCATCGTCACCGCCGTCAGACTGCGTCGCTGACGTATCGGTAACCATCCCAACGATGAGCCGGGACGTGATCATATTTCGTAAGGATGAAGGTGAATCGAATGCAACTGATGAGAAGGCGATCGAGTTTATTGAGCAGATCTGCATTCAGGTCGAGGTAGCATACATCACCATAGTCGATGACTAGAAATAATATTTATTTAAGCTCACGACATTCCAGTCGTACTCGGTCAATTGGGTATTTTAGTTAGTTAATATATTAATTAACTGAGCTTGGTGAAAGAGCGGTAGAAGTTGCATTTGTTCTTATTTTATCGTTTTTGTTTATTTTATATCATGCCTCCAACCTACATTAGTAAATGATTTGACTATTAAATATAACGAAGTCACAATAAATTATTTCATACAAGCAGTGTCTTGTAGGCTTATAGACTTACTAGCTTTTTCCCGCAGCTCCGCCCGCGTGGTTGTACTTTCCACAGTAACAAAGCTTATGTACTTTCTCAAGGTCTAATCTCAAATTTCAAAATCGGTTCAGTGGTTTAGCCGTGCAAGACGGATAAACAGGCACACATATACACATGCCCATTTATAATTTCATGGATCCAATCAAATAACTAATCAAGATTCTTCCTAATAAGATAATAAATATATAAAGAGTCACTACGTTTTTAGTTATGGTAATACAAAACTCGTAAATACACTATTTTTATTCATAGTTATAAATCTAAGCATATCTCTAAAAAAATGTAAAAGAAAACCGCTCAAAATGACATAATACAAGTTCGACGTAATTTCTTGGAAAAAATGTATTTTACGAAGAGCATCAAATTATGGTATGGTCCGCATAAAATCGATCTTGATGAACAAAGTACTCAAAATGATGAATTAATGATGAATGAACGATGAATGAATGTATGATGAATGAACCCCTCCCTGTTGACAGATTGTTCTGATGTTTGATTCACACCTTTAGTTCGGATAATAATACAATTTAAATCAATAAAACAATTTGATTTGCTATTAACACCTGAGTTTTAAGATCATTTTGAGATCGATTTAAGTAGAAAAAATAGAATAGAACTTTTCGACTTGAATAGTTCATAGGAATATTCGTAAACACACTTCACTATCGCCTCAAAGACAGATATAGAAGGAGAAATTTGAATTGGTTAGGGTGAGGTCTGGTAGCTTAGTTGGTCACAGCAAAGATCGATCAAACCCCGCATATACCGATTCAATTATTTCTATTCAAATCGATTTGATAATTCAGCATGAAAAATGCTTAAAAATTTATTTCAAATCATTTTGAGACATTCTAAACAAGATATTTCTGGCGTTGTCTGTACGTTCAATTATATTATTTATGTGAGTGAGGGTTTACTAAAGAGGCCACAAAGCGTGAATAAGTGCTACTTAGAGGGTTGCAAAAAAACTTTCTATTAACCTTGTTCGGCTACCATTTATAAAATATTTTATTACCAAAAATGTTAGAATAAAACGAAATTTTCGTATGTTTTATTATTTACATCAGAAAAATCATCATTCTCTGAGCTTTATACCGACTGGGTTAGGGTCGGCTTTTCTCTTTTACTGTGATTAGATTCCAGTCAAACCAAATTTTTTTATTTCATCCACTCGACATTAAAAACATCCGGGCTACCTATTTAACTTTTATGTCCTGACGGATGGCTGCCCTAAGTACCTATCTGATTTAATATATGCGCGCTGAGACGATTTATATCAATGGATTCTCTCACGAACAAGCAGTAGAACTCTGTAAATAACCCTTGAGTTTGTTGTACCAAACTTACACTCAAAAGAAAGTTGAGAGTTATCTAACTTGTCATGTGATTCCTTTTAATATATTATATTCTCATATAAAACTAAGTTCTTTACAAAATCGATTAGGATAGGATAAATATTGAATCGATCTAGGTGGGGTTTGAACCCGCGATCGTATTATCCGATTTAATTATTTCGTATCTAAACCAATTTGAATATTTAGCATGCAAAATGCTTTAAAAAATTCATTCTTATTCTTTAAAAAATATTTTTAAGTGTAAAAAATTTTGTTAAAATTTTATTAAAATTTTATTTTATTGTATTTTATTTTATTTTGTAAAAATTTAGTTAAAAAATTTTTTTATGTGCTGCTGACTCATGATCACCTACTTAAACAGCCAAAACACATTCTGTACCTAAGCAACATTAGAGTGCTTTAAAAAATGCTATCCTACTATTTTAATGTGAAAGTTTATGGAGATGTTTGAATGTCTGCTAACGGACATGGCTGAAATTTTGTATAGGGATCAAGTGCAGTCGCGAATAAAATAGACTACTTTATCTCAGAAATAGGTTCCCATGATTTACGGGAACGAGAAGCCGCGGGAAACAGCCAGTACTTTGCATAAATGTTGTGAATCGGCCAGTGACTCTGAAGAATCGTTTAGAGTTCACTAAAGTAAAAAAAATCAGTCTCGTTGACTCTCGTGACATTACGTAACTTCACTCACATATCAACGTCACAAGGTAAATAAACATAATATCAATTGACAAGATATGTTCAGCCAGTACTTATATATTTAAATCTCTAGTGGACGGACGATAGTGATCGTCTACTAAAATAGATTGAAAATTGAGCCGACGACAAGCAATTACATCAGCGATATTACTTCAGACAAAACGATAAATCACGTTGAAAAGTTTTCGTTTTATAACGTTAGTTGAACACAGCACCAGCTGTCGGTACTCTTCAATGATTTATATTCTTTACTTAATCACCTTCAAGAATTATATAACAGGTAACTTAATTATGACGTAATGAAGCATGCTGCCGACCCTATAAAAAAATTCTTGAATACTCCATACTTGAAAAACTTACTTTTTTTTTCGTTTTGTCAATTTGACTGCAGTAACGGGTAGTTGGAGCCCTAAAAAGTCCAACAATTGGTCTAATTGCAATACTTCGATATCACGAATGGGTTGTAATGTCCTGGTCACGCGGGACCAAATTGTAATAAACACTGCCTTAACCATAGTAATCCTGGTGAGCGGCAGCAAATTGTACCGTGATCCTGCGTCACAGCACCAATACGTAATAAAGCGGAGGTCATACCCGCCGCATTTCACCACACTAAATAAATCGTCTATATTGTTAATTCTACTTTGGCCAATGATCGTATAATGGTCAGAGGAGACCCTAGATGAGCCCGCATATCCCGGATCCTATAGAGTTCTAGGAATGCTGGTATTTATATAATGAAACATTACTATACAATTACTTAATTCTACCCCCACTTACTTTAACTGATTTATGTTAAGGTACAACAATTTCTCAATGAATGAGTCTCTCACAAATAATTTTCTCACAAGCAACCTACAACCGTACTAGATCCTAACACTGCCCTAATTACTACTACTGTGGCAAACAACCCGAATAACTTTATTGATCTAACCTTTTACATTGTCGACTTAGTGTTGCAAGCCTAACACTGCCCTAATCACTACTACTGTGGCAAACAACCCGAATAACTTTATTGATCTAACCTTTTACATTGTCGACTTAGTGTTGCAAGCCTAACACTGCCCTAATCACTACCACTGTGGCAAACAATCCGAATAACTTTATTGATCTAACCTTTTACATTGTCGACTTAGTGTTGCAAGCCTAACACTGCCCTAATTACTACTACTGTGGCAAACAATCCGAATAACTTTATTGATCTAACCTTTTACATTGTCGACTTAGTGTTGCAAGCCTAACACTGCCCTAATCACTACTACTGTGGCAAACAACCCGAACAACTTTTGCTCCCCATAGGCATATACTTTGAATTTGTTAGTTTTTGTTTCCCCGTTGACACAGGCTCCACCAATCGCCGTGTGCAGTGGGATACTACCAACTTTAAATATCCCCCCTCTATCCTTTTGTAAGCACGTAGCCCCAAATGGAACTTACGCGCCTTTAGAGAGTAGGATAGCTGACTCGTATTTTCCCTCCCCCAATATCTGAATCCAGACAAATGTATACGTCTAATTAGACTTGAATTAGAAAGGCGTTGCCAATTAATTCTAATTCAAAATAAGATTATTTCTTTCACAATATTGTCAAAACATAGTATGACTAGTACAGATTCAATGAATAGTTTCATGTCGTAGCGCGGTCTGATGACCAATCCATCAAATGAGATTCTGTGTCCAAAATAGGATCTTTAACATGTCAGAACTGACTCATACTTGTCACGTGCATAAACGAGATCGATATAGTGTCCCTGGTGTAGAAGACAGCCATATCTAGGGTCAATTGCCCAAATCAATTAAGGTTCGATACAAGTTCCAAATTAGGAAAGCGCTCTGCTAAGGTGAGCTAGATGTACCTCGCCAAAATGATTCCTCGGCTACGACGCTCCGAGTAATAAGTATTATTTATAGCATAGTATTTTATTCAAAGTCAATTGGTAGATCAGTCAAACAAACTTCTCATTTCGGAATAATTTCCATTACGAATTTGATTAATTATGATGTGGGTGGATTTAAAATATGTTATGCCACCAATCTGAGTTTCATTGAGACCATACTAAGTCAGTTGCTAGGCAAGTAGAACATTAGCAACGCGGTCCGACGACGGCTCGCTTATAGGTCTAATCCGAATACAACGAACGCCTACTAAAATATACAACACGATAGCTCGTATACAATTTACTCAAATCACGATTTCACCACGGCATTAACGCACGAAAAACCTTAACTAAATCAATCACAAGCATCACCAAGGAATGATATGTCACATCACCAAGCAAAGGCCCGATTAGCTCAGAACCGTTACAATACTAGTCCTTACTAATACACTTCCTAACCTATTCCCATTGTGTGAGTGCCTACTCTACCCCCAACTTAGAACTTCTGTTCAACCAAACTAGGTGTAACGTCACCTTATTTACATTTAAACGTGTGGTGTGTTGTGAGCCTATCATGTATTGATGGTATTCCATCAACACTCCTGCTCTGCTATGGGTGCAAGCTAGTTAGGCTTGACTGGCCTATCCTCATAACTGTGTGCTTGCTCCAGTCTACGAGCCGAAGCTCAGGGATGTGAACTGAAACCCTAACGAGATAATAGTTAGTGTATATATAAATAGATATATAAGACTGAACTGCGAGCTCTGTAAGTTCTGATCCAGGCCCAATTGGACGGTTCCACTTCGACGGTACCTACCCATCACAGAACAAACAGTCACCCACATTCAGGAAGCTTTTCCGATCCCGTTTCCACAGGTAAAATCGGAATGCCGCCCGCTTCAAAGGTTACCGGCCCCTAGCTATTCAGATAAATATGGAGTTGTTGCCACCGTTAGGTATCCCTCCATAACCAGGCACATCGCCATGGGTTTCCTACGGGAGAACTAGCTAAAACACCGCAGTGCTACCCTCAACTACTAACATAACAAAAGATGATAAAACGACAGCAATGACTTTACGAATGCACTGCCAGACTCAACAGCACAAGACAGTAATAATACGCATACATTTACACGTACTATCCCTGCCCAATGTAAGGTGTCTTCATTTTCGTAAAGGCCCTAAGTCCTGCTCCGATCGCGACCCATCCCAATATTCGACGCGAGAACTAGCCTACCCCACGCCCTAGTCGTAACAAATCTTAATCGCGCACCCTTGTACGTATCACACAAAATCAAGATTTACAATTAATTTCAACAATTTCAACATAATAAAGATGATAAAACGACCGTAAGGACTTTACGAATGCACTGCCAGACTCAACAGCACAAGACAGTAATAATACGCATACATTTACACGTACTATCCCTGCCCAATGTAAGGTGTCTTCATTTTCGCAAAGGCCCCAGGTCCTGCTCCGATCGCGACCCATCCCAATATTCGACGCGAGAACTACCCCACACCCCAAGGTTTACAATAAATTTCGACAATTTATAATTTTTACAGAATTATAAAACTCTCGGCGGTACATTGGAAAAACTCTAAACTGTTCGCGTTAAACGAAGATAGCTAGTAATTCGTTTATTACACAACACCGGCAACAATTTCATATAATTCACAAAAAGAATTTAACACTATTTCTTTACAACGATAGAAATATATAACTTACAAAGACAGTCCGCCGAGCCGTACCCCTTTTAGCTATCTGGATCGAATGAATGACGAAAAAAAGTGCCCGCGCCTCCAGAAATCCCATCTTTTAAAGGCGAGGTCTCCCTTCTCTAAACTAACCTCGCCGTTTCTAGAACTACACATCATCCTTCATCCAATCGTGAGCTATTTCCGGCAAGCCGCCTCAGCGAATTTGCTCCTTTTTTATAAAAACTCCTTAATTCATATGATTGGAATAAGAATAATCCAAGATAATGTCTAACTAATTTTCCAGTTAATTATTCGTATACTAATATTTAGAATTCGCGACTAGTGCAATATCACAGAAAATGCAGCCAATAGAGATTCCTGGTTACATCAACCGCAGGATCAGTAGCAGTTGATGTTAAATCTTATTTCAATTTTTTTTTTACGGATAATCTTACGTTATTTCGCTACCAATAAGACAAACATGGAATTTAATTTATTTACAATAAAGGAAATGGCTCAATCGCAGCGCCATCTAACAACCCTCTTAAATACCACACCCATTTTTTTGAATTTTTAATTTTAGCTCCATCTACCCATCTAATTGTGAACTACTTCCACTCACCATCCGCAGTCCGTTACATCCCGACCCCCGAATCTTTATGAAGGTACATTCTTATTTTTTTTTTTTTTTATGACCGGAGTAAAGATTCTACTAATTTTAATACAGAACAATAAAAGACAACCTGATTTAAACCTCACACGGGCTGCAAATCGAGGTGAAGATACTTCTTTACCCACAGGCCCCCTTTTTTTTTTGTATATTTCCCGCTTAGCTAGAATCCAGTCATCCCACACATTAAGTGTCTGTGTAGTTTAACCATATCAAGACAAACCACTTCTCAGTCCCGATACCAAGCTTGATAGTAGTCCCGCAACACAAACTATCTCCTCGAACCAGGACATGACAGTCTAAAGCAAGGAAAGCCTGGTTGTGAGGCAAGCTCAGTCCTAGCGACTCAGAGTAAAAGTTTGTGGAGCGAACCTATCTTACGTTCTTCCACAACCAATTACCCCATCCCCCAATAATAAAGTCATCCCTTAACAGCCGTCAAACATAGTAGGTGCAAACGGTCCACCCCACTTGGCTCGAAACCCAAAAGCATTTGCCCCGAAAATGGCGCATGTACAGTGTAGCTCGTTATAACCTAACTGTATAGTTGAGGAAGTGTGAAGGTACCTTAACGGTATGCTTAGACCTCGGATTCATCAATCTCGAGCCCGTCTATTATCCTAACTCTTAGCAATCCTTCATAATTCCGATTGAGGTGCATGCAGAATGACTAGACTATAACCAAGCCTCGCGATTCTACTCCCCATAGTGCTGGTTGGGAAGGCCCTTCACACTGAATTTAAACAAGTACTCATTCAACATACAACCTCTCCATGACCATTCCTTAACGTGAATATTCCTTTCGCTCTAACATAACCAACTTCCATGGTCATTCAGACTACCAACCAATCAGCACCCGATACAAACGCATGGTTATTGTTTCGTAATTTCAGGAATGCTCCAGCTTTTGCAAGGAAAAGCGGATTTCAGTATCCCCCTCTATTGCACACCACGCGTGGCAAATTGATAAATTTTGATTAAGTCTTAAAGTCGAACTATAACGAACCTTACTACAATTTTTTCCTTTTGTAATATTTAATTAAATTTTTTTTTTTTTTGGTAAAGCCACCCTGCTCCCCACCATCTGACGGGATGAGAATATATTTCGTTAACAATTTAGGGTGAAAGTGACTAATGTGAAACTAAGTGAAAATTACTATGATCAACTCATTCACATGATGGACTACTGCTCATACTATCAGATGGGCTTCACCCTATCCACCAAATTTATTGATCACATTTTTTTTTTTTTTTTTTATATATTTATCCTCAGACCAGATCTAAATTATTAATTGAATATAATTTTAAATCAATCCTACTTACTAGTTCTACTTAACTAACTACATTACTTAAATCTACAAATTCTTACATACTAAGTAAAGTAATTGCAAAATCTAATCAACAATTCAAGCTTAAGTTCACGAACCTTCTCTTCTCTTCCCGATCCAGCCCCAGCCTACTGCGTATAATATCTAGACAGATGTATAGTATTGAACTTCCCCCGAACCTCATTAGTTTGGGGGTCTAACAAAATGTACACATTTTGGTAAGGATTTCCCGCCACTACGTATGGACCTTCATACAACGCCTCAAACTTCTTGGTTACCTTTAATTTCGCGCTAGATTTATTTAACTTCCTAATTTTTACTAAATCGCCGACCTGATATTCAATCAACCGATATCTACCATTAAACTTCGCCTTCCGTTTTTCCCCAGCCTCTTGTAGATTCTTACGCGCTATCTCCCTGACTTTCTGTACGTCTAGCTCTCCATTACTCCTACCTATAATTTCGTCAAACGACAACCTCGTAGAAGTTCCGTACATTATCTCACAAGGGGTAAATCCTGTGCTTTCATGATAAGTGTTATTATATAGCTCCTCCAACTTGGGAAGAGTCTTTACCCATCCTTTGTGATTCGTGCTATTATATGTCCTAAACAAACGCCCTAACTCCCTGTTGACTCGCTCTACTGTATTTGGTCGTGGGTTCCTAACCGTAGTGTATACCACTCTAACCCCCAACGTTTCCATGCCCCCTTTCCACACTCGACTAGTGAACTGGGTCCCATTATCCGACATTATCGCCTTCGGCTTTATTATGTCGAAGAACCTCTTTGCCTTATTAAACACTGCCACCGCCGTTGCCTTCTTAAGCTCAAAAAATTTGACAAACTTACTAAACGAATCCTGTAGAACGAGTATATAATTCATTCCAAATTTACCCGTAGGGAGAGGCCCGTATATATCTACCATCACTAAATCGCCAATATCTCTTGTAATTATTGAACAGCATGGGCCTACTTTGTTTGAATTAGAATGCTTTGTTAACTGACATACGTCACAAGTCCTCACTAAACGTTTCACACTCTTAGTTAATCCTTTCCAATAAAACCGATCCCTTATATACTTTATCACCTTGTAACCTCCCTGATGACCCATTTCGAGATGTACTTGCCTAACTAATCCTTCCCTAAGGACATTTGGTAAGAAAATGACTTGTCCCCTTTCACCCCCTTTATCTATATACAAAACGTCATTAATCAAACTACACCTACTCGCCAAACCCGCTAACTCTCCTCTTGTGCTGGCCGTACTTATCTGATTAATTAACCTACTTATCTCTACATCAGCCCTTTGTAATTCAGGTAGTAGTTTTAATTGGTTCAGTAATTCTTTATTTCGTTGCGCTTCCATATATAGGATGCTCGGTGACCTAACCTTTTCTTCCTGCAAAAGTTCCCCTTTAGGAGGATAGCGCGACAATACGTCCGCGACCACATTATCTCTCCCTTTAATATGTTGTATTTCATACTGAAAATTCTCTAAATAGTTAATCCACCGAGTTACCTTAGCGTTATATAACCTCCACGTCTTGACAAATGCCAAAGCCTTATGATCCGTCCTAATAACTACCCTAGCTCCCCTCAAATACGTTTCGAATTTCTCTAAACAACAGATTACTGAATAGAACTCCTGTTCAGTCACTGTCCAATTTAATTGAGCCCCCCTTAATGCCTTACTATAAAACCCCAGCACCCTCTGCTGATCATCATCGCCTACCTGATATAAAACCCCTGCTAATCCCACCTTAGAACAATCCGTTTGCAAATAGAAAGGTTTAGTAAAATCCGGATGATGCAATTGGATAGTTTCTAAGAACAAAGCTTTAATTTGTTCGAACGCCCTTTGTTCGAGTTGACCCCAACCCCAGCCTTTACCCTTCTTCAACAAATTATATAATGGTTGCGCTTGAATATTAAAGTTAGGTATAAACTTCCTATAAAAATTACATAACCCCAAAAATGCCCTCACATGCTTTATCCTTCTAGGTATCGGAAACTCTTGTATAGCTTTAACCTTATCTGGGTCAGTGTGTAATCCCTGAGTAGAGATGATGTAACCCAACATCCTCACTTCCTTACAACAAAACTCACATTTCTTTAAATTACACGTTAAACCTGCCTTTTGCAATTTACCTAAGACTATGTCCAAATGTTCCAAATGTTGTGTGAATGACCCTGTCGTTATTATCGCTAGGTCATCTAAATAATTAACACAAAATTCCCTGACCTCATGTCCTAATATTATATCCATGGCCCTACTAAAACTTCCCACGGACGTTTTCAACCCTTGGGGCAACACATTATAAACGTAGGACTTCCCATTGAAGGTGAACCCCGTATATTTTTTACTATTCTGCGTAATAGGTATTTGGAAATAAGCATTATTCAAATCTACTACACTTATATAGTTAGCCCCATGGAAGGAATTCATGACATCAATCTGTAGTGGTGGTTTCTCCGTTTCTGCCACCATATATTTATTTATCTCTCTAGCGTCTAATAACACTCTAATCGAATCATCTCGCTTAATCGTAAAAGTCAATGGACTACAATAAGGAGTTGCAGATCGACTAACTATCCCCAAATCTTCCATTTCCCTTAGCTTTTCTTCTACTCTCCCCCTATAAGCATATGGCACCGGATAATTTTTCTTAACAATAGGTACATCTGAACACATCACTATCTCGTGCTGATAGCAGTTCGCTCTCCCTAAACGCGAAGTGAACACACCCTTATATTTATGTAACAATTTTAGCAAGCTATTCCTCTGTTCTGTCTCTATAGCAACTCCGGTCTCTAGACTTGTCCAGACTAGATCATTAAACTCGCTACAACTATCCATGGCTGATATTAATTCCTCACTCTCCCTTAGGTCGGATCCCCTTACTTGCTCTAAAAACGGTATTACCTCTCTTTGCCCTGCCTGATCCAGAACTAAACCTCTATCTATTTTTCCCGTGTTGATAGTTACTTCATTCCCCTTTAACCAATCAAATCCTAAAATCAACGAATTAACTAGGCCTGGAACTACTACAAACCCCATATTTTGTACACACTCTCCTAGCTTTAAAGGCAATAGAACTATTTTCTTAATCTCTCCGCTCCTATGACCCACAGCTGTCTTAATTTTAAAGGGTCTAATCAGCATCCACGGTATTTCGCGACTCCTATCCGACCTCAGTACATCCCAGAATTCCTCTGAGATGCTGGTTATATCACAACCAGTATCCACTAATCCTATAACCTCATGATCAAAAATATGCACTATTACTTCTGAACTAAAGGTTCCCTCATCGCGTTCTGTAGACCTTTCATCAAATACCGCCTCTATCGACACAGGATCGCCTTGTCTCAAAAGTTTCTGTTCAATATTTAATTTAATCACATCAACTATTTGTTTATCGATAAAGAGACTCTTTGGTTCTACTGTTCCAAAACCCAATCCCTCACGTATACCACGAGTAGTCATCTTCGCCACTAGCGGCGCCCTAATACCGTTTCCTACCTTACCTAAAGCTAGCCCTGGATTCCAACCCATTTTGATCATCATATCTAACGCTGCGCTCCCTGTGACTGAGGCTAGATCGGGAACAGAACTTCCAGCCTCTACTAGTTTAAACCTGCGGGTGACGCTAACGCCGATGTATCACTCTGCACTACCGTTGCCACCTGCTCACCAGACGGTCGAGTTTTGCTTGGCTTAGGCCAACTGCGATAGTCCTGACGAGAATCCTTAGCCCTTTTCTCCGGTATCCTCTTCTCGCCGCCAGAGGTTGGAGTTGATACAGCCTCTTGCCGAGCTATATCGTCCATCCCTCTCAAAAACTCCGCTGTTTCAATGATGTTATTCAGCTTGGACGTATACCATCCCTGTTGCACATACTTCGGAAACTGCCTAATTATGTCCCCAATCAGTTGTTTCTCGGAAAACTTATAAGTTAGCATCTGAGCCTTCCCGGTCAATCTTAGGAAATGGCCTAACATAGTAGGCGACTCCGCTTTATTCCAAACTCCATGCACTATAGACCGGCGTAATTCGTTCTGTTCGCTTTCTCCCCAGAAGGTAGCCAAAAAGTCCGCCTTGAAGTCTTGCAATACGCTCCAACGACATTTGTAAACTCTTGCCCATTCTCTGGCTTCACCCACTAGACATTCTTGTATCAAGTCTAATTGATTGCCGTCCCGACCGACCTTTCCCAAATATGTTGTTAGGTCTTCCAAAAACGTCACCGGATGCACATCGACTTTGTCTCCGAACTTGGGCTTCTCGAACGTTACATTTCTCACATGGTAGTTTATGTTTCTAGGTAACTCCGAGTTGACACACTCCACGGAGATCGAGGGTTCCCCATTTTCCCTTAATCTAGGAGAGTCTGTATATAGTTGTTGATTCAATTCCGGATTAGCCTGTTCCCTAACCACAGACAACGCTTCTGTGGGCACTGCCCCCCATTCGCGACTACTTCCGCTTCTGTCTGCTGGAGAAGCTCTTGTCTCACTCATCTCAGCCCTTAACGTCTCCAATTTCGCAGCTAAATCTTCTATAGTACGATTCAACTTCCTATACCGAAGGTTAGCTAAAGAAGTGTTCACATTCACACTTCTCCCCTCCGGTCTCCTTCTAGCTTCAATTGTCCGTCTCACACGCCTAGATGTGGTAGGTACAGGTTCATTGGGCGTCGTAGTTTGCCTTACAGGACTAGTCGTCCCTTGCTCACTTGTCCTGTTTTCCCCATAACGGGCAGGCGCCCGCCTTTTCCTGCTCGGCTTATCCATACTATATTTATCACTGATCGACCACTCAAAGAACACTACACGTAACGATTCGTCAATACAATCACTATAAACTCCCTTTTAACTTATAAATTTGAACACCACTTTCAGCTAAGACTCACGGCTCATAACCGGAACTATATATACACGATAAGTTAACAAATAATACATTATAGCGTTAACTGTTGGTTGGGATGCCTCACTGTCATACAATGTTGCACTCCAACGATATGTGTAGGTATTTCAATTCAATAAATGTTTCTCCCGAGTTCGACCTACTCAAGTCTATAAGATACTTAATATCGACCCCCCAACAATTCGACTGATAACATCCTAACCCAGACTTTACGACCCCCCATTGTTTATTATTCTCACCATTTTTCATTTTACACTAAATTCACCCCAGCATAATTTCCTAGAGACCCTTACCTATAATACAGCAACAAATTGTACGGTATGCAACATACCGTACTCCTACCCTCAACTAACCCACAACAAACAAACACAATGCCAACGACCGATGGTCAGAATATAGTGTCTATCCCGAACACTGCAACGAAATTGTCCCAGACTCTGATCTCAGGTCTCGGCTCCAAATCGTACTGGCGCCTGACCTTCCAACCTATCCCCGGGCAGACAAAATGTTACCATCCTGGTTACCGACACCAAATTGTGGTGTCGTCCTGGCCACCAGGCATTAACTTGTAGTGTGTAGTCTTGATCCACGTCATCAATTTTTAACGTGTAATCCTGGCTTACGGCCCCAAATTGTAATATCCTGGTCACGCGGGACCAAATTGTAATAAACACTGCCTTAACCATAGTAATCCTGGTGAGCGGCAGCAAATTGTACCGTGATCCTGCGTCACAGCACCAATACGTAATAAAGCGGAGGTCATACCCGCCGCATTTCACCACACTAAATAAATCGTCTATATTGTTAATTCTACTTTGGCCAATGATCGTATAATGGTCAGAGGAGACCCTAGATGAGCCCGCATATCCCGGATCCTATAGAGTTCTAGGAATGCTGGTATTTATATAATGAAACATTACTATACAATTACTTAATTCTACCCCCACTTACTTTAACTGATTTATGTTAAGGTACAACAATTTCTCAATGAATGAGTCTCTCACAAATAATTTTCTCACAAGCAACCTACAACCGTACTAGATCCTAACACTGCCCTAATTACTACTACTGTGGCAAACAACCCGAATAACTTTATTGATCTAACCTTTTACATTGTCGACTTAGTGTTGCAAGCCTAACACTGCCCTAATCACTACTACTGTGGCAAACAACCCGAATAACTTTATTGATCTAACCTTTTACATTGTCGACTTAGTGTTGCAAGCCTAACACTGCCCTAATCACTACCACTGTGGCAAACAATCCGAATAACTTTATTGATCTAACCTTTTACATTGTCGACTTAGTGTTGCAAGCCTAACACTGCCCTAATTACTACTACTGTGGCAAACAATCCGAATAACTTTATTGATCTAACCTTTTACATTGTCGACTTAGTGTTGCAAGCCTAACACTGCCCTAATCACTACTACTGTGGCAAACAACCCGAACAACTTTTGCTCCCCATAGGCATATACTTTGAATTTGTTAGTTTTTGTTTCCCCGTTGACACAGGCTCCACCAATCGCCGTGTGCAGTGGGATACTACCAACTTTAAATATCCCCCCTCTATCCTTTTGTAAGCACGTAGCCCCAAATGGAACTTACGCGCCTTTAGAGAGTAGGATAGCTGACTCGTATTTTCCCTCCCCCAATATCTGAATCCAGACAAATGTATACGTCTAATTAGACTTGAATTAGAAAGGCGTTGCCAATTAATTCTAATTCAAAATAAGATTATTTCTTTCACAATATTGTCAAAACATAGTATGACTAGTACAGATTCAATGAATAGTTTCATGTCGTAGCGCGGTCTGATGACCAATCCATCAAATGAGATTCTGTGTCCAAAATAGGATCTTTAACATGTCAGAACTGACTCATACTTGTCACGTGCATAAACGAGATCGATATAGTGTCCCTGGTGTAGAAGACAGCCATATCTAGGGTCAATTGCCCAAATCAATTAAGGTTCGATACAAGTTCCAAATTAGGAAAGCGCTCTGCTAAGGTGAGCTAGATGTACCTCGCCAAAATGATTCCTCGGCTACGACGCTCCGAGTAATAAGTATTATTTATAGCATAGTATTTTATTCAAAGTCAATTGGTAGATCAGTCAAACAAACTTCTCATTTCGGAATAATTTCCATTACGAATTTGATTAATTATGATGTGGGTGGATTTAAAATATGTTATGCCACCAATCTGAGTTTCATTGAGACCATACTAAGTCAGTTGCTAGGCAAGTAGAACATTAGCAACGCGGTCCGACGACGGCTCGCTTATAGGTCTAATCCGAATACAACGAACGCCTACTAAAATATACAACACGATAGCTCGTATACAATTTACTCAAATCACGATTTCACCACGGCATTAACGCACGAAAAACCTTAACTAAATCAATCACAAGCATCACCAAGGAATGATATGTCACATCACCAAGCAAAGGCCCGATTAGCTCAGAACCGTTACAATACTAGTCCTTACTAATACACTTCCTAACCTATTCCCATTGTGTGAGTGCCTACTCTACCCCCAACTTAGAACTTCTGTTCAACCAAACTAGGTGTAACGTCACCTTATTTACATTTAAACGTGTGGTGTGTTGTGAGCCTATCATGTATTGATGGTATTCCATCAACACTCCTGCTCTGCTATGGGTGCAAGCTAGTTAGGCTTGACTGGCCTATCCTCATAACTGTGTGCTTGCTCCAGTCTACGAGCCGAAGCTCAGGGATGTGAACTGAAACCCTAACGAGATAATAGTTAGTGTATATATAAATAGATATATAAGACTGAACTGCGAGCTCTGTAAGTTCTGATCCAGGCCCAATTGGACGGTTCCACTTCGACGGTACCTACCCATCACAGAACAAACAGTCACCCACATTCAGGAAGCTTTTCCGATCCCGTTTCCACAGGTAAAATCGGAATGCCGCCCGCTTCAAAGGTTACCGGCCCCTAGCTATTCAGATAAATATGGAGTTGTTGCCACCGTTAGGTATCCCTCCATAACCAGGCACATCGCCATGGGTTTCCTACGGGAGAACTAGCTAAAACACCGCAGTGCTACCCTCAACTACTAACATAACAAAAGATGATAAAACGACAGCAATGACTTTACGAATGCACTGCCAGACTCAACAGCACAAGACAGTAATAATACGCATACATTTACACGTACTATCCCTGCCCAATGTAAGGTGTCTTCATTTTCGTAAAGGCCCTAAGTCCTGCTCCGATCGCGACCCATCCCAATATTCGACGCGAGAACTAGCCTACCCCACGCCCTAGTCGTAACAAATCTTAATCGCGCACCCTTGTACGTATCACACAAAATCAAGATTTACAATTAATTTCAACAATTTCAACATAATAAAGATGATAAAACGACCGTAAGGACTTTACGAATGCACTGCCAGACTCAACAGCACAAGACAGTAATAATACGCATACATTTACACGTACTATCCCTGCCCAATGTAAGGTGTCTTCATTTTCGCAAAGGCCCCAGGTCCTGCTCCGATCGCGACCCATCCCAATATTCGACGCGAGAACTACCCCACACCCCAAGGTTTACAATAAATTTCGACAATTTATAATTTTTACAGAATTATAAAACTCTCGGCGGTACATTGGAAAAACTCTAAACTGTTCGCGTTAAACGAAGATAGCTAGTAATTCGTTTATTACACAACACCGGCAACAATTTCATATAATTCACAAAAAGAATTTAACACTATTTCTTTACAACGATAGAAATATATAACTTACAAAGACAGTCCGCCGAGCCGTACCCCTTTTAGCTATCTGGATCGAATGAATGACGAAAAAAAGTGCCCGCGCCTCCAGAAATCCCATCTTTTAAAGGCGAGGTCTCCCTTCTCTAAACTAACCTCGCCGTTTCTAGAACTACACATCATCCTTCATCCAATCGTGAGCTATTTCCGGCAAGCCGCCTCAGCGAATTTGCTCCTTTTTGTGCAATATCACAGAAAA
Source organism: Eilema caniola (assembly GCA_949126895.1). Classification (NCBI taxonomy): domain Eukaryota; kingdom Metazoa; phylum Arthropoda; class Insecta; order Lepidoptera; family Erebidae; genus Eilema; species Eilema caniola. The sequence continues at coordinate 4,381,832 of OX421469.1, read as the reverse complement.
TGCAGCCAATAGAGATTCCTGGTTACATCAACCGCAGGATCAGTAGCAGTTGATGTTAAATCTTATTTCAATTTTTTTTTTACGGATAATCTTACGTTATTTCGCTACCAATAAGACAAACATGGAATTTAATTTATTTACAATAAAGGAAATGGCTCAATCGCAGCGCCATCTAACAACCCTCTTAAATACCACACCCATTTTTTTGAATTTTTAATTTTAGCTCCATCTACCCATCTAATTGTGAACTACTTCCACTCACCATCCGCAGTCCGTTACAGGGTTATGGAAGATAGGTGGAAGTTGCTTCATGAAAAATATTGAAAATATTGATTCAGCCGCGCCGTGGTAGAAATCACTGCCGTGAACAGAGCCTAACGAAATAAATAAAACTTCCATTTTTGTTTCATACCAAATAAACACTATTTATACTTATTTATATGCTTAACTGATATTAATATTATATGCCATTATAGTAAGCGTATGTAAAATTTATTAATATTATGTATAATTATCATCATTTCACACATGCGCAGAACACAAGACTCTTTGTATGTAAGTTCAGTTAACGAAAAGCTCTCGAGGATTACACTCGGCCTCTCAGTTGTAAAAGTTCACGAAACTTTTCAGTAATTCTAACTAAGTTACAAAAGTGTTATTTTACAATTGTGTAGTGAAAATAAAAATACGTGTGTGCTAAAATGGATTGTGTCTAATTGGTGTGTGTCAAAAGTTTGTGCTCTTTATGTAAAATGGATTTGAAGTTTAGTGTTTATAAAACTTTTTAACTGTGAAAAATTAGTGTTATATCATAATTTTCAAAGTAAGTAGTTCTAGTTATGGTTATGTGAAGTTGTAAATAACACTCATTGAATTTAAAAAAACTACTTCTTAACATATTCTATCGCGATTTGTTTGTTAACTATTATTTTGTTCTATAAGTACACTAAGCCCGACAATTTGGTTACTTTTCTTGATAGTCATAATCGCGGGGTAGCAAAATATGATATTTGGAAACTTTAATACAATGCACTTATTTTCTTTATTAGCTTTTTATATAATTTATAAGCTGAAGCAGTTACTTCAAACTTAAAACATTTTGAAGCTTGAAAAAGTTTCAACCTTTGAGCCTACTGAATAATTTAATTTATGCGTTAATTAGCATTTAAGGCGTGAATTTACACTTTCTAACAAGTTATTTCCGTACGTTACATGTGAGAATAATTAATACAGACTTTTACTCTGTTTTCTATAATGAAAGGAGATGAAACGGACTGGGAATCTGCCAAGGAAATTTATTCTTGCCAGCTTTTCCATGAATAGATTATAAAGTTGCTTAAAAATAACTCGTAGATCCTTTTACTAAGGAGCTACCAACTAAGTTTTTTTAGTAGTAACAGTACTTGCCCTGGTCCCAATTATTTGGGGTCAGCGCATGTCATTCTCCTCTATAAATTGCTGTCAGATGTCAATTCCTCAGTTACTCCCTTCCTTATCATATATTCTTTCATGCAATCCATCCATCTTTTCTTGGGCTTACCTCTGCTCCTGTAGCTTTCGACATTCATACGTTGAATCTTCCTTACAACATTTCCTTTCTTCTCATAATATGTGCATACCACGACAGTCTCAATTTTCAGTCACTGGTACCACTTTAAAACTTCCTCTAATATAGTCATTCCTTATTTTGTCCATTCTCGTCACACCACACATCCACTTTAATATAAGCACCATTTTCCCTTTATCCCCTTTAATTAAATTGCTTGTGTAAGGAGCGGGCCGTTATAGCGGCGGTAAGACCCATTATGGGGTAGAGGGCTTGAGAGGCTACGTGGTGACCATTCGTGCCGGCTGACGCAGGTGATCACCAGACATGGGTGCTTCGGAATTACCTTTGTTGGATCCGGAAGCAGCCAAAGAGAGGACTTAGGGCTGCACACGCTGACTGAATAGGAGATTTCGAGGCGGAAGCCAGTGGCGGCCCTAAGAGTAAAAGTGCGTGGAATGCAGCAATTTCATTTTGCGAGCAATAAATGCTAGAAAATAGAGACGGCAGAGCAGATCTGGAGAACGACGAGCGGAAGCAACTCGGGCGTCATCTAAGTTCACTGTACGACCTTCCATGAGCGTGGACCTGGGGGTGACAGGAGGAACCGCGTGTCACTCCAGCAAAAGCAGTTCGAGGCGAACACGCAATTGCGTCTTCACATACCCGAAGGTGAGATGGGGACGCCGTGGTACACACATCCGATAGGAGCCAGCGCCGGTCGGACGGGGTGCGAGAGATTTATCTCCGGCAATATCACCTCCGGCAACCTACGACCCACAGACGGTGTGCGTTTCAGTCGGTTCGAGTCATAACATAAACTCACGCCATTATCCCCGAAGGGGTAGGCAGAGGTGCTAGCACCCACATTTCGCCGGTTTATGTTTTGGTCCCAATGTAATAGGTGGCGAGCCTATTGCCATTAACTGGGCACTTATAAACCTGCGATAAATACACACATAACTTCGAAAAGTCATTGATGTGTGCCATGGAAAACCTGGGTTCAAACCCGAGACCTTGTCTCAGCAGTCCATTACCCATACCACTAGGCTACAGCGGTTTTTTTTTTATAACCATTCTCTCTGTCTCCAGCACGAGTTGTTATCAATAGAGATTTTGTGCACGATAAAAAGAATGTGTTTGGAATGGGATATTTTTATGCACACAGACATAAAGTTCAAGTTTTCAAGTTCAACGGTTTTCCCCATCTCAATAAATGTTCTACGAAATCTATTTAATGTGAACTCGTCCCTTTTTCTAACGACCACTGTTTAATTCAGCTCGGTTGAATAAAACTAACAAGTCTATGGAGACACCTCGAGGGTTTTCGTTTGAATAAACTTATGATCTATATTCAATCCGAGGCAGCCGACGTTAAAATATTCCGAGCGTAATACGTGCTCTACTTCTCTATCTATTGAGTATTAAGCGGTCGAGTCTTTGATTTGAACAGAGTTATGCCCAAGTATAACGGTTATCGATACTGAACATAAACATATTTGTTTTGTCTTGTCTATACGTTCGCAATGTTTGCAAATACTTCTGAAAGAATTTTGATGCGGTCTTACTTAGGAGGCATGGCATACAAGCACACGATCCACCTAATGGAAAGAGATTACCGTGGCCTATGAAGATGCACAACACCAGGGGAGTCACACTCGTGCTGCCGACCCTTTAAACACAGTGAGTTTCTGTGCCGTTAGTGTAGAAGACAAAGTAAAAATAGCCTTTGTTCTTCTCACTGACAGCACATGATGAAATAGGTTTTCCTGGATTATGGGAGAAGGATCAGAATTCAGGAATTGCCAGTGAAGTCTTGTACCATAGCTAGTTGATAATAAAGCAGCTTGTATTATTTCCAACTTATTGTTGAAGTTGCCTAACTAATATTAGATGGGAACATCAGACTAAGTTCTTGTGTGCACGCACAAGTGCGAGCAAAATTGCACTACTTCTATATTACTTTACGTTACTTCCCATGCTAGTTCTATACGCTCAGTCTATGATATTCTTTTAAGCTCGGCACAAACGGGCCACCGACCACCGCCACCGTCCGGTGGCCGGCGATAAGCAGTTCACACGAGATTTCAAACATTTTGTTAAAACGCGGCGCACACGTGTGGCCGGTGGCCTCAACGCGCTACAGAAGTGTCCGCGCCTCGCTACCTTTGGTCTACGGGCCACAAAGACGCCTATACGCGCCACTGTCGCGATTGTCCAAAGAGAACAGGTTATAAAAAGTGGTGGCTTCCGAAAACCGGTGGCTGTCGCTCGCTTCTGTCACTGTTACAAAGCTATACAGATGTAGCAATAGCGCGGTGGTTATTGTCGGTGGCCTGTTTGCGTCGAGCCTAAGTCTGAGATAGGTACATTCTTTATATCTGTGTGAACCAATTTCGGCCGGGTGGGTACCAACGTGCACGATTGCGTAGATGAGGCCGTCAAGCTGAGTGCCGCCATTGTTTTCCATCACTTCTTTCCTGAGACTTTGCCTTTAGCTAACCATCAGGCGAGGTGAAGTCAAACTGACGTGTCCTATGTATAAAATAAAAACAATATCAAGTGTCATTTCATCCTTTTAACACAGATATTAAATGTTAGTCCTGTGATTATGATCTTTTTAATGAAATCTTATTCTTACTAATATTATAAATGCAAAAATAACTCTGACTGACTTACGCCTTCACAAGAAATACAGAGTACATATAGGACACAGAGACGACTGGAAGATAGACACAAATGGCACTATCTGCTACACAGACGGCTCCAGAAAGGAAACAACAAAGCTCTCTGGCTCTGGAGTGCACATTAAATGCGAGGACGGGACAGAGATAAACAGATCAATACCATTGGGTAAGTTTGCAAGTGTATTCCAAGCAGAAATCTTTGCCATTAAGGAGTGCGCGGAAATAATAAAGGACCTGAATGCCGAGAAGATCACACTCTACAGTGATAGCCAAGCTGCGCTGAAAGCTCTGGACAAAATAGAGACCACCTCGGCAATGGTAAAGGAATGTAAAAAGGCATTGAAAAGACTGGCCATAGCAACCGACGTAACGATTGCTTGGGTACCCGGACACGAGGGTAACACGGGCAACGAGGTAGCTGACGAGCTGGCCAGGAAAGGAGCTGATGTAAACCAGGTGGGCCCTGAACCCAGGTTGCCAATAGCCCACAAAATCACCAAAGGAGTCATCAGCCGGAGCATAGTGGCGGAGACCAACCGAAGATGGAAATCATCGCCTGTCATGAGACAGTCGAAAATGTTCATAAAAAGTTTAGACACAAAAAGAACAAGCCAACTTATGAAACTATCTAGAAAAAACATGAGGCTTGTCGTAGAAGTGATAACAGGACACTGCCGATTGAACAGGCACCTGACACTAATAGGAGTGAAGACTGATCCCAGATGCCCGGAGTGCATGGATGCCGAGGAAACTAGCATCCACCTGCTGGCCGAATGCCCCATGTACGCGCTGAAAAGATGGGAAATCATGGGAACGGATGAATTAGATCTGGAAGACTTTTCCAATCTGAGGGTGGAACAGATTGTAAGTTTTTGCAAGGAAACAGGTAGGTTCGACGAAGCGCCGTGATTGCCGGACACCCCTATCCCTTACAGGAAAAATAGGGGAAATGGGTGAAATGGCCCACAATGAAGGGCAGATCACCCGTCCGGTTGCGGCGTCCCCTGCTGGCAGTAAGTAAGTAAGTACGCCTTCACACCTAAACGAGTGACGAAATTCGAAACAAAGATGGACTAGAGCTTAGAACAGGAAAAAGTCAACCTAAGTTTATATGAAATTTCGTCATTTTCGAATACAGCCTGATGAAATTTTGTACACTACTTAGACTAAAGTATTATTATGCTTACTTTATCTTTCTCTATCCTACGAATAGAAGCTTCAGTAACTTAGTTATAAAAAGTAAACAATTTAAACTAATAGCAATAAATAGCATTACTTTTTTATTGCAATTTATCTTGATCTCCCGAAAAAGAAACTTGAGCTCATCACAAGAAAACTAGAATGAAAACTGTGACTGTGATGCCTAAAGTATGTACTTAAAACAGAATCACCTATTAGAGCGTTTTCACACTCATCCAATATCCGATATCGGTGTCGGACGCCGATAGCCCACACCTTGTGCTGTTTTCACATTTATCCGATAAAATCGACCCTATACGGCCATTTGCTCGATAGCACAAACTAGTTAGGGATGCTAGAAGTAAAAAAAAGAAGCAATTTTCGACCTTATTGACATTACATGGTATCGAATTTTTTTCTTATATTCGTGATCAGCATCATCAACTAAAGCGAAAAGACATGTAACTCAGAAAATGTCATTAAGGTCGAACATTGCTTGCAGTCGCTGTTTTAGTTTCTTTGTGTTCCGATATCAAGCCAAAACAGTTGAGTTGGCTCCAATAACCGATATCGGGCCGGACATTGTGAAAGAGAGGTACATATCTCATACATTTGACTTCATCGGATGTCGGATATCGGATATAGGATTAGTGTGGAAACGCTCTTAGACTGAACGTGGCATGACCGCTGTTCTGTCAAAGCTAAACTACTGTCATATCACAGATACTAACAAAGAATCATTAAATTTTATACTTAAATGCGAGAGTTTCATTACACTTTTTCATTCACTCTGCAAAAAGCCATTTAATGTTAGACTAACAACATTACTTAAAGTCTAAATTTAATGCTTGAGCCGGATCTGATTAGCAAATTGAGAGTGATTAAGTAACAAACAGCCAACATGTTCACGAAGTTTCTTTATTTATAATATTACAAGTTGTTGCCCGTGGCTCTGCCCGCTATCCGTGGAAACCTTTTGCCAGGATAAAAAGTAGCCTGTAATCTATCCCTGCACCATTTCAGCTACATCCGTTCAGTCCACAGAAATATATTAGGATAGAACGGCCATGTGAGCTGGGCCAGTGTGCCAGTTCCAACTGTTAAATAAAAATAGAGAAGTCAATCAATCAATTAGCCCACTGCAGTCCACTGCTGGACATAGGCCTCTCCCAATGTGCTCCATTTGAAAAATAAGGGTATTTATCTCGTGAGTATTTATTTACAGTGAAAAAGTCACCACGCGCGACATGCAGGCGAATTCTGCACATGGCCGATGTATTCAGCTGTTGTGCCGTACACAAACATCTTCACAAACTATAAAATTTATAATATTAGTAGAGCCTGATTTTATTAGTATTTAGTAGGATTATTATTAGGAACAAACCAATTAAATAAATAATCAAAGGCATCTAAAGCAGTCAATCAATTAAGAGCCTAACCAGGGTTAATCTCGTTTTTTGGCGTATGTTTAGAGGCTACGTTTTTATTTGTGGACGTATTTAAAAACTGTTTATACTATTTGATTGGGTGGTTTTTTAGCTACATTTTGTACATTTTTTGTTATTATCACTTTCAAATTACTATATGAAAATCGTTCCCAAAGCGAAAAGGTCACTCAAAAGAAAACTTAGAACTACATCTAAACGCAAAGGATTTTTTACGTTGTTTTTAACTAATAGAAAGATAAAGGTTCAAACCACATTTACATTTTTCTGTTTATTTTAATGACTTTTGAAGTCACAGGCCACCATTTTGTAAGTTTCTCGAGAGCTTGGCTTAGAGGGGGCCGGGCGGCAGTGCCGTGATGGCTGTTGGACGAGGAGGTCGTGCTTCATATTTTCGCGGCATTGACAGCTGCACGAATCAAGATTAATGCATAATTGAACAGATAAGACACTTCTTTGAGAAGCCCAAAATAAATTAGGTAAAGGAAGCTAAAGCTTTAAACTCTCAAGAAATACATGAAAATGTGTCGATAATTTTATTCAATATTATTTGTTACCTACTGTTGTATATGGCTCCGCCCGCGTAGGTTTCTGATCCCGTTTCCACTACTGATCCTTCCTGATAGTGTGCTGATATATAGCCTGTGACATTTACAAATACCATGGGTTTCTATGGCTAAAATAATTTTTAGAATTGGTTTTATTGATCCTAATACATAATTATAGTGTACATCAAATACATACATACATATACGCATGCCTGTAAATCTCCTCAGGGGTAGGCCAAGGTGTATTAACAACCACATTTAAGCTAAGATTTTCAGTCTGCTTAATAGGGGGCGAGCCTTTTGCCGTCAATCGGGCACTTAGTCATAAGCTGTATGTTTACTGTTGGAGATAGAACAGCCCTACCCCTTAGTCGCCTTCTGCCGCACCCACAAGAAGAGAAGGGGTGGATCTATTTTATTCCACCGGAAACTAACACGGCAAAATAATATATTTATCTTATGTAATTTATTATGAAGAGGTGTATAATATTATTACTTTATAATTATACAAAGTACACCATCATTACATAGTAGGTATTATCTCAAAGGGATTAGACAGCGTACTGGATAAATATCTTATGTTGAAAATTGCTTGCAGTTGCTGTTTTAGTCTCTTTGTGATCCGATACCGGGCCACACAGTGGTGTCAGTCCCGGTTGCTATCCGAACATCTATGGCCATCCTTACGGATAGTTGAAGCCCTCAAAAGTCCAACAACTGGTGTAGCTGCAAAGTTTTGATGTCGCAATTAGGTTATGGAGGTCAGATGGCAGTCGCTTCACGGAAATAATCGAAGTTCAGCCAAATCCACAGTTAAACTGCTAAAGCAGACCCCAGATTCCAAGGTAAAAGCTTCGGATGCGACTGGGACTAACATTAAGATAAAAAAAAAGATGGGTTGCACTCTGGGAGTGCCGGCAGAAGTGAAAACATTTACTTTTTTTCTTTCTTCGTTATATACATAGAAAAAGATAAAAAAGAACATACCATACCATACCTATAATATAGGGCTAATCATAGAACCTATCACTTATTTTCTGCTAATTTTCTGTCAGAAGAAATTAATAAATTATGAAAAGAAAAAATAATCACAAAAAATTATAAATTACAGAAAGAAAAAATTATCATAAAAAGTAATAAATTACAAAAAGAAAAAATAATCATCAAAAGTAATAAATTACAATAAGAAAAAACAATCACAAAAAATCCCTGAAGGCCAGGTGGTTTGAACCCAATACTATCTGAAACTATAAGGACTTACAGTCGAAGTGCTTACCGTTTAAGCTACGACGCTATCTATCGTAACTTGCAAAATAGATAGTCTGCACCTAATCTTGAATGACGTCAGTCGTCGGTTATGGTTCAAAGGTCAACTAATCCTGACGCTTCCTTAACATTTTACACCCATCCAACGCCGCTAAAGAAGTTTTCACTTCAAAAAAAGAAATTTGTAAAAAGGTTATGTTTTACACGGGAGATATTTAAAATAATAGGTACCTACTTGAGTTCTATGTGGTTATCGATTCTGAACACTAAAAAATCAAAATTTTTGTCGTTTCGTGTTGACATAAACTACAGACTGGATTTTGATGCGGTCTTTTTTGTTTGAAATTACTTGGTAGAGATAAGACCAAAGTCGTGGCAACCGACATCCACGCAGGAAAAAATCACCAAGTCAGTTACATCAAGTAAGGCATAATATGATGAACTCATCGATGTGTCCACTCTGTACCTTTTTTACCTACATCATTTCCCATACTTTTGTATTTTTATCACTCTAGTGACGTGTGCGCGAGGTGGCGAGGGGCTGCGTTTATTATGTTCGTAGACTCCATCAATTCGCTCTAAGGCATCGTCTCGTATTAGCGCCTTAACTCCTACGAATAATATAAGTTTGGTTTTGAGCTGATATTGGTTTCGTGGATTTCGAATTATAACTTTAGTCATATTATATAGACTAGCGACCTGCCCCGGCTTCGCACGGGTGCAATGGATGTAATTATACATATTATAAACGTTTCTCTTCAATCACTCTATCTATTAAAAAAAACCGCCTCAAAATCCGTTGCGTAGTTTTAAAGATTACAGATATATAGGACATAGGATACACACAGATATATAATATACATAGAGATATAGGGACAGAGAAAGCGATGAAAGCGAAGTTAAATTAAAGAAGGGTTATTTTTTGCATAGTTTATACGAGTTTAAACCCGTATGAAAAGCTTTTATCGCTGAAAATTCTCGCTTTCTAAAGAGTTAGTCTTCGTCAAATTTGGCGGCATTGCCATGAAAACTTAATGAAATACCCGCATGGAAAGCTCTCGTCGCTGAAAATTCCTATTTGCGAAATCAAATGTCTTTGTAAAATATTGCGTATTTCAGACATCTGCATGTGTAATATATTATATTATATATATGTCACCGCGAATTAGCTTAATCAGCCGTTCAATTAACTGTCTAGGCTGTTAACTAAACACCGCCATTTAATGAACGGCCTGAAAGATATTAAGCCGTGACGTTTATTACGACATTTAATAACCTGGCTGGCTAATGCTTAGGCCAATCGTAAGATAGGGCACCACCCCGAAATAAGACAGAAAATACTCACACCTGTAAATCCCCGAGGAGTTAGATAGCGATCTATTCACAGAAAATTAGTGATAGGTTCATTGAGAAAGTTACGCAATCCGACTAGATAGATACTGGATAGGTTAGGTTAGAAGGTATAATGGAACGAAGGCCTTCGTGGTTTTTTCTTATAACTATGCAGAAATAAGTCATTTTTAAAGCTGTTTATGGCACCGTTCAGTAAAGTGCCTAGGCGGTTAATTGAACGGCTAATGAAGCTAGTTGGCTGCGACATATTCACGTAATATTAGTTTTTGGGTGATCAAGGGAAAAAGAAGTTGAGTAAGAAAAAAATTAATTGAATGAAATTTCAAAGTACGAGTATATAGTATTCTAAATTATTTAAAACCCATTAAGATAGGAAAAATTGAATCAGCTCAGGTGGGATTCGAACCGGCGATCTTTCCCTTACAGGTAGTACACACACACACCTGTATAGGTATTAGGCGTGGTTTATACAGATGAGACGTAGTGGGGACATGTGGCGGTAGCGGATAATTTAAGTAACACAATATAAACCAAAGTTATCGACATAGCTCAAAGAATCAGCAAGCTGAAGTGGCAGTGGGCTGGCCATATCTCACGAAGAACCGACAACCGTTGGGATAAACGTGTTCTTGAGTGGAGACCGCGGCTCGGCAAGCGTAGTGTAGGACGCCCTCCGACCAGGTGGGATGACGATCTAAGAAAGACTGCAGGCAGATGCTGGATGCGGCAAGCTGAAGACAGGGCGCTATGGCGCTCATTAGGAGAGGGCTATGTCCAGCAGTGGACTAATATAGCCCGATGATGATGTTGATGATGATGAATATAAACCTTATGCAGAGTACAATAACGGCAATGACGCGACGCGCGCCAATCGACCCGATGGCGTGCGTCACTTTAGTGGCGGGATATCGCCTGGAGGCGTAGACGCAATTCTCTCCGAAGACAAAAACGACATTATTGTACACTACATAAGGTTTATATTGTGTTACTTAAATTGTCCGCCACGTCATACGTCTCCGCCACGTTTCTTCTGTATAAACCGCGCCTTACATAATATATGAACCACGCCTGAAGCTATCAAAATTGTCCTATATATCCGTCTTGATGCGACGGTAGGAGCCATCTATTGATATTCGTTCGAACTATCAGAATTAATTAATGATGGTACAATCCTTTTTTAACATTGATTTTTGATTACACCGCTCAAAAAATTGCCAACTCTTAAAGTCGATAAAGATTATATCCTATTCTAATCCTTTTGAAGAAATATAATATTGAATTACAATAGATAACTCCTTATGATCATGGGTAGCAAAACGGAAATCGGCAAATTAATATATGCCAGGGTAACTGCATATGTGTACCGATTACGATAGATTTTTTTTTTAATTGACTTAGGTAGGCATCCAACGCGCGATCTATCAACTGGTTTAGTGGCTCAGTGTTCAGAGCAATCGCCCTGTAAGCCTAAGATCGCGGGTACGAATCCCACCTGACCCAAATCAATTTTTATTTATCTTAATCGATTTGAATAGTCAGCATGCTAAATGCTTTAAAATTTCATTTAATATATAGATGTAATAAATACTAGATTTTACACATAATGATAACTCTATGCGTTTTGCAACAACAACTTTCTAAAGTAATTAAAAAATCTATAAGTTGATAAACTGGGCAAAGAACTAGCTCAATGAGGCTTCTAATAAATGATACTATGACTAAATATTGTAATAAGATTAGTTAAATATTTACATTATAAAGAGACCGTCGAAGTCTCTAATCGGTGTTTCTTGCCGGGATCGTCTTAGAACGAAGTTGCTCTGTGAACCAGTGTCGTTGTGGTTAGTGTGGGAAAGCTTTTGTCTTACTTCTTTAACGTAAAACAGTGTTCTTTTATTATGATTTAAGCACAGAGAGTTTCCGTGCCGTCAGTGTAAAGTGGTCAACTACTATTGACTGATATGTAAACAAATGAATCTTGAATGACGACGATGAAAATAATATTATTAAATAAAAATGGCGTCCAGTAACAGTTACTTCGAGCGTTTTCACATGACAATATCCGACATCCAATATCGGAGGAAGTCAAATGTATGACATATGTATCTCCCTTTCATATTGTCCGGCCCGATATCGGTTATCGTAGACAACTACACTTGGCTCACAAAGAGACTAAAACAGCGACTGCAATCAATTTTTAGACTAAATTACATTTTCTTAATCAATTTTTAGACTAAATTACATTTTCTTAATCAATTTTTAGACTAAATTACATTTTCTTAGTTACGTGTCTTTTCGCGTTAATTAATGACGCTGATCACGAATATAAGAGAAAATCTTGATACCATGTCATGTCTTTTTTTACATTCATAGTATCCCTAAACAGTCTGTGCTTTCGAGCAAATGGCCGTATCGGGCCAATTTGATCAGATAAATGTGAAAACAGATGATAACCTATTGAAATATCGAATTTCTGTTACCCGAATCTTAAAACCCCGAAAACGATTGGTAGAACTTTTAAAAGACAGATGTAATGAATGACAACTTTATTTAATTCCGTTTTTCATTTTCCAGATGAATCAATTTCCAGGTGCACTAAAACCAAATTTTCAAATAGTATTTTTTTGTTTCCCATATTGTCATAATCCAAATATACTCGTAGTTATACCGGATTCTCAGAATATTTTTTTTTGTTTCCCATCGTACCATTATCCAAATAAACTATTATGGCATGCTTGCCGGTTTGATTGCCAGCTTGCCTGCATGCATGCTTGTTTGCTTACATGCATACATATATTTTTTAAGGCAACGTGTGTTTTGTTCAATAGGTCTCCATTTATAGTTAGTAGACGCCATATGAGGTTTAGTTTTAGGTTTAAAAATCTGGATATTGTTTGTCTGGATATCAATTAACTGGATAACAATTAATTGCATTTCAAAAATTTGTGTTTTAAAAATTGGGCTTTCGTGCATATGGATTACGGTCATCTGAATTTTGTGCATTTAGATTTCGTGTGTCTGGAACTCGTTCGTCTGGATTATAAAAGGTCGGACAAACGAATAAATGGGCATATGAAATTCGGAGTTACGATTATATTGCAAATAAAACTTTGGAATTTGAAAAACCGGGATTATGAAAAATTTGCCAAACGCTTTTTGGATTATGATATTCGGAATATTAAAATTCGGGATTAAGATAGGTAACCGAAAACAGACACCTTGTGCTGTCGCGCGGTGGTTATCGGATTACGGCTATCGGCGTCTGACACCGATATCGAATATCGGATGAATGTGAAAACGCTCTAAGTGTCCGTTAGGAAAAAACAAATGGCATCGCCACTTGTTTTTTGTAGACCTGTGCATGGGATTTATCACTGTATTTATTTGTTTGCTAATAAAATATAATAACAATTCGAAAGCTTGGGTTCGTTCCAGTCTTCCCACTATTATATATTAATTTTCAAGTAATCTTGAAATATGAGACATTTCACTTTTGGTCGGCCCCAAAATTGAAATCTCTCATCTTTCGAGGGCTGAGATACAGCACTTGCAAGATATTATTAGACGGCTCTAATAATATCTCGCAGGTGCTCTATCTCAGCCCCTGATCAACTTATACAGGCTTCATTTTTTATTAGACTATTATATATTATCTATAATATTTTTGCTCATCAATATCATAGACTTGATGTTAAATTATCTTATTTTGAACAGGTGTTATAGCACTTTTTGTTGTGTGAACACTCGCCGTGGTCTGTGAAAATCTAATAAACATCTGTTTAGTAGAGCTTTCGATTTGCTCATTATTGTTGTGTGGGAAGTCACATTATACCGTCGTCTTCACCAAGTTCCAGCCCCGCTAGACAAGTGATAATACGTTGACGACTATCATTATCGTGATGGATACCTGTGGATGCTGACGGTGATGAGTGTGATGACGATGATTTTATTATAGTACTAACTTTTGCCCGCGGCTCCGCCGGCTTGGATGTCGGTTATCGCTATAAATTGTACCCTATATGTTATTCTGGTGTGTAAGCTATAATTATTATTGTAAAGTTTCATTAATATCCATTCAGTACTTCTTACGTGAAAGAGTAACAAACATCTCTCCATCCATCCATACTTACAAAGTGTCGTGTTTATAATATTAGTAGGATAATATATATTAGATTATTATGTCAGAATGGAAATATTATGCAGATCCCATCTTATAGAAACTAGCAAGTATTCGATGTTTCTTAAAATAACACTAAGCAGATATAAAAGAATCTGAAATCCTTTTGAGGTAGGTATTGGGCCTGAAAACCACTTTTGGTATAACGAGCTCTAAAAGATTATGTTAGTGATTGATGGTACCTTCTGAACAGTGTAGCAAAATACCTATTTAACCTACAGGTTATATGTTATACATAACATAAAGGTATGTTTCAAATACCTCCTGTTGGTAAATTGATTTTACAATGGATGCTTATAATACCAGACTGGAATTCATTTGAAATGTGCTCCTAATATGTTGAACATCAAGTGTTTGGACTATGTTAGAAACACGGGTAAATGTTAGTCAACAGTTTCCGTAATAGTTAGATTAGATATATCGTCGTCTACTAACTGATAATGATGATGAATTGAGTGGGAGTGGAATATATTTAGATGATTATGTTCTTTTTCAAAGAAACTTCATTAATCATCGTTCAGTATATTAATGGTTTTAATTTATAACTAAGGTACACTACTCTAGGGTAGATTGTGGCTTGTCAATATCCTACAAGTTTATTGATGACAAGCCTTTAAGTATATTGTGTTTTTATGCAAAAGAATTGATGAGTGCTTGCGTCATATAGGACCATTAGAAAATTAAAAAGTGCAACGGTTGACTGATTACAGAATAATGGTCATTCTACAGTAATTTTTCATACCGTAAGTAAGATCGATCGACATTGTTTCACATCGATAATATGACTGCACTCTGGATTATCAAAATTTAGAATATTACAATTCAAAACACGATATTTATTGGTGTGTGTAATAAATGAAATGACAGAAAGAGTGGAACGTGTGTGAAGATAAAGCATACCAGCTCTATCGTTAATTATGAATAATTATAAGTCGTTTACTTCAGCACCAAAACACAAGGAGTTGGATTATCAGCTGTCAGCAGGGGAAATAAGCAGAAAATTTAGGAGGCCCCGGGTTCTGGAGGCAACTTGGGCTAATGCTCGGATGTGAAATGATCATGTTGTAAAGAATAAAATTATTATATATATTACTTAATTGAGATTGTAGTAATGGACAAGATCGGTACAGATGACGTTATTTTATGTTGCTGATATAACAGTAGAATCACTTATTGCATATAGTAGGTACTATATAAAGTCATTAATTTAATGGTCAGTACTCTATTTATGACTCAAACAGGTTGTAAAATAAGCCGTCATGCCGTCACGCCGTAAGTCATTAAAAGCATATCATAGCAACTAGAATTTATAATACAAATAGCTGTTGCCCGCGGCTCCGCCCGCGTGGATGTCGGTTATCGCTTAGTGTTGAGCTGACGCTATTGAGCATTAAATTCGCCTCTCTACTCAACTTTGTCCTCGACTATGTACTCACCTCTGTTCTCGACTTTCTACTCGCCTCTATATTCGACTCTCTACTCGACTTTCTACTCGCCTCTATATTTGAATTTATACTTGACTCTCTACTAACTTCTCAGTTCTCCTCTCTACTCGACTTTGTACTTTTCTCTATACTCGCCTTTCCATTGGCCTCTCTACTTGCCCATCCATTCGATTTTCTTTTCGCCTGTCTACTTGACCCTCCACACTTGAGTAGAGGTGCGAGTAGATAGGTACTCGCACCTCTACTCAACTCTCTATTCGATCTCTACTCGCCACTACATTCATCTTTCCACTCGCCTCCCTATTCGCCTTTACAGCATATCATCAAAAATGACAAACTTTCATATTTACTATCTAGTCCTTATCCCCCCCCCCCCTTTTTACCACATTATTCGCGATCAAAGGTAGCATATGTCCATTACTAGGCTCTAATTAATCCCTGTACAAAAATTTCATCATCTTCAAAACTGTCAAACTTTAATCCCTTATTATCCCCCCCCCCCCCCTATGCCTCCATTATCGCGTCAATAGGTAGCCTATGTTCGTTCCCAAACTTCAATGCCTATGTTCGTTCCCAAGCTCTAAACTATCGTTGTACCAAATTTCATCAAGAAATCTTCAAAAATGAGAAACTTTCATACCAAGGCCCTAGTCCGCCCCCCTTCTACCCCTCTTTTCGCGATAAAAGGTAGCCTATATCTGTTTCCAAGCTCTAAACTATCTCTGTACCAAATTTCATCAAGAAATCTTCAAAAATGACAAACTTTCCTCCAAAGGCCCTAGTCCCCCCCCCCCTTCTACCCCCATTTCGCAATAAAAGGTAGTCTATGTCCGTTCCAAAGCTCTAAACTATCTCTATACCAAATTTCATCGGGAAATCTTCTAAAACGATAAACTTGTATCCCAAGGCCCTGGTCCCCCCCTACTACCCCCCTTTTTGTGTGATAAAAGGTAGTCTATGTCCGTTCCCAAGCTCTAAACTATCTCTGTACCAAGTTTCATCAGGAAATCTTCTAAAACGATAAACTTTTATCCCAAGGCCCTGGTCCCCCCCCCTTCTTCCCCCCTTTTCGCGATAGAAGGTAGCTCATGTTCGTTCCCAAGCTCTAAACTATCTCTGTAGCAAATTTCATCAGGAAAACTTCTAAAACGATAAACTTTTATCCCAAGGTCCTGGTCCCCCCCCCCCCCCCTTCTACCCCTCTTTTCACGATAAAAGGTAGCCTACTTCCGTTTCCAAGCTCTAAACTATCTCTGTATCAAATTTCATCAAGAAATCTTCAAAAATTACAAACTTTACTCCCAAGGCTCTAGTCCCCCCCCCCCCCTTATACCCCCCTTTTCGCGATAAAAGGTAGCCTATGTCCGTTCCTAAGCTCTGATCTACCTCTTTACCAAATTTCATTAAGATATCTTCAGAAATGACAAACTTTCATAAAAACTTTCATCCCCTATTTCCCCCCCTTAAACCCCCTGTCTTGTGATAAAAGGTAGCCTATGTCCGTTCTCAAGCTCTAATATACTTCTGTTCCAAATTTCATCAAGATCGGTTCAGCGGTTTAGGCGTGAAAGCGTAACATACAGACAGACAGACAGACAGACAGACAGACAGACAGACAGACAGACAGACAGACAGACAGACAGACAGACAGACAGAGTTACTTTCGCATTTATAATATTAGTATGGATTTACCAAACTATGAAGACCAAGGGTTTGGGAATGTTCACTAAAACCAAGGACCTTCCTTGGTCCACAAATACATAACTTTCCATTATGTATTTGTGGACGAAGTTTCTAACTGCTGGAAGCAAGTAGATTAACCTTATTATAATGATCTCAGAGTTTGATCTTGTTATCTAACTTAAACTTGAGCAATTGAAAGAGAATAGTTTCAGTAAAGTTTGTGCAAAGTAAAGGGTTTCTATGCGGCGAAGACACAAACCTTGTTATACATTAATGTTAAAGGTTGTTAGCGCGATCACGGTATAGGTACATACATACCTTTGATTTGCCTAACGTTTCGACCTAGTTATACCGGCCGTAATCACAGACACAGGATAGTTTTTTACATACCTTATTGCTTAGTAAGACAATGTAGCGGGAGCTCACTGAAGAATTTTTGTACTGGCAGTGGGAAAACTAAAGGCTTGTGTTTCTTTGTCTTTTACACAGACGACGCAGAAATTCTCTGTGCTTACAGGGTCGGCAGCACGAGCGTAACTGCCTTTTTGTTAAAAAAGAAATTCATAATCATTAACCGGGAATATGATTATAATATGATTAATGATTAGCCAGGGCGCGAGGAATATTTCGCTGGAGGCAATCTCACCTGCAGCGAAAATGTCGCACGGTAGCGGTAGTTAGTTTGTGCCCGGTATACCTAACCCAGTTGGTTCCATTTTTTTAAAGAATATTTTTTGCTTGGTTACAAGACCATTTAGCCATGTCTTCATTTATATGTATTTCATTTGTTGACGATGATGATAAGGAGAGTTGAACAAAAGTTCATGATGATGATGATCATCATCAACTTCTTCTTCATCATCTTCTTCTTCATTTTAAAAATAGGGTAAATGTAACTGGCAACTTCATTTTTATCAGCAACTGGTCTGAAGGCACTCACAATAAAAATATGGTAACTTACAACCTACTTTTTGCCCCACAAGATATCTTTTTTTAATAGTGTGGAAATCTTCTTACCCTGAGCCAGCGGGGGTTAAGTAATCAAAACTGCAAGCTGTTTTGGGTCATTTATTTACGGGGGGCAATGAGTTTGCCTTAAAACACCATCTCAATTACACAACCCACATTTTTGAAGTCGACATTTCATATTTAAGTACTTATCTCATGAGATCAAATCTATAAATTAATTAATTCCTTTCAGGTACTCAAAATGGAGGAAATAAGTATCATCTTGAACTCTTCAGAATTTAGAATGAGAGATACTTCGACAACCGCCACGTTCATTGCTGTCCGCAATACGAGCGTCGTCAGTAAAATATCAAGTAACGCGTATGAATGGCGTTTCATACTACCACCATACTTCCTAATATTTATGCTGTCAATCACTGGGAACTGTTTGGTGATTGCAACACTAGCGAGTAACAGACGAATGAGGACAGTGACAAATGTATATTTGCTGAATTTGGTGAGTAATGTACATTGTTTTATTATGATATGATCGTTTCTGAATTTAGATATATTGGTACAATATTAGCATGGAGTTACCAAAATAAGGGAACAGAGATTCCGTGGCAATGAATGTGATTTTTAAGGTAAACGTGACTTTTTTGCTTTTTTTTGCTTCAGCAATGTCCAGAATCATGTTCAGATGTTCCTACCCTCCACAAGCTAACAGCAAGGAAAAGCTACGAAAAAAATTGTAAACGCATTTAAAATTTTGTTTAAAATAAAACTTATTTATTAATCAAATCGTAACGTTAGCCTTAGCTTAGGGACTAGATCTGCTTTTCTAATTTGGTTTTCTCGAGTTATCATAAATCTTAACGGATTCCCATACATCCAAACATTACCTCGAAATTTATTCACTTCAAATATAGCGAGCAATATAAGATCTACAAATATTTTTTTTCTCTCTCTAATCATGCAGCTGGATAGGTACCTGAGCTTCTTATCGGTCAATTAATGTCAAGTCAGGTTAGAGTAGCCTGGTTTGTTCTCTTGGGAGATAAACTTATTGGCTAAAATACTCATGATATATGCGTTAGTCTTATGAAGAGATATCGACAGACCCTCAGGTGGCCTCAAATGATTATTATTGGTAAATACATTGTCATTATGTTCTTAATACCAGTAGCTCATGATTCACATCTACTAAACCTGAATTTAAAGCAAAATAAAGCAAAAACTACAAATATGTTTTTTATTTTTATTAAAGTTTGGAGATTTTGTCTGACATGATTTTGAAGTTTGTTTCAATGTTTCTTTAGGTTCAGGCACGAAATTGGCTTAATAATACAACAAGGAAAATGAAAACACAAAAATGAACGCATAATGTAAGTCCCTGCTAACATCTAATACGTCATGAATTTCACATTATGAATGGCTCGTAAACTGAAACCATTTTACTACGTATTTTCATACAAAATTATCAAATGAGATGATGTGTTCAAATGAAGCTTCATTTTATGATAGTCAAAAAGTGGCCATTTTACAAATATGATGATCAGTAAATGAAGATATAATACGGCCTTTTTAGACCTGCACTTAATTATTACACTAGTTGTTAGTTAAATTAATTAGGTATTGTATTTTCCTTATTTGAGTTTATAGCCTGCGGCTACGTTCATGAAGTCATTTTAATCCATTGTGTAAGAGGATTATATTCGAAATAATTTCCGTCAGGTACATTTTTCCGAAGCCATTTACAAAGTTGTTATTTCTTGTGACATGGACGCTACTTAGTATCAAGTTATAATAACGTTTTTAGTTTGTGAGTAAGTAAGCCGAGGCCACAGGGATTTTCTACAGCGCCTCATTGGTCTTGACTGTCGCTTGGATGGACTGGGATTAATAGTTGGCCGGAAGACGGTCTATCTTCTTCTTCCTCAGAGCAACAATCCCAGTTGCGACCAAAGCTTCCGCTTTTTATCACGCGGTCATCACTCTTAGGCCCATATTCAAGAATGACACTCTTTTTTTACGTGCGGGAAATCCCCACGGATACCCACCCCTCCGGAGCCGGAGGGGGAGTTTATGTCGGACTCGAACCGACTAAACCGCACGCCGTGTCTGGGTCATAGTGCTAGGCCGAAGGTGAGGTTGTCATGCGACATATCCCTCGCAACCCGGCTGATTCAGGGCGATCCCTCTCGGTCTGGCCCTCCCTAGAATGTCACTCAGCTAAATCGCGATTTATCTGAGGAACATTGTATAGACAATCTGCCAGGCAACCTGTCAAATTAGTCAATGTGTATACAATCTGTTCCCACGTAAAGTAGCATTTTAGAATGCGGGCCGTAGTCCTTCTTGTTTTAAACATTTACGGCAAAAACCTACATGTAAAAAACCATTAAATCAGCATTCATTTTTTTAATTAACAAATGTTACCAGAAATAGTAATTAAATAAATAAAAGTCGACAAAGAAGATACGGTTACGGGTACCTTTACATACAACTTTATATGAATAGTGCAACTGTAATATCTTCTTTTTCGACTGTACAATAAATTTTATAGAAATTTCGAGCGTAATTGCTTATGACGTCACGTTTAGATCCTATTGAAATGAAACAATAAATAGGATTTGTTCTGCTTGCGGTTGTTTGAACAGCTGATATTGTCGAGGGGCATGTTTTGTAGACGCAGGGAATTGAATTCAATTTTCTCCTTAAAATTCAAATTCATTTATTCAGCAAGTAATGCTAAAATTAACAGTGGGATTTCTATTGTAGAAACATTTAACATTCTATAATAATATTAATGAACAACTAAAATGAAATATTCTTGCGACAAATAGTTTTAAAGATAATTTGATTTTTTAAATTTATTTCTCGAACCACTCTAAGAAGTTCCATTACAAAATCGTACTCAATAGTGACGTCATGGCCAAGTAGTGCATAGTGCAAATATACAGAGTATAAGTGAATATCGCATTTATCTCAGTCTACGTGGCGTTTACACGTGTACACCGTAGGTTTAGTGCCTAATAAAATTAATTGGAAATTTAGTAAGGAATCTGTAATACTTTTTGACTTAACTTAATTTAGTGAAATTTTAAAGGAAATTATAGGCAATACTCAAAAAGTGCCTTCGCTTAATTTAATTGTTTATTTGGACCTATTTTGGAAACTGAAAATAATGAAATCATAGTTTAGTTTACTTGGACAATATCCTATGTTACAATGCATATTTATATATTTTATATAATATTATATGCATACAAATAAGGATAAATAAAAAAGGGGAGTACTTTAAATATTTTTCACAATTTATTGAACTAGATTAAAAAGTTATGCTGAACCCATGTTTTGGAACTTTTTGTCTGTTTGTCTGTCTGTTGGCGATGGACGCAAGAACTACTAAACGGATTTTGATAGCTTTTTTATTAGAAAGACCTTGGACAGATTGCAATCTTATATGTATGTATGATCGCAAATATTTTGAGTATAACGGGAGATTTGACTGTCATTCGCGATAATCGATATTCACGTGGATGGAGCTGAGAACATCAGCTAGCACAATAATAGTCACTAAACGAAAAATAATTAATACTCATATTAGTAACATTTTCTCTTACAAGGTTGGGACTAACTAACCATAGTAAGTCGCAACCTTGTAAGAAGTCATGTCCCACGGGCGACCGTAATTATTATCGCTCTTAGTACACGTAATGACGATGTACATTGTTAAGATTGAGTTACTATTAACTATCGTCTTTAATCCGTTTCTCATATATTTATTTTATTTGCTAAAATTACCAATAAAATGCTTTGCGTGCAAAAGTGTTTTTTTTTACAAATATTTATTATTTTTGAAGGCAATTCTATAATTCTAATTTATTTCTAACCTATATATTATGAAGTAATATTTCTCCATTATTATAAACGTGAAAGTTTGGGACATGGTTTTCTAAAAATCTAGCCAATTTATAAATCTGAGGATATCCTCGATTTACATTCTGCACCTCAAAAGGAAAAGCGAAAATATTTTTATCGGATATTTTGTATAGAAGTTCAAATAAATACAAGGGAAACAAAACCTTTATGGTAGAAATTTGGTATGAGGCAAGCACAGAACAGAAAACACTGAGGCAAGTAAATCTAAGTAAATGCAAAAGTTCGAAAACTATTAATTGTGTAGCTTATCACAAATTTCAAGTTTCTCAAGAACACGTAATACATTTACGTAACGTACACGTAATATATTTACGCTCAATAATGTTGTCTTACAGCTGTGTAAAATCAAATTTTTGGGTCTATGCAATAAAAAGATATTGCCGTTTGTGTGGAGGGTTCTGTATTTGCCCCTCAATTCAGTCTTATAATACGGAACCCTCATTGTGCGGATCCGATTCACACTGGGCTAGTTTATTTTTTATCTATTTATATATTCAGGCCAGTTGCGACGGTACGTCGTCTTATCAAAGCTGAGTAAACTTCGTTTTTACGTTTTTGATTTGAATATTAAGTCAAAAGTGCCAGCCCCCGCCCTTTGGCGGGAGATATGAGTGCTCCGCCAACCGCACAGATATTGTGGAATTCATCCAGAGACAATAATTCCCCCACTGGTCTCAGTCGTTGCAATAGATAAAGGAATTAACCGCGAGTAAAAAGAAGTAGAAATGAAGTACAATAAACGATTAAATACGTTGATAGCAGTTACTTGACTCACATCCATTCGATCGTACTTCTGAGTTATACTACGGCTGAATACGGTCTCAATGCGATAAGTTGCTCCTAACTCATCCATACAATTTTCACCATACATTCGTCCTCGCGTAGCGCCGCCTCGCTAGCAGATTACAGGCTACAGGGGCGTCTTCGGCCTAGGCACACACAAGGATAACTTCGGCCTCCGCCAAAGCATATGTTTGCCAAGTTCCTGGTCTGAAAGCCATGACTCGTTACGTGGGACATTCTAATACGCGACGAGAGCAAAGGTACCGCGTAACATTTATCAACGAATCCCGCGATCATAAGAATATGATTAAATGTACACAGTTAAATACTCTAAGCGTCACGTCACTCAGCTAAGAATAATATTACACATAAAAATTATATTGTTCAATAATGACTATAACTAATAATTGTAATGGTATGAAAGTAACTCACCACGTCTGTAGATTATTAATAGTGTTTCACTTGACAGTGAAGCACCGTAACTTACTCGAATGACGCCTATGTTCCTACTCCTCCACGAGCCCTGGTTAACTGCCCTCGTCCCCGGATCCCAAACGAATGCCACGAACCTACGCTCTCTCCAACCTCATAAAAAATCTCTCCAAGATGTTCCCATGCCTTGTCTTTACAAAACTTGCACGTGTTTTATGGATTTCTCTCGTAACAACTAACGTTCTAATAGTTTCTTTAAAGTATCACAAAAACAATGACCATCGCCTCAGGAGCCAACACAAAAGGTCTTGCTTTATCTGATTTATGGAGGGTCAAATAGCAACGATGCGAGCCAGATGCCTGCAAGTGAACGCCCGCTCTTAAATATCAAAATACCAACGTATTGAAGATGTAAATTTTAGGGCTTATTAATTTCCCATTGTTGAGTAACTTGTGTACCATCACATAGTATTCTAGAATGCCTTTCAGCTAAACCTCGATTTATCTGGGGAAAGATTGTATACATATTGAAAAATTTGACACTTTGTCCGATAGATTGTCATTGCAAATTTTCCGAAAATAAATCGAGATTCAGCTGAGTGACATTCTAGAAAAAGGGCCTACGTATCCTTTGCTCTCTAAGTAGGTACATGTCTTGGTAACCTGCTCCTAAACTACACAAATGACATTGGTTTGATCCAAAAGGTAAAAAGCTCTTCAACATAACTAACTCCAAGCAGGTACTTCCAATGAAGAAAATTATTATGTTGTTTTTTCCTTAACAGTTGTTTCTAACGTAACATTTCTGAAAATTGCTCCAGAGATTTCATCATACAAAAGGTTTAACTTTCGAACTCTTACAAAATTGTCTTTGACAATTTTGTCGTCGCTATTCCCTTGTTCAATATTTATTGTTATTAAATGGTAAGTGCTGTCAATAGCTCAGTTTATTAATTTATATACTCATACCGTACATTTCCGAGGTTTTTTTCATTACTATAGATTTTATTTACAATACCTATACTTTATCTGCTTAAGTACGAGTATATAATAATACATACCTCTTGAATCACTCTATCCATTAAAAAAACCGCATCAAAATCCATTGCGTAGTTTTAAAGATTTAAGTATACACAAAAATATAGGTTCAGAGTAAGCGTATTTGTTTTATACTATGTTGTGAAGTCGCTACAAATTTAACCTTTAGGTAAGTACCTAATCAAATAGAGTACGCGCCACGAAAGAAGTCCCTTGAGCGCGGCGTGACTGTCGCAACATGTAATGTTGCCAGTACCGTCTTTTTATTTTACCAGATCTTTATTGTTCAGATATGACTAGAACAGAAACAACAACACTCAGAAAATGTTTTAAAAAAGATGGATTGATAGATGCAACAACATATCAACTAAGAGTGATAGTGATAAAGAATGTGATAACGTATGTGACGCTTAAAATAGCGAAAGCAACTCCACTTTACTGTAAAAAAAAAACCATTATAGTGTATATAAGTCTGCAGGCTTTCACGGCCGGCGTTGCATGTAGAATATACTGCTTCCGGGCTGTTTGGCCGTGGTCCATGTGAAACTTGCGTTTTTTCACACACACATTTTTTCCCACGTATACTTCGAGAAGCCATCGAAATATTCAATCATTCCAACAACTTCAACCGAAAAAACGAGGGATTTCAGCTTCAAAATGATTGGTACCCAGCACTGAGAGCCACTCGGTATCACAGTGCAAACGACCAATCAGGATCGAGTACGCCCGCGCCACAGCGCTCGACCAATCAGAATCGAGTGAGTCGATTCCCCGCTCCGACCGTGCCTATAAATACGCCCATGATTCAAGACTTCGCATCAGTCGCAACTCAGCCGCCGGCGAGGCAAGGTCTCCGAAGTCGTCGTCGCCCGGCCCTGCACCACTGAAGATGTCGACCGCAGTGATCGACGAAACGTCTGGAACGCAAGTTTCACATGGACCACGGTCAAACAGCCCGGAAGCAGTATATTCTACATTATAGTGTACCTCATGCTATTCTCAAAAGACAAAAAAAAACACGTACTGTGCTTTTAGAGTACCTACATGTTGTGACGTGATGGGGATTTTAGATTAATTTGCCGGTATGTTTAATTCGCACTAGCGCAACATAAAAAAGGTGCTGGCAACTCTGTCATGGCCCCAACCAATCAACAATCAGTATGGCAGCGATGTCATTTTTAGTTCCGCGTTTTGTTGAGGTACTTTTTTGTGGCGTTGCCTCTAGAGTTTAGGTGACAAACAAGCGACCTCCTTGATAGGAAAAGTTTACCGTGGCCTAAGGACATGTGCATTACCATAGATTTCACAGTCGTATTGCTGACTCTGTAAGAGCATTCTAATGCTTTTCTTCAAGAATCATAACTGGGAGATTAGTTCACCACTTGAAAGTGTGTGGAATCTTCTAACTGAACATGCCAACTTCATTGTGCCCTTAATCATCTTTTTCACAAACAGCGAAATAGACTAGCTATTAGGGCTCCTTAACCAACCAATACAGTTATTCGGTGATGGGATGCTTTGTAGAATACCTACAACATTTTTTGTTTACATTAAATTTCCCCCTAAGTTTCACTGTTTCCACTTAAATTACATCAAAACATTTTGAACACAATTATTCGGCAACACCTCACAAAGAACAGTTAGGAGTATATTTTTTATTCGATTGGAATTGATGATTTTATTTGTTGCCTGAAACTGTCACAATATTATCGCAGTTCTTCTTTATTTCAAACGATAAGGCCTCCGAAATAACAACCAGTTTCAACTGTATAATGGAAATTTAACGCTTAATATTGAAGCCTACTCCATGGTATACTAATCTAGCATGTTTCGTTTAGTTACATCAAATGCAATGCAACTGAAAATTATTGATAAATTCGTAATCAATAATTACCAAAATTCGTGATGAATCAATCACATTCACCGGTGATTATAAATGATTTAATCTTAGAACCGATAAATGTCATCATTACAAGAAATCTGAGACGAAAGGTGATGGCAGAGGTTTCTGCGAGCCCTCTTTCTAACCTACGAGTATATCTATAGACGCGTATCCAGGAGCTCACTACGCTCGCTCTTGTTGCGTGGACATGAAGTTCTCTATTTTACCCCGATCGATATTGTATGTTCTGAAGGTAGTTAAATTTGTCATTGATGGGATTTTTTCACATTATCCTCAACCAATAATAATAACAGTTAATGCAAAAAAAAAATATCAAGCAAGATATGTATATTTTTAAAATGAAATAATTTATAAATGCGGGTGATGACCGCTTAAGTCAGAAGACAATCTGAAGAAAATGATAGACCGAAGATTCACTTTTTCTCGATTTTTTTTTGTGAAAATGAATATCGAAATTCATAACAATATTCCATGATGTAAATATAATAAAAAGTAATTTGAAGACAGAACTAAAGAAATCTAATTTTTATTGAATAGTGTTTTATCAATTAAATTGAAAGGTAATTCTCAAAGATATAAAAGGACAGTGCTTGTACCTTTTAAGAAACATTTTTCGATGAAATAATTATTTAGTCATTTTTAGGACTTGATACCCTTGAACCTTGTATTTGCGTCCATTAGTACAATAGCTTTTTAGTAAAAGGCAAAGCTACGGCAGCGCCGAAATAGCAGACACTCTAAAAGTCTAAACAATACATGGTAAATATCCCGATAGCTCTAATAGTAACTAATGACAGTGCCCACTGAAAAATCCTTAGTGATTAATAATACTGACTGAATGCATTTAGTGGAAATCGAACGCGCGGCCATCGATATAACAATCGAAGTTGCGCGTTAAGTTTGTACATAACGCAGTTATCCAGTTGCTTTTAGACATCTAGAAAGTTCCATGATATCCATCAATCAATCAATAAGCCCACTGCAGTCCCCTGCTGGACATAGGCTTATCCCAATGTGCGC
Source organism: Eilema caniola (assembly GCA_949126895.1). Classification (NCBI taxonomy): domain Eukaryota; kingdom Metazoa; phylum Arthropoda; class Insecta; order Lepidoptera; family Erebidae; genus Eilema; species Eilema caniola. The sequence goes on along the minus strand of OX421469.1, from coordinate 4,354,434 downwards.
CATTTCATTCGATCCTCCACCATCCGCATCCAGCCACCTTCTCAGGTCGTCAGTCTATCTGGCTACGAGCCTCCGTTTACCTTCTCGCGGTCTCCACTCTAGGACTCGTTTGCTCCAACAGCCCACTCCACTTCCGTGATATATCTGGCACAGTAGTACTACTGGTAAGGCTATACAGTAGCACTACTGCGAATAGGCCATTTTTTTTTGCTTTTATTGAGAAATTTGCATTCGTAAACCATTCTTACTAACGCTATTATGTCATCGAAATATTATAAAAATACTAGTAGACGACATTATATGAAAATATTGAATTCGGTGCTATAAAGAATAGATATTGAATACTGTAAATGTTTGCAATCTTCAAATACAATACGGCAGATAATTAAAGACATTCTTTATTATATTGAAAGAAAATATCGTACGACACAGACTGAAATGGTATATTTGGTTCAAGTCAGAATTTAAATTTTTTGTACTGGGAGGTGGTATGGTTATCACTGTGTTGCGCTTAATAGGATACTAAGTAAAATGTATTTACTTAGCCTATAGCTCAAAAGTTTCTTTCAGGAATATATTTTCGATACTTTTGTTACAGGCGATATCCGACTTTCTACTTGGCGTATTCTGTCTACCATTCACGCTGGTGGGACAGGTGTATAGACGGTTCCTCTTCGGTGCTTTCATGTGCAAACTAATCCCATTTCTACAGGGTGAGTTAACTCAGAACAGAGCTTTAGGTACCTGTATGTTTAATATTATAATATAATGTGTGGTTAATTTTTAAGCTATTGCATAGCTTCTATCGAGGGCCTTGAGCGCGGGGACCGAATCCAGAAATTCCGTAACGAAAAAACCTCACGCTGCCGAAAAGAAACGAGCGCGCTCGTTTCTTTTCGGCGCCTTCGACACGGTGTTTGTGTGCGTGCAACTAGCCGTATTAAAACGACTCTACGAAGCTCGCACGAATCGAGACGAGCTGCTCCGAAATCGGACGAATACATAAGCAGCTGTTTATGAGAAAGTATATTGGTGTATAGGTATTTATGTACAACAGTGAATAGCTGTACTTGTAAAATTTGTTTTGAATATGAATGAACAAAGTGCATTTATTATTAATGAAGAAAGTCACGAAAAAATAGTAAAGGAAAATGTGTGAGTACTCTATTTACATACATTTTATTATTATCACAAATGCAGTATTAATTTTGAATTATAAAATAATTATATATAAATATAATTATAATTGCATAAGTTGATACAAAATGCTATGCAATAGCTTTACCGCGGCAGTCCCCGAGTGCCACACGTCATTTTTTTAGTTATTACATACGTAGAAGAGGTTTTCATTGAATTGTAATTACTAGTTGTTGATTAGTTGCCTGCATAGATTCAAGAGGCAAGGGTGTTTTTTCTTCTATAATGTTCACCTTAATTTGTATTAATTAACACGACTACACCATAAAGCATGCAGCAATGCTCCCGATGGCGTAGACATTTTTCTTATAGTGCACTAAAGCCATACCTGGCGACATGATATTGAAATTAATTGTTATTATGAATGAATTATTATTATGAATGAATTATTATAATGAATTATATTGAAATTAATTTAGAAGCGTTGAGTTAAATGTACGATACTGTCACAATGTTCGTCCATTTCCGAAACGACATGACAAATCTTCTAATTTTGCAGCGTGGAGTGAGATATAAGCATGGAGAAGTCATATTTTATCCTCCGTGGATATAAGGATGTTTTACGTGCGGGAAATCCCCACGGATACCCCCCCCCCTTCGGAGCCGAAGGGGGAGGTTATGTCGGACTCGAACCGACTAAACCGCACGCCGTCTGTGGGTCGATGTGCTAGGCCGAAGGTGAGGTTGTCTTGTGACATATCCCTCGCACCCCGGCTGACCCAGGGCCATTCCTCTCGGTCTGGCCCTCCTCAGGAGGGGGGACCACGCGGTCCCCAACTCGCCCCCGGTATGGGGGGGGCGCGCATCGCCCTACGATGCGCGCCGCCGCCGTGGCCTGCTTCTGCTAGAGTGACGAGCGGCTCCACCCGTCACCCTCAGGCCCGCGCTCATGGGGGGCGGAGGTCGGTTTGCGCCCTCCGACGCCCGAGCCGCCTTCGAACGCGGCCAGCGATGTCCGCGAGTCTTTCTCGCTCGCTGCGCCGCGCCCGCTCTGCTGTCTCCTTCACGAGCATGACCTGCTCGCAGAAGGAGGCGCTGGCCGCCCACGCATCCGCGCAGCGGACCATCGCCGCGAGCAGGGTGGAGAACGTAAGCACTCTCACCCCCAGGGCCGTCACAAGCTCCCGCCTCGGCGCTTCAAACGCCGGACACTCGGTGAGCGTGTGCAGCCCCGAGTCCACGCTCGCGTCGCAGTGATGGCACTCGGGCGTTGGCTCTATGCCCATCAGATGCAGGTACCGCCCGAAGTTACCGTGTCCGGTAATGACCTGCGTCTGACGGTACGAGAGGCCACCGTGTGGCCTCTCTAGCCACTCCCCCATGATGGGTCTTACCGCCGCAATCACGGCGTGCCCTGCGCGTGGTTGCTCAAGTCGTAGCTCCCACTCGGTCACCATGGCCCTGTGGAGCCGGGACTTCTCGGCCCGAATTTCTTCGGGCTCGGGATCGAGTCCCCGCCCCCGCGCCTCCTTTCGGAACCGATAGAGTGCCGAAAGGGTCCTCGCTTCCAGGATCCACGGTGGCGATCCGGCTAGGAGACTCGCCGCTTCAAAGGATATCGTGCGGTACCCCCTGATGGTCCTGGAGGCCGTCGTCCTCTGCGCCGCGTGGAGCAGAGGCAGGAATCTGGCCCCCAGGGTGTCCGCCCATACGGGGCACCCATATAGGGCCATGGACCGCACGACACCCGCGTAGAGTCTCCTGCAGGAGTTCTCTGGGCCCCTCAAGTTGGGCAACAGCCTGCCCAAGGCATTCGCCGTTGCCACCAACTTGGGGCGCAGACTTCGGAAATGTTCTCCGAAGTTCCATCGACCGTCAAGCACCAGCCCCAGGTATTTCAACCGGTGCTTGATGTCGATGGGAGTGCCTCCCACTATAAGGCTGGCTCCCGGGTCTGGCCTGCGCCGAGGGCCATGAAAGAACATGGCCTCGGACTTGTGCAAAGCCACCTCGAGACCCAGCCGCCGGATCCGTTCCACGACTTGAGCAACCGCGGTCGTGGCCCTCAGGGTCGCCTCGCGGTGTGTAGCCCCGCCCACCGTCACCAGCGTGTCGTCCGCGTAACACGTGACGGTGGCACCGTACGCGAAGTCACCGCGAAGCACCCAGTCGTAACCGATGTTCCACAGCAGCGGCCCAAGGACCGATCCCTGTGGAACACCGCACGACATCTCGCGCCTACCGACTCCGGTCGAACTCGGGTAGACGACGGCTCTCCCCGTCAGGTATGCCCCGACTATGCGGCGGAGGTAGAGAGGCACATCGTGATACACGAGCGCCTCTCTGATGCAACTCCAGGGCAAGGTGTTAAACGCGTTGGAGATGTCCAAGGACACCGCCAACATCACCTCGCCCCGAGCGACCGCATCCTCCGCCAGAGTCCTCACACGCATGATGGCATCCACAGTGGAACGCCACCGGCGGAACCCGAACTGGGTATTCGCCAGGTCCGGCCCCACTCTAGAGAGATGCTCGACGAGGCGCTTGGCAATGACTCTCTCGAAGAGCTTGCCCACCTCGTCGAGCAGCACTATGGGCCGGTACCCGGACGGCTCGTCCGCCGGGCGCCCCATCTTGCGGATGAGGACCAGTTTCCCCGTCCTCCACATCTTCGGAAACTGGCCCCACTCCAAACATGCGCTGAGGAACCCTCTCAGTCGGGGTTCGAGACCGTCTTCCCCTAGAGCTAGGACCCACGCGCGGCCTGGAATGCCGTCGGGTCCCGGGGCGGTGTTCTTTTTGGCTCCAAGCCTTCGCACCGCCAGCTCTAGTTCTACCCGAGTGACCTCGGGCACATCGTCGTCAATCACCGCACCGAGCGCCATAGGCGACCGAGGCGGCGGAGCCATCTGCGGCGGAACATGTTCCGCTCGCGCCGGGAACAGGGTTTCGACCACTCCCCCGAGCAGAGCCGGCTCGAGCACCTGGGTCAGCGGAGGGGCCCGGGGGCGCAGCTTTTGTCTTACCATAAGATAAGGCCGCCCCCATGGGTCCCGCTCCAGCGTCTCCAGGAGCTCCCGGTAACAAGCGGCCTTGGACCGCTTGATCTCCGCTCGGAGGGCATTCCTGGCCTCCCTGTATCCCTCGTGCAGCTCCGCCAGTCGGGGCTCCGAGTCTGCGGGACGGCTACGCCTCCTACGGAATCGAGCCCACCGGCGGTGCGTGATCACGCAGGCTTGACGCAGCCTCGCGATCTCCGCATTCCACCAGTAGACCCGACGCCTCGGATTATAGGCTGGAGCCCTAGGCATACCCGCATCGCAGACACGTGTCATGGCCTCCCGGAACCACGCCGCTTCATCGTCGACATCGACAGGCCTGTCCGGCGCAATGGCCCAGGCCTGTACGATGGCGGCCTCCAGGAGGTCCTCCCGATTCAGTCGCCCCAGCACCCAGCGCGGCTCGCGTTGGGCCGTTGCGACCGGCGCAGCCCCCGCGGGAGGGGAGACATCCAACCGAACATATCGGTGGTCCGACAAAGTCTCCACCTCCGCGACGACACGCCAGTCCCGCACGCGAAGTGCCAGGGAAGCGCTCGCGAACGAAAGGTCTATGATCGATCTGCGCTCCCCCGACACAAACGTGGCTTCGGCCCCGCGATTCTGGAGAACTAGACCGAGGGTATCGGCCCAGGTCTCCAGAGCCCTGCCTCGCGCGTCCGTGCGCCGGGAACCCCAGGCCACAGACCAGGCGTTGAAATCCCCGAGCACGAGAACCGGGCGAGGTGTACTGGCATTGACGACGTCGGTCAGCCGCTCCAGCGACCGCCGATAATGCCCGATTAGTCGGTGAAATCTCGGCGCGAAATAAACGGCCACGACCGCAATCTCCCCTACACGCGCCGCTACGATGCCATGCTCCCTTGCGATTACTACAAGAGGAGGGGCACCCGCAGCGGCGTTATGCACCAGTGCCGCCAAGCCATCCAGGTCGACCACCCAGGCGGGCCCGAGTGGTCGGTGAGTGTATGGCTCGGCGACAGCGGCGACGTGTATGGACCACTGTGCCATGCTCTGGAGCAGAAGTGCCTGAGCATCGACACCGTGGCCCAAGTTCGCCTGCAGGATGCGGAGCTGGGGATCCATTATGGAACCATCTCCGCATCCCGCCCCGAACCATTGGCGGAACGCCCGCCTCGCGGCTTCGGCTCCCCGCGGGTGCAGGCCTTGCTGCCAAACCTGTGGTCGGCCGGCTTGCCCTCCGCCGCACACCTAAAACAGTGCGGCGGAGCCTCGCAACTACCGGCCCTATGACCGGTTTGGCCGCAGCGGAAGCAACGGTCGCCGACCGTCACCTCCGCCGTGCACTGCACTCCCACGTGGCCGACCGACAGGCACCTGAAGCACCTGGCCGGTCGGTCCTGTAGGAGGCGTACCCGCACCCCTACAACTCCGCCCACCGCGAGGGTCCGCATGTCGGCAGCCGTTTGGGCTGCTGCGATGGGGCAGCCGACAACTACTGCCCCCTGTCCGCGACGGCCGTAGCGGATTGCTCCGACCTTGACCGCTTCAGGGGGGCAGCCCCCGGCCTCCGCCACGGTGACCCGGATTTCGTCGACCGTGATGGAGTCGTCCAGGTCCGAAATGCGCAGCTCTGCGCACTTGATGGGCCTGGACACCCGGACGTCGGCTGCGTCGAGCGTCTCCCTCAGCCTAGCCGCTATGGCATCAGCCTTGGGACCGCTCGAAGCGCCAGGACGTAGATGAGCCGGGCACCCGTCCGAGTGTGTGTCACTCGGAGGGTCCCCGCCACGTCGAGGGCCCTCATATCGATGAGGCCCCTCGCCTGCTTCACCAAAGCAGTGTACTGCACGCCCCTCTCCGCAGCCTCCGGTGTCATCGTTAAGACGACAGCGGTGGTGCGGGGGACGCGCAGCACTCCTGGCGCTGCCTTCGCAGCAGCCTGGGCCTTCTTGGCCCTTTTGGCTGCCTTCTTTTTGGCGTTCCGCCTTTTCCTGGCCTCGCCGACCACCTCCCAGCCCCCCGCCGGTGCGGAGCTGGTGGAGGCAGCCGGGGCCGGAATTGGTGTCGGTGCCGGGGCCGGGGCTGGGGCAGAGGACGTTTTTCCCCTGCCCTTCCCCTTTCCCTTGCCCTTGGCACGCCCGGCCGGCGCGGCGATAGTAGCCGGAGCGGGAGCATCAGCAGGCGCAGTGGCAGTGGGGCCACCGCGCGTGGCGCCCCTCTTTACCGCTCCGGCGTACCCCCCGGTCAACGACGCCAGGGGCGGACGGTGGATGGAGGCCATGATGGCCTCCAGACAACACTGCGTCCGCTCCTCATGAGCCGCCTGCCGCGCCTCCTGTGCCGCCTGAGCCGCCGCCATCCGCTTTTCCATGGCGGCCAAAGCCGCCATGCAGGCCTCCAGTGGGCCCGACGGCTTTGCAGGCTGGGTCAGCTCCAGCCTTCGGCAGCACAGCGGCGAAATGTCCCGCTCTTCCGGCCGCTCGGGCGACTCGTCCCGCAGGGGCGACCTCGATCGCGCCGGCGACGTCTGCCCTCTGATAACCTCTGACCGCGTGACGCGCCCTTCCGGCAGCCTGATGAGCTCGACCCGGCGTTGGCCCAGCTGGGACCGCTCCTCGCGGGCCTCAGCCAGTTCCGCCCTCAACAGGTCGAACTCATCTACCAGGCGCCTCACCGCCTGACACAATCGGTCCTCCTCCATCCCCAGAAGCTCTGCGCGGGCCACAATCAACCCTTGCAGAGCCTCCCTTGCTTCCCGGGATGTTCTTTCACCGGGAGAGGGCGCCGCCGAGGTGGAGGAACTCGGCGGCGCTGGGGCACCCTTCGGGACCGGGGTGCGCGCCTCAGGAGTGGGCCGCTTGCCGCCCCGCGCTTTTCGGCGGCTGACCGCTAGCAGCTTGGGCGGGGGGGGGGGCGCAGCATCTCTTCGCCACTGTGGATGCTGTCGCTGGACGACGAGTCGGTGAGCGTGAGCTCAAGGTCCGACTCCGTCTTCGGTGGGCGAGGAACTTTTTTTCTGGCGCACCTCTTACGCCATATAGCCTTTCGGGTCTGCAGTCCCACCGGGCTGCTGACCCTGCTATCAGTGGCGGTGTCGAAGTTCTCCGACACCGCCTGGGACGCGACTTCCGCGTCTAGGTGCTGCGCAGCCTCTGCGCAGACTATTTCGCTCGGTTTTGGTTTTTGTTTTGGGTTTTTTGTGTTCAGTTTCTCCATGTTGTTCCCACGATTAGAACCGTACTGATTACACTTCCTGGGTGACGGCCATTCCAGGAAGCGGGGTATATACTGTGGAGGTCCCCCGGTATCCACAGGTTTTAAGCGACTTCGCTGTCGGGTTTTCAGACTTTTCCTTGTCGTGGGCCGGCCAATTAAGGCAAGCCCCGCGGCCTCCAGGATATCGGCGTTCCCGAGTGTGGCTAACACTCAGGTCGTTGTCGATATCTCGGAGGTTACGCGATGCGGGGGAGTAGCCAACTCTCCCAACGCCGACGGTGGCACGAATGCCCGTCAGCCCCTGCGCGAGCAGTAGGCCGACCCGTCCCCGGATCCAGCGGATCCCATCGCCTCTCCCGTGTCTCCTCTGCTAAAGCAGAGGGGTACCAGGAGCGACGGCTAGCCCTAAAAAGGGCTGTTGAGGTGGGAGGAACCCTACGGATCCCTCCCCGCGGGCCTTGCAGGCCCGCCATACCACGACCCCCTCGTGCAATGGGGTCAGCTAGCCCTTACAAGGGCTGTTGGAATGGAAGGGTATCCTACGGACCCCTTCCCGCGGGCCTTGAAGGCCCGCCATCCCACGACCTCCTCGTGAGGTCAGCCGTTGGGTTATTCGTCAACGGCCAACAGAACTCCCAAGGTAGGAGTCTGTTAGCCGTTGTCCAGGGTGCACCAGCCCCCCCGCTTCCGCTCCCCAGGACCGCGGTCCAAAGGGGGAAGAAACGGAGAAGCCGACGTGGAGGTTACCCAACCAGCACCCCGATATAAGGATGTCATAATACTCAACTATTCACCGCTACTATAGGAGAACGTCTAAGTTTTTGGAATGAGCTTGAAGAGGAATATATTAGTAATTTTTTGTAGAACTACTCTGTGATAGCTATGATAAATGAATTTGCATTTAAGTCACACCTTGTACAAAAAACAAATAACCTTTATCAGAATATTAAAAGCGAGAAGCGGAAAAACGGAAATGAGTGACGATCCGTTCATTACTCATTTCCGTTTTTTCGGCTTTCCGCTTTTGAACGGAAATGATGGTAGAAAAAGTAATGAAAAAAAAAGATGAAGGCATATGCGCGCACATATCAAAACAAATCAATCTTTCCCGCTATTGCGAAAAAAAATCATAATGCGTTTTCACTTTTGAAGTTATAGTTGCTATTTATTTATTAAAATGACTACAAGTACTAGTTATGAAGAAAATGATTTATGTTGTACAACGTCCGATATATGATGTGATGGATGTGAAGCCCTTAACGTTACGGAAAGTTTACGACCTGAAAACTGCAAGGGTAAATATATATTTTAGTATTATTTTATTCACAAGAGTGTTGAAAAACAACGTATGATACACGTGTGTATTGATGATTACCGTCCTCAGCTCTCTTAAGACCCTCAGCTAATGGCTCGGATCTTAATAGCGCCTTAGCGATAATCACCAACTTTACACACTTGTACTATAATGTACCTACTATTAACCTGCATTATTACATAGATACATATAATAAAACCCCGGAGGGGTAGGCAGAGGAGAATATTTCACCAACTATGATTTGAGTCGCATGTATTAGAGGACTATAGGCTGTTTTTTAATTTCAGATAGTAAGATGACATTACCTGTGTTGGTATTGCAATTAAAAAATAGTCATGTGCCACCAGTATCGAAAGTCGTCGATAAATAAAATTTAGTACAGATTTTTGTAGGTTATTTTATAGTTAGCTTAATACGTATGGATAGTGTACGAAACTAAAAAACTTTTAAATTTTAACTTTTTTTTTAAATATTATAAAGATAAACCACTCGTTAGGCTCTAGGCCACAAACATTGTTGATAGTTTCGAGCACGTCACTAAGCACTAAAAGCTGGTATAATTGTTTCACAATTTGGCATTTGCAGTTGTCAATTTACTGTCTCTTATATATAAAAATGAATTGCAATTCTGTTAGTCGCCCCCTAAAATCCAACCACACGTCCTGATCGTCCATCTGAATCTCGTGGGGGGCGGACACACGGAAACAAATTTACTGGCGTGGCTAACGTGGCTCTGGTACACTTGACATTGGCGTCTCGCCATAAAAAACTGTATAATACATTAACGTGATAATCGATTGATAACTTGATATTGGCGGAGTTGCGGCGATTTGCTGCAGAGGCCATTTTGAAAAAGAAAGAAGAATTCTGCTAGTCTCGCTAAAACTTGAGAACGGCTGAACCGATTTGGCTAATTTTAGACTTGAAATATTTGTAGATGTCCAGGCAAGGTTGAAACGGTGAGAAAATATGGAAAATTACTTTATTTTTATTGATTCTGAGGCGGTACGAAGTTTGCCGGGTCAGCTAGTCTGAAATAAAAAAAATGTACAATAGTGGGGATTTTGCGACAAACATTGTGTGTGTTACTGTTGGATGAAAAACAGCCCTATTCCTGCTTTACTCAACCAATTGCTATCTAACAATCGTAAGGTCTTAAGTCTTCCGAAGACCTTTCGAACAAAAAACCACATCGAAATCCGTTCACTAGTTTCCATTTAATTGAATTCCAAATAAGATATATTTGTGTTCAATTTATTTTTTATATCACTTATGTGGCAGACTGGCACACGGCCCACCTGATGGAAAGTGATTAACGTGGCCTATGGACGTGTGCAACACCAGGGGCTTTACACTCGCGCTGCCGACCCTGAAGAAACCTTCGAATGCCCTTCTTGAAGAACCCCATGTTTTAGTCGCTTGGGAAACGCACAGCAGGAAGTTCATTCCACAACATGAGCGTGGGATGAAGTTCCTTTCAAACCGCACGGTACGCACCGTTTTCGGTCGCAATGTGTGAGGATGAATTCCCTGACTATGGCAAGTGCTGCGATGATAAAATGTAGCTGTGGGCATCATGTCAAACAATTCATCTAAGCACAGACCATTGTGTAAGCGGTAGAACCCACACAGAGAGGCAAAGCCCCTCCTGAGGCTGAGAGATTCCACGTCGTCTGCCAGTTCAATATCGTTACTTTAACATTTCTTAAGTATTTTTATATATCTCCAATATAAATTATGTAATAATTATAATATAATAATTGTAAAGTACTCAAATAAAAGTGGCCATTCTTCCACAGCCGTATCCGTATCAGTGGACGTATGGACGCTAGTCGCTATATCACTCGAGCGATACTTTGCAATCTGCCGACCCCTTAAATCAAGAAAGTGGCAGACCCAGTGTCACGCTTACAAGATGATCACCACAGTCTGGATTCTGTCCATCTTACTGAATTCACCAATACTCATAGTTTCTACGCTTCAACCTATGAGAGGCAATGGTGAGTATACTTCATTGAATATATCTTCTTTCTTTTTAATAGTTACATTTATCAGATTATAAATAAACATATAGTTACAACATTCTACACATCGCTATTTAGACCCATTGTAAGAATAGTTCAACTAGCTTGTGTTCTGAAATCTAGAATATATCTACATGCATATTATACATTGAAACAGCCAAACCAATACTTACAAATACACATATATGCACATAAATATTTGAACTGATCAAGTATCGAAACCGCGCCGTAACAGAGGCCGTCACAGAATACCTAATATCCTTGCTGTAATCGCTTGCTTTAAACTAATGTTCATGAGTATTATACAAACATGTAAGTGTGTATCATAAGTAACTACATTTCCGTACCAGAAGGGTGGATCTGTGCAATTCGCGGTTAGGTCTATGTTGTCAGTTTGCTTATTTGCCACAAGGCTGTATCTGGCGAACAGTAATTGTTAGCCTGTCGATATTCGCACGTAATATTGCTATCATGGCTATTATTATAGGGAAAAAAAAAATAGATAACCTAAGAGCATATCTTTAGTGACGTTAGGAAATTGTAATACAGAAAAGCACTTTTATTTTCAATGTATATAAACATGAAAATTCTGTTAAATTCTATCTTAAATAGAAAGTCAGAATATTATAGATACATACCAATATGTTAGTTGATACGAGATGTTTCGAATAAGCAAAACTAAAAAAAAATATCGTGCGGCTAAACTACTGCTTTTATTTAATTATTTTTGGTGGTAAATATTTTTACTGATCCCACAGTCAAATCGATTGTACAGTCTTGTGGGACAATTTATTAGTTCATAAGCCTGAAGACTTATAGTATGAAAATAAAATGTTTTACAAACAAATTTGAGAGTTCTTAAATTGTTTCTCAGGAGTACGACTCGGGAGCAAACCTTCAATTTCGTATACGTCTAATAAAAATAATATATATACATACATTGTACATACATGCTACTTTATCCCCGGATTGTTAGGCAGAGGTGAACCCTTATTTCACAAATCAATGCATTCAGTCTCACCAAGAGCCATGATTATGATTCCGAAGCCACATACGACCACTGCCGACGCATGCAGCACGTACATTACTTGTCAAGCTTCGATTCATCATCATTGAGAAGCCGCAATTAATTACGCTATCTGCTGCGTTCGTCTACAGTTGTCGTATGCGATCGACTTTGGAATCGTACCTGGGCTTTGTATATCTGTCTGATATTAAACAGCCCGAACCCTTAGTCGCCTTGTAGGACACTGCATGGGAAGAGATGGGGTGGTCCTTCAAATTTTTTACTTTGTCGGAAACCATGCAACGTACAATATGAGTTATGTATTTTTTTTGCATTTTTTGACATCTGGATGTTTCTGTTTAATGCACATAATGTGAATAGCTGACACAAGTCAACCTCTTCTGCTAGCTAGTACACCTGGCAATTTACGACCTAGCAATTCACGGGTTTTGGACACGACATTCGCTGCCACAATAGCCAAAGTGAATAAAATCGGGAGAGTAGATCAGAATCATAACACAAGCTTGATATCTGCTCTGCTTTGCCATTCTTAGGTTACCCTATACTACAGAAATTCGTTGAACCGTAAATCTATCTTATTCAGCCAGCGAGCGAAGCAAGCGAAAATCTCCGCTTCGACAAAGAGGCCGAATTTGCTTTTCTTCTTTCTTAACTGATTTAATTTTCTACAAAATTGGCACACGTGTTTTTTGGTTAAATAAACTTTTGTCTAAAGATTTTTTAATAGGATGAAGGAACTTTAAAAAAAACTCTAGACCAAAGCTTTTTTGGCTGCAACGTCAAGGATATATTTCCTCATAGGTTATTGTAAAAAAAAGGCGTGCTCGCGAGGTTTACTGGTCACAGAACTACTATTCATTACACTAATATTTTCAAAGGCGGCTTAATTATTTTTTTCTTTCTAGCTTTCAAATGCCGTGAAGTTTGGTCAAACGCTGAACTGGAGCGAGTCTTCAACCTGGGGCTGGACGTTGGTCTGCTGCTGGTGCCTTTCTTCATTATGTCATTTGCATACTCACTGATTGTCACCAAGCTGTGGCGGGGCATGAGGCATGAGATACAGCATAACTTCAACTGGCAACGTCATCGTAAGTAGAAAGCATTTTCTACTGTTTGTTAAAGGGCCTATGTAAGTGTAAGTGGCAGCAATCATTAACCAATGTCATACCACAGATATACAATAAAGATAACGGGAATTAAAGCGATCATGTGTTAGGTGCTTTATGTAAGCCTTTGATTGCTTGACGTTCCGACCGGGTTACACCGGCCGTGGTCACAAGCTGACTGGCTCACCGGTGCACGCACGCCGTCTTCGAGTCCGTGAGGCAGTAGGTTTTACCCTCACATTTTCGATATTTTCTTTTCGCCATGTACCGTCACATACGACACTCACAGTGTCCCTGTTCTATAAGCAAACTGTCCGGTGACTATCCGACTGCGTAGAAAAGCGAGGTTGCATGTTTTTTATCACTTGATTCCATGTTTCCACACCAAACCACAGATACTGCCAAAAATTACATTCTGTTTTAGACTTTACTCTTGTGCTATTAAATTCTAAAAATGAAATGGTATTTTGTAGAGTGAATGAAAAATCTAATTAAATCATTTTCATTTAATATTGGAACTTTAAGTCTGTTTATCAGCAAAGACTAAAACGTAATTACTTGGTTACTGTTAACTGGGTTTAATCGGGGCCTAGGTTTGTCGTAATTAACAATTTTACATCGGACATTTTGAGTTTAATTATACAGTAACTGTTGCCCATGTTATGTAATAATAATATATTTTAATTATTCGTGTTTAGTAGTTGCAGTATTCGTACTTTATGGTGACCGAGAGGGTTTGAAGGGCAATTGCGGTTAGCGGTTTCTAAAATATGTAGAACATCCCTTAAATTATCCCAACTGTGAAATTACAATTTATGTACAGTTGACAAAGAAATTACACGTTTTCATACAACGTAATGTTCAAAGAGAATACAAGTAACGACAATAAGGCCATCCCATCTCGGTTTTATACGCAAATATCTACTGGGGAATTAAATATAATGTATATTATGTGGGTTTTATGCTTATCTCTTTTGCCGAATATATACCTCAGGACATTTAGACCTAAGTCGCGAAACAAACAAGGCCAAGGAATCTATACTTGGTGAATTTGAGCTCGTCTACCTGCCGTAACTCCCCGTGCTATCCTCAGAAGATACCCTAGTAACGTGTACTGCGCGTATAAAGCACATTTTAGATCCAAAATACATATATGTCCCGAGGTATAGCCTGATGGTCCATTAGACGATTTTCACACAGACCGCGAACCCATTCGCCTTGCGGACGACTGAGCTTTATTAATACTAAAAGCTTAAGTAAGTTTCCATTTGTGAATTTGTCCTATAGAGCTTCTAGGACAGAAACTTGTAAATTGTATATTGCAGTGAATATAGTAAAGTACAACTAATAGGTTACTATAATCTAATAAACTGTGCAATTTTTTTTTTATTGTAACAGAACTTCAATTTTACGGCGATGCATTTCGAAACGTGACGGATGTTGCATCATGCTAAATAATTTAAAAAACTTAAGCTATCACAATAAAATTAAAACTAGGTATAATTTATAGGTACAGTCAACTACAAAGAGATGTATCCAATTCATTCTTACAAAATAATGTACCACTGCAATTGTCACTATGAACTAACCAAAGATTGTGACAAACATGGTATCCACCGAACTTGACAGTAACATGTATGCGCCTAAACGCAATAATTATGTATCCCACTACATTTCCTGTGATATGTACACTTACAATCTTAATAAAAAATGTATCCAAATACTGTGAAAGAAAATTATATACATTTAATGTTCCAAAGAAATGTAACCATAGTAAAAAGGATGTACGAATTTCGAAGTGCTACCAAAAACAAAAAAGGTTCTTCTCTGAAACTTCCATTTAAAAATAAATTCATAACAAACACATTTATAGAGTTTGACTTATCTTAAATCCTATCGAAAACCTATGGAAATTGATGGTACAGAATTGGGATTCGACAGATATAAGGAACTAGCTGTTGCCCGCGGCTCCGCCCGCGTGGATGTCGATTATCGCTATCCCGCTTTTCTGTTGAAATTTTGCCTGAATTTTCTTTGCTATAAACCTCACGGAGCCCGAGACCTTTCCAACGAATGCAAAACCGTGGAAATCGGTTCGTGCGTTCTGGAGTTATAGCGTCAGGAAGGAAAACCCGACTTATTTTTATATAGTGGATGTACAAAATTTAAAAGAACATGTGTATCACCTATGAGCCATGAGTCGCAGATGCAATTTTTGTAAAAAATGCGTTCAGTCTATGCGTAACCGGCTAGAATCCGTTATACAAGCTGAAGGTAGTTATACTAAATTTGAAATTGACCTTAAAACGAGTATAATTATAAGTTTCGACGTTTATTCAAAGGGATATATTTGTTGTTTTTTGTCATCTTACGTGTAAGTTATTTACTAATAAAAATAAATGATAACAGCCTTTTTTCTTTTATCCGTCATCCAATACACGTGTTATGAATAATATTTTGCCATCGGTTTTATTCGGAAAAGTTCTTATGTACTGTAGGACCATCGCGATGCGTCAAATCCAAATTCTTTCTTCCGTGGTCAAATCTTTTGTTTTGCAATTATGTCAATAATAGGAACATTAAATTTTCTTTGACAGTATTTGGATAGATTTTTAATTAAGATTGTAAGTGTACATATCACAGGAAATGTAGTGGAATACATAATTATTGCGCTTTACGCGCATACATTTTACTGTCATGTTAGGTGGATATTACGTTTGTCACAATCTTTGGTTAGTTCATAGTGACACTCGCAGGGGTACATCAGTATGTAAGATTAAATTGGATACATATCTTTGTAGTTGACTGTACAAGAAGGCCAATTACAAGTTTGAGTGCTTGAGATCGAACAAGAAAAGGTTTCATGTAAAATGTATATTTTTAAAAAACACATTGAATGAGTCCTAGTAGATGCCAATCGGTTCAGTAGTACTAAGTTGCAAAAAACCACAGTTTTGGGGCGAAATTTTGCAAGTCATTCGAGTTCGAGTTCCTCTATTTTCAGTATGTTTTGGATATTATTTCATTTTTAATTGACTTCAAAAAACGTGGAGGTTCTCATTTTATCCGCTATTTTTTTTTGCATGTTTGTTACGCGATATCAGAGCCAGTTATGACCGAAATTTTATTATTCTTGCGGTGTTGGATAGGGTATACCGTCAGGGGGTCCCATATCCCAGAAGTCCGGATCTGATGCTGTAATCCTGGCGAAATTGAGGGAAAAACTTCAAAATTACAGGACAACGCGCCTACTTAATTGTATTAGTAATTATTTGTTTAATATCTTTTCGTTTTCAAAAACCAAATGCCCAGGCGCTTTCTTTTAAAATGTCAGTAATATGTTAATTTATAAAATACAACCTTCATTTCAACTTAACGTGGCTTTTATCAGTTTTAATACGTGTTATAAGAGGCTCTCGTAGGGAGTATATTCCCCAGTAGAACCATATATTTTGCTACTATATGTAATCAATATCGTGTCACAGCTTTCATAAAAAATATATTTCTGCTGAAGTTGGTGAACTGAAAGTATCTATAAATCTTTTTCAAAAAGAAAATCAATATGCGTTTTCTATTAAAATTACACTCAGGATCTTGAGGAATTCGCGGGTAACCCTCAATTTGTAGAAAAAAAAAAATTAATAATAAGTTTTCAAATAATCGGTTTTAATGTATTGCCTTTTCAAAAAAGGTGTGTATCATAAACATGTACCAGACTTAAAGTATACATTAAACTAAAAGTACCAGATCAATCAGTCAACAGAAATAGGGTATAATTTTAATTAATGATCTGCGAAGAAGGTTAATTGCCTCAATCTAAAATATGATGATGATTGTGTAGTAATGATGAGCGGTAGCTGTCCACAAACTCCAGGGTCCAAAACTTGATAAAACAATGATGATTTAGAGAAAAAGAATATGGACATTGTTAAAAAAGAGCGGGCTCTTTCACGAAATCAACTAGAGGAAGGTGAATTGCAAGTTTCAAGATAAACGGTTGTTTTTGTTAGAAGTCGGTGCCAACTTTTATTGCAGTGTCTGACCTGTTATAATGCCATCAAATTAGGTATGAAAACTTGATGAGGTAGGGGTGGCCTATCATGCTTAGCTATATTTTTTACCTTTTTGACTTGACACCGACTTCTGAATTGTTTTGATCGATATCTCATTTTATTGCATAATGGTAGATCAGGCACAGCAAGTAAAGTTGGCACCGACTTCTACTTCCGTTTCTAACAGTTTTAAAATCTCTAAATTGTCTCTCTAAATTCAGTTGTTTCAAACTTTTTTTACCTATTTTGTTTTGAAGTCAGTTTTTTTCAATAATTTATTTTTATTATTAAATTGTTCTTGACCAACAGTGACGAGAGACAACAGTTGTAAGAATACCCACATGCTGCCAACAACACCGGTTATAAAAAGCAATTCAGAAGACCTTTATTGCAAGAAATGGTACCAAAAGCCTTCAAAGGTAAGTCGAGAATAGATTTGAAGTACCAATTTTACCAAAGTACGAGTAGACAAATGTCTACACGATTTTCTTTTCCTTTTATATTTTATGTTTACGGCAAACTTGCTGCTAGCTGTAAGTTTGCTATCCTATTTCCTGCCAGTATTATTAACGTGGAAGTTTGTGAAGATGAAAGGTGTTTGCAAGTTTAGATATTCGGATTCAATTACGCTCTAACGGCTGAAAGGAACGTATTTGATTGAACTTTGTAGGTATTTCCCCTTCAGGCGTATTCGTAACTAGTTGCGGTTAAAGTTGATTTATTTCCTCTTTTGCAAGCAGTTATGAAAATAAGTGAAGCTATTCCTTAAGCATAACTAGGTATCTCAATAATAGTGCTGTTAATAAGAAAGAAATTCTGGGATGTTAACGAAAAACTTAAGAAAATATTTCATTTGTACAAAAAACTCTTTTTGGAGAACTACAGGTATATAGTGCCTCACAAAAGTTCTGATTGCAAAGTGCTGTACATTTTTATTACTACCATTAGAGTAATATTCTGCAAAAAATAATATAAAAATCAGCCATACTATATGGTACGACAGGTAGCAATGGGATATAGTACATTTCAGGTCGGCCAGTTCTTAGATATATTATGTATTGTCTTTCACTCTCCCGAACGCCATACAGGCG
The DNA here is from genome assembly GCA_949126895.1 of Eilema caniola. Classification (NCBI taxonomy): domain Eukaryota; kingdom Metazoa; phylum Arthropoda; class Insecta; order Lepidoptera; family Erebidae; genus Eilema; species Eilema caniola. The sequence continues at coordinate 4,336,443 of OX421469.1, read as the reverse complement.
GTCTGATTAGCCGTAGTAGTTGCGTTCGTCAGTGGGCATCGTATCTCTACAGGTAAATATCATTTTCTTAAATTATTTCAAGAAACTTCCTTACTTTATTGTCACTTAAATTGAACTTTTTGTCACGTGATCTCCAATTGCCAGACTATTTTATGGCTGCTTAAACTATGCCAGATGCTATTCAACTTGTGCCGATATTTGTCATCAAATATTGAAAATTAAATTTGATCCACTGCTCCGTTACCAATTGAGCTGAAATTTTGCATACATTTGTAAATCACGTGATAATGCAATATTATCATGACATGGTGCTGATATGCTAGCTGGAAGGTATTCATTGGAAGTCAGTAACAAAACGACGCAATCCCTTTGAGTTTAGGCTAGTTTGTGTTTCAACGGTAACCAGGGTCCGATGATGGACCTGGGATGTGATCATAGTAACTCTGTAATGAAACGACGCAATCCCATCGTATCTAGGTTCGTTTGATTCTTCTTGACGAGGTCTCACCTGCAGGGCTAACATGCGCGCGTCGTCAACTATCTCGAATCGAGATGAGATATCATCTCGAGTCTTCTCAAGCGAAGAAACGTCGACATATTTTGTCGCTTCAAACTTTTTAAATTATTGTCTATGGCATATAATGCCACCGATTTTCAGTGATTATTGTCTATGGCATATAAAGCCACCTTTTACACGGTTCGATTTACAGTGATTGACTAAGAATTAAAAAACACAAATATTTTTCTTCTCTTTTTACACTATGAGAAATGACAGAGAAAGTGCATTGTTAGGATCTCTATGGTAAGATATAAAAGAAAACCTCTATGAATATATAAATGCCAACATGAACGTCAATAGTCTTCTAACCGCCTAGAAAAAGTTTTTTTCAGAAAATCAAAGTTTATTTTGTTGGTTTTTACCTAATAACGATTGAAATTCGCTGTCGCGAAGATTGAATGGATCGCACGGTATTCAATCAAATAATAGTGAACACGTCCCGAATGCGTTTCCTTTCAAGTTTTCTTTTCTCACGTTCCTCATATATACTTACCGCTATTTTCAGCACAAAGGTACTAAATTTTGATCCAAAACTAACCAAGCACAAGAAAAGTTTACACGAGATAACTTCTCGTCGACCAAATGAAAGACGGGAGACGAAACATTTTAAATGTCAAAATTCGAGTAAATAAGGGCACGTATGTTACAATTTGCAGACACTAAGTAGAGATGATTTCTCGAAGTCAAGTTATGTTGACATCTGACAAAACGCCATAAACACACATAAAACGGCAAAATGCCTCGAGATAGCTATCTTGAAGCGCGCATGTTAGCCCTGCATGTTACCAACAGTCGATATATCGACATAAAACAGCAAAATGCCTCGAGATAGCTATCTCGTGGCGCGCATGTTAGCCCTGCTGGTACCTACACTTCATTTTTTATGTCCCTAGGATATTATTTAGTACAAAGGTAGTTTACTTGTGAAATACGGGCGAAGAAATATTAACTGAAATTTGAAATGCAATTTCACGCTTAAATTGCTAAAGGCAATGACTAGGGGAGCAATGTAATAGAAAATGGGCAAGTGGTATTAAGCGTGAATGAAATAAAACGTGTTTTGTAACTAAATAAAAAAGGTATCTTAGTTTTTATGCTATTAAATCGGAAAACACGCATATCAGAAGTCTATTAAGCAGTTCACTAACCAAACACCTTTGGGCGCCTATTCAGATCAACAAAGTTATAAGTCTTATTCAAACTAATCTTTACCAGAAAGCCAATATAAAATTTATGATTGTTTTGAAATGAGACATAAGCTTGGAAATGTAATATTTATTCTAGCGTGCTATTCAAACAAATAAACATGTTGCAAATGCCATTACCTATCTTTGTATGCATGCAATAAGAATTAATAGGAAGATAATAATATATGTTCGTAAGTGTGTGTACATACATTAAAAAAAAATTACATCATAATGAAAATTGTATTGTTAACAGGAGCAAGAGCAGCGGGATGATGCTGAAAATAAAAGCACTCAGTCGTATTGCATGCACGCCGTCGACTTGGAGTTCAGACATGTCGTCAGATCGACGCATATCGATAAAAGCATAGAAGCTAAAAGGAAAGTAAGTATATTATTTACGTGACGCTTTACGTACCCTTTGGTAAATAACTACCAATAGCATGAGAGATGATGGCACTCAACCTAGTTCGATGAGATTACCAGATGATACTGTTATCCACAGAATTTGTATGATCTTTCAGAAAGACCTTGTCTTTTTCTGGTCTTTCGATCATGTGAAATAACAGTGACTACAATATAGTGTTCTTCGAAAAGGGCATTGAAAGGTTTCTTCAGGGTCGGCAGCATGAGTGTAACACCCCCGGTGTTAAATCTCCATATGTAAATTAAAAAAAAAATACACCGAAAATATCAAATCCATCCGCGCTACAAGTGTTCAATCGCTGTAGCAATCACTTACGCCAGTGTTGAGAAATTGCAGCAGTGGTCTTTTAGATAAGGGTCATCGTATAATATTAGATACAGTACCTACTTTTTTAATATTTTTAAAATTAGTTTTTCGTATCCTCACCAAGTTTTTAGCCTTGCAGCATAGCCATTTTGTTTTAACCCATTAAAAACGCGTTTAATGATATTGATATATACCTATGTTATAGACCAAGTGATAAATTAGACATTATGATAAGTTGAGAGTTAAAATAATCAGACTCAGATTTATGGTGACTCAACTACGGTACATATAGGGATGGGTGGCTTTAAAAAAAAACCACTAAGGCTAAAGCGGAGGCTCCGCTCCCGCCTAAGCCTTCTAACCTATATCTATCTATGTCGAGGCGTGCATCATAATGCCCGATTTATCCCTTGGACCATAACATATAATATATCATCTGGTAATCTATCGAACTAGGTCAAGTGCCATCGACTTTCATACTACAAAAAACACAAAAGCTGTAAGTTTTCCATAACAACAAAAATGCAAGTGTATAGCATCGGTTCGCAATATATATAAAGTTATGTAGTATAAGTTATAGTCGTTATTAATGACACTTTTCCTTTTGTATCAGGTAATAAGGATGCTTTTTGTGATTATATTGGAGTTCTTCGTGTGTTGGGCTCCATTACACGTAATAAATACGGTGAGTATTATCATCAATTATTTTTTCCTCTTGATATGACGTGTTAACGTAAACTATCGTATAGTATTATATAAATCTTTGTCACCCTCAATCATATTTATCAATAGTCTTCGCTATAGGCTGGATTTTTTGTTTGTAAACATGACGATGTTTTATATTTAACGTACAAATGAGAATAAAATTACTTTTCATTTACATGAATATAAATCCCGAAATATCAGCAGCTTCTATTAAAAAAGCTGCTTTCTATGGTGTGTTATTCTGTGAGTGAAGGGGGATCAACCTGCGCCATGAAAAGGGTTTCGTCTCTGAACTTGTTGTATTCGTGATTTTATTCGAAACAGAGTGACACGTTCCATGAAAAGCAACCGAGACTATGCATACTATACAAAATGTCGGGAAACATTTTTAAGCTATTGCATAGCTTTTGTCGAGGGCTTTGAGCGCGGCGACCGAATCAAAAAATTTGGTAACGAAAAACCTAATACCCGCCTACCATGTAGCTCGGCTCGGCTTCAATCAAAAAGATGTTGAGAGGATTATCAAAAGTTTTACGAGCAAGAATTGCAACTTTGGGGGAAGAAGCACAAGACACGACGGCCGGACGGACGGATGGACATACAGACAGACAGACAGGCTTAAGCTATTGCATAGCTTTTATAGCGGGCTTTGAGCGCGGCGACTGAATCAAGAAAATGTAATAGCTTTACCGGAGCAGTCCCCAAGTGCCATACTCATTTCCTTTTCTTTGCTTATTTATTTCTTAATTAAATTCTTGATAGTATAAGTATCTACTTAATAAAATATCCAAAATTGATAAAATATTATGTTTTTTTTTAAATAAAGTAAGAAATCTCGAGAGTGAAAATTATTACCATGAATATTATTATTACTTTATTAAAGCAAAATAATCTCGTTCGCTCTCTTTTAATTTATTTTACAATATTATTAACTAAAACTGCCAAATGTTTCATTAATTTTATCTTTTATTATTAAGTACCTACTTTAAGTAAACAATAAATAATGGATGTACGGGCTCACTTACAAGTCAGTACACCTACTGACTGACGGACGAGACTAAAAATAATATTATGCAAATCCTAAAAACTTAATTCCGAACTTCTCAATCACGTATTTCAAACCTCCGATTTTCCAATACCTTGCTTAAAGCACTTGAGTCGATAGAGAAACGAAATAAGAGGTTTATCTATAGCAATGCTCTAGTTGAGAATAGGCTTCAGAGCGTAGAACTTCGCGAAAAGTTGCATGACTCTCAGTGTTTTATTGGATGCACTTCGGAGAGTGTGCCCTGGAGTTGCACAACCTAATTTCTCTAAGCACTTTCCACTATCAAACGACCAGTCGTAGGGCATTGCGACACGGATACATGGTGGATATTCCACAAAACGGATCCAAATTTTTTGGGTGTTCATTCTCTTAGTCCCATTTTATAAGTCCTAACTTAACATTTACACGAGAGTATTTCCTTTTCCTACAAAGAAATGAAGGAATAAGATGAAAATAAATATATCTCATGTTACAATGGGAAAAAATATTGAGATAAATTCAAAAACTGTACTGTACTGTTGCCCATTGACTGGAATCAGTGTCAAGGGCAGAGTACCGGACAAAAAGGTGTTTAAAAACAGCTATTATTCCAAAATGTACTACTCCTATTTCACCTATGGGCAGTCGATGAAGGAGATAAGTACATCTTTTCATATAAAGTTATATGTAATGGTATAATATACTTATCACCTTTCAACAGTAAAGTGTTTTGCCTACTGCCTATCTGAAAAATTAAAGGGAATTCTCTTCTCGAATCTAGTGTGTGTTGTTTCTAGCTAATATTAGGTAGTAGAAATTCGAAATTCCTATATGGTTGTTCAATGGATACGTATGCCAAATTAACATGGTTTACAATGATATTGTAAGCGTTCATTAAAAAAAAAACTCCTTTATTTCAGGCATTTTTAACAACCCATATTTTATGTTACGTTATAAAAAAGAAAACTTGAAAATTGAAATTTAATTGAGTTGAATCGAAATTAATTTTTATTCAATTTATAATTTACAATACTTATAATAAATCAGAATGAAATAAAAATGAATTGAATGTCAAGAAACTAAAAACATGCAAACATGATAATATAATAAAATTCTGATATATTAGTATTAGGTAGGTACAGTCAGCGTCAGATCGATCCCGATGAACAAAGTGTTCAAAATGATCTTAATTCCTTAATTCCTTATAGACGCATTATTCTGAATGAATGAAATTATGAAGCAATTAGTATGGTAACTCTTCAAATCGGCTTATTCTGATATTTGGTACACAACTTTAGTTCGGCAAACACACCATTTAAATTAATAAAACTTGCAGGGAGAATTTTTAGTGACAGGCTTTGTCTATTTTCTCTGATTTTCTCGTTGTGGACTTCGTACGCATATTTCAATGCTTCAACAATTTTGATATTTAGATATTTGAAAGTACATTCCATTTTGGGGTAAGTTGAACAGTACCAGCCAAACAAGATAAATGCAATAACACGATGCATTGAAAGATCTAATATTAACTTAATTTTCTTCTTTGCAGATATATCTCTTCTACCCAGAAGAGCTATACCAGTACATCGGACCCAAAGGCGTGGTTTCCTTGCAGCTTCTTGCTTACTGCTCTTCATGTTGTAATCCTATTACCTACTGCTTCATGAACAGGAAGTTCAGACAGGCTTTCATTAGTCTCTTGAAGAGCTGCCGTTTATTTAGGTAAGTAAATCCTTATTAAATTTCAAATACTATTTTACAGTCCGCAGTACGGATGATGACTAATGTTTTACGCCAAAACAAATCAATCAATGAAGCAATACAAAGTATATTCACACAAAACTGCACTTAGAGCATACGTGCACGCACGCATAATGCAGGGGACGGTCTATGATGCTGATGTGATCCAATTTATAAGTATCTAATGTATTTTGTTTTTGTTTTATTGATGCTTAGATTACAGTATAATATTCACGCCAAAAACGAACCAGTTCAACAATGCTGACTCCTTGACCAGGGCCTCATCACTCCCTTTAAATCTTACGACAATTACAGCACGACTAGTATTATCCGGTAATAATATTTTTTATACTACTTAGATGGCAGTCAAGCACACGGCTCACCTGATGGAAAGTGGTTACCGTGGCCTATGGACGTGTGCAACACCGGGGCAGTCGCACTCGCGCCGCCTACCCTGTTAGAACAGAGAGTTTCTGTACAGTCAGTGTAGAATATAAAGCAGGATTAGCCTTACTGACAGCACAAAAACTCTTCAGTGAGCTTTGGCTACCCTACTAACCGCAAAATACTAGGAACGAAGCATGCAACTCGAACGATATAACATATAAAAATAAAAATGTCAAAATCGCATTCGATTATTTTCATATAAATTTTTTTGTCATTTGGGTGGCTTCCTCGACAGTAAAATTAATAAAATACAACTTATTTACCAACTAACAAAAACTCCCAACTCCTTGGCTACAGAAACTAGATTATGTGAACATCGAAAAGTTATTACTAATATAACCTACCTATACCGTATATACTCTTATACACTACATACACTTATGCGTAGACACACTCAGACACACTCACACACACACACACACACACACACACACACACACATATACTAACTTTATCATATTTTCCTTTCTGTCTCCATAAGTTAATGTCTGTAATATATTTATAACCACTTTACCGCATAATATGCATATTAAGTAATGATGTGTACGTAACAAACGCTGTGACTTAAAACACAGGCCTTGAACCTAAGGCACCAACCACCCATAACATATATCTATAAAGACCAAAATTTGTATATCCTTGAATGTATTTCTTTCTAAATGTTTGTAATCCTTTGAATAAACGATTACCTATCTTATCTTATATCAACCTTACCAATGCGATGATTTGATGATGCAGTCGTAAAGTTCTCAACTCTCAATTCGCGGGCGGAAGGTAAATTTCCGATTGCAGCTATTACAGTTAAGGGACTTATTATCGCTCTTGTAAGGAAATATAGAATCTGTTATGTTATTTTAATATAGAACGTAAAATAACCCTTCTTGAAAGTCGTGTTAAACTGGAAAAAAGCGGACTTAACGCTAGGATGAAGAAGATAAAGTAACGTAAAGGCGCCCACTCACTAACAGTCCGCCTGCAGTCCGCCTGCAGTTTCTGATCTGTCCGGCGGCCTGCAGTCCTAAGCCGCTAGCGCTCACACACTAAAGCGATTTTGGCCTGCCGGCAATTGCCTGTTGTCAGTTTTTCGACCACACATTAGCGTTTGTGAGTCGTCAGTTTTACGTCGTACGATCGCCTGCCGGTAATGATCTGATATCAGTTACATAGAGACTACGAAACAGTGCAAGCGATTTTCGACCTTATTGACATTTTCTTAATTACATGTTTTTTCGCATAAATAAATGCCTCTGATTACGAATATAAGAAAAAAACTAGATGTGTTGTGATGTCAATAAGGTTCAAAATACCTTGCACTACGTTATTCTTATATAAGTACGTGCTAATCATTGTGAGAAATAGGTGTTAGCTATTTTGAACCTTACGGACTATGTGCATAAGAAATATAGACGACTATGTACATAAAATGAATAAAATCTTAGTAAAAACTAGTGATGTAGGTACATGTCATCATAATGTTACTTCAGACAAAAGAATAAAATTAATTCACTGTGTTATTCTGAGGTTATTACGTAAAAATGCTGACACGACACGTTGGTCGACAGGCCGCCGGCCGACTGCCTGATAATGTGTGCTCGTTCGCCCTGACGGCCTAAGACTGTCCGGCCTAGAACTGTCCGGAATCGTTCGGCGGCCACACACTATAATCGTCAGTCCAAAATCGTTAACGAAATTGTGAGTGTGTGGGTTATTGCGATTAACTGACAGATTTATATCGTCCGGCCGTCGTCCGGTAAACTGTTAGTGAGTGGGCGCCTTAAAAGTTCAACACTGTTTATAATGTTACGAGCGTGGTGGTCGGTTTAACTAGAAAATGCGAGAATAACCGTTGCAGACAGATTTTATTCAGTTGCACTTAAATTACAGCAAAACGCGTAGAAAATCGAGAACTCTTCCTTACACAATACACAGACACTTGTATAATCGCACTGTATCGCTTCGCACACTTTATCGCCGTGATCGCTTCGCATACTAGTCGTAGATTGGCCGAGCGGGGGCTGCTAGCTCGTCTTTTATATCCGGCGCGGCCGAGTAGCGAAATTTCTTGAAAAGACAGCAACGTTCTGGAATGTTCTATTGGGTCTTGTGTCTCTTTCTAGCCTGACGTCTCGTTTTATTCATTCGATTCCTTCTAGAACAGTGACGTCGACGACAGCATCTCTTTCTATAGTGCCGTCTCGCTCACTCCTATGGGAATTTGACCATAAATTGAAGTTGCCAAGCGCCGGGCGTAGCAATAATAATACAAAAATGTATTAAATACACATATAAAAATAAATTAAACAATAATAATAAGGGTTAAAGTATGAAATTGCCGTTTCATTGTAATAGGTACTTCGAATTGACATAGAACCTACATGGTTTGAGATTTTTGAGTGAAACTTTTTCCACATGGTACCTATGTAGTTCTTCATTTAAAAATGTGCAACATTCGATTATCGACTTTCAGTTGTTTTTTTTATTCAGCTTAGACAAGAAAGATGGATACTTCGAAAATTCGAGTGATTTTTGAAAACGAGTTCCGACGCGGAACTAACGCGGCAGAAACAGCTCGCAATATCAATGTTGCGTTTGGAGAGGGGACTGCTAATGAACGCACCATGCGATTTTGGTTTAAACGCTTTCGTGATGGAAACTTTGATTTGAAGAACGAACCACGAGGAAGGCCGTCCACACAGGTGAATAACAATGAATTGAAAGACTTGGTGGAAGCCGATCCGAGCCAAACTACCCAGGAATTAGCTGCATGGTTTAACGTTACCTTACCAACAATATTGACTCATTTGCGTCAAATCAATAAAATAAAAAAATGTGAAAAATGGGTACCTCATGATTTGACTGATGATGCAGAAAGAAATGCGTGTTGAAACTTGTGTTGCCTTGTTGAATCGATACAGAAATGAAGGAATATTGGATCGAATTGTGACATGTGATGAAAAGTGGATTCTTTACGATAACCGTAAGCGAAAAATGCAATGGCTGACCCCAGGTGAAACGCCACAACAGTGTCCTAAAGCAAAGCTTACCAATAAAAAGGTAATGGTAACTGTTTGGTGGTCTCAGCATGGTGTTATTCACTATAGCTTTCTACGATCTGGTCAAGCAATGATGGCAGATGTCTACTGTGCCGAACTCCGAACAATGATAGCAAAACTAGCAGTGAAACAGCCCCGACTCATGAATCGATCTTCACCATTATTGCTCCATGATAACGCGAGACCTCATACAGCACGAGAAACCGTTTTAACTCTACAGGAACTGCAATTAGAAACTATCCGTCACCCTCCGTATTCGCCAGACCTTGCTCCAACAGACTACCATTTTTTTCGTGATTTGGACAATTTTCTATGTGATAAAAAGTTTTCTTCACAGGAGGCAGTACAAAATGCTTTCACACAGTTTGTCGAATCTAGATCACCAGAGTTCTATCGCAAAGGCATAAATGACCTTCCTACTAGATGGCAGCAATGTATAGATAATAATGGTAATTATTTTGATTAAATAAATACGTTAAATTAAAAAAAAAACGAATTTCAATTTGTCAGTACAAATCGGCAATATCATACTTTAACCCCTAATATGTTTGCGAATCTTATATATTTGGCTAAACTCACCACCATTTCTGTAATCGTCATACAGTATTGGATGTTTTAACTAACTTTTATTTGTGAGCTTTAGGTACCCATAGTTCTGTTTAAATTCAATCAATCAATTAGCCCACTGCAATCTACTGCGGGATAAAGGCCTCTCTTAATGCGCGCCCATTCGTCCGAACCTCCACCTTTCGCATGCAGTCTGCCTCCTCGCGGTCTCCACTCTAGGACTCGTATGCTCCAACGGCCATTAGTCCTTCGACAGACGTGGCTAGCCCATTAATACTTTAGCTTGCTTTTTCTACGAGCCAGATCGGTAATTTTGGTTATTTGTGTGATGACCTCGTTTTAAATTCTATCCTTTGAAGTAACTCGAAGCATTGCTGCGTGACTTTTAGTTTATGGACTAGCCCTACCGCCAGTGTCCACGTTTCAGCACCGTAAGTCATAATAGGTAGAAGGCACTGGTCAAAGACCATTGTTTTCAGGCATTGTGGTAAGGGAGAAGAAAAGACTCTACGTAGTTTGCGAAACGCTACCCAACCCAGTTGGATACTTATAGTTAGTTGATTCTCGAAATTGTTTTTACCTAGCTGGATAACCTGGTCCAGGTAGTCACATTTTTGGACAACTTCAAGCGACGTCCCTTCGATCGCAATCGGTCTCGGTGCAACATGTTTGTTCAACATAATCTTGGTTTGGTTTGATTCAAGTTTACACCGAAGCCCGCAGGATTTTGCCCAGTTATTCCAGCGACTTAGCAACTATGAAGATGTCGTCAGCAAACCGACGATGTGAGATTCCCTTTTTTGTGATAACCCGCCCAGGGCAATCCAGAGTCTTGAAGACGCCCTCGTAAGCGTTGGTGAATATTTTGGGGGATATAACATCCCCCTGTCTCACTCCACACTAGAGGCCAATAGATATCGTCTTCTAGTCTTGGAGCTGGACAGACATTGTGGCAGTGTCATGCAGGTATCTTAGCACCTCGATGTATCGCCAATCGAGACGAAACCGCTACAGGACATCTAGAACTGCTCAGGCTTCGATGGAGTCGAAGGCTTATTCGTAGTTCACAAACGCCATACACAGCAGCTGATTGCATTCTGGAGTCTTTTCTAAAATCTGTCGAACAATATAGATGTAGTCCACGGTGCTACTGCCTGTTCGAAACCCGGCTTGCTCCGGTGGCTGGAATTCGTCGAGCTTATCCGTGAGGCGATTTGTGACGACTCTCGAAAACAACTTGTAGACATGACTCAGGAATGAGATGGGCCTGCAGTTCTTCAGCAAGCTCTTGTCACTTTTTGAAGAACAGTATCACCGCACTCCCGTTCCATGCCCTAGGGCATGGAACGGGAGTGCGGTGATGAATGGTGATGAATGGTGATGAATGGTGATAAATGGTGATGAATCCTACAGTCTAACACCTAGGTGTTATCATTACGGAATTAAAGAGAGCTGCTAGCTCTTTCACAATTGGAATCTCGCCTGCTATCAGGAGCTCAGTAGTAATTTCGTCATCACCAGTGCATCTGTTTTTCTTCAGTTGCTTGAAAGCCGCCTTTATCTCGCACTGCTCGATGTCGGATATCTCCTCGGTTTAGGGGCACGTGAATGGGGCTCTGTGGTCTTCCTCGCTGTGTCCCGTCGGTTCATTCATCCGTGATACATATAACTGTCCATAGAATTTCTCAATCTCTTCGAGAATATAAAATTTTAAGTTTTGCCAAATGGCGCCTCCCCAACTGCTGAACGAACACTTTCGAACCCCTATTTTGCTCAATTGCCTCCTGGACGGTGCAAGTGTTGAACCGTCGAGGGTCACTTCGTATCAGTTTTTTAAATATTTTTGTTTAAAGCTCTCTCATCTGACGAAGACTACTGTGTGGATGGTTGTTTACACCTCTTTTTTATAAGTTAGAGTCTCAGGAGAGAGCTTGGACTCTTGTTGTTTGCCTTTTCCGGACAACAATTTTCGAGACATTTCATGCAACTAGTGGACTTAAACAACGCTGCTAATAAGGTACTTTTTACTCGTGTCCTCCCCGTGCCTTCGGATCTCGGACAACCCCTATATGTGCCAATTTATGCGACCTAGTTTTACTTCCAAACGCGACAAATATGCGGCCTTAACAGAGCGGTAAATATTCGCGCCCTTTGCGGTCGAGACGATGGGTAGTGATACTGACGACAAAATGTTTGTTAGTAAGTTGGGGCGCAGGTTTTGGGATCAAACCTGTGACTCTCGTTCCGCCTCGTACCTGAGGCAAGGGTTGGCCATCGCTATTCAGGGGGCATCACCGCTAGCATGATGGGCACTTTTGGTACGGTGAGAGGGGGGTTAACAGATTAGATATAATTATTTGTACTATGTAATTTGAACTCTGTTATACATACTTATTAAAAATTACGGGCTCAAAGGAATGATACGTCAAAGTCAAAGTCAAAAATCATTTATTCTGTATAGACCATTTGAAGGACACTTACGAAACGTCAAATTTAAATAATAAAATTCTAGATTAGTTAAGCAAATGGACCACCGGTTCGTCTCCGCGGGCATTTTATTTTGGTATATTTACAAAGATTTGCTTAGTCTATTTAGTCTAAATACAAAAGTTTGCTGGAGTAGAATAGTTGAGCGAACTGCTCATTTCCAAGTTTGTTTATCATCTAAATTTTCTGTCTTTTTGGCAAAGTCTTAATTACATTTTTAAATTTATTCACATGTCAATCCCTAATTTGATTAGGAAGCTTGTTAAAAAAGCCTGTACAGTTGCCCCAGAATGTTTTTCTTTTATGGAGTTTACTATCATAAAATACACGATTGTTTTCATGTCTAATTATTTATATTATGCCTGTCACAAACTCTTGAAAATTCTTAAAAAAAATTCCTTACATACATTAGGTTCTCGTAAATGTATTATGACACTACTGTTAGAATGTCCATTTCATTAAAATTTTCGGGGAGGGAGAATCTTGGGCCTAAATTATAAATAGCTCGCACAGCTCGCTTTTGTAAGATATACAGGGTGGAAGATTTTAACCTTACCTGGAGGGGAAGGGCGTTTGCTCTATGCCCATCATATGCAGGTACCGCCCGAAGTTACCGTGTCCGGTAATGACCTGCGTCTGACGGTAGCTAGCCTAGCCTAGTCTAGCCACTCTCCCATAATGGGTCTTACCGCCGCAATCACGGCGTGCCCTGCGCGTGGTTGCTCAAGTCTTTCTGTGACACTCAGTTCCTGCTTGTGTCTTTTTATCAGTGGTCGCGCTCCACATCCTTGTAAAAAGACAGGCCTGACTTTTCAACCTAACTGGCTTATTAGGGCTGCTAATGACACTAGCTGTCTACGTACACCGTTTGGCCGCAAGGTGTATCAAATAATACATGAGATCCTCTAGAATTTTCAAATTTAATACCACTTAGCTGCCAGACAAGTACACGGCCCACGTACGTATGCAACAACAGAGGGATTACACTTGTGCTGCCGACTCTGAAGAGCCTTTGAATGCCGTTCTTGAAGAACCCCATATTGTAGTCGCTTGGGAAATCCGAAGCAGGGAGCCACCTTTCTATTTATTTAGAGGATTGATAGCACTTGGTAAATCTTATTGTTAAACATATTGATAACGCACTTATACTTTTCCTTGAAATTTATTATGAACCTGACCGGTATCGCATTCTCAACATTTACATTAATGATTATGAACATTCCAATTCTTGAACACTACGATATTTAACATATTACAATATATCTTTCTTAAAACTTTTAATTAAGCGACTAGGTACTATCTGATCCCCCAACATTCAGAGGAAGGACAAAGTCAAAAATCATTTATTCTGTATAGACCATTAAAACAACACAAGACCATTAAAACAACACTTATAGACCACTGGTTTGAAACACGGCCCTGACCTGAGAGGACTTCGGCAAGAACATCAGCGGGCATATTTTTGTTCCATTTGTAAAAAATAGCTTAGTCTACTTAGTCTAAATTCAAGAGTGCGCTTGAGTAGCGTAGTTGAGCGAACAGCTTATTTCCAAGCTTGTTTGTCATCTAAATATTCTTAAATTTTACAATAGCTTTTTTGCCACAGTTTAGTCTTAATTACATTTTTAAATTGGACGTGGTTAAGCAGAAAGGACTTATCCACGAAAAGTCACTTTTGAGTTATGGACGTTTGAAGTTTGAGCTGTCATTTCTCTAAAACAAAGCTATTTTTTATTTTTTAACTGGCTTTTTTTTGTAAAATAATAGTATACTAGCTGTCGCCCGCGGCTCCGCCCGCGTGGATGTCGGTTATCGCGAATCGGACTATAATTTGAGATTTAAACTATCCTATCTCTCAAGTTGAATCGAACTGCACATGGTATGCGAATTTTATTTTAATCGGTTAAGTGGTTTAGGAGTCCATTGAGGACAAACATTGTGACACGAGATTTATATATATTAAGATATTATATTTGTCCATCAAATGAGTGATATATTTTGCAATAGATTTCGTGATATTAAGTTAAATGTGGTTTGAGTCCTTACCATTAAACTTAATTTTATAAAGACAGATACCTTTTTACTATTTCTCAGAACGGACTCATAACTACCCTTCGAATAGAAAACGATTTATTAAAAAAAAAATAAAACAAGTTATATCATTGAAAAAATATATATTTATTAACCTTAAACATAAATCTTTCAAAATATCATAAAATCATCAGTATAAAAATAAAATAAAAATAGAAAAACCACTAAAATGAGCGCGCATAATTAATACGTGTCATCATCCAAGTCAAAATCAAGAATTAGCCCGTATCCATCTTCATCCAACATTGCTGTTTCCCTTAAGGTTATTGTAAAATGCGTAACTTCTTCGTCGATGGCATCGATCTCTCGACTTCAGTTAGCTCCCCACGGAAAAGGGGCCCAGGGAGCCCCCGCTTACCGCCCCACGGCCTTTGGGAGCCTCGGTGGCCGATTGCCCCCATTTGGGCGCCGGGACGCCCAGCAGCCCCTCTGCTCCACTGCCAGCGGAGACCGATCCGGGAGGAAGAAGTCTTCATACGTCTCAGCCCCCGCAGCAGAGGAGCCATTTTCCGTGCCTTTTACTTTTTGGGCTGCGGAGTTTTTAGTCTGTAGCCCAGGAGTTTTTAGTTTGGCATATATAATCATGATCCATTCTAATAATTGACTTACTATCGAATGACAATGCGACTGCATTAACCAATAGCAAAACAAACTGCCAGTCACAAATGATTTATAGGAAGTTCATATCGCTTTCATATCGTTAAGTACTTGAAATATCGTAATTGTAAATCGATAATATTTATATCAAGGCGAGCACGAATTTTATTTCAAGAACTGGCATGGCAATGAGGCCCTGGTACACGCGTGGATTGGTTTGATATAATCTATGACTGTTTCTAACCAACCCAATTGGAAGCACCCCTGCTTAAGGGGCCTTATCATACTAGCGGTTTGCGAGCGGTATCGGGGTGGAGGGAACGCGCAGCGGAGACGTCGCGGTTGCGTGGCGTGGACGCGTATAGTTGAACGCGTTATTCTCAGGGAATATTGGTTTTATTAAAAAACTATTTTTGTGTTGAATAGCCCGTTTATCAAGGAAGCCTCGGCTGTAATAATCACGGTACGGCTAAGGGAGTGGAGCAGTAGTCATAAATGCCAAAAAATCCGAGTACACATGATGTGTATGATGACTAGGGTGGTACGGAGTTTTGGGCTGGCTAGTACATACATATACCTGCTGATTTTATAGTCTTTTTAGAGCAAAAGATTCGTTGACAAAATCGTCTGGTAAGCGGCGAATATAGTATAGGTGGTGTACACTAGTATGTAATAGTAGCATATAAACACATATGTTATAAATATCTTGTCCTCGAATACTACCGGTAGGTAGGAAAAAAAAAACAGAACCGTCTTCTTTCTTCTTAAAGTAATCGCTCTTTTCCATTCGCCATATATGTGCATTACTGTTGGTATTCAATTCATTCATTCAAACTTTTAATTGGCCATCTTCTATTTTAACTATCTTTGTACCACTAATTGTTAGCTGTAAGTTTTCCTAAAATGTATTAAATAAATAAATAAATAAAAATTGCGTGTCACGTCTTGCGTGACGTCTCCGCTGCGCAATCGCAAAGTCTTCGCCGCGCAATCGTGACGTCTCCGCTGCGCTTCCGCACCGCGTCCGCTCCGCGCCAAAACCTCTCGCAAACCGCTAGTTTAATAAGGCCCTAAGAGAGGCGCTACCGTCTATGTTACACAGAATGTGGAGATTCCTGCCCGCAAACCCCTAGAAACGAATACCAAAAGTAATGCACTACACAGTATACTAATATTGTTTATCTTTTCAGGATTTGTTTTTCCGAAGAATCTGAGTGCAAGCAGGCGACGCCTCCACCTGTAAGCTCGAGCCAGGAGGCTACAGCCTGCGTGATCAGAGCTAGCCACACTGGACGATCAGGTAGATATTCACTTTTAACTTCTACTTACGAAAAATTGGAAATACGAAAAGTAGCTTAAAAGATGAATAGTAAGATAGGAGGTACGGCCACCAGTGGGGTGCTTGGGCCACCACGCGGTGCACCTTGGCCAACTGAGACGGCAGTGTCTATCTCGTAATCCGATGGAAACACCATCATCTTCACCTAATAGAAACGGCAGCTCTAGCTAACACTACGGTACTCTACATATATCCTAGCTTATGAGAAACAGTATAAAAAACAATTATAAAGAACAATACTTTGTAACATACGGCAACTTGGTTCAAGTTACCGTATATTACAAAGTATAATTGTTGAAATTTTGAACTATTCAAAACCGGTGGAGCTCTAACTTGTGTGCTCAAACAAAGAGCTATTTAAGGAATTGATTCTCTTTGTTTTCAACATTTTGCTCTAGAGTTGCATCAAAAAAGCACTGGTTTCATGAGGTCTACTTCTTCATCTCTCTTTAGTCGTACCTACATTCAGTACGTCCATTTCGGTCACTGGAAAGTAAAAAAGCTAGGATAATGCCTAAGATACGGACCACCATTCCAGAAAAAATCCTTTACCAAATCTACAAATGTGTTTCACACCTTGCTTTAAGAATTTGGCCAACCTGGCAAGTGGCATTTCATTATTGACGTTTGTGACAAATATTGATTAATGATTAATCTATTCTATTCTATAAACGTATTGCCCTTTGTCTATAGAGATAGGGACTATAAGATGAAAGAAACACGGCTTTAGAATATAATATCGCCTATCACTGCTGATAGGTGCTGTACTATTAACTTATAGGATTATTTACTTTAGGAGCGCGTGGACCATAGCTCAATCCTCGGTCATCAATTTGATTGGTCATTTTTTTTAATTTTTTTTTTATAAATAGGACACGTCAATTTGACTTTACCTCGCCTGATGGTAAGCTGAAGGTAAAGTCTCAAGAAAGAGGGCCACCATTATATACACGTGCTTTGTTAACAATGGTGGCACTCAGCTTGACGGTCTCATCAGATGCTTTTTCTCGCCCCGCTTAAAGGACCCGGGACTATAGGAAGAGGGAAACACGTGAGCTGGCAAGGAATTCCAGGTCTTAATTGTGCGACAAAGGAAAGAGTCACCGAACCGCTTGGTTCTTGAAGGAATGTTTTGCACCGTATAGGGGTGACATCTAAGTCCTGCACGTGTCGTCCTGTATAGGAAGGGGGAGGGTGGGACTAATTGGAATAGCTCTTCAGAACATTCACCATGGTAGAGACGGTAAAAAACTGCCAAGGAAGCAACATCTCTACGCATCTGCAGAGACTCGAGGGTACTCGTGACCTCAGGATTTCCGATAATGCGGACCGCACGTCGCTGAAAATTAGGATTACTGTGAGTGAAGAAATGTAACCTAACAGTGAATAACTTGTATCTTGTTGGTGCATCAGTATTGCCGACGTGCTGGAGCGTCCTGCTCGAAGGACCAATTTTCTATAGCCTCACCAAGAATATTATGGTCCAAGGGCTTCTCATGAAAGGCAGCCCGTTTAATTTTCCGTTATCAGTTTCAATTCTTCGTGCAATATCACCTATACTGGGTGTATGGAAAATGCTCTCGAAGCTGAAGACATATTATTGGCGTATTATTTTTTTCGATTTGGTCATAGGGAATGGAATTTTTTAAATAAACTGTATTGATACATAATTTCCTGACCGCACATCACTTATTCGATATACCTCTTCAGTTGTAAATCTCATAGGCTTAAAATACGCCACATAATATATCTGAGTGTCCTGAACATTCAGCTTGGTTTTCACACTTTGCAACCTGCTCAAGGTGAGGGTACCAACATAGTTTTTGGTCAACAACTACGCCTAAGTAATTATTGTATGAGACTTTCACGATGCTTGAACAACTGCAGTTCAAATTAGTGGCGTCTCCGCAACTATGTATTTTTATCTTAAAGTCCTCGTTAGGTTGTGTGCGGCTTTGTAGAGAAAAACAAAGATAATTTGTGTTTAATATGTTCAAAGTGAGCTGATTTTTCTCCATCCATTCTGCTATTTTCGCTAGACCAATTTCAGTTTGAAGCCTCACATCCTGCCAAGTATCCTTCAAAATTAAAAGATCGAATACATGGACCGTACAACTGTCACTTTCATACTGTCCTCTCACGGATCGATAGTGAAAAAGGGCTGCCAAAGCGATCCATCAATTGAATATATGGACGTTTTGAGCAACAAATCGATCGAAATTCGGGTTTCGGATTTGCATATTTGAATTGAGATCGCATATTAGGACCGGCCGTAAGACTAAGGCCCATATTCTTGAATGTCACTCAGCTGAATCTCGATTTAACTGAGGAAATTTTTATAGACAATCTTCCAGACAATCTGTCAAATATGTCAATATGTGTACAATTTTTCCTTAGATAAATCACGATTCCGCTGAGTGACATTCTTGAATATGGGACTTAGACACAAGTCTTAGTCTAGTTAATTCAGAGTTCACCAATTGATAAAATAGTGAACATTATTTCAAATTAATGTCATGCTGAGCAAACATATTTTCACTATGTTCATTAATTTAGTATTAAACTAGGTAACAATACCAGACATAATTAAGGAACTTCAAAGGGTTTAGGATCCATCTTGAGTCCTGACAGCGACAATCGTGATTAAATAGAATTTATGCATGTTCTCATAGGTATGTTCTTCTTCCTCTTCTTCCTCCTAAATAATCGTTAATCCCAATCGCATCCGAAGCTTTCAAAGAATCAAAGAATCAAAGAATCAAAGAATCAAAGAATCAAAGAATCAAAGAATCAAAGAATCAAAGAATCAAAGAATCAAAGAATCAAAGAATCAAAGAATCAAAGAATCAAAGAATCAAAGAATCAAAGAATCAAAGAATCAAAGAATCAAAGAATCAAAGAATCAAAGAATCAAAGAATCAAAGAATCAAAGAATCAAAGAATCAAAGAATCAAAGAATCAAAGAATCAAAGAATCAAAGAATCAAAGAATCAAAGAATCAAAGAATCAAAGAATCAAAGAATCAAAGAATCAAAGAATCAAAGAATCAAAGAATCAAAGAATCAAAGAATCAAAGAATCAAAGAATCAAAGAATCAAAGAATCAAAGAATCAAAGAATCAAAGAATCAAAGAATCAAAGAATCAAAGAATCAAAGAATCAAAGAATCAAAGAATCAAAGAATCAAAGAATCAAAGAATCAAAGAATCAAAGAATCAAAGAATCAAAGAATCAAAGAATCAAAGAATCAAAGAATCAAAGAATCAAAGAATCAAAGAATCAAAGAATCAAAGAATCAAAGAATCAAAGAATCAAAGAATCAAAGAATCAAAGAATCAAAGAATCAAAGAATCAAAGAATCAAAGAATCAAAGAATCAAAGAATCAAAGAATCAAAGAATCAAAGAATCAAAGAATCAAAGAATCAAAGAATCAAAGAATCAAAGAATCAAAGAATCAAAGAATCAAAGAATCAAAGAATCAAAGAATCAAAGAATCAAAGAATCAAAGAATCAAAGAATCAAAGAATCAAAGAATCAAAGAATCAAAGAATCAAAGAATCAAAGAATCAAAGAATCAAAGAATCAAAGAATCAAAGAATCAAAGAATCAAAGAATCAAAGAATCAAAGAATCAAAGAATCAAAGAATCAAAGAATCAAAGAATCAAAGAATCAAAGAATCAAAGAATCAAAGAATCAAAGAATCAAAGAATCAAAGAATCAAAGAATCAAAGAATCAAAGAATCAAAGAATCAATTTCGTTTATTCTGTTTAGGCACATAAAGGGCTCATAATGAACGTCAAAATTTTATAGTCATGTCAAGAAATTACTAATATAATATTAAATTAAGTAAATAAATCATTTGAAAATGATTCTTTCGCTGGTTCGGTAAGTTGGTTCTACTGAGAAGAGACCAGCAAGTTTCAATTTCGAGTGCCGAGTCCGCTTCACCAGTCTAACTGTGGATTTGGCTGAACTTCGATATTTTCCATAAAACGACTGCCATCTGACCTCCACAACCCAAAGGCGATATCGAAGCATTGCAGTTAGACCAGTATTTGGATTTTTGAGAGCCCCAACTACCCGTAACAACTGTCATAAATATTCGTGTGACAACCGGGGCCGACGGCTTAACTTGCTCTCCGAGGCACGACTAGACCAATGCAAATATCTATATTATTGCAAATAAATATTTGCATAGAGAGGGGATCGCACCCACGCCTCCTGCGTAGTGGCCGCGTTCACTACCGCTATGCCGCGGAGGCTATCAGGACGCATAGGTAAGTTATGTATATTCTATTCTAAGTTCACAAAATTTAGGTAGGAGTAATCGTATTACTCGTAAAATTGATGACACCAAACTTTGTCTTGGAACCTGTAACATTATAGCGTTCAATGGTTTTGAGATATTATCATTTCCATCTTTGGTTGCTGATTTCTGGATGGGATAGTCACTTGCAAACTCTTAAGCTTACTTCCTCCTTGAGATAATGCCTGTAGAAATACAGACTACTCTTCGCTTTATGAACAATCAGAAGGCTGCCAGAGGCCTGTAACGTGTAACGTGACGAGTGCTCGAAGTGTGGGCATTGTCAGAAATCTTTATAACTGCATATTCTTCACCAGTAAGACCCCAAGCCAATGAAGGCTGAGTATCATCACTACGGTCTTCTACACCATGAAGCTCTATGAGAGGATAATAAAATCCTAGATTCGACAGGAGAGTACATTCTTCAAGTGGAAATATGAGTTAGGACCCGGTTATAAACCGAGTATAACTCAACAAAGATGAGAATAAGTTTCAGAATACGATTTGGATGTATGTATAAGTAAGGCGGTATGTTTTGTTTCAGAGCTGGAAGGGCTGGAGGGTGAGGATTGTGTTTAGCAGCGGTTCGCAAAGTACTGCTGTGGGAAGCAGCGGGCACCCCGCGCTCCCCGCGCTTGTGGTCGCGCGGCCCATTACTCAGGTAATACCGGAGACGTCAGTTTTAGAACTTCCTCTTTTCCGAGGACGATGGATGCCACCGTGGTTCTCACACTCGAAGGGTGCGAGGGAATCGCCTTATATCTCACCTTACGCCCTAGAATTCTAGTCAAATGGAGTCCAACATAACTATCCATAGGTGGCATCAAAAAGCCAGCCAGAAAGAACTAGGTACTTTTACTGTACATAGTGTTGTACACAATTCTTGTTTAACACAATTGCGAATGATTGGACTATCAATTATGGTATAAATATCATTCGAAATTAAATTTCTGAAAAACGTCTATGTTTATTATTTATTTACAGTTTATGTAGCTATGTTGATAAATCTGTTTTATGAGTGGAGAGAATTGGTTTATCAAATGAACAAGTATGAGACTTTTTATTTGATAAAATAATTGTAATAAATCGCGTTCAAATAAATCTCAACATTAAAAAAATAATATACAAGTAACCAATAAGAAATGTATCCCTCAGGTTATCGAGACCGGTGAAGAAGGAAGCCAATTCCTGTACCGCATTACATGGGCCAGGACAGGCCTGTCGAAGGCCAATGGACCAACACAGCCACTCTATGAGTAGAAAACTCTGCCCACGTATCGGTGATGAGTGAGTGCGGACCATAACTCTGTTAAAATAAGACTGTTATTGGATAGTGGATATTAAAATGGGTATATTAAAACTGGTGTTACATTTAAAAGTGATTTGCAGAGTATTTGCGACGTCACTAAACGTTATAAGTTATGATTATTTTCAAATTTATAAGAAAAGATTAACGCGCTTCGAAATCGATTTTAATGAATGTTAAACATAGTTTTATAACCAACTTCTAAACAAGAAGGAGGTTCTCAATTTAAATCATCACGACTGTATCCTTTGAATGGCACCGACTCCAACAAAAGTCCTTTATCTTTAAGCTGTTAGATATTTGTTATTAATTTATTTTGTGTGTTTGTTCTAAAAGTAGGTTATTTTTAAAAAAATAACCTATAAATGCACGACTGCAAAGGACAATGCATTCAATGTTAAAAAATCTACGTGATTGGATAAATGTATTCACTTTCGCATAACAACGATTATCAGTGTTTTATTATATTAGGACTTATTTAATATTGTTGGTAATGTTGTTATATTCGTTCGTCCACTTGTAAATAATTCAGGGACTGAATTGTAAAATTTAAGAATTTTACGCATAGTTATATTAAATAAACCTCTGTTTCCCTTGTCCACACCGTTACTTCAGAACGGCTTTTAAGTTTTAAAACTAAATAATCTTTTTTTTTTAAATCTAAGAATCTAACACAGATTCTTATTGAAAGATTTTTTTTTTAAATTAAGCATAGAACTAAATAAATGACTCTGTTCACCGAAATGACATGGCCTGATTGCTAATGTTATATTATTAGAATGACATTATAAACTTAATATTTAATATTTTAATCATTGCAGCCGTGAAAATTCATTACAGAATGACAACAGTGTGAATAGTTCGAATTGGAAATTGGTGTGATTTTCTTTAAATTGGCAGACTGGTGAATGACTATAAATAGTACTGAAGGTCCATCATCTCTCTTTTATACGAGAAACTATTGCATTTCTATCAATAACCATAAGGTATTTGACATTTGGCTTTTAATATTTTATTTCGTATTTTTATTCAAGATAACAGTTTGTATCTACGGGTGAATATTGCTTAGTATCTTGCTACTGAAATTTAAAACCACAAATGATTGATATCAAAAATTGTAATGGCCCAAGGATATATCCTTGCGAAACCCCTGTTTTAAAATATGCCTCCAAAATGTCAACAATACATTTTCAGCTTTTTCACTTAATTACGTTGACTCTAAAGAAATATATTCGCTAATATTTGTACTAGCAATAAATCTTTTAGAATTAATATTTCTTGATCAATTCAATCAAAAGCCGTATTACAAAATACATAACGGCCGTATAAACCAAATCGAAAACAGGCGGAGTTAGCGGACCGTAGTCTCTGATGTGAAAACGTGGGATGCAATCAGGAACGACACATGACAATGATAATGATATGATAAGGTACAATGTGATACAGAATATAGTTTTTTTTTTTTTAATACAGAATTATAATTTTATAATAAATGTAATATTGATAAACTAATTTTGTCGTCATAATTATTAAATGAATTTTAGGATTATATTATAATAAAGTGCTGTGTGTATTTCATACATTGTTGAAATGTTGTCAAGAATTAGGCAACACAAGTTTATATCTAACGGAATAAAACCTTCAGAATGTACTCTTTATACTACGTGTTTGAGATTCAAACATACTTATTTTCATGTATTACTAAAAACATTTATTACTAGAAATAAATAAATAAATGTCATTAAAATTATAACTCCATGTGTGAAACTTGATGTGAACTGTTTGATTTTGAATTACAATAAATTACTATATTTTTACTGGTATTTTTTATGGAATCCCTTTTTTATAAATTATAAGTGCAGAATTTGGGCCATCCCATCACTTTCCATGCTGTGTGTCCATCTCTATCCACAAAGCGGCTATGGGATAGAGCTGTTTAACATAAGACATATATATATAGCCTCAGATGCATGGCTTGAGACAACAATGGTGCCCGGAATACGGCCAAAGCCTCACCCTCTATTACGTGAGACCAAATACATTGGTTGATGAAATGGGGGTGTTAATTCACCTCTGCCTAACCCTCCGGTGATAAAGGCGTAAATATCTATGTATGTATATAATATGTAGTAAAAAGTAACATTATTTTCGTTCATGAATCTACTTCGTCCATCTTCATTCTCTCAGTCTTGCTATTATAGAATTGTACAATGGTACATAAGTATATAAGTAAATTAATAAAAAAAAATCCACTTCAAAAACCAAAAAGCCACTAAGAACAGACACTGAAACGAGAAAAAGAACAATAATAATACGATTACTTAAAAAAAAAACCTGACTGATGCTGAAAAAGATCGAAACAAGCTTTATAGCAGGCGGCAGGCGTTTGCAAATCTCAAACCAGGGGGCCAAGTCTACTATTTCAATTGTATCAAAATAACACCAAAAAGGTCGCTCAATAACAAGTTGACAGTAAATTTTCACAGTTTTTGTAGTCCACTATTAAGATCAGGGCACAATAGATTTCCGATTGCAGCCAGTGGTCATCCACACTACAATTGACTTTGATTGGTAGTCTGCTGAAAGGTGACAAACTAGCGGCCGCTCGGGTACGTAGTCTATTACTTTTTAACAGTTCTAAACTGCAATTGTATTGCTACCCAACGGCTTATGTTGTACGATTGTGCAACAATTGCTTTTTATCTTGACTTTTCGGCAAGTGTTGTGTTTCCATTAGTCAATTCAGTGTTAATTGATAATAAATAAGATGTTTAGAATGAATATTTTATTATTGGCTGACGAACTTGATGAAAATTTACACCAAATGGAGGTGCATCGAAACCGCCGTAGAGCACGACGATTGGCAAGAGAAACTTTTGAGCCATTCAATGATGGAACGGAGGCGGAATTCGTTAAAACTTTTCGCCTGCAGAAGTCCACTGCAAGGAGCCTCATGCAGGAGCTTACTCCAATTATTCCCCAATCACTTACCCAAAGAATCGACCAGCAAACGATGAAAGTTTGTCCACTTTATTATTCGTATATTATTATTCTGGCAGTTTCCGCCAATAACACAAATTTTAGTAGTGTACAAGATCATTGGGCCTTGCGTACATGATCTATTATTTTTATTTACGCCAAACAATTCAATTCAATTCTTTATAATGGCTCCTGTGCCTTAGGCAACGATTCTACGCCAAACAATAACAAAACAAACTAAGAAACTCTATATGTCAAGTCCGTCAATAATGACATCTGACAGCCGGTTGTTTTTTTAATGAGCCATGGAAACACTATATTTTCGTGCTTTGGTGGCAAATTATTATTTAATTATTAAGTCATGACACTATAAAAAAATAGTTTTTGTTAAAAGTGCTTTCAGAATAAATATCCTAGTCAAAAAGTAGTACAGAGGCCTATGTTTCTCTGTGGTTTATATTAATGATATTTCTACCATTTTCTACCATCCACCCAATATAACTCTACTGCTCTTCTATTTCATTTCTATTGCGGTCCTACGAAATGTCAAAGTAGATTTATTAGACTACCTATTTTCGGACTAGTCGCCATGGAATAGTAATAGAATAGTCATAGAACAGTATTTTATGTTTTATTAGTAGACTTGGCCCCCAGATGGAAATTAATGGCTATAAAGCTTGTTACGATCTCTTTAGCATCAACCGTGTTTTTTATTTTTAATAATTTATTTTAAACTAGCTGTTGCCCGCGGCTTGTCAAAGTAAAACTTTGATCCCGTTCCTGTTACTCATGGGAATTATCCCGGAATAAGAAGTAGTAGTCTTTGTGTTATTCCATACATATTTACATATACTCACGCCTGTTAAGCCCCGAAGGGATAGAAAGAAGAGTACCCACATATATTTCCAGACTATAGTACCTATATACCTGTAACTTTAATAGTAAACATGCAAACATCTTCCTCACCTTTCACATTTATAATATTGTAGTAGAATAGTGGGATATAGGAAGTCAGAAAAAGTAGAAATAGTAGTTGCTTATACTGTTGAAAAAACATGTATCAACCTTTGATAATGCCGTAAGGCGAAACCGGTCAGGAAATCAATAAATAATGTGGAACAGTACAAGTGATTTCATTGAAGATGAGAAATAGTAGTTCTGTGAATAGTAGACCACATGAGCACCTCCCTTTGCCACAATTTTGGCACCCTTACCCAGTATAAAAAAAACGATACGACTCTTCTTATTTTAAACGGCCCTGGATTCACCAATTCACCATAAAAAAATAACGATCCGTTCTTAAAAAACACTCCAGCAAACTTCCCCTCCTTTACCGAGGCTTTCTTTTTTTTCACAGTTATCTATCAGGAATTCAAAAATCATCAAGATCCGTTCATAAATAAGGTGCTTATTGATGGGATTGTTACCCTCCTGTTAAGTACCTACGCTCCACAAGACGGGCTCAGCGAAACCGAAACGATCTCGTTGTGGAATCAGCTAGGGGAAGGGCTTAGTGGCATTCCACTGTCGCAAGTAAACGGTCATGTGGGTGATGGGTGTGAGGAGTATAAGCGTTTTCACAGCGGTTTTGGTTCCGGTAGTCATAACCCAGAGGGTGAGTTCTGATTTATAGAACGTGTGCGATTGCCGACCTTGCCATCGTGAACAGATATTTTCAAAAGAAACAGGGAGCACCTTATCACCTATAAGCATGGGCGGCACGCTACTCAGATCGATTTCCTACTCACTAGGAGGCACTGCATCACCTAGGTAGCAAACTGCTAGGTTATACCCGGGAAGAATTTCACTCCTTATTGCGTCTCAGCCATCGGTAACAAGTGCGCAAACGAGATTGCTGGGACAAGATTTTGGCAACTATTCTTGAGGCGGGAAAGGCCGTGCTCGGCATATCTAAGGGTGGACGTAAGTGTGACAAGAACACTTGGTGGTGGAACGACGCAGTTCAGAGGGAGATCAGGACGATGAAAGCCCCTTTTAAAAAGTAGCGTCTGAATCTCCCGAAGACCGCGACGCGTACAAAGATGCTTAAAGCGCCACTAAGATAGCCGTAGTTAGGGCCATACGAGACCACCACATTTCAGAATCGTCTAAGGGGCAAAAGCATATCTATAAGTTGGCGCATCCCAGGCCTAAAGCGGCACAGTCTATGTCCAAGTGCTGCTCCTTAAAGCCTTTGCGAAAAAAGTGGTTAAAGGGGGAAATAAGGGATAAATGTTTAGTTAGTTTTTTATTTATCCTGACGAAATACATAGACAGATTAGAGCTTGGCAAATGACAGTCAAGTAGAGAAGAGATACAACGAAATTGGGTTGAGGAACGAGAAAGTATTGGAGAAGTGGGAAGTGTTGGGGAAGGGTACCGTGTTTGGGAAAGTGTCGGGGAAGGGGTTGGGTATGGAGTAATATTAATGTGAGGGTTAGTTTTGGTGGAAGGAGTAGGGAAAGGGTGTGGTTATGAGTGGACGAAGATAGTAAGAGTGGAGGCATGAGTGGGTAAAGGAGGTAGGGGTGGGGCTAACGGTTGGGGAAGGGGGTAAGGTTGGGTCATGAATGATCAAGGAATATGGAAGCGAAGGCATGCATGGCGGAAGGGGGTAAGGGTGCGGGCATGAGTGAGAGATGGAAGAAAGGGTGGAGGCATAAGTGAGGAAAGGAGGAAAGGGTGGGTGCATAGGCTGGAGAAAAAGCTAAGAGTAGGGGAATGCGTGAAGGAAGGAAGAAAGAGTTCCCCTTTTCATACATCCGTATGAATAGTGCAACCGGGAAAGGGAGGGAAGAAAGAAAGGGTGAGTACATGATTGGGGCAAGGCGCATGAGTGAAGGAAGGATGAAAGGATAGGTGCATGAGTTTGGAAAGGGGGTAAGGCATAAGTGGGGGAAGGGGTAAAATTAGGTGTACGAGTGAGGTAAGAAAGAAATGCGCTAAAATTTACAACACTACGCGATGAGCGACTTCCACGCAGGCGGAGACGCAGGCAACACGCAACAACATACACTAGGTATTAGAAAATTATTAATGGCAAGAAGCCAATATCCAGTTTATCAGAGCCACGTTATCCACGCCAGTAAGTTTGTTTCCGTGACAACATTTCACCTCCCATGAGATTCAGGTGGACGATCAGGACGTGTGGTTGGATTTTAGAGGGCTGTGAGAAGGCAAATGCATAACATTGTTTTTAGTAAATATAGCTAAGGACCAGCGTGCAGCGTGTAATAAATCAATATGACATTAATGTAACATGATATTATTATTACAGTAGTTTTAAAATGAGTGTTTGACAGTGTTGTCATAGAGACAGTAAGTATAAAAAGCATTCCACCTACGCGAGGTCTATTTTGTACCGGTAATGGGTTAAAGCCCAAGGTAATTGTAAGGTCTTTTGAAAGTATCAGAGTATGTACAAATGATAAAAAATCTGTCTATCTGTCTATTTTCAAGACCTTCTCAACAGCATGAATTGCACCTGTTGTCTTCACCTCAAATCTTGGGTGTCACGCCTTCTAGCTTTTTTCTTCTCTATTTGCCAGGGTCTTGGCATCCGTAGTAGCTATGGGACTATTGGTACGCAAAACGCACACGGCCCACCTGATGGAAAGTGGTTACCGTGGCCTATGGACGT
This sequence comes from Eilema caniola, assembly GCA_949126895.1. Lineage (NCBI taxonomy): Eukaryota > Metazoa > Arthropoda > Insecta > Lepidoptera > Erebidae > Eilema > Eilema caniola. The sequence continues at coordinate 4,307,681 of OX421469.1, read as the reverse complement.
GTGCAACCAGAGGTGTCGCACTCGCGCTGCCGACCCTGAAGAAACCTTCTAATGCCCTTCTTGAAGAACCCTATATTGTAGTCGCTTGGTAAAACCACAGCAGGGAGCTCGTTCCACAGCTTGAGCATGCGTGAAGTTCCTTTCGTCCCGCACGGTTCGCACCATTTCTGGCCGCAATGTGTGAGGATGAACTCCCTGTCTATGGCGAGCAGTGCGGTGTTAGAAAGTGGCTGTCGGCATCATGTCAAACAATTCATCTGAGCACAAACCACTATATAGGCGGTAGAACACACACAGTGGGGCAAGTCTCTCCTGAGGCTGAGAGGTTTCACAGCGCCTGCGAGTATGGGATTGTCAAGGAGCCTCAACGCCCGTCTTTGTATCGATTCGAAGGGGTCAAGCTGGTATGCAGGTGCTCCGGCAAAAAGGTGACAGCAGTACTCCATATGGGGCCTAACTTGTGCCTTATAAAGAAGGAGTCGTTGCCCCGCAGTAAAGTGCTGCTTCGCTCTGTTAAGCACTCCAAGTTTCTTAGATGCCAGCCTGGCCTTGTCCTCCAAATGGCTGCGGTACTGGACGTCGATTGAGATGTCGACGCCTAGAATCCCGATACTCGAACAAATGGTAAGCGATGTACCCAGAAATTGCGGCGCTACAATAAATGGGATTTTCTTAGCGGTGAATACACATACTTGTGTCTTAGTGGGGTTAAATTGTACTATGTTTAGTCGACCCCAATCGAATACTCCCAAGAGAGTAGTCTCGATTTCAGACACAAGTTGTTCGCGACTCTCCTTCACCTTGGACTGAGAGACATTTGCACGGCCCGTGTAACACGTGTCCCCGGTACTGTCGTCCGCATAACAATGAATGGAGTCATCAGATAGCATATCATTGATATGCAGCAGAAACAGGGTCGGAGACAGCGCGGAGTCTTGTGGGACACCAGCGTTTATGTCCATGCGGTCCGAGCAACTGTCATCGACGACGGCTTGGATACTTCTGTTGGACAAAAAGTTGGCAATCCATTCGCATAGTCCCTCAGGGAGTCCATAGTATGGCAACTTCGTAAGAAGACCTCTGTGCCAGACCTGAACAAAGGCCTTCGCTATATCGAGGCTGACCGCTAGTGCCTCTCCCCGATTCTCGACGGCTTACGCCCATCAGTTTGTGAGATACACAAGAAGGTCACCGACAGAGCGACGGTGGCGAAAGCCGTATTGTCGGTTGCTCAGTAGATCGTTGCCCTCCAGGTATCTCAAGAGCTGCGTATTAATAATATGCTCCATAACCTTTGATATAAACATTATTATCCTATTTATCCTATAAGCATCCGTTTTTCCTTTAGAGCTAAGAATCCCTAAAATGACCGATGTGTAAAGTAGATTATTTATACTTATGATATAATTTATTATGAGTCTAATGTAGCCAAGTGAGCATAATAGACAAAACTGCTGTCGCGAAGTTCTTTCACGAAATACAAACTTTTTAGGATTCGTACTCTTTGGATGGTTTCACTGGCAGCTCAATCCATATAATTCTATTATCTTTACTGTCAAGTATAAATACGTATGTCAAAGAGAAAATCAAAGACGACCGGTACGACGTTACGGGTGCACAAGGAGATAGCGCGTCTGTACGAAGGATTCGAAGGCTGGTACCCCTTCTGCATATTAATTTTGCTCCGCACCGTTTTGTAAACTATCAATCAGTCCTGTACCACATATGCGATTCACCACCCGCCTGCTGTCTCCATGCCGGCCTCAGGATGGGTGACGAATGCAATTTCGCCCAGCAGAGCCTGAAGACTAATACCCGCAATTCATAAAGCTGGGACCAGCTTGCGGTGAAGTTTGTACGAATCCGAGATCAGTCGTTGTCTTACGGAAGACTCGAGGTAGTCGTGTCTCCCCTTTAAAGTGTGACACGAATGGTGGACTTAGAGTTCTGCACATTTGTGCTTGCCGAGATGCCAAAGGGTTATCAGCTAACTCTTTGAGAGTAACAGATATTTTCACTGTCTACAGGAGGAGATCTACGGTACGAGATGACAATCACTGGTAATCAGCAATCATGGATATGCCTTGCATTCAAGCTATTGAACCCTGAAAGAACCCCTCTGTCTCGCGACAAGGGTAATTAAGAACCTTTCCTTTTCGCGACAACTGTTGTTTACCGGCTTATTACAATTTTCAATTCTTGCGTCCATACTTTATCGTTCTAAGGTAATGACAAAATAACAATCTCCTATGTAATATTGTTCTTTCACGGTGTTTATTATTACGTAACGTAACGTAACGTATTGTCAATAAAAATACTTCCTTCCAAAGGCATAGCCTCAAAGGCCACAAACGTATTTATTCGTATAGTATCGTATAAACAAGGTTTTGTTCAATACCTTGAACAATGCTTTTCCTTTGCTTGCCTTTTTACTTTTTCCTAGATGTACAGGGTGTTTGCACAATTAGGAAAACGTGCCAATAAACTGTTTTTATTGGATGGCTGCATATCCGATTTTACATACAAAATTTAAAAACAATCTGTTGACAGAAGACATTCAATAATTAAGTGTGACAAAAAAATCGACTTCAAAATTTAAAAAGGCACGGAAGAGTGAAAATATACCCACCGGCAGAATTAGTGAAACACAAAAAAGGACAGTAAAAAATAGTTAGCTTTATTTTTAAACGAATAATAATAAAACATGAAACAACAGTTAAGTTAACATGTTTGACATTAATTTGCAACACCATACTTAAAATATGATTTAAAAAAACTTAACTAAACAAAATGCATTTTTCTTAGATTTCGTAGTGACAGAGAAACAGTTGAAATTTTTAGATTTTATGACGGTTTAAAATTAATCAAATGAATGTTTAATAACGAGTGTTTCCCCCTCGTGCCCTGATTAAGGTTTCCATCTGCTTGGGCATGCTGCGAAAAATCTAAAAAAAAATGCATTTAGTTTAGTTAAGTTTTTTTTATTAAACTTTAAGTATGTTATTGCAAATTAATGTCAAAAAATGTTAATGACTATTTTATACTCACCTTTTTTGTGTTCCGCTAATTCTGCCGGTGTGTGCATTTGCATTCCAGATTACATTCTAAGGACAAAACAACACATGACTTTTCTATTTAAGTTGATGCTGTGTTTAAAATTAAATTAAACGCGTTGGTTTTCCATTGAAGTAAAAAATACGTTAACGAGTTTGTTTTCTTTGACAAAACCAAGTCTGAAATCGTACGAGATGTTAGTGCTCATTCTGCAGACGGATATAGAATTCTCATGACACAGTGTTTGTCTGCAAACTACTCCGAAATGACTTGACCGATTGTAATGAAAATTTTATGCACATTTTGGTAGGTCTGAGAATCTGTTGTAAAGTATGTGATAAAGCGTACTCACCCCCAAATTCAGGCTTATTTTATTATGATTAAGCATTAAAAAATACATACGTTTACAATACTAAACTTTTTACCCTTATGCCATGAACCCCTATTTTTTAATAGCGGTATAGTAACGTTTGCCGAGCCAACTATTATAGAATAGAATAATACTTTATTTGTACACCATTTACATTAAATCTTACGAGTGAGATACACTTAATACAATTGTTGTACAAAGGGCAAGGGAGAAACATCTTAAACCCATATCGTATAACACTGTATTTACTTTTCATAGTATCTTCATAACACCTGGAGCACAATTTTGAAGTTATATTATTCAAGAAAGTGAAATAACACTGTGATGGTTGTTTTAGGTTTAGGAAGCACCGAATACAAGTAAAACTTTTAAAGTTGACTCAACCAACAATAGTTTATTTATAACATCACGCCTGAATTCTTTGAAGGGGTAAACAGAAGTGTTCAGCAATATATCTGATGATTTGCATCGATTTAAAAATATATTTTTGTATTCGTTTCAGTTTACATTTGAACTAGAAGAAGTTATATTAATTTTATTAATATTGGACCTTAGGTACCGGATGAATATGCATAAGGTTACGCTACAAAATTAAATAGACACTAAAATGATCGAGGTATTGTTAGATTTATGACCATCCTGTAGCACGGTATAGCAGTACAGAGGTTCTTCTTATTTTGTTCGAAATCTTTTCCAGTAGACCTGCTAGAGGAGAGAGAAGTAGAGAACTTAGTGAAGAGTGTCGCCAAGCCGTCAAGCTGAGTGCCACCATTGTTAACATGATACATGTATGTAATGGTGACCCTCTTTCCTGGGACTTTGCCTTCAGCTTACCATCAGGCGAGGTGAAATCAAATTGACCTGTGAGATATAGGGGGGGGGGGCTAATATCTCGGCACTTCTATATTATTTATCTACATTTTTTTTTATTAATTATGTCCGCAAAATAAACATTATTACTGTACGATGGATACTTTTATTTACAATTTGCGATAAAATCAACTCGGCTTGACCAGATAGCGATCGATGCTTGTTCCATTGTTATTTTTTTGGAGAACAGATGATTTCTCAGGTGTACCGAGCACCCGGTATAGTAAGAGAGATGGTAGACATTTCTAGGTAAGTGTTTGAGGCCTTTTTGTCGCCTTTCTTTAATTTTACCCCCTTAGTAGCGAAATCTTGACAAACGCTATTTATTTCTAATCTGACGTAAGTATGCGAAATTTTTTCTTCTTTCATATAATGCCGAAGCGACAGCTCTAAAGGGCTAAAGGGTAAAAAAAAGAAAATCGACATCACATAAGGTTCTATTTTGACTAAATCAGGATGGTAATTAGATGTGAAGGTCCAGTACACTATACTTCGTTATCACACTAACTTTGTTACACGAAATCACTAAGGATGCTTACAATATTTTAGGATTTAAACTAGTCTTTAAATAAATCACAAAACAATAGAATGCGGTGAGGTTAGCTATCTCGACCTGACCACCTATCGCCGCGTCCCGTACAAAAGTGAGCTCTATTCTATTTTGGTTTATGGCAATCGTTGCCGATATGGCTATGGAAAATTCTTCCAAAGTCAAACGTGCGATGGAGAGATTTGTGTGCTGTCCGAAGGGGGGTAAAGGGATTGACAATATTGTAAAAAGTGAGCTCATCTCAGCTCGGATCGCTAACGAAGTGTCATTTACATCAAATGTCATTGTCAACTGACAACTAAACACACTCCGACAGATATATATTTGTAATCGTCTTCTAATTTCCATTATTTTGATAGCCCACTCGATACCCGGCCATAAATACCTTTCATTTGAAACATGAATCATTGCAATCCGTATGGTGGCTCAGACGATATAAGGCAATGAAAAATATTACGAACATAACTACAAATACACAAGATACGCGCGAAAATATAATCCTTATTGGCAGTCGAGTAAAAAGCAAAACAATGTTATCATACCTACTTTTCAAAATTAGAAAAAAAACTTGAAAGTTTGGTAAATTAGAGTAGGAGAGAGGAAGTCTGGCTCCGAAGTGCATGCATAGGATGCAACTGGGGTACGCAATCGGGTCATGATGATGGACTCAGCCAAAAACCTTTCCATTTCCATTTTTAAGACTTTCATAATATATTATATAATAATAGTTCATCCCCTGAAAGTTATATAGGGTTAGAATTAGCATCAAGCCTCGCTCACTCTTGCGCGCTATAATTACATAGTAACTTAAGTAGCTCCTAACTATTAATGTAATCTTTACCAGAAACTAAAGTGCCAGTCCGCCTGCATTTGCCGGTGGAGCAACTGTTAGTTCTGTGCGTTCCAAAATATTAGTATAGGAGAACCGCATATGAAATTGAAATAAATTAATATTCAAGGAAATTCTACACAGAGCTATCTAGATTCAAAGTAAACACTGCTAATATAAAATCCAGAGCAAAAAGAGAGATGACCGCGAGAGCTTGAATGAAATGATTTAGAGGTAATTTATGTTTTTCAAGTTTTTTGAAGGAAAAAAACTATATCTGCGTGATAAAATGTAACTTTACCAGTCCCTAGATATTTCTGTGCTCTATTTTTATACAAACTTCGACGTTATTTATTAATGTTGTCATAGTTTAAAATGTGTTTGAAATAGCAAATTGGAGCAATTTAGAGGCATGTTTGACGCTAATTTCTAACGAGGCAAATATTATCTACTACTAGACGGTTTAGTCTACTTCATTAATTTGATAAAAAATGGGTTTAAAAATGTTAAAAACGACTGCAACCCGGCCTTAAACTAATAGGTGGCACTTCGGTCACTTTTTTTCTGCCTTCCTGAGATGCCATGTATTCTCTTTTTTATAATAAATCAGCCCATGCTCTGCTGTATAGTATTCGCAAATAGTCAGTAGTTTTCTGAGTCCACAGACCAAGGCACTCAGCAGCACCATGTCGTCCGCGCAGCTATTGTTATTGAAACATATGCTCGCTGATTGCCATTAATATATAGGTTGAAAATTGACGGGGAGCTAAGCCCTCCCTGTCTGATTCCACACTCTAACCTATACAGATCCGATTGCCCACCCATTTCACGTTATTATCTGGTTTTCATACCAATATTGAAAAATATTTGATTTCATCCGACATATGGGCTTCCCCAATTATTCTCCATACAACATGATATGACACTAGGTCAAACGTCCTTGAAAGGTCAAGGAAGCAAGCACAGGCAGGTGTATTTCTATCTGTATAGTATTTAACGGCACTTTTCAAAGACAATATTGCTGTTTCAGTTCATAGTCCCGGTCGGAACCCAAATTGATTTACATGCAGCTGCAGATGCACATTAAATTATGTATTTAGAATGCCCTCAAACACTTTAGCAGATTAACTATAGTTTCAAGCATCCGGCAGATCGCCGGCCTTGTTTTTCAATCATCATCATCATCAAATCAGCCACACATAGTCCACTGCTGAACATAGGCCTATCCCATAGACTTCCAGAACGACCGATCTAAATTAATAAGTAATATATACTATAATACTTGTATACTTATCTGAAGGTCTAAAAAGGCCACATTGTATGTTGTTGTTCATTTGCAGCTAAGTAAAAGACATTTTTATTTTTTAATATTCCATTCATATTTCATCTGCATCATGTTCATATTCTAGTGACATAATGTTACTAACGTTGCTACAATTAAAAAAAATTGAGATGCACCGAATCGGACCTGTGAAAAATAGGATTTTGCCATCAAAACTTGTTTAATTGCTAGTTATTATGTTCCATATAGTAAATAGTTAATGATTCCCATCTAATAAATCTGAATTTAAAGCATTTGTTGCATGCACAAATTTGTTTTCTATTTATATTTTTATTTCAGTGTTGCAATTATGTATTAAAAACTGAGTTGTTAAAGTTAGTAGTCAAGTGAGTTTGAATTTTTCTGTAGGTTCAGGCACGAAGCTATATTAATACAATCTGAAAACAAAGGTCTTTGACCAGTGCGTCCTACCTGTTCTGACTTACGGTGCCGAATAATTCAATTAATTAATAAATTAATTCAATATATTATGGTAATAAACATTCGATTTGTGCAATAGTTAGCAGCAACATTTTGGTAAACAGTAAATACTTGAAGACCCAGGAGGGCCTTCACCAGAACTCATCTTCTTCTAATTATGTGGTAGATGGGCGTGGGAGTAGAAATGTGTTCGGGTTACAATCACCGTATTTTAATCAATACGCAAAGAAATCACATTAAAATTAGGTAATTAGTTAATTGGAGGCGACAATCCTGTTGTTACAAAAAGTTATATAAATGATTTTGACATTAAAACGTATTTCCATCTTTTTCTTTGCTTCGGAAGAAAAGAATATGGGGATACACTTTGGTCCTGTCAAACAACAGAATCGGCACAAATAACAAAACAATACTACAACACGACTTTGATATGTTAAGTTGATGGGTAAACCATAAGTGCGTGATGTTATTGTTAACGAAGTTAGAAATTATTTTATTTATATCTTATATATAAAAATTTCGTGTCACGATGTATACTATGTTCGCGATAATCTCCGAAACCACTAAACGCTTGCGGATCCGTTGGCAACAGCTAGTAAATATATAATTTATAAAAGCTAACATGTTGATTAATACACTTATATTAAATTTACATACTGGTAGTAAAGTGTATAAAATTAAATAAAGCGTCTCGACTTATCTGGTTAAAACGTGCAGAAGGATAAATTCGACTTATTTTATTGTCTTAAGAACGTTATGTTATATCTATATACTTATATTATCATATAATGTTGTTTTATTATTATACTTATTAATATTAACAAGATGTTGACCTTAAAACTTCAATGATATTATCAATTTTAAAACCAAGATGGCGGCGGATGGAGGCGGAAGGTTTGTATTATCAAAGTCTCATGATAACCTCCCGATTGAATTACTTTTTTTTTTAATGTAATAATGTCACAGAATAATGGCGATTAAATGTTTTAGCAAAGAGATTTCGTCAATTGTGCTGCCTACATTAGAACAGGGTCTTATTAAAATAGATTTAGTAATTAATAATTCGCGTTTAAAATTCAGATGACAGTCGCTTCACGGAAAACATTGAAGTTCAACCGAACACGTTAAAGAGGACCCGGAATCTGAAGTAAAAATTTTCGATGCGACTAGGATAACGCTATGATGATGATGAAGAAGAAGAATTTTCGTGTAAAAGTCCAATTTGATTGTTCAATAAAATCTGTATTTTGCTGTAATAATCAATTTGGAATGTAAATTTTTGTAACCATCACAATAGCATTAAACACGACATTACTATTATATAAAGAGCAACAAACTCGGGTGGAAGCTATTTTAACATACGTATGCGTTGAACAAAGATGTTTGCGCTAGTGATAAAGTTTTCTTTATTAGCACTTTTATCTTATCAGTGTTTGGCTAGCAAAATTGATGAACAATTTTATCCGTATTATCACCTTGCACCACGATTTGGATGGATGAGCTATCCTAATGGATTCTGCGTGTTTAAAAATGAGTATCATCTTTTCTACCAGCACAACCCAGTGACAAGCCAGGAGCCGGGAATAGCACATTGGGGACACGCAAAAAGCTTGGATTTATTCCATTGGGAACATTTTGATATCGCAATGTATCCTGATACGGAATATGATAAATCTGGTGTATTCTCGGGCAGTGCTATAATAATTGCCAATCAAACAATGAATCTGCTTTACACTGGGAACGAATATCATGTAGATGGTAGTTATATACAACGTCAAGCGTTTGCTTATAGTAGTGATGGAGTGAATATTTTAAAATATTATGGAAATCCTGTTATTATGGGAGAAAAATACCAGCCGGATTTGAGAGATCCAAAAGTTTGGAAGCATGGTGAGACGTTTTACATGGTTTTAGGAAATTCTTTTAACAACAATACTCTAGGAAGAGTACTTCTCTTTAAATCAAAAGATCTAATTAACTGGAAAGATCTGGGAATCGTAGATGAATCAAGTGGTCCATTAGGTTATATGTGGGAGTGTCCAGATTTTTTCAAGCTCAATGGTAAATATGTGCTCTTATTTTCTCCTCAAGGTGTAGAGGCTCAGGGAGACAAATATAGAAATTTATATCAGACTGGATATATTGTTGGTGATTTTGATTATAAATCGAATATGTTTATCCCCATAGCAGATTTCAGGGAGTTGGACCATGGTCACGACTTTTACGCTACACAAACTCTATTAGATACAAACAATCGAAGAATCGTTGTGGCTTGGTTTGATATGTGGGAACAGGAATACCCGGAACGCAATGATGGATGGACTGGACAAATAACAATTCCAAGAGTATTGCATCTCACCCCTGACTTTCGAATTATCCAAAAACCAGTTATAGAAGCTAAACGTATTCGAACAGGATTATTATATTCTGGAGAAGCAGAAGCAGGACATTCGATTCAGTTAATTGATAACACAGGGGAAATCAACATTGTATCAAACCTCTTTAAGGATTTTGAGCTCATTTTCGAAGCACATAATTCAACAGTAACTATATATTACGATAATCTGAAAGGTACAATAAGTCTAGACCGAGGTGATCAGGATGATATACGAAGAACCGAATGGAGGCCAAAAGGGCAGCTTAGGATGCAAATTTTTGTTGATCGCAGTTCTATTGAGTTATTTTGTGGTATGGGTGAAGTCACATTTTCTAGCCGATTTTTCCCGTATAGTGACGTCACAGTAAGATTAGGAGAAAGCACTCATGTTTTTGATATGTCGGTATACAGTTTGGAACGCACTGTTCGCATCCGCTAAAAGCTATCCGATTGTTCCTTATCACAATGTCCTCTTATATTAGTAGTATTCATGTTGATGTATTTATTCAATATATCACGCTGGTGATTATTTGAACTTGACAGCCTACGTGAACGCGGCCGCTATGCAGGAGACATGGATTCGATCCCTGCTTAATGCAAATATTTGTATGCATAAATATGGGTATTTGCATTGATCTGGTCGTGCCTCGGAGACCACGTTAAGTCGTCCCTGCCGGTTGCCATACTGAGACGGAACCGAATCGTATATTTAGAATATGCCGACTATTGTACCATTCAATTCATATACAAAGTAAATTATCTTATCGTTTAAGATTCATATTTAAAACGTATAAATACGTTTTGTAGATAATCAAAATAGCCATTCACTTAAATAAAGAGGCTATAGAGCAAAGCAAAAAAAGGCAGTTTGTGAAAGCGCACTAGTGTACCATGGGAACGAACGCAATATTTTGATTTGAAGAATATTCCATTTAAGATACATGGTATAAATTTATTATGATTCTAAGCCTATTTTTATTTGAACTAATATAAATGTCTATAACATTGATTATGGAATCGTATTTTTAGAATATTATAAGGGATGATTATGATGGTGGATTTTTATAATTAAGTGCCGTTGTAAAGCTACAATAATTATAAACCTTATAATTATTGTAGCTTTTTGTGCTTTTGACCCATGGATAATATGGCCAAAAATCATTACCTATCACAAAGCTAAGGGGATATATCTCCTGTGTCTGTTCCATATAATATATATTAGGTGCTTTAGGATGTAGGTTTTGTATTATTTCTCAGTGCTTATTTCTATATTATTTTTATAATTATTTTTTCTTAATTTTTTTTGCACTATGTGTGATTTATATTTGAATGTGACAGCTACACCACAATCTGTAACGTGCGTGATACTGAATATTTCAAAGTTGCCTGAAAGAGATCGCATTCAACGATAAGGCCGCCCATTGTGCATTTAACTATAATTACTGTAATCCATACTTGTTATCTCTTGTAATCTAACGTTGGTTAATAAAGAGTTGTCTATCTATTTATCTTTCCATCTAAAAATCAATCAAAATAGGATTCTATGAAAAAAAAAGAAAGCAATTTACTATCTACCACAATCAGTTATATTCTACAGGATATAATTAAATAATGCCTGATTGATATTCTGTAGAATATAAATGATTATATTCAAATTCAAATTCAATAAATCATTAATTCCATAACAAAATATAAATTAGTTTGGAATTGCCATTATTTTTTCCCCTACATTGCAGTTCGTGACAGAACGCTATTACTCAAGTAAGAAGTCAGAAGATCGAGAGCCTTTTTTCGGATACCATAGGGGCTTAGTTTTCTGACAAGAGTCTCATGGTGAACACAGTCGAATACCTTAGGAAAGTCGCAGAAAACACCTAAGGCATCTTGATATCTCTAAAATACTTTTTAGTAAATTAAACCCCACATCTATGATTGAAAAACCCCTCGTGAATCCAAACTTCCTTTGTAGTAAATGATGCATTTTAAAATGACTGAGCAACTGTCGAATCATAAACTTTTCAAACATCTTCTAAAAGTACGCAGAACGGAAACAGGCCGAAAGTCACCAGTTTCAATAAATGAAATTATTTTACTATGTTTCATCAACTCAGGAAACACACCAGATGCGACACAACAATTGAATACAGTTGCTAGATATGGAGCTATTACAGTAATAATATGTGAAATAGTCCCAACAGATAGACCCCATAAATCTTTTGTGTTCTTCGTATTAATTGATTTAAAGGCTTTTAAAACATCTATAGGTCTGCTAACTTTTCAAATCTTAATCGATTTGAAAAGTTAGCATAGTAAATGCTTCAAATTTTCATTCAATCTATAGGTAAATTTTGCACGAAGGCATGTATTATTTGAGTGGAGTTATAAGCTTAAATTTTACAACAAAAAATTACGTAATGGCGAGGCCTGCAACGCTAGCGTATCCTTTGGTACCTGCTGTACGCAGGGTTGCATTCTCGACAAATGCAAATAACTGAATGTGGGACGTGTTGAGAGGCAGTTGTTGTTAGACACCGGTAGGCACACGAGAGAGTGCTTTTTACGTTCTAATGATATTATCTTTGCCGTTTTTAAGCAAGTGTAAATAGTAAGGAAGTGACCTAAGACGGTGTGCGGAGTCGTGTCTGTAAGCAACGCCCTTCAGAATTGATATTTGGAAGTTTCCTAATTGATTATGCCTATACCTGTTGGTGTGCGAACGCCTTGTGTTTATAATACTTATATATATATATATATATATATATTATACTAATACACACACACACATATATATATATATAGTATACATATATGTATGTAGTGGTGGGGTGCCGCTTATCAAAGTGCGCGCACTCGTAAAAACGGCCTCTTGTTGCAACAGTCACACGATAAGTAAAAACTCTGTCCGTTTGAGTAGTCAACTTGCCTATTTCTCTGATTTAATCTCATTGCGTTAATTTTATTGTTAATCATTAAAAGTAATTCGTCAGTAATTGTTTTCGAAAATAACCACTAGCCGTTACAAATTTAAATTGTGAAAGAAAAATATAATGTGTTGGGTTTCGTGTTTTTTTTAATTTATTTATCCCCTGGTATTTTATACACTAGCTGTTGCGATAACCGACATCTGCGTGGATGTTAGTTATCGCGGATCGGGGTGTTAAAAATAGATAGTAGCCGATTCTCAGACCTACCCGATATGTACGCAAAATTTTATGGAAATAGGTCCAATAGTTTCGGAGGAGTATGGGAACGATAATTATTGTGTGATTAGAGTGAATGAAATTCACTTTGGCGTAATGCAAGACTCTAGTGCTCTATGGTCGAGTGTGACGACATTCGTTCATTCGGTCTGTCAATTTGAGTTTGACAGATCATTGATTTTTGTGCGGCGCGCAGAGAATCGGGATCAGTATCGCTGTGAACCTCGACCAAGCACTACGTGTCTAGCAGAACACTTCTAGTTCGGTTGAATATACTTGGTTATGGATCGCAAGTGTGTGGTCAGTGATTGATGTAATTGAAATAAGGTGATTCGTGTATTTGGTTGTCACATCTCCTCGCCTGTATATCCACGCGGAATGTAAGCGTAAGCTAACAATGGGCTACAAAGAGGCCCCAGACCTGAAGTAACACCCAAGTGCCTATAAATCAGCTGATGGGCCATCCTTACCTGGTGAAAGTTGTGAAAATGAAGCTGTAATAAGTAATATAACTATAAGTTCAGTGAAAAGCGGGGCATAACCTAAAAACATTCTTTTGATTTGTGTCCGAATCGTCACAAAATGGCTTTTAACACATTGTCAGTACAGAATTAACTAGAAGAGTTAATTTTAATTCTTGGAAATTGGATAGTCACTGTAAGATTATAAATATTGGAGAAAATAAAATATTTTAGACCGCTATGGCACTCGGGCGTTGGCTCTATACCCATCAGATGCAGATACCGCCCGAAGCTACCGTGCAAAATATCATTAGTAAGTCATAGTTTATCCCTTACAGATTACTGTTTTTTTTAAATAAAAATCTTTTAAAATTTAAATATTCATCAATAGTATAAAAACATCTGTCACATAGCCAAACATAAAGTTCTTTGTTAAATTTTAATGTATTCGTCAGTTTCCGGAATTGAATTGGTAATTTATTATATACTTTTATCGCCATTGTGTAGCAGTTTCTATCACTTAAAATCAGCCTATTTCGTGGTACTAGTTGTGGTTTATACACAATTTTTCTTTTGAATATTTCATTTTCATCTGAAGGAAACGGTGAATAATTTTTTCTGACAAATTTACATATTTCGTAGATATATATACACGGGAGTGTTAGCAGCTTGTGTTTTATAAATAGGGGTCGGCATGGGTCAGTCCATTTTAGATTGAAAATGGATCTGATGCACTTCTTTTGCACATAAAAGCTCTTTGAGAGTCTGTGGAATTGCCCCATATCACAACACCGTACCTCAGGATAGAGCATACGTGGCTGTGATACACCATCAGTGCTGTCTGAATATTCGTTAGATTTTTAATTCTACGTAGTGCAAATATGATTTTTTTTTGCACACAATATCTATCTGGGGCTTCCAGCTACAAAATCTGTCGATTACTATTCCTAAATACTTTATTTCATTTACTTCGTCAATATAATCATTGTTAAATTTAATAGGTATCCCAATGTTGTCTTTACTTTTGTTATTATATGTTAAATGTCTAATAAATTTGGTTTTGTTGCTTTTTTTTTTTTTACGTGCGGGAAATCCCCACGGATACCCACCCCTCCGGAGCCGGAGGGGTAGGTTATGTCGGACTCGAACCGACTAAACCGCACGCCGTCTCTGGGTCGTAGTGCTAGGCCGAAGGTGAGGTTGTCATGCGACATATCCCTCGCACCCCGGCTGACCCAGGCCCATCCCTCTCGGTCTGGCCCTCCTCGGGAAGGGGGGGACCACGCGGTCCCCGACTCAAACCCGGTGTGGGGAGGCGCGCATCGTCCTACGATGCGCGCCACCGCCGTGGCCTGCTTCTGCTAGGGTGACGGGCGGCTCCACCCGTCACCCTCAGGCCCGCGCTCATGGGGGGCGGAGGTCAGTTTGCGCCCTCCGACGCCCGAGCCGCCTTCGGGCGCGTGCAGCGATGTCAGCGAGCCTTTCTCGCTCATCGCGCCGCGCCCGCTCTGCTGTCTCCTTCGCGAGCATGACCTGCTCGCAAAAGGAGGCGCTGGCCGCCCACGCATCCGCGCAGCGGACCATCGCCGCGAGCAGGGTGGAGAGCGTGAGCACTCTCACCCCCAGGACCGCTACAAGCTCCCGCCTCGGCGTCTCAAACGCCGGGCACTCGGTGAGCGTGTGCAGCCCCGAGTCCACGCTCGCGTCGCAGTGATGGCACTCGGGCGTTGGCTCTATACCCATCAGATGCAGATACCGCCCGAAGCTACCGTGCCCGGTGATAATCTGCGTCTGACGGTACGAGAGGCTACCGTGTGGCCTTTCTAGCCACTCCCCCATGATGGGCCTTACCGCCGCAATGACGGCTTGCCCTGCGCGTGGTTGCCCAAGTCGTCACTCCCACTCGGCCACCATGACCTGGTGGAGCCGGGATTTCTCGGCCCGAATATCCTCGGGCTCGGGATCGAATCCCCGCTCCCGCGCCTCCTTTCGGAACTTATATAGTGCCGAAAGGGCCCTCGCTTCCAGGATCCACGGTGGCGATCCAGCCAGGAGACTCGCCGCTTCGAAGGATATCGTGCGGTATCCCCTGAATTTGGTTTTGTTGCAGTTTACCTCCAGGTTATTAGATTCCAACCATTTACCAATTTCTGCTAAGGCTTTATTAGTGGTGCTTATAGAGTCGTTCAAATTTTTACATCTTGTTAGAATGGTAGTGTCGTCAGCGAATAATATACTATATTGGTCGGTAGCGTTTGGTAATTCATTTATGTATATATGATTAATATGATTCAATTATGTACATATAAGTGTTTCACTTGGCAGTGTAGCACCGTAACTTACTCAAGTGACGCCTCTGTTCCTACTCCTCCACGAGCCCTGGTCAACCACTCTCGTCCCCAGATCCTAAATGTCCCAAATCTACGCTCTGTCCAACCTCATAATAAAATCTCTCCAAGACGTTCCCATGCGTTGTTTTTACGAAACCGTGCACATGTTTTACGGATTTCTATCGTAACAAATAACGTCCTAATAGTTTCTTTAAAGTATCACAAAAAACAATGACCATCGCTTCAGGATCAAATACAAAAGGTCTTGCTTTATCTGATTTATGGAGGGTCAAATAGTAACGATGCGAGCCAGATGATTACAAGTGGACGCCCGCTATTAAATATCTAAATTCCAACGTATTAAAGAAGAACGTGTACCATCACAAACCCCATCGAGTTTCAGCTCATTTGATTCGTCTTGGCAAATACTTCATTTTTAGATAGTTACCAGGGTCTGACCTGATGATAAATCTGAAAAGTGGTTAAGAGAACTAAGGATTTATAGGAAAAAACTGTACTCAACCCTATCGATTCTCGGCTCGTTTGATTTATCTTGACGAGTATTTTAACGCTATATGGTAACCAAGGATGGAGTTATTTTCCAACTCCATGAAAGATAGACGGAGTTGGAAAATAACTATAATGGGCTATAAGAAAGTCAGTTATTAAATGACGTAACCCCATCGAGTGCGGG
Source organism: Eilema caniola (assembly GCA_949126895.1). Taxonomy (NCBI): domain Eukaryota; kingdom Metazoa; phylum Arthropoda; class Insecta; order Lepidoptera; family Erebidae; genus Eilema; species Eilema caniola. The sequence goes on along the minus strand of OX421469.1, from coordinate 4,291,184 downwards.
CTCGGAGACACTGAACGATTTTAGTCGTTTCAATTTTAATACGATTATAACTGCTTCAGGCCGACGCTCATGGTAAAGTATGAAAATAATTAGTAAAGTTACGATATTTTTAAATGAAATAAACAGTAACCCATTAGAATTGCAAAATGACAGTAGTCAGATTCCCATTAGATTGTGAATGTCCATCTCAGAGTTGATGCGTATAGCTGGTGTTCCTTCCTTCTGTCGCAAGTACAACTTTCCGAATTGTGTCCAGCAGCTGGCATTAGGATGTTTCTTAACATATTCTCTCGCGAGGAAATGGAGATGCCTTGTTTTGCTTGTCAAGCTGTCACTTACGTAAATAGGTTTGCGTTCCCCTTGTATATTGAGATGGGCGGTGTTAAGCTTATGCTCGCTGGTTTTGTTGAAGTTGATTACGATACCATATTAAGCACCACGAAGCTGGTATCCCAATTGTAGTTGCTCTACAACTAAGGCAAACTATTTGTGTTAGGTAGGTCACATCAATCAATCGCACAGTGGATCATCATCGGAACCCTACCTGCTTTAAGAAGCTCAGTAGTCATTTCGTCATCACTAGGGCACGTGTTGTTCTTTAGTTACCCGAGGGCCACCTCTATTTCACACTGCTCGATATTGAGTATCTCTTCGGTGTAATGGCGCACGGGCTCCCTGTGGTCTTCATCGCTTTGTCCCATAAGTTTACTTATCCGTTATGCATATAGTTGTCCTGGACGTTGCGAGAGTTGTGAAGCATTGGAGGTTGGGTCGTGTACGGGCAAACCCGAACAGCTTTTAAAATTGTTGGCTTAAGGCTCTCTCCAAATTTCTAGTACTTTTTTATCTTTCTACTATTAATATTGATTAGATTATCTTGGAATTGAGACGTTATGACTCAATCCAGTAGGCTTTGCTAGTTAGTGAAATGGTTGACAATATTCGTATAAAGACTTGTTCCACTACGATGATTGTCAGATGGTCCACAATATGATTAATATATTATTCTAAACGAATGTACATAAAATGTTGATAGTTGCGTATAATGAGTTTACTATCCGCTAGGTAATCTATCCTCCACAAAGAGTTTCACCAATTACTGTTGAAACGGGTACATGTAAGCATGATCAATTATGTGGCATTTACACTATAACTACTCGTATTTATTTAGAACGTGTTGAGCTTATTATTATTTATCAATTATTATTATGGGTAATAACGAATTCTATAAAATGTATATAGCTATTCAAAAAATAAAATTGAAGTATCTATTTAAGTAAATAATAAAAAAAATCTACAACATTCTACACAACGCAAACTAAACCCTGGGTAAGCATTGCTTAATTAGCGTGTATTGTGAAATCAAGAGTAACATACTTAGATGCTTAGAACAGCAATCAAATAAAACATCGATATTATGCTTAAATACAAACAATCAATTAATCAATTAGCCCACTGTATTCCACTGCTGGACATAGGCCTCTCCCAATGAGCGCCATTTCGTGCGATCCTCCGCTTTCCTCATCCATTCTGTCCCAGCCACCTTTTTCAGGTTGTCAGTCCATCTAGCTAGGAGGTGGCCTACCTTCCGCCTGCCTTCTCAAGGTCTCCACTTCAGGACTCGTGTGCTCCTACGGCCATCAGTCTTTCGACAGACGTGGCCAACCCATTGCCACTTCAGCTTGCTTATTCTACAGTATATCGGTAACTTTGAATCTTTGTCAGTTAACCTCGTTTCGAATTCTATCCTTCAGAGTAACCTCAAGCATAGCTCGTTTAATAGCACGCTGCGCGGCTTTTAATTTATGGACCAGGAGGTTAGCTGCTTTTCCTACCAGGGAGACTCTCCCTATCGTCATAAAACCCAGCATTTCTGCCAGTCTTCTGTGAAGGTTCCTACAAGAGGAATGTGATGTGAAGATAATATGGACAGTTATGACACGCAGAAGATATTGAAGACTCAAAAAAAAATAACCATTTGTACAGGCAGGAAAATACAACGTCTAATGGACATAGCACAAAATTGTCCACTATTTCTGATGTGGACGCCATGATTACAATTATATAAATACCATCGTTGTATATATACAGGTGGTTCTCATCATACGTTGAGAATAGGAGCTAGGTGGTCGTACTGAATAGTTATTCATCAAGGTCTATGAGCATACCTTCTGGCGTTCCGCAGGGCTCCCTGTTGGGGCCTCTTTTGTTTAACATCTTTATTAATGATATTACTTCATGCTTCCATACGTCAAAAATAATTTTATACGCGGACGACATGAAAATACTCTAAAAAGTCAGCACTATCGAAGACACTATAAGGTTACAAAATGATCTGGATCGCTTTCAAGAGTATTGTGTGGACAATAAACTGGAACTGAACATCTCGAAGTGCTACGTCTGTTCATTCACACGTAAACCTAACCCCTTAATAGTCCATTATAAACTGTCGGGTACCGCAATAGCCAGAGTTAACATCATTAGGGATCTGGGGGTAACATTTGACTCTAAGCTATTATTCGATTCACACATTGACAACTTGCTCAATCGAGCTTCTAAAGCCTTAGGCTTCATCTTTAGACTTTCCACAGATTTTAAAAACATCAAAACTATTAAAATTTTGTACTGCTCGTATGTCCGTAGTCACCTCGAATACGCGTCCCAGGTGTGGAATCCTATCTATAGTACATACGTTCAACGATTGGAAAGTGTTCAAAGCAAATTTTTGAGATTCATTCAATTCAAATCCCAAACATACTTACCTGATTATTACCATCGTTGCAGAAAGTTTCATCTTCTTCCATTACAGGAGAGAAGGAAAATTGCAGATCTTTCTCTTTTACTCAAAATATCAAACGGTTCTACTGACGTGACCGAACTGGTGAGCCAAATAGGTTTCCGAGTGCCATCAACATTTCTCAGAAGGTATAACCTGCTGCACGTTCCTAACTGCCATACTTCTTACAGGCAGAATGCATACATAGTCCGGGCGTGTCACACGTACAATGCTGTGTGCCGGAGTGTCGATATGAATTTGTTTAACATGAGTGTCACCGGGTTAAAAAAGACCCTATGTAAGGAGTACTTCTCCTAGGATGGGAATTGTGCGTTGGTTTTTGTGTTGTTGTACCATAGATCACTATTATTAAACATTGTTACATGGGAAAGCTTATAATTGGCCATCATATAAAATTGTCGTGTGAACTATTCTTTTGTTAGCTGTAAGCTTTTGAAACTGTAAAATAAAATAAAATAAAATAAAATAAATTCATACACAAACACAGCATTAGCACCGGAATCTATTCCAGTAAATACTACGCGAGCCTAACAAATATTTATATCTAACCTCGCAGAAAAAGGCACATTAAGATACGTTTAACATTACTAAAACGGTTATGCACTTAAGTAGTAATAATTCAATCCAATTTAAATGTAATTAATTTATGTCTTCATTAGTACCGATTGCAATTCTTATTTATTTCAAATAGTACCTAGTACGTAACTTTATAAAAGTTCAAAAAAAAAATTGTTCCGTAACAGATATGAAACATGTGTTACGGAATTTGTATCGTGATAATTTGCCAATTGAATAAGATGGTGATTGTAACTATATTTTGACAGATTTCGTAAACAGTGCAAACTAAATTACAAGGGGGTCCATTTGGATATTTATTTATTTATTAAACTTTATGCATAAGTAGGCGGACTTAATGCCGTAGGCATTTTCTACCAGTAAACCAAAGTTGGTGCAGAGGTAATTATATTATAGTAGATAGATCTATTTAGATATTATAGTGGAAGTATTTAACAATTCGCGTTGAAAACTCAGACAGCACTCGCTTAACGGAAAATATTTAAGTTGAATCAAACACCCAGTTAGATTTGAAGAAGAGGATCAAGGACTCCGAAGTATAAGCTCCGGATGCCATTAAGATAACGCTATGATGATGAAGAAGAAGAATTCGCGTTTAAATCTCCAAGTTATTGTTTATTAAGTAATCAGTATTTTGCTATAATCATCGATTTGGAATGTTTATTTTTGTTATCGACACAATAGCATGAAACACGACATTACTATTATATAAAGAGCTACAAACTAGGGCGGAAACTATTCGAACACAAATATTCGTTGAACAATGATGTTTGCACTAGTGATAAAGTGTTTTTTATTTGCGCTTTTTTCTAATAAATGTTTAGGTCGTAAAATTGATGAACAATTTTATCCGTATTATCACCTTGCACCACCATTCGGGTGGATGAACTATCCAAATGGCTTTTGTGTGTTTAAAAATGAGTATCATCTTTTCTACCAGCACAACCCAGTGACAAGTCAGGAGCCTGGAATAGCACATTGGGGACACGCAAAAAGCTTGGATTTGTTTCATTGGGAACATCTTGATATCGCAATGTACCCTGATACGGAGTATGATAAATCTGGTGTGCTCTCAGGCAGTGCTATAATAATTGATAATGAAATAATGAGTCTACTTTACACTGGAAACGTTTATCATGCAGATGGTAGTTATACACAACATCAAGCGCTTGCCTACAGTAGTGATGGAGTGAATATTGTAAAACATTCTTTAAATCCTGTTATTATGGGAGAAGAATACCAGCCGAATTTGAGAGATCCAAAAGTTTGGAAGCATGGTGATACGTATTACATGGTTTTAGGAAATTCTTTTCACAATAATACTCTAGGAAGAACACTTCTCCTTAAATCAAAAGATCTGATTAACTGGCAGGATATGGGAACCATAGATGAATCCAATGGTCCATTAGGTTATATGTGGGAGTGTCCAGATTTTTTCAAGCTCAATGGTAAATATGTGCTCTTATTTTCTCCTCAAGGTGGACAGCCTCAGGGAGATAATTATAGAAATTTGTATCAGACTGGCTATATTGTTGGTGAATTTGATTATGAATCGAATATATTTATCCCCATAACAGATTTCAGGAAGTTGGACCACGGTCATGACTTCTATGCTACACAAACTCTATTAGATAAAAACAATCGTAGAATCGTTGTAGCTTGGTTTGATATGTGGAACCAGGTATACCCGGAACGCAATGATGGGTGGACTGGTCAAATAACAATACCAAGAGTTTTGTATCTCACCCAAGACTTGCGAATTATCCAAAAGCCAGTTATAGAAGCTAAACGTCTTCGTACGAGATTATTATATTCTGGAGAAGCACCTGCAGGACATTTAATTGAGTTAATTGACAGCATAGGAGAAATCAACATCGTTGCAACCCTCTTTAAAGATTTTGAGCTTATTTTGGAAGCACGTAATTCAATTGTAACTATATATTACGATAATTTGAAAGGCACAATAAGTCTAGACAGAGGTGATCATGATGGTATGCGAAGAACCGAATGGAGGCCAAGAGATCAGCTTAGTATGCAAATTTTTGTTGATCGTAGTTCTATTGAATTATTTTGTGGTATGGGTGAAGTCACGTTTTCGAGCCGATTTTTCCCGTACAGTGGCGTCGCAGTAAAATTAGGAGAAAGCACTGATGTTTTTTATATGTCAGTATACAGCTTGAAACGCACTTTTCGTATCCCCTGAAAGCTATCAAATCGTTCCTTATCACAAAGGTCAAAAGTGTATTCCATATGTGGAACAATTTACACCAAGTGCCAACGAAAAACGTTATAAACAATCTAAGAACATTTTGATATTCTGGTGTCAGCTTACAAGTTATGCTGCAGTAGATAGAATTTGATTCGTTTGGCCAACAAAAAATACCATTTTAATATATTTTGTATTTATCATCGACATTTAGACGTTATCCTGATTCCATCCGAGGGCGAGATGCCCTCGGAGCTCAGGGTCCGCCTTCCGGCTCTTCCTCCTCCACTTCGCACGATCTTGGGCGTCCATGGTAATGAGATCATTTGCACGCATGTTACCCTGCACGATGTCAGCCATGACTTTTTGGGCCTACCCCTTCTACCTATCTACACCAACATGAAGGCTGCCACTAATACAATAGTTCCTCATGCGATCTTTACGCGTGACTCCGCTTAACTTCAGACCGTCGTTCTCAAGCGTTTCCTTTACACTTCGCATCAATCTGCTCTTGTCCGCGTCCATCACCGCAATTTCATCAGCAAACATGAGCAACCATGGAGGCTGCTCATACGTGTTTCTGATGCTGTCCGACAAAACGTCCAATATTAAGCTAAACAAGTAAGGATTGAGTACGGATCCTTGGTGTACCCCGACAGTGATGGGGAAGGTTTTCGTGTCACCATCAGCGGACGAAACCAGGGAACAGGAATCGTGGTACATATCGATCTCACTTCGACTGTTAGACCATTCAATCAATCAATCAATTAGCCCACTGCAGTCCACTGTTGGACATAGGCCTCCCCCAATGTGCGCCATTTCGTACGATCCTCCGCCTTCCGCATCCAGTCCGTCCCAGCCACCTTTTTCAGGTCATCGGTCCATCTGGCTAGGGGGCGTCCTACCCTTCGTTTGCCTTCTCGCCATATAGACCATCAGTTATAATATTTTTTTTTAAGTTTATCGAAGTCAGTTTTTTATTTTACCAGTATTATCATGCGATCTTGCCTAAGCATATTGTCAAATTGAAATTTATAACTGGTGTTTTAAATAAAAGTTTTTAAAACAATTATATAAGAGCCAAGTTCGTAGGGGCGGAGCGTCATATGGAGCAGTACGTGGTAGTCTGCTATCTGTCATAAAATCTGAGGATCACACAACTTGTCATGAAGATTAATTGTAATGGAATTCAGTTAGAGCACCCATACGAATAGTTCCTAACCTAGTTTACGAAGGGCACCTCACATGAAGTGAAGACACCTCAATTGCATAGCTTCAAGTAAGGTGACCTGAAACATGTTGAATGATGTCTGTAAACATAAAAATGATTTGTGTCTGAAAAGAGTACATTTGCATAGCCGATCAACCTCGACGTGCATAAGTGATTCAGTTTTCGGCAGAGGTTTTACATCCCTCTGAATCACTGCCTCAAATTAAATCACTTATGTGCATCGCGGTAGATTCGCTGGTTCCTTTAATCAAAGGCGTCATGCGTACGTGTGTTATTATAATTTTTGATAAAATCTATGTTGAATTTAACTATGATTGTACAATGCTGAAGAAGAATAGCTGTGGTTGCCAGTTATATTACATTGTGAATAGTATTCTTACCTATCTTCTCATGTAATATTTTTTACATAAATAAAAAAAATATTATATTATATTTCCTTTGATGAACCTTTGTACTCTTTATTATTTATTTGCTAAACACTATAATTCTCAAAAAAAAAAAATTTAAAACAAAAGAAAAAGGGTGACTTGTGTAGTAACAACAAAAGTGAAACAGACTGTTCTTACTGGAGATTGATGGCACTTGGTAGAAATTAAGACACCATATTGAATGATACGCTTGTACTTTTCCACAGATTTAATATTATTTTTGAACCTCACTGATTTCGCCAAATGGCATTCCCAAATTTTCAAAGTTTAACTTTACAAACCTTTGAGAATGCCGTGAGATGAAACCGGTTAGGTTCAAAAATAAGTATAAAATTTGTGGAAAAGTACAAGAGTATCATTTACGATATGAATAAAATTGGAACAGTTTTAATTTAGAATATATTTGAAGTCTTAACCAAATACATAGTTAACACAAAATAAGTTAATGGACTTTACCAAATATAACATTGACTACTGCCGGAAGCGTGAATAACACACACTGGTTTTGGTCATCAAATTCTATTTTATCCACCATACAACAATAACCCTTTGTATTCAAAACGTTCACTATAAAGCTCGAAGTACGATTTTTAATGCTTGCGCTAGCCCAATTTAATAAAATCTAAATTAGAACTGCAGAAAAAATTACTTGCTATACTCCTAGACATACACATACATACACATAGGCTGTACGGCTGTTCAAAATTTTTGACGTTAATGACATTCTTTGACGAATGTATTGAATGTCAAAATACATATTGTGATGGTACACAAGTTACTCAACAATGGGAAATTAATAAGCCCTAAAATTTACATCTTCAATACGTTGGTATTTTGATATTTCCGAGCGGGCGTCCACTTGCAGGCATCTGGCTCGCATCGTTGTTACTTGACCCTACATAAATCAGATAAAGCAGGACCTTTTGTGTTGGCTCCTGAGGCGATGTTCGTTGTTTTTGTGATACTTTAAAGAAACTATTAGGACGTTGGTTTTTATGAGAGAGATCCGGAGAACACGTGCTGGTTTTGTGAAGACTGGGCTTGGGAGCGTCTTGGAGAGATTTTTTTATGAGGTTGGAGAGAGCGTAGTTTCGTGACAGTCGGTTGGAGGCGCGAGTTGAGGGCGGTTTGGTGATCTGACGTGTTGTGGTGTTTAGGCGTGGGAGACTTTGAGTAAGTTATAGCATGGCTCTATTGAGACTACGGAAGCGGTGAGTTGATTTCATACTATCAATTTGATACGGTTATAATCACACAGTTGGTGTTATTTGTAAATTTCATATGTATCTTTACCCCGGGCTGAGTAATTTAATCTAGGTTTAACCGTATTCATTTAATGATTAATCTCATGATATGTTATGTCACGTGTTCGCTGATGATTGGTTGCGCGGTACCATAAATGGGATGTCTGAAAGCGTGTCACATGTAATGAGTCAGTTCGGTAGACCAGAGACTTGAGCAGAGACCGAGGATACCTTCAACAGGATAGCCTTGAGTCGTTGATGCTCATCTCCCCTGCAATCTATTAGCGATGGCGGCATTGCATGATGATGGCGTACGATGAGCATCGCGCGTATGGGTTAGGAGCAAGTTGTCGTACCGAGACCGTGACCTGCTGTCGTATAATGCAAATACAGCCGTCTGGGATAACTAGGCCGGGTGAGGTTCGATTCCCACAAGAGACCTAGCGTCGAAGTGCAGGCTCTTAAGCACAGAGGTCGGTGTAACCAGATATGTCAGGCGGAAGATTAGGAATTGAAAGTCCTACGGTACGGAATCGTGTCGATGAAGTATGGTAGCTTGTAAACCGAATTTATACGTGCGATTGAATATATGTGAAGCAAGTAACTGACATCAGCGTATCCGTTTGAAATGTATCTATTTAGAGTCTTCTTTATCCGCGGTCACATTGCTTTAATTTAAAAAATGGCTTAGACCAGTGGTGGAATTATTGTCTCTGGATGAATTCCACAATATCTGTGCGGTTGGCGGAGCACTCATATCTCCCGCCAAAGGGCGGGGGCTGGCACTTTTGACTTAATATTTAAATAAGATATACAAAACCGAATTTTACTCAGTTTTGGGTAGACGACGTACCGTCACAAATGGTGCCTGTGGACCAGGATCCTCGTCAGAAAATGCATTGTTTCACTTCAATGCAACGAGGTTGAACTGAAATAAGTTACTACACAAAACACAACGTAGAATAATTTAATATAATATAACGTAATCGGTACCATAATGGTCCGTATTGTGAACAGACGATGTAGCGCTACCAAGTAAGATATAATATCTTAATGCAGCGTACATTTAAAGGCTGAATTTGTTTGTTATGACTTATGAGTTATGAAATAAAATACCTTGTGTTTTAAGTATATTTACCTAAATATACTTTAAAACCATGCTTAAAGTACGTTACCTACGGTAAATGTACAATACCACACGCTAATAGCTCCTCTAGGGGCTGGGAGGCCAGGCGGCAGTTGCTCCCGGAAAAGCCGTTAACGGCCCATCCGAAACAACGTGCGGACATTGCGCTCGCGCTCCTATGTACATACTTACATACTTTGGACGTGACTAGGAAATTTAATGATTTGGTTGTACTTAAGTTGATGGCATGGGTGAATTAAATTCTGAGGACAGAAGGAGGCCAACTAAGTGTTTGAGGTGTTTTTAGAATCATATTGCCTTCAATGGCAATGCATGAGCTGCTTGGGTTCGATCCTAGGCTAAAGTCTTTGAAATGGCAAAAAAGAAGTTAACTGTATTCTAAGGTTATTTCTTATTTACGGTAGACGAATTTAATTATAATATAGCCTGGGTTCGAGGCCCAGACTGATGTAGGTTGTATTGCGCAATACATTGGATGAATGGCTCTTGTAATCTCCTTAGTAGATTATTTTAAATTGAAGATTTTTCTTATCTATTTATATCATTGTAAACTTGTGAAACCTTTTAGCGACACAGCTCTCTGCATTTAAGAATTTTCTTATGTAGCAAAGTGGCTAAATAATCCTGAAACAAGACTGATAGCGGGTTCGAATCCCGAAGTTTTAAAATACGGCAGAATACTTGGGTGTTGTTACCCTATTGGCACAGCAATAAATCAACTATTTAGACACTATCCACGAGGGTTCGAAACCCAGATCGGAAATTAAGTTATTTGTTTCTCTGTTAGAAGATTCTGGCTTGCAACACGGAGACAAAACAAAAGATAGGGTACATTTCTGCCTACCCATTCTGACATGAACTAGCGTGAGCATGTAAAATATTTAAAATAAGCAAGAAACGATTGTTCAATGGATGTTAGTTTAAGTGAACGGAAACAGTGATAACAAAAGACCCCATAAAAAAGGGGACTAGGCATTGTCTCACCATCTGGCGAGTATTGTGGGTTCGAAACCCAAAAATAACAATACAATTATGTTAAAGGTTATTGGGTACTATTAAAACTACGATGGTTAGCTGTTACCAACCTTAGTTATTAAATCTTGACTCGCAAAAAAAAAAAAAAACGTTACATATAAATGGATTATCGAGAAAGAGGTTCAATGAATTCTCTCGCAACAAATTCTCTGCTCGTGTGCTATAACATTTCAGTAACACCGGACTTCGTGTTTGCTGGTTTGAAGTCAAGTCAAGGGCTGTTTGGAAGACTCATCGCTTCGTGAATATGAAAATCCAGCGTTGTGCAGTATCGAGACAGCGCATCGTGTTTCAACTCGCGGCGCAACAGAGTAGCCGAGCGTCGTGACCACTGGAAACCTTTCGCTAGAGGCGACTAATCGGTGGCCGAGCGACCTTATATCTGGTAAATCAGATATGGCGAGGTATGAAAATTAAGCTTCATTGGATCAAGGATCTTAGGTACTTGAGTTTAACAATTATTGCTGTTTGACACCTTGAGGGGACTTCCATGACAAAAGAATATACCTACGCCTCATAGCGTGGAATTAGACGCGTGACGACTATACGATAAATAATGCAACACTAGACAGTAAGTGATTTATTTCAGAAAATCATAATTTAGTCATACCAGGGCATTTCAACCTTACCAATACGATAAGATAAGATAATTCAAAGAATTAGTCACGCCGTCATCAACCCTCAAAATGTGAGCAGAAGGTTTATTTTTATTTGCAGCGATTATAGCTTAAGATGGAATTATCGTTATTTATGTGTAATGAATTCACAAGATGCTTATGGTCCTAGATGATCATAGATGATGATGATTAGGTATCAACAAGTTGTTGCATGATTGACAAGTTGGCTTATGGAAGTTAATTTTAATCATACATAACCTTATGACGTGGAAATTTGAGTATGTATACCGTATGCAAGCATCTGATTATCAGGGGGGAACGCGTTTTATAAATAAGTTGTTTCATAAACAATTAATTTAAATTTCGAAATGCCCTTGTTTACTGATAGCCTCTAATAGAGCCTTTGTTAAGTAGGTACTCCATGAGTGGCCAATCAAAATAAAAACAGGGAACTTGGATCGTCAAAAGGATCTTGAGAACTGTTAGATTTTAAGTTATTATCTTTTGTTATTTATGGCACTTGCTTGCATGAAGTAGAAAAAAAAAAAACTTTCTAACCTTAACGATAAGTGAAGTAAAAGGAATAATAATTTAAAGGCAAAATGAGTGTAATAGCGTGTAATGCCACGAACGTCACGATCGTATTCGTGATGGAACGAAATTGAATGGTAAGTTCACTCACAAGGGTCTTAACTGTATCTTCGCAACTCGACATTATTTAAGTAGTAAAATTTCCGGCTTCAAGGACTGGCCATGCTGTTTCAAATTCAAAGGAAAAAAAATCGGCTATTGGTTGGAAAATAAAAGTATAGGAGAGATTAAGTGAGAACACTGATTTCCTCCGTTTATCAAATTGCACAAGTCATTGTTATTTAGTAATAGATGAATACTAAGTTCTAACAAATTATACCTGTTGGAATTTCAAGAAGTAAGATTCCGACTAGGAATTCTTATAAGCTACTTAGGTAATGGTCATGGTAACCTGTGACGTGGCAGGCTAGAAGATCAAATAAGATTCTTATTGGTAAATCTCATTAGCCACTATGGTATTCTAATGACATGTGACGTGGCAGCTTGAAATATCAAATAAGACTCCAACTAGTGATAATAATAATAAAAACCTGACGGATATTATTATAATCTATGTGGCACACCGGCTGACTGCAAGATTACTGAATCGAAAGTTGCGATTTCGATCCACGCAGTTGTACATGAGATTACTGAAACGTAGGTTGCGAGTTCGATTCTCGCTCGGCGCGGTTCACGAGGCTGAACGCGAGATTACGGGATCGTGGGTTGCGAGTTCGATTCTCGCTAGGTGCGATTCACACGGCTGGACGCGAGATTACTGAATCGTAAGTTGCGTGTTCGATTCTCGCTCGGTGCGATTCACACAGCTGGACACGAGATTACTGAATTGTCAGTTGCGAGTTCGATTCTCGCTCGGTGCGACTATGTGTGTTACTGAATGATTGGTTGCTAAATGTGTATTTGATATGAGTCTGGGTGTACCACATGTAATTCTATGGTGTGAGTGAAATTCCATACTCGATGATAGTCCTCGAGTCTGAATTTCAGGGGGAATATGTGATGGTACACAAGTTACTCAACAATGGGAAATTAATAAGCCCTAAAATTTACATCTTCAATACGTTGGTATTTTGATATTTCCGAGCGGGCGTCCACTTGCAGGCATCTGGCTCGCATCGTTGTTACTTGACCCTACATAAATCAGATAAAGCAGGACCTTTTGTGTTGGCTCCTGAGGCGATGTTCGTTGTTTTTGTGATACTTTAAAGAAACTATTAGGACGTTGGTTTTTATGAGAGAGATCCGGAGAACACGTGCTGGTTTTGTGAAGACTGGGCTTGGGAGCGTCTTGGAGAGATTTTTTTATGAGGTTGGAGAGAGCGTAGTTTCGTGACAGTCGGTTGGAGGCGCGAGTTGAGGGCGGTTTGGTGATCTGACGTGTTGTGGTGTTTAGGCGTGGGAGACTTTGAGTAAGTTATAGCATGGCTCTATTGAGACTACGGAAGCGGTGAGTTGATTTCATACTATCAATTTGATACGGTTATAATCACACAGTTGGTGTTATTTGTAATTTTCATATGTATCTTTACCCCGGGCTGACTAATTTAATCTAGGTTTAACCGTATTCATTTAATGATTAATCTCATGATATGTTATGTCACGTGTTCGCTGATGAGTGGTTGCGCGGTACCGTAAATGGGATGTCTGAAAGCGTGTCACATGTAATGAGTCAGTTCGGTAGACCAGAGACTTGAGCAGAGACCGAGGATACCTTCAACAGGATAGCCTTGAGTCGTTGATGCTCATCTCCCCTGCAATCTATTAGCGATGGCGGCATTGCATGATGATGGCGTACGATGAGCATCGCGCGTATGGGTTAGGAGCAAGTTGTCGTACCGAGACCGTGACCTGCTGTCGTATAATGCAAATACAGCCGTCTGGGATAACTAGGCCGGGTGAGGTTCGATTCCCACAAGAGACCTAGCGTCGAAGTGCAGGCTCTTAAGCACAGAGGTCGGTGTAACCAGATATGTCAGGCGGAAGATTAGGAATTGAAAGTCCTACGGTACGGAATCGTGTCGATGAAGTATGGTAGCTTGTAAACCGAATTTATACGTGCGATTGAATATATGTGAAGCAAGTAACTGACATCAGCGTATCCGTTTGAAATGTATCTATTTAGAGTCTTCTTTATCCGCGGTCACATTGTTTTAATTTAAAAAATGGCTTAGACCAGTGGGGGAATTATTGTCTCTGGATGAATTCCACAATATCTGTGCGGTTGGCGGAGCACTCATATCTCCCGCCAAAGGGCGGGGGCTGGCACTTTTGACTTAATATTTAAATAAGATATACAAAACCGAATTTTACTCCGTTTTGGGTAGACGACGTACCGTCACAATATCAATCCTGTACATTGCCACCGAACGACGAATTGCCACTTGTCTAGGAGGGCTGATCGATATCAGGTAGGAACGATGATTCTTCAGTATCTGAGCATATGGTTACCACGTGTTTTGCGTATGCTTTGCGAGCAAGAAGGTGGACTTACTCTTCTCCCAAGTGGCAGGTTTACAGGGGTCCGAAACTTATTAGGAGTTAGACCAGGCGGTTAGCGCGTGCAAGTTGCGTTTCAACGTCTATACGAGCATAACCGTTTCATGCCGACGCTTGACATGGTAAGGCTTTTTCTGAGAATTCGCATTTGAAGAAAGGGGGTTTTAGGTGGTATAGCACAATTTTAAGCACCAAGAACCTTGTGTCCAAAATGAAGTTGCTCTATAACTGAGATAAACTATTTGTGTTAAGGTAGGTCGCATACGCACACTACTCAATCAATTTTCCCACCGCAATCCACTGAATGACATAGGGCTCTCTCAATGTGCACCATTTCGGCTAATACTTCGCCTTCCGCATCCAGTCCGTCCCACCCACCTTTTTCAGGTCGTCGATCCAATCCGATCTAAACCCTGTTTCACGCGCTCGGGAGTCAGCCAGGGGTCAGTTCTCGGTCCGCTTCTGTTCCTCATAATGATCAACGACATAGTGAGTACTGTGAAATCAGCCAAATGCCTCTTGTATGCGGATGATCTCAAATTGATTATGGAGGTGGAGGCGGATGAGGATCGTGACCTCCTACAAACAGACATAGACGCTGTTAGTCAATGGAGTATTAACAATAAATTATATTTTAACACCAGTAAATGCTTTGTAATGACCTTTAGCCGCCGTTTGCGACTAATAGATCATAAGTACAAACTTTACGAAGACGAAATCACTAGGGTTGTTAGCGTGAGGGATCTCGGAGTAACCTTCGATCGCGGCCTAACATTTAGTGATCATATATCCACCCTAGCTAGAGAGTCCTATAGACGCTTGGGATTCGTGTTGCAGAATGCTCACGACTTCCGGACCCCCCATGTTATAGTGCTTCTGTATACCTCTTTGGTTAGGTGTAAGCTGGAGGCCAGTTCTTGTATCTGTTGTCCCTATGTGGCTGGTCAGATACTGATACTTGAGAAAGTGCAGAAGACATTTCTTCGATTTCTATTTAAAAAAGCTGTACCAAGTATACCCATTCATGTACCCCACAAACTACCTGTTAGGTACATTAGGCTTTAACTCACTGGAGGTAAGAAGAGGCCTTGATCAGCTCATCGTTGCCTGTAAGACTCTTCGTGGACGCATCAATTGTCCGGACTTGCACAACCTATTCTGCCGTTTATATGTTCGCAACAAATACACAGCACACCGCGAAAGCCGTCGCCACTGCCTGTTTGCCCGGCCCCCTTGCCGAACAGTCGCTAGAACGGAGTCCCCAGTGTGTCGAACGCTGGAGGTACTTAATGACCTCCTGTTAGCGTACCCTGACTGTGACGTGTTTGCAGATGAATGGAAGGAAGTTACGCGTGTATGTCTGAAGTTCTGCGAGAGTAAGTATGCTAGGATGTCCTCCATACAAATTTAGTAATTTAAGATATTTTATGTAATTTAGCTTAGGTTAATTATTGTAATTCGTCATGTACCGTTTTAATTAACTATAGATAAATAAATAAATAAACTGGCTAGGGGGTAGGAAACCTTTCGTTTGCCTTCTCGCGGTCTCCACTCTGGGACTCGTTTGCTCCAATGACCATCGATCCTTCGACGGACTTGGACATCCCGCTGCAACTTCTGCTTGCTTATTCTACGAGCTATGTCGGTAACTGCAGTTCTTTGTCGGATGACCTCCATTCGAATTGTATCCTTCAGAGACACTCCAAGCATAGCTCGTTCCGTAGCCCGCTGCGCGACTTTTATTTATCATATTATCATATCAGCCACACATAATCTACTGCTCCCATAAACTTCAAGAATGACCGATCCAAAGCCCGCATCCACCGCTTCTCGGCGACCTTGATGAGGTCGTCCTTCCATCTGGCCGTTGGGCGTCCTAAACTACGTTTGCCCGTACGCGGTCGCCATTCCAGAACTTTTTTACTCCATCGGCCATCTGTTCTACTCGCTATGTGTACCGCTCACTGCCACTTCAAAGAGCTAATCCGCTGGGCTACATCGTTTACTTTTGTTCTCCTACTGATATCATCATTTCTGACGCGATCACGTAGGAAAATACCGAGCATAGAGGGCTATGCTCGGTATTTTATTTTCCTCCAAGGCTCATTAAGCAACTTTGAGTTGTTTTAAGAGACCTATTATAGTGAGGGACCACGTTTCAGATAGGTACTTAAGTCATTACTGGTAACACACATTGGTTAAAGACTTTCGTCTTCAGGCACGGAGGTATATCAGACGAGAAGACATCTTGTAGCTTCTCGAACGCTGTCGATTTACCTTGTCTTCGAAGCTGCAATTGCCTACCTGGATTAGTTGACCCAATGAGACGTACTCGTCAACAGCTTCTAAGACTGAGTGACTGAGACATTTAACATAACCTTTGTCTTGTCCATATTCATCTTAAGGCCCACCTGTTGGGATACTCTATTGAGGTTTTCGAGAAAGGTGTTCAAGTCTTCCAGCGATCCTGCCATAATGACAATATCATCGGCAAACCGAAAGCGAGTGATGTACGTTCGTTCGTTGATTCCACGTTCTTTCCAGTTCAGTAGCTTGAAGACTTCTTCCAAGGCAGCGGTAAACAGTTTCGAAAAGATAATGTATCCCTGTCTAACGCCCCTTTTCAGTGGAATTGGCTTCGTGCTCTATTCCCGTACTCGGACCGACATAGTGGCGTTCTGGTATAAACACTTCAACACTTCTATATACCGGTGATCTATTTGAGGGCCATCCTAATCTCATACAGGCTGATGTCCGGCATGTCTTCGGTATAATATCGGGTAAGCGTGACTTTTAGATCTTTAACCAGAAAACTAATTACCTCTACCGTTGTCGTTGCCATGCCACCATCCTCCGTCTCCAGTTTCATCAAACGGCTTTGTCCAACGGACGCATTCCTCGCAAACACACATTACCTTGAAATTTTTAAGTATTTTAGTAGCGAATGTCCTCTTGCAATTATTTCTGTGAGCGTCTGTTGAGCTGCCTATATGACACAGCATCGTCGGTGGCCTGTAGCGACATAGACCAAATTCAAATTCTATAAATGTGATCGCGAAACCTTTCTCCTGAAAACACCAAACGAGTCATGGAAGATATCCAGCTTGTTGTTTAGCGCATTAAACTCATCACACGCACGTGTCAGGGTTGGCATCCAAACTACCCAGGATTCAATGGAGTGGAAGGCTTTTTGCGTAGTTCACAAACGCCATTCACCGCGGCTGATTGTATTCATGAGTCTTTTCTACAATCTGGCGAACAGTATGGATGTGGTTCACGGTGCTATAGCCTTTTCGAGACCCGGCTTGCCCTGGTGGTTGGAACTCGTCGAGCTTACCCGCGACGCAATTCGTGACAATTGTCGAGATCAACTTGTAAACATGGCTCAGGATGGCCATGGGCCAGTAATTCTTCAGTAAGGTCTTATCAAATTTTTGAAGAACAGTATGATCATACTCCCGCGCCATGCCCTAAGCGATAGACCCTGTTGGATGACGGAATTACAAACATTTTAACTACTTAAATTCATTATGAACGTGTTGAAATTATTATTTTCGGTAATAACGAAAACTATAAAAACTATGTAACTATTCAAATAATAAAATTTCTATTTGTAAAAAAAAAATATGCTAGAACATTCTAAACAACGCTGTTTAGACACAGGATAAGCATAGCTTAACTAGCTTGTATTATGAAATCTAAAGTGCGCATTTAGATACTTAGCATAAAATTATAAATGCGAAAGAACCTGCGTGTGTAGCTGTTTGTAATGCTTTTACACCTAAACCATTTTGGATTTGGATGAAATTTGGCATAGAGATACACTAGAGCTTAGGAAAGGACTATGTTTTGGCACTATAAGTGATATCCACGAGGTAGGAGCTCTGGGCACAGCTAGTTATGTTATGATTACTTGTCCTAAGTAACTGGTTTGCTGGAGTGAACTTAAACTATTAGTAACACACTGACAATATTGCAGTTGATACTTTTAAAAATAGAAAGACACACCCATAATATAGCACGACAGTTTTATTCTTAAAATTTAAATTACTTATTTATAAGATACACTTAAAAAGGGCTAAGAATCTTACAATAGTGATATTTGTTTATAAAATGCACGTATACAAACAATAATGACATTACAATGTCAATGAATTATTATCAATTTTAAAACCAAGATTGCGAAGCGTATAGTTGATTATTTTCCAGAACAGGAGGTTGGCTCCTTTTCAGGGCAGAGAAAGTATCGCCTTACATCGCAGCAATTTTGCGGGTCTTCTGTCATCGATACCACGAGAGGCATGTGATGTGGAGATCGTATGGATAGTTGTGGATCACAACACAGGATAAGACTTGAGAATAATACAGTGTCTAATGGAAATTGTCCTATACACCCATTAAATTACACTATTTCCGATGTGGATGCAATGGTTAGAAATATACAATAAACTTCCCAATGAAATTAGAACATTGTCCATAAATAAATTTAAAACAACTATTAAGGTCAAATTGTGTAGCAGAGCATATTATAACATTCCAGACTATTTGAATGACAAAAATGCTTGGGATTAAGTTACTCTAAGTCAACACAAGAAAATGATTGTACATAAATGACGACGTTTTTTTTTAAAAGGATTCCTACTGAATTTTTTGGCAGTGTTTCTCAGTAGTTGCCATGTCACGCACTGCACGGTAGGGAAAAAAATTTATGGAATAAATGTTTTTTTGAATTTGAATTTGAATATGTAAATATCATCATTGAGTATAAATTAACATTCAAACAAAGCATTAGCAACGGAGTCTATTCCAGTAAATACTATACGAGTCTAACAAATATTTATATCTAACATCGCAGAAAAGGCAGATTAAGATAAGTATAATATTACTAAAATGGTTATTCACTCAGGTAGTAATGATTCATTCCAATTCAAATGTAATTAATTTATGTCTTCATCAGGTCCGTATATTTTTTTTTATTTCAATAGTACCTTGTACTCACCTTCTTACCAGTGACATTAAAAATATATTTGTTCCGTAACAGATATGAAATATGTGTTACCGAATTTGTATCGTGATTATAATTTGCCAATTGAATAAGATGGTGATTTTAACTATATTTTGACAGATTTCGTAAACAGTGCAACCTTAATTACGAGGTGGTCTAATTGGATATTATAGTAGGTAGGTCTATTTAAATATTATACTAGGAGTATTTAACAGTTCACATTTAAAACTTAGATGGCAGTCGATTAACGGAAAATTTTGAAGTTGAACCAAATACCCAGTTACAAGAGGATCAAGGACTCCAAAGTAAAAGCTCCAGATGCCACTAAGATAACGCTATGGTGAGGAAGAAGAAGAATTTACGTTTGAATCTCCAAGTTATTGTTCAATTAGTAATCAGTATTTTGCTGTAATCATTGATTTGGAATGTAAATTTTTGTAATCAATACAATAGCATGAAACACGACATTACTATTATATAAAGAGCAAAAATCTCGGGCGGAAACTATTGTAACACAAATATTCAGTGAACAATGATGTTTGCGCTAGTCACAAAGTGTTTTTTATTTGCACTTCTTTTTTATAAATGTTTGGGTCGTAAAATTGATGAACAATTTTATCCGTATTATCACCTTGCACCACCATTCGGGTTGATGAACTATCCTAATGGCTTCTGCGTGTTCAAAAATGAGTATCATCTTTTCTACCAGTACAACCCAGTGACAAGTCAGAAGCCTGGAATAGCACATTGGGGACATGCAAAAAGCTTTGATTTGTTCCATTGGAAACATCTTGGTATCGCAATGTACCCTGATACGGAGTATGATAAATCTGGTGTGTTATCGGGCAGTGCTATAATAATTGATAATGAAATAATGAGTCTACTTTACACTGGGAACGTATATCATGCAGATGGCAATACACAGCATCAAGCGCTTGCCTACAGTAGTAATGGAGTGAATATTGTAAAACATTCTTTAAATCCTATTATTTTGGGAGAAGAATACCAGCCGAATTTGAGAGATCCAAAAGTTTGGAAGCATGGTAATACGTATTACATGGTATTAGGAAATTCTTTTAAAAATAATACTCTAGGAAGAATACTTCTCCTTAAATCAAAAGATCTGATTAACTGGCAGGATGTGGGAACCTTAGATGAATCAAATGGTTCATTGGGTTATATGTGGGAGTGTCCAGATTTTTTCAAGCTCAATGGTAAATATGTGCTCTTATTTTCTCCTCAAGGTGTACAGCCCCAGGGAGATAATTATAGAAATTTGTATCAGACTGGCTATATTGTTGGTGACTTTGATTATGAATCGAACATATTTATTCCCATAACAGATTTCAGGGAATTGGACCACGGTCATGACTTCTATGCTACACAAACTCTATTAGATAAAAACAAGCGTAGAATCGTTGTAGCTTGGTTTGATATGTGGAAACGGATATACCCGGAACGCAATGATGGGTGGACTGGTCAAATAACTATTCCAAGAGTTTTGTATCTCACCCCAGAATTGCGAATTATCCAAAAGCCAGTTATAGAAGCTAAACGTCTTCGAACAGGATTATTATATTCTGGAGAAGCACCTGCAGGATATTCAATTAAGCTAATTAATAACACAGGAGAAATCAACATCGTTGCCACCCTCGTTAAAGATTTTGAGCTCATTTTGGAAGCACTTAATTCAATTGTAACTATATATTACGATCATTTGAGAGGTACAATAAGTCTAAACCGAGGTGATCAGGATGATATACGAAGAACCGAATGGAGGCCAATAGGTCAGCATAGGATACAAATTTTTGTTGATCGCAGTTCTATTGAGTTATTTTGTGGTATGGGTGAAGTCACGTTTGCGAGCCGATTTTTCCCGTATAGTGACGTCTCAGTAAGACTAGGAGAAAGCACTGATGTTCTTGCTATGTCGGTATACAGTTTGGAACGCACTGTTCGCATCCGCTAAAAGATATCAGATTGTTCCTTTTCACAAAGGAAAAATGCGTATTCCATATGTAGAACAATTTACACCAAGTGACATCGATTAACATTATAAAAAGTTTAAGAACATATTAGTATCCTGGTATTACCTTACCAGATATGCTGTAGTGAATAGAATTTGATTCGATTGGGCAATAAATCAAACTGTTTTAATATCCATCCTCTCTATATTGTTCTGAACATTTATGAACTTTTAATTTCCGTCCAATGGAGACCCTTGTAAGATAGTTTGTAAAAGTCAAATTGTTGTTCCTTTTTAACCAACTTCGAAATAGAGGAAGCTCTCAATTCGAGAGGTCTTTTCTTATGTATGTACACCGATTACGCTTAGGCCTACTGTGAGTTTTTAAACGTGAGTCGTATACGTACACGAGAGTCGTTAGGGGACCACGTGATTACGTTTACGGTAGGTGGGCTGTCATGTGCTTCGTATACTGTAGTGACTCTCGTGTCAACGGAACTAGCTACGGTTTACGTATAATTTCCTAGAATACTTGACAGTTTGGTGCTTGTTTGTATTTTAAGTGATGGAGTATCGTTACCGTAATATGGCGGCTTTCTTATGATCAGCTGTTGGGCGTATGAATGTAAAGATTTTTTTGGTATTTAAAATTATTAATTCATGTTTTGTTTCAAGTATTTAGGTATTGTTAATGTACCACTGGATGGACTGTGTAAATGACGATATGGCTTGACAGTATTCACTTACTGTGATTATAATTTGTGTTTACGGTCAGATGAAGAATTGCCCTATTCCTTATTAGCCTTCTTACCCACGGGAAGACATAGGATATCCCAATTCTACATCACCGAAAACCAAAACGTCAAATACGATGTTATAAGCTCCAAGAGGCAACTGCGCCGAAACCTTGTCCACTATTCATCAGGTGTATGAAAGGAAAATATGGAACTTGGTGACTAATTTAGCAAAAGAAAGAGGCAAAATGTTATTGAAATGGAAGTTGCTGGAAATAAAACAAATAAAACAAAGGAAAATGGACATTATTTATTGTTATTCATAATATTGTACACTCTAGTGATCATAAAGAGCTCGCTATGAAATTATATTAGAATAATGCAGACGTTGTTCATCAGTATCGACTTTTATTCATATTTATTCTCCGTTCATTAATGACTCCAACTGTAAATAGAGTTTATAATATTATTTACATGTATTAAGTTTATGGTTGAATTCAATTATGGAGGATTGGAACGAGGTTTGAGACCACTTGTTCACTTTAAATTTGGGTATGTCCCCACAAATTGACTGGATATGAGCCCTGATGAGCCATGAGCGCATCAAGATCTTCGGGCCCAGGTTCTGGTGCAGGCTTTCCCTTCGGGACCAAGAAGTCCAGTCGGGGTCAAGAAGCCTCAAATGCATGGCTCGAGTCAACAATAGTGCCCGGAATACAGCAATAGGCTTACCGTATATTACATGGGACCGAATACAGATTGGTGAAATGTGGGTGTTAATTCACCTCTGCCTAACCCTCCAGGGATAAAGGCGTGATTATATGTATGTATGTATGTATTTAGCATACACTTTCCAGGTTCTTCAGCATATCAAATTTATAAAATTTTAGACCTATTTATTTATGTTGACATGCCAAACAAATGTCACTCCAACATTACATTCGTAAATCTACCAAAATAGGTTGTATAGCTATGGCACAAAAACAAACTGATTCAATCATCATCATGCTAACATATGTGCTAGCGTTATTCCCGGTCGTATCCAACCGAAGCTTACTCGGAGTCCGGAGTTAACATTTTCAACTTTAGCTGCGCAGCATGTTTGGCTCAACTTCGATATTATCCGTGATACATCTCTCCACTACCCATTAGCGATATCGAAGTATTAAGTTAGTCCAGTTGTTGGATTTTTTAGGGCTAGAACCAGCCAGTTCCCCTCTACTGTGTACAAAGGTGTAGCAGCGCCACCCTTAATCGTCATGACTTTCTTGACCACGTTCTTGACCATTCTTAACGGACTGTATCTCTATTTTCATTTTACTACGAAACAGCTGTTCGGCCTCCTTTCAAATATGTGTAGTGATCATAGATTTAGTATTTTTCTTTTCCAGTAGTGATAGTCACACGAGAGCCTGTCACCGTCATAGCATTCCATTGGTCAAGACATAATTACCATAAACCAAAACAGTCTAACGGTAGCGGATCACTCAAAATTCAAAATTTCAAATCTTCAAATGTGTACGTTAAGGTACGGTGATACGGTACGGCCATACGAGAGCCCGTCGTGATATTCTATTGGCCGAGCCATAACTACCACAAACTAAAACACTCTTACCATAGATGTAGTATTTTTCTTACTCTTACGGTAACGGATCACTCAAAATGCAAAATTTCAAATAAATGAGGTTTTATTTATTCTAAGATTAATTACTTTTTTCAACATTAACTAAAACTAACGTAATACACTATTTACAAGTAAAATTATATGATAAGTTCCGGTTACATCGAAAGCTTGTTTGGAGCCTTTTCGCTTATCTTGGCATGCGTGATTACAAACAAGTTTATCAAAATAAAATGTACATAATAAAATATTTAGTAACTATAATTATAAAAATCACGTAACGAATGCCATAGATCGACATGCGTACTCTCCAAGGCATGGAAATACCTATGCGTAGCAGTCGAATTTGTTATCGCTACGCTACAGAGGCTGTCAATCATCAAAACAATCTCAATATTTCAACTATTTAACTATCACGGATGAGATATAGCATAGCGCCGCAGCAGCAGCTGCTGAGCGCCGGTTCCTCCACCTCTACTGTGTAGGTACAAAAGTGTAGCAGCGCCACCCTCAATCGTCATGACTTTCTCGACGGACTATATTATTATTTTCATTTTGCTACGAAACAGCTGTTCGGCCTCCTTTCAAATATGTATAGTGACAGCCACACGAGAGCCCGTCACCGTCATAGCATTCTATTGGTCAAGACATGATTACCTACTATAAATCAAAACAGTCTCACGGTAGCGGATCACTTAGAATTCAAATTTTGAAATCTTTGTGTACGGTGAGATACGATGACAGCCATACGAGAGCCGTCGTGGCATTCTATTGGCCGAGGCATAACTACCACAAACTAAAACACTCTTACGGTAACGGATCACATAAAATGCAAAATTTCAAATGAATGAGGTTTTATTTATTCAATTATTAATCACTTTATATAATAATAAATAAAACTAACGTAGCACACTATTTACAAGTAAAAGTATATGATTAGTTTCAGTTACAATCCAAAGCTTGTTTGGAGCATCTTGGCATACATAGCCATGGCAATTTATCAAAATAAAATTAACAAAATAAAATGTTAGTAACTATAGTTTTAAAATTCGCTGTAAAATAGCTAGTCATATTAGAATAATGCAGAAGTTGTTCATCAGTATTGGCATCAATTATGTTTTCAATTTTTATTCATGCGGCCTTTCTTTTAATGGTCCAACTGTAAGAAATAATAGGATTCATATTAATATCATTAAATTTAGGCTTGTACCTCCTCTAAAAAGTTGAAATCAATAATATCATGTCAAATCATGTTTTGTTACATGGGATAGTTTGGTAATACTTATTAGAAAGAAGTCTGAGAACAAACTAAACCTAAACAAATTAACAGGGGGCTGAAGACCAGACCCCGGGCTCCAAATTTCATTTATATCATAAGTTATACGTGATATGGATATTCTTTTACATACCTGTTAATAAATCTTAAACAGTCTTCGCTTAAATCATGCAAGATTGACTGATAAAAGATTTTTTTAGTAAAGTTATTAGGAATAGCATACATTTTCCAAATTCTACGACATCTTAACGAACATCAAAATCCACCTTTATATTGGCTGAAGTGACATCTCATGTCAAAAGTTAAAAAAATAAACATCACTTCAACATCCATTAGCATCCGTCTACATTCGTAAACCTAGTAAAATAGGTTGTATAGCAATATCACGAAATATACCAATTCTGAATTTTAACGAACGGATCCTATTAGTCTTAGCTGTCCGTCTGTCCCTTTGTCTAGCTAGCCAGCTGAACTTTTCACAGATGATGTGTTTCGGTTGCCACTGACAACAAATACTACAAACTGAAATGAAGAATATTTAAAGGGATAACGAATGTGATTGGTTGCCGTTTTTTTAGCTCGATATTAATACCAGCAACAGATAAACCCTTGACTTGAAATATTCACTGGAACGCGGGCCTGGTGGTGACGGTCGGAGCCACCTGTCACCCTAGCAGAAGCAGGCCACGGCGGCGTCCTCATACAGGGGACGAGTTGGAGACGCGGTAGTCCCCATACCAGAGGAGGCCCTGGGTCGTCTAGCAACCCCACCTTCAACTTTGTAATACGACCCACAGACGGCGTGCGATGTAAAGACACAAAGTTAATTAAGCTTGTTAGCTGTTAAATATTCACTTAAAATTAAATAATTACTGAAATATAAATAAATCAAGGCGGGCTCCATAATGGTACGGAATTCTTTGAGCGCGAGTCCGGCTCGCACTTGGCAGGTTTTTTACACCATTTAGGTGACTGACAAGCACACAACCCACTTGTTGGAAAGTGATATGTAATGTATGCAATATTAACCGCCTTTTTGATAATGTATCGTATGAATTGTACAAGATTTATTGTAGATACTTTTTCAATATGGGTTCGTTAGATACTAAAATATTTTTTAATATTATTTAATCATAAAAGAAGACTCATTTTTCTACGAAACAGCTGTCTGGCCTCCTTTCAAATATGTGCAGTGGTGAGTTTTGTCTGTTCCGTGGTGGTGACAGCCACACGAGAGCACGTAATGGTATTCTATTGGTTAATCCATAATTATCATAAACCAAAACGCTCTTACTGTAACGTATCACTCAAAATTGAAAATTTCAAATCTTCAAATATGTGCTGTGACAGCCACACGAGACCCCGTCATGGCATTTTATTGGTCGAGGCATAACAACCATAAACCAAAACACTCTTACGGTAACATATCACTTCGACCTTTGTCTACATTCGTATACTCAGCCAAACAGGTTGTATAGCAATATCACGAAATATACCAATTCAATGAAAGGAATTATTAAAACTTCGATACCAAACACGACACTAATATTACAGAAAGTTAATATTAGGTTTAGGTTTAGTAGTATAGATATACCTGTATAGATTTTAACATGTCTTCGCTTAAATAGTGCAAGATTGACTGAAGGTTTAAGTATTTACCAAATTCTTTGCTATCTCACCGAGCATCAAAAATGACCAGACCTTTTTATCTGTTGGAGTGTCATCTTATGATACTTGGATGGATGATATTCATCCCGTTCGACCTTTATTTTATCCCGGGTATAGGTTCCTGTGGTTCGCAGTCACGGGATTCATATTTCTGTATATGTATGTATATTTGCATTAAGCAGGCTCACCGATACTTCAAGGAACTGGTTCGCGGGTACAGGAGCAGTATGTCACGCGGGCAAAGCCACTGGCAACGAATAGCTAAAGAATAAAATATCCGGGTCACTAACTAGAGACCCGTATATGCTTAAGGAACTCCTTAAACATATAATTCTTCTGATACAAAACTATCATAAATATTAGTAGTCTATACGTCTGGTCTTCTTAGCGCGTTGAGTTACCTTTTAAAAACTATACGCCAATAGTTCTGTGAGCACTAGTTTGATTTCACTCCAATTTTTATTTTTTTCCTTTGAATATTTCAATAATTTCGTTACAAATTAATCAAACTATAATTACCTTTTGAAATATTTCATAGTGTAAAAATTAATACAAGAACTTACCTTTTTTTCATAGCATAGAGAAAAATCTAAACGCACACGGAACCAAATACGTTCTTCGACGTAGTTATCACATAAATTGTGTTACTGTTATATGCAACTCTTAGATGAACGTATTAAAGCCTCTTTTATCGAAACATTACTGCCTTACTTTGTTTTAATTCTTCAACCATTTATACCGTACAGTATACACGGTACGGTAGCGTCGAGACAGTAAACTGTAACGTAAAATAATCTCACGGTAGAGATCGCTGGAGATGTCAAAAATACGGAAACGTAATCACGTGGTCCCCTTACGACTCCCGTGTACGTATACGACTCACGTTTAAAAACTCACAGTAGGACTACAGATTACGATCTGATTTACGTGAGTCTGTTTGGGCCTACCCCTCCTAGCGGGACCCAGCGGGGGCGCCATTGCCAGGCATTTGTTACCCACTTAGCCTGGCTTTTGCCGCAAGACCTGGCCACACCAGCGAAAGCGCGTTTGTCTGCGATTTCCCGAACATGAAGGCTGCCACCAATGCAAGAGTTCCTCATACGATCTTTACGCGTGAGTTCGCACACCCACTGCAGCATTTTCATCTCCGTGACGCGTAGCTCCTGCTTATGTTGCTCCAATAGCAACCATGTAAAAGGACAGTTTGCAGCGAACATCCATACCGAGGATATTGATGTTGTCCTGCAGCGGCAGTGGCGTGCTCAGAAGACTTCGACGTCAATGTTCCGATATCCGAATGACTGATATCCGATTACACAACTTCGAAAACTGAATTTACAGACAGCAATTGGCATGGAGACTTTTTTTTTTCCTGCGGGAAATACCCACGGATACCCACCCCTTCGGAGCCGGAGGGGTAGGTTATGTCGGACTCGAACCGACTAAACCGCACGCCGTCTCTGGGTCGCAGTGCTAGGCCGAAGGTGAGGTTGTCATGCGACATATCCCTCGCACCCCGGCTGACCCAGAGCCATCCCTCTCGGTCTGGCCCTCCTCGGGAGGGGAGGATCACGCGGTCCCCGACTCAACCCCTGCTTCTGCTAGGGTGACGGGCGGCTCCACCCGTCACCCTCAGGCCCGCGCTCATGGGGGGCGGAGGTCAGTTGCGCCCTCCGACGCCCGAGGGCATGGAGACTAAGGATTCGTAGGGCATCTCACATGAAGTGAAGAAACCTTAATTGCACCACTTCACGTAAGGTGACCTGAAACATGTTGAGTCTGTTAACATGAAAATTATTTGTGTCTAAAAATAGTACATTTTCATAGCAGATCAACCACGACGTGCATAAGTGATTCAGTTTTGGGCAGAGGTTTTGCATCCCTCCGAATCACTGCGTGAAATTAAATCACTTATGTGCATCGTTGTAGGCTCGCTGGTTCTTTTCATCTTACCTGAGGTTCAAAGGTGTGACGTGACGGATACGTCTGTCATTATAATTTTTGATAACATCAAACTTGAGTTTAACTACGATTGTACAATGTAAATGCTGACGAAGAATTTCTGTGGTTACCAGTTATTACATTGTTAATTGTATTTATGATAGGTATAATGTACTCATGTAAATTTGCCCGATGGGTTTTATTAATAAGACATTTATGGATTAATTTGACTACAATTATTTATGTAATCACAATAAAAAAAAACAATACAATAAAAACACAAACAAACAAACAATAAAAAGACATAAGTGCCACTTATGTCTCCATCGATTCATTTATACATTGAGGTAACACTTCTAATATATTTTATTCTAGCATATTTAGGTGAATACATATGAAAATCTAAGTATTAAACATTTTACTATTCCCTTTCATGTACTCTTTATGTTATTATTATTAAGATGAACACTAAGGTTATCAAAGAAAAAGGCTGGCATGTATAATAACAGCAAAAAGTACAAGTGTATCATATAACATGTACACATATTGAATGATAGACTTGTACTTTTCCATAGATTTTATATTTATTTTTGAACCTGACCGGTTTTGCTTCACGCCATTCTCAAACTTTCAAAATATGACCTAACAAACAATCGAGAATGACGCGAGGTGCGGTTTCACCTCAGGTTCGAAATAAGTATAAAATAAAAAGTACAAATGAATGATACTCAGGATATGAATAAAAGTGGAACAGTTTTAAATTAAAATATATACGAAGTCACAACCAAAAAATTACCAAATATAACATTTATTACTGCCGGAAGCGAAAATAACACACATTGGTTTTGGTCATTGAATTCTATTTTAACCCTTTCTGTTCAAAACTTTCAATATAAAACCCGAGGTTCGGTGTTTTGATATTTGTGCTCTAGCTAGCCCAATATTTTTATTTTCGAAATAATACTGTAGAAAAAATTCCTCGCTATATTCCTAGACTTACATACAGATAGGCTGTACAGATGGCGTATTGAAGGATAAAATGAAAAAATAATAAATAAAACGAAGGTTAAAAAAACCGACTTCAAAAACTCAAAAGTATAAAATAACAGAATTTAAAGATATACGATGTTCTGTTAGAAATCGGTGCCTAGCACGGAGGACAGAATATGATTAAGTAGTTTCCTTCTCCATGGTGCCTAGCCTGAGAGATCATATTTCAATTGATTCCAGCATAGTTGTTCAGGCACCACAAACAAAGTTGGCACCGACTTCTAACTGAACAGTAAATCTGTAAATTCAGTTAATTTCTATATTTGAGTTATTAAAGAAAGTTGTTTAAACGTAGTTTAATTATTATTTTTTATTTTGAATTAGGGAAAATATGGTCGACGGCCATATTTTTTGAGATTTGTTTCATAAGATTGACATAATGCTCTCAATAACATAAACGAGACATTCATGCTATATATAATCAACGAATTCTATTGTCTACCTCAATAGTTCAAGACTTGGTAATTCCAGCACGTCCTAGACCATCATAATGTAGTTTACCTTATCACAGGATCGTCCTAAAACTAACTAAAAAAAACGTTAAGAATTGCCCATAAATTTTAAGAATTCCATCAACTTCTCAAGGATGCTATCATTCGATCCTTACCTGATGACTATGGGACCACCTGGGAAGTATAACCTATCAAATAAAAAAATAAATTTGCAAATCGGTCCAGGCGTCTTCGAGTAATCGGTGAACATACATAAAAAAAATATTCCGACGAATTGAGAACCTCTTCCTTTTTTGAAGTCGGTCAAAAAATAGAAGTGACACATATTTTGAGGTCATAAACTTCAAAAATACGTATTACTTCTATATATTGACGAATTTATTAAATGTCAAAATACATAAATCAATCCCGTATCAGGTAGGAACGGTGATTATTCAGTACCTGAGCAGGTGATTGCCACTTGTTTTACATATGCTTTGCGAGCGAGGTAGTGGATTTACTCTACTCTCAAGTGGCAGGTTGGTGTCCAAAACTTATTAGGAGTTATTGGTTATTGTTAAATCGGAGACGTTGAACAATTTTATTAGTTTCAACTTCGATACGAGTATAACCGTTTCATGCCCTCACTCGACGATGGTATGGGATTTGCAAATCTCAAACCAGATGAAAATTAATGGGTACCGCCTGATATAAAGCTTGCTTCGATCTTTTCAGCACAGCCGGATTTTTAATTTTTAATAATTTATTGATAACAGTGTACATAATAAATCATTATCACCGTGGAATACAAATTATAAACTCTGATATGTTCAACAATTAAAGGCATGTACAGTTTACATCACATCATTACGATTCAGTGCTAGTTAATACATTGAGAATTGAAATTTAATAACTACGATGACAAAAAAAGTTAGTTTGACATGGGGTACTGATACGAAGAAAATATCTTCAGGTCTAGGTCCAAAATATACAGACGGCACTGGTAGTCTCATTTTAAAAAAAAAAAGAGATAAAACGCTTATTTCGCTATATATAGTCACGCAAATTATTTCAGATTATTAAAAAAGCATTAATGTAACCATGTAGGCTTATTAAACTCGTAGGTAAGGTTACAAATAATAATTTCGTTCCATTGCGTTTTAATAGTATTATTTTAGGACACCACCATCTAGTGATATCTGTAAAATGTCACTAGAGTGCGGTGTCCTAAAATATATAAATTACATTACAACATATTATTTAATTTCGTTGATAACTTACAATATTTCAGCAGAATCAAAACATTTATAGTTTTATTCAGTCATTTTGTAAAACTGAAAACTTCTTTAGCGGCGTTGGATGGGTAAAAAGTGTTAAACTCGCGTCAGGATCACGTGACCTTTGTCGTGTCAGGATCACTTGACCTTTGACCCGTAACCGATGACTGACGTCATACAACATTAGCTACAGAGTGTTTATTTTGCTAAGTACGCTAAGAAGCTTCGTAGCTTAGCGATAAGCGCTTTGACTGTAAGTCCTTATGGTTTCAGATAGTACCGGGTTCGAATCTGGGCTTCTGACACTTTTTGTGTTTTTTTTTTTGTAATCTATTACTTTTTGTGATTTTTTTTTCTTTTTGTAATTTATTAATTTCTTTTGACAGAAAATTAGCAGAAAATTAGTGATAGGTTCTATGATGATTGGGCCTATATTATAGGTATGGTATGTTATGTTCTTTTTGTCTGTATATAACGAAGAAAGAAAGAAAGAAAAAGTTTGAATTTTCGTCATGTATGGAAATTTTTGGTGATTATCTGTACAATGTTTGTTAAAAATACCGCGAGCGAACGTGTTGAAAGATCTAAGAAAAAATAAAAATATACAGATCATATTTTGGTTGTATTAATTTTAATAATAATAAATAAAATACGGACAAGGATGTATAAAGGATGTACAAAGTGTAAGTAAGTAAGTCCACTATATTTATATTTTATTTTTTTTGAAAAAAAAAAATATCTCTACGGATCCATCTAGCGTAGAGAATAAATAAGTAACCTTGTCTTACATGTAAAATAGTTGTAATAATAACTCAATCCATTTTATGAATCCATTCATCACAATAATCTCGCCCGAGTTCAATATCAATTTTAAAAATGTTTGTTTATTTATGAAATGGTATATTTAGCTGAAATTGAAAATTAAAATAATAAAAATTTGCCTTATTATCGATTATTCTAGACTTGAAATAATAACGCATAGAAACGCAATACGCGCGAGCGAAGTGAAGCCATTTCAACCAAGCCGGCTTACCTATTTTCAGGGTTACCAGTGCTATCACATAATTAGGTAAAATATTGAAAACAAATTCATTGGTATTAGTAAGTTTCAAAATACTCCATGGATATATAATTGATTCGCATACTTTTACTTACTGTTTTTAGATACGTACCAAAAGCTGTATTTTGAATAAAAATCTAAAATTATTAAATTTTTTATTCATTGCTATAGAACATAAACATATATATATATATATATATATATATATATATAATGTTATGCTAATATATATATATATATTGTTGAAATAATTATTGTCTGTAGTAAAGAAAACTATAAAAATTATGTATCTATTCAAAACATAAAATTGGAGTCTCTATTTATAAAAAAAACAAATAATTATGCTACAACATTCTAAACAACGTTATTTAGCCAGGATAAACATAGCTTGATTAGCTTGTATTATGTAATTTAAAGTGCGCATTAACATACTTAGCATAAAATTATAAATGCGAAAGTAACTCAGCGTGTGTACCTGTTTGTAATGCTTTTACGCCTAAACCACTGAGAATATTTGGATGAAATTTGGTATAGAGATATACTAGAGCTTGGGAAAGAACATAGGCTATGTTTAGGCACTATAAGTGACATCCACGACGGTACAGAATAGAGCTCTGGGCAACAGCTTGTTATGTTATAATTACTTGTCCCAAATAACTGGTTTGCTAGTGTGTGTGTGAGTGCCCTTAGTAATACACTGACAATATTGCAGTTGATACTATTCAAAAGAGGAAGCACACCCATAAAATAGCCCGCCGTATTATTTATTTATGAGTAAGTTTAAAAAGGGCTAAGAATCTTACAATATGATTCATACAAACAATAATGACATTACTATCTCAATGATATTATCAATTTTAAAACCAAGATTGAGAAGTACATTGTCAATTCTTTTCGAAATCAGGAGGTTGGCTCCTTTACAGGGCAGAGAAGATATCGCCTTACACCGCAGCAATGTTGCAGGTCTTCTCTCAGCGTTACCACAAGAGGCATGCGATAGGGAGTCAGTACGGATAGCTGCGGCCCGCACAGGACATCGAAAAGACTTGAGAAAAGAACAGTATCGGACATAGCGCAAAATTGTCCTACATGCTTATTACCTCACACTATTTCCGATGAGGAGGGCACAAACAAGGTTAGAATTATACTAATACCATCAATCAATAAATCAATTAGCCAACTGCTGGACATAGGCCTCTCCCAATGCGTGCCATTTCGTCCGATTCTTCGCTTTCCGCATCTAGTGTGTCCCAGCCATCTTTTTCAGGTCATTAGTCAATCTGGCTAGTCTTTATGCCATCATTGTATACAAATTCACTCACAAACAAAGCATCAGCCCTAAAACCTAACGAATATCTATATCTGACCTTGCAGAAAAAGGAAGATAAGATAAGAAAGATTAAGATAAGTATAATATAAAGTACTGGATTGTTATTCAATCAGGTAGTAACGAATCATTTCAATATAAATGTAATTAATGCCAGCAGACAGCCTCCGTGGCGTAGCGGTAATGAACGCAGCCGCTGCGCAGGAGGCGCGGGTTCGATTCCCGCTCAGCGCAAATATTTGTTTGCAAGAATGTGGGTATTTGCATTGGTCTGGTCGTGTAGCACGTTAAGCCGTCGGTACCGGTTGTCATACAAACATCTATGGCAGTCGTTACGGGTAGTTGAAGCCCTCAAAAATCCAACAACTGGTCTAGCTGCAATGCTTCGATATCGCCTTTGGGTTGTGGAGGTCATATGGCAGTCGCTTCACGAAAAATATCGAAGTTTAGCCAAATCCGCAGTTAGACTGGTAAAAAGGACCCCAGATTCCAAGTTGAAAAGCTTCGGATGCGACTGGGATTAACGCTAGGATGAAGACGAATAAATTTAATTAATGCCTTTATTAGTAACGTTTACCAATTTTTGCAATTTTTACTTTAAATAGTACCTAGTACTTAAATACTTACCCAAAAAAATGTCCCGTTTCAGATATGAAATAATATATGTATTACGGTATTTGTATCATGAAAATATATAGATTGAGTAACATGGTGATTGTATATTTTGTAATATTTCGTCAACAGTGGAGCCTAAATTACAACAGGGTATATTTAGATATTATAGAATGTTTAAATAAGTATTTATTTAATAACCTTTAAAACTCAGATGGCAGTCGCTTCTCGGAAAATATTAAAGTTAAACCAAATACGCAGTTAGACTGGAGTAAGAGGAACAAGGACTCCGAAGTAAAAGCTTCGGATGCGACCATAACGCTATGATGATGAAGAAGAAGAAGAATTTGAATTTGAATTCTAATTATTCATTGAACAATGAGTTCAATAAATAATTAGAATTTTGCTGTAATAATCAATTCGGAATGTAACTTTTGTAATTAACACAATAGGATGAAAAACACGGCATTACTATCATATAAAGAGCTACCAACTCGGGCGGAAACTATTCTAACGTAAGTATTCGTTGATCAATGATGCTTGCGCTAGAGACAAAGTGTTATTTAGTTGCACTTTGTTGTTATATATGTTTAGGTAGTAAAATTAATGAACGGTTTTATCCATATTATCACCTTGCACCGCCATTCGGGTGGATGAACAATCCTAATGGCTTCTGTGTGTTCAAGAATGAGTATCATCTTTTCTACCAGCACAACCCAGCAACAAGTCAGGGGCCTGGAATAACACATTGGGGACACGCAAAAAGCTCGGATTTGTTCCAATGGGAACATCTTGATATCGCAATGTACCCTGATAAGGATTATGATAACTCTGGTGTATTGTCGGGAAGTGCTATAATAATTGCTAACAAAACAATGAATCTGCTTTACACTGGGAATCAGTATCACGCAGATGGTAGTTATACACAACATCAAGCGCTTGCCTACAGCAGTGATGGAGTGGATATTGTGAAATTTTATGGAAATCCTGTTATTATGGGAGAAGAATACCAGCCGAATTTGAGAGATCCAAAAGTTTGGAAGCATGGTGATACGTTTTACGTGGTTTTAGGAAATTCTTTTAACAATAAAACTCTAGGAAGAGTACTTCTCTTTAAATCAAAAGATCTGATTGACTGGCAAGATTTGGGAACCTTAGATGAATCACGTGGTCCATTGGGTTATATGTGGGAGTATCCAGACTTTTTCAAACTTAATGGTAAATTTGTGCTCTTATTTTCTCCTCAAGGATGTACGCCTCAAGGAGATAATTATAGAAATTTGTATCAGACTGGCTATATTGTTGGTGACTTCGATTATAAATCGAATATGTTTATCCCCATAACAGATTTCAGGGAGTTGGACCATGGTCATGACTTTTATGCTACACAAACTCTGCTAGATAGAAACAATCGTAGAATCGTTGTGGCTTGGTTGGATATGTGGGAACAGGTATACCCGCAACGCAATGATGGGTGGACTGGTCAAATAACAATTCCAAGAGTTTTGCATCTCTCCCCAGACTTGCGAATTATCCAAAAGCCAGTTATAGAAGCTAAGCGACTTAGAACAGGATTATTATTTAATGGAGAAGCTGAAGCAGGATATTCAATTAAATTATTTAACAACACAGGGGAAATCAACATCGAAGCATCCCTCTTGCAGGATTTTGAACTTTTTTTCGAAGCTCGTAATTCAACTGTAACTATATATTATGATTATCTGGAAGGCATAATAAGTCTAGACCGAGGTGATAAGGATGATATACGAAGAACGGTATGGACGCCAAGAGGTCAGCTCAGAATGCAAATTTTTGTTGATCGTAGTTCTATTGAGTTATTTTGTGGCATGGGTGAAGTCACGTTTTCGAGCCGATTTT
This sequence comes from Eilema caniola, assembly GCA_949126895.1. Classification (NCBI taxonomy): domain Eukaryota; kingdom Metazoa; phylum Arthropoda; class Insecta; order Lepidoptera; family Erebidae; genus Eilema; species Eilema caniola. Next base: position 4,254,970 of record OX421469.1, on the reverse strand, counting down.
TCCCGTATAGTGACGTCATAATGAGATTAGGAGAAAGCACTGATGTTCTTGATATGTCGGTATACAGTTTGGCACGCACTGTTCATGTCCGCTAAAAGCTATCAGATTGTCTCTTTTCACAAATTATTATCATTGTTTTTTATATAATATTGAATTTTATTGTTATAATGACTAATTTATTATTTATATCACGCTGGTGATTATTTGCCCTTATAACTATAATAAAACGATAAGGACATTCAGCGTTATAACTTGTTGGATTGTGCCGTACTTAAGAGGCTATTCCCTCTGCATCGCGAGCTGTGCCTCCGGTGGAATTCGGTACGGCCAGAAGCGTGAACACACCACAGCTTTCCTACACTGATGTAGTGATGGAAAGTGAGACTATATTCGTAAGTACCCAATTTAATGAACGACTAAGGAGCACTTTGGAAGAGGCTTACCCCATTTACCTATGCATAAATGCAATATAGCTCTGGTGTGTACCCTTAATTCACTATTACCTAATTATTCAGAAAATAGCGAGAGTATTAACCAGCCGGTGTCAAATTTATTGTTAATAAACCGGATGTGCCGGCCTGGCAGTACAGGACCGAATGTCGTATTGCCGAGGCTAGGGCACTTATTGGTAAGCTAATCTGCTTCAGATCAGGCATTACGTGCCCAAGGCTGATGCGATTTGTGAAAGAGTAATTTTTAGGTACTAATGTTAACCCTCAACAATACGCTCAACAGTGCATCGACTTTCTGAAGCAGAAAGTGTTTGTTTGGGCAAATCGAATCCGTTACTAGAAAAATGTGTTGATAGGTATAATCAGAATTGTATCTTCCAAAAGGATGACAGGTGGGTTTACCAAAAATGGGAACAACCTCATTTCGGTGTGGACGACGCTGCTCGACCAGATGCTGACGCTACGAATACATTCTGGCGTAGCAGAGGCTACGCCAGAATGTCGACTCTTGTCCATACCAGAAGGTGATTAGATGAGGTGAGATGCGAGAATATACAGACAATTATGGAACCAATAATCATTACACCTGACGATGTTGCAACTTTTAGCTGAAGTGGTTCCTTAACTCACATGCTTGTTTCAACACAATTTCAATCAGCTTTTGACTCGTGACCACTACCCAATTTCATTATAACTGGAATAACCCACTTACTCTTATAAGTCCGGTTGTGTTACAATCCCCAAAAATTATAGTTCAATTACTTGATTACCGACACCGACGGTTTATATAGCTTCTAACTTTCATTCTGAGAGTTAAAATTAATACTCATTAAAAAAAAACGATTATTCTATCTCTCAGAATGGATGTAATATGTGCGGGGCCCCCCATGGCACTAAAGAGCTCCTTTTAGTTGATATGTCTATTAGTAAACAGGTGCATCGTAAACGTAGGAATCTGGCTACATCCTGGATAGATTATAAGAAGCCTTACGATTCTGTTCCGCATACAGGGTACACAAAGAGTCTTAGAGCTGAATAAAATTGGTACAACTTTAGCGACCTTCTTGGGGTCATGTATGGTATTGCGATGGACATTACCCGGGATGTTGCCAGAAAACGATGCTTCCATAAGAATTGAGAGGGGTATATTCCAGGGTCTCTGTCTGTCTAAATCCCCTATGGTTCTGTCTACATAGCTCTGAATCCTCGAAGTACAATAGTAGAGAATTCAGGTCAAGCTACCGGTTGCAGAGAGAGGGTCGAGTTATATCCCACCTCCTCTACATGGATGACCTCAAGTTATTTGACGGTTAAATAAGCAATTAATAGAACTACTAAAGATGACTGAAAGCTTTAGTAGCTCTATCAAGATGGAATTTGGTTTGGGCAAGTATGCGGTCATACATGTATAAAGGGGTGGCAAAGTGGAATTCGAAGGCCTGATTGTTACGGATTCCATTAAGCTTAAATCTCATTCTTCAAACGAAACGTAAAATGTCTAGATATGTCGCAGGCATTAGGAATCTCTGAATCTCGCATGAAACAGGCAATGCATGAGTGTTTCTTTGGCCACCTGAAAAGTCCTAAAGAGCTTTTTATCGGACGATAACAAGGTGCGCGCTTGCAATGGTTGTGTTACTCAAACTGAACTAAATGCCTTGGATAAAAGAGTTCGTACACTGTTGACCACGTTTCAGATGCATCAGAACAGATAATCCATACTGAGGTTGTATATTCCGCGGTAGCTAGGCGCTCGTATTGTCGCTGGGGGGTCGGCTTTCTATTGGTCAAGACCCTTCATTATCGTGAGATATACAACCTCAGAGAATATTTCCTGCATGCGAATACGAATATGCACCTTGATGGGGTTGCAGTGGACAATGGTTTAACATCTCTTGCGTTGGCTAAAGAGAACTGGTGTAAACCTGTAGTACTCAGTGCTGCTGATCGCAGGGAGGTATGGTACACTGACGGTTTTATAGGTTGCTAAGAGCCTTGACTAACACCTTGAGAGGCTTCCGTTAGGCAGCTGGGTCAAAGGCCTGATGCAGAAGGCGGTACTCCTCGACACGGCACGTATTGTGAGGAGATTCCTCTCTCTGGAGCCCTAGCCAAGCCACCGGTAGCTTGGTCCCTGTACCAGATCAACAATTTTCATTTAAACTCTTCTAAGAGTTCTTTCAAATTTTGTATTAGGATATGCGCTGTGTTTTTAAACCAAAAACAAATGTTTATTACCTACTAGAAATAGAATCGTAATTTTAATAGGTCACCGGGAAGCGCTGCATGTGGGCTGCTTTAGATCGATCATTCTGGAAGTCCATAGGAGAGACCTATGTTCAACAGTGGACTATGTGCGACAGATATGATGATGATGATAATGATTTACAGTCGATAGAGAAGTCACATTGCATCTTTACATACAACTTTATATGATAAAGTATGACCAAATCTCCTTTATCAACTATACCTACTTACATTATATCCGCGCCAGACTGGCATAGGATGACTGAAGAATGATAGATTGATAGCACAAATTAAGAATTAAGATGTGATTTTCTGTATTAGCTTAGTAATTTCTCAGTTAGTTACCATCATAATTAACACCAGTCTAACAAGAGTAAACTGATTGCTTAAGAATATTCGAAACTGGTGATGTAAGCCTTTGAGAATGTTGTAAGGCAAAACCGGTCAAATTCAATAATAAAAATTGAAGAAACGTACAAGGACGTGTTCTGTACGTGTAACAAGTTCCACCACAAGCCCTCGATTAACTGTATAAATGGTCTAAAGGCATTTTTGTATCATGGTGTGAGCTTGCCAGATGTGCAGCAGTAAATAGGTTTTGATTCGTTTGAGTAACAAATCAAGCCGTATTCGTATATAAACTATCGTGAGCCATTTTTCAATTAAATAAATTTATTACGGCTGTACTCATGTAATTGGTCTGGATACGCCCGACTAGTTTCAGACCCGACCGGAGTCCTTATTCAAGAGCAGAGCACCCTGGCGCGGCGACGTCAGGTGCTTTACTGCATTTCCAACGTTGGCGTTGCTGTCGCGCGCGCTCGGATAGCGGCGGCGGGGTACTCGGTCGCGTACGGAACAGTTCGGCTGTCCTTGCTGTCGTGTCTGTGTCGTCATCGTCGTCGCTCGGTGGTTTAGATGTGCGGCATAACGCGCTAACCGTGTCGCATGCCAGGTTCGATTCCCATTTGCTGTACGTGCATTTCAAGGCCGGTTTTTTCACGGCACAAAGTATGTTCTTCTCCTTCGTTCCAAGTGACGTTCCTTGGAGAGGACTTGCCTATGGTGGAATTCAATCCAGTGATTGGTGCCTGCTTCTCGTTTTGCGATTCTTAACAGCTGCGATGTGTTCTTTGACTCGTTCAGCAATAGTCCGCTTCGTTTGGCCTGTGTATCTGTATCTTATAGACACCTGGACACTGTAACGGTAAGACATCTTTCGGTGTGCCCACGATGTTGTTTACCCTTATGCCTGGGGTGTAAACTGTCGGTATGGAGTACGTTTTTAACACTGAGCCGACTTTTTCCGTTATAGGGCATATAGACTGGCTGTCTGCTCACCTCTGGATATCTACGCCTCAATGCCTGTTGGTTTCGTCGTCCATTTACTTCATATCCGTTGTTCTTGAGTACTTCCTAAACATGATCCAACTCTCGCTCCAGATGTTCAGAGTCACAGAGATCATACGCTCTATTCCTGAGTGAGGTCACAACGGAAATCAAGAAACGATAAAATTTCAATCGGGAAGATGGTTTTAAATTATCTGCAAAATGGAATGCAGTAATGAAATACATGCAACTTTACTTTTCTGCGCAGTCGGATAGACACCGGACAGTTTGCTTACAGAATAGGGACACTGTGAGTGTGGTATGTGACGGTACATGGCGAAAAGAAAATATTAAAAATGTGCGGGTGGATGAAGAAGTACTGCGCTTGGATGAGGGCGCGCGGTACGTGCGATCCCAACGTGGGCCACTTCAAGGCGGCGTACAACAGAGCCACAAAGGTCTACAAGATGGCTTATGTCAGAGCGGATGCCCAGTGCATAGCGCGGCTTGGTCAGGAGCTAGTAGCGCATCCCACGGGCAGCCCTGGCAACTGGCGACTGGCCAAAGCCGTGCAAGCCAACTTCTACCAGCTTTCGCTGCCCCCGTTGCGCAATCCCGATGGATCTCTGGCCCATGAGCCGCAAGAGAAAGCAAATTTGCTAGTTAATCTCTTTGCGGCCAACTCCCGAGTCGATGATTGTGGTATGGAGCCGCCGACACTGCCCATCAGTGACCATGCAATGCCTGATATTCGTATCAGGCAACGCGATATCCGAGCAGTACTGCAGTCACTCGATGTCCGGAAAGCCAGTGGCCCGGACGATATTCCGGCGGTAGTTCTGCAAAAATGTCTCCAATGCTAGCGCGGCTGTACCGGCTGTCCTACAGCTCTGGTACAGTGCATTTGGCTTGGAAAGAGGCGAATGTACAGCCGATCCCCAAGAAGGGGGATCGTTCAGACCCAAACAACTGTCGACCCATAGCCGTCACCTCAGTGCTGTGCAAGGTGTTTGAGCACATAATCAACATACAGCTCATGCGTCAACTTGAGGATCACTTCCTAATTAATGACCGACAGTATGGTTTCAGGCCGAAACGGTCAGCGGGTGATCTTCTGGTGTATGTTACCCATATTTGGAATGAGGCTATGGACAAACACGGCGAGTCATAGGTAATTAGTCTTGACATCGCCAAAGCTTTCGATAGAGTTTGGCACAAATCGCTTCTTTCCAAGCTACCAGCCTTTGGTCTGCCTCCTAGACTGTGCGACTGGATTGCCGGCTTTTTGCAGGAGCGCCGTATTCGCGTCCTTTGTGATGGACGAGCCCCGGAGTTCTTGCAGGTGAATGCCGGCGTACCGCAGGGGTCCGTCCTATCGCCAACTCTCTTTTTGCACATCATTTACATACTGTCGACCAGCAGGATTCATTGCTATGCGGATGATAGCACCTTGCACAGGCGCTATCATGGACGTCCTGTGGATAAGCAGACGCATATCGCAGAAAAAAGGCAGCTTTTTGTCACTGAGCTTGACCGGATCCTGAACCACATTTCCCAATAGGGCTCTGAGAACTTGGTCGAGTTTAATGCCAAGAAGACGCAGGCATGTGTGTTTACAGCAAAGGTATCTTCTTTCCTTCCCATTCTCACTTTTCAGAACACGCCACTGCCACTGCAGGACAACCTCAATATCCTCGGTATGGATGTTCGCTGCAAACTGAATAACAAAACCTACGTCGAGAGTATCATCAAAACAGCCTCGCGTAAACTCGGAGTCCTGAACAGAGTGAGACGGTTTTTCACGCCGGAGCAACGGTGTTTTCTATACAAGATACAAATTCGTTCCTGCATGGAATACTGCTCGCATCTCTGGGATGGCTCCGCAAATATTTATTAGATGCTCTCGACAGGTTGCAGCGGTCCGCATTATCGGAAATTCTGAGGTCACGAGTACCCTCGAGCCTCTGCAAATGCGTAGAGATGTTGCTTCCTTGGCAGTATTTTACCGTCTCTACCATGGTGAATGTTCTGATGAGCTATTCCAATTAGTCCCACCCTCTCCTTTCCTATACAGGACAACACGTGCAGGAATTAGATGTCACCCGCATACGGTGCAGAACATTTCTTCAAGAATCAAGCGGTTCGGTGACTCTTTCAAATTCAAATTCAAAAAATCATTTATTCCATAAAAATATCAAATTTGTTTGGATTCGTCATTATTTTTTCCCCTACCGTGCAGTGCGTGACATGGCAACTACTGAGAAACACTGCCAAAAAACTCAGTAGGAATCCTTTTTTAAAAAAAACGTCGTCATGTATGTACAATCATTTTCTTGTGTTGACTTAGAGCTACTTAATCCCAAGCATTTTTGTCATTCAAATAGTCTGAAATGTTATAATATGCTCTGCTACACAATTTGGCCTTAATTGTTGTTTTAAATTTATTTATGGACAATGTTCTAATTTCATTGGGAAGTTTATTGTAGAATCTAATACATTGCCCCATAAAAGAGATGCTTATTTTGTGGAGACGAGTAGTATGTAACACAAGATTACCTTTATGTCTAGTATTTATACCATGTATATCACTCTTTTTAGTAAAGAAGTCTATATTTTTATGCACATAAAGTAAATGTTCATAAATAAATTGCGAAATAACCATAAGAATGTTTATTTCTTTGAACTTTTCTCTTAGAGACATTCTAGGACCAAGTTGGTATATTGCTCTTACAGCTCTCTTTTGCAATACAAAGATGGTAGTAATGTCCGCAGAATTACCCCGGAGAAGAATTCCATATGATATAACACTATGGAAATAACTAAAATAAACTATTCTAGCTGTCTCAATATCAGTAAGCCGTCTAATTGTTTTTACTGCATATGCTGCAGAACTTAATTTACCTGATAATTTTTCAATCTGCGGTCCCACTGCAGTTTTGAGTCAATAGTGATACCCAAAAATACAGCAGTCCCCACAGGGTCCACCCCAGATCCATTAAGTTGTACATTGGTAGCTACCTGCCTTACATTAGGTGTCGAGAATTTGATTACTTTAGTTTTTTTATCATTCAAAAGAAGATTATTAACATTAAACCAATGAACAACCTTTGAGAGTGCACGGTTAACTTTGTCATAATTGTGTAATGGTCTATTAATTTTAAACGTCAAGGAAGTATCATCTTCAAACAATACAATCTCACGTCGCAGAAAACACCCAAAGCATCCTGCGAATTCTCCCAAGCCTCAAAAATACTTTTTAGTAAATTAACCCCCGCATCTACGTTTGAACAACCCCTCGTGAATCCAAACTGTTTCCTGTGGAGTAAATTATGTACATTAAAGTGACTAAGCAACTGGCCAAGCATAAGAGCTTTTCAAAGATCTTACTTAGAGTAGGTAGAACGGAAACAGGCCGAAAGTTAGAGGGGTCTTCAGTATCACCAGTTTTAAATAATGGAATTATCTTACTATGTTTCATCAAGTCAGGAAACACACCAGATGCGACACAGCAATTGAATACAGCTGCCAGGTATGGAGCTATTACAGTAATAATATGTGAAATAGTTTTAACACCCCATAAATCTTTTTCATATTATTTGATTTAAAGGCATTTGAAACATCTCTAGGGCTAACAGCTGAAAATTCAAAATCTGTGCCGCACTCATCCACGCCGTGCTTAAGAAGCTGCTCGGCAGTTTTAGAACCTTCCTTTTTTTTTCCTTTGTCATACCATTAAGACCTGGAATTCCTTGCCAGCTCACGTGTTTCCCACTTCCTACAGTCCCGGGTCCTTTGAGCGGGGCGTGAAAAAGCATCTGATGAGGCCGTCAAGCTAAGTGCCCCAATTGTTAACATGGCACGTGTTTATAATGGTGGCCCTCTTTCCTGAGACTTTACCTTCAGCTCACCATCAGGCGTGATAAAGTCAAATTGACGTGTTCTATACAGGGTGTAATCGTTAAGTGTGTCCAGGCGATTATTCCGTAACTATTACAGATATCAAAAAACTTTAAACTGATATCGAAAGTACGTTACCTAATGAGTAAAATGACATCAATAACTTTATAAAAATCAAACGAGAGGTATCTAACATTTTGACATTAAACACTCCCATACATTTAGTAAGAGATTAGTATAAAGGTTTTAGGTACGTACACCGGAAGGGACTTCTCTATCTGGGTACTCTCTTCTGTAGGCGATAATGGCCGCTCTTTAGTTACAATAATATTTGTAGTCAATTTTCAGCATATCTCTCTTTTCTCTTTTGGAATATGCCATTTTGCAATCAATAAATGAAACAATCACGATTATTAAAGCAAATTAAAAAAAAAAACAACGATAAATTGGCGGGAACAACAACACGAGATACAAGTTTTGAATTTAGAACGAACACCAAAGAGTATCTTTTTTTTAGTGTATTGCTTTTCAGTTAGCTCAAATTACTTAATGCGATATTGAAACACGGTTTATTACTAATTTCAAGTGGTAAGATAATTAATTTTCACATCATGTATCCATTTGAAATCATCATTGTCATATTATACGTAATCATAAACTATGATTAAGGTAAAATAGGTACTAGATCACTTAAAATAAGGGAACTAAAACCTTTCTACTAATCTCATACTAAATGTATGGGAGTGTTTAATGTCAAAATGTTAGATACCTCTCGTTTGATTTTTAAAAAGTTATTGATGTCATTTTACTCATTAGGTAACGTACTTTCGATATCAGTTTAAAGTTTTTTGATATCTGTAATAGTTACGGAATAATCGCCTGGACACACTTAACGATTACACCCTGTATATTTAAAAAAAACCCTCACAGATTGAAGACGGCGGGCGTGCACCGCTGAGCCAGTCAGCCTGTGACCATGGCTGGTGTAACCTGGTCAAAACGTCAGGCAATCAAAGGTAAGGTAAGTGTAAGTACCTGTACCATGATCGCGTTAATTTCCGTTCTCTTTATAATATATCATACCCTTATCTTGGTCGCACCCTAAGGGTTTCGAAGTCTTTGGTCCTCTTCTTCCGACTAACTGTGTGTTTGGTTCAAATTCAATATTTTACATGAAGCGATTGCTATCAGAGTTTTGCGCACGCGTATTGTTAAATACTAAACCTACTATAATATATAAATAGACCCCCTTGTAGTTTAGGTTGTCAATCAAGTGAAATATGACCTCTTTACTAGGCACCAACTGCTAATAGATCAGTAAATCTGTAAATTCAGTTATTTTTTTCAAAGTTATTTTATACTTTTCAGTTTCTGAAGTCGTTTTTTTGTGTTAAGTATTCGGTTAAAACTTCAAATATGTTTCAAGTATATTTGTTTAAGTAGTGCATATTCGCATATTTTCAATATTTTATTTTCGCCAAGTACGGTGTTCTGCCTGCCAGTGGTTGCAATAGTGACGCTTGAACCTCTACCGAGATGTGCCTCGTGACTCATTGCAATCTGTAACCATTGGTTTAAATCAAATGTTAGTCGGAACACAGATTCTAGTCGCAGTACAACTCGGGTTGGTGTAGATCTTGAATTATAATAATTTAGCATATTTGAGCTCACCATGCCGATGCAGCGTCGGTGTGTAGATGACATCCAAGCACTGCGTGACGCCATTTTGTGGCGTTCGGTTGTGAGTCCGTACAATGGGATCACTTTTGCACTTTTATCTGGGTTTATTGTTCTCTAATTTCAAGGCTAGGTAGAATGTAGCGTACATTAGCGTCAATTACAACCGGACGCGGGAACACTTGTTTGGCGTGGTTGTGTTGTCACTGTGTTGCCAACATGGCGGGCATTTATATACTGTCTATGTATTGCCCGATTGCCGTTCTTTATGTTAGTAATTTGGTTTTTGTCGTCCTTTTTTTTAGTGTAGTTTTGCTCTTATTGTATTTTACGTGTTAGTTCTTAACATAATTGTACGTCATACTCGCGGCCGCCTTTAAAAATCAGGGCTGTACCATCTGCATTACAAAGCGGACAGTATTAAGCTGAGAGCTTAAGTAGTGAGTTATTGGGCATTCTACCCCACCTTGTTCCATCGGTTATCTTCAATAACCTCAGTCACGGTGGGATAGAATGCCCAATAACTCTTTGTAAAATAACCTAACCTCAGTCACGGTGGGATAGAATGCCCAATAACTCTTTGTAAAATAACCTAACCTCAGTCACGGTGGGATAGAATGCCCAATAACTCTTTGTAAAATCATTTACCTAAACCAACGTTCCACATTTTAATGCCGTTCAATACACTACCGTTCCGTCGGCTCTCTGCGATCCCCTGCGTCGTAATTGCGTTGAAAGATGCTCTGTTAGTTAGCGATAGAGTCATTTCATAAACAGTACAGTCTTACGTTTACCTATTGCGTTGTCTGTAAGCAGTTTGGTTTAACTATTCTTTTAAGATCTATCATACTAGTGGAACCATGTAGGGTATCCTTAGTTCCATCGGTTATCTTCGATAACCTCAGTCACGGTGGGATAGAATGTCCAATAACTCTTTGTAAAATCATTTACCTAAGCCAACGTTTCACATTTTAATGCCGTTCAATACACTACCTTTCCGTCGGCTCTCTGCGATCCCCTGCGTCGTAATTGCGTTGAAAGATGCACTGTTAGTTAGCGATAGAGTCATTTACCTATTGCGTTGTCTGTAAGCAGTTTGGTTTAACTATTCTTTTAAGATCTATCATACTAGTGGAACCGTCTAGGGAATCCTATAGTAATACGGACTATGAATCTTATAGTGTTGTAGCTAAGTACTGACTGAGTATGGTAGACAATAATGTCTTTGAATTTATACATTCTAGAATGCTAACATGGCGAAAAACGTAAACTTGTTCGTCATGATGATAGTTTTGTAAATGCTATAGGATATTAAATTAAAAAACTGAAAACTATATTATAATACATTTTTATTTTTTTATTTTTTACAGTTTTACTTAGTTTAGTTTATTAAAATAACTATAATTTGTTAAGTCTAGGTAGGTACTTATATAAGACAGGACAGCACACTTAATTCTAGTTAAATCCAATAAGCTAGCAGTCCCGTTATTAGTAGACCTTAGTCCGATATAACGGGTCTGATCCCAAGACATCATGTCCCAGGGCTAGTTACATCACTTTCACACTACATGTAGGATCTCAAATGATATACATCACAAAACTTCGTTTTAGTGCACATAACATGTGAATATTATTTGCTCATTTTATGATAACTTATAAAAGGTACGTAGCTTATAAAAGGTCTGTAAGAAGAGCGGATTTCCTGATGCAAGCATATATTTGTGCAAAAGGAGATCTCTCCAAACATTGTAACATGTACTTAAAAGAAACAGTAAATAAACATTTTTATGCATTATTTAAAAATTAAAAATATTGGTATGACCCCATGCTCGGGTTGAAATCTTATCTTTTGCAATTACTCTTTTATCATCATCACCAGACAACGCAATTTTTGTTACAGCACATGTAAATAGCTCATGTTTTATTGACTTAAATAAAACATTTGTTTTATGAACAATTTCACCATCATAAAGTGTTTTTTCATAATCAGTAACGTTAAGGTCACGTACAACATTCTTTTTAATACCCTTGGCTTTTTTAATTGTGCTGTGAATGGTGTTGATACAATATAACTTCGATCTCAATCCAACAAATTCACTTATAATTTTACCAGCCATTTCATCTTTAAATAAGCCTGGTATTTTTTTGTTCTGTATGGGTAAAGTATACACATTATTTTTACAAAAATTGCTGGTGTCAAAGTATGATAAAAAGTTATTTTTTATGTCTTCATAGAAATCATGGGTTTCTATATAATACAAACTATCTGTATCCGTGTAACACATCCATATCCTATCCTTGTAAAAAGGTTGCATTACTGAATAGTGAAAATCATACATATGACTTTTTGATAATTCTAGAACAGCAAAGCCAATATATATTGGTTTGTTCAAAGTTATTTGTTCAGGATTTAACTGCACCGCTACTAGATTTTTAGTGAAAACCGTTGCACTATGGAAATTTGGACGAGCAATAAGGTTTTGAGCGCATTTTCTTCTTTTAGTTATGTTTTTGATATCTCGCCACTCAGAAACTAAATGGACATTAACCCTGTTTTCAGTATTTTCTAAAGTTTTTCCAAATACACTATTATTCAAGAGCTTAAAAAAATCTTGTTCGAAAGCTGAAGAACTTTTTTGTCTCAGTTTGGTATTTAAATCAATATATTGTTTTAAATATGGGCTTTGTCGAAAACTGATTATTCTATGAATCTTTTTCAATATTAACCCATGTTTCATACAAGTTTGTAAATGCACGTAATGAATAACATATTTAAATTTATCATATAAATTAGGGATTAGCTTAGAACTCTTTCCCCCGGGGGGTATAAATTTTTCAGAACAAAATGGTAAATCGTTGTGTAAGTTATGCAAATGCTTAGGGTATTCTATATCCACTTCCAAAATATAACCACAATCTGCATCAATTGCAATTTTCGTTATATCTAAATTGTTAATTTCTTGTTGAGTGAGAAATTTGAAGTTGGATAGTGGTAAGTATTGACACATACTATACCCATACAAATTATTACAATCTATATAAGAGACATAGGAATCAGATTCCGAAGATTTGTAATCCGGTAAGTATATGTTATTTGCTTTCGCATGCCTGTGAGAGCAGAGGCACACTCCTCCTCTTATACCACTTTGTAACATGCGTATCATAGACAAGTCATTAATTAGTTCCAATTGAACACATGTTTTTAATAACATAGCGTCAAAAGATAAACTGGGTGCAGTTAAATAAAAAGCTGGATCTAATTGATAATGTTGTTTACAAGTTTGTCTAAAATTTTCAAAAATATCTGCTAATAAAAGCACATCAGTTTGTAGGTATAGATCCGTATAACCACCTAAACTAGTAATTCTAAATGTTGACCAAACTAAATGTGCATGCTGGTAATCATTTTCAGAAACATTTTCATCATTGAGGGAACTATAAAAGTATTTCTTTGGAGGCAAACATTTTTCATCATACCGTTTCCACGACTCCATGAATTCATATGGATAAATGCCTTTGCGAGTAAGTAATTGGAATTCATCTCGGACAGGGAAGTGTTTTGTAAATTTTTAAACATTTATGGTTTTAAAGTTTTACATAATTTGTTTAAGCTTGTTCCCAAAAATTTAAACGAATCAAGAAAACGCATTTGAAAAAACTTATTATTTGAAACTGATACAAATTTCGTAAATGAGATATAGTTTTCTTTATTTTTAGGTATTATCTTTATTTCACCAGGGACGTCACCCAATGCTTTAATAAATAAATGACAATCATAACCAGCTAAGTTATGAAAAAAAATAGGGACAAATGCAGGGCATTTATATTGCAAATTACAGAACGAATGCGCAGCTCCACGATAGCGACCGGTAAGATGACAATGATCATGGACTTTGTCCCAAAAAAGAAAGTTCTGACAGATATGACAACGTGTTGCATTTTCAAAATCATACCTATCCTCCGTGGAAAATATCATTGCAGCTGGTGACTTAATTATATCATAAATTTTTTGCACGTCTTTAATTATATAGTCGACAAACCGCTTATCACAGTCTGGACCTCGATATGACACGTAACGATTATAGCTAGGTTTATCAGAGCATACAATATAATAACCAAAAGCCACCGGTACGTGTTGGTGAAACATATTCATATTTTTACTAGAACAATTATTAGGCTTAGTACTTGTTTGTAGCATCGATTCAAAATCTGCATAAATACAAAAAGGCATAGTTTGTTTCCGTTCATAGTTTTTAAACTTAATTACTGAACCTCTGGAAGGACAGTTACTGCACCTCCACATAAATGGTGGTTAAGTTCGTCAGCGGTATTGAAAAATATCAAACATAAATCGCAAAGATGTAATCTGCTGTGATGAGATGTGACTTGACTTCTAAAAAGTCTGGAACAGTCTTTGATCAAGCAATAATGAGAAGAATTATTATTTTCTAAAAACAGAAGGTGTATAATTTTTCTTTTATATTTAAGGTTGAAATCAGATTTATACAAAGGACCTACAAAGCTTTTATGATTTTTTAAGCCATAAATTATAAACTTTATATGTGAATTGTTTTTTTTCAAATGTTCTAATATCATTAAAGGTTACAGGAAAAGACATTCCTCTTAAGTTAAATATTTCTCGAAAATTAGGATAAGAAGACGTTCTTTCAGGGTGTTTCTTAGCTGGATATAAAGCCGCTGTTACACACCATAAAAAACAATAGTGATCATTATTCAAAATATTTATACATGCTTTTTTAGCCTGAATTAATTTGGGTAAACTGATATAACTAGAACCACCAAGTGGTTGGTATTTATTGAGATTCATCTCAACATACAAATTGTTTATAAATGTCCATCCACTATCACGACCTTCAAACTCTTCAATAGATGTTTTTAAATAATTAACTGTTTCAATATACAATTTTTCGAAATCGAAGTTAGAATATAATATTTTATTTTTGGTTTCAAAAGATTTCACTTCTTGTGAATTATCTTTGAATTTTAAAAATGTACCAAAAACCTCAAAGTTTACCTTAACACAAGTATGCGTAGCAAGGAATTCATTTAAAAGAGATTTTAATTAGTCAAAAATACTTGAAAAAAAGGATTCAATTGACGCTCCTTGATATTCATCACGAGCTAATATCTTATAGGTTAATATACGACTACGAAACGCTGAGTTTATGATTTCTACACCATCACTATGTTTTATTGTTTGACTACTTTTCCTATGTGAACTACTTCGCAAATGTCCTACCCATGATTTACTGGGTACTGATGTGTTACACGCAGTACAAAAAGGCATTATTATTAAAAAAAATATTTGCTCCTACAACACTAAGTTTAAAACATGAAAATTAAAGAAATTTATGTATTATAGATCTACACACCTAAAAAATTTTGCGATCACTTTGAAAATTAGATACTTATATTTGTGGTACAGAAGATTTTTTCTGATAAGATTCTAAAAAATTAAAACTTGGAATTAGAACGTGAAACAATAAAGTCAGATTAAACGTAGGTAAACATTTTCTCTTGATTGGGTTAAATTTGAAAATAAATCAGCTTTGTAAGTGATCTCAAACTATTTTTGATGTGTGTATATTATAATAATATACATAATCAAATAATCAAATCTACTTTATAAAAATCTTATCCGAATAATGCACTGGTTCAGTGTCTTGAAATTCTTTATATGCATGTCCTAGAAAGTCTTGAAGTGACTCCCAAGATAGTGAGGACTCATCGCACTGTAATTTTACAGTCACCAACGCTGTCCTGTAGCGCACATCAGGGGCGTGTGATATGTAATCGTTGGTTTTATAGAGTTTAAAATCAACCACATACCCTCCTTCCGTTTTCTTGGAGCGACGAGACGTCCCAGTTGAAACACGACTTGAGAAACTGGAAGCGAAGTCGCGCCGTGGTTCACTGCAACTGACTTCTTCAGCCCGCAAAATATTCAAAATATTTGTTTTATTCGTTCTGTAAATAGAAAAAAGTGTTATTTATAAAAGTACTTATTCAAAGTGACTAATAACTTGGGATCGGAACACAAAATAGTTATAGTATTTAAACGTGTAGGTATTGAATCGTACAAGTATTGTCAAAAGATCTATATAAATTAAGTCTATGAGTATCACTCATTTGTGTACAATTAAGTTAAAGGTATAAACTACATCTTATTCAATTTTAAATTAAAATGTGACGATGTTAATCAAAGTTGAACATAATGAAACCTACCTCTTTGTGGTGTTAAACTCGGGTGAAGTGTTTTTTCGTTGTACACTTTTGGTGCAGCTGGGCTTCGGTTGTTTTTGCTTTATCTCTACCACCTGTTTGCGTTTCTTTGGTGCTACACACTCAGACTCTACTACAGAAGAAGTTTCAAACTCCGAATCAGACCTGTTAAAATACAATCAAATTATAAACAAATATATTCCCAAGATTTTCCGAATAGATATATTGCTAGCATCACGGCTGATTATAGATAATGCAGCCGGCAGGAATTAACCAAGCAACTCAGCTGGATAATAATTAACCTAATAATAATTAATAATTATCAGCCGGCAGGAATTAACCAAGCAACTCAGCTGGATAATAATTAACCAAATAATAATTAATTTAATAGCACTTACTCACATTTTGTTGTTGGAGAAGATCACTGGAAGATACTGGAGCGAATGTAATTTATTTGAAAAATTGATGGGTTTTTATACATAAAAAGTATCAATTCAGCAATTATCACCTCCAAACAAAATTAAAACTTAACTTATTATTTATATAGGTGTATTAACTAATTTATGTTACTTACGACTATTTAAATCAAAATGATTGAAAACTCATTTCGTCTAATTCCACTTTGTTATTACAATTGAAATACAAAACCATGTCTTTACCAACACCGCCAAAGCTAATTCCGATTAATTCCGACGAATGTTATGATTTGTGTTGAGACGGGACAGTCTATATTGGGATATACGCCTGTCCTAAGTATTTAGAATATGTTTATTAATATTACTATTTCATTTCACTCATTTAGGAGCACAAAGACACGAAAAGGTCGAACTGCGTTGCAAGCATCTGGCGGTCCTGTGTTGGTTCATAGTGCAAAAAAATAGCCAACGACTTTAAAACTATTTAAGAACAAAAGAAATGATAAAAAAAAAAGGTTCTTTAGGACAAAGCGAAGATTTTGGGGTGCAGGCACGATACTTTATTGTAAGCACATGGTATTTTAAAAATATTCCGATATTATAATACTTCTAAATTTATCTTGCTTGAACGAATGCAAATATGAAACAATGATATTCATTATTGTTGGAATATATTATTAAGATGACTAAGTAGGTGGAACTAATGAAAATGCCATGATTAGGCACCATATAACTGTAGGTTCATGCGAGTTTGATCCATGGAAATTGGCCAAAAATGCACATAAAAAAATACATAAAATAGAATTCTATAAAAAAAATAATAATAATAATAATCAGAGCTCCGCCGAGATAAGCGCATAGTACTATAATACTTATGTAATTATATCATTAAAATGCATGACCAGCTGGTTGAATTGGTTGAACTGGTTAAATTGGTTATATTGGTTAAATTGAGTGTATACTGTTGGTATATTATTTGTAATATTATATGGTATCAATTTGCATGGTTTGATATTCTGTAGAAGGAAAATTAATTACATTGCACGAAGGCATGTTATCATTTAAATATAGTTATAAGCTGCAAGATAACAAATACATTGTCCATTACATTGCACACAAAGGATAGCGAGCTCTCGGCGCAGACGCTTACCTGAAAAGGGGCGCAGGGGCGCGGGACGCCCAGACCTTGCGTCTCAATAAAAAGTGATTTCTAACGTTTTGTGAGGCCAGTTGGGCTCTGACATCGCTTCAATACGCTGACTAACTGGCATTCACACGTTTTGGACGCTGCCGTTTTAAGCAAGTGCAAATATTGTGGATGTGATAAGACAGTGTTTTGAGTCGTGTTTTGAAAACAACGCGCTTCTGAATTGATATTTAGAAGTTCCTAATTACTTTATCATACCTTTCTATCTATATCAAAATTCCTAGATTTGCTACATTGTGAAGTACTTTTAGGTCAATTATTGTTTAAATCTGGAAGTTGAGACTGGCTTCTGGGGGCAAATCGAATACCTTTATCCCGATCATCTAGGATTCCGTGATCTAGTTGTAGGAAAGTCTAAAAACTAGAGCACTCCCTATTCCACGTAGCTAGTTTCAAGTTTGTTTTCCTTTACACAATTCGCAATACACACACATTTAAAATCACACACATCCATGTTCTTCTTGGTACGAGCTCATGGTCTACAGGTTACACTAGGTTTCTAGCTAGAATGCAGGTATATACGTTCTATTGCGATAGAACCTAGGAATTCTTACGAGAATTATAGTGGTAATTGATACATTACGTTGGTGAAAAGTTAATTTGTGCGTTTATTTTGTGTTAATATAATAATTGAAATTGGGGTAATTATACGTTATAATAACGTATTATATTTTGTTATAAATAAATAAGCAGATTATTGTGCTTTTACAGTCGGGTTTTGTTTAAAAGAATAGTGACAAGTGTAAACTATAATTATAATTTGATTAAAGTTAGTATATTAACAATATACCTAAATCATATACATTGATTAAATCTACTTTACTTCACAAAGTCAGTACATTGAATAAACAAAAGGCTTTGTTTATTGAGATCATTAAATTCAGCACATAGTTGCTAATGAGAGACTAATTGACATCTCCGACATATACAAGATCTCACTCATTACATCATATCAGCCAAAGCTATACTCATTGAAACATCTGTAGGTAAATTCACTTAGCTCCTAGGTCATTTGGACCAGTATTTGAGCCCAAGTTTGTAACGAGTAGTGACATTAGTCTTTCTGCTGAAGCCTATCTGAGAAATTAAATATCCAATAAATAACTGACAGCCAATCGTTACTTGGAAGGTATACTATACTGTTGTTAGAATAAAGAAAAAGACTCACAGTCATCATCATCTTATATTCATAATTGCTTCAGTCGAATCAGTAATGTCATGAGGGTAAAGGGATTCATCATTTTGTACTGGAGCTGAACGTTACCACTGAAATCTACAGTATACAATGATGTTTCAGTGGAGGTGTTGCAAACTTAATTAAATTCATTGTGACGAGTTGAAGGCGGGCTCGATCTATTGATCAGAGCTATCGATTCTTCGGAATCGATATAAATCTCGCTTTTCGGAGCTTGAGATAATCTCGCTCTTCGGAGCTTGAGATAATATTGTATTGCAATACACAACAACAAAAAAATATATAATTGATCCGGATCACATATTATAAATCATATATGATATCTACGACAATTAAAGGCCTATAAAAATATAAATACAGCTGAAAAAGATGCCCAAGAGGCCAAACACATAAAATCAAACTATCACAGACCTATATTTTGAATTTAATATTAATTCATTTGATTCCAAATAAATCCACAGTCTTGTCATCATAATATATATTCTGTACATACAGTAAAGTTAAATATACCACTGAGGTGGCAAACAAGCACACAGCTCACCTGAACTGTGAAATCATAATATATATTCCATATATACATTTAAAGTTAAAAGTTGGGATAGAGCATCATACTTTATATACCACTGAGGTGGCGAACAATCGATTTAAATAGACGCTCTTAGCATTTGTGATACGAATATATATATACGATCAGGAGTCAATATTGAATGTAAATAGATTAGTGCAGTAGATTTCGACAATAGCAATTAGACGATCACAGCTTCATGTAGCGTAGGGCCGTAGGCCCTAAGTTCCGTTACAGTGTATGATACATATAAAATGTAATTATAATTTATGTAGGTATGTTCGTTGATCGTCATCGATAAGTATATGATATGGTAACTATATAATTATGTATAGGTACATGAAAAGTATTCATGAAATATACTCATACATTGTGCAGAAGTAAAATTATGCAATTTATGTAGGTAAGGACCGTTAGTACACGGTCTATTTAATTATTTTTAAAAGGTAGACGTACCCGGGAAGTTACCTAGTTTGCGTCACAATTATAGAAGTTTCAAATTGCTATGCACGGTTTGCATGGGTGTGTGTGTGTGTGGACGCAAGGTATCTGTTAGTTTACTTACTCAGCGATACAATATTAAAACGACATCATATTAACCGACTTCTAAAAAAGGTGGTTACTTTATTTATCTGTAAGTATGTTGGTTTATAGTTCTCAAATTTGATAAAAGGTATGGTTAACGGTATTCTATAAAAAAAACTTTGGAATCGTTTAGATAAAAATAATTTTACAAAAATATTACTACAGACTTATCCCACAAATATGTTAACAAACATTACAAATAATCATTTAAAACATAACTTTTAAATATTAGTAAATAGGTTTGGTATGTGCTTAAACTAGGTATATGGTAATACATCTCTTTTTATCCAAGTCGGCTCACAACGTACCTACCTTTATACAAAGCTACGACCAATGTTAAGTCAGCAGTTTGTTCATGTATGTTCTACTTGTTTACCTATGTGTGTTACATCGTCACATCGTTCCTATACGCGAGGAATGTCTCATATTCTGTTCCCACAATATCTACCATTTGCATCGAGCTACCAACCACGCAGTGCACTACGTCCTTCAGAGGATTAAAAGGAAGATAAAAAGAAATAAAAGCAATGTCATGTAAGTAATTACTTATAATGTTAATTATTTGATATATAATTCTTTGTTAGTTTACCTACTAAATATCTAATTTATTAGGCGACGTAGTTTTCTATGGCAGTACTTTAACCCTGCAGTGGTCGCGCGTCGATATGAGACGGCATTGGTCGCGTGGAGTACATACGTATTCCATTTTCAATATTAAATAAAAAAGTAGTTTATTAAAATGTCTTTATTTTTTTTATAAAAATATAATCACCACAGTTTACTTTACTAAAAATATGCAACAAAATTAAATCGTAACTTCTGTTTCTTAATTAATAAGTAAAAATTAAAATTAACTCTAAATTGGCACAAAAATCACAGCTTCTTTTTTGATTGAGATCACACACAAAATATTTATCAAGAATTAATTACTAATCATTAATTTGAGCACAAGAAAGACATATAATTTTGGAATGATCCCCACAAATAAGCTTTTTGCACGCTGTGCATGATTTTCTTGTGCTTTTATTGCGCGCTCTTCCACAATCATAGCAACGGCGACGCCTGGCAATGTAGTATTGCCAGACGTCGCCCCTGAGGTTACTGGTTGTCTTTCTGCTTCTGAAATACCCACAAAGTCTTTCATTTTTATAGCTAGGGACCTTGGTACTGATTTTTGGTCAATTCTCTTTTGAGTCAATGGCTTCATCCAAGCTAAAGCCAAGTCGATGAGGGTGTCACGACGGCAAACACTTGCAAAATCTTTGTTTGCTGTATAAACGCATAGTGCGTTGAGTGCGCTCAAATTCAACATATCGAAGAACACTGTTAGAGGCCATCTTCTAGAGTTTCTCGAGACATCATACAAAGAACACATTTTGTCAAAAGGTCAACTCCATTTTTTGTCCTATTGTAATAGGTGACTATTTCGGGTTTCTGCTTTTCTCCAGAAGCAACATCAATAGTCGCATCGTTATGCATTGTTGACATTAATATAACCACTTCGTTAGGTTTTGGCACATAAGACACCATTGTACATGGTGCGTGGAAGCCAAATTTTGATGAACATAGTGGATTTCCTCTTGAGACACGAAATTCGCGAGGGACTTCTCGTTTGTCTTTTCGAACAGTTACCACCATGGTCGTGCCATTTTCAAAAATATTTTTTGCAACTGTTAACGAAGAAAACTAATTATCCATGGTAATATTCATGTTGTTGAACAAAATAATAAGAAAAAAAAAAATCATTTTTAAAAAATACTTACGTATTTGGTCGCGCGGACTACCTGTGTAGTCCAGCAATTTTGGCGCGCTACTGTAACACATACGTACGCGACCGGAGCGTATGCTGCACTGATTATATCCCTACGCTACTCCTGCACAAGTATCTGGAAGCACGTTAAGCCTACGCTTACCGTTTTAGAGAAATTTGAAAATTTGTACTAGTGGATTACATATGTAATCCGCGCGACCACTGCAGGGTTAAATATAATTTTATACGATTATCCTTAATTTTCGTATAAAATTTAAGTTCTGTACAAAATTCAAAAAGTTGTAAACAAAATAATGAACGCTGAAATATTTAATCTCTTGCTAGCACTTAATTGTATACATAAAGTAGAATATTTTATCAAATTTGAATAGGCTCTGGTGTCTCAATTAGAGTAGCTTCCGAAGAAGTTGTAGGTTTGACATACCTATTCGGACTACATTTGCCGATTTACAATTAATAGACTTAAAGCTATATTTAATTTTATTTTCAGATATTTTATCACCACGGAAGAAATTGACAAGGAACCCTCATGGACAGCGCGGTGAACCACATAATCAATTTGTAAGTAGATACCTATATATTTTGTTCATTTCAAAAAGTGTAAAATTAAAGTAACACGTAGTTATACATAATGTGGAATATTTTATCAAATTTGAATAGGCTCTGGTGACTCATTTAGAGTAGCTCCTGAAGAAGATGTAGGTACAACATATTCGAACTACTTTTACCAATTTTTAATAATTAGACTTAAACCTATACTTATTTAATTTTATTTTCAGATATTTTGTCATCACGGAAGAAATTGACAAGGAACCCTCATGGACAGCGCGGTGAACCACGTAATCAATTTGTAAGTAGATACCTATATATTTTGGTTATTCTATAAAGTGTAAAATTAAAGTAGCGCGTAATTGTAGGTACATAATGTAAAATTTTTTTTCTAACGCAGTTGATATATCTAATTATGCTAACATAAAGTATTTATTGGTATGATGATCAAGTTAGAACTTGTTGTTTTTATTATATTCCTTACCTGATATTGATAACGAAATACGTCATAATTCACGTTACAACACGTTTGAAATTCATAAGAATTTCACAATTATTAAGTAGGTACATAACAATAACAACAAGTTCTAACTTGATCATCATACCAATAAATACTTTATGTTAGCATAATTTGATATATCAACTGCGTTACAAAAAATATTATTACCTAGTTCATTCTTTATTAAACAGTCAAGACGAGCATATCTAACAACATGGTAGGTATTTTATAACTTTCAATCTATTGAAAATTTCAATCTATGTACAAAATACTTATATGATTTATTACTGATGTTTTAAATAATTTTCAGAATACCAACTTAAACAAATTTTCAAACGGAATAGAAGAGAGCTCTCCTGAATATCTTCCAGACCTGCAAGATCAGTTCGACTTGGACAACGCAATGAATAGACCTTGGATAATAACACCCAATGAAGAAGTAAAAAGAAACAAAAAGAAAACTAATCGAAGACGACCAATTACAAACAAACGCAGTGCATTGAATTCCTATATTATTAACAGTGAAAGAAGAAAAGGACGACGTTTAATAAAAATTACGATCAAGGAACTCAGTGAGTCAAGACACGACGAAGATGAAGTTAAGGAGATAATCACTGCACAGTATATTGTACAAGATACGGTAGATGAGATATCGGATCAAGCTGAAAAATTAATTCACAATATTTCCAAAAAATTGTGTGGCTACTCATATCACATTTTTTAATCAGGTAATAATTCATTAATGTAACTAGTAGATAAAGTGATGACATATATAGATTTTATTAAAATTTGATTTACTGTGAAATTATGTGTTAAAATATTAAGAATATTAAAATTTTTTAATTAGGTAATAATTCATTAATGTAACTTTTAGATAAAGTGATGACATATTTAGATTTATTAAAATTTTATTTACTATAAAAATATGTGTTAAAAAATTATAAATATGAAAAATGTGTGTTAAAAAATAAAAAACCCTTTACTTTAAAAAATGTTTTATTTATCAAAACTGCGTATAGGAAGACATATTACCTTTCTTGCTCTATTAAATAGTTCTTTATACATAAAACATTTTTAAGTGCACATTGTTTAATATGATTAATACAATTAAAACTGGTTTCATTATTTGAATATTTGTTATGCAACAGTGATAAATTTGGACACTTGTCTTCACCAAGATCTATACAAATACAATTCATACAAAGATCTTGAATCCACTTAACTTTTTCTAAGCCCTTCACAATAATTTCTTTATTTTCTAGATAAGGAACAATTATACGTCGAAATTCTCTATAGTCGATATAACCTTCACTCCAGTAAATCCCTCTGTTTCTCTCCAACCACGTAACTTGTTTCTTTTCATTCGTAGTTAAGTATTTAAATAAGTATGGAGGCTTTATTAAGAACGTTTGGGTATAAACACGAGTGGCCAGAGCTAATTCCTTGACTATGAAGTTATTACAAGTGTCTTTAAACCCCTGGACATCCACTATAATCGTATTCGGGTTCATGATAATTTTCTCACAGTACTGCTCAATGGTTTATACTCAATCATACAGTCGTTCAATATAAGACAATATGCTGAAGTTTGATCTGGGATATCAAAATCACTTTCAATTTCCACTCTTACGTCCACAACAGGACCTGACTTAAGATTATCTGGTTGTCTAGAACAGTCTACGACGAATAACGGGGCAACGTTTTTAAATTGTTTTTCACTTAATAAAGGCTCAGCGCGACGTCCGTAATAAGACTGTTGAAATCTAGTATATTGCTCATATATTAAAGCAATTCGATTATTCGAGAAACTTGTATTTATATTTTCATATGGGAAGTAGGTAGAATTAAGGTATACCTTAACATCACGAATCTCACAATGATCAAACTGAGACATATCAGATATAGCATTATTTTTTCTATTTGTCTGTAAACCAATAACAACAAATCTTGGTTTCTCTATTTGCGAAGATGTTTTTATTGACCAAGTATGTTTGGTGGTTTTAGGCAACATTGGATATTCATACAAATCCCAATTCCTGAATATCATCTGAAGTGGTCGATCTTTTTCTAACAATTTTAGAATGTTTATTTTTTCTCTATCAGATACTTTAACATGTGGTACACGCCATATTATTTTGTTTATAATAATATCTTCTACAATTTCATCAGGGTTAAGTTTTAGTGCGTTCAGATTGGTATTACTTCGTAATAAGATTAATTCATGTTTACTGTTTATTACTACTTTCTTAAAATCTTCTGCAAAACCAAGAATGTTGCAAAGTGGTATAGAAGCAGAAAAGCTACCTCCATTAGTACTTTTTATTCCGTCGATATTCCAACCCCAAGCATGAGATGTTTTAGCTTCGCTCTCATTTATTGATATAAATGATTTCATCGTGCTAGTTATCCCAGCATTTTTTATTTTATCTATCTCCACTCCATTTATCTCATACCTTATATCTTGAAACAAGTAAAGTAAACTATTGTTTGTGAAATGAACACTACTGACTCCCTCTTTCGAATTTTCAGCCTTGTTTACAATAACAGTCCCTTCCAAAAACAAAGTGCTTTCTGATGGTAATATATACAAGTCTTGCTGATTAATAGGTATCCTGATTTCATCGCTTCTATTAAAACTTGTTACGTAAGGCTTGTAAGAGTGAATTTCAATACCTTCCACAGAGTTGTCGTAGGCTGGAGCGGATAAAACATCTAGGATATTCATTTTAACAAACCAATCGCCTTAAGAAATGCTTTATTGTTTTTATTTAACTTTATTCTCCTTTTAGGTCGAGCTCTTACTTGATTGAGAGTTTGAGTAGAACTGTTATTTTTAATTGGAAGAAACATATTATATTTATTATAGTCAATCATTTTTTCTTTTGAGGTGTAGATACAACTGTACTTCTTCACCTCGTAAATTTATTAAGTTATTATTTATATCCAAAAGTCTGATCTGTATGCAGCTGATATTGGTTTGGTTGATTGGAAAGTAAATTGCGTTTTTTGGTATTTCAATAATTCTGTATCTAGGTGGGACATTAAGTGCGAATTCATGTAGAATGTGACTGGATTGTCCGTTTATATAGGAACCGCTAACTATATCACATTCAACTCTTATCACGGTTGTAGGCAAAATGTTGACTGGAAACTCTGATACATGATATTTATTGGCTTCCAAGACTTGTCTTTTAAACCCCAAAAAACCTCCGAACGTACAATCTTTAGTAAAATCTATATTTGATGTACAAAATAACGTAGTTTTTAAGGTGTTGTTATTGCAATGGAGTTTTATGGATGCATCCTTTACTTCAGATTTTAAATAATCACTGATATCTTGCAACTCATAAGTACCTTCAGGTATTTCAATAACATTATTTGATCCATAGTATAACTTATTATTTGTTTTATCAATATTTGGAATAGAATTATATGTGGATAAATGTAATAATGCACATTCATACTCCCCGATTAATTGTAACGTATTTGGGTAGAAGGTAGTTAATACCGATGAGTTTCCAGCTATAGACAAGGTGAGTGTCATCTTGCAAATGATTGAAATGAAAGAACAGTATAAAATTTATAGTATTTATTCCAAAAAGATTGTAGATATTCTAGACACAAATGTCCACAAATTAGTGTGTCAAATTTTTGATATCTTGTATAATTATAATTAATATTACAGTTCTTAAAATATCGTATCAATTCGATTGGTGGTCTTAAATCACCAAAACTAT
Organism: Eilema caniola; assembly: GCA_949126895.1. Lineage (NCBI taxonomy): Eukaryota > Metazoa > Arthropoda > Insecta > Lepidoptera > Erebidae > Eilema > Eilema caniola. The sequence goes on along the minus strand of OX421469.1, from coordinate 4,228,601 downwards.
CAAAATATTCACAATAATTATTTACCTTAACATAAGCTACCCAATGCGTTCCATCGTTTTCTGAATTATCTAGGTTAACATTACCACATTCAATTCGTTTAGGGATTTTTGGTAACTGATCCTTCATGTAAACTCCTCGAAAATAAGGAATACCATATGCATAATTTTGAATATCGATATTAGTTAAGGCACGATTAGGTAGCTTATAATTTAGTTTTTTGACGATTTTATAAACAATCCTTTGCCTTTTTTGTGTGGTTTAATGTATAAACCCTTACCTAATGCTATAGCTTCCATAGTCTTATTATGACGTTCAGATTCTAGTAATTTTTTTTTTGACTTTCTCTATAATCATTCACTGTTTTTGCAATACCCGCTGCACCACCAGCCAAAGCTCCTAAAGCTGATAAACCAGCAAAAATTGGGATTAAAGGCAGAATGCCTCCGGTTTTTGGTAAAGGTATGACTCGTGGTACTCGAAGTTTTGGAACGCATGGAACAATTTTTTTAGCAGCCATATAAGCTGCATGTATTAAAGATTTACTATCTTTGGGTGAGCGTTTCTTGATTTTTCTTTTAATTTTTGTAACGAAATTATGAAATGTCTTAACACCAGCACCAGATTTGAGTTTAGCTTTCATAACTTTACTCACTAGCCACGAACTAAGCTTTTCTCCTTTACTAGCATCTTTTGCTTTCATTCTTTGTTTGACCATATTTAAAAGTTGTAAATCGGCTTTGTGACGATTAGACAAGACTGTATAGTTTTCGTATGCAATGTCGTGATACATACAAGCTTCGTCTAGCTTATTTACACCTTTGTCAACACGCAGTAAACGTTTTGAAAGTTTTGTTCCAGGTCCGCAATAATTATAGCCGGGTAAGTGCAGTTCAAATGGCAAATGATTAATAACACTATTGAGTAGTCCACCACCTTGCATAGCTCAAAGTATAATGAACCAAATATTATAATTTAAAACTGTTATGTATATTTATTCCACTATTGCAGTCTAACTTTAATCTATCAACCAATTCATTTGGATCATCCCAATATACAAAATCTGTGTTCTTTTTCCACATTTTTGTTAAAGGTAATCCTTTTCCTACTTTTGGTACACAGCTTGGACTTTTACTTTGTTGATCGAAAAGAGGTTTAATAACTTGCATATATTTTTGTCCTTTATTACTTTTAATTGGTTTTCTTGAATCAAAATCGCGACGATGTGCATTTGTTACAAGTAACATCGACTTATAATTTTGCATGTCATAGTCTGTAACAAAGCTCAGATCAACGTCTTTTTTTAAGAGCAACTGTCGCAAGCCAGGTGTACATTTGTATTTGTGTCCGGCTACAGTAATAACGTCGTCACCAATCGTTATACTAGAGGAACCTAACATTAACTTTCCACGTTCATTTCTTACACCAAATGGCACATCCGCTAATATTTCTGAAGATAATGACCAAGCTGATATATCATGATCTGGATTAGTTTCGACTAATGACTGAAATGAAGAGTCAATATCGGTTTCCGATTCGTCACTGGTATCATTTGTTTCTTTTATATCTTGATCTTTCTGTAAGTCGTGATTGAAAAGTTGATCATGAAATTCTCCTTTTTCTTCCTTTTTTGTTAGAGCTAGTTGGTTATTGGTGTTGGCTATTAAATTAAGAGATTCTGTAACAGGGTTAAAAACTGTATCAAGCACTTGTCTGTTATTATCTTCAAAATCCTTCATGTTACGTATTTTTCTTTTTACAGCTTGTGTCGCATCTACAATTTGTTTTTTCAATGATTTTTCCATCATGTAAAATAGATGGTAATCGGATAAGAGTCGATTGAAGAATAACAAGAAGGTGAAAGCAGTCTATTTAAATATTCAAATTTTATCTAATTCTACAAAAGTGTCAAACTTTTTTCTATAGCAGCCGTTGTTTTTAGGACAGTCTTTATTAATCACAACATAGTCATAAGGCTCTTTCCATATTTGAGAACACATGGTACGAATTTCCAACCACGTCATGTCATTGTTAACTTGTTCTTCATAAACATGTTTCAAATTAATTTCGTCTTGCTTAAAAAGCACAATTAAGTTAGCGTTATCTCTTATTAGTTGTTTAGGTATTTTGCTATATGTTTGATTTAAATAAAAACTGTCAATCAATTTATGTCTCCCCATGGCAAAATAATCACGCATATTACTTTGATTTTCACATGCTACATCCTCAAAAATAATCACTGAATTAGGTTTTGCATCTGACACTTTCATAACGTCATCATTTGCCTGATATTTCTGAAAAGTGATTCCTGGTACTCCTCGTAAAACCTTTTCTAAAAAAATGTACTTCGGTTGATATAGAGTTTTAGAATATACATAAACATTTTGAAATGTCAATCCATTTTCGTGCAAAAGGAGACCAATTAACAAATTGGTTTTTCCACAATTTGATGGTCCGCAAATGATGCAACGTACTGTATTCGGCAATAATTCTCCATGGCGTAACTTGATTTTTGGTAAATCATCACAGATTATACTAATCTGTAACGATTTGGCTTGTTTAATGAATTTCATGTTTGATGCAATGCTGATGGACTGGTTATGAACAGATGTAATTATGACATTATGTATTTATAACCGTAAATAGTTAAACCAAACTGCTAAGAGACAACGCAATAGGTAAACGTAAGACTGTACTGTTATTCTGTCTGTTATTATAGTTACTCTATCGCTAACTAACAGAGCATCTTTCAACGCAATTACGACGCAGGGGATCGCAGAGAGCCGACGGAACGGTAGTGTATTGAACGGCATTAAAATGTGGAACGTTGGTTTAGGTAAATGATTTTACAAAGAGTTATTGGGCATTCTATCCCACCGTGACTGAGGTTAGGTTATTTTACAAAGAGTTATTGGGCATTCTATCCCACCGTGACTGAGGTTATTGAAGATAACCGATGGAACAAGGTGGGGTAGAATGCCCAATAACTCACTACTTATGCTATTTGACTTACAATTAGCCGCAGTGGCACGTTGGGCTTATCTATTTTAGGCAGACCATACAACTTGGGTGGCTGGTGTGACTACGGTGAAAGCAGTCTACTGTACTCATCTAGCCGGTGTAACTTGGTTGAAACGTCAGGCAATCAAAGGTATTTAAGTACCTGTACCATGATTGCGTTAATTTCTCCTCTCTTTAAAATATATTATGGAACGCAAGATTTTAAAAATTACTTTAACGCTATGATGATGTAGAAGAAGAAGGCCGTGCTCAGCATGCCTGATCGAAAAGAGGTTTAATAACTTGCATATATTTTTGTCCTTTATTACTTTTAATTGGTTTTCTTGAATCAAAATCGCGACGATGTGCATTTGTTACAAGTAACATCGACTTATAATTTTGCATGTCATAGTCTGTAACAAAGCTCAGATCAACGTCTTTTTTTAAGAGCAACTGTCGCAAGCCAGGTGTACATTTGTATTTGTGTCCGGCTACAGTAATAACGTCGTCACCAATCGTTATACTAGAGGAACCTAACATTAACTTTCCACGTTCATTTCTTACACCAAATGGCACATCCGCTAATATTTCTGAAGATAATGACCAAGCTGATATATCATGATCTGGATTAGTTTCGACTAATGACTGAAATGAAGAGTCAATATCGGTTTCCGATTCGTCACTGGTATCATTTGTTTCTTTTATATCTTGATCTTTCTGTAAGTCGTGATTGAAAAGTTGATCATGAAATTCTCCTTTTTCTTCCTTTTTTGTTAGAGCTAGTTGGTTATTGGTGTTGGCTATTAAATTAAGAGATTCTGTAACATGCTTAAAAACTGTATCAAGCACTTGTCTGTTATTATCTTCAAAATCCTTCATGTTACGTATTTTTCTTTTTACAGCTTGTGTCGCATCTACAATTTGTTTTTTCAATGATTTTTCCATCATGTAAAATAGATGGTAATCGGATAAGAGTCGATTGAAGAATAACAAGAAAGTGAAAGCAGTCTATTTAAATATTCAAATTTTATCTAATTCTACAAAAGTGTCAAACTTTTTTCTATAGCAGCCGTTGTTTTTAGGACAGTCTTTATTAATCACAACATAGTCATAAGGCTCTTTCCATATTTGAGAACACATGGTACGAATTTCCAACCACGTCATGTCATTGTTAACTTGTTCTTCATAAACATGTTTCAAATTAATTTCGTCTTGCTTAAAAAGCACAATTAAGTTAGCGTTATCTCTTATTAGTTGTTTAGGTATTTTGCTATATGTTTGATTTAAATAAAAACTGTCAATCAATTTATGTCTCCCCATGGCAAAATAATCACGCATATTACTTTGATTTTCACATGCTACATCCTCAAAAATAATCACTGAATTAGGTTTTGCATCTGACACTTTCATAACGTCATCATTTGCCTGATATTTCTGAAAAGTGATTCCTGGTACTCCTCGTAAAACCTTTTCTAAAAAAATGTACTTCAGTTGATATAGAGTTTTAGAATATACATAAACATTTTGAAATGTCAATCCATTTTCGTGCAAAAGGAGACCAATTAACAAATTGGTTTTTCCACAATTTGATGGTCCGCAAATGATGCAACGTACTGTATTCGGCAATAATTCTCCATGGCGTAACTTGATTTTTGGTAAATCATCACAGATTATACTAATCTGTAACGATTTGGCTTGTTTAATGAATTTTATGTTTGATGCAATGCTGATGGACTGGTTATGAACAGATGTAATTATGACATTATGTATTTATAACCGTAAATAGTTAAACCAAACTGCTTAGAGACAACGCAATAGGTAAACGTAAGACTGTACTGTTATTCTGTCTGTTATTATAGTTACTCTATCGCTAACTAACAGAGCATCTTTCAACGCAATTACGACGCAGGGGATCGCAGAGAGCCGACGGAACGGTAGTGTATTGAACGGCATTAAAATGTGGAACGTTGGTTTAGGTAAATGATTTTACAAAGAGTTATTGGGCATTCTATCCCACCGTGACTGAGGTTAGGTTATTTTACAAAGAGTTATTGGGCATTCTATCCCACCGTGACTGAGGTTAGGTTATTTTACAAAGAGTTATTGGGCATTCTATCCCACCGTGACTGAGGTTATTGAAGATAACCGATGGAACAAGGTGGGGTAGAATGCCCAATAACTCACTACTTATGCTATTTGACTTACAATTAGCCGCAGTGGCACGTTGGGCTTATCTATTTTAGGCAGATCATACAACTTGGGTGGCTGGTGTGACTACGGTGAAAGCAGTCTACTGTACTCATCTAGCCGGTGTAACTTGGTTGAAACGTCAGGCAATCAAAGGTATTTAAGTACCTGTACCATGATTGCGTTAATTTCTCCTCTCTTTAAAATATATTATGGAACGCAAGATTTTAAAAATTACTTTAACGCTATGATGATGAAGAAGAAGAAGGCCGTGCTCAGCATGCCTAATGGTGGATACAAAGTGTGACAACACATACTTGATGAAAGACGGTGATGCGGCACCACTGCGCCACTAGCTGAAATCGTCTGAGGGGCAAAAACTCTTCTATAAGTTGGCTTGTTCCAGGGCCAAAGCGGCACAGTCTATATCCAAGTGCGGCTGCATTTGCAGCATCGCGGCTTGGAAGACAATTGGTGCCCGTGGAGTGAACATCCTCACAAATCGTTATTACCGCGTATTCCCGGTACGATCCCGAACCAGTGGAGGCTGAGTATCATTACGCCCGTCTTTACAGGCAAGGCATCGCTGCAGGAGTGTGGCAGTTATCGTGGTATAAAGATAATGTTCCACACCATGAAGCTTTACGAAAGGAAAATTGACACTCAGATCCGAAAGAAGAGTGCACCCTGTGCAATCGATGCGAGTGTCAGTATGGGTTTCGTCCCGAGCACGGGACCATGGACCCGGTATTCGCCCTAAGGATTGTCGCAGGGAAATAAAGGGCGAAGAACACGCCCCTACACTGCCTATTCCTAGACACGCAGAAGGCCTTCGATTGTGTTCCTCGCGTGGAGTTCTGGAGGGCACTGCGGTCCAAGAGAATCCCAGAGGGATATATTGACACCCTCCGAGACATGTACCACGATTCCGGTTCCGTGGTTTGGTCTGCAGTTGGCAACACGAAAATCTTCCCCATCGCCGTCAGGGTACACCAAGAATCCGTACTTAATCCTTACTGTTCAACTTGGTATTTTAGGTTTTGTGGGATAGCATCAGGAACTCACAAGAGCAGCTTCCAAAGCTAAATGATCCTGAAGCTAAATGTGACAAAGATAGAATACTTGGCTTTAAACTTAACAGATCCCCCACAAGTCTCCATAGGCGATGACTTGGTCGAGTGTACGGACCAGGCTAAGTACCTGGGATCTGTACTTTACGTGGCTGGTGAGATCGACTACGACGTCAAGGTACGCAGGGGCCGTGTGGGCCAAGGGGCGGGAAATGACTGGCGTTAAACGCGATCCAAAAATTCGATCTATACATTCCTAAAAATTCACATGGAAGGGGTAGGTCTATGAGACGATCATTAGGCCTGCCCTGTCGGAGCGACACAAGCAAGAGCTGCGTGTCACGGAGATAAAATGTTGCAGTGGATATGCGGAGTCACGCGTAAGAATCGCGTGAGGAACTCTCACATCCATGGCTGCCTTTATGTCCAGGACATCGCAGATAAAATGCAAGAGAGATGCCTTTGCTGGTATGGCAACAGTCAGGCAACGTGCCTGGCAATGGCAACTTCGTTGGGTCCCGGTAGATAAAGTAGGCCCAAGAAGTTCGGGCTTGACCTCGTGGTGACATGCGTGCAGATTTCACTACCATGGACGTCCAAGAATGTGAAGTGAAGGAGGAAGAGCCGGAAGGCGGACTCTGAGCCCATCGGGCATCTTGGCCTCGGATGCAATCAGGATGACGTCTAAATGTAGATGACAATGATGACGATGAAGAAAAATAATTCGCGATTAAAACTTCAAGTTGATTGTTCGATAAATCAATTATAATAAAAATATTTTGCTGTAATAATCGATTTGGAATGTTTATTTTTGTAATCATTACAATAGGATGAAACACGACATTTCTATTATATAAAGAGCTACAAAGTCGGGCGGCACCTATTCTAACATAAGTATTCGTTTAACAATGATGTTTGCACTAGTGATAAAGTATTTTTTATTTACGCTTCTTTCTGATAAGAGTTTGGGTCGTAAAATTAATGAACGATTTTATCCATATTATCACCTTGCACCACCATTCGGGTGGATGAGCAATCCTAATGGATTTTGCGTGTTCAAAAATGAGTATCATCTTTTCTACCAGTACAATCCAGCAACAAGTCAAGGGCCTGGAATTACACATTGGGGACACGCAAAAAGTCCGGATTTGTTCCAATGGCAACATCTTGATATAGCTATGTACCCTGATATGGAATATGATAAATCTGGTGTATTCTCGGGTAGTGCTATAATAACTGCTAATAGAACAATGAATCTGATCTACACTGGGAACGTTTATCATGCAGATGGAAGTTTTATTCAACGTCAAGCGCTTGCCTACAGTAGTGATGGAGTGAATGTCGTAAAACATTATGGTAATCCTGTTATTATGGCAGATGAATACCAGCCGAATTTGAGAGATCCAAAAGTTTGGAAGCATGGAGATACGTATTACATGGTTTTAGGAAATTCTTTTCACAACAATACTCTAGGAAGAGTACTTCTCTTTAAATCAAAAGATCTAAATAACTGGCAAAGTTTGGGAACCTTAGATCAATCGCATGGTCTTTTGGGTTATATGTGGGAGTGTCCAGATTTTTTCAAGCTTAATGGTAAATTTGTGCTCTTATTTTCTCCTCTAGGCTGTACACGCCAGGGAGATAAATATAAAAATTTGTATCAGACTGGCTATATAGTTGGTGACTTTGATTATAAATCCAATATGTTTATCCCCATAACAGATTTCAGGGAGTTGGACCATGGTCATGACTTTTTTGCTACACAAACACTACTAGATAGAAACAATCGTAGAATCGTTGCGGCTTGGTTGGATATGTGGGAACAGGTATACCCGGAACGCGATGATGGGTGGACTGGTCAAATAACAATCCCAAGAGTATTGCATCTCACCCCTGACTTTCGAATTCTTCAAAAGCCAGTTATAGAAGCTAAACGCCTTAGAACAGGATTATTATTTAATGGAGAAGCAACAGCAGGACATTCAATTAATTTAATTGGCAACACAGGGGAAATCAACATTGTAGCATCACTCTTGCAGGATTTTGAGCTTGCTTTCGTTGCACGTGATGCATCTGTAACTATATATTACAATAATATGAAAGGTACAATATCTCTTGACCGCGGTGATCAGGATGATATACGAAGAACCAAATGGAGGCCAAGAGGTCAGCTTAGAATGCAAATTTTTGTTGATCGCAGTTCTATTGAGTTGTTTTGTGGTATGGGTGAAGTCACGTTTTCGAGCCGATTTTTCCCGTATAGTGACGTCACAGTAAGATTAGGGGAAGGCACAGATGTTTTAGACATGTCGGTATACAGTTTGGCACGCACTGTTCGCAGCCGTTAAAAGTTATCAGATTGTCCCTTTTCACAAATAATAATTATTATTTAATTTAATAGTAGTATAGTAGTATTATTGTTAATAATGATGTATTTATTTTTATACCACGCTGGTGATTATTTCCACTAATAGTAATATTAAAATATTATATTAGGAAATCGTTGTGCTCCTAACCCAATAAGAAATGTTTACCGCCTATGAGGAATACAATTGCGAGTTACATAAATGTATCTCCTTTGTCAACTGTAACTGTTATGCCTTAAGAATTGTTTGCTCGAAAACGGCTCAATCAATTTAGATGTGATTGTCTGTTTAAGCTTAGTTATTAATCGGATAGTTACCATCATATTAATACCAGTCTAACATCAGTGAAATGTGTCTGAAAAAGGCAACATTGTATTTTCATACATTGATCATCATGTGTGCCATTTCAATAATACTTGAAAAATGGCATTTTTATATTGTCATAAAATGAAGTTTACTTATGTTTCATTTGAGTACATCATCTCATTTGACAGTTTTGTATAAAAATACGATAAAACGGTTTTAATATATGAGCCATTCATAATATCAAATTTTTAACGTTCATTTTAGTGTTTTCAATGTCATTATTGTATTATTAAGCTAGTTCCGTGTCTAAACGTTTAATGAGGTTATGACAAACTTGGCAACTGACACAGACAACACAGATTTTGAAAATAATGTAAGACAAAAAGGCGACTTTGAAAAACTGTTAGAAAACATATTTGTAGCTTTTTTATTTTGCATTAAATTCAGGTTTATTAGATGGGAATCATGAAATATTGGGAAATAAATATAATAACTACCGTTTTACGCTATATTAATGGCAAAATCTAAATTCATTAAATACCGTATAAGTATGATTCAGTGCTCTGTGTTTATTTTGTTGTAACAACATCAGTATGAAATGTCACTAGAATATAAGCATATAGCAGATGATATATATGAACTAAATATTTAAAATGTCACCATTTTATGGTCTTAATCTGGTTACGTTAGTTCAACTATGTTCAAGATAACTACGGTTGATTCACATATGGTCATAACGCATATTGGTCGACTCGACTACTGGTTCATACACAAAATTTCGAATAAACTAAAATTATTTGAACTAACGGACGATTAATATAATGTTCATTTAAGATATTGGAAATATTGACTATGTTTGAAATACCTAATGGTCGATTCGCCTACGGTTTATTAATACTACGCGCCGGATTAATTCTAAAGTGGTGGGAAGTAAAAATTACATTTTATGTTAAACGTAGGACCTACTATTATTTAGTCTATGGTTATGACGAGTACAAGTTGTGATTAACATTGTAATTATGTAAGAGTTAATAAATCTATTCACCAACCTTGATTAGTAAATAAATAAATACAATAAAAATGTACTGTTTTTATTTCAGGCACTATATTAAAACTAAAATTATGTGACAGAAATTTACATTGTTACAAAACCAACCCCACGTAGTGTGATTGCTTGCATGCTGCATGCCAGCTTGCATGCTTGCATGCATGCTGCATAAAGCATGCATGGCTTCTGTAACGGCTCCGGCGCTGCGGGGCTCCGGCGGTCCCACGCGACCTTATCGGCGCAGATGGATCTGACGATCACTACCGCAAGAACCACTTGCTCCTCAGCTCGCTGGCCGCCTTGCCCCTCCGCGCCTTCGCGGGCTTAAATTACACTCTAGGGCAGTAGAGTGTAATTTAAGCAGACAAGACTACGTGAAGTCGGTTTTGCAACAACGTAAATTTCTGTCACAAAGTAGTAGTATCAATAAACCGTAGGCGAATCGACTATTAGGTATTTCATACATAGTTTAATTAACCTTAGCACAATTAATTGTAGTTGAATAAACCGTAGGTGAATCGTCCATTATTTGTTTCGACCAGTAGTTATTACAAAAATATGTGAAACGATCTTTAGGTGTTTTAAACAGTAGTTTTTTTGACCGTAGTTGTCTTGATAATAGTTAAAATAACTGTAGTTATTATAATACGTAACCCTTAATCTACTAATAATCTACAAATGAAGATCAACTTGCAATGCGGCTTTTAGACCTAATGGTTGCTTAAGAATGAACAAAACAAGTGATGTAAGTCTTTGAGGATGATATAAGGCGAAACCAGTTAGATTTAATAATAAAGATTGAGAATAAGTACAAGTGCGTATTCTATATGTTGGAGTTGGTTGTCAATTACAGTGGGTAGTTACCAAACTTTGTTACGAGTTGATTTTCTTACTATTAATTTAATTGATTTTTACTATCAACTATTATCTAATAAATCAAAACATAATTTATTAAGTTACTTATAATACAACTACATTTGAATCATTGTTATACTTATAAAACTGCAATGTCAATAAAAACACGTTTATTAAAAAAACGTTTTAAACGCCTATACAAATTGTAAGAGCATAAAATAATACTTATGTTAATTGGCTTTGATACTTTTTCTTTAGGCGCTTTTCTAATATAAACTTAATAAACGTGTTTTTTTTTATTGAAATTGCAGTTTTATAAGTACTTATAACAATGATTCAAATGTAGTTGTACTATATCGTATTAAAATTTGGTGTGGTTAGTTTAAGATCACGCCATGTTTTTAATAGTGGTCCCGCCATTATGACGTCAAAATAGCGGGACCACTTTCTTTGTAGGATATTTAGTAATTTTGGGGGTGTAGAATTTACTATGAACGTATGAAATAGTAGGAAAAGTGTATTAAATCCTTATCGCATGATATTCACAAAATCTGGCGGGGTCCCGCCATCTTGACGTTCACGAAGTCTCGGGTTCGATCCCAGGTTTTCCATGGCACACACCAATTACTTTTCGATGCTTCTCGAAGTTATGTGTGTATTTATCGCAGGTTTATAAGTGCCCGATTAATGGCAATACGGCGTGAGTTTATGTTATTAAAAGAAATTGGATTCTCTTTGCATCCTTCAGCTCCAACTTCTATGATATGATTTAATGTTTCATTTTTCAAAACAAAAGATAAAGGAAGACATCTAATATAACAGCATAAGTGGAACAGTTTCCGATTGCTACTCGATTGAACTATTGTTACTTTCGTGCAGCAGTAGTCCGGTGGGTAGTTCGGTTGACCGGACTACTGTAACTCTTCATTTGCATTAGTTCGGTTATCAAACAGCATCAAACTACTGCTACTTGTGTGTAACTACATCGAATTATTGCTCCCCTACTGATAGCATAGCAGGAATTCAGTAAATAGTCTATAGTTTCATCAATGTGACAATCAGGAATATTGTTTCTGTTTGTCACACCGCAAATAATACAACACCTTTTATCGTCCCTTGTCATTATGAACCTGAAATACTCAATACATTTATTACATTCCATAATGTGATACAGTTACTACGTAACGTACGTAACTATGGACCCTGTCGGGCACAGCCCAATGTTTGGAGAGAGGAGTAGTTAGGTAAACTTAATTATTTATATTATTATTTAGTCAAGGTCAATACAATTCGATCCAATACAATACAATTCTCAATTTAATACAATTCTATAGTATGTCAAAAACTTTCATACAGGTCAACAATCAAACAAACAATCTTCAGTTTATACTTTTTTTTTCCTTAATGTCAATTTAACACACGCGCGTACTTTTGGATTAGAGTGGATATATTTAATGTAAATGTCAAAATAAATTATTTATGTCAATTTCATACATAAATTTCACAGTACTAACATAAAATGTAGTTCATCCAATGCAAACATTTTTATTGTATATTCCATGTCAGTTTAATCTTAAATGTAATTTTGTGTATTATTTTTGTTTTAATGGAGGTTTATTTCAATGAAATTGAAATTGAATACTTTCTATGTCCAAGTTATGTATTTAGATTTTATCGTCAAAGTATTCTTGTATACAGCAATAGCTTTTACGTAATAGATGGTCTTTTAGTTTATTTACAAAAATGTTAATTTTTTCTTATTTTTTTATGTGCTCAGGTAGCTTATTGTATACTTTTATTGACATGACCAAGGGACCCGAAGAATTCATTGCCAGCTTAGAGGTAGGCAGGTTCAGTCTATTTTTGTGGCTTAGTGTATACCTACTTTGTATGTTTTCACGTGTAGTGTAGTGTTCGGGGTATTTTCTGACGAACTTGCACATTTCCAGAATATATATGCCTGGCAGTGTTAATATTTTTAGGTTCTGGAAATGGGGCTTAATGTGTCTGTTTGTTCTATATTTACTCAAATTCGTATTAATTTTTGAAGTGAAAACTTCTTTAGCGGCGTTGGATGGGTGTAAAATGTTAAGGAAGCGTCAGGATTAGTTGACCTTTGAACCGTAACCGACGACTGACGTCATACAAGATTAGGTACAGACTATGTATTTTGCAACTTACAATAGATATCGTCGTAGCTTAAACGGTAAGCACGTCGACTGTAAGTCCTTATAGTTTCAGATAGTATCGGGTTCAAACCACCTGGCCTTCAGGGATTTTTTGTGATTGTTTTTCTTTTTGTAATTTATTATTTTTTGTGATAATTTTTTCTTTTTATAATTTATTAATTTCTTCTGACAGAAAATTAGCAGAAAATAAGTGATAGGTTCTATGATTAGCGCTTTATTATAGGTATGGAATGGTATGTTCTTTTTTTTTCTATGTATATAACGAAGAAAGAAAAAAGAAAATGTTTTCACTTCTGCCGGCACTCCCAGAGTGCCATCCGTCTTTTTTTTTGTTCAGTAAATATTGTAGGTGCGTCTGTACTATTTCCCCACAAAATGACGTCATTGGTCAGCCAAGAATACGGTACGCGTACGGTGCCACCGTCACGTGTTGCGCGGACGACACGCTGGTGACGGTGAGCGGGGCTACGCACCGCGAGGTGGCCCTGAGGGCCACGACCGCGGTTGCTCAAGTCGTGGAACGGATCTGGCGCCTGGGTTTCGAGGTGGCTCTGCACAAGTCCGAGCCCATGTTCTTTCTTGGCCATCGGCGCAGACCCGGCCTGGGAGCCAGCCTCACAGTGGGAGGCACTCCCATCGACATCAAGCCCCGGTTGAAATACCTGGGGCTCGTGCTTGACGGTCGATGGGACTTCGGAGAACACTTCCGAAGTCAGCGCCCCAAGTTGGTGACCACGGCGAATGCCTTGGATCGGTTGTTGCCCAACTTGAAGGGCTCAGAGGCCTTCTGCAGGAGACTTTACGCGAGTGCACGACATGTCCATGGCCCTATACGGGTGCCCCGTGTGGGCGGACACCCTGGAGGCTTCTGCCTCTGCTCCGTAGGGCGCAGAGGACGATGGCTGCCAGGGCCATCAGGGGGTACCGCACGATATCCTTCGATGCGGCGAGTCTCCTGGCCGGATCGCCACCGTGGATCCTGGAAGCGAGGCAGGGCACGTCGTGATTGTGGCGATAAAACCCATCACGGGGGAGTGGCTGGAGAGGCCACACGGTAGCCTCTCGTACCGTCACACGCAGATCATCACTGGACACGGTAGCTTCAGGCGGTATCTGCATCTGATGGGCATAGATAGACCCAACGCCCGAGTGCCATCACTGTGACACGAGCGTGAACTCGGGGCTGCACACGCTCACCGAGTGTTCGGCGTTTGAGACGCCGAGGCGGAACCTTGTGTCGGCCCTGGGGGTGTAAGTGCTCACGCTCTTCACCCTGCTCGCGGCGATGGTCCGCTGCGCGGATGCGTTGGCAGCCAGCGCCTCCTTCTGCGAGCAGGTCATGCTCGCGAAGGAGACAGCAGAGCGGGCACGGCGCAATGAGCAAGACAGACTCGCGGACATCGCTGCCCGCGTTCGTAGGCGGCTCAGGCGTCAGAGGGCGCAGACCAACTGCCACCCGCCCATGAGCGCGGGCATGCGGGCGACGAGTAGAGCCGCCCATCACCCTAGGAGAAGCAGGCTACGGCGGCGGCGCGCATCGCGGGGTCAACTATATCTTATGACTAAACTTAATATATATAGATGCATTTTCTGCAGTACTTTTCATTGATATTTCCATCATTTTAGTTATTTTAATCATTTCTGTTAAACTCTGTTGGCTTGCTTTTAGTAGTTCAATCAAAAGATAAAGATAAATCTTTATCTTTATCTTTCAAACTTTAACTTTTTATTGCTTACACCATTGATTAATCTCTCTTTAATTTCTTCATCCGCTTTTTTAAACTTACATTTTCTTGCAGCTGCTCTCAGCGCTAATATATATTCATCAATACTCTCTCCTGAGTTTTATTGTCTATCTCTGAATTGTGCTTTGTAAATCATTCTATGCTCTTTCGGATGAAAGTTATTTTGCTAATTTATTACACAGTTCTTCATATGTGAGTTTTACTGGCATATTTGGCGCACATAATGACGTAAGGATATCGTAGACGTGTAGCTTTAGTTTCGTTATTAACATAGCCACTTGTTTTTCTGGTTTTATATCATTTAGAGTGATTTAACAATCTAATTGTTCTTTGTACGCTTCCCAATTTCCACCACCAAACGATTCCAGTTCACCTATAGAAACCATTTTTTACTGTGGCTCTTGCACTAATTTACGTTAACAATTTCGAATTTGTTCCAATGTCCAATCTTCGTTTAATTTTATGCCTAGAATGAGGCAGAATATATTTTATTGAAATATATGTAATATAATTTAAGGATACAGGGAATAAAAGCTGGGCTTCTCGACAATAGATATTTTTAATGTTCAGCAGTAAACAGTCTATTTTACAATTACAGCTTTCTTTTACACTTGCTAGCCGGTCCCAATGTCAAATCGCGCGGGCGTCCGCCATGTCTGTCTTTTGGTGTCAATATCCAAACTGTTGTTTTACTCAATGCATTTGACCGGCTAGTAAGTTTATAAATAGATTCATATTTATTACTAAAATCTAGATTTATTTCTACTATTATTTGTGATATTTTGAGAATCGCATTTAATTAACAAAATAAATGGTTTAGTCTAGTCAGTTTAGCTACTTTTAGTTTTCAAATATAGAATATATATTTTAATAAAAGCTAACAATCGGCCTTTCCTGATGGTTTCACGTCTCGTGAAAATCAAGCATTACTTTTCATAAAAATTAAATTGTTATTAATACCAATAACATCGAGAAAACAATAGAGAGAAAAAAAATTAAGAACAAAAGCAGCTTATGCGATAGTAACAATAGGTACATAGGTCGAAAATTGTTAAATCGACAATTAAATAATTAAATTCCATAATCATCATTTAGGTGTCACCCTACTTTTGATGACATTTCACTAAATATAATGATCATTGTGGCCTCCGACATATCCACAGCTGATCTTACAATACTGTATCGAGATAGTTCCAACATACCACTTTGCCATTGTGACCTCCGACATATTCACAGCTGACACAGCATGTTGGCCTCTCAATACACTAAACTGATAAACCATTGTGGCCTCCGGCATATCCACAGCTGGTGTAGTTCACTAAGGTGACACCAACATGTCTTTTATTTGGGGTCATTGTGGCCTCCGACATATCCACAGCTGACTGAACATGTTGGGTACCCTTTAATTAAAGTATCAAGTAATTCTAAATTCACTGGAACCATTGTAGCCTCATACTTATCTACAGCTGGTTTAACTATAATATATTGTTATAAAACAACTATATCTGTAAGTAGGTATAGCAAAATAATGTCAATGTATGCTATACTTACAAATGTAATTGTACTTGCAAATGAGAATCCAAAACAAAAAACAAACGTACTTGCGAATGTATGTCGCGTAAACTGAAAACGTTTCTAAAGAAGTACATTTACATTACATTATAAATATTACTCTTATGTGATCCAAGCAATCAAACAGATTCGCATTCTTCCTCAGTACTAGACTCCTCCCTATCTCTATTAAATACTAACCATGGGTGAATTTTATCCACTGAAAAGATTCCCGAAAAGTTCCTATTACCCTTCTTAGATAATGGAGTATCTTCTATTTTATACCTATCATTGTCTAACACTTCAACGATGCGATATGGGCCACGTATTTTAGATACCAACTTTCTGCTTTTACCTGTAGAAGGTACTTCCCGTTCTACGCGAACTAAGTCTCCTTTCTTATACTCTACCTTTTTCCTAGTTTTGTCATATCTTTCTTTTTGTTGTGATTGTTTTTGTGCAATATATTTACTCATTTCGTCCCTAATACTATCTATATTTTTATCTGTAATCTCTCTATCCTCTCCTCCTGCCTCTAGGTTTAAGTTAAGAAGAGAGTTTGCTGTACCTACCGGTGCAATACCAAAAAGAGCCTGCGCAGGTGTTTTACCCGTTCCTTTATTCAGAGTATTATTGAGTGCCCATTGAATCTCTGATACACATTCATCCCACGCATTTTCAGATTTCCCATGATTCGTAGCTGATAGTGCTGCTAAAACCGTACGGTTATAACGCTCTACTTGGCCATTGGCCCGAGGTGTTGCAACTGCATTCATAATATGTTTAACTCCTAGTGATA
This sequence comes from Eilema caniola, assembly GCA_949126895.1. Lineage (NCBI taxonomy): Eukaryota > Metazoa > Arthropoda > Insecta > Lepidoptera > Erebidae > Eilema > Eilema caniola. Next base: position 4,211,487 of record OX421469.1, on the reverse strand, counting down.
GTAAATAATCTTGGAAAGTCTTGGAAGTAAAAGATGTACCTCTATCTGATATGACACGCGATGGGACGCCAAAGGTATGGAAATAGTTCTGCATTGCCTTCTTCGAGTGACTGGATTTTGTACTTTTAACGGGGACAAGGATAATAAACTTTGTAAAAGCATCAATTATTAGTAAAAGGTAGCAATTCCTTTTCTTGCTTCTAACAAATGGACCGAGATGGTCGATGTGGAGGGTGTGAAAGGGTCGGTCAATTTTCGGAATTGGGTGAAGTTCTCCTGCTTTCTTTCCCGATGGTACTTTCGTGCGTGCACATTCCAAACACGATTCTACATACTTCTTAACGAACCTCCTCATCTTTGCAAACCAAAATTGTGATTTTATTTTATCATAAGTCTTGTCAAATCCGAAGTGACCCAATTCATCATGATGAGATTTTAAAATTTGCCACCTAACACCCTTTGGTACGACCCAACGATCACCATCGTCAGTTCTCCTGTACAACAATCCCCTTTTAAGGATAAAACTGTTCTTAATATCTACAATATTACTATTATTGACATCACTTAAGATATTAACAATTCGCTGAAGTTCTGGATCATTTTGTTGTACTGTAGATACCCAGTTGGTATCCACTGTCCTAATCTCTAATAAATGCGACTCATCAGTAGGGGGATTACGGCTTAGGGCATCAACGTGGGACATAGAAGTGCCCGGCTTATATTGAATAGTAAAGTCATACTCTTGCATGACGTTCCACCACCGAGCAACCCTAGGTAAGATATCCCGCTTTTCAAACGTAGCCCTCAGAGAGTTACAATCTGTAACAATAGTGAAAGGCACACCTATGAGGTAAACCCTAAACCTCTGAAGGGAGCAAACGACAGCTAATGTTTCTAGATCATAAGAAGTAAACTTAGCTTCTTCAGGGGAAGTCTGTCTGCTATAGTAGGCTACAGCACTGTAAAGGGAATTTTTATTAGGTCTCTGTAGGAGGATTCCCGCAATTCCTACTTTAGATGCGTCAGTATGCAACTGTGTTTCATACATCGCATTATAGAAGGCAAGGATAGGACGTTTCGTTAACTCCTGTTTCAAAGTTAGAAAGGCTTGTTCTTGTGCTTTACTCCACTTCCATAAAACATCCTTTTTCAGAAGGTGAGTAAGGGGACTAGCAATGACTGAAAATCCACGTATGAACCGCCTAAAAAAGCTAGCGAGACCTACAAACTGCCTTACACTATGTTGATCAGTGGGCCTCGGAAAGGCCTCAACAGCAAGGATTTTAGACCGACCTGGTCTTATGCCAGCTTCGCTTACTTCAAATCCTAAGTAGTCAATGGACTGCATTAGGAAATTGCATTTAGGTAATTTCAGCGTCAACCCTGAAGATCGAAACAAAGTTAGGACATCCCTGAGTTTCTTAAGTCCATCTTCTATTGTTGTGGATGGTATGATGACGTCATCCATGTACGCAAAGGCATCCTTAAACCTAGCATTTCCTAATATACTATTAATTGCCTTTTGGAACGTAGAAGGCGCATTAACCAAACCAAATGGCATACGGTTGAACTCGTATTGCCCATCTGGGGTTATAAATGCAGTCAAGTGCTTGGAAGATTCAGACATAGGCAACTGGTAGTACCCAGATGCCAGGTCTAAGGAGGTGTAGTATTTATAGCCGGACAAGTTATCTAACTGGTCGTCAATTCTAGGGAGTGGGTAATGTTCTTTGATAGTTTTCTTGTTTAAAGCTCTGAAATCTATGCATAAACGGTAATCACCCGTTTTTTTTCGTACTAAAATAATGGGAGATGCGTATGCAGAAGAAGACTGCCTAACAATGCCAGAATCTTCTAATTCCTGAACCATGTCTCTAACGAGTTGACGTTCCTTTTGTGGCATTCTATAGGGTCTATAAACAATAGGGGTGTTGTCACTCAATTTTATTTCCATTTCAATCCCAGATATACAACCTAATTCCTTAACAGTAAAGGCAAAGCAATCACGGTGTTCATTTAACAACTTCACAAGCTCATTAGAATAATAATCAGAAATACTAACATTAATATTCACCATAGCCCTCTCAATAGTGGTAACTTCAGAGTTAGTAACAGATTCAGCAACGTTATTAATGTTAAATGATTGAACTTCAACGAGAGGTATGGCTCGAGTAATCAATACATCTTTATCAATTTTACATTTTAAATGAGTAGATGTTTTTAGCAATAGTTTCCCTTTACCATTAGTTAGTGTAGTCACAACGGGTATTAGTTCATACTCCCTATCACGTCGCTGGCAAATACTAGAATCTATAAATACATCTCCATCATAAGTGGGACTGGAGTAAATGTTAATTTCAGAATAACCATTAATTTCTACCGACCTGTCAGAAAATAGAGATACATTGTTTGTCTTAGTTAACTTTTGGTTAATAACAAGCTTATCAACAGTTTTGTAAACAATTATGTGTTCTAACTCGGTAAAAGTTTGTCCTATCATTAACGGAACTTGTAAATATTGGTCAGGGACTATAAAAACATCTACATATGCGCTAGCTGAATCCACATGAAGCTTCACATTACATTTTCCTATACAAGTCACAACAGAATTGCCGAAACCTCTTAACACGGGTAAGTGATCATATGAAAGTTTTAAACCTAATCTTTTGGCTACAGATTCTCGCAGCATTGTGCATTGACTGCCAAAATCTATATAAGACTCAATATTGGACCCATTATCTTGAACATTTTTAAAGAATTTCAAATCCTTGTCTGCTTTGTCTAGAGAAATTTGTAAAACCTTATCAGTCGCGGTTGATTCTGTTTTATTATTGCAGTTACTACTTAAATGACCTATTCTGCGGCAGAGATCACACCGTTTGATTGCTTGTTTACATTTAGGATATGGGTGTCCTTCTTCACCACAATTATAACATCTCATTTTATGTCTAGGTTCAGAACGGTTGTCTTTAACAGACTTTGCGCGTTTGCTGTCGGAGATGATCGCCTGCGAAGGCCCGTTGAATCGTTCAGTTCGCTTGGTAATCTTAACATTTTTAAGATACACTAGTAGTTTGTCTATATCAGTGAACTGAGCTGCTTCTGCGCTTGTTCGTACTGACCTATCTTCAATCCCGAGTAAAATACAGTCTATAGCATTTTTACCACTAATTTTACAACGATTTAATAGTACCATCTTTTCATAGTAATATTCTTCTAAGGAATCACCAAATCGAGCCTTGCAAGCCAGCATCTCAATCAACAAAGTGCCATAATTTTCATCACTTGGAAATGCTAAACGCAACTTATCCTGCCATTGACTCCATGTGAAAAGTAAACTTGGTAAGCCCTGGTACCATTTCTGGGCCAATCCAACTAATTTAGGAAGAGAATAATGTATTATCTGTTTTTCAGACCAATTATAAATATGAGCACACTCGTTAACTTTTGAAATCCAAATCTCTATCGTTTGATTACGTTTACTAGGGTCAAATTCAGGTATTACATTCATGACAGGATATCGTTCAACACCTCCATCGTTACGAAGGGATTTTACTAAGTCACGAAATAATCCTATGAAATCACTAGAATCAGTACATGCAGCTGCGGAAGGCCCCGGTGCGTTCAACTCAGGGTTCCCAATATTAGTAACGCCTGGTTGAAGATCTGTATCTCTCGGTCTAAGTATCGGATGGCCATCGCTCACTGTGGTAATATTTGCAGGGCATTGAGGTTCAGGATCAATTCTAGTACTAACAGGCGTACGATACCTCGACCGCTTCTCGCGATGATGCCGCCGCGGCTGGCGTGAATGCTTCGAACCTTTTCGCGACCTATGCGATCTCCTGTTGGACGTCTCAGGTGATACAGACTCGCTGCTGGTATGCCTGGACTCCCTTCTCCGTCTACGTGACCTTCTTTCAGTCTCCATTGAGTTGTGAGAATGAGAGTACTTTTCTTGTGGGCAGGTGAGTATTACACCAAGGTGGAAATTCCTCGGTGGTATCCCACTTCTGATCTTTAAGGATACAGGGAATAAAAGCTGGGCTTCTCGACAGTAGATATTTTTAATGTTCAGCAGTAAACAGTCTATTTTACAATTACAGCTTTCTTTTACACTTGCTAGCCGGTCCCAATGTCAAATCGCGCGGGCGTCCGCCATGTCTGTCTTTTGGTGTCAATATCCAAACTGTTGTTTTACTCAATGCATTTGACCGGCTAGTAAGTTTATAAATAGATTCATATTTATTACTAAAATCTAGATTTATTTCTACTATTATTTGTGATATTTTGAGAATCGCATTTAATTAACAAAATAAATGGTTTAGTCTAGTCAGTTTAGCTACTTTTAGTTTTCAAATATAGAATATATATTTTAATAAAAGCTAACAATAATATAAATATAGTGATTTTGGCTCAGTAAGTCCGCGGTGGACTTCCAATCTTGCCGATCTATATTGAGCCCGGTTAAAATTTAATTTAGTTCTTTACAGTTTTTTTATTTATTTTTATTCAATTTTATTTTTAAATTGTTTGATTGCTTTTGTTTAAAATATCACAAATTATACAATAGTTAATTAATATTAAATCCTACTTATATTATAAACGCGAAAGTTTGTGAGTATAGATGGATGTTTGTTTCTCCCTTCACGTAAAAACTACTGAATGGATTTTAATGAAACTTGACAGTAATATAGCTTATGCATCAGAATAGAAAATAGGCTATATAACAACACGCTACTATTCAAGAGAGCGGAGTTGTGATCATTAATGATAACAAATCCAGCTGGCATATACAGAAAAGTGACAGTGTCGTTATTTCTGTTGCTAAGCCACGGCACTGTGCATCGCGCAAGCGCGCGGTCTTAGCGGTTGGCGGTTGAGCAGCCCGCCACAAATTATGATTATCTGGCAAAGACACTACCAGCGATATTACCAGTAGTGTCGTTTACAACTAACGACACTACCGCGCCAATTTTAGATCAAATTGTACAGCCAACACAGAAGTTTGGATTTACGTTTTTGTTTCGACTTTTAATGGAATATCTATATCTATATATAATATCTTTATCTATTTGAATACAAAAAATTTACGTGCTCAAAGGGCTGATACTTGGTACGGGGTTCGATAAAGCTTGGAAACGGATATACAGTCCCTTTTACCGCGAAAGGAGGGGTTAAGGGAGGGGAAGAATAGGGGATGAAAGTTTGTAGTTTTTGATGATATCCCGATGAAATTTGGTACAAAGGTGAATTAGAGATTGAGAACACTTCGCGATAAGCGACATCCACGCGGGCGTAGCCGTGGGCAACAGCTAGTTTTACATAAATGTCAAGTAGGCAGCCAAGCTTTTGTCAAGCTCTCGGTAAATGTCTGGTGCAAAGAGTCCAGAACACTAGCCTTTGCACCAGGTACTATCCGGAGCGACAGTCACCAGTTTTTCTCTTATTAATTGACTTATATCCGCCACCACCAGTTTCTTTGCATCTATGCCCCAACTGCCTATGGTCTCGGCCGCGACCGGCACCACGATATATTGCGGCTTGAAGGCTTTGTACTTCGCAGTTCTTTATTGGCCGCGTCACCGGCCATGGCCGCAGAGAAAAGAGCCGTGCGGGACAGGTGACTCGCAGCTACAGTTATGACACAGGTCACATCCCATACTCAGCTCCTACTTTTGCATAGTGGATGCTAGGATTTAGGTCCAGGCGGATATTTTACAGAATGCCACTTGAACCAAAGTCCAAGTCCTGACCTAAATCCCGTGACAATTTACGAAAGGAAAAAAAAGGAATAAATTATAAATAAATAAATATTCTACGACATTCTACACAACGCTCTCTAGACCCAAAGTAAGCATAGTTTAACTAGCTTGTGTTATGGGTTCTAGAATGCGGATAAACATACTTATATACTTTTTTTGGTAAATACATACATATTATACATAGAAACACCCAGACCAACGCAAACAGACATATTCAGGCATACAAATATTTGCACTGAGCGGGGATCGAACCCGCGCCCCCTATCGTAGCAGTCGAATGCACTACCGCTACGCCACAGAGGCCGTCGATGAAATAACTGGAAGAGTACTTAGTACTTTATCAGATATATTAAATAGAGCTAAAATTAAATCACACTAATGATTATAAAATAATCGATACCGTGGTACCCAGTTGGTGTTCAAAAAAATTTTTTTTATATACTTCCGATTCTTAAACAAATATAACAATTACAACATCAGTACTTTCAATGGAAATAACACAACACAACATGTACTCTACGCTGACTCCCCAATATGACTGATCAGGAAGAACCCACATTGGTTTCTATTCTATCTTAAAGTATTTGATTTTAGACCATAAATCTAATATATAAAATTCTCGTGTCACAGTTTTCGTTCCCAAACTCCTCCGAAACGGCTCGACCGAATCTCATGAAATTTTGTGGGCATATCGGGTAGGTCTGAGAATCGGCCAACATCTATTTTTCATACCCCGATTCGCGATAACCGACATCCACGCGGGCGGAGCCGCGGGCGACAGCTAGTATAAATATATAAAAGTTAAAAAAATAAGTCTGTCATGTAATATCTAAACGATGTGTTACAATATACATCTCTTGACGAAATATTAAAGTATAAGTTGGAATGGTTTCCAGACGTGTGACGTCTTCGTTGGTTATAACTGAATTTCTTCACGAGTAAATAGTGTAAAGCTACGTTACACAATAGGATAAAATTGGTTATGAGTACCAAACGTTATTGTCTTGATCAATCTCCTTAGGTTCATCAAGGATTGCCTCACTAGGTTGTATTGGTATCATTTCTTTTGGATTCCTAATAATGTTTGGCCTCCTCGGGAGAACCCTTTAAATAAATAATACACGTTCCTATGAGTACAAACACATTTTAATTACACAGCAGAAAGATGTTACGAGGTTCACCTCATAATAAGGGTAATTCCGTATCGGTATTTTCTCAGTTATTATTTAGTCATAGTGTGTTATACTTTAGTGAAACATTAGGTATTGTGATAATATATTTTTCTCAACAAATCAATTAGTTCTATTCGTCACTATTTCTTGGTATCGAATGCTTGAAAAATCTTTGACAATCCCATGTCAAACAAATTTAAATTAAATTCTATAAGAAGGAAATCAGCCAAAAATACTGTATGAAAGAAGTTCAGCATAAAAAGTTTATGCTGCACTACCTTTATCCAAGGCACGAAAGTTAACCCATCCGATCTCTTGCCATACGAACTAAACAGGTCTGACAACTCAATCCGTGATCACCGTCAGTCTCCACCATAGAACCACAGGTGCACCCTGCAGCCCAATCGAAAGGACCACCGCCACACGCAAAGAGTCATTGTCCAATAAAGTGCCCAGGTGAGGCGATGGCAGTGCGTGCAGCCATTTCCCTGTCTCCAACTGTGACATAGCGAGCAGTCTTACCCGATCTACCCACTTTTGTTTCAAATTAAATATTAATTTTATCCTCATTATCTATACGTGAATGGAAAAGTGGCAATCATGTTTCCATTGCCCAGGTTGCACCACGTGGTCACAATTGACCGGTTGTCAACGTTTCAGAAGCTGATCTTCTGTTTTTAGAATTTTCCTTTAAATGAAATTAGCTTTTGATCAAAATAGTATGTCTTTTATATGTAGTTTTTCATTCCGTTTATGTCCGGTATTCTTCACGAGTACCAACACACTGGGTATAGCGCATAAGTGGTTATATTGGAATCGAACCGTTTAATATTACACAGAGGTTTACTTTGGCTAGGGTGACGGCTAGCTCATCCCATCTCCATCAAATTCGCGCAAAGATGGAGACCATTGCATGGTTTCTGACGATATGTCACGAGACAACCTCACCTTCGATCTAGCACATCAACCCACAGACGGCGTGCGGTTTAGTCGGTTCGAGTCCGACATAACCTCCCCCTTCGGCTCCGAAGGGGGGGGGGTATCCGTGGGGATTACCCGCACATAAAAAAAAATGTCCCCCTCCATACCCTTTCCGGCGCCTCTTTTGCCTTCTTTCACATAAGGCCACTATTCCAGATGCTGTTGATCCTGAAGTAGATGTCCCTACATTAACGGCCTTGCTTTTTCATACCCAAACGGGGAGTGAAGGTGTGGGTGGATTGTACAATGCAGTTCTTTACCGTGACGCATGGTTCGAGGAAATATTATGTTCAGCGCATATTGTTTTGGACAAGAAGGAAGAAGGACGGATTAGTTGAAAGGGACCCAATAAGCTCTTTCACTCACTGCAGTGCGATGGAAATATTAAAATACAGCTAGAGAGGTAAGATCTCTACGCGACTGCAGTGATTCTAAAATGTTAGTAACTTGAGAACTGTCGCGGCTGCGAAGCTGTCAACTGGGAAGTATCTAATTTTCGGATATAAGTTGCCCACTGCAAAGAATATATGGGTAAATAGGTCTATTTTGACTAGTAGCAAGTACCCTGCGACAGCTGGGCCCCATCCCAGGCAATGCCACATTTGCTCTCTTAGCCACTGTGTCTAAACACCTGTGTGAAAGGCAACGCACACCGATTTGCTTGTGGTCGATAAAATCTGACATTTAATATATTTTCATGACGCTCTCGATTTGTTCAGTTCGTAAGTGGTAGTTGCGTCTTCTAAGGAGTAGGGAGGAAGTAAGGATGTATGATTATGTTTCGGTCAGCAAAAAAATTGTATTTTACAACCCTTTTACAGCGTTTGCCTAGCCCATAGAAAAAGCCTTTCTCATTTCGGGAATAGTTTTGGTAGTGTAGCCCTGAATTCATTAGTCAGTCACTATACCAGGCTTTCTTAACTTAATACGTAGATTTGAGCTATTGAGGAATTCAACGCGGACGAAGTCGCAGGCAACAGCTAGTAAACTAATATATGTAAATGGACAAGAAATATAGTACTTAAACGAATACGTCTACCTTGGCAAACAAGTCTCATTCAATTAAGTATTCATGTAATGAAACACAACCGGCGGTTGATAACTGACGTATAAACAAAATGTCTGTGCATTGATACAAGTATAATTACGCATACCAGACACCTTCTTATCTAAATTAACATAGCATTAGATAAGTTTACAATACAAAATTATATAGTTATAGGTTTACCAGTAAGTATATGAACAACTATCATCATGAACAATTATCACATAATATCATGGAAATACCACTACTGCTACCTATGCCACTAGGTAAGTAGGTTCATATATCTAATAACTATACAGTTCATATATCTAATAACTATACAGTAGCTAGTCAGCGACGACGAGGTCGCAGGTTATATGTACGTGGTTGTGGAACGTCTGCCTGTGAAGGGAGCGGGGGCGCGCTTACTCTGCGATCTCTGCTGCGCTCGCGTTCCGCTCAACCACCGGTCCCTTGGACGATGCTGCTGCTCCCAGCAGCGGAGGTGCACTTCCCCTGCGGCTTCTGTCTGGCGCTCGCGTCCCGCTCAGCCACCGGTCCCTCGGACGGTGCAACTGCTCCCACAACACTCTCATTTATACCGCTAACATCACCCTCGCAAGCGTAGGCTGCTGAGTTACGCATAAGCGAATAGCGCTTATGCTTTTTGAGTATTTGGTCCGTATGTCGTCAAGCCATACCGGTTGGTAGACTTACCGCAAAAGAAGCGGGCCCCACCTATCCCTTGACCCACTTGTCCCTATTTTTCGTATGTCCCTAATGTACACTCGATCGCCGATGGCGACTTGATAATATGTGCCGCCGGCACGCTCCACCTATTGATACTGCTTAGCTTGCACGCACTCCCCGACGTCCACTTGCAATCGATCTAACCGACCACGCAGCTTCCTTTCGAATAGTTTCTATACTGAAACAACATCGTATGGATAGCTTGTCTCTCGTTGGACCCGTCATGATACGATATAATTAATGATTAAACGAACTTACCTGTATGTGAAGTTCTATCATAATTATGTTCACGCCGAGTCCGAATAGATTATTCTTGAAAATATATATAACTACATGTAGTATCGCCTAGTTATAACCACTCTTGCACTAAGTTTAGAGAAAATAAATTCTTTTTTTTTTTTTTGTGGGTAGACATGTATTTGTTACCTTTGCCTTGCGACATTCGTTCAAGCTCATTTAGTTTAGAGTTCTTCCAGAGTTATAGAAATCATTGATGTATCGCCGAAATATTAGGTAAAATAAATATGGGCAGCATAGGGCGGGTGGGTTTATAATCTATTCGGACTCGGCGTGAACATAATTATGATAGAACTTCACATACAGGTAAGTTCGTTTAATCATTAATTATATTCACGCCGAGTCCTCTAGATTATTCTTGAAAATATATATAACTACATGTAGACTTTGAGAGTCATTTTACATTGAGTATTTCGGGAATATCATCAATGAGAATATAAATCAATAAACGTTTTGTTTATTATTATGTAATTTGTATTTATCTCTGTAATATTTATAATCACGTAACGAAAAAGTTTTTAGTAATTTTATACGCAGTACTGGACTACTTCACTGACTATATTATTATTTAATATAATTATTCTTACAATAATTAGATGTAAAATACAAAATATTGATAATAAGCTTCTTCAATAGTAAAGAAAACATAATGCCTATTCTGTGACGACAGAAATCAAGATTTTAACTAATGATTTAACCGTTTATCACTGATTCTGCCAGAATAGTATCATCATTATCAAGGATGGGTCTATGATAAAACTTGGCAAAAATCGAAGAGTTCTTACTCCAGCCAGCGGTTTTTCTGATTGTGTCCAAATTTACGCCAAGTGAGTGCGCGCACGACGAGGCGGCGTGACTCGTGCTATGTGCATTGAACACGCTCGTGTCGACCCCGCATTCACCGAGCGTATGCTTTATCCAGCGGCTAAGTGTCTGTGTACCTACTGGTTTATGGGGTTGTCTAATACCAATAAATAGTCCTTCAGATTTCCTCAAAGATACATCCATCCTCAAAGATACAACATGCGTTCTATGTAACATTGTAATGTTGTTGCCGGACAAATTTCAAGCCTGTTTGTAAAGAAGGGCAAGTTAATAATAGGTTGATATGAACCTGGTCTAGAAGTCTTTAACATATCGGGAATTTTAATAACGATGCGCTGGGAATAAATTTTTATTAATTTTATTTTTAAGCTTTATCTTAGAAATAGTTTGAACCCTTTGTGCAGTTGAAAGAGCTAATAAAGTAACTGTTTTATTTGTTAGTTTTTCTAGACTAAGTTCATCGTTAGGATGCCATAAAGATAGCTCGTTTAGGACTAGGTTGGTGTCCCATGTAAAGCTGTATTTAGGTTTTGGTGGCTTTAGTCGATAAACACCCTTGAGGAATCTTTTTAACCTATCATCCTGACTTATACTTGGTCCCAGAATTAATGACAGAGCTGACTTATATGAATTAAGAGAGCCATATTGAAACCCCTTATTAAGGAGCTTCGTTAAAAAATAAATAACAGTTGGTACAGATGCCTCGTAAACATTTGCAGAATTCGTTTAACAAAAACCCACCATTTTTTTCAAATATACATTATACTGTTTCATGGAATTTGGCGCTAAAGATATTCCTGCCACCAGGATAATCGAGTCGTGTATCCAACGCGAGCTAGAATGAGAGCACAACGTATTGCTTTTAGGTGAAAAAATTACAGTTTTTGTTGTGAGAAGAGATCTATACAAAGGGTACCATGGTTGAGTCGGTCAAAAAGGCACGACCATGATGCCTCTGGCTTTATCTGTAATAATCTTTGTCAATGTTTTAAGATAATTGAAATAGGTGGAAATGCGTAAAAATTTAAGTCAGATCATGAATCTGTAAATGAGTCTATCGCAAAAGCCTCTGGATCGCGATGCCACGAAATATATGTATCACATTTGTGATTAATGCGACTTGCAAAAAGATCTATGTTTGGGACTCCAAAGTAATTTGTGAGAGTATTAAAAGCCCAACCAGATAATTCCCATTCGATATCTGGATGATTTTGACGTGATTCGTAATCTGCAATAGTATTATCACTTGACTTAATATATGAAGCAAGAATAAAGAGATTCTTGGTCTCACACCAGTTCCAGATATCACGAGTTATTTACGTTAGATGTGGATATTGGATGCCCCCCATTTTATTAATATACGCAACTGCTGTTGAATTGTCAATGCGCAGCAGTATTTGACAATTAAAATATAGATTTGCAAAAAAATTTAAAGCTATGAAGGCTGCGAGGAGCTCTAAATAGTTAATATGTTTTCCTTTTTCCACGGTAGATCACTGGCCGCTTGCAGTTAATCCTTCACAGGCAGCCCCCCCACCCCGTCGTTGAGGCGTCAGAGAATATTTCAACATGATAAACGTCAACTCTAATTCGATGGACTGAATGTTCTATTTTATTTAACCACCAATGAAAACAGCTTGGAGTGATGTGGGTAATGTCATAAATTTGTTATAGTCATTACAGTTTATCAAATTGAGATATTTACAGCGTTCCATTTCTTTCGTGTGCAGCCAACCGTATTCTATAGCTGGGCATGAAGATACTAATAACCCTAGCAATTGAGCAAAATCTCTAATTCAACAACGATTTAATTTTGAAAAGATTTGGAGCTGAGTCTTAATCTTCGATTTTTTATCTAATGGTAACCTAACCTGGAACTTGTGTGAATCCAAAATCAAACCCAAAAATTTACATTGTAACGGCCCCTGAACCGTTCGGGTTCGGTACGGTAAAACGTTAAATTCAAACATTTGATCCTCAAATACTTTCGAGAGTCTTTGTGTATTTTAATTAAAAATTAAGCGTCTTTGAGATCAATAGATGCCATTTGGCAGTTATATCTTATAATTTTGAATGCAGTTCTTAAATCTCATAATTTAAAATGTTCAAGTTCTAATGATTTATTGAGATTTTAAAATTTAATATAAATCGCATTTTGCCGTATGGTTTTGGCACTAAGAAGGTGCTCGATATAAATTGACCCTTACACGGGGAGCACTGCGATATAGCATCTATTCTGATTAGGTCTTCAATAATTTCTAAATAGTGTAACTTTTCGTTGTATGTATAAGTTGGCTTTATGAGGCAGTACATGTTGCACAACAGGCGAATCAAATTGTATTCTATACCCTTTAATCCATGATAACACCATCTTATCATCAGTGATAAGAGTCCACCTATGATGGAACTGAGATAAAAGGCCTGCATACTTAACTGAGTCTAGTAGCGGCGGTTGGGATACTGTTGGCCCCGTGATGACTTCTTCGATGAGAGTGCGTGCGGCGGCTGGTGTTGAGTCGCTGGCGTAGCATACCGACCGCGTGCTGCTGCAGGCTCGTGGCTCGTCATCGGCGCAAGCGCCGTCCCCGCAGGTGGCCTGCGCGCCTGGAGAGGAGCCTTGCGGTTTAAAGGTCTCGCAGGGCCTCTTTTAATGTTTTCAACAGTTTGTTATTAGAATCTTTCAGCTCAATGCCAGATTTATTGACGGCTCTGGCCGATTTTAATTTTTCTGCTAAGTTTTTACCGAAAAGATATGTATCAATTTTGGTATTTTTAAGATGCTCTTTCATATCTCTTATTCTTGTGATAGAATCTGCATATTGCAAATCGCATAAAATCTTGTTTACGTCCATCAACTTTTGCAGCATATTATTATCTTTAGTTTTAGCATTTAATTGAAAATTAATTATGTCCGTGAGACCCACAATAGCACTGTACATTTGTTTTTGTTTTATTAAAATGCCTTTATCGCGTTTTACGCGGCTTCAGTGATTACTGCTTTGATTTTTAGATTTAACTTAGGGGAATCCATTTCGATGCAATTTGACGGTGGGAGGTACTTTGAAACTAGGTTTTTTCTTGAATGAAATTATGAAGCATTTACATGCTAACTTTTCAAATCGATTAAAGATAGGAAAAAGTGAATGCCCAGGTGGGACTCGAACCCACGATCTTTCCCTTACAGGGGGAATGCTCTGACCACTGAGCCAATAGGTTTTTTCTGTTTTCCTTAGTAAGGCCTTCTTTAATTTATGCAATAAGCGGTTAGCAAGTTCAGTACGAATTTCTGGGCCATATTTGTTAGTAATGCTAGGGTCATCTCCCAAAATTTCTGTATTCAAAACAGGAGTGTTTGGATCGGTATCTTGAACAATAACATTTTGTTCAGAAACCGTACTTGGCCCTGGCAAAGTTTTAATTGATTTATTGGAGTTATGCATGTTATCTTCAGGCCAGTCTAATAACCAGTCATCAGGTCGTAGAGCTGGAGTATCTGAAGATTATCACGTGTATGATAATTTTGATAGCTTATTTAAATGCGTTGAAATAGCCCCAATGACTATTCCGATTGCATAAAATAATTTGTGTTACCACATTGTGGGTAGCTACTTGTTTTGAAATATTTTCTTAGAAAAGACCAATTTTACTTATTTTGATGCGTTGAAACAACCCCAACGATTGTTCCGGTTGCATAAAACAATATATTGAACACGTCGATACGTGTCTATCAACTATAATATCGGCAGAAGTGCCGACGTATCTTAATGCGTTGAAACAGCCCCTGCGACTGCTCCGGTTGCAAACGTTTTAATTACGTAAGTACAAGCTCATTTTATAGAAGTTTAATAATGCGGTGAAACAGCCCTAGCGACTGCTCCGGATGCATTTTTTTTTTTTTTTACACTTATCACTCATTATATTACTAAAAAATTCAAAAAGTAAATACTTGCACCCAGATCCTCTTCGGGCATGACGGCCTCATCAGATGATGAAGACAATCTGTCAGTACTGATGCACTAACTCGTCGTTTACTAAGTTTCTTCTCCAATCTTTGTATTTTATTTTTATAACGGTCAATATCTTCTTCATAAGTCGTTTTACGTTTTAACATTTTTTAAATAAACCGTGCGAGAACAGATAACGTTTTGAGTGGTTGAGCACTAGAATGCGAATGAGCTTGAACGAATGTCGCAAGGCAAAGGTAACAATACATGTCTACCCACAAAAAAAAAAAAAAAGAATTTATTTTCTCTAAACTTAGTGCAAGAGTGGTTATAACTAGGCGATACTACATGTAGTTATATATATTTTCAAGAATAATCTAGAGGACTCGGCGTGAATATAATTTATAGCTGACGAGGCTGTCGTACTACTTAGTAAAGCTACCTCGATCCACCTACATACTATGTGCGTCGAGAATGATTAAGAAATGTTTACCTTTATACTCGGCGAATTTTCCCAAGTATCACTCACGCGGATAGGCCAACCAAATGTAATATAATTATAAATATTACGCAGTATTGGATCCCTTGCCGTAGCTGTTGCAACATCTTTATGATTTAAGGGAAATTCATTATTTATGTAAAATAGGTAAGGCGTCATCATCATGACTAGTGGTGCGTGGCATTTAGAGACGAGACAAACAATCTGCCGGTGCCGTTAGCCCCCGAGTTAACTAACCCACTCGATGGTGAAGTTTCAAGCTGCCAACGGAGCTGCATACCCTTGTAACCGGCTTGCAGCAGTCTGTGGAATTCCCATTTTATCCCCGAATATATATTATAAGGATTTGTGATCGGTATGAATTATAAAATGTCTACTGTCAAGGTATTGATGGTTTTTAGTCATGCCAAAATAAATAGCCAGCTCTTCTTTGTCAAGCTAATAGATAACTTCGCTGACGATAACGTTCTTGAGGAATAACAGATAGGTTCCTCAGAACCATCTTGGAACTTATGCGCCAATACTGCGCCTATACCGTATGCGCTGCTGTCCACACTGAGGATCTGCACTGCGTTTGGGTATTATTTCTGTGAAAGTTTTACACCTCGGTATTTCTTTCTTTAATAATTTGTAAAATAGGTGTAAAACAGTACTCAGTTGTGTCGTGTTGTCTTTTGGCTGAGGTGCATTCACTATTGCTTTTACTTTTTATATGTCCGGGTGTAAATCGTCTTTGTGGATAACATGCCCTAAGTAGCATTATCTTTAAAATACCAATTTTTCCAATTTGATCCTAAGACCCACTTTTTGTAATCAAGCAAAAACTTCTATTTCAATAAACGTAATCACAGAATAAATTAATATACTACAGAATTGTATCTTCGTACAAACGGACGAAACGCGAGCCATACCTACGTGCCTCGATCTGGGCCTACACCCGCCCTGCAACCAGTCGCGACTGTGCCGCAGAGATGAATAGACGGTGTGTCATTTTTTTAAACAGTAACTGCACGATTTTTTTTCAAAAATAATTTAAAATGACATAGAAAGTATTGTACTTCTTTTAGTTATATGAATTCGACAAAAAAGCATCTAGGGCTAAGCTTTTTTAAATTATCTGCAAACTTCGAAAGGTAAGACTATAAATGATTTTACGTATTAGTGGGTAGGTTGTACGTAATTTGTGTCCTAGATACTACGTAACTTCACGGATGATCGTTGTCACCATGCAGCGACACGCATATTAAATAAATTTAAAGCTTACAAAGCATCGCAACACAACGATAATGTATACGACTTCGATTAATGTCGTTTAAACAAAAATAAATATTATATTGTCAAATTACATTCAATTCATCAGCATAATCAATTTGACGGAATTTTACATTTTAGAAATTTTACATCCTTACCAATATAGTCTATTTTGCCGCCAATGCTACGCGACGCGGCAGTGCAACATAAGTACAACGGTCAAAGACACGCGCATCGAGCAGCCCTATCGCTTGTTCAGGTACCGCGCGGCTGTAGGCACTTATTTCAAAAATACGGCCGAGTCACAATACTGTATGACTATATTTATACTGTGACGTAACCGTCATTGGCACACCTCTCATTAGGTACCTCTTCCATCAACTTTTGGAACTTCTCTGGAATGCAGGACAGGCGGTACGGGTTGCGTAGGTATAGGTAACTACGTGTATGTACTATTAGCACCAATCCAACCGACTTCAAAGATTGAAAAGTATAAAATATCTTACAAAATAATAACTGAATTTACAGATTTACTGTTCTGTTAGAAGTCAATGCCAACTTTATTTGTGGTGCCTGGACTACTATGTTGGGTAGATCTATTGAAATATTATGACTTCTCGGACTAGGCACCGACTTCTAACAGAAAAAGTAAGTCTATAATTTACAAAACGGGAATTAACGCGATCATGGTATAGGTACTTACATACCTTTGATTGCCTGAAGTTTCGACCAGGTTTAATTCCCGTTTTGTAAATTATATATCATGGAACGCGAGAGTTTAAAAGTTAAAAGTAAGTCTAATTCAGTTTTTTCTGTATTATAATTTAAGATAGTCTTATTTAGAAGTAAACAATATTTATTCAATGTCGAACTATATTACTTGTAACAACTTCACACACTACATCTACATCATGCACATGCACTTGAACAAATCAGTAAACACACTTGGCAGAAGAGTATTAGCATAACATTATCTTATTCTAACATTATTAAGCAATGTGTTTTGATGAAAGTCCATTATGATTAAAATAATCTATGGAGACATTTTTCCTCACAATCTTTAAAAATTATATTTTTAAACATGTTTCAGAATTCGTACTATGATCTGATCATGTAGGTCTTAAGCTAGAGGATCATAGCCCAATATCAATACATTAATACGGAGAAAAAATACAAGTATTATCACCCCATCTCATCGTAAGAGGTGACTACAGGCCCCATTTTCTTATGGTTAAGTTATACTTTTCAGTTTTTGAAATCGGTTTTTTTAAACGTAGATTTATTTTATTTTATCACTAAGAATGCATGTACTAAACACGTAATCGGTCTATAGTTACTGGGATTCGAAGGACTTCCTGTTTTATGGAGCAGGCGGATAACTCCAGTGGTCATAAAAACCCCCCCCCGATTCTATAGCTGCCTAAAACTGAGATGTCAAACGAACATGTGAACTACGTAGCTCAGGAGATTTCCAACTTGAAATTATTATTATTACTAGCTGTTGCCCGCGGCTCCGCCCGCGTGGATGTCGGTTTTCGATTAGTATTGAGCCAACGCTATTGAGCATTAAATTCGCCTCTCTACTCACCTTTGTCCTCGACTATGTACTCACCTCTGTTTTCGACTTTCTACTCCCCTCTGTATTCGACTCTATATTCGACTTTCTACTCGCCTCTATACTCGACTCTCTACTGACTTCTCTGTCCTCCTCTCTACTCGACTTTGTACTCTTCTCTATACTCGCCTTTCCATTGGCTTCTCTACTTGCCCATCCATTCGATTCTCTTTTCGCCTCTCTACTTGACTCTCCCCACTCGCCTATCTACTCGCACCTCTACTCAAGTCTCTATTCGATCTCTACTCGCCACTACATTCATCTTTCCACTCGCCTCCCTATTCGCCTCCCTACTCAACCCTTTACTGCATTCTATTTGATTCTATACTCGCCTCTCAACTGGCTCTCTAGTCGCATATCTACTCGCCCCCATAGTCGACTCTATTCGACTTTCGATCTTTACACGCCTATCCACTCATCCCTATAACAATCTCTACTCGCCTCTCCACTTGCTTCTATATTTGGTTTACTACTCGACTATGTCCGTTCCGAAGCTCTAATTCACCTTTGTACCAAATTTCATAAGGACATCTTAAAAGAAATTCTTACTATTTCTGCCATATTCCCCCCTTTTTTGTGCCATTGAAAAATGAGAAACTTTAATCTCCTCCCTTCCCCTTCTATCCCTTTTTTCGCGATAAGGGGTAGCCCATATCCATTTCCAAGCTCTAATCCATCTCTATACCAATTTCATCAAGATATTTTCAAAATTGTCAAACTTATTTAAGTTTGACAGGGGGTGGAATAGGGCTAGGGTATTTACCCTAGCCCTATTCCACCCCTTCAACTCCCTTTTTTGCAATAAAAGGTAGCCTATGTCCGTTACCAAGCTCTAATTAATCCTTGTAGGGTAGCCAAGCTTTAATCTATATCTGTACCAAATTTCATCAGGATATCTTCAAAAAGACAAACTTTCATCTCATAGCCATATCCCCCCCCCCCCTTCTACCCCTTTTGTGCGATAAAAGGTAGCCTATGTCCCTTCCCAAGCTCTAAACTATCTCTGTACCAAATTTCATTAGGAAATCTTCAAAAATAACAAACTTTCATCCCAAGGCCCTAGTCCCCCCCTTCTACCCCCCTTTTCGCGATAAAAGGTAGCCTATGTCCGTTCCCAAGCTCTAAACTATCTCTGCACCAAATTTCATCAGGAAATCTTCAAAAATGACAAACGTTCATCCCAAGGCCCTAGTCCCCCCCTTCTACCCCCCTTTTTGCGATAAAAGGTAGTCTATATCCGTTCCTAAGCTCTAAACTATCTCTGTATCAAATTTTATCAGGAAATCTTATAAAACGGTAAACTTATCCCAAGACCCTGTCCCCCCCCTTTTCCCCCTTTTTGCGATAAAAGGTAGCCTATGTCCGTTCCCAAGCTCTAATCTACCTCTGAACCAAATTTCATTAACATATCTTCAAAAAAGTCAAACTTTCATCCCATAGCCATATCCTCCTCCCCCTCCCTCCTTCTACCCTTTTTTGCGATAAAAGGTAGCATATGTCCGTTCCCAAGCTCAAAACTATCTCTGTACCAAATTTCATCAAGAAATCTTCAAAAATGACAAACTGTCATACCAAGGCCCTAGTCCACCCTCCTTCTACCCCCCTTTTCGCGATTAAAGGTAGCCTATATCCGTTCCCAAGCTTTAAACTATCTCTGTAGCAAATTTCATCAGGAAATCTTCAAAAATGACAGACTTTCATCCCAAGGCCCTAGTCCTCCCCCTCTACCCCCCTTTTCGCGATAAAAGGTAGCCTATGTCCATTCCCAAGCTCTAATCTACTTCTGTACCAAATTTCATTACGATATCTTCAGAAATGACAAACTTTCATAAAAACTTTCATCCCCTATTTCCCCCCTTAATCCCCCTTTCTCGTGATAAAAGGTAGCCTATGTCCGTTCTCAAGCTCTAATATACCTCTGTACCAAATTTCATCAAGATCGGTTCAGTGGTTTAGGCGTGAAAGCGTAACATACAGACAGACAGACAGACAGAGGTACTTTCGCATTTATAATAAATATTAGTATGGATTTTACAGGCAGAAAAATACAGTGTCTAATGGGCATAGCAGCAAATTATATGCCCATTAAATCATACTACAGTCATGGTTAGAATTATGTAAATACCATCATTGTATATAAATTCACACACAAACGCAACAAGAGCACCGGAGTCTATGCAAGTAAATACGACACGTGCTTAACCCATATATATCTAACTTCGCAGAAAAAGGCAGATTAAGATAAGTATACTCGTAATATTACTAAAACGGTTAATCACTCAGGCAGTATCGATTCATTGCAATATAAAATAATTCATGCCTATATTAGTAACGTATACATATTTGTTTAAAATGTTTAATTTGAATAGTACCTAGTACTTAACTTATTACCAGTAACTCAAAACAATTATTTGTCTAGCTCTGATTACCCACAGTCGCATTTTGAAGCTTTTAACTTGGAGTCTGGGGTCCGCTTTTACCAGTCTAACTGCGGATTTGGCTGAACTTAATACTAATAATCTTTACCAACTAAATGGAACAAAACTAAATGTATAAAATTCACATTACCTAATGTTACACAGGTGGAAACCGATGTGCAACTAAATGGACAAGTGTTGAACCTTGTGGAATCAACAGTTTTCTTAGGTTTAAGCATTGACGCTAAACTACAGTGGCGATCGCATATTGAAAAACCGGCCTAGTGCGAGTCGGACTCGCGCACGAAGGGTGCCGTATCAGGACCACGCTCTCCACCCTGCTCGCGGCGATGGTCCGCGTGGTCCTCCTTCCCGAGGAGGGCCAGACCGACAGGGATGGCCCTGGGTCAGTCGGGGTGCGAGGGATATGTCGCATGACAACCTCATCTCCGGCCTAGCACTAACTGCCCACAGACGGCATGCGGTTTAGTCAGTTCGAGTCTGACATAACCTCCCACTTCGGCACTTCAAAAAAAGGGTCCCGTTTTTACCCTTTGGGTACGGAACCCTAAAAAGACTCCATAAAATTTGTAATTCTTTCCGGAGCAACTGTTTACGCTGTTTTTAGCACGCTTCCTAATGAAATTAGGGATTTACCTATGAATGAATTTAAAAATGTAATTAACACTCCATCCACATCCAAGAATATTTAGATGATAAACAAGCTTGGAAATGAGCTGTTCGCTCCATTATGCTACGCAAGCAAACTATTTTATTTAGACTAAGCAGAATAAACGAATTTTTAGTATTTTGACTTTTAACTTTTGATTTCGACATTTTCCGTGAAGCCATTGCCACTAACCTCCACAACCCAAAGGCGATATCGAAGCATTACAGTTAGTCTGGTTGTTGGATTTTTGAGTGCGCCAACTACCCGTTACGACTGCCATAGATCTTCATATGGCAACCGGGACTGACGGCTTAACGTGTTCTCCTAGGCACGATGCAAATACCCATATTCATTCATACAAATATTTGCACTGAGCGTGGATCCGCTACGCTACGGAGACTGTCGCGTAACAGATATGAAATAATATATGTTTTACCGAAAACGAGAACCCCAGACCTCAGAAGTAAGAGCTTTGGATTTAACCGAAACACTATGATGAAGAAGAAAGAAAGAAATAATATAATAACATTAATAATAATCAGTATTTTGCTGTAACAATCTATTTAAAATGAATATATTTGTAATCAACACAATAGGATGTAACACGACATAACTATTATATAAAGAGCTACTAACTCGAGTGGAAACTATTCTAACATAAGTATTCGCTGAACAATGATGTTTGCGCAAGTGACAAAGTATTTTTTACTATCGCTTTTTTCTTATCAGTGTTTATGTCGTAAAATCAATGAACGATTTTATCCATATTATCACCTTGCACCACCATTTGGATGGATGAACGATCCTAATGGCTTCTGCGTGTTCAAAAATGAGTATCATCTTTTCTACCAGTACAACCCAGTGACAAGTCAGAAGCCTGGAATAGCACATTGGGGACACGCAAAAAGCTCGGATTTATTCCAATGGGAACATCTTGATATAGCTATGTATCCTGATACGGAGTATGATAAATCTGGCGTATTTTCGGGCAGTGCTATAATAATTGATAATAGAACAATGCATCTTCTTT
Organism: Eilema caniola; assembly: GCA_949126895.1. Classification (NCBI taxonomy): domain Eukaryota; kingdom Metazoa; phylum Arthropoda; class Insecta; order Lepidoptera; family Erebidae; genus Eilema; species Eilema caniola. Next base: position 4,189,247 of record OX421469.1, on the reverse strand, counting down.
ACACGGGGAACGTTAATCATGCAAATGGTACTTCTACACAACGTCAAGCGCTTGCCTACAGTAGTGATGGAGTGAATATTGTAAAACATTATGGAAATCCTGTTATCATGGGAGAAGAATACCAGCCGAATTTAAGAGATCCAAAAGTTTGGAAGCATGGTGAGACGTATTACATGGTTTTAGGAAATTCTTTTAACAATAATACTCTAGGAAGAGCACTTCTATTTAAATCTAAAGATTTAATTAACTGGCATGATGTGGCAACCTTAGATGAATCAAGTGGTCCATTAGGTTATATGTGGGAGTGTCCAGATTTTTTCCAGCTCAATGGTAAATATGTGCTCTTATTTTCTCCTCAAGGTGTAGAGCCTCAGGGAGATAATTATAGAAATTTATATCAGACTGGCTATATTGTTGGTGACTTTGATTACACATCGAATATGTTTATCCCTACAACACATTTTAGGGAGTTGGACCATGGTCATGACTTTTATGCCACACAAACTCTACTAGATAGAAACAACCGCAGAATCGTTGTAGCTTGGTTTGATATGTGGGAACAGGTATACCCGGAACGCAATGATGGGTGGACTGGTCAAATGACAATCCCAAGAGTATTGCATCTCACCCCTGACTTTCGAATTATCCAAAAGCCAGTTATAGAAGCTAAACGGCTTAGAACAGGATTATTATTTAATGGACAAGCAACAGCAGGACATTCAGTTACGTTAATTGGCAACTCAGCAGAAATCAACATCGTAGCATCTCTCTTTAAGGATTTTGAGCTTATTTTCGAAGCACATAATTCAACTGTAATTATATATTACGATAATCTGAAAGGTACAATAAGTCTAGACCGAGGCGATCAGGATGGTATACGCAAAACAGAATGGAGGCCAAGAGGTCAGCTTAGGATGCAAATTTTTGTTGATCGTAGTTCTATTGAATTATTTTGTGGTATGGGCGAAGTTACGTTTTCAAGCCGATTTTTCCCGTACAGTGAAGTCACAGTAAGATTAGGAGAAAAAACAGATGTTTTTGAGATGTCGGTATACAGTTTGGCACGCACTGTTCGCGTCCGCTAAAAGCTATCAGATTGTCCCTTTTCACAAGTATTATTATAAATTTACCGTATGATGCAGGATCACAACGAATAATGGCAATATCCTTAAGAGGTTCTAAATTCTGCATGTTAGATTTTAGCTAATTCTCTGAGCTGGGATTCATGGAAATACTGAAGTAGGTAGCTCTAAATCTAGTGATATGGTAGGCACAGAGGCTGACACCCTGTTTTTCAGCATTTTGTTTCAATTTTTTTGGTTATCTCGTTATTTGTATGGATTTTTATGATAACTGAGTAGGCACTGGTAGTACATTTTCTTATTGCGTCTTTTACGTACCAAGTAGTATAATAGAGATATAGACAATAAATGCTATAAAATCATCTCATATTTTTATGCATTCATGATATATACGGATTAAAGATTTATAATTCGTCAATCTACCTAGAATTACGTGTTGTAAAATTAAGTAAACTCAAACTTAATTACTACAAAAATAATTAAGTGTAGAATGATGACATTTACCAATATTAGATAAAAAAAAAACTGTACAACTAATTGAGATAACAAAAATATGTCAAACTATTCTTGTAAGTACATTGCAATTTTATTTTAAGTAGGTGTTGAGTTTGGGTTAAAATAGGTATACATATATAGATTACATGTAAAGGTATAACCATATCTGCTTTGTCAACTGTACCTACATTATACCACGCACCAGAACGGCCATAGTATGCTTAAGGATGATAGATTGTTAGCACGAAAACTGCTCGATCGATTTAGATGTGTTTTTCTGTATAAGCTCAGAGATTTATCAGATATTTTAGAATGTTCGCAACTAGTGATGTAAGCCTTTGAAAATTTTGTAAGGCGAACCAGTCAGATTCAATAATAAAAAAATAATGAAAAGTACAATTACGAGTTCAATATGTGTAACAAGTTGCACCAAGTGCCATCGATCAACACTGTAAATAGTCTAAGAACATATTAGTGTCATAATGTTAGCTAATCTGCATATATGCTGCAATGAATATGATTTGATTCGGTTGAGCAACAAATCAAATCCTTTATATTGTTATAAACGTTTGTGAAGTTTCGATTTCACTCATCTTGATGGAGACCCATGTAAGATAGTTTGTAAAGTCACAATGTATTTTTTTTTATCATTTGTAATACGCTCTTTTCTAAGCCTATTCACAAATTGAAATTGTATAACTTGTATTTTAAAACCAGTCTAACAACTAAATCCGTAAACAGAATTTACAGACAATATTTGGGAGGGAGACTGATTGTAATAGTAAATATCTGTAAAATCCAGTTAGAGCATCCAGACGAATAGCAACTAGCTTGTTTCATGAAGAGCACCTCACACGAAGTGAAGGAACCGCATGCACAACTTCAAGTGAGGTGACTTGAAACATGTTAGGTGAAGTCTGTTAACATGAAAATTGTATACCTCGAAATAGAGTGTGTTTTTATAGCTAATCAACCACGATGTACTTAAGCCATTCAGTTTTTTTATACCGCTTATGTGGCAGACAAACACATGGCCCCGCTTCATGAAAAGTAGTTACCATAGTTACGGCATATTGTAATCGCTTGGGAACACAGCAGAAAGGTCATTCCGCAACTTGAGCGTGCATAGGATGAAATTCCTGTCAATCCACACAGTACGTACCGTTTCCAGTTGCAATTTGAGAAGATGAATTCCCTGCCTTTGAAGAGCGTTGCGATGATAGAATGTAGCAGTGAGCATTAAGGCTATTACGTCATACAAATCATCATCATGTCAACAGTTTTAGACAGAAGTTTTGCATCCCATCTCTTTCTGAATCACTGTGTAAAATTAAATCACTTATGTGCATCGTAATACGAACGCTGGTTAAGTTCATCTCACCTGATGTTCAAAGGTGTGACGACGGATACGTGTGTTATTATAATTCTTGATAACATCAATGTTGAGTTTAACTATGATTTTACATGGTGAAGAAGAATTGCTGTGGTTATCAGTTATTACTTTGTAAATTGTATTCATAGAAATAGACTTTTCTGGATTCTTTCGACGACAATGCATGTAGTCGTCGTAGAAGAAGTATCCTTATTAATTTGTTCTTTGGGTTTACACTTATAATAATGTTTTATTTTAGCATATTTATGTGATTAAAATTAAAGATATTAAATTTTATTATTATATTTCCTTACAATGTACTTACCCTTTATTGAATAAACTTTACATTGATTCTAAGGTTCTAAAATAATTTTAAAACAAAAACAGCTTTTAATAACAGCAAAAGTGGAACAGTTTTGCTGCTATTTAAAAACACAAATATATTTAGAATCTGAACCAAATAATGAACACAAAATAAGTTAATCTATTTTTACCAAACAGGTATACCTTGCCGGTAGCGTTAATAATTAGCACATACGGATTTGGTCATCGAATTCTATTTTATCCTTTCAACGGTAACTTTTTGTGTTCAAAACTTTCAATAGAAAGCCCAGGGCCCGGTTTTCTAATTTGTCTGCTAACTGGAAGGTCAGATATCGGCGACACTGAACGGTTTTAGACGTTTTAACTTCGATACGAATATAACCGATTCGTGCCGATGCTTGTCGATGGTAAGAATTTCTCTACCAATTCCCACATGAAACAAAAAGAGCTTTTAGGTGATATCGTACCATTTTAGGCACCACGAAGCTAGTATCCAAAGTGAAGTTGTTTTCAAATGAGATGTTAGGATCCCATCTAGTGTGGTTCACTGGGTAGTGTAATAGTTACATATCTAATATATAAAATTCTCGTGGCACAGTTTTCGTTCTTTTTTCAAACTCCAAACTCCTCCGAAACGGCTCGACCGATTCTCATGAAATATTGTGGGCATATCGGGTAGGTCTGAGAATCGGCCAACATCTATTTTTCATACCCCGATTCGCGATAACCGACATCCACGCGGGCGGAGCCGCGGGCGACAGCTAGTATACAGTATAAAGACTTGTTTCACTACGATGATACACCACCATGATTAGCCAACTACGAAAGTACATTAAATGTTAAAGCTTGCGTGTGATGATATTATTATTATCCGTTAGGTATAATTTCCTTCACAAAGTGTGTCACCAATTACCGTTGAAATGGACACAAAGATATAATATTTTATGGAAATTATAGACTATGTGCTAAAAGAAGGCCATGAGAAAGACCAATGCTAGTGTTAAGTATTATCAATTAGGTCCCATTATATTTTTAACCGACTTCAAAAAGGAGATGGATTTCAATTTGATGAGTGTTTTTAATGTATTAACACCGATTAAGTACCTACACTGAGAATTATGACCCGATTTACTTTTTTTTTAAATTCGATGCGCAATCTTTGCCACTTGGTCCCATATAATTTTTACATAGTTTTAACTAAATACCTAGTAGTTTAATTTTATGTACATTTGTGTGTTCTTTTCAATTTAAATTTATAATCGATTTCTTATTCACATCGTCCCATATTTCCGTCGTATATGAAGCGATTTAACAAAATATTTTTGCATTGGGTTCGGTAAAACTCACAGGTTAACGTGCTCTCCGAAGCACGGAACCCGAGAAGCCGGAGATGGTCGGCTAGTGATACATAAAATGTAAAATCAAAAAGGGCGACAAGGAGTAAGTGAAGTTAGGGTTCCGAAGTGTAAACCTAAAAATAATATAAACTTAATATTGGAATTGCTTATACTGTTGATTGATGGCACTTGGTGGAACTTGCTACACATCTTCAAAGAAAATATTTGTACTATTCCACATTATTTATTAAATTCCATTATGCCGTAAGGCGAAACCGGTCAGGAATTTAATAAATAATGTGGAATAGTACAAGTGTTTTCATTGAAGATAATGTTGGAATGTCGATGAAGTTATGTCGACTCTATTATTAGGTGGTAACACAAATAATAGTCAAGACTGTTTTCCAACCAACATTAAACGTACAGCCCATGAAAAACTACCCGCATGAGGGGCTGAATGTAAATGATGAATCGAATGAATAGTTAGCGAAATGTAAATGAAATTGATGATTTAAGTTGTGTAAAACCATAGCAGACCCGTCAGATTGCAATTTGCTTCAGATGGACTAGATGCTATAGCAAATTGATGTGTTATCATCAAAATATTCTTGAACGCAAGTAAATGCTACACTATAACTTTCACGTGTAACCTTAATATGATAAAGCCTCGGTATCAGCTTAGTGGGGCAACAGTACAGGAACGGAAAGAGCTTTAGGGATTTAGGCAACCTTTTCGACTCTAAATTAACTTTCTCACACAACATCACAAAGGAAGTATCTAAAATGCTAGGCTTCATCATAAAACATGGTAGACCATTTCGCAAACCGACCACGAAAATATATATTTATAATACTCAGGTACGGAGTCAACTTCAATATTGCTGTGTAGTTTGATCATCTCAGTACGCTGTGCATCAACTTAGAATAGAACGTATCCAAAAGAGATTCCTTCGACACCTTGCTTTTTCTTATGGGTTACATAAACTATTACCTTCATATAATGATAAAAAGAGACACTTCGACAATTACATGACACGATGTTCCTTTTCAACGTGGTTAGAAGTGAATTCGACTGTTTGAGGCTTTTGTATACGTTCGGTTTTAGGGTACCGTGTCGCGTGCCCAGACGTGCTCTCGTTAACGTAGGATTGTTGCATTAGCCATTGGCCAGAACTAACTTAAACATTCAACCATATCCCGTTTGTTCAAGACATATAATAAAACTTATGGAGGGGTGGATTTACTCGCCGATACACTAACATTTTTCAAAAAGGTCGTTGTAAGGTGGCTTAGGATTAGTAGCAGAAATTAAATTAATTTAGCTCATATACAAAACTCTTTACCAAATTTATTGCTTTATTATTTGTACTCAGTTTTTTTTTTCTATATGTACCGATGTTACTACTTGCATGATGTGACACCATAAAATGTTGTGCATTAAACTTATGCCCGTTTGCACTAAACTCTACTTAGGTTAATCCTTGTAAAGTGACTCCTAAGTCTAAGATAATCTTAACTTTATTTTCAATTGCACCAACATATTTACGAAAGGGCATTCCTAACTTAAGATTAGCCTAGTAAAGCGAATGAAGGTGTAAATGAACGAATGAATTAGCCAATTGTCTATGATAATTGAGCGATTGTCTATGATTTCTTTAACGATCTCGTCGGAGTTTTGGCGCGAACGCGGGAAAGCGCACATCGCAGTATTATTTTATTTTTCGAAATTGGTGTGAATTCGAGTTTTTATGTGTAAAATGATGGATTTTTAGACATAACGTCTTGGACAATTCACACAAGTGAAGGAAAGTGGGATATTACAGTGAATTGTGACATTTCGTGTTCGTTCCAAATCTCCTGGGTGACCTTCAGTAAAGTCCCCACAACTTTACTGAACCAGAAATCATCACTCATCGTCATCGTCATGAAAAAATATTGTATTGAAGATATTTAAGGTTTAGGCTGATGGCTTTGTGCCAAGCCCCAATAAATAATAATAAAAAAAACGATCTCGTCTCGTCAGTCAAGTCGCGTAAGTCACGTTGTATTTAAATTTATTTAAATTTAGATTATTTATTTATTTAGTTTAATGTCATGTGCCAAACAGTACATATAAATACCGGACATTGATTGACAACTGTCAAAAAAATAGGGTTAGGAGATTCTTAAAACGTTATGACTTACTTATTCGGTGTCGTAAGAATTAAGATTGACTTAGCGTGTTTAGGAGTATCTTAGGGTTGGTGCAATGCATTTTCTTATTAAGAGTGTCTTATATACCCTAGGCATCAGGTTAAGATACTCTTAAGTTCAGTGCAAACGGGCATTAGTATTATAGTTGCAAATTTTAGATGTATGTGATAATGTTACAATCGCTGGTTGTATAAATAAATAAAATAAAAAATGTATATGTTCATATATCTCTCTGCCTTCCCCTTCAGAGTTTTACAGGCATGAATATTGAATATGGTCATATGACTTATAAAGGCTAGTAATGACACGTAACATTTTCAGGCTTAGGTATGTTGTTATTATTAAACACGTTAGTGCATGAAGGGGCTATGTGATATTTTCAAAGTAACCAAGTACATCAATATTATGAAATTATCACATGGTCCCTTCATGAGCTCACGTTTTCAATAACGAGGGCATGAATGGACCATGTTATAATTTCATCATGTTTCTATTTCTGTTGTCACTTTCCTTTGTTTTCATTTGTCGTGCACTGTGAGGTATTTGCATTTTCCTGAATACTATATCATAGGTGCATATCATCATGTCAGTATTATTATGTATCTTTTCTGTGATAATTGTTTAATGTCATAGAAAATTCTTTTGTGCTAACTTGAAAGTAAGTATCACTATTGCGCAGAATAGCATTCAAGTTATATGGAATGAATAGGAAGTATTCATATCATTATATACGTTTACGTGATAGAGAAATTCCAATACAGATACGTTATTACGTTATTATTCTGAATTTGAAATTCTGCCCCATACCGGGGCAAGACAAGAACCACGTGGTCCCCCCTTCTGAGGAGGGCCAGACCGAGAGGAATGGCCCTGGGTCAGCCGTGGGGATTTCCTGCACGTAAGAAAAAACATTGTAGTCTGCGATTCCACGCTCTTTGGTACTCTATTCTTCTACTCTCATGCAACCTCAGCATACTGGCACAAACAGTACTCTTCGACCAACGATGTCGAAGAAATATCTTCCTCATGAGGTTTTGATCATGTGACACCCATTCAGCGATTTCATTGCTAGAATCGAAGATATATGTCTATGTATCCATGCTGAGGCTGATTTTAATCCGATCCTCTATGCCCGTTTGACATTATTCCTGTAGTATTCAAGTTCAGAACGGAGCGAATCCAGTGCTGGAATGCTATTGGAATAATGTGAACTATCACTAGCTTTTAACCATTTTAGTGATTGATTCTAGTCCAGGAACACTTCCTGTGACATTTTAATCGGAAATTAGTGTCTTTTTTTTTTTTTACGTGCGGGAAATCCCCACGGATCCCCACCCCTCCGGAGCCGGAGGGGGAGGTTATGTCGGACTCGAACCGACTAAACCGCACGCCGTGTCTGGGTCGTAGTGCTAGGCCGAAGGTGAGGTTGTCATGCGACATATCCCTCGCACCCCGGCTGACCCAGGGCCATCCCTCTCGGTCTGGCCCTCCTCGGGAAGGGGGGGACCACGCGGTCCCCGACTCAACCCCGGTGTGGGGAGGCGCGCATCGTCCTACGATGCGCGCCGCCGCCGTGGCCTGATTCTGCTAGGGTGACGGGCGGCTCCACCCGTCACCCTCAGGCCCGCGCACATGGGGGGCGGAGGTCAGTTTGCGCGCTCCGACGCCCGAGCCGCCTTCGGGGGGAAATTAGTGTCAGTGTAAAGTGTTATCGACGATCGATGTTTTTAATAATTAGCTTTTGGTACTTTCTACTCGTTAATCTTAAGTTTGGACCTGGCGTCGAAGACGTTACATGTACGAAATTCGAATGTGAATACCTACGCTTTGTTCATTCTAAAATAATATACGATATAATGTGGCATATGTTCATACAATATGACATGTTTCTTTGGATATAAAATGAATAACATGAATACATTGGCTAAAATGTATATTGATAAGCAAAACTGAGGGATATTGCGGCCAGATGTGCAAACAATAATATGTTTATAGATTTCAAGTCAATTTCGTTCGATTCGATTTCTTTCAATTTTATCATAAAAATAAATTTTACAAATCTTGTGATTCACGCCAGGTGAAAGAACGGTTCGAACTATTCACCTCCCTTGTAGAATAGTCCAGTCAATAAGTGCTTCTTAGATCACCTTTTTTGATTCTCCGAAAATTATGATTAGTTATAGTGTAAGTAAGCAAGTAAATCATTTATTGCTCGAAACACGGTATTTTACAGTGGTGTTACAAAATCAAATAATGTCCGACATGTTTCGCAGATTCTCTGCATGCAAAGTTAAATTAATTTATTTAATAGAATTCAAAATGTCACATATTTAATCATTAATAATTTTAATAAGATTAAAATAATTAGAATGCAAATAAAATGTCCATAATAAAAAAGAAATGACAATATTTTGTCAAGAATGCATGTAAGAATAAATTTGTACTGTTAGAATACCCAGTACTATCCATATCCATAATATAAAACATAATCAATAATCAAAATCCATAATCAATAATGTGAATTATTTTGATGAAGAGAAGTTTTACAGTTAGGCAGTAAAGTTTTGTGCTATTTCTAGACATGTACAGCTTATCTTTACTGGCCTTTATGATAATAATGTTTTTCGCTTCAGAATGGCATGTAAGTATTTTTTGAGAAAATTTAAGAGCCGCCCGCAATAATTTAATAACAATAATTATTTTTATTTAAAAATTTTCACTAATAAGAAAGCTAAATAAATAAACAGAAAATTTAGTAAACAACTTACCACATAGAGGTACTTAATAAAAATCCGAAACACAATTAATTATCTTGGTTTTATTTATAGCGCTTCTGGGTCTTTGTATTCAATTAACTGATGATGAAAAAAAAATGTTTTTGGTGTACGTAGGTACGTATTCGATAAACCTTTCTACTGCCTAGACGAAGCCATTCTCATATATTAGGTCCATAAATATGAAATTGACGTTTTATGTGAAAAAAGAAAAACTAATTTCTTTTTACAGTTTTTTTTTATTTAATCCGTCAAAGGATGTACCGCTGTTATCTATGCACTTTTGCCATTTTATAGACAATTCATTGATTCCTTTGCTGAAAAAATTACGGGAGCGAGAATCCACAAATCTTTGAAGGCGTTTTGGACTGCCGCATCTGAATTTAATTTTTTTCCAATTAAGAAATTATCCAAATTCAGAAAATAGTTGGTAATCGGTTGGAGCAAGGTGCGGGGAGTATGATGGGTGTCATTTCAATCCTAGCTCCTCTAGTTTCACGAGCGTCTGGTGTACAGTGTTTGGTCTAGCGTTGTCCTGAAGCAGCAGTGGGCTAGCCATATTGGTCAACTGCGAGATTTGTCAACTTCTCTAGAGCAGTTGACCAATCTTGGCTGTTTAACGGCTAGCTTTTTCATCATGGTTTCCAATTGTTGACAATATAGTTCAGCCGAAATCGTCCAACCACACCATAGGAAGGTGTAGTGAATGACTCCAACGCTGGTCCACCAGACACTAGCCAGTACTTTTTTTTTGCTTGGGGCAGGATTTGGCCGGTTCTCCAAGATTTAACCACTGTGATTAACGTTTCCGATTATCGTATAGGAATCATTCTTCATCACAAGTAATTATATAATTAAAAATCCCCTCGCTATTGTGGTGGTCATTGGACAGTTTGTTGGTTTGCTTGACTTAGGTCATGCGGTACTAATTTTTCAAGCTTTTTCACACCAATTTGTTTCAAATGATTCAAAATGGTTTCATCACTCACAATGAAGCTTCCAACTGACTCTAACGTGGTTTAAGAAGGATCCGATTTCATGGCCACTTTCAAATCCTCATGGAGAACTAGGGTCTCTGGTCGTCCACGAGGTTTATTTTGAAGGACAAAATTTTCAGAACAAAAGCGTTGGAACCAAAAACGTACTGTGTTTTCTTTAACAGTGGCATCCCTGTACGCATCATTAATTGTGCTGCGATAACCTTGTATTCGAAAATAATGCGATATTTTAAGTTTTTCATGTTGTGCACAGAACGATGTCAAAGCAAAATTAAATAGCGCGCGAAACTAAATTAATATCACATCGAAATACAAATAGACAAGCTTAAAATTTAAATGATTTTGTATACAATGGGGATATACGATACGCTGGATTTTTGAGATCAAAATGGCCAGCTCGCTATCACACCAATTTCAAATGTAAAGACCTAATATGTTAACAGGTGCAAAATTAGCCTCGTAAATTCTTATTACTTTAATTTTTATAATAGGTTCGCACTGAATTAAGAATTAACAATGAAAAATAATGACGCAAAACTGGACTAAGTCAATGTATAATAAATTTTCCACAATGAAAATTTACAATGAATATTTTAGACCATTGTATCGCCATGGGTACAGTCAGCTTCATAAATATTGTGACTTCAAAGTGTCAAAATGATTTTAAAGCCAAGGTATTAAGAAAAAAATTAAACTCTTTTATATATTTCAATTGTATTATTTTTTGAACTAAAGGCGTGTATTAAATTTCAGAACAATCTGTGAGCAGAAAGGGGGAAAGCCAAGTAATTAAAATAATTTTGAGCACTTTGTTCATCAAGTTCGACCTGATGCTGATTGTACGGTCACCATCAGATCGACCACTAAAAAATTCAATTTATATCAATAGCTGATTAAGAACTCTCACTAAAAACTACAGGGATAGGCAACGTCATCTCCAAGCCGGTACCGGCACCTTACGAACAAGGGTCTGTTCTGATGCATGTAATTTTTCGGGGTTAGGGATAGTGGTCCCTTCTCATAATAGCCGTATAAGCCACGGACCCCAGACTTCAAGCTGAAAGAGCAGATAATAATGATAATTGAATAAGGTCATGATTAATAAAAGAGTATTATACAGGGTACAGTTTCTGCATGTTTTGAATCTTTGTCTGGTAAGCGAGACAAATACTTTAACAAATGGAATAACTTGAACTACGACATAAAAAACAGTAACAAAATAAACAAAAGATCTGAAGCTTTGTTGCAATTCAGAATTTAATGGATGGCATTTGAATCAGTTTCTATAATTTTTTAACTTAAAGTAAATATATCGAGGTGAAGAAAAATATATTGAATTTAATATTACGGTTAGTGAATTCAATTTGGTCCATACCATACCATCTTTTTTTCTACATTCTAATCCATCGTCTTACTTTTCTCCCCTGCAAAGTCAAAGTCAAAGTCAAAGATTTTTGTTCAATCTAGAACAACATTATTGTTTCTTATTGACTTCAATAAATTCTACTTAACCTAAGTTTACCATCGCTTCCAAGGCACTGGTGGAGAAGAAACGGCGCAACAAACTCCACTGCGGCATTTTTTCAGACGTCAATTTATAATATTTATATCCTTAAGGCTAAATGTAGACGAATCTACATTTGTCTCGTGTCTAACGAACAAAGTATAAAATAAAATAAAAACTTTATAATAAAATAATTAACCTAAGTTAAAATATTGACTTAAGTTCAGTATTATGCCGAAACTACAGCATTTTAGGAGGTGCCTGCACCATGCTTAAGTCAGAAGTTTTTGTCTTTAAGATAGTCATATGTCCTAAAGTATGCTTTTTTTTACATAAAATGGTCTTTACATGATTTTTTTTAAGCATACTTAGGACCGATTCAGGCAATTTATTATAAAAGCGTATAACTTCCCCCTTAAAAGAATCGCTTACTCTGCTAAGCCGAACATGGAAGTTTATGGAGTTTATGTTTATTACGCAGATTTCTGTCTGTAATGTCACTCACTTTTGTGAAATGAGATATATTTTTCCTGGCATACATAATGTTTTCAAATATATATTGGGAAGCTACAGTTAAAATATCAATATCCTTAAATCGTTCCCTGAGGGAGTCTCTTTTGCCTTACCAATAAATGGCACGCATTGCCCTCTTTTGCAATATAAATATAGTTTCTAAATCTGCCATATTTCCCCAAAGTAGTATTCCATAGGACAACAAGCTATGGAAGTAGCTGAAGTATACAAGCCTAGCAGTAGCTACATCTGTCAAATGCCTAATCGGTCTTACAGCATAGGCAGCAGAGGTAAGTTTATTTGCCAAAATAGTAATATGGTCACCCCATTGTAATTTTGAATCTATTGTAATGCCCAGAAAAGTAGTGCTGTTTACGAATTCTAGCCCTCTCCCCCCTAGCACGATATCAACCTGTGTTTTCCTCACATTGGACAATGTGAACCTAATACATTTAGTCTTTTCTGCATTCAATAATAGATTATTTGCAGAAAACCAATTTTAGATGGCATTCAAAATATTATTAACATTATTTGCAATTTACTTCGAATATTAACGATATTTCATCTGCAAACAATACTATGCCGGCTTGTGCCTCGACCGTATAAGGCAAGTCATTGACATATACCAGAAAGAGAAAGGGTCCTAGGATTGATCCTTGGAGTACACCTATTCTACGTTTGACTCATTTGATTTCACGCTATTCACATCAACAGTCTGAAGCCTATCCGTTAAGTACGACTCTAACAGTTCTACTGATTTCTTATCAAAACCATATCGACGTAGCTTGAGCAAAAGTGTTTTATGGTGCTTTAGAAAGATCACAGAATACCCTAGTAGCATCCTGCGATCCCTCCCAAGCGTCGTAGATTAGGCTTAATAGAGCCACTCCTGCATCGGTGGTAGATTTCCCGCTAGTAAAGCCATATTGTTGGCTATGGAAAAGATTGTTTCTTGAAGTAAACTTGCCTCTGATTGAGCATCACTGGGGCGGTAGTTTCCAAGTTCTGACTTAGATCCCTACTTAAATAATAGTTTACTATGTTTCATTAGGTTAGGAAATGTACCGTTATCAACACATTCATTCAATATGAATGCTAAATCAGGTGCAATGATAACAATTACATGATTAATTAAACTAACTGACATACCCCAGTAACCTTCAGACTTTTTCATTTTAAGATATTTGAAAACTGTTAAAATATCACTGGGAAAAATATGTTTGAATTTAAATTTAGAAGCACAACTAATATTACTCTCAAGAAGAGCCAAAGCACTGCGAGCGCAAGAATTGATTGAAGAAGTGAGTTTGAATGGAATGTTGGTAAAATAAAAACATTTACAATCTCTTTCGGAAAGGTTATATCCTTATTTCCCAATTTAATTTTAGTAATATAATCCCTCATTTTACATTTACCGGACTCTTTGTGGATAACTTTCCAAGTTTCCTTCATTTTATTAGGAGCCACAATTATTTTCCTTTTAATGTGATTGGCATTGGCTTGTCTACATACTTTTTTGAAGATTTTGAAGTAATTCTTAACATGTTCGATAAAACAATTATCAAATCTAATCTGTTTTTGGGCGTATTAATCAAATAGTGTTCATCTACTTTTATATATGCCCAATCATAGAATCTAGATTTAGTACTATGCTTTTCACATTTTTGTTTGAAAGTATTTGAAGAAGCATCAGACAATAAACAGTACATAAACTATTGAAGTGGGCCTCCTAATTATCACCAAGATAAGCTATAGAATGAAGTTTGTCCTCTAACAGGTCTTTGAACTCGATTAAGAATAGGAAAAAGTGAATGCCCAGGTGGGACTCGAACCCACGATATTTCCCTATTCTTAATCGATTTGAAAAGTTAGCATAGTAAATGCTTCAAAAATTTCATTCAGGTCTTTGAACTTTTTAATTTTACTAGAGGTATGGGCCTACGCATAATCTTGTCCTTAAGTTGACTATTATTACCCTTGGAAAAGGATACTATTTGCCCACTGTGGTCTCAGGGCAACGTACTAATTAAAGACTTGCTTAAGTATTCAATATCACAAAAAAAATATCCAACCAATTGGCAGCCGTAGCAGTTTTTCTAGTTGGCTCAAAGAAAATATTTTCAAAATTATAACTTCTGAATATGTTTAGAAATTGTGTACTTTTCCTACACTGCTCTAAGATTTTTACATTAAAGTCACCGCTCACAATAAGATTTTTCCTACTATTTGATGCAATCCCAGAACCTGGTCCATGACCTTAATGAAAGTTCCAAAATCACTGTTGGATGGACTGTATACGCAGACTACTATACAACTCTCAAGCTCGGCGCAGGCCACCTCAGCACAGCGCTCAACAGAAAGTCTAACAAAGTCAATCCACTCTTTACTGCGGAGACCATTTTTTATAATCCACCTCTAATAGCAGACTTTCTTTTAAAGCAACTTACTATATGATAATTGTTTATACTAAACATCATCTCACTCTCTTTGAGCCAATGCTCGGTCAAACACAAAATATCCAGATTAAATTCCAATTATTAATTCTTTGCCAGGAATACCTTGTATGTATGTTCTGATAAGCTATCTATAGCTCTGGTATTCCTATTGTCTGAAGTGACACTATGACGACATGTCGGGGTGCGAATAAAATTATTCATGTAATGTATGTTTCTATTATAAGATGAGAACTGATCTAGAAGATGTACTAATTCTTGACGCGTAACCATGTCATTGGAAGCACGAAAAGTAGTAATATTTTACCCTTAATTGCGCCATGTGCTACCATAGTACTATAAAATATGACAAGTATATACACAGCAATAATACATTTCTGTAAGATTATACTTTTAGTTGGTATAATGATGTGGGACAAGACACAACTTGTATATAAAAGTATTCAACTTCACAAAAGAAATTATTTCGGCACAAGTGTTCTTTTGTCCACGCCTGGAAGTGACGCATCGAACACAATGTTCGCAGTTATGGCAAAGTTCCTAATAACTTACTATGCACTAATATGTTTTTCATATGAGTGCTCGGCCAGTAACATTAGCGATGCATTTTATCCTTATTACCACTTTGCGCCACCATTGGGATGGATGAACAACCTTAATGGCTTATATGTATTCAACAATGAATTTCACGTTTTTTACCAATTTAATCCAGTAATTACTCAAGAAACAGGAGCAGTACATTGGGGACATGCAAAAAGTCCCGATTTATACCATTGGGAACATCTCGATATAGCAATATATCTTGATGAGGATCACGAAAACAATGATGCGTATTCAGGCAGTGTTACGGTATTTAATAATACAATTAATATATTTTACAATCATCCCGATAAAGACTTAGACCAAAAGCAACGTCAGGCACTTGCGTACAGTGTTGATGGACAGAGTATCATAAAATATTCTGATAATCTTATTATTGATGGAGATAAAGACCAGTTAAACGCAAGGGACCCAAAAGTTTGGCAGTATGGTGACACCTTCTACATGGTACAAGGGAGTTCTTTCAATAATCTTGGACGTGTACTTCTCTTTACATCAAAGGATTTAATTTCTTGGCAATTCGTGACTATCTTGGAAGAATCTGATGGCTTTTTAGGATATGTGTGGGAGCGTCCTGATTTCTTTGAACTCAACGGTAAATTTGTACTTATATTTACTCCTCGCGGTATGAAGCCTGATGGTGATAAATTTAAAAACTCACAGTCAAGTGGTTATTTTATTGGAGACTTTGATTATGAATCTAATATGTTTAAATCATTATCAAGATTCAAAGAACTGGATTATGGACATGATTTTCACGCTCCACAAACAACATTAGATACCCATAACCGTAGAATTATGCTGGCTGGGCTGCATATGAGAGAAGAGGTACATACAGAGCGAAACCATGGGTGGGCAGATCAATTAACGATTCCAAGAGTATTACACCTCACCTCTCATCTGATACTTATTCAAAAACCTGTAAAAGCTGGTATTCGAAACCGATTACTATACTCAGGAAAAGCATATGAAGGAACAAATGTAAAGTTAATTAATAATACAGGGGAGATAAGGATTACATCAAGTAAATTTAACAATCTTAATCTTATTTTTGAAGCGGGAAATACCACGGTTACTATTAATTACGATTACGAGAGTGCTAAAGTGAGTCTTAATCGAGGTGGCAAAGATGGTATCCGAAAAGCCAAATGGAGGCCTAATATAAGACTTCGAATGCAAATATTTATTGACCGTAGTTCTATTGAGTTATTCTGTGGAATTGGAGAAGTCACGTTCTCAAGTCGATTCTATCCATATGGCGAAATTAGTTTAAAAATTGATGAAATTTCTAACGATAATACCTTGTTGGTATACAGTTTGAGACGTACCTTTACCGCACCATAGTTGATTGGCTCTTGGAATTCTTCTTATTTTGTAACGGACGCTAGTGAAAAAATATAATCTTTATTAAGTGTGTCGTGAATAAAGCAAATTTTATCGTTTTGATTTTCTTTTGAGCAACTATTATTATGCGATTCACGTATGTTTGCATTAAGATGTTTGGTAAGAACTCCAATTGGTATAAATTTAACAACAATGTCTCAGTAAACTTATGTTTGATCAGGTTGTAATGATTGGTAATAATAGTTACAGACTACCAAGTAGGTACTGACACATCTTAATAAATTATTATTTATAATAATTATATTATATTCAATAGGTTTCTAAAAAAATTCATAAAACTTACACTTCGTAGATTTTATAATACCTACTTCCATCCTCTAGAGTAGGTTGATAGTTGATAGTGACAGCTGGTTACATCTCCACATCTATACAAATCCATCAGTTTTGGTAAATTTTATATTTTTAAAATAGTTTTTTTTATTTCAGTAGCTTTATTATTCTAAAATATGACATGTCATGTAATGTGTATATACTGATTATGATGATATCAGAGACAATGATCGTACTTTTAATTTAAACTAATGCATTGAACGTATGAATAGTGCACGCATATAATATGGTGCACATAGATGTATTAATTTAATCTGTCCCCACATCTGCTATAATACTAAAAGTATATGAGCAAAACGAATATTTTTATTGCTAAAATCATTATTAATATTCGGCTAAATGGTTGTCTGGGGAGTGGTATATTAATGTAGCGTTAGGAAAACTGAAAAGTTTAACTAACTCTTGACCTTTTAATCATGTCTTCATGGAAGTATAAGTATTTTAGGCGTGTGGAATCCCACCAATACCTTTGCAGCCATGTCAATTTCGCCTACGAGCCGGTGCATATGTCGATTGACGAACTTGATCTGTATTAGGTGTAAATGTGTAAATGTCTTTTAATTTGTTCTACGTTAATCACAAATAAAGTTCCAAAACATTCATCATATTCCCATGTTTTGTAATTCTCCATTAATCAAAAATTAATAATATATTGAGATACTCAAGATTGTTTGCAACAAACAAATTCAAAACAAGTAATATTCTTGCATCAAATGAACGAGTATACGAAAACGGGATTATTATGAGAGAAGACAAATGAAATATGATAAATGTTAAAGCAGTCATTTTGCTTTCGACAACTGATTAATTCATTGAAACAAGGGTCATTCGTTGTTTAAGGTAAGATTATCTTTATACAGATCCATCGCACCCCGACTCAGACCCTTCTCTTTTGATGCGGTAAAATATGTAATACAAACTATAAAGTGGTGGACTAACTTTAAAGGCTGCTTTGGTTAATATGATATAGCCCTTCTGCCTCAACAAGTTATAAGGAAAGGGATCAGCTATTACTTCATGAAATGAGAAACAGGCAATGTATTAATGTTTGATATTTTCTAAAGTTTACGCGAGTATCACTCATTGAAATAAAACCATGTGGCGTGTTTTATTGATCTCATTCCTGGAACTCATCGGATCTATTCCTTAAAATAAAAAATACCCTAGGTATTTGCTATTCCAGACAGCAAAATTTCACTTAGACCCGTTAATTGAGTAATAAACATGCACATATAAATACTATTTTATCTACAGAAAACAAGCTATGAAACAAGTCACATTTTGTAAATACTACAGTTCCGCTTATTACATATAACGCTGTAGGGAAAATTATCTTAACCGTGAGAACCATAAACATCATTTTGTGTAAATGGTCAATTTGATATCTTGAATAGTAAGGTGTTATTTATTTTTCTTATATTTCTATTTTCAGAAGATTACTGTTATGAATAATTTGTCGCGATAAAAACAAATTACGTTATTCTGAATAATCACAACACATACTGTAGCTGAAAAAGAAAAGATCAAAAGTCAAAAAAAGTCTTTTTTTACTTATAAAGTAGGGAATTTTCCAACATTACTTTTTCGTTATCTCAAAGGGATAAGTCAGCGTAATGAATTGAAGCTCTCAGTCGTTTTGATTTATTTCGTCAACTTGAACAATTTGTTGCAAATCAACAAATTAGCACAACACAGTATCAAAGATCATACATACTATTGAAATTGATCCTCCTCCTTAGTTTAATTATGTGTTGCGTATTGTTAATTATACAATCATAATATAATTTGTAAAGTGGTCGTTGGTGATATTTAAAAAAAAAATACTTGACATTATTAGGTTATCGATACAGAACACAGTTTTTTTTAATGGTCTTGGGTAGAGTAGTACCAGAGATAAGACCAAAGTCGCGACAACGGAAATCCACGCGGACGGAGCCGTCGGCATAGGCTAGTAAAAACAATTTCAAAAAATTACTAAGACAGTTACGTGAAGTTAGGTATAATATGATGAAATCATCGATATGTCTAGTCCGTATCTTTTTTACCGAAACATTTTCTCATATTTTTATATTGTAATCTCTACGTGACGGGTGTGCGGAGTGGTGCAGGGCTGCGCTTATTACGTTCGCAAGTTCCACTCATCCATACTAAGGCATCGTCTCTGTCAAGTACCTTGATAACAAAGCTTTCTTATACAATATATGCTTTTTGAATATTATTGTTTTAAAATATTTACCGTGTGTTGATCTGAAATTTGTACAAAGTTTGCACTCAACTTGAATCCCTTTCCTAGGTCTCCACTTGAAACCTTCAGTAACATTACTCCACCCTATAGACTAATGGTTAAACTATTCGATTGATTAAGTTAATATTTAAATTACGTATTTGTATTGCTATTTAACTTCACGTTATTACTTGTAGAACTCACTCAAACTGTGAGGGCTATCTGAAACCTAATATTGAAATTTTATACATTTTGTTTTTCATTCTAGTCCTCGTACTAGAATGAAAAGCAAATGTGTGCCAAATGTCAATGTCATGCAAAAAGAAACTAGATATTCAAAAAGTATATTATTTACTATTTATTTAAGATATGAAAATTCTAAAGGAATTCAGCCTGACAACTTATAAAATTTTCCATACGTCTAAACCCATTTGGAAAATGCCCTTGCCCTCTATTTTCTTGATAACTCTGAAATCACAAAATTACATGCAGCGAGTGCAACTTCTTTGCTTTCAAACCGCCAGCCTTTAAATTTTTCTTTTATTTCTGAAATCACGAGTAAATCGCAGGGCTCGGTCAATGTGGAAAATGGTGGGTTGGGTAGGGTAGATGTATTTTTCTTATTGAAAAAGTCGAGCGTTCTGGCACACGTGTGCGCTATCGGGCGCTCATCAGTGAGTTTGTGCGGCACCCATCTCTGACAATTCTCACGAAGTGAGAGGTGGTCGTGTATTTTGGTTTGCATTGTTGCTGCTCCAATACCCACTTTTCGCTCTACAAATGAAATTTGTAAATTTCAACAAAAAGGTATTTGATGAACATTATCTGGAGTGATCACTCTGACCACCTTCGGCAGCCGACCAGTCACCGCCTCATCTTCGGAGCAACTGCATTTTTTTCTAAACTCAGCAAAGCAATTAAAAACTGTTTCCCTTGAACAAGCAGACTTTATTGGATGTAGGACACGACGCTATTTTCGTCCAATTCAGCAATCCGACTGGGGAAGTATATATAATAAAATAGAAATAAAATAGGATACTGCGGCCGCCATCATAACCTCGTGTTGTGTTCCCGGCGGTAAGTAGGGTAGCTAGAGCTCACTGGAGAGGTTTTGTGCTGTCAGTGGGAAGAGCAATAGCTATTCCTGCCTTGTCTTCTACACTGAAGGCACAGAAACTCCCTGTGCTTACAGGGTCAGCAGCACGAGTGTGACTCGTCTGGTGTTGGGTTGCCGTGGGCACGTCTGCCACCTTAGTTGTATAAAAAAAAATCAAAACATTCACTAGGCTTTAAATCTTTCTATAGTCATAATAAATCATTGTTCGAAAATCTATTCGAGTGAGCTCCATTGCTAAGAACGTGGGTAAAGTTTCGTGGGTAAAGAACGGAATACACCGAAAATATTACTGCCGGATTCTCTCGAAAAAGAAACGAAAGGAAGCAAGAAACTATAATTAATACAAAAAATCAATTCAGTAAACAAATGTTCAGTATTAAAAATTATTAGTTGATAACCGGCCTATAGGTACGTGAAATTCCAACGTGCCAGTAACAAAGCAATGAGTAAAAAGTATTAAATATCTTTTGGTATGGCCCTCGTATTACCCAAATGAATTTTGTTCTTAACACAAGTCCTGGTAATGTTTTTACCTTAAACTCCATCGATATATCGCCATCAGATAGATTTTGTCTACCAAAGCACTCAATAGATCTTAATATCATGGTTTTAAGATCAATCTGATGCTGTCTGCACCAGGACTCATTGCCATTCCTAGAGCTCTGTCTATCGGCTCCTTCCTCTCAAACCTCATAGTGACAGTTCCTTAAAATGTTATATTCACTCTACATGCGTTAGACAGTTTAAATCACGGAGGACAGAATAATGGTTTAAATACAGATTTTAAGATGGATAGTTGAACCCAGAAAAAAAAAAAAAATCACTTTTGAGGATGTAAAGAATGTTTAAGCATCGACATTGTTCAGCTAGCATCGACGTAATGAGTATAGCATCATATACGATTACTATCTCAATAGAACAACGTTAACACATCAACGCCTACTATTATTTCTCAGCAATTCTACTGTCATCATCAATTTTTTACAGAAATCTAATGACATAAAGGTATTAAAAACTAGTTAACCTAGTGGCTTTACCTGTGGCCTATTTTGAAACCCTATAATATCACCCATTTGAATCACATATGTCCGCAATTTATTAATATTGATTACTGCTCCACTCCTTTTAGTATAAACCTTCCTTTTAAACGGGCTATTCAAGGAGAAAAGAATTGTTCGATTAGAACTTGTAGTTCCTGAGATTAGCGCGTTCAACAAAACAAACAAGTAAACTCTACAGCTTTATAATATCAGTATAGAGATCTAAAAAAGGTCTTGAGTAATCATTTTTCTGTCCATAGATTTATTGACAACACACTTGTACTTTTCCACGAGTGTGTTATCAATTTGTTTAACAATTTGTCCGAACACCGTTGTCGTAATGTAAACATTGACTCCGTGTTTAATATTTTAGAAAAATATAAATAGATATGTTTCTTTCATAAAAAAGTGCTAATTACCTAGTAATACGTCCGGAAATGTGCAGAAGTGTTATCAGTGACCTACAATTAGTGAATTTAATAATATAATAGTGAAATAAAAAAATCTGTTCAATTAAGAGAAGTATCTAAAAGTGCAAAATGATATAAACTATTTTCTTTAAAACTGATAATATATGCACGTACTACACTTTTGAGTATAATCCTGTGGACAAGTGAGAATAAGAAGCTAAAATCATATAAAATGGGATCAGTCTGAATCAGTTAAATTCAAACGTAAGAATTTTTTCGCAGTAACGAGTATGACCCAATTTAAATAAAAGCACGGTAATACTGAAGACCTAAAAGTCAAACCATAAAGAATTGTAGAAGAGGGAATAGGCGCTTTTATATTCGGTACGACACGATTTATCGGTACCGTACAACAGTGACGTCCATGTATGAAATCGACGGTAACGACAAAATATAAAAGCGGCAACTGGTGACTAACTACAACATAATCAATTAAAAAGATACATATCTACTGATTTAATTTGAGAATAGTTCTGCCAGGTCTACCAGATTATTAATATAAAAATACAATCACCATAAAAATGGATTCCGAACCAAGTAATATAACATATCGCAAACTAATTAGAGTAAGCTCGTACGATAATATTGTTGGTATGACTGTGACGAGTGACAGTGAGAACCAATCTGAACAATTGAATGCGACCATCAGGAGTATACCCAATGAAAGCTCTCACTTTGATATGGAATACATAAATGAACTCCAAGAACGTATACAATCACTAAAAAGTGAATTATTGAGTGCTCACACCGAAATAGAAAATTTAAATAGCGAAAATTCGCGCCTTAAAGCCGATCTACAAAATTCAATAAAGTTAAATGGTGCGTACAAAACAATTTGTTCAACTCCTACTAGAATGCACAATATTACACCCAAATCTCGTAGCAAAAAAGCGCAGCAGAAATCCGTCACTCGGCCCACGACCATCGAAAACCATATAATAAAGGATACATCATCATCACCATCATCACGACCACTATCGGATAATCAGTATTTACAAATGGTAACACCAGTAAAAAATATGAACGAAGTTTCGAAACGGAAAATAATAGTATTAGCAGATCAACAAGGGTACAAAATGCGAGGTATCCTTCAAAGACTGGTAGGTGAAAAGTTTATTGTTAAAGTTTACTGGAAGTCAGGAGCTCGTATGCAACACGTCTTGTCTGCTAAAGAAGAGATTAGTACATTTCGCAAAACTGACTATGTTATTATACTGGGAGGCGTTAATGATAAACAGCCAAATGATTTACTGTTTCATCTCAGAGAGTTTTTGACAAATACATATAATACAAATATTTTAATTTCCGAAATACCATATAATAATTACCTAAACGAACGAAAATTGAATTATGAATTTAAATTTTTATGTTCTAAGTTTGCAAATTGTAAATATATTGACATGAACTACTGTGAGTTTGTACCTAAATATGGTGCTTTTGTGCTTCATAAATGTCAAATTCTTCTCAAAGAAATGCTACACATTGACTATAAATTACAATACAAATTATACTTGACCAATAACATTGACAAACCAAGGCATGATACTATTACTTTTAGAGACCAGTGCACTCAAACAGATAAGATTATTAAATATGTGGATAATGAATCAACTCCAAAGAAGTCAAGGGATTTTTTTCGTTCACAATAGAATTAACATTCTTCACCAAAATTTAGATGGTTTAGCGTCCAAATGGAAGTCTCTAGTCGTGCACCTCGATTCCCTTGAAGCCGATATTGGAAATTGTATAAATGTTCTATGCATTACTGAACACAACATGATTGATTCCGACAAAGCCTTACTAAAATTAGAAAATTATCATTTTGGATCAATATATTGTAGGAAAAGCAGACGTGGCGGGTCTTGTATCTTAATCCGGAATACGGTAAAATGGAATCCCTTAAAAGAAATAAATTCCTATTCAGTGGAAAAAATTATAGAATGTTCGGGAGTAATTTTGATAGAACATAATATCATTATTATATGCGTTTATAGACCTCCGAGGACCAGAGCAGAAGATATAGATGTATTCTTCACCAATTTCAATTCTTTACTCCATAAATACTGCTATAATAAGGTGAGAGTAGTTATCTGCGGGGACTATAACATAAACATTCTTGATGATACTGACGAATCGAGTAGATTCAAGGATATGTTGCGTGGATTTAACATGAAGCTAGGCATAAACGAACCCACACGGCTGTCAAGCGGAAGATGCTTAGATAACATTTTATTTAATGTGCGTGGAAGTAAGGCTGAAGTTATCGATTTGAAACTGTCAGATCACACAGTGCAGGTACTGACATGTCCGGTAAAATCATATAGCCAACTTGCAACTTGGTACATTGATAAACGGGACTATAGTAAAGAAAACCAAATGAGATTTAAAGGTTTTATAAATTCCTTAAGTTTTAATGAAGTCTTTACATCTAAGGATCCTTATCTAGCTTTTACTAGCTTTTATGAGGACTTCAAATTCCTGTATGACCTCTGTTTTCCTATAAAACAGGTCAAACGTTCCAAAATTTCCCGCCCAAAATGGTTAACAAAAGGTATCAGACTCTGTTGTAAGCGCAAGCGCCAACTTTTGTGGGAATATAGAAAGAAAAATACTGCAAATACAAGAAATCGCTTTACGGAGCTATCATTAAGACTAAATCGTATCATAAAGTTAACACAAAGGTCGCAAAATGATAACTTTATCCAAACGGCTCTCAATAAATCAAAAGCAACTTGGGCTGTTATCCGCGGAAATCAGAATAATACACCAAATAATCAAATTGACCATATAAAAGTAGACGGCAACATTATAGAAGAACCTTTACAAATTGCAAATTGTTTTAATACTTTTTTCACTGATCCAATCCACCAAAGTCTATCAATTGACCACAAAACACCAATGACAAACGAATTGAATTCTATATTTATGACGCCCACTGTGCCTAACGACATACATAAAATTATATTAGGTTTGAAGAACACAAATAGTACTGGATACGATGGTATATCAACTAAAATAATAAAGCTTGTTTCCGTTACACTATCCCATATATTGAGTCACATAATAAATTTATGTATAACAAATGGTGTTTTCCCTGATCAATTAAAATTGACCATAGTCAAACCATTGTTCAAGAAAAATGAAAGAGACAGTATGCATAATTATCGCCCCATAGCACTCGTGCCTGTTATTTCAAAAATTTTTGAGAAGGTGAGAGATAACTGTATCTACAACTACTTTGAAGCTCATAATTTATTTTGTACCGAGCAAGTAGGATTTAGGAAAAATAAATCTATCGATATGGCAAATAGATTAGATATAATATATATTAAATAGATAGAGGTTTTTGTCTATGGTACTAACAAACTTAGATAGTGGATATCAAGAGTGTGCGTTGTTCATGGATCTAACAAAGGCCTTTGATTGTGTTGACCATAAAGTTTTATTAAGAAAATTATACGCTTATGGAGTCAGAGGAAATGTCCACGACTTAATAACATCATATCTGAGCAATAGGACCCAAGTCACTCAAATTACAAAGATATGTAACACATCGAAGAAAGTCGTTGAATATACATCAACGTGTAGAAATGTCACATTTGGTGTTCTTCAAGGCAGTGTTCTTGGTCCACTATTGTTCATTATTTATATAAATGACCTACCTAAAGTAACTCATTATGACACAGTTCTATTTGCAGATGACAGTACAATTGTTTTTAATGGGAATAATAAAGTGCAATTAGAACGAGAAGTGAATATGACATTAAATAATACAATTAATTGGTTGACATTAAACAATTTAAATATTAATATTGATAAGACAAATCTTATGACATTTAGAAACAGAGTGAATAAAATTCAAAATATCAACATAAATTATCTTAATAAAAAAATTGTAGAGGTTAGCACGACAAAGTTTTTGGGTCTGAACATTGATAACAACTTACGTTGGAAAACCCATATAGAATCACTGTGTAAGAAGGTTCATTCATTTTCATATGCACTTTACATGCTGGGAAAATCAGCTAGCCAAGCAACCGTTCTGACGGCTTATAATGGTTATGTTGCACCTCTCTTGAGATATGGTATCATGTTCTGGGGCAACACATCCGATAATGAAGACGCATTCGTGGCACAAAAGAGGTGTATAAGGTCTATATGCCACTTAAAACCTACAGACAGCTGTAAGCCTTACTTTTCACAATTAAAGGTATTAACACTACCATGTATATATATTCTGGAGGTGCTGCTATTTGTAAGGAAAAACATGCATCTGTTTACTACATTAAATAGTAAAAGAAAAAAAATCACTTTAAGCATCCCATCAAACAAATCGACATTGATGAATAATAGCTTTCTATGTATGGCTCCTAGAATTTATAATAAATTACCAAGAAATATCAGAACTAAATATTTTTAAAAAAGAAATTAAGATTATTTTGTTAAATAGGCGCTATTACACAGTAAATGATTATTTAAATGACAACACACCGGAGGTTAAGTAAATTTCACTTATGGCTTTGACATTGTTATTTTATATTATGTTTTAATTTTATGAATGTAGGACATTGTTACTTTTTATTATGTTTTAATCTTATTAATGTCTGACATTGTTATTAGATGACATTTTCTGTAATTGTGATTGACTAATTTAATGTATCTTGCACTGAAAATGCACGAAACACGGACATCTAGAATTTTGACAGCATATAATAATCTACACTTTCCTCTACTTCTAATAAATATGTAATTAATTATTAAATGCCCATTTTTAGTGATAATTCTCTAATATGAGAATATTGCATGTCAATTTTGCTGAAATATGGTGAATCTAATGCATAAATTGTAACAACTATGTACCCATATATCGCAATAAAATGAATTTGATTTGATTTGATTTGAATTTATTTCACCAAGTGCCATCAATCAACAGTATATAAGTCTTTAGGCTTTCACAGGCGTTGCATGTAGAATACTGCTTCCGGACTGTTTGGCTGTAGTCCACATTAATATCCACATGATCAGTCACAGAGAAGTCGCTGACGAGAAGATATCTACGCACTCTTCGCCGCCCGGAACTGCACCACTGAAGATGTCGACCGATGTGATCGACGAAACGTTTGGAACGCAAGTTTCATATGAACCACGGCCAAACAGCCCGGAAGCAGTATATTCTACAATCAACAATATAGTTTTTCTATCTCACTCGACAGGAATAGTTACCGTACTAAATGCTTTAAAATTCATTAAATCTAAAGGGCACTTCTGGGTCTGTTATACTATTGTTTACTCTGTGGTTTGGCGTTGGTAATTGTTTCAAAGTAATTTTATTCGAGAAAGGTGTCCATAGCATGAACATTATTTGCTATGGACCCCATGTAACTGAAACAAGTGCACGAAACTCGGCAAAACCAAAGTTCTTTATGAAAATGCGACTGAAACAAAAATAACATAAATAAAATACAACTGGCTCATTAAAAATATTTTATTAAACTCACATTTGGTTGTTCGCGTTGCAATGTGACAACAGAAATATAAATGCTTAGGTAAAAGTGCTTCCCTTCCGCAGACGTAACGTGTTTTATTATTTCATTTCGTACATGATATTTATACTTATTTGTAGCGTATGTAATATTTATAATATCTTTTGAGTTCACTGTTGCGTTTTACTGTCTTTGCCATCACTTTTAGAGTTAAATGTGAATTTCCTTCCTTTTTACTTAATTTACTTATATTTAACTTCAATAAATCGTATATCAAAGTCATCATTAGTCATTGGGAAATGACCATAACGTACGATTAGTTTAGTTAGAATAACACCCAGACATAGAGGAGTGTCAATAATAAAATCGATCAGATACTAATATCATTTAGTATTTAATCAATTATTAGTACGAATGCGAATATTAATTTACTAGCCCTTGTAGCATGGGACTGTTTACTCCTGTATCCGAACTTCTTCTCAACAGATTTTTTTTTTCAATTTTAATCAATTTAAATAGAATGTGTCATTCCATGGGTAGAAATATCTCTAAAAATTTAGTCTTGTCATGCTACGAGTGCTAATGAAAACAGATTTGAACATTTGAAACAGTACTTTTAAAGTAAAATATTAACTATAATTTTATTTTAGCGAGCGAACGCGCCTTGCCCCCTTGCATTGGCGACACGGCGGCGGCAATACGCAACGCACTATGGCATTACATTATTGTGTCTTCAATCATTCATCAGTAAACAAGTTATTAACCGTATACAGTTCACTTTTATTCCGCAACCCAATCAATCAATATCAATTTATTTAATCAGAAAATGCACTTTAATTACGAAAATAATAAATTAATATTAAAGCTACTTTGTTGAACACCAGACTACACACTAAGGCGACGTAACTACTTTTTTTTTCAGTTGTGACATCATTATAATTACAGACACTAAAATATAATAACAAATAACCATGAAGTCAAATTAAAAGGTGCGCCTCAGCTTTCTAACCCAATCTATCGAAGTAAAAATGTACATGAATAGATATAGGTTAGAAGTGTATGGCGAATCATCTCTAAACCGTATATAACATAAACGACTGGGGTTTAAAAAAAAAACGAATTGCCTTGGATTATGACACGATATCTAATTTTTGTTTATAATTATGAAACTTAAGTTTTATTGTGCAATAAATTACTGAAAAAAATAATGAAATCTTACACAGTGATACATACAAGCATGGGATACGTAAGGATGGGAGTATATTAAAATTAGATCGTCGAGGTCTATGTTCAGCAGTGGACTATGTATGGCTGATATAAAGATGATGATGATATTCAAACTAATATATAGTAAATACACATCACTTAACCTACTTGCAATATCATTTGTACTTTTCATTCAGAACAAAAGTCAATAAACTTCCGACTCCATCAAAAATAGTTCTACTTTTACAAACAATGGTATGAACGCACCCTCTGTACCGCACCCTAGGAAAACACGGCGTGGTGGGGAACAAGGATATAGAAGGAAAGAGCATTACTCGAGAGCGCACGTGATACCACTGTGAGCGTTGGCGGCGGACTGACCAAATCTGATGGTCAATTGGTTGATGCCCCCGTCCCACCCCACACATATCCAAGGCGCGGTACAGTGATTATGGTCGAGCTACATAGTACTAAAAAAAACAATATTTTTTTTTAAATTACTTATTATAATTTCACGTTAAAGTGGCATTATGAACCTCATCCGAATTGCCACCTCTGAACTCCTCAATCATCTGTTGAAGAGAAATGGTAGCTCCTGAGAACAAAACAATGAGGGAAATAATGCCAATAATGATATTCTTCCATAGTATATATTTACAGGGACCAAAGCCTCTATCCCAACGGAATACGGTGTCAACGAGAACCGGAACCAGAAGACCAAGAGTCGAGAAGAAGACGGCGCCAGTGAAACTGATGACTAGCTCCAAGTTCGGGAAGGCAGCAGCGACTGCGACTGTTTAACATAAAATAAAATAAGTTCTAAATGTTATGATTTTATATGTAGTTAGTTTGTTATGTAGAAATTTGCTTTTTCAATTCGATAACTTTACTACGGCTATACTCACGTCACTCGTCATCATGAGCATGCTCTGCTCATGAATAAGTATAGCCGTAGTAAAGTTATCGAATTGAAAAGTGGCTCACGATAGTTTCTATACAAAAAATTGCTTATTGCATTTTTTTTTTTTATAAATAGGACACGTCAATTTGACTTTACCTCGCCTGATGGTAAGCTGAAGGTAAAGTCTCAAGAAAGAGGGCCACCATTATATACACGTGCCATGTTAACAATGGTGGCACTCAGCTTGACGGCCTCATCAGATGCATTTTCACGCCCCGCTTAAAGGACCCGGGACTGTAGGAAGAGTTATTATGTGTACACATTGTACACCCTGATTTTACAATCGTTTCAGAGCGAAAGATTTTGAGCATAGTTTCAACAAAATCGTCTTGTAGTATTAATTATATCGCATGTAAGCAACTGAAATGTTAGAATCAGTGTAAATAATACGATATCACATAATAAATCACCATAGAATTGAATAAAATGGTCTTAAAGTGTAACATTTGTGTTAAATCGATTGAGACTTTTTCATTAACAAAGTCGATTGTTATCTTACATCGAAGAGGTAACGAATTGGTACTTATTTGACTTGATATCATCCTTCAAAAGTAATTTTATACTCTAACGGATTATATTACTTTTACTCCGACGGATAACCAAATTTGTAATCCTATATCTTTAGAACAATTGTTTAATTATTACTTATACCGTTTAAGTCGTAAGCACTTTGAAATACTTAGAAAGTTTTGGTATTGTTAAAGTTCTAAAAGCTTCCTGAGCTTGAGCTAACTTTATAGATACTCTTAGTTACAATAGAAAACTTTTAATTATTACTCTTCTATACAAGGTAGCTAAAGTCATGATGTGATTTTCTAGTAAATCAATGTACACTTCCATATATTCATTAAATACAAATGTCCAAAATAAAAGTGAGTCACGATCACCTGATCTCAACCCTCCACCCCCAAATTTCAGTTTAAAATAGCGTTTAATCACACTTATAAAAAAAATTGGAGTAATCGAGAACGGGAGGAATCTTGTCTAATCCCAAAATGATTTTATAACATGATTTACTTACCAGATGCCGTAACCATAACAGTACGAATTGCAACTTGGAGGAAGTTTTCATACTTCCACTCCTTGCCTTTTCTAGTTCTGGTAATCATTTCCATGGGCACGTAGAACTGAAGACCGTACGAAAAGAAAATTACAACCGCCATCAGAAGTTTTGCTACTTGAGCAAGGCTGCAAAGAAAAAAAGGGTTTTTTTATAAAAAAAGAAACTCTAAAAAAACATTTTCGTCATATTTTCACATATTTTTATACAAAAATGTTAATGGAAATTGACGGGATCATTGAATAGGCACAGTCTTTAATAATACTGTGGTATACGTACAGACAAACATGCACCCTTTTATTCGACTATTCGTGATGGTCGCGTTAATATATAAAAGTTAAAAATAATTTTAAAAGTTAGTACTATAATTTTTATTCTCTATAATTGACTTTCACAGAGAGTAATCCAACATAATTATTAATAAATTTAAGAAACATCCTTGTATGACATAAAACAATTTTCATAATTGAAAATGACAACGTTGTTTTCTGATCACACATTGTTTTACAAAACATTCCTACCATATGAAGCTACAACAACAAAATTAAATATTAATAAAAAAATGCCAATGCTGAGTATTTTGGAATTTTTGTCAGTGAATTCGTATCATTTTCATTAGCATAAATGATATCAGCATGAAAGGCCTTTGATATTAATTTTATTGGTTTTGTATTTTATTGACAAATAGTGGAGTAGTGGTTTCACCCAGTAATTATTTCGTAGAAAATATGGGTACATGGGCTGTGACATGCGACTAACAAACTAACAAAGGATGAATGTTTGCACAGAAGTCTGTCTGTATTTTTAAAGTACAACACACGGTATTTTATATATTTGCTTCTGGTTAGAAATACAATAATAGATGTATCAGCGTTGTCCTAAATTTCATACCTACCTGAAGTTACTGATAAACTTCATCAATGATCATTTTTGAGAATGTTACATTACAGAAAACTGAACAAGAGCGTTTTAGCGAACAATCCCTCAAGAGTTTTGGCTACCGTCCTCGCGAGCTGTCACGCGAAGGGACAGTAAATTTGCATCGACTTGAGCGTTACCTACAAAGATCATGTAAATTTTTGTAGCGTAGTTCGGATCTATGTTTGGTTAGGTTAGTTATTCAGTTCGACAAATTAAAAAAACGTGAAATGTTCGATGTTCTATTACCAGTGACTGCTCAAGTCTATCAACACCTTAAGTTAAGGAGTACAATCATTCAGATGGATTTTGAAAATATAATAATATGAAATCTAAAATATATACAAATACAAATAAATTAGGTACTTTGCGAGAAAACGGTTTATTCAAGGTGCACCAAAAATGATTCCTTGACAAATATGCAGGTTAATCAAAAGCTTTCTGTCACAATCTGTTGCTACAACTTTATGCCAGGCTTGTTTCGTTCACGACCTCTTGGTATGTTTCCTTATTGCGTTTACCTTCATAAAATTTTATATTTTCATTCTTGCAATCATCTGGCTCATAATAAGCACTCGCCCAATGTCAATAATTTTCAGAGAGTTATGTGACGCATAGCATGTTAAAGCTAAGTAGACACTATTGTTCAGAATACATAGTTGACATTCATTTTTAATACTAACCTATATTAAGCAATCCAGCCCACTTAGACAAGTGGCAATACGTTGGTCAGCGTATTGTGGAATATAATGATGAACGTATGGAACACACATTTTGGCACATATTTTGACATTTATGACGTACGAGTGTCAATAACATACATTGATCAATCTATTCTACCAACGTATTGTTACTTGTCTTGAAGGGCAGGAATGTTCGTATATTGCTCGTGTCATTACCATTCTTACTACTAGTAAGTAACACCGGTAATTAACTGTTTTTACTGGCAATTGATGGCACTTGGTGGAATCTACTACACATATTGAATAATAACTTCACTTGTACTTTTCAGCAATTTTGCTTTTATTTTTAACCTGACCGGTTCCTCCTCTCGGCATTACGTAACAATTGATTGTTACGTAAACCTTTGATAACCGGTATTGAATAATAATTTCACTTGTACTATTCCACAGTTTATTTTTATTTTTAACCTGACCGGTTTTACCTCTCAGCAATTAATTGTTACGTAATGCCGAGAAAAATAAACTGGAAAAGTACAAGTGAAGTTATTATTCAATATCGGTAAGTGAATTACCGTCGTTCTTACTACTGAAGTTGAAAGTTGTTAGAACAGTAATGAAAATTTGCCCAAGCTACTATCGTAAAGTTAAAATGATATAACAAAATAAAACATAACATACCCAATTTTTCAAGAATCAGTTAATACTATTGATGTGTATTTTTACTGGTTAATTCAATTTAATATAATGCAGATACATGGAGAAAGAAACTAAGCAGGCGGAAAAAACCACTCATCGTTTTAAGTTTTTGATCCTGTAGGTTGTAAGCACGATTTACAGACCGCACTTAGACTTTCGCATTCACATCAAACTTTTCCCTTACTTGAGTGATGTAATATGGTCTATAAATTTCGTCTTCAATTTCATTACTGGTCAGTGGAATACTGTTCAAAAGTTTATACTGCTCTTTGACACATTCTTTTTCGTTATGTCACAATCCTTGTTCATAGTTGTTAAATTTTTCGTAATGTAAAAAATTATACTTAGTGACATCATTAATCCTTGACTTACTGTAAAGCTTAATGCGAAATTCTAGCACGTCATAATGCTGCAGAATAATCTATCAGACTGTGAAAGCTTTGATCCAACAAAGGTTTAATGTTGAAACTCTATAAGCTACACAAATAGTAGCAAGCTCTGATAAGCCATAATTATAATATTTCATTTTTGAACTTTAATTTTGCTTATTTTTGGTGAGTTATGATCTATGAGATTTAATGATAGTTAAGCATGTAATTCGACTAAAACATTATTGCTATTACTCAGTCTCCAGTTTTTGAGTTACGAACGTGTTTGTCTAAAGGTATTATTACTAATATAATATATATATGTTTAATCATATAAACTTTGGCTCAAGCTCTGTACGAAAATAGCTTTACCAATTTTAGTGAATGACTTCGGGATTTAGAAATGTGAGTAAAAAACTGAAAAACTATACCATTAGTTTTACATAATATGTGTGTGTGCGTGTGTACAGTTATTTTGTGATATTTTGTGTTTGGAATCGTAGTTAGACTACGATTCCAAACACAAAATTCTTGTCTGTTCGTTCTGGACGGACGCAAACTATCCCATTAACACTACTGAACAGGTGTCGATGCGTTTTTTCATAGAATTTTTTAAACCATCTCTTATTTAATTAGTTTTTCTGAAAAGTTTTGTATGAGATTGTATTTTTTAAGTTTTATAAAAAAAATACTGTTTCTTTAGAAATTTGTGCATTAAAATAATGTATTCACCCACGTTATTTCAAACAAAAAGTTTAAGTTGTATTAAATGCTGTTTTACGGTCAAATATACTTCATAATTAACACTACGGCGATTATTATACGAAGATAAGTGCAGAAATCTACTTACATTTCGCTTTCAGGGAGATTCAAGGTCACTGAACCTTTCGCCTCATCTCCAAACTGCACGTAGCCGAAGAAACCCAGGATACCGTAGAGACTGATGACTATAACCATGGCTGTGTTCAGTACTCCAGGGCAGCTGAGGAATCGTTTAGGGTTTCTCATCTCGTTCTCGACCGGCATCACCACACCAATGCCTTCCATAGCGAAAACCACTGTACTGTAAATAGGAAAAAAAATTCTTCAAAAAGTGCCTTTGGAGCAATCGAGTTATATAGTGCCCTAGCCACTGTACGCTACATAGTCTACTAGATAATTAAGTTGTTATAGTGGCTGTTGGCTGTTGGAGTCCTCAAAAATTCAACAACTCGTCTCACTGCAATGCTACGATATCACCTTTTGGTTGTGGAGTTAAGATAGCAGTCGTTTCACGGAAAGGAAGAGGAGGAAGAGAAGAAGAAGAGTAGCTGTTCTATTACGTGTCATTCACAAATCGATTGTACGTTTAATAATCTTCCTATAACTTCGAAACCGTTAAATAATCTTAACATTACTTACCTTAAGAACAAAGGCCAAGTACTAACGCTGGCAACTAATTCCCTGTCCTCGAGAGAAGGCAGATCCGTGAACACATAATACGAGGTGATTCCGAAGACCACAAAAAGCATGATGTTGGCAATTCCTGAGAACGGTACCAAATACTTCAGATTCCTGATTTGACACAACAGGACGAGAGGTACTAAAGTCAGGGCACAATAAGCTTGAATTGAGAGGATGCCTGGGTAGTAGTAATCGATTGCCTGTAAAAAAACATCAACTTGCACATAACTGACATTTTTTTTTAATTTTTTTTTTATTTATAATCAAATTAATCAATTAGCCTATAGCAGATTCTCCAGCTTCCTCTGTCCCTCTTCCCGTCCTAATTCTAAGCTCGATGACAATAATTTGACACAAAGATGATTGATTAATATCATATAATTTAAAATTCATGAAACAGGTTTTACATATTATCTATTAGATACTATTCACGCTAGCGAAATGGTTTAGCGCAGGTCTATACCGAGCTCAGTCTACACCCTACACCCTCTAAATGATTCTAAAGATAGTAAAGCCAGATCTACATTTATAGTGTTGAACACCCTTAATTTGTAACTGGTTGGGTGTTTTAAAATTGAAGCAATCAGAAGGAATTACCTTGACAATAAAATGAGTAAACAGATAAGAGTCGCAGTTTATCTGTTACGCTTTCTCGTCTGAACCACTGAACTGATTGAGATGGTATAGAGACAGATTAGACCTTGAGAACGGATATTGGTTATATTTGTTGAGATAACCAACATCCAGGCAGGTGGAGCCGCGGGCAGCAGCTAGTATTATAATATGTGTTACCACTTTCATTACTCAAGGCACAACATAAGTTAGTTTTGTAGCTCACCTCTCTTTTATATTTCCTATTGTTCATTTTATTGAAGTTTCAGTCTTATGTGCAATAACTATTACCTATTTGGCCTTTGCAAAGATTTACGAGCGTACCAACCTATAAAAATAATTCTCATTTCAGGAAACCATAGCACTAATAACGTCTCGAGTCTATTATCTAACTCTTGCCGAAAAATAATATGTATCAAATTATAATTTCAAATTAACAACTTGCGATGTGTAAATAATACTTATTTATATTTTCATTTTGAATCTGTATGAAAAGCGCTTTAATTTGAGTACCTAATAAACTAACCTTATTATAATACTTATAAGTTAGTTTTACCAAAAAAATGAAACCGGCATCTAAAATAAAAAATAAAAATAAAACCACTTTTTAACGGATTATATTGTTATTATTTATTTTTAGACCCATGAAAGTGCTTTTATTTCAATGAGTGATATTCGCATAAACTTTAGAAAATATCATAAAAAATAAAAAAACAAATAAAATTGACAATTTTAAAATGCGCTTAGGATTTTTCTTGAAGTCAGTGCCAAGTGCCAAGCACTTTATGAATCTAAGCACCATCATTTGTACAGTTCCGTCAATTAAATCTAAGTAGGTACCTACCCTAAAGTTCAATTGATTGAATGAGAGATAACAAATTGGTCTAGAGAGAGAAAACAGATTGTAACGTTAAATCTGATCACGACATATTTTATGGTCCAAGTGTAGCTATATCAAGCAGGAAAATAATTTAAAATTTAATATCACCACATATCCTTGATATTCTAATGCGAGTTCCTACTAAACAATTTTAAGTCACCATTCCGCATTTGTCTTAAAAACAAAAGTATATGCAAGTAAAAAGTGAAGATACGACAAGTACATATTTCGTCATATTTTTTTAAACCTACTCATCTCTTTTTTTTCAACATTGAATTACAATTTTTAGCTTTATGTAGCATTTCTCTCGGCTACTTTCTTATACCTAAGCCTTAAAACATTACACTTTTTCTGTTTACATTGTTTAACAAAATTTACTTTATAACAAGTGCAAAAGGTAGATAACACGTAGATCTTTGGAATAGAATAATGGACTAATTAACAAATAAGATGTGCTGTTTTCTCACTAACTAGCCTTAGTTTTAAATTCTCTCTTTTTTAATTTCTCCTTCATTATAATATTTCGAAAATAAATGTATCTTAACCACTGTGTGAAAAACTTCATAATAATAATTTTAAAGCTTGTAAAAGTTGTTCTTTATTTTTCTTATGTTCAAATATTGGATTTATAATTTTACCGTTTATTTATTTAAACTATTATAATCTCCTTTTTCAGTAATGAACAAAGCATATAACCAAAAATATAACACATACCTTTAGTTACTACCGTATTCTACCGTTTCATAAAACGTTATGGTTATGAGAAACAAGGAAGTTTTTTTATATAGGACATGTCAATTTGTGTTCACCTCGCCTGATGGTAAGCTGAACGCAAAGTCTCAGGAAAGAGTATCACTATTATAGACACGTAGATACAATGTTACAATGATGGCAGTCAGCTTGACGGCATCATTACATGCTTTTCACACCCCGCTTAAAAAAAGAACCCGGGGTTGTAGTGTAGTGTATCCTAGAGACTTTGTCCTATTTAGGTGATCCCGAGGTGCTATTAGGGATCGAAATTTCTCCACTCCTATAGAAACAGGATGCGCTGTGACCCTGTGCCTGCTTTTGCTTAGACGACGACGAGGGTTCAGATTACACAATTTATTTATCATATAAAACTTAAATGTATGGAAGGCTAGTTATACCAACCTAATCTTATGTAAAATTTCAACACTTCGTACTAATATTATTTAATTTGTGTCTCTAAACATTTAAGACGTCACCGTTTTGACGAGGGTTTTCGTTCATTTTTTGAAGCCAGTCTTTTGTATCTATTTATTTATTTCGAGGTAATTTAAGAAGTTACTAGGTAGTGAGTTTGAAAAAAGTGGACAAACAAGGTGATATTTACACTTTTTTATTGATTAGTCAACCATAAGTCATGTTTAATTTATCAAAGAACTTTAGAGACATATTTATTAAATATTTATTATCTTGCACAAAGGATAAGCATTGCCATTCAACGTGGCAATGCTGCCAGCCTTCTGGGAACGTTACCGGTTGGTGATGATGCGGAGGAATTTCACGATGCATTATGTATGTAAATATTTATTTATTTTATCATATTTTGTGTTTGTCAAGAAATAAATTAAAATTTAGAGACATGTCAGATATTCTGTTGAAAATAAATATTTTATGGACCACCTGAATGTTGCGGTGAGGAAAGCGATAGGTACAACATTATCCGTGTGCAAAATGCGGTCGTGGACCGCGTTGATTTATTTTCATGCTCGTTGAATGAGTTTGCAGGAGCCGCATATTACGTAAATGACGTCGGTTTTGATTGACATTGAATTACTATTTTGACATTATTTATTCAATTATTATTTTGACATTGTGAATTGAATTATTATTTTGAATTATTATTTTGACTTAATAATGGAATTATTACTTTGACATTATTATTTGGATTATTATTTTGACATTATGAATTGAATTATTATTTTGACTTTATTAATGTAATTATTACTTTGACATTATTATTTATTTCTGATATGACATGTTTATGAATAATATTTGATATGGTGATTATATCTACTTTAATTATTAATGTGTTGTGAAAATTATTAAATTGTTATTGCTATGTATGATCATGATTTGTAGATGACATTATTTTGTAAATGAAATTATCATAATTATGTTGCTACTCTGTCGCATTGGGTCTGCCTGTAATGACATTGTATGTAGGAAATGAATAAATAAATAAAAAAATTAAATTATTGAAATTCAAAATGCAAAGTGAAATATAAATGATGTATGTAATGGCTGCGACATATATACTAAGTGATCTTGACATGTGATGAATAAGGACATATTATAGTGGAACATTACACAGGGAGAGGAAGACCCAAATCATAGAACGATTTAGGTATGATTGGTCAAGTTTGAAAATTTATTTGACTCATCAAGTAGTAAGACTTAATAATAGGCCTGTCGAATCAGAACATATTTAACACTTGACAAGAATTAATGAAGTGTTGAATATTTCCTGATTCGTGAATACCAATCACCAACAGATACTTTTCACAGACTTGATAAAATATTCAAAAATAAGCGCAAAAAAGCCGCTTAGCCTAAATATTTTTAAGACTTGACCATTCACACATGGAAGATAAACGAAACGGTAACAAATGATAATGTGACCGGAAAGACAGTAAATGTTGAGATGACTAAGTCAATATGGGCGAAGGTTAATCTAATGATGATACCAAGTATTTCCAGAGTCTGCTCTTAACCGATACTTAAACTATTCTCTAGGTAAAGAGCAAACTCACCTCTTTCAGCGAAGATCCTATGAAAACAACATAGACGCACAAGACGCTGAAGTATGTCACTAATAAACAGTAGTCTATTATCACTCTGAAAAAAAAAACTAGAGTTAAATCTTGAACAGTTGTATCATATGATATATGATGATATTCTAAGGTTCTGCATAAGATGGTTAATCTTATATCTTTTAACGAGAAATTCGTGTATGCATATATAAATTTAGAATCTCGGAAACGGCTCCAACGATTTTCATGAAATTTAGTATACAGGGGGTTTCGGGGGCGATAAAGCAATCTAGCTAGTAAAAAAGTGACTAAAAGAAATATAACTCTTCCTGACATCTATTGCCAATGTGAGCAACTTACTGCTTTAATGACACAACAACAGTAAAGCTACCGGCAGATAGCGTTGTTACAAAAAAATACCGAGCGAAGCTCGGTCATCCAGATACTAAGATATAAAGGCAAACAAATTTTCCTACACCGTGTTTAGTGGCTTTAACAAGATATTCGGGTCCAAAATTAAGCTCACCTACTAGCTGGTACATCAGCTTATTAACGAACAAGTCTTTCGAAACGCCTCGCACCTCGCCTGATGGTAAGCTGAAGGCAAAGTCTCAAGAAAGAGGGTCACCATTACATATACGTATTATGTTAACAATGGTGACACTCAGCTTGACGGCCTCGTCAAAAGAGAATTGTCGTTCCAGCACCGCGTGACACTCACCGGTCCCACTAGTGCTGCGACCACAATCCCTCCTACCCGGCTATGAACTTGCTGACCCCTGAACGCAATCCAACCGAGATTAGATTACTATGGAGGGTTTTTCGCAACCCACCTGGTCAAAATTTGTGACCTTAATTCTGTTCCTCTTCTTTCTGATTGGTTTTTTTATGAAATGGAGAGAATACTTACTTCACAGTCTGTCCCCACGACTGTAGTTTTTTCGGTCCATACGTACACACTGCTCCACATGTTTCAGCGAAACTGAGGGAGGGCTTTTTCGCTACTATACATACTTCCTGGGATGCTCTTACCTGAAAGGAAACCAAAACAACGAATTAAAGAAAGAAAAAAGAAAAGCAACTAAAATAAGCATTCATTATTTTTCTGAAATTCATTAATCAATCCTTATCCAAGAAATGGCTACAATAAACTGAAATAATCCTGTTGTAATTTGAAGTTGTTCATTATTATCCTATCCTTGTTATTTATAATTGGATAAATTCCTGTTGTTAAAAAAATAGCTAAACTTATTAAATAAAGAATGGTTAAGGAGTAATAACCGTTCCGTTCTTATTTTATCGTTTTTATTTATTTTTAACCAGCCACCCAACCCACAATAGTAAATGATTTGAGTATTAAATATTATGACGTCACAAATAAATTTTTCATATAAATTTTTCCATAAAACGTACCATTTTGACGTTTAGTGAAAAGTAACTAATTTGACTAGTTAGTGAAATACCCAATTGTGAAAGTTTGTAAATTATTTGGATGTTTGTTAGTCAATTACGCTCAGACCGCTGAACGGATCTGATTTTATTTGGTACATGGATAGATTATGATCGAGGAAAAATACGTACTTCATATTTTAGCAAAACTTGAAGCATTTGAGGTAAAAACCTACTCACCAACATAGCTACTGTGTGAGTGCAAACAAATCCAGCAATTAAAGTTCCGATGACACCCATTACTAATCCAGAGTTCTTGAATGCACCAGGCATCGCCAAAATACCAGTGCCGAGACATGACTTTAGAAGATGTACTATGGATCCTAATGTCCTGTAGACAAAGATGCATGTTTAAATGAAAAAAAAAAACTAGTTATGTTGAAATTTAAACTAGATGATTATTGCAGAAAGCTCACTAACAGTAGTGAAGGGCGATTTTTTTCAAAAGGGAAGACGGTGGGAATCCTCTAACCTCGATCTAGTTTCTCAAATTAAAACATCTCCACCATCTTCGCAAAGGAAAACCGGCAGTATTTGGTTTATATGGATCCCTCGCTACTGTTACATAGACATGCAGCTTCTAGTGAAGTTATTCGTATGCACCAAAAATGTGCACATAATATATTTGTTTAGTTAGTTCTACAATACTTACTTACTTACTTAATATAATGATATTAAGTAAGTATAATGATAATATAATGATAAGATGGGAAAACATGGGGACAGACACCCTAGAAGAACAAGACCTCGAGGATCTGAAGGTGGAACAGATCGTAAGATTCTGCAAAGAGACAGGTAGGTTCAACGGAACGCCGTGATTGCCGGACACTTCTTGGCCTCCAAACAGGAGGAATAGGGGAATTGGGTGAAATGGCCCCCATAAAAGGGCAGATCACCCGTCCGGTCTGCGGCGTCCCCCGCTGGAAGTAAGTAAGTAAGTAAGTAGTTCTACAATACTTCATTCTCCACTTTATTTTGAATATTATTTTATAAGTACTTACGAATTAGGATGCTCCACATTCCGATGTTCAAACGGATTATACGGTTTATCATCAACAACTTCATCTTTTGATGTGATACTAAGCGATGACTGGAATCCAGGATTGCTTGTTAAATCCGCTCTGAGAACAAATATTTCAGTAATCAAGCAACTAAAAGTGATATTTTCAACACCTTAGGGTGATTGACACTATAAAGATTTCATGAAATCATAGGTTACGGATAATAGTTACCGATCACGTTAACTTGCCATAACAAAGAAATTGAAAGTTAGCAAGAACATAGTACTTGTGATATTTTGAATAATGCATTCTAATTTCCTTGTAGGAATCACGTTCCTGCCTACTCTAGTATATAGTACGAAAGCTTAGATAGATAGATAGATAGATAGATAATTCTTTATTGTACACCAATAAATTTACATTAGGACAATGGCAAGGCCTTATCGCTGGAAGCGATTTCTTCCAGGCAGCCTTGGGATGGACAGTAATGTAACAGAACAGTATATAGATATGGTGTAGTTATCCCGAGGAGGGCCAGACCGAGAGGTTCGGTCTAGCACTACGACCCACAGACGGCGTGAGGTTTAGTCGGTTCGAGTCCAACATAACCTCCCCCTCCGGCTCCGGGGGGGGGGGGGGGGGTATCCGTGGGGATTTCCCGCACGTAAAAAAAGGTGTAGTTATCAAATAAATTAAACTAAAACAACTTTAGCCCTAACTTTAAAAAAATAATCTGCATCTTGTTAAGAAGCTGAATTTTATTACCAAGCGGCAGAAGTTCTTAAACTGTCTCAAACTTCTCAACTTTTGGTTGTATTAATTAGAGGGTCAATTGATGAGGTAGTTAGAATTTTATGCTAGGCGTGGAAAGGTAATTTCCAAGGGTCTGATTTAAATTCCATGGCGAATACAATGAAACCCACCTCGACTGTAATATCTGACCTGTGATGGTGAAACCAGTACTGTACCTCTGGACATACGTATGTAGGCACTAACATCTTCAACTAAACACTTAATCGGACTAATATCCCTTTTTCAACCGACGAAAAAATAAAAACGGAGTAGGTTCTCAAATAATTCTTTTTTAAAAATTATATTACTATTTCAGATAATTCATCCTCTAATATAAATGGAAAACTGTGAGTGGATCCCAAAGAAAAAAGGCTACTATATAAATAGTTAAAAGTGCTAAAAATTTGACCTGTGGTTTGATGTCCAAAAAAATACTTAAAATTATATTAATATTTTAGATCATTCATCCTCTAATAGAAATGGAAAACTGTGAGTGGATCCCAAAGAAAAAAGGCTACTATATTAGTAGCTAAAAGTTCTAAAAACTTGCTCTGTGGTTTGATGCCCACAAAATATACATTTTCTCGCTCCGATTAAAGCTCCTTGGACAGTATAAGAATCACGTCTGTTGTTAATGTTACGGATAGTATACCACTACCAATTTATCAATGCTCTCTAGCTAGTCAATACTGTGTAGATCTTTCCGAGAAATGGAAACTGTTATTCAATTGTACCTAGTGTACAATGACATGTCCAATTCCATGAATGCCAGATTCGTCGAAACTATGGAAATTGACCCTATTTGTGACAAGATATGCCCCATCCCTGTTAACTGTTTAGTATTATATAGTATTAAGTCTTCGTCCCAATTACTACGTTCCCAGAAGTGTATACATGTATGTAGCCTGTTTCAGTTTAAATTTGTTTGTTGTTTGCAGCTAATTTCCGTAGAATGAATATATTTCCTTTGCTAAGGTTTTCTAGCTAGCTAGTTTGTATAAAGTACTTTTACCCCTTATTGAAAAATCGCAAAACGTTATAGTTTGTGTACAATAGTAGTGGAGCCATCGATGCTAAATCAGAATTTAGTCAAGCGTCATAGCAGGAGCCAACAATGCTAAATTGGAATTTAGTCAAGCGTCATAGAGACCTATTGGGTTGCAAAGCTTACAAGTTAGGACAATCCGTGTGACTGCCATGAAATGTGTAATCGAAATGGATGATTAGCTGTATGGCAGTACCATGAAATACGTTTATTCTGCCATCGTGCCCGAAGATGGTAGTATGACACTTCATTCGGTATAAACCCTATAGAAAGAAATTCGAAATATTTCTTACAGGGTGTAGTCAATTAACAGGCTAAATGTATATGCAACAAAAAAATATATACAAATAATATATAATAATTATATAAAAATGCATATACATCTTTTGTTAGTGTTTCTTGTGAGATCGAAGTCTGGAAGTTTCCGAGTAGCTCCGTACAGGTTGGCTTCTAGTTTATATCTGCTCATAAACGTTTGATAGATCAATCATCTAGCTACCGATACATAAATATATATCTTTCATAAACTCAACCTTGAATTTCCAACAAACATGCTCAATCGCGCGGCACGGTTTGTCAATGAATTTGCCGAAACTACTTCAATATCGATTGTTGTCATGCCTCACTGATCCGTTTGTGCATTGATAATGAATTCTTCTTAAAATATCGCAGTTACATTTACAATACTGTGGAGCTGCTCATTGATTACATTATCAAAGGTTCAACTAAAAAAAATCGCG
This sequence comes from Eilema caniola, assembly GCA_949126895.1. Classification (NCBI taxonomy): domain Eukaryota; kingdom Metazoa; phylum Arthropoda; class Insecta; order Lepidoptera; family Erebidae; genus Eilema; species Eilema caniola. The sequence goes on along the minus strand of OX421469.1, from coordinate 4,144,900 downwards.
CTCGTGTCAACTTCAGTCACAAATGTGTATTATTTGAACTTACAGTAGATAGTATTTTTATGTCACATGGAAGTATTGTGATGACTTTTCGACTAAATTTCAGCAGCCAACTGTTGGTAATTTAAATTTACACGCAAAGTAAATATCCCGAATTGGACTTGATCCCATTACACAATTGCTATGATATAATGTTAAACATTTTCGTACCCTTGAGAGCAATTTATGCTGTCGGCTTCGGTTGCCAGTTGTTTCTATGGTAGTTGTTACGCGGGTAGTTGGAGCCCTCAAAAGTCGGACAGGTCTAACTATAGAACATTGATATTGCCCATTGGTTGTGGAGGTCAGATGGCAGACATTCCGAAGTTCAGCCGCACCACAGTATGATCAAGCCAATCCATACGGTGTTGGGAAAACATATCGGTATCGGACGACGATAGCTGACAGCCGATAGCGGACAACACAGCAGCGTCGAAATCGGGCCGGACAATGGGAAATACAAATCCATATTTCATAGATTTTACATCACCGATATCGAATCGTCGTCCGACACCGATATCGGATCGGACAATGTGGAAACGCTCTTATAAATGGGCCGCAAAATCTCCAATATTCACAACAAGTACAAAGAACAAGTGAGCAATTTAGTTCTCTCTACATTTCAGTGCATATGTAATAACGTATTGATAATTTGATATGGTTATTGTCCTGAACGGAGTGTGGCGATTTTTCAAGTTGGAGCAGCGGTGTCTAATATTCAAGACACAAATTCGAAATGTGGAATACTGTTCGTATCTTTGGGATGGCTCCGCAAAGTACTTTTCAATGTACTTATCATTGATTAATTAAAGAAGATTGGCTCTGACAGATATATTTTCAGTCAAAACGGAAATATTTCAGAAAGTTTTTAACTTATGATTTATGTTCAGTAACAATCGTAAGGAATATTTTTCTTTTAAATATCCATCATATACCTTTGCTGTCTATTTTACAGTTCGTTACTGCTTGGACCCTTCGGATCCCTGAATCATGATCGTTAGACTTAATAGATTCAACTTTGCTAATATTATTCTTCAGTTTCTTTTTTACTTCTTTAACACGTTTTATATTTCCGTCAATTGACACTATCTATGTAAAAAAATTATAAATTTATTTTCCTGACTGTTAAAAAAATATACACGTGAATTGGAAAATTGGAAAATATACTGTAATCTGAATATTGTAATCATTATAAATGGGAAAGTGGGTCCGTCTTTCACGCCTAAACCACTGAACCGATTTTCATGAAATTTAGTATAGGGGTAAATTAGATCTTGAGAAAGGACATAGCGTACGTTAGGTCGCGATGACACACATCTACGCGGACGGAGCCACGGGAAAAAGCTAGTGATAGTATAAATGTGAAAGTTTGTGAAGATGTTTGTATGTTTTGATGATTGTTATTAAATCACGCTACAGATAGGTTACGTTTTATCCCGGCAATAGGTTCCCATGGGCAGCAGGCATGGGACCAAAATTTCAGCATCACCTAGTCAGAGCTATAATTTTCTCCCATTCCAAACTGAGGATTACCAGTTTTTGTTATTCTTCTTCAAAATCTTGAATACTTACGTTGATTTGAAATCCGCCTCCACTATTTCTTTTTCTTTTGACATCTTAATACCTGAAAGAAAAATACAACCTGTTTTTAAAAAAAGCTTAACTTTTTATTATTCATATTATAAAGCTGAGTTTACTTGTTTGAACAGGCTATCTTGAACTACTGGTTCTAAATCTTTCATTAATATTATTTTATACCTATGAAGTCAAAGTCAAAGATATTTACTCAATTTAGAACAACATGGTTGTTTCTTACTGACTTCAATAATAATGCTACTTAACCTAAGTTTACCACCGCTTCCAAGGCGCTGGTGGAGAAGAAACGGCGCAACAAACTCCACTGTGGCATTTTTTAAGATGTGTACTTACAATATTTATATCCTTGAGGCTAAATGTGGACGAATCTACATTTGTCCCGTGTCCGAATGAACAAAAGTATATAAAAAGAACTTTATAATAAAATAAGTGAAATATAGCAAAAAATTTCACATTCCTAGTTAGGAGGTTCCTGCAACATGCTTTATAATAGTCCGATATATCCAGGAAGGTAATACTATGCTTCTCGGATGGAGCAGTGTGCTTTAGCTAATAGGGAATATGTATACAAAAAAATTGAAATACGCTGAAAATGCACTGATACTTGGGGCACACTAAAAGTTTTGGACTTCTTGCTAATCGAAACTTTTTGAATTTCGATTGTAATATTTTTTGAAATGTTGCAACTTCTTGGTAATAAAAAATATTAGTGGCAAATCACACATTGAAATTCTACGTACGCAACGAAAATGGAATTTAGTCGAAAAGATTTTAGAGCGATGATTTTTATGATTTTAAAAGTTCTCTCCCTACCCAAGACTGTGCCGCTCGTCTTCACAATGCTTTTGGGAGAGACGCAACTAATTTGAGCATCGCGAGGCGATGGTTCACTGAATTTGAGAGAGATCTGGTTTCTTTAAATGACGAATTTCGTAAAGGGCGGCCTTCACTGCCGTCAACGAAAGTAATGTGGCTACTATTAAGCGGATAATTGAAGGAAATCTGCGGTTTAGCTATGAGACAATTCGAGGACTACTGGGGATTGGTATGAGCCAAGTTCAGAAAATTTTACAAGAGGAATTGAAAGTTCGGAATCTTTGATATCGTTAGATCCCTCATGAACTGACAGCGGAGTAAAAGCGGGCTCGCGTGGAATGCTGCTCATGAAGTACGACCATGGATATTCTAATGCTGTTTATGAGATTGTCACAGGAGACGAAACGATTGATTGTTTTGAACCAGTAGACGGCAGCAGTATATGACCAAACAACAATAACCATCTGGCCCCTTATTCCAAAACCACTGTCAAAAGCGCAGGCGGCATCCCCATTGCCACTAAATGTATGGGCGTGTTTAATGTCAAAATTTTAGATACCTCTCGTTTGATTTTTAAAAAGTTATTGATGTCATTTTACTCATTAGGTAACGTAATTTTATTTAATTATATTTTACACATCGCCGATGGAACAGCAGGCATTCTATACAATCCCTAGGCAAATTATGTAATGGACAATAATATTCATAACATTTCCTACACTACCTGATACAGCCCGATATTCTATACAATGTGTCTCATCTGCATTATACACATTGCCGGGAATTTATACATCCGTTAAAACAGAATTATCGTTGTCGTACGTAACTAGCATGTATGTCCATACACTTCATATAAAAAAATACATTCTACATAGTGTTACTATGTTTTCATATCGTTTTAACTTCGAACCCGCCGCAGCCTTTATTTCATCTCATACAAAAAAATTGTAAGAACTATTTCAACAATTTCAACTAGTTTGTGATCACTTTGGAAGCACAATGGGTAGGGCTTGAATGAATAATACATGCACACCTACGGGTGTAAGGCGTGGGTTCACTCAGTTTGCACACTGGGGTTAAAATGGATGGCCATTTCTAACATCAGCGGCCGCGGATAAGTATAAGTTTTACAATATTGAACTCATGTATTGTAAGGTTAAGTACAATGATAACAATGTAGAATCTCCTACACCGAACATCTCAATGTCATTGTTTTTTAGGTATTTGTGATTATTTTTTCTTTTCATAATTTATTAATTTCTTCTGACAGAAAATTAGCAGAAAATAAGTGATAGGTTCTATGATTAGCGCTATATTATAGGTATGGTATGTTCTTTTTTATCTTTTTCTATGTACCTATATAACGAAGAAAGAAAAAAAGAAAATGTTTTCACTTCTGCCGGCACCCCCAGAGTGCAACCCGTCTTTTTTTAATTTTTTCCATTGTTTATAAATAAAATCCATATCCATATATATATAAAATATATATGGATATGGATTTTATATATATAAAATCCATATCCTAATATTATAAATGCGAAAGTAACTCTGTCTGTCTGTCTGTATGTTACGCTTTCACGCCTAAACCACTGAACCGATCTTGATGAAATTTGGTATAGGTGTAGATTAGACCTTGAGAAAGGACATAGGCTATGTTTAGTTGCGATAACCGACATACACACGGGCGAAGCCGCGGGCAAAAGCTAGTAATAAATAAATAACTCTTTACCAAGGACATAGACAACAAATCATGGTATAGTTTATGTGGTATACAATTGGCGGTCTTATCACACTCAGTTGCGTTTATCTATATATTTCAGTACCTACTAAGAAATATTATGTATGTTATCTACCATTTTTTTTGTATTTTCATTAACATTAAACATAAAACTTAAATAAGTAAGATACAAAAGGTGACACTGACTGGTACTAAGATTAGGGTTAATTAGATACTTGCTATTGTAAGCGGTTCTTAGTAGGTCTCTTACCAGGGTCTAATTTATCGAAGCCAAAAATTTACTTGATGCATGCTAAAATAAGCGTTATGTACTTGTTTACAATAATTACTTTTACTTGTTTACGTTAATCAGTAATACATTTTGGTGTTCGAAATATTTATGAGTGAGTAAGTAAAAACAAACCAAATCCTTGATAATTAGAAAGTTCACTAAACTTTTTGTCCGCTTTGTTAAAATCGTCATTGTCTACACAAACTTTTTTAATGAAAGCAAATCTTTTAGACGTTACCTTGACTCCGTCTTTTTATTCAATCTCATAACTTAGTGTCGTAAATAATACGTTAATATTCTAGGACAATATTCTTCACATTAGGAAGACCTAAAGAAAGCATAGCTTAACTTACTTGTAACATATGTTTTAGATATATAACAATTTTTAAATACACTATACGTGTGAAAATATCCATATTAATCCATCCAATAAATATTTGCACTGACCGGTTATCAAACTAACAACTTCAACTTAGCGGTCGTAAGCTTTATCGCTACGCCACAGAGGTTTGGGTCAGCCGGGGTGCGAGTGATATGTCGCATGACAACCTCACCTTCAGCCTAGCACTACGACCCAGAGACGGCGTGCGGTTTGGTCGGTTCGAGTCCAACATAACCTCCTCCTCCGGTTAGGAGGGGTGGGTATCCGTAGGGATGTCTCGCAGGGAAAAAAAAACAACTCCGCTACAGAGGTAGTTGTGTTAGTCTATGGTATAGATGAGCGGAACTAATTTCATCTAGCACCAAGCAGTTTGACACCCATTTTCTTTGCCATACTACAAAAACATAAAAATCTTAATCATATTGGAAAATCTTCCTACAAACACAGGTCCCTAATTGGGCCTAGAAAAAGAATCTATAGTGAGAAACACCTCTAAAGATATTAATTGTTCACTGCAATCCTACTTATTATAAACGCGAAATTTTGTAAGTGTGGATGGATGGGTGTTTGTTACTCTTTCACGTAAATACTACTGAATGGATTGTAATGAAACTTTACAATAATATACCTAGCTTATACATCAGAAAATCACTTAGGCTACAATTTATAACGATGACCAATATTATAGCGAAAACCGACATCCACGCGGGCGGGGCCGCGGGCAAAAACTAGTCATTAAAATGGTGGCCTTCACTGTGTATCTCTCAATATTTCGTTTCTTACCCTCAATAAAGAGTTGAAGTCGTTTTGAAATACCCTATATTGTGCAACAATCTAACAATAACATTATTCAAACACATAAATTCACGTAGCATATCACAAGAATAAATATACAGAAAATATATTTTTTTACCTGACTATTTCAACAATAAAATGAGCTATATCACTGTACGTAACATTGGTTACACAACAACACCTCCGTACACAAATTGATGTGTTCGACAGATCAACTTACTATCACTACCATGACATATCTAAATATCTCCCGCGAACCTCTAATCTCAATATATATCTATCAAAGCTTATCTTTTATAACTTAAGAGTAGTGCATAAACATGGTATTTTATATATTGTATAGTTCCCGGCATAAATTTTAAGCCCAAGCTGCAAGAGAAACGAGGCGTGGATTGGTCTGAAATAGTTGTAGTAGTTCAACCAAATCACAGCTTGAAGCAGTTGAGACAATAGACAATCGAGCCAAGAGGCTCATTAATAACGATGCTCTAGTCGGGAATAAGCTTCAGGACCTAATAGTGGTACCAGCAACAGTGTTCTCAATTTAAAAGTCAAACTTAAAAAACACCCGTTAGTTAGTACATTCATACAATATTGGTCTTCCTTATCCATACTAATATTATAAATGCGAAAGTAACTCTGTCTGTCTGTCTGTCTGTCTGTCTGTCTGTCTGTCTGTCTGTCTGTATGTTACGCTTTCACGCCTAAACCACTGAACCGATCTTGATGAAATTTGGTACAGTGGTATATTAGAGCTTGAGAACGGACATAGGCTACCTTTTATCACGGGAAAGGGGGTTTAAGGAGGGGAAATAGGGGATGAAAGTTTTTATGAAAGTTTGTCATTTCTGAAGATATCTTAATGAAATTTAGTACAGAGGTAGATTAGAGCTTGGGAATGGACATAGGCTACTTCTTATCGCGAAAAGGGGGGTAGAAGGGGGGGCCTAGGGCCTTGGGATGAAAGTTTGTCATTTTTGAAGATTTCTTGATGAAATTTAGTACAGAGATAGTTTAGAGCTTGGAAACGGATTTAGGCTACCGTTTATCGCGAAAAGGGGGGTAGAAGGGGGGCGGACTAGGGCCTTGGTATGAAAGTTTGTCATTTTTGAAGATTTCTTGATGAAATTTGGTACAGAGATAGGTTAGAGCTTGGAAACGGATATAGGCTACCTTTTATCGCGAAAAGGGGGGTAGAAGGGGGCGGACTAGGGCCTTGGTATGAAAGTTTGTCATTTTTGAAGATTTCTTGATGAAATTTGGTACAGAGATAGTTTAGAGCTTGGGAATGGACATAAGCTACCTTTTATCGCGAAAAGGGGGGAAGAAGGGGGGGCCAAGGCCATGGGATAAAAGTTTATCGTTTTACAAGATTTCCAGATGAAATTTGGTACAGAGATAGTTTAGAGCTTGGGAACGGACATAGGCTACTTTTTGTCGTGAAAAGGGGGGTAGAAGGGGGGCGGACTAGGGCCTTGGTATGAAAGTTTGTCATTTTGAAGATTTCTTGATGAAATTTGGTAGAGATAGTTTAGAGCTTGGGAACGGACATAAGCTACCTTTTATCGCGAAAAGGGGGGAAGAAGGGGGGGACCAGGGCTATGGGATAAAAGTTTATCGTTTTGGAAGATTTCCTGATGAAATTTGGTACAGAGATAGTTTAAAGCTTGGGAATGGACATAGGCTACCTTTTATCGCGAAAAGGGGGTAAGAAGGGGGGGGGGCTAGGGCCTTGGGATGAAAGTTTGTCCTTTTTGAAGATTTCCTGATGAAATTTGGTACAGAGATAGTTCAGAGCTTGGGAACGGACATCTATAGGCTACTTTTTACCGCGAAAAGGGGGGTAGAAGGGGGAACTAGGGCCTTGGGATGAAAGTTTATCATTTTTGAAGATTTCTTGATGAAATTTGGTACAGAGATAGTTTAGAGCTTGGAAACGAATATAGGCTACCTTTTATCGCGAAAAGAGGGGTAGAAGGGGGCGGACTAGGGCTTTGGTATGAAAGTATGTCATTTTTGAAGATTTCTTGATGAAATTTGGTACAGAGATAGTTTAGAGCTTGGGAACGGACATAGGCTACCTTTTATCGCGAAAAGGGGGGTAGAAGGGGGGACTAGGGCCTTGGGAATAAAGTTTGTAATTTTTGAAGATTTCCTGATGACATTTAGTACAGAGATAGTTTAGAGCTTGGAAACGGACATAGGCTACCTTTTATCGCAAAAAGGGGTAGAAGGGGGGGGGGGGCATATGGCTATGGGATGAAAGTTTGTCTTTTTTGAAGATATCCTGATGAATTAAAGCTTGGGAACGAACATAGGCTACCTTTTGTCGCGAAATGATGAGGATAAAATGGGGGGGGAAGTATAGTGGTTGAAAGTTTGCCAGTTTTGAAGACAGCCTGATGATATATTTGGTACAAAGATGGATTGAAGCTTGGAAACGAACATAGGCTATCTATTGACGCGAAAATGGAGGCATGGGGGAGGTAATAAGGTTTGAAAGTTTGACAGTTTTGAAGATATCCTATTGAAATCTGGTACAGGGATTAATTAGACCTTGGTAACGGACATATGCTACCTTTTATCGCGAATAATGTGGTAAAAGAGTGGGGGAGGGATAAGGACTGGATAGTTAGTATCAAATGGTGAAATTTGGTACTGAGATGGATTAAAGCTCGAAAATGGACATAGGTTACCTTTTATTGCGAAAAAAGGAGTTGAAGGGGTGGAATAGGGCAAGGGTATATAAGTTTGACAATTTTGAAGACATCTTGATGAAATTGGTATAGAGATGGATTAGAGGTTATAAATGGACATAGGCTAGAGAAGGGGAATAGGGCTATGGGATTAAAGTTTCTAATTTTTCATTGGCACAAAAAAGGGGATGAATATGGCATAAATAGTGAGAATTTCTTTTAAGATGTCCTCATGAAATTTGGTACAAAGGTGAATAAGAGCTTCGGAACGGACATAGTCGAGTAACGAACCAAATATAGAAGCGAGTGGAGAGGCGAGTGGAGATTGTTATAGGGACGAGTGGATAGGCGTGTAAAGATCGAAATTCGAGTAGAGTCGACTACAGGGGCGAGTAGATATGCAACTAGAGAGCCAAAAAGAATGCAGTAAAGGGTTGAGTAGAAAGGTGAATAGGGAGGAGAGTGGAAAGATGAATGTAGTGGCGAGTGGAGAACGAATAGAGAGTTGAGTAAAGGTGCGAGTAGAAAAGCGAGTGGGGAGAGTCAAGTAGAGAGGCGAAAAGAGAATCGAATGGATGGGCAAGTAGAGAGGCCAATGGAAAGGCGAGTTTAGAGAAGAGTACAAAGTCGAGTAGAGAGGGGAACAGAAGTCAATAGAGAGTCGAGTATAAATTCAAGTATAGAGGCGAGTTGAAAGTCGAGTAGAGAGTCGAATATAGAGGCGAGTAGAAAGTCGAGAACAGAGGTGAGTACATAGTCCAGGACAGAGTTGAGTAGAGAGGCGAATTTAATGCTCAATAGCGTCGGATCAACACTAAGCGATAACCGACATCCACGCGGGCGGAGCCGCGGGCAACAGCTAGTTATGACATATACGTGGTTAATTATTGTACTTGACTTGACAAGGATTATCCCAAGTGAGTGTTCCATTTCAAATAAAATGAAAATTCTCCCAGGGTTAGGTTTAAATAAGGACAGGTCCAACGTCCCATATCCTACTTCAAACCTCGCAAAAGACCGAATGTTTTTCGTATAAAAAAGATAATGGTCGCGGCGAAAAGAGACATAAACACGTTATCTCTGAATCAAATATTGAGTTCTTTTAGAATTTGCTAACGTATATATATATGTTGCAGCCAACTAGCTTCATCATAACAGCCATACACAGTCCACTGCTGAACATAGGCCCTTTCATAGACTTCCAGAATGACCGATCTAAAGCAGCCCGCATCTAGCGCTTCCTAGCTTAATTAGCCATTAATCCGCCGAACATCATTTGGGCCGTTAATGGAATAGTGCAGTTTAGTTAACAGCCTAACCGATAAATTGGCTGATTAAGCTAGTTGGCTGCCACATATACATATTATATTATTCGTCGGTAGATGTATGGCCACTGTGGTCGGATCCCTACATATTACAGTTGCTTGCACCCTGGTGTTTACGTCGAGCAAAACATAACCACCCCCGCTGCCTAGTGGGGAGGTATCCGTGGGCATTCCCACCAGAAAAGTGACAAAAGGAAAAAAAACAAACCAGTGAAAAAAGAAACCTACCTAGTTTTATTTTATAAGTGTCATAAAGATGATCCATCATCGTGATCAGGCACTTTTACCACTAGCATTGCTTTTCGATCATTATGTCAAAACATATGATGCAGCTACTTATAAGATCTATTTTTACAGTAACTGGTATCAGTGAGGTGGTATGAAATAGCATATTATGCTTCAGTAGCTATACAATTCATGTGTTGCATTCCAACATCTCGATGTATTTCAATACCTCTTTAGTTAGCAATGCATTGGAATTATAGCCAGTAACCACTTAAGTAAAAGCCAATAAAACCAAAACATAGAAAGGCAGAACAAGAGAACAGACCATGGGCTCCATATTATAAGCTTTAATGCAACCGGGACTAACATAGTGATGATGATTATTAACAAGAAATCAATAATGTATGACCTACATTGTTTCTCAAGCCTTCATTGAAAAACAGCTGTCTATTTTGTCAATGATTTGGATGATAACTGATATACTGAGAGATAAGAGTCAAGTGATTTGATATGAAAATTTAAGAGTGAAGATGTTTAACATAAAGCAGGAGTTATTACTGTACTTGTACTTCTAACTGACTTCATTGATAAGAAAAGTTATATAGGTTAGACTCATATTCTCAATCAAGGTGAAGTACCTACTTCAGTCATATGTGAGGCCTTCAGTCATATTTGAGGCTTTCAGTTATATTTGAGGCCTTCAAGTGTTTTCGTCCAAAAATATCTGACGATTTTTCAATTGAGTCTATATCATCATCTTTTTAGCCTTATTACTGATTGCATCCAAGGTTTTGACCTCAAAATCTGAGGCTACCTTAATGTTACTGTTCCTTTTAGTTGACTTATATGGCTTTCATGAATGCGACTTTCCAGCCTCGATAGAAAAGGCTGTGCCAGTACTGTCAAATGAGACAAAATTTCAACTATACAACCACTCATTCAACATCGTTAGAGCTGCTATATATAGGATGAATATCATTGATTTTTATATTGAAGGACTATTGGTGGTAACCTAGTAACAATAAAATGAAGAAAATAATATTTTTCGTGAGTCATTCACTAAGTAATCTCAATTATTTTCTTACATTTCAGTTGTATACAATATCTCATGTTTACAACCAAAATGACTTGTGCTTGAAAGATAGAAGCCCTTTGCTCTCGAAGATTTTGCAATGCATGGAGATTACAAGAAGTATGGTTAGTTGCAATGTTAGATTTTGTTCCTCGTCATCATCCACACTTCAGCTTCCCAATGGTTGGAGGATGTTTCATTATAAGCTTATCGATTCGCAGTAGCCACTTTAGGATTCGTGTAGTGACGGGGAAAGAATACAAGTATCACCGTCCCACCTCGTTTAAAGGGTTTAAGACGTAATCAACAGAAAAATACGTAGATGATATCATTGTGAGAGCAGAAAATTAGGAAATTAAACTATGTACAGTCGACAAAGGTGATACGGTCACATCTTTACATATAACTTCTTTGTCGACTGTACCAACCCGTCCAGCCAGTGTGCGAACAGAAGAAGAAGAATTGAAAAGGCATATGATCAAGGGGAGGCTATTTTTTTTATACCACTTAGGTGGCAGATTAGCACACGACCCACCTGATGGAAAATGGTAACTGTGGCCTATGGACGTGTACAACACAAGTGGCGTCACACTCGCTCTGAAGACCCCGTTAGAACAGAGATTTTCTGTGCCGTCAGTGTAGAAGATAAAGCAAGATAAGCCTTTGTTCTTCCCATTGACAGCACAAAAACTCTCGGGTGAGCCCTCTTATTGGTTGAATATCATATAGCTAGTTACAGTTTGCAAAATATTTAGGTTAAAAAAGGTTTTTAAGTCACACAGAAGGATAGAGTAGTTTAAAAAATATTTGTTGCGTATATTTATAACGTTTTCGTACATCTGCAACGTATTTTTAATGAAAAATTTCGATCCGTATTAACTTATTGAAATTACGTTATGAATACCTCAATGAGTATGCCGGGATATTAACATCACGAATAATTTAATTAAATTGGTACTTGTATGTTAATAGACTGCCTGTGACGGAGTGCGATGATGCGTTATTGAATTCCATACAAACCTTACCTTTAATTGTCACTAGTTTAGATGTACTACGTCAGAGAATAGATAATAGTACAACGTAACTACGTACTAAATAATCTTTTGTAAAATACTGTTCAATTTTGGAAAGAATACATTTCTAGAAAGTAAATAAGTAATAATCGATCTAGCATCTACCGACATTCTTATGAACTATCGGAACCAAGGAATGATTTTTCAATCATTTTTAAACATTGATTTTTGAGTACCATATAATTTGAATTAAAGTTTTAAGCAGTTTTCATGCTAAACATTCAAATCTAATTCCACTCCACTGTCGTCTCAAAGACAGATATAGAAGGAGAAGTATGAATTGGTTAGGGCGGGAAGTTTGGTAGCTTAGTGGTCAAAGCATTGCCCTTGTAAGGCAAAGATTGCGGGTTCAAACCCTGGCCAGACCTATTCAATTTTTTCTCTTTAATTATATTTCAATAATTAGCATGAAAAATGCTTAAAAATTTAATTCAAATTATATGGGCGGAGTACTCAAAAATCATTGTTTAAATATGATTGAAAAGTCATTCCTTGGTTCCAATTAATTTAATTAAGTAAAGAAATATCTTACTTAATTTAATTGTGGTATTGCATCAAGAGGTAGAATTTTATAGTAAAATTGAACTATGTTAAGTTCTGAAAGCAAAAGAGATGATATTGCAGTTTATTTCGACGATAACATTTGATGAAATCCGCCCCTAGTACTCCAATACTCGTTGTCTAGAACTTGGGTGCGACATTCAGTCATTAGATACTATACCTATAGTTATAACCTTCGCTGAAATACAAGCAACAAGCTGAGAAACTTCTATCGCAATCAGATGATAACGATCATCTATTTGTGATAGAACTTCCTCAGCTTATTATGTTTGTTTGGCAGCAGATAAAATACAAACGAGGAAATGTTGTTATTTATAATTGCTTAATTTATAAATGCTAGTGTCCCGGGCCGCGGCTTTGTACGGAAATAAAATCGTAAAACTGTCTATGGCATTACAGTGCTATTTACCAGACGAACGATGAGATATTGAACGTTAACAAAACAAAAACAGTATGCAAAGATTTTGTTAATTTAATAAAAATCTCGCCCACGAAGTGCTCCGTAGCAGCAAGTAATATAGTATAAATGTTCTTGTAGTTCGTTGTAACTTTGATCGATGTTTTAATAATTTGAGTTGATTGAAATTAAAGGTAAATTGCGGTTTACGATTTATGACGTATTAAAACAACTACTTATTAGATCTAGTTCAAAACAATTATTTTATTTTCGGTGGAAGTTTACATAGTAATGTACTTCATATATATAGTATTTAGTTTCATTATTCTCTTATTGTAGAAGTTACAGGGCACACATTTTACCACTTTCGAAGTGTGTCTCGCGCAAACGATTCAGTTCAGAAAAAAAAATTTAGAAACCTCAATATCATTTTTGAAGACCGATAGTATGGGTAGTATGGGTTAGATAAAAAAAAAATGAGTTTCAGTTCTATGTATGGGGAATTCGAAAAAAAAAAAAATTTTTGGGTAGTAATGTAAGAAATTGTGGATAATGTGTCTGTATATTCATAGCAAGATGAATTTATTGAATATAGCAACACCACAGATGATAACGACGTCTGATTAGTTCAATATCAAAGTAATATTTTACTGGGGAAGAATGGACATGATTGTCTATAGTCTATTCTATCAATTTCAAGCCAGAGAACACAAAAAAATATAATATTGTCCAACACAAAGGGAGGATCCTCCGACGAGGCAAGGTGATCACGCCTGGCGGGCCGCGGCCCAACGATTGTCGTTGGGATGTTGTATATGTATTGTACCAGCGCAGGAACTTCACTTTCGCGATGCAGGATTTGTAGTATCGTAGTAGTTCTACTTGATGTCGCTAGATGGCGCTGGGTACATGTGTTATCGCCACAATATAATGGCCACGCTGGTTAGCTCAAGGTAATGCACAGAATATTGTGACTGAAAACTACTCAGAATATACGGGATGTTCTAAACATGAACCAGTAACCTTCTGGAAGTGTGCCTTCGTTGAATCTACAAATACAAGTAGTGATCAATGTGTCCAAGGATAAAATACAAAACTGGCTTAGATATCTCGTAATAAACATACATAAAAAAAACATGGCGGTTGAATTGAGAACGTCCTCGTTTTTTGAAGCCGGTTAATAAAAATAAAAATAGACAACACATTTGTAGTTTTTGCTTTAAATTCAAGTTTTTTCGTTTGGAATCATGAACTATTGGAAAATTCGTCCATACAAGCCAATAAGCGATATCACCTCTATAACCTCAGTCTCATTTAGAACATTATATTATTGCTCACCAATTGCGATCGAACGTAAAATTTTAAGTTTGAGCAAGCTCTTTCTAAACTTTTGAAACTTTTTTTATCAATCAGTGTGGCTATTTTGTATGACATGCTTCCAAAAAACTGAGTGTCAGTTGTCAAGTATGTTTCTATAGGTTCAGGCACGAAGGCTTAATAACACAACAATGACAATGAAAACACCAAAATGAACGCAAAGTCCAAGTCCCTACTAACATCTAATACGTTACGAATATGACATTTTGAACGGCTCATAAATTATAACCAGCATTTTCATGCAAAAATGTGAAATTAGATGATGTACTCAAATGAAGCTTCATTTTATGATACTCAAAAAGTGGCCATTCTGCAATTTTTAATGAAATAGCACACATGATGATCAGTAAATCAACATACAATATGGTCTTTTTAGACCTGCAGCTCTTTCATTTGTTCTTACAAATCTTTTCTTAATTGCAATGGCCAAGAGTATTGACCAGTGAAAGCCGAAGTTCATCCATTATTATATTTATGTCTTTTAAAAATCAGCCTCTGTGGCGTGGCAGTAGTGAAGATGAATTTACGTTGGGGACGCGGGTTCGATTCCCGCTCATTGCAAATATCTGTATCTGGATATTTCCGTGCCTCAGAGAGCACGTTAAGCTGTCGGTCCGGGTTGCCAAACGACCATCTATAGCAGTCGTCACAGGTAGTTAGAGTCCTAAAAAGTTCGACTAATCTAACAACAGAACTTCGATATCGCCAATTGGTAGTAGAGGTCAGATCGAAGTCGCCTCACGGAAAATCCATCCGAGATTCAATGGGAAAGTGTCTGTTTGTTTGTCCGTCTTTCACATTTAAGCCACATAACCGATTTTGATGAAATTTGGTATAGGGGTAGATTAGATCTAGAGTTGCGATAGCCGACATCCATGCGGGCGAAGCCGCGGGCAAATGCTAGTATTTTATATTTTCCGTGAGGCGACTGACCATACCTGTGTTGTGAAAAGGCTCAGACAATTTTGTTATGATTTAAAAAAATAAAATAAAAACGTGGGTACATTCTTGTTTCTTAAAAAATGCAGATAGCATAACAATGGCTCCGTCACATCGTGGTACTGATATCATAGTTGAGAAGATCTGGCTGAACTTAAGTTTTAAACATAGTGTGATATGCATAGTGCCTGATGCAGATGTTTCTCACATTCACCGGCGATGATTAAACGGTGATTGTATGATTGTATGACATTGACACATTAAAATAGGCTTGTAAAAATTTGTGAAAAAAATTACAAATCAATGTTTACTCGTGACCAGTGAATGTGAGAAAAACACTCACACATTTTTTTGTGAGAATATACAGAAAATATTTAGTATGAGACCAAATTTAGGTCTCTCTCATTATATATAACACTAATCGTATATAATCATATCCTTTGTTCCAGATAATAACTCAATTATTATAGTAATAACTATGGGTAGTTACTTCGATAAACGTTGATACTAACCCGCCAGAAGCCGCGCCTCTTTTTGAGAAATGGGCAGTTGCGTTGGATCGAAAAGATCCAAATTCGAATGTACTATTTTCATTAACTTAATGAAAGATAGGGATTATTTGTAAATTATATAAATCCTGTCTATTTCATTTACAGTAAAAAAAATATCATTACTTTCATTATGTAGAGATAAAAGTAACATAAATCACGGAATTCCACAAATAACTCCTAATTCTTACTTTTTGCCATGTAGAATCTAGAAAATTACTTTAACTTTTATAAATATTCTAGAAATATTATTACTATTTTTATTTAAAAAAATAATGAACAAGTTTTTAAATAAAGGAAAAATATTAAAAAATAACCTAATTGTTTTAAATCACTCGCTTATTACAGATGTATGAATCATAGTTCAATGATCTTCAATTTCTGATGATTTTTCACCTTCAATGTATTCCTTTTGTATTTTTTTTCCATTCTTATGTCATTCAAATAATTTGGTGATATATTCACAAAGAACAAAACCAAAAACAATTTTGTCAAATCACCCCATGGGAACAGGCTGAGATGGGGTGTACGGATATTTTATAAGCTTACTTGAAGGTACATAGCGCGACAACGCCAATGAACTTATACTAAAGCAGTTATGGACCAAAAATTAGAACTCTGGGTCTTTTCGATCCTGCGCGATTACTCGCGGGTTAAAAATCAAGCATTTTAATCATTACCTGATTGCGGCCGAAAGGCGGATGATGTGTTTGACTTATATAGGTATACAGTATTAAATTTTGACTTCTTGTAACTATATCACTTGGTATTTTAATATATATCTTGACATATCAGCATAATATATCTTGACCCCAATTACGTCACAAAATATTTAGAGCACATTTTATAGCACGCCTTTTTTGTGTATTATTTGACGATAGGGATTTTCCGATTAGCACAAATCCAACACTCTGAGATTGTATCAAACCAATCCACGTGCGCCAAGGTCTCGATTTTATCGTGACTTGGGGTCAAAATGTAGTGCTAAGGTAAAGTAAAGGTTATTATTTATCCTGAAAGTGCAGATTTATTTGAATGATTAATTGAGGAAAGACCTTTGAATCAATGGCCAATGTTACAATTGTTTTCCCCTAACCTTGTTATGGTAAGGAAAAGTAGATTAAATGAATCTGTCATATTTTCACGACTCATCTACTACCTAGTTCTATCTATAAATAAGAGGAAACATAGCCTAACATATTTTTTTTAAAATAGGTTACGTTAATATGCTTCAGCTCACCTGAGGCTATAAGCTGAAGGCAAACTCTCAGGAAAAAGACATCTAGAATGTTACAATAGTGGTTCAACTGATGGCCTTGTCAGATGCCTATTCAAGCCTCGCTTAAAAGACCCGGGTATAGGAAGAAGGAAACAGCTGGTAAAGTATTCCAAACTTTACAATGCGGTGAAGAAATAAGTCGCCGAACCGCTTGGCTCCTGATTCAATATTCTGCACCACATACGGGTGACATTTAAACCCTGCACGTGTTGTCCGGTATAAGAAAAGGGAGGTAAGGACTATTAGAAAAGCTCATGGGAACATTCACCATGGTAGGGACGGTAAGAGAGTGCCTTGTATTTTGCCTTAAAACGAAAGAAAAAGAAAAACTTGTCATAAATACATAATCGTGTCATAATCTAATTGGAAATAAAGTCTGATTTAATTTGATTTGATTTGTGGTTCCCAGAATGCGAATTAACAAAATATTTGGATACATTATTTTTTATGATTGCAATACAGACAAAAACACTGAAACCATAGCAAACTGAACCGGTCTTATTACAAAACACGGACTAACTGTAAAACCAGGTTTAAATCGTCTTTAGACCATGGTCTAAATAAAATCATATTACAAAAAGCGTTTTAGTAGTAAACCATAGATCATCTTTGGTCTAAAGATAAACCTGCGTGACCCCTAGTTTAGCGTTGGTTTAAAGTGTAATCACAATAATCGCATACGTCAGAGTTGTCGTTTTTTAGGTTTTCATTATTTAGCTTGTGATTATTCGTACATATTTTTACTCGTAATATTAATGCAGTTGATGAAATGGATATCGAAGATATTATTATCGTGAAGTTACTGGACATACCACGCTTACCTAACAGAAATTTTCAAAACGTTTTATTATATGATTTGATAATTAGTGATTATTCTGAGGCTATGTCATATTTTGACTTACTTTTTCTTCAGAACTCCAACTTTCTGCTCTTCTTTTATTTTGTTGTTCCATCATAATTAACTTTACATACAACATTCAACTTATAGTATAAAATTTCGTAATTCGTTTCGAACATCGTGTAAAACTTCGTTCCGTTTCAATGCATACATCTTCCAATATTTTATAACAATGATTGCTAAATAAAGGCATGATAGTGATATTTTATTACTTAATAAAGAATAACTATTATCCATGAAGTTGCATTTAATGAAAATATATGTTTTAAATATATTTTTCACCAATTTTAGTAAATATTATTTTATCAATGACTTTAAAAAATTCTGCTTTCGGAGGATACGGAACGTTGCGATCGAATGGTGTCATAATGAACGAACAATATTTGTAGTAATCTGTGGTTTTTATTGAAACCAAGGTTTAAACCATGGTACTAAGTAGTCTACGGTTTATTCAGTTTTTGTAATAAGAAGAAGTTTAAACCATGGTCTAGAGATTAAGCCTAGACTTTATAGTTCGGGATTAAACCAGACTTAATTCTGTTTTTTGTAATAAGGCCGAACATGTTTATTTACACTCGTCCTGCATATTCACGCATACAAATAATTACAATCAGTGGGAATCGAACCGACGACTTGCGTATCTGACGAATGCTCTATTAATTCAATTACGAAGATAACAGACAATCGTGTAACCCACTTGACAGAAATTGGTTATTATTATGTGCGTATACTTGTGACACTCAAATGTCATTAACAAGTTCTTCGCGACCCAACTCAAGACCAGATTCAGCCTTCAATACCAGCAAGCTATTGACAAATATCTTACCTTTGTAATAGTGCTATAAATTATTTCAACGTCTACAGGATTTGTATTGCTGTCGAACCTATCTCTTCCTGTGGGTTTACTTTATTACCAATAGATAGTAAAAAATCTTTGAAAAGGGTCTTGACGATTTTTTTTTACGTGCGGGAAGGTTATGTCGGACTTGAACCGACTTAACCGCACGCCGTCTGTGGGTCGTTGTGCTAGGTCGAATGTGAGGTTGTCTCGCGACATATCCCTCGCACCCCGGCTGACCCAGGGCCATTCCTCTCGGTCTGGTCCTCTTCGGGAGGGGGAGGGGAGGGGGGGGTCCACGCGATCCCCGACTCGCCCCCGGTATGTGGGACGGGGCCTTGACGTTAGTATTCTCGTGTACGCGTGTAGATTCTGAGATATTCTACACAAGCCTCTTTGGCGTAGCGGTAGTGAACGCGACCGCTACACAGAAGACGCGGGTTCGATCCCCGCTCATTGCAAATATTGCACTGTGGCACTCCACGCGTACGAAGTCGCAGGCAGCCGCTAGTAATAATATAAATATAGTATAAATAGTAATAATAAATATAGTATTATAATCTATGGATAAGGAAAGACTGAGTTCTGAACAAACATAGATATGTACAAAATCTCAAGATTTAGACAAATATTAGCTATCGAATAGTTATTGAAATAAACTGGTACCTACTCTTAAAGATCCGTTTCGTCTTTTATTCTTCAAAATAAATTTTTAATTCAACTTACGAAATCCCGTTGAAGAGACTCCATTATAGTTTTTTAATTCAAAAGTCGATAATTTTTATTTGGTTTTTATGCAGCAAATTTGATATAATAACATAGTATGATGACTGGTTTATAATACTTCAATAATTTTTCTTGCATACATAGTTCTAGCATTACTAAAAGGTGAATAACCTGGTTCAATTCGTTATCAATACTTATAGCATTGTCGATCGTCCTTCGTTTCTGTAAATGTTGAGTTAGATCACTTTTCAATAGAGATTAATAATCCTAATTTAGAAAATAATATTTGATGAACATTTCTTGTTTTTTATACCACTTAGGTGACAGGTAAGCACACGGTCCACCTGATGAAAAGTGGCTACCGTGGCCATAGACGTGTGCGACACTAGGAAAGTCACACTAGTGGTTTTTTTTAACGTACGTAAATTCCCTCGGATACGCTCTCCCCCCTCCTCCTACACCGGATCATGTGAGGGTGATTATGTCGTACTCGAACCAACCAAAGCCGCATGGCCGTCTCGGGCCATCATTTGCCGGAAGTGAGGTAGCCTCAGGCATATTCCTCGCGCATCCCAAATGACTCAGGGCCAGACAAGGCCCCATCGCGTGTCGATATTTTTCCAGAAAAAAGGAGAGGGGTGCTCATTGCGACCTGCTTCTGCTAGAATAACAGGAGGCTCATGGACGGCGGAGGTCGTTTAATGACCTCCGGCACCAGAGTCGCCTCCGGTGATGCTATTTCTCGAGTATTACTTGTGTGCAGAAGGTCTCTGCACCATCACTGTGAGCAATGTGCTGAGCGAGAGAACTTCCCAGGACCACCCAGGCATGTGGTCAATGTGTGCAGCCCCGTATCCTCGTTTGGGTCACACTCTCTCAGACCTTGTTAGGTCAGCAGTACAACAGAAACTCTCTATGCTTGTAAGCATGGGGTCAGTCAAGCCATGGGTCAGTCGGGATGCGCGAGGGATGTTCCTGAGATTACCTCACTCCCGGCAACTGGTGGCCCGAGACGGCCCTGCGGTTTTGGTCGGTTCGAGTCCGACATAATTACCCCCACTAGCTCCAGCGGCAGGAGGAATCAAAGAGGATTTCCGCACGTTAAAAAAACCATAAGTGGGGCTCTCTCGCTCGTTGCACACATCCATGGCCACGGTAGCCACTTTTCATCAGGAGCGCCGTGGGCTTGTCTGCCACCTATGTAGTATAAAAAACAAGACATGTTCATAAAATATGTTTTTCCAAATTAGGATTATTGATCTGTATTGATAAATGACCTAACTGAACATATACAGAAGTGAAGGACGATCAACAATATGCAATAAATATTGATAACGAACCAGTTATTCATCTTTTAGTAATGCTAGAACTATGTATACAAGAAATATTATTGAAGTATTGTAAGCCGATGATTGTACTATGTTATTATATCAAATTTGCTGCATAAATAGGTACAGTAGCAGATTGAACAACAAATAAAAAAAGATCGATTTTTAAATTACAAAACTGAAATTGAGTCTCTTGAACAGAGTTTCGTATTTTGAATTATTAATTCCTTTTGAGGAATAAAAGAGGAAACGGATCTTTAAGAGTAGGTAGCGGTTTATTCCAATAACTGTTCGATAGCTAATATTTATCTTAATCTTGAGCTTCTGTATATGGTGTCTCTCACAGTAGGCATTCAGTCAATGTGTGCAGGCCCGTATCCTCATTTGAGTCTCACTCTCTCAGACCTTGTTATGTCAACAGCACAACAGAATATCTCTATGCTTACAAGTATATAGAGTGTCTGTGCCATCAGTGTAGAAGACAAGGCAGGGCAAAACTTTGTTGTTCTCACTGACAGCACAAAAAATTGAGGAGTCCGAGTAGGTACAATATTAACAACGCGCTCCCTGGGGTCACAGAGGCCGCAGTGCGTCACTCTTAAGGAGGGGGAAACGCCGCTGCCCAAGTCCGGTTTCGTTAAGGGTAAGTTAACATGTCTCAACGTGTCCATCTTGACGTTGTCGTTGATGAAAATGTTTGTGTGTACACCAAAGAATATGTGTATGAAACGTAATATCGTCCCTATTTCTAACAATAAAGAAGTTACTAAAATATTCAACTCCTTTCCTCTACCTAGTACTTTCTTTTCAATCCCTTTTTGTGTAAGAGATGACCTATAATTGATAACTCTGGTGTTGCGAACGTACAAGGCTCTCAATAGTCCCTCAATAACGGGTAATAACATTAAGAAATATTGAGTATTATTAATCTACTTAAATGTTTGTTTATCGTTCGCCCGTGAACGTGAAATCAGACGTTTCAAGAGCCGTGCACGATTGATTTTTATTCATCCATCAGTTCAATCGATAGTGATTTAATGAAGCATGCACTTAATCAGCTTTGATATATATTTTACTGTTCGCATCGAGACTAGGATCGACTGAATAAATTACAAATGGCTTAGACTTATGATGGTTGTAGATCGGATTTACAGTTGAATTTAAGTCTTCTATACTTAGGCTTTCTATCTTTTATACTAATACCACAGTATTGCTACCTATAAGCTTACCAGCAGTTCAACTTCTTAACGAACATAAAACTCAGTCAAGGGTCATGGTTGTCACAATAAAAAATACTTCAATCTTGTAGTGTGTACCTTCACACTCCATCATCAAAACAGCTCAATGAGACCAGATGGCTAAATTTCATCAAAATCAATTGACGATATCTGTTTTAAAATCAAATCCTAAGTTTTGACCCGAACAAACATAGTTACATACATGAAATATATTGCAAGTTAAAAAAAGGTTGTAATAAAAAAGCTTTCAAAGAATCGAGAAGATCCTCATTTTTGAAGTCCATTAAAAATGTTTTAGTTGGCAATAATACACCCTTTTCAGATTAGAGAGCGCAAACCCTGCTGCTCGCTTCCCTTGCACCCCTTATAGTACAAGTACCGAGTACCGAGTTGACCGACTGTATGGAATAATAAGACTATGCTAATTCCTATGTTAAGCGAACATTTCGGGTCCTTTGTGTCATTTGTTAGGTATTTGATTATCTTGCGTTTATTTATTTACTATTTTCATTCGGTGGAATGCATGTGATGAACCTATGAACTTAAATAAAATATTTCATAGAAACCCTGTCCTAATATAAACAAATATGAAAACTATCCATTTTGGTACAGTCATTCGGAAATTATGCATTTACTGTATTTCCAAATTTCCTCTTAGGTTAGGGAATTCGGACATCAGTCGCTTTCATCAAAGCCAAGATAAGCTAAATCAAGACAAAGATTCGGATATCAGATCCTGCAACAAGGTACAGCCTGTGGATGCAAGTCAAAACAGTTAAAAGTAAAATTGGAATGGGGATTAGCGCTCGGTTGATGATGATTTTCATAACCATATCACTAAGATCTCACTGTCTAGAAATGCGGACCTTGAGGTTCAAAGTACAACTCTGAATGCAACCGGAGCTAACGAGCAATGATGATGAAACATTGAATTATACCATCGAGAAAATAATTAGGCTAACTGAGGACCCGCATAAGTAGATTAAATATTTTTAGGTGTGGATTAGAATGAACCATTAGGAGTTTGCCTAATTTAAACATTTGTGCTTGTAATTAATCTTGTATGTTTTTTAAATTATAGTTTTCTATGTTAAAAATAGATCAAAAAAGTTCAATACTATTAAATGTTTAATAGTATTTCAAAAAAAGAGTGTAAATTTTGATAATTATGTTTCATATCTAGTTATTATTCCCAATAACAAAAATGTTTTCCTAAATTAATTAAAAAAATGTATTTGTTAAAAGGTCCAATTCACTGCGTAAACGTTCTTAGATCTTCAGGGAATATTTCAATACAAATATTTATTTTTATAGTAACTTATTATTTCTAATGATAATTTTTAACTAAGTTTGTGTCAAAATGTTGTATTTCGCACGTATCTTCCAGTAAGTTTAAAAATAAAATCAGAATATAAAAATAAAATTAAAGTAAACATACCTAGATAGTAAATCGAGAAAACAAAATCACACTAAAATAAACAAAAAACTACGGCCAAATAGACACTGATGATGCACGACACTCGAAAACTAACTAACCATCATCGGCGTCCGCGCAATCACGACTGTCCTAATACCATTATCACAATACAACCTACTTAGTGACCTCCAGTTAGTAAGAGCAACACAGCACACCTGTAGAATTGACTGATCAATGCTCAGATTAAATTATAAATCCATGTTGTTTGCGTGTTTTATATTCGCGCTACGATTATAATAATTATTACGGGTAAAATCAACGGTTGAAGCCTCTCAGAGGCTGCTATTTTCACTGAAACCTTTGTATACTGGTATAAGTTCGATGAATGACCTCCGTCGTCCATGAGCGCTGGCCTGGGGGTATCGGGTGGTCGCTTGTCACCCTCGCAGAAGCAGACCGCGGCCTCCCCGACCCGGGGACAAGTTTGGGACTCCGTGGTCCTCCCCCTCTGGCCCCGATAGGGTACCCGTGGGGCGCACATAAAAAAAGAGTTTACGTAAAAAATGCAGTTGATAAGAAAATCACTTTTCAATTAGGTACTTATGATGTTGTCGTCTGAGATTATTTCTATTTAAAGAGGTAAATTATTTTGTTTTCATCATTTTGTTAAAATCAACGATATAATTGAATTGTGAGTTCATTCATTATTCATAAAGGACCAGTGTGGTGAGCGTTCAACTGCTACTTCGGAGGTCGTAGGGTTCGGTTCTTAGTCAGTGCATGTACAGTTAACGACGGAATGATCTTGACTTCAAAGACTCAAATTTATCTCAAAACAAAGGTGCTAACATAAAATCAACTCCGCACA
Source organism: Eilema caniola (assembly GCA_949126895.1). Taxonomy (NCBI): domain Eukaryota; kingdom Metazoa; phylum Arthropoda; class Insecta; order Lepidoptera; family Erebidae; genus Eilema; species Eilema caniola. The sequence goes on along the minus strand of OX421469.1, from coordinate 4,120,461 downwards.
AAAAAATATCATAACAATGATTCAACAGGAAGGCGGATAATCAAGGCGTTAACATTATTTTGAATTTTGACTTTTTTCGTCAAGATCAATCTGATGTTGACTGCACACTGGACAGTCTTCTTCAATAAAGGAGATACGGTTGCATCTTTACATGCAACTTTATAAGAAAAAGTGCTGCTCTATGTGTATGAACCCTTGTCAAGGTTTTAGGGTATCACGCTCTGGGTGTACGAGACTCCAACAAGATCTTCCGGAACTCAACCTCATCTCATACTGACTCCCCAGTTCTGACAAAGCCGGCGCCCAATGCCAATAAGCCATACTCGATGCCTGGGGACATTAACCTCACTTAATGCATCACTCACTTTTGTCTTTTGATCGGACTTTCTTTCAAGACTAAGCGCGGTGCAATACGTGCCAGGATTTTCTGCGAAAAGTGACCCTTCGATGGCGACAGTCCAAGGCTATAAAAAGGTAAACGTAATTGATTTACCTGCCGTTCACCTTTCTTGCTACATCAACAAGAAACGGGAAACTCAATTTAACTCGCCGATAGTTCCCGTAAAAAGATGTTCCTACATAAGGTAGACAATTCTATCAAAGAATAGGTGTCAAAATTGAAGGACGTATGATGTGAAACTACAGAATCCTATACTTTCTATTAATATGTACTAGCTGACCCGGCGAACTTCGTACCGCCAATATTTTTCCGCCCGCGTGGCATCAGATCCCGTTCCCGCTGCACCCTCTACTATATTTAACATGTATTACACATATAAACCTTCCTCTTGAATCACTCTATCTATTAAAAAAAACCGCATAAAAACCCGTTGCGTAGTTTTAAAGATTTAAGCATACAAAGGGATATAGGGACAGAAAAAGCGACTTTGTTTTTTTATACTATGTAGTGATTAGAAACGTGAAATTTTGTGAAGATGTTTGTTATTCAATCACACTCTAATAAGTGTACGAATCTGGCTGGCATTTAGTGCATTTCTAGATTATAGTAAGCCGCAGCAACAACTAGTATTATTCTAAGGTAAGTAGTAAATGCAAATTAGTATTACATACATAATAATATATGCATGCTAATTATCAGGTTGAAATATTAGTCTGTTTGTCAAATAAAAAAAAATAGTAGATTAATATTAGTAATAGAAAGGAGAAAGGAACTTGTAGAACAGTAGAGAATGCGACTTGAATGATAGAAGAAAGAAATAAAGAAGTAAAAAAATACTTAGTTTAGTTAGTTCTTGGGGAAGGTTTTAAGCCATAAGCGAAGCAAAGCGGCTAGCGGAATACAGCGGGATACAGTTAGTACTGAAAAATATAGTAGTTTCAACCTCCGCATTCCTTTCCATTCGTCTTTGTAACCTCTTTCTTATAGAGCTTGTCTCCTATGGATTGTTCAGTTCTCCAATAATTGGGCTGTTGAATGCAAAAATAATTAGACAAATCGCGTCAGTAGTTTCAAAGAATGAAACGTTAAAAACAATTGATTAAGTTTGTTCAAATGCGCTGATCTCAGTTATTATAATTGCAGGTGGCTTTGCCACGGTGAAATTAAAGCAGCTTGCCGTGAGACTTTCCAAATATATTTTCTTCCAAACTGTGCCATAACAATAACGAACAAAAAAGAATCATCCAATTTGGCGCAGTCGTTTGAAAGTTATGCACGTACATAAATTTCAGCGATTTATATTAGATAATGCTTTCGCTTTATTTTTGTATGGTTTATTATAGAAATATAGCTACAAATGGACCAATTCTGAATTTACGACCTTTGATGTATCTTAAAACCTTGTTCCTGACCAAATTTAAGGACTCTTTTTATTTCTTTTCTTTCGTTTGGAAATAATGATAAAAACTAAAGCTTTTGCCTGTCTTCTCTTATAAACTTGCATAAATAACCGTACATTTTTATTAGGGTAACTTATATGTCGACGTCCCCGAGGAATAAACCGGTAATCGCAAAAATCAAATTTTACAGGAGAAAAGATTAAGTGTTTTTCGGTTCTAACTTTTCTATAAAAGATAATTATGACAACATTTTAATACGACGGGATAGCTAATTTTTGTCCAAACAGATCATCGTTAGACGTGTGACTATTGATTAAACACAGAATTAGATATTCACCAAGGTTCAAATTACCGAAAATAATTTCTTACAGTTTTTAAGGTATTGATATATTACCACCATGAACTATCAATAATATTCCAGCAACGTCTACTTTCCGAATTATTCTTGTAATATAAAAATAATTTCTTAAAAATCATAGACATAACACTACTTTACTGAGTTCTCTAACGATGTATATTTTCATTAGTAGATAAATGTAATGTTCAGTTACCGACTTATTACGGTAAACATTTTAATACCTTAATAATGGTAAAGTATAGTAACTGGAATATTATAGATTTTTCTGGTAATCATATTTTAATGTAATTGTTGTAAACAGATTATGTAAATATAATTGTTATCGGTATCTCCAAGGGAAAATTAAATAAAATTCATAAAATTTATCAAAATATTGTTTTTAATGGGTAAAAAGTCCTCAATAATATCACAATTGTAATTTAAAAAATATAAAGAAATAAAAACATCAAAAGCAGTACTTAATTACTATTTTCATTGTTATCATCATTATTATCTGGTTCACTATTTTCTACAGAAACTAAAGAAACATAAAATCGGTGGTAATACTGTGTAATTCCTTCATTGTTACATAAAGATAGTAAATCAGTATGCAACGCCTTGGTTATGGGAAGAAGTTGATGATACGCACTGTTTTAGGTTTTCGCCCGTGTCGTTTCATTTGAAATGAATTCATAAAATCTAATTCAGAATACGGACAAAAAAATGGACAAAGTTATAGAAATTACACTCACTAAAATTTTTAATGTGGCCTTGAATGATCGCGCATCACTACAAGCGTCTCTACCGATTCGTTTGGGTGGGCTCGGTATTCGCAAAATTTCAGACGTCAGCTTACCAGCCTTCCTGTCTTCAGTCCACAGTACGGAAGAATTAACTAGGAAAATCCTTGCTCCTACACTAGTTAATTCTGAAGTATTGTGTAAGACTGAAGCAGTAAACGCTTGGAAAATTGCTTGTCCAAACACTGATCTCCCAGGGAACCTTTTCTGACAGCGTCAGTGGGACGGGCTGCTCTGCAATTTAGTAAGACAAAATTTATTTAATACTTGCTCTAATGCTGCAGAGCGTGCCCGTTTACTGGCAGTTGGAGTGTGGGAATCGGGTCTTTGGTTACAAGCTCTTCCGTCATCTGACGTAGGAACTATGTTAGATGACACTACCTTCCGCATCGCGACGTGCCTCCGCTTAGGTGCACCGTGTGTTTCTCCGCATCGATGCCGTTGTGGAGAAGCAGTTGATCGACTTGAACACCATGGCCTGTCGTGCTGCAGGAGCACTGGGCGAATACCACGGCACGCCAGCCTCAACGAAATAATCTGCCGTGCTCTTGTCACCGCCGGTGTGCCAGCTGTGCTTGAACCAAACGGTTTGGCGCGCGACGATGGCAAGAGACCGGATGGTATGTCATTAATGCCTTGGAAAATGGGTAGGACTCTGGTGTGGGACGCAACTTGCGTCGACACCATTGCCCCTACTCATTTACCTGGCACGACTGGCTGTGCTGGTGCTGCTGCAGCTTCTGCAGAGGCTCTTAAGCGGCGCAAATACCCCAATCTCATTGGAGATTATGAATTTGTGCCGTTTGGAGTCGAAACGTTTGGGCCGAGGGGTCCGAGCGCCCGCAATCTCTTCAGTGAGATTGCGAAGCGTATGGTCGACGCTTCTCGTGACCAGAAGGCTGGCCAGAATGTTGTATTAATTCAGTTGTATTAATTCAGTTCCAATATCAGGTTGCTCATTTTAACAAATATTTAATTCAGTTCCAATATCAGTGAGACCATTTTACGCATTTGCATACAAAATTGTCAAATGAGATGATCTACTCAAATGAAGCTTCATTTTATGATAGTCAAAAGTGACCATTTTACCATTTTTAGTCAAATACATGATGATCAGTAAATGAACATACAATATGGCTTTTTTAGACCCACAGGTTGCTTATTTTGACAACTATCGGTCAGTGTGGATGTTTCAGGTTGCAATATTTCCTCGAAATCTTCACTTGAGAAATTGACAGATAATGGAAAACGAGGTACTAAAATTAAATTTGCATTAATGAAGTTAGTGTTGTCAAATTGATTTTTATTGTTAGGCTGTAAAGCATCAATAGTAGAATTATGTTCAATTTTATAAATGATGATAGAGGAAGCCACAAAATCAGTGTTCGTTAAGAGTAGCGATAAATTAGAAATAGTATAGGGAGTACTTATCAGTTACTTTTGAGGCATGTAAAATGTTATCTATACATTTTGAATCTCCAGAATAAGAACTTGATGGACTATTAACTGCAATTTCTGGACTTGGGACATATTCTGAACAATCCGCAGAAAAATCTGGGTCACTCATTTCCCTATCACAATCAGTGTATTTTGTCTTTGGTCGATCTGAAATCAAAATAATTTAATTGAATAAATAAAAAGCAAAGTTTAAATTTCGTACCTACTTTTCTGGAGAAAAATATACCTACTTAAGAGTGGGAGCACAACAATGTGTTATAAGAGAGAGAGAGAGAGAGAGAAAGATTAGAGAGCACAAATGAACCTTCACACACACACACACACACAGACAGCATTTTCCTAGTACCCTAGTAACAATTTGATTTGAACATACCTCGTAAATTATAATCACTTTTTGAATTATTGGTGGACAGTAGATAATAATTATACAGATTTGGTGTCTTGCCCAGTATTAGCAAAATTGGTATTTAACGAATAGATTATGATAGAGACGCATTGATCACTGCGTGCGCCTTGTATTTAAACTAGTGTGAGTAAAATGCATTACATGTAGAAACGCGTTCCTGATTCGTCGAGTGCGAAGCAGTTAACGACAATACGTATATCACGCTCCTAAATGATTACTGTAACAGAGTATTACCGAAAATGTCTATCTCATAAATCACGAGAATAAACCTGTAATCGCTTTAACCAGTAATTAATAGAAAATATTTTGCAGTAATATTACTTTGCCGAAATAAAGCCACACAAATGAATTTGTAATAATGTATTATGATATTCTTCTCGTACATAAAAATTAACATGTTTCCGAAGAACAAAGGTGCCATGAGGTAAATAGTTGGAAATTATCGCAGGAAAAATTTGAAAAAAATTGCATAGATGTATTCCGACCCTGAGATACCGAAAATGCAATAACAGTAATAACCCAGTAATAGTACAATACAGGTTTATTCCTTGGGGGCGTCGATGTATAAATTTTTATGCCCTTTATGGAGTAGGAGGAGGGGATAGGAGGAGTGATTTGAGTTTTCAATATGTATATTAAATTCAAATATCTTAACCCGATCTTGAGAAAAAGTATAATAAGCAAATACTACTATAAATAAGCGTAAATAAATAAGCCTAAAAACAGACAGAAATGAAAGCAAAATACATAAAAATGGCCAGTAATATTATAATCAAAATTTTAGTACCTACAGTTCCACACAGGTAATAAAATTAGGATATATTTTTGTGTAGTCCATCAAATATCTATTTACAGGATACAAGTAAGTAGGTACTTTATTCCCAGTCGTTCTGAATAGGTTTAGATGTATAATTCAACCAAATCCACTCAGTTCTTCAATTTTATGATTTTTCATAAGCGGTGTTTGTAATATAAATAATTCTGAACCGTATATCATGCATTTCTTTTTAATTTAATCAGTAATAAGCTAAATAAATACTTATTTTAATAAAAATATCATTAGTCATTGTCGTGTATACGCGATGGAAGATAAATTGAAACAAAAAATATTGTAGTCGAACGAGAGAAAAAAAAAAATTGTAGTCGAAAGATGGTTAAGTTTTTTGATAATGGATCTTGTCACGACACAGTTGAAAAACATTTACTCAGGTAGTTTGAGCACATAGACCGGTTAAGTAAAGAGCGAATTATAAATCAAATACAGGCAAATGTAAATATTGATTGATCAGGGTGACTTCACATGCAATGAACAAAAGTGATAAAAAATACCGAACTATCGTCTTTACTGTCTAGAGATTAGTTCACAAAAGTTATTAAATCAAAAAAAGAAAAGAGATGGTGGTGCTGGTGTGTCACCAATGTCTAGTTGGCCACGTTATTATCAATATCTTGAAACCGTTGATTGCTTTTCTAACAATGGCTAATGAATATTAGTGTCATTATTGACATCCAGTCTCCTTTTATAGCCCATATAACAACTATTTATGGTCAGTAGTACTTATTGTAAACACATAATGTATCACTGAAACTGCTGTTTGTGAATTCGACCCCAGTTACGTTGTATACGTAGGTACTAATAAATTAAATTGATATACGTAGGGTCATTTCGTTGAAATGACGTCACAAGCTTTTTTTCGGCGTGTGGAAATCTCCACAGTTCGCGAGACTTTTCGGAGTAGATATATTTAGATTTACACTTTGAGATATTTTAACTTAGAAATTATTTGATTGGAGTATAATATAATAGTGGATTATTTAAGCATTTTGTTTAATTCTAGATCAGAGCCAGAATCTGCATATTCATCCTCTTTTGGTTTGAGTGACTAAAGTTTAAAGTTTAAAGCCTTTAGGAGCGTCTTATTCATCATTTAACGGATGTACTGGCCATTAGCTTAGTTTGACTTGACCCTGAAGACCCTAATGGATCCCCCAATGTCTTGGTGGACTGGTCTGACCTAATGACAACTTTAAGATGCTCATCTTCTTCTTTCTTTCTTCTTAAAGTTATCATTAATTAAAGGAAAATACTGTCCTGGTAAGAAAAGCATGCTTCTACGGAGGCGAAGAGAAGAAAAATATTCTGTACGTGTACAACAATGTTTCATGCACGTGTCTTTATGTTTTTGTATTTGGCATAAATAATTTCCTTATAGACATACATTGAAGTGAAGGAAATGATATATATATATATATAATTATATATATAAATATTCAGATAGTACCTGGTTCGAACCTGGGCATTTGACACTTTTTGTGATTATTTTTTCATTTTGTAGTTTATTAATTTCTTCTGACAGAAAATTAGTGATAGGTTCTATGATTGGCGCTATATTATAGGTTATCTTTTTCTCTGTATATAACGAAGAAAGAAAGAAAACGTTTTCACTTCTGACGGCACTCCCGGAGTGCAACCCCTCTTTGTTTTTTTCATTTGGAAAGCTTACAGCTAGTGTACAGTGTGCAATCTTAATTAATAAATAGCTTGCACACAAGTTTTCACAGTTAAACATCTTGCCAAAGAACCTGTCCGCTACATATATATATAAATATATATATATATATATATATATATATATATATATATATATATATATATATATATATGGTATAAGGAAAACGATTCAGAAGCCGAAGGTCCCCGAAGGTAGTACTTCGGGTATATTACATATTGGCATTTTTTTTCTACTCGTATGATGAATATTTTTTTCCGGTTTTTTCCCTTTTTTTCATTAGCATTATTTATTCTCTATCGTATTAGTGAAGCTCAAAGAAACGGCAATTTCATAAAAAAAACATCACTACGATAAGCACGCGCTTGGTGCCATTAGTTTTTTTTTCTGAAGTGTGATGTTTTTTTTTTTTTACGAAATTTTCGTTTCTTTAAGCTTGTCTAATACGATGGAGAATAAAAAATGCTAATTAAAGGGAAAAATATTTCACAAAAATATAAAACAATAATTTCACTAAATCGAAAAAAATACCATTTGTACTGTAACCGAAGTACTACCAGGGGCCTTCGGCTTCGGGAGCGTTGCACTATATTATATATTGCTGGAGGTGATGAAAATTTCGTGAAACGTTTCGAACGTTAAACTCTCCTAATTCTCAAGTTGTTTGTTCAAATTTGTGATATCGATCAACCACATATTCTTGCGTGTTTCGATGAAACGAGCCGTCTATAAATAATGGTATACATTAACATTATTCGTATGTAAGTAGCAGTGAGCTACTTTATGTAGACTTTGTGAGGGTAATTCAATATTTTGTTTATAAATGACACGTGAATATGACTTAACATAATGGATGTTTAGCTAAAGGACAAGTTTCACGTATGAGGCTTACTGTTGTAGATACTCATTTGTTACAAAATGAGCATCACTTTTATTATCTTACATAAATAAAGCATCCAGCTTCTTAACATTCTATTTAAGGGGTCCGGGATTGTACAACGAAGTAAACCGGTGTTTTGGTAAAGAATAATGTATATGGTGCGTCAAAAATTTTTAAGTAAACTTCAATTTATCGTCACAATCATCGATACTATTTTAGCACAACACGCATTATTTCTTTATATATTTTCGATTTTTCATAACCTTATTATTATCATTGCATAGTTACAGATGAGCTATGAATCTGTCAAAATCAAAACTAACACGCTTATTACATGATATAAATCAGTTGCAAACTCATCAGCACTCACTTCGTTGATAGACAGGTCGTGATTGGGTGCGATTTCTTAAGAGATAAATCCTTTATCAACGACACATACCCCACTTGCTATTGATGAATCGTTTTTTGTATATTTCCCAATCATATTTGAAGGCCCAGTGGGGTAAGCACTAAGTATACTTAACATAGACTTGGACTTGCTCCTAATACAAGTTAGTACGTTTGTCTGAAAGTATTAGCGAGATTAAGCTGCACTTAATACGAATGATAGTTCTTCTGGGGTTGGGACAAAGAAATCTTTTACAAACAATAATTACATTGTTGGTATTGTGGTGGCAGGCTAAGTAACTCGTCCCTCTATTACGCAGGGAGTAGAGCGGGTATTCTTTCTTTGAAGAAAAAAGAGATCTCTAGTAATGGCGTTAAAGGTCTACCTAGGACTGACAGGCACTCCGTTACGGGGGTTAATCGTCTCTCCTAGTAGTAGAATACCTGTTGGCGATAGATACCATGTGATATGGGTCCAATTCGGTGACGTTGAAAATATTAAAAAACAAAATACTAAATCAAACCGAAATCCACAATAAACTTTAATTCCACCAAAAGAGATATACCTATAAATTAGTTTAATTTAATGAATAAATGTTAATGTAAATACCAAAATCTGGTGATTCCAGATAACTTCTATATGTCTGGTTACGTCATATCTAGCTCTGATTTTGAAAATGCGGTTGGTATGATTGATATATTGACATGATATAATGTAATTTGCAATTTTTTTAAGAAATATTGTTTGCTGACATGACTTAAGCTAGTAAAGTTTCTTTGTACTGAAATTTGTATTATATAAACTACTAGCTGTCGCCCGCGGCTCCGCCCGCGTGGATGTCGGTTATCGCGAATCGGACTATAATTTGAGATTTAAACTATCCTATCTCTCAAGTTGGATCGAACTGCACATGGTGTGCGAATTTTATTATAATCGGTTAAGTGGTTTAGGAGTCCATTGAGGACAAACATTGTGACACGAGATTTATATATATTAAGATTTGAATATGAATGATAGCCTAAACTGTGTAAATAAATCACGTTGCCAAGTTAGACTCCTTGTGGCATATCCGAGTGATGACAAATGTAGCGAACGAGCCTGATTGTATATCCTCTATTAAATATAATATTTCCATAAAAATAAGCCAGTATTCACGTGCTGAACTAATCTATTGATGTCAGAATACTAACCAATATATGTAAATGTTTATTAATTTAAAAGCAGGCACATGAGTTCTTTGATGATTTCCTCAATCATAAATAATACCCAGCCATTAAATAGCCCAAGACCGATCAATTCGGGACCATTTTACATTAGTAAAAATATCAAATATAAAGTTTTTTTTTATGTCAGAGGTATTACCAGAGATTATCACGATTAAATGAGGAAACTCAGCAGCTCTATGGACATTATTAGATAGACACTAAATAAAATGCATCATACTGCTAGGTATTTAAAAAAACATAGTTTTTATAGGAACCCGGACCCGGCTGCCATAGGAACATCTACGGCAGTCGTTGCGGGTAGTTCGAGCCCTCAAAGGCCGACTAGTCTTGCTACAGAACTTCGATATCATCAAAATTGGTAGTGAAGGTGAAATGGCAGTCGCCACAACTGAGTTGGAAAAAGGTTTAGAGAATAATAAGTACTTTCAAATAAACAAACAAAATCGTCAGTACATTTTTATTATATCACTGATGTGGCAGACAAGCCCACGGTCCACCTGATGGAAAGTGGTTACCGTGGTGTATGGACGTGTGCACCACCAGGGAAGTCACACTCGTGCTGCCGACACTGTAAACACAGAGAGTTTCTGTGCTGTCAGTGTAGAAGACAAAGCAGGAATAGCCTTTGGTCTTCCCACTTACAGCGCAAAAACTCTCCAGTGAACTCTGGCTTCACTACTCACCGCCGGGAACACAACACGACGTTATTATGGCCGCGGTAGGTATTCTGTGGGATGGAAGTACCTCCTTCTACTAGTGGCCACTACTATTAGTAGCTTAGTCGCTTAGTTTTACAAGCTAAAAAGAAAATCAGTAATTTAATCTCATAATGTACTATTAGTTAAATATAAAAAGGCTAAAGAAAAAAGGCTCAATTCAATCGAGTTCATTTATTGAAGTCAAGGACCATCAATTATATCAATAACCGAGATATTCCATTGATCACACAAAACGTGACCGTTCAGGGTCAACGTGTTACTCAAATATCCAAACAATGTTTTATTACCTGACATTTAAGTAGATACTAAAGGAAAACATTGTTTTATCAGAACACATGTGCTAGCTTCTGTAGTCACGTTGAATTTTTCAACATTAAATTTTAAGTGATACTGTTCAGGGAACTGTGAACAAATTTAAACAATGACAAAAATTATGCAATCCCATTGTAATTATCATGATAATGTATGAACGAAAACATGGGAAAAGTACAGTAATTGCACTGGGCATAATATCGGCCAAGTAAGAAGTTAAATAAGATGATAGATAATGAGGAAAACCTACTGTTTGTCCTCGGTATAAATCTCAATAATCGTAATTAACTCAAACGAATGGTTTTTCCCAGCGGATAAAAATTTCTTATCGAGTGTGTACTCTGTCGGGTTCATCCAAGTGTATTAAACCAACTAACACAGAGTTTTGTCGTGGTAGTCTACCGCTGAAGATGCCAGGAACATCGTACGAAGAGAGATAAAAGACCTGTACCTCTACAGATACTACTATCTGGCTCTGACGAAGGGTTTCTTTCGGGGTTGGGGTCAATAAGCCAAATTGAAGAAGAAAAGTCAGAGCCCAGATACAAGTCCCGGAGACAAGGCTAGTCACTGTTATACCTTAATAAAATAGTCAATAACCTAAGTTAATTCCCATGAGGCAACCAAGAAACATTTGGCACCAAATAGCTAATAAGGGAAGGCAATATTGGTCTGTTCTCTATACTAATTTCTTCACTGCTATTTCTAAATAAATAAAATAATAATTTTTGTTAACTCTTGTGATAGTCTATAGCCAATTAATTAGACGCCCATCATTCTTGTGAAGAGGATTCAATCAACATCAAAAGATATCGAAAAAGGATTCAAAGGAAGAATAATTAAAAAATCAATACACTGACGTTTTATAAAGTGAAGGATGTGAAACTAAAAGTGTTCAACGGTTACCTTCACATGTTAAGTTAGATGACCTAAATTTAATTCAATTCATTTATTCGATGATTACAATTTGATGATAATTTAACAGCATGGTTTGAAGAAGTCTGTTTTAAACTTGTGTTTAGGGTACCAGGGCTCTTGAAACTTATCCATATCAACAAATATTTATTATTTAGGACACTATAGTTCGGTGTATTAGAGAATACATTGAGGTTAAAAGAGCAACTTTTACAAAGTAAGAGTATATACCTATATGCAAGATTTTCCGTTCCAAATAGAAACCGCTTGACTGGGGTAATTCCGTACAGGAAAATGCATTTACGGAATGTTTAAGAAATATAATGTCTTTGCACATCGATGGGCATAAAATACATCGATTTATCGACTTAATATATCAATTTTAAATATATAGCTTTGACGTAGCTCAGTGGGGCTTGGGCTTGGGTTGATGAAATGATAGCGAGACAGCGTACAGACACAGTTTACAGTTTATTTCTATTCTATTCTATTAAGTGTTACAAACTACAATGTCCGTGCGGCAAGAGACTTGAATGCCGAGCGAGTGTAGGAGACTATTGGTAACGCAGCGTGAACCGCATAGTGCGTTGCGCGTCCCGCTGCGTGGCGCTGCCTGTTCAGGCCGCACAGTCCTCACGCGCCAAGGTTTGGTTGGCCGGCTGCCCATTGGTCAAATTCAGATCGCGCCCGTTCGGATGCGGCAGGAGTGTTGCCCGCGTCACATAGTTTTATATAGCAGGCTTTTTTTGGAGTTATAAGTCAATCATTCAATTGGTCTTTCACAGTCCACTGCTGATCAAAGGCTTCTACCAATGTTGGGAGGCTTTGTCCTACTGTTCACACGTTGGCCTGATGGTTTAGTACAGAGTTTTAGTTCGAGTTATCTTTCCGTTTGTCGCCTCTTACGACACCCTAAGAGCGTTTTCACACTCAACCGATATCCGATATCCGACATCGGCGTCGGACGCCGATAGCCGATATTCGATAGCCGACACCTTGTGCTGTTCACATTTATCCGATAAAATCGACCCGATACGGCCATTTGTCCGAAAGCACAGACTAGTTAGGGATGCTAGGAGAGAAAAAAAGAAAAAGCAAGAAAAAAGAAGCAAGCAATTTTATTTTATTGACATGACATGGTAACGAGTTTTTTTCTTATATTCGTGAAAAGATATGTAACTCAGAAAATGTCCTTAAGGTCGAAAATTGCTTGCAGTCGCTGTTTTAATCTCTTTGTGTTCCGATATCGGGCCAAATATAATTGTAGCAGTAGTTAATTTAATGTATAAGCTATTTTATTGTGAAGTTTCATTAAAATCCATTCAGTAGGTTTTACGTGAAAGAATAATAAACATCCATCCATTCATCTATCTATCCATCCATTCATACTTACGAACTTTCGCGTGTATAATATTAGTAGGATTATTAATAATTCAGTACTCACTATAGATTTTTTTTTATGCCACTTAGGTGGCAGACAAGCTCACGGCCCACCTGATGGGAAGTGGTTACCGTGGCCTATGGACGTTTGCAACACCCGGGGCATCACAATCGTGCTACCGACCCTGTAGATACCTGGTATATTGTATGTACCAGCATAACTTGATTACATTACATTTATTTTATCCTAGGTGTACGATAAATAGTCTAGCATAGATAGTAATCTATCAATCTTTCAGAGGCTAGGGACTGGGGATGTGTAACTTAATATTAACTCGCAACTGACATAATATTCTTATTTAAGTAATAGAGGCGATTACTAAATAGTGTCACCGAATATATTGATGGTTAAATGGACACAAGTGACATCGATGTTTAAAGAAAAACGATTTGAAATAGCGTCATTAACACTTGACCGAAAAGTTATTTTCTTGTCTTCTACCAGTGTCGCTTATACCTTTGTGCCGTTGATATTATGTTATGTTATGGGTGCGAAAATTTTAACGACTTCTTTCTGCAGAAACTACTTACATAATTGCCAGCAAGCTTATAAAATGTGGAGTGGTTATAATGTTTTAACAGCTAGATCATAGGTTATTAGTTCAATACCCAGTAGTACAAACATGTGTATTTTTCTTTAATATTTCGAGAAAATAAAGTATGTTTACCCAGTTCCAGAAAAAAAGTATTGTTGAAAAGAAACGGTTCGGAATCCAACTTCCACTCTATACTAAGGCCCGTATTCTAGAATAATACTGAGCTATGAATCGACACTCACAATGGCATTAGAATTGTCACCTAGAATACAATCTGTTTTAAGATCTAGTTATAAATCTACATTCAGGGCTGAGTATCGCACCAGAATACTTGCCTTCTTTCTAAAATAAAATCAAAGAATAAGACATTTTGTTTTACTTCTTAGTCTCCTTAATAATGTAAAAATAAAATGCCTATAGTTAGTTCTACTGTTCATCTTTATAATATCTATATCAACATGTCACATTGGTTGTCAATCACCAAATACCTTTCAGAGATAAAAATCTGATTTGAATTTGAGTGGCATTATATCGTATCAATATCTAGGTAGCGATATATCTCAAATGTGAGTTTTATTTTTCATCTTCATTGCAAGAAGAGGGTTTTATCTAAACGTGAGTTAAGATATGGCTTAGATATTTGAATATAGACTAGCCAATAACCGTGATGATGTCGACTATTATGAGATTTGGTCACATCGCCGATGCTACTTAGCCTGATGAAGAAGAAGATCTGATCTAGACCTTTAAAAAGACCGTCCAGTAGCGTTTGCGTCTATCGTGGACAAATTGATAAACCGATAAAATTTAACAAAAAAACAAATATTTGTGATCATTAATAATAGGTCGTTACATATGAAATTGCCGTTTTATTGAAGAATTATGAGGAAACCCGATTTGCATTACCAACATTTTTGCATTCTTTTTTAGGAATGACAAAACCAAATTTTATGTTTTTTTTTTCGTTTTAAATGAGACAACATTAAGCTTACAGCAACTTTTATTGCATTTTTGAAAAGTGACAGATATAAAAAAATACGAAAATTATCATCAAAATTATTATCATTTAGGAAGCACTGTTTTTTAAGACTGAAACAAAATTTAATACAGAGTTGTAAAATCTTGGAATCAACTTCCAAACAAAGTATAAATAATGGAAATAGCTATTAAATTATAGGAATAACGAACTTATGAATCTGAAAGAAAATTTCGGCAATTTCATATGTAACCGACCTAATATAATAAGTTCAATGTACAGACACAAACACTTTACAATTATATAATAGCATATATAGATGAATATCAAAGCCATCTAATCTTTAGATAGTTATAGATCGTAGGCAATGTGATGATACAATGGTGACAGCTGGCTCGTGTAATTTTATCACCAAGTTAATAAATAAATATTCTAATATATTCTAGACAGCGCTATCCAGACCCAACTTGAGCATAGTTTCACTAATTTTTGTTATAGGTTGCTTAGACTTTTTTTTAATAAATATATAAAATATTGTACAGTCAGCGTTATTATGTAAATACCAAAATTCCAATTTTATATTGGTTATTAGAGTACTGGATGCTTACAACTATTTGAGTACTCTAATAACCAATAAAAAAAGGGAATTTTGGTATTTAGATTATTTTGACTACTTTTGTTATCAACATTTCAATGATGCTGACTGTATCTACATAGTAACACCCAGAACTATACATATACAAATATTCTTGCATAGAAATAGTATAAGCACGTCCAAACGTGAAAGTATGTAGCATAGCGAAAATTGCTTGAAGAAGTCTCGATTCCGATTTGAATGTTCTAAAACCCTATGAATGGCTCGAGCCAACAATAGTTACGAGTCAACCCCTATTACGTGGGACCGAATACAGATTGGTGAAATGTGGGTGTTAATTCACCTCTGGCTAACCCTCCGGGGATAAAGGAGTGATTATATGTATGTATGTATGTAAAACCATATCATTGGATTTCAATAAAATCAGTATTTATTCAGGAATCGCAACCATTATAATCATAATCATTAAGTTGTAAGTCGTACATAATAATCTTATTAAGTTTTGTGGCATTATTGGACAAGCTAAGGCCTTGTTATGTATGTTGCATGGCATATTTTATAAGGCGCATTTCAATTAATGTTGTTTTACACTTCTGATTGGATCTCTTTCACGACAATTGACAGCCGACGGCTAATATAACTTAGATATACTCGTATCACCTTCTTTAGCCACTTTGACCAGTTTTCGGAGAACTACGAGGTACCACACTGGAAAAGCAGACTTTGTGTGACAAAGTTGGTGCCGTCGACTCGATAGAAGAACTAGAAAGCAAATATGGTCAGCAATATTGTGAAAATCTTGGAATCCGGCGGAGTAGAATTTGGGCCACCCCTTCTCTTCCCATGTGGTGTCGTGCAAGGCGACTAAGGGATAGGGCTGATTAACTTTAACATCAGACAGATATGTACAGCCCAAATTCAGCCTCAGATGCATGGCTCGAGTCAACAATAGTGCCCGGAATACGGCAAAAGGCTCACCCCCTATTACGTGGGACCGAATACAGATTGGTGAAATGTGGGTGTTAATTCACCTCTGTCTAACCCTCCGGGGATAAAGGCGTGATTATATGTATGTATGTATGTATGTATTGTGAAAGTAACATTGTGTGTTTACCTGAATATTTTTCTATCCAGCTTTACACACACATTAACACCTGTTTTCTTTTTCGTCAGGATCTTCTCTTTCATAAGCATTACCAATGTACCAATTTAATGAAATTTGGTATATGGGTAGATTAAACCTTGAGAAAGGACATAGGCTATGTTTGGTCGCGGGCATAACTAGTCTTAAATAAAATAAATGGTCAAAAACAGGCAAAAGGGGTATAATAGTGATGTATCCAAGTATTTTTATCCACCTTCTAGATCCTATAACACAGCTCGTCATATAGTCATACTTACTTTGGGCCTAGATAGTGCTGTGTAAAATGTCGTGGAATATTTATTTCTTTCTCTAGTGCCAAAACTCAGACTTCAAAAGCTTGGTAATTCATTTGTAGGTTTTTTTTTACTTGCGGGAAATCTCCACGAATAACCCCCCCCCCCCCCCCCCCCTTTCGGAGCCGAAGGCGGAGGTTATGTCGGACTCGAACCGACTAAACCGCACGCCGTCTGTGGGTCGATGTGCTAGGCCGGAAGTGAGGTTGTCTTGTGTCATATCCCTCGCACCCCGGCTGACCCAGGGCCATTGCTCTCGGTCTGGCCCTAACAGTATTAAAATGTTTAATAAAATTCCTCAAGATTTGGTTGACATGCCACTAAATAAGTTTAAAATAGAAGTAAAAAAGGCTTCAATGAAAAAAGGATATTACAAAGTAAACGAATACCTCAATGATAAAAATGCATGGTCATCCTAATCTTTTTGCGTGCTCGCACAATATAAATCTATAAAAAAAAAAACAAATTGTTTTAAAAAAGAAACGATAATATTGTTCACTGAGTTTCTTGCTGGTCTCTTCTTAGTAGAAGCAACTAACCGAACCAGCGAAAGAATCATTTTCAAATGATTTATTTATTTAATTTAATATTATGTTAGTAATTTCTTGACATGACTGTAAAATTTTGACGTTCATATGTGCTCTTTATGTGCCTAAACTGAATAAACGAAATTGATTCTTTGATTGAATGAAATTTTGAAGCATTTACTATGCTAACTTTTCAAATCGATTAAGATAGGAAAAAGTGAATGCCCAGGTGGGACTCGAACCCACGATCTTTCCCTTAAAGGGGGAATGCTCTGACCACTGAGCCACCGGGCCACACCTGAAGCTATCCAAATTCTCCTATACTACCGTCTTAGGGCGACGGAGGGAGGCATCTACCGACATTCATACGAAATCCCCCTGTGGCCAGCTTCTGCTAGGGTGACGAGCGGCTTCACCCGTCACCCTCAGGCTCGCGCTCATGGGGACGGAGGTCGGTCTGCGCCCTCCGACGCTCGAGCCGCCTACGAACGCGGGCAGCGATGTCCGCGAGTCTCTCTCGATCGCCGCGCCGCGCCCGCTCTGTTGTCTCCTTCACGAGCACGACCTGCTCGCAGAATGAGGCGCTGGCGCTGGCGTTGGCTCTATGCCCATCAGATGCAGGTACCATCTGAAGTTACCGTGTCCGTTAATGACATGCGTCTGACGGTACGAGAGGCCACCGTGTCTCCTCTCTAGCCACTCTCCCATGATGGGTCTTACCGCCGCAATCACGGCGTGCCCTGACAATAATATAACTCATACATCAGAATAACACATAGATAACCGATATTATAGCGATAACCTCCACGCGGGCGGAGCCGCGGGTAAAAGCCAATATTTACATAATTTGAATACTTTGGCGGCCTCAACGCCATAGATAGTCATTCTCCATTTGACCATAAATGGCGATGCAGATTTGTAATGAACTGCATACAAATGAAGTAGGTAATATGTTAAACTTGTAGATGAGTGTATTATTAATCTTACAGCAATCCCTTTTTAATGAAAATTCCCGGCCTTCTGAGTTATTTGGTCCAGTATTAAATAGTCGAAATTCTCGTCTACATAACGACATAGAGCCACGTACTATAATTCATTTACAATCAATTTTATTCATCGTTTTAAATTCAATCAATCAATTAACCTGTTTCTGTACACTATAGGACATAGGCCTCTCGTAATGTGCACCATTTTTACTGATCCTCCGCCTTCCGCATCCAGTCTGTCAGCCACGTCGCCAGTTCATCTGGCTAGAATTTAAATTATAGTGAAGGAATTCCTTAACTAATTTTCGATATAACTTTGTTTTTCAAATTATAATGCATCCTGGCTTTGTCCCGATGTTATTACAGTAAACACAAATTTCCTTGTACCTACGGGTACAAACCTTTTCCTGACAATGATGGGTAAAAAATATAAAAAATTAACCATTTTTGTGCAGTCGTTTGGAAGTTATGCTCGAACATACATTTCGACGATTCATTTTCATAATATAAGGGAGATGAGATAAGAAAAAGTGACAAGTAGGTTTACTGAAAAATTATATTGGACCAAAATATGGAATATTTAAAGACATTTTGCAAAAATATAGCCTAAAAATTTTCAAGTGGGTTGCTATGTTTTTACTCGACTGCCGAGAAGGGGTATATTTTTCACGCGTATCTTCTATGTATGTTTGTAACATCTTTATTACCTCATATCTTCTGAAACTTAGCTATGGAAAGGGCTATGCTCGGTATTTCCCTACGTGATCGCGTCAAAAATGATGATATCCGTAGGAGAACAAAAGTAACCGACGTAGCCCAACGGATTAGCTCGTTGAAGTGGCAGTGGGCGGGACACATAGCGCGCAGAACAGATGGCCGATGGAGCAAAAGAGTTCTGGAATGGCGACCGCGTACGGGCAAACGCAGTGTAGGACGCCCAACGGCTAGGTGGAAGGACGACCTCATCAAGGTCGCCGGGAAGCGCTGGATGCGGGCTGCTTTGGATCGGTCATTCTGGAAGTCTATGGGAGAGGCCTATGTTCAGCAGTGGACTGTGTATGGCTGATATGATGATGATGATGATCTTCTGAAACACCGTACGGATTTTAATGATTCATATTTCAAATGAAAGGTATTTATTGCCCAAATGTTCTTGGGAACATAAAATATGAACAAAAGCTATATGTTGGTTATTTGGCGCCAAAATGTGTTAATAAAAATATTTCACTCAAATTTATCGAGTGGGGTATCAAAATGAAGGAAATTAGAAGACCATTACAAAAATATATATGTCATAACTAAAAAGTATAAAATAAAATATATTATTAAAAATAAAAACCTGACTTAAGCTGAAAAAATCGAAACTAGCTTTATAGCAGGCGATACCCATTAGCAAATCTCAAACCCGATGAAAATTAATGGGTAGGTACCGCTTGCTTGTTTCTATCTTTTCAGCATAAGTCGGGTTTTTAATTTTTAATAATTTATTTTATTGTTTAGGTTTGTTTTGATTGGTCCTTATTGGTTCCTGTGTAAATTAAGTCAAAGTAAAAACAATAAATAATTATTTCCATCATTTATTATATTCCAACTGGAGTTACTTGCTTTATATCAGTAACCAAAAACCTAGAAATGTCCAAATCCGTAACATTTAATAAATATTTATCGTCAGAGCCTTGACATACCTACTTGTGACTTCATATAAGTTTGACAAGATTAAACATCAGACAGTGGTATATGCTGACAGTATCTGCATTTTAAATCTGAGATAAGATCGTGTTGAGGTTTATGAGAACAATAAAAAAGCCGGCGAAGCACATTATGTATTTATCATCCTACTTGTTGCCATATCACACGTCTGGGGTGCTAACAGGGTAATTAAAACGGCACTGGTGAAATATGGGTCTATTACGCTTATCACTTCAAGGAATATAGGCGTAAATCGCAATTACCTATTAACTAATAAATAAAAGATATATTATATTTCAACAATATAGTAACAAGATTTAAAAAACAAACAACTGCTAAAGTAAGTTCGCAGGCGGCTCGGGTGTCGGAGGGCGCTGACCGACCTCCGCCCCTCATGAGCGCGGTCCTAAGGATGACAGGTGGAGCTCGTCGCCCGTCATCCCGGGACGGGCGGGAACACACGTAAAAAACAACTGCTAAAGTAAGTTATTAATCTCACAACAAAATGTGATATGACTATAAATTAACGTTAAATGTTAACGTTGGTTGGTTGACGTCAAATGAGTCTAGGTCAATGGGAAGTTCCAAAGGTTATGATTTAAAACGAACACTTGACTAAGATTATGTTAATACTTAACTTGTTGTATAAATAAATGGTGATTTTTAATAACAATCTTAATTCTGCTAATTATGTATTTTATTTCTTTATTACTATTGAAATAACACTATCCATGTAATAGCACAAAAACGTTTATTTCCTATAGCATCTAGATTTATCCTATCATTTGATTTATTACAGGAAAATAATGGAAAAAATTATCAACTAATAGAATGGAAAATATAAATATCCTTGATTGATTCTCCTGCCATTGTATTCTGTCTTTTCTTCATCGTTTTTATGTAATTCACGTTTTTTAAAATAGTAACCAGCCGATTCAGAACTGTTGAGCTATTTTTAAGCATTTTATATACGCTTAATAATAACTCCCACTTCTCAGACTTTCAATATTATCTAATTCAGCGAACTGGCTAAGGGTCAGAATTTTAAAAGGGCAACTGCAAAATCATTACCTTAATAATATGAATGTCTACTCAATTTGTCCTTGTTCCGATATTTGGTACACACCTTAAGTTTCAACGTTGTTACAATATAAATCAATAAAAATGTTAGTTAGTTTTTGATACTTTTTCTGCCACCAGGCAACGCTTCGTAGGCATCAGGTCCGAACAGCGCTTCGCGTGTTTATTAAAAATAAATTTTGCTGAAAAACTACGGATACCCGTGAAACGCGAGTGACACCTTTCGAAAGGTCTCGTTAGCATCCACACGGTGGTGCAATAGGGTAGGTAGGCTTCCCTGTAAAAATATTGAAATGTCAAGGAGAATTATAGACTAAAAGTTGGTTTATAGACAAACTATACCACCCAGAAATGGCGCCTACATATAGAGGATGTCCTCGTGGACACGGTTCAAGCACCAAGAGTACAGGTTTCTATGGCGAGAACACCAAAAACGAGCAGCAGAAAGTGGGCCCGTCACTCCTTCATGAACCTCTCGGAGTATAGGTGTTTGAATAGTGTAGTGGTGAAGCTGCCGTCTTCATTGAACCTCCACCTTGCACCTGCGTAAATTCCGTAAAGTTGAAGTTTTTATAAAAGTTAATGAAAAGAAAATTCGAGTCGGCCTGATGACGCATGTTACTGGTTATAATGTATCCGTATGGGGTCACGAAAGACAGTTAATGTCTCCGCGTACCTGATGGTATACAATTAGCATTATGTACCTACAGAAAAAAAGCAACTTTTGTTAAATAAACTGATAAAAAGTAATATAAACTCAACAGATCCCACACCCGTCGGCTTAGGCGATGACTTGGTCGAACGCACGGACCAGGTTAAGTACCCGGGATCAGTACTTCACGTGACTGGTGACATCGACCACGACGTCAAGGCACGTATTGACGCCGCGTGGGCCAAATGGCGGGAAATGAGTGACGTCATATGCAATCCTAAAATGCCAGTCAAGTTGAAGGGACATAGTCTATAAGACGACCATTAGGCCTGCCCTTTTACACAGCTGTGAGGCGTGGCCGCGGTTGGAGTGTCACAAGCAGGAGCTGCGTGTCACGGAGATGAAAACGTGTAGCGTAAGGACCGCGTGATGAACCTTCACGTCCGTGACATCGTAAATAAAATGCAAGAGAGTCGCCTTCGCTGGTGTGGCCACGTCTTGCGGCAACAGCCAGACTACGTGGGTAACAAATGCCTGGCAATGGCACTCCCGCCGGGTCCAAGTAGAAGGGGTAGGCCCAAAAAATCCTGGCTTGACGTCGTGCAGGGTGACATGCGTGCCAATGTTCTCACTACCATGGACGCCCTAGATCGTGCGAAGTGGAGGAGGAAGAGTCGGAAGGCGGACCTCGAGCTCCGAGGGCATCCTGGCCTCGGATGCAATCAGGATAACGTGTAATTTGGAAAAAAATTAAAAAAGGTCCCTATTCCGCTGACGAAATACGGTCTCGAGATTCACAGAACCCACCTGATGTATTATCGTATGATATCAGACGACGCAGGACATGGCCGCCCACAATATGATGTAATTAATACATCAGGGGTCTGTATTTAAAATTTTCGTAACCAGCAATTTGCTATGGTAAATCGCCTAAGATCGTATAAAAAACGGTAAAAATAAGAAGCGGGTTTTCAATTTGAGTTGCGGGGTTGCAATGGCAACAAGCCACTGTTTTAATCGGTTTTATTTCCCCATAAATAAATGCTGTCCTGCTCTCCTTTTTTTATTTGCACACATAGATACTGCATAACACTGCGGCATTTTAGAATACAATATACCTATATTAATGATTAAGAGAGTAAATAAGCCAAAAAAATATCGAAAATTACAATTCTAGTATGTATTGCGCAGTTCATTGGACCTCACGCTGCACTGCTGCCATCCTACGTAGACTGTTTTAGAAAACCCTCATCCCACCAAAAATATTTTCATGTAAACGGTGGAATTTCATTTAAGTTGTAAGTTTTGTAAGTTGGTTAAAAATTATGACGTACGTATTTTAATTAACTTTGACTTATGTAGCACAAACTTTAGTGCAAGTCCCATATACAAACTTCCACCGTAGTAGGTAATCTGTGCTTCTACCTCATATTCCCGGGGGATAGGTTAGGTTAGGTTTTTTATTTTTTTTGTCGTTTTTGTAGTAATATTAGCTTAAATACCAAATATCAGCTTTCTAGGACTTCAGGAAGTACCCTAAAAATTTTGATGATCAGTGAGTGATAATAGAGTGACGAAATTAAGGGTTTTGAGACATTAAAATCTATAATCCGCACGCTGAATGATGATCCCTATGACAGTTCGTTGGCGCTTAACATTGTACTGACGTCCTATCACATCAAATCCTTTAGAGGCCATTAAAAAGACGAAAAAATCATAATTGTGTACAATTGTAAATTATAAAAATGAATATTAAGAAATTATTACGTAATGTTCGGAAATAATAGAAAAAAACTCAATGCAAATGTACATGGTACGTGCTGCAAAAGTTACATCGTCAAGCTGTTATCGACTAAGAAGGGACACATCGATAAACAAAATATCGATAATTTGTTGGAAATATAAAACAAATGCTTTGAGTTTGTATTTTATTTATATCAATCTGAATCTGATACAGGGTCAATCGGATCTTCAAAATCTGAGTCTGAACTGCAGCTATCCGTGACGTTTATTATTAACGGTTGGTCAATGATATTGTCGTATTGTACATCTCGATCCCAGTCTTGTAAGCAAATTTTCTTCGTTCTTTCGACCACTTTTCGCCAATCGTCAGCTGTCACTTGAGCGCAAGCTTCTTCCAATAAAACCATCATTTTATTTGCCGTGAATGGCGGCGTTGTGTTATGCCTAGCTGCATGACCTGAAAATATTTGTACATTTAGTAATTATTTTTAGAAATATATGCATATACATAATATTATATAAATAAAAAATATAGATACCTTTGATCTGCGCCCATATCAACTCGATTGCATTATATTGGCAGTGATAGGGCGGTAACCGAATTACCGTGTGTCCATTTGATTTGGCCAATTCATCCAAAAAATATGATGGGTGCGTCTGTTGTTTGTGAAAGTTCAACAGTCTAACCAACTTTTTTTTAACATCTGACTGTCAGCTTCCACACCATTGCCGTGTAACCACTCTATAATTTCAGCTTTTTTGTTATTGCTGCTGGGGAGTTTGTTAATTTGAACTGAGTGATATGAAGCATTGTCCATTAAAATATAGTGAGGCTCATTCAAATTTTCTAATAGTTTTATAAACCATGTGTTAAAGTTTTCGAAATTCATTTCCTCGTGGTACTCCGTTGTTTTCACTGACTTAAAAGCCCACAGGCAATTCGGCACGAAACCTGTAGCTGTGCCAGCGTGGCAAATGATTAAGCGCTGGCCCTTTCCTTCAGGAGTTTTTGTGCTGGATTTGGCTGTGTCATACGTCCATGCCTTACCTACAGTATGATTGGCGTTCAGCCATGACTCATCAAGGTATACTACCTTCTCCCAGTTATCAATTTGTTTGATTTTGCGAAGAAAATCGCATCGTAGTAAAGCTATGTCAGTACGCTCCATTAAAATTTTTCTCTTGTCACATTTTTTATAGCGGAATCCACATTTTTTCAAAACAATTCTAAGAGAAGTAGCACCGCCTTTGAAGAGTTCTGCAGCTTTTAATGAAGATAATAACTTCTGGCAGGTCGGTAGTTCACCTTGTAGGTAGTAACCATAAATATGATTGCGTATAGCATCTAAATCAAATTCATCAGGTTCTGTTATATGACATAACCTTTACTTTTTCTTCTTTGGTGTTAATAGTTTATTGTCCTCCATGGACGACTCCCCAAATTTTTCCTTTGTTATTCGATAAACAGTAGCCTTTCCGATTCCTAGAGCATCGGCTACACGATCGCGAACATTGTCAAGCGGTAACAAGAGTCCGCCATTTTGTTGTTCACGAGCAAAATAGTCTCGCAAATGAACTACAAACTCGCGAACTTCACTGTTGAGAACAGTTTTCCGCTATCTTTTCGGCATTTTGTAAAACCGAAAATCAACAAATAGGTAACAGAAAATCAACAAATAACACAAAACAGCGAAAACAGAAACAAAACTCAGCTAACAAAGAAAGACGTGGCGCATACAAGGCGTTAGAGCACTCGTATGACGCGATGTGATGCGGTGTGACTAGAAGACAAAACAGACTGACAAGACATGACATGACTGAATTAAAAAAATACGGTAGATCTATGGCCTCCTTTTAAATACTTTTCCATGTAATCCGTAATTGCCAGCTAATTATGAATTCTTTAAAATTCAATTCAAAAAGAATTTTAAATTCTTTAAATTATGCAATTTGAATAAAAATTAAAGTATAGTAAAATAAAATATAATAAGGCTGTTACTTTTTTATCTAGTGTTTTAGGTCCATCAATGCGCGTAGTCTTTTTTTTTCAAAATAAATAAATATTGCTTATTATGTTGAATGACCTGCCTGAAAAAACAGTATTTTATCGAAATTGTTTCGCATAACTAATACAACTGTCAGTTGAAACGTCATAGGGATCATCATTCGGCGTGCGGAGTATAAAGTATAATAGCTACGACATTCAAACTTTGTATGTTTAATGACAGTACCGTTGGCATTCTATCTTGAAAATGTTAAGTATTTAGCATCATCCAAAGCATAGTTCTGAGAGTTCAAAAAAACGACGAAGCGTTTCGAGAAAAGGTAGGTTGTGCCCTTGCGCTTCGCTTGGCTCGTATTGGCGGGGGCACTGCCTTGCCCCCAGATTGATTAAGTGCCTTGCGGCTTTTCTACTAACCAATCTGACAGTTATGAAAAGTAAATCTGACAGGTACATTTGTAGCTTAATAACTAAATAAAAAGGAAAATTATTACATTAATGTAGTCTAGACATTAGTGTAGCTCTAAAAGCATTTTATTAATTACAAAACAAGTTACGAGTATAATTCTGTTTACTAAAGTTCAGTGTATAATATTAGCAAGAGTAGGTTACTTTTTAAAAATCTTGGTACTCTTAAACATCGAATTCTTTTATCTTTTTTGATATGAAATTAAAAACTTCATGGTAGTCCGGGAGTGCCGATAGAAGTTAAAACAGTCGTCATCAAAAGTAAAAAATATTTACCTCACAAAAAGTAATAAACGCGCCTAAACAATTTTCACTTCAAAGAGGTGTCACATTTGAATGGTAATAATTTGTCAAATAGGTTATACTGGCTATATCATTGAGACATACATACATACATACATAAAATCACGCCTTTATCTCCGGAGATTTAGGCAGAGGTGAATTAACACCCACATTTCACCATATTCGGTCCCACGTAATAGAGGGTGAG
Organism: Eilema caniola; assembly: GCA_949126895.1. Taxonomy (NCBI): domain Eukaryota; kingdom Metazoa; phylum Arthropoda; class Insecta; order Lepidoptera; family Erebidae; genus Eilema; species Eilema caniola. The sequence continues at coordinate 4,094,089 of OX421469.1, read as the reverse complement.
CCTATTGCCATACTATTGTTGACTTGAGCCATACATCTGAGGCTGAGTCTGGGCTGTGCATATCTGTCTGATGTTTAAGTTCAACAGCCCTATCCCTTAGTCGCCTTGTACGACACCACATGGGAAGAGATGGGGTGGCCCAAATTCTACTCTGCCGGGAACCACGCGGCTATCATATCATCGAGAACCACCTAAAAAAATCTATAAAGACTGCCCAAAAGAGTTTTAGCTTCAAAAATCGTTTTCACTAACTAAACATTAAATTTGGAAATTGGAAAACATAATTAGTTAACTAGCTACCGATTATGTGTTTAATCAATCACTCTTAAACTGTTTCAAATCCTTCACCAAAAAACCTTACCTCGAAATGGTTACTTTCTGTCCTTGCGTTATTTCCCATCATTAGAATTGTATGCTCATTAACTTTCATGACAATATAGACAAAACGAAAAATGCAGTAGGAAATAACAGATTTATTCGATAAAAGTATCGAAAGATTTTCTTTTTTTTTAAATAACACTTAAATATAAAAATAACCCTTAAAGTTACTTTTTACCGAATAACAATGAATAGAGCGGCATATAATCATAATTCAACTAAACTCCTATAATAAGCGTTAATGCATTGCTTTAAGTTCACAATATTTCAAAAACTATATTTGCCGTGAACTACATGTTTTTCTTTTCTTTAAATAGTAGGTAAATACTAGGAACTTAGCACATGTACCGGGTCTCGTATATTATAATATATCGGGTATCTGTGGAGCTCAAATTCAAAAATCATAGCTTGTATTAAACAAATCCGTACGCACCAAGGCCTTGTTTTTCTCGCGAGAGACATGCCTGCTACAATATTGAAGTGGGTCTCAATCGAGACTATGTAGGGTCTTTAAAAGCGATTCAATTCCATGGCAATGTAATTAAAAAAAAAATGTTTTCATGGAGATTAGATTTACCATTGAAAATCGCTTTTAAAGACCTAACATATGTCACATTTGAATGGTAATAATTTGTCAAATAGGTTATACTGGCTATATCATTGAGACATACATACATACATACATAAAATCACGCCTTTATCTCCGGAGATTTAGGCAGAGGTGAATTAACACCCACATTTCACCATATTCGGTCCCACGTAATAGAGGGTGAGCCTATTGCCATACTATTGTTGACTTGAGCCATACATCTGAGGCTGAGTCTGGGCTGTGCATATCTGTCTGATGTTTAAGTTCAACAGCCCTATCCCTTAGTCGCCTTGTACGACACCACATGGGAAGAGATGGGGTGGCCCAAATTCTACTCTGCCGGGAACCACGCGGCTATCATATCATCGAGAACCACCTAAAAAAATCTATAAAGACTGCCCAAAAGAGTTTTAGCTTCAAAAATCGTTTTCACTAACTAAACATTAAATTTGGAAATTGGAAAACATAATTAGTTAACTAGCTACCGATTATGTGTTTAATCAATCACTCTTAAACTGTTTCAAATCCTTCACCAAAAAACCTTACCTCGAAATGGTTACTTTCTGTCCTTGCGTTATTTCCCATCATTAGAATTGTATGCTCATTAACTTTCATGACAATATAGACAAAACGAAAAATGCAGTAGGAAATAACAGATTTATTCGATAAAAGTATCGAAAGATTTTCTTTTTTTTTAAATAACACTTAAATATAAAAATAACCCTTAAAGTTACTTTTTACCGAATAACAATGAATAGAGCGGCATATAATCATAATTCAACTAAACTCCTATAATAAGCGTTAATGCATTGCTTTAAGTTCACAATATTTCAAAAACTATATTTGCCGTGAACTACATGTTTTTCTTTTCTTTAAATAGTAGGTAAATACTAGGAACTTAGCACATGTACCGGGTCTCGTATATTATAATATATCGGGTATCTGTGGAGCTCAAATTCAAAAATCATAGCTTGTATTAAACAAATCCGTACGCACCAAGGCCTTGTTTTTCTCGCGAGAGACATGCCTGCTACAATATTGAAGTGGGTCTCAATCGAGACTATGTAGGGTCTTTAAAAGCGATTCAATTCCATGGCAATGTAATTAAAAAAAAAATGTTTTCATGGAGATTAGATTTACCATTGAAAATCGCTTTTAAAGACCTAACATAGTCGCGATTGAGACTCACTTCTAATATTGTAGCCGACATTGAATGGTCTAGCCACCGCAATGCCAAAACAAAAGATGCAATTTAGCATGTGTTCACGTTTAGCCGTGTTAACGACTTGTGGGATCAATGTAAGCGGTTATATGGTGCAAGGGTGGATAATCAAATTATTAATCGCCAATTATAAAGTATTACTTTAAACTGTTTCATGTCCTTTGTCGCACCATTAAGACCTGGAATTCATGGGACATAAAAAAGCATCTCATGAGGCCGTCATCACCATTGTATATAATGGTGACCCTCTTTCCTGAGACTTGGCCTTCAGCTTACCATCAGGCGAGGTTAAGTCAGATTGACGTGTGCTGCATAAAAAGACACTTACAGACTGAATTTAGACAGTACAATACTTCGACATGTAGCGAACTTCGAAAACACATAGATCGACAAGTCATTGCTTCGACAGACAATTTTTAGACAACACACACCTTCGAATGACCACTACTTCGACAGATTTTTTGAACTGAAAACTTCTTTAGCGGCGTTGGATGGGTAGAAAGTGTTAAATTCGCGTCAGGATTGTTTGACCTTTGAACCGTAACCGACGACTGACGTCATACAACATTAGCAATAGATTGTTTATTTTGTTAGGTTTGCCACGATGCTTCGTAGCTTAACGGTATACGCTTCGATTATAAGTCCTTATGGTTTCAGATAGTAAGCACTGGATTCGAACCTGGGCTTCTGACACTTTTTGTGATTATTTTTTCTTTTTGTAATTTATTACTTTTTGTGATTATTTTTTCTTTTTGTAATTCATTAATTTCTTCTGACAGAAAATTAGTGATAGGTTCTAAGATTGGCGCTATATTATAGGTATGGTATGGTATGTTCTTTTTATATTTTTTTGAAGAAAGAAAGAAAGAAAAAAAATTTAGTTCTGCCGGCACTCCCGGAGTGCAACCCGTCTTTTTTGTGGTCTTTCGTTGAATTGTCACTGTTTTTTTACTTTGGTTTTTATGCCTCAAATTACTTTATTATGGTTAACACCCCGACTCAGAGCACCCTGACTCGGATAGATTAGGTAAGTACACACACACACACACTCACACACACACGCACACACACTTTGACATTTTTAATATTAGTATGAATTTAATTGATAAAAATATACAAACAGGCGTAGTGACGTTAGTCGAGACTGTTTGAAATATATTTATTGGTGTATGTATTTATTTATTGCAATACTTATTGCAATACTTTATTTACTTGCTCCTACCCTACCTGATACCCGTTGCTTTGACTTTGTGGCATTGTACTACCACAAAGTCAAAGCAACGGGTATCTAAAACATACAAAAAAAATTACCGAATCAATGGAGCAGTTCATTCAAACTCCATTTTTATGGCACTCAGGTGGCAGAAGTATACGGCCCGCCTAAAGGAAAGTGGTCACGTGGCCTATGGATATTTATATTTATAAGAAGATATGGCTGAATAAGATAGTATTAACTTTTCGTCATCAGTAATAAAATTAAAATTAAAATCCAAGTTTCAGTAAACTTAAGGTCTGTTTATAATATTGAAATACTCCTACTCCTACTACTCTCTACTAAACCGTTTATTACTACATGCATTTTTTTTTATCGTGTGGAAACCCCCACGGGCTTCACCCCATCGGTGCCGACGATGGGGTGGGCGTGTCGGAATCGGACCGACTAAAACCACACGGTTATTTCCTTCCCCAGTGTCCATTGCCTGGCACCCCGGGTAAGCCCTAATATGCATAATATATGAATACACACGTAATACACGGTATATACACCAAAAGATGTTTTTTACCATTTTTGTCAGTCTGTCTGTCTGTTTGTTTGGACCGATTTTGACAGGACTTTTATTGGCACGTAACTGATGTAATATGGAGTAACTTAGGCTACTTTTACGTTTTTACTAAAACAGGTTTTCGTACCGATTAAACTATTGATAGTAGATGGTAGGTTAATTTATTGATTTATGCAAGTATCTATGTTTAGTATATGTAAGTGATTGACTGATGTAGATATATTTATGAAATTGACTAAAATAAAAAAATCGACTTCAAAAACTGAAAAGTATAGAATAACTTAAGAGAAAATAAATGAATTTATAGATTCATATCATAATGTAGCTTACCTTGTCACAGGATCGTCCTAAAACTAGCTAAAAAGCAATTATTTCCCATTTCCTATTTGATTTTGAGGAATTCTTTGGTGTGTCTCCAGAGTCCAAGGCCCAGTACCCATGAAATTAATATGGGACCACCTATCAGTTATACTAAACAATGCAAAAAGAATTTTTGAAATAGTTATGGAGCAACATAAATAATATGTCGGTTAAAAGTTTGAATTAAAATAAATACAAAACTTATTCATAAAATGAACTACTGGAACAAACAAAAAAAATTATGGGACCAAATGGCAACTATTCCACATCGAATTATAAAAATAAATACAGAAAAAAGAAAAAGATACCGATCAAATTGAGAATCTCCTTTTTTTGGAAGTTGGTTAAAAAGATTTGTACTAGCTTCTTAACTTTGATTCTGTATATTTGACAAACCGTCTGTTACCATTTGTCTGTTCACCATTAATATATTGTTACTAAACGAGATACTGGTTAACAGATTGTCACATCCTTCTTCACCCGAGAGCTAATCTCTGGTACTTATAGCTTCCATAAATTCTTTATTTTGACTTTTTCAGGATGTGACCAAAATAATTCCGGATCACCTTCTAGACACTATGTTTTTTCGATTGGTTCTGGACAGTTTACCGTCTGTTTTCTAAAGATTTTAACTCTACCCGTTCCCAAATATTCTTTTCGACCTATTAGTCTTCTGCTTATTGCCGTCGAGACAGTGTTGTCTAGACAGCAGAGGCAAGGGGACCCTATAACCCAATTCCTTTCAGCTTACAGTTGTACAAACCAAACTTACCTCGTTCAAGTTTGTCATGCACCACAAACTGGATCGAGGCTATAATAGGTTGTTTTTGACTGGCTTCCTTTTTGAAAATTTTTACCCTTCACCCCTGTAGAAAGAAAGAAAGAAAAAAAAGTCAACATTAGACTATAGGGAATATTTTGTTTATAATATTACGTTTAGTGCCAAACAGTTTGTACGATGTTACACAATTTTGCCGTCAAGAATTTCTTAAAGGTGATTCTTAAATGTATGGCGCTGTTATTGTAACAGATGAGGACGACAAGTGTGATTTGTTGAGTCAGTGAAAATGATGTTACAGATCGCTTCAATAACCACGGAGTCAAGGACAAGTGTCTTACCGGCCCGAAAGCAGATATTTTATATAAAAGTGCGGTCACAGCTAAGTGCGTGTCAGTTTCGGGCACTAATGGTTCCGTACAAAACTCGATTGAAGGACATACTTTGCGTTGATGATCGAGAACTGGAACTGATATTGCGAAACTAAATTGTAATACAGATATTCTCGCAACATTCTTAAATGTCCTGAACTCTATTATAATGCGATGAAAAGAAGATCTTTTCCAAATATACAAGGTATAATGGAAGCATATTGCAAATAATGCCTGATGATTTTTTAGTAGCTTCGAAGCGAAAGATTGGGCCCAAGCTTCGAAGTATTAATTGGGTGAAGAAAACTTGAAAAAAATGTATGGGAATAATCTACAGATAAACGGAAAAGTCGACAATCTTTGTCTCTGAAACGCGTCGGTAGATTAGTGGTTAAGGAATCGGCCTTACGATCGAGAGGTTTCGGGTTCGAATCCTGGCCATTACACTACCGACGGGAACTCACTACTAGCATAAGCAATTTGTATTTGTTTATTTTGTGAACAATATTACATTGTATTGAAAATATAATGGAGCTTATTCTAAGTTTAATAGTAGCTACAATATTATTTATATTCATATTTTAGCACAAAACACTAAATTACAATTCATGTCAAGATACCAATAATGATTTAATTCAGATAAAAATGCAATAATAAATACATATTATATCACCTTAATTCTAAGTATATAATACAAATACAAATTTAATACCTGCTATTTGTATACCCACCTCTGATCGCTCCCGGTGCATCACACTTGCTGCGTTTCCAAGCTGGATTGCGATGGCCAGCCTCTGCACCAGGAACGATCCGGAGCGGGAGTCACCAGTGGCCTCCATGAGCCTCTGCCCAAACGCCCTCACAAGGCTTTTGGCCTCTCTGCACCAGCTCCCCAGAGTCTCTACCGCTACTGGCACGAAGTGGTACTGTGGCTCCAACTCCGCGTACTTGAGCCTCTTCTTCGAGCTTGCGTGATCCGCGGCGGCCGACGGGAAGTGTACGGTGCGACTAAGGTGGCTGGCGGCTACAGTGCTGACGCAAGTTGCGTCCCATAGCAAACACTTGCCGTTCTTCCAGGGCACCAAAGTCAGCCCGTCCGGTCTCTTACCATCTGACCTGCTCAGACCCGGAGGCTCAAGTACGCAGGGTACATTCGCCGACAAAAGGGTCCTGCGGACAATATCGTTCAGAGCGTGGTGTCGCGGAAACCTTTCAGTGCACCGCCGACAACTCAAAGCGTGATGGCCATCCGCTTCCACCATGGAACCGCAGGTGCATATATGGAGTTCACACACCTTACAGCCCAGGCGGAGAGCTACTGCCTCACGCAGAAAGTCGCCGTCGAGCAGGGTATCCAGGTGAGGCGAGGGTAACGCCTGTAACAACGCTCCAGATTCTGGCTGTGACATAGCCCGCAGTCTAGCCTTATCGAACCCCGTAGCTCCGTCTAACTGTTGTGCTTGGCGACGCCTCACACCCACTTCATCCCACGCCCGCTGAAGATGCCCAAGTTCCGGCATCGATGCACCCCCGTTGAGGGCTGACCAGGCTGATATAGCATCGGACACAAAAGGCACATTCCCCCCGTCACCGTTAGGGTTTAATAAAATAGTGACGAGGTTAGATACCGCCTGCGCCGACGCCAGAAAAGCTGGGAGGCCCACATCACGCACGCAACGCACCCCTAGATCACCACTTCGGATTGGCAGGGCTGCCTGACTCCACTGAGTTCCATCTAGGGAGACGTTGAGAACCGACTCTACCACCAATTTCAGAGCATCGTCGAAGGAGGAGACCTCCTCAGGACCACAGATCAACCAGAGCCAAGTTGGGGTGGGGTGGTCCGCAATAAGTATGCGATCTTGGGTAGAGCGAAGCACATCCGTAACAAGACAATCGCAACCCCTCAGACGTTCGTGAGAGGCAAGGAGAAGCTGCTTTCGTGCAGTGATGGCTTCGGGAATTGCAGAGAGGAAAATTGGAGAGCCCAACAGGTAGAAGTCCGAAGGAGATAGCCCCTTGAGGCCTGGTAGAATAGTACTTAGACGAGAAAAGTATGTTCAAGCCTCAGTGCCGCAGGAGAAAAACTCATACTTCGAAGGATTTATCTCCAGACCCAGGTCTCGAAGGCTAGGAATTAAGGCCTCCAGATCTTGTATGACCTCTTCCGGTTTGCCCCCGATTGTGCCATCGTCCGGCGCAGATTTGAGAGCTCGGACCGCCTTATGTATAGCTAGGCTAAACACAAGCGGACCGAGTGGATCCCCCACAAATTCCACCTTTGAAACCAATTAAATTGAAAATATAGAATATAACACAAATGTCGTTTGTCGAAAAATTAAGCTTAGTTGGAGGGGTTAGAGAAAATATTAGTAATTTGGGTTGCTAATATGTATTCATATAACAAAATATATATTAGCGTGTATAATGGGTAGTGGATTCAAATTCGTAATGGTAACGAATATAAATGGCAATAGTCGAATTTCATCTTGGTTATCATTAAAATAACCTTTATAGTAAAAAAACTATTGTCAATTTGAACCATTTATTATTTATTGAGGAAGGTAATTATTTAAAACGATAGAATGCTGTTAAATATTTCAGTTCTGTGCTAACAAAGGTGTGAAAATTAACTGTATTATAATAATTTAAGTATGTGGTACATTGTGTAGGTAATGGAAGAAAAGAAATTAATGAAATAAGAAGTTCATTATCGTTCATCTCAGTCACATCCGAAGGTTTCACCTCGGAGTCTGGTATCCAGCTGTGTGATTCTGTAAGACTTCATTCTAAACTTCGAATCTGAATCCGCTGTGAGTTTCTTGATTGGCATTCTAAAACTCGCGAATCTACACTAGCGCTACTCTTGCGAGCGTGTTTGCGAGTTGAACTAAATTAACCTCGAGATATTGACAGCTAAAGTATGAGATGACGTAAAAAGTGGCATTCTGTAAGGTAATTCCCCCGTCACTTCGCCGCTCACTTCGCACTCAAACCCGATTCAAAGTGTCAAATTATAAGCATCTATTTTACGAGTGAAAATAGAAGAAATCATAGTTATAAAGTGTTTAAATAAAGTTTTAAAGTGAATAAGTGCTTACCTACTTAAGCGATAACGATGGCAAGAATGTTTTTGTTTAAATTAACGTAAAATTAAAATAAGATAGGATGAAATCAAGGAACACACTTTAAACCAAGATTCGTCGCACATTTTAAGTGGTTCGCTTTAAGGAATGTTAAGTGGTTCTAACATGTAAAAATAAGCACTGCTAACCTTAGTCCACTGTTTGTAGGTTTTGATAGTGCCACCTATACTATTTAGGCGCACGGCTAGTTCCTCCTACTGGCGTCGACTTCGCTCTCTGGCATTTTGAGTTCTCAAGAAACCCTTCGCCATGCCAGGGTTTCTTTCCATAAACTCTACCAGAGTATCAACCTGAGCCGACGATGGGTGAGAGGAACGTGTCTCATTTGGACTGAAACATTATTGTTGGATTATAACTAAACACTCCTTTAATTAACATTATTTTTGAACTTCACAACAAGAAATATAAACTTACTTCATGATTATTTAACAATTTATTATCGGCACTGAACGATCAAAAAACAAACAAAACGTAAACAAAGTAATGCAAGCAACGCACACGCACTAAATGAAAATATTGTCCACAGATTAATAATGATATTGGCTGTCAGTCATTTTTTTTCCGTAAGGTAAGCATAGATTATATTCACGGCACGAATTTAGAGTTTTCTGTTTATTTATTACTTATAAGCTGCCTCAAATTCCTTAAAATAAGAAATTTTAATTTAAACATCATAATAGCTACAATTCTGTGTTAAAAACTGGTAAAATAAAAAACCGATAAATCTCGACTTACATTTTGTTGAGTGTGGTAGTCACTAGTACAGTATTAGTCGCTTTGGAGTTCACTTCACTTCGCAAGTGCCTATGTGATGCTTACAGAATGCAAAATCAAGGTCATTTTGAACCTTATGCGAAGTGAGAGCGAAAAGCGACGTGAAATGCGAGTTGTTGTCTGAATTTTACAGAATCGACGTACAGATTTTCCAGTCTCACTACGTGTTATAATGGTATAAAGAAGGTAATGGACGTTAAACTTGATAACATAGCTGTATTTTTCGAAGTAAATAATACAAAAACAACGCAAAACAATGTAAAAAGCAGTTGCAAATGTGCAAACAAAACATTACCACGCTAGTTTTGAACAAAAAGAAAAAAAAATTATCACTCTTGTGACAGTGTGCCGTTTGCTAATAGGGTATTGACACGTTTACAGTAGGTTACACCTGTTAATTTCATTAGTTTAATACCTATTGATATAAAAGATTTGGTATTATAGCATTTTTCCCGACTGCGCCAGAAGGAGGGCTATGTTTTTCGAGAGTATGTATGTATATTTGTTTAGCACGCTCTGCAGCCTGAACGGCTCAATGGATTTTAGCTTGAGAGGTGTCATTAGATTCGTATTTACTGTGAGAGTGGCTGTTTGGTCCTAAAAGACCAGAGTTCCATGTCATAAGTTTCGATGACAGTTAAAGTGTCATTCATGTCACATTATTCTGTCTGTCTATATAATCATTCAGTCTGGGGAGATTCGAATGGGCTAACCCCATTCTTCCATCCATCTTTTTTTATCTTATCACCTATTAGTTTTTCCTAACAAAGTTTATTAATACATTTCTTCCCAAAATTGTCTTTGGCGGTACATTTAATCCTTTGACAGCTGGGTCTTTCGATTACTTGTCTTTGGCAAAATTGCGGTAGCTCTCGCAGAAGCCATAAACCAAAAGTTGAAGTTGAATCATTCAGTTTATTGCTAGGGGGAGCAGAATCTTATCTAAGGGTAGATATTTTGTTGAGACAATATTTTAAGATTTATATAGTAATCAGTCATTGAATTTGGGAAATATATACCATCCGCGGGGCGAAGTGCGAACGGAACGATTTCCGGTATAATTACGTCTTGTGACGCTAAGATAGTAAAGTGGTGAGCAAGTGCGACATCGTAGAGATTGCTGGTCCGCTGGAAGCAGTTCAGCGCCGTGATCGGCTGTGCGTAGACCTACCATAAACCACTGAACAAACCCAGTACACTAAACAAAAACACACCTCACAATACACACAACTTTGGTTGGGATTCCACAGGTGATGCTGACATCTGCAACAGGTAAGTGAACCTTGCTGTAGTTCACATTAGCGTTACCTACATGATTGTACTCAGGCGCTGTGTTACTTGCAGCCCAAGTTTGGAGTGGCAGATGGGTGTCTGGCTCCAACGGTGGCACTGTGTACATTAATATAAAAAACAAAAACATAATAGCGGATTTTGGTAAAAAAAACCTTGAACTCAAGTTTATCGAACAATTAGAAAAATAAATATTTCATAACTAAAAAGTATAAAATAAAATAAATTATAAAAATTAAAAAACCGGAATGATGATGGAAAGATCCAAACAAGCTTTGTAGTTTGTGATTTGCAAATCACAAACTAGATGAAAATTAATGGGTAAAGCTTGTTTTGATCTTTTCATTATCAGCCGGGATTTTTATTTTTAATATTTCTTGTAAGACTAATTGTGCCTAAGACTTCGTCGTTTTTGAGCAGTCTGCATGTACGACGCAGACTGCAGGCCTTATCGCTGACTGTGAACGAAATCCTTCGTGTACAAGACCGACTCGAACATTGCTAGTTTTATTTAAAATAAATTTTAAATGTGTTCACAAAATTGTTGACTGTTGGCTGTTTGTTGTTGATTAAGGTCCATAAAAATGTCTTTTGTAAAATCTTTGTTTTCTGTTGAAAATCCTTATTATCTGGTTTAACGCACTAACTATTGCTTATAATTATAATCATCAATTTATAAAAAGATTCACTGTTAAATTATAAAAAAAAAACAATTTAATTAAATTACAAAAGAAGAGTATCTACCTGTGAATGGTTTTATAGTAATTTTCACAAGTATTACTAATTGCTTAGATGTGGCAATGTACTTTGATTATATTTATATCCAAATATCAACACCGTAATAATAATCAATTATACATACTAAATGATATACAAATATTCTATAGCACATACGTAAGTGCGCACACGTCGTAAAATAACACATATACTAATGAGATACAATACGCGCTGTTTGAAAACGGTTACCCAAATGAAATTTAATTAGCCTACTTCAAGACATGCAAAAATCCCCCGCACGTTAAGCTGTGAAATGAACTCCCTGCCGTGGTTTTTCCAAGCTACTACAATATGGGGTTGTTCAAGAAGGGCATTAAAAGGTTCTTCAGTGGTAGTACGACACCTCTAGTGTTGCACACGTCCATAGACCACGGTAACCATTTTCAATCAGGTGTGCGGTGAGCTTGTCTGCCACTTAAGTGGTATAAAAAATTGCTCCCATAAGCTTGCTGCTTCTGTGTATGGCATGATTTATACTTTTTCTTCCGTCATACCCACCAACCGCTGCTACTTGTGATGACTAATCGCAACAGTATTCATGTCACGGCACTAAAATGGTAGTTAGAGGAACCCTTATTAGCCAGAACCATTACTAAACAATACAGCTGGTGAAACATGAATGAAATAAACCTCCGGCTTCCGTTAAAAAGTGCACAGGTGTGAGTACTAGTGAACATAAATGTTTTACAATAGCTGTTGACCGCTTCTCTACTTGCGTAGAATATTTATTTCTTTGACGCAACTCATAAGAATCTATTTCAAATCTATTGTCTTTTTTCCTCCTGCGCCCTCGCTAGGTGACAATATACGAGCAAGGCTGTCATAAATTGTTCTTAAGTGTAGCATAACTTCTTATTAGCAGGTAGGCAATGGAATTTAGGTATTGTTTAGAATATTTTCGTGGGAACAAAAACCGTTTCACAAGTAATTCATTTGTTGTTTTACTTAAAAATGTTTCATTATATTGTCATCAGAGTCGTTAGCCTTGTGTTTTTGATGATTAGACACATCCGCATAATGTAGCTTTTAGAATATCTTAGCTCATCGATGATAATACATGAATCATCAAACAAATGAACCTGCCTTCGTCCCGGTTATTTTGAGTCGGCACAATTTGTTATTTTCTTCCACGTGAGAGCGTGTCCAAAGCAGGGACCTTTGAAGTGCAGTACCAGTTGGGAGTTACCTCAAAACAGCAACACTTAACACGCCATTGGTGACGTGTGTGTCTGTGAGACCGGGTAATTAGAAAAAGTCGAGTAACTTTTTGACCCGCCATTGATGCGTGTTGTGATTCCAAGTAGCTGCCTTATTTAATGTCCTCACCATTAGTTCTCTTCACGACAGCGTTGTCGACTCACGTACTAGAGTCATCAATTATGTAAGTGAAGTATTCAAAGTTGAATCTGCATACTTTATTAGATAATGTAAAAATAGCAAATTTAAGGGCTACATTTTACTGCTATATTAATCACAATATTATAGTCCTTGAATAAAAAAGCTTTTTTGTGTAATTTCATCGATATCTTACAAAAAATATACCTACTAAATATTTAAATTTAGTTTCTGAATGTCTTTTGCTTAGAATAATGAGACTTTCAGACCCACGATACCTGGGGCTTGTGGTCCCTTACGAAATGGTCGATGCCTTGAGTGTGGATGTCGAAAAAATAGAAAAACTAAATAAAAACGTCCTGAACCTCGATTTTCATTGATAGATTTGACTTGAATTTAATTCAGTGCTAGCTATAAATAAAGTTTCAGAACTGAGTACCAATCTAGAAGGATCATTCCACTTGGAACCATAGTCTAGATCCATTTTGGTTCCAATGAGACTTTTTTTTCTCTTTAGAACCAAATATGGAGTTGTTGGTTCTACTGGGAACTATAATAAGTAGCTGGATCCATTAATGGTTCTACCAAGAATGATTTCTTCTCATCAGTACCAATTATATAACAAATAACTTTATTTTATTCCTAATAAGCCGCGTGGTTCCCGGCAGAGTAGAATTTGGGCCACCTCTTCTCTTCCCATGTGGTGTCGTAAAAGGCGACTAAGGGATAGGGCTGATTAACTTTAACATCAGACAGATATGTACAATGAATGAATGAATGAATGAATGAATGAATGAATGAATGAATGATAATTTATTCGCACGAAATACGGTACATTACAGCACAGACTCAGCCTCAGATACATGGCTCGAGTCAACAATAGTTCCCGGAATAAGGCAGAATAAGGCGTGATTTATGTATATATTTATGTAAACCATAAACCATGACAAGAACTGACACCCGTGCGTTCGTATTAAAATGTCTACTTGCCCAAAAGTTTAAAAATGGGCCTAGGTACAAATATAAAAATTGGTCCTGATGAGAAGAAATCATTCTTGGTAGAACCATTAATAGATCCAGCTACTTATTATAGTTCCCAGTAGAACCAACAACTCCATATTTGGTTCTAAGGAGAAAAAAAAGTCTCATTGGAACCAAAATGGATCTTGACTATGGTTCCAAGTGGAATGATCCATCTAGAATACGGGCCTTCGAATCTTAAGCGTAATATTATAATAATTGTAAAATAAATAACAGTGCTCATTTTATCATGTAATTATCTACAATTACGCTTCTTTAAAACACTGTGAAGTCAATTATTTACGCCAATTTTTTTTTTAAAAGACTACACGTTTCGACAAAACATTATTACGGAAAAATGACGTACGTAATAACTCTATTGTTTATACGAGTATACTTAATCGAGGGCCTTACCACCGAAGTTAATCATCGTGCTTCCATTTTATTAGCTCATTTTAAACTCATTCTGTCTTATAATAATTATTTTAGTAATACTTATCTGATGCCCGCGGAATACGTGAATATGTCCTGAGTGTTGAGTGAGTGTTGTCACAACTTTTGATCTTAAATGTATGGCTGTTGTGGTTGTATAGTACGCATACCATGCATAGTACGTACTTTACTCACTTTTTTGTAATATCTTCAATGTATAATAAATATAAATATGTTGTATGACATTCAGCAGGCTGGAAAGCCGACTCAACTTATTTACTCAAAAGGTTTAGAAAATAACTAGTAGTTCTGTGAGCAGTAGACCTCGCGATCACTTATCTGGTATAAAAAACGATACGGTTCTGATTATTTTTCCAGGCCTGGATGTTCCACCAAAAGATAATGACGATCCGTTCTTAAAAAACGCTACAGGAAAATTCACCCTTTTACCGCATTTATTTTCTTATAATGAAGTTCACCTTTACTATACTCCGCACGCCGAATGATGATCCCTATGACGTTTCAACTGACAGTTGTATTAGTTATGCGAAACAATTTCGATAAAATACTGTTTTTTCAGGCAAATGTCATGTCATTCAGCCAGGTCATTCAACATAATAAGCAATATTTATTTAATTTGAAAAAAGACTACGCGCGTTAATGGACATAAACCACTAGATAAAAAAGTAACAGCCTTATTATATTTTATTTTACTATACTTTAATTTTTATTCAAATTGCATAATTTAAAGAATTTAAAATTCTTTTTGAATTGAATTTTAAAAAATTCATAATTAGCTGGCAATTATGGATTACACTGACTGGGATCGAGATGTACAATACGACAATATCATTGACCAACCGTTAATAATAAACGTCACGGATAGCTGCAGTTCAGACTCAGATTTTGAAGATCAGATTGATATAAATAAAATACAAACTCAAAGCATTTGTTTTATATTTCCAACAAATTATCGATATTTTGTTTATCGATGTGTCCCTTCTTAGTCGATAACAGCTTGACGACGTATCTTTTGCAGCACGTACCATGTACATTTGCATTGAGTTTATTTCTATTATTTCCGAACATTACGTAATAATTTCTTAATATTCATTTTTATAATTTACAATTGTACACAATTATGATTTTTTCGTCTTTTTAATGGACCTCTAAAGGATTTGATGTGATAGGACGTCAGTACAATGTTAGGCGCTAACGAACTGTCATACGGATCATCATTCAGCGTGCGGATTAGGCTTTAATTTTTTTTCACAACAAACTGTCAGGAATTATGTCCTTGATATATCAGTGAAAAATCATCAAGATCAGTTCATAAATAAGGTAGCTTACTCTCCCATTTTTTTTCTATCAAAAAAAAACTCTCGACAAATTTGTGTTTTGTTTTAAATCACAGAACATGTGTGCTAAGTTTGATGTAAATTGGTTAAGAAATGAGCCCGGAACCGACGAACTGACATAGATACAGACAAATGCAAAATCATTCTACGCAACGTTATCTATACCACAAGCAAGTATTAGCTTAATTAGCTATTGGCATAGGTTCTAAAAAGTGGATTATACGTTAATTCTCATAATAGCATTTGTTGAATGTAATTTTTAAGTAGTTGCATACTAACTATTCGAATCGTTTTTTCACTTTTAATACTAAAGTAAAAAAATTGCATTTCGTAAAAACATTTTTGAGTGTTATTTTCATTTTGAAAGATCAATACTGAATTTTGTTAAGATTGACCTTTTGGATCCTCAAAATGTTTTTGATCGCATTGCATCGAACATGTTGAGGTTCCGTCAACACAAACTATTTCAATATTTTCCGTCCATCTCGAAGGTTTTCCGTGTGTTATGAATAGATAAAACAATATCGCATTAATCTAAAGGACACACGTGCACCATTAACATTAACAATATCCCGATAGCTGAGTAATATATCTTGCATATAAATTGTAATAGATGTCGGTTTTATTAATACAAACTAGTAGCCTATTCGCTAATCGACATTCTAGTACAGTGTAATTATCAACACTTTCTCATAACTTGAGCATTTTATGGTACAGTTGCTTAACAACTATCACGCCTATTGATTTGTGGTTAAACACAAAAATATCATAATAACCTCGTTTTGTGGTCCTAGCAGTGAGTAGGGCCAGAGCTTACTGAAGAGTTATTGTACTGTCAGTGGGAAGACCAAATGCTGCTTTGTCTTCTACACTGACGGCACAGAAACTCTCTGTGTTTACAGGGTCCACAGCATGAGTGGGACTCCCCTGGTGTTGCACACATCTATAGACCACGGTAACCACTTTTCATCAGGTGGACCGAAAGATAGCATTCCACCTCCGTGTTATAAAAAAAAATGTGCTATCATGAAAAATATATTATAACCATTACGTGTTGGTTCCCGGTGGAGTAGAATAAGGCTACTTTACCTCTTTGTGTGGGTGTCTTAAAAGGCGACTAAAGAATATGGCTGTTCTCCATCAGATAAACATACAGCCGATGGCTAAATGATCGTTGGCGGCAATATGCTCACCCTCTATTACGTGGGAACGAAAATCATAGTTGTCGAAATGTAGGAGTTAATACACCTCCGCCTACCCTTTCGAGGATTTACAGGCGTGAGTATATGTATGTATGAAAAAAAGTTATTATTAAATATTTTGTATTCATTAAATATAATGTTATTGTACTTCTAACGCCATCTGTTAGAAAACCAAATAGTTATTGTTACAACAGAATTTAAAAAAGTAAAAAATAAGATTGAATGAGGAGTTTTTTTACAAAAAGGGTATCATGGTTAACTGTATTCACAGCTCACTCAACCTACACCATAAGGGCAAGGCCCCATTAGTGGGGCTGCACACGCTCACTGAGTGTCCGGCGTGGGCGGCGTCGAGGCGGGAGCTAGTAGCGGCCCTGGGCATGGGAGTGAGGGCTCTCACGCTCGCCACCTTGTTCGCGGCGATGGTCCGCCGCGCGGATGCGTGAACGGCCGGCACCTCCTTCTGCGAGCAAGTTATGCTCTTGAAGGAGGTGGCGGGGTGGGAGCGGGACCGGGAGTGAAGAAGACTCGCGGCCCTAGCTGCTCGCCGAATGAGGCAATTCGAGCGTCGGAGGTCGATCAATGACTTCCGTCCCCCATGAGCGGGCCTGGGGGTGACAGGTGGACCTGCCTGTCACGCCAGTAGAATTTACCGGGGACGAGCTGGGTACCCAGTGATCCCGCCCACCCGAAGAAGGCCTTATCGAGAGAGATGGCCCTGGGTCAGCCAGAGTGCGAGGTATAATAATCCGGCTCCCGCTCCGGCTCCGGCGGGGGAGGGGTCCGTGGGGATTTCCCGCACGAAAAAAAAATGGCCAAATTAGTAACTTGCGCTGCGTTGCATCGCGTCGCGCTACGTCGTCGCAGCGTCGTCTCTGCGTCTTTGCCATATATTTTCATGTCATCCATCTAAGTGATAGCGTGATAAACGCAATAAAAGAACTCGTTTCAATCTGTCCATTGCAAAGGCTGAACTGAGATTCAGCTGTGACAGCATGCGTTGATGTATCGCAGCGTCAACGCAACGCAGGTGTGGCACACAATGCGTTGTTCTGATGCGACGACGCGACGCAACGCAGTGAAACGCGCAAGTGGGGCTTCGCTCTTAGTTGACCACTGCCTGCCAGTTTTTTTATTTCTTGACTCAACCCACTAGGTATTATAGCTAAAGATAATTACTATAGTACTCGAAGTAGCTCAATCCCCTGATCGAGTAGCAGTTTACCCATATCGAGCCGGGATGTCTGGATAAAACCCGTGCTTCCTGCGTAGCGGCCACGATCACTACCGCCACGCCAGATATAGTGAACATCATGAGATCATTGAAATTCAAATTTCATTTCCATCACATTAAGGCTCATTTATATTCATTACACAGTTATCCTTCACCTTCATTTAAGTTAATAGATTCTGTTTTCATTTAACACTACTGACCATAAAAGATATAAATGTACACCATTTAAGTGATGTGCGCACAAAGTACTCAGTTCATTTTGCGTTTCATCAATCATTGCCATTATTCATATTGCTGCCATATCATACCATATTTATGGCTCGTTGTGTAAAACAATCGAAATAAATCAGTAAGTTTTTTTGAACAGACTGCACCCCAGACTGAACCGTCTGCGCGAAGCCAATGTTGCCAACTGACATAAACAAAAAAAGACCAATCAAGTTCCGAACTTATAAAGAAAACTTATGATAAAAAGTAGTAGTAATTATTAGTCTATTACTTATCTGAGATAAATTAGGAACGGCTAATTAAAATGATAAATTTAGTAGCTCAAAAAGTAATAATTCTCGATATTTATAAATGAGAATAAAATCCCATTTGTCGCCAGTGGAAACGAATCCAGTCACCACTGGTACTGGCACCACATATGGGTTTTTTTCCCATTTATCATCAGTGGTAACGTCGCCAGTGGTCACGATAGGGAATATCTTATCCTGTTTGTCACCACTGGTGACATATGGGACTTTTTTCCCCATTTATCATCAGTGGTAACGGCGCCAGTGGTGACGACTGGGAACAACCGGTAAAAAGAAGGTTACGTGTTTCACCTGTATTTACTAGTATGTATAGTTAAAACTCTTCCGCGTTGGGAATAAGGTTTTGGAGTAGCATTAAACATCTTTCGTTTTAAATATTTCTTATAATTATCACTAATATTTCTGTAAGCAATAGACTTCGCCATCACGCTTTGCTACATTCGTGGCAAATAATTAAAAAATCGTGATATACCTAGAAAACCGATACGAATTTTGTTATTTTAAAAGCCCTGGATGTACCAATAAATTATGACGATCCGTTCTTAGAAAAACGCTATAGTAAACTTCCCTCCTTTTATCTAACCTATTTTTTTTGTGTTCCGTACCCAAAGAGTAAAAACGGGACCCTATTACTAGGACTTCGCTGTCTGTCCGTCCGTCCGTCTATCACCAGGCTGTATCTCAAGAACCGTAATAGCTAGACAGTTGAAATTTTCACAGTTTGTGTATTTCTGTTGCCGCTATAAAAACAAAATTTTAATAATTAAGGGGCTCCCATAAAAAAAAACGTGATATTTAGCCCTTTTTCATGGCTTTTAGCCTTTTAGCCTTTTTCTGGTACGGAACCCTTCGTGCGCGAGTCCGACCCACACTTGGCCGGTTTTTTATAACGAGGATCAACCTGTGAGGAATCATGTCATAGATGTTGCAGCTAAAAATCATCAAGATCCGTTCATTAATAATTAAAGGGGGAAAAGGGCTTTTAGCAAGCTCCCGACAAAAGTTATGTTCTAAACCAATAAAATGTGTGCCACGTTTGATGTAAATCGGTATAGAAATGCGCCCTTCAAACCGGAACTGACAAACTAACTTGAAAAAAGCTACGATAACAAAAAAACTGATTACAGACAAACTTCTACAGCCAAAGTTAAATATTTAAAACAAAACAAATACTATTTAATCGCGTTACTCCATAATTCAATTAATCACTACATAGTATAAAACAAAGTCGCTTTCTCTGTCCCTATATCCCTTTGTATGCTTAAATCTTTAAAACTACGCAACGGATTTTGATGCGGGTTTTTTAAATATATAGAGTGATTCAAGAGGAAGGTTTATTATGTATAATATATGTTTAATATAGAAGAGGGTGCAGCGGGAACGGGATCTGACACTACGCGGGCGGAAAAATATTAGCGGTACGCAGTTCGCCGGGTCAGCTAGTATTCTATAAAGCGTGTTAAACATGCCAAATAGCAAGTCAAATTTAACAGAAAAACATTAATAAATGAAAAGAGATTCTTATAATTACATTTCGCCGTACCTGTCCACAACAAAAAGGCCAAGATTCAGAGAAAATTGGCAATCGTGATTAGTTGCAGGAAAAATATAAAAGGCAAGGAAAAGACAAGGATCTGACAAGATAAGTTAAAATATATATTCTAAGTTCTGGGATTTAAAATTGTAGAAAAAGTATTTACAAAAAAAGTCGCTTTCGCTGTCTGCTCGCTTAGCTAAGATCTTACAAACCACTAAACAGATTTCATTACAATAAATAGAGCGATTTATTTAAAATTTATATGTTTACTAGCTATTGCCCGCGGCTCTGCCTGCGTGGAAGTCGGTTTTCGGGGATCGGGGTATGAAAAATAGATAGTAGCCGATTGTCAGACTTACTGAATATGCATAAAAAAATCATCAGAATCGGTCGAGCCGTTTCGGAGGAGTATGGGAACGGATATTGTGACACGAGAATTTTATATATTAGAAGATGTACCCATTGTTTGAGGTAACGGGATCAGAATTCCAAGCGAGAGAAGTCGCGGGCAGCCGCTAGTGTATAATAAATTACCCAACAATCATGACAACTTAACTTATCCTAAAAAGGTCATAATTACTACGTTAGCGACAAACTGTATGGATGTATAATTTGACAAAAAAAGAGAGTGGATCAACATTTTACAAAAATATTAGAAAACTTTAAACTAAAATTACAAGCAGAAGAGAAACTAAAAAGAACCTTTATCCCCTACCCCACCGCTGGCTCGGGTCATCTGGCCACCTTAAAGATTAACTGTACCAACTTTGAAACTTTAGTTTTTTTGTTAATATAAACGGGGTAAATTATGACGGGCCTGAGGGTGACGGGTGGAGCCGCCCGTCACCCTAGCAGAAGCAGGCCACGGCGGCGGCGCGCATCGTAGGGCGATGCGCGCCTCCCCACACCGGGGTTAAGCGGGGACCACGTGGTCCCCCCTCCCGAGGAGGGCCAGACCGAGAGGGATGGCCCTGGGTCAGCCGGGGTGCAAGGGATATGTCGCATGACAACCTCACCTTCGGCCTAGCACTTCGACCCAGAGACGGCGTGCGGTTTAGTCAGTTCGAGTCCGACATGACCTCACCGTCCGGCTCCGGAGGGGTGGGTATCCGTGGGGATTTCCCGCACGTAAAAAAAAAGGAGTAAATTATGATATCATTGCATGCAGTATATTTTATTATATAAATTTTACATATATACTCGTATATATTATTATATTGATATGTAGTTATAGTACTATACTTTATTTATAGTAGTATTATTTCTACTTCATCCTAGCGTTAATCCCAGTCGCATCCGTAGCTTTCAACTTGGAGTCTGGGGTCCGCTTTTACCAGTTTAACAGTGAAGCGACTGCCATCTGACCTCCACAACCCAAAGGCGATATCTAAGCAGTTAGACCAGTTGTTGGATTTATGAGGCCGCCAACTACACGTAACGAATGCCATAGATGTTCGTATCGCATCCGAGGAACCACCAGACCAATGCAATTACCCATATTCATGCATACAAATATTTGCACTGAGCGGGGATCGAAACCGCGCCTCCTGCGCAGTGGTCTTGTTACCTCCGTTCTTAATAAGGTGCTTGTATACTTAGTATTATATATATATTTAAATAAAAATATATTGTGATACTTCGTGTTGTTTTTGTTTCTAAAATACGATACTGACACAGATATTAAGTATTTATTAATAATTTAGTGTACACCACGAACTAACCCGGTTCTAGTAATATAGTCCATAATATACTGGTACTCATCGCCAATTGTACATTGTACAGCCAATCGCCCATTATAGAGCCAATTATAATGTCCTTTGTATGTATCTGTCACAGCCAACCAACTTAATAAGCTGTTCAATCAACCGCCTAGCTTGTTTACTAAACGACACTGTTCAATAACGACCTGTACGATATACAGCCATGGCGTTTCTTACAACATTTAATTAAACTGGCTGGCTAATGCTTAGTCCATTCCTATAATAGGGGACCACCCCAATAATAAAACAGAAAGTTAACAATCCGACTTGGATAGGTTAGGTTCGAAGGCTAATGCGGACTAGGCTAGGCAAGTAATGAAACGTCATTACTCCAAGTCAATTGCATAGCTAAATAATAGGGGTTAAAGTATGAAATTGCCGTTTCATTGTAATAGGTACTTCGAATTGACATAGAACCTTCATGGTTTGAGATTTTTGAGTGAAACTTTTTCCACATGGTACCTATGTAGTTCTTCATTTAAAAATGTGCAACATTCGATTATCGACTTTCAGTTGTTTTTTTTATTCAGCTTAGACAAGAAAGATGGATACTTCGAAAATTCGAGTGATTTTTGAATACGAGTTCCGACACGGAACTAACGCGGCAGAAACAGCTCGCAATATCAATGTTGCGTTTGGAGAGGGGACTGCTAATGAACGCACCGTGCGATTTTGGTTTAAACGCTTTCGTGATGGAAACTTTGATTTGAAGAACGAACCACGAGGAAGGCCGTCCACACAGGTGAATAACAATGAATTGAAAGACATGGTGGAAGCCGATCCGAGCCAAACTACCCAGGAATTAGCTGCATGGCTTAACGTTACCTTACCAACAATATTGACTCATTTGCGTCAAATCAATAAAATAAAAAAATGTGAAAAATGACTGATCTGCAGAAAGAAATGCGTGTTGAAACTTGTGTTGCCTTGTTGAATCGATACAGAAATGAAGGAATATTGGATCGAATTGTGACATGTGATGAAAAGTGGATTCTTTACGATAACCGTAAGCGAAAAATGCAATGGCTGACCCCAGGTGAAACGCCACAACAGTGTCCTAAAGCAAAGCTTACCAATAAAAAGGTAATGGTAACTGTTTGGTGGTCTCAGCATGGTGTTATTCACTATAGCTTTCTACGATCTGGTCAAGCAATAACGGCAGATGTCTACTGTGCCGAACTCCGAACAATGATAGCAAAACTAGCAGTGAAACAGCCCCGACTCATGAATCGATCTTCACCATTATTGCTCCATGATAACGCGAGACCTCATACAGCACGAGAAACCGTTTTAACTCTACAGGAACTGCAATTAGAAACTATCCGTCACCCTCCGTATTCGCCAGACCTTGCTCCAACAGACTACCATTTTTTTCGTGATTTGGACAATTTTCTATGTGATAAAAAGTTTTCTTCTCAGGAGGCAGTACAAAATGCTTTCACACAGTTTGTCGAATCTAGATCACCAGAGTTCTATCGCAAAGGCATAAATGACCTTCCTACTAGATGGCAGCAATGTATAGATAATAATGGTAATTATTTTGATTAAATAAATACGTTAAATTAAAAAAAAAAACGAATTTCAATTTGTCAGTACAAATCGGCAATTTCATACTTTAACCCCTAATAACATTCAGGCCGCTAGATGAATGTGAATAGTTAACTGGCTAAGATGTTAATTGCGATATATCCTATTTTTATCTGCCTATAAATAAAGACATAGATGCTAATTTGAAGGTACTATTTATTAGGTCAAACTTTAGCAAAGTTGATCAAATGGCTACTCTTAACTGAAGGTTACCAAGTAGAATGCATTCCAATAATGATATTATGAAAATCGTCATAGAGCGTTGGTTTCAACGATCAGTGAGTTCGCGAGTGTCGTGCGGTCAACAACAGTGCCATAATTGTCATAGTTTTTGTTATTATTAGTGTGACCTTTGTTTTATTAACCCGATATCTAGGTTAGTATTATTTTGATTTCATTTCAAATATAATTTTTTACAATTATCAATATTAGTTAAGATATTTTTAATATTAAATGTCATATTACAAAAAATATTATCTAAGTATTATTACAAAATATGTAGATATAATATTATTATAAAATGAAATTTACGTTTTCTTTAATATGTTTCTAATTTTTTATCTTAATCTTACAGTAGATATTTCGTATAATATTAACTAATAAAAATTATTCAATTTTATATTTTTATTTTGTAATATTTTGCAATTTGCAACGACTCGGTGCACCTATTCAAACAAAAATGCAATTCTGATATCGCTGTTTTGAAATAAGCGTAATTAGTTCTTTCAATTTCGCAGTCTTGGTGAAAATATATAGGCTACTTACCTTCCACCCGCGGTTCCACCCTCGTGGTATTTAAATAATCTACTACTATTATTATAAAGCTGAAGAGTTTGTTTGTTTGGATGAACGTGGTAATCTCAGGAACTACTGTTTCAAATTGGTTTTTTTTTTATATATAGGACACGTCAATTTGACTTTACCTCGCCTGATGGTAAGCTGAAGGCAAAGTCTCAGGAAAGAGGGCCACCATTATATACACGTGCCATGTTAACAATGGTGGCACTCAGCTTGACGGCCTCATCAGATGCTTTTTCACGCCTCGCTTAAAGGACCCGGGACTGTAGGAAGAGGGAAACACGTGAGCTGGCAAGGAATTCCAGGTCTTAATGGTGCGACAAAGGAAAGAGTCACCGAATCGCTTGGTTCTTGAAGGAATGTTCTGCATCGTATAGGGGTGACATCTAAGTCTTGCACGTGTCGTCCTGTAAAGAAAGGGAGAGGGTGGGACTAATTGGAATAACTCTTCAGAACGTTCACCATGGTAGAGACGGTAAAATACTGCCAAGGAAGCAACATCTCTACGCATCTACAGAGGCTCGAGTGTACTCGTGACCTCAGGATTTACGATAATGCGGACCGCACGTCGCTGCAACCTAACGAGAGCATCTAATAAGTACTTTGCGGATCCATCCCAGAGATGCGAGCAGTATTCCACGCAGGAACGAATTTGTGTCTTGTATAGAAGACACCGTTGCTCCGGCGCGAAAAACCGTCTCACTCTGTTCAGGACTCCGAGTTTACGCGAGGCTGTTTTGATGATACTCTCGATGTAGTTTTTGTTTGTTTTTGTTTTTCATTATCCATACCGAGTATATTGAGGTTGTCCTGCAGTAGCAGTGGCGTGCTCTGATGAGTGGGAAGGGGAAGGAAAGAAGATACCTTTGCTGTAAACGCAAATGCCTGCGTCTTCTTGGCATTGAACTCGACTAAGTTCTCAGAGCCCCATTGGGAAATGTGGCTTAGGATCCGGCCAAGCTCAGTGACCAGAAGCTGCCTTTTATCCGCGATATACGTCTGCTTACCCGCAGGACGTCCATGATAACTCCCGTGCAAGGTGCTATCATCCGCATAGCAATGAATGCTGCCGGTCGACAGTATGTCTTTAATATGCAGAAGAAAGACAGTTGGCGATAGGACAGACCCCTGCGGTACGCCGGCATTTACCTGCAAGAATTCCGAAGCTTGCAGTCACAAAGGACGCGAATACCGCGCTCCTGCAAGAAGCCGGCAACCCAGTCGCACAGTCTAGGAGGCACACCAAAGGCTGGTAGCTTGGAAAGAAGCGATTTGAGCCAAACTCTATCGAAAGCTTTGGCGATGTCAAGATTAATTGCCAGTGACTCGCCGTTGATTGATTGAATGACGCCAGAAGATCACCCGCTGACCGTTTCGGCCTGAAGCCATATTGCCGGTCATTAATTAGGGAGTGATCTTCAGGGTGACGCATGAGCTGTTTGTTAATTATGTGCTCGAACACCTTGCACAGCACTGATGTGACGGCTATGGGTCGATAGTTGTTTGGGTCTGAGAGATCCCCCTTCTTGGGGATCGGCTGTACATTCGCCTCTTTCCAAGCCGAAGGTACTGTACCAGGGCTGTAGGGCAGCCGGTACAACCGTGCAAGCATTGGAGATAACTCCGCTGCACATTTTTGCAGAACCACCGCCGGAATACCGTCCGGACCACTGGCTTTCCGGACATTGAGAGACTGCAGTACTGCTCGGACATCGCGTTACTTGATACGAATATCAGGTATTGCATGGTCACTATTAGACAGTGTCGACGGCTCCATACCACAATCATCGACTCGGGAGTTGGCCGCAAAGAGATTAACCAGCAAATTTGCTTTCTCTTGCGGCTCATAGGCCAGGGATTCATCGGGATTACGCAGCGGCGGCAGCGAAGGCTGGCAGAAGTTGACTTGCACGGCTTTGGCCAGTCGCCAGTAGCCACGGCTGCCCGTGGGATGCGCTGCTAGCTCCTGACCAAGCCGCGCTATACGCTTGGCATTAGCCCTCTTGCAGACCTTTGTGGCTCTGTTGTACACCGCCTTGAAGTGGCCCACGTTGGGATCGCACGTAGCGCGCACCCTCATCCAAGCGCGGTACGCAGACTGTTTATGATTAACAGCCTCCGCGCACTCGCGCCCGAACCAGGGGCACACTCTGCGGACACCGGCGACATCAGTGTAGGGGATATAATATTCCATGCCCAGACTGATCTCACCGGCGACAGCAGTTGCGGCCTCAGATGGGTTCTTCGACCTTCAAAGCAGCGTTCAACCCAAGGGATGGACGCAAAATAATCACGTAGTCCATCCCAGTTCGCTGACGAGTAGTGCCAGAGACGCCGCTTCCCCTGCAGGGGTCGTGGGTGCGCTATAATGGGCACCTCGGAACGGACTAGACAATGGTCGGATGCACCTAAAGCGGCGTTCACCGAAACACTGTACTGGTCCGGTTGACTCGTCAGCAGAAGGTCTAGCAGAGAGGGCTCATGGTCCGACCTTTTATCTAGTGAGTGTCTTTGGTATCCTAGTGACCTCGTGTACCAATTGGTTGTTTTGGCGTAGCGCAACCAGATCTCGTGGTGGGCGTTAAAATCCCCCAAAGACACCAGTTCAGCGTTCGGAAACCGCTCCTGCACATAATCTGACAACACCGCCTGACTCAGGTATTGAAAGAGTCGAGTTATTGTCTCCTGTATGGGACACACATAGATCTGACTCGTAGAGCTATGGTCTATGTGTACCCAAAGGGTTGAAAATGATGGGTCCTCTAGGCACCGCAAAGTGCGGCAACAAACATCCACGTTAACAAACACGCACACCCCGGCTTTTGCGCGGAAATCCTCCTCAAGGACATAGCCGGGGTACAGCAAGTAGCTCGTGTCATCAGGGCGGCATTTTTGTGTTTCCTTAAGAAACAACATTGCTGGTTTCGCCGTCTCCAGGTGTTGGTGGACGGCGTTGAGGTTAGTATGGAGCCCACAGATGTTCGTGGACTCCACTTCAAATAGAGAGCCCGAGGGAGAGTTTTTTGCCGCTGTGTAGACCAATTTACTGTTATTGTGCGCTGCTACCATGAGGATGAAGAGGAGGCAAGGCGTGAAAAAAGAGACGATTGTTGTCGCAGCACCGCGTGACAAAGCGTTTTATCTATGAATGTGAGGTATGGCGAGAGCCGACGCGCCGAACGGAAGGTCCCGCGTACCCCCTCGAGTATGGTTGCCGGACTCCCTCGTCCGGTCACCAACTGGCACGACGAGCCATATCGGGATTATGCGCGACCTGGTGGGGCTACCTCCCAGGGTGGTTAGTCCCGGTTGGGCCCCTGTACTATGCTGCGGGTGGCACCACCGTTTCAACAGGTCCCCCTGCTCGGCTCGTCGACCCACGCCACCCCCCACTAGACTACGCCAAGACCCACCGGTCCCACTTGTGCTGCGACCTCAATCCCCCTGCCCGACTATGCACTTGCTGACTCCTGAACGCAATCCAACCGAGATTGGATTACTATAAAAGGTTTTTCGCAAAAGTGCATGTGCAAGTGGTACTCACCCGGTCGAATTTGTGACATCAAATTTCTACCACCTAATATATATTTTTGTATTGAATAGTCCATTTATGGAAGAAAGTTATAGGCTATATATTAATACGCTACTACTTAATTAAGCTAAGCAGTAATTATAAATGTCAACAAATTAGGCAGATTCCGGTAGATTTTTTTTTAATACTGGCATATATTCCGAAGTTTGCTAAGTGGCAATGGTTTGACTAATAGTATATAGAATTGAAGCAACTTTTGTGATGCCTTAATACAATACTGTGGATTGAAGACGATGCATATATGGAGAGATATAAAAATATATTCAATAGTGTCACGGCCATGTGAATGGATATAAGGTTAACAACAATCCTAACTTACTACACATTCAGACTCTTATGAAATTTATTTATGTGAAAAATAATAATTAATTTATATAAATCGATGACATTTCAAAAATAATTAAAACGAACTGATTGTGTACGAAATTTTGTCTTCTTAAATAAGTCATGAAATCTCTGATAGTACCTAGTCAAGTCTGTTAAAAATAGAATTATCTATTATAAAAGAATATGCCATACAATGAATACCACCCTACCAACGTCCTTTATGCCTAAGTCAATCGCTCAGAAAGAGTGCGCTATGCTAGAAATATGAAATATTTTTTATGCAAGTGCAATAAGCCTGAGAATCATATGATAGGTCGCTGCATTCTGACGAGAGCATTTAGAAGCATTTCTAGCATTAACCTGACGATAACCTGGCGTATTGGTTTGATATAGTCCAAGAATAGTAAGATTTGAGTTCCTTCTTCGCCATAGCACCCCGTGTTATCCTCGAAAGGCACCCAAAAATCGCGTACTGCGTATGAAGTAGTACATTTTGTGACGTCACTGGATCTGAAAATATATGACGGTAACAATGTCATGTAAACCTATCCCAGAGTTAGGAGTTCCCAACCACAAAAGAAACAGATTCGTTCCTGTTGTATTCTATACAGGAACAAATCTGTATCTAACACCTACAAAAGATCATTAGTCTAGCCTAAAAACCATGCCAATGTACCACGTGTTTTTTTCCTGAAGTCTTTCGAGCAATAGTTTGTAAACGTAATTTACTATGAGCCACGTGTTTATTATTAATTCAGGTCATTATTGTATTGTTCTTCATAAAACATCTCAACGAAGGTCTTAAAAAGGACAAAGTTTTTCTAATGCAATAAGATTACATTTCAAATTCAGTCGTGATAGTGGTGATATCTGATAATAGTGAATGAATGGACAGGCATCTCGAGGTCGCGAAAGATATCAGTAATTTCAGAAATGACATTGACATGACTTGTGGTTGATTTATACTCGTGGTAACGATATGCTTACTTGTTGCAAGTTTCAATAATCATTTTCTCAAACAATATCTCTTCTCTTTGCACAAAATGAGGGTCTTTAAAAAACATCGGTCTCCAAAATGAAGCCATCCAAACTCCACTGTTTGTCTTCTGTCAATTAACAGGATAATTTAGAGAAGAGTTATTCAAAATATTATTCGACGTAAACGTCGAATAATACTGTTGATTTATTCACGAATGAGACGCTGGGCCAAATTTTTAGAAGTTAAGATTTTTTTGAAGTGAAAACTTCTTTAGCAGCGTTGGATGGGTTAAAAATGTTAAACGCGCGTCAGGATTAGTTGACCTTTGAACCGTAACCGACGACTGACGTCATACAACATTACAACAGCTACAGATTGTTCATTTTGTTAGGTCTGTCAAGAAGCTTCTCGGCTGAGCGGTTAGCGCTTCGACTGTAAGTCCATATGGTTTCAGATAGTACCGGGTTCGGAACTAGGCTTCTGAAATTTTTTGTAATTATTTTTTTCTTTTTGTAATTTATAACGTTTTGTTTTTTTTTTGTAATTTATTACTTTTTGTGGTTATTTTTTCTTTTTGTAATTTATTGCTTTTTGTGATTATTTTTTCTTTTCGTAATTCATTAATTTCTTCTGACAGAAAATTAGTGATAGGTTCTATGATTGGCGCTTTATTATAGGTATGGCATGGTGTGTTCTTTTTATCTTTTTCTCTGTATATAACGAATAAAGAAAGAAAGAAAAAGTTTTCACTTCTGCCGGCAC
Source organism: Eilema caniola (assembly GCA_949126895.1). NCBI lineage: Eukaryota > Metazoa > Arthropoda > Insecta > Lepidoptera > Erebidae > Eilema > Eilema caniola. Next base: position 4,064,161 of record OX421469.1, on the reverse strand, counting down.
TCCCGGAGTGAAACCCGTCTTTTTTTATATGGGACACTTCAATTTGACTTTACCTCGCCTGATGGTAAGCTGAAGGCAAAATCTCAGGAAAGAGGACCACCATTATATACGGTCATACATTTTTTTTAATTTCTTCTCGAAACAGTTGTATTCTGTACAAGAAAATACCGTACTAGACATGCTCCTCTACTTAATATCCCTCATCACCGTACCAACTATGACAAAAATGCTGTCATGACGTGTTTACCTCGCACTTAGGGTGAGAGGTTTGAAAATCTTGACATATTTCAATTATCAAAAAAGTCGTATCGCACCCAAGTCATGATGATTCTCAAAGGTAAAACTTGATATGTGACTATTTGTAATATGTATGTTCTCTTTTACCTTCATTGTACAATTTTCTTTATTTAATTTTTAGTTCTAGGTACAACTAGCTACATCTAGTTTGTGCATCATTATGAATGTCATGAAAGTCATTGTTAGCTTAAGTAATATGTAAATGTGAAAAAAAGACCACTAAAAATAAGCTGTAGAGTTTCTTATAATAAATAAATATACCTTTGAATTGCGGGATATTTTGAACAAGTTACACTGGCTGTGGTAAACGGCTGAATCAGGCTGATCACGTTATTTCCTGCAAGCATGACTGTTAACAATATTATGGGTTTCCCTACCTGCTGAGTTTAGTTCTGACAATAACTCCTTACGATTCACTTCAGAAATGTTTCAGAGCCAGTTGTGGTCCAAGTTCTATAAAAAAAAAACTTAATTATTCAAACTCATTGCTATACTGGTTATAGCATATACATACATAATATAATCACGACTTATTCCTTTTTATTCTTTCTTTATCCAAATTATATCAAGGATTAACTCCCTTTTTATGACCGCTATCCAGTGATTAAGCAGAAAGCATTAATTGCGTATCTGATTACATCAGCAACAAATTTTGATCTAGATTCTTTGTAGTATCGTCATCTAACGGGTTAGTCGTGATTCCCCCCCTTTTTCGATTATCCCCGATTTTTTTTTCCTACAATAGCATGATAAAACGCTTCTTGAAACAGAAAAAAATATTCGGCGAGAATCGAGAACGGAAGAATCGCGATAACCCCATCAAACATCTCATAGTCTATACTAATCTGCTGATTTATATTACCTCATTTTAGATTAACTATTATTAATATACTCATTAGTCACGCTTGTAGTAGGTATGTAACGAGATGTTGAATATTACACTTTTTTGATTTTTGTAATAAGAGTTGAGTTTAATGGACAATGGACGGGTCTCCCCTTCAAAGGGTTAGTAGTTTTAAGTACCTGGGTCATTGGGTCACCGAAGATTTAAAAGACAACCTGGACATCGACAGAGAACGTAGGTCGCTGTCTGTTCGCTGTAACGTGTTGGCCCGCAGATTTGCTCGATGTACAGAGCCAGTCAAAATTACTTTATTTAAGGCTTACTGTCAGTCGTTTTACACGTGCAGTTTGTGGGCAAGATATCGTGGGCGTGCATACAGCGATCTACGTGTTATGTATAATAATACGCTCAGGATACTGTTGGGGCTGCCGTGGAGGTGCAGCGCGTCGGCAATGTTTGCCGAAAGACGCATAGATGGTTTTATGGCCATCATGCGTAAAAGGAGTGCCTCGCTACTCGCTCGCCTGCGGGGCAGCACTAACAGCGTCTTATCTGTATTTGCAGATAAATGGGAGTCACCATTGCTGCGACACTGGATGAGGCTCCACACCAATTAAATTAAAATTATGTTTACTAACACTAGGTTATAAGAGCAATGTTACTAACAAAATATGGGCTTTGCTTGAAATAAAGATGATTATTATTATTATTATTATTAATGCTAATTATCAGCCATACGTCTAGGTTCCGCATTGTGACTGATGAAAACTTACAGAAAAACCTTAGTTAAAACAATTAATTTTATCCTTAACGTTGGTATCTTTAGCAAGTTTTGAATGTATAAAACTCGTCATTATAAAGAAAAAAAAATTGATCATAATAAAGAAACACATTACAATGTACATTGTTATATGTTTTTGTTATATCTACAATGAAAATTTACATAATTCTGATTATGTTGAAGGCTCCATTCGTGTTTAATTACAATTGGCTCTTTTTTTCTGCCAACAATGCTACTTTAGTGATGTTAGTTCACATATTTTTTGATATAGAGTTAAATAGTAAACACTGTTTTAAATATTTTAATATTACAGCATCAATTGAATACAAAATTAAAACTAAAATATAAAATAAATTAAAAACTAATGAAATATAACATATAATATAGATGCATGGTGGGTCTGGTACTGGAGTTGATGATTTTTATGGTACAATCAGAAAAACTAAGGCCTCATTTGGGTAATGGGTGCATGTATTGGACAGGTTGATATTGAGAGCTACTAATGAAACCAATTTCTTACTGCTAAACCTGATTTTAAAAATATAATTTCTTTTATCTATGATGTACTGTAAAAATAATACTCATATGTAAAATTAATATCGGTCTAAGCAATCTGAAATAAATGATTTTTATTTATTTATTTCATATTTTAGTACACATTATTTTAATGCCTTATGGCAGTATCCTTGAAAAAACGCAGCACTATCACAGAATAATGGCACTGCCAAATTATATGGCAATGTTAACTCTGTGTTAAAAATAAGTTTCCCAGCAAGTGCTTAGATTGGATTCGTGATATTAATAAAATCATGTTCTCATTAAGTAGATGGCTACGATAGAAAAAAGAGAAAGAAATATTAGAGAAAGAAACGTTTGATGAACTGTATTATGATATGGCTAGAATAGAAGCGAATTTTAAGATGCCTGCAACAGAAATGAATGGCAATTTTGACATTGTAATTTATTTAGTGAAATTTGTTGACATTTTATTTTATTTACATATGACATTTTATTTTATTTTATTTATGTGAAAAATGTGCTAAACTTTACAAAAATCTTTTACTAATATAATATGGATTGTAATACTTATCTGAAATAAAGAGTATAATAATAATAAAATACCCAACTGATGCTCAAAAGATCGAAACAAGCCTTATAGCAGGCGGTACCCATTAATTTTCATCTGGTTTGAGATTTGCAAATGGGTACTGCCTGCTATAAAGCTTGTTTCGATCTTTTCAGCAACATTTGGTTTTTTTTTTATTAATAATTTATTTTATTTTATACTTTTTAGTTATGAAATACATATTTTTGTAATTGTCTTTTAATTTACTTTACTCGATAAATTTGAGTGGCATTTTTTTTCACCGCAGTTCGCCATTTTTTTTATTTTTTTTTATTTTGATATACCCAGTGTCACTCTCACAGTAAATACCAATCTAAGGACAAATCTCGAGCTAAAATACATTTCAGTTCAATCCGTTCAGGCTGCAGAGCGTACCAAACAATAATACAAACATACATACTCTCGAAAAATAAAACCCTCCTTCTGGTGCAGTCGTGTAAAAACTCAGATGTCGAATACAGGTGCCGGTCACAAATAAATATAGGAACATCAAAGGACATTGAACCGCGTGACATTTCGACTAGATTGCACTGGCCTGGCCGTGTAGGTATGCTATGAACATAATTGTATATCAATGAACGCAGGAGATAAAAATTTCCTGATACTTGTTTATAGTGTTGCACATAGCTGGTCCATTGCAAATACCGCCGTATGAATATGAAAGCAGGTTGATTTCATGCTCCGTATTATTATATTCTATACTAGGTATACTTAATATGTGAGGCAGGTTTTAGCACACTATTAATTGCATGTAATTCTGTTATAACCTTACGTTTCGTTAGATGTAATCGTAAATATAGTACCTATATCGATTTAATTTGTTGCACAATATTTTTGCGCCAAGAATGTTGAACCAGTTTTATTAAGATTTGGCATTTAATCTTCTTAGTTTCTCGAAATCTGGGGCAGACCTTGAAACACTCTTTAAAGAAATAGATAGTAATTTTTCGTGCTGAAGGGCATTATCTATACATATTTAATCTTCAAATAGATCAAACCTATCTATCTAGGTGTCTATTTTAATATTATTGACAACGATTGTTTTTTTTTTTCAGGTACTTTTTAAGATGACGAAAGAAAAAAAGGAATCAGTGGAGATAGATAATTTTAAATCAACGTAAGTAATTTTATTTATTTATTAGTAGCTTTTGCCCGCGGCTTCGCCCGCGTGGATGTCGGTTATCGCGACCAAACATTGCCTATGTCCTTTCTCAAGGTCTGATCTATGCCTGTACCAAATTTCATCAAAATCGGTTCACTGGATTAGGCGTTAGGGCGTAACATTCAGACAGACAGAGTTACTTTCGCTTTAATAATATTAGTATGGATTTGTTTAAAATTGTGACATAAATGTAAAGTACCCATTCAAGCTTTTGTCATGTAAATAACCCGCCTTGGGTCGTGTCTGGGGCAAAGGAGTCCAAAAACTGGCCACATTTCCGCGCTGAATCGCAATAGCTAGCCTTTGTACCAGGTACGATCCGGAGCGATCTATCTATGGCCCATATTTATTTAGAAGGTACAAAAACAGACATAAGACTCATAAGACTAAGATGCAACAATCCACACAACACTTGAAGTCTGACGTCCACTCTGTGTATAGATACACAATTATACTTAACCGACTTCAGTCGACACATTAATCATCACTTAGATACAAATAAATTATAATCAGTTACAACAAACAAAGAATTAATGTTGTTCAATGAAAGAAAAAAGAAAAAAAAAAGGTAAGCTATGCCGGCTGAAATTTATTTTCTATACATTGATACTAATATAGAGTTATGAACTTGGACTTAAAATAAATAAAGTACATTATTCAAATGTAGTTACTATCTCTACCACTCTAGCTATATCGAAATCGAACTGTCTAAAATCACTCAATATTCCTTCACATTACCCAAACACAATGCCTTCTTCAGTAAGCGAAGCTACATGTAAAAATTAACGTCCAAATAAGAGTCAACGTACGGTACCTAGGCACGACTAAAGTTAGGTAAGTAACAATATTTTTTAGAATAATCAAGATTAACAGTAGTTAAACTAATTGTGTGATTGAAATATATCCACTCAAATAAGAAAAATAATTTAAAAAAAGGCTTTGAAAACGCAAACACAAGGTTTCTTGTCTTGGCGTTGACGAGTTTCATCTCTGTTGATTCAGGTCATGCTTGTAATATTTGTTTTATGTATTTTTTACTGTTCACTTAAATGGTATTTATACAAATTAGTGAAATATTACGTACAAACGCAAGCGTAACTCAAAATTGAGTTCTCTTCCAGCAAATACGGGAATGCACAAAGGAATTGGAATCCAATGAGGAAAATGTCTAATGTACATTAGCGTAAAGATCTAATAATGTGAGCAGGTAAACAGAATGCATACCCCTGACAAGAGGCATTACGTATACATACCTACATAATCATCATAGATCTACATACTCATTACAAAGACATTGTCAATAGAACCGAACCAACATGACAAATTTGAAAGGCGTAGGGCATAAGGAAGTGGTTTTAATTAAATCGCATTTGACCTTCACAAGCAGTGTGTAAACATTGTTGGTTAAATAAATGCTTGCGAAAATAAACCACTACAATCCAATTCTCGAATTGGACATCGTTGATGAATTGTTGTTTTTACTTAACTCTAAAATTTATATACCAATACTTGTAAATGCCCTGAGTCAAAAATAATTAGTCTACAATACCTAGTCATGTATAATGCCCATGTTTGACAGCCTTCGTGGCGTGGCGGTAGTGAACGCGGCCGCTACGCAGGAGGCGCGGGTTCGATCCCCGCTCAGTGCAAATATTTGTATGCATGAATATGTATATTTGCATTGGTCTGGGTGTGTCTATGTATAATATGTATGTATTTACAACAAAAAAAAAAACGTATCTAAGTATGTTTATCCGCATTCTAGATTCCATAACACAAGCTAGTTAAGCTATGCTTACCATGGGTCTAGATAGCGTTGTGTGAAATGTTGTGGAATATTTATTTATTATTTAAAAAAAAAATGCCCACATTTAGCCCCCCATAATATGAGATCAAAAAAATAGTTCCCAAGTACCTAAATAGTCGCAATTATTGCCATTAATAGGAAGCTAATTCTAACTTCTTGTTACTACTGACAATTTTCTAACAGAAAATCCTATAGTACGGCCATTAGTATTTGAATTTTCTTGACCTAAATATCACAAGGCACAATATTGGAGAGCGATCTAATAACAATGATAGCGAGTGAGATAACAACAATAAAAATGATAGTAGGAAGCCTGACAAAACGACTCAAATGATAATGGCAATAGAAAAATGTCACTTTAAGAAGCTACAATAATACCTAAGAAGTTGATGTATAAAACATTTTATCTAGTCTCGTATTAAAAGTTAAAATTTAACAAGTTAAAAAACACACACATTATATAACCTTGTATAATTTAACTTAAATTTAAACTTTAATTTAAAGAATTTTTTTTAAATTTAATTTATCATTAATTTGTTTTTGTTTTTTCATTAAAATTTAATTCTTTATAAAATAATTCAACTAAAGTATAGAAATGTTGTCACTTAGCTTTATAACAAATGATTTAATTGAACACTGTGTCCTAAAATACATGTGGAAGTCTCAGGCATGTTTGTAACTTGCACTACAGCATACATCAAGTAAAAAAAGTTAGTAAATACTTTTTGAGATCAATAAAACATATTCTATTCTATTCTAAACAAAAGTTGAAAAAAATAATTCAAAAAATATTATGATACGGCTATTCTATGGCCACTTTATTATGAAACTTTTTCTAATTCGATACAACTTCAGCTAGACAAAGCGGGTTTAAATGCAGTTTTTTCTGCATAGTCTGTGGATGTGGCACAATATGCATGCGCAAAGCAAATGGATTTTGGGGCTTAAAGTTAAGAAATAAATGCAAGCAGAGCTGGAATTTTACTCAATTCATATTAATTAATTCATGAGATTATATGAAGTAGTTTATGAAACTGCACATAATTTGGTCTTAATCACTCGTGTAATACTGTAAAAAAACTCACCTACCTCGTTATTTTAACTCACACTCGTATTTTAAGAACCTTTATTATGCAACAGTTTCATAGAGTACTATTAGATATATGATATCTATGACGAAACAGGTTTAGTATTCCATTTCAATTGTCTTATTTGAATTAGGTACACCTTATCACAATATGCAATGTAATAATTCCTATACATAATAAACTGCACAGTAGGTACCTAGTGTTTAATAAATACTAACAATGACAAAGGCTTGATTGTGACTCGGTATATTCCGTAAATAAACATAGATTATTATCTCCAGATAATATTAATACACATTAGATTTCTAATATTAATCAGATTCATACAAAAATAAATATTTCAACTTAAATAACTTTTTATTGGTATTTTATCTTCTCTATAATACTCGTATAAAAATGTTTCGCTGAATGTGTTGCTAAGCGCAAATCTCGAGAACATCTAAACCGATTTCGCTAATTCTTTCTTTTTTTAGAATATTCTTGACACGACGAGGATGGTACACACGCAGAATTTTTAAAAAAAAAAGACGGGTTGCTCTCTTGGAATGCCGGCAGAAGTGAAAACATTTTCTTTATTTCTTTCTTCGTTATATACATAGAAAAAGATAAAAAGAACATACCATACCATACCTATAATATAGCGCTAAAAGATAATCACAATAAGTAATAAATTACAAAAAGAAAAAACAATCACAAAAAATCCCTGAAGGCCAGGTGGTTTGAACCCGATACTATCTGAAACTATAAGGACTTACAGTCGAAGTGCTTACCGTTTAAGCTACAACGCTATCTATCGTAACTTGCAAAATAGATAGTCTGTACCTAATCTTGTATGACGTCAGTCGTCGGTTACGGTTCAAAGGTCAACTAATCCTGACGCTTCCTTAACATTTTACACCCATCCAACGCCGCTAAAAAAGTTTTCACTGCAAAAATTGCCTGGAAATGTCTAAAAAGAAAAGTGTTGTTTCTATACAAAGATTCGCAATAATACTTAAAAGTCAATTTGAAGTTCAATTCATAATCATAAAGCACGCGTTAGTGAAGAGGTTCCGGGAAGGCAAAACAATTAAATGACGCATACTGGCTTAGGGTTGCTACGGAGTTGAAGTATGCCACGGGTGAAGCCGAGGTTGGCCAGCTTGTTGTCAATATTTTATGTGCATGTGTGCTTTATGCCAAAGATGCTCCGCTTCATCCTTCTTTTCCCAGTCTTTACGGAGTGTGACCTACGGTAGTTTTTAATTCGTTTTCCCAACACTCAAACTGGCGAAATATATATCTAAGAGAGTTTTGTAAACTTGTTAATCTATCATGACCTTAAAACTCTTTACAAGGTGACCTTTATTTTTAGGTTAACTAAATTAATAATTCAATATTTGATTTGATTTTGCATTCTTTTATAAACATGACAACACTTATGAATATAAATATTATAATATTTACATTATACATTTCTATATTATAGTTTCACGTAAATTGCCATAAAACAGGTTATCATAGTCAATGGTACTAAATGATTTCATTGAATGAACGTCACTAGAGTAATCTTAAATAATGTTTACCTAATGAAAATTTTAAATTATAACACACCAACGGAAGAAAAATATCTAGTATATTAAACAATAAAACTAAGTATGTGTAACGATTATCTAATCTGTGCTTAAATTTTAATATACCTGGTAATATTTTGATTCAGGCTTCGTTGCCTCGGGGGCCCTAACTGGTTAAGCACTCAGACGTCTTAGACATGTTATCAGAACAATCTACTCTACGGATCGTAAACTATTTTCAGTCTTGAATATAGATATATCTGAGGACAGATTGTATAGAGAGATTGACAGATATGTCAGACTAGCTTTTGCCGACGCCTCCGCCCGCGTGGATGTCGGTTATCGTTATAAATTGTAGCCTATGTATTTTTGTGATGTATAAGCTATATTATTGTAAAGTTTTATTGAAATGCATTCAATAGTTTTAACGTGAAAGAGTAACAAACATCAGCAAAAATTTTATTGTCTTGCTATCACGGTACAAAAAATACAGCTGGGAAATAGACAGACACATACTTCTAAAAACCAAAGGCCTCATCAAAAGAGGATTGTCGTCTCAACACCGCGTGACACCCACCGGTCTCACTAGTGCTGCGAACACAATCCCGCCTGACCGAGACCGGCTATACACTTGCTGACCCCTGAACGTAATCCAGCCGAGATTGGATTACTATGGAGGGTTGTTCGCAATCGTGCACGGTGGAGCCACCTGGTTGAAATTTGTGACAAATTTGTATCATCAAATGTCTACCTCCAGTAAGCTTGTTATCTTTTCGGGATTGAGAAAAGTATTATTTCTTTATGATATGGAAAGAATACTTACTTGAAAGAATGTCCCTATAACTGTAGTTTTTTTGATCCATAACATGTACACACTACAAAACCGGGCCGATATTTGTGATAAATTTGTGCCATCAAATTTCTACCACCTAAAATATACGTACTACAACTAGTCAATGCTTAGACAATATTAGTTAACTATAGTTGTATAAAAGCAATTCTATCGAAGGGACAGAGACAAGTTTACCTTGTTATTCTACAATAGTTGCATACATTATTTTGTAAGACTGCAGTCACCTGCTAGATTATAAGTTGCATACTACCTTACGACATAAACAAGTTCACAAGACCTTTAAAGTAATATTTGTTTAGACGCACCAAGTTGGTTAGTTTCTGTATTGAGACAATGTATTTAAGTTTCTCACAGCTTACTTAACGAAACTGAACTTGAGGTAGACTCAAATTTTGTATCAAAAACAAGCTAAGCATCCCAAATACATATACCTACTCACGGGGTTTACCCTCCAAGGCAGACAGAGCTAATTGACAGTATATACTATACTTAAGTAGAATGTATCCACACAGAATGTAACAATGTGGTCCTATTCTGATTAAAACACAGTCGTAACACATTTAAAATTTAGTTCGCTTATTTACAAAATATACGTATAAACTCTTCTACGAAACATTGTGTTTTCCTCGTGCAGAAATTTCCAAATGAACAAAATTCTGCATGTTTATTTGCATTTCATCTTTTGCAGTATCGTTCAGCCAGCAAGCAAGCTTGACTAATGGCTTGCGCTTGCGCGAAGGTGATATACAGTGTGGAAGATTTTGACCTTACCTGGAGAGGAAGTACTCGTAAATACTGGAGATAGCAAATTTCACTAAATGGGAACATTCCTTTATTTTTAAAAAGAAATAAAATCTCATACAAAGATTTTTGAAAACTCGCTTGCCACACCCGGTGATCGAACCGATTCAAATCTGATAACCTACCTGTAAATACAGTAAAATATCTGCGAGAAATATTTCAGTGTCAATTTATTAATAACTAGCTATTACCCGTGGCTCTGCCCGCGTAGAATTCTGATCCCGTGCTCGCCTCACTTGGGTGTCTATTCTAATAACTACAAATTGTATCTGTAATGTTAGTAAATCTAAACGCTAAAAATGAATGTTAATTAGTTGTTATTATTATTGAAATGATGTAAAATATCTTGCTTTGACTATGTAAAATTTGACTACTATTAGAACTTGACATTTTTGTAATTGAACTATTGACATAATATTGACTGCATTGAAACCTGGCATGCTACATTGTTGACATTCTTGCAATTTTTCTTTTTTATTTCTTCTTTCTCCTTTTTGTAGAAGTATTAACTGTTGAGAATAGAAAGTTGAGTGCCAAACTTACTGTAATATGATATATGACGTGTAATGATTATCCTTATGAATAAATGAGTTATGAGTTATGAGTACATTTTGTGTTATTCTAGACTATTATCTAGCCTTTTAGAATATTTTACCGAGATCCGTTCAGCCGTTCAAGCGTGATTGAGCAACAAACATTCAAACATCCTGACATACTTTCACATTTTGACATATTTTATTAGTACATAGATATATAAATTTACAGTTATTTCGAAATAAATCTTTAATTATGAAAAATATAAATTGTAGCATAAAATGTAACATTTTGCAGTTTAAAACACGTTAAATTTATTTTTTCTATATTTCATGAAATTTTCTCATTTCCAGAGCGGACCTGACGAGTAATCCTGGTTTCCAGTCCTCATTGAGCATCGCATCCAATACTGTCGATGAAAAACCATACAGGCCATTTGAACATCGGAATCTGGAACATCCCAATTCGTAAGTAACCAATTATAATAATGTAGAATTTATTGCATAAAACTCGGTCTGGTAAAGTCGACAAAGGAGATACGGTCGCACCTTTACATACAACCTTATATGAAAAAGTGCGACATCTTTTGTCAACTGTACATGGTGCGTTTGACGCTTGTAACATTGCTGAAATTTCAGTAAATAAAAAAAAAAACAGAAAAACACGGCAAATATCCCATTCATTATTAAAATAGTAATGAAGTAAATGAAAACGACAGTCTAAAACATGGTATAGTGTTAGTAAAATAATGTAGAATTGTAAATATGCGCACAATTTCTCACTAGCCATATTATAAAATATACAAATTTTAAGATTAATAATGTTCCAAGAACTCTCGACGCTATTAGTAAAGCTTACAGATACTGAGGGTACTTCAGAAAATATTAGTAGAAAAGATTAACGCAATCATATTAGTAGAAAGTTCTGACGCAATACGATCCTGAAATTTAATAATTTGTAACAGTCAGATAAATAGGCATAATATTTTATACAATAATATTTATACATACACATGATGTTAACTCTATATCACCTTGAGGAACCCCTTAAAAGTAAACTGTCATTTTTTAGCCAAACTTGAATTGAAATGTATGTGCTATGGGCTTGTTATTTAAATACAGATTAATTATAATAATATGTACCGTATGTACATATGGCTACGTTTTTTTTAAATGAATTACATGCAAATGGTTGTAGGTACTTGTAATTATTTATTAGGCCTATCGATAGAATATTCACTATTGAAGATTATTATTTAATGTTAGATATCAAGTTAGTTTGAATGCAATTGATTCCGTCTTGAGATATAATAAGAAAAAACGTTATCTCTTTTGAATCTCTTGGTATTTTTGAGTAATGATAATAACGATGAAAATTCAGAAAAATAATTCATACTTCTAAAAACCAAGGCTTTTTTATCTACATGATTTATTTTAATATATTATTATAAATATTTGGTTTTAAATTAAATATTATCTACTATATAAAAATAAGTCGGGTTTTCCTTCCTGACATTATAACTCCAGAACGCACGAACCGATTTCCACGGTTTTGCATTCGTTGGAAAGGTCTCGGGCTCCGTGAGGTTTATAGCAAAGAAAATTCAGGAAAACCGAAATCCACGCGGGCGGAGCCGCGGTCAACAGCTAGTGTGGTATAAAAATGTGAAATTATACTTATAATATCACATATATACTTATAATATACATATATTACTGAACCTTTAAACAATATCAAAGTATACAATCATCCAATTCTTTTTTTAATTAACAATGTTCTTACTTCATGAAAATGCGAAAATATTACGAGTGCCTTTATTTTATCACAAAAACATCTCAGCTGCTCACAAAAAAGTGATTGCTGTCAGTTGTGATTGAAATCGTGGATTTATAAATAGCTAGCTGACATGACACAAAAAATAATTAAGTCTGTTTTGTTGTAACGACCTTTCATTTAATCCACAATTATAAATACATTTAACTAAAGTCAGGGGTGACGAACCTTTATGCATTAACGTACCATCATTCTTAAACCCCAGACAATCAAAAAATTCTAGACGTAAGATAAAGGGCTTTCTGACATTTTCAAAATATTAAGAAACAGGACTTTAAAGCTTCAATACTTCATTTGCAGATAACTTTACTACTTCATTTATAGTTAGTTATGATTATGACGTTTTCTGACTGTTTTTAAACAGGCTATGTGTAAATGAAGTTGTAAAGCTTCGAAGTTCACTATCTTAATAAGATTATCAGGTTGCTCCTTAGCTACATCTTCTTCAACTTCAAAATTATTGGCACTTTGGTACAAAGATTGACGTTCGATTTTATCGTATATCAACCAATGCGGTAATGTACACATATAAATAATTTTGTCTCAAAAACTTTCCATCTGTTTGTTCATTTTATAGCATCATTTTCACGCGTACCATTGCTTCACTATCTCTGACTTAAGGTAATCAACTTTAAAATGAGTGCAATTTTCCTGAGTGACAAATTCGGGTTTGCGTTTCGTGATTGGTCTAGATGAATAGTTACAACTTTTATTTATCATTTATTTTGACCTGTAACGATCAATTCTAATGATGCTGTAAAAGTTATACGCTTGTTTAGTAGCTAACTTTGTGGACTATTTCCGGGCTTCAAATAAATAAAGTGTTGTGACACCACATGTACCCAGCGCCATCTAGCAACGTCAAGCCGAAGTACTGTGACACTACAAATCCTGCATCGCAAAAGTGAAATTCACTTTCGTTTGTATCGAATCTGACAATTTCGTCGAAAAAAATTGGTTGCCTGTAAAGTCGGTATACGGGCGAAAGTTTTACGTGACAACGACTTTGAGTGGTAAAATAATTTTAATGTGAATATTCATTCACTTTTTATGTCTGTCTCTCTCGCTCTTAGGCGGGCTAACCATGCCCGAGTGGAAGGGACGCGTGCCTCTCACTCGCTCTCATTGTGAGCGCATAACGTGAGCGGAGCGTAACGCAGTTTCTTGAAGTGTCACCCGGCAAACCAATTTATAAGACGTTGTCACGTCAAAAAGTGGTAGATTCGATGATATAATGTATCAATACTGCATGTGGTAATCTCACTGATTGTGTACACGTATACCTACTGTCAAAAATGCCACTTTCCATACTTCTCAACTGTAGATACACTTATACTAACATCGGATTTACCACCTTCGACAGATCGCATTCGCTCAAATCACAACGAACACGAAAAAATTGGTCAGTTACGAGTTGTACGTGCGTATCGACACGCGTAAATACCATCGAACGTGTCACAATCAATGATATTCGTTGCTCAAAGTGTTCAGTATTGATTGTATTCGTTTCAAAACTTGCTTGAATACTATTTTTTACAAACATTATTTCGTTAGTTCTGATGCAGTAATATATACGCAATAGTGCAATAGACATAAGTTTAGATTTTTTTCGGTTTTAATACTGTTTGTAGCAGTAGTTAAGTCAGTATAACTTAGGGGATTATTGTATCAAATAAACACAAAAAAATTCATTACAATCTGTCAAACATTCTGGAGGAGGTTGCGGACAAACACTGCGACACGAGAATTTTATTTAATAGATATAAATGTTAAATTTATTTTTGTGCACACATTGTGTATTCCAAACATTGTTCCGAGGTTCATCACCACATTATCAAAAACTTGCTAACAGTAAGATTTTCAGAAGACGATTCACAATAACTAGTAATTGCTAAATAAACATACTATGATTGTATCTAAAGTAAGTACGAACACCAGTTCCATTTATCTTTATGCTCTCTTTATAGACCGGTATGTTTAAGGTAAATAAACAAATATTTGTTCATATTACAATGCACAAATGCAAGTAGGTACCCGTATCAGAGAATAAATAAGCATAATATTTGCCAAAGAGAATTACTATGCCACACGTATGTAATTAACATATACAATAGCTGAAGTTCGACAGAAGAGTCAAAACTGTATCTATAGACGCACTTCAAAAGATTTGCACGAGTTATTAACAAAGCAAAAATGTATAAAAAACACATTTTTCGGACATGAAGTTCGCTCAATGACATCCGCCGTCCTCCACGAACGCGGGCCTGGAGGTGATAAGTGGAAAGCAGATCGAGGCGGTGGCAGGAATGCACGCGCCTCCCTCTGTACGGAGCAAGATAGAAACACCGCGGCTTAACACCTGAGGGGGCCACCTCGATGGCCCTGAATTAGACGGCGTGCGGTTTTAGTCGGTTCAAGTGCGACATAAACCCTGCTAGTGTTATCCGTGGGGTTTTCCGCACTACAAAAAGTAAAAGTAATTTTTATCAAAATTTCTTCATTCTTTACTGTCCACACAGTACCTATTTTCTATGTTTGAAATTTCAAATATTAATTAGGGCTGCTTTTAAATTAAACGCGTGAAGAAGAGCTGCAGTGACGCGTAGTAGCGCCACTACTAATTTTCATACAATTTTTAGAAGCGCCACTCAGCGCCGCATGTCAATTATAGGGGAAACGGTTGTGGCGCTGAGTAAAATTCTTCACGCGTCTAATGTGAAGGCAACCTTAGTAGATACAATACCAAGTTTAAGACACAATTAAGTTTCCTCTTAGAGAACCTTCGTACAGTATCACGTACGTATAAACTTCCACTTTTGTCACAGTACAGATCGATAGTACAAGCGTAATAGAGTTATTAACTTTAACGTATATTTTCTAACAAAGATTTGTAGAAACCGTTGGTGCAGGTTTTGTTTATTTTTTACGTGCGGGAGGTGCGTCTCCGGAGGAGGGGGGGGGGATCCGTGGGGATTTTAAGTGAGGTTAAGTTGGACTCAAAGCGATTAAACCGCACGACGTCTGTGGGTCGATGTGCTATGTCGAAGGTGAGGTTGTCTCGCGACATATCCCTCGCATCCTGGCTGACACAGGGCCATTCCTCTGGGTCTGGCCCGGGAGGACCACGCGGTCCCCGACTCGCCCCCGGTATGGGGGGGGGGAGGTTTACAAGCGGGAAATCCCCCCCGAAACCCCCCTTCGGAGCCGAACGGGAGGTTATGTCGGACTCGAACCGACTAAACCGCACGCCGTCTGTGGGTCGATGTGCTAGGCCGAAGGTGAGGATGTCTCGAAACATATCCCTCGCACCCCGGCTGACCCAGGGCCATTCCTCTCGGTCTGGCTCTCCTCGTTAGGGGGGACCACACGGTCCCCGAATCGTCGCCGGTATAGGGGGCGCGCATCGTGCTACGATGCGCGCCGCCGCCGTGGCCTGCTTCTGCTAGGGTGACGAGCGGCTCCACCCGTCACCCTCAGGCCCGCGCTCATGGGGGGCGGACGTCGGTTTGCGCCCTCCGACGCTTCTCTCTCTTTCACTCTCGCGTTTTTGTCTCATTCACACTCTGCGTTTAATAACATCACCTTTTGTAAACGTTTAGTTATCGTTCCCGTAACGTAATTTAGTTCTCTATTTTAATAATTATTATTATCTTTACTAACATCCCACCAGCACTACAATATTGTCAAATGTCCATAATTTTAATAGATACCTTTTTTACAGATTTGCCGGATCCATAGTACATTTTCTCAAGTCATGTCTCGGTACAGGCCTTTTGGCTATGCCTGGGGCGTTCAAAAATTCTGGATTAGCAATGGGCATTATTGGAACGTTACTGGCTGGAATGATTTGTACTCACACTGTAGCTATGATAGTAAGTATTTTCGACTACAAAACTCTACTCCATTCGGTTAGATACCTACTTAATTAAACATAAACAATCTTGATGTGCCTTTTTAATACCGGATGTTTGGGGAACGCTCCCGAAGCCGAAAGCCCGAGGTAGTACTCTGGGTATGCTACATATTGGCATACATTTTTTTTTCGATTTGGTGAAAAAATATTTTTCTTTTTGCGTTATTTATTCTTCATCGTATTAGAAAAGCTCAATGAAACGACAATTTCATAAAAAAACATCGCTACAAAAACGCACGCGCTTTGCGCCATTTGGTTTTTTCTGTGGTAATTTTTTAAAAGAAAAACAAATTAAAACAGAATTATTAACCAAATCGAAACATAGATATTCCAGTATGTAGTATACTCGGAGAACTACCACGGCTTTCGGCTTCGGGAGCATACCACTTACACCCAGTAAGTTTTATTTCAAACTTAGTTTATAAAAAAACAATCTGTTTAGAAACTAATTTTAAAGATTAAAAGCCGAAATTGAACCACTTCTTAGTAATTTACTCAGCCTAATTTATTTGTTTAATATGTTTTTTTATAAAACGTTTATACAAGACTGTTTGTATTGTACTTAACCGTATGAAATATTTATTGCAACTACTTCAAAACCTATTAAGTATATCGACACAAGTAGGAGACGCGTTATAATAATCATTTATTGTTGAAAAAATACACAAGAAAAAATTAATAGTCATCTTATCAATTTATTCCTCGACGGCATCAGTGTTTTTAATACAATATTAATCCTAAGGAAATTTTAGTGAAACCTGTCTACTTAAAGTATAACACTATTCATCGTTACATTATTTATTTTCACATCAAATTGCTGTAAAATTAACAATATTTTCTATAACTCCGTCAAAAAATTTAAGCTTATAATATTAAGTAACTTGATAGCTCTTGGAAATAAATATATTTTATGACATCATTTTGAGAAATCGTTTCTGTGTTAAAATTATTACTTACTAATTGGAGTATTTGATAATTGGTTTATATTTCTAACGAAGGATTTATAAAATCATTATAATAAGCTAGACAAACTATCCGATTTATTTATTTAAAATTAATATTATTTGAACGTAGGTGGTTACGGCTGAACTATACCGTGATAAATGCCAATAATAACCGCTATAATTTCAACAACACCTAGCCATGATTTACCGCCTAATTTATTGACATATCTCGGTAAATTGAGTTATAGCCACACCTCTTCACGCTGTAATTTAGACGGTAAATTGAATGCCATAATTATTGAGGTACCTAATAATCCGGTAGACGGTCAGCTAGTGTTACCGTAGAATAACAGCGGGTTTCCACGGAACGAGGTCTCATGGACGCGGACGCATTTACTTCTCTGCCCTACCTGCAACCTCTGTCCACGGTACTTAATCCGCGAAATCGCAAACACGTTTGTAATATCGCGGATTATGGAAAGCAGCCCTAATAAAGAGGTAAAGTGCTGTAAAAATTGGATTATTCAAGAAGGTTCCTGGAGGATTGATAGTACGGTTGCACACATCCATAGGCCACGGTAACCACTTTCCTAAAAATTCGTATTAGTTTACAATTTCAAATACATACAAGTGTAACTTATATTTATTTGTCAGAATATCTGCAGATACCTATCTCAATCGTAATTATTATCTCTATTGGTCAATAATAATAATCAAATAATAATTGTGTCAAGTAATGTAGATTGTTGCACCGAGCGTAACATGACTCACATACTAACAGAGACTGTACAATATAAAAACATAATAAACATTAATAAAACAATTGAAATGCATCAAATTAAAAGAAGTGTTTTCACTCCAAAGGCTTTGCTAATTAATTAAAAACATGAGTGAGATTTTATAATAGAAATTAAAAATTTGATTGCAGCAAAGGTTTTGTACGCTATTTTTAGCTCACTTGTATCAAAAAGTTCCATGATATTTACCTACCTGGAAATGCTTTTAAGTCAACGTGTAATATTAATACATTCACTTTGAGAATATTGGACATTATTAGAAATATTTTTGAAACCTTAAAATATTATGTAAGAAGTCAAAGTACCTATGTTTGAAATAGAAGTATCCACTTTTGGTGGATACATGATATTTGGAAGTAACTGACTCCATTTGTAAGATGTATAATGAACAATAACTAACTTTATATAAAAAGTTTTGAGGTAGCGCATAACACCTACGAAGTAGGTATGAAATCAAATTGAGCGCCTAGGCTCTTTACTAAACGGCGCCGTTCAAATAACAGCCTGAACGGCGTTTAATTCTCAAAATCTAGTCTAAATTTACATAAATTAAATTAAACAGCTACGAAAATGACTTATTTCTGCATGATTATAAAAGAAAAACTACTAAGTAACAAAAAGTAATATTCTAATTGATTATATTGCTTCCTTGGCAGTTTTTTACCGTCTCTACCATGGTGAATGTTCTGAAGAGCTATTCCAATTAGTCCCACCCTCCCCCTTCCTATACAGGACGACACGTGCAGGACTTAGATGTCACCCCTATACGGTGCAGAACATTCCTTCAAGAACCAAGCGGTTCGGTGCCTCTTTCCTTTGTCGCACCATTAAGACCTGGAATTCCTTGCCAGCTCACGTGTTTCCCTCTTCCTACAGTCCCGGGTCCTTTAAGCGGGGCGTGAAAAAGCATCTGATGAGGCCGTCAAGCTGAGTGCCACCATTGTTAACATGGCACGTATATATAATGGTGGCCCTCTTTCTTGAGACTTTACCTTCAGTTTACCATCAGGCGAGGTAAAGTCAAATTGACGTGTCCTATTTATAAAAAAAAAGAAAAAAACAAGACATTTTGATTCAGAATCATCTTTTATTTTATGTGAATTACTGTTTTTTTTTAATGGATGTAAACATTATATAAAATCACTTGTACGCTGCCACATCAACGAATTAACATGTTGCACATAATTACTGACTTACATCTTACATTATATATAACACATATTTAAAGAAATAATTATGATTTAGATTTTTGATTTTTAATGTTAATGCGGGAGTAAAGCACAGGTGAGTGTTTGTATGTATGTAATTTTCTGTCTTAGTTCGAGGTGGTGCCCTATTGTACGAATGGCCTAAGCATTAGCCAGCCAGTTTATTAAATGTCGTATGTTACGGCTGAATATCATTCAGGCCGTTTTATTTGAACGGCGCCGTTTATCATCTTGGGGAGCAGCTCCTCATGTTCTCCGCACAACCGGACTATCACTGTTTTTCTCCGAAGGAGAATACGCGTGCCCAGTGTGGCATCGATCCGCCCACGCCAAGGACGTTGATGTGGCGTTAAATGAAACATATAGGATCATTACGGGCTGCCTCAAACCTACCCCATTGAACATGCTATACCCTCTTGCAGGCATAGCTCCACTAGATGTTCGGCGAGACGTAGCTTATGCGGTGGAGAAATGGAGACAGGAAACAGATTCCCGACACCCTCTGCATAGCTACGAAATGCCTCCAGTCCGTTTAAAAAGCCGTCGGAGCTTCATGAGAACCACTCAGGCTACAGACTGTGCCCGACAGTGGGCAAGAGAGCAAATGTGGGTAGAAAAATATCGGGTTCCAGCAGGTTTTATCAGGCCAAAAGAAGAACTGCCGCCTGGACATCATCTCCAGTGGCCAACCTGGAAATCATTAAATCGCCTGCGGACCCAAGTTGGCCGCTGCAAGGCTGATGAAGCTAGTTGGCTGCGAGAGATACACGCACCCAGAAAGATAGGTCGAATAAAATGAAATAGGTTACCTTAAGCTGTTTAAATTCTCAGTAACTTTCAAATAATCTTGTTAACATAATAAGTTAGCTCAAACAGTACAATCACCGACAGTGATCTTTGATCGCTGTACACGATACCATAGATTAAAATAAATATAGAATAGACGATGCACTGATTTATTAAAATATCGTTTATGCAAATTATACAATGCCAAAGAACCTATTTCTTTTTTTATACTACATAGGTGGCGGACAAGCACATGGCCCACCTGATGGAAAGTGGTTACCGTGACCTATGAGACGTCCATGGGCGCGATTGCAACACCAGGGGCGTCACACTCGCGCTGCCAGCGCTGAAGAAACCTTGCCCCTCTTGAAAAACCCCATATTGTCTTAAACTTATCTTATTTTTGTTATTTTTTTAAGAATATTAGCAACCGAAATTATCGAAATTACTAATATTTTCTCTAATCCCTTCAACTAAGCTAAATTGCTTGTGCTAGGAGTGGATTCACGTCGGTAGTGTAATGGCCAGGATTCGAACCCGGGACCTCTCGATCGTAAGGCCTACTCCTCAACTACTAAGCTACCGACGCTTAGGTGCTTACTACACTTACCCTGCTAAATAAAGTTACTTTTGAACTTACTGTTATTCGGACATGAGGATTTATTACATAATATCTAATGACTATGACTCCTGAACACGTAGAATTATGTTCCAGACCTCGCACCCCAATGAGAACCTATTCTAGAGATAAAAAGTAACATATGAATTAATTAGCGAATAGAACCGATCTCTCTTCTGAATTTAAGTCAGGTCCGTTTAGCCGATTTTAAACAATTATCTTTAAACAACCAAAAAATCTTTACAAATGCATTTTTAATGCACAATTTTTATGTAGGACACGTCAATTTCGCCTGATGGTAAGTTGAAGGCAAAGTCACAGAAAAGAGGGTCACCATTACATACACGTACCATGTTAAAAATGGTGGCACTCAGCTTGACGGCGTAATTAAAAGAGGATTGTCGTCGCAGCGTGATACCCACCGGTCCCGCTAGTGCTGCGACCACAATCTCCCCTGCCTGGCTATGCACGCGCTGACCGCAATTCAACGGAGATTGGATTACTATGGAGGGTTTTTCGCAATAGTGCATGGTGGTACCCATCGGTTGACATTTGTGACAAATTTGTGCCATCAAGTTCTACCACCAGTAAAATGATCATGATATAAGTAAATGAAAACTTTTGATTGCCTGACATATTCCTGAGGGTGACGGGTGGAGCCGCCCGTCACCCTAGCAGACGCAGGCCACGGCGGCGGCGCGCATCGTCCTACGGCGCGCATCGTCCTCCCCACACCGGGGTTCAGTCGGGGTCTGCGTGGTCCCCCCCTTCCCGAGGAGGGCCAGACCGAGAGGGATGGCCCTGGGTCAGCCGGGGTGCGTGGGATATGTCGCATGACAACCTCACCTTCGGCCTAGCACTACGACCCAGAGACGGCGTGCGGTTTAGTCGGTTCGAGTCCGACATAACCTACCCCTCCGGCTCCGGAGGGGTGGGTATCCGTGGGGATTTCCCGCACGTAAAAAAAAACCTGACATATCGACTAGATTATACAGGCCGTGGACATAGGCTGACTTGCAAATCAAATGTATGTATGTACCTATACCATGATCGCGTTGATTCCCGCTAACATTATTGTTTAAAAGTTATAAGATAGGATTAATAAGGTATTTACTCGATTTTATACCACAGGATGATTTTTTTTATTAAAAGTATTGTGTTACTTTCAGGTAAGAGCATCTCAAGAAATTTGCGTAGTAGCGAAAACACCCTCACTCAGTTTCTCTCAAACATGTGGAGCAGTTTGTACGTATGGACCTAAAAGACTACAGTCATGGGGTCCAACTGTAGAGTAAGCATTAATTCTTTTACTTTTATTACATATCATTGTATCCATCATCAGTTGGGTCACAAGTGTGAACTTTACAGTCCAGGGTCTGTTTATATTTTTGATTGGTGGATTGTCAACTTTCTGGCATTGACAGCCATCTGACCTCCTAACACCAAGAGGAAATCCCACCAGAGATTCATTCATTAAACAGCAGGTGTATCGGCTTGCTTTTAATGGATCGTTATCTTGAATTAAACTTGTGTCATATTTGATTTATTAAAATTATTTTGTTTGCTGGCAGTACTTTACTACTCGTATTAAGATCAATATTATTATAAGTACAGTTAACCAAGGAGATACGTATTCATACAATTTGACATGAAAAATATGTAGAGTCGACAAGGGATATATGGTTGCACTTTTACATACAATTTTATATAAAAAAGTACAACAGTATCTCCTTTCTCGACTGTACATACTACGTTATAAGTAAATGGTAATTTGTGGACAAATGGACTGAGAACGAATCCCAGTAAGTGTCACTGTCTGTGTCCGAGTAGACGGGACACAAAATTTAAGTTCTACGACCCGGGGCTCTTCATAGGGTGTAAGCCAGTTTCCACAATCGCTGAATCGATGCCATTTAAATTTCTGAGAAAGATAGACTATCAAGGACGCACACTATCCTTAAATGAAGTTGTCAATATGTTTATAAATGACTTAAATAAGATAGATCACCTACCACTGAACAATATCAAAAAAGCTTGGATATATGACAACTACTTAACATCACGTCTGACTTGGCCTTTTCTGGTATATGATTTCGGCAAAACCTTACTCGCGAAAATAGATGCAACTGTCATAAAATCACTAAAATCGTGGCTTGGACTACCGCACTCTGCTGATCCCTCTGCTTTGTTAAGGCATCAAAATAATTTTGGGATGAAATTAAAGAAACCATCGGAGCTCTATAAACCCCTTAGAGTTACCAAAGCCCACATCTTAGGTAAATCCCAAGATGACACAGTCAGGGCACTCCCGAAAGATAATAACGCATCGAATCTAGACTCATATTTCATAAACGATTAATAATAGGAGCCCATTCGAACAGAGTGGGGTTGAGAGTACGAGAGCCGAAAAGGGACCAGGATATACTTAGGTCCTTTTTAAAGCAAGACGAAAATGATAAATATCGAGTGTACGCGATGAATTTGGAAATCCAAAACGAATGGTTGACAATGGGAGAGTTAAAGTGGCGCACTTGATCTATGAGTGGTCGCGTCCGGTGGTCGGTATTATTTTATCTTAACGCCTTTCAGATAACCTTTCCAGACCAGAGTGACCTGGTAGGGTGGGGGAAGGCCTCAGAAAAACAATGTTATACTTGTGGTGAGGCAATAGGGACGGCTAGGCACATATTATACGGTGCTTCTCGATGGAGGCCAATACTCACACCGCCACGATAAGGTGCTTATCATCATTTGTGAAGCAATGAGTCTGGCAGTAGCTAGAGCCCAAATAAGATTGACTACTAACAGACGTCATATCAACTTTGTGTCTGAAGGTTCATCCATAAAATCCAGGAACAAACCTTATTCAATCTTAGATACTGCCCCAGATTGGACTCTCCTAATCGGCACGTATGAAAAGCCCTATAAAATTTCGGAGGATGTTGGGGTTTCGTCATCTAGACCTAACATATTTATTTATTCAAAAACGATAAAATATGTAGTCCTTGTAGAACTTACTGTACCGTGGGAAACAAATATACCGAAGGACCACACACTAAAGAAAAATAAATACTATTATCTCACAAACGGATAAATCAAAAACGGTTACGTGGTTAATTTGTGTGCAGTAGAAGTAATAAGCTCATTGCTAGGACGAATGTCTAAAGCGGCACTAGTAGGTTCGCATCAAATTTGATTAGGCAGGGAGGGCAACTTAGGTAGTGAAGGTGAGTGTTGATGTACATCAACAAAAGGGGTTCTAAACCTACACTTGGGTTGCAAGTCCCAGGCACTTTCTCGAGTTTCCAACTCAGCAACGTGATGGACCCGGCACCGCACGGAGAATCCATGGATTGCTAAGAATCTCTTCTGTTGACTGTATGTTATAATAATTAAAATCCCATAACCGTCAGTGCTATAAAAACGTCTCATTATTTGTTTATTTATAAATTAAATTCTATAAAATGCCCCTCTTTTACAGAAAGTTAATAGACTATTGTATAGTGTTGACATACTTCAGTACTGCGTGTGTCTACGTCGTTTTCATTGGAGCTTCAATAAAAGAGGTGAGGTGTTGCTTTTCTCATCGTTTGAAGTCATTTGAGTGATGGGTTTATCAGCAACAATTCAATTCATATCTAAAGTTTCAAACAAAATAACCACTATTTTGTTTGAAAATACGTACGAGTCTATTTTCCAATTCATTCAAATGAAACAATAAATTTACATAAATTAAATGAACATTTCGAATAATCCGCTTGGCGGCTGTAAGCTGGTTGTTTAACCTTCGGGGATTTACAGGCATGAAATGTATGTATGATATGTAGTGGTAACAATAATAATCTTACATAACACCAGCAATAAATCTGACTTAATTCAACCATTCTATACTCCTCGATAAAATACAGATGGAAATGTGTGTTAGTTTGTGTAAGTATTGATTAATTTACTCCATTCGTTTCGATTCCCACGTAAAAAATCTTGATGTGTCTTTTTGATAATTAAGCTTTTGTTATTTATGAACTCAACTTATAAATAGTTTTCCATTAAGAAACTTATTTTGAGGTATAAAACAGAAATTGATCGACTTTATATAATGTGTTTCGCAGCTCGCCCAGATTGTTAGGAGGTGGCATTCTTGATTTGACACTCCTCTTAAGCAAGTCCCAAACGTGTTTAATCGAATTCATATCCGGGGACTGTGCTGGCTATTCCATCACCGTAACATCAACATGGTTTAGGTATGCCTGTCCTGAGCGAGCACTGTGAGCCCGAGTATTATCCTGCATTAAAATGAAGTCATTACCAATAAATGGGACAAATGGCACATGTTCCTCTAAAATCTCAGATTTCAAGCAGTCAGATTTCCGCCGTCGACTACTACTAACTCCGTGCGAGCTCCTAAACATAATACCTCCCAAGACCATAATTTTGTGTTCCGCTAACTCTGCCGGTATGTGTATTTTGTTCCAAATCACGTCACATTCTACTCTTTAGTTCCATTTGAGGACAGCTCAGCACAGGGTGCGGAGTAGCTTTCCTACTCCAATCAGATCATATCAAAACAATCCACGTGCGCTAGAGTCTCATTTCTTTTGTGACTTGGGGATTGAGATATCGACATTTTTTTATAAATAGGGCACGTCAATTCGACTACACTACAAAACACATTTTTATTAACAATGGTGGCATCACTCATTAGTTCCTTTTTACGCTCCGCTTAAAGGACCCGGGACTGTATACGGAATATATCTATTTTTTTTAAACTGAGGTGGCAGACAACCATACGGCCCACCTGATGGAAAGTAGTTACCGTGGCCTATGGACAACACCAGGGGAGTTACACTGGTGCTGCCGACTCTGTAAACACAGAGTTTTTGTGCCGTCAGTGTAGAAGGCAAAGCAGGAGTAGCCATTCGTCTTCTCACTTACAAAAAACTCTCCAGTGTGCTCTGGCTACCCTTCTTACTGTCGGGATCACAACACGAGGTTATTATGGCCGCGGTTTTCTGTAGGGCGGAGGTACTTCCCCAGTCGGACTGCTCAATTGGACGGAAATACCGTCGTGTCCTACCTCCTTCTCTAGTTACTATATTATCATTTATGTATTACTGTGTATTTATAATAAATAGCATTCCGTTATAAATTATTATTCTCATTTTCATTTCAGGTAATTGATTACTACACACCAGTGACCCTGTCTATTCAAGTCTACTGTGTCTTTCTCTTAATACCTCTGATCCTGTTGGCTCAAATCAGGAATCTGAAGTATTTAGTACCATTCTCAGGAGTTGCCAACATAATGATTTTCGTTGTCTTCGGTATCTCTGCATACTATGTATTTGTGGACCTACCTTCGATAGAGGACAGGAAATTGGTCGCCAGTGTAACGACGTGGCCTTTGTTTCTAAGGTTAGTACTATCAAAATAATGTTAGGAATTATTAGCTATTTTTTTTAGGTAAGTCTAATATCTATTCTCAGAGTCTAGCCTAGTCTGTTCATTTTATTTTCGAGAGAATACTTGCTTTTAACAAGATTTACTTAACTCAAATTTATTTCGTTGTTTGATCAAATGACTAATATCATAAATTCGCAAGTAATTTTTTCAACTTTCTAACATAATTTTTCATTCCAACTGTCTAACTTTTTATGAGATTCAAATTGGATGCCCATTAACCCTAGTAGATATCAAACTTAACCATGAATGTACATTCATATTAAAATGATATTACAATTTATATATTTCATTCTGTAAAGTTACAATCACAATTAATTTAATGCTTGAAATTCTAACCAAAGCGAAGTAACCCTTGCGGTGATGAACTTGTTGGAGAACAATTTTAATAATATTTTGTTCTTAAATATTTTAATCTCTAATAATAACGTGGGTACTGAGAATTGAATTGTGATTGTACTACTTCGCAACACTACTTATAAAACATAAAATAATTTCATTGTTTCACATTTTCTAAAGATATTGACTGGAAGACACTGAATTTTTTTTTTTAATTATTAAAGTATGATTATTGCTTCATTGACAAAAATATATTTGTTAAACATTGAAAGTGTAAATGTATAAATATATAACAATGAAACCCTTCTAATTATGTACGCGAATAACTTCCGAACGACTGCACCAATTTGAATAATACTTTTTGTTTTGTGTCCGTTATCAAATAATTGAATAGGAGGTGCGGGAAAAAAATCACGCGGGCGTAAAAAATTATGGCAGTTCGATGTTCACCGGGTCAGCTAATTGGATTTAGAATATTAGTTTCCAGTTTTAAGTTTAATTTTTTGAAGTCAATAGATAATATTATATTAATCAATACCAAATTTATCATCACAATAATACAATAAAATGTCACAATATTCAAAAAAAAGTCAACGATTATATATCTCCGTGCTCGTCCTTAAAATAAAGGTGCGCCCAGACCTGTACCCGGTGCGAAAGAGCCCATCACGTTAGCTGCGTTGCCTCTTTGAATGGCGATGGCCAGCCTCTGCACCAGGTACGATCCGGTGCGGGAGTCGCCCGACCCCGATGTCCTCCACACCCCAACAACCCAAAGTCTCCACTGCGAAAGGAACGAAGATATACCGGGCTCGCAATGCCTCGTAATTGAGCCGCTTCCCGTAGGCTGCAGCCTCGGCGGCCGCGGCCGGAAACCGGACCGTACGGCCAAGGTGGCTGGGAGCGAAAGTGCTGACCCAAATTTAATTTAGTATCATTTATATTTTAAGTTCTGTATTTACATAACTAATCACCATAATTTCATTTACAGTACAGTAGTTTTCGCTATGGAAGGCATCGGTGTGGTGATGCCGATTGAGAACGAAATGGCAAACCCCAAGAAATTCCTCAGCTGCCCCGGAGTACTTAATATCGGTATGGTCGTCATAATCATTCTTTACGGCGTCCTGGGTTTCTTTGGCTACTTGAAATATGGAGAGGACTCAAAAGGTTCAGTGACCTTGAATCTACCTGAAGACGAAATGTAAGTACCTGTATTCTGTATTAATTTTTTCTTAAATACCTTTATTCGAATGATAAAGTAGGTTTGACAGTCTTCTGGCAAGGTTGTTTTTAAAAGCCGTGTTTTTGTTCTTTAAATTACGTGTGTTATGCATTGCTAAGATAGACTGTGTTTTAATTGAGTACAACAATGATGGTCGTTAATTAGAAAATTAAGGCTTGACCTGCTTTATCTTCTACACTGACGGCACAGAAACTCTATGTTCTGACAGAGTCGGCAGCGCGAGTGTGACACCCCTAGTGTTGCACACGTCCAAATGCCACGGTAACCACTTTCCATCAGGTGGGCCGTGTGCTTGTCTGCCACCTAAGTGGTATATAAAAAACTTTCTAACCATAAAGTCACATTTATCATAAATGTAAACTTCACTAAATAGAATAAATATAATAAATATATTATAATTAACTAGCGATCCGACCCGGCTTCGCACAGGTGGTAAAAACGTTTCCGTGGAAATCTAATATAGCCTATGCTACTCAATGTTAATGTAGCTTTCCAATGGTGAAAGAATTTTCAAAATCGGCACAATATTTTTTGAGTTTATTCATTACAAACATACACACAAAAATACAAATGTTGCCTCATTATAATAGTAGTGTAGATTACCAAAAGCGAGAATTGAATCACCCAGAAATATAAGCGCAAACATGCAAAGTTATACCACTAGACAAACAAGCCCGAGTAATAATATACCTACATACATCAATGCGAGCATTGTGAGCCAGTATTATACAAATATATTTTCTGAATCTTTTGGTTTCGATGACAGTCGCCATGTGGAACTTATAGGTATCCAGCAATATCTGATAATGTTAGGAAGCGACGCTGGTATATAAATAATTCTTGGGAGAAAAAATACAGGCAAGTACAATCACAAAATTAGAGGTTTTTATTTATTTATTAAATCTTCTTGCACAAATATAAAATAAATTCACAAAGGCGTATTTAATGCTGTGGCCATTTTCTACCAGTCAACTTTAGGGTGATGCAGAGATTTGTCGAGGTAGGAGCTTGAAATCTCAATCTAATACGGATAGTGATAAACAGTACCTATACAAATATATACTTAAATAAATTAGTAAGGATAATACAACAAAATATAAACGTCTGAGGGTGCACGTCGCACTCAAGATAGGATTAGAAGAGACGAAACTACGGACTGGAATACCTTTAGATCATGTTCTTCTTTGACAATTAAATTGACAATCGTTTATTCATTCATTTAGGCATCGAAACAAAAACAGTTGGCTGAAATTTATATTTCATTGAAACCACACCACGTTTATTCTAATTACCGGAATTAATTTCATGCAACTGAATGATGTGAGTTTTCTTCGGACTTGCTGAATAAATAATAAAATAAATAAATAATCCACAACATTTCACACAACGCTATCTAGATCCATGGTAAGCATAGCTTAACTAGCTTGTGTATGCTGAAATGTTTAAATACTCGGTGGAAAACCTTATTGCCTTTCACAATAGTTCAACGGCTTCCTTTATTATATAAATAATTACTTTGCCTGCTACTGCGCTCCACGCAGCTAGCCCGGAATTCAAATACCTCATATTAATTTCAATTTAAACTGCATAACTAATTCACAGGGTAACTTCCTGGTTCTAATGGCAACAGACATTGCGGAGATTATTATTTTAATTACCGGCTTCAAAGTAACTGTGCGGAATCCCAGTGTCTGTTATAAAATGAGTTCGTCATGTTCTTGCTCCATTGGTCACTTATCTTTGCAATATCTGCCTCTCAAAAGGTATGTTTTCAAATGTTTTTAAGAGGGATCTCGTTCATCCAATCTTTTAGGGTGGACCGTGTCGAAAACTATAAACCGATATCACTTCTATCAGCTCTCTAAAACATCTTAGAAAAAGTTCTAAATACAAGATTACTCAGTTTCTTGGAACATAATAAGACCCTTGCTCCAAATCAAGACGGCTTCAAGAAAAACAAATCTATAGAGGACGCCGTTTTTTATTTAAATAACTCTATTGTAAACCTTGATACTGGTACAAAAACAACATGATTTTTTCTTGGTCTAGCCAAAGCTTTTGACACGATTTCTGCGCCAACTCTTTTACACAAGATGGAGATGTGCGGAGTTAGAGATATTGCTTTAGATTTTTTTCTGGACTACCTTGACACTAAATTCACATAGGTAAACTCATCATCTCTCACAAACTCTCAGGATTCATAATCCAGACCACAAAACACATACACATACACCCATTTCCACTCCATTTGTTAGTTCTTTTTATATCTACACTCGAGAGCAATGAATCCGGGTCACTCAAAGAATCCAAAAAATCTCGGAAAGTAAGAATGCTAGGTTAATGCAATAAATTGTATTTAATAGACAATTTAATACTCCTTAAATGAAAGTATTAAAACTTCTTAGTTATTGTAAAGTTATATCATAAAAAAATCAAATTTGAAAAGGGAACACTGTCGAAGATGGAACTACGAAATTACAGGATTTGTTTTTGCTTTTGTTTGTAATCTGTCATTTATGTTGGTACATAAACCAGGTTGATAGTGCTCAATATTCATTATTCAAGCTGAAATCATGTCGCTTACACTTGAAGAATGCACCAGAATACTTACATTGGTGGAAACCGGCCGGAGTCAGCGCGATACAGCCAGGACTGTCGGTGTGTCGCTGTCAACAGTACAAAGAGTTCTCCGACGTTACGAAGAAACTGGTTCTAACCTACGCAGACCAGGAACGGGCAGAACTAGGTGTACCACAGCACGAGAAGACCGATACTTGGTGAACACCATGCTTCGAAATCGCTTTCTCACAGGAACTGAACTCACAAATCAGTTTCGACGCCTCGGAGGAAGTAACCCAAGTGCATGGACAGTAAGACGTCGGCTTGCTGAATCTAACTTAAAACCCCTTAGACCTGCAAACGGCCCTAAACTGGAGCGTGGCCATCGTATTTCAAGACTAAGATATGCCCAGAACCACGTAAATTGGAGTATTGAAGATTGGTCGAAAGTTATGTTCTCCGACGAATCAAAATTTATGCTCTACAAGCACGATGGAAGACACAGAGTGTATAGAAGACCAGGGGAAAGATTCAAGCAAGCATGCATCGAAGAAAAAGTAGCCTACGGTGGTGGGTCTGTACTTGTGTGGGCCGGAATTTCCTCTGAAAGTCGCACAGAGCTGGTGATCATAGAAAACGGCTCTTTAACTAGCGTAAGATATGTGGAAGAAATCCTCAACGAACACGTTGGTCCATTTATGGTCAATTTGGGTGAGGATGCTATATTTATGCATGACAATGCCCGACCTCATACAGGTAGGATTGTGAATGACTACCTTCAAGAGATGAACATTACTTGTATGGAGTGGCCAGCGCGCAGCCCGGATATCAACCCGATCGAGCATGCTTGGGACGAGCTAGGGAGATGCGTAAAACAACGAAACCCTCCCCCAATCACGCTTCCTGAGCTCAAAATTGCTCTCACAGAGGAATGGGAGAATATTCCCCAAAATCGTATAAGGAACTTGGTGTACAGCATGCCAAACCGCGTAAACGCAGTAATGGAAGCACGAGGAGGTAATACGAAGTATTGAAATTCAAGAAAATCGTCATAAAGTTCAAAAATTTCATGTTTCCTATTTTTGTTTTAAGGAGAGATCAGCAGTTTTTTTTCTTTATGTAATTTTGTGTAAATAAAATGTATGGTGACTCATATTTTTTTAACTTTCATTTAAGGAGTATTAAATTGTCTATTAAATACAATTTATTGAATTAACCTAGCATTCTTACTTTCCGAGATTTTTTGGATTCTTTGAGTGACCCGGATTCATTGCTCTCGAGTGTATATAAATATAATCTAATTTTATTTTATTTAAATTAAGTTGTGTTGATATGTTTGACCATATGCCACTGAATTTTTCATGTAGATATTATTATTTTCTTTATATCTTATTAATTGTATCCGATAAAATATTATTTTGAATAGAGCTATGAAATGTTCCTGTTAATTAGCCGAACGGGAGGGTGTCTGTGACACAGTTTTACACTAGAACAGACATCGTCGTTACTCTATCTCGTTTCGTCTTAATTTTATAAAATTAATTATTCCAAGAATTAGAGTAATTAATAATTGTAAATTAAACACTGTAGAATTTTAACTGTAATATAGAAAATTTGAGCCAAATCATTTTTATATTGAATAAATTGAATTGAATTGAACTATACTTACTGTTCTAGATTCCAATCTTATGCTTGCAAGATATTCAGGTACTGATAAGCTTGAGCATTCACTTGTAATGAGCATCCTTGGGAATGTTAGATTACAGAGAAAGCCTTCTAACAAGGATTCTGACAAGCATTCTCACAAAAGGGCAGTGTTGAGCGATATAATTATTTTTCACTTCTCATGCTCTGAAAGTGCTTATTTGTGCAGGATATAGGCTGCCCAAAATCGAATTTTGTGCACAAGGGCATTAACGTATCTACTCATAAATGTATCTATATTAAGGCAAAGAAAATGAGCCATACAGCCTAACACAATAAGAAGTTCATAGATAGAATTTGTTATTTTATAACATTCACTTTAATTTATTTTGCCTTATGTGTTTTTTAAGACTTAAAAGATATTAAAATTTAAATTCAAGTACGGTAGGTTATTTAATTCATTTAAGAAAATTATTATTACAAAATTAATTTTATAGTAGGCTGTATAGGTCTGCAGCCCACGCCTCAATGTCGTAAGATTAAAAAAAAATAAAGCGGCGGGAAACAGCTCTTGTTTTTTCGTGCGTTTATTAATTGATTCAATTTGCTAAAATTGTTTTATTTCCTCGCAATCGAAGTGAAAAGCAGAGTTTATAACTCGTCCACAAAACCATTTTTATCCTCGACATTACTATCAGCCCTCGCCTCCGGCTCGGGCTGCTAAAAGTCTCGGATAAAAATGGTTCGTTTTGTGCACTTGTTGTAAAATCTACTATTAAGGGTTTTGAGGATTTTCAAATAAAATGAATGCTACTGACAGAATGTAGGCAAGTATATTCATTTACAACGCAAGGGGGAGAGGGGGAGAGGGAACATAGACAAGGCCTGATCAAAAGTATAAAGCAACATACTTTGAAGTAGTGAAATTAGTGTTACTGAAATTGTAGGCGTTACTTAATTTATCTTACAAATAACTTATATCTAAACATGCCCCCCGGCGTTGAAAGTGTCTTCTTTCAACCAGAGCTTTCATCAATGGGCAAGGGAGATATCTTGCTAAATGATCTTCGAACGATGCCTGCTGCAGTCTTCACATCCGCAACTCGGTTAATGCCATCGGAGCCCGGATACAGGGCGACGATACGCCCTAGCCTCCATTTTAAAGGTGGTAAATGATCGTCCTTCAATAAGACCAGAGCGTTCATCTTCAATGGGTTTTCACTGGAACGCCACTTGTTCCTCCTCTGTAATTCTGATAGGTACTCGGTGCTCCATCGAGTCCAAAACAGCTGGCGGAGCTGTTCTATCCGATTGAATCGTGTGAGGCAGTTGGTGGAACGGTCCCGAAAGTCTTGAGATGGCAGTGACGTCAATGGTCGACCAATTAAAAAATGTCCGGGCGTCAGAGGCGTGAGGTCGGCGGGGTCCGACGATAGTGGAGTGAGTGGCCGGGAATTCAATATGGCCTCTATTTGCACCAATGTGGTGTTGAGTTCCTCGTACGTAAAATTACAATTTCCCAGCACTCGAGTTAAATGATATTTGATCGATTTAACCCCTGCTTCCCAAAGTCCCCCGAAATGTGGAGAGTAGGCTGGGATAAAATGAAATTTAATTTCTTCATTCGCCGCAGACTCAGAAAGTAAATTGCAGTTTGATTTTAAAAATTTTGATAGCTAATTATAAGCACCGACAAATGAAGTGCCGTTATCGGAGTAAATATGTAAGGGTTTCCCTCGTCTAGAAATAAATCTCTTCAAAGCAAGCAAAAAATTATTGCTGGTTAAGTCACCCACCAGTTCTAAATGCATGGCCTTAGTCGCAAAGCAAATGAACACAGCGATGTAGACCTTAACGAGTCTACAGCCACGACCTTGACGGCTTGCCGAGTGTATGGGGCCTGCTTAGTCTACACCGACACTCTCAAAAGGATAACCTCCTGGTGCGACACGCTGCTGCGGTAAGTTACCCATTAGAGGCGCAACTATTTGACCTTTCATTCGCCTACATCGTATGCACTGGTGATAACATGCCTTAGCCAGGTTCCGACCGCCTATTGGCCAGTAGGTTTCTCGTATAGTGGCCAACAACAATTGAGGCCCAGCGTGAAATAATTTTTTATGCTGATAAGCGAATAGTAATTTAGTGAATTTATGAGTGGACTGTATTAGGACTGGATATTTTTTATTATAAGAGAAGTTTGAATTTTCTAAGCGACCGCCAACGCGCATTTCATCATTTTTATCTAAAAACACGTTAAACTTTAACAAATTACTATTTTTAGGTAAAGTTTGTTTTTTCTTTAGCAACTCAACTTCTGGAAAAGACTCACGCTGCGAAATTTTTATTAAGAGGTTAAGTGCGTGTTCTAATTCATCATCGCTTAGGAATTGGTGAAGAATCGGCTGTTTTGAGCAAACATTAATAAAACGCAGTACATAAGCTACTGTTCTCTTTAGCCGTAAGAAATTTGAAAAACGAGTGAAATCAATTAAATCAATATTATTGTTATGCTCGTTAGTCATAACATGTAGAGAAACATCAGGGCGCAGTTCAGGTAATGAAGAAGTCGATGGAGAAGGAATTCTGGGCCATGCTTTTCTTTCTTGACTTGGGTAACGAGGACCTGACCACCAGAAATCCAACGACTGAATCGTGTCTGCACTCGCTCCTCGCGAGATGAGATCAGCGGGATTTTCATGCGTGGGAACATGCCTCCACGTGAAATTACCTGTTTTTTCTAATATTTCGGCCACGCGATTACGGACAAACGGCTGTAATTTATTCGGATGCATTTTTAACCAGCCTAAGACGATTGTCGAGTCACTCCAGAATGTAACATTCTTGATTGGAGTACGAAGTGAGTTACTGGCCTTCTCATATAATCTAGCACCAACTAAGGCTCCACACAGCTCAAGCCGAGGTATTGTGGTCGGTTTTATAGGAGCTACTCGGCTCTTAGCCATCAACAACCGCACAGATACCTCACCTTGGTCGTTAGTGCTACGAACATATAAACATGCCCCGTAGGCACGCTCTGATGCGTTCGAGAAAATGTGGAACTCAAGTGACGTGTAACAATCACATACGACAATTCTGGGAATGCGTAATGTGTTTAAGTTCGGTAATTGTTTTAATAAATCAGCCCAAGTCTTTATAATATCCGAAGATAGAGGTTCATCCCAGGAAACCTTTTCAAGCCACAGCTTCTGCAACAACATTTTCATAATAATTGTGCATGGTGCTAACAATCCCATGGGGTCAAAGACTTGTGAAATTACCGAAAGTATATTACGCTTCGTATTTAAGCCAGAAATGTTATCACTTATCGCGAAACAAAGCTCGTCAGAATGTGAAAGCCACCCTAGGCCTAATACTTTATTAGGCTCGTTACCTATATTCAAATCAATATTTTGACTGCCTAAAGAACCAGACACGACTTCGGGTAAGTTTGATTTCCACTTCCGTAAATGCATTTTAGCTGAAGTGAGTTCAGCGGTGACGTTGTCACGAATAATTTCCACTTCCTCTAAGCTACCTCCTCCGGTTAGTAAGTCATTGACATAAAAATCGTTGCAAATAATTTCTCTTATTGTAGTGTCCTTGCATTCGAGACCTATCTGTCTAAGACATCTCGTGGCTAAAAAAGGAGCACTAGCCGTACCATACGTTACGGTATTCAACTGGAAAATCTTTAGAGGCTGAGAGGGATCGCTCCGCCAAAATATTTGCTGTAAATACCTGTCATCAGGATGAACCAGTATAGTCCTATACATTTTCTCGACGTCCGCAGATAAAACGTATTTATACATTCTGAAACGGAGAAGTATGGACAGCAAATCATTTTGGACGGTAGGTCCGACCATTTGCAGATTATTGAATGAGAATCCGGAAGTAGTAGGGCTGCTGGCATTAAAAACCACCCTTAATTTCGTCGTGGTGCTAGCTTCGCGCATTATACCGTGATGTGGAATGAAATACGAGTTCGGTTTTAATACAGGTGAAGTGTATTCGGACATGTGACCTAATGAGTCATACTCCGTCATAAAGCTTTTATACATTTCGCTATATGAACCAATCAATTTGCGCTCCAAGGACAGGAAACAATTTTTCGCTCGCTGAGATGAGCTACCTAAAACACTAGGGTCGTCCTTAAGTGGAATCCGAACACAAAAACTACCATCATCAAGGCGTTTTGTGTTTTTCACAAAATGTTCCTCACACATTTTTTCTTCACTAGAATATTCAGGGAATTTAGGGCTAACTTCTTCGAGTTGCCAGAAGCGCGTGAGTTGGCTTTGAACGTCATCAATTTTCGTAAAGTTGCATTTAATAGGAGAATCCGGAAAATCGCTATTTATTGGACCAGACACAATCCACCCGAGGCGAGTTTCTTGTAAAGTCGGATTTCCTGTACCTAATTTAATTTTTTGGGTACCTAAAATCTCCCAAAAATGATCGGCGCCTATTATTAAATCAATGGCAGCAGGTTCATGAAAATTAGGGTCAGCTAAACAAACATTCGTTGGAATGGAAAATTGAGACAAATCCACACTGCGGCAAGGAACGTTATCGGTGATAGAAGGCAAAACAAAACAATTTAAATTGACCGAAAAATTTTCAGTCAACGACTTCATAGGCACGCTAGTCGATTTACAAATTCTCGAAGCAAAATTATTAATGCCTAAAATTGTTTTATTTACACGATTAATTGGTAATTTTAATTGTTGAAACATCTTCTCAGTTATAAGGCACGATGTGCTGCCGCTGTCCAGTAAAGCGCGAGCGATGTGTTCACAATTATTTGCATCAAACAATTTAACTAAAGCCGTCGATAATAAAACTTCGCTATGTTGTTTACTACTACTGTCCGATGACGTAACGCTCGCTGATAACGACAGGTTCGGCTCAACGGAGTGAGCACTGGTAGATGTCCGCGCGGACCCGGGCGTATCAGGTTTGGTTCCTGCGCGCGGAGGCGGGGCAGAGGGAACCAAGCCTACTACGTCCGCTACGTGTATCAATGTATTGTGCCTACGCTTACATACTTTGCACCCGGGCTTATTGCAACGATTCGCGTAATGACCTTGACGTAGGCAATTAAAACAAACCTTAAATTCAGGTAATAATTTAAGACGCGCTTCGTTACTAAGGGCGAGAAATTGGGTACAATTATTTAATGTATGTTCACCACTACATTTCGGACATAGATTTGACTTAGAATTTTGCGTGTTATTATTATTGTTGGACGGGACGGTATTCTGCACTGTAACCATTGCTTTAATTTTATTATTATTTTTCTGGGAAGACGCGGTGCTCTGACTATTAGAAATATGTCGAGATAATTCTAATGTCTCAATCAAGTAGGCACGGTTGCGTAAAAACTTCATAAAAATATCAAATGTGATCGAGTCATTTACGGGAACTCGACATTTGAACTCCTCCCACTCGCGATAAGTTTTGGTATCTAACTTATGAGTTATTATGTAAATAAGGAGCGTGTCCCACTCGTTAGAGGGCTCACCAAGTGAATTGAGTGCCCGTAGGTTTTTCATTGTTTGATCGATGACACGTTTTAAAGTGATGGAAGACTCTTTTGTGATTGTTTCGATATTAAATACTGCTGAAACATGGTTATTGATAAGTATACGTTTGTTATCGAAACGCTCATTTAAGAGGTCCCACGCCATAATGTAATTAGTCGCCGAAAAGTCAATAGCTTGTATAACCACAGCAGCGGATCCTTCCAGAGAGCTCCTTAAATAATGGAACTTATTTATTTCATCAATGTCATCATTTTCATGCACAAGACTCAAAAAAGTATCTCGAAAACCAAGCCAGTTTTCATAAGACCCATTAAACTTTGGCAGCTGTATGGTGGGCAATTTAACATTAAATTGTTTACTTTTTCGAGTTGTCGAACTACTAACAGAGACATTATCAGTTTGAGATTTTTTTAATTTTTCCAAAATGCTTTCCGCTTTTGCTACGGTTTTAAAATAAAGTGACTCGAAATTAGCGCGATCTAAAGTTTGAGCATCTGTCAAACTAGTAATACACTCAATTCTTAACTGCACTTCATCGTAATTCTCGTATAAGGAATTCATCTTACCTAAACGTATTTGCAATTCACATCCGTCCTCTGCGCTCATAGAAGAAACATCTAAAGAATTTAAGAAGTTTGTGAAATTAGTTAACTGTCCCTTGTAACTGGCCCGTTTCCGAATCAGTTCCTTTTCTTCAGCAACAGTTTCATTATCAGTATTTGTCATTTTGGGAAGCGGGAGTTAAACCTGGAATTTATACAAACAAATAATGCTCCTCTGAAGCTGCGAGATATGCAATAGTAGGTAATATGTACTTAGACCCCTTTTCCTACATAAAATTACGTTAATGATGACAATGTATTGATGTATTTTTATAATTAAGTTACCTAGTAAGTATCTTTTAAATGTAAATAGTTGTATTAATTGTCACACTATCAGTAATAATGAAAACCCTATAGTTTGTACCTACTTGAGTTTTACTTACATGAGCGATATAAATAAGGTACCTATTATGAACAAAATGGTCAGTAAATTAAATAATCCTGAGGTTCATTTAAT
Organism: Eilema caniola; assembly: GCA_949126895.1. NCBI lineage: Eukaryota > Metazoa > Arthropoda > Insecta > Lepidoptera > Erebidae > Eilema > Eilema caniola. Next base: position 4,025,365 of record OX421469.1, on the reverse strand, counting down.
GTAACTAATGTGAAACTATGTTACACAATACTTTTTATAAGTAAAATTAACAATTAAATAAGTAACTCAGGTTTTATGAACCACTGTACTGCATAGGTTAACTTTCGCATTAATGTTGCAATTAAAGTAAATCACTGCTACTAACCTGATTAAATCGATGGTTTAACCTTAATACTACCTGATTAATTGAGTGCTGGGTTGAAATAGGAAACTTTAGGGACTGAAAAACAGCAATCCAAATAGTAAGACCACGTTGCACGGTAACGACCTAGGTTGACCTTCACTGCGTCGTCTGATGCGATTGCAAATCCTTAATTTCTCCTTAATTGCCGGCGCACTTTTTTATAGCCTGGTACGTATGTCCAAATCCGGTGCGATCCAGGACCAATGTTGAGCGATATAATTATTTTAAGGGTTTTGAGGATTTTCAAATAAAATCTATGCTACTGACAGAATGTAGGCAAGTATATTCATTTACAACGCAAGGGGGAGAGGGGGAGAGGGAACATAGACAAGGCCTGATCAAAAGTATAAAGCAACATACTTTGAAGTAGTGAAATTAGTGTTACTGAAATTGTAGGCGTTACTTGATTTATCTTACAACTAACTTATATATGTTTTGATTATAGCGTTCGCTATAAAGATCATGAAAATGTTCATAGTGATGTTTAGCTCTTTGGTTGACTTGGTTCGTTGATCAGTGTGACAAATTCAAAAAAGGCGAATGTTCAATTTTCTAGTATAGTTATGTTTATCATCTCAATGTAACAGTTGCGTGCAAATTGCTGGATCTGTAAACGTATTCTAGTTAGGAAAGGATTAACTTCAACGTAACAATAAATATAACGGTAATAAATACATCTTAGACGTTTGAAGTCCACCCCTGAAGGATGCCTCAAATGCGAATGTATGATGGAGTAGGAAAGTGAACATAGGCACTCCGATATTAAAGTACCTTTTGTTGTGATAACCATGGCCCTTGACTGAGTTTCTGTGCGTAAAATGACCCCAAAAGGTTTGCTCTTAAAATGATATTTTTCGTGGCAAATTTTGTTCGCCTTCCGAAGCCTTTCTGTTACTAAGTAACGTACTATCTGATTAATGTGCTTCGGAAAATATAGGTTTATTTCATAATAGTAACAGTCGGTCAAATCGGTACTTGCGCAAGTGTACTTATGAGTGGTACAGGGGAAGCGAGCGGCAGAGTCGGCGAGCGCAAACTAACTGAGTTCTGACTCTAATCCTGAAGGGGTGTATTGCCGATAAAACCTTTCTAACCGATTTCAAGCAGAAAGGTTCTAAATTCATCGGAATCGTTTTTACAAGCTTTTTATTAACAGGCAATGTATTTCATGAATTTATAAGTATATGTGTAATTATGTTTGTTCGGGTCAATTTCGCAAACACCTTCCATTTGAATGGCAATGCATTATTATGGTACCATGGAGCTGTTCTGATGATGGAGTAGATGATGATGAAGAGAACCTTTTGTTGTGATAACCATGGCCCTTGACTGAGTTTCCGTGCGTAAAGAAGAGTGTTTTCACACTCGTCCGATATCCGATATCGGGAAGGATGCCGATAGCCGACATCCGATAGCCAATACCTTGTGCTATTTTCACATTTATCCGATAAAATCGGCCCGATACGGCCATTAGCTCGAAAGCACAGACTAGTTAGGGATGTTAGGGCTGAAAAAAAAAGAAAAATAATGCAAGCAATTTTCGGCCTTATTGACATGACATGCTATCGAGTTTTTTTTTTCTTTAATTCGTGATCAGCGTCATCAATTAACGGGAAAAGACACGTAACTAAGAAAATGTCATTAAGGTCGAAAATAATGCTTGCATTATTTTTTCTATTCGATTTCGCTCGATTATTCGCTGTTTTAGTCTTATTGTAATTCGATATCGGGGTAACACAGTGGTGTTGGCTCCGATAATCGATATCGGGCCGGACAATGTGAAAGAAAGACACATAACTTATACGTTTGACTTCATCCAATATCGGATATCGGATTTCGGATGAGTGTGAAAACGCTCTGGCTTATAGATAGTAATACTGTGATACTGGTTATATAATATGAGTACCTAATAATTTTATTTTACATATTTTTTACTTACGAAGTTAGAGTATAGTTTGAGGAATTTTGCACGGTACACACAATGATAAAATACGAAAATATGAGGCCAAGATAGGCTGAATATGTGGAAGTTCATAGTCAAATTGTAATTACATCTATTTTTATTTGTTCACAGTCTTGCTCAAGTTGCAAAGATATTGATGGCATTAGTGATTTTCCTGACGTACGCACTTTCAATCTACGTGCAAATGGAAATGATTACCAGAACAAGGAAGGGCAAGGAGTCGAAATATGAAAACTACATTCAAATTGCTATTCGTACTTTCATAGTTGCAGCTACAGGTAAGAAAACTGTTGTAAATATTTTGTTAACGTTCTGGAGTCTATCTGGAGTCCAAAGAGAAAAGTTATAGAATGTATGAAAGAGACCATAAAACTAAAGTATTGAATGAAAAGATGCTAAGTGATAGGAATATTTGCATGAGAATGAAATGTATTGCTATACTGCTCTGCATCTTTTAAATTTTTTAATCCATAGAACATTGGATATATGGCTCGGTGCAAACGGGCCACCGACCACAGCCACCAGTGGCGATCGCGCGCTACCACTACATCTGTATAATTTTGTAACAGTGTTAGAAGCAAGCGACAGCCACCGGTGTTCGGAAGCCACCTCTTCTTATAACCCGTTCTCTTTTGACAAGCGCTATAATGACGCGTATTGGCGTCTGTATGGCCCTTAGCGACCACTAGTAGTGAGTCGCGGTCACTACCGTAGCGCGTGGTGGCCAGCAGCCACAGGTGTGCGCTGCATTATAAGTTTATAACAAAATGTAAACTGCTTGTCGGTGGCTACCGGTGGCGGTGGTCGGTGGCCCGTTTGCGCCGAGCCTATACTGTATAGACACATGAGTTAGTTACCTAAGGTCAATATTGTCTTTAAACTGCCAATATATCTAAGTTTTAGGATAGTACACATTAAACTTGTACCAAAGTAGTAACTATATTTTACACCGCGTTGTAGTGGCCGTTACTGTGTCTATACAGTAATATAGTCTAAACTAAACAACAGAAACGTAATTTATAATAATAGTTAAAATAACTTTCTACACAGTTGGTATCGCGGCAGCCTTTCCAAACTTGGAGCTGGTCATCAGCTTCACAGGAGCCGTGTTCTTCGCGTCTCTTGGTCTTCTAGTTCCAGTTCTCGTCGATACCGTATTCCATTGGGAGAAGGGATTTGGTCCTTTGGGTTATATTCTGTGGAAGAATATACTTATTGGTATTATTGCCCTCGTAGTATTATTCTCTGGAGCTATTGTCTCCCTTCAGCACATGATTGAAGAGTTCAAAGAGGAAAGCCTAGAAAGTCATAACAGTACTTTGATGTCGATATGAAGTATTTGTTGAACTTTAGTCAGGGGAATATAAAATGATCACAAACATCTCTACTGTTTTGTTATATAGATTATAATAATTTTTTTCAGTCATTTTACATGGCATATTGAGTAGTTTTTACGTTAACTTACAAATAAGAAAACCAGTACAACAATAAAAGTGACTTATTTTAAGCAGAAATTCTGTCTGTATCTTAGGAAAAAGCATTCAAGTGATATCAATGATTTCAGTTACTGAAAAGTTCAATATATCGAAACAATGTGTGTCTAAATCAGCAGTCAAGAGACGTTATTGTATTTGAATGACTCCTTACAGTAACGTATAGACTTTAGTTATGGCAGTGATAAAAGTTGCAATTTTCTTTTGTATTGCACGCATTCATAAGTAATTACCATCAGGATGACTGCACTCAACAAAAAAATTACTGTCATACTGAATTTGGAAGTTCAAATTAGCGATGAACTGTAGCCCTAAAGTACCGAAACGCGACTCACGGTAGTGCGAAAGTGCGCCACATCGATACCCATAATTTCGAATGTTTTCCACCGCGAAACACGGTAGTGTGAAAGTATTCTACATCGATTCACACATTGTCGAATGTATTCCAGCGCGATGCACGTCAGTGCGAAAGTCTAGTAAATGCGAAGGCATGCCACATAGTCACACGTCCTATTTTCTGCTAACTCGAAGGTTACAATTATGAACTTCAGATCAATTTTTAATTCATTTAGTGCGTATCATAGAATGATTTCTAAAGAAATTAGATTCGTACACTTAGAATATAATAAAAAACTCTTTATTGTATCCCAATTACATTAAAGGACCCGGGACTGTAGGAAGAGGGAATTGGAGGAATTCCAGGTCTTAATGGTACGACAAAGAAAAGAGTCACCAAACCGCTTGGTTCTTGAAGGAATGTTCTGCATATATCATATATGTACAGGACAACACGTGCAAGACTTAGAAGTCTTGCACGTGTTGTCCTGTACATATAGGAAAAGAGAGGGTGGGACTAATTGGAATAGCTCATTAGTTTACTCAAAATAATTTTGGAAAACAACAAAACTGCGCCTGATGCATTACGTTACGTACAGTTAACAGCAAACAAATACAAAACAAAACAAACAAAACAAATAATTGAATGAAATTTTGAAGCATTTACTATGCTAACTTTTCAAATCGATTAAGATAGGAAAAACTTGAATGCCCAGGTGGGACTCGAACCCATGATCTTTCCCTTACAGGGGGAATGCTCTGACCACTGAGCCACCGGGCCACACCTGAAGCTATCCAAATTCTCCCATACTACCGTCTTAGGGCGACGGTGGGAGGCATCTACCGACATTCATACGAAATATCGGAAACAATGAATGATGTTGCAATCATTTTTAAACATTGTTTTTTGATGACTCCGCCCAAATCATTGAATGAAATTTTGAAGCATTTACTATGCTAACTTTTCAAATCGATTAAGATAGGAAAAAGTGAATGCCCAGGTGGGACTCGAACCCACGATCTTTCCCTTACAGGGGGAATGCTCTGACCACTGAGCCACCGGGCCACACCTGAAGCTATGCTCCCACAGCTAAAAAGGTCGCCTCCTATATTTTCGCCGCTAATGTGGTCGGTTTTGGATTGCGTTAATGCCAACATTCCTACAACCCAGAACGCCATTGAAAATTGGCACAACCACTGGAATAGCCACCTGAATAGAAAAAAAGTAAACATTTACAAAACATTGAGAGAATTAATTCAAGACGAGAAAAACACGACATTTAAAGCAGCAAGGATATCTGCAAATATAAAGAAAAGAAAAAGAAGTACCTTAACCACACAAAAAAACAAGAGATCATATATGTTACAAAAAGAATCTATGGATTTCAAAACTATCTAAGCGGTCTAGCATATCTCGCTTACACATACATTTAATAATTTTTGGTAATTTAATCATAACAAGGGCCGGTTGTTGTATCTTTTTGTGGTTAATCATTAAATTTTATTCACCCTTGTTTTTTCATTGTTTCATTTTTACACTTATATAAAAACTAACGTTGTTCTGATATTAATTCAAGTTTCAGTAAATCTATAACTTTACATACGAGTCATCATCATCATCATCATTTCAGCCGAAAGACGTCCACTGCTGGACAAAGGCCTCCCCCAAGGATTTCCACAGTGACCGGTCCTGCGCCTTCCGCATCCATGCCCTTCCCGCGACCTTCACCAGGTCGTCGGTCCACCGTGTGGGAGGCCTGCCTACACTGCATCTTCCGGCGCGTGGTCGCCACTCGAGAACTCTCTTGCCCCAACGGCCATCTGTTCTACGAGCTATGTGCCCCGCCCACTGCCACTTAAGTTCGGCGATTCTGTGTCGGTTACTTTAGTTCTCCTGCGGATCTCCTCATTTCTGATTCGATCACGCAGGGAAACTCCGAGCATAGCACGCTCCATCGCCCTTTGGGTGACCTTGAGCCTTCTTATGAGGCCCATAGTAAGGGACCAAGTCTCAGTTCCGTAGGTCATCGCTGGCAACACACACTAATCGTAGACTTTAGTCTTGAGACACTGCGGTATTTTGGACGAGAAGATATTACGAAGCTTCCCGAACGCTGCCCAGCCGAGTTGGATTCGACGATTGACCTCTTTCTCAAAGTTGGACCTGCCTAACTGGACTGTCTGTCCCAGGTAAACATATTCGTCGACAACTTCGAGTGTAGAGTCTCCAACCTTTAAAGAAGAAGTGGGTGCGACATGGACATTTGACATAATTTTCGTCTTGTCCATGTTCATTTTGAGGCCCACTTGTTGGGAGGCTCTACTGAGGTCTTCGAGCATTGTGCCTAGGTCTTCCAAGGTCTCAGCCATGACTACGATATCGTCAGCGAATCGAAGGTGAGTGATGTACTCGCCGTTGATATTGATGCCGAGTCTTCTCCAGTCCAGGAGCTTGAAAACATCTTCCAGGCCGGCGGTGAACAGTTTCTGAGATATAACGTCTCCCTGTCTCACCCCTCGCTGCAACTGGATAGGTTTTGAGCTTTGATCCTGGAGGCGGACTGACATGGTGGCGTTTTCGTACAAACACTTCAGCGCTTCGATATATCGATAGTAAATTTGGCACCGTTGGAGAGACTGTAGCACAGCCCAGGTCTCGATCGAATCGAAGGCTTTCTCATAGTCCACAAACGCCAAGCAGAGTGGCTGATTATACTCCTCAGTCTTCTGTATAATCTGTCGCAGCGTATGTATGTGGTCTATGGTGCTAAAGCCTTTTCGGAAACCGGCTTGTTCGGGAGGCTGGAAGTCGTCGAACCTGCGAGCGAGACGATTCGTAATGACTCTCGAAAACAACTTGTAGACATGGCTCAGAAGCGAGATGGGTCTATAATTCTTCAACAAGGTTTTATCACCTTTTTTGAAGAAGAGTACCACCACACTTCTGTGCCATGCCTTAGGCGTTCGTCCCTCGAGTATGACGGAATCAAATAGCTTCTGAAGAGCTTTAAGTATCGGTGTTCCACCAGCTTTTAGAAGCTCAGCCGTGATCCCATCATCACCCGGTGCCTTATTGTTCTTTAGCTGTTTGAGAGCCATTCTAATCTCGTACAGGCTGACGTCCGGGATATCCTCGGTATAGTGTCGGGTCAATCTGGCTCTTGGGTCTTTGGCCAGATTATTAACAGATTGCCGTACTCTCGTGTATAATTGTCCGTAGAACTTCTCGACCTCTTCCAACAGCTCTGGCTTTGACGAAATAATTCTGCCATCCTCCGCCTTCAGCTTATTCAGTTGGCTTTGACCAACAGACAGATCCCTTGCGAAAACCTTTGAGCCTTTGTTGCTCTCAATCGCCTCCTTAATACGAGTCGTATTAAATTGGCGTAGGTCACGAGTCAAGGACTTGGAGATCTGTCTGTTTAAACGCCGATACTGAGTAGCATCTTCAGAGGACTGCAGAACCAAATTTCGTCTTTGTTTCATGAGTTTGTTGGTGAGGTCCGAAATCTTTTTGGTTCCTTTTGAACGACGGGCTTTGAAGATCTTAGACCCAGTCGTTTGGACAATTTCCACAAATCTGTCATTGTAATCATCCACATTTTCGCAATCTCCCAGGCATTCGAAGCGATTCTGCAACTCGAGCTGAAAGTGCTCAGGGTTCTGGAACTGGATAGGTGCTGGTCGGAGCGTAGACTTCATCAGTCGACATCTTTCGAGCTTTGTTCTAAGATTCAATGTGCCTCTTACCATCCGGTGATCGCTTCCTGTTTTTACTGAATTGATCACGGAGACATCATTGAATATGTGCTTCTTCGTCGACAAGATGAAATCAATCTCATTTTTTGTGACACCGTTAGGATGTAGCCATGTCCACTTACGCTGTTCCGGCTTTCTGAAGAAGGAGTTCATCATAAAAAGGCCCTCCTTCTCCATGAAGCCGGCCAGCAGATGGCCACGTGCATTCCTCTTTCCATATCCAAATTGCCCCACTCTCAGCTCGTTGTCGCTTCGTTTGCCCAGTATCGCGTTAAAGTCCCCCATCACAACGGTATAGTGTGTTCGGGAGCTATGCATGGCTTTAGAGATATCCTCATACATAGTCTCCACCTCGTCGTCGGGGTGTTTCGAGGTCGGTGCGTGTACCTGTATGACCTTCAGCGAATACCGTTTGGTGATTCTGAGTATAAGGTACGCTACCCTCGTCGAAACACTATCGATCTGGACCACGTTGTTGACAAGGGACTTGTGGACGATAAACCCGACACCACCCTGGAACAGTATGTCGCCCTCCCGGAAATAGAGCAGGTTACCGGATTTGAGGATCATGGTGTCCTGCCCCTCTCTCCGGACTTCACACAATCCTACGATATCCCACCGTAACCTGCTCAATTCTTCCTCGAGTTCAGCGAGCTTCTCGTCGGTTCGCAGTGTGAGCGTGTTGTACGTTGCCAGGGCCAAAGGTCGTCGGGGTTGGTAGCCTGGCATCTGCCGGGGATTCTTCGCACCCCTTGCCCCGCCGTTACCATGGCCGCTACCATAGCTAGGAATAGCGGGGCCGCCGGGGACTAGGGGCCGTTTCTTGTGTTTCCTCATCATGGGGGGTTATGCCGTAATCGCCACGCTTGGCAGGCGGGTTGGCGATCGCAGTTTGGTGGCTAGTACGCGGAAAGATGCTGCTGCCCATCCTCCGGTATTTGAATCCCTTAGTCGCCTCTTACGACACCCACGGGAGGAGATGGGGTGGTGCTATTCTAGGGCCACACCACAGGCGCACATACGAGTACTCACACAAAACATCGATTCGTCAAGCATCGATTTACAGCAAACATTTCTGTGTAAAGCAAGAAGTGTAAGCATGCCTTCGCATTTACTAGACTTAATATTACACGACGTTAGAATACATTCGACAATGTGTGAATCGATGTGGAATACTTTCGCACTACCGTGCTTCGCGGTGGAAAATATTCGAAATTATGGATATCGATGTGGCGCACTTTCACACTACCGTGAGTCGCGTTTCGGTACTTTAGGGCTACAGTTTATCGCTATTTTGAACTTCGAAATTCAGTACGATAGTCCAAAAAAATATTTTTGCCATTGTATGGTATGGTACTTGTTTTCTATACCACTCAGGTTGCAGATAAGCACACGGCCCACTTGATAGAAAGTGGTTACCGTGGCCTATAAAAGTACAATTTTTTTAGCAATGACTACCCTTGTTAGGGTAATTGTGATCAAATAAGTTATGGTACAATCTAACATGTAAGATAATTTAATTTATTATAAATTGTAAGTATCTTTGTAATTTTTTTTCTTTCATTTTATAATTCGTTATTACGTGTAAGAATTTCTAAGTAACACCTCGGAGTCAACAAAAAATGCCCATTGATGACAAAATAATTGCCTGTAGCGTAAAGCTACAGGCAATTATTTCATAGAACAATAACAATTATGATTGTATTCAACTGATATTGTTATAATAATTTGACGTCATTTAAAAATATTTTCGTATATAATTCATGACAAGTATTTTTGCGTTTGCGTCTTATTGGGACTCGAATCCTACCAGACGCCTGATTAAGTAACTAAAAAAAAAAACTTCTAAAATAAAATGTCATAATCTAATAAAATTAAAAAGATTCTGAAGGTTTAATCAGCATCACAAAAAATGCTATGGAAATTGTAAGTATTTTAGGTATTATAGAAGTGCCTGTGTATTTTGTAATTGATCAATTAGCTTTAATACTATTGTAATACTCTCACGGCCAGTTTCAGAATTAGAAATTTTTGTTAAATCTCGTCAACACCTTCTTGCACATATTTTAATATTGCACTCAATGAGTACTAGCGAGACTCAACTTCAATTTCGTAATTTAGAAACCAGCCATTAACTTGTTTATATAGTAAAATGTTCTAAATAGGGACAATTCCATCTATATTTCAAATACTTTCTAAGAAAAACATGAGCTGTGACTTCACTAGATGCAATAGTTATTGGTTTATCAATTCTTTCTGCTTCTGACTAGTAATACCAATAATTACTGCAACGATGAAAGTTATCTACTAGGTTAAGTAACTGCGTGCTAGAATGACGTAAATGAAAAATCGCTATGTGTAACTTAGACGTGGTGCTACTAAATTTAAGATACACTTATTAACTAAACGTACAGACTCCCTATAATAATAATAATAAAAAAATTCAAAATAATGTGATTATTATGAATGCTATAACAGGCAACCAATTTACATGGAGATGCGTGCCAATATAGTGGTGGAAAATGTTCTAGAAAGGGTCTAGCACTCTACTGTGCCACAAGAGGTTCCTTGGGCGGGCGTTGAAAATAGCAGAACGATCTCAGGCTCCCATTAATGCAGGTAACAGTTCGATAGTTATATCCCCAACAAAACCCAGGTTCGCTAACGCTTGCGACCAAGGTCAGTCGAGATTTAAGAGGTATACTCTCTATGACATAGGAACTTGATTCTCCAGTTGATTTAAAGGAACACCGTGTAGTTTCACTCAGTTCAAGTCCGAAAGCAGCGTGAAGTTTAAATTACAAATGTAGGCATCGAAATAAGAAAAATAGTACTTTAATAAAACTTGTTAATAAACATATTGCGTTTTATTTTTGCTTTTGACACTGCTCCATTGAACTTACAGATTAATTTGATTAGATCACGAAGGACAGAATAATGTAGATCCATGAATGATAAAACAAAACGCCTGATATTTTTAAGTTCAAAGTTTTATACTTACTATTAAGCCTCTGCCTATATAATCGGCAAAGGAAATAAGTACCTTTTCATACAACTTTATATGATAAGGTGCTTTGTCAAACTGCTAAAACTTATCCCAAATTTATTTGGGCTTGGCGCAACAATTGTCTTTTTTCCTTTCATCTCTGGTTGTAGTCATCTCCACATTCACTTCCTTTCCAGCCAGTGCCTCTAGACAAGTAGCAATTCGCTAGCTGGCGTTTGGTGGAATAGAATGACGAATATATGGGATTTGACGTATATGACAGTCGTTAACGCATGTCAAGTACGTCAAATCCCTTACATTTGTCATTCTATTCCATCAAACGCCGGTTAGCGAATTGCCACTTATCTAGAGGGGCTGATCATCCTTCACATAGTTTATCCATCTCCTCTTAAGTACGCTTGTAACCATCCACTTCCATTGTTAAAGCCTTGCCGCGTTATGACATTACTTTTATATAGTACGGGTACAGGTTTGGATTGATATGGGAGTAGTTATCGTCGCTGGTTCTATTATTTATTCTGTGGTTCTATCACATACAATAATGATAATTATTCCTATATCAAGGCGAAATTTAGTTAGAATTCAGTTTTTTTTTACGTGCGGGAAATCCCCACTGATACCCCCCTCTTCGGAGCCGAAGGGGGAGGTTATGTCGGACTCGAACCGACTAAATCGCACGCCGTCTGTGGGTCGATGTGCTAGGCCGAAGGTGAGGTTGTCTCGTGACGTATCCTTCGCACCCCGGCTGACCCAGGGCCATTCCTCTCGGTCTGGCCCTCCTCGGGAGGGGGGACCACACGGTCCCCGACTCGCCCCCGGTATGGGGGGGCGCGCATCGTCCTACGATGCGCGCCACCGCCGTGGAGTTAGAATTCAGTAAACATAAAAGAAAAGATCACGAAAATAATTGTGCTGAATAATTGGCAAATCTGTAAATGACGTAATCACTCGAAATAGTTATTACGACAATCATTACTAATTCTATTACCAAGATTGCTTCAGCCGTCGAGAACACTCAAATGTTGCTATTAAAATAAAGGCGGAGAGCCTTCAAATATTTTTATAGCAACATTAAACATAAAACAGAAATGAAGATTATTTGTTACTGTAAAATACTTTTTACCTTTAAATAGTATTAAGTAGTATTTAAATAAATGTTAATAATATGTTGAATACAATTCTGTATATTTTAAAATACCTATAAAATTAAAATACTTTAGCCAAAATTTCTGCTTCTGTTTTAGTTATATGTTCATCAACATCCTTACAGCCATTTTCTAGTTGCGTCGAAGTTTGAACTTCGTAGCATGAAGCATCCTTGATTTTGATTGATATGTTGATTTTTCCGGGAGAAAGGCGATTTGACCTCTTAACCCTGACAGGAAAAGTAGTAGTAGTAAGTAGCCTCATCCGTTGTTCAGTAGGTACACAAACTTGCAAGTAAGGTTGGTTTGGTGCTCAATGATGTTGCAAATCAAGTATTAATAAATCAAGCTTACAAAGCTTCCTGAAAGTTATAGTTTTAGGGCAATTTGTTTTAAATTTAGAACAACAGTTTCCGACCCACAAACAGCTTAGTGGCGAGCTAAACACTTAAGTACCTGAACGTTTTGCAATGGCAACTGATAAAATATTCCTAAACAAATTTTGCGAAGCAATTTCGCAAGGCTTTACTTGTTTTGTATTTTTTGTAAGTCTTTTTATCTTTGGCTTAGCATATTTATTTATTTAAAGCTGCTTTAAGTGAACAGCCTAAGGACTGATTGTAATACTTAGTATATAATATTGATGTTTGTCATGTGTCATCATTAGAACAAAATGTTTTTATTTCACTTTTAGGTTGCACAATCACGATTGAAAATGGATATATACATATGTGCATACATACGCTCACACCTACTTCCCTCCTGGGTAGGCACAGATAGCAGCCCGCTAGTTGCTTCTACGAAACGAACAACGAACTACAAGAACGACTAAATTATGTTACATGCTGCTGCAACATGGGCGAGTTCGACTCGCATTTGGCCGCTTTTTATATATTGGCATACGAATTTTAAAGGGGTTATTTAATAAGGTGTACCCAAAATATACTTTTTTTCTAATTTTTGCTACACCCCATTAAAAGTTGCGGTATAAGTTGTAGATTACCGTAAAAATAATTAAAATAATTTATAAAAATATCTTGAGGGCTCCATCGGTATTTTCATTTTTCAAAAAAATCACGGTATATAGTTTATTAAAATTTATTACTGGTACAGATAATTAGTTAATTGGGACCATGATTTCGTGCTAAGAAGTTGAATTTTGGTACATTAAATACCCTAAGAGAGATGTTCTTTTTTGGCTTTGAATCTTCTTCTTTCTAGCGTTAAACCCAGTCGCATCCGAAGCTATATATTTGAAGTCTGGGGTCCGCTTTTACTAATGTACATGTACATTACGAACTATTAAACCTTACGGCGAAACCGGTCAGGATATTAGTAAATAATGCGGAATAATACTTTCTGTAAGACAATTTTATATATAATTAGCTACACAATTAGCTACTTTATTATGCTATATACTAATTATAGACCACCTTAGCATTAAAGTGCGTTATAATTACCAAAACATACAATAAATTTATCAACCTTGTGAGGATTCTAAAAATAGTTACTTAGAACCACTAATTTTTTTTTATATTATATCAATGTCACGATTTTTAATGATAATAGTATTAAACAACTTTCGTAGCTGGCACGAAAGTTGTTGTCTGTCACGATTTTTAATGATAATAGTATTAAACAACTTTCGTAGCTGGCTGTACATTTCGGAATTGACACAGAATTTTTTTCTGAGCTGGGTCGAAAAGACCCAGAAAAGACCAGAAAGATATGCTTTAGCATTTAGTTAGTCTGACGGGAGTCGCTCCCAGGAAAGCTGCCAATCAAAATTGCAAACTCAGGCTCCAGACAGTTGAAAGGCGAATACCATTCCAATACAAAGATATTTTAGAAAAAAATAATATGAACAAATGAATTCAAGAACCTAACATTATCATTTCCTGTACTTTAGTTTCTGTAAGCAACTTCTGATTAATATGGTTAATATTGTATTAAATTCGAACGAACATCGATTGAATACGAAACCGTTTTTATCAAAGAAAAAAGAAGTGCCATATTCTTGTTCATTGAGGCGGGTGACACTCAAACCCTAAATTGATACATCTTCGCTACGACAGGTAATGCAAACGTCTTTACAATTCTATCACACACCATTTTTTAGAGGTTTTTTCTCCAATATTTCAATATATTTACGGAAAAAATATCTTAGCGTTTCGTCTTCATGACATGTTGTTACCAATTTTAGCTTTTGAAATAAAGTTAACCTACATTTGGATCACATAGAAATCTGAAGTGACAGAAGACAAATTCATTTCCGTATAAAGCAGATATTTACCGGGTCCCGGTAGGAAGGTAGACCCTTCATGGGTCTACCTTCCTACCGTACTGGCTTGACATCGTGGAGGGTGACATGCGTGCCAATGTTTACACCACTGTACCTATGCCCAAGACTGATTAAAGTCGAGGTGGAAAAACCATAAGGCAGACCCTGGACTCCAAAGAAAAAGCCTCGGGTGCTTCGTTTTGATAACAATGTTTTTTTATACCACTGAGGTGGCAAACAAGCACACGGTCCACCCAATGGAAAGTGGTTTCCGTGGCCTATGGACGTGTGCAACACCAAGTGAGTCACACTCGTGCTGCCGAACCTGTGAAGACAGAGAGTTTCTGTGCCGTCAGTGTAGAAGACAAAGCAGGAACAGCCTTTGGCCTTTGGTCTTCCCCAGTCGGACTGCTCAATTGGACGTGAATACCGCTGCGTCCTACCTCCTACATGATGATGATGATCAGAAGGTCTGGGGTTCAATTATTGGATCAGAAAACCTATTTTTGATTTGCTCTGATAATAAATTTTACCTAGAAGTTATAAGAAACAAAAATATATTTGAGTATATATTGAGTACTCCCATTCTTGTCTAAAGTGCTTGAGGCCTGTGTGCTAACACAACTTGCTTAATTTATACATCGGAACAAGTTGTTAAGTCCATTACAGTCAGGCTTCAGACCTGGCCATAGCACCACATCTGCACTACTGAAAGTCACTGGTGATATAAGGACGGGGATGGAGGCCACTAAGGTGACCGTACTTGTTTTAGTGGACTTCTCCAATGCCTTCAATACAGTCAGTCATGATATCTTGCTGTCCATCCTTTCCTACTTTAAAATCTCCCCGGAAGCACTGGATTTCTTCTCAAATTATCTTCAGGGGCGCCAATAGTCTGT
Organism: Eilema caniola; assembly: GCA_949126895.1. Classification (NCBI taxonomy): domain Eukaryota; kingdom Metazoa; phylum Arthropoda; class Insecta; order Lepidoptera; family Erebidae; genus Eilema; species Eilema caniola. Next base: position 4,010,298 of record OX421469.1, on the reverse strand, counting down.
CCGTAGTGATGATTCATCATCTAGCTGGTGCTTTCTGGACTCTGGCGTCCCTCAAGGCGGTATTCTCTCTCCCTTATTATTTTCTATTTTCATTAATCTTGTGACTTACAATCTTCGATGTGCGTATCATCTGTATGCGGATGATCTGCAACTGTATGCACAAGCACCTGCGGAGGGTATAACAGCAGCGATCCAAGACGTGAATAGGGATTTAGAAACTTTAAAAAACTGGTCGGCTAAATTCGGCTTAACCGTGAACCCATCCAAGTGTCAGGCTCTTATGGTAGGCAGTAACTTGATAACCAGCAGAATTGACACTGCGAGTCTGCCACCAATAGTATACAACGGCATAATAATACCTTTTAGTGCATCAGTATAGGATCTGGGGCTACACCTCGACTCCTCCCTCGACTGGCGAGTACAAGTCACGAACTTGAGTCAGAAAGCCACAAGTAGACTTAGAGTTCTGTATCGCCTGAAGAACTTTTTACCTATGAAGACGAAAGTGCTGTTGGTGCAAACTCTGATCTTTCCGCTGATTGACTATGGTGATGTGTGCTACTTTGACCTGAATGCAGACCTTCTCAATAAGATAGACCGTCTTCTCAATAACTGCATTCGATTTATTTTCAACCTTCGTAAATATGACCACGTGTCCTCCTTCCGTTCCCAGCTTAATTGGTTGCCTATCCTTCATCGCCGTAAGTTGCGCTGCCTTACCACTCTGTATAACATTCTTTACTCTCCTACATCTCCTACTTACCTAACTTGTTCCTTCCAACTGTTATGTACAAACCACAACAGAAATCTTCGCTCTTCGAATAACCGTCTACTTTCATCTTCTTCCCACAGAACTAACTTCTTAGGCTCCTCTTTCTTTGTTCAGTCTATCCTTCTATGGAACGCACTACCTCCCGAGATCAGGATGAGCACGACCCGGGATATGTTCAAGTCAAGAGTTCGGCTTTGGCTTCTCAAAGAGATAGCAGAGACATCATCTCAACATTAATATGTAATCTCTTATTGCTATAATATATATTTATGTTGTATGTATGTTTATATATATGTGTATATGTTTATGTATTGTACTTATATGTATGTGTATGTGTATTTAATATATCTGTAATGAATTTTTCAAAATATTGGAACAGTATACTTCTTTTGTGCCTACCTCGTTATAGCTCTGCACCACCCTAGGTTGACTGGTCGAGAATGCCTACGGCATTAAGTCCGCCATTGTACGTTGTGCATGAAGTGAAATAAATAAAAATAAACCAAAACTAATGAATTACAAAATTCAACAACCAAAATAACAACATTCAGAACAATCTAGAAACATTTAGGCATTTATTAAAGAAGTTTTTATGTAAATTAAACAATATTCTATTCTCAGTGAAGAAATGACTTCACAAAAGTTTATAACAAATATTAGATTTGATAATTCTGCTTATTTCCTAAAATAACAACCCAACTCCCTCCTACACAAGTTAGAGGGGTTAGCGGGAATATTACAGTTATTACTCCGTCTACTATATAAATGTATTTTAGACAGCTCACACACAATGCTCGATATAACTTTGTTCTAGCGTCAATACTGAAAACTCCGATACGCTAGTACTATTGCTACGCCCGGCGCTTGGCCACTTCAATATATGGCCAAATTTCCATAGGAGTGAGCGAGACGGCACTATAGAAAGAGACAGCATGCCTTGACGTCACTGTTCTAGAAGGAATGGAATGAATAGAACGAGACGTCAGGCTAGAAAGAGACAGCATGCCTTGACGTCACTGTTCTAGAACGAATGGAATGAATAGAAAGAGACACAAGACCTAATAGAACCTCCCAGAAAGTTCCTGTCTTTTTCAGAACGTACCTGTCTTTTCTCGATCTTTCGCTACTCGGCCGCGCCCGATATAAAAGGCGAGCTAACAGCCTCCGCTGCAGTTAGTCTAAGACTAGTATTCGAAGCGAACAAAGCGATAAAGTGTGTGAAGCTATACAGTGCGATTATACAAGTGACTGTGTGTTGTGTAAGGAAGAGTTTTCGAATTTCTACGCGCTTTGCTGTAATTGAAGTGAAGCTGAATAAAGCCTGCCTTCAACGGTTGTCCTCGCATTTTCTATTTAAACCGATCCCCACGCTCGTAACAACTGGTGTCAGAAGTGGGATAGAAAATGCCGATAACGCCGAGAGACGACAGGGAGGGAGTTAAAACCCGAAGCCAGGCCGCAGAAGAGGCTGCGGGTACTCCGAGTACGTCGTCGGGTGCTTCAAGATCATCATCGGAAATTAACCTGAGCGCGATTATGACCTTATTGAAGGAGCAAGCCCGTCACCAAGAAGAGCAGGCCCGTCGCCAGGAAGAGCAGACTCTGCAATTGAAGGCACAGCTCCAGTGTCAACAGGAGGAGCAGGCCCGTCGCCAAGAAGAGCAGGCTCTACAATTGAAGGCACAGCTCCAGCGTCAACAGGAGGAGCAGGCCCGTCGCCAGGAAGAGCAGACTCTGCAATTGAAGACACAGCTCCAGCAACAACAGGAGAACCAGGCCCGTCAACAGGAGGAGCAGGCCTTACAACTAAAGGTTCAGCTCCGGGAACAACAAGAAGATCTATTTGCCTTCTTGAAAGAGTCTAAAGCAGAATGGCAAAGAGAAATTCATTCAGTGCAAGACAAGCTCGACTGCCACGACGTAAAAATAGAAAGCCACGACGAAAAATTAGGAAGCATCGACGAGAAATTTGAGAGTTATGAGGAACGGCAGCAGTCTGTGGCTCAAAACGTGAAAAAATTGGAGACGAAAATAGCTTGCGGAACAGCTGGCTCTGTAACCATTTCATCTGCACAGGCTGTCGGAAAGTTCAAAGTACCGCCATTTGATGGGACCTCCTCGTGGACTGCATACAAACTGCAGTTCGAGTCTGTGGCAAAGGCGAACGGTTGGGATAAGGAGCAAGCCAAAACAGCATTAACATTGGGGTTACGGGACCAAGCACTCAGTGTTTTAGAGGCGCTTGGAGGTGAAGTGACTTACGACCGCCTTCTTGAAGCGTTGGAATCACGTTACGGTGATAGTCACTTAGAACATGTCTACCGTGCCCAATTGAAGGACAGAAACCAGCGTCTTAATGAGTCTCTGCAGCAGTGGGCTTTGGAAATAGAAAAGCTCGTGAGAAAAGCTTACCAAGGAGCTTCTTCGTCATTTCTTGACAGCATTTTGGTGCAAGCTTTTATTGACGGGATCAGAGACTTGGAGGTGAGAGCTGCCGTCCGTCTGGGTCATCATGCAACCCTTAAAGATGCTGTTGCTCACGCCCTTGAAGTGGAAGCTGTACGACATGACCCTCGACCACATAGATTGCGTGAGATCTCAACAAATGAGCAACGTGTGTACCGTCGGAAATTCGCCCCCAGGTGTTATTTCTGCAAAGAACAAGGACATATTCGGCCTAGCTGCCCGAAACGGACTCAATATGGTAATGGCCAAGAACAAGCGGCGCGACAGATTGAAAAGCCAGGAATACGGGAGCATCGGAGTGGGAAAGCGCATGGAAATGTAGATGCGCTCTCTCGAAGACCTTGTCCGGTGGAACGTAACCATTGTGGCAGGCAAGAAGCTAAGGACAGTGTGGCGGTTAGAACGATTAGGACTGTTACTGTCAGCGATGAATGGAGTAGCGAAGCCATGCAGCAAGCACAGCAAGAGGATCGAGACATCAAGCCTATTCTCGATTGGATAAGGACAGGAACACCTAAGCCGAAATGGAGTGATGTCTCCCAAATGAGTGCAGCTACGAAGAGCTACTGGGCACAATGGAAAAGCCTCGTGATACACAATGGAGTCCTGTGTAGAAAATGGGAGTCTGCAAACGGGAAAGACTCACATCTACAGTTGGTTGTCCCAAAGACTAAAATTAATGAGGTTTTGAGATCAATTCATGACGGAACTTCAGGCGGTCATCTTGGTGTGAAGAAGACTTTGATGAAGATTCGTCAACGATTCTATTGGATCCATTGCCGTGAGGATGTTGAAGATTGGTGTAGGAAATGTACATGCTGCGCATCGGTAAAAGGGCCGCATACAAGGAGCAGGGGAGCATTGAAGCTATACAATGTTGGAGCGCCTTGGGAAAGGATTGCATTAGATGTTGCAGGGCCATTTCCTGCATCGGGGTCTGGAAACAAATACATCCTAGTAGTAATGGACTACTTTACTAAATGGCCGGAGGTTTTTGCCATACCTAACCAGGAAGCAACTACAGTCGCGGAAAGACTAGTCACGGAAGTGTTTTGCCGATATGGAGTTCCTCTGGAAATACACAGTGACCAGGGAAGGAATTTTGAATCACAGGTATTTCAAGAAACCTGTAGGATAATGGGTATTCATAAAACCAGGACCACCCCATATCATCCGCAGTCTGACGGAATGGTTGAAAGATTTAACCAAACCTTGGAAAGGCATTTGGCTAAGGTTGTTGAGAGCCACCAGAAGGACTGGGATAGTCATATTCCTTTGTTCTTGTTGTCTTATAGAACAGCGATACATGAAAACACAACGGTGACGCCTGCGTGTGCAAACTTTGGCAGAGAACTGAGACTACCGGCTGATCTACTGACTGGACGTCCTCCAGATTCACCGCAAGAAATCACGGAATATGCTAGTGCATTGCGCGATAGACTAAATGACGTTCACACCCACGTCCGTGAATCTGGGCTCCAGGCAAGCGACAGAATGAAAACCCGATACGACCGCAACTCTCATCAAGCCGGGTTCGACGAAGGCTCGTTGGTATGGCTACACAATCCGATGCGTCGCAAAGGCAAATCTCCGAAGTTGTCTCCAACCTGGGAAGGGCCGTATAAAGTTGTCACCAGGATCAATGACGTTACATACCGGATACAACGCAACCAGCGAAGCCCCTTGAAGGTTGTACATGTTGACCGACTGGCGAGATACTACGGATCTAATAATGCTCGGGACGAGCATGTCTAAGAAGGGGGTAGTGCTACGCCCGGCGCTTGGCCACTTCAATATATGGCCAAATTTCCATAGGAGTGAGCGAGACGGCACTATAGAAAGAGACAGCATGCCTTGACGTCACTGTTCTAGAAGGAATGGAATGAATAGAACGAGACGTCAGGCTAGAAAGAGACAGCATGCCTTGACGTCACTGTTCTAGAACGAATGGAATGAATAGAAAGAGACACAAGACCTAATAGAACCTCCCAGAAAGTTCCTGTCTTTTTCAGAACGTACCTGTCTTTTCTCGATCTTTCGCTACTCGGCCGCGCCCGATATAAAAGGCGAGCTAACAGCCTCCGCTGCAGTTAGTCTAAGACTAGTATTCGAAGCGAACAAAGCGAAAAAGTGTGTGAAGCTATACAGTGCGATTATACAAGTGACTGTGTGTTGTGTAAGGAAGAGTTTTCGAATTTCTACGCGCTTTGCTGTAATTGAAATGAAGCTGAATAAAGCCTGCCTTCAACGGTTGTCCTCGCATTTTCTATTTAAACCGATCCCCACGCTCGTAACACTATTATCTATTCTGTGACTCCGAACAAAAATTAGGCGCCAATACGTCAAATGTCATTGACATCGCCACGTCAGTCAGAAAGCAATTTTAGAGATGTAGCTGGTCGACTGACTGTGTTCTTATTGTAATAACTTGAAAATGTTACAATCGGAATGTCAGAATCTTATGGCAAAATGGAAAATAGAAAAAATGTGTAAATACAATACTGAAGAAATTGGACTAAAACTAAACCATCGTAATACTTTTTAGTATTTTTCATACCTAGCAGTAGACATACTCGTACTTGAGTATTACTTAGGGATGTTGACTACTTTTTTATCCTCGAAGAATTACCACCTATAAAGTGAAATATTGTTACCACAAATACTTAGTTTTAACGATATTTAATTCGAAAATTCAATTTCTCAGGCCACCGGAAATCTCTCCTTACAAAATAATTATCATCATCATCATTATTAAATAAGTCCCTTTATTCATGAATTAACACATACATTACATTTTTTAAATATGTACATCTATAGAAAATATACTTATTTAAAATTTACAACTTAGTGCCCCACCGGCATTTGGGTACAGGGGCCAAGCTACCGATGGTAAGGACTCCAGGAAGAACCTTTACTTCCTCGCTATGCGTGCCATGTCTAGCAGAACTGCCTTCTGAATCAAGCCCTTTGACCCAGCTGTCTATCAAGAGCCTTTTAAATGATTTTGACTGACACGAAAAAGAAGAAGACTATTTCAGGCTTACAAGGAAAAACACAGTGCTCTGGTTTATGTTAGCAAATCCATGTCAGTGATGCAGGCGTTGTTTTTTTGTCAGCCGCAACGAGACGTCAGTGCTGTCACAAATTTTCTGTTTTCCGAGTGTTTTTATTCTTCATTTTAAAACTTGCCGAAGGGAATTGTTTTAAATGGACAATCAAGGGAGTTGGTTGTACGCCTAAGTGACTATTTTGAAAAAGAACTTCAAAATAGTGGACCACTTTTACCACTGGAATGTGTGCGGGAGCGTGTGGCGAATGCACTGGGAATCAGTGTTGGTGCCTCGACAAAGATAACTAAGGAAGCCTATGGTAAAAGCGGTATCGTCACAAATAAGCCTTCAACGCCAAAAAGAAAACAGAGACCTTGGATAGTAACTAATGTGGACGAATTTGATAGGGACGCCATACGACGTCACATATATGACTATTATTTAAGAAATGAATTCCCAACATTAAAAAGGTTAGCTTTTTCGCTTCGCAACTGTGGTTAGTTCCGTGGACAGAAGTCTTCACTGGCGAAAGTATTGAAGCAAATAGGTTTTGTAAATAAAACTGGGGACAAAAAAAGTACTAATGGAACGCACAGACATTGCTCTAGCTCGGAGTAACTTTTAAGAAAAGCTATACAAATTAAGGACTGGAGAAATATAGTATTTACAGATGATGTGCGCCTAATTTTTACTCGGAGTTTTAGGTATTGACGCTAGAACAAAGTTATATCGACCACTGTGTGTGTGAGCTGTCTAAAATACAATATTATAGTGGACGCTCCACACGTTGGCGAACGCGTTTGTCAATACCTGTAGACGAATGTGTAGAACAGGGATTGTGCCATTCTTAATGTGAAACAGGGCGTCGGGAGGGTGTGTTGGAAAATGCGTTCATCAATGTGTTCGCCAACGTGTAGAGCGAATATACGTAACGTTGTTCCCGGTGTATTTGCACGAAACAACTTCGCCGCGTGAACGTTCGTGACTGGTGTCTGTTCAATACAGCGGAAGGCTTTAGCTTTTAAAACAATTAACTTCTCGACGTAAGTAGGTAATATAGGTTTCGTCTCCTTTGAAATCGTAAAAGCATTTCTCACTGAAGAGCGGTCAGACAGTAGTCACTCTAGCAAAAGTAAAATTATAGAAAAAAAGAATTGGAGAGCGAACCTTGGGTAATAAAGTGCTAGTTTTAGGCATAAACTAGACACAATTTTGTCTTCTTCTTTATCCTTCAGATAATCCCAAGCATAGCTAGTTTCACTGAAGGATAGAATTAGAAACGAGGTGATCCAACAAAGAACCAAAGAAAAAAAACATAGCTCGCAGAATAGGCAAGCTGAAGTGGTAATGGGCTGGCCACGTCTTTCGAAGGACCGATGGCCGTTGGAGCAGACGAATTCTAGAGTTTAGACCGCGAGAAGGCAAACAAAGGGTAAGACGCCCCCTAGCCAGATGGACTGATGTCCCGAAAAAGGTGGCTGGGACGGACTGGATGCGGGAGGCGGAGGCCTATGTCCAGCAGTGGACTGCAGTGGGCTAATTGATTGATTGATTGATTGACTTTATCCTAGCGTTAATTTCTAGTCGCATCCAAAGCTTTTACCTCGGAGTCTGGAGTCCCCCTTTTTCCAGTCTTACTATAGGCTTAGCTGATCTTCAATACTCTTCGTGATGTTGATTCAAAACGACCTCAATAGCAAGTTAAAAACCTTTATAAAAAAACTGTAGACTTTATAAAGAAGTAGTTATTAAAATGAATAATTGCCACCTTTGTGTTCTCTCCACGGAGATACATAGCTCTAAAGACCAACTATGGCCGAGTGAAAGTGTAAGTTTTGTTTAACATTGTTTCAAGATGTGTTTGCACAAATTATGTCAATACCTGCGGTGAACGTTGGTCTGTCTGTCGCTACTCAGGAAAGTAGTATTGGTATATCTCGGTACATATATTTAGGACCTAAAAAGTGCCCAAAATTTCCTCTATACGCGTTGTACACGTTTTATGGATGTCTTTTGACCATAGCACGGAGTTAAAGCGTTTTCACATTGTCCGACCTTAATAACATTTTCTTAGTTACGTGTCTTTTCGCGTTAATTGATGACGCTGATCACGAATACAAGAAAAGAAACTCGATACTATGTCATGTCAATAAGGTCTAAAATTTCTTGCACTTTTTTTTCATGCCTAGTATTCCTAATTAGTCTTTGCCGAGCAAACGGCCGCATCGGGCCGATTTTATCAGATATAGTAAAAACTGTACATGGTGAGGGCTATCGGAGGTCGGCTATCAGCGTCCGACACTGATATTGGATATCGGATGAATGTAAAAACACTCTACAGTAGTGGACGAGCTCAAATTCACGAAACAAAGAAGTCCAAAAATAATGACAAGAGGTATATATTTTGAGGACTTATTTATAACCTGTTTGAATGAATAAGCATTGTCTGTGCTTTAAGGTCAATATCGTAATAACTCTCTAAACGCTTCCGGCAGAATGTTGAGAAATATGGCGATATACCAGAGGCTTAAGGGACAGTAGGTATTTAATTTCATTTTGAGATTATAGGCATCAGACAAACCTATAAATAAGTGGCTACTGGACTATAGATGGATAGAAGGTATTCTTTATTATACACCAATAGATTTACAGTAGAGACAACTAAGTAAGTAAGTAAGTATGTATAAAAGGGGTTTAATTTGGAATAGATATGGATTAGAGCTTGGGAACGAACATAGGCTACGTTTTATTACGAAAAAGGGGTAGAAGATGGGGACGGAGGAATAGGTCTAGGGGATAACAGTTTGTATGAAAGTTGGTCATTTTTCATGTGTTATGTTTGTATGTTTTTGAAGAGATCCTCATGAAATATAGAACAGAGGTGGATCAATGCTTGGAAACGGATATAGTCGAGTAACGGGCCAAATATAGAGGCAAATGGGTAGGCGTGAAGAGGTCAAATAAAAAGTTGAGTACAGGGGAGAGTAGATATACGACTAGAGAAACCAGTGGAGGGTTAAGTATAGAATCAAATAGAGCACAGTAGAGATTCGAGTAGATAGGCAAGTGGAAAGATGAATGTAGAGGCGAGTAGAGATCAAATAGACAGTTGAGTAGAGAGGTGAGTAGTGAGGTGAGTAGATAGGCGAATGGGAAGACGAGTGTAGAGAGTCAAGTAGGGAGTCGAAAAGAGAATCGACTGGATGAGCGAGTAGAGATGCGAGTAGAGAGGCCAATGGAGAGACGAGTACATATAGATGAGAGTGCAGAGTCAAGAAGAGAGGAGAGTAGGGAACCGAGTAGAGAGTTTTGTATAGAGGCGAGTAAATAGTTGACGACAAACAGAATGCTCAATAGCTTCGGCTCAAAACTAAGCGATCACCGATATCCTCGCGGGCGGAGCCGTAGGCAACAGCTAGTCTAATATAAAATGTTAAAGTACACGAGCTGACATGCCAGGCAAGGCATGCGTCCTTAGCCTTTGTAAATATTTATGAGCGAGCAAATGTTACACACGTATAATTATTTACTTGCACTTATTTTTCTTCTTTCACGAAAGAAAACAGAACTGGTCAAGTGCGAGTAGGAGTCCCACACGAAGGGTTCCATAACGTTATCTGGTTTTTTTAAGTATTTGTTATTATTGCAGCAAATATACATCATCTACAAAAAAAATTCAAATATCAAGCTGTCATGGTTCACGAGATACAGCCTGGTGACAGAAAGACAGATACACAGATGGCGAAGGACAAAGGTAGAGTAAAAAAATGGAGCCCAAATCTATACTCTCATTATTGCAAACAGACACTCCAATTTAATTTATATATATATATATATATATATATATGACAGCCACCGTGACGCAGCGGTAGTGAACGCGGCCGCTGCGCTGGAGGTGCGGGTTCGATACCCGCTCAGTACAAATATTTGTATGCATGAATGTGGATATTCGCATTCGTCTGGTCGTGCCTCGGAGAGCACGTTATGCCGTCGGTCCCGGTTGTCTATAGCAGTCGTGACGGGTGGTTGGAGCCCTCAAAAATCCAACAACTGGTCTATCTGCAATGCTTCGATATCGCCTTTGGGTTGTGGAGGTCAGATGGCAGTCGCTTCACAGAAAATATCGAAGTTTAGCCAAATCCGCAGTTAGACTGGTAAAAAGCGGACCCCAGACTCCAAGTTGAAAAGCTTTTGATGCGACTGGGATTAACGCTAGGGTGAAGAAGACTCAACACTATTGAGCATTAAATATAACATTTAATATACTAAGCGATAACCGACATCCACGCGGGCGAAGCCGCGGGCATCATATACATACATACATATAATCACGCCTTTATCCCCGGAGGGTTAGGCAGAGGTGAATTAACACCCACATTTCACCAATCTGTATCCGGTCCCACGTAACAAGGGGTGAGCCTATTGCCGTATTCCGGGCACTATTGTTGACTCGAGCCGTGCATCTGAGGCTGAGTCTGGGCTGTACGTACCTATCTGTCTGATGTTAAAGTTAATCAGCCCTATCCCTTAGTCGCCTTGTGCGACACCACATGGGAAGAGAAGGGGTGGCCCAAATTCTACTTTGCCGGGAACCACAGGCATCAGCTAGTAAAAACAAAAAGAAAATAAATGATTTTTATTTTCTCCAATTTGAGATAACTATAACCATAAATTTGGGTGTAACCGACGTCAAATAATATTTGGTACTCAAGCACAAAAAATATTTTTAGTACATGTACCCGTGTTTAATATAAGTTCCTCGGAATTATCAAGAACTTTGCTTACGACAGCAATTCTTAAAGATACAAAAAAATTAAGCCTTTGCTGACACTACCAAAAATACGATAGATTGTTTATTATTTAAAACATTGTAGGATTAATATCTGTAATGGGACCCATTATTCTTTCAACTGCGCAAAAAAAAAAAACATTTTATACCTTTCAATGGAGGTATAAAAATCTGTAAGCTTTTTTATTATTACTTAATTGTGCGTTAAAAGATAAAAGTTAAAGATTACACAACTCAAACAAATTCTTTGAAAGACCTCTCTTCTCCGATTGAGAACTTAGCAACGCGTACAGATTTTAATCATTTAAAATTGTTGAACCAGTCACCCGAAAGAAGCAAACTCATTTTGTTAATATTTGAACAATTTACTTTCATCAAGTATAAATATAATGAATAATAGTAAAGTAAAATAATATTGCCAAGTCAATATAATAATGTTTAAATATTTAAACATTTTATATTGATATGTGCACTATAAGATGTTGTTAGGTACGATAATTACGTAACAACTGAAAACAGAAGGTCTCTTAAGTGAGGACTGAATAAATTAATAACCGCCATAATTTTACAGTAGAACAACTGAGGCGGGACTTGGTATTTTTGACAAGTATTGTTATTTAAATGGAATCTCATTTTCTTCTGTAGATAGTCCTACTTTATTCCTTTATAATACCTTTTACTTCTTGCAGGCATATGCCAACAACGAGTTTTCTTTAAGGCATCTTTCTCTTTTAAGAGTTTTTCTTATTTTTGTAGGTAGTCTTCCTTTTTTTTTCTTTATCGGTTGGTTATGTACAACCTTACTCACATATGAAAACTCACGTACATTTGTGCATAAGTCATTAGTTAGTAATATTTAATGAAGCACTCGTCAAACGTTTTTGTTAAAGTTAATCCCTAAGTAAGTAACTATGCAATTTCGAGCAATTTCCTCTACTTAATTCTACTTCTTTATTTCGTTTACCATTTAATAAGTTACCTTTGATACACTTGTTATTCCATTATTATACATAATAATAGGGGTTCAAGTATGAAATTGCCGTTTCATTGTAATAGGTACTTCGAATTGACATAGAACCTTCATGGTTTGAGATTTTTGAGTGAAACTTTTTCCACATGGTACCTATGTAGTTCTTCATTTAAAAATGTGCAACATGCGATTATCGACTTTCAGTTGTTTTTTTTATTCAGCTTAGACAAGAAAGATGGATACTTCGAAAATTCGAGTGATTTTTGAATACGAGTTCCGACGCGGAACTAACGCGGCAGAAACACCTCGCAATATCAATGTTGCGTTTGGAGAGGGGACTGCTAATGAACGCACCGTGCGATTTTGGTTTAAACGCTTTCGTGATGGAAACTTTGATTTGAAGAACGAACCACGAGGAAGGCCGTCCACACAGGTGAATAACAATGAATTGAAAGAGATGGTGGAAGCCGATCCGAGCCAAACTACCCAGGAATTAGCTGCATGGTTTAACGTTACCTTACCAACAATATTGACTCATTTGCGTCAAATCAATAAAATAAAAACATGAGAAAAATGGGTACCTCATGATTTGACTGATCTGCAGAAAGAAATGCGTGTTGAAACTTGTGTTGCCTTGTTGAATCGATACAGAAATGAAGGAATATTGGATCGAATTGTGACATGTGATGAAAAGTGGATTCTTTACGATAACCGTAAGCGAAAAATGCAATGGCTGACCCCAGGTGAAACGCCACAACAGTGTCCTAAAGCAAAGCTTACCAATAAAAAGGTAATGGTAACTGTTTGGTGGTCTCAGCATGGTGTTATTCACTATAGCTTTCTACGATCTGGTCAAGCAATAACGGCAGATGTCTACTGTGCCGAACTCCGAACAATGATTGCAAAACTAGCAGTGAAACAGCCCCGACTCATGAATCGATCTTCATCATTATTGCTCCATGATAACGCGAGACCTCATACAGCACGAGAAACCGATTTAACTCTACAGGAACTGCAATTAGAAACTATCCGTCACCCTCCGTATTCGCCAGACCTTGCTCTAACAGACTACCATTTTTTTCGTGATTTGGACAATTTTCTATGTGATAAAAAGTTTTCTTCTCAGGAGGCAGTACAAAATGCTTTCACACAGTTTGTCGAATCTAGATCACCAGAGTTCTATCGCAAAGGCATAAATGACCTTCCTACTAGTTGGCAGCAATGTATAGATAATAATGGTAATTATTTTGATTAAATAAATACGTTAAATTAAAAAAAAAACGAATTTCAATTTGTCAGTACAAATCGGCAATTTCATATTTTAACCCCTAATAATAACATACTTATTAAATTAACTGAAAATATAACGTTGTAATCCTTCATATTTTTATAGGATTATAAAGTTATTTATGCGTTAATGTATCTAGAAAACTGTACTGAAACTGAAAAATAGTTTAGTTTTTCCTCGATTCATGCACTAAACACTAATTATATTCTAAATTTGAAGCTTCTACGTTTTCTAGAAGTGCCTTCGAATTTTAATGATCAGTCAGTCAGTGAGTGATAAAATTAAGAAACTGACTCATTATAATTCTAAAACGACGGGTTCAAATTATTGAAGTTTGAAATATACCGTGTTTATATAATGCCTCTTTGGTTACTATTCAATCATTCAATTCAGGCTTCTTGTTATATCCAGAACTAAGTTGAGTGTAGAAAATTACCTGAATTGCTTCAAGTTAAGAATGGTGCGCCCGTGCCGCTTTTTTCTGCTGGACGCGTGAAACTGAGTGTCACACTCGTGCTGAACCTGCAAGAATAGAGGTTTTGTGCCGTCAGTGCACAAAACAAAGCACGACAAGTCTTTGGTCTCGCCACTGACACAAATTCAAATTAGAGCACAGATTTATAATCTCATAATATATCAGCCAATCTCATTACAAAACTCAAAACTTCACTGAATATGATGTTAAAATATTAGTGTTTGAGTTTCAGAACCCGTTCAATAATGAATATTGATACTTTTGGGTTCAGTTTAACCATTCAGCATGATATTATAGTCCAATGGAGAATTTTAATTAATTTTGTATAACTGTTAGCTATCCTTCTCTGTCAAAAATAAAAAATACGAGTGAAAGGATTAGTTCGATACGTCAATTAGTTTCCGATTTATAGAGTAAGCGTGCGATGCGGACTCGTACTCGATGCGTATGACGGTGTGACGTCATCTTACAACACCGCTCAGTCCGCTCGCGCTCTCAGCAAGTTTAAATGCCTATAAAATTTAAACTAATAAGTATTTTTGACTACAACAAAAACTATTATATTTGTATACATACAAGCTCTACCGTAACAAATTTTCAACCGATTTGGCATCCGTATTAACATTCTCCATTTCTGGATTTTTATGGGGATTTATCTACTCTTCCCATAAGTGTAGTAATAGGTAATGAGCTCTGCTACTATGCGGAAAGCGCGGTTTCGATACACCCTCAGAACGAAATAAATATTTGTATGTTCTCATACGGAAATATCTGGTCTGATGCGTACACAGGGTGGAAGATTTTAACATTACCTGGAGGGGAAGTACTCTAAATACTGGAGAAGCGAATTTCGCTCAAAAGAAAAATTCCTTTATTTTTAATAAGAAATACAACGGCATTCAAAAATTTTCGAAAATTTGCTTGCCACACCCGGTAATCGAACCGAATAAAATCTGAAAAAATAACAATTTCTATTTTTATATCATCCATCGACAGGGTCAATCAGAAGGATCAAATCTCTCTAACAAACATGGTAAATTAAATGAAAGAAAATCTTTGAAATCTAAACTTAAAAATTAAATTTAACCAAATAAAGCACTACTTTTAACTCAAAGGCTCATCTGATGTCCTAACAATGAAATTTGATATTTAAATAAAATCATTACTATTTTAGTCGGTTCGATTACCGGGTGTGACAAATGAGTATTCAAAAATCTATGAATGCAGTTTTGTTTCTTTTTAAAAATAAAGGAATATTTCCTTTGAGTGAAATTCGCTATCTCCAGTATTTGAAGTACTTCCCCTCCAGGTAAGGTTAAAATCTTCCACCTTGTAGATGTGTACTATATGCATCAGACTGGATATTTCCGTACCTCGGAGAGCACCTGGTCCTGGATAGATGGCCATAGAAGTTCATATGACAAACTAACATCCATGGCAGGCGTTGAGTCCTAAAAACTGGTCCAACTGCTATACTTCTTACAATATCCTCTTACAATCAAATCTCCACATTGTACACTAGACTTTGCCTCTCATTTTATAACAATTCCTTTGTGTACTCCCGGGTTTGCTGGAAGAAAACTCAACTCTGAGTTAAGCTCGCCTTTGTAAATTATGTATCTTATATTGTATTAATGTCAAATATGTGTACAATAAAGAATCAATACATAAATAAATACTTCGATATCGCTAAAGAGTTATGGAGGACGAATGGGCAGTTAGGTAACGGAAAATATCAACGTTCAGCTGCTGCACGGTAAGACTGGTAGAGGTGGACCCCGGACTCCGAGGTAATGATGATGAAAATCAAAGATGATGGTCTATCTTTGTCATTGTTCATGCGTACTGATAGTAAAGTTTCTTTTTGAAGAGTTGCAGCATTACACATCGATATTACAGTTTGTAAACTAGCAATTCGTGTACGATCTAGCTAGATGCTACACTTTCAATCATCGTGATGGCGATCACCGTTGCAGAACAAGTGGTAAGAGGTATACCCACAGAAATATATTAGGATAGAACGGTCGTACGGAGTGACGGGAGGCGATTTTTTTATCTGTAAATAAAATATACTCGGGACAGATAAAAAATACCTTTATTTTTCAAATTTACTTCTCCATTTTTATTCTACAGTTATAGTCCACGAGCCACATTTAAATTTGGTCAATGACTTCCTCCCGGGAGATACTTCGTACAGTGGTTAAGGAAGTTAAATCATGAATTTTCGTGGTTGTCAGCTGGCACTTTGTCGGTGGGGTAAGCAGCGGTGAGTGCTCAAAGGTGTAAAAAAATGAAAAAAAAATCAGTCATTTCCTCCTGGCTGAAAATTGGCTAAATTACAGTTAAGCCAATGTCTTGAAGGAAAAAAATTGTCAGCTGCTCATATCGCGGTGGAAAACCTGTCAGCTGATGACCTTAAGTTGTAAAAAAATTAAAATCGTCAGTCATTTCCTCCCGGCTCAAAATTGGCTAAAATACAGTTAAGCCAATACCTTGAAGAAAATAAATTGTCAGCTGCTCATACCGCGGTGGAAAATGCATCAGCTGGTTACGTGGCAAGATTCAGTCATCTTCTCCCGGCTCAAAATTTGCCAAAATACAGTTAAGCCAAAACCTGTCGCTGGCTTGCGGTCTATTGGGAATATCACAATATGGCATAGTTACGGTATTTTTAACGATGTTATTACAAGTTAATCTTAACAGTACCAAAGTATAGTATGTCCTAATATATTTCTGTGAGTATACATCTATTCTTCCTGGGTTAGTTTCGAAACAGCTTTTGATAGAGTCCAGTGGCTCACAATCTAGCCACGGCTAGATTAGATTTATATCAAATTAGAGACATACAGATAGGTATGTTTTATACGTGGCCAACCATCTCACCTCGGCTTCTCCCGTGGCATGCTTTACCGTATCACCCCTATCCATACTAATATTATAAAAGTGTATGCGTGTGTCTGTTTGTCCATTTTTACGCCTAAACCACTGAAACGATTTCGATGAAGTTTAGTAAAAGGGTAGATTAGACCTTGTCGCCGGTGGAGCCGCGGGGTAAGCTATAATGGTTCTCTATTTTTATTCCTAAAATTTTATGTCATAATTTAACATTGCATAATGTTACTTGTCATAACATTATTTACGCATAATACTCATTTGGCATAACTTTTTAAGCATAATTTTTTTACTCCTATTTACTATAAGCATAATATTTAATAAGTATAATATCCCAAAGCATAAGTTTACTTAAGCATAACGACGCATAAACCATAACTATTCCGAAAAAATCACTACAAAATTTGTATTAACAATATTACACTATTTTATACATTGCTTTCGTCAAACTTGTGGGCGCATCAAAGTTCATTTAACCTAATGTTCTTTTGACCTAATTGGTCGACGGAGCCCCGCTACGCGGGGCTCCTACTTCTGAGTGGTTTATAAAAAAATAACCACGAAGGCCTAATGCGGGAGCTTCACTACGCTCCGCTCCCGCATTAGCCTTCTAACCTAACCTATCCGAGTCGGGGTGCCCTAAAGTCCAGATTGCATCTAGATCCTTGCCAGCTTGCTAGCACCATGTTAGCAGGCGTTTATCATTATACCAAATAACTATTAGACAAATAAACAATATGCTTTACAACTTTATGCATATCAATGTTATGAATAAAAACATTAGGATATACAATATTTATGCTTAATAACACAGTATGCTAAAAACCAATTATGGCACACTATTATTATGACAAAGAAAATTATGCCTTATTTGTTATGGCAATTTAAATTAGGACAAAAACTATTATGACAAAAGATGGAATCCCAGCTATAATACGGCCGCAGTATATTTTCTTCAAATAACGTTTGGAAATATGCCGGATTTGTTCACATTTATGTATGATTACTGCTTCACTCTCTTGAGTATTAGCGTGATGATATATAGCCGATAGCCTTCCTCGATGAACGGACTATTTAGCATTCGTTATTTGTGAGATTTTTGGATTCTTTAAGTGACCCGTATTTATTGCTTCCGAGTGTATTTATATTATTTTTTAGATGTTGCTGATGAATTTTCCAATGTTGGCGTTATAATAAAAACATCAATCGAGAGGGTGACAGTGCTGTAAACTTGATTAATTTCGTTGCTCATTAACTGATCGGTATCATAAATTACTTCTAAGGAAAAACGTGAAATCATTTTACAATAATGTTAACGGGAATTTACGCGATCATGGTATAGGTACATACATACCTTTATTTGCCTGACATTTCGACCAGGTTACACCGGCCGTGGTCACAAGCTGACTGACTCAGCGATGCAAACCCGCCGTCTTCGGGTTCGTGATATCTTCTCCCTTTGATTTACCCCCTAGACTGTGCATCTGGGTTGCTAGCTTCCTGCAGGAGCGTCATATTCGCGTCCTTTGTGATGGACGAACTTTGGAGTTCTTGCAAGTAAACGCTGGCGTGCCCCAGGGTCTCACCTATCACATCACCCACTCTCATTCTTCTGCCTATCAATGACATGCTGTCCACCGGTAGCATTTATTGCTCAGCAGGCGATATCACCTTGTACGGAAGTTATAATGGACGTCCTGCGGATATGTCACTGAGCTTGACCAGATTCTCAGAACCCCATTGAGAAATGTGGTTCAGAATCTGGTCAACACCACATTTCACATTGTCTGAACCACATTTCTCAATGGAGTTCTGAGAATCTGATCGAGTGAAAACACGTGAAAATATACAAACTAGGTGTGCGCTGAGACACAAAATAACCTGCCTACCTTCAAACTCGAAATGCATTCTTCTGATCCTTTGGTCATGTCAATAAAAATATATCTATATAGTTTGCCCGAGCCCATGGAAAATAAAGAAATTTTTTGCATATTTGTTACCAAATTAAAAATTCTATGAATAAAAAGCTACTACAGTATACGAAGGCTGCCTTTTAAGTTGTGTCGTTTATAATAAGTATAGACAATCTAATACATTATTACCATTTATTATTTTTCAAAGAATCCTCCGCGAAATTTCATACACTTTTGCATGCGTTCAAACCAGTTTTTAAAACATTTAATTGCACTTCGAAGTGGGGGTAGTCAAAATGGCCGATTTGAATGCGTTAACAGCTCTTAGGGTGAGCTGAATCGTTGACCACGAAGACTTTGCTTGATTTTGGGGAACGTAAAAAATCTTTAGAGCTTAAGTCGGGGCTATAAGGCGGACAATCTAAAATCACTAACTTGCATTGTCATGGTGCAATATCATACGACGTCTTGAATTGTTTCTACGAAATTTGGTGATGCCTTGTGGCAAACAAACTGTGGTATAACAGTCAGCGGTATACCGTGATTTTGACTTGCGGTTTTCTAGTACAATAGTGGCGATGTGAACACCCTTTGCCACAAACGAGGTAACCATTTCTTTAAGTGCTCCGTGAGCGTATGACTTTGGTCGGTTTTGGCTCATCCTGGAAGATCCAGACAGTTAACTGCTGGTTAAAACCTGGATCGTAAGCATATATCCAAGACTTGTCACCGCTAAAGATATCATAAACATGTTTTGACTCTCCATGGTTGAATCACTGCAGAGTTTTGAGACATCAATTAACACGGGCTGTTTTTTGGTGGTTGCTAAGCAAAGTTGTTCATGCAGGGTTTATTGGACAGTGGTCTCCAAAATGCACACGGATGCCTCTATTTCACGGTATGTGACATGACGACGAAGATTTTTTCAATATTCTCTTACGTCATGGCAGTTTTTGGACGATGTTCACGTTGATTGTCACTGAGGTTAGAGTGCTCAAGTTGAAATTCTAAGTATCAGCGTTCTACTTTCCTCAGACATAGTGCTGCATTACTAAATACAGAAGTAATCTCCTCAAAGCACTGAAGTCGCGATAATCCCCTTTGAAAGTTGTAGAAAATGTTCTTAAGATATTTCCATTTTTAAACACCGACTTGTCACATTTGAATAGACGATACAATAAAACTATTCGACCAATCTGAAAACATTCTTTTGTTTTGAATTCTAAATTCAAAACGATGAAAATACCATGTTTTTTTTACTAACCCAGGCCGGAGGTTTGCAAAGGCCACAACTTAAAAGGCAGCCCTCATACAACATTATTTTGATGATAGAAGTCGCAATTAGTTTACGTACAATTATATAAAATTATTACATAAAGGACACCAATAATAATATCAACACAATTTTATTATTACTAGGACACAGAATTACTTATTGCTGAACCATTGACATTTGATAGAGACAATTTATTTAGATACTTTTTTCAGTCTTTTGCTTATATATTTTAAACTATTTATAATATCTCTTGTAGTTATCCCTACATTATTTATCTCCATCAAATTTCCTACAAATTATGTCTTGACATTATTACTGTAGGATTAATACTTTAATAAATAAAAACGAGGGATCAAATGTAACACGGCTAATAATTCGTGACAACGTGACAAAATCTACTCAAGTTGGCCACAGAGAGATTCGTCAACTCATCTTGTTCCAATATTCATTTTTTGTAGAAAAGATGATTCTTAAGATATACCGAGCACCCGGTATAGTAAAAGAACTGACCTTTCTCTCCCTCCCCCACCTTCGACTCAGGTGGGGGAGAGACCTCCGGTTCGCGGACTTTTAGCATGTCCATCTGGACACTTTAAAGGCTAACTGTACTAACTTTCAAAACTAAATGAATTATTTAATCTGATCATCAATTTTCATGTTAATTTAAACGCGGTAAAACATGTATTTATTGGGATCGATACTGCAGAAGCGACCTTGATCTATTGAGCATTACGGACCACGGGCGTAGTCGCGGGAATTAACTAGTTTGTAATATTAATAGAAAGGAAAGTAGGATTAGGTAAGATAATATATTTTATAAGGAAATAGAATTTAAATCTATAATTATATTTTTATGCTGCAAAAAGTTTTATAATTGCAGAATATTTATTGATTTACTTATGACATTAAAAGTATAATTCTAACAAGCGTATTTTTACTCAGCATACATTTATTCAAATGTGCTACACTGTTGCTATATAAATATACATGAATATAAAATACCTACTGCATATCGTAATAATTGGTCATTTTATTAATTTCTAATGCTCATTCCAATTTTTATATTTTTAACCAACTTTCTTTTGTATATAGCGCTAAATTACGCTTTATAGTGAAACGGATATTGTAAGACGTTCATTTTTGCATAGAAAACTACTAGAATATTCAGTATATAACTATTATTAGAAGTATTGCAGTTACACCAGATGTTAAAATTTTTAGGGCTCCAACTAACCGTAACAACTGCAGATATTAAAATTTATATTTATTATAATTTATACTTATACAAAAATACAGACATATATTTTATCCATGTAATATTTACATATTATTTTATAACTTATGTAAAATAAATTACACGAGTGTTAAAAATAAACATAACAATTTACATATTAACGCATAAAGTAGACACGGAAAGAGATAAACCAATTATATGGAATTTCATAAATTATTTAAATAGTACTAGTATAAAGTAGGTACTATTACATAAAAATAAATAAAACTAAATAATTTTAATTAAAAAAAACTGACTTCAAAACAAAAAACAGTTCAAAATAATTGCATTTACAGAGAGCATTTCGTGATTTTGAATTGATAATAGTTGTCGATGTCAAACTTGTTGTGCCTGAGCTGATGCAATTAACTAACTATTTACCAGGGGCCATTTTAAATACCGCTATCTTTTAACCGTTGACTTATCACCTTCCAACAGATCCGAAAACGCTAAATTTAGTTAGGTATTTTTAAATCTTTAGTATCTCTGTGGTTTTAAACTCAGTTTTTTTTTTATAAAATCAACTTATTACATCCAATAATGCCTTCAAATCATAACACCGAGAGTAAAGCCTGCGACAGATACCTTGGTAATCCTCCCTTCCTGTTAACTTCAATTTTCTTTCTTCTTTTTTCTTTTTCTTATATTTGGTAACACACCTTTAGTTCGGACGATAACACAATTTAAATCAATAAAACAGTTTAGTATTGACATCGTAGGTATGGTAAGACCATTTTGAATACTTTGCTATTCCAGATCTATATATTGATATATATATATATATATATTTATTATATATTATATATGGACATATTATATAAATTGATTTTAATGTACGTATATTTTTTATCGGTACAGCTCCTCATGTAGAATGATGAATTTATGGGATTAACACGTAATTTGACATTTATGACGTTTATTACAGTCTTCAACGTATGTAAATCGCATACTTTGATTAATATACTCCAAGATAGAGCATCGTGCTGCAAAAGAACAAAAAGAAATGGGACGAATTTTCCATATTAGAGTTCGTGACAGCTTCGTCTTACACTCGCGTCATGTCAGTTTGCTTTTTTAGTGTGCGTGTATAAATTTATTCCAGTTGCAAAAAACTGCCTCAAAAATAGTGAACATTTTATGTATTTATTAAAAAATTGATACAACATTAAAATATGTTTCGTTGGTCGAACTATCGGAATATTAATTATAGAATAGAATCATTTATGTCTTAGAATATGGTACATACACGTGTTTTTAAAAGTATAGGTTTCACATATTCTACCGTAATTCGGTGTAGAAATACATACCAAATGACATGCTTTCAACTAGTAGAACAATAATAATGATGATTACAATAATGATTAAAATTGTTGTTATATAATGTACGCAAACTATTATTGGATATAATTAATTGTAAGTAGTCAATAAATTTAATTACAACATGAATAAATAAAGAGTTAAATTGTCAGAGCTCAAATTACAGGAAGAATGAAAACAAGACTATAATACCATGTCACATAAAAAAAATGTTTTTCTTGTCACTTCTATTTGTTATCTATACTTAAATCCTAAAACTTAAATTCAAGAAATTCATTGATTGAATAAAAACATTTGTCCAGTAAGAATTCCAATAACTGTCTCTTAAATTTTGTGAGAGTTAAAGCTCTAATATTGCGTGGCAGTTTGTTGTAAACTTTTATTGCCATACAATACACATTCCTTGAATAGAGTTGTAATCTCTGTTGTGGAACTAGTAGTTTATTTAGATCTCTTCTATTTTTTTTTTTTTGTAATTCTGTGTCAAGTAAAGGAAACAATGAAGGATATTTTCTAACAAACATACACAGCTCAAATATGTAAAGGCATGGCAATGGAAGTATTTGTAGTTTTTGAAACAAGGGTTTGCAGGGAGATAGATATTCTGCTCCATATAATGCACGTATACATTTTTTTTTGTATGATGAAAACATTCTGTGTTTCGACTGAGTTCCCCCATAGGACTATATCATATCGTAGAACCGATGCTACGTATCCATGATAAGCAGTGAGGGCTGTTTCACGCTCCATCTCAGTTTTCTCAATGCGAGTACAAACCTGTCAAGTTTAACATATATATATTTCCCGTATGTTCTTTCTAGTTTAAATATTTGTCCAGAGTGATACCTAGGAATAGATTTGAATTTACTGGTACTATACTAGAACTATTATTTTGTATTGAGAGAGATGTAACCTTACTATTATACGTCTGGAATTGAACCATTTTTGTTTTATCTATGATTGCCCGTAAATTATTATTTTCTAGCCATGTCATTGCATTATTTATTTCTACATTAATTTCATTTTGTATGTCAGCTTCATTTTCACATTTAATTAAAAGGGTTGTGTCGTCAGCAAATAAAATTGAATTATGTCTAAGTATTTTGTTAAAGTCATTAATGTATAATAAAAATAGCAAAGGCCCTAAAACCCTACCTTGCGGCACTCCACAGCTATTAGTCCTTAAGTTCGATTTGAAGGACTGTTTGGATGTGTTTATAATATTAGAAATTACAGTGCATTGCTTTCGATCAGCAAGATAGCTTTTTACCCATCCATTGGCGTTACCTCTTATTCCATACTTTTCTAGTTTGTATAACAAACGATTATGAGGCACAAAATCGAACGATTTGCTCATATCTAGGAAGACAGATACCACCTTTATCTTTTTATTCAAAGATTCTGTTATTTGTTTAATTAATGAGAAACATGCTAAAGTTGTAGAACTATTTTTTCTAAATCCAAATTGATTGTCAACAATTATTTTATTTGCATTTATGAAACTATGATTTTTTTGGTACAATGCCTTTCCAAAGACTTGATAATATTGGTATCAGTGTCTGTGGTCTAGTGAAAGCTAGTACTTGAAGTATTTTATAACTACTATTTTTTTTACAAATTTCATTCAACTTGGCTGTATGTAATATATGTTCTGGTCAAATTTTGCAACTGAATTTAGAAGCTGTTATCCTAACTGATTGAGATGAAATTTTGTATTCATCTTTAGATAGATTATGGTCTGACATAGGAGATAGGCTACTTTTAATACCATCAGGAATAGGTTCCCACGGGTTGTGGGAACGGGATCAGAATACCACGTAGGCGAAGTCGTGGGCAATAGCTAGCTACATACATAGCTAGCAGCTACAACGGCTAGCTACATAATAGTCCATTCTGAAATTTCACAACTACGACGTGGTGACCATATTTTCCCTTGCAAAAATGACATTAAATTCGTTCTCAGCATGCCGAAAAACCCCTCATACGATAATCATACTGTATTGCTCATTATACTGCATATTATAGCACATTTTTTATGGAAGTTTTGCCTTGAGTAACTAGCAACACATCCGTTAAGTACAAAATGGTGACGACTATTTTAAATTATTTTAGAAACAAATTGGTACGATACAATGGTACTTACCGACGATAGGTAACTTTTTTTATTGATTTAGGACGTCCTTTATAATTTCTGCAAACTTTTACCAAACAAACCGTCATTTTCAAAATCACAAATTATTGTCCGTTCCCACTGACAGTGCGTCTGACACTGAAAGCAGGAAAATCGTTTTGGGCCTAATAGTTGGGCCCTATTTCTAGACATATTAATAATCTAAGCTACTCTATTATATTCTATAATCATATTGCGACTTGTCTAAGGCTTGTTAATATGTTTTATTGTTTTTCTTTTTATTCTTCTTCTATTTGTTGCAATATTATTAAAGTACATAAATCTAAAAGTTTTTATGATTTATTAGGTACTTTGTCATTATTAACGAAGAAATATAAAATGTTATTCTTGTTCAGCCACAATTATTGAATTCAAATCGTGAATTATCACCTCTAAGATAAATTATACGATTCGAGTTCTAATACTGAAAATGTAGCAGTAGAATAGTTTATGTAAATTAGACTCGAGCACAAAATAGATAATTGACATAAGTGATTTTAAACTATTGTGTATTTTAAACCATTCAACTGGAAAATTGTGTCTTTGTTGAATAATTCATTAAAGCAAACGGGCTTCAATTGTTTTTAGTTCTTGAGATAAATTAAATAGGTTGAAATTCGTCCCTTAAATCAATTATATCTAAATCAAAATCAGTTCTATTTCTTATGTAATCATTTCTGAAAAAAACATTTTTGTTCAAAGATAAATAAATTGATTACTTAATGTATTATTGTATTCTGACAGGATTAGGTTACAATATTACCTTTATTGCTTTTTTCATAACTTATTTAACTAAACATTTTAGAACAAATAAACTTGTCGGAGTACATGAAGTTTCTTCGAAACAATATAGGTTATCACCTTCATGAGCGTATTAATAGTTGGAACTTTCCAATAAAACCACATTTACATTTATAGGGTGCCTGATTTGCACATTTTGCACTTAAATACAAAATCAAACCATAGAAATGAACGCGACTAAGAGCCAATAGGTTAGCAAACATCCACAACTTGCAATGGTTGGCTCTCGACTGCCCAAGTCGCATTGCATTTGAAACACTCATAAATACCCCATTCGGATACCCGCTCTTAAATCAAAGTACCCTCAATATAAAGTAAAATGATCAAATAAAGCTACATTATGATCTTGATTCAGAAAATACTCTTAACCAACTAAATTACGTAGGTTACTATTAATATATGGTTAATCATAAAACTATTAAATAAGCGACGCGCCGGCATACTCATGAACCTTTACTACTAACTTTCTCGGTAAATGCACCTACTATCTCAAACTTAAATTAATAGATAGATTATCATTAGAGCCTTAAAGATCACTCCCAGTTACAGTAGAACGAGCTTGAATAAAGAACTTAAGTTCATGGATTAGCAATCATACGAGGCAATTTGTACCTAACTATATTTTAAATAAAAACATAAAAACAATACATAATATATACAAATCTGCAGGTTTAGGCGAATTGGGAGGGTGTCCAGAAGGCTGGCGGCATTGCCGCATTGAATGGCAATACTGATCCTTTACGCAAGGAATAAACCAGCCCTCTGGTCACGGGTGGCGTCTATTAAATATTTGGAAATGTCTTTTAATAATAGATGGTTACTTGGACCCCATGATCCCAGCGTCTCGACCCAAATATGAAACGGCTCAAATATGTAATTATCACTAAAACTACTATATTTGCGCCGTTTTAGGGTCGAAGTGCTGAAGCAGCAGCAGCGCAGGCACAGTCTCCAGTCCCTGGAAGATGTCAAGGCGCAAGTGTGTCAGCACATGTTGCATCCCACACCAAATGCCTTCCCATCTTCCAAGGCACCAACGACATTCCATCTGGCTTCTTGCCATAGTCGCGCACCAGACCAGCAGGTTCTAAAACGGCTGGAACCCCGGTGGTGACAAGAGCCCGACGGATTATGTCATTGATGTAGGCGTGCCGTGAAAGCCGTCCCGCGCTCCTACTGCATGAGACATCATGGTGTCAAAGGTTACCAACTCCTTCTCCACGGTGACATCGATGCGGAGAAACGCAAGGAGCACCCAAACGAAGGCAAGCAGCGATATGGAAGGTCTTATCGTCCAACATGGTACCCATGTTGGGCGATGGTAGGGCCTGTAGCCAAACACCGAATTCCCATTCCCCCACAGCCAAAAGGCGAGCACGCTCCGCGACATTGGAAGACGTAGAAATGAGATGTTTACTTACCATGTAACAGAGCGTCACGTCCATTGTCTCTGGGAAGATGGGTTGGCGGGCAAGACATTTTCCAAGCACTTTAAAGCTTTGGCCTTTCCTGGCACTTCTGAAATAGTTAGGCTAGGGGTTAGTATTTTTTAACTAATTCATCCGTGCCATGCACCGAAGATAAAAACCTGGTAGACTTACGTCGGTAATTTTGTGAACGCCGAGCCCACCTAGACGAACAGGCATGGATGTCTGAAGTCTGACTCGGTCGTTCATATCCACATTAGAATATTGCAAAGTGTGTTTTGAATCACACTATCCATTTTACCTAAAAAAGCCAAATACTTAAAAAGTTGAGTTAAACGGAGAACATTATGTGTAAAGGACATTTTCCATTTTGTTAGAGATTTTGGCTAAGCATGAACAACTACTTTTTAACCTAATCTGATATGGAACTTGTACCTCACACGAACAACTAACAGATTTTACTAATAAATTTGTATCCAGGTTCACAAATCTCCTTTTATTGACAAGTACATTTAGCGGGTTCATGTAAATAAAAAATCCATTTTAATTATTATTTTTTGTAAATCTGAGTCATATGTTAACAGAATGTAGTCTAAAAACAGTGCTGATCGACTAATATTGACTTTATATCTTGTCCAGGTCATGAACCAAATAATTGTCATTACATAAGCACAGCAACCCTCCGTCCTTTTGCCTACAATAAAATATAGCTTCGCTGCCATGGTTATTATAGTAGATTTTTTTATTTATATGTCTACTATCAATTTTAGCTCATAGCAACCCTGCTGGCTATCTTTAGGCAAGTAAAAGTAAAAAGATCTTCAGGCAGATGTATAGATAGCACATTATTTTGACGTGGTGATTGATTGGATGTTGCTTGATCAAATCTTTGCCAGTATTGATAACATATTTGGTGTGCTCCGTATAGCTGCAAGTAAAAACATTCCTCATTATTATTCAATATTAGTTTATATTCATAAATACTAGCTGCGACTGGGATTAGCACTAGGATGAAGAAGATAAGTTTATTTTCATATCGCCTTAATTATTATTACCACCAACCACACATTTAATAACAAATAAGAAATAGTATGTTAACTCTAGGTTATAAAATGACACCGAACAGACTTGACACGGCAGGACAACTATGTATTACTATACAATTACAATCTATAAAACAAACTAACTTGTCGAGGCTCAATCCATACTACTATAACATTTAAAATGTGTGCTTCTCGTTCAGTGCCAGATTGGAATGAATGCGATTTTGTTTGCAAAATGGAACTTCCAAAGTTGGCACACACTTGCTGACGAAACCAATCACTGGTAGAGGCTCCTGCATTCACTTGAGTATTTGAATCATATAACGCCAAAGTTCAACAGGTAGGCAGGTAGTTACATACAACACTGTCATCTTCGATCTGGAAAAAGATTTGGATTAGCTACTATACTTTATAGTTGCATTACATATTGACATGCTAATATAATGAGGAAGAAACGTACCACATGTGTTGAGCAATCGATCATCTAAAAACAGAAAAAACTTCAATGAGACGAAGAATATGGCTCGTCCTTGGGTTAGGCTGCAGTCGGTGCCACAATTCAAAGTTCTTAAACATGTAATCCAGTCCCATGTTGCGTTCAGTGTAAATATTAAAACCAGTGTTAAGGTAGGTGCGTCAGGATCGTCAAGAAACAGAATATCCAAGATTCATTTTCAATTATCAACGTATCAGGCGTATCAACAGTGCCAAACGAAAACAAAGCGAATGACAGTTGGCTGCGTTGCCAAAAATAATTATGAGAATCGGCATCGATAAATGAGGAATGAAGTTAATAATTCGATTTATTAATGTTTAATTTAGAACTAAGTGTTCAAAATAATATTCAGTATGATGTAAAATATGACTGCGATAATATATGAGGACTTATTATTATTCAAATAGGGACAGTTTTAGGGGAAATCCAGTATTCTAATAATGTGTATAGATTATATTAATAATCGATTATTTTTATTAAATATATCTTGGCAACATTATAAGGTAATGAAAATGCATAACCAAAAAGTTGAACCTTGAAATTAATTGAAATACTACTTATTCAACGAAATAAGTTGATACAAAAACCAAACACCAATATCTTTATAAAAATGATATTTAATTAATGGCACTAATAACCATTTGCAAGCATCTTGTTCACGATAGCCGATTATGAACTATGTCCTTTAAGGAAAAAAGACAATACCAGCAGTGCAATTCTCTAACTTCAACATCGACGCCACAACGATGTGGCAACGTTGTCTCGTCGATTTGCTTGAATTTGGTATTCTCTAACTGTACACTAGCGCCATAGGCTCTAAGATGTGCCGTACGATGTAGGAACTACTCGACAACGACATCCTACTGTGATTGGTGTCAACCTAAGCTCAACCTTGAAAATGATTGTGATTGGTTGATTTTCGTAGTTGCAGTCGACGATGTTTCGTCGTTGTAAGCCAATTGAAACAAAGCATGTCAAACACGTTTAACCTCATAGATTATTATATATAGTAGTCCTCAATTTATATAAAATAAATAAAAAGCTTTCAACATTTACATAGACAAAGGGTAAAAGTTAAGTATGTAGTTAAAGTTGCATTTGTATAAGTGATGATTGGGAGAAATCTCGAGAAGCGAGGAAAAATGAATACTAATCTAATACAAATTTACATATAGTTACGAAAGTAAAGTTTAAAGTAATGATTATACAGGACAAAAGGCACATTTCAGTGCATGTGAAAGTGATGCAGATTGGCATTATGAACAAGAACGGTAGGTACCTACTATACATGGTAGTTTTGTATTTTATAATCCAACACAGTGATATAAGATCATTTAGATACTCGTATCCGTAATGGTGAATAAATATACTTAATTTTACGATAGTATTGGTTTAAAGAGATAAATTATATTACAAACATACATAGTATTCACCCAAATTTCGCTATGATTGTTGGTCCCTTAAAATAAGATGCAAGCCTATAGCCATCAAGCAGACACTCTGTCATGGGCCCTATGATTACTGTTGAATGGAGAACAGCCTTCTCCCTTAGTCGCCTTCTACAGTTCCTGGGAAGAAATAGAGTGGCCCTATTCTTCTTCACCGGGACCAACATATTTTTTACATTCTGTTCCCACTACCTATAGGAACATATTCCCAAGATAGAAAGTACCATAATGTGTTATTCCAGTAAGCTATTCCTGTACCAAACCACAGATTACCTAATTGATCAAATAGCTAGATTCTTTCTGCCATTAGAATGTTATTGAATGATAAACATCTTCACAAACTTTCACACTAATATATACATACATAATCTTGCCTGTATCCCCGGAGGATTAAGGACAGGTGAATTAACACCTACATTTCACTGATCATTGTAATTAATAGGGGGTGAGCCTATCACCATATTCCTGGTACTATGACTGACTCGAGTCATGCATCTGAGGCTGGGTCAGAGCTGTATATATCTATCTCATTTTTATTAGCCCTATCCCTTAGTTGCCTTGTATGTATATAATATCAGTAGGAAATAAGTATAATAGGATTTAGGAAAACAACACAAAACAAACAATAGTATGCACAATATTGATTTATTACAATAAACATTAATATAAATAAATTATTGATTACATTGTAATTCTCAAAGCACCTACCGACACTGTTTACTTACTGAGAAATCTAATTGTGTGCAAATTAATTATAATAAAAAGAATACCATATATGTATTTAAAGGACAAAATATATCAACATATTATGATTAGAAGATAATTTTGTGATCACTTTTCAGGAAATGCGATGCATACCTAAGAGTTTTTGAATCAACCTGGTTGCTGGAACTCCTTTGTTATAATGAATGCCAGTATCATATTTGGTACAATGTGCAGAGTGGTTTAGATGCCTTTAAGGATTCGATTTTTGATGTTGACATTAAAAGATTTTTGCACATTTTAATTTTTATTTAATTCCCTATAAGCTAACACCTGATTGATAGTCACAGAACTGTCTGTTATGCTTCCACACCACAACTATTGAGCAGATTATGATGATATTTGGTACAGAGTAAAGTAAATTTATTTATTTATTGCAAAACCTCCCACGTAACTGTTTTGCCAGTCAAGAGGTTGGGTAAGAATATACATATGACAACTGAACTGACTAAAAACAATCTGAATGATAGACACTGAACTTCAAAAGCACTTCACTTGACGCCAAATAAACTCTTGGTTATTATTTATTGGACAATTTCGTGGTGCTGTAAAATAAAAATATAAATTAATTACATGTTACTCAAATAATGTTAAAGAATAATGAAAACATTCAATACTTATTTGTACTTAGATTTTTATGACAATGATTTATATGATTTGTAATGCCAGGCTTCTGGCCACCCTTCCAGTTGACGTCGATGGGGAGGAATTCTTTGACGCCTGAGAGAGGTTGTTCTTATATTTTTATTTAAATAATTGTAATGTACATATTGTGAAGTGTATTTCCTTATTGTGGCTGTTGAAATAGATCTCAAATTCATTTACTTTGTTTTGTAACATTCCATGACAACAATAAAAACAATTCGGATATTGAATATTGTTCGTTCATTCCCATCGTTAGAATTGTTTCTTCTGCTTTGCTTCTGTCGTAAAATACTTCAAATTCTTCTTAATATTGACGGTTTCTGCAGCAGAATAACCAAAATATTGTTAATACAGTTATTACATATCATCGGACAAGACGATTTTAAGGTTATATGTTTATTGTTTGTTTTTCTTATTATTGACGTTTTGTTTTAACGTGTGCATAACGCATAGATACCAATCATTCAACCTTTGAAGTTACGCCAACTGTTGAATTAAATTAAGTTACTTGATAGTAATAATTCTTAGTTAAACTATAATCTTTTAAGAACTTAAAAATAGCAATATAATAATTTTAAAAGCATCATATTTAATCTCCTGTCAAAATTTATCGATAACATCCGTAGCATGTTACAGCGGCGCGGCTGTGGAGAACAAAATCTATCAATTATATGGGTATCAATGCAATCATAATATTCAAAGAATATAATAGGGTATGGGGAAGTCGGCTTTATTTCTCTCGCGAATTGGGCTTAGATAATTTATGCCGGCATGTACTTATCTAACATAGCGTGAAAAAACAATGAGAATTAATTAAATAAATTGAATACTTGGATTTATAAAATATAGGTAGTCGATCAAATATGAAATTAATATTATTATTATTAAAACTAGCTGAACCACCTCGGCTTCGCCCGTGGCACACTTTGAAAGCCTATGGGAGGTTGCCGGATTTGTTGATAGGGTTACAGCTCCGCTCCCTTGAGTTGTAGCGTGATGATATTTACCCTATAACCTTCCTCGATAAACGGGCTGTTCAACACAAGAAGATTTATTCAATTCGAATCATTAGTTCCTGAGATTAGCGCGTTCAAACAGACAAACAAACTCTTCAACTTTATAATATTAGTAAAGATAACCTTTAGTAAAATAATATTCTTTTAAGAACTTAAGAACACCAATATTATAATTTTAAAAGCCACCAAATAATATTTAACTCTCTGACAAGATTTATCGATAACGTACGTAAATCCCTAACCCGTCTGTGTCGATAATTTTTTATGACAATAAAATTTACTTGCAGCCCTAGCCCGCCTTACAGACAACGTTGAGAGGGTGACGTCACCAAGGTCACATATTACAAAGTTGATTGCTGCCACTCTAAGCTCAACCTTAAAACTGTGGGTAATTGGTTGATTTTCGTAGTTGACGTCTTAGAAGTACTTTGTGTCTTTGAACAAAACAAACATGTCAAAATACAGCGCATGAGGCGTATGACATTTTTTTGAACAATCAAATACGTTTAACCTCATCTTCATTCTCAATATAAATAAAAAGCTTTCAACATTTACGCAGACAAAGGGTAAAAGCGAAAGGTATCAAGTTTTGTTTTTAATTCATTAATTAAACTTTTATCGTAGTTTATAATCTGGTTGGCGCTGGTAATAGTATCATTTTTAAACCTAATGACTTTGAAAATGTAAAGATTTTGTGGTATTTCCAGGTTAGAGCTTTATGACCAGACCAGAATTTTAATTTCGGTCTAGCTGAACGTGTAGATGACAACGAACCCAAAATGAAGCCTCCATCAAAAGAATCGTATCGAGATATAACCAGCGATACGATTCTGCCAGCTCTGGATAAGACAATGTTAAGGCATTATTTGTGCTAGTAAGTGAAGTGAAAGTTTAATGTTCATCAATTAAAAGCTTCCATACTTGTATTTTAACTACTTATTTTTTTATTTCTAGCACTGAGAAAACAATAGCAATAGCTTACTACGAGACATGATACTTACCTGTTCTGTCATCGGTGATAATATTTATGTTAAAGGTTATTGCAAAAAACCATGAAGAATTTACAGTATGAAGTTGATATTAAATTAAATAAACAAGGAAATCCTGTAGCATCACACTGTGAATGCTCCGCTGGAAGTGGAGTTAATGCAGTATGCAAACATGTTGCAGTCCTTTTACTTGGTATTGAGAACATGGTCAATCAAAAACTTATTTTGCTGCAAGAAGCATGCACTCAAAGACTGCAGTAGTTCCATGTGCCAAGGAAACCATATACAGGTACTCTAGTGAAAGCTGAATAAATGTATGATATGAAAAAATAAAGGTAGTTTAATTTTTAGCCATACCCATTAAATCATATGGACAAAGAAAATTATAATAATAGGATAATATAATAATAAATTTTCCAGATGCCATTCAAACAGCTTTATGGGCCAGCGAACCCATGTGCATTAGTATGTGATCATCACTATACTGAGTGGAATCCAAAGGAGAAACTTTAAAATGATTTCAAATTGTCTGCATTTACTCAAGACAAGATTAATTATATTCAATATAAAACAAATATGCTGCTGAATATGGACTCATAGTAGAGCCAAGTAGTATTTATATAAGTTTAGCAAACCATATCTTGCTGCTTCTGATTGTTACTGGGACAAGAGATCATAATAGAAATAGTGTCCCTTTGCAAGCCAATACCAGGAAATTATTACTTCTACTGTTCCCTATTAAGAGAACAATAATGGTACTCTCTCACAAAAAAAACTAGCCCATATTACTTTCAAATACAAGGACAGTTGTACTGCTCAGGCAGAACATACTGTAACCTAATTATATATACATACAGGGATTTTAAAGTAATTTATATTGTAAAAGAAAATTTTATTATTTTATAAATGTAATGTTATGAAAATTAGATTCATTTTTTCCCATCTTTAAAGATACTCTGTTTGAAAAATAAATTTATTCTAACTACAGTGAGCATTTACAAATGAAATAAAACACGGCATAGGTATTAGTTTTATTTACAACATCCCTAACAGTACAGAAATGATTATGCATACATAGGTATATAAATGATGATACATGCATATATTATCAATAGTTAGTTATCCAACTATTAATCATTTATGTAAGTATGGTATGGTATGGTAACACGGGTTGGTATAACTCCACGTCATGGCGCGGTTTTTGCATGAGGGTGGGCATTTCACTCGATCCACCCCAACTCATTGAAGAACGCCAGCAGGCTCTTCACACTGCTAGTGATCTCCCGGAGCATACATGTATTATTGAAGTATTTAGCCCTGTATGTGGCGGTTGCAGGACAGTGTAGGAGCACATGTGCCGCTGTTTCCTCCTCTCTTATGCAGACTCTGCAGAGAGGGCTGTTGGTGATTCCTAAAATAAAAAGGTGTTTATTGAAGGAGCCGTGCCCCGTGATGGCAGCTGTAGCAATGCGTAGTTGTTGTTTTGACAGTTGTCGAACACGCTATGTAAGTATATATATTTACTATACCTTCTCTAAAATTACATAAAATAATACATATTAAAAATATTTTGGATGCTAAGGGAACATAGAAATGATTAAGTTTATGTTGCAATATTAAATATGTTTTCGTTAATCCTATCAGCCTTTCTATGTGAACTCTAACTAGCCAACTTTTGATCTGATTTTTATTGCACGCCTGGAATTTGAGACCTTTCATTTTAAAAAAGGTTGGAATATTCATCCCGATTCCTTTACAGGCAAATAAATCTTGGACATGAAACCCCCTGTTGGCCATAATGCTATCCCCAGGATCACAAATATTGCATAACCGGCTGCATTCTACAATCTGCCTATCACCATGAACCGCCATATACACCTGAACAATATGTTATAAGACCACCTGGAGAGGCACCTACTGAATATTTTAGGGTATTCTTATGCTTATAACTATTAAAAGTGGCTCTTTGGTCATTGGGCTAACTAGGCTTTTGAATTTCTATTTCAGTTTCATCTAGTATTAGCCTTATGAAGGGATAATATTTTTTTAAACTATCAGGCATATAAAAATTCACTAAACTGCGACTAGGCCAAATGTCTATTAAGCTCCAGATATTGCCAACAAAATTTATCCATGTCACTATAATATTTGACACTTTACTTACACCAAACATTTTACCTAATTCATAATCTTTTGTATTTCTTCTAAGCTTAATTAATAGCATAAGATACTGATACAACTCTACTCCAACGGTACTTAATATCATGTGCCATAGGCATAAGAGTACTGAAAGATAGATGAAATTTACCTTATGTCTCTGTAGAGAACAATCTTAATATATTAGATGTTTGTGTCCCACAAGTGTTGTAGTTTGGCCGAATATATTCAGGGATTCGAGAACTACATTCTATCACTAGGTCTTGAGATACATTGCAGTCTTAAGACACACCATTATCTCCTTCTAATGGCAATATATCCTCACAACATTGTGTACTTGATGGCACCTCAAAAAGCTGTCTTTTCTTGAGGTTGCGGTGTGTCAATCTTTCTTCTGTGTCAGCCTTTGCATTCCCGGAAATTGCTTGTGTATTCCACGGCAAAACAGATGGTATAGCACCTTTCTTGAAGAACTTATGTTGATGTTGAACTCCTAGAACAAGTGATTTTTAACATTTTAAATAGGCAGGTACGAAATATCGTCCCCTATTACATGGGACAATACACCTCTGTCACCCTTTTTTGTGGAAAAGGCGTGACGCTACGCTAAGGAGTTATTGAAAAGATTTATTCATAAGCAGCTTACCTGTGTATTTACTTATTAATTCATAATCACTTTCAATAAAGTGTTTACCACATAACCTCGTTCTTTGTGTAGTTGTGGCTTTCAACCAAAGCTTTCGTATTTTTTTATTCTTCGGTATTTGCTGCATTAGAGACAATACAGCGCGTCATTGTAACTGTTTAGAATTATTTTCCGAATTCAACCGTAAAAAAATGCAATGTTTTGAAAACAAACTATTATGACTATACTAGGGCCACTTTGACAGTTGCCAACCCATTATTCTAACTACGTCATACTTTAAAGCGAATGTGATTGGTTAATCCTACGGACATCGTTGAGAGGGTGACGTCAGCAAGGTTACAACCTAAAAAACGATTGTGGTTGGATACATCCTTGAGCTCGCCCTTAATATCAATTGTCATTGGTTGATCCGGCGTGGATGTAAGCATCGATGCGCGCAACGTTGCGAGAAAGTTACAGAATTGCACTGCAGATTATTGTGAAAGCAGAATGGATGTTAATTTGTTGCAACCGGTCCGAAACATCATAGAAATATTGTTTTTTTTTCTGCGATTTTTATTCATTGACGCCTAAACCAGGTTTGTATATGTTATGTATTGTTTTTATATTTTTATTTAAATAATTCTAATGTACATATTGTAAATAATTATTGTGAAAAAAGATCCACACATTGTGTGTAGACAACATAATTCATTATATATGTGTGAACACTATATTATTATAAGTTACAAATTGCACGTATCTATAAAATTGAGACAAAAAAACTTAAACATTTAAATGAGGCGCGTAGTACCTAACTACGCGCCTCATTAAAATGTACGATCACTATGCCTGAGGTTTCGACTCTTATATTAGGCAATTATTTTCTAGACATAAATGAATGTTTTACAATTTCACTGTTTTATAATTACCAAAGAAAGTCAGAAAAAGAAATGTCAAATATATTTTATTACATTCACAATTAATTAGGTATATCATTACACGCTTTTAAGGATTGCTTTTAATTTATAATAAGAAAAATAAAGGAATGTCGTTATGCTTGTTAGTTTCCGTGTTATTTTGGAGTATAAATACATTTTAACAACTCTGAATATCTAAAAAATGTTATCGTTATATTTATTACAAGTATAAAAAATGTAACACATAATCTTAATATGTTAATTATGTTATGTTGTTTTGCGTTAATTTTATGTCTACCCTCTATAGGGCAGAAATGATTACATATAGGTATTCAATGAAAAAAAAAAGATTGTCGGACATGAGGAGTTTAACCCGTGGCAGGTAATTTAAATTAGGAACCCCAGTGCTGACTGAGCTAGCTACATATCTATTCTGTGCTACTAGGACCGTTTTCTTCTTTTTTTTCGTGCGGGTACCACAGTTCCACAGGATCGGCCCCACTACCGATCCCTGTGGAACGTCGCACGTAATATCTGAGCCACCATGCAGGACCTAACTGTTTATACTGTTGATCAATGGCAATTGATTGAATTTGCCACTTGTACGTTTCCACAGTATTTTGATTAGCCTTGACATTGAGAATACGGTGAGGCTAAACAGGTCAGAAAATAATATACCTTTGAAAATTACAAGTTTTTTATTCAATATGTGTACCAGTACCTAACCTCAGGGCACGCCGTGATTGCGGCGGTAAGACCCATCATGGGGGAGTGGCTAGAGAGGCCACACGGTGGCCTCTCGTACCGTCAGACGCAGGTCATTACCGGACACGGTAACTTCGGGCGGTACCTGCATCTGATGGGCATAGAGCCAACGCCCGAGTGCCATCACTGCGACGCGAGCGTGGACTCGGGGCTGCACACGCTCACCGAGTGTCCGGCGATTGAAGCGCCGAGGCGGGAGCTTGTGACGGCCCTGGGGGTGAGAGTGCTCACGCTCTGCACCCTGCTCGCGGCGATGGTCCGCTGCGCGGATGCGTGGGCGGCCAGCGCCTCCTTCTGCGAGCAGGTCATGCTCGTGAAGGAGACAGCAGAGCGGGCGCGGCGCAGCGAGCGAGAAAGACTCGCGGACATCGCTGGCCGCGCTCGAAGGCGGCTCGGGCGTCGGAGGGCGCAAACCGACCTCCGCCCCCCATGAGCGCGGGCCTGAGGGTGACGGGTGGAGCCGCTCGTCACCCTAGCAGAAGCAGGCCACGGCGGCGGCGCGCATCGTAGGACGATCCGCGCCCCCCCCCCATACCGGGGGCGAGTCGGGGACCGCGTGGTCCCCCCTCCCGAGGAGGGCCAGACCAAGAGGAATGGCCCTGGGTCAGCCGGGGTGCGAGGGATATGTCAAAAGACAACCTCACCTCCGGCCTAGCACATCGACCCACAGACGGCGTGCGGTTTAGTCGGTTCGAGTCCGACATAACCTCCCCCTTCGGCTCCGACGGGGGGGGGTATCCGTGGGGATTTCCCGCACGTAAAAAAAAAAAAAAAAAAAAAAAACCAGTACCTAACCTCAATGGTGACGTCTTGCCATTTAAATTCGTGTTATAGAATAATTAGGAAGTATTTGAAGATGTCGTTGTTCATTTATATCAGCTGTGTACAGTAGGTAAAGAGTTTTAGAGCCAGCGCTCACTATTGACGTCAGTACGGATCAACCTATTTATTTATTGAATAAGAATAGGCTTTAACAGCTATCGCAATTAAATTGAAATTACGATAACTTTCATCGGCGCCACAAAATGAAGTAAGCAGTATCATTATGATTTCAATTTCATTGCGATAGTGATAAAATCTATTTTTGTGCCGGCCCTTAGGGTTGAAATATCAAAGATTGAACAGTGAATATTAATTTTACTCGTCATGTTTGAAATCATTGACCGGAAATATCGCCAACTTACCAAATACCAAATACCAAATCTGTCTCCCAAGATGTTCCTTCTCAGAAAAGGGAATGATATCAACTTGATTTCTTGTGACATATTTAAATTAGGAAGGAACACACAAATCTTCCTTCAAGACCAGCATCGCTAACTTTTGCTTTGCTTTCAAATGAACAAAATATTACGACATTAATATTGAAGACACTATAAAAAAAAGTTCTATGTTCGCGTATCGTACCTACTCTTTAACTGACTTCCAAAAAGGAGAATGATCTCAATTCAATCGGAACCTTTTTTATGTATGTACACCGATTATTCTGAGATTTATTATCCGATTCCCGTGATTAATTTATTTCAGTTCGATGTGGAATAGTTGCCATTTGGTCTCATAAAAAAAAGTATATGTTCCAGTAGTTTTCATTTTATGAACATTTCTGTATTATTTAAATTCAAACTTTTAACCGACATATTATTTATGTTGTCTCACATTTCCGTCGTTTATGAACCGATTTCAAAAAATATTTTTGCATTGTGTTTAGTATAACTCACAGGTGGTCCTATATCAATTTCATGGGTACTGGACCTTGGACTCCGGAGACACACCAGAGAAATACTCAAAATCAAATAGGAAATGGAAAATTATTGCTTTCTAGCTAGGTTTAGGATGATCCTGTGAGAAGGTAAGCGTAAGCTACATTATGATGGTCAAGGACGTGCTGGAATTATGTAGTCTTGAACCATGGAGGTAGACAACAGAGCTCCTTGATTATGTAGAGCACGATTGTCTCATTTATATTATTGAGAGCATTATGTCAATACTATGAAACAAAACTCAAAAACTATGATCAAAGCTGTTGAAGGTATGCTGGACTGAATTAAATTACTAAATGAGGGAAAAAATAAATACAATTTAAAGAACCATCAATTACCAACACTGAAAAGTAAAAATAAAAATAAAGACTATGTTTAAAAATACTTCTGTTTAACTGAACAGTAAATCTGTAAATTCAGATATGTTATGCTAAGTCATTTTATACTGTTCAGATTTTGAAGTCGATTTTTTTATTTGTGGGATTATAAGCGTGATGCTTATCCCAATAATTTTCTAGAAAAAAGAAAAAATTTGTTCTTAATAAGGGTACAAAATTTGAAATTCAAAGTTTTACAGTGCTTCATCGAGTTCAGAGAATGCATTATATTATGCGAACATGCATACTAAACTAGAACAAAACAAGAGAAGAAACAAAATCAAATCTATGTTGTTTATTTTGTGTGTGCGTAAATCTAATGCATAAATTTCTAATCACACAATTATTTACACGCCGACAAATAAAAATAATAATAGCGTGCTCATAAATAAAAACAAATCACCTCTGCAATAACTGATCTTATAAATTATGTTCTTTTTAATTATGTTATGTTTAAACCCAGTTGAACATTTCTATCAAAGAACACAAATTCAAAGAGTTTGCTCGAGGCGTTAGAAAATGAATTGATAATAAACTGAAGGTCTGAACAATGGCATCGATCGCTGAATATTAATAAATATTTCAATTTTCATTGTTTAGAGATTCTTGGCGGCGGGTAAGATTAATAAAATTTCTTTGACTCCGTGTTTTGTTATCTTATTGTTCTGTTTTTCTTCTTTTTTCGTGTTAATGATTCTTATTTAGGTACTTATATTATTCGAGAAGAAACTTTCAGCTCGACCTCACTGGTATTGATTTTATTCTGGTGATTTTTAGTGCCGGAGGTAGATTTTAAGGGGCATGAAACCAAATGTGCTATAGACTGTACGAGGATTGTGGTTTTCAGTTTATTTATCTCCTTGTCATCATCTCAATGTTGAATTCCATCACATCACCTTGGACTTCAAGCATGGATTCGACTTGTCTTCACTTTTGGAGTTTACTGTAGCTTTTTTACGCCACTTAGGTGGCAAACAAACACACGGCATACCTATTGGAAAGCGGTTACCGTGACCTATGGACGTACGCAACACCAGGGGAGTTTGTATACTGTCAGTGCAGAAGTCAAAGCAGGACAAGCCTTTGGTCTTCCCAGTGACAGTACAAAAACTCTCCAGTGAGCTCTGGTCACTCACCGCGGGAAACATAACACGAGGTCATTATGGAAGCTGTATTTTCGTTATTAGTCTTATTACCATTCTCATTTTCAGGGTTCGATTAAGGTACGTTCTTAATATAAAAGCAAAATCAAAAGTGTTTTCTCTTTCGTATAACATGCACATTTCATAAATTGCAATGCACTACTTGTCTCAATTTCAGTGAAATCGCATCAAACTGCAATATACTTTCACCAAAAACTGGAGCAATGCTTGCTCCAAATACAACAAAAAGGTAAACTTGATACAGATTACCCTAAAAGTTTTACTTTTCAAGAACCTTCGTACCATAAATGTATCAGTATAAACTGGTTCTGTCCATAACACGTGAGTGTCATGTGGGTACAAGTCCGGGTAAAATTAATACTGACTATTATGGGCACAATTTTAACTCAATCGGTATTTCAAAACCATCATCTATCATCACCAGAATTAAGCAGGATTTCTTTAAATATTTAAAGTTGATTGTACATCTTTATAGTGGCAACAATATGTAATCAATATAATAGTAAAATGCAAAAAGTCCCGTTAGTCTTAACCCGTATTCTAGATCAATGCTCAGTTGTGAATCGTCTCTCACAAAGGCATTATGCCCATCATCTATAATTATGGAAGGACTAAAGATTGAGGACGGAGTTCTGTTCTTTAAAACTGGCATTAGCCTCTCTTTTCGTTAATCCGGTCGCCGCCGGCTCCTTCATTTAGGAGTCCGGGGTCCGCTCCGTGGTATGCAAAAAGATTTAAATAATAATTTTTAATAATATTTAACGAAATTATACCAACCATTACTTCTAAATAATTTCGACTGATGTTCTTAAACAAAACATTTCGTATTCGAATGTCAGATTTATTCAAATAAGCTGTAAATGACTGCGATCGATTACGTTCCTTTCGATTATTGATTACGAATCGAGTGTATACGATTAATGACGTTGCGATATCGATTTAATGTACCTAATCACAATTGTAGTTAAAATAAAGCTATAAAAGATACTTAACAGGTCAATAAGATCAAAATTTGCATGTTTTACTTTCAAATGTGATGAATTTGATTGTATGTACTATACTGCCTTAGTATTTACTACCTTTAACTTACTGTCAGTATCGCACATATCTGTTTGTGATCGAAATGCATAATATATCATGAAACAATACCTTTTGCTTAAACAATTCTGACATGACTCTTTTGTATTGAGGATAACACGAGCTACTCGATCTTCATCCTATAGAATAATATCCAGTCCACCATATTCAGCCCTAGTAACCGGGTTTCTATTGAAATAGTTTTCTAGTGTAAGTAAGTAAATCGATTATCTGCAGCAAACATCCGATATTTCAACCACCTACACTGCACATTAGCACCTTTACCACAAAGGTATGAGGTATTTTGTTCATGATGTATGGGACTCATTTGTTTGCCACATAATCTACCATACATTTTAGTCAGTTGTCAATGTCTGCATATCGAGAAATTGACAAGATGATTAACGTTCTTGTGTGGAAGTACCTTTATGTTGCTAGCTTTTGTATCAAATGCTATCGTCAGTTACGTATGTAAATTATTAGAAATTTTGGTCTGTAGGTCGTTAGGGTTATGCAATAAGCGGAACCGTGGTCGTTTTTTAGTTAATTCAGATGCTATTTATAAGTTTAGAATGTATGGTTTCGTTTTGTTCGGAAGTCGTGATAAGAATTTATACCATTTTCGTGTGAACTTTATGTACTTTATTATTATTTAGATAGATAACTTATCTTTAAGGTAATCAATGAATTCTGTCCTATGAAAGGATAAAACTAACTTGAGCCCTGAACGGAAATTGGTTCGGTTTTCTCTACGATAAAAATATTCCCGAAGGCCAATGCTCTAAATAAAAAGATGTTCTAAATTGAGTCCCGATCTGTTAAAATTCAATTAAATGTCAAAACCAGTATTCTGCTAATACAATTTCCGAGAAAGAACATTGAAACTGAAATCGTTTTTTAGTTTTGGGAGTTTAAGAATTGATTAGGATTGGATTTTGACCTAATTTTAGTAGTAGAATTCTGGTTTTTGACGAACAAGTGAAAAAAATATTCTTACAAACGACTAGGGATCAGTATAATTTTTTGTTTAAAAAATATCAGCCACCGACTTTACAAATATTCCCTTTAACCTCTCCAACTAAGCTAAGTTGCTTGTGCGAGGGGTCGATAGTATCACTAAACTATTGACGTGAGCTCACTCCTTGTACAAGCAATTTAGCGCCGCTTAGGTCATTATTAAGATGATACAATTACCTATTGATTCGTAAAAATAGGACAATATGCAAAACTGTTATTAAATCAATTAAAAACTAAATTATAAGATTACCACGGAAGTGGTAATCAAGACATTGACCTAAAATACCTTTCTTAGCCGACTAAATGTAGCAAGTTAGGAAATATAGAAATTCAGATACGTTAAGAAACCTTTCATTGTTATTACATACGAGTGTGTAGCTCATTATCACAATGTAACACTTACACTTTTTGGAACGACAAAGATTATAATTAATTCACGCAAATAATGAGGTTACCTTCACTATGGTTACGATATGGATATAGAGGAGAGGAAGAAAGAGAGAGATAAAAGGGAGAACGAGAGTGAGGGGATAGAGAAATTTTTAACCTGAACTGAAGCACAGAACAGATAATAAAACTGAAGTCACGGTAACCCGATACACCTCCTGATTTACGAATGAGCCTCCCGCGTAGGGTTTTGTCTCAGGGTTAGATGTTCAGACGGCAAACCCTTCCATAAAAGCCATACAGCTGAACCAGGATGGCCTATGGACATGTGCAACACCAGGGGAATCACACTCGTGCTGTAGACCCTGTTAGCATGGAAAGTTTCTGTGCATTCAGTGTAGAAGATAAAGTAGGACAAGCCTTTGGTCGTCCCACTGACATCATAAAAACAACGGAAAATAAAAATTTAAAAATATAAAATCCGAAAAATAATAGGAGCGTTCACTGGCCACTACTGCACAAAGTACACCTTGAGCATGATTGGTATCAC
The DNA here is from genome assembly GCA_949126895.1 of Eilema caniola. Lineage (NCBI taxonomy): Eukaryota > Metazoa > Arthropoda > Insecta > Lepidoptera > Erebidae > Eilema > Eilema caniola. The sequence continues at coordinate 3,966,225 of OX421469.1, read as the reverse complement.
GGACGACGCAAAATGCAGACACTGCGGGGAGGGCGATGAAATGATGGAACACATGTTGTGCGAGTACCATGCCTTGTTTCAGCAAAATCAAGGCACAGTAAGACCGAGCGTGGCTTCCGAGTCATTCTCGGTATTTCTGGACCCGGTTATTATAACATAAACTAAAACTGATGACGAGTGTTGAGGGCTTACCCGATTTCAAAATATTACTTGATTTCGCCAACATTTGTAGCTGCGATATTTTGATAAGGAAAGAAATGGTACGATAACGTTTATTAGCACGCTGTTTGCATAGGATAACATTACACGCAGAATCAGCCAGCTGACATGGATCACGAAGGCACATAGCAGGTTTTCGCGGAATTACTTTTACGAAAAAACATTTGTAGCTGCGATATTTTGATAAGGAAAGAAATGGTACGATAACGTTTATTAGCACGCTGTTTGCATAGGATAACATTACACGCAGAATCAGCCAGCTGACATGGATCACGAAGGCATATAGTAGGTTTTTTGCGAAATTACTTTTACGGTCCTGCCTAAATCAGCAACCACGAGAAAGGTTAATGAATGCAATGAAAATATTCTTATCAAATTCATATTCATATTCATATTAATTTAATTGCTCAAAAATGTGGTTTTACAAATGTTACAATAATTTTTGTACAGCACATTTACCATTTTTATGGCATGCAAATATTAAATTACACATACATCAATATAATTAGGCATCACACAGCAACATATATTTATTAAAATTACACGCAAGTCAATTCGTTGTATTTAATCGCAAAATTATAATAATAAGCTAATAAGAATGTCAGAACAGTCGGAACAAAATGAGCCATTGAATTTTCGACTTTGCTTTCATGGATTTAAAGATCAATGTCAATAGATTTTGATGTTAAAGAGCTTTCCTGTCAATAGGCTAATAATTTATGGGTAAAAGTAAGTCATTTTTTAAATCTATCTATACCTTTTTTTTGTTTTTTCTTTTCCTTTTTTGATGTTTTTGAAGAGAAAACTTCTTTAGCGGCGGCGTTAGATGGGTAAAAAGTGTTAAACTCGCGTCAGGATCGCTTGACCTTTGAACCGTAACCGATGACCGACGTCATACAATATTAGCTACAGACTGTCTATTTTGCAAGATACGATAAATAGCTATGTAGCTTAGCGGTACTGTAAGTCCTTATGGTTTCAGATAGAACCGATTTCAAACCTGACCTTCTGACACTTTTTGCGATTATATTTTCTTTTTGTAATTTATTAATTTCTTCTGACAGAAAATTAGCAGAAAATTATTGATAGCACAGAATATATAATAGTGGTGATAGGTTCTATGATTGGTGCTACATTATAGGTATGGTATGGTATGTTCTTTTTAACTTTTTCTATGTTTATAACGAAGAACGAAAGAAAGAAAAAGTTTTCACTTCTGCCGGCACTCCCAAAGTGCAACCCGTCTTTTTTCTATGAAATTATCGTTTCATTAAGCTTTCTGAATACGATGGAGAATAAATAATGACTTTTTTTTCCACCAAATCTAAAAAGGTTGTGCGTATATGTAGTGTACCCGAAGTACTACCAGGGACCTTCGACTTCGGGAGCGTTACTTACACCCGGTATAGTCTTAAAATAAAGTGTGAATTTTAAAAATGTTACAATTTTTGTCTTCGCAAATAAAACAATTACACTAACCGTCATAAATTTATCGTTATAAATCTATTATGAGCACTAGGTGTATACACAAAATCTATATATGTTATCTTCCTACCCAGCACTTGTTATTTGAACGGCCAAGCAGTTCCGGTGTTGCAACACGAGTCGAAAGCAAGTGGCATTCCGTCATCACCTTTCACTGTTTATTATACGAGATTTTAGTCACTGACTGATCTCAGATATATTGAAAAAATCATGCGTCTTGTATATAGACACGAAGACTGCCTGCGTCTCCGCAAATTGTGATTCCGTTCTTACTACCATTATGGGAAACTATTCGCGCGATGTTTGTTTTGTTTTTTTACTTAATAGCGCTCTTAAAACGGCTAGCGGCTAACTGGGTGAAACAGGGATACTAAAAATACAATTTTGGCTGCAATACCTACTTTCAGTCCCGCTGTCAACAATACTATGTTATTTTAATCGGGTCTTCTTTGATATGATCACTATATTATTATCATACTTGGGTTAATCCCCGTTGCATCAAAGGCCTTTAAAAAAAAGAATATTAGCAACCGCAACATAATCGAAAGTACTAATATGCCCTCTAGCCCCTCCAACTAAGCTAAATTGCTTGTGCTAAGAGTGGGTTCACGTCGGTAGTGTAATGGCCAGAATTCGAACCCGAGACGTTACGATCGAGAGGCCGACTCCTTAACCACTTTTTTTTTACGTGCGTGAAATCCCTACGGATACGAACCCCTTCGGAGCCGAAGGGGGAGGTTATGTCGGACTCGAACCGACTAAACCGCACGCCGTCTGTGGGTTGATGTGCTAGGCCGAAGGTGAGGTTGTCTCGTGACATATCCCTCGCACTCCGGCTGACCCAGGGCCATATCTCTCGGTCTGGTCCTCCTCGTAAGGGGGGACCACGCGGTTCCCGACTCACCCCCGGTATGGTGGAGGCATCGTCTTACGATTTGCGCCGCCGCCGTGGCATGCTTCTGCTAGGGTGACGAGCGGCTCCACTCGTCACCCTCAGGCCCGCGCTCATGGGGGGCGGAGGTCGGTTTGCGCCCTCCGACGCCCGAGCCGCCTTCGAACGCTTCCAGCGATGTCCGCGAGTCACTCCTTTACCACTAAGCTACCGATGCTCAGAGTTCGGACGTAATTTGACTTTTCAGCTGTTTAATATTGGGCGTGGCTACCGTTCAACCTTACAACCTGAGTTTTGGTTAGTAGACCACCACCGATAGAGTTGTTCATATGGATCATCACTCATTCACATGGACCCAAACGGATAGGTGACCGAAGATAGCATAGCCCACTCATCGTTTACCGAAAAGTGAGTGCACCTGGCCATGACAGCAGCAAGCAGCAAAGTTAAACAAAATCGTACAGGTAGGTAGACTTCCACGGCGGCGGTTACCCATACCGGGGGCGAGTCGGGAACCGCGTGGTCCACCCTCCCGGGGAGGGCCAGACCGAGAGGAATGGCCCTGGGTCAGCCGGGGTGCGAGGGATATGTCAAGAGACAACCTCACCTCCGGCCTAGCACATCGACCCACAGACGGCGTGCGGTTTAGTCGGTTCGAGTCCGACATAACCTCCCCCTTCGGCTCCGAAGGGGGGGGGGGGTATCCGTGGGAATTTCCCGCAGGTAAAAAAAAAGAGGTAGGTAGACTTATATCTTCAGTGTATTTCAAAAAATAATACCAGCAAATTAATTGTTAACACGTTTTACATTAGATTTCTTTTCCTACATGTAATGTGAGTAAAATAAGCACTCATGTTATTTATTATAGCCTGTTTAAACTTTTAACTGTTCATAAAACGATTCAATGGGTCAAAATTATTCGCATTGCTACGCGTGGGCACGAACGGTGGGCACGATGTATTCATGAATATGTATAGTAACTAGGGCTTTCATTCATATATTTTTACTTATGTATTGTATTTATGTCCTGGATGTTCATAGAATTAATTATTATTAATACCTGTTCCGGAACATGATTACAATGTTCATTTAATAAAACGTAAGCTTTCTGACCCCATATGTTATATTGAGTGAAATTCTTATAGCAATTAGGATGCTATGTATTTCAAATCGATTAAGATAGCACCGTTGCCCCGAGACGGTTGTATAGGACAATTTTTATTGCTTGCGTATTATGCGTACTGTTTTAAGCCACAACGTGTAAGAATGGATTCCATGCCTGTAGTGAGCGGTGTGATAATAGAATGTAGCGCACACCATTGGACAGGCGGTACAACGCATAGCGAAATAAAGTCTTTCATGAGACTTAGCGGTTCCACACTACCAATCAGTGTGGGATTGTCGATGATCGTCAGCGTCATACAAATATACATACATCTGGATAGTAGCAACTTGAGTCAAACCTTTAAACAAAAACTGCATTAAAATACGTTCGCTAATTTTTGCGTCCATCGTGAACAAATAAACAGACACGACTTTTTTAAATTTTTATATGGTATAGATGATAATTTTCGAGATGCCTCAAACGCTTGTAATAATATAAAACGGTTATCGCTAAAAAATAAATTATAAAGAATCATAATATTTTTATTTCCTATGCAGCAACGTGTCGAAACATTACATATTGAGGAAAAAGTTAAAGTTACAAGCAGTCCTATTTATGTAGGTGTATGTTTCTTTTATCACAATGTTTTAGTACCCTGCCGGTCGGTCCCGGCTGTCAACAATCGTTAGGTCGATGGGCGACTTGAACAACTCTGTCAAAGGTTGGCCACTAACCACACAAAAAGAAGAAGAAGTACCCCGCCAAAAGTGCCGTCCACTCCCACATTAAATATATAATAACAAAAATAATAGACTACATAAATAGACAAAAAAATATTATGAGAGTGAGAAAAACAAAATCATTTTGATATGAATAATGTTTATTATATGTGACAATGAAATGATATGATATAATCTACAATATAACATACTGTAATCTACACTCTAATCTAAATACTGTTTAATAATTATTATACGTAAGCTTTATGCAATTTTGGTAATTGAACTGAGCGATATGAGATTATAAGCTAATTGGGCACTACTAAATTAAATAATCACGCACGTAATAGGAAGTGAGCCTATTACCGTATTCCAGGCACGCAAACCATTCATCTGAGTTTAAGTCTGCAGTCGTCTGCAGTAGTTATATGCGGTCACCATCGGGATCATACATATATACATATAATCATGCCTTTATCCCCGGAGGGTTAAGCAGAGGTGAATTAACATCCATATTTCACCAATTTGTATTCGGTCCCACGTAATAGGGGGTGAGCCTATTGCCCTATTCCGGGCACTATTGTTGACTCGAGCCATGCATCTGAGACTGAGTCTGGGCTGTACATATCTGTCTGATGTTGAAGTTAATCAGCCCTATTCCTTAATCATCTTGCACGACACCACATGGAAAGAGAAGGGGTATTTTATTCTGCTCTGCTGGGAACCACGCGGCTAACGAAACAGGAATCATACCTTTATGACTTCGCACTTTACGCAACATATGCATTACAATTAAATTATTCATTGCAATTAAATTATTTTTATTTTATAATGTAAGATTACAATAGATGGGGTTATTTGGTTGGTAACTTTCGTAACTGATATTTAACAACCAGCTATGAACGTGGAACTTTTCTCTTGCTTTGGTAGCCAGTACCGAAAGAAAAATTAATGCACTACACCGGGAACCAACACGGCTCAAGTTTTTTGAAATTATATATCTAACAAACCAAACTAGGTGAATAAAAAGTACTATAAGTTAAAACATTGTATACTAAGGTTGTTCTTAAGCCATTGGTTTCAAGGATTACCATTACAATTGTTATTTTGTTGTAAATGTTTTTGTTGTAAGGCTCATTAAACTTTTACTGCTTCATAACCACCATCGCAAATGTGTTTTGTATGTATTATTGTTAGCTAGAGGCTTAAATAAATCATAGTTGGCGAAACGTGGGTTTTAATCTGTTAATACACCTTTGCCGACCCTTTCGGAGATGTACAGGCGTGATATGCGGACCCAGACTTTTCATCGAACGGCAATTGGTCGACACGACACATTCATCGACATACAATTGGCCGAAAAGTCAATTGAACGACATTGGTTACTAGTCGACACCTGTAAATCCCCGAGGGGGTAGACAGAAGTATATTCACAGAAAATTGGTAATAGGTTTATTGTGATAGCTGCGCAATCCAACTTGGTAAGGTTAGAATAGCCTTCATGGTTATTTATTTTTATAACCATGCAGAAATAAGTCATTTTCCTAACTCATTAATAAAATGGCCAGGCAAGTAGTCAAACGTTATTGATCCAAGCTATTTGCCTAGCCGCCTAATTAAATGGCTGAAAACCATTCAGGCCGTTGAATGGCGTCGTTCAGTAAAGCGCCTAGGCAGTTAATTGAACGGCTGATGAAGCTAGTTGGCGGCGACATATACATTGGTATTTGCTAATTCATAAAGTTGAGTAAACCATTATTTTTCGATCAATAAAATGTCGAACAATTGACTTGTCGGTTAATTTTCATTTTCGACCTAAGCTTATGTCGACCAAAAATGTGTCAACCACTTGTCGTGAACCCTTATATTAACCAATATACCTACCTAAACTAAAGTCCACTTTTTTAATAAGGATTATTAAATAATTAAGAGAACGGGAATTTTTTTTTTTTTTTTTTTTCCAATTTTGATCTGCAATCGGCCATTCAGCCATAATCAGATGAGGTCCAATGTAATAGCGTTTAGGTGTCATTCCAATAAATGACACCACATCGGGTGCCAGAATTTAGCTTCTTAGATCTAAGTCCAGTATTTGCCATCTCTTAAGGCGTGTTACATTTTCGTGCCTGTTCAGCAGGTCCTTTACCAGGTCATTCCTGTGGTTCTCCAGTCTTTCCTTATATTTCTTGCTGTTGTTATTGACCTCTTCCCTGACAGTAGGCATCTCTAGGTAGTCATGGATCTCCTTATTCCTCACGAACCAGTGCGCCTTGGAGATGGTTCTCAGAGCGATGTTTTGGAATCTCTGTAGGATCTCTATGTTGGAGTTGCTAGCAGAGCCCCAGAGTTCTATTCCATAGGTCCAAATAGGCTTTATGATGCTTTTGTAGACCAGAAGCTTGTTGGTAAGAGACAGTGACGATTGTCGGCCCAGTAGCCAATTAAATGATTGGAACTGTATTTTTGCTTCTTTCTTCTTAGCTTTAATGTGGTTCGCCCAGGTCATTCTTCTGTCCAAGTGCAATCCCAGGTACTTAACACTGTTATTGCAAGGTAGAATCTTGTCTTCCAAGGTGACAGGAGGGCAGTTTCCTCTTCGCAGTGCAAAAGTTACCTGTGTTGATTTGGTTACACTAGGTTTAATACGCCATTTCCGCATCCAGGCATCAACCTCGTTTAATTGTGTTTGCAGTTTCGATGATGCAATATTTGGGTCTTTGTCGCTTGCAAGGCATGCCGTGTCGTCTGCGTATGTCGCTACTGTAACACCCTCTGTTACAGGCAGGTCCGCAGTGTATATAGAATACAACACCGGACCAAGAACCGATCCCTGAGGTACTGATGCTGTGATAGTATGTAGCTCTGAGTAGTCTTCATCGAACTGTACTCGGAATTGTCTTTGCACTAAGTAAGACTTTAGGACCATGAAGTATGAGTTGGGTAGGAGTGTCTTTAATTTATACAGCAGTCCTTTATGCCAGATGCATTCCTCCAGGCCGGTCAATGTTGCCTGGAGATGATCCCGCTGGAGTGTGAGCTCTGAGACCTGATTATGTAAGCCGGCCAACTCTTTTTTTAGTAGGGTGTTTTTGCCAACTACAGTCAGCACTTCCTGTTCACTTTCTTCCCGTTCCTCTATCAGCTGCCTATTGAGGCTCTTGCTAATCTCAAGTTCTTTTAAGGTGAGGCTTAATTTGTGTTGTAAGTCACGGGAGACTGCACTGCGGGTCATCATTGTTGATTTCATATTTTATTTTATTTCCTTGGAAAAGTTATTTGGTGGTACTGAAATGAAAGAAAAGTGTTAAGCAACTGGGTATAGATTTGATAAAGTTAAAGAATTAAAGTTAAAGGAATAAAAAGTAAGATTTTTTAAGATAAATTATCAACTGAGAAGGGAGGGTAAAAAACAAAAGTTATTAATATTTCTTGTATATGGGTAATTTAAGAGAGAATTATATAATATAGTGGTTAATTAAACTGAAATATAATTTATTAGTGGTTAGTCTAAAAGTTTAGGAATATGTTAGATACTTTAGAACAAGTAGGTAGACAAAGAACAATAACTAATTTAATTAAGGATTACTTAAGTAGGAGTCAAATATGTTAGTGGCTGTACAGTATGAGTGTGTTGAATCTGTCTGGGGCTGTTTTGTTGGCGTCCTCAAGTTAGTCTTCCACTATTTGTCAAGGCAACTGAGACTGTAACAGAGCCCGCTGTGTGGATGGACGTTGCTCACAGCTATGTGAGCGTTTGTTTATGTCTTGTAGTGTATGAAAAGTATAAGGAATAAGTGTGACACCAAATACTTCCCTTGATTTCCAACGCAGCGCAGGCGCACAGGTTTTAAATTCAAATTCCGTTAGATACACCAGTGTTTCGGTTCTTGTTCACTTTTTAAGTAGTTACAGCAATTGAGGCAGCAGACAAAATATATACACACGTATTATCACTGTACGATTCGTATTTACACACTGGCTACTTTTTTATGGTATTTTATTAATTTACTTTATTAAAAATATTAAAATTACGGAGCTACACAAATTTCACAGCTGTTCGGGCCAGTGTTGCCAGTGTGAAAAAAAAAAAAAAAAAAAAAAAAAAAAAAAAAAAAACGATAACGATAAAAAAAAAGATCTTGTGGACCACTCGATGCACCTGCTCGATCGTTGAGTGTTTTTCACGAAATCCAAACTGGTGATCAGGAACAATCTTATTTTCTTCGAGTATTGGTCTTAGCCTGTGTAAGAATATTTTTTCAAATACCTTAGACAATACAGGAAGGAGACTTATAGGTCTATATGAGCAAGGGTCTGTAGGTGGTTTTCCAGGTTTTGCGATCATGCAGATTTGTGATATTTTCCAAAGTTTTGGGTAATAATGCAGTCTGAGGATCCCATTAAACAGCATAGTTAGAAAAACCATTATCTTTCTGGGCAGTTTTTTAAGTACCTCACCAGTTATTAGATCGAAACCAGGTGCTTTTTTGTTTTCAAGGGACTGAATAGTACGTGCAAGTTCTCTTGGAGTGACTAGCGTGAGCGGCGGAGACAATTGTTGATCACTATTGACCACTTCCTCTATTTGCCTTTCAAAGTCCTCCATTGTAGAGTGGTTAGAAGTAAATACTCGGCGAAGGTGTTCTGCAAACAGTTCTGCCTTTTCACCTGCACTTCTGGCCCAAGGATCGGCAGGAGAGTTCCGTATCGGTGGGATGTGGTTTACTGGTCTTTTAAACTTTTTGGTTATTTTCCATAGGGAATAGTTGTCTTTCTTGTCAGATGAGAGACTAGAGATTTTGTGTTGAAAGGTCATATTCACATTTTCCTTTATTAACTCTTTTAGTTCTCTTGAAATTTTGTTGTACTCTCTTCTATCTGTATCAGATCTTGTTAAATGGAGTTGCCTTCTTTGTCTCCTCTTTGCCTGAAGTTTGTTCCGTATTTCTAATGGTATATTATTTCTTCCTGTGTAGCCCAATAGTGTCGGGGTGGAGCGCCACGCAGCTACTTGTATAAGGTTAGTGATATAAAATGTTGCTTCATCTATGTCCTCCTCTGTTTTCAGCTTGACTTTTAGGTCCACTTCATTTTCTAAGTATTCAGTGAAAGTGTTCCAGTCAGTTTTGTGGTTGTATAACACTTTTTTTTGAGTGTTTTGTATTGGCGAGATACTGAAGGTTGCAATGATAGAAGTATGGTCAGAGACAGAATCAAGAGAGGACTTAACATCAAGATAAATATTTGATAGTCCTTTTACAATGAAGAAGTCTATGAGATCAGGGACTCTGTTTACATCCGTTGGCCAATAGGTTGGTTCACCTGTTCCTAGAACTATCAGGTTCTTGTTGTCTATACATTTTTTCAGTTCTCGTCCCTTCGTATTAGTCAAGCGTGATCCCCAATAGGTATTCTTGCAGTTCCAGTCACCTCCACTAATAAATTTATTTCCCAGAGTGTCAAAGTAGCGGTTAAACATGTTTTGTTTTGGCTGGTGTCTTGGTGGGATGTAGATGGCACTAACATTAATGGGTCCAATATTTCCATATATAGTTATGGTCGTCGCCTGAAGCCATGTCTCTCGAAATTGGCTATGCAGGTGGTGTTTTATATTTTTCTTAATGATAACTGCAGATCCTCCATGTGATGTGCAGTCTGGATGGTTTGTATTATATACGTAATAGTTGTCCATCATCACTTTCTTGTTGTCATTAAGATGCGTTTCTGATATCAGAGCGATGTCTACTTTATTAGCCCCTATTTTTGTTTCCAACACTTGTTTATTTGGTGCCAATCCATTGACATTCCATGCAACTATACGTAGTGAGAACATTATGGAAGTCTACTCATGAGTGTTGTGATGAAATTCATCATGGTGCTTAGCTGTGTAATAAGCTGGTCAATTCTTTCAGTCTGTCTTGTTATGAGTAATTCTAGTTTATATAAATGTTCTTGTGGGTCACTTGTCGATTCTATTTTATCAGAATGTTTTCTCTGTGACACGTTGTCACTGTGGTATCTATTTGTTAATCTTTGTCGCTGTGGATAGTCATAGTTTGCTTTTGTAAATGATATCGTCGAGTTATTAGAGTTATCTTCAGGGTGTATTGTCTGTTTCTGTTTTGGGTTTATGTTTTCTCTTAGGGATTGTTTCTTGCCACCAGTTTTGACAACTTCAGAGTAAGGCATCGGGCTGTCTTGTGTCGCAGGATATTCAATTGTTTGTTGGGTGGGATAACCGTGTCCTATATATTGTTGTGTACGTCTAGTGGAGTTATTAGAAGAAAATTCCATTGGTTCATTTCTGTCTGCAGTATGCATAGTGTTTCTATGGTTTACTTGAGTTTTGGGGCCAGATTTTTTTTCTGGATAATATTTCTTTGTAGACTCTGCATCCTTTATAGCTAGCAGGATGACTTCCAGAGCAGAGGGTGCACACCGCTGGGGTATTTATGTCTATTGAGCATAAAGTAGTTTTGTGTGGGCCGGCACATTTTACACACCTATATGGCCTCATGCAATTATTTTTACTGTGCCCATATTGCTGACATCTTGTGCATTGTACTATGGTGGTTCTTTTTCTAGGGTCTTCTATTACTACCTTTTGGTGATAGATGTATTGTATATCCTTCACAAGTTTGTTATTCTCGTGAGGCTCAATATTAACAAAGAATGTGTTTAATGGCTCTTTGGTGCCCGGTTTTCGAGCCGTGACTATTTCCCCTTGTACTTTATTGCCGGTGCTTTCTATTACACTTGTGATTGCCGCTTTCGGTGTGCTAAAATGGAGATGTTTTATGACTATCCTCATAGATTTTTTATCTTTACTGGTAAAGGTGTGTCCTATTAACCCTTTAGCTCTAATGTGTTCAATTAGAATCTTGTACTTGTCAACTGTGCTGGAGGATACAATAAGTTGGTTTTTAGACACTATTTTGAAGGTGTAGTCAGTTTTATCTACTACTTCTTCCAATAGTTCAGTGAGTTTTCCAAGATCGTCAACACCATACAGAATGATCGGGGGTGGTTTCGGAGTTCTTTTTGGAGGAGTAACATTATCAACCTCTATATCCAGCAATGAAAAACTATTGGTAGTTTCTATTTCTGGAGTGGTCTTTTGGCTGTTTTCAAGTCCCCTGCGCTGGTTAATTAGTTGGTCTTTTCTATGTGTTTTTTGGGCTTTAGAAGTGTTTGAAGCAGCCTTATCGTCCGGAGAACGAATTCGTTTCTTTTGAACAGGTAAACGTTGCCAAGGAACATTTAGGTTATGTAAATTCGTGCCACTGGTTTCTTTTTCTTGGGTCGCAATTTGTTTCCTGTTGGATTCGCTAGCATCAGTTAGGGACGCCGATCGTTGACGACTAAAAAGACCGGGATGCAATAGTTGTTGAGTTAGGATTTTGGTTGATTTTTCCGAGGTAAGCACTACTTTGCCCCCCCCCAGAATACGTGGAGCAGCCCGAGCTAAGCTCGGGGAGGGATTCTCCAGCTTTGCTGGTACCCTCCTGGGGTAGATTATCTTTGAGTCTTGCTTCCATGGTATTTATTTTTGTTTCAGGGTTTTTTTCCCCTAGCCAGTTAGTCCAATTAATCAGCCAATCAATCAATCAATAAAATTTGATTGACCAACCCACCGACCGACTGAACATTCGGTTATGGCGCCGAAGGTTCGCCCTCGCGCTTCATATTTTGCTACTACGGTTCCGAGGTAGATGGATTGAGCGAGGCTCGTTAAAAATCGCAGCATTGCCCGGAGGGGACGACCCGCAAGGGTGAGCATGCGGGTCCGCCACTAGACCGCGGCGGCAGTCTAGTGTCAGCGAGGACGTATATGAAGCACTTGCCGGTGCGCGCCTAATAGCCTAGCTTCGCTCACCTAGGCGTGCGCTACTGTCGTCTTAGCATTTTTTAGAGGTAAATTTCCTGGCAGAACTCACCCCACTAAGGATTGACACCGACCCTCCCCCCCTAAACGAGAGAACGGGAATTAACGCGATATTTTTTTTTTTAATGATGTAAGTACTACAATACCTTTAAAAAAAAGAATGAAAATCAATTTAAAACCCATAGGTTTAAATTGATTTTCATTCTTTTTTTTTCTCACTCTATTTAAAGACCATTTTATGTAAAAAAGAATACTATAGGACATATGACTGTCTTAAAGACAAAAACGTCTGGCTTGAGCATAGTGCAGGCACCTCCTAAAATGATTCGACATAATACTGTACTTAAGTCATATTATAACAACCGCGGTAGCCTAGTGGTATGGGCAATGGACTGCTGAGACGAGGTCTCGGGTTCGATCCCAGGTTTTACCATGGCACACACCAATGACTTTCCGATGCTTTTCGAAGTTATGTGTGTATTTATCACAGGTTCATAAGTGCCCGATTAATGACAATAAGCTCGCCACCTATTACATGGGGACCTAAACATAAACTGGCGAAATGTGAGTGCTAGCACCTCTGCCTACCCCTTCGGGGATACAGTTGTGAGTTTATGTTATGTTATTATTATTTATTTTTATATACTTTGTTCATTAGACACGAGATAAATGTAGATTCGTCCACATTTAGCCTTAAAGATATAAATATTGTAAATAGACGTCTGAAAAAATGTCGCAGTGAACTTTGTTGCGCCCTTTCTTCTCCACGAGCGCCTTGGAAGCGGTGGTAAACTTAGGTTAAGTAGAATTTATTGACGTCAATAAGAAACAATCATGTTGTTCTAGATTGAATAAAAATCTTTGACTTTGACTTTGACTATGCAAAAATCGATACATATAACACGAACTTCACGAATAAACCTCTTTATTAGCTCACTGGCCTGTGCAATAGTTTTTGATGCCAGATCTGGCTGTCTCTCATTTAAAAATTGAAGAACCATCATTGCTTCCTCGTGTAAAATATTTATAAGAAAATAAAAAGTAATTATATCTTGAATTCAGGGTTTAATTTATCATAAATTCCAATAAAGGGATGTATTTCGCCTAAGACAATTTTACGTGCCTGAAGACCCCCGAGAGACCGCATGTTGTTTTAGTAGAATCGAATCCGTTGCGTTGGGGAGGCATCAAAGGACAACTCCGCATGAAAAAAAAACTTACTAATATATATATATATATACTAATATAATATAAACTTAATAATACTAATATCATAAACGCGAAAGTTTGTAAGTATGGGTGGATGGATATTTCTTGCTCTTTCTCGTAAAAACTACTGAATGGATTATAATAAAACTTAACAATAATATAGCTTATACATCATAATAACACATAGACTACAATTTATAACGATAACAGATAATAAAGCGATAAGCTGAAAGCTGCACCGCTATCACACCTAAAGCAATTACATCATACCTATATACATTTGGATTACACAACTCTATATAATTCAATATATAGAAATTCAAACATCTTTTTAAAAGGCCAGAACATTACTTTCGCTTACATCGAAAGCCTTTACAGTTTATGAAACTGATTAGTTGTCATTGACATTTGCCCTATGACCAGATAAGAGAGACAAGACTCACTCCCTGAGAATAATTTATCGAAATATTATTGTAAAGTAAAAAAGTTTTGATGCTAGGGATTTATGTGTAGTTAAATTTTAGTAAATAAAAGTGGCTATAAGAGCACTGTAAAATTAATAATATAAAGATGTTTATTTACCAGCTTGCGATATTCGGAGAGATAAATGAGAAGATTGATTAACAATTTAGAACATAATTGTAATCGATATATAAGAATGACGTTACACAAGTTTATAATAGGTATATAGAAATGTAATGAATCTCAGGGTGGATTCGCAATAAATATTCTGCCGAAGCGTTACTTGATCCGTTGTGCAGAGATGGAAGTATGCACTTAGCTCGTTCACTCCCAGCTGCTGATGTTGCCGGCGTGCCAGGGTCCTCGCTGGTGTGCCTCACGGCCGAATGATGGCGTGAAGCCCGGTGCGAAGACCCTGGAAAAAGAAAGAGTGCGGGTCAGTATGTCACATGGGAACTACGTCCAGTGTCCCGCTAAAAATAATAGCAGGTGAAGATAATCTCCCCAGCGGTAGAACAGCGTAGCTAGAAGCTATAAAAAGGATAAATAAATAAGCAGCACAAGCTGGTGACGTGACCTCTGAGCTTAGAGGTCATCGGTCTCGTGGCACTACATATGAGGCTAAAATAGCACATAAGTAGAAATATTAAAATAAAATATAAACAAGCCATGCATATTAGCAGGCATAAAGGTGCGCCGCTGAGAAGTCGTCTTCACATGTTGAAACAAGTAGGAAATGTTGATCTCAAAACTTACCCGGTGCCGACAGCAGTTGGCCGCCGGGGTCAAAGTGACCATCCTCGGCGAAGCAAGGCGAAGGGTAACCGAAGAAAGGGACCACTTCAGCGCAGTGAATAGACACTTAAGTTAATGTTGTCCAATCTCGCTCGTACAACCATAGACAAATGAGTATATTTAGTATCGAAAAATACTAAAATATCGACTAATTAAAGAATTTATTTCAAATAGATTTATAAAAAATCCACAACGTTACAATATGTTTGAAATGAAAAAAATTATAGGCAAAAATCAAGGTACTTTTTCTCACACATTATCACCTCATATGCAGTCAGCGTCAGGTCGATGCAAAGATGCAAGGTATTCGAAATAGCCAAGATAATGATAAGATCGGAAAAAATGACGCACATTGGTAGAGGCCTATGTGGGGTGCTCGTTGGGTAACCTCCACGTCGGTCTCTCCGTTTCTTCCCCTTTGGACCACGGTCCTGGGGAGCGGAAGCGGGGGGGCTGGTGCACCATTTTTTTTTTTTTTTTTTTTTTCGCTGGGAAAAATGCGTTACGCATTCCCTCCCGTCGGGGGACGAGAGGGATATGTGGGACTCCCCGGGAACAGGTTCCCGGTATACCCACTAAACGACCCAGCGGCACTCCCGCATCGCCTTTCTTGGAGGGGGTCTGGGAAACCGGCAGAGCCTTTACGTCCAGTCCCCCTCCGGCGATTGCCCGCCTAATCGCGGCGGGCCCTTCACGCCTCTCCCGAGCGCGGAGAGGGGCTCGAGGATGGCCGTGAGTGCCCAGTCATCCTCGTACGGCGGGGTGATGGGCAGTGCAATGCGGGTGAGGGCGCCCCCGCGCCCGTCACCCGCTGCTCATCACCGGGGGCTAGGAGGGCGGCCACGTGCCCGCCCTCTCCTGCCCCTCCTTCGTCGGCGGAGTTCCGGCGCGAGAGGATCGTCCTCCCGCGCGCGCTCCGCCGCCTCCTTCTGTGACATTACGTCTTCACAGAAGGAGGCGACCGCTGCCCACGCCTCCTCGCTCCCCAGCATGGCCCTTACCAAGCTGGGGAGCGAAAGGTCCGGTCCGACCACCGCGACAAGACTGCGGCGCCGCTCGGACCACGACGCGCACACCTCTAGGGTGTGCTGTGCCGTATCCTTCACCGCGCCACAGTCGTGGCACGATGGGCTTTCCTCTCTCCCGATCCGGTGCAGGTACGATCCGAAACAGCCGTGCCCGGACAGCACCTGCACCAGTCGAAAAGAGAGGAAGCCGTGTTGCCGCTCGAGCCAGTCCTTCAGGATCGGTCCGAGCGCGTCCAACGTCCGGCGACCAAAATTTGCGGCGGCGAGGTCCACCGTCCAGTGATGGACGATGGCATCCCTCGCCTCCAGCCGAACGGCCTCCCGCTCCTCAGAGGCGGGGTGCTCCCCGAGCGCCCTACGCCCCGCCGTCCATTCGTACACTCTGGCGAGCACCCACGCCTCGAGCTCCCAAGGGGGGGTGCCCGCCAGAGTGGCATTCTCCCTCCTTTGGAGGGAGTCCGCCCAGATGGGCGCCCCGTACAGGGCCATACTTTTCAAAATGCCGGCGTACAAACGCCGGCACCGCCCACTTGGCCCTCCCAGGTTTGGCATAAGCCATGAGAGGGCCCCCGCCGCCTTCAGCAGGCGCGACGACAGCCCGCTGAGGTGCGGGCTGAGGCGCCACCTGCTGTCCAGCGTAAGGCCCAGATATTTCATCTGGGCCTTTACCTCTACCCTGACGCCCTCCACAAAGATGTGGGCGTCAGGTGGTGGGTGCTGCCGAGGCCCGTGGTACACGGAACACGGCCTCGGTTTTGTGCAGCGCCACTTTAAGCCCTAAGCAGCGGATCCTCTCCGCGACCAGGGATCCACCCGCCGAGGCTAGATTGGCCACCTCCCTGAATTTCCCTCCCCGGGCAGTGAGCAGAATGTCATCCGCATAACAAATGACACTCGTGCCACGGAGGAGGGCTCCCCTCAACAGCCAGTCGAACCCGATGTTCCACAGAAGTGGTCCTAAGACTGACCCCTGCGGAACACCGGACTCGACGCTGTAACGCCGTAGCTGGCCAGCTTTGTCAACGAGGAGGACCGTTCGATCCTCCAAGTAGCTGGCCAGTAGGCCCCTCAGGTAGGGCTGGTGCACCCTGGACAACGGCTAACAGACTCCTACCTTGGGAGTTCTGTTGGCCGTTGACAAATAACCCAACGGCTGACCTCACGAGGAGGTCGTGGGATGGCGGGCCTTCAAGGCCCGCGGGAAGGGGTCCGTAGGACACCCTTCCATTCCAACAGCCCTTTTAAGGGCTAGCTGACCCCATTGCACGAGGGGGTCGTGGTATGGCGGGCCTGCAAGGCCCGCGGGGAGGGATCCGTAGGGTTCCTCCCACCTCAACAGCCCTTTTCAGGGCTAGCCGTCGCTCCCAGTACCCCTCTGCTTTAGCAGAGGAGACATGGGAGAGGCGATGGGATCCGTAGGATCCGGGGACGGGTCGGCCCACTGCTCGCGCAGGGGCTGACGGGCATTCGTGCCTCCGTCGGCGTTGGGAGAGTTGGCTACTCCCCCGCATCGCGTAACCTCCGAGATATCGACAACGACCTGAGTGCTAGCCACACTCGGGAACGACGATATCCTGGAGGCCGTGGGGCTTGCCTTAATCGGCCGGCCCGCGACAAGGAAAAGTCTGAAAACCCGACAGCGAAGTCGCTTAAAACCTGTGGATACCTGGGGACCTCCACAGTTTATACCCCGCTTCCTGGAATGGCCGTCACCCAGGAAGTGTCTTTAGTACGGTTCTACTCGTGGGACATGATGGAAGAACTTATGAAAAACAAAACCCCCCCCCCCAACCAAGTGAAACAGTCTGCGCGGAGGTCGCGCAGCACCAAGACGCGGAGGTCGCGTCCCAAGCGGTGTCAGACCAACTTGACACCGCCACTCAGAGCAGGGCTAACAGCCCGGGTATAACGACCCGGAGCTCAGCCGGAAAGAGGAACCAGGTTCCTCCCCTTCGGCCTTTAGAGCCGGACCCGGAGGTCAGCATGACCGACGGGTCCACGTCCAGCAGCGGACAGGAGGGAGAATATCTTTCTCCCCCGCCCAAGTTTGCGGCGCTCGGTCGCCGAAAGACGCGGGGTGGCAAGAGGGCTGCCCCTCAAAAGCGTGCCCCAGCCCCAGTCCCGAAGGGTGCCATGGCGCCGCCGAGTTCCTCCTCCTCGGCGGCGCCCTTGCCTTGTGCCGGCGACACCACCTCTAACCAGGTGGTGGAGGCCCTTAAAGGCCTTGCTAAGGCCCGAACTGGGGCTATGACGCCGGAGGAGGACCGGCTCATGCGGTCGACGCTCCGCCTTGTTGAGCAGTACAATCTGCTCAGGGCTAAGCCGTGCGCAGCAGGAGCGGGCTGACCTCGGCAGGCGTCAGGAGGCACTGCTCGGCGAAACCGTGCGGCAGGCGGCGGAATACCGCGGGGAGATGGCGAGGATGGCGGCTGAGTTGGCGGCGCTTCAAGACCGTGTGTCCCGCACAGAGAGGCGGAGGGTCGGAGCGCAGCCGGGGCTGCCATCACCGCCATCTCGGTCGAGGTCGCCGGTGCGGCCGGAGACGCCGCCACCGGCGCAGCCGGAGTCACCGGCACCTCCGCGTTTGCCGCCGCCGCCGCTCCCGCCACGTTTGCCGGTCCCGCCGCCGGTGCAGCCGAAGTTGCCGACGCCGCCGCGAGTGCCGCCGCGTTCGTCGGTAAACTCGTTGGAGGCCTGCATGGCGGCAATGGCGGCACAACAGGCGCGGCACGAGGAGTGGACGCGGAGCTGTCTGGAGGCCATTATGGCCTCCATTCACCGTCCACCCCTGGCGCAGCCGAGCGGGGGATACGCCGGAGCGGTCAAGCGGGGCCCCATCCGCACGGTAGCGGCGGGGTCCCCGCAGGAGTCGGCCCGCGGCGCGCCCACTGCGCCGGCTGCCCCGGCTGCCCCGGCCACCATCGCCGCGTCAGCCAGGGGTGCCCAAGCCAAGGGCAAGGGAAAGGAGAAGGGCAAGGGGAAGTCGTCCTCGGTCCCTGCCCCGGCCCCGGCCCTGGCACCGGTTTCGGCCCCGTCGGCCCCGACTACCTCCAGTAGCTCTGCACCGGCAGGGGGCTGGGAGGTGGTCGGCGAGGCCAAAAAATTGAGGAACGCCCGTAAAAAGGCAGCAAAAAGTTCCAAGAAGGCCCTGGCTGCTGCGAAGGGAGCGCCAGGAAGGCTGCGCGTCCCCCGTACCACCGCTGTCGTCTTAACGATGACACCGGAGGCGACGGAGAGGGGCGTGCAGTACGTGGACCTGGTAAAACAGGCGAGGGGCCTCATTGACATGAGGGCCCTCGATGTGACGGGGACCCTCCGAGTGACACACACTCGGACGGGTGCCCGGCTCATCCACGTCCCTGGCGCTACAAGCGGTCCCAAGGCCGATGCCATAGCGGCTAGGCTTAGGGAGACGCTGGATGCAGCCGACGTCCGGGTGTCCAGGCCCACCAAGTGCGCAGAACTGCGCATTTCGGACCTGGACGACTCCATCACGGCCGAAGAAATTCGGGCCACCGTGGCGGAGGCCGGGGGTTGCCCCCTGGAGGCGGTGAAGGTCGGAGCGATTCGCTACGGCCGTCGCGGACAGGGGGCAACAGTTGTCGGCTGCCCCATCGCAGCAGCCCAAAAAGCTGCCGACCGGCGGATCCTCGCGGTAGGCGGCGTTGTAGGAGTCCGGGTACGGCTCCTGCAGGCTCGGCCGGACAGGTGCTTCAGGTGCCTGTCACCTGGCCACGTGGGTGTGCAATGCCAGGCGGAGGTGACGGTCGGTGACCGTTGCTTCCGCTGCAGCCAACCCGGTCACAGGGCCGGTAATTGCGAAGCTCCGCCGCCGCGAGGCGGGCGTTCCGCCAATGGTTCGGGGCGGGATGCGGAGATGGTTCCATAATGGATCCTCATCTCCGCATCATGCAGGCGAACCTGGGCCACGGTGTCGATGCTCAGGCACTTCTGCTCCAGAGCATGGCACAGTGGTCCATCCACGTCGCCGCTGTCGCCGATCCATACACTCACCGGCCCCTCGGGCCCGCCTGGGTGGTCGACCTGGATGGATCGGCGGCACTGGTGCATAACGCCGCTGCGGGTGCCCCTCCCCTTGTTGTGATCGCAAGGGAGCATGGCATCGTAGCGGCGCGGATGGGGGAGATTGCGGTCGTGGCCGTTTATTTCACGCCGAGATCACACCGACACATAGGGCAGTATCGGCGGTCGCTGGAGCGGCTGACCGACGTCGTCAATGCCTGTTCGCCTCGTCCGGTTCTCGTGCTCGGGGACTTCAACGCCTGGTCTCAGGCTTGGGGTTCCCGGCGCACGAATGCGCGAGGCAGGGCTCTGGAGGGCTGGGCCGATTCTCTCGGCTTAGTTCTCCAGAATCGCGGGGCCGAAGCCACGTATATGGCCACGTTTGTGGCGGGGGAGCGCAGTTCGATCGTAGATCTATCGTTCGCGAGCGCTTCCCTGTCACTTCGCGTGCGGGACTGGCGTGTCGCCGCGGAGGTGGAGACACTATCGGATCACCGATACGTTCGGTTTGATGTCTCCCCTCCTCCGAGCGATGCGCCGGTCATTTCGGCCCAACGCGAGCCGCGCTGGGTGTTGGGGCGACTGAATCGGGAGGACCTCCTGGAGGCCGCCATCGTACAGGCCTGGGCCATTGCGCCGGACAGGCCTGTCGATGTCGACGATGAAGCGGCGTGGTTCCGGGAGGCCATGACACGTGTCTGCGATGCGAGTATGCCTAGAGCTCCAGCCTATAATCCGAGGCGTCGGGTCTACTGGTGGAATGCGGAGATCGCGAGGCTGCGTCAAGCCTGCGTGATCACGCACCGCCGGTGGGCCCGATTCCGTAGGAGGCGTACTCGTCCCGTAGACTCGGAGCCCCGATTGGCGGAGCTACATGAGGGATACAGGGAGGCCCGGAATGCCCTCCGAGCGGAGATCAAGCGGTCAAAGGCCGCTTGCTACCGGGAGCTCCTGGAGACGCTGGAGCGGGACCCATGGGGGCGGCCTTACCTTATGGTAAGAGAAAAGCTGCGCCCCCGGGCCCCTCCGCTGACCCAGGTGCTCGAGCCGGCTCTGCTCGGAGGAGTGGTGGAATCCCTGTTCCCGGCGCGAGTGGAACATGTTCCGCCGCAGATGGCTTCGCCGCCTCGGTCGCCTACGGCGCCCAGTGTGGTGATTGACGACGACGTGCCCGAGGTCACTTGGGTAGAACTAGAGCTGGCGGTGCGAAGGCTTAGGGCCAAGAAAAGCACCGCCCCGGGACCCGACGGCATTCCAGGCCGTGCGTGGGTCCTAGCTCTAGGGGAGGACGGCCTCGAACCCCGACTGAGAGGGTTCCTCAGCGCATGTTTGGAGCGGGGCCAGTTTCCGAAGATGTGGAGGACGGGGAAACTGGTCCTCATCCGCAAGCAGGGACGCCCGGCGGACGAGCCGTCCGGGTACCGGCCCATAGTGCTACTCGACGAGGTGGGCAAACTCTTCGAAAGAGTTATTGCCAAGCGCCTCGTCGAGCATCTCTCTAGAGTGGGGCCGGACCTGGCGAACACCCAGTTTGGGTTCCGCCGGTGGCGTTCCACTGTGGATGCCATCATGCGCGTGAGGACTCTGGCGTGGGATGCGGTTGCCCGGGGCGAGGTGATGTTGGCGGTGTCCTTGGACATCCCCAACGCATTCAACACCTTGCCCTGGAGTTGCATCAGGGAGGCACTCGTGTACCACGATGTGCCTCTCTACCTCCGCCGCATAGTCGGGGCGTACCTGACGGAGAGAGCCGTCATTTACCCAAGTTCGACGGGAGTCGGTAGGCGTGAGATGTCGTGCGGTGTTCCGCAGGGGTCGGTCCTGGGGCCGCTCCTGTGGAACATCGGTTACGACTGGGTGCTTCGCGGTGACTTCGCGTACGGGGCCACCGTCACGTGTTACGCGGATGACACGCTAGTGACGGTGAGCGGGGCTACGCACCGCGAAGCGACCCTGAGGGCCACGACCGCTGTTGCTCAGGTCGTCGACAGGATCCGGCGGCTGGGTCTCGAGGTGGCTCTGCACAAGTCCGAGGCCATGTTCTTTCATGGCCCTCGGCGCAGGCCAGGCCCGGGAGCCAGCCTAACAGTGGGAGGTACTCCCATCGACATCAAGCCCCGGTTGAAATACCTGGGGCTCGTGCTTGATGGTCGATGGGACTTCGGACAGCATTTCCGAAGTCTGCGCCCCAAGTTGGTGCTCACGGCGAATGCCTTGGGCCGGTTGTTGCCCAACTTGAAGGGCCCAGAGTCCTCCTGCAGGAGACTCTACGCGGGTGTCGTGCGGTCCATGGCCCTTTACGGGTGCCCCGTGTGGGCGGACACCCTGGAGGCCAGATTCCTGCCTCTGCTCCGTACGGCGCAGAGCACGATGGCCTCCAGGGCCATCAGGGGATACCGCACGATATCCTTCGAAGCGGCGAGTCTCCTGGCCGGATCGCCACCGTGGATCCTGGAAGCGAGGGCCCTTTCGGCACTATATCAGTTCCGAAAGGAGGCGCGGGAGCGGGGATTCGATCCCGAGCCCGAGGATATTCGGGCCGAGAAATCCCGGTTCCACCAGGTCATGGTGGCCGAGTGGGAGCGACGACTTGGGCAACCACGCGCAGGGCACGCCGTCATTGCGGCGGTAAGGCCCATCAGGGGGAGTGGCTAGAGAGGCCACACGGTAGCCTCTCGTACCGTCAGACGCAGATTATCACCGGGCACGGTAGCTTCGGGCGGTATCTGCATCTGATGGGTATAGAGCCAACGCCCGAGTGCCATCACTGCGACGCGAGCGTGGACTCGGGGTTGCACACGCTCACCGAGTGCCCGGCGTTTGAGACGCCGAGGCGGGAGCTTGTGGCGGCCCTGGGGGTGAGAGTGCTCACGCTCTCCACCCTGCTCGCGGCGATGGTCCGCTGCGCGGATGCGTGGGCGGCCAGCGCCTCCTTCTGCGAGCAGGTCATGCTCGCGAAGGAGACAGCAGAGCGGGCGCGGCGCGATGAGCGAGAGAGGCTCGCTGACATCGCTGCACGCGCCCGAAGGCGGCTCGGGCGTCGGAGGGCGCAGACTGACCTTCGCCCCCCATGAGCGCGGGCCTGAGGGTGACGGGTGGAGCCGCCCGTCACCCTAGCAGAAGCAGGCCACGGCGGCGGCGCGCATCGTAGGACGATGCGCGCCTCCCCACACCGGGGTTGAGTCGGGGACTGCGTGGTCCCCCCCTTCCCGAGGAGGGCCAGACCGAGAGGGATGGCCCTGGGTCAGCCGGGGTGCGAGGGATATGTCGCATGACAACCTCACCTTCGGCCTAGCACTACGACCCAGAGACGGCGTGCGGTTTAGTCGGTTCGAGTCCGACATAACCTGCCCCTCCGGCTCCGGAGGGATGGGTATCCGTGAGGATTTCCCGCACGTAAAAAAAAAAAAAAGGTAGAGGCCTATGTCTAGCAGTGGACTGCAAAAGGCTAATTGAATTGAATTGAAGATCAGTCAGTACTTTGGTCAAGATCGATCTAATGTGGATTGTTCCATATTAAAATGGATAATCCTTTTAGATACCTATTTTCGTATATGCAAATATTATACTTGCCGTTGGCAAGACAACAACAAAAAGGATTATTGTATCAAAGGGTTCCTCTGTAATACATATTATTATTATGAAGGCTGACAACAATAAAGCCTTCGTTCACCTCTCGTCTCAGTAAACGGGAACGGGAAGACTGACTGCCTTACACCCCTTGTGTAAGACAGGGAGTCTTTACATCTCAAAAACTGTAATAAGTATAACCTCACAGAGATGTGTACGAATTATTTTGTCTACTACGTATAAATATTTGATACCTACGTCTTAAATGAAATACATATATAACTAGCTGTGGCCCGCGGCTCCGCCATTGTGGATGTTGGATATCGCATATTGCTGTAAATTTTGGCATAGAGTCGAGCGTTGAGGGCCTAATAGATACTCTACTCATCTCTCTATCTGACTCTTTACTCGACTCTCTACTCGGCTATCCACTACATCCTTCAATTGTCTGTCTACTCGACTCTTTACTCAACTCTGTATTTAACTCTGTATTGGACTCTCTATTCGATTCTCTATTTGAAATTCAAGTTCTTTATTTCTCAAAATTGTGCAAGGTGATTACATCTTTTTGACGTCAAATACACTTAAAGCTAAGTTTACCACTACTTCCTAGGCGCTATTGGAGAAGACACGGACTACCAAACTCTACTGCATCATTTTCGAGACGTCTTTTAGATTTCGAAAGCGATTTTTGAAACTAAATATTAACGAATGTGTATTTGTCTAAGCAAGATAATTAAAATGAATATAACAATAAACTTGCCTGTCTACTCGCCACTCTACTCAACCTCCTAACTTGCATCTTTACTCCTATCTTTACCCTTTCCTTGGCCCTTCCCCGTTATCTCTCTTTTCTACTACACTATATCCTTCCCCAAGGCTCTAATCAGTCTATGTATTTCATCAGGATTTATTCAATGATGAATTTTCATTCAGGAGGAGGTTCGCAATTCGATCGATATGTTTTTATTTAGGTTTGTTACGTGAACGGAATTTTATTATTCTTGTGGTGTCTGATAGGGTATACCTACTTTCAGCGAGGTCCCATATCGAAGTAGCCCGGATGTGAAGCTGAGATACAGGAGATATTGAGGGAAGCCTTACAGTTAAATGCGCCTACCTTGTATGTGTCAGCAATCATGTCACTTTCTTTTCAAATCACAGTATAGTGAACATTATTAACGTATGTTTTAATGAACATAATATGTTATATTGTCATGAACGCCTTTGTAAGAAACAACGGCTTTCATAAAAACGCAGTGGCTTTTATCAGCTTTAAGTACGTTCGTGTTCTGAATGACTCTAGTATGGAGTATATTCCCCAGTAGAATAGAATAGAATAGAAATCAGTTTATTCAGTACATCATCATACACTGTAACAACATTCCTGCTTGTAAGAATATTTAAGTTTATATGACTACAATTACAAACATTAAGCAAACAAAACTTAAATATCAAAAATATGTGCAGACGGATATACCGAAAAGGTCACCAGCTCAGCATGTGCTGGGTATGTAAATACCACAGCGCTGGTATTCTGCTGGCACCCGCTGGCATACGGACGGGGGTACCCGATCAAAGAAAAACAATAAGAAAAACGATAAATCGTTGGCAAAGGGTAAAAATTTTCAAAATAGAAGCCAGTCGAAGATAGTTCTTGCCTCTATGTATCGAATATAAACATCCCTAGCATCTCAGCAAAAGTAAGCCTGCAGGCATGAAGTTATAGGGACCTATCGCCGCTACCATATATGAATACGTGTACCAAAATTTTTCAAAACTTCACTAAATGCAAAATAGCTGATGAACCGTTGTATGTAAAAACG
The DNA here is from genome assembly GCA_949126895.1 of Eilema caniola. NCBI lineage: Eukaryota > Metazoa > Arthropoda > Insecta > Lepidoptera > Erebidae > Eilema > Eilema caniola. The sequence goes on along the minus strand of OX421469.1, from coordinate 3,941,007 downwards.
AAGATTGTTAAGATAGTTAGACCACTCTGGATACCTATAACTATTTGAGTACGCTGACAACCAATATAAAATTGAAATTTTGGTATTTGGATTATTTTGAGTACTTTTGTTACCAACATTTTAATGACGCTGACTGTACGAACGTGCTGGCTTTTTTTTGCTTGATTTGGCGGGGGCACTGCCATGCTCCCAAATACAAGGTTTCTTTTAAAGAATACTGGTAACTTAGGCTAAACATAAAATCTACTGTAAATGAAAACTTCGATTGATTACGATACGGGTAACATTAGTTTTTCAATCACACCAGAATGATAGAATGAATCTAAATGAAATTAAACAGATAGATTTAGTCTAAAATTGCTATTTGCATAAATTTCTTTTAACCCTGGGAATATATTCAACTCAGACTAAAAGACGAAAATGGATTAGTATTTTATGTGAGCGAATACACGAACAAACGTTAATACATGAATGTGCTGAGAATGAAGGAGCGCGCGTCATCAAAGACATGAAAATTGAGGTTGGCAATAAAGAATGTGGGTCCTGAGGTATTTCAATCATGTTGACTATTAGTCTTAACGTTATCCAGGCTTTTGTGTTTCGAGAGTACGCCCTTGTAATATCTGAAGTCCAGGTATTCTATCTACCCTTTTTAACTGACTTCAAAAAGGAGGATGTTTTCGAGTCGATTGGTATTTTTACTTTGAATTTATTTTGAACTCTGTGTTTTTTTACAAAAATATTTGTTATTACCACGGCGGAAAGAAGTCTGTCCCTACATGGCAATTACCTATTTGACAAATATAACCTACAATTGACAATTTATTAAGTTCGTTTTTAATTCTATTTTGCCAGTAGTTCCTTTTAACAATTGACAAATTGAGGCTACAATCATTCGCACCCGGCTGAAATTTAGTAGGTTTGTTCAAAACACTTTCATAAATGAAATATAAAAAGTCCTCATCGATCCGATACCTGGATTTTTTTATTCTGGATCAAAGTTCACAAAAATTGGTATATCGTGATTTTCAGCAAAACGGTAAGTTTTATCATAAAACTGTTTGAGAGAAAAGGAAAAGTTCGAATACCGTTAATATGCAGCTACCCGTAATGATCTTCATAATTATTAACGGATTTCGGCTTTTTCCTTTTATTTGTGCTAGAAGGTATTGCTTCTTCACAAATTTCATGATTCTAGCACAACAGGAACTTCCCTGAAGTCAAAGTTATAATTTAACGCAATCAAAGTATAATGCCGTTTACGTAGCGCAAGCTTGCACCTCAATTAAGTTTCGTACGTAACCCTTGCATGAGCCCGACTCACTCTTTCTCGTCTTTGATGACTGAGTTTCATAGATAATTACATGGTCATTAACTTTCTCTCAGATAGTTTCATGATAAAGCTTACCGGTTTACTTAAAATCGCGAAAAACTCGTTTTGATAACCTTTGATCCCGATTAAAAAAAAACAGGTATTAGATCGATGAAGACTTTCAAGAGTTCGTTTATAATGGTGTTTTAAATAATCTTGTCAACTTTCAGCCGACTACGAATTTTTGTAACCTCAGATTTTATCTTGACCGGAGTATTAAAATTAATACTTTTTGTGAGGTAAATTGTAATTATCTATATATGCATGTTCGTCAAATATTTTAAGCAATAACAAACACAAATAGCCATGTGAAGTGCCACAATTATATTATATCACAGACACGTGCCAGCGATTAAAGGCTAATACAAACGTACTAAGCAATTTCGTTTGACCTTTGCCTTGGTAATGAGCGAATATTAAAATTGTTGAATAATTAGTTATTTCGTTTAGAATCACGCAATAGTTTGGTATTTTATTTTTAATAAGTAATGTGTTACAATAAATTGCAATTTTCATTTTTAAATAATATGTCAAATAAGATGCTAAATTAATACATTTGAATATTTGGTCCGGACAATCAACTTATATTTACGTCCCCTCGCCCAAACGTGCCCATCAGGCTGGCAGCGTTTCCCCTCTATATGGCCATGGAAACATATTACATATTGGCCAGAGCGCAGTCGGCACCCCAAATCGGCCAAGAATCTGTTGGCCTCAAGTTCCCATGGACCCACCGTCTAAACCGCGAACGTTAAGTAATGCTATATTGTTAGTTTTATTTTTTACTAGAATTTCGCCCGCTGCTGACTTTTGGTCATATCTCCTGTTCTACTCAATCGATTTCGATCAAATAATCGTAAAACCCCATCAAGACACCTACTGCAATAGACGAGATATATAGGCATTCCGATCGAGCCTGGAAGGTTAGATAGTAATCGCTTTCATAAAAGCCATATAGACCAAGAAGGGGACCCTGGATATGAGGACCCTGGAGTCGAGCCTTGAATGCAAAAGTCAATCTCATTAATTAATCAGTGCTCGCACTGTGACCTAGGAGGTAGGAGACGATGGTGTTTCCGTCCAATTGAGCAGTCCGACTGGGGAAGTACCGCCGCCGTACAGAATACCGCGACCATAATAACCTCGTGTTGTGGTCCCGGCAGCTCACTGGAGAGTTTTTGTGCTGTCAGTGGACATACCAAAGGATATTCCTGCTTTGTCTTCTACACTGACGGCACAGAAACGCTCTGTGTTTACAGGGTCGGCAGCACGAGTGTGACTTCCATGGTGATACACACGTTCATAGGCACGGTAACCACTTTCTATCAGGTGGACCGTATGCTTGCCTGCCACCATTACCACTATGCTTGTAGCATATTGCTGGTGGAGTAAAATAGAGCCACCCCATCTCTTCCCGTGAGTTTCGTAGAAGGCACCTACTGGTAAAGGCTGTTTACCATCTGTTAGTAAATATAGAGCCCATGAACAAGTGGCAGCTTGACGGTAATAGGCTTGCATCCCATTACGTGGGACCGAAAATCGTAGTTGGTGACAAATGAGTGTTGATACTTGTAGAATATACTGCTTCCGGGCTGATTGGCCGTGGTCGATGTGAAACTTGCGTTCCAGACGTTTCGTCGATCACTGCGGTCGAATTTGCAGGCTTGCTTAATGTGTGTAGTTAATTTTATTAAAGAGAAAGGCGTAAATTCATGTATATATTTAGATCTGTTTACGTCTGTAGTTCATTATATACTTACGAGTAATTGTTATGTATGTAGACAAAAGTAGATAACATCGTATTAGGTAAGTAGAAAGTGCTCATTGAATTTATTAATATTATGTAAACTGAATTAGTCTACTTGAAATAAAAACACTTTTTATCAGATTCTATCGCGATTAGTTTGGTATTATTTACATTTAGCCCGTCGTTTCAGCTAATTTTTAGAAGCCAGGGTCGCCGGTCGACTACTCCAGGAGACATGAAAGTTGTAAAAAAAAATTTTCACTAAAACTTATCAAGTAGGTTATTTAAATTTCAAATTAGAAGAAGAAGAATATAAATATATAAATTTGATAACTAAAAAGGATAAAATAAAAGTAATTTTTTAAAATGAAAAACCCATCTGTTACCTATTCGTAAATCATAAACAGGATAAAAATAAATGGGTACCGCCTGCTATCAAACGTGTTTCAATCTTTTTAGCATCATTCGGGCTTATTATTTTTAATAATCAGTTCTTATGAATAATCATCATTACGGTGTTAGTCCCAGTTGCATCTAAAGCTTACACTTTGAGTTAAGGTCTCCTCTCTATTTTGATTTGGTTCGATTAGACTAGATTGCAAAAATCTTAACACTACACTAACAAAATATTACATGTACGGAAAGCATAAGAAATATTCAGAAATGGCGGCTTCTTACAAGACAACTGTTGGTTGGTTTATCTTGGCTTTTGCGAGAGCAGCTGTCGTTCAACTCCGGGAGGTAAGTCTACACCAGAGCCTCGTTTCTCAATCAGCAGCCCTGTAGCCTTGCAGGTGACGTGATCTTGGGGTGCATTCTGATATTTTTATGATTCAATTACTATTTTATCAATATATTACCATGTCGTCTTGAGGATATCCCGTAAGAGGGTTTCTCTTCGTAACCGTTGTATGCTGCATCATAATGGTACCTACATCGATATAGTTTACTGACGTATCTAGAACCCCATTTCCAACCTGACCTGGAACTCCTTGTCAGCTCACGTGTTTCCTTCTTCCTGCAGTTCCGGGTCCTTTAAGTGGGGCGTGAAAATGCATCTGATGAAGCCGTCAAGCTGAGTGCCACCATTGTTAACATGGTACGTGTTTGTAATGGTGACCCTCTTTCCTGAGATTTTGCCTACAGCTTACCATCACAAAATGTACTCTTAATCGGCAGTACGCATTTGGTGGGTTTAGTACGGGGTGCTACCAACGCGGAGGAGCTCAAACCCACCAATTACTTATCAATCTAACCCACAAATTCTACACCACAAATTGAGGTCCAGGCAAGGTTCATCTTAGTGAATACTGATAATAACATTCAAGTTTCTAAGTAACCAAACTCCCCCCTTGTAAACATCCAATTCGGGCTAAAGTTGCGAGATTTGCAACACTCTTGAGATATTAACTTGTTAGCTAAGAGGGGATAGCTAGTTAAAGACGCTCACAAGGTCTCAAAGGAATCAGGGTAGGTGTGTTGTGTGTTGTCATGCGCAAAAAGCTCGCTGTGTATTTTCAACTGACTTCAAAAGAGGGAGGTTTCATAAACCCACTTCAAAATGAAAGGAGGAGGTTCTGAATTTAACCGCTTTTGTTGTAAAGGGGATACTTCAAGGGCAGTCCCATAACGAGGGATTCAGACTTTGTTGCTAGGATCCTGGGGAAATCGTGGGAGGTAATAATTATTATAATTAGGCCACAATAGTAGATCTTATAGTATCACATAGATTAGATTATGATTTTACCTATGTATCATTAATTTAACTGAATTAAATTAAAACAAAACTTGCAAAACGTAAAAAACATGTTTGTGAAATAAATTGTCCCATTGCATTTTTTTTAGTTTATTTATAAACATTTTAATTTACCTAATCTAATTGCTTATAAGACTTTTTTTCATTAAACCGGTTCTTTCTTTGGACCAGGTAAGTATTTGCGAAAATATTTACCTAACTTTGAAATTAAACCGATTCTTGAAAACCAGCGCTTTTGACTCCGCTAGTAACCCCCGCGACTACCAGTGACGTACGAGTCGCGGTGTATTAAGGACGAATGCAAAAGTGTTTTTGATGGTCTAAGTCTACAAATTCCTCGGACTAATTTCTCATATATGTCCTGGAAATCTCATTATTATTATTTATTTTTGGTGATAAGCTAACATAAATTTATCTAATAAGACGCTTGTGTATACAGATTTATTTAATTTCGAAACTAGGGAAAGTTGCCATCAGTGGACCGTTGTCAGATTCTTTATTTGGACTGGTTCAATCATAGCAATATATACAATTACCACTATTATTTCTATATTTATTTAATTATTAAGAAATTAAACATATATTCAATTTTTTAAGCATGTCTACGAATGAAACGATGCGAGTATGAAGCTTGCATTGACGGGCTTAAATAATTAGACTAGCAGACTAGTATGGTGTACCAACAGCCAAAAAACCGAAAATCACATGGTGACAAAAACCATAAACAATTGAATAAATCTTTATTTACAAGCGTCTTAGTAAATAAATCTATCTAATAAGACACTTGTGTAAAAAAATTGATGTTAGAAGTTCGCCAAAAGTTATTAATAATAATGAGTTTCATAGTGCTTACGTGAGAAATAGTTTCGAGGAATATTTAGATTCAGAGTAGTAAAAACACTCTGAGAATGATAGATTATGTTAAAGAGCAAAGACTAAACGTATACCTACAAATAATAAAAGCAGCTTAGGTACAATTTGAACATTGTTATATTCTTACTAGCTGTCACCCGCGGCTCCACCCGCGTGGATGTCGGTTATCGCGAATCGGACTATAATTTGAGATTTAAACTATCCTATCTCTCAAGTTGGATCGAACTGCACATGGTGTGCGAATTTTATTATAATCGGTTAAGTGGTTTAGGAATCCATTGAGGACAAACATTGTGACACGAGATTTATATAATATTAAGATGGTAAAATCTAATCTTTTTATTTCTCCTTCATTGGACCGAAAGGTGAATTTCATCGAAGTCCAATCATGGCAACTCTAATTTCCAATGAACGTGACCATGGTCCGAAGAATGCAACTACTTCGTAGTCACGTTTTATACTATTTCTTTTTATGGGTTAATTATTGTTACCTGTTACAAGTATGATTTGAAATACAATATAAACCTACATTATAAATAAAGAATTCCTAAAACATGTTAGATATTTTTCAATTTAGATCCGTTCAAACTTAAGTGGTCCAGTCATCGCAACCTGACACTTATTATTAAAACTTCACATAAAACACGTCACACTACTTTTGGCATTTAATTCCCTCCTTTTAATAATATTTTGTTTTATTATTAGGGGTTAAAGTATGAAATTGCCGATTTGTACTGACAAATAGAAATTCGTTTTTTTTTTAAATTTAACGTATTTATTTAATCAAAATAATTACCATTATTATCAATATATTGCTGCCATCTAGTAGGAAGGTCATTTATGCCTTTGCGATAGAACTCTGGTGATCTAGATTCGACAAACTGTGTGAAAGCATTTTGTACTGCCTCCTGAGAAGAAAACTTTTTATCACATAGAAAATTTTCCAAATCACGAAAAAAATGGTAGTCTGTTGGAGCAAGGTCTGGCGAATACGGAGGGTGACGGATAGTTTCTAATTGCAGTTCCTGTAGAGTTAAAACGGTTTCTCGTGCTGTATGAGGTCTCGCGTTATCATGGAGCAATAATGGTGAAGATCGATTCATGAGTCGGGGCTGTTTCACTGCTAGTTTTGCTATCATTGTTCGGAGTTCGGCACAGTAAACATCTGCCGTTATTGCTTGACCAGATCGTAGAAAGCTATAGTGAATAACACCATGCTGAGTAACCAAACAGTTATCATTACCTTTTTATTGGTAAGCTTTGCTTTAAGACACTGTTGTGGCGTTTCACCTGGGGTCAGCCATTGCATTTTTCGCTTACGGTTATCGTAAAGAATCCACTTTTCATCACATGTCACAATTCGATCCAATATTCCTTCATTTCTGTATTGATTCAACAAGGCAACACAAGTTTCAACACGCATTTCTTTCTGCAGATCAGTCAAATCATGAGGTACCCATTTTTCACATTTTTTTATTTTATTGATTTGACGCAAATGAGTCAATATTGTTGGTAAGGTAACGTTAAACCATGCAGCTAATTCCTGGGTAGTTTGGCTCGGATCGGCTTCCACCATGTCTTTCAATTCATTGTTATTCACCTGTGTAGACGGCCTTCCTCTTGGTTCGTTCTTCAAATCAAAGTTTCCATCACGAAAGCGTTTTAACCAAAATCGCACGGTGCGTTCATTAGCAGTCCCCTCTCCAAACGCAACATTGATATTGCGAGCTGTTTCTGCCGCGTTAGTTCCGCATCGGAACTCGTATTCAAAAATCACTCGAATTTTCGAAGTATCCATCTTTCTTGTCTAAGCTGAATAAAAAAAACAACTGAAAGTCGATAATCGAATGTTGCACATTTTTAAATGAAGAACTACATAGGTACCATGTGGAAAAAGTTTCACTCAAAAATCTCAAACCATGAAGGTTCTATGTCAATTCGAATTACCTATTACAATGAAACGGCAATTTCATACTTTAACCCCTATTATTTCATCTACTTACAACATTAGATCATTGAGTCAATTCCACTTTGTCAAAATCAATCCAGCTAATTCGAAGACATTCCAATATATTTTTTTAAATAGCCATTTTTTAATATATATATGCAAAATCTAATCAAAAACAAAAATCAAACATACGGTAAAAAACCAATATACGTAACATTGGCTAAAAAACACGCCTATTATACTTAGGTATTGTGTAGGTATATGTCACAGTCCACTAACTTAACCAGCAATTTATTTAACAGCCTTCCTGTTGGCGAAAGCTTTCCCCTCGCTATTAGGGTATTAAATGAAAGTTACTCCGGATTTCTCAATGCAGGAACTTTGAATTGTGAATTTCATTTCAGATACAAATCTCTCGTTTTTCAGTTCCACTGCAGTCGATTAAAAGTGATGTAGCTTTTAAATATAGTCTGGGTATAATAATAACTATAAGAAAACTTAAATAAATATTATTTATAATGAAATTTCCGTAAGAGTTCCGTTGGAAATCTTTGTATAAACATTGCATAGTGACCGTGAAGGCTCTCGGATGTGTATGTTTGGTACATAATGCGCGTAATGCTCTCAAGATATTTGTTCCGCTTCTGAGCGTGCGGTATATAATTTTATTAGGCTTTCCAACATAATAGTTAACTGTATTACGTAATATATCATCATTGTTATATGTAGTGATAATGTTTATAATCATAGTTTTATATTATGAGAAAGTTTATACGAGTACTTTAGCAATTAAAATACGCCTAATTTTCATCATACACAGCACGTTATAATTGTAACATATTTACAAAGATAGTGTCTATCTCCTATCTATATATTAATTATATTATATTCATACAAATCAAACATGAACACACACACACACACACACCGACAAGGTTGTTGATTTTACTTTTGTCCCTATCTATGTCGGTTTGTCAGTTCCGGTCTCGAGGGCTCATTTCTTAAAAGATTTTCACCAAACTTAGCACACATGTTCTGTGATCTAAAACACAACTTTTATCGAGAACTTTTTTGATAGGAGGGAAAATGGAGGAGAAAAAGGGGGGAAGTTTACTGTCGCTTTATTTATGACCAGATTTTGATGATTTTTGTTTTATACATCAATTTTTTTATACCAGATAAGTGTACCAGAAAATGTGGCAAAGTGGAGTGCTCACGAGGTATACTGTTCACAGAACAAGTATTGTTAGATATATTTTCAGTCACATTACCAGTCAGCCAGTTCAGTCATATTACTCATGATAAGTAGAATGCCCGGTTTGCATTATTCCAGTCAGTAATCAAGCGAATCAACTAGATTAGTGTGTTAAACAATCGACTGGATTGGAATCACTTACTGGAATGGGCATGTTCCAGTGATGGTTAACATTATCCCAGTAGCATTCCAGTACTGGATTCACTCGCTGGACTGGAATGCTTCTAAAATAATGAAATAGGCAATAATCAAAATTTGGAGCGAGTCAAATATATTGCTGTGAACCACGGATCATAATAATGTTCTTAAGACAGTCAACTTTTATTGAGAATTGGCCTACTCAACAATCGTCACACCAACATCATCCACAGCACCTTATTACACCTGGCCTAGCGAAAAATTATCATAAAATAACTTTCTAAATGTGAACCTGAAATAAAATAAATACACGCATACTGTACTCGTATGTTTTGTTACAGGGTGTGTGTTTTATGTGCACATATACTTTATTACAGTGTGTGTATTTTATTATTTTAATAAAAGATGAAGGTCATGGTGGTCCGCAATTTTTTTTAATTTAATCTTATCATATCTTCGGACCATTTTTAAAAAGGATTCCGTTTCCGTAAAGTGTTTTTATTTATTTCCGTGCACCTTCAAACTGTGTATTTATTTTTTATTTTAAACATTATTTTTATTTTATTTTAATATAATTCTTCGTCACGGTCGAATGATGCTCAGGTCACAGAGATCCTTGAGCAAAAACTGGAGCAAGGCATCACATTTGACCTAAAAATCGTTAGACGTCATAGGCTCGATTTGAAAAAGTGGTGGATAAAATGTATGAATTGGATTCCTAACCGACACTATGTCGGTAATAACATGTCATAAAATAAACTAGTAGTTTTCCCGCTGCTGAATCGCACTGAATGCAGTCCCGTAACCACAGAAATATATTAAGATAGAACGGCCATGTGAGCTGGTAACGACGACACTTACTCGGTACTGTTAGGGCTATCTTGTATTAAGATCGTTACAAATACCGTGAATCATAATGCCATATTGTGCTGTGGGCGGCCAGCGCCTCCTTCTGCGAGCAGGTCATGCTCGCGAAGGAGACAGCAGAGCGGGCGCGGCGCGATGAGCGAGAAAGGCTCGCTGACATCGCTGCATGCGCCCGAAGGCGGCTCGGGCGTCGGAGGGCGCAGACTGACCTCCGCCCCCCATGAGCGCGGGCCTGAGGGTGACGGGTGGAGCCGCCTGTCACCCTAGCTAATTAGCTAGAAGCAGGCCACGGCGGCGGCGCGCATCGTAGGACGATGCGCGCCGGGGTTGAGTCGGGGACCGCGTGGTCCCTCCCTTCCCGAGGAGGGCCAGACCGAGAGGGATGGCCCTGGGTCAGCCGGGGTGCGAGGGATATGTCGCATGACAACCTCACCTTCGGCCTAGCACTACGACCCAGACACGGCGTGCGGTTTAGTCGGTTCGAGTCCGACATAACCTGCCCCTCCGGCTCCGGAGGGGTGGGTATCCGTGGGGATTTCCCGCACGTAAAAAAAAAAAAGCCATATTGTGCTATTTCTAACTGTAGAATAAAAATGGAGAGGTAAATTTGAAAAATAAAGGTATTTCTTATCTCTCGTGAGTATTCTCGTGAGTAGCGTCGATAGCTTAGTGGTTAAGAAGTCGGCCTCACGATCGAGAGGTCCCGGGTTCGAATCCTGGCCATTACACTACCGACGTGAACCCACTCCTAGCACAAGCAATTTAGCTTAGTTGGAGGGGTTAGAGGGAATATTAGTAATTTCGATAATTTCGGTTGCAAACTACTTTAAAAAAAATACAGTGAAACAGTCGTCACGCGCAACATGTAGGTGAACACTGCATGTAGCCGTTCTATTCTAATACATTTCTATGCCCGCGACCTACAGAAATTTATTCCCGAGATGAAAATGACCTGACTTCCGACTAAAATCTATCTCTAAAAAAGATTTTCTACGTTTATTCAGTTACTATTGCGGGAAAAAGTAAAAAAATATTTGCATCACTGATTGCATTTCAGATTCATCCTCCTAAACATTTATAATATAAGTGGGTGCTAGGATACACTTTAGAAAACCTTAGTATTATTAATTCATCAATAGGCTCATAATTTTTATTTTTATTTCCCCCTCTTAGACCGGATGGTCTAATTACCTTTTTTGACCTACGAATAATAATGTAGGTATTATTATCGCGGCTTTTTTATTACTATCCTTGATTTATGTTGGAGTTTTGCGATTTTTATACCTAAATTCTTATTTATCCTGCTAATATTATAAGCTACCTGATACCCCTCGTATAATTTTTGTCCTATTTTCTCAACACATGGGAGCTTCATTTTTTTTTTATCACGGTGAACGAAATACTAGATAGATAATAGTTATTTGACGAGAGTATGTCGTAAATATTATGATATAAGTTCAGCCAGAATGTACCTACCTGCTGAAATTTGATTTATTGAGTTTTTGATACGGTAACCACTATGAACTTATTACATTAAAATGCTTTTTAGAATAATAATCATCATCATCATCATCAGGCTATATTAGTCCACTGCTGGACATAGCCCTCCCCCAATGAGCGCCATAGCGCCCTGTCTTCAGCTTGCCGCATCCAGCATCTACCTGCAGTCTTTCTTAAATCGTCATCCCACCTGGTCGGAGGGCGTCCTACACTACGCTTGCTGAGTCGCGGTCTCCAATCAAGAACACGTTTACCCCAACGGTAGTCGGTTCTTCGCGAGATGTGGCCAGCCCACTGCCACTTCAGCTTGCTGATTCTTTGAGCTATGTCGATAACTTTGGTTCTCTGTCGGATGTATTCGTTGCGGATTCTATCCTTCAGAGAAACTCCGAGCATAGCTCTCTCTATAGCTCGCTGAGCGACTTTAAACTGTGTTATTTAAACTGAATAATAATCACGTAGCTGTTATTTGCAAAATCAATTGTTAATGTTAGAGAAGAAATGAGATGGATTAAAGTTTTAATCGGATTAATAAATTTGAAATCTTCAGAAAAAATTTAGGCAGGAGAATTTATTACGCCTGCCAATTGGAATCTTGAAGTTCCATGTAAATTAATTTCAAATGGAACATCTGCAATAATAAATTTTATTAATATTATAAAATAATCGCATTTTCTGTAGCTGTACTGCAATTGTCCTGTTCTGTCTGTCGCAGTGGACGGCCACATATTTGGCCTCTCCCAATGTGATCCTCTACTTTTACTTCCAGACAATTTGGTCTAGTATTTTGTAGTGTGTTTATCTCTTTTACTCAGATTTGATGTGGAAATAATCAACATTTCTGTCTAGCACCTGCCTTAGCTGACAACCATTCTTTTCAAACCTGAAAGTTGAAGCTGAAAGTTTGTCAGCGTATGCTCCCAACACAGGTAAGAACGACGGCTCATTACATTCGGGGATGCGTTGGCAAACTTTCAGCTTTTATAAAATGACAAAGGTCTGGCGTTCACGGGCTCTTAGTCCATTATAAATGTGAAAGTTTCAAAGACATTTGGTATATCCAGACATGTTATATCTTTAGACATTTGAATGGTGTAAGAGCGTTTTCACACTCATCCGATATCCGACATCCGATATCCGACATCCGATATCCTATATCCGATCTCCGATATCTGACGTCCGATATCCGATATCCGACATCCGATATCACACTACTGTTTTGGCTCTGATAACCGATATCGGGCCGGACAATGTGAAAGAAAGATACATATCTAATACATTTGACTTCCTCCGATATTGGATGTCGGATATCGGATATCGAATGTCGGAAATCGGATGTCGGATATCGGATGTCGGATATCGGATGTCGGATGTCGGATGTCGGATATCGGATGTCGGATGTCGGATATCGGATATCGGATGAGTGTGAAAACGCTCTTACGTTGATAGTCAATCACGCTCTTTTTACTGAACAAGGTATGTACAAGGATAGATCATAGTCAAGAATAACACAAAATACTGTTTATCCGGGGAAGAGCTTCTCATGGGTTGCAGGAAAATTCCACGTGAGCTAGTAGATAATAATTATGCAAATAAGCAACATTACTGTAGTTAACACGTCAATATTTTTATATCGAATTTTTGTAAAACGAGCAGGCAGCTTACATTAGATGATGTTATTATTAAACCGATAGCAGTGAAAGTGGATAATTACCCTCAAATATGTTGTTACGCTACGTTATACTGTATTACGGATGCGGCAGATTGGAATATCAAAACACGATTGGAGTAAAAGTGACATACATACAACTTTAAATATATTGTGTCGTCCGTTAGTCTTTCGAACAACCGGTTTGGCTCACAATCAGATGCATCATTTCATTATTTATTAAATTATTGGTTTGGATTTCATAATTATTTAAATCAAAATGTGTTGATTATTACTTAATCTTTAAATATTGAATAATAAATGCCATAATAAAGGCGTTAGAGCCGCAAAAGAAGAAATTATGAATACACGGTGATTTTTTTTGTGTTTTATGCGTAAACCGATTTAGAATTATATCAGGTTTATATTTCGCAATATCCTAAAATTTTACGAAGACCTAAGTGTTTTTATCCGCCTTCTAGTCCCTTAGTCAAAATCAAAGAGTTATTATTCAATCTAAAACAATATTGTTGTTTCTTATTGACGTCAATAATAAATTCTACTTAACTTAAGTGTCCACCGCTTCCACGCTGGTGGAGAAGAAACAAACGCAACAAATTCCACCGCATACGTAACAAAATTTAGTTAGGTTATATTTACGTTGATTTCAGGCCCTCGATTCTGCTAAAGCCAAATCAATTGTCATACCACAGACACTGCAATAAATGGCATTAAATTTTAGACTTTAATCCTATAAACTTAAGGTCCAAAATTAAATGAAGAGTGTCACATTTCACTTTTTCATTCACTCTACAAAAAGCCATTTAATATTAGACTTTAATTCCATGACTTTAAAGTTTAAAATTAAATGAGTAATTTTTGCATTGTCTGTGGTATGACAATGGTTTTACTTTAGTAGAATCGAGGCCCAGATAGCGCCGTGTGGAATATTCTTATTTTTTTTATTTGTAGCTGATTGCTGATTGATAATAACAATACTGGATTGCCATATTATTAACTATCTAACCCTTCCCTTACAGAATCCAGTTGTTAAGCATTTTATGCCAGTAATCACTTATTTTATTATGTACAGTAATCTGGTCAGAGATAACAATAAATCACTGGCGTAACGTTTTAATATGCAAGTGACCTACTAGCATTATCAAAAATACGTTAAGTGACTTGTAACATTATAATTAAATGTAATCTTCATAAAGAATTAAAAAATAATAATAATAAACTTCTTATGTGCATATTATATTAATGTAAGCATGTCTTTTAATTATCTTACTCTTATTTTCTTTTTACTATTTTATTCTCTTTTTTCGGTAAACTTAAAATTAAGATAAATAATATTAAAGATAAGAAAATGTAGGCTTTATAAAAAGAGGTAAGCCCAAGATAAGATGGATGAATTGCGTGAATGATATATGACAGGGATGAGAGTGAATGAGGAAACGACAGACAATATCTAAACGGGATGATTGGAGGAGAGTAACATGTTGTGCTGTCGCCAAATAATTGGGATAATGGCAGGAAGATGATGATGGAATATTTTTTTTTTAATAACCATAGGTCTGACCATTCTTTTTTTTCTTTTCCTGCATTTATCTTCTACTTAACTGTATAAGCTTAAATTACAACAAAAGATCCGAATGTTTGTATACTACTTTAAGTGTACAAAAAAACTTTAAAAATCGTGAGACTACTTTCCCAAAAAAAAATTGACTTCATAAATTACCTAGAAAACGAAAAAATGTTATGACACGATTTGCCATTGGAAGTAATGAGGTTGTGCAAGAGCAACCATTGCGGAAAATGTAAGTTCCACCCCTATTCGTGAAGGTAAGGAATTAAGGTCGGATGGCCGGCAAACAATCGTGCGCAGTCGTGTTTCGTTTGAGCGGCGCAACGGCTGCATCGTTCAGCCGAATCGGTTGTGTCTTGTGTGTCAATTTATTTGGAGCTTATTTATTATATTAAGGAAATATTAAAAACGGTGAGAATATATTCCTTTTTGTTAATTTGATAGTATATTGTATAATTAATAATTATAAAATAGATATTATTAATTATATTTAAATGGAATTAATAATAATAAATAAATTGCTTAATATTTTCATATTATTATAATGTTATACAAATTGATCGGTAATAAAAAGACTTGTTTTCAATTAAATATGACCCCAAATAAAACTATATATATACATATGCGATTATCTTTCCAGGATATGCAGGGCTTTTCTATTTATATAGTAAAAAAATAAATTGAAAGAACAATAAAATATATTAACAAGAGTTCTTTACTAAATTTATAGTAGCATAATAATGCAAAATCGTTTATTTTTGTATTAAATACTTAGTTTATACATTGTTTTAATTTATTCACATTATGACATTAATTTTGAAACTGTTAATTATTCAAGACTCTTCTCTACAGCGATATTGACTTGTTGATACGTTTTCAGTACCTAGTGCCCAGCTGAAGTGGTTCTCATAGCTATAACCCGATCTATGACCCACTTAGGCAATAAGTATAATTTATAACGTGTTTCACAACATATTTTTAACTTAGTTCTTTTATTTAAAATATTTGTAAATAGTACTTTTTCTAATGTAGTTTTTAACAGCATTGATTTATGACATAAAAGTTCAGATAGCTATTATAGTTCACAAAATGATTCCGTTTTCTGCTAGTTTATAGTCTGTTTTAAGTTTTAACGTGAATATAATATGAATGAACCAATGGTATTGAAATTAATAATTAAATAAAATAATAGTAATATTGAAATCAACAATAATGTTGCATAATGCAAATTTAAAACTTTTATAAAATATTAACTTACCTTAGTATGAAGGAGTATGAATATTTCTTTACTAGAAAATGAAACAATTTGCCTTAAAGTTGTTGCTGTAGATGACGGCAATCGCGACCACACAAAACCTATGTCCTTTCTCTCTATTCCAAATTTCATCAAGATCGGTTCAGTGGTTAAGGCGTGAAAGACGGACAAACAAACAGACACACACAAAAACATTTTCCCATTTATAATATTAAATTAAATTAATTTTTAATTAATTAAAAATGATAAGCTATGTTCCAGATGAGTACAAGCATAGCAAAACTATTATAATACCAACGGGAACCAATTTTTAATACAAGTGATTTAGGTTTACTGGAGGGATTGTAAAGAAGTTGGTTAGTATATAAGTAAAGAAGTTGTAAAGAAGTTAAAACAAGTTGGTTAGTAACATTCTTTAAAAAAGCTATATTTTTATATTACTACTACTATTTATTAATCAATTAACCTATTGTAATCCATAGCTGACCATAGAGCTCTCCCAATGACCGCCATAACTACCGATACTACGCCTTTCGCATTCACTCTATACCAGCCACATTTTCAGGCCATCAGTCCATGTGCCTAGGGGACATCCTACCTTCCATTTGCTTTCTCGTGATGTCCGCTCTAGGACCCACTTTTACATACTAATTATATAATTAATTACCTTTCTTTTCAACTTAAGCACATTGCTAACTACCAGACGAGTGAAAGTGATAATAAAATATCTTCACATGTTATAATATTGATATTGGAAGCATGTGAAGGCCTAACTGAGATGTTACACTTAGGTGCCAAAATATACAAGCAGTTTTCGCACAGTAAATCGTACTAGTTCAAACGAAATATTGTATCATCATCATATTTGTACTGTCCCTGGTCGCATCTGAAGCTTTCACTTTGGAGCCTGGAATACGATTCAGATTGTTTAGTATATTTTCGCTGTTTGGAGCGATTGCTTTCTAACTTCAAGCCCCAAGAGGACACC
Organism: Eilema caniola; assembly: GCA_949126895.1. NCBI lineage: Eukaryota > Metazoa > Arthropoda > Insecta > Lepidoptera > Erebidae > Eilema > Eilema caniola. The sequence goes on along the minus strand of OX421469.1, from coordinate 3,924,072 downwards.
TTCCAAGAGAACCTTATGTTAAGAGCACAGGGTTTTAGGCAGCAGTCGCTCCCATAAAAAGTCAAGATTAACGAATAAAATCAAGTTTTAAGTGCAATCGGAATTGAAGCTGGATGAAGAAGTAGGCAGTTTAACTATCACTGATAACTTCTCTTTTTCTGATAATATTATCATTACAACAGCCAATAGGGGCAACATAATCGCTCTAGCGACAAAACCCTTTCACTAAAGAATAAAAAATAAAATTAAAAATATAACAGCAATGGCGATACGAGCCCCAAATTACCCCTTAGTAAAAATAATCTGGGAGCTAGACAGTGCCACCGTCAAGACAAGAGAGACGAGAGAACCCTTACAAATTTGGTCTAAACAATACTAGCTAGTTTAAATTCCCAGGAGATGATTTCAGTAAAGTACAAATCGTGCCAAGTTTCAAATGTACGACTTTTATTTGGTTAATTTGTATGCAGTAGGAGTGGGAGCAAAATCTATTCCAGTAAAATGTCTCAATAACCTACTTAAAAATCTTGGCCTATCGAGAGCTACAATAAGCTCATTACTAGGACGAATATCTAAAGTCGCACTAGTAGGGTCGCATCAAATTTGGTTAGGCAGGGAGGGGAGCTTAGGTAGTGAAGGTGAGTGTTGATGTACATCAACAAAAGGGGCCCTTCTAAACCTACACTTGGGTCGCAAATCTCAACCACTGTCCCGAGATACCAACTCAGCAACGCGATGGACCCGGCACCTGCACGGAGGATTCATGGATTGCTAAGAATATCGGTCTCAGATTATGAAATACACTCATAGCTGCCGGCTATTAAGCTGGCTTATGTTAAACAAAGCATTCAAAGTGTCAATTTCTACTAAAATAGCAGCGCCTGCCATCGGCATTTTGAAGCAAAATTTTGCAAACCATTTTAAATCTTACTAACAGGAGAATTAGGTCATAGTCATTTGAAGGCAAAAAACAATTTCTTGTAACAAAAATGCTGTACACCGTTGTCCGCCGCCGGCCTCTGCTCCAGAGGAAGTTGACCTTAAAGTTATGACAATGCCTACCTACATACTACAATAATTATGTTTAGAGATAGTATAGTATTCGCCATGCATTCGGTTCTGTAATATTAATTAGTAAATGAATATTGTGCTAGTAATCCGTGTATTATAATTAATATTGATGATAAATGATTATGCTCATACTTAACAGCTATTAAAACTGAAATTAGCGGGCTTATTCCTATCTGATCTTATTTCTATCTGGAAAACCCAAGCTCTTATGACATGACGGTCGTCTTCACTCTTACTTCACTGCCAAATTTACCCCAATGACACTTAATTATACTTTTCTTTTCTTACCCCGCTACCGAATTTACCCCAAGGACGCGTGAATTATACTTTTCCTCTCTTACCCCGCTTACGAATTGCCTTCAATCTCGCATGAATTGTACTTTTCATTTTTACTCCAAGCCACTATTATGAGATACATGCGACAACACATACCTTACCTGGTATTCCAAAATGTAAGTGTTATAAAGATAACTCAAAGTTATTACTCTTCTGAAAAGTGAAAGTATACTTGCATGCCCCATACGCATTATACCAATTGAAATATGCGTACTTCACGCACATCAACATTGCCACGCGTCGTATGATTCATATTTTTGTTGGTATTTTGCTGCTTGGACTTAATCTATAAATATTTCGTCAAGCTTTTATTGTGTACTCAATTTAGGCTAATCGCACACATTCAATAGTATTGAAAATAAAACACATCGTCATCATTCTCTGAGCCTTTTTTCCAACTCTGTTGGGGAAGACTTTCTAGTCTATCATCCTATCATCTTTCCATGAATCAACTACCACTGACCCCCACAGCCAATCGACGATATCGAAGTTCTGTATTGTCGGACTTTTTAGGGCTCAAATACCCGTAATGTCATGAGCTCAAAATTCCAGTCCAGTAACACTGCAATATTGTGAACACTACAATCCAGTCAAGCAGAGGACTGGATTGTAGTGTTCACATTATTCTGTATATAACTAGACTGGAATAATATGAAAAACAACAGTTCATCATTTACATTTTTCCTTACATTCTTCAAAAACTTTTCTCCATTTATTTTATGAGTTAATATTTAATGTATGATTTGAGAGCCTTTTTACAAACTTTCTAAGCAATAATATAGATTACCTATTAAATACATTTGTACTTTCAATAATATTAAATATATATGGCCTGTATTATCGAGTCTATGAATTTTCAATATTATAATATTATACATATATGCGATGCCCCTTAGATTTTTTTGTGCGTATCTATTTTATTGTCTTTGTCCGTGCCTCGAAGAGCACATTAAGCCGTCATCGGTCTCGGTTGACAGACGAACATCAATGGCAGTCGTTCCGGATAGTAGGAGCCTTAAAAAGTCCAACAACTGGACTAACGGCAATACTAATTCCATTTTAATAAATATAACCACTATCCATCAAGTGGGCCGTATGCTTGCCTACCACCTAAGTTGTGAAAAATTAAACACCATAGTGGACAAAATATCAATGATGAACTAAAGTGTGTAAGACCTCATTTTATGAGTCTTGAAAGTATGTGTCCGAAAAACTTTCCCTTGAATGAGGATATCAATCATATGACGTATACAGTCAATTAGGAAGAGCTTATGTTAGGGTGGCACTTCCCATGGCTTTTTGTATAGTAGTAAAGAAAAAAAAATATGTGCGACGGTATACTTGACAAATATGGCCAATACCAGAATGGCAAAAAGCTGTCAAATGGTGTTGATAATTAGCTGTCATGTGTGGATGGTCGTGTTTGCCTCTATTTACAGATTTGTGTGTACATCAAATATTTTGCCGAAAGCAACAAACGCCCAATAGCGAACACAATTAGCCATGTGAAATGCCACCATTATCTCATTTCAAACCCAAACAGTAATCAGTGTAATCACCTGCTACAACCTACAGGTGTTGATTGATAGACAAGTTAGAGCCTTAAAAAAAGATCAACAAAACGAAAAGCACCAGTATAAAATTCTATATTTACTGCAATTTGTAAATTAAGTGTTAAGTCTGTTTTAAAAGATACCAGCTTTAATAAATCATATCTTAAAAATTAACAAAAAATCACGATACTCCTGTCGAAAAAAAAGAAAACATATATTAAACATTGATCAACCAGCCCAGTATCTCAAAATGATATCAATGAAAGGCATAAATAAACCTGTTCTTGTTTACTTTCCGAAGGGAATCCGGAAAGGAAAGCGATTTTGCTCTCATTTAGTGCAATTTTATGTGTAATTATATTTATCTTGAATGTCAACTTTCAACTGGTTTTACTTTTTTCGTGTGTATAGATATAATTTATATCTTTAGAATGAACTGAATCGATATGTTACTACCCACTTGTTTACTGTGATTTTATTTGTAAACTGCGTGGATATCGGTTATCGCATGTAACGTAACAACTGGTCCTCGAGGAGGGCCAGTGTACGTCCAGATTGTTAGAGGAAGAAGGGAATAATAAAAAAAATCTACTTAGATAATATTACACGCATCTTTTGATCATAACTCCAGTTTTACTTAACCGATTGCGATTGAGCGCACGTATGGTCAAGATCTTTTTGCTAAAAAAACCGCATCAAAATACGTTCCACAGTTTTTGTGTATACTTATTGCGAAGAAACAAACCAGCGGGCATGAATTAAGTACGAAAGAAATATTTTTGCTTACTGTATAGTTCGCATAACGGTAACCGATTTTTTTAAAATATTTTCAATTTAAATAAAATTGCCGACAAAGTTTTGTATGGAGAAACAAAAAATCAACTGAAATTTACCTATCGCCGAATGATGCTACTTCAAACTTTAATAGGTATAAAGAGAAGTTTGCTATTTGCGAAGTAAACCCCTGGCGCCTGAGCGATCAAAAGACTATTAAAACAAGGGATATTTGAATATGAATGAATGAGTGAATGAAAGCTACGGAAAATCATAACATCGACTTCATTCTTAGGCATAAATTATTAACTAATACTACTGCCTACTGTTCTAAACTACGGTTTAAACCCAAATCTATATATAGTTTTTAGTAAAGTGCACCACAAAAATGCAGTATTAGGTTAGGCTAAGTTAAGTTTGATTATTTTTATCAAAATTCTATTCACACTATATTACAATGAAGTATTAAAATCAATCACTGCCACACCGCTTAAATTAATAAAAGGTTTCCGTTCTACTATCACAATTAATTTTATTAATATGTTATTACTTATATGAAAGTTATTTTATGGCATTTTGATGGTGAAGAATATCATTAACTGATAAAATATAAACCGGTTATCTCTTATAAAAAGTAAAAGTATTTGGGTTCCAACATGTTTTTTTAAACACTAGTAACCGAAATTACTTGTATTCCCTTTAAGCCCTCCAGCTAAGCTAAATTGCTTACGGTTTACCTCGGTAGTGTAAAGGCCAGGATTCGAACCCAGGACCTCTCGATCATTACGTCGACTCCTTAACTACTAAGTTACTGATGCAGTAATTATATAAATAAATTTAAATTAATATTTGAAGTCTAATAATGCCGATATATAATCAATAAAACACACTGCCGCTTTTAGGAAGCACTTACTGTAACATCTTTCATTTCTGTTTCATGCAAATTAATATTTATATTCTTACCGATATTTCTATTCTAATCGTTTCTTTCTAGTCTATTGCTTTCTATTCACAAAGATCACAAGAAACTATTTTGCTACTTATTGAAAGCTTTTTTTCTGTAATGTATTTTGAGATTTCAAAGCTCTGCATTGGGATTTTACATTCCAATAATACGCCTAGAAAATAATAGGTCGCGACTACAAGTTCTGTCCAAGAGGTCCCTTTTCCGAAATAATTTAGTACCTTCTACAGTAAACTGAACTCAACAAACAATAAACAGGGAAATAATTATGACTCTATCGGCTTGCAAGATCTTTTCTTAAAGGAGTTTGTCGTTTTGGTTTTACCAATAGATACTATTGGAAATAGATCTTGTGGAATTGTTTTAAAAGTTTATACTCCAACTTTATGTCGCGAGTTATCTCAGACTTGGACAAAATCGCACGTAAAATTTCTATTAGCTGGGATTTGAGTGTTTTTGGGTTAAACCAGAGTTTGCTTGAATTGGCACAAATCTTGAGTTCAAACTTCGTCAATATTGAGTAAGGCTTATTGTTGTTAGGTACTTCCAATTGATAATAGATGCCATAAATATATTTTGCTGTACTTTACATAGAAACATATTTTAGATGAACCTAGCTCGCGGTTTCGTAGCATCTCATTTTTTTTATCAGTCCCTCAATTTGAGACTACAACCCCCCCCTAAACAAGTGGCAAAACGTTATTAGAATAAAAAAATAAAGACGGGTTGCACTCTGGGAGTGCCGGCAGAAGTGAAAACATTTTCTTTTTTCTTTCTTCGTTATATACATAGAAAAAAGAACATACCATACCATACCTATAATATAGCGCTAATCATAGAACCTATCACTTATTTTCTGCTAATTTTCTGTCAGAAGAAATTAATAAATTATGAAAAGAAAAAATAATCACAAAAAATGCTAAATTACAGATAGAAAAAATTATCATAAAAAGGAATAAATTACAAAAAGAAAAAATAATCACCAAAAGTAATAAATTATAACAAGAAAAACAATCACAAAAAATCTCTGAAGGCCAGGTGGTTTGAACCCGATACTATCTGAAACTATGAGGACTTACAGTCGACGTGCTTACCGTTTAAGCTACGAAGCTATCAATTTTAAATTGCAAAATAGATAGTCTGTACCAATCTTGTATGACGTCAGTCGTCGGTTACGGTTCAAAGGTCAACTAATCCTGACGCTCCTTAACATTTTACACCCATCCAACGCCGCTAAAGAAGTTTTCACTTCAAAAAGAATGATAAATGTATGGGATTGACATATTATAATGTTAACGACTATTATAAACGTCAAAATATTATTCTAATGACGATTTTGCTACTTGTTTTATCTTCTATCACTATCGTCATCAACATCTTAGACCCGGTTGCATAAGACTCAACTTTCTGTTCAAGGTCCGCTCTCCAATTTTTTTTATACCACCCAGGGGCGTAACACTCGCGCTGCCATTAATTCTCCACTTCGCATATAGGACTTATTGTTATTTCACTTACTTAATTCGATATTACATTCCAGTCGTCTGCACTTACATACAGGAGGTATGGAAGTGCGAACGACTAGGTTTTATGGATGTATGTGTGTTCCAAAATTCGGTTCACTTTGGTTACAGTAAAAGACGATGGAGTTAGATATCCGCGGCTCCGCAACCCATGGGTAGGTTCAAGGGAACGGAATAAGTATTCCCGTGATAAAAAGCAGTCCATATGTTATTCCAGACTAAAATATATACCTGTACTTTAGAGTGTGATAGAATAACAAACATCCAAACATACTGACATTCATTTATTATGACAGCTTTTCGCTTCGTCATGATTAAATAAAATGTAGAAAAAAGAACATTGCGTCCTCCTTCACATCTAATGTCAAAAATAAAATTCCTTTGTACACAATCTTTTCGTTGTGCAAATGTGCGTGCCCTTTTCGCGTGTGTAAGCCCCCAAGGGTATCATTTAGGGGATACGATGAAGTGAATGTTATACACGAACAAACAGATCTCTTAAAATATTCAGATACCAAGATGTTCAATGTAAAGATGCGTTACTAGCAAATACTTGGAATACTTATTCGTTATTTCAGTAAGTAAGAACTTAGTAACTGGAGTTGTGTTATCTCTTTTTTATAAAAAAATCTATACAATTATGATTTCTAATCTTAATGGTATAGATTTTTTTTATAAAAAAGCGTTGATAGGTAGACAGACATACGGACAATAAAGTTATCCTAAAAGAATTTAATTTTTATTTTCCTTTTGAAACCTGGAACGTTTAAAATGAAAATATTAAAAATATGAATAAAAAGTAACTTGGCAAAGAATGAAAACTTTGAAACGACTTCGAATATCTCATATCCTTTACTCACGAATTTCTTAATATATAAGTTGGACAGTTCTTGCTTTACAACGTTGAAATACTTCAAAACTTTGCTTCTATCTTTTTGAACTATTTCATAAATAGCTTTAGAATGCCCTAGCTATCTTATTGTATCACCAAAGTTGTTACGCGCTTTTCTATATTCCTAAGGAGATCTTTAGAGTTCAAATTGACTTCCACACGGGTGAAACCGCGGTTATCAGTCAGTAAGTTTTAAAATAACGCCCTGTGAACTTATCAAATAAATCATTACTCATTCAAGAAAGTTTAACTACCGTGAATGGCGTCAATATGAGGCATTGTGGCACTTATAATGAGAAACGTGAAAGTATCGAGCCCCTGTCAATAGCTGACTAGTCATTTTCACTAAATAAGACGTTAATGGACTATTTTAGCCCAGCGTAAAGAGAATTCACTACTAAGTGAATTCTCTTTACGCAGGTTTTCCAAGACTACAATTTCTTGGGAGAAAGATAGACCATCAAGGACGCACACCATCCTTAGATGAAGTTGTCAATATGTTTATAAACGACCTAAATAAGATAGATCAGCTACAACTGAATAATATCAAAAAAGCTTGGATATATGACAACTACCTAACATCACGTCTGACTTGGCCTTTTCTGGTATACGATTTCGGCAAAACCTTACTCGCGAAAATAGATGCAACTGTCATAAAATCACTAAAATCGTGGCTTGGACTAGCGCACTCTGCTGATCCCTCTGCTTTATTTAGGGATCAGAATAATTTTGGGATGAAATTAAAGAAACCATCGGAGCTCTATAAACACCTTAGAGTTACCAAAGCCCACATCTTAGGTAAATCCCAAGATGACACAGTCAGGGCGCTCCCGAAAGATAATAACGCGTCCGAGCTTGAATCTAGACTTATATTCCATAAACGATTTATGATAGGAGCCCAGTCGAACAAAGTGGGGTTGGGAGTACGAGAGCCAAAAAGGGACCAGGATATACTTAGGTCCTTTCTGAAGCAAGACGAAAATGATAAATATCGAGTGCACGCGATGAATTTGGAAATCCAAAACGAATGGTTGACAATGGGAGAGTTCTGCATACCGATGGCTTTAAAGTGGCGCACCTTGATATATGAGTGGTCGCCGGCCCTGTTAAAATTCTACCTTAACGCCTTTCAGATGACCCTTCCAGACCAGAGTAATCTGGTAAGGTGGGGGAAAGCCACAGAAAAACAATGTTATACGTGTGGTGAGGCAATAGGGACGGCTAGGCACATATTAGTAGGATGTAGGGTGCTTCTTGATAGAGGCCAATACTCACGCCGCCACGATAAGGTGCTTTTCATCATACGCGAAGCAATGAGTCTGGCAGTAGCTAGAGCCCAAAAAGGATTGACTACTAACAGACGTCATATCAACTTTGTGTCTGAAGGTTCATCCATAAAATCCAGGAACAAACCTTATTCAATCTTAGATACTGCCCCAGATTGGACTCTCCTAATCGACACGTATGAAAAGCACTATAAAATTCCGGAGGATGTTGGGGTTTCGTCATCTAGACCGGACATATTTCTATACTCGAAAAAGACTAAATATGTGGTCCTTGTGGAACTTACTGTACCGTGGGAAACAAATATACCGAAGGACCACACACTAAAGAAAAATAAATACTACGATCTCACAAACGAATTAATCAAAAACGGTTACGTGGTTAATTTGTATGCAGTAGAAGTGGGAGCGAGAGGTATACCAGCTAAATCTCTCTATAACCTACTTAAAGATCTAGGCCTATCGAGAGCTACAATAAGCTCATTACTAGGACGAATGTCTAAAGCGGCACTAGTAGGTTCGTATCAAATTTGGTTAGGCAGGGAGGGGAACTTGGGTAGTGAAGGTGAGTGTTGATGTACATCAACAAAAGGGGCCCCTTCTAAACCTACACTTGGGTCGCAAGTCCCAGGCACTGTCCCGAGTTCCCAACTCAGCAACGCGATGGACCCGGCACCCGCACGGAGAATCCATGGATTGCTAAGAATATCGTCTCTGAAGGTCTTTAAGAAGGGCCACAGAAGGGTCTTATTATTTTGATTTAATTGTTGCACATTCGGAAGTCACGGTAACCATTTTGAATCAGGAGGGTCTTGCGAGGAGAAATTTGGATTGGTGCGGGCGAGGTCTGGTAGCTTAGTGGTAAAAGCATTGCCCCTGTAAGGCAAAGATCGCGGGTTGAAACTCCACCTATACCTATTTTTTTTCCTATTTTTATCGATTTGAATACAGTACATTTTCAAAACTTTCTTGTTATAAGTATTGTACATAATCTTCTTAATATATATAAATCTCGTGTCACAATGTTTGTCCTCAATGGACTCCTAAACCACTTAACCGATTATAATAAAATTCGCACACCATGTGCAGTTCGATCCAACTTGAGAGATAGGATAGTTTAAATCTCAAATTATAGTCCGATTCGCGATAACCGACATCCACGCGGGCGGAGCCGCGGGCGACAGCTAGTAATAATATAAATCAATCAAAACAGCTTTTATTTTAAATATACCAACAGACATTCAATTTATATATTGTTCTAGAATTGTAAAGACTGAGATCGAATTCCTGATATATTGAATTATAGCCGAGGTTCAGTAATAGAGTTCCGTTGGTTCAAGTATGGATCCCTAAAAAAGTAGCCTTGATAGATTACAAATAATTTACATGTGAAATAAAATATGGTTTTTCAATGTTATTTATAAATTTTTGCAATCCATAACTGAGAAAAGGAGACAAAGTGTTTGTAATGTTCAAACAAAAGATAAAGGGACTATATTTATTCTGATCTATCTTAACGTTTGATAGAAGGTATATTTTAAAGCATATTTAAATTGAAAAATATTTCTAGCAATGGCATTTTATTTCAACTGCCTTTGATTATATAGAATTAGAGCCTTTTCTTTTGATTTCTGAAGAGATTTTTTTTGTCAGCAGTAACGAATACCAATCATTATGTTATCGGATTTAAATATGTATGAATTCACTTTGAGGCATCATGTTCTAAAAATGTTGCACAGCGTTAACTTAATTCAAATTGAGCGTAGCTTGTAATTTATGTTCTGAAATATGGATAAACGTACTTATCTACATGATTTATTTACTTATACATGAAATATTTAAAATCAGATGTAGAAATAATATAAGTATCACCACCCCATCTCATCCGACAGGTGTCGAAAGAGGTGACTAACGGGAAAATACGCAGACGATATCACACCGAGAGAACGAAAACTCGAACACTAACACCCTGTATTAATAATACACGTGAACAGCGTAGAAATAATAGGCTAAAAGCCTCTCAACATTTGTAAAGGCGAAAGGCTCCCAACTTTTGTATAATTCTTAAATGGCTGATTCAAATTGATTGAAGTTTTAATATACCGTGTTTATACAATGCCTGTTTGGTTGCTGAAAATGCAGGCTGCTAGTTATATCCACAACGAAGTTATAGGGGGTTGAAAATGGCCTGAATAGCTTCGAGAAACGAATGGTAGGGCCTTGCTCGACTTGGCTTAACAATATAATAAAACCAAATAAATTACGATAGAAACTGTTAAAACTAATTTTATTTCAATAAAAATATTAGTACAATCATAACTGAAAATAATTCATCCATTAACGATCTTCAATTTCTATCTCGTATTATATACAAGCAAATTATATGTCTTCTTTCAATGTCCAGCAACTGCGTCTAATTGATTGATTGACATAATAATACGAAAAATATCAACAAAAAAATATTTTGTCATGCAGATTGCATATTTTTGTCCACCGAACGATTGAAGTTCTGGGCATGCCTTTCGCATACCAAAATTATTCCATAGCTGTATTCCTACTATATATTAACTTCAGGTCCGACCAGTCTAACTACAGCACGTCGACCAATAATTGGTTGTGGAGGTTAAATGGCAGTCACTTCATGACAAATATCGAAGCTAAGCCACATATCACAGTTAGATTGGTAAGGCTTATGGAATGATGATTCACTTCGAATATATACTGCCGGGCGGACATGGTTCTGTCACAAGTATTCTTTTTGGGTTGAGGAATTGGATAGCAGTCGACCCCGTAAAAGCCAAACCTGCCAAATAAAATCTTAAACGCCGGGTTGATAGGACCCAGAACTGGACACAATGGAAAAAATGGTGCCTTTATGATGAATGATTGATAAATTGGTAAAATTGGTGTAGGTACTATATGAAAATTCTATTATTTATTCCTAGTAAAGTTACCATGAAATTCTCCCTAATTCCTAATAAACTTGCGGTGTAACTTTATTAGTTCTAATGAATTCCCTTAGTTACCTTATAATTGGGTTTCCCTAAAACAGGTAAGATATTTGGTAAGAACTCACTATTAATACTGTGTTCTTGAATATTAATAAGTGTTTGTGGTAATTCTGGGAATTTAATAGTCGATGATATTCTCGGAAATATTTTACGAATATTTGAGATATTAAGAAAATAACCTAAAGCTGTACAATATTCTGGAAATCTACAAATCCTCTTATTCTAGGAACTGTTTATTTGCCTTGAGGTTTTAGTTATAATTCGTATTAACACTACCAGGTATTTTTTAATACTAGAATACACAAATAAATTTTACAACAATATGGTCCCAAGTTACTTACCACCCAATTAGTTATAGATGGGCCTATTAATCATTTTGCCTACCACAGTACACTGCTGGACAAAGGCCTCTCCCAATGCGCTCCATTTCATCCGATCCTCCGCCTTCCGTATCCAGTCTGTCCCAGCCACCTCTTTCAGGTCATCAGTCTATCTGGGTAGGGGGAGTCCTGCCTTCCGTTTGCCTTCTCGCGGTATCCACTTTAGAACTCGCCTGCTCCAACGGCCATCAGTCCTTCGACAGACGTGGCCAGCCCATTGCCACTTCAGCTTGCTTATTCCGCGAGTTATGTGTAACTTTGGTTCTTTATCGGTCTATATTAATTTTAATTAGTGTAATTCAATGTATATTAATACAAACCTACATAATTAACATTTTCAATTATTACAAGCTGATGCCCGTGGCTTCGCCTGCGTGAAATGCGGTTCCTGTTCCCGTAGCTTTTTTTTACATAAAATAAGGCGTGGAAGTTCAGGAATATAAGACCGAATCCGTCGATCCCCTCCCAAGTTTTGCTCTTAGCAACTTCTACTTTTGTATAGGTACTTACATTCATTTCATATGTATGTATATATATGGGGTACGCACTTATTCTTCAAAATTTTCTTCATATAAGCGTGATAAAACGCTGATTTAGAATCGCGACTAACCTACTAGAAGAACCTGCTATTATAGGAAGAGAAAAACACTACGTATCATATTCATTAGTTAACGCACCTAGTATTAGACAGATAAACAATCACAGCTGCAAAATGATTTGTCAATACACTAGCGCTGTACCTGATTCTTCAACAAATAAACGAGATATCTCAAGTGTGAAAAGCGCTTTATCTTCACCGGACTCGAGTGAACGGTTACTTAACGCGGAACACTTACATCTCAAAACGGTACGTGATTCAGGGACTGTTGTTGTCTCGTTCACACCTATACAGATACCGCACCTTACCCACTCTAAGATTTCACTTTCTCCGCAATGACCATCGACATAGGAAGTAACAATGGTTGTCCGCCACTATACGTCAAGTTTTTGTACTATTGAGTTATTTATAGACCCAATTGTGTAATACTTATGTAAGTCAGTGATAGACAGACATCTATCACCCAATGGGTAGCTAATCAAATCTGAAGACGTGACGTATTTTTCAGTTTTTCTCAAGTTCAGAAAAAAACCATATCGGAAAGAGGGATTAGTCTCTTTTTCCAATAGGTTTTTTTTTTACTTTCTCTACATTCTTCTTCATCCTAGCGTTAATCCCAGTCGCATCCAAAGCTTTCAACTTGGAGTCTGTGGGCCGCTTTACCAGTCTAAATAAAGATTTGGCTAAATTTTGATATTTTAAGTGAAGCGACTGCCATATGACCTCCACAACCCTTTTTTTTCTTACGTGCGGGAAATCCCCTCGGATACCCACCCCTCCGGAGCCGGAGGGGGAGGTTATGTCGGACTCGAACCGACTCAACCGCACGCCGTCTCTGGGTCGTAGTGCTAGGCCGAAGGTGAGGTTGTCATGCGACATATCCCTCGCACCCCGGCTGACCCAGGGCCATCCCTCTCGGTCTGGCCCTCCTCGGGAGGGGGGGGGGGACCACGCGGTCCCCGACTCAACCCCGGAACCCCGAAATGGGGAAGCGCGCATCGCAGACGATGCGCGCCGCCGCCGTGGCCTGCTTCTGCAAGGGTGACGAGCGGCTCCACCCGTCACCCTCCACCTCCACAACCCTAAGGCGATATCGAAGAATTGCAGTTAGGCCAGTTGTTGTTAAAAATGTAAGTTCAATCTTACATTTTTATTGTATGTATTTTTATTTTCACATATAATCTGCATGTATTTTTATTGTATAAAACCACAGAATACATGATAAAATTTCAAGAGAAATAAATTATATTTTGTTAAATGTTTTATTATGAATGACTAAATTAGATACCTTGGATAGGTCGTATTTTTTTTTAGAAATACTAGAACGTTTTCCCTTTCATCCGATATCCGAAATCGATGTCGGACGCCGATAGCTGACATCCGATAGCCGATCCATTGTGCTGTTTTCACATTTATCCGATAAAATCAGCCCGATATGGCCATTTGCTTGAAAGCACAGACAAGTAAGGGATGCTAGAGATGAAAAAAGAAATAAAGAAAAAGACATGACATTACACATACATACACATATCGATTTTTTTTCTTATATTCGTGATCAGCGTCATCAATTAAAAGACATGTAACTAAGAAAAAGTCATTAAGGTCAAAGTTAAGAAAAATTGTTTGCAGTTGCTGTTTTAGTCTCTTGGTGATCCGATATCGGGCCAAAACAGTGGTGTTGGCTCCGATAACCGATATCGGGTCGAACAATGTGAAATAGAGACATTATACATTTGACTTCCTGCGATATCGGATGTCGGATATCGGATATCGGAAATGTAAAAACGTTCTTACTTTTATTTATGGAACATCTTAATCGTATACTTAGTCAAAATGCGATAAAAGCCAGTTTATTTGATAAGACTAAACATAAGAACCAAAACTAAAGATTATATTAAATAGTTAATAACAGTATTTTAAACAAATTTAAAATTATGTTAATAAGACATATAAATTTTAAATGAGATGTTTAATGATAATAAAAATGCATCTAATAATATACATGATATAAAATTATCATTAGATATTCTTTAAAAAAATGTGAATAAGCTGACGTAAATAGAACCACCCATCATATTTTTACTGACACAAGGGCTTCAGGAAATTGTTATAACCTGTCATGGATGCTACGATATTTCTCTATATCGAAGTTATGATATTGAATTTGAACTTTACTATCTACCTCTAAACTTAAGAGCTACGCTCTTGTCGGTGGAGTAATTACTGTTCTTCTCACTTTTCTGCCAATACTTTTACCCCCTGATACGACACGACTTGTATTTTTACTTTTATCTGTGTCATAAACATTTTACTATCCTGATCTAAAAAACCTATTTCTATAAAATCTTCTTATGTTTCCCGTCGCGACCAACAAGAAAGGGTTAAGTATGTTTTAAATTTTAGCTTGATCACGTTTCTGTTCTGTCAAAAGGATGTCATGTCAACTATTTTAATTAAATATCGCAAGCATCTATTCAATTATTCCATATATTTATAGATTCTAATAAGTATCAAAATAAAATTAAATATCAATTTTATTACGTTATTCAAATATTTCTTAATAAATTTAGATCGGAAAAAGTAAGCATTTCAAATAATATTTCCCTTTACATATTTTCAATTCACACAATTTTCAAATACAAATCCACCGTAAACACAAAATCACTTTACTAACGGTATTTGACTGATATAAATGACATGATTTGTATGTTTTGGTTGAGACAGCATACATATTGGTGGTTGCCAAATATGTACCGAAAAATTGAAGAAAGTCACGAACTCACAATTCTGTTAGTACATACTCATAACAGTGTACTAACAATAGCTTGGATTCTTTACTCCAAGTTTTTTTCCGTTTATTATCAAAAACAAAACATAAGACAGAACATAGATTGAAATTTTATAGCACATAAAAAAAACCACGAAGGTTTGTACTTGTGCTAATACAATAACCGTGTCGCTGACATACTATTAGGATATAAAAAAATACATTACACTTAAAACTATACAAAATGAAATACATAACACATTACACTATATAACTACATTACAAAAATATTCAAACAAGGGAGACCAAATTTCTATCTACCCACAAGGCATTAAAAAAGTAACAGTTTAATATTATTATAATTGTACTTGTAACCAATTATTATACAACAATCAAAAACAAAAAGAAAAATCAAATAAAGAAAATAGAACAACAAACAAAATCATTATATCATACCTATCTACAATGAACTCAATAAGTGTTCTTTGAGTTTTCGTGTAAATTCGAAACTACCTTTACATAATTTAATATAAGAGGATAGATCATTGATGAGACGAGGCACAATATAGCCGGTGGTACGCTCACCATACATGTTATTCGCCCGCTGTGTGCGTAGCCGATTCTCAGAAACTGACCGAGTGCGTACAGGATGTTCGATTTTGTTTCTTAAAGATTTATCAAAAAAGGATTCCTTTAGTATCGAAAATAGGACTTGGGTGTGGACCGGAATAATTCGACAGTGCCTAAAAAGACCACTTTCATCATCATAAAAACGGTTCCTTATGTTGTTAGAAACAAGTGTTTTAAAATTCGATATTGTAGTTTATATACGTCGTTTAAATATGTCTTAAAGGTTCAACCGTAACTACTAAGACCGTATTGTATGTGTGATTCTGCGAGTGCGTGATAAAGCATAATCTTCACTTTGAATGGGATTCGGCTTTTGAGTATTGCTATATTAGCTAAGAATTGCCTTAGTTTAGTGCAGACTCTTTCGATGTGGGGGATCCCTGCTCAACTTTTCATCTATTGTTAGGCCAAGATATTTAATATTTGTTATTTTTCATTATTTGTTTCTATTTTCGGTAAATTTTAGGTTGAAGGTAATCCTTCACAGAACATTTTTACAGCCTTAATTTGTCGTAATTCATGGAAGCACTCGTAGTCAGGCGTACTTCGGTAAATGACCAGAGGGTGGAGTGAACCTTTGCGCGGTTATTAATTGTAACACTTAAGCTTGCTTTCGTGTTACATGAATCTTTAATTATTAATTTCTGTGATACTTGTTGAATTTAATTTCAAGAGGGAGGAGATAAATTATGTTAAATTTATTGTTTGTCTAGCTTCTGTATTGTTATAAAATATAATTAATATAATTATAACACTTAGGTAAAAGAGTAGGTATTATTATTCTATAAGTACAGAATGAAACTCCACCTGAAGCAAATACTAAGCTTCTATCTTAACATCCCCCGTAATAAGTAAGAATGTATATATTTGTCCAAACAAAAATAATATTCACGCCTTTAAATCCCCAAAGGGATAGGCAGAGGTGTATTAACACCCACTTTTGCCCAAGTATGATTTTCGATCCTACGGAATAGTGCATATTGCGGTCAAGTGGGCGCTTGGTCATAGGCTGTACGTTTACTATTGGATGGATACCTCAGTCACCCCCTACGCCACCCAAAAAAGGGATGACCCTATTCCAGTATACTGTAGATACAGAATAAGAATAATAATAATAATATATAATCAGATATTGTATAGTGGTATGGGTAATGGACTGCTGGGACGAGATCTCAGGTTCGATCCTAGGTTTTCCATGGCACACATCAATGACTTTTCGATGCTTTTCGAAGTTATGTGTTTTTTTAGCAGGTTTATAAGTGCCCGGTTAATGGCAATAGGTTCGCCACCTATTAAATTGGGACCTAAACATAAACTGGCGAAATGTGGGTGCTAGCACCTCTGCCTACCCCTTCGGGAATAAATGCGTGAGTTTATGTTATGTTATGTTAAGTACAATTTCCCTCACTAGAAATAATAGTACCTACCTACTATAGTACGACGAAACAAATATCCAGTTCTTTTTTAATTAATAAAGCCTTTATTTTCTTCCACAATTTTTTTTTTTAGCATATGCATCCGTTTGCATGATAGAAGTTTTACTTAAATATTTCTTAGCATTAGCAGCAACAAGAATGCTTTGTCCGATGAATTTCACTAAGCAAAACACGAGGATCCAGACCAACCGTAACCAAACCCAGTCATTTCCATCAGCAAAATCTAACTTTATTTTACTTACTATTTGTGGGAGTTAGGAACCCAAACTAGGATTCCCTGTGCTATGGGATATCTATCTCTTATAGATATATATCTTAAAAAGTGCAAAAAAAAAATTTTTTTTTTTTCTTTAAAGCGAAAAAACCTTACACCCGTTATAACAAGGTATTACCAAATGAAAACATCGATGCAACTTCACCACGAATTTGCATTTTAACCTACAAACGAAACCAGTTATTATATTACTCTTCATTGTTAAATAATACCGACGTATAATAAAGGCGTAAGTCGTGTAACCTGTCAAAAATAAGATTTCACCAATTAGCTGCCTACCCACATAATTATAAAACTTTCTGCTGGCGTGACGGAGATAGTATGTAATTATTATATTTGCTTGTGTTTTTAAATGAGATTATGACATCTCATTTAAAAAAATAATATCTTGTAGCTTTTGGACAGTGGCTAATTTTTGCATCCACGCATTACAATAATCTACTTTGTAATGCGAATATGCGAAAAAGTAGTAGAAAGGCAAAATTTATTCTATTTATTGTAACAATATAGCGCGAATAGAGGAGAAACTAGCAAAAACCTTTCACATTTATTGTTTTACATACATGGAGATATTAGCACTCACATCATAATTATTTTTTGCGGAAATGATAACGTAAGATGCCTATGAATATAAAAACAGCGTTGCTTTGCGTGGGCTCATTCGACAATGGAAGGAATTTAGCGGAATTTGCGGTCAGCAGCACGAGCCTGGTCTTGCACGCGCCCATAGGCCACGGTAATCACTTCCCATCAGGCGCGCTGTGTGCTTGTCTCCCACTTAGTGGTTCGAAATTGTTTTGCGATTCCAACGTTTAACTTCTGAAACATATTCAATCAAACACCAATAGTCTTGCAACTCGGCGTCAATGTTCATTGTTCAATGTTCAGAAACTTATTATGGGCTAGTGCATTGTTGTTAATGAGCTTATTTATAGACGTTTAAGCTGTCCAACGGTGTTACTTTCCTGTCAGAGTCGAAATATAGAGTAATATAATATGTATTGTGTTTTGTTCCCTGCTATTTACACCACTTAGGGGGCAGACCTTGTGGGTTAAGGTATATATACGTATGTCATGTGTCTGACTTGATAGAATGATTTTCATGTTGGACGATAATATTCTAAAAGTTCATCACTTAGCGTGATTGATTTTACTTCATTATATTTATACTTTTTTGAATTCAGAAACTGAAATTCATTTATCTGTTTCAAGGAATTTACTACTTACTGAAATATTTTTAAGAGAATATTTTCACGAAGCAACTTTGTTTCTTTGGTTTTATACAAACCTCGGTAAGAGCTTCTGGCAATTAGTTGAATTTAACATTCTAACAAGTTTATTGGATGTACTAGAGTGTCGTAATAATTGTATTTTATTTCATGTAATTAGCCCATTGCACTCCACTACTTGATGCATGCTTGAATGCGCATTATAGCATTGGTCTACATACCGTCTTCAATTATGCCCAGCTATCTTTTCAGGTCATTCAGAGATCTATCTGAAGGGCGTACTACCTACTATTTAGCGAATCGCGTTTTTTTTTATATCACTGAGGTAGCAGACAGGCTCACGATCCACCAGATGGAAAGTGGTTACAACGTTCTGTAATTTAGAACTATTAGCCCTAACGATCATTACAGAACGTTTTTCAACAGTTGTAGTCAGCCTTCTCTGATTCTATTCAGTTTTGTCGATTTTTTGCCGTCAATGAAACTCCAAGAATAGTCTGAATTCTATACTACTCTCATGTTTTATAACTGTGTTACTTACAATATTTTTTATTACTAACTTCGTCGTTTAAAAAAAAAGACGTGTGGCACTCGGAGACTGCCGCGGTAAAGCTATTGCATAGCATTTTGTATCAACTTATGCAATTATGATAATATGCCCTTTGACGTGCATTAGTTTTTTTTTTTTTTAGCTCTTTACGCTTTTCTTCTCTATAAAACGAAAATATCTAGGTATAAATAATAGGTATAAATAATTAGGTATAAATAGTGTAATGACAAACAAAATTATTCATTTAAAAAAAAATAACGATATTAAGAAGTGATTATCGACAAATTTTACATGTACAGCTATTCACTGTTGTACATAAATACCTATACACCTATATACTTTCTCATAAACAGCTGCTTATGTATTCGTCCGATTTCGGAGCAGCTCGTCTCGATTCGTGCGAGCTTCGTAGAGTCGTACAATACGGCTAGTTGCACGCACACGAACACCGTGTCGAAGACTAACGAGCGTGAGGTTTTTTCGTTACGGAATTTCTGGATTCGGTCCCCGCGCTCAAGGCCCTCGATAGAAGCTATGCAATAGCTTAAAAATCTTTATTGTTTTTGGTATGGTGGTACTAATTATATTTGATGCTATTATATCCGTTCCATATTCCAACACAATGACGGCTGTTGTTAAGCATTGTTATAGCAAGTATCCAAAATTATATTGTATTGGAATTTTAGAGGCTTCGTTGATTCTATTGACAGAAACCATGTACTGTTTTGGTATACTGTATTTGGTTTTCATGTAAAATATGCATAATATTCTCTGTAAATCAGATTTTTCGACAGTTCTTGAATATTGATTTCTAATTTTTACCTAGTTTTGTGTTGAAAGTTTTTTATATTAGGTAAACACTGCTGTGTGTACTGAAAACCTATAGTGTGTACGTAATTTGATTTTGACAGTGAATCAAATCTAAATGGGATCTGCACAAATTAGCAAATTAGATTAGATTAAATTAGATATTAAGATCGGGATCAGACTTCCTGACCAGAATCAGGTTGAGCCTAATTGTAGAACCCACCTAATTCTTAATAGTTTTCATATTATTATTTTTGTACTAATTTCTAATTTTTCATTGTTACAGTTCCAGTATCCTTGAAAGAAGATGGCTGACATAATAATGAATTCAACACAAAGTGTTCTCAAAGAAACATACGACTATTATCTCTGGACCTTGTCACTTTCAGGTATGAGTCATTTTTTTTATTTGCAGTCGTATCATCATCATTTTGCAAACAACTTTTCGGTTACGTCAGACTTTGGTGGCCGGGGACTGTTTGATAGTTTTGATTGATTTGTTGAATTTTACGAGAGGTAGTGTCTCTCACTTGTCTGACCTCCGAACTTGTATTAACTTACGGGTGGCCTAGAACTTGAAGATTTTAATGGCTATTTTAATACATTCTATTGCTCGGTCACTATGACATCATAAAAACGAATTTAGAGTTATAAAATTGGAACATAAGCACTGTTTTTTATAGCCTAAGCTCTGGCTATTATGAGTGTATTACTGTATTTCTTTAGTGTTCTCCGAGTCGTGGAAAATTTAAAAGAAGAGTGACTACAATAATCCTAAACAAACATTAAATTAAGTACGTATAATATATGTCAAGAACGATTTCGTTTATTTAGGATTCGGTTCATTATGTGGAAAAAAATCAAGTTCATTCGCAAATGCTTAGTTATAACCGATATTTGTGAAAATCTTTTATGAAAATTATTATAAAAGCAATTTGAGCATACTAACTAAGCCTATATTATTTTTAACTACCTGCTCCAAGTTCACATGGCAAAGTGCAAAAGTAAAATTAAGGTTAATTTTGTATTAAGTAATTATTAGAAAAAATATAGTAAATAATTACAAAAAGTAATTTCTGTTGATCTAATTACTAGCAAACTGCAAAATTAACACTCATTGTCTAATCTAAAGATTGCCCGAAAAAGTCATCAAAGTTATATTAAAATCCACAGGAAATGAAACATAATATGAACTTAGATCCAAGTTTTATGTAAGATACATTTCGAATCGCTGTCCCGTAAAGTAGAAGTATATATATTTGATAGGCAGGCAGAAAAATTCCGATTTTTTTGTCCTTTCTCTTCGGTGCAATACTGTCTCGTATACATTCAGCAGGTGGTCCAAATATTGGCTAATCTTGTGGGGCCATCAATCCATTGACTGGCGCCATCAATCCATTGACTGGCACCCGTTTCCTCTTAACGATTAGATCAGACCTTTTCTCGTTTTTCTTTTAAGTCTCACAAATCCAGTGTCCGCCTGCAGTAAGTTTGAGGCGAGAGGTTTTGGGTGTTTTTCCAAACGTTTTGAATAAGACGCTGTTGACGTTTTTATTTGGTGTTCAGCTACAACTTTGAGGTCTTTGTGTAGCTGATCATTTGTAATGTACCAAGGTGCATCGGTTATAATAAGTAGCATCTTAGACTGGAATCTTTGGAGAATTTCTATGATTGAGTTTGAGGCTGTACCCCATAATTGAATACCATTGGTGCAGAAAGGTTTTAGGATACATTTGT
The DNA here is from genome assembly GCA_949126895.1 of Eilema caniola. NCBI lineage: Eukaryota > Metazoa > Arthropoda > Insecta > Lepidoptera > Erebidae > Eilema > Eilema caniola. Next base: position 3,902,260 of record OX421469.1, on the reverse strand, counting down.
ATAGCAATAGCTTATTTTCTAAGGATAGTTGAGATCTTCTACCTATTAACCAGTACATTTTATGCAAATGGATTCCTAGGGGCTTTTGTTTTGGTGAAAATTTGCATACGCCATGTCAGGCGACGATCCATGTATAGTCCTAAGTATCTAACCTCGTCTGGTTGGGGTATTGAAATGCCGTTTAGAGTAACAGGGGGACTAGTATCATGTCTAGTCGCAAAGGCGACTTGCACTGACTTGGTTTCGTTTGCCTTTATCCGCCACACTGTTATTTTGTCAACACATTCTTGCAACTTAGTACTGGCCTCCATTGGGTTGCAACTGGTTGCTATTGCCGCAATGTCATCGGCGAAAGTGCCTATCACAGTACCTTTGGGCGCGGGTAGGTCAGCTGTAAACAGTAGGTCCAGTGTTGGACCCAAGAAATTTTCCTGAGGAACGCCGGCGCGTAGGTTGTGTTATTTGGTCGTATCTTCTCCTTGTCTAATATAAAAATGTCGCTGTGGCAGGAAGATTGAAGGAGAATAAAGTAATTGGTAGGCGGGTTCTTCCTGATCTTATGAAATAATCCATCATGCCAAACACGGTCAAAGGCCTGGGATATGTCCAAGAACGCTGCCGAACAATATTGTTTGTTTTAAAAAGCTTTATGAATACATTCCACCAGTCTGTGAACCTGTTCTATGATACCGTGTTTTTTCCTAAATCCGAACTGGTGGTCTGGAATGATCTTGGCCTCATTGATCACTGAGTTAAGTCTCTTCAAAATGAAAGCCTCCATCAGTTTGGAAACAAAAGGGAGAAAGCTTATAGGTCTGTAAGAAGAAACTTCTTCAGGTTTTTTACCAGGTTTCAATATCATTTTTATTTCGGCGACCTTCCATTGTTGAGGGAAGTATCCTCTTATTAGCAGCGAATTAAAGAGATGTGTCAGGAATGTTAGGCCTTCGTCGGGGAGCTCACGCAGTATTTTACCAGTTATGAGATCGTACCCGGGGCTTTCCTTGGATCCAACTTTTGACAAATTAGCAAAATTTTACTTCCCCTTTACTGACCTTACGAATGGGTAGGTCCATCTGAATGGTTGCCTCTAGGTATTCTATGATTTTTCTTATAGTCTCAGGATCACTTTGAGTATCATTTGGCGTGAAAGTCATTCAGGTGGGAAGCAAACGTTTCCTCTTTTTCACAATCGCTTTTCGCCCACGATAAATTACTCTTCCTAATAGGAGGTTTAGCAACAATAGGCCGTTTTAGTTTTTTAGTCGCCTTCCAAAGAGAGTAGTCAGTAGCAGCCGTAGCATCCAAGCCCTTCAAGGAAGCCTCAACTTCTTCATGTTTCTCAAAAATAAGTACCTGTTTAAGTTTGGCCGTGAAGTAGTTTAACTGAGTTTTATCAGTAGGGTATTTAGTCAGTTGCCATCGCTTGCGTGCTCGTCATTTTCACAAACCAGTTCTCTTACTGCTAACGAGCTTTTCATTAAAGTTGTATTCTGTGCCGGAGGAGTAAATTCCCAGGCAGCTTGTTGAACAACTTTGTTAAAAGGTTCAACTGCAGATGTTATGTCATCATTTGTTTTTAGAAGATAGTACTGATAGATTTTGCAAAATTCAGTCGAAACGTTTCCCAGTCAGTTTTGTTGCTTTGTACTCTAGGAGAAGGTTTTTTAAGTAATGCCTCGCTATGTACTTCCATAATAACTGCAGTGTGGTCAGAAGATAAGTCCGGACTGGATTTACATGCTAGGTTTGCCGATGGCAGGCCCAGCAGGTAGACAAAAGTCGACGAGGTCAGGTATTCTTTTCAGATCAGTAGGCCAGTATGTGGGCTCTCCAGTAGAAACTGCGTTAAAATTTATGGCCGGGGTTGCAAGTAGGAGTTTGCCTTCCTTTTGGTGTTTTTATACGTGAACCCTACTTTGCGTGTTTTGAGAGTTATAATCTCCACTGGCTACAAATCTCAAGCCAAGAGTTTGAAAAAAGTTTATAGAGTCGTCTTTTTTCATGTTATGCTTGGGTGGTGAGTATAGAGAGGTAATTTTCAGGCGTTCCCTCCAGTCCTCCACAAACACCGATGTTGCTTGTATTTCTGCTGTTACATATGGTTCATCTTCGTAATGCCTAATGTTGTTCCTTATAAGTAGCGCAGATCCGCCGTGAGCTGAGCCATTAATAATAATAATAATTTAACTCTTTATTGTTTACCAAAATACATAAATTACAAATCACAGGTACAATTCATGTGGTACACAATTGGCGGCCTTATCGCACTGAGGCAATCTCTTACAGGCAACCATAGGATGGAGAAAGAAATAGGCGTAGAGATTTGGGGCAGTTTGGTGTACTTTTATTATATATATAAATATTGAAGGTACGCAGACAAAGGTACATTAAATAATAAAACAAACATACTAATAATATTATACAGGACATCGGAAATTTAAAAAAAAAGACTAACATATTTATAAACTTCCTACACATATAATAATTAGTAGAGTAGTAGATAAATATTACATGCTATAGGACATAACAAGGACATAGTTAGGCAAGACAGAGAGAGAAAGGGAAAAGTAGGTAAATATTTAAATGGACATCATTTCTCCTGCAGATAGTGGGCCGTAACCAATCTTTTGAAGACAGGCAGTGATTGCGCACGTCTTATAGTGACAGGTAAGGTATTCCACAATCGGACAGCTTGAACAGTAAAAGATTTGTCCATGAACATTGAGGAGTGTCTAGGCATTTTCAGTTTCAGATTCACTGACAATCTCAGAGTCCTTGAATGAGAGTCACAAAGGAAAGTGAAGCGTTCTTTTAAGTATACAGGAGTAAGAGGATGAAAAGGATGTTATAGAGAAGTGAATGAATATGAACATTTTGGCGAAGGTGTATAAGTAACCACTTGACTTTTTCACGATATTCGGAGATGTGGGTGCATTATATGATAGGTAGCATGAATAATTTTGTAGTTTAAAGTAGCTTTCTGTAGTGAAGTGAGTTTCAGATATCAAGAGTATGTCAATTTTGTTCATAGAAAGAAAATTGTTTACCTTCAAGGTATGTTTTGTCAGCCCATTAGCATTCCAGAGGCATATAATTAGTTTGTCCATTGTGACATTTTAGTCATGAGGTCAAGGTTGGCTATTGTTGACATTTGTTTCATAAATTGCTTCATTGCGGTCATCATTTGCAGCATTTCATTGTTATTGTTTTCTTTAGATTTGTCTGTAGTTTGCTTGATATAGTTATCAGGTGGTGTAGCTATCAGCACTGCATCTCGGTAGCTGACGATATTTTGTTATGCTTTTTGAGGAATAACATTGCCTTTATTCCCAGTTTTTGTTGGTTTACTGCTTACAGGTTTGTAGGATAAATTTTTCTTATTTTGTAATTCTTGGTAGATAGTTAACTCTTTTTAATTCGCAGGTTGGTTACCCTCGCAGTGAACACATTTAACTGCATCTGATCTAGTTCTTCGGTCACAGTCTGCTGAAAGGTGATCACTCGCACACTTGATGCATTTAGGTTTCCTGTTGCAATAACGCTTGGTATGACCATATTGTTGACAGTTCGCACATTGAGGTATTTCGCGCTTTGGTCCTGGTGGTTAAATTTTAACTCTACAGTGTAAGAGGGATAGAATTTCGTAAATCGTTTTATTAATGTGATTGTTTCCAAGTTCCAGAAAAAAATATTGGTAGTGGCCTTTTAGTGACTCTTTGCTTCATGTTCCACACATTTGTAACCTTATGCCCAATCTGTTCCAATTCTTCTTTTATATGCTTCTCATCAGAGGTGGGGTGCAGATTTTTTTAGAACAATTTTAAATGCTCTGTCCTCCTAAGGTTTGTAGATGTCAATTTCAGTTTCTCTTTCACGCAGATTTTGCACTATACCTACATATGTACAACTGACTGATTTTAAGTTGAATTCGGACCTTTTCGTTTCTCAAAACTTTAACCTCATAGTGTTTTTAGCTTTTTCGTTCAGGAGCTTCAGTAGCACTTGAATATTACTGACTTTGTTGACAAAGATGGGAAGGGGGTTTAGGAAACCTTGCCGTCGAAGGTAATTCAGTTTCCTCATCTGTATCAAGTCCGTTGAATCTATTTTGAGTACTTACTTCTTGTCCAAGCCAGTAGGTACTTAGTTTTGATTGCTTATGTCTGTGCTGCGTCTCGGGGCATTCACATGATCTTTTTCTCGTCTCAATTTGGGACCAACTAACTTCATCATCGTTTTCGAGCATTGGGTTTGTATCTAGATTGCTCAAAGACTTTGCTCTTGGTCTATTAAACAATGACGGGCGTAGCACCTGCTGTTTGAATAGTTTAGTGTGTATTATTAGACATTTTCCATAAAAAGAGTTGGGATGGATTCTCCTGACACTTTCCCAAGATGTCAGTGACACGCTTCATGAGAAGATTTAGTTTCTCAAGGTCTGTGTTTTCCCTATAGTCGGGTTAACACTGCCGAACGATGTGTGGCTCTTTTGAGAGATATTTGGTCCCCAAGGCTTGGGAGAGCCTGCTGTAAGTGGTTATCCCGCCACTGACTCGGTTACCGTGGTTTTTTTGAGGACATTTAATCCTCAGGGCTTACGGTAGCCTGTTAGGGTTAGTTTGATATTTGAGTTCCGTTCGTGTACACACAATCGGAGAACTCAAATGACCGCCTCCCTGGCTCGGCGTTGTTGCTCCTTTAGCACCACCCGGGGGGGACGTGTAGGTTGAGCCTAGTAAAGGTGGTAAATCCTTCGGACGCGAGCAACTTCCTCCCTTTAATAAAAATAGTAAATTAATAAATGTATTAAAGATAGCCCCGAGCTTATTAATACTCAAGAATTCGACTTATGAAAAATTGTGTCGTCCTTAAATCTTGATTAAACTCCGAGTGGAGTCGCGATATAGTGTAGTCGGCCGAGAGCTCATTACGTGTGAACGTAGTACCGAGTAGCACTGTCTCGCCAATCGCCACACGGCCATTTTCTTATATGAATTATCTCATTAGCACTAAACTGACTGTGCTAATTTCAAAAAACGTGTGGACAGCAACTCGCCATCAGCATACTCGGCCAAGTAATATTTTACTGGCTCGGATCGCCAGTCTACTTAGTACGCGTGTTCAAGGCATTGTGCCCGCGTCTTGTTGTCTCCGCGCTTCTTTACAATAACTTTCTTGTACCTATATGAAATATTAGCTGTAACACGTTTTGCATGATGATTTTTGTTGTTTTTCGTATTAACTAATATTATTTATGAATAAGAAGTCAGTTTGTTTATTTTGTTTGTAACTCAACGGTTGCAAGTATGGATAAATTATTTAATTTTGATCTCTATAGTTTAGCTTTTCGTGGTTCCAAAACCCATGCAAAGTTAAGGCATATAATTATTTTATGACTGTATAAACAAATACAAGGCTTATTGTGTAAATAAGAAAGTCAGCATAGCGTTAAAGCTATTTCTGCATGAAATGTGTAATTATAGGTGAATCAATACTTTAAGCGAAGTACTGTTTTGTCATTTCTAATACTTTTCGCTACAGCACTATTATATGCTTTCATATTTTTCTTAAAATGTTCCAAATAATTACATCTATTTCTCATCCTCCAGGTCTTTTTTTTCCTGTGGCTGTCGGCAAATAAATAATTACTGTTGTTACAAAACTCAAAGGGTCTTAATAATGAATTTAAATTTAAGAGGATAAAGCTTTAGATGATAAACCCCGATTATCATGAAAAGCCTTTGATCACGTTAACATAAATGGATAACTTGATAGATAAAGATGGGTCGATACCCATCAGTGATCTATTTAAAACCCGATAGTCACTTGATATAATATCCTGTATTACGACCAAAAAGTGTATCAATTTATGAAAATAGTATAGCAGGTAATGATATCAAGATCTTGGTCGTACCTCAAGGTTATATTTGCGGACCCACCGAATAATAACTAAAATCAAATTTCATTAAATTGAAATAATATTTACCGTGATAAATAATCAACTAAAAAATTTGACTACAACGATGATATAGAGAGGTAGCGACTGCGATCATAGTACACGAGGCTCTTTTCTGGATATTTAAATGTCCGTTTGCCGTAAGCAGAATTCTTAATCGTTCCCAAAAAATCAGAGAGAGTATTTCAAACATGTTTTTTTTTTAAATCACTTAGGTGGTAAACAAGCACACAGCCCACCTAATGGAAAGTGGTTACCGTGGCCTATGGACGTGTGCAACACCAGGGGCGTCACACTCGCACTCCCGACCCTGTTAGAACAGAGAGTTTCTGTGCCGTCAATGTAGAAGATAAAGCATTATGTTATAACGCAAGTTAGAGTTCAGCATAAAATACCAATTAAACTCTACAATAACTTTTCTATTAATTATGCCCGTGAAAGTCATAATAAATTACGTAGTGAACATTTTCTCCGGTCAATTGCATTGCACATGAAGTGCTATTCACATTGTCACTATTCCGTAGAAATAAAAATTACTAATGAATTAAGTAATTTTCTTTTTTATCATTTTACCATAATTTTCTCGATTATACTAAGTGAAAGTTACACAAATATCACTCATTGAAATTAAACCGGTAATTAGATCTATATCTATTCCTTTTTTTATTTGTTATTATATAATTTAACCAGTCGTTTCGGCTACTTTACAGCGGCTATGGTCAGGGGTGACAGGAGATGGTAGTTGTCAAATAGTTTGAAGTGTAAGTTATCTCAAAGTACCCGAATTATGATAGATTGTTGGTTTTATTTCAATAATCTTCTTAAGTACTAACTTATGAAAACGGCTAATACTTAACATCGGCATTAACCAATGAAAATACTATAATTTCTCAGTTTTCACTTTAGGGCATCACTTATACGTACAGAATCGCCATTGTACCCTATTAATAACTAGCTTTTGTTTTGCCCGCGGCTCCGGCCGCGTGGACTTCGGTTATCGCTATAATATCGGTTATCGTTATAAATTGCAGCCTATGTGTTATTCTGATGTATAAGCTTAAGCTATATTATTGTAAAGTTTCATAAAAATCCATTCAGTAGTTTTTACGTGAAAGAGTAACAAAAATCCACCTATACTTACAAACTCACGCGTTTATGATATTAGTAGGGTCATTATATTGATACCTACACAGCCAAAAAAACCTTCAACTGACTTCAAGTATTCTTCTCGAGATACTAAAAATGAATAATAAGATGTACTCCCGCATCAATGGTCCGTCTCCCCGCGGTAAATCTAAATTACCTGTCATAAAATTTACTACAGCTGGTAGAAACGAGAGCACTTACCTAAATACAGAGCTAAAATATATTCATCTCTTGTTATATATTGGCTTTATATATGTTGTGTTAATTCTATTGTTCTAAGTAATGTTAATTGTATTTTTATTTATTTTTTAACTCTGAAATTAAATATTAATTTTACAATAAAATGTCACAATATTAAAGTAATTAAAATGTATGTTATCACAACAAGTCAGCGATTACACGTCTCGTCTCCGTGCTCGTCTTTAAAATGAAGGTGCGCCCAGACCTGTACCCGGTGCGAAAGTGCCCATCACGCTAGCTGCGTTGCCTCTTTGAATGGCGATGGCCAGCCTCTGCATCAGGTACGATCCGGCGCGGGAGTCGCCCGACTTCTCCCTGATCCTGCGCCCGATGCCCTCTACAAATCTTTTCGCCTCCACACCCCAACATCCCAAAGTCTCTACTGCGAAAGGAACGAACATATACCGGGCCTGCAATGCAATGCTTCCCGTCTGCGGCAGGCTCGGCAGCAGCGGCCGGAAACCGGACCGTACGGCCAAAGTGGCTGGGAGCGACAGTGCTGACGCACGTAACGTCCCATAACAGGCACATACCATTCCTCCAAGGCACCAACGTCAAACCATCGGGTCTCTTGCTATCGGATCTGACCGGGCGGCTCAAGCAGGCAAGGTATGCCCTCGGAAACCAGGGCCGTCCGGATTATGTCATTGAGGACATGATGACGTGAGAACCTACCTGCACACCTACGGCAGCTCAGTGCGTGATGGCTTTTGGCCACCGCTCTGAGTCTGGCCATATCGGCCCCCGCGGCACCCTCTAACAATTGCGCCCTAACCTGCCCCGCAACAACGTCGTCCCACGCGCGCTGCACGCCACCAGACGCAGGGCAGTCCGCCCCCAAATTGCGGGCCGCCCAATCTGACTCGGCATCCGCTGCATAAGGCACCCGCGCCCTGCCACCATCAGAGCCCAGGATTAAAGTGACAAGACCAGACGCCCCATGCGCCGACACCAAGAAAACCGGTACGCATACGTCCCCAGCGCATCGCACCCCCACACCCCGTTCCTAATAGGGATTGTCGCCTGTCCCCACTGAGTCCCATCGAGGGCGACATTTCAGATAGACTCAGTGATCGACTTTAGTGTATCGTCGAACTCCGCTACCTCCTTGGGACACAGCCACTTGGCTGTGCCCGCAACAGATACGTGAGCTTCGAGTGGACGAAGCACATACGCAGCAGCACGAGCGCCAGATGTGCAGACTGGTTCATGCTCTTGAACCGCTAATAGGAGGTCCGGAGGACGAGAGGAAATAGCCTCTGGGACCCTTTCGGGGAGGATAGGCGAACCTAAAAGGAATAACCAAGTTAATTGTATTGTCTTAATTCAAGAAGTTAATATATAGTTAATAATAATGGTGGCCCTCTTTCCTGAGACTTTGCCTTCAGCTTACCATTAGGCAAGATGAAGTCAAATTGACGTGTCCTATATAAAAAAGTTATTACTATCTTCGTGTAAAAATAAATTGACGTATTCAGTAAACAAAAATTTGCCCTTAAATTCAAGATGGCGGAAACTCAACGAACCGTTTACCATGCTTAATTTAGACTTCTAGTAATCTTCCTCAACGATATCCAAAAGAAAATGGCTACTAGGAAATTATAACTTACCCCTGAATTCTGCTAATTTTACTGTACTAAGAATATTATTGTATAAAGAGTCAGAAAACGTCATATTTAGCTACATATGTATTAAAACTTCGAAGTTCACTATTTCACTATTTTGAGTTTGTCAGATAGCCCTTTCATACACAAGAGTCTTCAATGTCACAAGATTTCTAAGGCTAACCTACCATCAGAATTATTATTTTAATATCTACTTACATACTTGTTAGCTGTAGCAGAGTGTACTTTCTTATAATACCAGTCGCTTTTTAAAAACCTGTCTTGTTAATAATTTTTATAGATGCACAAATACTCAGATTTCAAATTTTATAACTAGGTAACATACTCAAGAACGTGATTCAGCAATATTTAAGCTGTTTATATTTTATAACTTTCCCTTTTAAACACAAATACGACATTACATTATGAACATTAAAATATATTAAACTTAGCTGTAAAATTCATAAATAAGTAGGCCAATAGATTCTAGTCACATACCTCATAAAATCTATTCTTTGTTGCAGACAAAAGAACTAAAGGCTGGCCTCTAGTTGACTCACCCGCGCCAACGGTACTCTATACCCTTTTGTACCTCTTCATCGTGTGGATAGGACCAAAGCTTATGAAGAATCGGAGACCTTTCAAACTGAATTGGTTACTTGTACCTTACAATCTAGCTATGGCAGCGCTGAATGCTTATATTGCTGTGAGATTATTGACAGCGTCCTTTAGACTGCGATACAGTTATATATGTGAACCTTGCCGGCAAAAGTATGACCCAGATGAGTTGCAAGTAAGTGAACAATAATCACATATTTATACATCTGAAGATATATCTTGGACCAAAATTGTGTACAAATTCTGCTCTATACGCGCAGTCAGTACACGTTCCCTGGGTGTTTTTTAAGGGTACCCTGAGCTGGAACTGACCAGCTGTAGATTATTATATAACAAAACAAGACAGAGCCTCGTTTGTCTCACGAGTTAGGTCCAAGATATGCGTCCCAAAGGATACTATAATAAACTGTTTATACTGGAAATTGATGGCACTTGGTGGAATCTACTACACATATTGAATAATGATAACACTTGTACTTTTCCACACTTTATTTTGTTTTTATTTTTATTTTTAGTTTTAACCTAACCGGTTTCACCTCACGGCATTACCAAAAATTTACTAAATCCATAATAATGGTTTTAAACAATTATATTTCTAAATACTACATTTTTTATATGTGGGTAGTTTTAAAAATGTGTATACCAGGTTCAAATTTTTTTCCCAACATTTGGGGAAATAATTTTTGAATTTCCTTAAAAGTTATTTGGTTTACCCATCATGCATTGTGTGTGGTCGCAAACAAAATATTTTTCTTTCTTTTATTTCTTTCTAAAATTAATAAATACATTATAGGTACAACGCTAGTTGTATTAAAGTTAAATGTCAGATGATTAAATGTCAAAAGTATAATTGAATTAAATTAAAGGAATTGACAAATTAAAGATGACAAATGGAAATATGCTAAATGGTACTACATAACATGAATTATAATATATAAAATGTAAAATGTGTGATAAGATACGAAGTTTAAATGAATGATTATGTACGAGACTGATTAGGGGTATAGACTTAAAGCCCGTGAACACCAGAACTTGTCATTTTTTAAAGCTTAATGTTTGCCAACGCATGCTCCCAAAACAGGTTAGAGCGTTAGCCCATTATGAAGTTTGGGACATAGTGGCTTTGGCTGGTAAACGGTAGTAAAGTTTTGAAAAGAAAATGTTTATTTTCATCAAATAGTAAAGTGGGATTTCAGGTTTTACCTTCACGCTCTTCTTTCATCCCAGAATATATATATATATATATATATATATATATATATATATATATATATATATATATATATATATATATATATATATATATATATATATATATATAATAAATCCCAGTCGCATCCGAAGCTATCAACTTGGAGTCTGGGGTCCGCTTTTACCAGTCTAACTGCGGATTTGGTAGGAGGTAGATTTAATCTTTCGAGGGCGAAATTCGAAAATCTGACTATTTTTAACGGAGCTTTATTCGAACGTGTACAAAAAATGAACATTTCAATAGAGAAACGCATCCAGACTTTAAATATCAACAAATAACTTTTCGCGTGTAAAAGGTTGAAACTATTTAAATTTTAGGTTCGCTGAGAACTATGAAAACTGTTTCTGTATTTTATTTTTAAGAAAAATACGGTTTTATGCTTAAGTGGTATATTTTGTATCCAGATTTAATATGATTACACTTCAGTATACAGAAAACAGATTTTAAAAACAAACAATATTTTTCTTAAAATATATGAGAGAATAATATTTGGAATTTTACACGTTTTCATATAGATAAAGTATAAAGAATTTTTGCGTGCTGTGATGAAAAACGTGAAACGCATGCAATAAATAGTATTGATTTAATGAAGAGTCTGCGCCCGTCATTTTTCATTATTGAAAAATAATAACGAAACATTACAACAAAGACTTTTTTGTTGAGTGTGCATTATTGGATGAAACAATATTAAAATGAAATAAATTTACTCAAAATTTGAGAATAATGAAATTGTTTGAATTGCTTTTATTTCGATTACACTTGATCTTGATGGGTCACTACCGAGTACAAAGTCTGAGTAGTTTCAAGGCGTCTGGAAACATTATTATTAAAAAGTTGACAATAGGCTAGCTACCATTAAGAATGAGTTAAAAATACTTTTAGAATAAATAAAATATTTTTAGTCACAAAATCACAATATAATTGTACTAATGAAAGTCAAGACAGCGTAACTTCTACATTTAGTTACATTTTCGTAAACAAGGCAGTAAATAGAATAGATGTGAGAATGAAACAGGCAATAAATATCAAAGGCTAAGCCAAAAATGTTGCACGTAGCATATTTATTTGTCTTCTTTACTATAATATATGGTTCACAATAGCAAATGTTTTCACCTAGAACGTTTGTCTTCCAGACTACCGATTTAAATTCTTAAGTGTATAAAAATCAAAACGGGTAATACGAACCTCAGACTCCAAGCTAAAATCATTGGATGCGACTGGGATTAACGCTAGGAGGAAGACTAAGTGTATAAAAATCTAACATCGTTTTTAGTCAAAGCATTGTAATATTTTCGTGAATACATAGTCACTTAACTTTTTTGAAAGCCTCCGTGGCGTGGCGGTAGTGAACGCGGCCGCTACGCAGGAGGCGCGGGTTCGATCCCCACTCAGTGCAAATATTTTTATGCATGAATATGTATATTTGCATTGGTCTGGGTGTTTATATGTATAATATGTATGAAGGCACAAGGGGTTTACTTCGGGTCTGGGGCCCTCTTAGTAGCCCATTGTAAGCTTGCACTTAGTCTGCGTGGATTTTACGGGCGAGGAGATAGGACAACCTAATACACGAATCACCACGTCTTAATTACATCAATCACTGACTACACATTTTACAGACACACTCGCGATCTATAACCAAGTATATTCAACCGAACTAGGAGCGTTCTGCTAGACACGTAGTGCTCGGTCGAGGTTCACAGCGATACTGATCACAATTCTCCGCGCGCCCCACCAAAGTCAATGATCTGTCAAACTCAACTTGACCGAATGAACGAATGACGTCACACTCGACCATAGAGCACTAGAGTCTTGCATTACGCCAGAGTGAATTTCATTCACCCTAATCACACAATAATTATAACGCGCCGTCACGGCCAGACTGACATGTCGCTCGTCCTCGTGCGACCAATGCCAGAGATCCGTCTGTGAACAAATGTACGAGGCTTTAATTCTTCTCGCACTGACACGCTCGTCCATCACTGACTTCCATCGCCGCACAGGCCTAACATCTCTCGTTGTTGTTCTTCGGCCACAACGAGCAGAACCGGGCAGCCACTCATTGGTGCCCCTACGACTATGAACTAGTCGGACCGGGCGACCACTCATTGGTGCCCCTGCGACCATAAACCAGTCGGAACCTGGGCGACCACTCATTGGTGCCCCTGCGACCATAAACCAGTCGGAACCCGGGCGACCACTCATTGGTGCCCCTGCGACCATAAACCGGTCGGAACCCGGGCGACCACTCATTGGTGCCCCTGCGACCATAAACCGGTCGGAACCCGGGCGACCACTCATTGGTGCCCCTGCGACCATAAACCGGTCGGAACCCGGGCGACCACTCATTGGTGCCCCTGCGACCATAAACCGGTCGAACCCCGGGCGACCACTCATTGGTGCCCCTCCGACCATAAACAAGTCGGACTCCGGGCAACCACTCATTGGTGCCCCTACGACTGCAAACCAGTCGGGCCGGGCAACCACTCGTTGGTGCCCCTACAACCACCTACACTGTCCTCCAAAGCTAGCAACATTACATAGTTCGAACATCGACCCTCGTGGAGCCAGTCCAAACATGAATGTGAGTCTGGACCTACGTACAACCACTCGGTGCCCCTACAAACACCTAAACTATCCTGCAAGGCTAGCAAGATTACATAGTTCGAACATCGACCCTCGAGGAGCCAGTCCGAACATGAATGTGAGTCTGGACCTACCTACTTACAATATGCATCAAGATCTGTGGAAGGTGGACTAGTAGTAATGATGTGACAATTAATCGCTGAGAATGTGTCGCTATCGTGAATTCTTCCTTCGTTCTGACTATGGACCGCCGTCTCGGCCAGCTCGTTGTCAATTTCTGCTACAGTGATATGACTTATCTTTCGAGATCGAATTGAGGCATTGGGGTTCGAAGCTAGGAGATGAAACGTACTGAAGTCTGCCCAAACACGATGTGTCCCAGCTCTATCCGCCATATTGGAAGCGAGTAGCGTCTACATCCTAGCCCAAGCCGCGGCCAGGCTTTATTTGAATAGGTTTCCAAGGTAGTAGTAGTAGTAAGTAAAGCAAGACTGGAAACCAATAAACCAACACTGACTATACTCCATTTAGTGCTCTATCCGCATACACTCGAAACCGATTAATTAGAACAAACTTATGGTTCAGAATTAGTTAAGAGCCAATTTTGTTATACTTCGCTTTCCTGTACAAAACTACCATGCGCGCTTCGTTTCAAAAGAATATTAGCAACCGAAACCATCGAAATTACTAATATTCCCTCTAACCCCTCCAACTAAGCTAAATTGCTTGTGCTAGGAGTGGGTTCACGTCGGTAGTGTAATGGCCAGGACTCGAACCAGGGACCTCTCGATCGTAAGGCCGAACCCTTAACCACTAAGCTACCGACGCTTCTCTCGCAGAGGCTCTCGTAACCGCTCCATTACCCTGTCTATTCACGAGGGCACGAATCACGACTACGCTTCCCCGGACCATTGGCGGAGTCGCACGGATTGCACATCTACGCTGTTACTTTACATCACTCAATCATTAATATGGAGCGAAATAAGACGCATGGAGGGGCACACCGCCCTCCCACAAACTAGAACGGTTTCATTACCACCCTGGCCATCATCCGTGTGTTGATCCATCGAAGTCACTATTAGATCAACACGATCGGCTGTGGAGCGAACATATCTATCACACTTACGGGGAAGCTGTCATTTTCATCTAGCTCATTGATTGCCTATTAAACAGAGTAGCCCTATGACACCGATACTACCCTGTAAAGTAAGAGAAGTCACCCAAGCACGCGTCTGTTTGAAGTAGTAATCCTCAACCTGGATGTCTCTGCCAATGCTTGTCAGTATCTGGAACTTTAGGTCTTCTCCTGTTCTAATCATATAACATAGATAACCCATATCCATGTAGTATTTCGAAATGGCGCACATTGGGAGAGGAGGTCCACGTCGAGCAGTTGACCATGGTGGCCTAGTTGGTTGATTGATTGATCGATGTAGAATTTCGTCTATGTGACCACGTACGACGAGAAACCATTACTTGAGATAACAATGAAACATTACTTGCTAATAGAACATCTTTCCCTAAATCTTAGGTACGCGAGGGTATTGAAATCAAAGATGTCCTAATTTCACCAAATGAGAGATCTCAAAGCAAAGGCACACAGCTTGTGACGACTTTATCACTCATACCCGAGAACACAGTACCAAAGCACTTTATTTTCACTCCTTGTACACCACTTACTGATGCGACGGATTACAGCCCCCTTCATCTGATTATAGTCTGTACGTCAACTTCTGACATCTGATTAATGATTCGTACTTAGACCCAATTTTGCCTGAAATTTCGTAACAGTTTGAAATTTACGTGTTAACGCTTCGGAACGCATCCCGAGCGGCATACCATCTTGTATCCGCTTCCGGAATGAGTCCACCATATTGCTCTTACATGTCAGCCACACAAGTCACAAGCACTAGCTAGTTACCTTAAGATTATTGTAAAATATTGCAAACACTGTCCCAACCTTAGAATAAAAGACAGTTAACTAAAGAATCTTGTCTAACCAAAAAAACCCAAACAACACGAAATCCTCAACATTACGCACCTCACCTTGTGCCCGTGATTGCAGTGAGTCGGGTTCAGTTTTCCTACCACCAGAAACCTTCTACAGTTAATAACCTAGTGTCAATTTGTTAGCACTCAGACAACGCGGAATCAGCTGGTAACCATTCTGGTGGTGGTGGACCCGTAATTGCACACTTTACTCCATTTCATCACAATGGAGGGTATATGACAAAAAACTAGCAGCAACCGCCGCTTCTAGCAATCAACTCCTAATTACTCAATCTATCGTCATTCTCCGAGCTCCTTTCTCGAGCTAGTTGGTCTCGGCTCTCCAGTACAAACCCAGCGCGACTGGATCTCGAAACACCCCGCGAAGCGACTGCCATCCGATCCCCACAACCAAGCGGCGCACCGAAGTTCTGCAGCTACACCAGTCGGACCCCTGTGAGCTCCGATCAACCGCAGTGACCGCCACAGACGCTCGCATGACAACCGGGATATATGACGCAACGGGCCCTCCGTAGCACGTAGACCAGACCAATGCCAGCAGACTCATACGAGCACACAAACACCCGCGCCGACCGGGGATCGAAACCGAGTCCTCGCGCAGCAGCCGCACTGACCACCGCCACGCCACAGAGGCTTTCACCAGAATGTAGATCATATAATCGCCCATTAAGACGAGAGACTACTCGGGGCAGTTTATCGGCCGCAATCCGTCAACTTGGCGACGAGAACTATTCCTTTAGTCGACCCGAAATATTTGGTTACCAAACTGTTGGTTCGTGTAGTCTTGCTAAGGATCCGCCACGCCTTTTCTACCTAGGTACCTACACAATAGTGTGGCCTCAAAGTGAAGTACACCACGGTGAGTCTACCCACTACCCACTAATGAGAAATATTACACGAACAAAACCCGTTAGAGCTGATACCGCATAGCTCCTCTTTGCTACTCAGCATCACAGAAATTAAACTGACAAGCCGGCACGCGATTATTAACAGAGTTCAACCTTCTTCATAGGAAGCTATATCTTACACCGTACAGCTACATTCACCTATCTGTCCACCAACATTTAAACACAGCTCGAGTACTCCGAGGGACCTAAACATCTCAAGACAAGACACACCGGGTCAGTACCTGCTACCGAAAAGATATCGAAACCAAAAAAGCAAACGCAAAAAAACAACACGTATTACATCGTGATATAATCAGAATCGTCCTTCGTTAGTTTTTACTGCAAACTACTCACTTTTACGTAAATTAGGTCACTTAAATAAAAAAAGATTATATCGAGAACTGGTTCCTTTTGTCTCACTACCATCGAGAACTGGTTCCTCCTGTCTCACTACCTCCCCACTCAATGGAAGACGATTTGAAACGAGCCTTTGCACTGTGTTGACATGGCATCTGCGTACTGACAATAATGAAATCACCTTTTAATATAGGGTAGTTCGTTAAAACTTATCGTTCTCACTTCTTGGACGTACTGATTGCGTCACCGCATTCTAAGCTAATCTAAGCAATCACAGTAACCTTTTGCAGCGTACCCTACTCAATTCGAATAAGTCTTCTCACCGTATCAACAGCTACAAATAGTATAGAATCTAGCATAGTTAGATATTCGGGATATTTCGAAACTTTCTCGTGTAATGACAATTTAACTTAGCCCCTATATAATTAGGTGCAAACTCCGCTGCCTCATAAACCTCTGCTCACGGATTGCCAGAACTGCTATCGTCTCTTCTGGCACTACATAGAATAGTAGAAATAGGATGAGACTTTTTATTCAAACACGAATTTGTACCCACGAGTAATACCTTTACAACAATATCTTTCCCTGGAGGGTGGAATGCGATATTCCGCTACCAGGAAATTATTTGGCTGTACCACTTGTTATTAAAAATAAGCAGACACTGTCTACGGAATAAAAAGGAACGGGCTCACCGGGTCTTGTAGTCGGGATGCAGCCAACAATCAGGACAGACACAGTTTCACGTTATTTCATGTAAAGCGAGTCTTTTGGTTGCCACTGCTATTCTCCTCAGCTTGTTGCCCTGGTATCCCACTTCTGATGAAGGCACAAGGGGTTTACTTCGGGTCTGGGGCCCTCTTAGTAGCCCATTGTAAGCTTGCACTTAGTCTGCGTGGATTTTACGGGCGAGGAGATAGGACAACCTAATACACGAATCACCACGTCTTAATTACATCAATCACTGACTACACATTTTACAGACACACTCGCGATCTATAACCAAGTATATTCAACCGAACTAGGAGCGTTCTGCTAGACACGTAGTGCTCGGTCGAGGTTCACAGCGATACTGATCACAATTCTCCGCGCGCCCCACCAAAGTCAATGATCTGTCAAACTCAACTTGACCGAATGAACGAATGACGTCACACTCGACCATAGAGCACTAGAGTCTTGCATTACGCCAGAGTGAATTTCATTCACCCTAATCACACAATAATTATAACGCGCCGTCATGTATGTATTTACAAAAAAAAAAGTATTTATGTATGTTCATCCGCATTCTAGATTCCATAACACAAGCTAGTTAAGCTATGCTTACCATGGGTCTAGATAGCGTTGTGTGAAATGTTGAGGAATATTTATTTATTTACTTTACCCTTCAAAGTTGTTTTAATAATACAGGTATTTTTCAACGTCTTACAATGTCTCAAACTGAACCAACAAATTAATGCTATATTTAACATAACACAAATACTTTAACAACATAAATAAGGCCTAAAGCCCATTCTTACACCAAAATATTAGTCATAATAATATATAACGTAAGTACGTGGTTATTCTTGAATATAAAGTAGACACTAAAGATATTTATGAGTCTAAAGAATTCATATTGTAACCGTAGAGGAATTTGTGATGACTAGACACGTTAAAAGAACTTAAAGTAAGATTTCGGTGCCGACCGCGTACGACAACTGCAGACGTATGCAGAACATGAATTACATACATTACTTGTTAAACTTCGATAGGGATAAAGGGGATCATTGAGAAGCCGCAATGAATTACGCGTATCTGCTGCACGTAATTCGTCTGCAGTTGTCGTTATATACTCAATTAATTTTGTTAATATTAGACGTATATATAATTTATCTACGGTTCCACATTGTATACTCACAGTCTAACGAACTCTTTCGTTATGCTGTGGTATACCTGAGTAACCGAGAGATCACGCGGTAGACCAAAGTTAAATATAAGGTATTTTCATTTCTAATATTGTACCCTACGAATAATATTGTACCTAAGTGATTATTATACACACATTAAATTTTCATTTATATTACATTATTTTTAAGTGATTAATTAATTAGTATTACTCAGATGAAATGATTACCTACTGTTCAATTTTAATCCTTACCTTACAAGTGTATGAGTCGTAGTTTTTTTTATTATAAAATGTTATTTAAAAAGAAAGCAGACTGTTACCAAAAATTTGGAAGTAATATTTGGAAAGTAAATACAAATGTTATTGTTTAATTTGTGAAAGATGTTGATTTATCATTTCCTTAGAAAATGAGCAATTTTATGATGCAAGTGGGAAACTGCTATATTTTTGTACTTTTGTAAAGAATATTAGTAACTGAAATCAGTACCTAATATTTGTTCTAACTACTCCTGCTAAGCTAAATTGCTTGTGTAGTCGCAGTTTACGTCGGTATTGTAATAGCAGGGTACAAACCCGGTTCCTGTCAATCGTAAAGCCGACTGTTTAACTACTAATCTACCGACGAAAGGAGACTATGAGAACGATGATGACTCTCGGACTTACATATCGAAATGATCAATTTCTACTTTCAGATAGCAGATGCAGTCTGGTGGTATTACTTCTCGAAACTTTTGGAGTTTTGTGACACGTTCTTTTTCATTCTTCGGAAGAAAGACGAACAGTTAACATTCCTTCATGTGTATCACCACTCTACCATGTTTAGTTTCTGGTGGATTGGAATCAAATGGGTACCTAGTGGATCAAGTAAGTTCAATTTTATTAAACTAAGTGTCTAATATTTAAATATTGTAGGACATTCTTCACAGCGCTATCTAGACCCGAAGTAAGCATTTTTTTAGCTTTTTTTTTTTTTATAAAAAGGGCTTTATCGCTTGACGACCACATCGCCCCGTGAAGGCAATTAATATCTACATAACAATACACATCTTAGCTAGCTAATGTCTAATGTATCTATTCTAAACATAGATCTGCTAGGGCATAGAGATTGTGTGCTTCAACCTACGCAGGGTTGGCTAAAAAACTATTGCAAAGACCGATACTCAAATCTCTCGCGACACTAAAATGCATCTCTCTGTACGCTCTGTTTCGTACACATTCCCAGAGAACATGTACCACGTCCTCAAGCCACGTCAATTTTTTTAGCTTGTGTTATAGGTTCTAGAATGTGGATAAACTTACTTAGATACCTACATTTTTTGTTGTAAATACTTACATATTATATATAGACCAATGCAATCATACATATTATTCATGCATAAAAATATTTACACTGAGCGGAATTCCAACCCGCGCCCCCTGCGTAGCAGTCAAACGTTCTACTGCGTCGCCATAGTGGTGGAGTGGCTGACCTACGATGATTTAAAGGAGAACTGAAGAAAAACTGAACGAAAGAGCTAACAAAAATTAAACATCGCCTTTGCAAGTGCGGGTGATTGCAATTGGCTGCCCATGAGGTCTGACTTCTCTTAGTGCTATTGACTTTTAGTAATTAATAGTAGGACCACCTATGCTTTATAAGATCTTTATGGGAAATCGTGGGTGACTATCAGCTTGGCTTGGACTTACGAGAAGGCAACAGGCATGGTATGAATATTGTACACAGCAAATGATGTTGAAACCTAGTTACAAGATGATGTTACGGAAATCTTTCATACGAAAAAAAAAAGAAAAAAAAATGAATGTATGTATAATCTTTGATTATACTACTATTAATTTAGTATAAGCCTATAATTACATAATATCATATAATCAAGGCCCCACAAAACCGTCTCCACGGTTTGACTGTTGGAACAGAACAACAATTTATAAATAATAATAATAAAACAACAATATTAAAATATAAACTACACTTGACAATGTTATATCCTAATTTCAAATTAAATAAATACTTTATAACCAACTAAAGACGAGATTTGATATAAATTAACCATAATAAACTCGAAGGTAAATTACGTGAACTAATTGATGAAATTAAATATGTGATTACAATTACACATCATAAATGTACAAATAACAACTAATTAAAGCGCCCGTTCAAATAACGTGATAATTACCTAGTAGTACCACATTCGTATAATCAACATCCACCACCTACCCCTTACCTTTACCTAACAACACCTCAGCCCAGCATGGATGGTCCCCTTCATACAATTCTGGATTCTTTGTGCGAGGCGTGAAAAAACATCTATCGTTGCTGTCAAGGCTGGGACTGCCATTTCAGAGACAGCATCTGAAAAGACAGCTTCTATTCTTTGAATCGCACCCTAGCCTAATATCAGGCGTGGGTGATTAAGGATAGAAAAATGAATCGCTCAGGCGGGACTTAAACGCGCACTGGGACTGGAAGAGACTGGCCCTTACAAAGGGGACTGCTCTGACCACTGAGTTACCAAAGCCTCGCCTGAAGCATTTAAAATTTCTCGTTCAAGTTCATGCCCTGCCTGAGCGAATCATTTTTTCCATTTTTAATCGAATTGAATAGTTGGTATACTTATTGCTTTACATTTTCATTCAATCAAGCTCGGTGCAGTCAATTTGACGTCATTTTTTTAAAGAATAATATTCTTTAAAAAACTGAAATTACTAAAATTCCCTCTAAGCCCTCCAACTAAGCTAAATTGCTTGTGCTAGGAGTGGGTTCACGTTAGTAGTGTAATAGCCAAAAAAAAATTCGAATCCGGCACCTCTCGATCGTATGGCCTACTTCTAAACCACTCAGCTACTGGCGCTTTTTTTATGCATTTATGTAAAAAAAACTTAACTATTTTAGATTTTGACAAAACAGTTGCAATTTTTTTTACGTTTACAATACTTATGGAAGTATCATCATCTATCTGCTTTTGTCTTATTATTTACACTCCCCTACCCTACTCTCTCATACTCTGTTCTCTCAAGCACTATTTTGTCATACATTCCTGTCCGACATCACTTCCCTAGAACTGGCAGAAACTGCGTGAAGTGATAAGGCCGCCCTTTGTACTGCTCTTATGTTATTGATTTCTGTATCATAAATATTGTAATTGGTGTACAATAAAGTGTATAATAAAATAATAAATAAATAATTTACTTCGTATAATCCAATCATCTTTTAGCCTTGAGCACTCCTCTCATCATGAGATTTATTTAAAGATTTTACACGAGCAACTACAAAAAAAATTTGATAATTTGAAAATTAAATTCCGTAAAAATATTTTTGGCGCCAGCTTGTCTCAACGTATTCTCGAATTTTTTTCCTTATTATGAATTCATAACTATGACGGTTAATTTTGGCGCCATAAAAATGATTGATTACGGTTTGTGTTTAGAACATATACGGTCGCGATTTTGCCATTAATTAAACCGAATAAAATAAAACGACTAATGAGGTAAATGCTTTCAACTTTTTTCGGTGCGATGGGTTGTTACTTTATGTCAATATTTTGATTGAAGCAATAATTTATTATACTGAATTAATTATTAACAATAGTAACAACAAGTAATTATAGATACACTAATAAATACACTAACAATGCAGTTGCGTAACCTCAATCATATCAACGTCAAACAAATGGGATAGGTACTTACAAGTTACAATTTAACCAGTTTGAATGGCATCTGTCACTGGTGGCCAACACTGCAAAATTCTAAAATCGGCACCTCGCAAATTTTCCCGTATAACAAGGATCTCTATCGCATGTCTGTCATTGGCGGAATCATGTCGCCACCGGGATTGCTCGCCATAGAGAAAGATTGAATTGAATTATATACGTGTATCAATCTCAACATATTTGTATCAACATGTTGGATTCCGTTCAGTGTAAATATTCGAGTGCATCATGAATTTATATCTATATAGAGAATGTGTGTAAGACAGCTTATAGGCATTTAGGATTCATACTTCGTAGGGCATCTAGTTTTACCAATTTAAAAGTCATAATCACATTGTATAACGCTTTGGTAAGGAGTCACATGGAAAGTAATGCAATGATTTGGGATCCTCATGAAGCAAAATATAGTTTGATGCTAGAACGCATACAAAATAAATTTGTGAGGTATTTATATCTTAAAAAGTACGGAGTATATCCATTTTATCCCCTTATGTATCCCACGTTTTTTGTTTTGGGTATGGTGGGATACAATGAATTACGAGTACGAAGAGAACTGGCTTTTGTGTCATACATCTTTAAGTTGATTAGGGGCAAAATAGATAATGCAGAAGTGCTGCAGTTAATAGGGTTTTGTTTACCGAATAGATATGTGGAGCGACGGCGTCAGCGAAGCTTCTAGTAATACCTAAAGGGAAGACAAATATGTTGGGGAAGGCACCTCTGACGCGCGCGCTGATAACCATCAACAGGATAGCGGTTGGGGTAGACTTATTCTGTTGTGCTCTGGGTGAATTCACAAAGATTGCGATGTATAATTTATGTTATGGATCATAAAGTAGGTTAAGTAACTATTGTTTTGGCCTGTCTATTGCATTGGGTGTAACACCTGTAATAATAGATTAAGCTTATGAGATTAAATAAATAAAATAAATAAATAAATATTTGCATCAGCCTGGGTCTTTCCGTGCTTCTGACGTGTGCGCACGCTACATCTATCGTCATCTTTACGTGTAGTTGGAGTCCTAACAATTCTAACCACTGATGTAACTGTAGGTAATAGGCTGTAGAGGTTAGTTGACAGTCGCTTCACAAAACATGGCGATTTTCAGCTAATTATGCAGTTAGACTTTTTTAATTAATAATGCAATACTGGTAATGGTTGACTCACAAATTAATTTCTCAAGTTCACGTGGGCGGAGCCGCAGGCAATAGTTAGCTGTAGCAGACTTCATTCATCCATATATATTTATTGAAATAACGATTATTTATAGTATTATAAAATATTTCTGAAGTAATATATCTGTTGAGAGCTCTTCAAGTACAATTGAAGTTTGATTAAAATACCATTTGATATAACAAATGGCTTTTGTATTGCAAACATACATTATAATAAAACTCTTAGATTGAAATTAATGACGTTTAAAAGCAATTTAAGCCCAGATTCACTTAGTTTTAAAATCTGAATGTTTGTTTACTGCAGACTTAAGTAAAAAATACCATAATGTTTGCCTAAAGCACTAAAGTGTAAAAAGCCGTTATTAGTTCACTCAGCGTCAGAAGTATCTTGACTACAAATTCTCAAAATGATCTTAAAATCTTGTTTTAAGAGCAAATCAAAACTGTTTTATTGATTTTAATTGTATTATTGTCCGAACTAAAGGTGTGTACCAAATATCAGAACAATCAGTCAACAAGGGGGGGGAGGAACGAGGTGTTAAGCTCATTTTGAGTACCCTGTTCATCAAGATTGATTTGATGCTTACTATACAGTCACTCTTATAAGAAACTGAACACTGTCAAATTAACAAACGATTAATAAAAAAAACATCACGATAAAATCGCCAAGTCTACAAAAAAAGCAGCACGGTCGTACCAATCTTTTCTCTTCTCTAAGCAATTCAGGCCATTTTCGACCTTCTATAATGTCGTTGTAATATAACTAAAAGCCTGGATTTTGAGGAACCAAGCAGGCATTGTACCATCACAGTATATTTCAAATTTATATATGAGACGATATTCTTAGCAATCCATGGATTCTCCGTGCGGGTGCCGGGTCCATCGCGTTGCTGAGTTGGGAACTCAGGACAGTGCCTGGGACTTGCGACCCAAGTGTAGGTTTAGAAGGGGCCCCTTTTGTTGATGTACATCAACACTCACCTTCACTACCCAAGTTCCCCTCCCTGCCTAACCAAATTTGATACGAACCTACTAGTGCCGCTTTAGACATTCGTCCTAGTAATGAGCTTATTGTAGCTCTCGATAGGCCTAGATCTTTAAGTAGGTTATAGAGAGATTTAGCTGGTATACCTCTCGCTCCCACTTCTACTGCATACAAATTAACCACGTAACCGTTTTTGATTAATTCGTTTGTGAGATCATAGTATTTATTTTTCTTAAGTGTGTGGTCCTTCGGTATATTTGTTTCCCACGGTACAGTAAGTTCCACAAGGACCACATATTTAGTCGTTTTTGAGTAGAGAAGTATGTCCGGTCTAGATGACGAAACCCCAACATCCTCCGGAATTTTATAGTGCTTTTCATACGTGTCGATTAGGAGAGTCCAATCTGGGGCAGTATCTAAGATTGAATAAGGTTTGTTCCTGGATTTTATGGATGAACCTTCAGACACAAAGTTGATATGACGTCTGTTAGTGGTCAATCCTTTTTGGGCTCTAGCTACTGCCAGACTCATTGCTTCGCGTATGATGAAAAGCACTTTATCGTGGCGGCGTGAGTATTGGCCTCTATCAAGAAGCACCCTACATCCTACTAATATGTGCCTAGCCGTCCCTATTGCCTCACCACACGTATAACATTGTTTTTCTGTGGCTTTCCCCCACCTTACCAGATTACTCTGGTCTGGAAGGGTCATCTGAAAGGCGTTAAGATAGAATTTTAACAGGGCCGGCGACCACTCATAGATCAAGGTGCGCCACTTTAAAGCCATCGGTATGCAGAACTCTCCCATTGTCAACCATTCGTTTTGGATTTCCAAATTCATCGCGTGCACTCGATATTTATCATTTTCGTCTTGCTTCAGAAAGGACCTAAGTATATCCTGGTCCCTTTTTGGCTCTCGTACTCCCAACCCCACTTTGTTCGACTGGGCTCCTATCATAAATCGTTTATGGAATATAAGTCTAGATTCAAGCTCGGACGCGTTATTATCTTTCGGGAGTGCCCTGACTGTGTCATCTTGGGATTTACCTAAGATGTGGGCTTTGGTAACTCTAAGGTGTTTATAGAGCTCCGATGGTTTCTTTAATTTCATCCCAAAATTATTCTGATCCCTAAATAAAGCAGAGCCATCAGCAGAGTGCGCTAGTCCAAGCCACGATTTAAGTGATTTTATGACAGTTGCATCTATTTTCGCGAGTAAGGTTTTGCCGAAATCGTATACCAGCATATATTGACTTGGCAATATGTACGTATTACTTGTGAGATATATTGTGTTTTCATGCGATTGTCGAGTCTATATATGTATTTGAAACGTTAAACATTTCTCATATTGATATGGTCACTATGAGATGTTGTTAGTTTAAATAATTACGTAACAAATTAAGACAAGGTCCCCTAAGTAGGGACTAAGTAATTAATTTATTACATGAATCTCACAACTTTTTACAGTAGAACATCTCGGATGAGACTTGATACTTTTGACAAGTGCTGTTATTTTTATGGGATTAATTATACGCAAAATGATACATTTAAATAAAACTACTTCCATTTTTTTAGTGTTTTTTATTATCATTATATGAACTGCCCCTCTAGACAAGAAGCAATACGTTTGTAGAATAGAATAGCTTGATAAATGTATGGGATTGACATACGATGACGACCGTGACCAGTGATCAGTCCTTCTGTGTAGACCATATCATTCATTTTCCCTATGTATATAGCGACTGTCATACACGTTCGTATGGTAATAGGGACCGACTGCAATGGCTTAACGTGCTCTACGAGGCATTACTAGAACCAGACCTATGTAAATACCCATATTCATGCCACGTTGACTACCACTACGCCACAGAGGTTGTCCATGAATGGTCTGTTGCTTATTAAAAGCCATGGTCACGGGGAGATAGTAGCTATAAATAATGAAATATTTAAGAAGAAGCACAATTTTTTTATGATTTAGGTGTGATATATTTTGAAGGATTTATATTATTTTCAGCGTTCTTACCTGCTATGGTGAACAGTGGCATTCACGTTCTGATGTATACCTATTACGGGCTCTCAGTATTTGGACCTGCTGTTAGTCAATTTCTCTGGTGGAAGAAGTACCTAACTATAATGCAGTTGGTGAGTTTCCTACTGAATTCTTATTTAAACTCTTTTATCATAACTGATCCTATACTGTTTATTTACATAATGCACATTGGAATTGTCTACATAAAAATATAAATACAGTACATAATACACATATATACAAACCTGTAGGTTTAGGCGTCCAAGAATTCCTCCTGATAAACTTCATTTGGAAAGGTGGTCAGAACGCTTTACTTATACTCTGTTTAATACTCTCTCTTATTTACACTCAAATTTGTCAATTTTACCTAAATAATGACTATTACTAGGGCAGAGTTACGAGCACCAATTAGATTAACATAGATTTTGCTGTCTAGTTCAATCACAAAAAGACTGAAAACGCGTAGAAAGGATTTATCAAGCCCCTATCTTATGTCCAAGACTTAAAAAAAATCGTATAACATAGCTCCATAGTCCAATCTGTAAAACTATTTAATAAATAACCTTCCGCTTTTGAAATCATATTAAATTATAACACGTTTAACAATACATTGAAATCTTATTTATAGAACAAATGTTACTATAGCATAAATTAATTCATCCAGGACAAGGAATAAATATTATATGTACATGCAATAAAATTAATAAATGATCCATTAAGTAATTGACCTAATGTTTCTACTGTATTGCTCTAAAAACTGTAGTCTTAAATTAAACTGTAGTTTGTCTAAGCATGTTTTGTAATGTTTATGATAGTAAATTGTTTATAACTATAAACTGCTTGGGCCTTCCAGATCCAGTTCACCTGCGCCCTAGTCCTCGGTATCAACGGTATCAGAACTGGTTGTGAGTTCCCGCTTTGGATGCACTATGTGCTCATCATCTACATGATTTCGTTTATCATCCTGTTCGGCAATTTCTACATGAAGGCTTACCTAGCTAGGGTAAGATCACTTTTCTTAGTTTTTTTTTTAATATTTAGGTCGTCAAATTGACAGACAGGTGAGATGATGAAGAATTCCACTATTTTGTGGTGCTTAGTGAAGAGTGTCATCAAAGGGCTTGGTTCTTGATGGAATTGTTTGCACCATATGCAGATAACATCTACTTCGTATTTATTAGCAACTTAAAGAGATGCATGTCAGGAACGTTTAAATATACCTATTATATATCGTGTCCATCAAATGGCAGAGCAAGACTTAATACCAGCAATCATACCTCGGGCTCCAAGGTATAAACCTTGTATGCAACCAGAATATAACTGCTAAGTATTTTAAAGTTAGAAAAGCAGAGTTCTTCATAAAGCTCTGCATTGGTCAGCATGGAGTCGTACCAAATCTACAGATCTCTTTGCTTGACAGGCCTTATCAAGATCCGTCAACACGTGTGTCGTCCCACATGTGGTGTAACTCCTATTAAGTACTTTCAACGCTAGTTATTTATTATATCGTCTCAATTTTATGGCATAAATTTTCACTTAGATGATTTAAAAGTTTCATAACCGCCTGTGGTACTTTACAATAATAACAATAATAAATGTAAACCGGATATTAATGCGCGTTACCGTTACGTCAGCAGTTACGTAAAGTCAGTGAAAGTTCGGACGAATGCTTGTAGTTGGTGCCGTTGGTTATGTCATGGATCATTTTACTTTCTTTAACATCTTGATCTTAGAAGAGGAAGTTGAAAGTATCAATGTATGAACGAAATGTGAACGCCGCGTTGGGTTTATGTAAAACAAGACTGTTGCGTGCTACATGCTCTAATTTTCGTCTTAATCCATCAATCAATTAGCCCGCTGCTGTCCACTGCTGGACATAGACTTCTCTCGGTTTTCGTCTATAGATATTATATTCAGTGCTGTAAATCACTGTAACACCCATATTTGGCCTACTATGGTTTTCGGACCCATATAATAGAGTGAACATATTATCGTTAAACGAGCTTTTTATCTCTTCTTCATCCTAGCATTATTCCAAGTCGCATCTGAAGTTATCCATTTGGAGTCCGCAGCCCGCGTTTGCCAGTCCAATTGCGGATTTGGCTAAACTTCGAAATTTTCTGTGAAACGACTGCCATCTGATCTCCACAACCCAAAGGCGATATCGAAGCATTGCAGTTAGACCAGTTGTTGGACTTTTGAGGATTCCAACTACCCGTAACGACTGCCATAGATGTTTGTGTGGCAACCGGGACCGACGGCTTAACGTGCTCTCCGAGGCACGACCAGACCAATGCAAATATTTGCACAGAGCGGGGATCGAACCCGCACCTCCTGCGTAGCGGCCGCGTTCACTACCGCTGCGCCACGAAGGCTGTCACGCTGAACGAGCTCTTTATCATAGTCTGTAGTGTATATTCACTGTCAGGTGGAAAACAACCATTTCCCATAGTAGATGGCTGTCTACGACTTCCACAGGAAGGTATATAGGCAGTTATACCTACTATACAACACATCGGTTAAACGTTGGATTAATTCCTAACTAGCTTTTTGCCGCGACTCCACCCGCGTGGATGTCGGTTACTACGACCAAACATAGCCTGTATCCTTCTCAAAGTCTTCTACCCCTATACCTCTGATGATCTGATGAGGCCGTCAAGCTGAGTGCCACCATTGTTAACATGGTACGTGTTTGTAATGGTGACCCTCTTTTCTGAGACTTTGCCTTCAGCTTACCATCAGGCGAGGTGAAGACAAATTGACGTGTCCTACAAAAAAAAAAAGGTATGAATCTGTATTTCAAATTTCAGGTAGATTAAGTTCAGCCATTTTCAGGTCACTGTAACATTGTTTCTATAATGGAAAGGTAAGAGGGTCCAAGTTATTACGTCGAAAGGAAAATCACTGTAGTGCGAAGTGTCATTTGAGTCATTTCCTTTTAAAAGTAGATACATCTTAAGGGTTTTCTCTGTTATGTATCGAACTTACATAGAAGTATAGGAATTTATTTCTAAATAATTTTAATTTGTATTGTTTTACAAAATTAAAGTTACGCCCTTGAAACACCAACTACCTTTTTTTATGTAGGGCACAGAAACTCTCTGTGTTTACAGGGTACGCAACACAAGTGTGACTCACCTAGTGTTGCACACGCCCATAAGCCACGGTAACCGCTTTCCATCAGGTGGACCATGTACATGTCTGCAACCTAAATGGTACAAAAATAAATAAACAAAAGACTAAGATGTGCTATGAAAATGCGCAGCTCGAACTATTTCTCCTACAAATTTTCAAAATCAGGGATTCACAGCATAAATCCATAGCACACATCCGAAGCACGCACTTTTCTGTGTAAAAAAAAACGGAGCTTAACTGAAGTAGTATGCTATGTGGACCAACGAATATAGAGATGTAGAATAGCACATCTCCGGTGGAACGGCAGCGTAAATCTTGTTATTAATATTCTTAAATATTTGAAGTGTAATCTAGTTGAAAGATTTTCTGTCTTTAGGTAATGCTAATATAGAGATATTAAGAATATCCTGAAAGGTTTAATTTATTTATTTACTAGCGACCCACCCCGGCTTCGCACGGGTGCAATGGATGTTATAATCCATATAAACCATCCTCTTCAATCACTCTATCTATTAAAAAAAACCGCATCAAAATCCGTTGCGTAGTTTTAAATATTTAAGCATACATAGGGATATAGGGACAGAGAAAGCGACTTTGTTTTATACTATGTAGTGAAGACTAACGTACGAGTAACTCTAGTAAAATAATTTTACTATAGGAATGTAGTATTGGTATAGACAATAACGTGTCATGATATCCTTCAGAGATATAATTAGAGACACAGTTCCCATGTCCTCTCTAATATCGACTAGATAAGCTTCTGAAATCAGAGAAAACATTTTATTAATAAACGTCTTGTCTCATTGATCATGCTTGTTAGATAATCTTATTCTTTTGTTACGACAACCTACGACGGTATGATTACACCGCCATATTGTGTAAATGTCAGGAGCGGGTGAAAGCGTTACCCTTGATTTAGTCTTTGAGCTACAACCTGAGAATCTTCAATCAGATAGTGATAAAACTGACCTAATAATAAGAAAACCGGCCAAATATTGTGTAAATGTCAGGAGCGGGTGAAAGCGTTACCCTTGATTGAGTCTTTGAGCTACAACCTGAGAATCTTCAATCAGATAGTGATAAAGCTGACCTAATAATAAGAAAACCGGCCAAATGCGAGTCGGGCTCGCGCACGAAGGGTTCCGTGCCAGGAAAAAGGCTAAAAGTAAATATAGATATAACCTTAATAATTTATAATTATTTTTAGCGTCTACGTGTAGCCATTATTAATATCGTTTAAAAAACGGTAAATACTTTTGTTGTATGGAAGCCCCCCTTAAATATTATTTTTATTTTATTATTAGTATTTATTGTTATAGCCACAGTAAAAATACATAATCTGTGCAAATTTCAACTGTCTAGCTATTACGGTTCTTGAGATCTAGCTCGGTGACTGAAAATGGGCATGAAAAAGGGCTAAAATATCAC
Organism: Eilema caniola; assembly: GCA_949126895.1. Classification (NCBI taxonomy): domain Eukaryota; kingdom Metazoa; phylum Arthropoda; class Insecta; order Lepidoptera; family Erebidae; genus Eilema; species Eilema caniola. Next base: position 3,871,260 of record OX421469.1, on the reverse strand, counting down.
TGTTTTTGTATGGGAGCCCCCCTAAATTATCATAATTATTTGGTTTTTAGTATTTTTAGTTATAGCGGTAACAGAAATACACAATCTGTGAAAATTTCAACTGTCTAGCTATTACGGTTCTTGAGATACAGCCTAGTGCCAGACGGATGGAGGGACGGACAGCGAAGTCTTAGGGGGCTTAACGCTTTTTACCCTTTGGCTACGGAACCCCAAAAAATAAAGAAAATTACTATCAATTGATTTCTATTACTCCTGCTGAATTTCATAGGGAAAGGAAAATTTTGATTCCCAACAAATAGTATTCCTATCATCATGAGGACATAATTTTCCTGTGCCGTAGTTACCGAGGGTGAGATTGCCACATGTATATTCCTCACACCCCGGCTGAACCTGGACTACCTCAAGATGGCCGTCTTGGATGGCCCCAGATAGAGCGAGGCGCGCAAAGCACCGTCGCCTCAGCCTGCTTCTGCTGGGTGACAGGTGTCTCCACATTTTCCATACTCCAGATTATTTATGCTCACATTTTTTTTTTACAGGGCAGCAAATGCATGGAAGTAAGGTATGGTCAATGTCTCGATGACGAAGAAACAATTGCTCAGAGGAAATTGAAGAGTAACTGATACGACGGGTATAAGGTCATCCACTGCATTGGGTTGAGCTGAACTGCCCGTCGGTGCTGTTTCGTGCGAAAACAAGCAACATAGCGTCAACGCCAAAACCACACAACGAAGCCGCATTTGCGTAAACAGCAAATTGCCAAGAAAAATGTTTCTGGACAACAGATATCAAGAAGCAATTGCTACGTAAATGTAGAGCTTCAAAGCAGCATTTGCTGTACCACTTTGGCATATTGCCCCTTACAAGATTTGTTCACAACGCCCGCACTGGATCTCATTCAACACAGCGGATGGTCTTAAGGCATTAATTTATTCGATTGTAAATTATAAATTTTAATTATTAGTTAGCTTTGTAAATGCGTAATAAAGTATTTTATCTTTTAATACCACATATTATGTGTTTATTTATTTGTGTTTCTACTGCTTGATTCAGGGCAAACGTGATCACGGATGCTTTAAAGCAACTAAAACGTCGGGTTCAAAGTAAATAATAAAGTAATACCAAATAAATCGCGACGTAATCGTTTCAAAATGGTTGTATTTCAGTGAGTGATATTTGGGTAAACTTTCGATAGTATCATACTACTGATTTTCTTAACTCAAATTCCATTTAATTAATCGTGGCAGACAATAAAACAAAACAACAAAGATTTCTCGGAAACCCAAGTGTATGTGATACAAGTGATCATGGTGGTTTGGATCATTTAAACCTTTAAACAATCTTCATCCTAGTGTTAATCTCCGTCGCATCCAAATCTTTTAACTTGGAGCCTGGGGTCCATTTTCCAATCTAACTGCAGATTTAGCTGAACTTCGAAACATGGTAAATGTCCCGATAGCTCTAATAGTAATGTGAGTAACCATGATAGTTTAAATACCTATTTAACAGAAGAAAGATAAGAAATGGGTTTATTAATAATTATAGTATTAAAACTTTCTTTTTATTATTAAGCTTTGTGTGGCAGGCAATCCTTGAAGTTGAATTGATTAACTATTTAGAAACGATGTGAAACCTCTTAAGGGTGAGATAATAACTTTTGAACAGCTTTCGATATCAGACCCGAGTTTTTTTGGCTTTTAAGCCATAGAAGAAAAATATAATATAGAAGTTTTCGATCAGCGAGTATCTTCAATAACAGTAAACAATTTATGAAAATAATTTAGCGTGAATAACTTTCCTGTGTTTACAGGGTCGGTAGCACAAATGTGACCCTGATGTTGCACACGTCTATAGGCCACGGTAGCTATTTTCCATCAGGTGGGCCATATGCTTGTCTGCCACCTCAGTTGTATAGAACAAAATGAGATTAATTGAAAGTATTGTTTAGCTTTTTGTTACCAATCACGTAAGTTCAAGGGGTAAATATACTACAATAAGAAATAAAATAAATTCCGGTAAATATAGATATGAAAAGTTTCTTACTGTTTCTGTCTCCTCCAAAACCATGGCTGTTGGACAGTCCTTTGGTATTTCAAATAGAGAGTGACCCACATTTTGAGTTAAGTACACAGCTGTTTACTGAAACATCACTGTTACCTTTTCTTTTTTTACGTGCGGGCTATCCCCACGGATAACCTCCCTCAATCGGACTCAACCAATCAATCGACTACTAGGCCGAAGGTGAGAATACCCATCGCACCCCTCAGTCTGGCCCTCTCGTTCCTTGGCACGCACCCGGTTTGGGGAGGCCGCCGCCGTGGCCTGCTTCTGCTAGGGTGACGGGCCCGAGCTCATGGGGGCGGAGGTCGGTCAGCGCCCTCCAACGCCCGAGCCGCCGACGTCATCATTGTTACCAGACAGTTACGACCTCACTACAGCAGCCCGGACTCAGACTTATTACAAACTGCCCCTAATAAAGTTTTACTATAGATTGTCCTTACTGCTATTACTACAGGCATACTATTTACTGCATGTAATGCAATATAAAATATTAGGACGTTATACGTCCTGACTAATGAATAAGACTTCATTCAGTGCTATGAAAAGTATAAGTATGTAAGTTGTTTCTCGAAGCTTTTTCTACCAATCTGAATAACCTACTTAAGATAGAGTTGGTTTTGTCCAAGTTTGACTCATCGGGAGGCACCATTTAGACTTTGTATCATCTCACCCGCTTTCACGGCGAATATGCAACTATAACAAAGTCCTCAGTGAACGAAAGTTTGGCATATGAGTCTAAGAGCGTTTTCACATTCGTCCGATATTCGATATCCGATATCGGTGTCAGACACCGATAGCCGACATCCGATAGTCTTGTGCTGTTTTCACATTTAACCGATAATATCGGCTCGTTACGGCCATTTGCTCGAAAGCACAGACTAGTAAGGGATGCTACGGATGAAAAAAAAAAGAAAAAAGGTGCAAGCAATTTTCGAGCTTATTGACAAGACATGGAATGAGATTTTTTCTTATATTCGTGATCAACGTCATCAATAAAGGTGAAAATTGCTTGCAGTCGCTGTTTTAGTCCCTTATTGATCCGATATCGGGCCAAAACAGTGGTGTTGGCTCCGATAACCGATATCGAGCCGGACAATGTGAAAGAGATATACATATCTCATACATTTGACTTCCTACGATAACGGATATCGGATGAGTGTGAAAACACTCTAAAGATCGTACAAAGCCTAGCTGTGCAATTCTCTAAGCATATAGCGTCGAGCACAACGCTGTGCCTTGAAAGAGATTGTCATTGGTCGTACTGGGTGACGTCGACCACTGACGCTCAATGCTTAGAGAATTGCATTACAGCATGCGGAACAAAATAAAACCAAACAATCCTATTTTCATCATCATGTTGAGTCACTAAATCTGTTGACACTGAGCTCGAGCCATATATGCCACTTTCTGAGCTCGCTGGACCACTTCAGGGCATCGCTTGCGACGCACCAGCCTACAGTCTTGGAAGAATCCTTCGTTGCGAGGGAATCCGTTGCTGCCATCGCTGAAGGTCACGAGACCTGGAATAAACATGGTAATCATGAGCTGTAGTTATTTTCTCATGATGAAATTAAAACTCATTAGCGTTGTTCCCGGTTGCAATTAAGGTTTTCATTTCACCACGAAGCTCTTGGGTTTTCTTCTTCAGTCCTACTTACTCCTTCTGTTCTTTTGGTTTTTCTTCTTTCTTCTTTAGACGGTTTTTATGAGTGCTACTACCGTCTGCTCTCCCAACTGATAGAGACTAGCATGCATCACACTTATGCTGTCTCAATATTATAAAGGGTCTCTCCTTTTGTTTGAAATGTCATCAAAGCCAACACTTGCAATTTTATTTGTGAAATGTAAGTTAGTTAACGACGAATAATATGAAAACGCAGTTTACACAAAATTAATTTACTGCAACAGTAACAAGCAAATGGTATCTACCCGTAAATTATAATCAACTGGATTTAATTAATTCTGAAATCGCCTCATCAAATCTATCAGCACTTTACAATGACCACACTACAATATGGATACTGAAAGGCATTATGTGGTGTTCTAAACGAGATTTTGTGCAGGTAAGCAAGTAATGAGGAGCATAGTATGAATAATGAACTTTAGAATAATCTTTTATGAATTTGGAGAGCAAGTATTATTCTAACTATTGAAATCGATTAAGTTGAAACGAGAGACAGAAGAAGAAGAACGAGACGATAAGACAGACGGGACTTGAACCAGCAACCAGCCTCTTACAAGGGAAATGCTCAGCCTACTGAAGTACCGAACAAGGTCTTGAGCGTTCCAAATTCTTCTAGACTGAGCGTTTTACTTTTTCTAATCTTAATCGATTTCGAAAACTGCATGACTTTTTTAATATAGGACATGTCAATTTGCCTTCACATCACCTGATGGTAACCTGAAGGCAAAGGGGAAAGAGGATCAGCATTACAAACACGTACCATGATGGCATTCAGCTTGGCGGCCTCATCAGATGCTTTTTCACGGCCCGCTTAAAGGACATACATTTATGCTGTGGATTTTCCATTACGCCCCGTACCACCAGGTAGTGGATGTATGGTGGATTACCACCAAAATTTTTGGTGCCTAATCAAGGCTAACTCACCTGGTATGTAGTAAGTTGCTATTTAACGGACGAGGCTCAAGGTTTCTTTTTCGGGTTTACTTCATTTAGGTATACGTACCGAGACCCCAAACCCTTCCACCACGGAATTCCCCTTCGAACTTCATGCCATCAGCGCGCCAGAATACACCGTGGCCATGGAACCAACCTTGCATGAATTCACCCTCGTATCTGGAACACGATAACAGTAATTGTTAAAAGTTTACGGGAATGTGTGTTATTTTATTATTAAGCTATTGCATAGCTTCTATCGAGGGCCATGAGCGCGGGGACCGAATCCAGAAATTCCGTAACGAAAAAACCTCACGCTCGTTTCTTTTCGGCAGTCTTCGACACGGTGTTCGTGTGCGTGCAACTAGCCGTATTGTATGACTCTACGAAGCTCGCACGAATCGAGACGAGCTGCTCCGAAATCGGACGAATACATAAGCAGCTGTTTATGAGAAAGTATATAGGTGTATAGGTATTTATGTACAACAGTGCTACTTGTAAAATTTGTCGATAATCACTACTTAATATCGTTATTTTTTTTTAATGAATAATTTTGTTTTGGTGTGTCATTACACTATTTATACCTAATTATTTATACCTATTATTTATACCTAGATATTTTCTTTTTATAGAGAAGAAAAGCGTAAAGAGATAAAAAGAAAGAAAAAACTAATGCACGTCAAATGCACGATATTATCATAATTGCATAAGTTGATACAAAATGCTATGCAATAGCTTTACCGCGGCAGTCCCCGAGTGCCACACGTCTTTTTTACCCAAGGTGTTTGGATATAGCCTCTGGACATGACGGTAGTGATTTCTACTGCTACGCAATGGGTATGGGTTAGGGGTACAAGTTTTTTGCAATAAAGTATATAATAATATAAACTATTAAATCCTAACAATATAAACTGAAATTATGTTATAATAATATTTTAAAAATATGTATTGTAACAAATAATCGTATACAAAAACACAAGTACTAATAAAAACCATCAAATAAATAAATAAATTAATAAATAGACAATAAAAGACTTGTACCCCACGTAAACCAAACTCAAGTAAATTGAAATAATAACACGTCACACAAAAATACTATACAGTATACAATAAATAGTACGCAACACAACATATATTACATACACTTTTTATACTAACTAAATTAGTTATATAAAAAACACATAACCTAGCACTAACACAACACACGCTACTGAAACCAATACACACGATAGACAAGGCCGGGCGTTCTGTGGCTTGTTATTGAATAAACCGCAGAACAAACCGCTAGATATAAGAACACTACACACAAGCCTACACTTACAAATAATAATGGTAAATTAATGAAAATTGAAATTAATAAAATTAATAGTCTTTCAAACATAGCCTTCAGCTGCTTGATCTAAATCTTGTTTCTTAATTAATCAAATAGTAGTCTCACTTTAGATTTTCGTTCTTCATCCTTCTTTTAAATTAAATTAAATTAACGAGTAAATAAATCAAAAAAGTAAAAAAGAACCGCACAAGTTTAATCTAGTGCGGGTACCCATGGGGAGTCTTGCTAGATTATCTAGATGGGATTCCCATACTAAAAAAAAAAAAAAAAAAAAAAATGGGTATGGGTTCGATTCCTGCTTAGTGTAAATATTTGTATGCATGAATTTATCCATTTGCATTGATTTGGGTATTACCGTGCCTCGAAGAGCACGTTAAGCTGTCGGCCATTACCACAAACATGTATGTCAGTCGTTATGGGTGGTTGAACCCCAAAAAGTATATATCGTCAATTGCTTGATAAAGTCAGATGACAGTCGCATCAAGTAAAATATTAAAATTCGCCCCTATTAGCCCGAATCATATCAAAATTGCCCCACCAGGTCATCTGCAGGGAGGGCAATCTCAAAAGTAGGAGAAGATACCTCGAACTCAAAAATACTGACCTATGAAACCACTTTACTCCTTCTCTCGACACCATGCACGCCTGTAAATTCCCGAAGGGGTAGGTAGAGGTGTATTAACCCCCGCATTTCGCCAACTATGATTTTCGGTCCCATATAATTGGTGGCGAGCCTATTGCCGCCAAGTGGGCACTTGTTCATGTATGTTTGCTGTCGGATGAAGAATAGCCCTGTCTCTTAGTCGCGTTTTATGACACCCACAGAACGAGTCCTATTCTATTCTACCGGGAACCAACACAACACAACCGGGAACAACACCATCAAACCATCCAACCTCATTTATTACTGGTGAGGCTGGTGAATTTGGATCTCGGTAGTAGATATTGGTGCACCTGGGTCAGCCGGGGTGCGAGGGATATGTGGCATGACAACCTCACCTTCGGCCTAGCACTACGACCCATAGACGGCGTGCGGTTTAGTCGGTTCGAGTCCGACATAGCCTCCCCATTCGGCTCCGGAGGGGGGGGGGGGGTGGCATCCGTGGGGACTTCTGCACGTAAAAAAAAACGATATTGGTGAACCAACTGCAAAGAAAGTTTTGAGTCTCAATGAAGTAAGTTACTCTCATAGAACAACCTAAGTTGGTTGATTCATTACTAAGTTCTTAAGTCACTGATAAATTTTGCCACATGGACATTTCGGTCTTGAATGATTTGAGGAATTCATAACAAACTTGAATTTTAAAATAGTTTTCTGAAAGAGAAGAAAATTATTCAATATTGTGTAGCCAGTAAGCCCGTTCTGATTTTGTATTGCATACCTCAAAGGAGAAAATAGGCCCCTTTACTTATCAGCCACTTTGATGTCCGTCAAGTTATTTTTCTCAGAAGTAAAATGGTGTATATAGAGTATTTCCTCGTTTATTATTTTCATAGCCTACAGCGATTAGATTAATGAACGAAGAAATATTTTTTAGATAACAATGTTATTTTAAGAAGAAAAATGTTTAAAATCGTTTTGTTATAAGCTTCTTTTTTGATTTTTAGGTTTCAATCCTGTGCCTTTTAATATTATTCAAGCCTTTTCCCAACTCCCAAACAAGTTCAAGTCAAGTCAGCTTTTTAGTCAGTGACGCGGCTAACATCGATATTTTCTGTGAAGCGACTGCCATCTGACCTCCAAAACCAACTGGCAATATCAAAGTACTGTAGTTATACTAGTCGTATGACAACCGGTACCAACGGTTTAACGTGATTCAACGTTCAAGTTTCAATCTGATTGTATAAAATTGAATTTGGTAACTGTATAAAAACAGTAGAATCCAAACTAATTATGAAAAATTTTGTGCTAGATAGATTTCATGTCTGACTGTTATAAAATGGTCGCAATCTTGTAATTGGCTTCCATCCAACTTAAGTTGTTATTATCTATGAAGTCGATTCTAAAAGCCTACTGCTAAGAAAATTGTCCACTACTTAAAACACTTTGCATAAGCTATGGTATAATAGTTTTATCGCAATCGTTTGAATGCCATGCTATAGAAACTACTTCTGGGTACCAATAATAATATTTATTATGTCATTGGCTGGGACGGACTGGATGCGGAAGGCGGAGGATCGTCTGAAATGGCGCACATTGGGTGAGGCCTATGTCCAGCAGTGGACTGCAGTGGGCTAATTTGTCATTGTTGAGTAGGTACGCAGAAAACAGATTAAATTAAAATAATCAATCAATTGGCTATATCGCAGCCAATAACTGGACATAGGTCTCTCCAATATTGGGAATTTATGAGGCATTGGCCTGCTATTTCCACGCTGGCCAGATAGGTTGGTTTTTTATTTTATACCACTTAGGTGGGATACATGCAAACGGCCCACCTGATGGAAAGTGGTTAACGTCGCCTATGGACGTGTGCAACACCAGGAGCGTCACGTTCGCGCCGTTTCAAGTTTAACTTCCCACAAAGTGATATCGTCTGCGCATTTTTTCCATTAGTCGCCTTTTAAGACACCCTTCGGATGTGATGGGGTGAGGGTGGTGATGCTTATATTTTTTCTCAATCACCTCACGGTATAATATGTATTAGGTTGCCTATTAAATTAAAATACTATGATAACTATAGTTTATGATTTAGGTTAGAGATCTGTGCCGATGCTACTTACATGCAGAGCCATCTAGCTATAGCGAGCTGTACTTCTACAGAACTATTGAACCCATATCATGAAATGAAAGTTCCTGCGCAGCTTTTTATCCAACTGCCAAGAAGGGTTATGTTTTTCACGCGTATCTTGTATGTATGGATGTATGTATGTTTGTAATATTCTTTATTACCTCATATCTTCTGAACCACAGTATGGATTTTAATGATTCATATCTCAAATGAAAGGTTTTATTGCCTAAGTGTTCTTAGGTACATAAAATATGAACAAAAGCTATAATTGTTGTTATTTTGGTGCCAAAATGTATGAAGTAAAAATAAAATCATTCTAATTTACCGAGTGGGGTATCAAAATGAAGGAAATTAGAAGACGATTACAAAAATATATATGTGTTAACTAAAAAGTATAAAAGAAAATAAATTATTGAAAATAAAAAACCCGACTGATGCTAAAAAGATCGAAACAAGCTTTATAGCAAGCGGTACCCAGTTGCAAATCTCAAACAAGATGAAAATTAATTGGTACCGCCTGCTATAAAGCTTGTTTTGATCTTTTCAGCATCAGTCGGTTTTATTTTTATTTTTAATAATTTCTTTTTTGTATCATAATTATTAGTAGTTAACATGCCCCGGCCTCACCCATGGTTATAATCCGAAACCTCGTATCACCCTTCGATATAGAAGTAAACCCGCAATTTTATTTTTATTTTTTTTAACGTACATATGGGAATCTATCGAATTATCATTCATGACTGTTTTGCTCCTTTGGGTAATAGTGTGATTATGCGTAGCCTAAACCTTCCTCAATAAATGTGTCTATGAAAGTTACTATTCAACACAATAAGATTTTTTCAATTCGAACTTGTATTTCATAAGATTAGCGCGTTCCACAAAATAATCAAACTTTTCAGTTTTATTATATTGAGTAGGTTCGTATCAAATTTGGTTAGGCAGGGAGGGGAACTTGGGTAGTGAAGGTGAGTGTTGATGTACATCAACAAAAGGGGCCCTTTCTAAACCTACACTTGGGTCGCAAGTCCCAGGCAGTCGCGTTGCAGAGTTCCCAACTCAGCAACGCGATGGACCCGGCACCCGCACGGAGAATCCATGGATTGCTACGAATATCGTCTCTCTATTTCGTAAGCTTTTGATGCGCTCCGTGCGTTTTGAAAGGAACTTCATCCCACGCACGCTCAGGTTGCGGAATGAACTTCCTGCTGTGGTTTTCCCACGCGACTACAATGTGGGGTTCTTCAAGAAGTTTATTACAAGGTTTCTACAGGGTCGACAGCACGATTGTGATGCCTCTGGTGTTGCATACGTCCATAGGCCACGGTAACCACTTCCCATCAGGTGGGCCGTGTGCTTGTCTAAGTGGTATATAAAAAACAGATCTGTATTAGTCACACCAAAGTTTTATTACCTACCACATAATCCCATCAATATTAACTTACGTTAAAGGATGACACTCCAACAATATTGACGTAAATGAAGAAATTCCTATTGTATTATGTTAGTATTAATGTACAAGGATATTATCTCTGAGAATACAGGGTGGTTTATAAGGAAACCTCTCAGTATTTACTTATCTCACGCTCCAAATAAGTGGAATATCTTTTGAGAAATTATTTTGATATCCAACTGTATTTTTCTGCTTCATATTACGGCCTGTAATGGTTCTCAGAAGGCAGAAAATTTTGTTATGAAAACATTTTTATATTATTAGGGTTACACGTAGTGTGGTATGTTTATGTATTAGGTTGCCTATGAAATGTCTGTCTAGTTAAGTATCATATTCTGTCCTCCATGAGTTAGGTATATAAATAATATGTGCCTGTATGACCGAGTGGAAATGATGAAATATTAAAAATATTTTTCGATCTTAAAATCACGAGTGCAATTAGTTTAATATTATACATTATATATACATAATACATATTCATATTCCGTGTCGCATCATATTCATTTTATTACATAATTATGTACTTTAAGTTAGTGCCTATAATACATAATATATTATATATATACATAATGCGGCAAGCGGAGGATCGTATGAAATGGCGCACATTGGGAGAGGCCTATGTCCAGCCGTGGACTGCAGTGGGCTAATTGATTGATTGATATTTATACAAGAATTTCTCGTTTGAATATATATGACATTAAATACTTTCGACCACACCATATTACACGCAAATGCATAAATGAATTTGAATTTGAACGACTGACTCAAATTGGACGATAATTATCAGATCAAGGTTTGTATGCAAGAAAAGTAATTTCATTATTTTTTATTTTCTTATTGTTCTTGTGACGCAATTTAATTTATAATTTTATATCGGTATAACAACTGAATTTGTACGCCATATGGTATAGCATCTTTTTTATGACATAGGAGTTATCCACAGTTTAGCTGTGCGAGGCAGGAAGTTTCTGGAGAAACGCACAGTTGAGGATTGCCAACCATCCAAGTGGTGAGGATGAAAATGTTGTCGCGTAGGGCGAAGGCGGAAAGATGCGGCAGGGATTAATCCAAACAATTCCTCAGAGCACTCCCCGTTGTACATGCTATAGAAAATGCAGAGCAAAGCTACATCTCTACGCAGCACCAAGGCAAGGGGTCAAGCCGATCCGAAATACGGCAGTCGACTATTCGAGTCGCTCGTCGTTGGATACGGTCCAGAGGGGCAAGCTGGTACTGAGGTGCCCCTGCCTGCGAACCTGTGCCTTATAGAGCTGAAGGCGGTGGGCCGGTGTGAAATACTGTCTTGATCTGTTGTGCACACCAAGCTTCTTTGAGGCTTATTTGACCTTACTCTCTGAATGGCCGCGAAACTGGATTTCGCTCGGGATCTCGACGAGATCTAAGTATTCCTAGACAAGCTGTGGCAGTCAGGGGAGTGCTCTCAAAACGTGGTGACACGACAAATTCTAGCTTTTTTGCCGTAAACGCGCAAACTTGTGTCTTGGTAGGGTTAAATCGGACTAGGTTCAGTCGACCCCATTCAGATACTACTTTTAAAGTAGTCTTAATTTCGGACACAAGATTGTTTCGGCTCTCGATGACGTTTTCCCGAGAGACATTGGTGCGGCCGGAGTAAGCAGCATCACCCGTACTATCATTAGCATAACAACGAATGCCGCCGATTTGCAGCATGTCACTTACATGCAGAAGGAATAGCGTAGGTGTTGTCACCTACGCTATTCCTTCTGCACACAACCTTGGGGGACATCAACATTCACAGACATGTGTTCAGAGCATTCACCGTCAACTACGACCTTAATGCTTCTGTCTGCTAGGAAGCTACTGATCCATACACACAATTTCTCGGGAAGTCCATAGGATGGTAGCTTCGAAAGAAGAGCCCCGTGCTAGTAACAACTATTTTATTAATGTTGTGTTAACACTATTTAATTAATGGCAAGTCTATTGTCGTTGCCGGGGCTAAGGGACTAGATCCTGGTTCGTTTGTTAGCAAGTGAATCGTGTGTAGCTGATTTTGGTAGGGCTCCTTAGACCTGACCTAGTCTAAGGCATGAATTAGAATATACACGCTAACCTAGAGACTTCTTTTCTTTTCTATTTGTGTCTATTATAGTTGTATAATAGTATCAAATGAAACAAAGTCCCAATGAAACTAATATTAATCTTGTTATCGATACAGAGGAGCGGTAAATGGAATAAGATCCTAAGCTTAAGAAACCAAGAACCTAATCAGTTAGATTAATATAATCTCATCTAAATAAGCAACTATATTGCTATGAATTTATTTCAAACAGATCGGTTCTTACTGTTATGTATTTTCTACACGAGATTAATCGTTAAATAGAGACCTCCAACAAAATAATGCTATAAGTCAATTTAATTAATATATTTTCAAGTAATTTCAAAGGTAAATGTTGAGTTAAGTACTTACATACAGGCTTTACTTATCGAAATAACTAGTCTAACACTAGAGCTAACTTATGTCGAAAGGTAAAATAACCGTGAACGTAATTGAATTGGCAATGTGTGGTGACACACACTCGCGCACGCACGTATGCACTCATGCAAGCATGTACTCACGCACACACATGCACATGCACACACATAATATAGATATGTGAAAGTGATAAACATAAATTCGTTCAATTTTCTTCTTAATTCTTATGAAAAGTTAAAAGAATATTTTTTGGCTTTGATGTCGGTATTGTTATACCTACCTCACAGTAACCTACTATCCTATCTGACAGTAGTTGGTTGAGTATGGGTAAAATAGTTGATTGGTTTGAAACAAACATAAAACATTATTATTTAAATACCTACTCGTATGTCTCTTGGTATGTACTGTAAACGATATTTCGACGGCTGTCCCAACTCTATGCAGGGTTTTTTTGTTTTTTTTTTACGTGCGGCATATCCCCACGGTTACGTCCCACTTCGGAGCCGAAGGGGGAGGTTATGTCGGACTCGAACGGACTAAACCGCACGCCGTCTGTGGGTCGATGTGCAAGGCCGGAGGTGAGGTTGTCTCGTGACATATCCCTCGCGCCCCGGCTGACCTAGGGCCATTCCTCTCGAGGAGGGCGAGAGCCCTCCTCGGGAGGGGGGACCACGCGGTCCCAGACTCACCCCCGGTATGGGGGGGGGGGGGGACTCTATGCAGGGCTATCGATTGAGAGAGGTGATCGATAGTAACAACTATTCGGAACAGTCGGGCTATGTGGGTAACAATTGCCTGGCAATTGTCGTTAAGGTCTAAATGTAGGTGATGACTACTATTCGGGAGAGTACAGTGTGACGTGTGGTCGCTCTCCTTTATTTTTTAAGTCTAACAGTACTTACTTAGCTCCATCAGGGAATGCCATGACTCCAAGGCCGGAACACAGTCCTCCAATCAAGGCACCATCGTACCTGGTCCCATCGGTGAGCACCAGATGCCCCATGCCATGCTTCTGTCCTTTAGAGTTCCATTCACCCACATACCGCGTACCGTCTTCATACTTATACGCACCGGTTTTCACCACACCTGGGTCTACCACTGTAAAAATATTGGTATTTTCATGAGAATTTTTTTTACGATGATGTATTCAGAAAATAATGAATGCCATTGTCATCATTTCCTTATCATTGTTTCAGGTTGCATCTGAAGCTTTTATCTCTTTCCACCTTCTACTTTTTCTTTTAGATGGCTTAAATTCCTTTTCCAAGAGTGACTTCCGTTAAATCAGCGTATTTTTTTTCGCCGGACTTTCTGCGAAACTTTTGCGTTAGCGTTGTATAGCTTTTATTTTTATGATCAAAAAGTATGTCTATAGTACCAGATACCAGAGGTACTATTTGGTTTTATTAATTTTGGTTGGTACAGTCAGCATCAATCGATCTTAATGAATGATGACACGGACCCCCTTCCTGTTGACTGATTGTTCTGATAATTGGTACACACCTTTAGTTTGGACAATAATACAATTGAAATCAATAAAAAAAAAATGCACTTAGTACGAGGGTTTTAAGATCATTTTGAGACTTTGTAGTCAAGATCTTTCTGACTCTGACCTTACGACCACCACCACTGTATTTATTATACCGTGATAAGAGCGTTTTCACATTCATCCGATATCCGATATCAGTGGCGGACGCTGTTAGCCGACACCTTGTGCTGTTTTCACATTTATCAGATAAAATCGGCCCAATACGGCCATATGCTCGAAAGCACAGACTAGTTAGGGATGCTAGGGATGAAAAAAAAAGAAAAAAAACGTGCAAGCAATTTTCGACCTTATTGACATGACATGGTACCTATCGAGTTTTTTTGTTAAATTCGTGATCTGCGTCATCAATTAAGTAAGCCGAACAGACACGTAACTAAAAAATGTCAGTAAGGGCGAAAATAGCTTGCAGTCGCTGTTTTAGTCTCTTTGTGATCCGATATCGGGCCAAAAGAGTGGTGTTGGCTGCCCTAAACCGATAGGGGGATGGACAATGTGAAAGACAGATACATATCTCATACATTTGACTGCCTCCGATATCGGATATCGGATGAGTGTGAAAACGCTCTAACACTTGGCTTCTTCGAGAAGAAAAAATTTAAAACAGAAAAGTATAACTCCTTTTATTCCATTGTTTGCCTTACGTAAAATTGAAATTCAGACAAAAATTCAAAGAAAAGGATGTTCTATAGTCGTATCAAATTCAATTTTAGTTTAAAAAAAACTGTTAAAAGTACTTACCGTCTACCATCGCGTAACACAATACATTGACTGGCAAAGACAACACTTCGCAGGTTTCGCCCTCACAGGTAATTGAATTAGGCTCTTGTAAATCAATTACAATTTCTTTTACTCGAAATTTTTAATTCATAAATGATATAACTCCTTTTTAAGAGTACCTATGGCTTGGAGTTGAGTGTTAGTAGTGATGCGGAAAGTTGGTGCCCTAATAAATCCAACAATTAATCTAACTGTATCGATATCGCCCATGGTTTGTGAAAGCCACATAGAAGTCGCTTCATGAAAAACATAGAAGTACAGCCGCGTCGCACTTAGACTGGAAAAAGGGGACCTTAGGCTCTGAGGTAAAAGCCTCGGATGCGATTGAGATTAATGCAATGAGGATGTTGATGACTTGGAGATTTAAAAAGTTTAATCATCATAATGCAAAGCAGCCCGCATCCAGCGCTTCCCGGCGACCTTGATGAGGTCGTCGTTCCATCCTTCTGTCCTTTAATAGCCAGATTTATTTATAGGATTTCGATATCGCCAGTGGGCTGTAGAGGTTAGAATGTTGTCGCTCCACGTAAAATGCCGAAATTAAACTGAAAATTGAAAAGAGATTCTAGTTAGAATGTAGATAGAGACTAATTTGCATCGAGAAAGTATTTTTACACGGGTGAAGCCGTGGGTTGCAAGTATTAATAAATAAACTGATGACAAAGTAAAGAAGGAACCGACAATGGGGACAGATGAACACCAGTTTGCTCCAGTAATCATTGTATTCTTAAAAATATTAACAAATCACATAACAATAACATGATACCTTCATTGTTTTGTGCGGTATTGATGAGGTAAGAGTATTTTAATTGATCAACACATAAAATGATTACTTATTTTGTAAAATACAAGAAAGAAGATAACAATATACTCACTCAAGAACTATAGTTTTTCCAAGCGACTACAATATATTATGGGGTTCTTCAAGACGGATATTAGAAGGTGACGCCCCTTGTGGGGCACACGTCCATAGGCCACGGTATCCACTTTCCATCAGGGGGGCGAGTGCTTGTCTGCAACTTAAGAATAAGAATAATTTATTTGCCTTGAAACATGGTAACATGGATCTTAAAATATGTACAATTGGTATCTACATATTGGTATGTACATCGGAAATGTTTTTTCACGATGAATGCAAAAACTACCGATGCGTTTTTTTGTAAGAAAGTTCTTGTTCACACTTAAAATCTTACGTTGGTTTGACTGCAATCGTTGAGTAGTACCGGAAGTCCAAGCGGGCGAAGCGGCGGGCAAAAGTCTAGAAAAAAATACATTTCTAAACTTCGAACCTTAAAAAATAACTGGATTTATCATATTTACCATTCAAGCGTTCAATTAATATTCCAAGTAGAACTAAATATAGGTAACTTAGTTCGCATTATTGATTCTGGGCACGACAAGTAAAATTAAATTGTACTTCGAAATGAATTGAGGTACTACACGGTCCTACATATAATTGAATAGTGTTATTGGTTCTAACAAATTCTAATAAGAGAAAGATTTTGATATAGACATATAAATAATGATTACATGTTGTAGTACAGAGCTAAAATAAATCAGTAAGGTTTCTAAGTCAAGTATATAAATTTAGACCGACAGAAAATGGAATAAAGCGTGATGTGCTCAAATGAGTTTTTTTGACATGATGCCCACTACTACATTCTATCATCGCACCGCTCACCGTAGGCAGGGAGTTCATCCTCACACATAGCCACCGAAAACAGGTGTCCACTGTCCAGTATGAAAGAAACTTCATCCCACGTATGCTCAAGCTCAAGTGGAATGAACTCTCTGCTGTGGTTTTGGCTACAATATGGGGTTCTTCAAGAAAGGCATTAGCAGGTGTTTTTGTGTCGACAGCATGAATGTAACGCCAATGATGTTGCATACGTCCATTATCCACGGTAGCCACATTCCATAAGGTAGGCCACCTAATTGGTATAAAAATATCCCGATTGCATTCAAAGCTTGCATTTAGAAACCCCCCGGAGGCCGCCATGTATTAATTTGCAAGAGAAGTTTACCTGAGCACCGTCAATCTGATTGCTGTGGTGTGGCGGTACCTATAGATTTTAAATGCTACATCGGGGATCACGGGTTTATTTCCCGTTTAGTGCAAATATTTTAATGTATCAACATATCAGAACCTTTGATGCAAGCTGTAAGCGTTATAAAGTTTATTTATCTGCCTTCTGAATTTCATATTAAGTACAAGTTACGAGTAGTACTCCCTCGCTTCATATATGTATTACATGCGTAGTTTGAGCCGTACTATATTATTATGCTACAGCAGTTCACTTGCCACAAATTGCTAACAAAGTTGAGATAAAATTTCGCCTAACGTGACCTCGGAAAGCTTTTGTTTTAACAACAAGTGTCACATTTATCTGGGCAAGTTGACATGACTGAACAATAATCTAACTATCTATTATACTGTGACTGAACTAAATGAGTGACATAAATGAAAAAAGATCTTCTTAACTTTGATGAGAGTGATCCTATATTTTAATATATATTCTTTTTTTATATCACTTAACTGACACATAAGCACACGGCCCGCCTTATAACTGGTTATTGTGGTTTTTGGACGTATGTAAGGTTGCCTGTCCACTGAAGAGTAGAGAAGAGAGAAGCGGAGCTGGGCCAATATTAACCCATCAAATTGCATAAAATTAAGTATCCAGTTTTAAAATTGAGACATTTTTAAATCTTGGAATCGGGACACGGAGTGAGAAAGCGATGCGAGGTAGCGAAGCGTGGAAACGAAACGGGGAAGCAGAGAGGAGAAACGAGCGCGTATAACTAAACCAATTGCCCATTGCCGGCCGCTCAAAAAACTCATCGTGAGCCCGCGACCTGGCTCTGCTTATGGAAAACGCAGACCACAACTCCACTTCACATGACTTTCTCGCTCTGCCCTGCTGCTTAGCTTCGCGTAAATGGACAGGCACAGTCCACAACTCCGCTATGCATCACATTCTGGCACCGCTTCACTACCTAGCTCCGTTCCAATGGACAGGCAGCCTAACACCAGGGTATCACACTCTTGCTGCTGTCTCTGTAAATAACCTGCCCCTCTAGACAAGTGGCAATTCGTTGTTCGGCGTTTGATGTAATAGAATGACAAATGTATAGGATTTGACATTTATGACATACGTTAACGACTGTCAAATACGTCAAATCCCATACATTCGTCTTTCTATTCCATCAAATGCCGATGAACGAATTACCACTTGTCTAGAGGGGCTGTAATGCTCTTCTTGAAGAATGTTAGTGGCTTGGTTTTTTTTTTTAATTTAACTTTATCTAGAAGTTTATTATCAAATTAGATAGGCTATTAAACAAGGTTTATTTTGATGTGTAGGTGTCTTAACAAAAAAGTTAATAGAATTTTAGTTTTTTAGGTTTAATTGAAATATCCCTAGACCATGTTGATGTCTGTATTTTACGCGGACCTCTCATTATTTTTCTAAAATAACAGTACCCTAAAGCTGATATCAGATGGTTCACTCGTTGCTCTTGTCCACTTAGAGCACCCAACCGAATAGCACCTGAGAGAATAGCACCTATTTTTGATGTTCGCTCGGGTAAATGTCTAATTATTCTTTTAATCTATATTCACACGGCTCAGCCCTTTATAGGACGGCTCATACAAAGTGGTCAGTATACTGGACAGTCACTTTAAGGTCAATTATTCAAATACTTTAAAACAATATGGAATCGTATGATCATAGACGATAGTCAATAGAGCACACTAGCTTATTAGTTAACCAGCGTTCAACGACGTCGCACGGCATTAAAAATTCGTGCGATTTTCTGCACCGGTCTGTAAACTGGCCACTGTGCCTACTCGCACTAGTATATAACGTCATCGCAAGTAGAGGCTACATATTTTATAAATATGAAAAGGCATGATTTCGTACAAAAAAATAGTAAAAACGTTTATATTATAGTATATACTTTGTTATTGTGTGCAAATATAATCGAGTATTGTTAATTACATAATAGGTTTATGTCATTGCAATTTTTCTTTTTAAAAGCAGATCGGTGTGTCGAAAAAACATAACCGAAAATTACACAACATGTAACTTGGGGCTAATCTCATAAGTTTGTATTTTAATTAATACATTTAAACTATGTCACTCTACACGTAATTATATGGGCAATTTATTTTTATATTAAAATATATAGCACAAAAACCAGCTCAGTAGTTATACCGTACTATTGTAATTGTTTAGGTATTTTTAATCATATATATTCATGGGTACTTGTAATAATTTTGAGTTAATGAACTTTAATTCTTATTTTCCATTTGCTTCAGATATAACAAAGGTTATCAGGTTCTAGAGTCGTTGAACAAAGATCAATAACCAGATTTTATGGGCAGTCCTTACAACCTGGCCATTAAATTGATCATCCTAACTCATCTTGGATATTTTGAAACTTTGCTGAAGACAATGACTATATTTTTTATTAGAAACGCCAATTATGTAATATCTTTGTGTCTACTTAAGGACTGATTACGAAACACATAATGATTTTATTTAACAATAACTGGTATTTATAAATGTCCAGTATACAGGAATAGTTACTGATGCAGAACGGCTGGCGGTCAGTATACTGACTACTAGTTCCTTTGGGTTTTCTCGAAAAATAACTAAGAACTTTCCAATAAAAGTATAAACGCATTTTATAATCAATAGTATTATATAATTATAATTATTCATTTAAAATATAGTGAATTCAAAAAAGTTTTAAGTTAAGTTAAGCTGTTATCAGACAGAATTCAACACCTGAAAGTTGGAATGAATTATGTTTACTAGCCGCGGCATCGTCTGCTCGTGAAAACGATCTACGCCGTATTATAATTTGTATAGCTGAAATCCAGAAACAGCAACTAATCCCTTTTAGGGGTAAAGATCTGAACAACTGAGGTACGCCGACCTGTCTTGCACATTTGAAATTCTCTGATAGGTACTACAATCATCTAGGGGTGACAGTGATATACCGATGGTTACTACTTACTCTGTAGATTTTCCTCCCAGGGTTGGGGAGTCAGATGGTAGTTTTTGCCATAAGATCCAAGCTCATTCGAATCAAGAGGAAGAGCAGGATACTGGATTCCAAAATGTTAGTTTTGGATGGAATCTTGAAAAGGTCCAGAGGTCAACGCTGTGTTTTGCACTGGTTATTCATTTACAAAATAAATCTTTTTATTTTCAGATTTTGTAAGTTCCGTTTTGATGGTCTGTACAGAATAGTGGTTTTTGACTAAGAATTTAGATACAACCAGGACAACGCTGTAATAAGGAACCAAAGTAGATGATAGTGGGTACTGCCTACAAGAATTTAACGTAAGAACGTCACTAGTATCGAATCATAGCACTACCAAACTATTGCATGAAGCACTAATGTGTTCCGTTCGCAAATAACCTGCTGTCGAGGTCAAAGGTGAAGCAGATCCTATCAAGCCATAGTACTAAATTGACCTTGAAAAGATAAGTCAAATAACACCATTTGGAAAATGGTAGTTTAACCAACACTATTATTTTGCTATCGGAAATTATAACAACCTAACCTTGAGAGCGATGTCTGGGTCTTGTGATATTTTTAGATTGACGTGTTTCATTGGAAAATGTTATTGGTAATATCTGGTATTTGATTTGTCGTGTTGTGAAAAGTCCAGTGCTTTTAATTAAAATGTATTTTCCAAATAGTTGGTTCTTGAAAAATACCAATTTTACCAGTACCGATGAAAGAAGTATTTTTATTTTTAGAGGATATTTACACAGGTCTGCAAATAAAATAAAATTAAGAGCTGCTTTGGTTTTGTAGCGTATTTTTTTTGTTTTTCGGTGTGCTGAATTCGAAAATGATTTTCGTTTTGTCATATCACGTCACGTTTTTTGACAATATACGTCAGTAGGTGTCAATATTGAAAAATTTACCATTTCTACCATCTTAAAATAAAATATAAAAGACTAAAAAGATTAACAAAACTATTATTTTAATGTAGATAACATTCATTAGTAAGCAGTAAAAGTATTTACTTTTCCCAGTGAGACTCATTTTGCTTGTGTGAAGCATCTGAAGGGTATCTCTGAAGCGTCCAACAGTAGTCTGCCATCAAACGCTCCATCTTTCAGGTTACCATATCTTTTTGTTTTTTTGATGTAGCTCACACAGGGCGTTAATTAATTAAAAGCTAATGATACTTATGTAATGATTTTGTATTGGAAAGATATGAAAGGAGGTTTATAGCCAACCCTTACACTATTGTTAGTATAGTTTTAAAAAAAGATAGTGAGGATTAGTTTATGGGTAGAGGATGTTCGTTGAGAGAGGAGAAAAATTGGATTGGTATTGTAAAATAAGATTTAATAAATTAATACGGTATTATAGGTAATGTAATGTTTAAAGAAATCACTACATAGTATAAAACAAAGTCGCTTTCTCTGTCCCTATATCCCTTTGTATGCTTAAATCTTTAAAACTACGCAACCGATGTTGATGCGGTTTTTTTTTAAATAGATAGAGTGATTCAAGAGGAAGGTTTATATGTTTAATATAGTAGAGGGGGCAGCGGGAACGGGATCTGACTCCACGCCGGCAAAAATTTTTGGCGGTACGAAGTTCGCCGGGTTAGCTAGTAAGAAATAAGGTAAAGTAAGATATTTATATAATAAGAATTATAGATGTGTATTAGTTCAGATAGAAATACATTATTGTTTGATGGAGTACACATGTTTTATTACTATGTCTAGTTAGAATTGTGAATTCATCACACTTACGATCTAATAAAATTTTACTATTATTTATGTTCTCAAATTAACCCAAAAACAAACTTGTATTTTACAAAACAAACCTTTATCCTGGAATTTGAATTTGTTGAGTATTTTTTTAGTGCTCAGAACACCTTAATGCATATAAATCAGTTGAAAACATCCATGCAGCATTTTTGTTGTAGACCTGTGTTATGTATTAATAGCTTATGACCGCCGATACTGACATACGAGGCCTCCGTAAAGCGAATTTTCATGTTCACATCATACTAGAAAGCTACTGTACACAAGTATACACACTAATGCTGCACTTCAATTATTTTATGTTTGTAAAAGCGTAGGAAACATTATATCAATAAAAGGAACGTACAGTCTTATCAAACTTATACATTTTATAACACACTTACGGCTCTTAATATGAAACCGCACCGCTCTGGCTGGCTGAAAGTATACGGTACGGTTTCACTGCACTGTAGGCAAAGAAGGAATAAGAAATATACTTCCTATCCTTGCCTGAAATGGTCCTGAAATGGTCCTGGTCTAATTTTTAATCCCATCTATATTTGTCTCAAATTTCATCTATATCTGTTTCAGATCCATTAGAAATGAGACCGTTAGTAATTGTGTTAGTGATAAGTGATTAAGTATAAAATATTCGATTATCTTTACAAACTTGCATTTAAAATATTAGTAGGATTTATCAGTCATACTAACCTTATTCTTCTATAATCGGGTTCTCAGTTACTGCAACTGAAAGTTGCCTACAGTGGCGAGGGCTCTCTACAACCCAATTCCTGCCGGCTTCCCAATAGGTCGCATGGTGCATGACAAACATCATCAAGGTATTTTTATCACCGGCTTCCTTTCTAAAATATCACCCTTCGGCACTGGTTGCCTGTATCCTGTTTCTAAATCTAGCAAATGTATTCTATACTTATCGTATTTGCTAAAAATCCCTTCGTTCATTTCCCAACCCATGTTGGTAAGTCGTTCTGTACTCAATTAGTTCCACCTAATCGTTAGTTAATAGCAGCCGTTGCGCAGACGACATATCCTTATTCGCGGGCGGCGCTACGATTATTCCGCACTGATGGACGTAATATCAAAGATTATGATTCAGATGTGTATGAAGGTAAGTACAATAGTGGCGTTGCGCATTTCACCATGGACTCCATCTGGATACCATCTCTGAATGAAATCTGAATTTCAAATTTTTTTCTTTTAACAGCTAAATCTACATCAGTTCCGATGTATTTTCATGATTTCTCTAATATCCGTAAAGAAATTTAAAATATATTATGATATTTTCGACACTTACCTTCTTAAATATAAATATTTCAATAAAAAAAAAATAAAGCGTTCATTTATATTATTAAAATAATAGCTTTTAGTAACTTCGTGTTACTGCTAAATTTCTCTTATCTGTTTTTAAGTAGGTACGTACCCCTGTCAATAGATGGCTACCATCGTCGCCGCCGCCACTAGATGGTCGTATTAGTATGTTCGAAACGCTCAAGAGGTGGCTCGGTAGCTCAGTGGGCAGAATATTCACCCTGAAAAGAAACTGGTCGTGGATTCAAATCCCGCTAGAGCGTTTCACTTTTTTCAATCTTAATC
This sequence comes from Eilema caniola, assembly GCA_949126895.1. Taxonomy (NCBI): domain Eukaryota; kingdom Metazoa; phylum Arthropoda; class Insecta; order Lepidoptera; family Erebidae; genus Eilema; species Eilema caniola. The sequence goes on along the minus strand of OX421469.1, from coordinate 3,847,884 downwards.
GATTTGGATACATAGCATACTACCTAATTGCTTTAAAATTCCATTTAAATATTCGTGTTTTATGTTTACTTTTGACGATCACTTTACTTCAATTCAACTGCAGAACGTTTTTTTTTCTTCAAAATGTGCATTTCCAATTCACGAGAATTTCGAGCTGTAGGTATGAAACTCAATCAAATAAATTGTGCTATACCCCAAAAAACTTAATCTATACCGCTATTACCAGGTACAACCACGCTCGCTTTTGTATTTACAACTAGCACAATCTAACGCTTCCCGTCGTGTCTGACTTGCACCAGTCCCTAGCACAAGTTCAAGGGTAAGTGCATTGTAGTCGTTCAAACGCACCTTTATACATATAGACAGGGATTATAGCAGGAATGCTCTAACAAAATAGTTCATTGAGCCTAACATGACGCGTATTAGCGAGCTGTGCAGAAGAAGAGAGTTGGAGGTATAACTTCTTATTTTGTCTTCTCGGGCCATCATAGCAATGAATTCCACATAATAAGAAAAACAATATCATCAAACAAGACATTTCAAGTTTCGAGAACGGGGAAATTGGACCTTTCATTTCGGTGTCATAAATATTGTAATTGGTATACAATATAGTAATAATAAATTAATAAAATATTGTGGTAACCAGAGACATTTTCAAGGGCTGTATGTTTCTAGTGCAGATTCATAAATATGGAGACGTGTAGGGGTCGACCCATGGAGCTCCTCATGTTTTGTTATAGCCTATATATTGGCTACCGACCTGCTGCTTCAAAACTGCTAGCCTAAAACTAAATTAATAATTTTAAGCGTCCTAGCAGACTTACAGCTCTCTGTTCATTTCAGATCCGGTTGGAAATAGCATGACAGTATAATCATCATCAGCTTAGTATAGTTCATGGTTCATTCGAGATTTTGATCTCCAAATCTGATGTTTTTCCCGTTAGAAATTGTTTATGTGGCTTTTGTGAGAGCGAGTTCTATCTGGCCTCCTAACGAGCAGTTGCAAATGTACCGGCTTGGACTCCAAAGATCCTGTGGCAGATAACACAACAACTGAAGCAGATAGTTCAGTGAAAGTGAAATTTTAGTGATCACATTTGTCTAAGTTATCTTTAGTACTACTTTGTTGTGGATTGTCTCTTCTCAATGGGATGGTGGTCTGGGAGACTGAGATAGTAGCTCTCGCTGAAAACCACCTTTTAGACTCCATTTTTCCAAAATTACCATAAAAGTTACGTAGTATTCGAATCAAAGACCTCATAATTATACGATAAATTCAGCGCAACATTGCACCAAAGGTCCAAGGTCAATCTATAAAGAATTTAGCTTGATTACCAATAAAAATATTTAAGTGACGTAAAAAGTAAAAAAAATATAATAATTTGTCACAGTATCATTCAATTTTAACTAGATTCTATTTGTTAAAAAAATTCAGTTCCGAGAGTGACAAAATTAATTTCATTTAGAGTCGACTGCGAGAGATTATATAAAGCGAGTGATATTTGAATCTGGAAATTTTACTCTCTTGTAATATTGAAGCCACAGACAGTTGAATATAGCGAATAAACTTTTTAGAATTTCGTATTCGGAACTAATTAGTAAAGGCACTATTTTTTTTTTGTAAAAAGTGACTAATACCTATTGTAGAAAGTTATCTATCCTATTGATACTATTGTGAAAATGTTTGACTGTCTAGTTATTTCTAGGTTTTTATGTTTGTTATTCAATTATGTTCTACCGACTGTACGGATCTGGCTGAAATTTAGCACAGGGATAGTTTAGAGTCTTGAATCTGAACTTATTGTTTATTTATTTATTTAAATGATACATCTACAGAATTTATATTGTTCAATTATAATATAATGAAAGTTAGGCTACTGCTTCTAATATGCATCCCTTTTATAAACGTACACAACTTTTTTAATATGCAGTCAACATGATAATATTAGGTCCTTACGTATGAAATTAGCGTTTTGTCGTAGTGATCAATTTGATCTGAAATATCTCCTCTCTGGTTAAGAATTCCAAATTCAAATTAATAAATTCATTTGGCTGGTTTTTTTTTCTTTGGAATACAGTCATTCATTTGTTATTTTCCTCATTATTTTTTCTTTGGCGTCGCTTATTACCGCGCAATGGCAAACATGAAATATCGGTATATTTACGAGTACGAGTTCTACCGTGGCACCAGTGCTGCAGGAACAGCTCGAAGAATTAATGATATGTACGGCGTTGGTGTCGCAAAAGACAGCACGGTACGTTTTTCGTTTCAACCTTTTCGTTCTGGAAATTTCGACCTTAAGAACCAATCCCGTGGGCGGCCGGAGATCAAAGTGAAAAACGAAGAATTAAAGGCTATTGTGGAAGCGGATCCATCACAAAGCACTTCAGAGATAGCAGCAGGCTTCGGGGTAAGTGACAAAACTGTATTTATCGACTTGAAGCAAATCGGGAAAGTAAAAAAACTCGAACGATGGGTACCTCATGAATTGAGTGAATCGAACTTGCAAACACGGGTCGCCTGCTGTGTTACTTTGCCCAACCGACACAATAATGAAGGGATTTTAAATCAAATCATTACTTGTGATGAAAAGTGGATATTGTACAATAATCGAAAGCGCTCATCGCAATGGCTGAACCCTGGAGACCCAGCCAAATCCTGCCCTAAACGAAAATTGACTCAGAAAAAGTTACTTGTAAGTGTTTGGTGGACTAGCGCCGGTGTCGTTCACTACAGCTTTCTTAAATCTGGCCAAACGATTACGGCAGATATCTATTGTCAGCAACTGCAAACCATGAAGGAAGAACTAGCTGTTAAACAACCGAGATTGGTCAATCGCTCTAGGCCACTGCTGCTTCACGACAACGCAAGACCACACACTGCACAACAAACAACCACTAAGTTAGCTGAGCTACAATTGGAATGTCTGCGACATCCACCGTACTCCCCGGACCTTGCTCCAACAGATTACCATTTCTTCCGGAATTTGGACAACTTCTTACAAGGAAAAAGATTCCACTCCGATGCAGCAGTCCAAACCGCCTTCAAAGAGTTTATTGATTCTCGCCCCCATGGTTTTTATAGTAAAGGGATCAATGAACTACCCATAAGATGGCAAAAGTGCATAGATAACAACGATGCATACTTTGATTAATTAAATATATTTTACAAAAAAAAGCAACTTTTTATTCCTCCCGTACAAAACGCCAATTTCATACGTAAGGACCTAATATTAGACATATGAGATGAAAATAAAATTTACAGTTCAATTTTTTTAAATTATAAATTAAATTAAATTAATACGTGTAAAATTGCAATTTAAACATTTAAAACTACAATTTAAATTACATTCAACACACATAAAAACATACAATTTAAAAAATTTAAATTTTAAAAAATAAAGAAACGTAATAATATAGATATTATTGTAATTTTGTTTTGTTTTTCTTTTCAGATAAATACTTCCAGACGATTTTGTTTTCGAAAAAGTCTATAAAATCTTTTGATGTATTTTAAGTCAAAATTTCCAAATAAAATGCTTATGTAAACTAATCTGACTAATCTGTGTCCTAAGCTCAGGTATTTTTGGTAAGCCCGTTGAAGCGTAATCTGAAAATACGGCAAATCGAAAATTCCCTTTACAAAGAGATGCTGTTTTTCTGATTTTATCTCACTTTATATTCTAATAATGTAAATATTTTGATCTCATTCTGAGCATCAGAATCATGTGAAATGTGAAAACTTTTCAACATACTACGCACCTAGCATAGTATGCTGAAAAGTGTGTTAGTTTTATTATATTCAGTTTATCAATTGTCAATTGAGAAGTTAAGGTGAAGTCCAAAAAATATGGGCCTCCGTACCTGTCGATCCTTAATAGTGGTTCCTACTAAGGCATTATTCTGAGAGACATCGAGTTTCAAACGCAGTCGTAACCTAAGAAGACTGTAGATTACATTTAGCTTAACGCATAAAACACAATAAAGGTTGATTTAGACCAAACGAACATAGAGCTAGAGCTAGAACAAAAGCATTCTAAGAGCCTTCTGAACTATGTTTTTAAAGAAAGAACAATAAACGAATAATCTGTCACTGTTAACACTAATATAATTTGACGGAGAGCTTTAAGAGAGAAATATCGTAAAACTAGACCAACTGAAACGTGTCGCCTTTTGCGAACGCGGGAAGTTTCGAAACGGTTTGTCACTCAGAATAAGGTTAGTTTGTGTTCACTCATTGGTTGATGTATAAGATTTGTGATCCTCGTGAACGTCGCGAATTCGAATCTAAGGAACTACTACAATGGAACCCAGCTTATTGCCTGCACTAGTGAGAAAGGCATACGCATTGTACAACATTGGTAGGCTCCAATACAATGGGGTCCTGTGATTTTTTTTGTGCAAATAAAAGCGTAGTGGTAGCTTAGTGATTCAGCTTTTTCATCGTAAGGTCCAAGGAGCAAACCACTCCTGATACAAGCCATTAAACTTTACTGCAAGAGTTTAGGAAGTCCCTAGTACTCTTTTAAATAAAACGGGACTGGACTTAATTGAACTTTTAAATGTACTGCTTACTGCTTACCCTGCGTGTCAAAATACCTAATCCACAAGGTCGCTTGTTGGTCAATGTCGGAAGGAGGCGCGTCGCGGCCGAGTCGGCGACGTCGCGAGTGCCGCACTCAAATGTCATGCATATTACTGATAGAACGACGTTCGCCGAAACTGGGGTACTCAACATTTTTTATGTATCGATTTTCTATTACTAAATATAAGCTGAAATTATAATTTAGATAAACGCGTAAACGTCTAAGATTTTTAATTTTTAGATCAATGATAAACTGAGTCATTTTTAAACAACTGGTAATTATTTTATGAACGTCATCTACGCTAGATAATGCATGCAAATGTATAAAAAAGCAACAGAAGAAGTACGAAAACTTGCAATATTAGTTAGCGATGGATTTGTTATAATTGTTCATAATTCAATTGGTTATGATGTATATTTCAAATCGAGGCTTGTTTTTATTCTGTTATGAATTTTAAGCAAATTAGTCACTTGACTAATATTGAAATTACAGTACCTACCTATATTTACACCTCATAATAATGTGTCACATAATGATTCAGAAAAGCTTCACCTACTATTAAAACACAAAGGTTTACTCACGTCACCATGGCAACGACATATCAACATTCAAACTCCACATAAACGCTAAACCAAAAATCATTCCAATACACATCGCTCTTCACTAACTACGTCAAAAATGACGTCATGCAAAAACTATTTGATTCCCTATTCAAATGTTATGTGCACCTGCTATGCTGTGGGCTACTAGCGGCCTAACACGCGAACGGCTTTGCAGCTACTTTTCAGTGCTAAACTACATCGGGGTTCGAAGTAACCGCCTCAGTGTAAATAAAGTGGTGATGTGCGGTGTGGTGTGGTGAAGTGCTCAGGATTGTAATGTCATGGTATTTTCACGGTGGTAAGTTATTGGTAGTTTCATTAACTTGTTAAGAGTTTTGGTCAAAGAATTTTGCTTAATGTATACTTTTTAGAGTACTTTTTTTTAAATGCATTCTTTGTTGTTAGTTACTTAAAGTAGATCATATTCTATTAATTGCTTATCGTAAGTTAGTAGTAAATTTATTGATATTTTTATTTCTGACATTTTTATTTTTGGAATTTCGACCCCTAAACTGTTATTAAAATTATGTTTCATAAATGCCCTAAAATTTACACATGTTTTGATGATTGCAAGCCAGTTATATATTTATTTTTTATGCTGTTAATTGTTTTCGTTAGCAATTATGTTATACCTAATTAAAATGTAGACACGAGTTTCATTTTCATACTTTGATTATTTTTATTACAATTATAAAAATCATTATGATGAATAGTTTTTTTAGTTTAATGATAATATAGAAATTATAATATAAAATGCGATAATATACAGAAGTATTTGAATCAATTACATACCTACTATCTGTCTGTTGGCCGAGGTTCTGCGTAGGTATTGCGACCAAACATAGTCCATATTTCCAAGGACGGTTTTGAAGTTTTGCGTAAAAGCGTACAATACAGACTGAGTTACTTTCGCATATTAGTAGGTATATGCGTCTTTTGTTAAATTAATAATCAATTAGCCCACTGCAGTCCACTGCCGGACATAGGGCTCTCCCAATGTGCGCCATTTCTTACGATCCTCCGTCTTAAGCAACCAGTCTGTAAAAATAACTAAGTACCTATAACGTTCGATTAAGATAGGAAAAAGTGAATGCCCAGGTGGGACTCGAACCCACGATCTTTCCCTTACAGGGGGAATGCTCTGACCACTGAGCCACCGGGCCACACCTGAAGCTATCCAAATTCTCCTATACTACCGTCTTAGGGCGACGGTGGGAGGCATCTACCGACATTCATACGAAATATATCATAAATATAATATTTATAGAAACACCCAGACCAATGCAAATATACATATTCATGCATACAAATATTTGCACTGAGCGGAGATGGAACCCGCACCTCCTGCGTAGCAGCCGCGTTCACTAACGCTACGCCACAAAAGCTGTCGAACTAAAGCAATTAAATTTAACACAGCCTTTTTAATTATCAATTTTTTTATTGTAAAAACACATAACATAATATAGTGACAGACATAAATACATTTTGATGCACAAAGGCGAGCTTAACTAAGTATAGAGTTTTCTAGCAGCAAATTGCAACAAAAGCGTAAAAAGCAAGTGTACCAATTGTAGAGAACATGCATAGACAATAGAAAACAGAAGTACTAAGAACACATACCATACATATATATTACTTACTTTTGTACTTGTGTTCCAACTTATCCGCATACATAACAACTATAAGTAGACAAATTATATATACATTTTTATATATGCAGGTGTTAATTTACATATATACCTTTTAATCCCTTACAATCAAGAGGTCCCGGGTTCGAATCCTGGCCATAACACTACCTACGTGAACCCACTCCTAGCACAAGCAATTTAGCTTAGTTGGAGGGGTTAGAGGGAATATTAGTGATTTCGGTCGCTATAATTCTAAAAAAAAAAGAGATATTCACAAGCTTATAAATTTACTAGATCTTTATTTTATTTATTTCCATTGATTCTTCTGGAGTGTTTTTTAACACTATCCTGTCTGAATTCTATTTTTTGAGAGAATTACTCTTAAAAAAAAACTCTTATTGTAGTTTCGTTCATATTCCAACGCTCATTGGCCAAAACTGTGTATCAGAGGCGGGCTTTTGTACAAACTTTCCCAACTTACTTTATTAAGTACTTGTACTTTATCTACAAACTAACTCGATCCCCCGATCCCCGATCCGAAGTATTTATATGCAATAAATCATTGATCCTCAAAACATATTGCATACAGAGTTCAAAATTTGTAATCGCTCATAAATTTAAAATTTCTTTGAAATCAGTTTGGTTTTCAACATGATTCCTTACTTCCAAAGTTTCAAACCTTATCATTAGATATTTTTCAACACTCTTAAACGCTCAACGCTCTAAGAGGCTCTAATTTAATTAGACACATAATTACAACTATTATCAAACTGTGACTTTTTCAAAGTTATAAAAAACAAGTGAGTTATAGATTTTTTTAAATTTTATTGTCTGTGTTGCTTTATATAAAAAAAGTTTCGATACAAAAAAGGTCGTCTTCAATAGCTCAAGTGAATGAATATACGTTACTGTACTATTTTATGTGTGTACAATAAAGAATTAAGAACTTTGGTTTTCTCTGCAAAACTTTAATTTGCTCATTTAGTCCGCGACAAATAAAAAAGAAAGTTACCTTTTTTAGTCTATGGCCGATCGTGATGCACGCGCATAGCAAAAGAAATTATATTTCCCGCCATTCACAACTCTTTTTCATTTTTGAAATTATAGATAGAAATGCTCTATATTGTTCACCAACAATTATAGTTAATTATTAATTAAAATGTCTACAAGTACTAGTTATGGAGAAAGATTTATGTTGTACAACGTATGATGTAATTTATGTGAAGACCTTAACGTTATGAAAAGTTTACTGCCTGAAAACTGCAAGGCTTAATATCTATTTTATTATTGTTTCATTCACAAAACTGTTGAAAAACATAGTATGATTCACGTGTATATTAATGATTACCGTCCTCAGCTCTCTTAAGACCCTCACCTAACGGCTCGGATCTCAAAGGCGTCTCAGCGGTAATCTCTCTCTTTACACACTTGTACGATAACAGTTTGTGCGCCATGCAACGGTTTATTTGTTAATCCCTTGGGAGATCAAGCCCTTACCGCATCTTATAACGACACGACGTACTGTAGACATGCAATATCTACGTATTCTAAGTCTTAAAAACGGTATGTGATGCTTAATATGTCATATTTGCGGTCGATTAGGTTGCGGGTTTGATCCCTAGCTACACTACTGAGTTTTTTTTGAAAGAATATTAGCAACCGAAATTATCGAAATTGCTAATATTCCCTCTAACCCATCCAATTAAGCTAAATTGCTTGTGCTAGGAGTGGGTGCATGTCATCGGTAGTGTAATGGCCAGGATTCGAACCCGAGACCTCTCTATCGTACGGCCGACTTAAGACTGGCTATTAATCGTAACCAATAAAATAGGGCTAATAGTACTACTCTAAGCACACAGTATCGAGCAAAACACTGCGAAAGCCTTGATAGAAATTGTCATTAGTCGGACTGCGTGACGCAGCCATAGTCATAGGTTCAGAATCTGGTTATTTTTCTCAACAAACTGACTATGTATACTTGTTTGACACGAAAAATATACAAAACTCTCGATCCAGGTGCTACATACCCAATTTACTAGACAGGTGGTCAATTACAGTTGGCGCTCGTTGACGTGTCCGGGAAGGGTAGTAAGCCATCTAATGCTCGTTCAAGGGGATTGATGATTTACGGGACTTGCTGTTCCGTCTTTATAATGTAGCACGTGGATGGCACTTATTATCATAAGACGTTGATTTGTAGTTCATAGTTGATTTGTGAAACTTTGACCATATATTCTGTACCTACAAAGACACGAGATTTCAAACAAAATACATAGCAGAAAACGGCCTCGTTAACTTAATTCATCTCAGTTATTTCACCTAGGTGCATTAAATACACTTTTGGTAAAGTTTAAACACCTGTACCGCCGTTTATAAAACAAAAGAAATTTTAAAAACTTATTAGAATTGTCAGTAAGTAATAAAAAGTCAGTTATTCACCCCATATATATTTTTTGTCTCTCTAATTTCTATCACCCCAGATAAAAATGGCCTACAGTATTATGTCCACATAACATGCTTAAAACTGGGCCTCACATAATATGTTTTCATTATTTAACTGAACGCTAGATCTTCGTTGTTTTAGTCTGCGCTTGGATTCTGTGTCTTTTTTCAATCAGGTCAAGTAGGCTATGTCATAATTGTAAGATGTTTTATTGGATTCATGGTACTTAATAAAGTGAATTTTGTCTGCTACTTAATAAAGTGAATATTGTGTTTCAAGATTTTTTTTAAATACATTAAAAAAAATCTTGGAACACAATATTATTTCGGTTAAAAATATTAAAATTTATTTAGATTAAGAAAAACAGTACGGAGAAGTAAAATGCTACATTCGCGAGCCGTGTTGCTGTTGTTAGTAATATATTATTAGTAATATATAATCAAATTATGTTATGATATATTCAATCATATTATGAATATTTTATTATTTAAATACTTAGATAATTCTATAGAGTTTGTATATAGTTTAAAGTTCAGAATATAATGAGTAAATATGGCTACGCTCCCTGTACAACTTGTAACTTTGAACCTTGACTATAAATATGAACAATCTTCTTTCCCCGTTTACACCGTCAAACTTGGATTTCGTCTATTGTTTACCTCCCGTTAGTCCTTCTATAACATCATGTTCTATTCGTTCTCATTTATAACATCTTCCGATAAAAAAGTAAAATACGATTATCAATCAGGCAATGATAAAAGGAGCTTTTAATAAATTGAATTTATTGACCATTGTTCTTAATTTGCCCATAGAACAATACTACAAGAATTCCAAAAAAAATTTTTGGTGTTGAAATTGGTTAATAAAATTTAAACTTTTTTTGATTAAAATAGGAAAAGTTTAAATCGGTCTAGGCGGGGTTTGAACCCGCGATTTTTGCCTTACAGGGGTAATGCTTTGACCACTAAACTAGCAGACCACTCCCAAGACAGATATAAAAGGAGAAATTTGAATTGGTTAGGGCAAAGACAAAGATTCAGTTGATTCAGGTAAAGATTGCGGGTTCAAACCCCGCCTAGACCGATTTAAGCTTTCCTATTTTTTTATTAATTTGAATATTTAACATGCAAAATCCCTAAAATTTCATTAAATATTAAACCTCTTTTTTTTCAACCAACGTACAGACAACCAATTTTTAAAATAGTATCCTATCCTACACTGTAAATGTAAAGTTTGTGAAGATTTTTGGTTGTTTGTTATTTAATCACTCTTAGACGACGTGAATTTGTCTGAGAGATAGATTATAGTTTGAAATAACACACAGGCCACTTTATATCTCGAGAATAAGTTCCTGTGTGTTGCAAAAACGGGATGAGAATCGCAGAATCGATAAAATCACGAGGATGGCTGTGGGCACCAGCTAGTTGATGGTAGTTATCATAACTTTTAAGGTAACGTATGAAAATTCAACTTTTACGAATCAACCCGAGTTTATATCGATTTTCCCTAAATGACAAATACTTTCGCGTATTTCGAATCGCGTGCCGACAGCTAACCGACAAAAAGAACTAGACGCTGGTTGACACGAATTTATATTTGGTTTTAAAACTTGGATCTTGGAATGCAATACCCGACAATTTTACTGTGCTAAAAAATTTAATTACTTACGTTTAATGTACTTGGTTTACAAGTACATGTGTAACATTGAATATTTTAAATTATAGTAGGGGCGGCGTAGAAGTAAATTCGGCAGTTACTCGGAGGTTATTCACATATTGACAAGTACCTCCAGCTAACACTTTATTAATGGAGGGTGCGCAAAAAAAAATAAAACATCGAATTTACACGTGCGCGTCAATAAGGTAGAGGTTTCCGCGACGCTCGAATAATTACGCTTTTAGCAATTTCGCCTCCCCTACTATTAGTAATACCGACTAGTGGTAGAGTAGTGGAAATAATAGTATACACGAATATGTCTATTAGCATTGATCTGGATAGCCGCATGGTTCTTGGCAGAGTAGAATTTGGGCCACCCACCTCTCCCCACGCGGTATCGTACAAGGCGGCTAAGGGTTGGACTGTGTAATATCAGACAGATATGTACAGCCCAGACTCAGCCTTAAATTCATGGCTCGAGTTACCAATAGTGCCCGGAATACGGCAATAGGTCCACCCTCTATTATGTGGCACTGAATACAATGACTGGTGAAATGTGGGTATTAATTCACCCTGCCTAACCCTCCGGGGATAAAGGCGTGATTATATATATTTATGTATGTATGAATATTGCCGTGCCTCGGAGAGCAAGTTAAGCCGTCGGTCCCGCTTGCCATACGAACATCTATGGCAGATAATTGGGGTCCTAAAAATTTCAACTTATCTGACTATAGAACTTCAATATTGCAAACTGGATGTGGAAGTCATATGGCTACCGCATCAAAGACTGAAAAACCGATCCCAAATGATTTGAAAAAATGATGTTTGTATAAAAATCGGGACCTATGGGTTACCGTCATCTCCGAGGTTTATAAACACCCAGACCAATGCAAATTGATACATTCTTGCATACATTGATATGTATTGGTTCTAAATGCATACACATATTTGCAACAAACTGGAAATGAACACGAATGAATTAGCGTGCACGCTAATTGCACACACAAACATATTACTGCGCATTTTATTCCGTATGTCCATAATAGATCTTACACTAACAAATTGTCATGGTCATTATAGACTCCCGCAATACATAGAACTAAATTCCAAATAAACAATTCCATACATCAATACTAACAATCTTAATATATAATATAAATCTCGTGTCACAATGTTTGTCCTCAATGGACTCCTAAACCACTTAACCGATTATAATAAAATTCGCACACCATGTGCAGTTCGATCCAACTTGAGAGATAGGATAGTTTAAATCTCAAATTATAGTCCGATTCGCGATAACCGACATCCACGCGGGCGGAGCCGCGGGCGACAGCTAGTTCCATATAAAACAGATCCCACACAAACAATTCCATACATCGCAAAATGTCTCGATTAGTCTTAATCGATGCCCGCAATACACACAGAACTTCCATCACAGGGCTATCAAACATAGGCAATTACCATTGTTAAAGTACTTACTACTGGCAAACACAAATTGAATTTAAGACCACTGGAGCAAGAACACGCAGGTGTCATTACCTTAGCGAGTATTGCGACCATTGCGCTTTATATACAAGCCTTTATCTATACAGAACATGCGATAATTCATTCCAATGCCAACATGAACTGCGATGAACTGTTGTTGGTTTTAATTTAGGAAACATTCGCATACTTATGCTCCGTGTGGTGACGGATAAAGAATACAAGTAAAAGGCAACTAGCGGAAAAATACTCACGCGATATCACATCGACTGAAGGAAAACCTGAAATAAAAGCCTGTACTAAGAGCGTTTTCACAATCATCCGATATCCGATATCCAATATCGGTGTCGGACGCCGATAGCCGACATCTGATAGCCGACACCTTGTGCTGTTTTCACACTTATCCGATAAAATCAACCCGATACGGCCATTGGCTCGATAGCTCAGACTAGTTAGGGATGCTAGGAGTAAAAAAAAAGAAAAGAAGTGCAAGCAATTTTCGACCTTATTGACATGACATGGTATCGAGTTTCTTTTTCTTAATTCATGATCAGCGTCATCAATTGAAGCGAAAAGACATGTAACTCAGAAAATGTCAGTACGGTCGAAAATTGCTTGCAGTTGCTGTTTCAGTTTCTTTGTGTTCCGATATCGGGCCAAAACAGTAGTGTTGGCTCCTATAGCCGATATCGGGCCGGGCAATTTGAAAGAGAGATACATATCTCATACATTTGACTTCCTCCGATATCGGATGTCGGATATCGGATATCGGATGAGTGTGAAAACGCTCTAACCCGTCTAACCAGCGTGGAAATAGTAGGTCAAACCCTCAGCATTAGAAGACATCTATGCCCAGTCGTGGACTGCAATAAGCTAATTGATATATTTTCACGTCTATAAATCCCCACAAGGATAGACAGAGGTGTATTAACACGCACAGTGTGCCAACTATAATTTTCAATCCCACGTAAGGCGTATTGAGGCGTCATTGCCGTCAATAGGTTCCCATGGGTTGCGGCGACAGGATCAAAATTCTGCGCTGGTGGAACCCGCGGGGCTTAGCCAGTTAATCATATGTCTTATATTGAAATCGAAGTCGTTTGAATACAATAAACAAAATTACTTTACCCAAGAGCAATGATGTTGTTTTAACTATCTTAATGCCCAATAGTGCAAAAAAACATCTGTGCCCATTAATTAAAGAAGCATCCATTAGAAGTTGTAATCCTATTTATTTTTAAATAAATTCAGGTGAGATATTCCACCAAAACTTAAATCTTTTTGCTTAAATTGGATTAGATCGAATCACTTGGAAAGCGATTAAAAATTTTCAAAGAAAACAACATTTTGTTAGCTTTAATACCGCTGAACATTAGTTGCAGTAAATCAAGTAATTTCTAATTACTAATCTTGTAACATAATGTCTCGAAAAACTGATTAAAATTTTACTTAAACAAAAAGATATTAATTTGCGAGTTAGACTCACAGTTGGCCCGTTTTAAATTGCACTTGTACTGAAGGCACAGATTTTCGAATAGTTGGAAAACTAAAATATGCTTGAGGGTGGCAGACAAGCACACGGCCCAACTGATATGAAAAGGAGAAACGTAAATCAGTTATATTATGTAAGATCCCAGTTTCGATTCCCGCTCAGTGCAAATATTTTTATGCAGGTTTATGTATATGTGCGTTGGTCTGGGAGTTTCTTATGTATAATATGTACGTATTTACAAAAAAAAGTTTAAGTATGATTATCCGTATTCTAGATTCAATAACACAAGCCAAAATCTATGCTTAGCAGCTTATAGAATATTCATTTATTATTTACTAGCTGACCCGGCGAACTTCATACCGCCAATATTTTTCCGCCCGCGTGGCGTCAGATCCCGTTCCCGCTACACCCTCTACTATATTAAACATATATTATACATATAAACCTTCCTCTTGAATCACTCTATCTATTAAAAAAATCCGCATCAAAATCTGTTGCGTAGTTTTAAAGATTTAAGCATACAAAGGGATATAGGGACAGAGAAAGCGACTTTGTTTTATACTATGTAGTGATTTATTAATCAATGAAATAAGCAGATAAACTGATGCTCAGTTCAGTATCAAGCTACATATGTAATATATGACTTGGATTGGCGATAATTTAACTTGAAACTAAACTCTCTGGGGAAGCATCGTATGACGCATTGGTCATATTATATGTATAGCATTCTATAGCGTTCACATTTGCTCGTTTACTTTAAACTAACATTTAAACTCTCGCGTTCCATGATATATAATTTACAAAACGGGAATTAACGCGATCATGGTATAGGTACTTACATACCTTTGATTGCCTGTGACCACGGCCGGTGTAACCTGGTCGAAACGTGAGGCAATCAAAGGTATGTAAGTACCTATACCATGATCGCGTTAATTCCCGTTTTGTAAATTATATACTTTAAACTAGCTAATGCTCTTGACTCCAACTGTTTTTAATGTTTCATCTTGGAAATTTGACTCGATGACAGAGCGTTTTAGATATAAATTAACCATCTTGATTGTAACAACTATCTCATAGTCAGATGACATATAAATCAATAACTGTTTTTATGCTATCGGGTAACACACAACTTCGAAGCCACCCATTATAACGGGCGATTTTTTAAGCGTAGTTTTTTTTAAATATCGAATAAAGCACTCAAATTTGCATCATGTATTCAATTTTTTATTGAAATATATAAATAGGCCTTTACCATTCATGTTTTAAAGATTACTTTGTGTAAATGTTGTCTGCGGCTCCGTTTCAAATGGTCCCTTCGAATGGTCTAATTTTGCGTCACTAATTCGAGCATTTCGGCCTGTATTCCACGAACTACACGTGTTATGTCATTCTCTAAGGCTTAAATCGCGTTCGGCTTGTCCACATAGACTAAGGACTTAATTAACATAACCCCCACAAGAAATAGTCAAGAGGCGTTAAATCGCATGATCTTGGCGGCCAACTCCTAGGGCCATTTCGAGAGATGAGCTGCTTACCAAATTCTTCCTTCAACATTTCCATTGTTTCACGAGCTGTGTGGCATGTGGCACCGTCTTGATGAAACCACATGTCAACCAAGTTCAGCTTAGCCAACTGGGCTAAAAAAGTCGCGTATCATGACTCGATATCGTTCGCCATTGAAGGTAACATTTCTTACACGGTTGTCTTTGAAGAAAAATGGAGCCCATAAACCACATCAAACTGTCGTTTTTTCGGGATGCATCGGTAATTCTTGTATGTCATGTGGCTCATCATCACTCCAAATGCGACAGCTTTGCTTATTTACGTAGAGGTGAGCCGTTGAAATTTGGTGACAACAGCACGAATTGTTGATTCACCAGGTCGATTATGGCGACCGTAATATGGTCGTAACAAACGATGCATTTTTCACAGTACACGGATTTAAAGAAAAATTTTAATAATTTGCAATCATTACTCGTCTGTAAGTTTTTCCATGATGAAATGGCAGAGTATACTGAAAGCTTTTCAATTTGACACATACGTTTGGGTGCCAATATCAATCAGTACTGCCAACTTGAAAAGCTTAACTCTTAAAAAATCACCCATTATTTACATACAACTAAAGACGTACTTCAAATCGGTTACGAAAGAAAAAATTGGATTATTTCAGGCGGAATTAGAACCTGCGATCTTTCCCTTAAAGAGGGATTTTCCTATTTTAATCGATATGAAGAGTTAGCATACTAAATACTTTATAATTTCATTCAAATATAGACGTACTCTAAAGAGTTATCTATGTATATTTATCTATCTGACTGAACAAATATTACCGACAACATCACCCAAGAACAAACAACCACAATGCTGAAATTAACACACTATTTCGAAACAACACGCAGCAGCATTATGCAGCATTATGCTCCAGTACTTCTGGTATTATTTCAGCTGTCGGAAATACATACGAGTATTTTGTGTTCGTACCTAATCCTGTTCCCCCTAATTATCCTACATGCACACCTTTGTTTCATTCGCTTGACTTGATATGCCACTAATATCATATTCTATCTTCTGTTTACTGAAATTATGAGCATAAATTTACAACTTCAAAGATATTTTGCGCACAAAATGAAGATAGCTAAAGACATTTATCATAGATACAAAAAGCAATACTCGAAGAAACGTATTTATTTGTCGCACGGCTATGGAATAATTTGCGCACCGGTTTCCCCTTTCTTATAATGTCAGGTTCTTCAAACAAAGCATGAATAAGCAGCTGTCCACCATTTTGGAGGTGTCAACGTCTGGAATGAAGGTTTTTATCATCTGGACTTTACACTAATTTCTCACCATTCAGCAGCATGTGGTCAATTGCTGGGGAAAAAAAGAAACGAATCAATACTGAAGAAGAGAAGAGGAGTGTATAGTTCCATAGTAAATTTAGAAGTCTTCAAATACGACTGGAATTAACGCAAGAATTATGAACATCGCCCCATATGCAGATATGATTTGTTATTAGATAAATCTGCAATATACTTTTCTGTATGCTGGTGTCCGATGAAGCATATTATTCAAATCTAAATGATGATTACTGTAATAAGACGATTGAACATAATTCAAGTAATTTTCTTTGAAATCGCACAAGCTACGGCTTGAACTATGAATTGAACACTCGGATACCTAGAATGTGCTGCTTTCTTCGATTTTATTAATAAATAAGAGTTGGGTCAGTAGGCCGTTACGGCTATCGATTGATAGAATCGATATCTTATTGTTAAGTGATTCCACGTCTTCGTCATAGTTGTCTAGCTTAATGTTATTGAATAGTAATTATATTATTGGGGACATAAAGTCAATGTCAAGTGGAAGTCTTTGTTTACATTCACGTGAAAACTTACAAGGAACCTATTTCTGAATTTTTCTTTTCTTTTCTTCTGTGCGTACAATGGAAATATTAATAAATAATACTTGGGTTATGTTAGAAAGTTAAATTAAAGACTATAAACATATTTTTTTCTTTTTGCAAAGCTACTGAGCGTATTTGATGTTGTTTTTTTTATTAGAAAATTCTTGGTCATGCTGGTAAATACTGCCGCATGTCATTGATATGCAGAAGAAAGAGAGTAGGGGAAAGGACAGACCCCTGCGGTTCACCAGCATTTACCTTCAATAACTCCGAGGCTCGTCCATTACAAAGGACGTGAATACGGCAACCCAGTTGCACAGTCTAGGGGGGCAGATCGAAGGCTGGTAGCTTGGAAAGAAGCGATTTGTGCCAAACTCTATCGAAAGCTTTGGCCATGCCAAGACCAATTGCCAGTAACTCGCCGTGCTTGTCCATAGCCTTACTCCAAAGATGGGTAACATACGCCAGAAGATCACCCGTTGACCGTTCGGCCTGAAGCCATATTGCCTGTCATTAATTAGGGAGTGATCTTCAAGGTGACGCATGAGCTGTTTATTTATTATATGCTCGAACACCTTGCACAGCACTGAGGTGACGGCTATGAGTTCATAGTTAGTTGGGTCTGAGCGATCACCTTTCTTGGGGATCGGCTGTACATTCGCCTCCTTCCAAGCCGAAGGCACTGTACCCGAGCTGTAGGACAGCTGGTACAGCCGCGCAAGCATTGGAGACAAATCCGCTGTACATTTTTGGCATATCAGGCATTGCATGGTCACTGATTGGCAGTGTCGGCTCGATCAGACGATTCGGGAGTTGGCCGCAAAGAGATTAACTAGCAAATTGGCTTTCTCTTGCGACTCATGGGCCAGGGGTGCATCGTGGTTGCGCAGCGAGGGGAAGCGAAGGCTGGCAGAAGTTGGCTTCCACGGCTTTGGCGAGTCACCAGTAGCCACGGCTGCCCGTGGGATGCGCTACTAGCTCCTGACCAAGCCGGGCTATGCGCTGGGCATCCGCTCTGACATAAGCCCTCTTGCAGACCTTTGTGTCTCTGTTGTACGCCGCCTTGAAGTGGCCCATGTTGGGATCGCACGTGGCGCGCGCCCTCATAAAAGCGCGGTACGCAGACTGTTTATGATTAACAGCCTCCGCGCACTCGCGCCCGAATCAGATGCGCGCTCTGCGGACACGGGCGACATCAGTGTAGGGGATATAATATTCCATGTCCAGACTGATCTCACCGGCTACAGCAGTTGCGCCCTCAGATGGGTTCTTACCTTTAAAGCAGCATTCAACCGACGGGATGGACGCAAAATAGACACGCAGTCCATCCCTGTCCATCTCTGGCACACCCAGGCTTTTGCGCGTAAATTCTCCTTAATGACATAGCCGGGGTAGAGGAAGTAGGTCGTGTCGTCAGGGCGGCGTATTTGTGCCTCCGCAAGAAATACCAGTGCCGGTTTTGCCGTCTCCAGGTGTTGGTGGGCGGCGTTGAGGTTTGTATGGAGCTCACATATGTTCGTAGACTCCACCTCAAATAGCGAGCCCGTGGAAGAGTGTCTTGCCGCTCTGTAGGCCAGTATTCTATTTTGCACTGCCATAAGGACCGCGTCGCAGCACCGCGTGATAAATCGCGGGTGATTGGTTTTGTCTATGAATGTGAGGTATGGCAAGGGCCGACGCGCCGAACGTAAGGGTCCCCATGCCCCGGAATTACGCACTGTAGAAAACATTGAGCCTCATAGTGTCAAAAACAGACTCAAAACACATTACCTAAACTCAGTGGTTTAATGTTATTAAACACCTAAGGCATCAATTATAAACCGCGTAGGTTTTCTGTTATAAAAATATAAGTTGTTGAATTTTTGAGGACTCCAACTACCCGTAACGACTGCCATAAATGTTTGTATGACAACCGGGACCGAAGGCTTAACGCGCTCTCCGAAGGACAACCAGAGCGGGGGATCGTACCCGAGGCTGATTTGTTTAAGTACGAGTATATGTATAAAATAATACATAAGGCATACTGAAAGCACAGTATAACGAGATCGTTAGACTGCTGAAAGTTTGTCCAAGTAGACACTTGCAATTACAAAAAAAAAGAATTGAAAAATGGAAAGATAACTCTTTGGTAGCATGACACTTTTTAATTTGCGGGGCTGACAAATTGTTGATTTAATTGGCACCTTTTTGGAAATGTTGAGTTAGCTATTTTAAAATTATATAGATAAGGTCTTTCTAGAGCTGTACTCTTGTCGGTGGAGCAATCCTCACTCCAACCTTTTCTCCGCCAATCTCTTGACCTCCTGATACGAAGCGACCAGTATCTTTTCCTTTATCTGTTTCATAAACGTTCTTCATGGCCTACCTCTTCCTCTCTTACCCTCTATCGTCCTTTCGCTGATGCTTTTTTTAGAAAAAAATCGAGTTGCATCAGGTGACCAATCATTTTCCTACTCCGGTTCTCGATTATTTTCAAAATATACCTTCTTTCTTGCACCCTTACAGTACAACCATCATTTGTTATCCTGTCTGTCCAGCTTATTCCCTCCATCCTCCTCTAGCACCACATTTTGAACGCCTCCAACAGATTTACGAGATTTAACGCATAAATTAAAATGTCTTAACACTCTATGCTCCATTTACACATAATAACAGTCAAATATTTACCTTTGTTTTTTTACCAAATGTTTGACCTTTGAATAATATTGTTTCAGGTAAACTATTGAAGTTGGAATGACCTCCAACACGAGTCCAGCCTCCGAAGATGATGCCGTGCACCAGACCAACAGCACTTTTCTTTTTGATATGGTATGTAGTACTTATACCTATGTAGTACTTATAAAGTTTCATTTTATATAGAAAATAGCCAGCCCTTCCTAGGTTCACCCGTCACCTAGTTCGAGGCACATTTAAACATACCTTTAAGCTATATTCGAAACCCGCAATTTGTTGATTTTCAAAAATGTTTACGGATCTCCCAGATTTGTTGACATTTATGATTGGTACAGTCGAAAAATGAGATAGTACGTTCTCACTTTTACATTTAAATATATATTTAAAGGTGTAATCATATCTTCTATGTCGACTGTACCTTCCGCCGCGTGTATGCCGGTTTTTAACGACTTTTGGTCGTATCTCGGTTCTACTCCAGCACATGCGATCAAACAAAACGTTAAAATCTTACGTTTTGTTTTAATTTTACTACGACCCTTTCTAACAAAAAAACATGCATTAAAATGACATAATCATTTTACACAAGTTTTAGACAAATTAAAGGTAGCTTCAAAACTGTATTGGTGGCATTTGACATGGCTATTTGTGTTTGCTATTGGGCCTTTGTTGTATTTGACAAAATATTTGATGTATATGCAAACATTTCATTTCAACTTCGCAAAAAATTATTCACTTAAAAAGGTGTCACATGTGAATTGTCACATTTTGTATTTTTTTGTATATAGGACACGTCAATTTGATTTCACCTCGCCTGATGGTAAGCTGATGGCAAAGTCTCAGGAAAGAGGGTCACCATTACAAACACGTACCGTCTTAAAAATGGTGGCACTCAGTTTGACGGCCTCACCAGATGCTTTTCACGCCCCGATTAAAGGACCCGGCACTGTAGGAAGAAGAAAACACGTATGCTGGCAAGGAGTACCAGGTCTTAATGGTGCAATAAATGAAAGAGTCACCGAACCGCTTAGTTCTTGAAGGATTATTCTGCACCGTATGCGGGTGATATCTAAGCCCTGCACGTGTTGTCCTGTGTAGGAACGGAGACGAAAATTACTACAAAGAAAGCAACATTTCTACGCTTATGCAGAGGCTGAAGAGTGCTCATGACCTTAGGATTCCCAATAATGCGGTCCGCACGTCGCAATAAGTACTTTGCGGAGCCATCCCAGATATGCGAGCAGTATTCCACGCAGGAACGATTTTATGCTTGGATAGTAGACACGGCTGCTCTGGCGTGAAAAATCGTCTTACTCTGTTCAGGACACCGAGTTTACGCAACGCTGTTTTGTCTACTATTAAAAGGTAACTGGCCATATAGAATGAAAAAAAATCAAGTAACTTATCAATTCATCAAGTAAAGTACATATTTGGTATTTGGCCATATTTTTCAAATATCGATTAAGATAGGAAAAAGTGAATGCCCAGGTGGGACTCGAACCCACGATCTTTCCCTTAATCGATTTGAAAAGTTAGCATAGTAAATGCTTCAAAATTTCATTCAATTTTTCAAATAATATGTCAATTTTTTTAATCAAATATGTCAAAAACGCAAATACAAATAGCCATGTGAAGTGCCATCATTGTGATGTAATAGGTGGCTATCGGTTTTAGAAAGTGAAAGGGTGTAAGTGAAATTTATTTCTCAAAGAAATATGATCCTGAACGACATCATTAAACACTATAAGCGCTGTGATTTTCCTGTCAACTAACGCTATCGATTCTGCGCTTTAGCCCATAACCGTCAATTTATATTGAAAACCTATAAGGTTATGAAAATTATGAGACATGCCTCATTAGGCTTTAGTAATTATTTTCCTAACATATTCGATAGAATTTGTTCGCTTGACGTTGTTTGTCACAAAGACTTTATGTTATAAGTACCCCTTGGTATACTATATACAAACTTTATAAACAAAGTAAGTGGCACTACAACGTAACGTAATAAAATAAATGATAAAGTACCCATTAATTCTTATCTGGTTTGAGATTTTCAAATGGGTACCGCCTGCTATAAAGCTTGTTTCGATCTTTTCAGCATCAGTCGGGATTTTTTATTTATAATCATTTAAGAAATTTGAGTGAAAAAAAAAATGACCACATACATTTTGGCTCCGAAAACCCAACATTATAGCTTTTGTCATAGTTAATGTACCCAATTTGGGCAATAAATACCATTTATGTGAGTAATGAATTATTGTAATCCATACAGTCGTTCACAAGATACAAGGAAATAAAGAATATTACAAATATACATACATACATACCAGATACGTGCGAAAAACATAACCCTTCTTGGCAGTCGGGTAAAAAAGATATACTATTTTGGTACAAGTTGACATAAACACACGTCCCATAACATGCACACATTGACAGTTTATAGAACAATATTGACATGAGCTTACTTGTGCCGTTTTTGCAATGCATTTAGCTGGCAATACTTTGTGGCTACAGATGTACCCTTTGTACTTTTTGATATGTGGATGTTTTACGATTTGCCGGGATTGAAATTATTGAAGTGAAAGGGGAATAAAATGTGTAAAGCGAAATTCGAAATATTACCGGTCGAAATCCATTCAATCAAACTGAGTTTTCACGTGTTACCTATAGAATTCTAAGGTATTTTTTTTTTGCAATGACTGAGATTCGCTTGAACTTTCGACTGTACCACGTTATATTCTTTTGTCAAAGTTAACTTTATTGATGGGGCTAATCATACGGATTATTTCACTCACCGATACAACTCGGGACAACTCGCGTGAGGAACTCTCGCATCCGCGGCAGCCTTCATATTCATGGTGATAAAATGCAAGAGAGCCGCATTCGCTGGTGCGGCCATGTCTTGCGGCAACCGCCAGGCTATGTGGGTAACTAATGCCTGGGCAATGGCACCCCCGCCGAGTCCAAGTAGATGGGGTAGGTCCAAGAAGTGCTGGCTTGACGTCGTGGGAAGTGACATGCTTGCCAATAGTCTCACTACCATGGACGCTCAAAATCGTGCGAGGTTGAAGAAGAGGCAGAAGCGGACCCTGTTCCAGACATGCACCGAATTCACCTTGGCCTCAGAAGCAAACAGGAAATACGTCTCCAAGAGGATGATATTGACAAATGAGGACAACTACTTTTGCAGTAAATTTAGTTAATGTGTGTGTAATATTAAAGAAATAATATTATAAGAAAGAAAGAAGAAATAAAGAAATTATTTATTCAAACAACTTGAACTACGAGATACAGACGGAGAAAAGAAAAGACAGAATAACAAAATATAATTTTCTGCTGATGGTCGGGCTTTTTTTTTACGTGCGATAAATCCCCACGGATACCCACCCCTCCGGAGCCGGTGGGGTAGGTTATGTTGGACTCGAACCGACTAAACCGCACGCCGTCTGTGGGTCGATGTGCTAGCCTAGGCTAAAACATAAGTGGTTTTTTTATAACCTGGGAAAAATAAGTCCTTTTTCTAAGTGATTGATTAAATGGCTGGAAAAGTAGTTAAACGTCATTGATCTGTTGCAGCCAACTAGCTTAATAAGCCGCTTAATTAACCGCCTAGGCTCTTTACTGAACGGCGCCGTTCAATTACCGGCCTGAATGGTGTTCAGTAATTCGAATGAACATCTAGGTAAATAGCTTGGATCGATGCCGTTTAAATATTTGCCTAGCCATTTAATCAAACAGCTAGAAAATTGACTTATTTCTGCACGTATATAAAAAATCTAATTTTCTGTCTTATTTCGGGGTGGTACCCCATCTTATGAATGGCCAGCCAGGTTATTAAATGTTGTAAAACTATTACTGTTGAATATCATTCAGGCCGTTCATTGAATGGTGCCGTTTATTTAACAGCCTAGGCAATTAATTGAACGGCTGACACAAGCTGGTTGGTGGCGACATTTACAAATAGAACAAAATATGTACACCCAGACAATAAAGACTACGGAATAGTGCCAAATACCTACAATGATACTTCAAGCTAACCTGGGTCTGATAAGTCCTAAAGTATATATTACCTAAACGCCGCCGTAGCGTGCTGGACTGCTACTGTTGTATAAGCTCTAATTTATCGGCAAAGGTCAATGCTATTAAGATTACATCAACCTATCTTGACTAACGTCCAGCCGTGACGGTAACACTTGAGGGCAAACTTTGTATAAGTATGTACTTTGTACTAAGTATAAGAGTAGTACTTTGGCGCCTAGTAGTATTTTATAGTTTCATCATCATCATCATCATCATCATTCATCATTTCAGCCGAAAGACGTCCACTGCTGGACAAAGGCCTCCCCCAAGGATTTCCACAGTGACCGGCCCTGCGCCTTCCGCATCCATGCCCTTCCCGCGACCTTCACCAGGTCGTCGGTCCACCGTGTGGGAGGCCTGCCTACACTGCGTCTTCCGGCGCGTGGTCGCCACTCGAGAACTCTCTTGCCCCAACGGCCATCTGTTCTACGAGCTATGTGCCCCGCCCACTGCCACTTACGTTTGGCGATTCTGTGTGCTATGTCGGTTACTTTAGTTCTCCTGCGGATCTCCTCATTTCTGATTCGATCACGCAGGGAAACTCCGAGCATAGCACGCTCCATCGCCCTTTGGGTGACCTTGAGCCTTCTTATGAGGCCCATAGTAAGGGACCAAGTCTCAGTTCCGTAGGTCATCGCTGGCAACACATATAGTTTCATATAGATTCGGAATTAATTTTAAATTATAGGTTCATAAAGTAATGTAAGGGTACCACACACTATTCATGAACATTCACCTCATTCTCACACACGAACATTTTCAGGCTTGAGTATTTATGATAATGAAATAAAACGAATATTATGATTGTATGACTTACATGAGATGTCAATTATCTGCTATCAATAAATTTTAAATGATTTTTACGACTCACATGGTCTGAGAGACAAGATGTTTAAGTTTAATCTAGGGTTAAATATTGTAGAACTAGCGACTGCGACTGCTTTCTCAAACAGTCCGACTTCGAGCTAATATATATAATTTTGGTGTGACTCTACGAGTATTTACCCGAGTACTAATCCCAGTTTATTTATGTTGATTCAATTGCGATGATGACTTATTTTCATAATACGCGTAATTCAACGTTCAGGATTATCTAAATCCAGATGAAAAACTTTACGGTTAAAAACATCTTTAAAAGCTGTTTTAACAAATATTTTTGATTTGCATCTATTTATTTACATACAGTTAAGCCTCATTCCTTTAGGGCTAGGCAGAGGGCACATCTTCACTTCGCAGTCACACTTCGATCTTTCCATACACTTTTCACAATTTATTTAATATACTTTTTCCCATAAGTCTCTTCTTAAATTGAACTGGTTTTTTTACGGGCGGGATATCACCACGGATACCCCCCTCCCCCCGTCCGGAGCCGGAGAGGGAGGTTATGTCGGACTCGAACCGATTAAACCGCATGCCGTCTGTGGTTCGTAGTGCTAGACCGAAGGTGAGGTTGTCATGCGACATATCCCTCGCACCCCGGCTGACCTAGAGCCATCCCTCTCGGTCTGGCCCTCCCCGGGAGGGGTGACCACGCGGTCGCCGACTCACCCCCGAGTAGCCGTAAATTGAACTGGGTGCATGAATTTGCTTGAAGTGTACAAGGTTTAAGGTGAAGAGGCTTGACAATCAATCTTGTTCTTAATGCTAATCGTACTTGTTTATCTGAGAATAAATTAACTTTTTTTTTTCACGCTTTCCGACTCCTGAAGCATAATAGCTTTGGGTGCCTACGGTTGTACGGATGAACGGTAAAGTTGACTTACTTTATATGGATAGTTGTGTTGGTTTGATTTAGTAGGTGTTGTGTTTTAGGATCTTTTTAACTTTAGTATTATTTTTAACAATATTTTGTTCTTTTGTTTTGTTTTAGATTACATATAATTTATTGTTTGTAGATAAAGTGAATGTCGCGCGAAAATATTCATGCTTAAATAATGTAAATCTACGAGTATTTTTTACCGTAAGGTCATTTATTCTAAGAACTGTAGTCGGGTATATAAGTGCAATATGATTGTTTTAGTCCTAACGCAATCCGCTTAAATAAAGATAAATCTACTGATCTCTAGAAAATATGATTCTTATAAAAATAGTGCCCATTTCCTGTAATATTATAATTCTTATTCCTGATATCATGAATAAAGTGTGCTCATTTAACTTTGAGCTGAATTTGGAACTTAAAAATGTATTTTTTTTCTTTAAATGAGTGTACACGATCTAATTTCTGAAATGTAAATGTGCAGCCAAGTAGCTTAATGAGCCGTTCAATTAACTGCCTAGGCTGGTACCTAAACAGCGCCGTTAAATTAATGGATTGAATGACGTTCAGCCAGTTGATTAAACGTCTAGCCAAATAGCTTGGATATGTGACGTTTAATTACTTGCCTAGCCATTTATTCAAACAGCTAAGAAAATGACTTATTTTTGCATGGTTATAAAAAAGCCGGCCTTCTAACCTAACCCATCCAAGTCGGATTGCGCAGCTATCTCAATAAAACTATCAACAATTTTCTGTGAATACACCTCTATTTACCTCCTCGGGGATTTTCAAGCGTGAGTATATGTATGTATGTGTGTAATTTTATATATTATTCTGGGGTGGTGCCCCATCTTACGAATGGCCTAAGCATTAGCCAGCCAGTTTATTAAATGTTGTAATAAACGTTACAGCTAAATATCATTCAGGCGGTTAATTTAATGGCACCGTTTAGTAACCAGCCTAGGCGCCTAATTGAACAGCTGATTATGCTTGTTGGCGGCGACATATACAATCTATCGATAATGATTCACAAATTGTGCTGGTTTGGTACATTGAATATTGAAATTGCGTTGTGATTCAATTGTCAGTAGTTTGCGATTAATATCGACTCCAACAAATTAATATGATGAATCGAATACGAATTTGCATCATGTATTGTGTATCTGCAGCAGTAGGGCAATAGCTGTATGTATACTGTCTGGAGAATACTCCAGACAGTATACATACAACCTATGACCAAGTGACGGCAATAGGTTCACCCCCTAGGGATGTTTCACCTCTGTCTATCCCTTTGACAATTTGCAGGTGTGAAGATGTATGTGTGTGTGTTCTAAGAGAGAACGTTAAAGATTGATAATATTAATCATAATTCCCTGTTGCATTTGAGGCGTCAGCCGGGATGTAAGGGATATGTCGTCTGACAACCTCACCTTCGGCCTAGCACAACAACCCACAGACAGCGTGTGGTTTAGTCGGTTCTAGTCCGACATAAACTCCCCCTCCGACTGCGGAGGGGGGGTTCATTGAGATTTATTCATTGAGATTTCTCGCACGTAAAAAAAAAGTTTGTTTGTTTGAACGCTGCTGCGGTAATCTTTATTTTAAAGAAAAACTGCTTGCATTTAATAGTTAAAAGTCAGAAATAGAATAATATTCTAAGAAATACAGGGCAAACAATCCAAAATACCCATAGGTAAAGTAAATGCTATTGCAAATATACCTATGTTGGCTTTACAATGTTGCTAAACAGAAACAGAAATAGAATAATATTCTAACAAATACAGGGCAAACAATCCAAAATACCCGTAGGTAAAGTAAATGCTATTGCAAACATACCTATGTTGGCTTTACAATGTTGCTAAACATACATTTCGCACTATAAATATATACATATTTCGATGTCTGGTGGAAATGCTAATAGGCGTAAAAGATAACAAAAGTAATGGAATGAAAAATTACTCACCTGTAAAATAATTTTGATGATTTAGGATCATTTATCTACGAAAAGTCGGTGTCGCTTGTATCATTTCGCCTTTAATTTAAATATTTAGAACCACCCACGTCTTTACAATAAACCTAGAGAAGTGTTTCTATTTTTCCTACCGCTTAGAGGGTAGACAAGCATACGGCCCACCTGGTGGAAAGTGACCGTGGCCTTTGGACGTGTGCAACACCAGGCGAGACACACTCGTGCTGCCGACCCTGTAAGAACGGAGAGTTTCTGTAGTTCCTTCAGTGCAGAAGATAAAGCAGGACAAGCCTTTGGTCTTCCTACTAACATCACAAATACTCTCCAGTAAGCTCTGCCTAACCTACTCACCGACGGGAACACGAGAGGAGGTAATTATGGCCGTGGTATTCTGTAGGGCGGTGATACTTCCCCAGTAGGCCACGGTAACCACTTTCCATCAGGTGGGCCGTGGGCTTATCTGCCACCTAAGTGGTATAAAAAAAATAAAAAAAAACATCCAAAGGTACGGGGATATAATATAATATATTGATGTTGTTTTTATTAAATTATCGTTTCATTTAGCTTTACTAACACGATGAAAACAAAAAGAAAAAAAATGAGCTGCTATTTTTCTCGCATTTTTATATATTTTATACCCTTACGAAAATGATATCATTATCAAGAGGCACAATGAAAATATGCCACTGTACCCTCGACATTGGTTCAATTTTGTCTCTAATTAAGGCTTTTTCGAGACACCTGTTTGTTCACATTCTATAACAGTCGAATGACTGTTTTTTATTATCAGACCTTTATTATATTTAAAGACATCTTTAGTTGGATGGTGAACTGGATCCAAAATTTTGATAAGGTAATTTTTTGCATACCGCAAAAATAAATGTTCTCCTGCCATTTAAGTCTTGGCTAGTACTATTATTTATTCTGTGTCTATATCCATACTAATATTATAAATGCGAAAGTAACTCTGTCTGTCTGTCTGTATGTTACGCTTTCACGCCTAAACCACTGAACCAATTTTAATGAAATTTGGTATAGGTGTAGATTAGACCTTGCGAAAGGACATAGGCTATATTTGGTCGCGATAACCGACATCTACGCGGGCGGAGCCGCGGGCAAAAGCTAGTTTACAATATAACGTACCCTTTAAGCGGAAATGTTCTACGCAGCGGTGTTAAAAGGGTGGTAAAAACCCAAACGTCCACGATATAACAATTCATCAAAACAAACAAATGAACACACCAGCTGCCCTTAATTAGAAATACGAATTTCTGTTAACGGCAGTCGAGGTTAAGAGGTGGGAAATTAACTTCCACGCAGGCCAGTTTCACCCCCACGTCAGTCTAATCAGTAACACTGCAGTGAGGGTGAAGGTCATGAGCTCCATAAATCACTAACACACAGTGCTAGCTCACTGTCTAGGTGAAGTTCATTTGATCATCGCTTACAACTTGTGGCCTTCTTTTTTATAAGCATGAAATATGTTATTGCTTTTTTACCACTTAGGTGACAGATAACCACACAGCCAAACTGATGGGAAGCGGTTATTGCGACGCTATGTAGGTATGTTTTTTTTTTTTTTTTAATAGGGCACGTCCATTTGACTTTACCTCGCCTGATGGTAAGCTGAAGGTAAAGTCTCAAAAAAGAGGGCCACCATTATATACACGTGCCATGTTAACAATGGTGGCACTCAGCTTGACGGCCTCATCAGATGCTTTTTCACGCCCCGCTTAAAGGACCAACAACAGGAGTGTCACATTCGTGCTGTTAACCTTGTAAGAACCTTCTCATACCCTTTTTGAAGAACCCCGTATTGTAGTCGTTTAAGAAACCACAACTGAGAGATCCTTCTACAGCTTAAGCGAATGCGGAATGAAGTTCAATTCATATCTCACTGTGCCTACCATTTCCAGTCGCAACATGTGAGAATAAATTACCTGCCTTTTGCGAGCGGTGCGATGAGAGAATGTAGCATCTGAACTGAGAAACGTCGAGGGCTGTCGTCGATCCTCAGTGCCCGCCTTTGCACTGAGTTGAAGGGGTCAGGCTGGTAATCCGGTTGAACACCTATTACATAGACCACAGATAATATGATATAATTCTTATACAATAACAAAAAATGGTTACACTCGTAACTTCTAAAAGCAGGTAGGCAGCTTTTGTTTGCAGGAATTATAACTAGATGGCGACATTACTTTGGCAACATTTTCTAATTTTTACTATTAAAAATTAACTTGTCAAAAATAAAACATACACTAAACACATTATAGATTATGACTGAATAAAACAATAAATATTCTGATCTATACTGATTCTGCCAGATTCTGCAGTAATTGTAAATGTTACAGACTTCACTGCCGTTTGCTACACTCGAACTATTGTCACGAAATATTTATTTATTACATTACCAACGAGTTTTATATGCTTACATGCTTACAGCATCCTGTGCTTAAGTTCTGAAATAATTTACGTGATTCTAAATAGAGAAATAAGCGTTTTTTATTTCTTTAAATGCGTCTACTAGTGCCATCTATTGATTTTTGAGTATTACTAAAGATATTTTCTTGACTGACATGACTCACGTATGGAATTTCTATAGAAATTTGAAAATATGTGAGGATACCTTCATGTCAAAATTGTGCTTTTAGTGAATAGGGAGCGAGTTTTTATTGAATAGTGGGTATATAGGGCCCTACTCAGACTTTTGGACCCAGATCAACTTCAACTGCTAGCTGATACACCTGCCACACATCGGAAGATGCTCAGATGATGACTGGGAGGACAGACAGCAGTCGCTCCGGTGAAAATCAATATTTAAATGCGGATCCCGTGCTCCAAAACCCTTAGATGCAACTGGGACTTACCGTTAGGAGGACGATGCTGAGTAATTAGGGAGCGGATACTATTACTAGTAACTCGGACGCCGTGCTGGTTTCCGGAAGAGTATAATAGGGCAACTACATCTCTTGTTGTGGGTCTTATCGAAGGCAACTAAGGGATAGGGCTGTTCTTTATACAACAATAAACTTATGCCCGATTGACTGTAAAAGGCTAATAATAACGTGGGACCAAAAATTATAATTGTCAAAATGTGAGTGTTAATATACCCCTGCCTACCCCTTCAGGGATTTACAGGCGTGAGTATATGTATGTTGAATGCTGAATTACTTCAGAATTTTTTTTTTAATAATTTGACTGCAGTAACTAAAGGTCAAGGTTAAATTCCTGAAAGGTACCCCATCATCGCGATACATTACGCTAACGAGCTGAGTTAACGAGTGAACTGAAGGGGCAATAAAATAAGACTTGGATTCCAACACCTACTAACATACAGGGTCGGCACTCAAAAATATTTATAAGCTTTGATTGTAGGATAGCTTTAGCTTCAAGATTTTTGAAAGAAAACCTTCGTATTTTTTATATGTTGGTCTGTTAACTGACTGCCCCTCGCTAGATGGTAGAAAGCTGAAATTTCTGAAGCTATTGGCCATAAAATCACTAACTTGACGGCCCTGATAGATGCTTTGTCAGCGTCCAACAGTCCCGGGTTTTCTAAACCCGGGACTGACTATGACGACCCCGGACTATAGGAAGAAGGAAACACGTGTGCGTATTCAGCTATCATGGCTTGAGAGTAATAGGAAAATTCCTGCATATCTTGGATAGATTGCCGGCTTTAAGTTACGCTTCTATCTAGGGACCCATTACAAAAGCATTATCGATACACAAATCGGGTATAGTTTTTTTTACTTCTATTCAAATTCATATTCAAAAATCATTTATTCCATAAAAATTATAAATTTGTTTAGAATGGTCATTATTCTTCTCCCTACCGTGCAGTGCGTGACATGGCAACTATCCTTTTTTTATAAAAAAAACATCGTCATGTCTATATCAGTGTCTATGCAGTTGCGATCCATAAATATTTGCATTTAGTGGTAAATAAATGAAACCCACTTTTGCATCTTTTAAAGAAAATCAAATTCATGAGGTGATAATATTGTACTTAGATACGTTTGTTTATTTTTTCCACAACATTTCACACAACGCTATCTAGATTCATGGTAAGCATAGCTTAACTAGCTTGTATTATGAAATCTAGAATGCGGATAAACATACTTAGATACTTTTTTTTTCGTAAATGCAAACATATTATACATAGAAACACCCAGACCAATGCAAACACCCATATTCATGCATACAAATATTTGCACTGAGCGGGGATCGAACCCGCGCCTCCTGCGTAGCGGCCGCATTCACTACCGCCACGCCACGGAGGCTGTCGAATGAAATGATAATATTCTATATTATTTATATATTTTATTTTTTTCACAACTTTTGTTAGACGACAGTTAGAAAGAGATTGTATAACAAACATTCGAACATCTGCTCAAATTTTCTCATTTAATGGTCCTTAATGACATTAAGTATTACTTGATAGTTTTACTCCAAAACAAGTAAAAATCAACGCGTCGCCGACAAAACTCACCACTTTAATCAAATAAAAGTAATTTCATTTGCACTCGAAGAAAACCGTGAACAATTAAATTAATCACAAGTCCAAGGGTTTCTCGGAACTGTTGCCGAAGCACGATTTCCCACACGCTTTTCATCCTAAGGTACAGTCAGCATCAGGTCGATCTGGACCTGCAAAGGACGCAAAAATATGTCTAACATATTCTGACGCAAGACGCAAATTAAAATTTATTCTGTATAGACGATTAAAACAACATTTACAAGACGTAAAAATCTAAAAGAAATTCAAGACTGATTTAGCAAATGGAACACCGGTTCGAAACGCGGCCCCGACCTAAGAAGACTGCGGAAAGAAACTCAACGGTCATTTCTTTTTTTTTAGTCTATTTACAAATATTTACTTAGTCATTTAGGTACAAGAGTTTGCTTGAGTAGCATAGTTGAGCGAAAAGTTATTTTTCCAAGCTTTATTTCCATTTAAACATATCTTGGATTTTATGGCCTTTTTGGCCCAGTTTAGGCTTAATTTCATTTGTAAAGTTATCCACAGGAAAATCCTTAATTTCATTAGGGAGCTTGTTAAGAAAGCATATATACAGTTACCCCAGAAAGAAGTAGGTACTCATTTTATGAAGTCTACTATCAGAAACAACAAGATTGTTTTTATGTCTGGAATTTATATAATGCCTGTCACAAACTCTTGAAAATTTCGAATTATTTTTCCTTACATTCATTAGGTTCTCGAAAATGTATTGGGACACTGCGGATAGAATGTCTATTTCTTTAATCTTTTATTGGATGGAGACTCTTGGGCTCAAATTATAAATAGCTCGCACAGCCCGCTTTTGCAAGATAAATATTATGTTTAAACCGCGGAGTTAACTCTAAGGAGAATTCCGTAGCTCAAAATACTATGAGAATAACTGCAATAAACAATTCCAGCCTTATTCACGTCTGTTAAAGAATTATTATTTATTAATTAAGACCATTTTGAGTACCTTGTATCTTTGCATTGATTTGCTGCTGACTGCGCATGCATGGTGGTCTTGACGTGTAAGAAAAAATACTCAAAATTATTTTAATACTTTCTTTTGTCCCTTTTTTGTTGATCCCCAGGGGATTTTGCACACTACAAAAATAATACCTTACCACTGGAACCGAAGAGGGAAGTTATGTCGGACTCTTACCGACTAAAATGCATGCCGTCTGTGGGTCGTTGATATTAAGATCATTTATAGTACTTGCTAGTGAAGATCGATGTGATGTTGACTGTACCTGAACACATGTTCAAGTTCCTAGAATATGTATAATATAATATGTAATATAAAATAAAATATAAATATATATATATATATATACACACACACACACATATATATATATATATATATATATATATATATATATATATATATATATATATATATAATATAAAATATAAAATATTATAAAATAGAAGAAAAATATGTACTCAACAAGATTGTATAACAAACATAAGCGATCCGCTCCTACTTTACTCGGGAACAACTTGATTTTCTAGGTTATGTAAGTATTATGATATTTTCTAAAGTTTACACGAACATCAGTGATTAAAATATTATCACATTTTAACGTATTCTATCGCGATTTATTAGTTACTAGCTGTTGCCCGCAGCTTCGCACTCGGTTATCGTTTAGTGTTGAGTCAACACTACTTTTCTAAAATAAAATTAACCTAAGTTACTTCTCATTACATCAGCTCCCTGCCAATAAAAGTCTCGTCAAAATCGGTCCAGCCGTTTCAGAGATTAGCCGGAACAAACAGACAGACAGACAGACAAAAATTGTAAAAAATGTTATTTTGATGTATGTACCCATATTATATTCATATGCATGTAGTAAAAAACCGGTTATTTCAAAATTACAAACAGCCTCTCCAAATTAATTTATATTTATAGATTATTTACTTTTAGATCGATGTTTCGGCTACTTTTCAGTGGCCATGGTCGCGGAGTGACTAATAAGGATGGTCGTTGTCATATACTTTCAAACTATTTGACAACAACAATCCTTTTTTTACATGCGGAAAATCCCGACGGATACCTTCCCCCCACCGGAGACGGAGGGGGAGGTTATATCGGACTCGAACCGACTTAACCGCACGCCTTCTGTGGGTAGCAGTGCAAGGCCGAAGGTGAGGTAGCTGGTGCATATCCCTCACACAACAACTATATACATTCCTTAGTCGTCCCACCACCGTGACTACTGAAAAGTAGCTAAAACAATTAAAATTAGATAATTATGTATTTAGAATATTGATAAGTCTTTAATTTAAATACCAATCCAATACATTAGAATATTGATAAGTGGTTAATTTAAATGAAATGCAATGGTTACTTGCGAAGGAACTTTAACCATAAATAATAACAGCATTTTTTTTATTACATTTATGTGTAAATTTATCGGATTATAACAATGTATGTGTTTCACTTTATTTCCTAATTGACAATACGATAGAAAAAAATAAGACAGAGATTACACTAATATTTTTTATTTGATTTTCAGTTCATATCAATTAAAATTGTATCTATAAATACTTTTTCAGAATAAATGCATTCAATTCAGTTCATTCGATTCAGAGATGTTTGAAATCTTTGTCGATTTATCCAAAGTAATTGGATTTTTAAGCATGTCACCTCACTATGAAGCTGATGTCATTTGTGGCTTTTTAAAATGATTCGACTGATCAAAATCGAAATTTATTCCTGCCTTACCCAGTCATTAACACAATCTTTCCTCTGAATATCTTACCTAATATATAATGTACATAGGATTCACTGAACAGTTAGAATCTTCCTTCGAATTGCCCGGAGTTTTGATAAGGGTACAACTTCACTAGTTTTCAAAAATGGCACAAACACTAAATATACGTAATTATTATTAAGTTATATGAATAATTTTATTATTATGACGAGTGTATTACCAATGATGTATATGTTTTTGCGTGGTGTAATGTAGTGTCTCTGATTGGTGCGTAAAATTGAGACAATTGCCCTCAATTTAGTTACAATTTTATAGTATACTAGCTGTCGCCAGCGGCTCCGCCCGCGTGGATGTCGGTTATCGCGAATCGGGGTATGAAAAATAGATGTTGGCCGATTCTCAGACCTACCCGATATGCCCACAAAATTTCATGAGGATCGGTCGAGCCGTTTCGGAGGAGTATGGCAACGAAAACTGCGACACGAGAATTTTATATATTAGATAATTGAACACCTTCCAATTCTTAGTTATCTTTTATATAAAACAAAAATAAAAAGCTCGACTGATGCTGAAAAGATCGAAACAAGTTTGGCAGCAGGCGGTGCCCATAAATTTTCACCCAGCTTATGATTTGCAAAATTTACCCATTAACAACCCATTTGCAAATCATAAACAGGGCGAAAATTTGTGGATACCACCTGCTACCAAACTGGTTTCGATCTTTTTAACGTCAGTTTCAGAGAAAATTATTTTGAACAACATACATTTCGGCGTCAACATATAACTATTTTCATATTTCATGTACCCAAAAACACTTGGGCGAAGAATACCTTTTATTTGAGACATCAATAAAGAGTCAGTACAGTGATTCAGAAGCTGAGGTAATCAAGAATATTACAAACATCAATTTATACATACGTGCAAGATACATGAGAAAAACATTACCCTACTTGGAAGTCGGGTAAAAACATCTTACCAGTTATGTGAAGATCCTAGAAGGAAGATCACACTCATTTGCAAGACACGGAGAGGGGCCAGCCAATTGCTGCCTACCGGTCATAGTTCCGGGTCCTGAGTCACCATTAAGAATTTCGTGACAGGAAAATCCAATAACTCTTAGAGTAACAGCAGTTAGCTATACATACAACAGTTAGAAAGAATGAAGAAAATAGTCTTTAAACTAGTACAAATAGTATCGCATTATATTCCTATGTTTATTAAACCTATTAAGTGGAATCTAAAAGAAATCTATTTCAGGGATACCTATCTGTACCAAATGTCGATCCGATAAGCCGCTTGGGGCTAATTGTACACAATGATTTTAATTGTTACAACAAATATTCAATTCATCCGGAAACGGGATCTGAATTCAAAATTTTACTTAGAAAGATTTTTTTTTGTAAAATCCATTAGTAAGGTGCTTTAAAATGCACTGAAGTGAAGTTATAATAAAAGAAATCCTGCCAAGTAATTGCTAACTAATAGTTAACAGATTTTATAATACTGCCCCTTGAAAATAGAAAGCAGTAAACAACAGCGCACTGCAACGACTTATTACAATCAATTAGAATACAAAACGCAACGACTTTTTATTCTATATATAGCATGGCGTGCAAGTACCTAGCAATCGATGGAACCTTGGCCTGGAATCGGTATGTTTGCCACGATGTTCGTGAATTTGCATTTTGTCATGTCATGGGTAAAGGGTTGGGTGGGATATACAGTTCAGTTAACAGTGCCCTCCCTACATTAAGGTCCACAGTCAACGAATGTACGTATTAACTTGAACAGTAGAAAGCGTCTGGAGATACTACATATAAGTTGCAATCTGTCCTGGGACTTCTGGAGTCCACTGTACCGGTAAGATGCCTTGTGATAATAATGTTGTCGCAATACTTCTTACAAAATATAAGCTATAAACTAGCTCTTATTTCGAACCTAACTAGATTTTGGTTGACTCACCGCTGTAAGCACAAGCCTGCGTCAAGATAGTAATTAATGATATTTTTGACAAGGCACTTTTTATTGAGCTTTGGTGACCGCTCACAAGGGATTACCTGCGGCGTATATAATTGAACGAAAGAAAGATATTTAAGGCTCAAAAGAGATGCATTCGCTCGAAATTTCAATTAAAAACAACCGACATCTGCAAACCATAATTTAACAACATATCTTTGAGGATGCGATGTTTGTCAAGACTAACACTGCTTTATTCCCACCTGCAGTTCCTTTCCAGATGCGATAACTGTCGACTTCGACTCCACAAAGCACAAACTGCGCTTATGCGCAAAGGGATCTTTTATATGGCGCCAATTACACTCGAGAGCAATGAATCCGGGTCACTCAAAGAATCCAAAAAATCTCGGAAAGTAAGAATGCTAGGTTAATTCAATAAATTGTATTTAATAGACAATTTAATACTCCTTAAATGAAAGTTAAAAAAATATGAGTCACCATACATTTTATTTACACAAAATTACATAAAGAAAAAAAACTGCTGATCTCTCCTTAAAACAAAAATAGGAAACATGAAATTTTTGAACTTTATGACGATTTTCTTGAATTTCAATACTTCGTATTACCTCCTCGTGCTTCCATTACTGCGTTTACGCGGTTTGGC
This sequence comes from Eilema caniola, assembly GCA_949126895.1. Taxonomy (NCBI): domain Eukaryota; kingdom Metazoa; phylum Arthropoda; class Insecta; order Lepidoptera; family Erebidae; genus Eilema; species Eilema caniola. The sequence continues at coordinate 3,810,276 of OX421469.1, read as the reverse complement.
ATGCTGTACACCAAGTTCCTTATACGATTTTGGGGAATATTCTCCCATTCCTCTGTGAGAGCAATTTTGAGCTCAGGAAGCGTGATTGGGGGAGGGTTTCGTTGTTTTACGCATCTCCCTAGCTCGTCCCAAGCATGCTCGATCGGGTTGATATCCGGGCTGCGCGCTGGCCACTCCATACAAGTAATGTTCATCTCTTGAAGGTAGTCATTCACAATCCTACCTGTATGAGGTCGGGCATTGTCATGCATAAATATAGCATCCTCACCCAAATTGACCATAAATGGACCAACGTGTTCGTTGAGGATTTCTTCCACATATCTTACGCTAGTTAAAGAGCCGTTTTCTATGATCACCAGCTCTGTGCGACTTTCAGAGGAAATTCCGGCCCACACAAGTACAGACCCACCACCGTAGGCTACTTTTTCTTCGATGCATGCTTGCTTGAATCTTTCCCCTGGTCTTCTATACACTCTGTGTCTTCCATCGTGCTTGTAGAGCATAAATTTTGATTCGTCGGAGAACATAACTTTCGACCAATCTTCAATACTCCAACTTACGTGGTTCTGGGCATATCTTAGTCTTGAAATACGATGGCCACGCTCCAGTTTAGGGCCGTTTGCAGGTCTAAGGGGTTTTAAGTTAGATTCAGCAAGCCGACGTCTTACTGTCCATGCACTTGGGTTACTTCCTCCGAGGCGTCGAAACTGATTTGTGAGTTCAGTTCCTGTGAGAAAGCGATTTCGAAGCATGGTGTTCACCAAGTATCGGTCTTCTCGTGCTGTGGTACACCTAGTTCTGCCCGTTCCTGGTCTGCGTAGGTTAGAACCAGTTTCTTCGTAACGTCGGAGAACTCTTTGTACTGTTGACAGCGACACACCGACAGTCCTGGCTGTATCGCGCTGACTCCGGCCGGTTTCCACCAATGTAAGTATTCTGGTGCATTCTTCAAGTGTAAGCGACATGATTTCAGCTTGAATAATGAATATTGAGCACTATCAACCTGGTTTATGTACCAACATAAATGACAGATTACAAACAAAAGCAAAAACAAATCCTGTAATTTCGTAGTTCCATCTTCGACAGTGTTCCCTTTTCAAATTTGATTTTTTTATGATATAACTTTACAATAACTAAGAAGTTTTAATACTTTCATTTAAGGAGTATTAAATTGTCTATTAAATACAATTTATTGCATTAACCTAGCATTCTTACTTTCCGAGATTTTTTGGATTCTTTGAGTGACCCGGATTCATTGCTCTCGAATGTATATTCAATAAGCTGCCTAAGCACTGGAAGGAACTTAGCATCACTACATTTAAAAAAGAAATCAAACGCCTTCTTCTGCAAAAGGCATTAAATACCATCACAGATTTCCTGGCAGATAGTATAAATTAGTAAATATATTGCTATCGGCTATGATAAAATACAAATTACTTAGGCCCAATGTATTGACATCTTTGGTTACATTTCCACTTTTTGACTAACAACTTGACATTGCTATTATATATTGACATTTTCAATACAGTTTTCAAATTATTTGCCATAATTATTGATATATTGGCATTTTTATTGTATGAAAATCTTTTTGACATTGTTATTATTATTTATTATATGATGGCATGTGTATTGTAGGGCACGCCGTGATTGCGGCGGTAAGACCCATCATGGGGGAGTGGCTAGAGAGGCCACACGGTGGCCTCTCATACCGTCAGACGCAGGTCATTACCGGACACGGTAACTTCGGGCGGTACCTGCATCTGATGGGCATAGAGCCAACGCCCGAGTGCCATTACTGCGACGCGAGCGTGGACTCGGGGCTGCACACGCTCACCGAGTGTCCGGCGTTTGAAGCGCCGAGGCGGGAGCTTGTGACGGCCCTGGGGGTGAGAGTGCTCACGCTCTCCACCCTGCTCGCGGCGATGGTCCGCTGCGCGGATGCGTGGGCGGCCAGCGTCTCCTTCTGCGAGCAGGTCATGCTCGTGAAGGAGACAGCAGAGCGGGCGCGGCGCAGCGAGCGAGAAAGACTCGCGGACATCGCTGGCCGCGTTCGAAGGCGGCTCGGGCGTCGGAGGGCGCAAACCGACCTCCGCCCCCCATGAGCGCGGGCCTGAGGGTGACGGGTGGAGCCGCTCGTCACCCTAGCAGAAGCAGGCCACGGCGGCGGCGCGCATCGTAGGACGGTGCGCGCCCCCCCCATACCGGGGGCGAGTCGGGGACCGCGTGGTCCCCCCTCCCGAGGAGGGCCAGACCAAGAGGAATGGCCCTGGGTCAGCCGGGGTGCGAGGGATATGTCAAAAGACAACCTCACCTCCAGCCTAGCACATCGACCCACAGACGGCGTGCGGTTTAGTCGGTTCGAGTCCGACATAACCTCCTCCTTCGGCTCCGTCGGAGGGGGTATCCGTGGGGATTTCCCGCACGTAAAAAAAAAAAAAAAAGGCATGTGTATTGTATTTTTGAATTTATTCGACATAACATAATAATTATTGAACGAGTAAAATTGAAAGCTTATGCGCATTTATAACTAAGCGCCTCCCTACGCAAACATTTGTACGCCACTATCTGAGGCAAAACATGAATGGACTATATACTACACTGAATTATTGCATGCTTTTGTATGTTCACACATGTCTTGACAATTATTTGTCAAAACAACACTAGATAGCTATCTATTTGGGAACTTATGGGATCGCTGTTACAAGTCCCCTATCCACCAACAGGTCAAACGCCGAAAATGGAGCTGGATTGGTCACACGCTTCATAGGGACAATAGTCAAATACCGAAGCAAGTGTTAGACTGAAACCCGTAAGGAAAGTGTAAGCGTGGCCGCCCCAAGCAGACCTGGAGGCGGACTATTGTTGCACTAGCGGCGAGCCTCGGGACGACGTGTGAAGCTCAAGACTGACAAGAATGGCGATGCACTGTGGACGCCCTCTGCCCCATTTAAGGACAAAAGGACTCTAAGTCACAAAATTATGATAAACATCTAACTAATGCGAGAAAGGTAGTTACATAGTAGTTCGATAATGGAACTATTGGGATCACCCTGATTATACCGCACATGGTAGAATTCGAAGTAGCGATAACGCAGTATCGTTTTGAGAACAAACAATCTGAACGAACAATCAATGGGGCTTTGAGAACTTGGTCGAGTTCAATGCCAAGAAAACGCAGGCATGTGCGTTTACAGCAAAGGTATCTTCTTACCTTCCCCTTCCCACTCTTCTGAGCACGCCATTGCCACTGCAGGACAACCTCAATATCCTCGGTATGGATGTTTGCTACAAATTGAATAACAAACACTACGTCGAGAATATCGCATTTAGACCTGGAATTCCTTACCAGCTCACGTGATACCTTCTTCCTACAGTCCCAGGTCCTTTAAGCGGGGCGTGAAAAAGCATCTAATGATGCCGTCAAGCTGAGTGCCACTATTGTTAACTTGGTACGTGTACATAATGGTGCCCCTCTTTCCTGAGACTTTGCCCTCAGCTCACCATCAGGCGAAGTGAAGTCAAATTGACGTGTCCTTCATTAAAAAGAAAACCATATTGGACGATTATTTTCATAAATGTCCCAATATGTATTGATAACTGTAACATATTGTTGGTGGAACTATTTTCCGTTCACCAAGTTATTTATTACTTACACACACAACCCACTTGACGTGACAGGACTTGATGTGCCGTTGAGTGATAAGACGTGACGTGGTGTCGTGACAACACAAAGTAATATTTGTAGAATCTATTTTAATATAATAAAGTACATAAATATATTCACGCCTATAAATCCCCATAGGGAAAGGCAGAGGTGTTTTAACACCCAAATTTCATTTTCATTAATGCCGCCTCAGAAGCGGCACATTTTTATTTTAAATCTAGCTGTTGTCCACGGCTCCGCTCGCGCGAATTACAACGTTTTCATAACCTGCAGGAACCTATTCTATTCATTGCCAATTTTTTACAGATTATAATAGTCTCAGTTGCATCCGAATCTTATTCTTTTAAGCTCGCACTCTCTCCCCTACTCTTTTCCTTGACCTGGACAACACTATTCTTTTGACTTCTGTCTGACTCTCAATCTTGAAATATAGCCTGTGTTAGAGCCTCATCCGTTATACAACAGGTTAATAAGATATTTTCGTGAGACGTTGCGCCTTGAAATTATCATCAGACGAGGTGAAGTTAAATTGACACGTCCTATATAAAAAAGCCTTCTTTCTTATACAAGCCTGTTCTCTCATCTACAAGCCTGTACCTATAATATTCTTTTGTAATTAAGGTTCCGTAGCCAAATGGCAAAATACAAAACCCTTATAGATTCGTCATGTCTGTCTGTCCGTCCGTATGTCACAGTCACTTTTTTCCGAAACTATAAGAACTATACTGTTGAAACTTGGTAAGTAAATGTATTCTGTGAACGGCATTAAAATTTTCACACAAAAATAGAAAAAAAAAACAATAAATTTTGGGGGTTCCCCATACTTAGAACTGAAACTCAATTATTTTTTTATAAGCCCATACGTGTGGAGTTCTATGAACAGGTCCTCAAATATGATATTGAGGTTTCTAATGTCATTTTTGAAGTGAAAACTTCTTTAGCGGCGTTGGATGGGTGTAAAATGTTAAGGAAGCGTCAGGATTAGTTGACCTTTAAACCGTAACCGACGACTGACGTCATACAAGATTAGGTACAGACTATCTATTTTGCAACTTACGATTGATAACATTGTAGCTTAAACGGTAAGCACATCGACTGTAAGTCCTTATAGTTTCAGATAGTATCGGGTTCAAACCACCTGGCCTTCAGGGATTTTTTGTGATTGTTTTTTCTTATTATAATTTATTACTACTTTTGGTGATTATTTTTTCTTTTTGTAATTTATTAATTTCTTCTGACAGAAAATTAGCACAAAATAAGTGATAGGTTCTATGATTAGCGCTATATTATAGGTATGGTATGTTTTTTATTATCTTTTTCTATGTATATAACGAAGAAAGAAAAAAGAAAATGTTTTCACTTCTGCCGGCACTCCCAGAGTGCAACCCGTCTTTTTTTTTCTAAACTGAATAGTTTGCGCGAGAGATACTTCCAAAGTGGAAAAATGTGTCCCCCCCCCCCCCTGTAACTTCTAAAATAAGATAAAACTACTACTATAAAGAATGATAAAACTACAAAAAAAAATATGATGTACATTACCATGCAAACTTCCACCGACAATTGGTTTGAACGTCATAAATCGTAAACCGTACACTATGATTAAAACATCATAGTGTACAACGAACTTCAAGAACTTTTATATTATGTTACTTGCTGCTACGGAACCCTTCATGGGCGAGTTCGACTTGCACTTTGTGCCGCTTTTTTTTTACTTTGACTGATGCCTGCAAATGTCATCCTCCTTATCTTATCCCATTTTTCCATTAATTTTTGGTTGCGGTCATCTCAACATTCACTACACTGAGTGAATCTTTCACACAGACTATCCACCTCCTTGTAGGTCTTCCTCTCTCCTTCTACTTATCCACTTCCATAGTTCAAAATATTTTGCTTGCTATATTTCAATAAGTATTCGACGCGTATGTAATATCGCCACACACCCACATACCCATGTTATGTCAGATTAATTCTGCCAGTCTAAAAATGAAAAAATATTTTTGGAGAAAGTAAATTAAATCGCACAAAATAAGAGTCAGGATGAATTAATTTCAATGGCGAACTTCATGCTTGGATATCAAAACGCAAAAAGTACTAACCAATAATATAAATGTCATGGTGCTTTGATTTGCTTTTATATACCTACTAGCTGTTGCCCGCGGCTCCGCCCGCGTGGATGTCGGTTATCGCTTAGTGTTCAGCCGACGCTATTGAGCATTAAATTCGCCTCTCTACTCAACTTTGACCTTGACTACGTACTCACCCCTGTTTTTGACTTTCTACTCGCCTCTATATTTGACTCTCTACTCGACTTTCTACTCGCCTCTACCCCCTTTTCGCGATAAAAAGTAGCTTGTATCCGTTCCCAAGCTCTAAACTATCTCTGCACCAAATTTCATCAGGAAATCTTCAAAAAATGACAGACTTTCATTCCAAGGCCCTAGTCCCCCCCTTTCTACCCCCCTTTTTGCGATAAAAGGTAGCCTATGTCCGTTCCCAAGCTCTAATCTACCTCTGTACCAAATTCCATTAAGATATCTTCAGAAATGACAAACTTTCATAAAAACTTTCATCCCCTATTTCCCCCCTCTTAAACACCCTTTCTCATGATAAAAGGTAGCCTATGTCCGTTCTCAAGCTCTAATATACCTCTGTACCAAATTTCATTAAGATCGGTTCAGTGGTTTAGGCGTGAAAACGTAACATACAGACAGACAGACAGACAGACAGAGTTACTTTCTCATTTATAATATTAGTTTGGATTTGTATGTACCTATTTATTCTATCAAAGCTGAGGTTAAAGAAACCGCATCAAGGTTTTTCGATCGTTCTCTAGTCCAAGTCAATCTCACCCGCTGGCCACCCATTAATTTAATATATCTGGTGGATATGGGCTTGGGAGCGTGTGTTGCAGTGGTATGAATATAACATTAGAATGGTGTGCTTAGGACCTCATCAAGACATTTGAGATCATGCCTACCTCATTTGCCATTCAGTATAGATATATGCCTATATCCAGCAGTGGACTGCAGTGAGCTAATTGATTGATTGATAGGTAATCAATCAATTAGCTCACTGCAGTCCACTGCTGGACATAGGCTGGACATAGGAGATGATTAATCGAAGTGGAAACTCCATTCACAATAACCGCAATCGATCCTGCTGCTCCAGTGAGGTAGTCATGTCATATCGACTTGAATATATTCAAGTCGTCGCAATGCGTACCTCGCACCGAATAAATGTGACGTTTCAACTGAGCCGTATGTCTACAAATAATCATGACAGTTGCTTGTTTGTGCATCGATTTTTTGTATATCTTAATATATATAAATCTCGTGTCACAATGTTTGTCCTCAATGGACTCCTAAACCACTTAACCGATTATAATAAAATTCGCACACCATGTGCAGCTCGATCCAACTTGAGAGATAGGATAGTTTAAATCTGAAATTATAGTCCGATTCGCGATAACCGACATCCACGCGGGCGGAGCCGCGGGCTAGTGTTGTTATAGAGATTTGATCCTTATGATTGACACTCTCGTTGGATTTATATCATCCAACGACAGTGAAATAAATATATAGAAATTGATATTTTTTTGCATTTTAGTCGGTTCGATTACCGCGTGTGGCAAGTGAATTTTCGAAAATTCTTGAATGCCGTTTTATTTATTTTTTTAAATAAAGGAATGTTCACTTTGTTCGAAATTCGCTATCTTCAGTATTAAGAGTACTTCCCCTCCAGGTAAGGTTGAAATTTTCCACCCTGTATAGCCAACGCTTAAAAAAATCTCATGTCACTGTAGACTACTCTACAATAAATGACACTACTCCCTTGTTCGTATTGCAACCCCACCTGCTAACCACAAAGTGCCGAGTGAGATAATTATAACAGATTAAAAACATACTTTACTGTGACAGCTTAAGGCAACTAACATACAGCACACCTGCCTCCTGGGGCCTAATTCAGTAACCCCACGTTTTCAGAACAATTCCGATTCGACTAGAAAGTAAAACAATAAAATTATTTTGATATTTTATATGAGCTATTAAAACGAAACCTATTTACGGTTTCGTGAAATTAATTAGGATTCCCCATAGCTTAATATGTTTTTAGTTTCATTTATAAATTTAATTTATAGACATTGCAATAACATGCGATTGCAGCAATCGCGACCGATTTTCTGGTATTTATTGTCGAGTTCCGAGGTCTATCTCTGAAATCCATCATCAGATCTTTACCAAATTCAAATGAGAGCATTTCGGAATAAACCTCTTTTTCTTTGTTCAGTAGTCGGTTAAAAACCGCCAGTCATTGACTTAATATCTAATGTCAGCCATATCGGCGATATGGAAGTCTGACAGCCAACGAATTACCACATGTCTAGAGTTGATTGTATGAACAGTCGAAAAAAGATATAAATACCTTCTCATACAATTTTATATGAAAATCTGTATAGGTACCTACTTATATCCTTTTTCGACTGTACAAATCTTGTGTTCTAATACACTCTTACTAGCCTAATTGTTATAGAAAGTATACTGATCAACACAGCTCATTCGTAATAATATGGAAACCACCAACCAAACATGTTTTTCTTGTTAAATTTAAATTAACTATGAAGCAATTTATTAAATAACAAAAAATTTAAGAGTATAGCGTAGTTCTCATTTCCAAGAAGCTTTATAAATTTTATGAAAGGTTATACAGTAAATAAAAACCTTAATAAAATCACAGAAAATATCAAAGTACAGTTTCTCTTAGCAAGAAACTTAAAAACTTTCATGATCTTAAGGCACTCTCACCAAACGGCCTAGGACTGTCGGCGCTGGCTAGAATCGTTCGGCGGTCACACACTATCGGATCGTATTAGTCGCCAGTCCAAAATCGTTATCGAAACTGTTAGTGTGTGGGTTATTACGATTAACTGACAGATTTATATCGTCCGGCCGTCGTCCGGTAAACAATTAGTGAGAAAAAGGCACCCAGCCTTTCAAAGGACAATATTATAGGTCCTGCAAACAGAAAACCTTAGTGAATATTTTTTTTTAATCTTAAAAGAAAAAATATTAATTAGTAAACAGTTAGCTGAAAGCCTTTTACTTTGTTAAATGTAATTGGTTTTTAAGTTTTTAAATAACATTTACTCAATTATTTATTTTCTATTTTGAACTTTAGATCCTTGAAACTTAAAATCTAATTATGGACTAGGTTATAATTTATTTTTTTCAGGTACCTACCGTTATAAAATAAGTTCAGTTGTTTTTGTTATTTTTTTATTTCGTAATTTGAAGTTTTATTACTATTAGATACTATTGTGTAATACCATAGACACGGTACACACGTCCAGACTGTGGACTTACTACTGTGGTTTTCCCAAGCGACTATAATATGCCCTAATTGAAGTACCTCAGTACTTCAATAAGGGCATTAAAGGATTTTGCAGGGTTTGCCACCGATTTACCTTCATAATTACTTTCGAATTACATACCTATTTCTATTTTAAGCAACATTTATTATTTAATTAATTCTCAATCCCTATTTCACATCAAAAGACTTTCTTAACCTCTCAATTCTTTGTTAAAAGAGGCTAGGTGCTAAACATGTACGTAACACACCAGCACGTAAAGGCAAGTACTAAAATATACCGCCCTGAGTTAGCATAATAACAATTTTCTTTGACGTCATCACCTGCGGCACAATTTCTTGCCACAACATAAGCTTTATTGCTTTCAACATAAAGTTGAACATCCTATCTTTTTATTACTCTCATTAAAGAAATTCAGTTGATTTTTGATATAGTTACTGTATCACGTGATCTCTCTATTTTTAGACCGGCAGAGTTCAAATTCCTGGGCAGTAGTTTTAGGCAACAAAACATAGAGCCGTTATCGTGTTTTAAAAATAGAATTAACTTTTTTGTTAGTACTTAAATAGCTCCATTTGTGTGCTAAAAACCTTCAAGTGGAGCACGCTGTGCAATAGCAATAGTTACGCTTCTATTCGTAGTCTTTCATTTGTTGCTAACGGCAAAATTTGCTGTAAAAGTATGGTTTCAAAGCCAAACGCATACGACAACTGCAGGTGCATGCAGCACATACATTACTTGTTAAGTAGAAATAATGGATGATTGAAGATTGAGAAAACAAATTAATGAAACGTGGGTGAATGAACAACTCGATAAAGGTTAATATACGGCATACAACGTATATCAACAAGATCGAAGACCTCTTAGACCGTTTTCACAGCGTTCCCCTTAACTGGTTCAAAAGTTATTTAACCGGGAGAAGGCAATGTGTAAGTGTCAGTAATCTTAGAAGCGAGCTGCGATTTACACAATATGGTGTGCCACAGGGGAGCATCTTGGGACCAACTTTATTTATCATGCACATCAATGGCATACACGATAGTGTCGATGCGGACGTTATATGTTATGCGGACGACACTGCCATTATTTACCAAGGCCTAACTTGGAATTAGGCGTTTCTGAACGCAGAGGATGGAATGAAGCAGATAAATAAGTGGTTCAATCTGTTTACCCTAAATGCTAGAAAAACCAAGTATATATGTTTCCATAAAACTCGGTTAACAGCTCCAAATACGAGTCTAAGTATTAAAATACACGAGTGTTCGGACCAGATGCAGCCCTGGAACTGCGAAGAGTTATTGAAAACCGACACTATAATACATAAAAAACATACATAAAAAACCTATCCAACAAAGTCCGAAAAACAGCAAATATATTAAAATTGCTTCGTTTATCGGCGTCACCAGACATGTATTATGCCTTGTGTCAATCGCTGTTAACATATTGCATAACGTGCTGGGGAAGTGCTCAGAAATCAGCAATAATCCAAATTGAAAAAGCTTAGAGGGCAGTAACTAAAACTATGTTTAGAAAACCCTTCCGATATCTTACAAAAACTTTGTACGAAGAAAGTCAATTATTAAATGTGCGTCAATTGCATACTCTAAAGACAGTCCTGAACATTTATAAAAAAAACAATAAATTCAGAAGACTACAAAGATTTAGTTAAGCTATGACGGTACAAATTATCACTACCCCAAGTCAACACAAGCTTTACCAGACGTTTAAAGACATCCACATTTATAATATATAAAACAAATAGCGCTTGCGACATAAAACTATGTTCGGTAGAAGAGGCAAGATTAAAAGTCACAAAATGGCGCAATTCTCTTTCGTACGACCTAACCGAAAGTTTAATTGCTCATGTGTCACAAATGTTGTGGTCATTGGTGACTGTCAAGTGAAAGAATGAATATGGGATATATAACTACGTAATTTCAGGATCGATGTATTAAAGTATACAAGTATGTTTGATTAGATCTAATAGTTGTTAAAACATTGTAAACAGAATGGTTTAGTTCTTATTTTTGTGTTAAGCCGAAGAACTCTGATGTCGCCCGAGGAAAAAAAAAGGACCAGCAATTTTCAACCTTATTGACATGACATGGTATCGAGTTTTTTTCTTATATTTGTGATCAGCGCAGCGTCATCAATTAACATGAAATGACACGTAACTAAGAAAATGTAATTAAGGTCGAAAATTGCTTGCAGTTGCGGTTTTAGTCTCTTTGTGGTACGATATCGGGCCAAAACAGTGGTGTTGGCTCCGATAACCGATTCGGGCCTGACAATGTAAAAATGTTCTTAAGGCTAGGGCAAGTTAAGAATTATGAAAGATGAATGGTGTGCCCCAGCTTGCAAGTAAGAATGGCTTTGTCAATACATTTTTGGTCTATCAGTATTTTTATAGTCATTTAGTTTTCATGTATAGTCAGCATCAGATCGATCTTGATGAACAAAATACTTAAAATGATGTTCCCCCTTGAATGAACGAATTAATGAATGATGATTTTCTGTTGACTGATTGTTCTGATATATGGTACACACCTTTAGTTCGGACAATAACAGTTTGATTTCCTCATCTTGTTCTTCTCCTTTCTGCAGTCAAGGTCGTTCTGACCCTTGATATACTTACAAGCCCCGTCTCAGAGTTTGGTAAAGTAATCGTTTGCCAAGTAATTGTTAAAATTACACTTACAGATTATTTAACAGATGTGGTTATTACATCAAATTATTAAAATCTCACATAAAGCACATTCTCGTACGTAGTTCAAACGAGATTTTGAGTGTAAATGCGTCGCCATTCCACGAATTTTCTATCATTTTCAGTGGTATTTAATTACAGTAATAAATTTCTCGAGCGTGTTGAAAATTTCGTTAATTATAGTAAGTTGACAGCGGTGTGTTGTGAGTATTTTATTTTTTAGGATTCCGAACCCAATTGGCAGAAAACGGAACCGATATGGATTCGTCATGTCTGTCTGTATGTCCTTCCGTATATCACAGTCCCTTTTTTCCGAAACAATAAAAACAATGCTTTTGAAACTTAGTAGATGAACCGCATTCTTCACACAAAAAAAGCCCATAGCTGTTGACTTGAGAACCTCCTCGTTTTTAGAAGTCGGTTAAAAATAGAAAAAAGATACAATAACTTTTGGGAGTTCCCTATACTAAGAACTGAAACTCAACATTTTTTACAAATGTCTATGGATAGGTTTCAAAAATAATATTGAAGTTTCTACTAATTTTTTTTTCTAAACTTTATAATTTGCGCAATAGACACTTTCAAAGTGGTAAAATGTGGGGCACATTTTGCCACTTCTAAAATAACAGAATGAAGAAACTAAAAAATATATATATGATGTACATAACAATGTAAAATTCCACCGAAAATTGGTTTGAACGAGATCTAGTAAGTAGTTTTTTTTTTAATACGCCATAAATCGTAAACCGCAATTTACCTTTCATTCCATCAACTCATACAAGAACTTTTATATTATGTTACTTGCTGCTACGGAACCCTTCATGGGCGAGTCCGACTTGCACTTAGCCGCATTTTTAAGTATGCCTATTACTACACGTGCGCTATAAGTTGGGACATGGGCTCTCCGCCCACTGCCCTCTGCACTGCCCTTTGGTCGCCCGTGACGTACTGTCCAATTCCATTTTTTTCAACACTATGATATTTTATGTTAAGTTAGAAAATATTGTAAGGGTTGAAATTGCGAAAAGAAAGTCAATACAAAATATGTCTGGAACTTTCTGGAAAAGGTGGGAGCATTCTGATTGGTCAAATAAGTCCGGAATTTACTAGAAAAGCCGCGAGCTTCTTTCTGATTGGCCAAACATGAGTATAAAAGCAGGGCAATTCAGCCCAACGAGTCAGTTCGAAAAAAGCAATCAATGAAGAAAAATCGAAACAAAGAAAATAACAAGGAAAAGTGTTTTCTATCCAGAGTCCCTGAAGCCCAAACTACCCAGTACCTCCGAGTGCAGCACAGAAGCACTCCATGTCATACCTTAAGTAGTCATCATCATCATCCACCCGCCGGTCGTAAAACCTACTAACTAACATTGCACTCCTTTTATTTGAAGGATCGTATACTATATAGTTATTGTTATAGATTCTTTTAAGTTTTGTTGTTTAGTTATAGTTTCTGTTAAGTTTTGTTGTTTAGTTATAGTTTCTGTTAAGTTTTGTTGTTTATTTATAGTTTCTGTTAAGTTTTGTTGTTTAGTTATAGTTTCTGTTAAGTTTTGTTGTTTAGTTATAGTTTCTGTTAAGTTTTGGCTGTTATTGTTATAGTTTCTGTTGAGTTTTAATTTTTTTTTATCTTTTATTGTTAGTTTATTTTATCTATTTATATCTTTGTTATTGATACTCTGCATAGTGAAGAAAGGAATCTAGTGCTTAACGTGCTAAAGTTATTAGAAAACGAAAAGCGTAATAAACAGTTTTGTTTACCTGTAGACCAGATTGTAAAAGGAACCTGCATGGCAACGGGAGTTTCTAAAGCCACGCTGATGCGTATCGAAGCTTGGCGAAGCCAAGGGTTTAGAAAGCTCTTCACCAACACCAGGCCCATCTGCAGTGGCGGGTGAAATTAAATTGTTCCCTTCGGGTAAAAAAGTGAAAACCGAGGCGTAACCGAATCCAATTGGACGATTTTGACATGTGCGCCATTTTTTACACGGCTCGTAAAGAAATTTCTACATTGAATAAAATATTGGCTGTGACTAAACGAGACATTAATTTCCAAGGACAAAAACTTACCTAAGCAAGCTCCTGGTAGATAAATTGGGCTACAAATTTAAAAAATGTAAGGACGCGAGACATTTACTGGTTCAGAAATCAGATATTCGAGCTTGGAGAGCAAGGTACCTTCGACGGCTAAAAGAGAACGACGGCTTAGGTACCGCCAAAAACCTGTTTTTCATGTCGATGAGACGTGGATCCACTCTCACTACACAGTGAGCTAATGCTGGCAAAACAGTACTGATGCCTCCGTGAAGAAAAACCATTATCCCGGTCAAAGATGGGTGATAGTTAGTTAGTTAGTTAGTTAGTTAGTTAGTTTGACTGGGCGGTTTCGCACTTAGCCTCTTGATTGGGCCATTGTGCGTACCATCTTACCTCTCATTCCAACCAACCCAGATCCTCCCAAAAAGCCAGCAGCCTTTTCAGGTTTCCACATGCTTCCCGGAGTGACGCTGGTGACTGGAGGAATTTCGCCCGTTGTGCGGCCACGCTCGTGCACTCTGTAAGCACATGCTGTGGCGTTTCTTCTACCCCCATGCAGCCTCTGCATAGGGGGCTGTCCGTCACACCTATTGTAAACAGATGCTTGTTTAGGGGACAGTGACCGGTCAAGATGCCTGTGACCTTGCGGATTTGGTCCCTTTTTAGCCTAATGAGGTTTCGGCTAAACGTTTTTGATGCTACCGGAACTGCATTCTTCGTTTGCCTGCATCCTTCAGTGTTTGTCCATTCTGTTTGATGGGTTTCTTCTGTACTTTTTCGTAGCCAAGTTTTGACCTGTGCTTGAGGTATGGGTAGTATTGGTTCCGGTCCATATACTGTCGACCCTGATCCTCTCTTGGCCAATTCATCGGCTGCGTCGTTGCTGAGGGAGTTGCTGTGTCCCTTGATCCATTGCAGCGTGACCCTGTTCGTGTTTGCAATGGATTGGAGTGTGTTATGACATTCCAATATGAGGACAGAGGTTATGGTGTTACTTTGGAGAGCTTGGAGTACGGATGCACTGTCTGATATAATCTTTATATCTAGATCTCTGACATCTCTGGCGGCAATCGTCTCCGCTGCTCTCGTTATGCCAATACATTCGGCTTGAAATATTGTGCTTAGTTTGTCCAAGGTGGTTGTTATTTTGATATTTAAGTCATTCGAGAAGACGCCTGCTCCGGTGCCATGCGTGGTTTTGGAGCCGTCTGTATATATCCTAACTTCTTTGACGCCAGAGCTATCTATTTTTTCTTCCGAAAGTTGGATATGATACTTCCTTTCGAAGACGTGGTGACATGGTATTCTGTCTATGGGAGCCTCGAGAAGTGGTATCTTCTTTAGGATTCCCTGTAGAATTTTTGAATGCTTTGTTCCATTATTCTCTTTCCAAAGCCCATTATTTTTCAGTCTTAAGGCTGTTGCTTTGGCCTCCTCCTGTATGATGAGATGCAGCGGTCTTAGGTTTAGGAGGTGCTCTAGTGCGACTGATGGGGTGGTTCTCATGCATCCAGTGGCTGCTGTACTCGCTAGGCGTTGTAAACTCTGGAGCTTTTCTTTCACAGTGATCAGTTCTGTTCTGGGCCACCATACAACTGATCCATAGGTTAGAGAAGGTCTGATAATTGCCGTATACAGCCAAAGTGTTATCTTTGTGTTAAGACTCCAGTTCTTACCAACGAGTCTTCTGCATTGCCAGAAAGTTATACAGGCCTTTTTCATCTTAGCATTTATGTGGCTAGCCCAATTCAACTTGTTGTCAAGTATGATGCCCAGATATTTAACTTGAGTTGTTAGAGCCAGTTTGGTGTTAAATAGTTTTGGTAGTTGTAGTTCTGGTAGCTTTCTTTTGTTGGTGAAAAGGATAAGTTCTGTTTTTTTCGGGTTTACTGATAGTCGGTGTTCTTCGCACCATTGTTCCACAATCTGAAGGGCTGAGCGCATGATTTTGCATAGAACGTTCTCAGCCGTTCCGCTTATCAGTATTGCAAGATCATCCGCGTACCCGATGGTGGTGTATCCTCTCTCATTTAGTCTCTTTAGGAGGCTGTCTACTACTATATTCCATAAAAGTGGTGATAGGACGCCTCCCTGGGGGCACCCTTTGACTACTTTTGCTCTTGTGGTAGTGCTCATCACTATCTGGACCGCTCTTTTGCTTATTAGCTGAGTGATCCAGTCCCTTATGGTTGATTCTACCCTACGCCTTCGCAAGGCTTCGTTAATGCTGCTGTGTGCCGTTTTGTCGAAAGCCCCTTCTATGTCTATGAAAGTAGCTAGTGTTGAGGCTTTATTTGTGATAGCCGATTCTATCTTATGCACTACCATGTGCAGTGCAGACTCTGTTGATCTACCTTTCCTGTATGCATGTTGCTGAGGATGAAGTGGGTTGTCTTTTAGTGTTCCATCCCTTAGGTATCGATCTACTAGTCTCTCCAGCGTTTTGAGGAGGAATGATGTGAGACTAATGGGCCTGAATGATTTGGGATGTGTGTAGTCCTCCTTACCTGGTTTTGGTAGGAAGACTATTTTTGCTTCTCTCCATACTCTGGGTATATATTTGAAAGCAATGCAGGCTCTGTAGATTGGAATTAGATATTTTGCTATCTTTGTCAGTTGCCATTGTAGTAGAGCTGGGAATATTCCATCCAGCCCTGCAGACTTGAAAGGTTTGAAGCTTTTTATAGCCCATTCTATTTTGTCTGCAGTTACTACCTTGTTTGCGATTTCCCATTCTTGGGTTGTTGGTACACTGTAGTGTTCCAGTGGCCAGTCGATTGAGTTGGTGAATGGTGTTACCTGACAACCAGGAAAGTGGGTTTCCAGCAGTACTGCGCTGGTTTCACTGTCCGTTTTGGTGTAAGTGCCGTCCTCTCTCTTAATTGAGCCCATGAGGTTGAGTTCCCCCTTGGCCAGGACTTTCCTTACTCTTGCGGCTTGGTTTGTCGAATTTATGCTACTACAGAAACTCTGCCATGCCTCAGTTCTTCGATACCTGATGCGTTTCTTGTAGTTCTTTTGTGCGTTTTTGTATTTGTCCCAGTCCTCAGGGATTCTGGTGTTTTTTGCTCGGTTGTAGAGCTTTCTCAAACCTCCACGTAGTCGTTCGAGTTCTGGCCCCCACCAGGAGCTCTTTTCTGGACCTTTGGGTGTTACGAATGGACATGCTGGCTCATAACTTTCCAGTAGAGCTGCAGTGAAAAACTGTACATTGTGTTCAATGTTATCCGTACTAAGTGTTGCGTCGGGTAGTTGTGAATCACTTAGTCTTTTGTTTAGTGCGTTGGTGTACCGTGTTATATCTGTTTTACGGGGGTTACGATATGGGACAGGGTCTGCTAGTTTACATTGTATTTGAAAGCAAATTCGGCGATGGTCTGCAAAGGATGGGTCCTTTGACACGTGCCAACCCTTAATAAGGTTGGCTGCCGAGTGTGTTGCTAGCGTGATATCAATGATGGTTTGACACCATGACGATACGAAAGTAGGTTCCGTGCCTACATTCATGATGTTTAGGTTGGTTTGGAATAAGTATTCAGTTAGTAACTCACCTCTCTTGTTCGCGTCCTTACTTCCCCACAGAGGATGGTGAGCATTGCAGTCTGTGCCGATGATTAAGTCCCAGGTGTGAGCCTCGCAGTGTTGTACCAGGTCGGCTAGCTCCTTTGGAGGTGGTTCACCTTCGCCTGGCATATACACTGAAGCTAGTACTAGGGTGGTTGGATTATCTGAATGGATTTTCACAGCAGTGAGATCTCTAGAACAGAATTGGTTAAGCAGAGTGGTGTTTATAGCGTTAGGTACAAAGATGCAGGTTCTCGGTTTTTCAACCGTCGTATCTCGTATTAACTTACCGCCTATGTTGTTTAGACCGCAGATTACGTTCTTATTGATCCAGGGCTCCTGGATTAGGGCTACGGTCTTTTTATTTTTATTTTTATTTACCGTTGCTGCTTGTTTGTGCTGGAGGTTTGTCTGGATGACGTTTATGGGATCAGGGGCTGGTGTGGACGTCATCGTCATCGTTGACGTGTCCTCCCTCTTGCAGCGGCGAGCTAGACTCCGTCTCGCTCTTGCTCTTTCGAGGAGCCTCTGTTGGCTCTTGAGCTGGAGTCCCTGCCGCTGTTCCTTCCCCGGCCGGTGCTTCTTCTTGGAAGAAGAAGCGAATGTACCCACTTCCCGACATGTGAGCAACTCGGCGGTCCCTGGTGGTTATGGCATCTTTCTGGTCTTCGGGAATTCCCAGAATTAGGTGTACCACCTTCTCTTTAGAGTTCGGGTCGGTGGTTTGGTCATCCACTGTCATGTCGTAACACTGCCAGGTATCCACTTTGTACCACGGATTTTGGGCACAAAGCACTCTGCGCAATGTTACGGCTTCGGTAATGCGAGTGTGGAGAAGAAGCCCGGCTTTCAGCCGCTTCTTCAGGTCACACTGCTTGACTACGGCCAAGGTGGTTTCCGGTATCGGGGACGTAATGCTTCTTACAGCTTTTTCAAGCCAGGTAAGAGCATTTACGTCTTCACACCACATCGCCAGCACCCCTTCCAATAGGAAGGGTCTTCCGCGGAAAGATGGAGCTTGCGCACCCGATACTGTTGACGACAACACCGACTGTAGGATGCTGTCGTCAATAGCCTCCCTCAGCTGGTCTGCCTGGGGTTTGGTAAGGTCCCTCGGCGGAACGGTAGTGTCCGCTACTCGCAGATGCGACTGACTGGCATCCGCGTAGCTTACCGTCCGCTTGGCTCGCGAGTCAGTTTTCGCGCGTTTGGCTTCCCCTCTGGGGGACCGGGTATCGTCCAGACGAGCGCGCTTCGAGGA
This sequence comes from Eilema caniola, assembly GCA_949126895.1. Classification (NCBI taxonomy): domain Eukaryota; kingdom Metazoa; phylum Arthropoda; class Insecta; order Lepidoptera; family Erebidae; genus Eilema; species Eilema caniola. The sequence continues at coordinate 3,791,681 of OX421469.1, read as the reverse complement.
AACACGCTCGTTCTGGACGGGCCCCGCCCCCTTTTGTTCCTTTTCAGGAAAATTGGGAGCCATCGCAGCGTTCCGTTGACCCCGAGCACCCCTGGGTTTCCTCTTGTTCTGCTTGCTCGGTGGTGGTGGTGGAAGGGCTGCGGCTACTGCCGTCCCCTTTGAGGTGGATGGTGTGGGTTCGCGCTGCGTCTCCGCTGCTGCGGCACCCAACCCTGTCGTCTTTTTTGTAGGTTGCAAGGCCTCCCTTCTCGCGCGCCTGTTGGGGCGACTGCGTTCCGTTTGGCCGAGCCCTTTTTTGGTAGCGGCCGCTGTCGGCTGAGCATCCCTTTTGCAAGGGCGCTTGTGACCGACAACGGTCCATTGTACGACACTCGTGGTGTTCGTTACGGGTATAGCCTCCGAGAGGCTGGACAGGTCCAGGCTTGAGCCCGGTCCTGAACACAGGTTGCCCCCCCCAGAATACGAGGGGCAGACTGAGCGAGGCTCAGTGAGGGATTCTCCGCAAGCGGTACCCTCCTGGGGTAGTAAATTTTTGTCCTGTGCGTTCATTTTAAATTTGGGGCAGAGGTTTACTCACACTTCCTGCCCTAGGTGAGTGTGGTACAGCTTTCTGGGGGAATTTAGTGCCCCACGGCAATGTCTGCCGGGATGTGGTTTTAGGCCGCCACGGTTCGGCACATTATATTATAAATACATAATGATAGATACATATATAAGTTGTTTAAAAATAAATAAATAGACAATTACATAGATAGAAAAGCCACGCTTTTAGGGGGTATTTAGCGTTAGCGCCCCTTGGCCTGTGGTGGCCTGGTCGGGTTAGTTAACCGCCGCCCGTTGTTCGGCGTTGTTGCTCCATTAGCACCACCCAGGGGACACGTGTAGGGTGGGCCTAGGAATAGGTGGTAAGTCCTACGGACGTTGAGCAACCTGGCCCCCCATGGGTGATAGTACACGCCGGAGGAGAGAATGGATTTGTGAATGGGGCGGCATTAATATATAAATGCAAAAGCAAGACTGGAGACTACCACCATGAAATGAATATAAATAATTTTAAAAAGTGGGTGACCGAAAAGTGTATCCCTGATTTGCCACCAAATAGCATAGTCGACGTACCACTAGACACAGTTTAATTAACCACTCACAACTGTTGCTAATAAAGACACCATTGGGCAACGGTGAATAGACAACAACATAACATTAAATGAAAATAATTATGAAGAAATCGTTCTTTTTTTAAATTTTAATGCTATTATTGAATATATATAGAATTTACTTAAACAGAGGGTAGCAGACAAGTACATAAACCAATCGGAAAGAGAAATCAAACCGTTGAGTAAGGACGCAATTAACAGTATCACCGAAAGCGATTAGCGAATAGAGATTAGTCATGTTTACAGGCTCCGGCAAAAATGTTAGGAAGATGATCTCTTACAGGAAACTAATGAGACTGAACTTATAATAAATTTGCAGTCAGATACCTCATCAAGTGAGGACTCTAGTGATGATGAAGTTGAAGGTATAATACCGGTCATAAGTGACTTATATTAATAGATTTTGTAACAATAAGAAATATATAATGTATGTATACCTAACAGTGTTCTAAATATTACGAAAGGTACCATTTTCAGTTTTTCAATTTTTTTAATCATTAATTTATATTATATGAGAATCACTTTTACCCGTAAAATAAAAAATAAGTTTTAAAACAGCTTTTATAGTAGAAAGCCGAAACAAGAATTGAATTGAACACAAGCAACAACAATTAAATAGGGTAGGTAAAGTGTCGAGCTTGTTACGATTATGTTTTTATGCTCTGTACAAACACGCGCTGCTACCGTCACAGCGCTCAGCAGGTCTAAAAAGGCCACACTGGACGTTTCCTAAACTGATCATCATAATTTTTTACAACTCACTAATGGTAAAATGGCCACTTTTGATGAATCATAAAATGCTGTTCATTCATGCTTCACAGGTCTCAACTTATCGCGCACGGGTAGTAGTAACCGCAATTACTAGTATTCCTGGACCGATAAATGACAACATAGACTTACTATTATTACCTACTCTTCTATAACAAACAATAAATTTGAAAACCACTTTTCAAATTTCTATGATAGTAATATTGTAGATATCAATGAAACCGGTCACTCAGGTTTAAAATCCAAAAGTATAAAGGTATTTAAAAGTTATAATGGAACAGAAATACGCTGAGAAGTCAATAATTGGAATGAAAAAATGGACACTGAAAACCTTATACTCTCCTTTTGGGGAGTCGAGTAAGAAGAAAGAAAAACTACAAGTTACAAGAAAGACTGTGCTTTGAGTCAGGGCACGCCGTGATTGCGGCGGTAAGACCCATCATGGGGGAGTGGCTCTGTGGCCTCTCGTACCGTCAGCCGCAGGTCATTACTTGACACGGTAACTTCGGGCGGTACCTGCATCTGATGGGCATAGAGCCAACGCCCGAGTGCCATCACTGCGACGCGAGCGTGGACTCGGGGCTGCACACGCTTGTGACGGCCCTGGGGGTGAGAGTGCTCACGCTCTCCGCTGCGCGGATGCGTGGGCGGCTAAGATCTCCTTCTGCGAGCAGGTCAGGCTCGTGAAGGAGACAGCAGAGCGGGCGCGGCGCAGCGAGCGAGAAAGACTCGCAGACATCGCTGGCCGCGTTCGAAGGCGGCTCGGGCGTCGGAGGGCGCAAACCGACCTCCGCCCCTCATGAGCGCGGGCCTGAGGGTGACGGGTGGAGCCGCTCGTCACCCTAGCAGAAGCAGCCCCCTCCCCCCCAATTCCGGGGGCGAGTCGGGGACCGCGTGGTCCCCCCTCCCGAGGAGGGCCAGACCGAGAGGAATGATCCTGGGTCAGCCGGGGTGCGAGGGATATGTCACGAGACAACCTTACCTTCGGCCTAGCACATCGACCCACAGACGGCGTGCGGTTTAGTCGGTTCGAGTCAGACATAACCCCCCCTTCGGCTGCGAAGGGGGAGGGGGTAACCGAGGGGATTTCCCGCACGTAAAAAAAATTGTGCTTTGAGTCGGTTCCATTATTAAACAAAATATTAATCACTAAGTGTTAGTTCTCGATGTAGCAGAATAGGGCCATTCTATTTCTTTCTGTGTTATCCATCTGAAAGTAAACATACAGCTGATACAGCCTATAACAAAATTGCCCGATGGACGGCAATAGGGTCTTCTGCTATTACTTGGGACCGTAAATAATAGTTAGCGAAATATGGGTGTTTCTCTATCTCATTTGGGGATATCTATGAATAAACCGTTCAAAATAGTATTATTCATTCAAAGTTTTTTTTTAAAGTAAGGATTTCAAAATTCAACTCAATTATTTATTCAAAATTGTGTAAAAATATTACATCTTTTGACGTCAAACTCCGCTTTAAACTAAGTTTACCACCGCTCGCGCTTCCTAGGCGCTACTGGAGAAAAAACAACGCCAAAAAACACCTCACTGCGCCATTTTCCGACTTCAGTTTACAAACAGTGATTTATTAAGACTAAATGTAGACGAATGTACATTTATTTTGTGTCAAGATAATAAAAGTATATAAAAAAAACATTCTGATAAAATAATTAACCCTGCATATTTTAATGTTAAAAACCGTTAAGTTCCTACTCCAATATTATATAATACAAGTATATACAGTGGTGGTCATATAATTAAAGACACCCTTTATGTTGAACACATACATCAAAATAAATGATGTTTAGATACCCAAGATATGAATAAATTCTGTTCTTATTATTATTCTATATAAATTGATGTCGTATTTTTAAAATGAGAATAGTATAAAAGGTAAATAAGCAATAGTTTAGTCTTAATTCCTTTTTCAAATGTAACACAAACTTTTTTTCGATGCATTTGCCGCTGGCCATTTAATTAAAGACAGTACGTATTCCGTGTTCTAAATTTAAAATAAAATTAAAAGGAGCATTTCAATTTTTTCCATTTTGCCGCGAATTATTGTGACACGCAAAAACTAGCTAAGTTTAACGCTGGCTTTAAGTTTTATTGTAAAATTTAAATTGAAATATACTCGTAGTTTGGGAAAAAGCAAAAGTTGCGATCCTTCTACAAGAAAGATAATTCTCAATTTTCATGGCAAAGGTTGGTCGTACAGGAAAATTGCAGATCACTTGCGATGCTCTAAAGATATGGTTATCAACGCTATCCGGCATTATAATAGGTTTAATACTACGGAAAACGTGCATAGAATACCTAGAATGAGAAAAACAACCCCGCGAGAAGACTCAAGAATAGCATTGTTGGCTAAAAAAGACCCTTTCAAAGGCTAAGAAGTTATTCGCTTAGAAGTATTTGGTGCAGGGGGGTCTAGAGGAGTGTCTGCAAGAACGGTTAGAAGGCGATTATGTGAGACAGACTTATTTGGAAGAGTTTCTCGTAAGGTCCCACTTTTGAAGAAAGAAATTATCAGAGCTTGATTACAATTTGCAAAAAAATATGCACATTGGACAGAACGACAGTGGAAAAATGTGCTTTTTGCCGACGAAACTAAAATTAATATGGTTAATTCCGATGGAATAGTTTACGTGAGACGTCCTCCAAAAAAAGAAATGGACCCAAAATACACAAAGAATATAGCCAAACATGGAGGGGGTAATATTAAAGTTTGGGGATGTTTTTTCTGGCTACGGTGTGGGACCTATAAAAAAAAATAGAAGATAACATGGATACATTTCAATATAAGAATATTTTAGAAGAAACCATGTTACCTTATGCCGAGGATAATTTGCCAGTGATATGGACTTTCCAACATGACAACGATCCAAAACACACTTCAGCTGTGGTCAAAGAATTCCTTAGGAGCCAATCAGTAACAGTTTTAGATTGGCCACCGTACAGTCCTGATATTAACCCAATCGAAAACTTATGGTCCTATGTGAAGAAAATAGTGGCATACGTACGTTTTACGTATAAGTAATGTGCATCAACTTTACACGGTATTTAAGGAGGCATGGGAGCATATTTCGATTGAAACCTGTTATAATTTGATCGCTTCAATGCCTAGGCGGTGTCAGGCTGTCATTACTGCTAAAGGACATGCGACAAAATATTAATAACATAGTTTTATGTTCTTATTATACATCTAAAACTAATTTAAGTCAAGTTCATCTTAATATACACAATTTTTTTTTTATGGTTACTTAATTTGTGTATCTTTAATTAATTGGCCAAGTCTTTGCATTAGTTCATACTATTTACAATAAAGATAAACTTAATAAATTTTGAAGACGATTTCCTTGTTCCGTTTATTTCATTTCTAACATTTCAAGATAACCGATAGAGTAATTTAATTAAAATTGCAAGCTCCTATTGCATTATAATAAAAAAATATAGGATGGGTAAACTTTGAAAAATTAATATCCTCCAAGTGTCTTTAATTATGTGTCCACCACCGTATATGTATCAATCCATATTAATTTAAAATGCGAAAGTAACTCTGTCTATTGTGTGTATGTTACGCTTTCACGCCTAAACCACTGAACCGATTTTGATGAAATTTAGTACAGGGGTAGATTAGATCTTAAGAAGGGACATACGCTATGTTTGGTCACGATAACCGACATCCACGCGGGTGGAGCCGCGGGCAAAAGCTAGTATAAGATAAAGTAGCCGCAATGAATTACTCGTATCTACTGCGTGCGTCTCAGAAACAGTTTTATGTCTCGATTAGCTGTATTACACGGCTTATTCCTGGTAGTAGCGGTAGCCTAGTGGTATGGGTAATGGACTGCTGAGACGAGGTCTCGGGTTCAATCCCAGGTTTTCCATGGCACACACCAATAACTTTTCGATGCTTTTCGAAGTTATGTGTGTATTTATCGTAGGTTTATAAGTGCCCAGTTAATGGTAATAGGCTCGCCACCTATTACATTGGGATCAAAACATAAACCGGCGAAATGTGGGTGCTAGCACCTCTGCCTACCCCTTCGGGGATAAAGGCGTGAGTTTATGTTATGTTATTCCGCTTGGAATCCTTATCCCGTTCTCGCAACCGGTGAAAAGTAGACTAGGTAATTTTTTTGTGAAGAAAATATTTTTACTTTTTATACAGACTATTTTCACTTCTATTGACAGTCGCAAAGTGACAAGTTTTTTAGATTCCTTTTATACAGTGGCTTGTTTGATTGGGCTATATAGTAAAATAGAAAACAATAAACTATGATCCATCATACAAAACAACCAACCAATGAAATAAATTTCTAACAGTACTAAACGATTCGATGGATATGAACTTAAATGAACATATATATTGTCGGGCCTGTAAATCTCCAAAGGGATTGGCAGATGCGAACCAACACCTACATATCACCAAATAAGATTTTTCGTCCCACGTAAGAAGGGGACAACCTCCATGGAGTAGCGGGAGTGAACGCGGCCGCTGCGCAGGAGGCGCGGGTTCGATCCCCGCTCAGTGCAAATATTTGTATGCATGAATTTGGGTATTTGCCATTGGTCTGGTCGTACCTCGGAGACCACGTTAAGCCGTCGGTCCCGGTTGTCATACAAACATCTATGGCAGTCGTTACGGGTAGTAGGAGCCCTCAAAAATCCAACAACTGGTCTAACTGCAATGCTTCGATATCGCCTTTGGGTTGTGAAGGTCGGTTGGCAGTCGCTTCACGGAAAATAACGAAGTTTAGCCAAAAGACTTAGACTGGTAAGAAGCGAACCCCAGACTCCAAGTTGAAAAACTTCGGATGCGACTGGGATTAACGCTACGATGAGGAAAAAGTATTAAAGGGCGAGCGGCAAACGGGCACTTAGTCATGGGTTGGATACGGGAGATAGATAGGAAAATAGAATCTGAATTGAATCAGTATAGTTTGAAACATGTACAATGTTTCAAACTATCCTCATTCAAAACTTAGTTTTAAATTTTTTTTTAAAAACTTAATTTAGTTTTAAAATGTCCGAAAATATACCAAATTCCGATTGGAAGTTAGGGTCTTATGATAATGTAAGAAATTTCGCCTGTTCTGTTTTATAAATTTCCTACCTTATTTCTAGTTCAAAAATTGTGACCATACTCCAGATGCTGTCCCTAGAATGTGGTTTTTGATGGCCGCGGCGGATGAAAGTGAGAGAGACAATAGCGCCCTATTCATGCACAGTCTTTTGTGAGGGAAAACCGCATTCGCGTGTGAAAGAACTACATGTCGCTTGTTCTTAGGAGCGTCCAGAAAGAGAGGTAAAGAAGTGCGCTATGTGCTTCTCTCTAAACTGTCGTGCGCGCGAAATCGCGTCTTGTTTCGCGTGGTCTATACAGCTTAAAAGATTTTATGGACTTTGCACTTAGATAATTCCGCGGGATTATACGTACGCGCATTCTGCCACGCAATCCTAGACGATCAAGATCGCGTTATAATGTGACCGTGTAAAGGCGGCTAAATTTTCATTATTTGATATTTTCTAAAGGTTACGAAAATATTATAATAAACCGAGATAGAATACGTAAAAAAGTGATTTTATTTCAATATTATTATTTATTAATAACTTATTATTTTGTAACTGTAGGTAAAGGTAAAAACTGTCAATATAGGCCACCGTAATGGAGGTATTTAGACCATAATTGAACAGCGTACTATCCTTGCCCTGTTTTCCCCCTTACATATAAAGACCTTGACATTTAGATGTGCAGTCGTTATCATCAAGTAAAATTAAACCTAAATGACCTTTTTTAAGGATTTCTCCCTACGCATAACCCCACGCCGGAGCCAGCGTGGGTGGTTATGCCAGACTGGAACCAACCAAAGCCGACGTCGTCTCGGGACATCAGATGCGGAGGGTGAGGTAGCCTCTGGCATCCCGGCGGACCCGGGCCAACTTAACAGACCTATAAATATTAATTTTAAAAAAGGTCATTTCGCCCTAAATTTCGAGACCTTTTAGTTTTTTTTTTGTTTTTATAGTTTGTGCAGATAGATCATTAAGCCTGCATTATAGTAGGTACATTATGGTACACGTGTGTAAAGTTGGTGATTACCGGCGAGACCCGAGCCATAAGGTGAGGGTCTTAAGAGAGCACTCTACATAATAAAAAAAAGTATCTACAACTGAATTGTGAATTACAGCAATGAAAAAGTCACAGGTGTAATTATGTGAAATTAAAGCCACTTTATGAGCAAGTGTGAAAAAATTTTTATTCTCTATTAAATACGAGTAGTTTAGCTTGTATTAAGATGTATGTGTTTGTTAAACAATTATTTTAAGAAAGTATAATCAATTTAACCATCTCAGCGTTCTATGGGTATAAAGGCCCTCGGGGCCCTAGTCAACCTTATCTGCAAGCGATTTGCTAAGCTTGCCCTTAGGTTAGGAAGCGGCCGGTGCAATCATAAAATTCAATAAACCAATTAAAAATAATGTGCGACTGGGTAATAGCTAGGCAATAGAGAATTTCTATTCATGCATTGCCCAGGAATTTGAATTTAAATGTTCTAATTTTTGAATTTCGTTCTATTGTTCCAGGCTTTGCAATGACGTCATGTCGAAGAGAAACCACACACTGAAACCACGCGTCGTACTTCCTGAAAATTATGTCAAAGGTATGCACGCACACATACACACACACACACGCGCACGCACACGGGCGCGCACACGCACACGCACACGCACACGAACACGCACACGCACACGCACACGGACACGCACACGCACACGCACACGCACACGCACACGCACAAGCACACGCACACGCACACACACATTTCATTCGTTTTTGAGGGTTTACTTTATTTATAAGTTCCGAGTAAATTCAAGTGTAAGTCCGTTATTGTCTTGTGGATCCGTATTAAGGTGGTGGATGAGTGTTATCAATAAATAAACGTTATCTAACAACATTACATGCCCACGCAGTTTTTGTCCAGGCTGATTAATTAATTTTATTTTATTAGAAACAAAACAATATCTGCCTGAAGTCCAGCGAGATATTAAAATATAATTAACTAGCATCACCCGCGATTGTGATCTTCGTAAATTCGTGTATATTTGTACTTGTGGCAGACAATCACTCGGAAGTAAAATCTAGTCAAAAATAAGGCACGCTTTCCTATTAGGAAACTACTTACTCGAAACTCAACGAAACCAATCATGCCCCTTATTCTAAGTCAAAACCCGTTTCGTATATACGCGGCTTAGAAAAAGACACAGTCTGCTGTAGTTTCACGCTATTTCTCTCTTATAAGTTCACCAATTGCAATCCACGTAACGACTGCTTTTGAAACTCGATGTCGCTAATAATAATGACCTGTGCCCGAGCACGAATAAAATTTGAATTCGTAACTTAAACGTATTGAAAGAATGGAGCATTGCGATTGGATCACAGTAGGTAGGCGGCCAATCGCATTGCTCTGTTCTCTGGTTACGAATGCGTTACGAATTCGAATATTATGGCACTACGTTACGAATTCGAATACATGCTCGGTGCACTGTTCTGTTTAGAAATGCGGCCGCCGGCGCGGAAGGGACAGCCAGTCATCGTGGAGTTCAGCATTTACGTGGTAGATGTCAACTCTATTAATGTCGAAGATATGGATTTCAGGCAAGTCATTTTCTTTAAGTAGATCAATATCAATACCTCATTGTGGTGGTTATCCAGGGTTCTTTAAGTGGGGCGTAAAAAACCGTCAAGATAGGGTCGACCATTTTGGATCGTCAAAATTTAGAATGATGGTATCTCTTAGACTTCACCTTAAATTCTTACCTTCTAGCAGGGTACAGTCAATTGGCGGACTGAATAAAGAAAAAGTTGATGATAATGGTCTTATGAGGGTAAGTGGGAGACTAGGAAATGGTGATTTCGAATATTCCAAAAAACACCCCGTATTACTTACTGCCAAACACCTGCTGACAAAGTTGATATTCGAACACGAACACCAGCGTTTGATGCACGCAAGCCCACAGTTGTTGATTAGTTCAATTCGTTATCAAATATGGCCTTTAGGGGGTAGAAGTTTGTCGAAACAAGTAGTGCAAAAAAAACGAAATAAAGAAATTTTTAAAGGATAATGCAAACGACATAGTTTCCAATATGTCCGAGGAAGGTATAGAATTTAGATTTATACCAGCGTACACTCCGCATATGGCAGGTTTACCAGAAGCAGGAGTTAAATAAGTTAAATCTTAGGCGATGCACACTTAGTATTTGAGGATCTCTATACGGTCTTGGTCCAGATTGAGACAATGCTAAATAGTAGACCCCTAACACCTTTATCAATCCGGGGCATTTTTGGTGGGACGACCTTTAACCGCTTTGCCTACACCTGCAATTACTGACGCCAACGACAATCAGATCACACGATTTGAAAGACTCGAGAAGATGAGGCAACAGTTTTGGAAACGTTGGCACAAAGAATATTTGACGGAACTACAACAACGCACCAAATGGCGTGCATCTGGCGGAGTACTAGAAGAAGGAAACCTTGTACTTATTAAAGAAGAAGGCCTGTTACCTATGAAGTGAAGTCTTGGACGCGTCATCAAAACTTTTCCTGGAACGGATGGAGTGAACCGTGTAGCTGACCTACAAACCACTAGAGGAATTATTCGGCGTGCTTTCAACCAAATTTGTTCGCTTCCAATGTAAACCAAGAAACCAGATTTGAAAGACTAGTCTTCCAAAGTCGGGGGGCATGTCGAGAATTTTATCTCCCACTAGGCGGCGCCACCTCACTCAACGAATAACGCTTACGAACACAGACACGAAATTGTTTTCGATTAAGAATTAATATTTGCATCTGTAAAATTTGGAAGAATACAACTATCTCAATGAATTAATATACAAATTACATTAACTCGACATTGTTAGTATCAATTACACAGGACTGGGAAGTAGACGACATTTTAGTAACGATTTCTACTTTTAAACATTGTTTTAGATAAGTTACATTACTTCTCTTGTCTCGTACTTTATTGTTCGATACAAAACTAATACGAATTCAATCATAAAAACGATGTTCGATATCGATAATACGTCAATGCAATATCGTGGAAAAATAACTCGTGTTTTCCACAATGTTGATTTGACGGTTTTTGTAATGAAAGTATAGAATAACATCCGTCGACTGAATACTCACAGGGCGGCTCTTTTGTCGGTAACAACATACCAATTTGTCACATTCAACAAAATATCCATATTAATATTGTAAATGGGATTTTTTTTTGTCTGTTTGTCCGTCTTTCACGCCTAAACCACTGAACCGATTTTGATGAAATTTGGTATAGGGGTACATTAATACATGAGAAAGGATATTTTTGGTCGCGAATACCGATATCCACGTGGGTTGAGCCGCGGGCAAAAGCTAGTAACAGATAAATCGAACATTTTCTTGGATGTGTGTATGAAATTTGTTATACTAATTCAACGATTGTTTGTAAGACAATTTAAATTCATTATTTTGTTCATCCAAACATTACATGCAAGTAATTTATTTTAGTGAAAGATTGTCCGTTGTTTGTACAAAATTCATCAATCAATCATCAAGCAATAATAGTTATGATACACAATAAGCTCATTACTAGGACGAATGTCTAAAGCAGCAATAGTAGGTTCGTATCAAATTTGGTTAGTCAGGGAGGGGAACTTGGGTAGTGACGGTGAGTGTTGATGTACATCGACAAAAGGGGCCCCTTCTAGACCTACACTTGGGTCGCAAGTCGCAAGCACTGTACCGAGTTCCCAATTCAGCAGCGCAATGGATCCGACACCCGCACGGAGAATCCATGGATTGCTAAGAATATCGATCACTAAATGTCTCATAGCCTAAGAATGTATGTTTATACTAGAGTAAAATGTATAAATTTGAAAAGGACTGACTGAGAATAAGATTTTCTGACGAAAAGTAAAAAGCGACGTAACATATTATGTAAATATCAGCATCCATACGTAATACATTCCTGTTATACTATTTAACTGTACTTGTATGTATTTAAATATAGGTAGTAGGACACGACGGTATTTCCGGAAGTGCCTCGTATTATGTTCCCGGCGGTAAATAAATCTCTCTGGCTACCCGCCAGAGTTCACTGGAGAGTATTTGTGCTGTCAGTGGGAAGACCTAAGGCTTGTTCTGCTTTATCTTCTACACTGACGGTACAGAAACTCTCTGTTCTAACAGGGTCAGCAACGCGAGTATGATGCCCCTGGTGTTGCACACATCAAGGCCACGGTAACCACTTTCCCATCAGGTGGGCCGTGTGTTTGTCAGCCACCTAAGTGGTATAAAAAATAAAACACAATTTTGTATATAAGGTCGGAAGATTCAGAATCATACCGGCTTACTATCCTAAAACAAACAAAATAATTAAAGATCAAATCTACTAGTAATATATAAGATAAAAGAAATGCCAATTAAAATATATTTCTACATTATATTTAACCAAAACTAAAATAACATACAAATAAACGTCAAATTTACTACCCATATGAAGTCATTAAACCTTAAATGAATTTCAGTCTAAGATATAAACCCACCAAACGACATCGGGATTATCTTAATTGAAACATCTAACTTTCCTCATAAGTTAAATCAATATTTTAGCACCTCAGACCCTTAGCTAGACTGACCACACAGAGACAATATGTAGGCTGTTCACCCGAGTTTAGATGTGCTTGAACTCAATTACGACTAGTGCTATTATGTTTTCTGTGATTACGGTACAGTCGTCTCATTAATCCCTTACTTCGGTACTTGAGCACGACTATATTCCGCACCCTCAAATGACGACACATGAAGAGTAAGTCCATATGGATGTTTAGCTGAAACCACATGTCTATGGAACCTAAATCAGAAAGTTCGCACATGGTGCACTGCCATATTTTGTTCGTTCTTACCATTAAAAAATGTCATTTGAAATTGCAAATTTAAATTATTAAGGTAAGTAGTAATATCGATTAAGATAAGAAAAAGTGAATCGCTCGTGTGGGACTCGTAATAATTGTTAAGTAATTATGTTAATTATAATGTTAACAGTTAATCGCATTAATCCCCGTTAACATGATTGTAGGCATATAATATTGTGAAACAAAAGTGTCATGGTTAGAATATATTTAATTGTCAACAATAAAAAATGTGTCTTACTAAATTTCTGTCAACTTATTTATCTACTATTACTGTTGCCCACGAATTATGAAGTTAATTCTTTGTCATATTTTCAATTATTTATTATGAAGAAAGTCCTGTTTGAGTGTCTGACTGATAAATACAGGGCTAATCTACCGAAAACTACGAAAGTAGACAGGCTTCTTCAATGGGCAAGACAATTGCTGCGACAGGGTTTTAAAAAATTTAGCATGTTCATCAGTTATGATGATTTAAATATCTTTCCTTCTACTACACCGAGAGCGTCAAGAACATAGCTTCACGAAAACCCAAAGCCCTGTACAAATATGTTTTTTCACGCCGGAACAGTGGTCGTCTTCTTTGCCGAGTCAATAGCTGATTGTTACGGTTTTATGTTACATTTTATCGGCCACAGTCACATCGTTGTACGTTGCCTTATACACAGGCGGAGGGGCGCAGTGGGCAAGAGAGCAAATGTGACATTGGCTAGAATGGGGCTCGGCAGTCGTACTATCTTTGTCGTCGTCGTGGGATACTTGCGACTGGTCAATTTTGCTATGTATATTCCTTGCAGCAGCTAACTTGTGTCCGCAGCAGGTAAGTTAAGAATTAGAGTTGATGTCTACGCGGCCGATTTCTTTTTGTCAGATGAAACCTACCGGAACTGGGTGTTTATCTGCCCACATTTGCTATCTTTTATATAATAGGAGCAGTCGTATCGTTTGTATAATACACAGGTTGGCATTTCGTGGCATACTATCCTCATTTCAGGTATAGCTCTACGCACTTAATATTAGATACTTAATAGACGCAATGATAATGCAAAATGATAGATGCAATCCTAGCGTTGCAGCGGCGTGCGTTGGTAGTCCTCTGATTACTAATATTTTATAAACACTCATTTATAAACTACGGTCAGTGACAGAGCTTATTAGGACTACTTTCAACTAATCGTTCCTTCTTACTTCATATCCAGAACAACACGTGACACCGCATTGCTGATGCGGGGTCATTTTAATACGGGAGAAATAATACCGCCTCGAGCCAAGCGGTTCGGAACTTCATTTCTTTATCGCACGGTTCAGAACTGTATTGCTCTACTTACAAACGTGTTTCCTTCTTTTTACCATCTTGGGTTCTATTACATGCTTGGGTGTGAAAAAGCAAGGCCGTTTAAATTGGAACAGCTATTTCAGGATCGACAGCATCTGAAATGGTAGCCTTATAGTTTAGTATCAACATGGTGCGCGCTTCGATTTGTGAGGTGATAGTGAAGGCATATTAGGCGCCGGAAAGAGTACGGAAAAAGACCGCTTCACTTCCATCTCCCAGAATATGCAAAGAACGACAGAGAACATGCAACGATCTCCCTCCTCCATGAGCGTGTATTTGATGGTAATAGAATAGTATACCCGTCACCCAAACCAAACCAGGCCTGAGACGGTAGTGCGACGTGTTACGCATACAAGGCTCCCCTGCTCGCCACATAGAGGGTGCCTATTCATGATAGGTAGCAATGCCTGGTGGGTATAATGGGTACACTACCCCAGAATACCCACAAATGTGCTTTCTCCTGTGTGGTGGAATCGGTATCCATAGGGAATACCGGATATAGACGGATTTAATAGTTATATATGAAAGAAAAAAAACTGTATGTTGATCAACAGAAGATCAAGTTCTGAAACGCTGACCACCGACCAATGGTGACCATTTGGTGCCAAGGAAACGACATTGCCTATTTTCCATTTTTGGAGGTGATTGAAGTTCCATGACCCTTCGGGCTGGTGGGACCATCTTCTTTGCCTCCCAAATGTAGAATATTGTGAAGACCTACCTTGTAATAAAACATACATACATATAATCACGGCTTTATCCCCGGAGGGTTAGGCAAAGGTGAATTAACACCCATATTTCACGAATCTGTATTCGGTCCCACGTAATAGGGGGTGAGCCTATTGCCGTATTCCGGGCACTATTGCTGACTCAAGCCATGCATCTGAGGCTGAGTCTGGGCTGTACATATCTGTCTGATGCTAAAGTTAATCAGCCATATCCCTTAATCGCCTTGTATGACACCACATGGGCAGAGAATGTGTGGCCCAAATATTATATATAATAGAATATTATATAATAAATTAAGATCATAGATATCTATCATCAATAGAATATTATAAAGATGCAAGTATAGATAATGAGGATGAAATTTATATTTAACTGAAAATAGAATTATTAATATTATATAATACAATACCACAAATACACAATAAAATAAATATAAGGTTTTGAAGTCGGTTTTATATTGTTTTAAATTATTTATTTTTCCTTTTTAAGTGGGCCAAGGTTTGCCTTCGTAGTCCAAGTTTAAACCAGTCCAATATCTAATCGATATTAATTAATGAAAAACCGCAACCTAATCGGTTAAGCCGATTCTGAGATTTGCGTGCAAAAACGCACAGACAAACAGATCAACAGATAGAAATTCCAACAGACGTTGTTTTGGCTTCAGTATAAATTACCCCAACAGCAGTTTTTCTCGTATCCTTTCTAAGTACAGACATCGATCGGTTACAATTTTTTATATGTACATACATATATATGGGTACTAACCTAAATCAGGATGTCGTCACTTTCTATGGGTAAAAATGATACCCCTCGTATCAGATAGGCACTAGTGGAACAGGAGCTGGTGGACGGAATTGGGCCCCTCGGGATTGGCGGTAGACGGTAGTGTTTATGTATATGGTTGAATTTTTCGTGATTATTTTATGTTATATTTCTATTAGGACAAGATCAATTTTATAACAGAATCATCAAAATGATGAAGTACTTACTTAAAAATCTAACAACCATTTTATCTCTTTTCATCAATTGATATCTACCTATTCACCCCGTTTTACTCGAAACCTAAATAAAAATGAAAATGAATGGAGCTAAATTGTAAAAGCCTAATTATATTATAATATCTTAAAAAATTATATTGTATTAATTCGAAATATAGTTGTGAGAATTTAAAATATATTTTGTTGTAGGGGAGAATGACGCGGGACTTTAGGAAGCGCTGATTGGTTTAGGACACTGGCTGGCCAAACGTCCAAACGTCCAAATGTCAAAACGTTAAAACGTCCAAATGTCCAAACTTTTAAACGTCCGTGTGAAGTCATTTAACAAGGTTTCGTTTGTTTATCTGTATATTTCAGAGTGGACATGTTCATAAGACAAACTTGGTTCGAGAGTCGACTTCAGTTACCTGAGGACATATTTGAAGAAGGCGATGACCACGTGACTCTTCCACCAGAATTTTTCGACAACCTATGGCATCCAGACCCCTACTTTCTAAACTCAAAAGTTACAGGTAACAACGAGCTGTATAAATTTTAAATAATGTATTCGTATCTGAAATTCAAATCAGTTCTATTGATAAAATTACTTTTAAGTACCTTCGTCTCAAAAGTTGGTTAATATTTTGTTATTATTATTTTAATGTTTCAAGTTCCAAAATGTTAATGGCTTTAATTTATTAAGTTGTTGAAAAGTTTTCATTCGTTTTCATTAATTTTATTGATAAGCTAATGACAGTGTTTTGTTAAAATATCAACACTGACGAGCGGCTTTCAAATTTTGTGTGAGGTTTATAATTGGTTCTGAATGAAGGTGCAATAGTCACGTTATGCTTAGAAATAATTCAGTTCAGCTAACTTTAAGATTGTCCCCTATGTTTAGACATACCGACTGATTTTATAATGTCTTTGGAGCGAAAGATTTTCGGCAGAGTTTCACTAACAAAATCTCTAAAAGTATTAATTTAAAAAGAAAAATTAAAAAATATAGTTTACGCGAATAGCAAAGGGGTTAACGGAATAATTTATGGGTGCTATTTTTTTCTATTTTTTTTTTCAAATTAATACTTCCAAATGATTTTGTTACAGAAATTTTACCCAATTTTTTGCGTTCCAAAATAACAATATAATGAGCCGGTATTACTGTTTGTAACTTGTTAGTTGTGCTGTGCTGTGTTTTCGATATTGATCATGATCGAAAAAAACAAACATTATTCTAGCCAGTGGCAGACCTTATATCTATTTCTATATTCCTTCTTTGTCTGAGTGAGTGAAGCGAGCAAGAGTCTCCGTTTTAACAAAGTGGCCAGTTTTGCTTTTTTAGGTACCTATCTATATCTGCTTTTCAGTTCTAGTTTAGAGGGTACATTTCTTAACAGATTTTCACCAAACTTGGCACACATGTTATAGGTAGAAAAATGGGGAAAAAAGATGGAAAGTATGTTGTCGCGTTGTTTATTAATGAATCTTGATGATCTTGGTGGAAAAAAAATGTCTCGTCAAGGTGAACTTCGGTATAAAAAAAACAGATGAAACAAAACTTATCCTAAGTTTGGTGAGACATTAAGGGCTGTTTAAAATAAGAAGATACGTATCGTTTTTAAGGATTTGATTAAGGGTACCAGAAAAATGTGGCAAAGCGTGCTCGTGAGGACTGCTAGTCATAACTTTCCTAAGAAACCCCCGTGTTCCAGAACAACGTTCAGTTGTGAATTTACTCTCATCTGTCATCTAGAATACAATCTGTCATCAGATTTAGTTATAAATCGATATTTAGGACTGAGAATCGTTTTGGAATACGGCCGGAAGTATTCAAGTGTTCACCTGAGCTAAAATATTGTAGCTAAATTCCCACTACCTGTGATATTATTATAATTATAAATAGATTGTGCAGCAACTTTTACTCATCATCCTTGAGTTAGTTCCGATCGGAGTCCGGGGTCCATATGATGTGGATCGTTTTTTTTTTTGGCTATATTGGGAGCAACTGACATTTGACCTCTCAGCCAGAGTTGCGGTAAGTCGCGAACCACTGACAGAGTTGTTGAGGTCACCCATATAGATCGCCAGCTTGTCCTAACCGGGGCTGGCATTGAACGTGCCCTGAAATACCACTAAGCTGTAACCCATCCAAATAGCAACCGCGCCTAGGTACAGAACCCTTTACCCTTTTACAGAACAGTGAGTGCACTTGGCCACGAGCGCTTTTATGCAGTAACTTTAACTGAGTTTTGCTTTTTAGGAGGAGCGATGCATTACCGCCCAAGATCACCCGGTAATAATCCAAGCTCCTTTATTCACAAGATTTTGCTGGCACAGTAAAACACAAACTTTAGAAAGTGTATTATTTCCTGCAATAAACTAACACTTGGGTTTTCACTTTGGCTACGTGGAGCACATTAATTTATAACCAAAAACAGTAGAGACCCTAAAGGTATAGGGACTGTATAAATTGATATATAAAATTCATTTTTCATGCATCAAGTACAATGCTTAAATAAACCAATAGGATAGAAAGATGATATTATGGTTTCTTTTTAGATATTAAATAAAAGTGCAAAGCACTAAGTTTTTTTTTTCTTACCACTCTTACACAATTTAAGTTGGTGATGGGCATGTGTATAATAAGTTTCTCACCTCACTGTAAGTATATAAAAAAGCTCGCCTACAACGATGTAGCTACCAGTAATGTTCAGTGTATAAAAAATAAACCCAGATTACAAGAAACAAAAACCATGATAAAGTATTCTCATAGGTGTCTAATGATAGATAGATTACACCACACGCAATGCAGGGTTTAATACACCATGGACGCCCTCTGCCCCATCTAGGGGCCCCAGGACCTTAAGTCAAGTCAATGCAGCGTTAAATAGATAGGATGAGGCTCATCTACGGGTTAATAGGTTAGCACATGTCCGTCGCGAACAACGGCTGACAGTCGACTGTTATACCGTCCGACCGTCACTATGTGTGGTATACTATTCTATCTGTAGAAACCCGCTCATAGATAAAACTACCCTCAAAATTAAATAATGTAATCAATTTGTAACAAAGAAGAAACTTAAATCATAACTTTTTTTTATCTGGGTAGTGGCCATCCTCTGATAAAGTTGTTTAGGTCGCCCGTATAGGCTTCCGTCTTGACCCAACGATTGCTTAAGATGCACGATCCCTAAGAGCGTTTTCACATTATCCAGTGTCGGACGATACCGATAGCCGACATCCGATAGCCGGTAAAATCGATCCGGTTCGGCTATTTGCTACATAGCACAAACGAGTAGGGATGACAGTAACATAACATAGTATCGAGTTTTTTTAAATAATATTCGTGATTGGCGTCATCGATTAACAGGAAAATGCACGTAACTAAGAAAATGTCATTAAGGTCGAAAGTCGCTGGCAGTCGCTGTTTTAATCTCGATTTTAGTCGGTTGGAGTCCCACATTTCATACCTTTTACTTCCTCCGATATCGAATATCTTTTTTTTTTTTTTTACGTGCGGGAAATCCCCACGGATACCCACCCCTCCGGAGCCGGAGGGGTAGGTTATGTCGGACTCGAACCGACTAAACCGCACGCCGTCTCTGGGTCGTAGTGCTAGGCCGAAGGTGAGGTTGTCATGCGACATATCCCTCGCACCCCGGCTGACCCAGGGCCATCCCTCTCGGTCTGGCCCTCCTCGGGAAGGGGGGGACCACGCGGTCCCCGACTCAACCCCGGTGTGGGGAGGCGCGCATCGTCCTACGATGCGCGCCGCCGCCGTGGCCTGCTTCTGCTAGGGTGTCGGGCGGCTCCACCCGTCACCCTCAGGCCCGCGACCGATATCGAATATCAGAAGAAACACCAGTATCAGATACCGGATAATGTGAAAACGCTCCAATTCTAATAATAAGTGAGTCACGGGCCTTCATAATAAATATGTTTCGTGTTAAAAATGAATGTAATGAACCTTTTAAAATATTATAATAAAGTGTAATTAATAATCCGTCGGAAGCTGTCATCGGTTATTCAACAGAAAGCCATGAACGGGTGAGGTTTTTGAAGGGAACTATGTAAACCGTTATGTCAGCTTAAGTTGCTTTATTAAATATGAAGGGTAATTTTCATCGACTAATTTATATGTGACACGCTGTTACTACCGATTTCTTTCATTGGCAGTGGCCGTAACATTAATTTGGCAAAATTGCATTATATTTTGAAGATCTACCATACAATTTAGCTTCAGTATGACGCGTTCTTTTATTTCACAATTCTTGTATTTTTTTACCTGACTGCTAAGAAGGGTTATGATTTTAATGGATGTAATTTCATTATATGTTCGCTAGGAAACCTTGCAGCTTCAACTACTTAATTAGCACTACTTAGCTGCACATTTAAAAGATGAGGTTTCTCTTTATAAATAAAATTTCATGAAAATAGACGGGTTTACCTTCATTGCGTTTTTACCCTCACGCCTGGATAGCGTTTTAAAGCTTTTCCTCTGTGGAAAATTTTATTAATATCCGTGGAGCGTTTTTGACATGATTCAGTAGAAAAGATCCACTTAATCTTTCTCATTTATATTAAAAAAAATAAAATTAATTATTAAAAATAAAAACCTGACTGATGCTGAAAAGATCGAAACAAGTTTGATAGCAGACGGTACCCATTAATTTAAATGCGGTTTATGATTTTCAAATGGGTACCGCCTGCGATTAAACTTGTTTCGATCGTTTCAGTATTAGTCAGACTTTTGTTTTTAATAATTCATTTTATTTCATTACTTTTAGTTATGACATATATTAGTACCCTACTCGATAAGTTTGAATGAAAATATTTTATGACAGCATATTTGAGCTCATATCTCCGGTTTTACTCAACCAATTGCAATCAAACAAACGTAAAAATAAAGTCCAATCAAGATCTTCTAAACCAGTAAAACCACATTGAAATCCGTTCATTAGTTATTGCGTCCATTACGGTCAAATAATTTCACTTACACAAGCACGACGAATCAAATGCAACCTCGCATGTCAAAATCCGTCAAGCCATTCAGGCTGTAGGGCGTGCCAAAGAAATGGACATGTATATAGTGTATAGTAGTACCACCTAGTAATAACCTCTCTAGTTTAGAGGTTATTACTAGGTGCTTCTTATGAATATGCATTTTATTACTTTTGAATTATAGGCATGGTAGTCACGAAGTACCACCTGATAAGGAAAGCTTTGGTGAACACTTGTTAAGAGCACTGATAACACCTTTTTGTAACAAAATTACGAATGAGTAGGTATAGATCATAATTTGTTTTTAAATTAAAAAGAAATACAATTTATGGAATGCAATAGATTTTTGTGGAATGCTTAATGAATTTCAGTCAGGCTTAGACTTAAACTGCTTTCAAAATTTAAATACCGCTTTAATAATAAACCAACTTATGGACCATGAGTGACAAGTTTCTGCGGTGAAAATACAATTTAATTTATCGAAATTGGCGGGCCTTATACACAACATTCAAGGTACGGATTTATATTTTTCAGAAAAAGGTACATATATCACATTTTTGGAAACACAAACAGTCTCATCATTTTCTGAGCTTCTTCCAACTTAGTTTGTTTTCTATTCTAACTAAAATGCAGCTGAACTTTCAAACAAAACCGTTGATTCAATTTTTTTATAAAATTCATACTTCATTCCGAAAAACTGAACCAGACTGTTTGGTATAATAAATATAATATGACATCGAATAAAAAAAAATTTTTTTCCACATGATTTAGCTATCAAAACTTTGGCCAAATCATTCACTCAGTCTACTGTTATAATGGCTTAAAATCATCCGGTATAATAGAATTCTATGCCTTATATAAACAATTTCATAATATTTTTAATTGCTTTCAGAAATCGCAGAGCTCACCCACAAGTTTTCTTCGGTAACGTTGTATAGGAACCAAACGGTGAGGTACTCAGCCAGAATGCATGCAATAATTGCATGTCAGATGGAGTTCCAGCTCTACCCAATGGATATACAGTCTTGTCCCATATATATTGAGAGTTGTAAGTATTATTTGTTTTTTGTTCTTTCATTTATTAGACAGTTAAGAATACAGATTTTTAATCATCATTTTCAATTTAAACCGATTTTTGAACATGTACAAACATAATTATTTTTTTAAAATGTAATGCTTCATGATATTCTTTTTTCAACCGAAGTACTTTCTGATATAAGAGACGTTCATATGACTTCACCTCATCTGATTGCAAGCTTAAGGCAAAGTCTCAGAAAAGAGGGTACTGCGACATTGTTGGTGGCCGATCAATAATGTTACAATTGTGGCCCTCAGCTTGACGGCCTCATCAGATGCTTCTTCACGCCCCTTTTCTCATGTTTTTTTATTCGTGATGTAAATTTTCTTAGTCACATTTTTATAACACTTACTTCTATTTTTATTAGCTAAGAATTAGTGTTAAAGTTCAATATATCTTTTTCCTTTTCCTTTTCTTTCTTTATGGTAATTTACTCTAGCGAAACTGTAGGTTCGACCAGCGTTTATAGGCTAAGACATTGTTTGATTATTATCCTTTTTTCAGTTTCATATAGTAACCAAAAAGTGCGGTTTCGTTGGAGCGAAGCTGGTGTGACAATCAACCCAGAGTTAAAGTTGTTACAATACCACATCGGGGAGCCACTGCGTCTTGAAGAAACAAATGGATACATGATCGATAAAGATGGTAAGTCTATCCACCAATGTACAAGTGGTAGTGTGGAATAGAACGATGAATGTGTGGGAATGACATGTATTTTGACGATTATGACGTTTATGACAGTCGTGATTTTGGCAGTCTGCCTGAGGAAGTACCTCCACCCTACAAAATACCCCGATGATAATAACCTCATGTTGTGTTCCCGACGGTGAGTAGGGTAGCTACAGCTCACTGGTGAGCTTTTGTGCTGTCAGTGGAAAGACCAAAAGCTATACCTACTTTGTCTCCTACACTGACGGCACAAAGGCTCTCCAGTGAGCTCTAACTACCCTACTCACCGCCGGGAACACAACATAAGGTTAAATCAGGTAGGCCGTGTGCTTGTCCGCCACCTCAATTGTATAAATAAAAACCTAAGTCATAAATGTCAAAATACTTGTCAACCCTATACATTCATCATTCTATTCTATAATACGCTGGCCAATTAATTACCACTTATCTGTTGTGTGTTGTGGTTTTTTAGCTAAATGATCGTTGCGAAATGTCAATATCCATGCACCTCTGGTTCAAGCGTTGCAAAAGTAAAACAGTGTGTATATTTTCCACCGACAACGGGTAAAATATCTGTGCGAACTCGTGCAACAGAATCAACGTATCAACTTCAAATTAAGTCTCGTAAATTGGCAAGCATTTGACGCTGATAGGGATTTGTTAAAAATATAGCCTTTGTGAAGAGATGTCGATTCCGAACTTTTTAACGAACGCTGTAATTCTAATCCTTAGGGTCTTTGCACATAACGTTTTTAATGCGCTGAGGATGCCGGATGATTTTATTTGGTGATAATGTGCAGAAGACGCGCCTCTGCACGTTATCAACACGTTTCAGCAGACTGTGTACGTAGTATCCATACAAACGCAAATGAAATCTGACTTTGTATCGACAGGGGAAACTGATGAGGGGAGAGGTGTGCAAAAGCTGCGCGCCGCGTTTGCAGTGCGTTTATAGTGAGGTATCGGAGCGTATGTAGCAATAAAAAAAGACGGGTTGCACTCTGGGAGTGCCGGCAGAAGAGCAAACATTTTCTTTTTTTCTTTCTTCGTTATATACATAGAAAAAGATAAAAAAGAACTTACCATACCATACCTATAATATAGTGCTATTCATAGAACCTATCACTTATTTTCTGCTAATTTTCTGTCAGAAGAAATTAATAAATTATAAAAAGAAAAAATAATCGCAAAAAATAATAAATTACAAAAAGAAAGAAATTTCATAAATAGTGATAAATTACAAAAAGAAAAAGTAATCACCAAAGTAATAAATTATAATAAGAAAAAGCAATCACAAAAAATCCCTGAAGGCCAGGTGGTTTGAACCCGATACTATCTGAAACTATAAGGACTTACAGTCGACGTGCTTACCGTTTAAGCTACGTCGTTATCTATTGTAACTTGCAAAATACATAGTCTTTACCTAATCTTGTATGACGTCAGTCGTCGGTTACGGTTCAAAGGTCAACTAATCCTGACGCTTCCTTAACATTTTACACCCATCCAACGCCACTAAAGAAGTTTTCACTTCAAAAATGCTAAGATCGTGTGCAAAGGTAACAACGTAACTTCACTTCTTGCGTTTTCTGAGCGTATTGACAGTATTCTACGCGCGTTGTCAGTGCATGAAAGATACGTCGCGTGTAAGAAGAAAGAAGAGCATGTTATTTTTTTTATTTTTTTTTTACTCTGTGCAAAAAAGGGAATAAAGCAGCTTATTGCACGGAATTTGTTTTAACGTCCGGTTCTAAATTTTAAATTCAAAACTCATTCTCACCTTTCCGTTTAGTTAAAACACTTGTTGACGTCAACCTGTAACAAATTTTTCAACACTTTATTTAACTTACATTATTAAGTTGCAGTTTTTCTCCCTTTTTTAATTTATTTTTGTATAAATACTATACTTTGCATAATTTTGTATGTATTTTATTACCAATTGTACATATATAATGGGGTAGCTAACTCATATCAAAATGTCTCAAATAAATGTCTGCTCACTAAAAAAACACTATATACTTATATTTCATACTATGTATAACATAAAAGATATAGAATATAACTAGAAGTTTCAAACCTCATCAAATTATGCCTAGTACTTTATTAAATGCTTCCCAATGAAGACTTGAAGGACTTTCGAACATTAAACCAAGTCTCACTTAATTACAACGAGCGTCCGGCGATAAAATGTGGCTACTCTGCTAAATTATTATCTTGAAAATATAATTATTATATTGAAATAGTATCTTAGAACCTCCGTTTAATGTAATAGAGAATGGAGTAATTATAATTTACTGATAATTTGCAGCGTTAGAGAAATTACGAGAAGCTTTCTCCAAATATACCTACTTCGCAAAATGCCAACTACTCAATATATCCGCTCCGTCCCTGTAAATTCGTGAAATGCCACCTTCTCTGTTCGTGGTACGACGAAAGTGTGTATGGTTCGGGAATTCGTGAGAGAAAGATGTATGTTTGTTTGTAATGGTTTACATTGAATGTTGATTTAATATTGATGATATCAATGTAAACGGTCGCAACGGAATCGACAACGATGCAATTGTTAGTACACTAATTATTTGTAGATATTAATTAAGTGTCGCGAGTCACGCTCGAGCTCACGTCACGTGTTCTATGTCAGCATTTACATCGGATATCCTCAATATACAAACTGCCTGAAATGACAACTTGTCAATACACCAACTTCGCAAAATGCTATCTCAATATACTAACTTCGTACAATACCAACTTCTCAACATACCAACTTCGCGAGATGCCAATTTTTCAGATGAGAACAATTTAATTACTAATCAAATTATTTATCTTTCCAGGAAACTACTCCAGGCTAGTAGTATACTTCAGGTTCGAGCGTCAGATCGGCCACCACTTGATTCAAACCTTCGCCCCGTCGTCTCTTGTGGTGATGCTCTCCTGGTTCAGCTTCTGGCTCGACCTGGACGCGATCCCGGGCAGAGTCACGTTATTGGTTACTTGCATGCTGACTTTAGTAACCATGTTTACTGGGTTAAGGGCTGATATTCCACCGGTCGCTTATGTGAAGGTAATTATTAAGAGTACATGTATGCTGACGCCTATTTCCGTCCCTCAAGTCTAGTTTACTCATTAGTATGTTCACTTTGACGTGATAACGATGTGGTTTTTTTTTATTGGAAAGGGCTTAATCAGATTTTTAATTGATGTGTGTTTGAATACAGTAGGACCGGAGACATGACCAAAAATAGAATAATCAGGGAGACTTTTAGTCGCGACCCCTGGCATTACAGAAGTATAATTACAAATTATGATTGGATTATAATAATAAATTATCCGCGTCTATCTAATCTAATAACCGGACGCTGAGGTGAAAACTTCGGATGCGAACGGGATTAACGCAAGGATTATGAGAAATCCGGGGCTATATTGCCGCCTCTCAGTTACGAAGGGTGAATTTTTTCAGAAACGAAGCCAGACCTGTTGGTAAAGTACAGGTTAAAGGGATATTTTTCTCTGCTACTTTACAAAGAGAAACCAACAGAAATCGTGTTATAGGACTCCTCGCCACTACCGTCTCTGCCAAACTCTGAGGTTGGGTGTGACCTCGCTACATAGGAATGTTAACAGTTGGGCATAGAAGCAAAGAAACAGGTGGCGAATATAGGTCGAGAAATAAGTGAAAAAACTGGTTACTCTCGCTCCGGCTCGTACATGGTGCAAAAGGCAACCCTTGCGATCCAACGAGGAAATGCGGCCAATGTTCTGGGCTCCTTTGCACCCGTAGCGGGTTATTTACATTACAAAAGCTTGGCTGGCTACTTGAAATTGCTGTATTTGACATTTGATAAAAATAGACGATTGTATAAAATAACATTCTACACACGATTTGTACCTCGTTTCTTTTCAGGCCCTCGACCTCTGGATGGCCGGCTGTATGATGTTTGTTTTCGCCGCGCTTGCCGAGTTCGTGGTGGTCAAAGTATTGGACAAGCAGTATCAGATGAACAAGACGAAAGCACAGGAGTCGATGCCCAGGATCATTCCGGTGGTAAATATTTCACTTTTGTTAGATATTCTGTTTAAAATTCGTTCTTAACTTGTTTATAGTTGTATTTTTAGTTTTTTTATGCAATAATTCCTTGGCAAAATCGAGCAACCTACGAGGATTAACTAGTACGATTTCAATACCTGTGTATACACTTACCGTTACTAAGTGAAGTCTTAGTAAACTACAGTTTTTAGATAATATCACATCATATTAATCAATCTTCAGGATATAAGTTGTAATTAAAAATATAGAGTACTTTCATAATTCAGCTCGTAAGATGACAACGACGTAGGATGTGGTTTAGACAGTAAATCCTGTTAATACCATTATTGCCACAATATTGATGCGAATCGTGATTCGTGCATAAACAGGGTGTAAGGGGAACGCTCCCGAAGCTGAAGGCACCTAGTAGTACTCCGTGTATATTAAATTATGGCTTAAAGAAATGATTTGGTGAAAAAAAAATATAACATTTGTTTTATTGAAGTGATGTTTTTTTATGAAATTTTCATTTCGTTGAGCTTAACTAGCACGATACTAAAAAAAAAGAAAAGAATAAATTTTCTTTTTTTTACCAAATAGTAATTTTGTATGTAGGGTACCCGGAATACTACCAAGTGCCTTCGGTTTCGGGAGTGGTCTCCTTACACCCCGTATTATTTCATTGTAACATTTGTATATTAACTGTCTATACACGCACTTATGAGTTTAGGAATGTCAACAATTCTCAGAACTAAGACTCTTAGCTCTAACTCAATCACAACTACCAGCTCAATTTCGCACCAAGATTATTGAGACAAAGATGTTACGGTATCTTTGGCAGCGGCTAAACGGAGAGAAGGGATCCTGCGGGACGCTAGCTGCGTGGGAAGGGAGTGGGGTCAGATGCCGTAAGGTGGACCTGACGTCTCCCACGTCTCCGCCTGCAGCCACTCCGGCAGTCCATCCTGCTCCGGCTGCTACTCACACGACAGCACATATAGTCGGCGTTGAGAGACGGCAAAGCATACTTCAGGCAAGCATTTTGTTATAATTCAACAGGTTTTATTAAAAAGTCGAAGTCAGAAGTCAAAAGTCGAAGTCAAAATTAGAATTTATTTTTGATAGACCATACTAAACGTCTAAATATGACTATTTACCACGATCCGATGCTTATTTATTAAGGATCAAACGTCAATACAAATATACGCGTCGTGGTTATGAGGAATTAAAAATGTTATAGATATTTGATAGTGATATAAATAAAAAGAACAGCACGTTGACACGAATCGGTGATCCATAAGTCTTTATTTTTACTTAATTTACAAGGGCCAGTTATTTTATTTTGAGCGAACTGTGTACATGACTATACTAAGTAATTGACACTTAGTAGGTAAATAGGTTAAATATTATTTCTGTGGTATAATGTTATTATTATGATTGGACATTGTTGCTATTATCTAATGCCAATATTATGATATTGTTAATTTAATTGTAATCTCATTGATTTGACATTGAAATTAGATTATTGTGATTTGACATTAATGGAAACTTGACTTATTTATATTGTAATTGTGATTCCATTATTTTGACCTTAGATTATTCTGACTTGCCATAAATAGGAATTTGACTTATTTAAATTGTATAGGTATAGGTAACTAGGGCACGCCGTCATTGCGGCGGTAAGGCCCATCATGGGGGAGTGGCTAGAGAGGCCACACGGGAGCCTCTCGTACCGTCAGACGCAGATGATAACCGGGCACGGTTACTTCGGGCGGTATCTGCATCTGATGGGTATTGAGCCAACGCCCGAGTGCCATCACTGCGACGCGAGCGTGGACTCGGGGCTGCACACGCTCACCGAGTGTCCGGCGTTTGAGACGCCGAGGCGGGAGCTTGTGCAGGCCCTGGGGGTGAGAGTGCTCACGCTCTCCACCCTGCTCGCGGCGATGGTCCGCTGCGCGGATGCGTGGGCGGCCAGCGCCTCTTTCTGCGAGCAGGTCATGCTCGCGAAGGAGACAGCAGAGCGGGCGCGGCGCGGTGAGCGAGAAAGACTCGCTGACATCGCTGCTCGCGCCCGAAGGCGGCTCGGGCGTCGGAGGGCGCTTACAGACCTCCGCCCCCCATGAGCGCGGGCCTGAGGGTGACGGGTGGAGCCACCCGTCACCCTAGCAGAAGCAGGCCACGGCGGCGGCGCGCATCGTAGGACGATGCGCGCCTCCCCACACCGGGGTTGAGTCGGGGACGGCGTGGTCCCCACCTCCCGAGGAGGGCCAGACCGAAAGGGATGGCCCTGGGTCAGCCGGGGTGCGAGGGATATGTCGCAAGACAACCTCACCTCCGGCCTAGCACCACGACCCACAGACGGCGTGCGGTTTAGTCGGTTCGAGTCCGACATAACCCACCCCTCCGGCTCCGGAGGGGCGGGTATCCGTGGGGATTTCCCGCACGTAAAAAAAAAAAAAAAAAAAAAAAAAAAAAAAAGGTATAGGTAACTGTAATCTTTTTAATTTTACCTTAGACCATTGTGACTTGACATAGAATAGAAACTTGACATAAAACAGGTAATGTTAATTCTGATTTGATTGATTAATTATGTTATTCTTATCTTGATTATATTAATTTTTGATTTCAACTAATGGGGTATGGGTAGTATATTGGAGTAAAGTCTAATTATTGTAAAACCATTGTATTATATGTAATAGAAATTGTAATAATTGTGGTCTACTACCATTGCATTGGGGGCAACCTGTAAAAATGGTAGTATGAGGAATAAATAAATAAATAAATAAATAAAATAAATAAATAAATAAATTTTAGTGGTTTTTTTATACCACTCAGCTGGCAGACACGCGCACGGCCTATGGATAGTCGTTACCGTGGCCTGTGGACGTGTACAACACCAGCGCAGAGATTTTCTGTGCCCTCAGCGTAAAAGACAAAGCAGGACAAGCCTTTGATCTTTCCACTGACAGTCTGAGACTGAAGGGTATTATGGCCGCGGTATTCTGTAGGGCGGAGGTAATTCCCCAGTCGGACTGCTCAATTGGGGCTGCTCATATTTGACTGAATTTTTTTCTGTTGTTCAGGTGGCCTGGTTAGACGCCGACACTGGTCAAGAACGTATTCTGTGGAGAGAGATCGACAAACTGTCCCGAGTGGTATTCCCCGCGTTGTTTCTGCTTTTCGTCACGATGTATTGGCCGGTGCTCCTCTTGAAGACTAAAACTTCTTCATAACAATTAGACAAAACAAGTTTTTCTGTCATCGCCTAATTCTTAAGGAGTAGACAGACGTGTATTGGCACTCACATTAATCAAACTATGATTTTCGGTAACATGTAATAGGGGGCGAGCTTATTACCGTGAGCGGGTACTTTTGTCATTGGCTATTTGTTTACTGCTTAATGAAGAAAACCCCTATCAATAAGTCGCCTTCTACGCCTATTCTACTCCCCGGCAATTTATATGTCTCACAATGTTCACGTGACTTTAATTGAAAGGGTAATTGGAAATCCTGAATCGAATGAGGGTCATATTGTAGAAAATAGACTCTATTGCTTAGCTCCTTAGCTTCTTTTTCCTTGTCAAGTGAATCCTTGTTTTCGTCTTCTTAAAAGGTAACTCAATTAGTGTAAGATAAACATGCATTAAATATTTTAAAATCAGACAAATAAATATACCTACTAAATTCGGTTAGGTACATTATTAAACGTAAACAATCTTGATGCGTCTTTTTATTATTGTTTCGTTTAAAAACTCTGTTTATAAATATATTTCTGTTTAGAAACTTATTTTGTAAACTAAAAAATCGTAATTGAACTATTAATTAGTTAGACTAATTTAATGTTTAGGTAATAGATATTTTTATATAAAGTACCTAACCGAATTAAGTACACATTTTAAGTCTATTGCCATATTAGAATTCTGAAAGTTTAGGAAATACAGTTCAGAACTTTAAAACTTTAAAACTTATACAACTATCTACTTTTGAAGTAGATTATTTTATAAGTATATTAAAAAAAACAGAACAAGCAATCCCTATGATGACAACCATCATGCTTTAGTTGGAAGGCAAAAGAGGAAACTCAGAAACAGGAAAAAATAAAGAGGGCAAACCCTCCAACACTCTCACAAATCCCATTACAAGTCCCACCATAGTCACTCATTAATACTTACCGTGAGTACCGAACGAATTTTCCCGCTTTATAAAAAACCGTCCGATTTGTATTAAAGAAAGAAAATATATTTTATGGCAGATTACAATACACTTATGGCACTTTTGATATTAAATTTAGATAAAAAGTATCCTCATAAAATATATTTATATTACATATTCGCATAGATCCACGATAGGTAAGCCTATAAATTTCACCAATGAAACGCAACAAAACATGGCGAATATTCTAGAATACAAAATAATACAAAATAAATTCACGATAGAATCTGTTAAAATAAGATTTATTTCAACATCAAAACGTGTCTGTCGAGGAAAATTTATTTTGTCTGTGAAATTATTATTGGACTCTTGAGATTGCTTGAGATACACGCGATCCTCTTTCATGCGGTCCTAATTTATGGTATTTTGAATCCGTGAATACGTGTTTAAATATAATTACGGAACTTTATTTTTGCGTGCGGTAACCCCTCGGGATTTCACTCGCCGAAGCGAATATAAGCTCACACATTTGAGTTGAATCGCACAGTGTATCGACTTGTATGGATCTTGTATACCCTAGAAAAGATATTCCAGAGACCAGTTAGGTCTTAACCACCAATATAGGTGACCTTGGAATCGTTGGGTATCAAAATCTTCCTTCACTATACAGAGGAGCGTTCATTATTAGACCTCTTAGTGAATTATCGTTTAGTAGAAATGCACTCACTTGTACTTTATTGATTAGGTTTAATCGAGTCTATCTAGGTCTGACTGCCTAACGTGCATCAAAATCAGGTTGCCTATACGTATTAGTTTCAAAAAAACTTAAATTAGTAGATATTTAATAATATAGACGCTTAACTAGAATGTGATTTTTACAGCAGTGTTTGGCAAATTTTAATTGCAATTGGAAAATATTAATAAAAAACAATATCGTTTTGCTGTCTGAAACATCGAAACGACATTGACAGCAGACTGTACCCTATTGCCAATCATAAGCCAAAAGAAAAATTTATGGGTCCGCCTGAGTGAACCTGCTGTCGAACTTGTTTCGATCTTTTAGACAGTAATCGAGTTAATTACAATTTGAATAGCAATTAAAACTTTCCCCAACACTGTTCTAGAGTAGCAAGCATGAATCAAAGTTATACAAACATTTTCTAGAATAGAAAATGTAGAGACTATGCTCGATATTATAGAAAAAACGTAATTCAGAGGGATTTCCATCTATCAAGGAAGGAATTCAAATAAGCGAGTGTTTGTAGCTACGAATGGAGATAATGACTACGCATAATGACTTCCCACAATCCATAATACTCGAACTGCTTTATTATTTGTACGAGAATAACTAGTACCTACCTTAAAAATGGGAATCATAATGATGTGCCTTTGTCATTTCTTTAAAAAAAGTTCCAACCGCTTTCCTACTTTGTTCTTGATTTGGCTTCTCTTGTCTTCGACGGGAGTGACGGCTATCTCCCTGAATAACCTTTTAGCATGAGCGCGGGCCTAGGGATGACAGGTGTCGCCATGACCTTAGCAGAAGCAGAAACAAGAGGGCGTTGCTCTCGGGGGAGAGGGGTTTCCGCACATTCAAAAATAGTGACGACTCCGTCAGGAGAGCCTTCATCAGAACATCGTCTGTAAATCGGTAGCTGAGTTTTTCCTGAGCCTTGAAGATCTAGTCATTTACATCATCATATAGATATATTGGCGAATCAAATGTACAACTGTTCATATTTTTACTCTCTTCGCCTCTACATTATATACCTATACTATTTAGTTCTGTGGACATTAGACGTCACGAACACCCTTTGCCACTTATTTCTGATACCCTATTATTTGGTAAACAAAAAAAAGTAAAGCGATATGTATTTTCCTTATTTGAAACCATAGAACAGAAAAAAATTCTATTCCGTGTTTGAAACAGTCTTGGATGTCTCACAAAAATTATGATGATCCGCTCTTAAGAAACCATTACAGTAAACTTCCTCCTTTTTCTTATTTGTTTTTTTTTTTATGACGAGGTTCACCTTCACGAGTTATAATTTTATTTCACAAAACCCTGCGAGGAATCATGTCTTTAACGTTTCAAACAAAAATCATCTAGATCCGTTCATAAATAACGCGACAGCAAACATACGGACAAAGGCGAAATCGGCCACCTTGTAGAATCACCCTCGCTTGCTCAATAAAATGTTTTGAAATTGTGAGCTGGCTTTTTACCCATCAATGTAACATCTTGACGTTAAATGATATGGAAAAGAAATAAACATATTATTTTGCTATATTTCAACATAATATTACTTTAAATATTGCACGTACTGAGACTTTCTCGGCACCACCTTTGGTTGACGGGTAGATAATACCTGTGGCATTAAGTCCGCCTATGTACTTTTACGCCTATGTACAGTTTCATAAGCTAAAAAAGTAACTGCATACTAGGCAACGAATACAATACAATAAGCTAGAAAATATAGAAATAACAGAGAAATTTTAAAAGTAGACGCTCTAAGAGAAATTATATAAAATCTTAGAAAAATAATACGAAAAAGGACTAAAAGGCACAAAGTAAATTCATAAATAGAATAGACGTGGTTTGATTATTTAAAACCGAATAATTATTAAAACTATATAATTATTCAACATTTATACATTATTTTTTCATTGTTAGGTATATATTGTATAACATTTATTTATGTAAATGTATAAAAGATAAAAAAGCTTAGATTTATAGTTAATTCACGGAATTGTTTTCAGAAATTGGCATTTTCAACGTCGAATATGATTTCGCTCCATTTAGGCATTGAAGAAGTTTAAGAAATATATTCAAATAGTAATTTACATTTTATTTTGTACATTTCTAAAATAAAGATGTGTTCAAACGTGCCTCTGCAAAATGTACAATATCGTCCCGTATTCTGTTTATTAATTTTTTATTCGTGTAAACATAAATATGTATATATTTTGTATACGTAGACAAATAAATAAATATATATATGTTGCGACACGGGAAAATATAATCTATTGGAATTTGATTTTCAAACGTAAAAAGGGACTTTTGTTATCTGGTATAAAAACTACACCGACATGAAAAATACAACTTCAGAGTTTTGGGTGTAAAAAATATAAGCGTAGTGTGATTGTATTGCCTGTGTGTCTATCTATGATTTGTTAAACATAGGGTTCATTATACTACTTATTAATGTGTCATTGCAAACTATTTAAGTTATTTAACTTTAAGGCCAGGTTATTATAATATCATATGGATCCATTCCAAACACGTTTTCATGTAGTTACTTGAATGAAACTGACCACAAAAAGTTTAACTTATAAGGTGCTTACTCATCAACGTCATGTACGAAACGTCATGTCATCATCATCAGCTTTAAACATTGTGATAGCTTAACTAGTATGAGATTGTTATATTTTGTTGATGTATGATTAAGAACAAGAATCACAAATTTAAAATATTGTTAGAGCTTATGTATAAAATATAAAATATAAAATATTTATTTTAGATAATATGTAAAGTAGGTAGAGGAGATAAAGTATACACCTTTTCATATACATATAAAGTTGTATAAAAGGTGTAAACTTCTGTCCTTTCAAGATGGTACCTTACTATAATATTATATTTTAAGAAGATTTATAATTTGAAGTAGGTCGGTTTGTTCTAATTTAAACTTGTTTTGTAATTTATTAATTACATCTTGTAATTTTAAAAATATATCTTAATTCTGTTCATATAACACTTTTATTATTAAGATATATAAATTACATAACAAAATCATTCATTTATTTCGCTTAAAGAGAAATAATGAAATAATGTGAGATAAAAGTAATTGTACCATACTATACACATTTTAGTAATGACATAGTAATTAGGACTTAGATATAATTTGTCAGTTTAGATTTTTGATGTTATTGCTATTTCTGTTGCCAATTATTATGTTCCAGACAGCAAAATATAGTTAATATGTATCCATATTAAATAATATAGGAATAGCAGGCAAATTTTCAATCTAGTTGATTTACTTTAAGAAAATATTTTTTCGAAGTATTATAAAGTGTACCTATCATAATTTATTATAATTTTTACGTTTATGTCATGTGAGTACTGGCATTGTAGGTTCTCACTGTTATCGGGTGAAATAATACTGCAATGTTATAATAGTTACTTGTTATACAACAGTGCAAAATTTTGATGACCGAGCAGATGAAGTTTCTAAAATTGCATCACGAGCGTAGTAGTATCCCACCTCAGCAAAAACCTGCTACCTGAAGCAAAAAGAAGTAAATACATCGAGGTAAAGATTTTTCAACTCGTGCTCTTTTGATTCTCTCGCTGACGCTCAGAATCCTCCTTTAGTTGCTCGTTCATCAAAATTGAGCAGTGAGCACACGGTTTATAAGCCACTTTGCTCTTGTCTTACTTGTATACATAATAATATACAATAATAATATAACAAATAACGAGGTTTTGTTCCAAATTTTGCGTCAGTACTACGACCAAAGTAATTACTTTAATAATTAACTAAGACAATTATCTAATATATATATATATTTTCTTCACTCTAGTAGAACATGGGGTAAAATACACTCCACCTAAAAAATAGACACATGATTGGAATTTCGTAAATGGCCTATTTGTTGGGTAGTTCGTTTTCTTTAATAGATTATTTATAAAAAACCGGCATTAATTGAGATAAAATTAAATGAGATAATTTGCCACACAATTATAATTTATATACAATGATAGTAAAATATTTAACATAAAATTTATAAAGGTTTATAAAATTATATAAAACTTAGTTCGTAAAAATAATAAGTTTAAAGGGTACAATGTTTTATTAATATAAATATTATGTATATACATTATTAATTATGGAAAAATTAAATTTTTCCATAACGTCCATTGATGCAGATTTTTGTACATATTTGATGTAATAATAATAATAAAGCTTTAAATGCTAAGAGCGTACGCTCGAACGTCACGGATGCCTTAACTGTTTGACGTGTACATGCGCAAAATAATATTAGTTATATTATTGATTCAACACTGAAAAAAGTTCTGTTAAAGGAAATAATAAAAATGTTTTGCCAATATTTTTATTTTATTTTCTTGCCTGCCTAATCTAAATTAAAAACTAAATAAATGTCACAATACAAAGCACTTAATTAATTCCACCGCTTTGAGAATAACTAGTATTGGTCCATAGAAGATTTTTACAATTACAATCACAACAATTTTTGAAAATGAAACTATATGAGTCCAATTGGGAAAAAATGCCGTATACAATTTTTACTTTGTTAGAGAATGCTCTACAAAGCTCGTTTAAGACTACCAACTACTATTAAGGCTGCCTTTCCACCGGAGATGTGCTATGCTACGTTGCTATGGATGCGTTTGATTTCCACTAATTATATTCGTTGATCCACATAGCATAGCACTGGTTGCAAGGCAGCTTGGGTGCAGTTGAGAATAGATTCGAATTTTGAAAGATTTATAGGAGAAATAGTTCGAGCTGCTAATAATAGCACAGTGAAAACGGTCACATATTCGTAGCATAGCTACATAGTAAGACCTGGAATTCTTTACCAGCTCACGTGTTTCCTTCTTTCCGATTGGCGTGTCCGATATAGAAAAAAAAACAAATGGAGGAGGAAAACGTGCCTGAAAGTTACGGGCGATTTTATCTCGTATCCCGCTTGAAATGGTTTTCCCAGTGTCTAGTCTTTTTTATCGAGAGCAAAGTCCCCACAAATTTCATAATTCAATAATCAATTTCGGGAATATCGATGTTCTGTACTTACACTAGGGCTCCAACTACCTGTTAAGACGGCTTAAAGTGCTCTACGAGGTACGAAAAGGCAAGTAAGCAACTTGCATTTTCGTACCTCGTAGAGCACTTTAAGCCGTCATTCATACAAACAATGTTTCCACTGAGCGGCAATTGAGCCTGCGCCTCCTGTGTAACAATTACCCCAAAGCACACCTATTCTTAATAATTATTGTTTAAAAGTGCATATTTGAATTTTTTTCTCTTATAGGTGGAGAAATATGTTACAGCTAGTTTTGAAGAAGACAAACTCCATATCGCTCGTATAGATAAGTAGAAATAGAAATAGAATTTCTTTGCTCATAAAAATGGTAAACGGAGACGATAATATTATACTACAGCTTTTTAGTTCTTTAGAAAAGTAGTATCTTTACTAATATTATAAAGAGGAAGGATTTGTATTTTTGTATGTAACGATCAAACTCAATAAAGTACTGCATTTACTACGTACTGTAATATTTTTTTTACGTGCGGAAACTCCCCACGGATACCCCCCACTTCGGAGCCGAAAAGGAGGTTATGTCTGACTCGAACCGACCAAATCGCACGCCGTCTGTGGGTCGATGTGCTAGGCCGGAGGTGAGGTTATCTCGCAACATATCCCTCGCACCCCGGCTGACCCAGGGCCATTCCTCTCGGTCTGGCCCTCCTCGGGAAGGGGGACCACGAGGTCCCCGACTCGCCCCCGGTATGGGGGAGGCGCGCATTGCCCTACGATGCGCGCCGCCGCCGTGGCCTGCTTCAGCTAGGGTGACGAGCGGCTCCACCCGTCACCCTCAGGCCCGCGCTCATGGGGGGCGGAGGTCGATTTGCGCCCTCCGAGCCCGAGCCGCCTTCGAACGCGGCCAGCGATGTAAGAGTGCTCACGCTCTCCACCCTGCTCGTAGAAGGAGGCGCTGGCTGCCCACGCATCCGCGTAGCGGACCATCGCCGCGAGCAGGGTGGAGAGCGTGAGCACTCTCACCCCCAGGGCCGTCACAAGCTCCCACCTCAGCGTTTCGAACGCCGGAAACTCGGTGAGTATGTGCAGCCCCGAGTCCACGCTCGCGTCGCAGTGATGGCACTCTGGCGTTGGCTCTATGCCCATCAGATGCAGGTACCGCTCAAAGTTACCGTGTCCAGTAATGACCTGCGTACTACGTACTGTACTTATGTCAAAAATTCTTTCGTCAATAGAAAGTGACATTGTCAGGAACCAACATAGAGTCACGCGAACGAACATCGTCACGCTACTATCAGTGACAAACGGGATCAGAATTCCACACGGGCGGAGCTGCGGGCAACAGCTAGTAAAATTTTAAATCTTTTATGTTCCCGGCGGTGAGTAGGGTAGCCAGAGCTTACTGGAGTTTATGTGTTGTCATTCCCACTGACTGAGCAAAGACTTATCCTGCTTTGTCTGCTACACTAATCGCACAAAAACTCTCTGTGCTTATAGGGTCGGCAGCACGAGTGTGATCCACGTCCTTAGGCCCTTTCCATCAGGTGGATGGCGTGCTTTTCGGCCACCTGGATGGTAAAAGAAGAAAAGTTTGCAAAAATATCTTTATTCGATGGACAGGTTAAAGTGAATAACGCCTGCTATTTTATAATAGCAATCATGATAACAAAAACAGTTACGAATGAAAACTGTCTGTTAACCTTCAAATACAAAAAAAATCCTAATGAACCAGGAAATTTTGGAGTATTAAGTGCAATTTTATGGTATAGCTTAACTTCTCAATAAGTTGATATTAAATTGGTACCTATATTATGTAATGGTAATTATACTTCACTAAATAGAACTGTACATATTTTACTAAAACCTTCGTTATCTCAGAACTTTATTTTTACAGAGTGGTTTCTTTCTGCATTAACAGTGCCAACTCACAGTTATTTTCGCAACATACGTTAAGTGTAAGTATGGATGGCACAAGAACGTGATCGTTAACAACTAAAGCAAGATTAATTATTGTGGGAAGTTAAAGACACGTTGCAAGATTTATTATAGCCGAAATTTGGCGGTCAAGAGAACGACATTCAAGAAAAAATTACAGCAGATTGTCACTCAGTTTGATCGAGTCCTTAATCTCATTTCTCAATAGGCTCTGGGAGCTTAGTTGAGATCAATCAATACGCGTTTAAGAAGGGTTAATGAATCTTCCTTGTTGCCTTCGTTATTGTTAAGGGTACTCCATTGTGCTATAGAATACTTACTGCAAATTGAACAACGTTGTTTGTTAAAACAACTTCACGTAAATTTAATGGTAAAGGAGACTTGGATCGACATTCACCCATCTGATATTTTTTAATAAATATTATCAAATAATATTTTTATCGACCTTATATCACATGGATGAAGGTTAATTTTCCACTACTCTAAGTCTATAACTCGGATATCTGTGCCGATAACGTTTTTCGTTTATTATTAGGTGCTATTTTTAACCGACTTCTAAACAAGGAGGTGGTTCTCAATTCGGATGTTTATATTTCTTTTTAATGTTTGTACGCGCATAGTTCCGTCTTGTATAGACGGATTTGCAAAATTCTTTCTTCTTTTTCGAAAGTACTTTATTCCAAAACGGCTCCTATTTTATTTTCGTAAATATCTGATGAAGGGTTTCAGAGAGAACACCACGGAACTCTACAATAAATCTCAGGAAATCAGTCGCCATTGCTGCAATCTTATATTATTGCAATGTCTATGCCATTATATTTTAAAACATCACGCCTCTATCTTTTGAATGTGTATACTTAGGTGTTCAGGATACTCAGCTACTTAACCGGTGTTTAAGCAATCTTTTTTAAAATTCCTTTTTTTTCCGTTTTGGGTTAGTTTTAAGTTGGTCCATTATTAATTTCATTGGTATTCGACCTATTTGAACCAGCGACCAGTACCTTACATGGGAAATGTTATGACCAAGCGAGCTACATGGGCACGTCTTAGATGTTCGAAATTCTAATAAATTCGTCTTGTGGCAATAGTTCTATTTTAGTCCCCTTATAGAACACTCTAAGGAAAGATTGGATAACCCTTGTGAGTACTAAAGTAATTCGACATCACCATGAACCAAGTGACATAGGCCTGTTTCAAGATGCACCATAGCTTCGGCTCCTCCATTCAGCTATCTCAGTCAGTCCATCTGGCTATAGACCATACCTTCCGTTTATCTTCTTGCAGTCTCCCCTCTAGGACTCGTTTCGTTTACTCCAGCGGTCATCGGCTAAGGTAATTACTTGTAGAATATACTGCTTCCAGGCTGTTTGGTCTATGTGAAACTTACGTTCCCGACGTTTCGTCGATCATTGCGGTCGACATCTTCAGTGACGCAGGTCCGGGCGACGCGGCTGAGTTGCGACTGATGTGAAGTCTTGAATCGTTGGCGTATTTATAGGCGCGGTCGGAGCCTGAAGACTTATAAGGTAATTACAGTCATAGATGTGCAATTGCGTAAAAAACAAAGCTGCTCTCTATACAATTCTTCAAGTAAATAACCTATTTGTTTTAATAAAGATCTCATAACAATGATGTCAGGGCCGTTCCAGCGGTGGCTTAAGACAATATATTCACACTTCATGCACCGTGGAGCAGGTGCATAAAATAAAAGTTCGTTATTGTAATGCCTTCAAGTCCTTTTACCGTATAAAGTAACATTTGTGATGATTTTTGGACTGCTAAATACATGATGACATTATTATTATATTAGGCAACGATTACTTTATATTTTACTAGATGAGCTGTTTAAAATTGGGAGAGGCGTATGTCCAGCGTTGGACTGCGAAACGCTAATTGATCAAAGCTGTTTAGAATCAACATTGTATCATTGTTTCTAGAATCAGAAAGTAATAGCTGTTGACCACGGCTCCGCCTGCATGGATTTATGATCCCGTTCCTGCAACCCTTGGGACTATAAATATAGAAATATATATGTGGGTAGTATGGGTGGTATATAAATATTTTGTATGAGGCAACATTGGTTATTACTTAAATGTGTTTATTTGTCAGTTGATAATGACACTTGATGCAAATGACACTTCATAGCCGAGAGGGAATCACTTAGGAAGGGGACGCGGCGCGAAGTGGTCAGGTCAAGACAGCTAAACGGTTTATGATTCATTCTATGTCTAGTTTAAATCCTAAAATATTGTAAGCATCCTTTGTGATTTCGTGTAACAAAGTTAATGAGATAAATAAGTTTTGTTTACTGGACTATAACCCGCATTGATTTTACAAATACCCACACATTTGATTACCATTTCGATTTAGTCGTAATAGAACATTAGGTGATGTCGATTTGTCCATGTTCTAATTTCCAGTTAGATCCGTTCAGATGTTTGAACGTGCTGCAGGAACAAAACGCCTAAACATTTTCACAGGCCTTCTAATTTATAGTAGATAGGTATTATAATATCTATATACTATAGATATTATACTATTGCTATTTTAGTAAGTATATTGTAACCTTTGATGACCTATATTATAGTTAAATTACATAACGTTTCGACATTATTATATTCAGTAAAAATAAATCTGTTTTAGAAATAAATTCTACTACAAGAATCTTATAAATCCTCTTACCGCTGTGTTTTCATTATTGAGAATCATGATTAACTCGAGTTTTTGGTAGAATGGAGTTTCTGTAGTCCAATTTATTTTTTGTTATTAAATACTACTACGTATAATAAAGTAACAAGTTCCATTGTCTGCTGAATAAAGCGCCTGATAAAATACTCATAATTTTGTTGGACGATTGTGAAAAAGAAAAAGTTATTCTTGTATGCATGGCTTGACTAGATTGAATTTTAAAATGCAGAGAAACTTCCTTCCTACCAATTAATTTTAAAATAATATAATTATAAATATAATATTTTATGTCAAGGCACTGAGACCAATGTAAATATAAATGCATGCTAACAAATATTTGCATTTAGTGCAGTACAATTAGCAGACGGATGCTCTATTGCCACATCACGAAAGTCCTCGGGAATCGTTCAAATGTAGGTGCTTATGGCTTCCTAACTTTATTAGCTAACTAATAGATACGTTCGTGTGGAGAGATAAAATGATAATTAGCGCGCACGCACACACACACGTAAACACACTCAAGTTAGTGTGCGTGTGATTTAATTGCACATGAAAATGCTGCAGTGACGATTTGAGTACCAGAATTTAAACATTTATGTCAAGCTAACATAGAATTGATAAAATAATTCCTATACCCAATTACCAAATATGAATATGTTACGAGGACGTAGTACACTCGCTTTAGAGAAAATTCGTCTTAGACAAAAATAATAGTAAACTCGCCACAGTCCTTTTAAATGTATATTTAATTTGTGTAAATTAGTCTCACTTTGTTAAATAAGTACTATTAGCAAAAAAAAGGAATAGATTTAGACAGCATTATTTGTTTGCGATCTTTTTAGAAGTTATCGATGAATATGAAAATATGTACCTATATAGTCAAATGTGCAAAGAAACAACTTACTACCTATAAATAATAATAATAAAATTACGACTCTTTCCCATGGAGTAGGCAGAGATAACACCGTTCCTAGTTCAGTTATTTATGCTTATATTCCTTTTCTTGATACTTGACTAGCTGACCCTAACCCGACGAGTAAAAAAATGGTTATAGGTACACAAAGCTTTGATGCACAGGGAATTTTTATGTTTTCTTTGCAAATTATAAGTCTTTAGGCTTTCACGGTCGGCCTTGCATGTATTTTCTACATGCAAAGCCGACCGGCAGCTGTTTGCAAATTCTTCCGATAAGACAGTAAAGGACATAGTCCCGAATTGTGATTTAAAATTAACAAACTACAATGATACACGTAAACTTCTAGAGTCAAATATTTTGTTTTAAAAAGCCACAGTTAGACTACTAACTGTGGCTTTTTAAAACAACAGAAAATTATAAGACAATTAATTTAAGGAATGCTTCAGGGCTCGATAATGTTAAGGTCTCTGACATTAGGGTGAAAATGCTGGGTGAGTAAATTGCTGACCAGGTTGCTGACCGAGTAAATCGTAGCGTAGAAACTGTTACATTTCCTATATATGATTTTAGATTGACATGGTCATTTACATTAAAATTAAAATTATAAACGGGATCATGGCACTTGTAACAGTGCCGAAATATCGGATTCTCGAAAAAGATAATAAACATGGTAAATATCCCGTTTATAATTTTAATTTTAATGTTACATTTCCTGATGATCTAAAGGTGGGATGTGTAACACCAATTCATAAAAATGGAAAACGGAACTATTACTATAACTATCGCCCGATAACACTGTTATCGTCTATAGATAAAATAGTAGAAAAATATATTTGTCAACAAATACTTGATATCTTTAAATTACCCTAAACCAATTCGGCTTCCAATTTGGGAAAAGTACCAACTTCCTTTTATCCAAGTACATTGATGAGGTTAACAGACACTCAGACATGAAAAAGTAAGTTCTTGCCCCCTTTATTGATTTTTCACGTGCTTTTGATACTCTGGAACATAACCAGATAATTGACAAGCTGGGTGACTGCGGAGTACGTGGTCCATTGTGACTGTAAAAGTAGATAATACTTGTAGTAAACCCGTTTGCATTACAAAGAGAACAGCTCAAGGCCCGCTTTACTTTCTGACAAACGACAGTGAATGGGTAAATGTATCAAAAACAGCACGTGCTGTCAGTACGCGGATGATACTTGCCTTGTAACTATCGATGAAAGTCCCCAAATTACATGCAAGCGATTGCAGTCTGATCTAGATGCACTCGCAAGGTGGTATCACGATGCTGGCTTGGTACCAAGCAAGCAAAACTAAATTAATGATCATAAAATTCCCATACATTACACAAAAACTTATCCAATCACTAGTAGCCAATGACCACCATTGTTTACTTACCAACCGTTCGAAAAATTGTAAGCTTCTGGCTATAGATATTGTCACAATTTATAAGTCGTTACCTACATATGAAATTGCCGTTTTATTAAAGAAATTGGAGGAAACCCAATTTGCAGTACTAACATTTTTGCATTTTTCTTAGGAATGACTACTCCAAATTTTACGATTTTTTTTTTGTATATGAATTAAATATCTCGACCTAATAATAAACGAAAAGTTTAGCTGAAGTCCTCAGGTTGAAAGAGTCTGCACTGCATTAAGGTAATTCTTGGCTAATAACGCAATACTCTAAAACCGAATCCCATTCGAAGTCACGATTATGCTTTCCATATTTTTATGTAATAATTTTGTTGTTGTTGTATTTTTGTGTTTTATAATAATTGGTAACAACTACAATAATGTTTTAAACTTTTTTAATAGTAGAGATTTT
Organism: Eilema caniola; assembly: GCA_949126895.1. Taxonomy (NCBI): domain Eukaryota; kingdom Metazoa; phylum Arthropoda; class Insecta; order Lepidoptera; family Erebidae; genus Eilema; species Eilema caniola. The sequence continues at coordinate 3,747,675 of OX421469.1, read as the reverse complement.
TCGTCTTTTCTTTAATGTATTTTTTCAATATTCTAACATGTTAGCGACTGTATTGTATTAGCAAAAGTAAAAACCCTCGTGGTTTTGTTGTGCCACAAAAAATTAATTTGTAGGCAGTGTTTTGTTTTGTTTTAATAATGAACGAAAAAAAACTCAGCGTCAGAAATATGTTGACTACAGTCTCAAAATGATCTTAAAACTAAGATATTAACAGCAAATCAAACTGTTTTATTGATTTAAAATGTATTATTGTAGGAACTAAAGGCGTTATCATAAATAAATAGTAATATCGTAAATCTTATCGGGCATTTTCTTCATCTAGATCGATTTTATGCTGACTGTACACTTACAGAGATCATGTATTGCCCAGCTTTATCTTCTTAAGCACAACTCAATTATTTAAACACCTATTCAGATGATGTAAGCCCTACGAATAAAATAAAATGATCTTAAAAGTGAAACATAAAATTGTTTACACTTTCAACGTCGACTTTCTTTTTAGCGAGTTCAGGTAAAGGTCGACGATTATGCAATGGTTTCTTATAATGGTTGTAAACACAAATAGGTAGTCACCATTGGTGTTTATAACCATTATTAGTAACCATTGCATGAATTTTTAAACGTACAGAGGGTAAAAGAAATAAGTATACCTACTCTTTTTTTTATTAAGGCTACGTCAATGTGACTTTACCTCGCCTAATGGTAAGCTGAAGGCAAAGTCTCAGGAAAGGGGTTACCGTTACAAACAAGTATAGTATAGGATCATGTGTTATTAGTTAGTTCATGTTAATAATGTTGGCACTCATCTTGACGGCCTCATTAGTTGCTTTTTCACGCTCCGTTTATAGTACCCGGGATGATAGGAAGAAGACAATACGTGAGTTGGCAAGAAATACCAGCCCCTCTAGACAAGTGGCAATTCGCTAGCTGACGTTTGGTGGAATAGAATGACGAATATATGGGATTTGACGTATATGACAGTCGTTAACGCATGTCAAACACGTAAATCCCAAACATTCGTCATTCTATTCCATCAAACGCCGGTTAGCGAATTGCCACTTGTCTAGAGGGGCTGGTCTTAATGGTACAACAAAGGAACATACAACGTTTTATGAATAGGTGTATACTTATCTCCTTTGCCGTAATAAGATAAGACACGCAATAAGGTAGATTATTGTATTCATTACTTAATAACAACAAATATGAGTACACATTATCAAACAAATTCAATTTATCAGACTGCATAATCTCAGTCATGTTTTAGGAATCATTATTTTGTAAGAAAAATGTACCCGAACCACTTATTTTATTGTCACTTTAAGATTATTGTCTAAAATCTACGTTGATTTTTAACCGACTTCAAAAAGTGGAAGCTTCTAATTTCGAAGGGTATTCTTTGATTGCGTATATTAAAAAATTTAGATCAATTTTCTTTGGTTATGTCACGACGTAACTCATTATAGAGTTCCTCAAATTCAAAATCGCTTAGAATTTTAATGACAGTAGTTTGAACTGACAATGAGACAAATATGCCCATTGTCCTGACTGTCACACGCGATTTAAGTTAAGCAAAAACTATTATCTTGGATAATGTTATTCTCGAAAATATTTTTACTGATGCTATAAATTTTCTCTTATGTATATTATAAAATTTGAATGTACAAAAAATAGAAACGGAGAATCTCGAGTCATTATCCCAAAGGCAATTAGGTATTTGCCTGTTGTTCAAAATATTAACGGAACTTATGAAATTAAGAATGATAAAAGAGTTTCATTGACATTTGCTTCGGTTCTTTTCATCCATTCAACCCATAATAGTAAATGATTGAACCATTAAATACTATGACGTCACAAATAAATTTTTCATACAATTTTCTTTATAAGTTACTCATCTTCAATGAAACTACTGTTTTGACGTTTAGTAAAAAGAATCTAATTTGACTAGTCAGTCAAATACCTATTATAATTACAATTTTCGAGGATAATCATCAACCATAGCGTGTTCCTTCCTGACTCAGTTACAGTGCCAAAAGAAGTCATGGTTTAAAAAAATCTAACTGATGACACTTGGTGGAACTTGCTACACATCTTCAATGAAAACACTTGTACTACGAGTATTCCACATTATTTATTGAATTCCTGACCGGTTTCGCCTTACGGCATTATCAAAGGTTGACATGTTGTTTGGGTATCAGATGTCAATTAGAGACAACTATATATGTATCAACCTTTGATAATGCCGTAAGGCGAAACCGCTCAGGAATTTAATAAATAATGTGGAATAGAACAAGTGTTTTCATTGAGTCACCCAATATTTTACCTACACACATTTACCGATACCAAGTAACCACAGAAAGTTCCGTTCCGTTCCGAGTTCATTTTCTACACTTTATATCTATAGGTACTATAAAGTATACTGATGTATACATTTTAGTACAATAAGGAGAAGAATTAGTACCATTGTACGTCACAACTTATAGAGCATTCCAGTGGCCAAGCTGCAGTGTACACTTCCCAACCCGTTCACAGTGAGATCAACTAATACAAGTTTATTACACTAATTATAGAAATGAAAAAAGCATGAAGCTACAGCTCTTTTAAGTAATCATCTGCATGTCCCTGTCACAATTATTGCATTACAACAAGTAATTTTCCTCGATATATTCCTGTCAAACGCCACTGTTGAGGTAGCTAAATTAGACAAACTTAGTCTTAATAATATATTAAGTAACACAACCACACTTGGAAACATCGACGAAACTAGTTAAGGTTTCGAAATTTTCGTAAACACTATAGTTTACGTAATAAATGAGTTTAATAGAACAATGGCATAGCATTCAGGTAACTTTTAGCGCGTGCGTGAAAGTTTAGCACAATGAATTGCTATAACACATTTAGACGCAATAACAATACAATTGGGTATTTGGCTAAACGTCATAACGATACTTTGAATAAAAGGGACTTTTTTATGTTACACTTCCGTGATATACCAATAATTACAATCTATTCCGATCCAGTACCATTTTACAATACCACGTGGTATTTCTTTTTTATCACATTTACATTTTGTTGAGAACAAATATACCATTTTTGAATAGATTCAATTAATAATAATATATAATCCGAACGAATACGAACTTACTGCCAGCAAAAATTGATATCGTATACTAACCAAGTCAGTTTTAAGATGGGTTACCTTTCTTATCTAATATTTAGGGATTAAGCAATATTCGCCAAGCTAGTCTTAAGGTGCATGAGTGACTATTCTTAACTAAGGTGGTAGACAAGCACACAGCCCAGCTGATGGAAAGTGGTTACCGTGGCCTATGGATATGTGCAACACCAGGGGCGTCACACTCGCGCTGCCGACCCTGTTAGAACAGAGAGTTTCTGTGCCGTCAATTTAGAAAATAAAGCAGAACAAGCCTTAGCTCTTCCCACTGAAAGCACAAGAACTCTTCAGGGAGTATAGCCATAATTTGTGGGCATAATTCTACAGTGCCAATTTTTAAAATGAAAACTTCTTCAGCGGCGTTGGATGGGTATAAATTGTTAAACTCGCGCGTCAGGATCACTTGACCTTTGAACCGTAACCGACAACTGACGTCATACAACATTAGCAGACTGTTTATTTTGCAAAATACATTAAGAAGCTCCGCAGCTTAGCGGTGAGCGTGTAAGTACTTATGGTTTCAGATAGTACCGGGTTCAAACCTGGGCTTCTGATACTTTTTGTGATTATTTTTCTTTTTGTAATTTATTACTTTTTGTGATTATTTTTTCTGTTTGTAATTTATTTCTGTTTATAATTTATTAATTTCTTCTGACAGAAAATTAGCAGAAAATTAGTGATAGGTTCTATGATTGGCGCTATATTATAGGTATGGTATGGTATGTTCTTTTTATCTTTTTCTCCGTATATATCGAAGAAAGAAAGAAAGAAAAAGTTTTCACTTCTGCCGGCACTCCCGGAGTGCAACCCGTGTTTTTTTTTACACATTGATTGATATGACATTGTCACTTCACAATGTCATAATTATTGCGGTAACAGCCCGGTAGACGGTAAGGTGCTATGGCCCCAGTATTATGAAATAAGCGATTCTGACGTTAAATTTATTAATGGTAAATAATTTACAAAAATGCAATTTTTTATGAAATCAAATGTAACTATTGCAAAATTCCTTCAAAAACGAATGTATCTAGACGGCATCATTACCTCATTGAATGGAAAAGTCCTCTCCTTACAAACTAAACCGTCGTAAATGTTATGCAGAGATACATTCACCCATGTAAGTCGCCAACTATGATATTTGGTTTAATCAATTCTGATCAGCCCCTCTAGACAAGTAGCAATTCGTTGCCCGGCGTTCGGTAGAAAAGAATGATGAATGTATGGAATTTGCCGTATATGACAGTCGTTAACGCATGTCACAAGCTTCAAATGCCATACATTAGTCATTCTATTCCAACAAACGCCGGCTAGCGAATTTCCACTTGTCTAGAAAGGCAGATGAGTACATAATATTTAATTCCTTGTAAACCGATTCAATTTTTGAAGTGAAAACTTCTTTAGCGGCGTTGGATGGGTAAAAAGTGTTAAACTCGCGTCAGGATCACTTGCCCTTTGAACCGTAACCGACGACTGACGTCATACAACATTAGCTACAGACAGTCTATTTTGCAAAATACGATAAATAGCTTCGTAGTTTAGCTATTAGCGCTTCGACTGTAAGTTCTTATGGTTTCAGATAGCACCGGGTACAAACCTGGCCTTCTGACACTTTTTGTGATTTTTTTCTTTTTGTAATTTATTACTTTTAGTGATTATTTTTTCTTTTTGTAATTTTATACTTTTTGTGATTTTTTTTCTTTTTGTAATTTATGTATTTCTTCTGAGTGAACATTAATGATAGGTTTTATGATTGACGCTATATTATAGGTTTGGTATGGTATGGTATGTTCTTTTTATCTTTTTCTATGTATACAGGGTGTATTTTTGAAACGGGGCAGTAAGGGCAAGTACCTTAACCGTTGCAGTTACAGCAAAACGTTCTTAGAAGACCTTCCCTAACTTTTTGACATATTTTGAACTGTATTCACAGATTTTGTAAAAAACTTAGTTGGCAAAAAAAAAATGCAAAAAGTCCAAAATTTTTTTTTTATGCCATCATCAAAAAACTCTATGAGACCATTTTAGCTTTCAGTACTAGGAAAGACAGAAATCGCCAAAAACGTTTCCCATACATTTCGGCAACAGAAACAAATTTCTACGATGGTCTAACTTTTTGTTATGGCCAGGAAGTGGGTAGAATTGACTGTAATAGTAGATTAGTAGCCAAGGGCTGTAAGGCATCAATTGCAGCCCGAGATATTTATAGTTCGAGGGTGCAATTTATGCTTACACCCGAGCTAACTACTCTGCTTTACATCTCGATTGTGAGGTAAGTAGAAAAACCAGCATTACAAGAATAAAATATTTTATTAGTTAAAATTTATAGTGAAATGAGAACAATTTTCAAATTTTAGGGACAGGTGTTTTTTTGGGGATGTTCAATTCAATTCTTGTTGAATGGCTTCTGTGTGTTGCCACAACTTGCCAATTTCAGGGTGTTGTGAAAAATTATTCGGTATTATGAGATTGTTGTCTTGGGTATGTTAATAATAAAAGTTTTCTATTCCCGCCTTTTTTCATCTCTTTTTTTAATTATTTTTTTCAAGAACGTAATTGAGCTTCGCCGTTCGATATTTAAAATTCATGCCTATTTAACTCATACGAAGACAAGGCTGAATAGCGAAGCGACCTCTTTTGTCATTAGGCTGAATGCATGATGTCTATTGCCAGTATGACGGTTAGATGTACGCGAACTTTTTGTAAGAGTAAAGTGTTTTTTTTTTTAATTACTTACCGCCCTAGGGCTTTTATAGCTACATTATTACCCTAGAGCGCTAATTGGTCACTTACTAGCCCTATTTGGGGGTCATAAGGACCTACTTACCGAACATGAGAGATGTAAAGTAAATAAAAAGAATTTTTACCCTCAAATTTCGAATTTGATTCGAAAATCTGTGTGTTATTCTTAGTTTCAGCTGAGAAACTTCGTATGAGTTATTAATTAAGGATTCTCGCAAAAATGTCTTCTAATCGTGAAAAAATTGACTTATTAGAAGTGTATTTTGTCAATAATCGAAATGCGGGAGCTGCATTAGTGTGGTACCGCAATAAGTATCCGTTGCGGCATGTGCCAACAAGAAAGGTTATTACAAATCTTTTGAAAAACCTGGAATGGCAGGGTTCTTTCAAAAGAAAGCGGCAGCCTCGTGTGGACATGGACACGGAGACTGCGGTTCTAACTTATGTCGAAGCATATCCAGAGGTATCGTCCAGGCAAGTCGCCCTTGAAGTAGGTGTATCCCACTCCCTTGTGATAAAGATATGGAAGAAATACGGTTACAAGTGCTATCGATATGGGCGCATAGTTCAAGTGTTACATCCGGTTGATGATGTTCGAAGGCTTACTTTTTGCAGATGGCTAAGAGGAAAAATAAGCAGAGATCATGAATTTTTAAATTACATACTGTGGTCAGACGAAACGAATTTTTCCAATAACGGTATGTACAACAGAAAAAATCACCACTATTGGTCCAAAGAAAATCCACTAAGAGTTACGGCAAGTCATAATCAGGTTCGCTTCTCATTCAACTGTTGGTGTGGTATAATGTCCAATCGAGTCATAATGGTGGAATTTTATAAAGGGAAACTGAATTCTGCCATGTATAATGAAGTCATTTTACACCATCTTGAAAACGAGATGGACGAATGGCCCCTGTCGGAATTGCGAAAAGTTCATTTTCAACAAGATGGTGCTCCGCCACATAACAGTCACCTTTCACGTTCCAATTTGAGCCGCCTATTCGGTACACAGTGGATAGGTACACATGGTCTAACACAGTGGCCACCTCGTAGCCCCGATCTAAGACCACTTGATTTTTTTTTATGGTGCTTCGTGAAAAACGAGGTGTATAAGACGACGTACGCCAGTGTTCAAGAGCTCAAGGATGCATTAATGACCATTTTACGTAATATTCATCCCAGAATATTATTAGCCGCCATTCGTTCAGTGCAAAAAAGGATAGACTTATGTATTCGTGAAAATGGAAATCATTTTGAGCAATTTATTTCATAAACCAATTTCTTAAATGTTTAAATGATTTTTTTTATTTAAAAAAGTTCAAAATTTTACCTGACCTATGAGTTTCGAGTTGATTTATCATATTTCCGTACGAAATGTATGGGAAAGGTCTTTGGCGATTTCTATCTTTTCTAGTACTGAAAGCTAAAATGGTCCCATAGAGTTTTTTGATCCCCACATGAAATAGAATCGATTAGCATAAAAAAAAATTTAAAACTTTTTGCATTTTTTTGGCTAACTGTAAGTTTTTTACAAAATCTGTGAATGCAGTTCAAAATGTCCCAAAAATTCAGGGAAGGTCTTTTAAGAACGTTTTGCTGTAACTGCAACGGTTAAGGTACTTGCCCTTACTGCCCCGTTTCAAAAATACACCCTGTATAATGAAGAAAGAAAGAAAGAAAAAGTTTTCACTTCTGCCGGCACTCCCAGAGTGCAACCCGTCTTTTTTATATTTTAATCGATAATATGGATAATATAGTTTCTATGAAATGTTGTAAAGACTAGTATTCAGAAATTGTTATTTTTTATTGAAGTAGAAGCAATATTTAGCATTAAAAATTGTGAAAAAGTTACTTATATAAAGGACAAATACAGACTAGTCATGCAGAACACATACTCTCTATCGCATTAAAAATAAAATTCTGTTTTCTAAATACTCCTCATAAAGGAGACGCTCGTTGACCCAGTTTAAACTTCTCTTGAATTTTTGTTTTAGTTTCAAGAATTTTGAGTTTCGAAAGCAAAAATACAGTTTCAGTAACGTATTTTAAATTTCCGAAATCAACTAAAGTGTTTTTGTTGTTTTCTATTAATTGTTCTCACTTAACGATCTCCGCTTGATGAGATAATATATTTAAGCCTCCGTGGCGTAGCGGTAGTAAACGTGGCCGCTGCGCAGGAGGCGTGGGTTTGATCTCCGCTTAGTGCAAATATTTGTAGGCATGAATATGGGTATTTGCATTGGTGTGGTCGTGCCTCGGAGAGCACGTTAAGCCATCGGTCCCGGTTGTCATACAAACATCTATGGCAGTCGTTACGGGTAGTTGGAGCCCTCAAAAGGAAATCCAAAGGCGATGCTTTGATATCGCCTTTGGATTGTGGAGGTTAGGTGGCAGTCGCTTCACAGAAAATATCGAAGTTTAGCCAAATCCGCAGTTAGACTGGTAAAAAGCGGACCCCAGACTCCAAGTTGAAAAGTTTCGGATGCGACTGGGATAACGCTAGGATGAAGAAGAAGACATTTAAATAATCTAAGCACATAGAGATGACAGTAGTACTATAATTTTATAAAAGACAGAAGCTTTAGGAATAGACGACTAAGACGTACCTATAAGCACTTACCTACTGAAGCTAATACACCTGCCACTGCTAGCTACCCTGATACATACCCCTAATTAATTTGTAATAAATTGACGGTGCAATGTAATGTATAATCGTAAGTGAAAATGCATAAAATAATCTTTTAAATCTCATATATATACATTATATTTTACCTTGCTTGTTCTTAACGATCAGCATGAAAACATGAATGAATAACGAAAAGAAAACATGAAATTAAAGCATGAAAACTGAAAGGCCCTACAATGCATTTAAAGTATTTGTATCGAGGAGCAAGCTGGATGCATTTTTGGATGATAGGCTATGGCCGGAAGGTATTCGTTTCGGAAAATACATCTTTTTCAAAAAGACTAACGAAACTGAATCTGCTATAAACAAAAAAACACCGGTAAACAATGACTAACGTTACACTAGCCAGTTTCAATTGTAAAGGTGTGCATAGATCGATAGATAGCGTGAGAAATTTATATAAAAAGGCGGATATTGTGGCACTGCAGGAGACCTGGATCTGGCCACACGACCTAGCATTTTTGGGGAATCTGGATGATGGTTTTGCCTACACTGGAAAGTCAGCTATTGATACCTCTATTAAGCTGATAGCAGGAAGACCGAATGGCGGAGTGGCACTGTTATGGAGAAATACTATTTTCATCGGTGTCTGTTGTGAAGTGCAAAAGTGATCGTCTAGTAGCAATAAATGTGGAATATGAGATTCGATCCATTTTAGTGTTCTCTGTCTACGCTCCTTTTGACGATGGCAAGAGTGACAGCTTAGTTGCATATACAGTGCTCATACGGAGGCTCGATTGCATTATAAAAATTGGCTAATGCATGGTGCACCTGCCTGTGGCGCAGTATTTGAGGCAATGAGTAAGTCTAGAAAAATGTTTAAGTCTAAATTAAAATCTGTTCAAAATAATCAGCAACAAATTAAATTAGATATGTTGGCAGAAAGTCACTCTAAAAAACAGTTTGTAAAATTTTGGAAAGCCACTAATATATTGAATGTGAGGCCGAGCGTCCCTGTGAGTATAGCTCAAAGTGACCCAAAAGGTAAAGCTGATCTCTTTGTTCAGCATTTTAAGGTGGAGTCGCCTTTGAGGGCTGAACAGAGAGTGAGTAGCGTTCAAAGTGAAGTGGGGGGTGATGAGTCTATAAGGTTCACAGCTAAAGAAATTGCAACAGTAATTAATAAAACGACTAAAGGGAAATCACCGGGCCATGATGACCTGAGTGTTGAACACCTAAAACATGCAGGGCATCGGTTGCACAGAATACTTGCTACGCTGCTTAACCTGTGTCTTAGCCATCACTACCTACCACGCGACCTTATGTGTGACAAGACAGGGGATGCCTCCGACGTTTCCAACTACAGGCCAATTTCACTGGCCACAATAGTTGCCAAACTCTTGGACAGTTTTGCTTGATAAACAGCTGGCTGATCACATTGTACTCCATGATACTCAATTTAGTTTCAGACCAGGCTTGTCCACTGAGAGTGCCATTCTGTGCCTCAAGTAAACTGTTAAATATTATACTAGTAGAAAAACACCTGTATTTGCCTGTTTTCTGGACCTGTCAAAGGCATTTGACCTGGTATCCTATGAGGTACTGTGGAGTAAACTTCAGGCAGATACAACGGTGCCAGATGATGTAGTGTCTTTGTTCCGATACTGTTACAATAACCAGGAAAATAGCGTAAGGTGGACGGACGCCCGGTCTGACGTATATAAGCTGGAATGTGGTATGAGGCAGGGTGAACTGAGCTCGCCCCGTCTGTTCAACTTGTACATAAACAGATTGATCGGTGAACTCAGCAGCGCACGTGTCGGATGTCATATCGATGGAGTTGCAATGAATAATGTGAGCTATGCTGACGATATGGCGCTGCTGAGTCCATCGATTGGCGGTCTTAGGAAGCTGGTAGCCTTGTGTGAAGCGTACGCTGTTTCCCATGGGCTCAGGTACAATGTAAGGAAAAGCGAACTCCTTATGTTTAGGTCAGGTCCGTTAAAGCATACAGATGTTCCGGAGGTCTTGTTTGGCGGGGTTGGCTTGAACTGGGTACGGTCTTTCAAGTACTTGGGCCACTGGGACTCAGATGGGCTCAGCGATGACCTAGATGTTGAGAGGGAGCGTAGGTCGCTGGCTATCAGGTGTAACATGGTTGTTCGGAGGTTTGCACGTTGTACTAACACAGTCAAAGTGACTCTCTTTAAAGCCTTCTGTCAGTCCTTCTACACGTGCAGCCTGTGGTCGTGTTACACTCTGCGAGCATACAGCGACCTGCGCGTTCAGTATAATAACGCATTCAGGATGCTGTTGGGGCTATCGCGGAGGTGCAGTGCGTCAGGAATGTTCGCTGAGGCCCGCACAGACGACTTCTATGCAATTATGAGAAAGCGTTCGTCTTCTGCCTTGGCACGACTCCGCTGCAGCACCAACAGTCTCCTGAATGTGTTCAAGGAAAGGTGGGACTCCCCCTTGTTGCGGCACTGGATGACACCTCACACGTGTCACAGGTAGTGGAGTGTTGTTTGATGTTTATTATTTATAATTACTAACATTAGTTCTTAAGTTAAATTGTTACTAACACTGTGGATCAATGGTCTGAAAATAAATAAATTGTAATTTAATTTAATTTAATTCAACCGTAATAAAAGTAATTAATTCCCTTTTGCTTGCTCAAGCATTTCAAACTACCGAAATACCAACATTTATTTTTCTAAGAATTTAAACGTATCATAATAGCATTTACTTCACTCATGCATAAAACAAGATATTTCCATTTAATTTGATGATAATGAATAAAACGAAGGAAATATTCACATTGTCGTCAAACGTCACTTATTGTTGAAAACGTTTAAATTATCATTACCACATTTGCACAAAAACTAACGTTACAAAAAATTCAACAAGTCGTTGACAGCGTCAAGATGAAACATTATTTTTTTGTGTGTCGTTTCCAATATTGATTTTGTACACCGAAATTATATAGTTAGTTAGCCAATTTAAAACACGTTCACAAAGCTGAAGCTGAAAATGAATTATGATATTTCACTTACAGTGAAATGTAGCCTGTTCAGACTGCTATTAAATGCAAAGGGGATATTAATTTCCAGAAAAGATAAACCTTTTTATGCTGGGAATCTCGTTCATGGCTCTCTACACTTCATTCGACCGCACCCTCTCATGTAGACGAACGAGGGGCTTGTTGTTGCAGGGGTAAATGGTTACACGCATATTTACCGCGATTTAGAACTCTATAGTATATTTCCATTACGATAGGAAAAATTAAATCAGTGCAAGCGGGATTCAAACCTGCGATCTTTCCCTTGCAGGGTGAATCGATTTGAAAAGTTAAAATACTAAATGCTTTAAAATTTCATTTAATTGTTTGGGCGGAGTAATCAAAAATCCATGTTTAAAATAATTGTAACATCATTCATTGGCCCCGATAGTTCGAACGATCGATGAGATAACCCCCACTGTCGCCCCAATTTTTCCTATATATCCGATATAGGAAAATTTGGATGGATTTAGGTATGGTTCGGTGGTCAGAGATTCCCCTGTTGAGGGAAAGATTGCGGGTTCGAATCCCGCCTGAACTAATTAATTTTTTCTATCTTAATCGATTTAAATAGTTAGCTTACTAAATGCTATAAAATATCAATTTCCATATAATATGAGGCATTGCGTAAAAATGACTAGTGACCCAATGAGCCATTTGTTATCATATTGTATCTATATGCTTCAATTTCAGTTTCGTACGAAACGAAATATTTTACGAAAGCTTTGATTTTATACAGACACTGACAAGTTAATACTGCTCGTGTTTCCTTAATATAGCTCCTTTTAATTTGCAATATTGTTGTTTTCTGCCAGTGATATCTATTGACGGTGATTTCAATATGTGTAAAAGAAACGTGTATTTATTATTATTATATACTAGTTGACCCGACTCGGCTTTTCCCGTGGCATACCTACTTCAACCCCGTTGCCTAAGCCATTATGCGTTACTCAATTGTTTTGCCTTCCCGGAACCTCTAAACTAACACTTGAACTTTATGATATCCATACTAATATTATAAATGCGAAAGTAACTCTGTCTGTCTGTCTGTCTGTTACGCTTTCACGCCTAAACCACTAAACCGATCTTAATAAAATTTGGTCCAGAGGTAGATTAGAGCTTGGAAACGGACATAGGCTACCTTTTATCGCGAAAAGGGAGTAGAAGGTGGGGGGGGGGGGACTAGGGCCTTGGGATGAAAGCTTGTCATTTTTGAAGATTTCCTGATGAAATTTGGTACAGAGATAGTTTAGAACTTGGGAACGGACATAGGCTACCTTTTATCGCGAATAGGGGGGTAGAAGGGGGGGACTAGGGCCTTGGGATGAATGTTTGTTATTTTTGAAGATTTCCTGATGAAATTTGGTACACAGATAGTTTAGATAGGCTACCTTTTGTCGCGAAAGACGAGGTTAAAGGGGGGGGGGGGGGGTTATAGGGAATGAAAGTTTGCCAGTTTTGAAGATATTCTGATGATATATTTGGTACAGAGATGGATTTTAGCTTGGGAATGAACATAGGCTACCTATTGACGCGAAAATGGTGGTTTAGGGGGAGGGGGGGTGGAGTAATAAGGGATGAAAGTTTGACAGTTTTGAAGATATTCTGATGAAATTGGTATAGAGATGGATTAGAGCTTGGAAATGGTCATATATAGGCTACCCCTTATTGCGAAAAAAGGGATAGAAGGGGGAGGGGGAAGGGGAATAGGGCTATGGGATTAAAGTTTCTCATTTTTCAATGGCACAAAAAAGGGGGTCAATATGGCATAAATAGTAAGAATTTCTTTTAAGATGTCCTCATGGAATTTGGTACAAAGGTGAATTAGAGCTTCGGAACGGACAAAGTCGAGTAGCGAACCAAATATAGAAGCGAGTGGAGAGGCGAGTAGAGATTGTGATAGGGACGAGTGGATAGGCGTGTAAAGATCGAAAGTCGAGTAGAGTCGACTGCAGGGGCGAGTAGATATGCGACTAGAGAGCCAGTGGAGAGGCGAGTATAGAATCAAATAGAATGCAGTAAAGGGTTGAGTAGAGAGACGAATTGGGTGACGAGTGGAAAGATGAATGTAGTGGCGAGTAGAGATCAAATAGAGAGTTGAGTAGAGGTGCGAGTAGATAGGCAAGTGGGAAGAGTCAAGTAGAGAGGCGAAAAGAGAATCGAATGGATGGGCAAGTAGAGAGGCCAATGGAACGGCGAGTATAGAGGAGAGTACAAAGTCGTAGAGAGTCGAGTATAAATTCAAGTATAGAGGCGAGTAGAAAGTCGAGTAGAGAGTCGAATATAGAGGCGAGTAGAAAGTCGAGAACAGAGGTGAGTACATAATCGAGGACAAAGTTGAGTAGAGAGGCGTATTTAATGCTCAATTGCGTCGGACCAACACTAAGCGATAACCGACATTCACGCGGGCGGAGCCGCGGGCAATAGCTAGTGGTATTATAGTTCAAATAGACTTTTAAGTTTTATTACGAATCGTTTGCATGGGAGTATATAAAAATTTTGATTTAGACTTTTCAGACAATTTTTTATTTTTGAAGTGAAAACTTCTTTAGCGGCGTTGGATGGGTGTAAAATGTTAAGGAAGCGTCAGGATTAGTTGACCTTTGAACCGTAACCGACGACTGACGTCATACAAGATTAGGTACAGACTATGTATTTTGCAACTTACAATAGATATCGTCGTAGCTTAAACGGTAAGCACGTCGACTGTAAGTCCTTATAGTTTCCGATAGTATCGGGTTCAAACCACCTGGCCTTCAGGGATTTTTTGTGATTGTTTTTTCTTATTATAATCTATTACTTTTGGTGATTATTTTTTCTTTTTGTAATTTATTACTTTTTATGATAATTTTTTCTTTTTGTAATTTATTATTTTTTGTGATTATTTTTTCTTTTTATTATTTATTAATTTCTCTGACAGAAAATTAGCAGAAAATAAGTGATAGGTTCTATGATTAGCGGTATATTATAGGTATGGTATGGTATGTTCTTTTTTATCTTTATCTATGTATATAACGAAGAAAGAAAAAAAGAAAATGTTTTCACTTCTGCCGGCACTCCCAGAGTGCAACCCGTCTTTTTTTTCTCTGCGTAACAACCATCCTCGTACTGCAAGGAATATTCTAAAAAAGAATAAGCGAAATCGGTTCAGCTGTTCTTGGCATTTGCGCTTAGCAACACATTCAGCGATTCATTTTTATATTATAGAGAAGCTGTTGCCCGCGGCTCCGCCAACGTGGATGTCGGTTTTCGCGGATCGGGGTATGAAAAATAGATAGTAGCCGATTATAAGACCTACCCGATATGCACACAAAATTTCACGAAAATAGCTCGAGTAGTTTCGGAGGAGTATAGAAACGAACATTTTATATATTAGAAATTCCTCTACGCTCGCTATTAAATTCATACAAATAATCCTCACAGTATACATCTGTATATAACATAAAACATTTACCGTTGGTAATTTTATTCATTGAGGAAAATTTAAAAAAAATTCTCACCGTCATTCTATTATACTAATAGCTATTCTGAGAGGTTAGTGACCTAGCTTATAGACCAGACATTTAGTATTTCGGAGAGTAACTGTCGTACAGATTTATACCTTGAGACATATATATCTTGGGCCTAAAATGTGCTCTAAACGCACAATACACGTTTCTGGCGCGTCCTATGAGTGCTTGTGTGCGAGCTCAAATTTACCAAGCATATATTATTACAAAACAATCCGTACGCGCTAGGGCCTCGATCTAGGTCCAAGATATGTGTCATGAGGTTTAATATGACGCACTTTTATACAAATAGGTCATAAAATAAAAGAAAAACTCAAATTACAAGAAGACGCACTTTTATACAAATAGGTCATAAAATAAAAGAAAAACTCAAATTACAAGAAGACGCACTTTTATACAAATAGGTAACAAAATTATTAAACTCAATTAGGTTTTGCGCCCCATTCCAAATTCAAAATTTATTTCCAACTAACCCTCGAATAATGACACAGCTTTTGTTTTCAAACAGCTTGTCTAGTAGACCTCATAAACGTCGTCGATGACAGTACTGACGTCATTGAGGATTCGAGTAAAACCAAACCCGCGATGATCAATTAGTTATGTTTTTCCCTTTGTGACAGGAATTTGATTGAATTGGAAAACCCCGCGCTTCGTAGAAACAACATGATGATTATTAAACTTGCTTTTGCCATCTATCTCTCTCTAATAGTTATATCCTCATCATAATCATCTTAGAGTTCCTCCCAGTTGCATCCGGAAGGTGGGGTCCGCTTTATCAGTCTAACTGCGAATTTGGCTTAACTTCAATATTGACTATGAAGAGACTGCTACTTAGGACACACTAAAAAATTTGCGTAACATAAAAAACAACACGTTATAACGAAAATATTATATTTATTGCTCTTCAAAATACTTTCTGTGTATGCATCTACGCTGCACAGGCACCGAAGGGGGCCGCGCGGTCGCGGGCAGCTTGAACGGGCGGCCGCTTCCGGCGCCTGTGCAACGTAGATGCATAGACACTCTCCTTTGCATTTAAAATTTTTTTCTTGCGATCGATCCATTTTTTAAACAGGGTACCACAGATCTGAAGTCATGTTTTCTACGTGCTTGTGAACGCTATCACTGCCTCTTCGGAGTTGGTAAAAGTGAAACCTTTCATCAAATCTTTGATTTTGGGGAAAATACGGCAATCACAGTGTTGGCCGTGTGTGAAGAAGCGTTGTCATGATGTAGGTGAACGCGGCTTCTTGATTTTCTTTCGCGAACTTTTTCTAACACCCTAGGTCAACAAATGGTAGACTACTACTCGGCATTTACACTCTTTTGATCTTCAAGTGGTATTGTGCAGATGGGACCCGTAGCTGAGAATAAAAACGCGATCATTTTTTCCCAACTTTCTTTCTTTCAAACATCCATTAACTACTTAGATAGCTGTTTTTTCAGGTTCATAACAATAAATGTACGTTCCGTCTCCTGTAACATTGTCATAAACAGCATTACAATATTCGTGGTCGTACTTCAGTTGCATCTGCAGCACCATTCAACGCGAGCCTGCTTCTGCTCCGCTGCCAGTTCATGAGGGATCCAACGATAACAATGTTTCCGAACATTCAATTCCTCGTGTAAATTCAAATCCTGAATAGTCGTCGAATTGTCGCTAATCCACGGGTTTTCTTCAATTAGCCGCTTAACAGTAGCCACATTGCCGCCCTTCACGAAATTCGTCATGTAAAGAAACCCGACCGATCTCAAATTCAGCAAACCATCGCCTAATGGTGCTCAAACAAGATGCTTCTACATCAAAACCATTTTGAAGATGAGCGACACAGTCTGGGGAGAGAGAGAAGTTTTAAAATCATAAAAAGTCATCGCTCTGAAATCTTTTTACCCGACTGTATGTATGTATGTATTGTAATAGTAAAAATTTATAAATATTATATGGGTGTGTTCGTATGGTAACAGGATAACAAAATGTAATAATCTAATCTAAAAATACAAGAAAATATATTACCAAGACAATTCGGGAGCCTTGGAGAGTCACTATGTCTAAGATTTTTACTTTTAATCTTCTGGAGGTGAGCTTAGAACACTAGGTTCAAGGTATTATTTATACGCTCCAGTGTGCTAAAGCATATTGTTTACTATAAAATTAATATTAACGTTAAGATTTCACTAAATCTTTAGAAAATAAACATTACATTTTAAAGTCACAATGGTGATACCATTGCATTTTTTTATGAATATAAAACATTAAAATAGTTAAACTTACAGGTTACAGGTACAGGTAGGTAGCATCCCTCGGCGCGTACGTAAAGGTTCACACAAGCGAAGCTAAATCTCGAAGCTCAAAAATCCATATAAATATTCATGCTTAGCACATTCATGTGGCACAACATCAAGAAGTTCCATCCGAAGATAAGGGATGAAAATGTTAAGGCTTCAAAAGCATAAGTAAAAGAATAAGATTAAGATATAGGTTTAAGGAAAGCGGTTCCAAGACGTAACCTGTAACAAAATCATGTCATTAGAATAAACCCTAACAACTCCACGAGGTCCTAAATTTATTGAAATATGTGCGACTTAATAAGCTGATATAGAATCAGTGATTGGTGAATCATTGTATTTTGGTAAGAAACTGCTGAAACAACAAGATTAAGATGATTATTTTTCCAATAGGAAATGTGATGGTCACCCTTAGAAAATCTCACAAGAAAATGTAAACTCACCAAAAATATGGTGTAATCCTGGGTTACAGTCATAATGAAGACACAATTTAATGTCTCTCAAAGAAAAATCATCTCATTTTTAAGAGATTTTTGGAAAATAAATTTAAGACGATAAAATATCGACTATTCTGTTAAGATCGTCGGAAGAAAGATGACAAGTTTTCATAAACATCAGAGTGTCATTCCCTTCCGTTCAGAAACTTGAAAAAGAAAATTTCGTCTAAAAACGAGGAAAACTACCGATGTAACTAGGCTCGTAAACGCGACGTTACAGTATTCATATATTCATAGTCTTTATTACCTCATATGACAAATAATTTCCCGCCACTTTTTTATTACTAAGAAGGTTGCAACGTTTCAAAAATTATATCATTCGAAATTCAAATCTAGTTCCGATTAGCTAGAAGTGCAAAACTTTTAGTGTACCCCATGTATCTGTCTTTCACAGCAGCTGTTAGATTTTTTAAGGCTCCAACTTCCCGTAACGACTACCATAAATGTTCGTAGGGCCACCGGGATGGATGGCTTAACGTGCTCCACGAGGTACGGCCAATGCAAATACCTATATTCATGGATACAAATTTTGCACTCCTGTATAGCGACCGCGTTCACTACCGCCATGCCATAGATGATTCTATTAATGTCTAATAGAACGTTATCTATAGGTCCAGTCACAGAATAGATAATAGTACTAGGTCCAGTTCAGCAAAGTTCAATATTAGTCACAGTGCAAAGTGAATTTTAAAAAATATCTCCAATTTTGAAATGAATTGTACACTCAAAAGTAGATCAAACTAAAAGCAGACTAATAGCGATAATTCGGTTTAATAGCAAATTATATCAATCATACTAATGATCTCACGCATTAAATCGAATTAGTACGATTGGATAAGGAGCTTAGTGGATAAGGAGTCGGCCTTACGATCGCGAGGTCCCGGGTTCGAATCCTGGCCATTACACTACCGACGTGAACCCACTCCTAGCACAAGCAATTTAGCTTAGTTGGAGGGGTTAGAGGGAATATTAGTAATTTCGATAATTTCGGTTGCTAATATTCTTTTTAAAAAAAAAAAAAAAAAAAAAAAAAAACTACTTACTACTAATATTTATTAACAATGATATTAGTAGTGATGATATGTTATTATGTTTTGTACGTGACTCTTGATATTCAAATAATAAAATATTTTAATTCACCTACGAGTACTATGACGAACTTTATTAGTTCTGAAATTCTATATCTATATCTGTCATGTTGTTTCAACGAATAAAACCATTATTAAAATGTAAAAAATGTAAACGAAAAGTGAAGTGAATAATGTAACTTATCTAAACACGATTTCAGTTTCGCACGGGTGCATATTTATGATGAAATAAACACGACTGAAAAATGAATTATACATATACACCTTCCATGTGACCGACTGAACAGCGAAAACCGTGTCAAAATAGGTTGTGTGATTGAAAAAATTTACGAAGAAATAGGCACGTGTAAAAGTGACTTTATATTGTGCTATGTGACCATGGTGAATAGGTAGGTATAAAGAATTAATAGCGTTTCTTAATCAAACTTTTTATTAGACTGTGTAGTACTTCCATACAACCCAGGAAAAAATGCTCGCTTGACGGTTATCGTCTCCTGTTACGTGCAACTGAAATTGTTGTCGAAATTTGGGTGTTAAGGTACCTACCTACCTCTTCGGGTAATTACAGGTGTGACTATATGTTGTAGAACTATTAAATTATCCATCAACATCTGATCGCCAATTCCATTTCCATCAACAGTTTGAACTTGGAACGCGGAGAATGGGCACTAACTTCTCCTTGCCTCATGGATTGATTCATTCTAGCTTTTGACCCAGCCTGTGCCAGAATAGTCCTTCATTTGGCTGGAGTACTAGGTCACTGGTTAGGTTAGCTTGGATCTTCAAAATCTTGACGAGGATACATCCTGATAGTTATAAAGTTCATCTCTATCAAAATAATATTTATGCTCTTGTTAATGAAATAATCGTCACATACGTTTTCCTTATACCACCTAATACGATCCGACTTATATATTTTCCTTGTATTAAGGGCGTCACACACGGCGATGATACTATAATATTTTATCTTTTAGATACCTGTATATACTAAATGCGTAGCTTTAGGTACTAAATTTGTAGTAAAAATAACGTCGCTGTAAACACAGAATAAATTAAATTGAATAAACAAAATTCATGCTGACATAAGTTTGCAATTTTCCGAAACAAATATTATCTATTATATGAGGAGAAAGCAGCTAGAATATTTTATTTCACAAGTTCAAGCTAAATAAGAAATGATAAAACGTTCGCTACAGACATCTTCAGTCTCTTATATTAAAAAAAGTTTTTGTAATATTAAAGTAAAGTAGCTAGTTTAAGTCCTGACCTGAATATTTGGAACTTTTTCAATCTAGATAATAGATAGAGTCTTATACATTTTCCCAGTATTAAGGTCGTCACATACGGCGAAGATACTATAATATTTTATCTTAAGATACCTGGATATAAAATATTATAGTATTTACACCGTGTGCGATGCGCTTTAGGTACTAAATGCGTAGTAAAAATAACGTCGGAGTAAATACAGAATAAATTAAATTAAATAAAGAAAATTCATGTTGATTTAGGTTTGCAATTTGCCGAAACAAGAATTATTTAATGAGCAGAAAGCAGCTAGAACATATTATTTCACAAGTTCGAGCAAATGACAAAACGTTCGAAACAGACATCTTCAGTCGCTTATATTAAAAAAATATTTTCGTAATATTAAAGTAAAGTCGCTAATTTAAGTCCTGACCTGGATATTTGCACGGATATTTGAAACCTTTTCAATCTAGACAATAGATAATAGAAAAAATTTGCAGACTAATTGCTTCAGACTTTCATTAAATTTTTGTGTGAGTTGAGATCTCAGAAAAACATTGGCGCTACTTTTTTTTATTCAATTAAGTAGACATACAGACTACATGTATACACATATAAATGCAACATAAACTCATTAGAGTTTTACAGTGCATTAGTGCTTACATGAACTTGTGAAATCCAGAACACGATTGGATAAAGGTTTTTTTTCAATTTTTTGTGACCTATATAACTATTATTAGGAAGATAAGATATTTTTTGAATAAACATCTATCAATAACAAAAAAATGCACACACGGTAAAATAAGCACTCTTTGAAATCAATTTTTAAGCATTTTTCAGGCTTAATATTCAAATCGATTTAAATTGAAGAAATCCGATATTTAGCAAAAATGTTGGTAGATGCTCCACGTCGTCTCAAAGACGGATATAAAAGAAGACATTTGGATTGGTTAGGACTAGCTCTGGTAGCTTAGTGGTCAAAGCATTGCCCCTGTAAGGCAGAGATCGCGGGTTCAAACCCCGCCTAGACTGATTCAATTTTTTCTATTTAAATCGATTAGCTTGTTTGTTTTTTGTTAATTTTTTGTTAAATTTCCCCCACGCCCCGTCCTACTTAAAATAACATCTCCACCTTCTCGGTTCGAACCATACTAAAAATCTACGCTCCTCTAACAATCTTCTTCTTCACTGTCCCACTCACACTTCAAGCCTTGTCCACTCTTCCATCTCTATACAATTCATTCTCCTTTGGAATGCGCTCTACTTTCAAAAACAGAGTACGCTTAATTTATAAAGAACCATAGGCAAAATAATACTTATTCATAAGCTTTTTCCACATGTATGTATGTCGATATATGGTATAAGTAATTATGTAATATTTATGTATAGGATATAGGTCTATATATGTATATAAATATTTGTGTACGTTATATATTATATGTATTATCGTTACTAACTTATTTAAGTATACTTATTCATATTTATTGTTTGTATACCGTACTAGATTAACACTTCAAGCACCTACGTCGACAAATCTCTGCATCACCCTAAGGTTGACTGGTAGAAAATGCCCACGGCATTAAGTCCGCCTTTGTAAATTTATTTTATATTTTATACATAGCTATTTTTATACATATATTACAGTTGCAATATCAATGATCTTTGAATTATTCACAGATGTGATAGTGTTGGCAAGGTTTATGGACATAATCTACACGAAATACAATAACTCGAAAGCAGAACGACAGATGGCTGATTACTTTTTGTTGTGTATGTAAGTGGTTGTTCTCGACGAATTGACAGTGTAAATTTGGATCCGCTAAGTGACTCTGTTGTCAAGGTCTAAAATGAAAGCCTTGAAGTTGTTAATTGCCAGGTCCAATTATGGTCAGGCCCACTAGAAAAAACAAATAAATCCTGTACCTGTTTTATATAAACAGTTTATCACGCTACATTTTTAAAACGCATGATTTCAATGCACGAGGATGAAATCCAGTATTAGTAAAGTTATTAAAAGTTCAGAATCACTCATATTCCGCTATATTTTCAATTTGATATTAACATTTAATTTTTTCTGAACTGAACCCCAAGAAAATAAGCCTTGGAAT
Source organism: Eilema caniola (assembly GCA_949126895.1). Classification (NCBI taxonomy): domain Eukaryota; kingdom Metazoa; phylum Arthropoda; class Insecta; order Lepidoptera; family Erebidae; genus Eilema; species Eilema caniola. The sequence continues at coordinate 3,725,344 of OX421469.1, read as the reverse complement.
TTACATAAGTAGTTGGATGCATATAAATTGAATCAATGCATCCATATTCAGTAATTTCAAAACCGTATGAAATAGACATACAATTTATAGCGGGTTTCATTTGGATTTCCCCAATCCTGACAACTTTGAGTGCAACCAGTCCTCACAGTGATAAAATAATACATTCAATAGTGTCACTGATCCCCATCAAAGCCTTTCAACAGTGAACTAAATATTGCGCGTCCACTGTAACTTGATCCACCACCCTTACTGCACCAATGAAAAGTTAGTCAGCATGTTCTGAATTGAAATGTCAAGGTATTCTTGTTACCGGTGGCAGTCGCTTGCGCAATTCGCACGCCGAAGTGTTTAGTTCTGCGATCACTGTCGTGCAAGTTAAACGTGTGGTAGTGACAAACTTTACGGTATTGTGTCGATAGTAATGCATGTGAAGGGATAAGTGAAGGGATTTTTACTCGTGCAGAATCTCAAAGGTACGTTTAAAACTGGTTGTGCAAATTTCAATTTAGATTTTGAATGCATGTTAATGTTATGGTCTAATTCAATTGATGTTTCAAATTAATTTTCTATACGAACTTATCAATAATAGTTTGGATTTCATTGAACAATCGTGCTTTGTTTACATTTGAGTGTTGAAGGAATTTCGTCGTTTGTTTATTTATGTTTTTCGGAGGGTATTTTCAATTTATTATGACGCCTATTTATTGTAAACGAATAATATTTCAAATCATTGAGCGCGTTTAGACAGTAAACAAAAATCGCTAGTCTAGCAATATTGGTATGCAATAAAGAGTATCTATCATTCTATCTTTATTGATGATATCGATAATATTGACAAAATATTGATATGTGAACTCGATTCATGCCTATATAATTAGAACACAATCTCCTTCTCTCATATGCTTTCTCCTTCGGATATAAATTCTCTTGGTTTTTACTGGAGTGACTGTTATTTGACTAATCAACTCGGAGAGTACAGCCAGGGTCTGGCCCACAGAAATATATTAGGATCGAATCGCCATACGCAGTTTTCACCTTCATGTCGTGCGTGGCGACTTTTTAAAGAGAGATAACAAATACCTTTATTTTTCAAATCTACATCTATAATTCACAATATTTTTAACGATTCTATTACAAACTAGTCTTAACAGTACGGAGTAAGCGTTTAAAAGATCCTGACACATAGGACACGCGCGTGACTAAAAACGCGTTTGCCGGTCACCTGGCCGTTCTATCCTAATATATTTCTGTGGTCTGTTCGATTAGTCAGACCCTAAAATCTTGGCGGGTCGCTTACATACATTTTATTTATAAATATACGTATAGGTTGTTACTTATCTTATCACCAAACTGATACTTGCAATAATTTATTACAGCTCAAAAGGATTTTAATGAAGCCTTTTAACTTGAAATGTTTTTGGCAATTAGGTAAATATAAATTATGTAAAAATTCCTTGTCAACAACCACGGAAAGGACAGAAATTCCTAGTGAGCTCTGGCTACACTACTCACCGTCAGGACGGCCATACGAGGTTATTATGACCGCTAATAATAAATCTTATTACTAAAACATCCTTGGGGCCCAAGCGGTTGTGTTCCTGGCGATGAGTAGGGTAGCCAGAGCTCACTGGAGAGTTTTTGTGCTGTCAATGGGAAGACCAGAGGCGCCTGGGCACGGGCTAAACAACGGATGAGGTTCTGGAGCAGGTTTTCCTTCCAAAATAGGGATGTCAGATGACACACGCTCCCGGAAAAGTCCACCCAATCAAATACAATAGGCGGACCTCAGGCTCCGTAGTAAAACCTAACCTAACCGCTTGTAGGATTTTTGGAACAGTATACTTCTTTTGTGCCTACCTCGTTATAGCTCTGCACCACCCTAGGTTGACTGGTAGAGAATGCCTACGGCATTAAGTCCGCCATTGTACGTTGTGCATGAAGTGAAATAAATAAATAAAAATAAAATAAATGTTTATGAATTTCATACATGATTTTCACTCAGGAACAAACATTTTAATAGCGTGCATCTTCGAAGGCTATATTTTGCAATTGAACTGCCGACAGTATTTTTATTTTATTTTGTCGACATAGGGCTATCGGTATAGTGGGAAATATCAATGCAATTTATAAGAAGGTTAAGTATCTTATAAACGGGGGATCGGACAAAATGACACACATTGGGAGAGGCCTATGTCCACCAGTGGACTGCCGTAGGATAATTAATTCATTGATTCATATTAATATTATAAATGGGTAAATGTGTGTGTCTGTTTGTACGTCTTTCACGTCTAAACCACTGAACCGATTCTAATAAAATTTGGTATAGGGCTTGATCAAACCTTGAGAAAGGACAAAGGCTATATTTGGTTGCGATAATCGACATCCACGCGGGCGGAACCGCGGGCAAAATCAATGAAACGTCAATAAAGTTAGTCGCTACGATAATATCGGCAGTTTACGCGAGTATCACACAATAATTATATTGCGATTTATTTATTATTAATTATACTGAGTACCATGTTACGGTTCCTTTTGAGTAGCTATAGTCTAACTATAACCCGTGACAATATCTGTGAACTAACAACAATTTATTTGAAAATCGATAACTACGTGATACTGTCGTAAGTTTATGCGAACATCCATTATTGAAATAAAACCATTTTTGAATGGATTCTTACGCTTATATATACCGAGACCTTGGATGTTGAAAAGTAGACGAAACGTCGGGAGCTAAATATAAATAATACCAAATAAATCGCGATAAAATCTTGAAAAAAGAGGTTTTATATAAATCAATAATGTAATTGTTATTTTTATTGCCATAACGATTTTGCGTGTCGAAGTATTTTAAATATTTTTTTAATACTAAGACGTTATCGTCATATCCCTGAATTAGTTAAGGTGATATTTTAAATAAATTTGTAGTTATGATATTTCAAAGTGATTTATGATAGAACATAAAAATAAAATTAAATAAATTACGAATCACTATTAATATTTTATTTAAATAAAGTTCACACCTGTTGACATGTTTACAATATAAAGAAATAATTGAGTTATTCAAATTTGATCACCACAGCCGATCCACTGGGTATCAAATTACATAACATTTCACTCATTCGTAGCTAAGTGGTTAAGAGTTCAGCCTTACTATCGAAAGGTCTCAGGTTCGAATACCGATGTGCACCGGCCCCTCCCCCCCCCCCTCCCCGTTTACGGTTTCGCAAGTAACAAGAAATTTTGTGATTAATCAGTTTGTATAATATACAAACAAATAACTAACTAAAATAACTTCATTTGAATAATAATATGATACAAAAAAAAAACACCTAACCTGAACTAATATCTTTTGACTTGATTACTGAATCTGTTATCATTACTCCTATTGTTATAACAGTATTATTAACGTTAATATTCGTCTGAAAACTCCTTAATTTTAATCAAATTCCAACCAATTAAAACAAGTTATTAAAATCTTTGTTAAGAAGCCTTATTTCAGAACAATAGGGCTTACTGACGTTGTGTCTTTTATAGTAGCAGCCGTCAACCCCGGTTGCCATAAGAACATCTATGGCATCTAATGTGTTGTGGAGGTAAGATGGAAATTCATTCACGAAATATCCAGCCAATCCCACAGTTAAACTGAAAAAAGCGGACCCAGGACCCCGAGATGAAAACTTCGGATGCGACTGGGATTTAGCGCTAGGATGAAGAAGAAGGGCCTAGGTACTGAAACTTAGAACCAAATATGAAATAGTAAATTATGTTTAATATTGGTGTTGACTGTATTTTATTGTGTAGTTTTCTTTTTTGTCTATGAGGTTTGTGCTATGCGTGTTTTTGTTCACAATGTTTTACATTCGCAGCGACTATAAGCGAAAACTTGTTATTGGCTTCCTATGGCCTAATCTAACGCTTTTCTTGTTTTTGTAGTTGTAAGTTTTAAATTAAAATTATTAATTAACTAGCTTTTGCCCGCGGCTCTGCCCGCGTGGATGTCGGTTATCGCAACCAAACATAACTTATGTCCTTTCTCAAGGTCTAATCTACACCTATACCAAATTTCATCAAGATCGGTTCAGTGGTTTAGGCGTGAAAGCGTAACATACAGACAGACAGGCAGACCGACAGTCAGACAGATAGACAGACAGACAGACAGACAAAGTTACTTTCGCATTTATAATATTAGTATGGATTAAAATAATATAGGGTATCTAGGTCCCACTCAGATCATCGAGATTCAAGCTAACTGCACCTTTAAGCCTGTACACCTACTTGGTGATTGACGAATCGGGCTGACTTTCGTTCATTAGTTCATTGAAAACGGACCTCGACTGAGTTGGGAAGAAGCTTTTTTTGTAAACAATTGAGGTGGCAGACAAACACGCGGCCCACCTGTGTAAGTGTGGTTACCGTGGCCTATGGACGTGTGCAACACCAAGGGAGTCACACCCGTGCTGCCGACCCAGTAAACGAAGAGTGTTTCTGTGCCACCAGTGTAGAAGACAAAGCAGGAAAAGCCTTTGGTCTTCCCACTGACAGCACAAAACCTCTCCAATGAGCTCTGGCTACCCTACTCACCGCCGGGAACACAACACGAGGTTATTATAGCCGCGGTATTCTGCAGAGTGGAGGTACTTCCCCAGTCGGACTGCTAAGCTTAGAAGAGGACAATTCTTGAGACGGACATTAGCCACCGCCGTTATGTACAGATAATCACGTAAAACCCCGCGCACAGCCAAACTCTGACATGAAAAAAAAGGAACCTGCTATTGCAAAATCTTTGATAACTTATCATACATGTACACATATATTGTACATTTCCGTTCCAAAGTTGGATATACCAAGTTTGAATGTGAATCCGGTTTGGATTCACATTCATATTTGGAATAACCCAACTTGCGAAGTAATTTCATATGCATTAAATTTAATCATTTGGTCCCTTCGCCGATAACTAGACGCGTGTACGCTTGCAAAAGATCTTAAAACCATCCAGTTTTTATCTTATATAGGAATCTTTCAGTGTAGCGTAGTTAAAAAAGTAGGTACAGTGCAAACGTTACGATTCTTCGTAGGATGCCTACCCATAACCGGCTCATTTAAAAGAAGCAGCAGGATTACGGATAACTCTAAAGTTAATGAAGTCCCGGTTGGACATTTTTTTTACGTGCGGGAAATCCCCACGGATACCCACCCCTCCGGATACGGAGGGGGAGGTTATGTCGGACTCGAACCGACTAAACTGCACGCCGTCTCTGGGTCGTAGTGCTAGGCCGAAGGTGAGGTTGTCATGCGACATGTCCCTCGCACCCCGGTTGACCCAGGGCCATCCCTCTCGGTCTGGCCCTCCTCGGGAGGGGGGACCACGCGGTCCCCGAGTAATTTCCTATGCATTGAATTTAATCATTTGGTCCCTTCGCCGAAAAATAGATGCGTGTACGCTTGGAAAAGATCTAAAAACTCTTTTTATCACATAGACGCATCTTTCAGTGCAGCGCAGTTAAAAAAGCGTCGGTAGCTTAATGATTAAGGAGTCGGCCTTACGATCGAGAACCATTACACTACCGACGTGAACCCACTCCTAGCACAAGCAATTTAGCTTAGTTGGAGGGGTTAGAGGGAATATTAGTAATTTCGATAATTTCGGTTGCTAATATTCTAAAAAAAAAGTAGGTACAGTGCAAACGTTACGATTCTTCGTAGGATGCCCACCCATAACCGCCTCAATGAAAATAAAAAGCAGGATTACGGATAACTCCAAAGTTAATGAAATCCCGGTTGGACTAACATTAGGATACCTATTAATTTTACCGCCACTTACTTTTTTAATTTTATTTTACGATTCTGAACCCATTTTTTTTAATTCTTGCCTATTTACCTGTTTATTCACATTGGATGCGGAAACGGCGTTTGATACGATTTTTTTTATTAGAACATTTTTGGTTTAAAATCTACCGTATGTTTGCTTGTAATTAATTGCATAGTACTTACTGGAGATTTGATTAAGATTCGTGATAATCTAGATTTGCGCAGGCGGAGCTGAGGCCGTCACCTAGTTTAAACATAAAATTCTATTCCATGATTATTCTATAATATAAAAATAAATCAATGAATTTGTTACTAAGCGCAAATCTCAAGAACAGCTGAACTGTTTTCGCTAATTCTTTTTTTGAATATTCCTTGCAGTATGAGGCTGGTTCTATCACAGATAAGTTTTTAAAATAAAATCCCTGAAAATATCTAAAAACAAATCTTCTATATATTTGAATGGGAAATGCGAATCGTAATAATATTTACTTCTTAGTCAATTTGAACTTTAATAAATATGCCATAAAGTTCGAGTGTTAGCGAAGAGGTTCCGGGAAGGCAAAACAATTGAGTAACGTATTATGGCTTAGAGGTGCTACGGGGTTGGGATATGCCACGGGAGAAGCCGAGGCGCATCAGCAAATTAATTTTTTTAAAGAATATTTGAATCAAAATTACTATTATTATTCCTTCTAAACCCTCCAGCTATGCTAAATTGCTTGTGTAAGGAGTGGGTTCGCGCGGGTAGTGTAATAGCCAGGATTCGAACTTGGGACCTTTCGATCGTAAAGCCAACTTTTTAACCACTAAGCTACAGACGATTTGATATTGGTGTTTAAACAAACATCAATACAAATCCAATCAAATCCAAATCAACGCAGTCAAACATTGGTAAACAGCAATGATAAACTACGTTGATTACGCCGCAAATGAGAATCAACCAATAGCGAAGTCAATATGGATACGGTTTCCCTCAAAACAATATTTTCTATAAGGATAAAACAAACATTTTATTAAGAGGCAATGATATAAATCGGCTTCGAAAACCTTCGAAAAAATCGACGTTAGTACGTGTAGTGTAAAACCCTGAAGGGGTATGCAGAGGTTTATTAAAACCTTAATTTCACCAACTATGATTTTCGGTCCCACATAATAGGAGGCGAGCCTATTGAAAGAAAGAAATAGAAATAGTTATTACACACAATGGACAGAACAGATAAAATAACAGTTAAATAGGTGACAATTATCAATGTGTGCGTATCTTAATAGGCCACCATCTTAGCTTACATGCTGCACATCACAATAGGTCAATGTGCAGCGCTGGTTAAGTATGGCCTATATGTTTACTGTCGATTGGAGGGCAACCCTATCCCTTAGTCTCCTTTCACGACACCCACAGGCCCTATTGGCCCTATTCTACTCCACTGGGAACAAACAACAACAATACGGAAATATTTACGGAAGTATTTGGGCCAACCCTTCTCTTCCCATATGGTGTCGTGCAAGGCGATTAAGGGATAGGGCTGATTAACTTCAACATCAGACAGATATGTACAGCCCAGACTCAGCTTCAGATGCATGGCTCGAGTCAACAATAGTGCCCGGAATACGGCAATAGGCTCACCCCCTATTACGTGGGACCGAAAACAGATTGGTGAAATGTGGGTGCTAATTCACCTCTGCCTAACCCTCCGGGGATAAAGGCGTGATTATTTGTATGTATGTATGTTAATGTCAATCAAAGTTTGAGCCACATCCGTTAAGTTGTTTTTACGCAATTGAGTAACTACCAAACTAACAAGCTTTCCAATGCGTAATACTCTATTGCTGAAGGCTCCATCCTCGTGAAATCCCTATTCCTGTAAACCTATTACTTAATATTCTATTTCCGTGCTAAAGTTCAAAGAGATTATGTGTAGCTTCATCTCTCTTCCCTGTCTGGAATACGGATGCCTTAACACATTATGGACCAATTTTTTTATTCCTGTTGGTCTCCAAATCAGTTGGATTTTTTTTTTCAGGTTTTATACTAAATATTATAGTGTTAAAAAGCGTGCCTTAGTTTTTTATATAGAGATAGATTAGACCTTGAGTAATCATAAAGGCTGTGTTTGGTTGCGATAGCAAACAACTACGCGGGCAACAGCTAGTTTATACTAACCAAACTCTTTCATGCGGTACCTGGCTTTTTGTATTTGCTATTGGCCGTTTGTTGGTTTTGGCAAAATATTTGATCCACCTACACGCAAATATTCAAATACAGATAAAAAGGAACATCCACAAATGGTAGCCAAATAAGAATCATCACAAACATTTGACAGCTTTCTGTAATTTTGGCATTGGCTATATTTGTCAATTATGCATATAAGGTCAAGTCTTTGTGAAATATGATAATAGTTTGCCAAAAATGTCAAATAGGCAAATACATATAGCCATGTGAAATGCCACCATTACACACAACAAACATTTGCGTGTACACGGGTCAGATAACGTTGCAATACAACTGTTGCAACAGACAGGGTGGCTTCACACTTCGACCGCAGCGACAACGGCAATACTAGGTGTATTGAAACACACATTGGTGAAACACATTGATGAAACGTGCGATTGACGCCAATATACATTTTAGTACATATCGAATTAATAGCTTTGTTGTTTGTATCGAGTCGTGCTCTGAATGATTTGAAAGATATTATGTGCAAAATGATGCATGTCTGCTATTGTTATATCTATTGAAGGAAGTAAAATATAGTTTTATTATGTAAATTTTCTTGTAATACAATATTAAGAGAGACCGATATTCTTAGCAATCCATGGATTCTCCGTGCGGGTGCCGGGTCCATCGCGTTGCTGAGTTGGGAACTCGGGACAGTGCCTGGAACTTGCGACCCAAGTGTAGGTTTAGAAGGGGCCCCTTTTGTTAATGTACATCAACACTCACCGTCACTACCAAACTTGGGTACCCTTCCCTGCCTAACCAAATTTGATACGAACCAACTAGTACCGCTTTAGACATTCGTCCTAGTTATGAGCTTACCCTTGTAGTAGCACCTAATCTTTGTCGTAATTGGCATTGATAACCATTTCTAAATACGTACGACCTATGTGGTTTAGCGGCACATTATTTAACTACTAAATCAGAGGTTGCAGGTTCAATTTTCACTAAGTGCAAATATTTGTGGTAGGTTATGTCGGACTCGAACCGACTAAACCGCACGCCGTCTCTGGGTCGTAGTGCTAGGCCGAAGGTGAGGTTGTCATGCGACATATCCCTCGCACCCCGGCTGACCCAGGGAATATTTGTTAGCAGGAATATGAAGGTAGATTTGCATTGGTCGGAATGTTTCTATTAATAATTATGTACCTTCCTATGTGTTTCCAAAAATAGTTAATCTATTCTTACTGACTAATATTATAAATGCGATAGTAACTCTGCTTGTCTATCTGTCTGTCAGCAACTGACCCGTTTTTGATGAAATTTGGTATAGAGGTAGATTAGACCTGTATATTACAGAATAATACTAAATAATAAAAATATGCTATATAATACTATATAATACATACAAAAATAAAATAAAAGAGTGGGAGAGACTGCAACTTTAGGCTTCGAAAAATTCCTCCCCAAAGACCTATTATTTTGATTAGACCTTGAGAAAGGACATGGGTAATATTTGTTCGCGATAACCGACATCCACGCGGGCGGATCCGCAGGAAACAGTTAGTCTATTTATATTTATCTGTATTCTAGAACCCAAATACAAGCTTCACTTTGAGATTACGTTACTTTGAACGTGTTGTAGTGTTCAACAATAATATTTTATTTACTTAGTAAGTGGTTCGATTCTGTTAAAAAAAAAGTCGAACAAGCATTCATTAAAGTCGAGATAAATAACAATATAGGTCATTGATTAAAACATTTACGAAATTGATTAATATGATGTGATTAAAACGATAATTTGTGAAGTAATGGCTGATAACACGGCGATTTACCTCTTTCGTCATAGCTTGCACGTGTAAGCAGCTCGCCTTAGAGCGTTTTAAAATTCATCTGATATCCGATATCGGTGCCGGACGCCGATAGCCGTCAATCGACAGCCGACACCAGTGCTGTTTTCATAAATATCCGATAAAATCGGCTCGATACGCCCATTTGCTCGAAAGCACAGACCAGTCAGGGATGCCAGGGATAAAAAAAAAGAAATAAAGTGGAAGAAATATTCGACCTTATTGACATGACATAGTATCGAGTCTTTTCTTATATTCGTGATCAGCGTCATCAATTACGTAACAAAGAAAATGTCATTAAGGTCGAAACTGGCTTGCAGTTGCTGTTTTAATCTTTTTGTGATCCGATTCGAGCCAACACGGTGGTGTTGGCTCCGATAACCGATATCGGATATCGGACAATGTGAAAACGCTCTTAGGGCCGCTTTAGACGATCTGCGATTTTACAGATTTCTCGAACTACGCACCGTGGAAAGAGGCTTATCTGTGATAGTGTAGACACGATTGTTACAGTAATTGCGTCCTTGTCTTCGACCGCGTCTGTGAAACCTCACAGCGTGAACATCTGGCGTTAAAAGTACTTACCTCTCATTTAATTAAATTTTAATCTTCTGAATGACTTCTGACCTAAATATTTTTAAGGTATGACTGCCAGACAAGCTGTTTCGAACAAAAATTGTGTCATGGTTCCTATGTAAGGCGGGAATTAATTTTGAATTTGAAACGGGGTGCAGAAAAGAAGAAGCATAAGAAGAAGGTGAATGGTGTATTTTACCCAACTGTCAAGGGGTTTTTTTTTTTTCGCGCGCATCTTATATGTAACGTATGTTTGTAATATATTTCATTACATCATACTTTCTGAACCACTTCATGGATTTCAATTATTCATGTCACGAATTAAAGGTGTTCATTGCCTAAATGTTTTTGGCAACATAAAATGTAGAAAAACCCTATATGGTGAACTTATAGCTCCAAAATATGTATATGTTGTCAAAAAATATTTTCACTCAAACTTAAGTATCGAGTATTAAAATGAAAGAAATTGGCAGACATTTATAGATATAATATGTTACATATAATACTGAAAAGATTAAAAAAAGTTTTGACAACAGTCGGTACCCATTTACAAATCATTAACTGGGTGAAAATGAATAGGTACCGCCTGCTATCAATTCGATTTTTTCAGTATCAATCAGAAGTTTTAATTTTATGTTATTTCGTTTTTTGAAATTTCATCTGTATGACAGCTACAAGAAGTGGCCAGGTTGCTCTTTGGCGATAGTTACAATTTTTTTGCCCCATTCAACTAGAAGTCATTGACTTTTGTCTTATTCGTATTTATCAAAGAATACGTTAATTTGGCGATTGGCATTTTCTTGCTTCTGGCTCTTTGTACTGCATAAAATAAGGTATTACTCTTACCAGTACAAATATTTCACACATAAATTCATACACAAATCTTATGAGTACCTTTGTACTTATTATCTTTACATAACACGATATACATACATACATATTTATGTAACACAAAGTATTATACGTACTCAAGTAATTTTGTATTTCATTAATAAATTATTTATTTAGGCCCAAAATAAGCATAACTTAACCAGCTTGTAATAAGGGTTCAAACAGGTTTTTCTGTAAATACATAGTGACAGTCGACAAAGGAAATAAGTAAACACCTTATTATATAACTTCATATGAAAAGGTGTAATATCTTCTATGCCGACTTTACTAAGAGCTACTGATAAGAGCTTGAGAACGGACATAGGCTACCTTTTATTGCAAGAGAGGGGGTTTAAGGGGGGAAATAAGGGATGAAAGTTTGTATGAATGTTGGTCAATTTTGAAAATATCCTAATAAATTTGAGTATATTGATGAATGAAAGCTAGGGAAGGGACATGGGCTACCTTTTAATGTGAAAATGGGGGGATAGTACTAGGAGAAGAAAGTTTGTACGAAAGTTTGTTATTTTTCAATAGCGCAAAAAAGAGATAAATGGTTGATAAATAGTTTTTTTTAAGATATCTTCATGAAATTTAGTAAAGAGGTGGATAAGAGACTGTCGTTATTGGGGCGAGTAGATAGGCGTTTAGAGATCAAATAGAAAGTCAAGTAGAATCGAGTACTGGGACAAGTAGATATACGAATAGAGGAGCTAGTGGAGAGGCGAGTATAGAATCAAATAGAGTCCAGTAGACAGTAGAGTAGATAGGCGAGTGGTAACTGTGATAACACTAAGCGATGCTGAACAGTTAGTATTAAATTACAAAACCATTTATTAATTGAGATTCTTAGTTAGTATTACAATGAATAATAATATATTACATATGTGTGATAAATAACTAATGTCACGTATGTACATAATACATACATTCTATTATTCAGTAAGTTATAAATATCATTAATACCATCAGTTGCATTGATGTAATTGTTACTAAAGTAACTCTCAATGATTGGTTACACTTGAAATAAAGAAAGAAAGAATACTTGTACAATGCAAACAATGTAAGTATATTTCTTTAGTACCAGTACAGTATGAAAAAAAAGACGGGTTGCACTCCGGGAGTGCCGGCAGAAGTGAAAACTTATTCTTTCTTTCTTTCTTCGTTATATATAGAGAAAAAGATGAAAAGAACATACCATACTATACCATACCTATAATACAGCGCCAATCATAGAACCTATCACTAATTTTCTGTTAGAAGAAATTAATGAATTACAAAAAGAAAAAATAATCACAAAAAGTAATAAATTACAAAATGAAAAAAATATCACAAGAAGTGTCAGAAGCCCAGGTTCGAACCCGGTAACTTCTGAAGCCATAAGGACTCACAGTCGAAGCGTTTACGGCTTAGCTACGAAGCTTCATGTCGTACTTGACAAAATAAACAATCTATTGCTTATGTTGTATGACGTCAATCGTCGGTTACGGTTCAAAGGTCAAGCGAGCCTGACGCAAGTTTAATATTTTTACCCATCCAACGCCGCTAAAGAAGCTTTCACTTAAAAAAAAACACAAAATGTAATCCGTCAATTATTTAATAAATCTCAACGTACCGAAGTAGAGAAATATTTCCTCGCATAATTCAACCGAAACTTCACGTGTGTTGATAACGCGGGAGGGGTAATGACGTCACAATTTCGGCATTTTCTACCAAGTTGACTTTAACTTCGAAATTGAAAAAGTCAACTTTGCCAACATCATCAGTATGCTTTAAGGTATGATTCCGAAGCCGATCGCATACGAAGACTGCCGAGGCATGCAGCACACACATCACATAAATTAGGTATATAAATAAGAAAACGGGAATTATCATGGTATGGTACTTACATACCTTTGATTGCCTGACGTTTCGACCAGGTTACACCGTCCGTGGTCACAGGCTGACTGGCTCAGCGGTGGGCGCCCGCCGTCTTCGAATCCGTGAGGTAGTAGGTTCTTCATCTACCCGCACATTTTCAGTATTTTCTTTTCGCCATGTACCTTCACATACCACCGCTGATCTAGTCAGCCTGTGACCAGGGCCGGTGTAACCTGGTCGAAACGTCAGGCAATCAAAGGTATGTAAGTACCTATACCATGATCGCGTCAATTCCCGTTTTGTTATTTATATAATATATCATGGAACGCGAGAGTTTAAAAGTTATAAATTAGGTACTTATTAAACTTCACAACGAATAAAGGAGACCATTGAGAAACTGCAATGCATTACGCGTATGTGCTGCGTGTGTTTGCAGTAGTCGTATGCAGTCACCTTCGGAATCACACCTTTACTCGATGAGCACAGGATTATTACTCCTTTGACTTAAGGAGACATGAGACGTCGTTGGATGAATGAATTATTGTTCATAAGTTATAACTTTGTCTCTTATAAATTAATTCTTTGGAAGAAAGGGAATTTACTCTGTAAATATGAAATGTGAACGTTAACGCGTCTGTAGCTTACTAGCTTCAGTAGTCAGCCTTAGAGCGTTTTCACATTCATCTGATATATCTTAAATAAAGACAGATACATAATTATGTCATATATTTGACTTCCTCCGATATCGGATATCGGGTATCGGATATCGGATATCGGATATTGGATATTGGATATCGGATATCGGATATCGGGTATCGGATATCGGATATCGGGTATCGAATAGTGTGAAAACGCTCTTACGATCGAGAGGCCCGGGCTCTAATCCGACGTGAGCCCACTCTTAACACAAGCAATTTAGCAAAGCTTAAGTGTTAACCAAAATAGGGATTTCGGTTACTAGTATAATAGATTATATAAAAATTTGCAGTTGATGAAATGAAATGAAATATTTATGTGCAGAAATATGGTAGGCACATACTTGTTAAATTCAGTGTTAGATCACATATAGAATATACTGCTTCCGGGCTGTTTGGCTGTGGTCTATGTGAAACTTGCCTCGTCGTCGCCTGGACCTGCGCTACTGACGATGTCGACCGCAGTGATCGACGAAACGTCTGGAACGCAAGTTTCACATAGACCACGGCCAAACAGCCCGGACGCAGTATATTCTACATGCAACGCCGGCCGTGAAAGCCTGAAGATCAAAACATGCAAAATTCTAATGTAGGCTGGAAGGGACTCGCGGTTATTTGCGGTGCTTGAGAGAACTTGTGTTGTGTACCTATTAGATATCTGTAAAAACACTGTCATAGCTTCTGAGCCTTTTTCCAACACAGATGGATTTGACTTACCAGGCTAACTGTGATGCAGTTGAACTATGTGTTTTTCCTTAAAGCGACTGCCATTTGACCTCCACGAGTAATTTTCGATATTCAAGTTCTGTAGTTAGACTAGCCGTCTCTTGTGTGCTCCAACTGCCTGTAACGACTGCCATAGATATTTGTATGGCAACCGGGACCAAAGGCTTGACGTGCTCTACGAACTACGGGAACCCCCAGGCCAATATAAATACAAATTTTCGTGCATACAAATATTTACAATGAACGGGAATCGAAGCCGCACCCCCTGCGTAGTAGTCGCGTTCACTACCGTCACGCCAAAGAGACAGTCACAGAGATAACATTTTGAAGCAGCGGTAGCTGCGTGGTTAAGGAGTCGGCTTTACGATGAAGAGGTCCCTTATTCGAATCCTGGCCATTACACTACCGACGTGAACCCACTTCTAACACAAGCAATTTAGCTTAGTTGGAGGGGTTAGAGGGAATATTAGTGATTTCGGTCGTAAATATTCTTTAAAATAATCATTTTTATATTATTGCTACGTATTATTATTAACCCTAAATGTTGCGAGGCGGCATCGAAACAATAACGTAAATAAATAACATTCGAAGACACCGAATAAACAATAACACTTCTCAAATTTCACTAAATTCATTCTGTATAACAGCATTCGTCGTATGACCACCGTTACATATCAGTCATTGCATTGAATACCGATGTCGATATCATCAAGCTATAGCATATCCGGGTCGACACGTGCCTTGTATGAATTAAACTGTGCATTGCGGTTCCGCTTATTTGTTATACAACAGCCTCGTGTCGAGTATAATACACCGTAGATTTGTAGTGATGAGTAATATTTGTTATTACCCGACTGCGCCAGAAGGAGGGTTATGTTTTTCGAGAGTATGTATGTATATATGTATGTATGTATGTATAATTGTTTGGCACGCTTTGCAGCCTGAACGGTTCGATGGATTTTAGCTTGAGAGGTGTCGTTAGATTTTTATTTACTGTGAGAGTGGCACTGGGTTTATCAAAATAAACAAAAACAAAATGGCGTATTTTGATAAAACACAAATCACCCAAATTTATCAAGTGAAGTATCAAAATGAAGGAAATTAAAAGACGACTACTTTTTGTTTTTTAATAATTTATTTTATTGTGTTGGATAGTCCGTCGATTTAGCACATCGATTCAACGAAACAAGTAAACTCTTTAGCTTTTGTATAAGTAAAGATATCGCAAGATTGACTTTAAAATAAGATTATTATTACAATAATAAAATGCGACTGATTATTAATAAACAAAAAACCCGATTTGATGCTGAAAAAGGAAACTAAAAATCATAAGCCGGAATAAAATATGGGTACCGCCTGCTGATCTTTACAACATCAGTCGGGTTTTTTTGTTTTTTAGTGTTTAGTAAATTCGGCTCATTGGACGGTAGGATTTCGCATCGTGCAATTTGCGGTGGGCTTTGATAATACATGGCAGACCTCTGATAATAATACAGTTGAGATATTTCAGATGTACCTTGTAGTTGATTTCGGAAATTCGGAGTCTTTTTTTTTTTAAGAAACCGAAATAATCGAAATTACTAATATTGCCTCTAGCCCCTCCGTACTAGGAGTGGGTTCACGTCGGTAGTGTAATGGCCATGATTCGAACCCGGGACCTCTCGATCGTACACTACCGACGCTAGAGACGCTTTATTAACCTTATACACTAAACCTAAAAATATAATCCTATCGACACCAAATCGTGTGAAACTTAACTAGATCGTAATTCTTTGTAAGAATGGTAAATTGAGGGGTTTAATACTTGTGTGAGTTTTATTCATCATCCTCGATATCTCAGTGTTAATCTCAGCTGTATCCAAGGCTGTAAATTCACAGCCCGGGGTCATGGTTGGGACTATATAGGAATCTTTCTATAGTAGGAAAATGACCCAATGCACTAATAAGAAATATATGCATTGAAGTTCATCACACACAATATGTCAATTGTGTGGTCTCGTAGGAGGTAGGATACGACGGTATTTACGTCTAATTGAGCAGTCCGACTAGGGAAGCACCTCCGCCTTACAGAATACCACGGTCGTAATAACCTCGTGTTGTGTTCCTGGCGGTGAGTATGGTAGCCAGAGCTTATTGGAGAGTTCTTGTGCTGTCAGTGGAAACACCTACGGCTTGTCCTGCTTTATTTTCTTCACTGACTGCACAGAAAATCTGTTCTAATAGGGTCGGCAGAGCGAGTTTGATGCCTCTGGTGTCACGTCCATAGGCCACGATAACCACTTCCATCAGGTGGGCCGTGTGTTTGTATGCCACATAAGTGGTATAATAAAAGAATGATACCTTTAATAGATCAACGCGTACAGGGCTTAGATATCACCCACATACCGTGCAGAATATTGCAAGAACCAAGCGGTTCGGTGACTCTTTCCTTTGTCACACCAGTTTCCTTGCCAGACCTGGATTTCCTTGCCAGAACACGTGTTACCTTCTTCCTACAGCCCCGGGTCCTTTAAGCGGGGCATGAAAAAGTACCTGATGCAGCCGTCAAGCTGAATTCCACCATTGTTAACACTGTAAGTGTTTGTAATGTTGACTCTTTCCTGAGAGTTTACCCTCAGCATACCACCAGGGTAATTGAATTCAAATTGACATGCCCTATTTATAAAAAAAATGATTCAATTGATTATTAACATCACACTGAGTTATAAGAGATAGTTCAAATGACATCAGTAGAAAAACACACAGTTAACAACACAGACATTTATAATACATAGTTTTAAGAGCGCAATTTCGTCATGATGAGGTTCCAACAATGGGCCCTCGATCTCCAGTGGATGTTAAGTTTCCGTATATACCACAATAAGATGTCTGAAATATACTGGGCTATGTATGAATTAGTCGGCTCTATTCACTTTGCTTTGAACAACGGCATTGTTATCTGAAATGTTTTTGATGCGGAAATAAATGTTTAAATGCATTCAAAACTAATTTTGTAGATGAGAATGTTACGTTTTGTGGCTAAAGGGAAAATTTAGTTTTGGGCATACCACATAAGACAGAATGAATCAACATATCTGACAATTCACACTAATACGCCAAGAATGAGGTATATCATGATTGTAATGTATCTGATTGTAATGTTTGCGCGACGGCTTCTGTAACGTGGCAGTAGTGCATTTGTCTGCTTCGTCAGAGGGTGCGGGTTCGATTCCTGCTTAGTCTATATATTTGTATGCAAGAATGTTATGCATATTTAAATTGGCGCCTGGGTGCCCGAAAACTGCAATACTTTCATGTTTTTCGGGTCGGTAACACGAGGCGTTACCTCTAGTGCTGCCGACCCAATCCAGTCACCATTACAAACACGTACTATGTTAACAATGTTGGCACTCAACTTGAGGGCCTTGCCTTTGCACTAGGTACGATCCAGAGCGAGAGTCAATAGCATTTTTCATTCGGTCCCCTCATATTGAGCAACAGCCTCACCAGAGCGCTGACTGTGCCATTCAAGTTGGCCTTCGGATTTGCTCTCCGAAGAATTAGTGGCCGTCAGGATGAGCCCCGTCCATCAGGGCGTGCCTCGGAGAGCAGGTTAACTGTCGGTCCCGGCTGCCTAACGAACATCATCAAATACAGTCGTTACAGCTAATTGGTGCCGAAAAATAAAGTTCGACTATTATAAAACTATAGAATGGAAGTCCACGGGAGTGGTTATGTCGGACTCGAACCGACTAAAATCGCACGCCGTCTTGGTTCATTAGTTGCCGAGGATGAGATTGCCACTAGTATATTCCTCGTATCCCGGCTGACTCAGAGCCATCACAAGATGGCCCTCTGGGGTGTGGTGTGGGACCACGGTGTCCCCATCTTACCCCGAATAGGGGGAGGCACGTATCGTGTCGCCGCCTTAGCCTGCTTCTGCTAGGGCGACAGGCGACATCACTTGTCGACCACAGGACCACGCTCAAGGAGGACGGAGGTCGTTGATGAAGGCTCTGCCGGGCCTGCTCTGCCATCTTATCGAACATTACCTGGTTGGAGAAGGAGGCACTGGCAGCCCACGTGCTCGCACTTCGCACCATGGCTGCGAGTATGGCGCCGAGCGAGAAAACTTCCATCCTAGAGCTCCCATGAGGCCACGCCTCGGCAACTTCCACGCCAGGCACTCCGTCATCGGATACAGCTCTGACTCCTCGCTTGCATGATGGCACTCAGACGTTTTCTCTTTCCTGAAAATCCGAAAGACGTACTCCCCGAAACATTGCTTCACGTGTGTCAACCGGTACGAGAGCCGCCCGTATCGCCAGTCCTATGCTGGGTCTTACCGCCGCCACTAGGACGTGCACTGCTCCCTGTTGTCCAAGTTATTCCTTCCACTCCACCACGTTTGCATGGTGAAACTGAGACTTTTCGGTCTCGATTACTTGTATTATCTTCAGGCTTCCCGCTTACTACTGATCGTTTAAACGATCTTCATTTTCCGAGCTTACCAGAACAGTCCTATTTTTTTTTTTGCTACTTTTATATGTTTTCTATATACGCCAATGTAAGGATATCCAAAAATTAGGATGATAAGAGACAATTTTTTTTCCAGTAACAACTGGGTTAAACCATAGCGTATTACAGTGGCCACGTTGTATTTTTTTTGGCGTCTCCCATCCATGGCTACCGAGACGAACATAACGATATGTTTACTAAAGAAACCGTCCAGTGGTTTTGGTTAGACGTAACCCTTCTTGGCAGTCGGGTAAAAAGAAGTTTGATTTGACAGAAGATTTGATTTATTTCTATCATTGTTAATCGAGATTTAGGTTTAGTATCGTTCTGGAATATGGGTTTTAGAAGTCGACCTACTACTAGTAAAAAGTAAATAGGCGTTGATTTATTATAAGCATTTGATCTAATGAACACTATTACTAATCAATCTTTTGTACAACTTACAAAGACTAATCATGTAAATGAATAATATTATTAATAAATCTTATGCGTGATTAAACAATGCATTGTATTGATATTATATAAACACATGAAGGTGTATTAACTCAGTTTCAGTGATTCATGTAAATTACGGTATACCACAGGGATATCTACTCGCCCCACTGTTTTATTACACAACATTTTTCAATTTAAAATAGTGCTCGTGAATGAAACTTCGGGCCCAAGCAATACAGTCAAACCTTCAAGTTACTTCCTTCAGGCAATTGTCAGTAGTGTCATTACTATGTGTATATAACTAAGGGTCACGTATCGCGTTCGAGGCTATTGTGTGTATAACTGAGTGTATAAAGTTAGTCAGCAACTTTGGATATATCTTCCATGGTAGGCCTAAAGATTTCTTAGTCAACAATTATATTCTGCATGATTATATCATGTATAAGGTATCTTACAATTTAATTTGTACTGATACCCTTATCCTTGCACCCGATGTAATTTATATGTAGTCACATTACTATTACTACTACATTACTACTACTACCTTGCACGCGATTACAAACGCAGATTCACTTATCAATTTTTTTTTTTATATAGTACACGTCAATTTGACTTCACCTCGCCTGATGGTAAGCTGAAGGCAAAGTCTCAGAAAAGAGGGTCACCATTACAAACACGTACCATGTTAACAATGGTGGCACTCAGCTTGACGGCCTCATCAGATGCTTTTTCACGCCCCGCTTAAAGGACCCGGGACTGTAGGAAGAAGGAAACACGTCAGCTGGCAAGGAGTTCCAGGTCTTAATGGTGCGACAAAGAAAGGAGTCACCAAACCGCTTGGTTCTTGAGGGAATATTCTGCACCGTATACGGGTGACATCTAAGCCCTGCTCCTGTTGTCCTATGTAGGAAAGGAGAGGGCGGGACCAGTTGGAAGAGCTCATCAGAACATTCACCATGGTAGAGACGGTAAAATACTGCCAAGGATGCAACATCTCTACGCATCTGCAAAGGCTCAAGGGTGCTTGTGACCTCGAGATTCCCAATAATGCGGACCGCACGTCGCTGCAACCTGTCGAGAGCATCTAATAAGTACTTTGCGGATCCATCCCAGAGATGCGAGCAGTATTCCACGCAGGACCGAATTTGGGTCTTGTATAGAAGACACCGCTGCTCCGGCGTGAAAAACCGTCTCACTCTGTTCAAGACTCCGAGTTTACGCGAGGCTGTTTTGATGATACTCTCGATGTAGTTTTTGTTATTAAGTTTGCAGCGAACATCCATACCGAGGATAGTCAGGTTGTCCTGCAGTGGCAGTGGAGTGCTCTGAAGAGTGGGAAGGGGAAGGAAAGAAGATACCTTTGCTGTGAACGCACATGCCTGTGTCTTCTTGGCATTGAACTCGACCAGGTTCGTTCCCATACTCCTCCGAAACAACTGGATCTATTTTCATGAAATTTTGTGTGCTTATCCGGTACCTAGGTCTGAGAATCGGCTACTATCTATTTTATATATCCCGATCTGCGATAACCGACATCCACGCGGACGGAGCCGTAGGCAACAGCTAGTTATTCAATAATATTAAGAAGCCTATATAAGAAGATGAAACGACCTTGTTAAATAATAGTATTATTTATAAATATGTTAATCTGTAGTCTGGAATAAATTATTTATCTACTCTAAAAACGCTTTTAGATATGCATTCTTAAAACCATTTTGCCATATTATTATAAGCTGCTATCGAGATTAGTATTCGTTTTTCCATTACAAAATGCTGTTTATCATTTCAACGAATTAAAAATCTACTCCGATATAATTCAAATTATATGATGAAACATATTTGAGTATGGATTTTCACGTTTTGTGCCACAATAGTTTTTTGTGCAACAAGTGAGCAAAATTAATTTTTGCAGTGAGTGGACGTTCTTTCTTTGCAGACCATGGTGAGGGCCGTGGTCTCCGACGGGAGCATGTGGCACGCCGCTGCCTCTTTCTGTGAGCAGGTAATGCGCGCGAAAGAGGCGGCGGAGAGAAAGCGGGAGAGAACCCTGCCCCTCGAGTTCCGCAGACTCGTCTACGCCCGGGACTACCGACCTCCACGATCGAGGCCCGAGGACGGCAGTTGGCCGACTCGCCGTCCTTACAGTTGTCCTACACACGCCTGCCAACTTACCGACACAGGATAAACCCCGGGGTCGGGTCGGCCTGAGGTGGCGGCCAATGTCCGCCGGTAACCCTGGGGTTATCCTTTCGAGGGCTTACCCGGGGTGCCCGGCAATGGACACTTGGGAAGGACACCGTGTGGTTTTAGTCGGTCCGTTTCCGACACGCCCACCCCAGATAGCGTCTGTGATGTTTTATGATCTGAATGATCGTGAAAGCAAAACACATTAACTCCATCTTACAGATACAATGAAAGCAAGGAAAAACGAATGTAGCGACTCGGCACTAGTAACACAAGAGTGAGCCAAAACACCTATAGTGCTTTACACCGCATTTTCTATGACGGAGAAAAACGATTTAAGTGACTTAGGATATCCGAAACAGAAAAAGAAAAACACATCAAATAACAATCTTGCTATGGAGTCGGTACTTTAAGCGGTAATTTGACCAAATTCACTACAATTTTGTGTCACTTCATTTAGCGTCTGGAAAAAATATGCCTAAAAGTGCCATCACTTGAAGCGACACCAAAGTAGTCAGATCGCTACTAAACCAAGACCAATCGACGCGGAAAAAATCGCTGATTCCAAATATGTATATAACTCATTTTCGACAAAAGTGTCGCTTAAAGTGTTTTTCCTTTTTACCGTCGATATTATCTTGGTCTTGAAATCTTTGTGGAGGTCTAGGGAAGGTTTAAACGGTGAGAAAATATGGGAAATTGCAACTTTTTATTTATTGATTCTGAGGCGGTACGAAGTTTGCCGGGTCAGCTAGTACGTCATAAAAGTGTCACTTCAAATTAGCACCGAATAAGCAAGCTATGATATTTACATATCACTTAAGAAAAATACATTGGCTGAAGTGGCCAAAAGCTAAAAAAATCACTTCAAAATTTTAAACGAGAAGTATATTTTTGGTATAGTCAGCATCAGATCGATCTTAATGCCTTCATCCCCCCTCCCCCCCTCCTATTGCCTAATTGTTCTGATAATTGGTACACACCTTTAGTTCAGACGATAATATAATTCAAATCAATAAAACAGTTTGATTTGCTCTAAATACCTTATTTTCAAGGTCATTTTGTCAAGATCGTTCTGACGTTGGCTGCAAAAACCTAAGTACTATGTTTGGAAACAAATCTACCATTTTACTACCAGTACTAAAATGGTAACTCTGCTGCCAAGCACATCGATTATTATCCGCAGAATACGAGACCCACTTCAGACTTTATCACCCAGACTCTGCTGCTGACAAAACCTATTCTTTTATTTATTAATTTCAGCCATTTTTAAACGTTAATCTGCTAAGTGCTACTGCATTCACGCAACAATATTGATACCTGTCGTTGAAAATATTGTGTGTACATTTACTCAATACTACACACACATACCATAATATTATGTACAGTATTTATTGCCAGTAATATTGTATGCATGTGCGGTCCCTTAGAGCTTTTAATGCAATTAACTTGCAACATACGAACACTTAACTGCAAGAAAGTAGGTTTGGGAAAGTTCCAACAAAGTTGTATTTAATAGCAGAAAGTATCCTCAATATTTTATGCAGATAGTTTTGACATAATACAATGCGACAAGACTAACAATCGCTAGGAAGCCTCAGATCTCAAATATTTCTGAAAGTCTCAATTTATATATTCAAGTTATTTGATGAGGCTCAGGCTTTGTTCTCAAGTTTGAGCATAAAATGATAGTCACTCCGGTAATAAACAAAATGAACCAAATAGTAAGTGCAAAGCGAACTACTATATGCAGATTTTAAGGCCATTAAAACAATCTTCAAGAGCTATCGAAGACATACCCAAAACAACAAACAACATAACGTTAGGTTGCACACGTCCGGCACGGCTGACGGTCTAACTGAAACTTTAAGGTGCTAATCCAGTTCAGGCTATCAGATTCAGTTTAGATAGTAAATACAAATATGATAGTAGTTATATTTAAATTATTAATAATAGTCAAGTTAATATAATAACAAATAGCAAGTCACGCCAGCCTCAAAGACATAGTAAGTCATGCTCTTATCACCAGCAGTGGTGTGCGAGTTGTACTCGCCACAGAAAAGCACGTAAGATTAAAAAATATTGATTTTGGTACGGGACGTTGTTTCGAGATGATACAGCACTAAAAATTTGACACTAAATTAGGGTACCTATCTGGTAGTGGCGAGGGATCCCTATAATCTCGCTCTGCAAAAGGAAGCCATGGTAGAGAAATAAACTTTTAAACTCCAACTTTTGAATTTTTTTACCCTTCACCAATGGTACTTAGGTATGATAACTATTACCAATGGCTATGTCAGTTAAATCGTGCATCTGTGGTTCAAAGTTTTAATATAAATATATTTCGAAGAACTTAGATTTAAAAATCTGGTAAATAATGTATTGTTTTGATGGTTTTCAAAAGTCCAATTATTAAACTTTTTAAAACCCATTTTTAGACCCGAAACTGTATCTTATCGTTTGTGACTTATTCGCGTTAAGTGGATTGCAGCTGTATTGTAACAATAGACAATAATTATACGTTACAATATCCGTAAGCGATATCACTAGATCTATCTCTATTAGTTTCATCATGTGATGATTGCAAAAAATCATGTCGGTTTGTTTTCATTTTGATGATGCATACGTGGTACTAATCAACCAAAGTTAATAAGAGCAAGCATATTTTGTAATAGGCAATTTAAAAACACTTGAATTTATTAGTGCAATATTTTTAAAGTAAATAGTTTGGCAGAAGTCTACATGCAACCATATTTCACAACCATTTACTCAATCAGGCAGGCGGAGAATTGGATAAAATGGCGCACATTGAGACAGGCCTATGTCCAGTAGGGGACTTCGGTGGGCTAATTGATATATATATTGATTACTCAATCAAATTCAACCCTATTCAGAGAATCTTGGCACAAAGTGTAGCCAAAAAAACAGCGTATGTAATATTGCATGTTTGGCCACGCTTTTCAGATTGTTTTTATTATTAAGAGCTTATTTTATTACCTGCTGCACAATATTTTTTGGGCTTTTCAACACATACATTAATCATGCAAAATAAAAAAAGACGGGTTGCACTCTGGGAGTGCCGGCAGAAGTAAAAATATTTCTTTCTTTCTTTCTTCGTAGAAAAAGATAAAAAGAACATACCATACCATACCATATCTATAATATAGCGCCAATCATAGAACCTATCACTAATTTTCTGTCAGAAGAAATTAATAAATTACAAAAAGAAAAAATAATCACAAAAAGTAATAAATTACAAAAAGAAAAAATAATCACAAAAAGTGTCAGAAGGCCAGGTTTGAACCCGGTACTATTTGAAACCATAAGGACTTACATTCGAAGCGATTACTGCTAAGCTACGAAGCTAATTATCGTTTCTTGCAAAATAGACAGTCTGTAGCTAATGTTGTATGACGTCAGTCGTTGGTTACGGTTCAAAGGTCAAGCGATCCTGACGCGAGTTCAACACTTTTTACCCATCCAACGCCGCTAAAGAAGATTTCACTTCAAAAGGTAACAATCTTATTTGGTGTGTAACGTATAATTATAGCAAATCTGTACATATTGACTTGATGTTGCTCTGCAATCTCACTCGTCCTAAACTTGCCTTGTAGGTTATTTAATTACTTACCTACCTTCCAATTTAGCCGCTCCTACCAACACAAAAAATGTAATCAAAACATTTTACATTCCCTCTACAAGTGTCCATATTAACAAAAATGTATCATATACGAAAAGAACTGGTTATTCGGTTCCTTGATGGTGAGTAGCTTGGCTTTTCCTTAAGCAAAATCTTATGACCTCATCTGTATTGTTTACGATGAATAATAATGATAGTGTAGGTGATGTTCACGCATCCTCTTGTACCTACTTGTATGGCCTTTAGATGAGCAACGACAGTCATGTCGCTTTAGACATCGTATTTGTAAAGAAGTATTTTATGATGTTAGGCTTAAAAGACATTGTTGATTGCATCGAAAGCACTTTACATTTCGGAGTTCAGAATTCTCTTCTTCATCTTCTTTTCTTTCCTCGTCCTTTGTCACGAGTATGAGTATGTTAAAAAGTGTTCGGTAATGATATTTTAAAAGAAATGATCCAATTTTGAGATTAGATTCATAATTTTTCAATATATAGATGATGATTGTGATGATGATGTATCTTATAGGCTTTTTTACCCATGCCACAAATATGATGTATAAAATAATATGATATGTGATTTAACTGATTCTATAGCATTGCATTGCATAAAAATAAGACTTAAAATTACAGATAATATACATATACAGATAAATACGGATATAAAATAATTACAGAAATTAAATAATGAACCTGGCTGGAGACAGAAATGGTGAAAATAGTTTCATTTTAAAATATATGAGGAAGTTTGAAAGTTGCAAAGTTTAGAAGCGAGTAACTATTATGCTATCAACATAAATGAGAAGTAATATGGTCTCAAAGCTTTAAGAGTAGCTCGAGAAAATCGTTGAAATGTATGAAATAAGACATTAAAAAGAAGAGAGAGTAAGAGCTTAGATGATATTTGGGAAATGTATGGAGTAGACTGACGTGACATTTTCATCCAGGCACATAAAATAACACAAACGATTGATGTATAATAATATATATTATCACTATCATTTTGCCAGCCATCTTAAATCCAACCACACATCCTGATCGTCCACCTGAATCTCGTGGGGGGCGGACACGGAAACAATTTTGCTGGCGATTTGCTGTAGAGGCCATTTTGAAGAAGTTGAAGTTATCATTTTGCCAATCAAATTCCCAAAAAATCAGCGGCAAAGTATTAGTCCAAAATTATTAATTTATGTACGGATAACGAATGTCGGTTTCTTCAAGACGTAGTTATATCTCGTTACAAGCAATTAATTGCTTATTGTTCTTTCATCTTATTTTTTATTGGTTACATAATGGATTACGTCTTATTGGAGTCAGTTTTCGTAATGGATTAAACCTCACAACATGGCCAGTTTCATTGGAACTTATCTTCTCGTTTGGTAGTTAGGTTGTCAAGGATCAAGAAGATTAAAACATTTTGGTTCACAACAATCAAACTAAATTATTTTCAAATATAATATAAACTGAGAAATACTAGATTATTTATCACCTTTCCTGATGATAGCATGTGTATGGATAAGTAGGATAGCTTTGGTTCACAATTAGTGAATGAGAAGTAAGAGAGAATAAGGAACAGAACATAATCACCTTTATTGTACACTAATAAAATATACATGCACAGCATATAAAAACAATATGAATATAATACGATATTTCACGTGTGGAGCCAGAGCACATCACATGTCTAATGATGGCTGCAATTACATTAGTATTGGAAATTTCGCAAACAGTAATTTCCATAATGACAACATGAATACATAATGAATTTCTATATATAGATGCACCGACCTTTTGCAAGGCTTTGCAGACAATTATATGCAAGTTAAATGCTGGTATCAAAGTACAACTGTGTCAGCAACCTTCTGTGATTGTGTGAATGTAATTCTGTGTTCTGTGAATGTAATTGAATTTATCACATTACCAAGTTGTAATACATTGATTGGTAGATATTAAAGATAAACGCTAAGTAGCTGAATGACTTACTTGAGTCGGTTTAAAGATGGGAATTCTCAAGTCTTCAGATTCTTGGAGGTCGCTTTTAGGCAATTGTGTACCATCCTAGGCCACATTATCACTTACCAACATGTAAGAAAGTGCGTCTTTTTACTTGCGGGAAATCCCTAAGGATACCCCCTCCTCCCTCCGGAACCGGAGGGGGTGGTTAAGTCAGACTGAGGGTCGTTGTGCTAGGCCGAAGGTGAGGTGGTCTTGTGACATATCCCTCGCACCCCGGCTGACCCAGGGCCATTCCTCTCGGTCTGGCCCTCCTCGGGACGGGGGACCACGCGGTCCCCGACTCGCCCCCGGTATGGGGGGGTGCGCATGGCAAACGTACTGTAGGAACCCCAACTGTCAGGTAGAAGGACGACCTGAATAATATGATGATGATGATGATATCGTAACATAAACAGATATCACAATCGGTTTTCACAATCATTCGAATTCGTTTTAGGGTCATTGCAAAATTTTGAATTAATTTAAGTAAGTCGTAGATAACCTTCACTTTATGAGCATTAATTTATTGGTATTATGGTTTTGATGATTAATGAATTTCTTTGATTATATACATCTCTAGTCTTGAGTTTAGAGATACGAACGAAAGAAATAAAAGTGCACAGTATATGATTGAATTTAATCCAAAATATATTGAAATCGTATACGTCATAAATAGCAAGCTATCATATAACTAAATAGATTGCAAAGAATGAACATTATCCAAAGACCGCCTTAAGCAATTGGTAATTTAAATTTGGCTAACTATAAAAACTAAGACTGTACCTAACGTGTTTATGATCACATATAAAGTAGGTTAATAGACGTAATCGCACAAATGCAAAGTTCAATTACTGTTTAGACACAAGGAAAGTGCTGCAATACGTGTTTCCTGTTCCACAACTGCATGTTTAATGAAGCAGTGAAGCAGGTTGCGATCAAGACGATCAGACTTAGATTAAACGATAGCTTAAAGAAAGATTTGTTAGGTTGGTAATCTCCAGTGATATGTTAACCTCTCCAATTAGTTATATTAGTTTTGTTACAAGTAGGTTTACATACCAACGTTGACTTAATGGTACCATAAGAGGATCTGATAATCGCAAGTTCGATTTGTTTCATAACATGCTACACTTTCATATTACAAAATTATGTGAAAAGGAACGCTTAAATAACACACAAATATAATGTGCAGAAACTACACACAAACAGGAATAACGAAAACATGTGATTACTACCTTACAATAACTTTACACTTAGAATTGCACATTGTAAGAAATCAAAAAGAATATCTCATCTCACCAAACAATGAGGAGGCAAAAAGCAGCATTCGCAAATCGTTATTTTAATTTTCGTCGCACGAAATTCCAATTTCCAATTATCAGCTGCCCGGTTTTCGTTAAAAAAATATAATGAAGGCTCGTTTCTAAAAATTTTACGCGCAAAAAATTCAACTCATTCATCATACCGCCTTTTCGATTCTTTTGATCCCAAATTGCAGGGACACTGGATGTGGCTTCATGTGTGTTTTGTATGGATGACTGGAGTCTTCAGAGAAGTATCAAATTGTGTCGTCCTAGAGGCTTTTCTTTTGGGAGCGAAATTTTTATTAAAAAAAAAAACCAAACGCAAGCGAACTTACGATAAAATAATATTACCAAACAAATCTCGATGAAATCCTCGCCACGAATTCACACTCAAGCTGTGGAACGATTTCCCTGTTGTGGTTTTGTAAGCAAGCACAATATTGGGGTTCTTCAAGAAGCATTAGGTTTTAAAAGGGTCGGCGCACGAGTGTGACGCCACTGGTATTGTCCATCAAATGGGCCGTGTGTTTGTCTGCAGCTTATATGGCATAAAAATATTATTTCCAAATAAATTCCCCATTTCAATTTTATGATCACCCTACGACTTCATCTATAAATATTTTATGCCTGGGATAAAATGCCTAATATACTTTGCCATTCTCTGATAATACCTTTATTCTATCTTTTACGTTTATTAATCAAATGAAATATGATTCATTCGGTTACAACACAAATTTTCATTATTATTGAACCCAATTTGAATTTACGTATACCATCAGCACAACCGCCGTGAACATAAATATCAATAAAGCAACTTATTTATAACACAGAAATAGTAAATTCTCTCATAAAGTCATAAACCATTCATAAAATATTTTATGCGGTAAGTAATTTCCTTAGTAACGGAAGTAACAGTGGTTATACGTACAATAAAGCGGATACTATTCCAGTAACCACAAAATCTCGGTTGCGTTTCTCCTCGTTCCAGTTATGGGTAATCTTGTACCGATTATGTACGCGTTGTACGTACAGTGTGAAATTACCAACTGCTTCTTTCTTTGGAACAATCATCAAAGATGTAAACGAGAGGTGCGGGGTTCTTATGAAGTAAGCAGCGAAACAACAGACTAAGTAATATACTCTTCAAAATATATTTGAGCTCAACAACTAAGCTAGACACAATTATACACAATTACACAGTGCAATGGTTACACAATAACCACGTGGGCGCTGTCGGGAGTGCTTATGCGTGGCGATCGCGTAACCTTGCTCGGTTCAGACTACAAACAGGACTGCCGAGGAGTGGGTCTCAGGCTAGCACCAGAACAATCCCCCGCACCGCGCGCGGACCCCCGCCTTAATTACGGTGCGCTGGCGTTGGCCACATCTGTTAGTACAATAGAGACCCATCCCTCGGCTACAAACAATGGGATCTTACCTAGTAACTTAACCTAAACTAAATATAACAAAGAAATCCTCTAAGATACTAGGTACATACAACATAATATTTCTTAAACTATCATGAGTAGTCGTGCTCGTTAACACCACCCCCCAGTTGGAGGCTTCCACCGATAACTGAACGGTAACAAGCACGGCTACTCGAGCAGCAGGGCGACGCAGCGTCCCTGTATGTATTCCTATGTCTACATTATGGCTACCTTATGTCTACGCATAATACATGTCCACACGTTGTCCACAATTCAATTTACTTTAGGATACACTGTCTCAAATATCGACCACTTCGACTTCACTTTCGGGCACGCTGGGTTAAATGTCCACACCTTCCATTTTACTCTCGGGCGCACTCTGTCAATTGTCTCTTTGATCTTGGCTCTTCGGCGGTTCGGGCAGCGCCTAGGGTTGCGGACGCGATGGCGCGGGCTCGAAGGCCAGCGTCGGAGCAGCGGGCACCGCGTGTAGTGAGACGGCATTGCCATCCGGCGGGAAGGTGCAAAAGTAACGTTGTCCAGCCAGCGCACACGCGGCGAAATGTGTTTCTTGCACATAGGCGATGCTTGGAGTGGTGGCTGCGATAGCGCGATATCGTTCGCACGTGTTGGCGCCATGCGCAGCGAATCGTCGGCGCGAAGCGCGAAGCGCTTAGGCGCGCGGGAGCCATCGGATGCCACCTGCACTGCAACGACATTGCCATGTGCTTGGCGCTCGGGCGTGGGAGGCAAGGCTGGTACGTCAACAAGCCAGCGCGGCAAGTGCGCTGTAATCTTACCGCTTGCGACGTTTCTGGGTGAGCCGTGCAAGTCAACCTCCGCGCGGCGCTTGGCAACGCGAGTGGCGGCGGATGCGTCGTCTAAACAGCGCACCACGTGCGCTGTACAATCAGCGATGGCGACGCTCGTCGATACACCATGTGGTTCATCTGCCCGGATGCATAGAGCAGGCGCGCGACGGGCAGCGGAGGCGTCATCCAAACAGCGCACCACGTGCGCTGTACAATCAGCGATGGTGACGCTCGCCGATACACAACGTGGTTCATCTTCATGGACGCGTTGAGCAGGCGCGCGACGGGCGGCGTCAGCGATGGCGACGCTCGCTGATGCACCATGTGGTTCATCTTCCCGGACACGTAGAACAGACGCGCGACGGGCGGCGGAGGCGTCGACCAAACAGCGCGCGCGACGGGCGGCGCAGGCGTCGTTACTACAGCGCACCTCGTGCGCTGCACCATTTTCACGTTGTGCGACGCTTGCTAACACGGTAAACTGTACCTCTTCCGGCATGGGACGGATAGGCGTGCTAGGGGCGGCGGTTGCGTTGTCACTACGGCGGCGCACCTCATGTGTTGCAACATTATCACTATGTGCACCGCTCGCCGGTACTCTATGTCGCTTTTCTTTTAGCGCTGCTATATCCGCCAAATCGAGCGCGAGCTTTATCCTTACCAGGCCCAGCGCCCTCTCTTTTTCTTTCTGCGCCCTCTCTTGATCTATCTGCGCCATCTTCAGTTCCGCTTCATACTCAGCGCGCATTCGTAGGACTTCGCGGCGTGCCTGGCTGAGTCTTCCTGATGCGTGGCTGGCGCTATACGGCGCGCAAACCGTGCGCTCCCAAGCCGGTGTCATCTCCGATGGCGGTACTAATTCACCGTGGTCGCTTAGACCACCCACCATGGAGCTCCTGGCTGGCTGCTTATGCATCTTTTACTGATGATGTGAGCCCGTTACAGTCTTCATTCGCTCTTATTGCACTCCTTGTCTGTCATTTCCCACTGTAAATATGGCTACTTACTTCAATCCGGCTGCGAAGGACCACTTTTGTAAACGAGAGGTGCGGGGTTCTAATGAAGTAAGCAGCGAAACAACAGACCAAGTAATATACTCTTCAAAATATATTTGAGCTCAACAACTAAGCTAGACACAATTATACACAATTACACAGTGCAATGGTTACACAATAACCACGTGGGCGCTGTCGGGAGTGCTTATGCGTGGCGATCGCGTAACCTTGCTCGGTTCAGACTACAAACAGGACTGCCGAGGAGTGGGTCTCAGGCTAGCACCAGAACAATCCCCCGCACCGCGCGCGGACCCCCGCCTTAATTACGGTGCGCTGGCGTTGGCCACATCTGTTAGTACAATAGAGACCCATCCCTCGGCTACAAACAATGGGATCTTACCTAGTAACTTAACCTAAACTAAATATAACAAAGAAATCCTCTAAGATACTAGGTACATACAACATAATATTTCTTAAACTATCATGAGTAGTCGTGCTCGTTAACAAAGAGGTGACGGAACTTATGACGTAATATTTATTTTGCATCTCTTTTTGTTTATTGCAAAGCGGTAGTGTAGTAGTGAATTCGGTTTTCTGAGGTGGTTCAATGTTAGAATATATTTATTTAATTTTATTTTTAATTATTGAAGTAGGCTTATAGACTAATCAACTAATGAGTGTACAAACAATAATTAAAAAATTGGTAATAACAAACCTCCTTATTTAGAATTAAAACTTAATATCAATTAACATAAGAAACATATTCATAAATCAAAGAATCTATACAAAGACAAAGTGTGATGTGTTGCATAAAAAAATATTAATTCAGCCCTGTACTATCCCTCCCCTCCCCTCATAGTAGGCGTCTGCAATCCGTCGTTTAATTATCGCTACACTGGTGCTACAATTATGAGGCTTTACAGGTATATAATGCCATTCCACTAAGTTGTAGAGCCCGAGTGTTATACTGAGTCTGCTGATGTCATTAACTACTTTCCTTTATTCTGCTACGTACGTATTGAGCTCAAAGTTTGGGCCGCATCTACAAAGGGGTCTTAAAATCCCTGCTGTGGTTTTCCCAAGCGACTACAATATGGAGTTCTTCAAGAAGGGCATTAGAAGGTTTCCTCAGGGTCGGCTGTGTGAGTGTGACGCACACGTCTCTAGGCCACGTTAACCGTGTTCCATTAGGTGGGCATTAAGTGGCATAAAAAATGAGGGTTGTACCTACTGGGGTTTTTGTGAAAGGGTCCAAAATAAGAACTGGTGTGAGGCAGTAGCCTTTTATTTCTACCCGTTTGCTTTATTAGTACTAGACGATTAGAATCTATAACCAACTGAAAGTGAGAGTAAAATAGATTTACTAGAAGGTGATGTGATGGACCGTTAGGTTTTGTCTAACAATTATATTCTTACTAATAACAAAATTCATAAGGAAGCCAAATTTTTGAGGAATATTAATAACGGTAAAAAATAATTTCATGTGTACCGTTTTGAGGCGCTTCTCAAAAGCTCCGCCCATCACTTTTGGCAGTTTAGGCTGCGTTTCCACCATAGATATATGAGAATACGTAGCGAAGGATGTGTTTATCAATTTCCTTTCTTTTCTTCTCTTTCTAACATCGTTAATGGTTCTGATACTTCATATGATTACCGATAGATGGCTCTCACCGTCTCCCCAAGATAGTTGAATAAAAAAGAATTTCGAATGCTTAAGAGAGTAGCTTAGTGGTCAGAGTATTACACCTGCAAGAGACTAGTCACGGGTTCAAACCCCGTCTCCGTATTGTTTTTTTCCAATCTAAGTTAATAACGACTATTCCCTTACTAAGGATATATTGCGAGAAAAGTGTAGCAAGAGGCGTGTGAGAATCCACGCATAAATAGTTGAAACAGAAGAAAATTAATACCATATCTCTTTTGTTGACTGTAGAACTCAGGTTCCACACAGCCACGTTCTTGTAACGCCAAGCTTTTCGCACATATATCTGACGGAAACGCAGCCTTACTAACCCGAAATGCGATCAGTCATCGATGAAAGAATCAACGTCGATCGACAGCCGTCGATCGTAATTAAGGATCCACGTCTGCGGTCGATGGCCGACGGTAAAATGACGATGACCCACCTACTCGAACAGTTTTAAATTTTGCGCCGCTTCTTATCAACCTCATTTTTTTAATCGACAGCCTCCGTGGCGTGGCGGTAGTGAACGCGGCCGCTACGCAGGAGGCGCGGGTTCGATCCCCGCTCAGTGCAAATATTTGTGTGCATGAATATGTATATTTGCATTGGTCTGGATGTTTCTATGTATAATATGTATGTATTTACAAAAAAAAAAATACGTATCTAAGTATGTTTATCCGCATTCTAGATTCCATAACACAAGCTAGTTAAGCTATGCTTACCATGGGTCTAGATATCGTTGTGTGAAATGTTGTGGGATATTTATTATTATTTATTTATTATTAAATAATTGCACACCTGCCTGCAAACCAGTCTGTACAGGAAAAATCAAGTCCTTACATCCATAGGTCATTTACATCAGTATGCTTGTGCATAAATACCCCGTTCATCCCCACAGGGTTAGGCGGAGGTGAAAATAACACCCACGTTTCACCAATCATTGTTTTCGGTCCCACGAACAAGGGGTGAGCCTATTTCCGTATTGCGGATACTATTGTTGACTCGAGTCATGTATCTGAGTCTGCGTCTGGGCTATCCTGCATATTTCAGTACGGCCAAATAAAGTTTTGAACTTGCACCAAATTCACAAATGCCCATATATTGAAACCAAATTTCGCGTAGTGCTACAGTTTTGAAAGATAATGAAGGTCGTAATGTGAATAACAAAAATAAATCTAGGAAATTCTAGAAAAAGCAGTTGTTACATTGTTAACCGAAACCGATACTAGCACACTTGTAGTAAGTGACATATCCTACAATGTTTCACGTACTATGAAAGTCGTAAGTGGCACATCCTACAATATTTCACGTACTAGGGAAGTTGGAAGTGTCACATTCAACAATTTTTCACGGTACGTAATTACAAGGTTATGTCGGATGTGGGGGTGTTCATAGGCCTTATGTATTAAAAGAAGGTTTTAAAACTGATAATATGTTTTATTATTATCCAATTAAATGTAAATTAAATCAAGATAGTGTACGGTTAGTACATCGAACAGGTTAAAAATTCACAAAAGTAATGGAAAGTACAAGTAATTACAGTCCAGAACCACTGACGACGAAGGGGTTATGTGCTATTTCTATTGTCGTGTGGGATGCCAGTCCCTCCTGTGGCTGAGAGGCTCCACAGCGCCTGCGAGTATGGGATTGTCGGCGAGCCTCAACGCACGTTTTTATATCGATTCGAAGGGGTCAAGCTGTTATGCAGATGCTCCGGCAAAAGGTGACAGCAGTACTCCATATGGGGACTTTTGCCTTATAAAGAAGGAGTCGTTGCCCCGCAGTGAAGTACTGCTTCGCCCTGTTAAACACTCCAAGTTTCTTCAATGCCAGCTAGACCTTATCCTCCAAATGGCTGCGGTACTGGACGTCGCTTGAGATGTCGACGCCTAGGATCCCGATACTCGAGGAAATGGTACGCGGTGTACCCAGGAATTGCGGCGCTACAACAAATGGGGTTTTCTTAGAGGTGAATGCACACTTGCGTCTTAGTGGGATTGAATTGGACTAGGTTTAGTCGACCCCAATCGGATACTCCCGATTTTGGTCGCAAGTTGTTAGCGACTCTCCTTCACCTTAGACTGAGAGATATTTGCACGGCCCGTGTATCACGTGTCCCCGGTACTGTCTTCCGCATAGCAATGGATGGAGTCATCAGACAGCATATCATTTATGTGCAGCAGAAACAGGGTCGGAGACAGCACGGAGCCCTGTGGCACACCAGCATTTGTGTCCATGGGGTCCGAGCAGCTGCCATCGACGACGGCTTGGATACTGTCGGTCGCTCAGTAGATCGCTTCCTTCAAGGTATCTCAGGAACTGTGTGTATTAATCACACACTCCATAACCTTCGAGAGAAGGGATGTTATAGCAATAGGCCTGTAATTGGACGGGTCTGTCTTGTCTCCTTTCTTTAGCACAGGATGCACGAACTCAGTCTTCCACGAGGCAGAGCAAGAGAGCGCGAAAAGCTGCGTAAGTACTGGGCATAATTAGGGCGCACAGCGCCTGAGCACCATCGCCATATATACCATCCGGCCCACTCGACTTCCAAACATCTAGGGACTTGAGTTCCCGCCGGACCACCCGTTGCGTGATTTTAACTTCAGGCATGGAAACACCACAGCTGGGGAGAATGATTGGCTCGGCATTCCCGTCATTCTTTGTCGAGTTTGA
The DNA here is from genome assembly GCA_949126895.1 of Eilema caniola. Lineage (NCBI taxonomy): Eukaryota > Metazoa > Arthropoda > Insecta > Lepidoptera > Erebidae > Eilema > Eilema caniola. The sequence goes on along the minus strand of OX421469.1, from coordinate 3,689,156 downwards.
CGCAAAGAGGTTACCCAAAAGATCGGCTTTCTCCTTAGCGCCATGGGCAAGGCTACCGTCGAGTTTCTGCGGCGGCGGAAGGCAAGAGTGGCAGAAGTTTGGCCGTTTGCTCGCTCCTGATGCGATCCAGCGGTTGGGAATATAGCATTCCATACCCGTTAGAATCGCTTCAGCGACTGCTCTTGCACAAGAGCTTGAATCGTTTGAAGTGACGCAAAACCGCCTCCACGGGTACGACGAGAAGAATTCTCGCAGTCCGTTCCAGTCTACCGATTTGTAGTGCCCGACATGCCACTACTGAGGTGGCCGCGGTGGTTCTGGCCACTTGCGCCCAGACGACGCTGTGGTCCGAAGTACCGAGTGGTGCCTCCACTCGGTACGTAGTCAGCAGAGGGTCCAATAAAGACTCTCTGTGGGTCTCGATATCTGGTTTTCTAGTGATAGAATGCACCAGTTGCGAGAACCCATAGGTCAGGGCGTAGTGAGCAGCCCTTCCCGTAAAATCAGTTCTGTGCGACCCAACCACTCCACATGGTGAGCGTGAAAGTTACCCAAGAATACCAAGTCCGCAGCAGTGTACTGCTCAATTACTCTGTCCAGCGACCGCTGTAAGTTCTCAAACAGTTGAGCCGTGCCCAGGTCACCGCTATGGGACCTGTAGACGCACGCATAGATACGGGTAGGGCCACCGTGATCCATACGTACCCATAGAGTGGACAGGTCCCTGTCTTCAAGGCCGTTTAGACAGCGACAGCAAACGTCATCCCGGTCGTACATGCATAACCCGGCTTTACTCAGGAAGTTATGCTCGGGTTTGTACCCGGGGTACATAAGGTAGGCGGTATTGGCCTGGCATGATATTTGGGTCTCCTTCAGAAAGAATAAGGTCGGCTTTGCTGTCTCAAGATGGTGATGGACCTCGTTAAGATTGGTGTGGAGGCCCCTGATGTTACAGAAGTCAACTTTCAGTGTGGGTGAAGGTGCCGCTGTAGAACGTCTATTCTTATTTTTCTTGGCATAATAAAAATGGGAGGGGGAGGTATAGAGAGGCTCTATGCCGTCAGTGTAGAAGACAAAGTAAGGTTTCTCGCCACCGCAAACGAGCTAGGGTTGTGTGATTGGCTGGTGCGGTGGGCGTTTCACTCCCGCACTAGTCAGTGGTAACATCCAAAGCCTTTGGTCTTCCCACTGATGACACAGAGCCTCTCCAGTGAGCTCTGGCTACCCTGCTCACCGTCTGGAACACAACACAAGGTTACTATAACCGCGGTATTCTGTAGGACGAAGGTACTTCCCCAGTCGGACTGCTCAGTTGTAACGGGAGGTACCGTCGTGTTCTACCTTCTAAAATAACATACCTATCAGTTGTAACGGGAGGTACCATCGTGTCCTACCTTCTAAAATAACATACCTATAATTAAAAATGTCACATGAGGCAATAGAAAACCAGTCAATGCTTCCTAATTTTAGCACTATATACCATATCCAACCTACATTATTGTATAACTGTTTTAGAAATAAAGTCGATACTAACACATCCAACATCTAAATTTAGTAATGTACAATTAAAAATGGTGGTAATACCATATATGACAAATACTTTCATTATAAGAACGAATAACAAAGTCGGTAGTGCCATATCCGACAAAAACGTTTAATAGAAGAACGAGTAACAAAGTCGACAGTACCATAACCGACAAAAACGGGAATGTTAGGTACAAGAAACAAAGTCGGTAGTGCCATATCCAACAAAAATGAACGAACTCAAAGCGCACAATAATGTAGAATGTGGTACATTCGACACAGGTAATAAAATAATAATCCGTTAACAATGTGGGATTTGACACATATTACAATCTTAACCGTTAAAGTACGTCTAGATCGAGACATTGTTATTTTATACTATATACTGCACATTTACGTAAAACAATAATATAAAAATATAAAACACGCACGCGCAGTCGCCCCGCTAACAATGAGCGAACTGGCAGAACCGCCCGTTGCGCGCGCGCCCCTTCCCCTTCTTAGCCCCGCGAACTTTGTAGTAACATACTTACCTACATTATTATTCGTACGCTCCTATAAAATCCGACTTTGTTAATCTAGAAATACTATGATAGCATTTAGTTTCAAATTTGAAACTTTGCGAGAACATAGTTATAGACGTTTGAAGACCTCAGGAGCAATAAAACGAAAATCGCCAAAATGTAGTTCCGACTTTGTTAATAGCTGCAGTCGATTTGTCATGTCACAATTTGATCTGAACAGTTTTGAGAGCATACTTTTCGGGTAACATAAAATAAACTCAAATGCAGGCTTTACTCTCGATGTTGGAATATCAGGAGGCTTCAAAATAGTAGTACAGGTAACCAAATAAACAGGAAAAGTAGAAGAGCTGACTCCAAGCTCTGTATAAGATGTGATAAAGATAGATTGATTATAGTGTCATATTTATTCTGAGTCTAAAATAGGATAGCAATTATCTACTGGTTTATCCTGCCACTATCTTCAAACCCCATCATCAAGTCGGACAAAGGTATTAAGAATTAGAATAATTACCTGCTACCTAACTTTAACAAAAGACCGTGTTCTATCTCCCTGAAAGCGGTGAGGGCTCAGTATATCCGTGAAGTGAATTGAGATAAATAATTTGTGATAATGTGATAAGAAAATGATTCAATTGCTATAAAACATAACATTAGTCAATAAATAAGCGACAGCTTTTCGAATAAAATAAAATATTAAAAGCAATAAAACTTACTGCTGTTGAAAAGATCGAAACTAGTTTAATAGCAGGCGGTATCCATTTTAGAATTATTAACCAAAAGAAAATGCAAAGAAAAGCCAAATAAAGAGGGGAGCGAACACCAGGCTCCAAAATCCAGGCTATTTGCAACTGAGATTAACGTTGTGCAGCTGATGATGATGGATCGACTTATGTATAGGTTCAGACTTAGGTATAAGTTACATAATCTATAACTAACATAATCTTTTTTCTTTACAGAAACTTTACAACATGGGCGAGAAAAAGGGAAGCATTGTTCTTGAAAATTTTAACTCTACGTAAGTAACAGTTCATTCTTTATTCTGAACCCGTTCCCGGCTCCCCCCCATACCGGGGGCGAGTCGGGGATCACGTGGTCCCTCCTCGGGCCAGACCGAGAGGAATGGCCCTGGGTCAACCGGGGTGCGAGGGATATGTCATGAGACAACCTCACCTTCGGCCTAGTACATCGACCCACAGACGGCGTGCGGTTTAGTCAGTTCGAGTACGACATAACCTTCCCCTTCAGCTCCGAAGGGGGGGGGGGGGGGATAACCGTGGGGATTTCCTGCACGTAAAAAAAACCCGTTCCCGCCACCCATGGGAAGTTTCCAATGGGTGTGTACCCCGGGAATAGTTATTTCTGATACCAGTACCTCACTATGATATATTCCCGTTCGAAATTTAAGCCAAACTCATTTAGCGATTCTCGTGAGTAAGAAACATACATCAGAACATGACATTAATTAAACGGTTTTATTTAGTTAGGCCTACTCGTTGGGTAGTCCTTCTTAAATTTAACCCCTTTCCTGTTGACTAATAGTGTTAATATGTAGTACACACCTTTAGTTGCCTGGCCTGAAATACAGGATTCTTCCTAGTTTAGACACCAGTCTCCCACATAGGAAAACTATGCATATAGATTAAGTCGACAAAATTATATATTCTAAATATGTGGTGAGAAAATAAACGTTTATTATTATTATTACCTTAATTCATTTTAACAAAACATATAAATTACATTTTTAAATATATCTACAAAAAAATAAATATATTTAAAAATATAAAAAATAGTGTCCCACCGGCATCGGATACAGGGACAAAGCTACCGGCGGTTAGGGCTCCAAGGAGAGGAACTTCCTCACTATAAGTGCCGTGCCTAGCAGAACTGCCTTCTGCATCAAGCCCTTATTATTATTAGTTTGGAAGAATACAATTTTTAATTAATAAAACCATTTCTCTTAGAAAAAAATATGAAAATGTAATAAGATATATCATGATCAAGAAAGATTAAGAATTCCATTTTCAGTTTAAATTTAATTTATTTAATAGTTGTTTTTATAAACAATGTTTTAAAGGTACTAAAATGAAGTCACATAAAGAAATTTCAACAAATTCAGTCAACTACAATGTTTTTTATTATTCCATAAATAACTAGAACTCATCAGTTGTCTTAAAATTATCTCTCTAGGGAACCAAAACGACAATTTATTACTCAGTCAAATTCATAAATGCGTAATTAACTTTCTTTCAATTTCCAGGGCCAATCTCGCGGCAAATCCGGGCTTCCAATCAACGCTAAGTTTGGGCTCAAAAGAGGTGATTAACGAGAAGGCTTACAATCCTTTCGAGCACAGAAAAGTGGAACACCCTAACTCGTAAGTATTGAAGTCGTTGGTTTACTAACATCCCAGACACGTTAATTAAATAGTTGATTAGAGGACTTTATAAACATTATTGTAGATAAGTAATTTGGCTCATTCATTCTTATGGATATTCATATTACATTATGCCATACCGGGGGCGAGTCGAGGATCGCGTGGGCAAGACCGAGAGGGATGTCCCTGGGTCAGCTGGGGTGCGAGGCATATGTCGCGCGTCAACCTCACCTTCGGCCTAGCACCACGACCCAGAGACGGCGTGCGGCTTAGTCGGTTCGAGTCCGACATAACACCCCCCCCCCCCCGGCTCCGGAGGGGTGGGGTATCCGTGGGGATTTCCCGCCCGTAAACATTTTTAGGTAAGCATGTTTCATTGTAGACCGCATTATCATTTTTCAGTAGGTGAGATAGAGGTCAATTTGACCTTTTCCAATGTTCCTTTTGAAGTACAGAACCTTATCAAAAAGAGTAAAAAACTCAGTTTACCAAAATCATAATTTCATAATAATAAAAAATATTTTTAAAAAATATTACAAATGAAAGTATTCCCAACAAAAGTACACCTTAGCCTCTCTTTCCACATTAGATTTACGAACGTAAATCTAATGTGGAAAGAGAGACTGTACATTGAAAGCAGCCAGTGATAACACATTATTTAGTAACAAAATAATCCATCCATTATTTGGATTTAAAGCTATGAAGATTTTTTACGTAACACCTCTGCTATCTCAGCCAATGTTAGCGAAAAATAAGATTACGTTATTAAATAAGAAAAGAAAAACTTGTTCGCTTCTACGGTTCAAAATACTTGTAGAATCCTTAGAGCGTTTTCACGTTGTCCGATATCCGACATCCGATATCAGAGGCAATTAAATGTATGACATATGTATCTTTCTTTCACATTGTCCGGCCCGATATCGGTTATCGGAATTCCACTGTCTTAGCCCTATATCGGATCACAAAGAGACTAAAACAGTGACTGCAAGTAATTTTCGACCTTAATAAAATTTCGTTAGTTACGTGTCTTTTAGTGTTAATTGATGACGTTGATCAGGAATTTAAGAAAAAAAATCTCGATACGATGTCATGACAATAAGGTCAAAAATTGCTTGCTCCTTTTTCTTTTTTTTTTTTCATTCCTGGCATCCATAACTAGTCTGTGCTCTCAGGCTGTCTTGCCGCCGGAGATGTGCTACACTACGTTGCTATGGATGCGTTTAATATCCACCAATCATATTTGTTGGTCCACATAGCATAGTACTGGTCGAAAGGGATTTAGCTAAGCTATGTTTCATATGAAAGATGAATGCTATGGATGTGTGCTGTGGATCAAGTACATCTTACTCGCTACTCTGGATAGCATAGCACAGCGGGAAGTAGCTTGGTTTTACATCTTCGTAACATAGCTAAATAGCACATCTCCGGTGGAAAGGTAGCTTTAGGGTATACAGCCTCTGTGGCTTGGCGGTAGTGAACGCGTCTACATCGCAGGAGGCGCAGGTTTCATGCCAGCTCAGTGTAAATTTTTGTATGCAGGAGTATGGCTATTTGCATAGGTCTGGTTATTTCCATGCCTTGAAGAGCCGTCTATCCGAGTTGTCTTATAGAAATATACATTTATAAATGATAATATTCATTAGTGGCAACTCACCCTTAGCAATTAATGACCCTAGATGGCGTGCGGTGAAAGTTGATTTGAGTGCGACTTATGTCGGCTCCGACGGTAGGGTATCTGAAGATATTTCTGGTCTATAAAAGAAAGGCAACTGTCGGGGTGTATTTTTCTTTTTGTAAATATATACGTAAGATTTTGTAATACAAATAATAATATACCTCAACATATTCATCGAACTCAAATTTATTTTGCTTCCAGAACGATTGGATCTTTGGTGCATCTATTGAAGTCTTCCCTAGGGTCTGGGATATTGGCCATGCCAGCTGCTTTCAAAAATGCTGGTCTAGCTGCCGGAGCCTTAGGGACAATTATAGTTGGATTTATTTGTACGCACTGTGTTTATGTATTGGTGAGTAGAACTTTGTATTTAAACACCACTTGACTCTCTCTTTTATTTCAGTAAGCTCTCTCATCTATCTATCTATCTGTACTATTATATAAATGTTAAGTGGTGGTGTTTTTACTTCGAATATTATTAAAAAACTTGGGTTATATTTTTTTTAATATATATAGAACACGTCAATTTGACTACACCTCGACAGATAGTAAGCTCAAGGCAAAGCCTCAGGAAAGACGGTCACTATTACATAAACGTAACATGTCAACAATGATGGCACTCAGCTTGATGGTCTCATTAAAAGAGGATTGTCGTCTGCGCATCGCGTGACACTCCCCGCCGGTCCCACTAGTGCTGCGACCACAATCCCCCTGCCCGTCTATGCACTTGCTAACTCTTGAACGCAAATCTAACCGAGATTGGATTACTATGGAAGGTTTTTCGCAATCGTGCACTATGGTACCCACCCGACCGAAATTTGTGCCATAAAATTTCTACCACCAGTAAATTGTTATATTGGGGATACTGAACATAAAAATATTTTTTTGTAATTTTTGCCTGTTGTCTGTTTGTCTGCAATAGACGCAAAAATACTGATACTTTTTAACGGTCTTGGTAAGACGTATCTTACGTTTGATTGATAGCAATCTGTTGACTCAAACGGGAAATATGACCAAAAGTCGCAATAACGAAAGATCAGCAAGCGAAAGGCTGGTGCTAAATAACATGATTAAAGATTCCCCCGTCAATGAAATGACCCAATATAACAATTGATCAGCTCAGTAGCGTAGTGGTAGAGCATAATTAGCAGTGAGAGACTGCTAAATTAGGAGTCACGGGTATGATTCCTGTTCAGTATAAATTTTTGTATGCATGAATTAATAATCTAGATATGTATATAAATGAATTTAAGCAAAGAAAAATTACTTAAGTGTATTTATTCCTTTAACATAAGCTTTAAGCTATAATGGTCTTTTCAAGGCAAGCTCCTTTCAATTTAATACGTTCTTCATTCGAAGATTATTTGGTCGCACTTTGGAGCTTATACATCTTAATTATTTTCGTATAGAAACTATCGTGAGCCATTTTTAATTCGATAACTTTATTACGGCTATACTCACGTCAATTGTTAGGATGCGCCCGACTAGTTTCGGTCCCGACCGGAGTCCTTATTCATGAGCAGAGCACCCAGGCGCGGCGACATCCGGTCAATTGACGTAAGTATAGCCGTAATAAAGTTATCGAATCTTAATTATCATCTGAGAAAGCGGACTCCAGGCTCTGAAATGCAAGCTTCAGATCGTGCAAAGGTTATTTGAATCCTTTAGATAAGTAACTGGTTGCTAGCAAATGAAGAATTTTCAGACACTAACACCAATTTATTAACAGTCAAACGTTTTATAAATACTACTGTTTATCCCCGAAGGGTTAGGCAGAGGTGAATTAACATCAACATTTCACCAATCTGTATTCGGTCCCACGTAATAGGGGGTGAGCCTATTGCCGTATTCCGCACTATTGTTGACATGCATGTGACGCTGAGTCTGAGCTGTACATATCTGTCCGATGTTTAAGTTAATCAGCCCTCGCGGTGGCATTCATTACACACATTTTAATTTCAATAAGTGATGTTCGTATAAATTTCCGAAAATATCGAATCAAATATACTCCATTTGGTTATGTACCTAACTAAACAACCTAGTGGCGACTTTTTATAAAAACACACATTTGACAAATAAACTAGGCGAACTAACTGACTAACTTGAGATTCAATGTCGATTGTTTGTCTTCGAAATAAGTTTATAAATTGGAAAATATTTATAAACTGAGTTTTTAAATTAACCATAATAAAAAGACACATCAAAATAGTTTATGATTAGTTAAATACTGAGTAGTCTGTGGTTCGGCTCCACAGCTACATGTTGATAACTTGAGATATTTAAATTATATGACAAGAATCTGTATTATTAATATATTCATTCGTAAATATATAACTACTAAACGAGTTCTTTTATGGGATTTTTCGCGAGGTTCTTTAACTTTACTGATACGAACAAGAGGATCGCGAAATCTGCTCAGTGGTTGAGCCTAATTCCTTTTTCACTTCTTCTGTTGCTCTTCTTGTAGATCTAGGACGGATAATCAAACACCAACGGATAGGATCTGTCCGCCTTCCATTCTTTTTCCTATCCTCTTAATTCAAATTTAATTCACGTATTTTATACTTTTACCGCTGGCGCGTGTTGGCCAGGTAACTAAATATAGGTTCGACAATAAGTATGAACACTACAGTACCTAACTAAATCGAGTATAGCTTGAGGGGGATTAAAAATTACTTTTCGCTATCAATATTTTGCGTTGCACAAGAATCGAACCTATTCTCCTTTAATGAGTTGTAAATGTTAACAACACTCAATCAATACAGCTAATTATTCTCACAATTATTAACATAGTACATAAAACGCAAACTCGACATTAATACCTAACATGAGTTAGTTGATTTTGCATCATGAAATGATGAGATCACAGCTATCAATAATCCATCACGACTATTAATTTACCTAATGATTCCTTTGTTTACCATTTAATATTTCCGGAAGCTGTAATATGCTTTGTAGATGTTGCAGCTAACTAGTTTCATCAGCCGTTTAATTAACTGCCTAGGTTGGCAACTTTACGACGCCGTTCAATTAGCGGCCTGAATGATGTTCAGCCAGTTGATTAAACGCCTAGGCAAATGGCTTGGATCGATGGCTTTTAATTATTTGTCTAGCCATTTAATCAAACAGCTATGAAAATTACTTATTTCTGCATGGTTATAAGAAAAATAACCACGAAGGCTAAAACCTTCTAACTAAAATCTTTTTCAAAAAAAAAAATCTTTTTCATCATAATTTTCATTTATCCCGAACTTAAACCTGAAGTATTACGCGGAACAAACTGGCCGGGACAAAAATATTACTAACGCGAAACGGAGTCCGCGGGCACTGTTAGTGTTTACAGTCCGTCAAATCTAAGAAGTACCGTTTGACAGTTCTGACAATTGAATTATAGGGATGGGATGAAAAAATCGATTACTATAATATCCGAACTTTAAGAGATCGATTACTATAATATCCGAATTTTAAGAAATCAATTGTTATAATTAAATAAAAGAAATGTTTAGGATATTTTTTTATTCACTACTAGTACTAGTATCGTCGTCTTCGTCATCATCGTCATTTAAATTAATGACCAGTTGATTGTCCATTACATTATCAAAGTGTACGTCTCTTTCGAAGTCGTCCATTATTATTTTCTTTGTTTTTTGTACTACTTTACTCCAATCTTCCTGTGTAACTTGGGCACATGCTTCCTTTAATAAACCTTCCATTTTCTTGACACTGAAGGGTGGTTTTGTGTTGTGTCTTGCTGCATAACCTGTAAAACAATAATGTAACTATTTGATAGCAGACGAAAACCATTGTTTAAATTATAAATGTTAGAAGTACTCGTGTTATTATTATAATATTATAAAATATTACCTTTAACTTGGGCCCAAATCAGTTCAATGGCATTATATTGGCAATGGTACGGAGGAAGTCGTATGACTTTGTGCCCGTGCTCTTCGGCCAATTGGTCAATTACATATGTCGGTTTTGGTGGTTTATGCAATTTCACTAACTGTAATAATTCAGCTTTTAATAGTGACATGTCGGCATCCACTCCTTTTCTTTGCAGCCATGCCACCAAATCTGCTTTCTTATTGGCTGACGTAGGTGCTTTATCAATTTGCACAGAGTGGTATGGGGCATTATCCATTATAATTGTGCTGTTAGGAGGGATATTCTGTAATAAATTTAAGAACCACTCTCGGAACCTTACTGCGTCCATTTCTTCATGATACTCTTTAGTGCTTTTGGATTGGAAAGCTAATAAAGAGTTTTCCACGAAGCCTGTAGACGCTGACCCAGCATGGCATATTATGAGGCGTCCACCTTTTCCTATCGGCACCTTCGAGCACGAAGCTTCAGAATCATCAGTCCATGTTTTCGGCACAGAATGGTTGGAATTTAGCCAAGTTTCGTCCAAAAATATTACATTATCCCAGTTTATAATTTGTTTAACTTCGCGCAGGAATGTTAGTCGCTGCATAATTATGTCATGTCGCTCCATAACAATTTTTCGTTTGTCAACTTTTTTGTATCTGAAGCCAATTCCTGTTATTACCGTTCTCAACGACTCTATGCTTCCCTTATACAGCCCGGCATCTTTTAAAGTTGCACATAACTTTGCCAATGTTGGAAATTCGCCTCTTGTAAAATACCCGTATATATGGTTTCTAATAGCATGACTATCGAATTCATCGATGCCTGTCACAGGTTTATTTCTTTTTCGTTTTTTCGGTGTGTGAAGTACGTTACTGTCACTCCCCGAAGGCCCATATTTTTCACTTAATATTTTGCCAACGGTGCGGCTACCAATACCGAGAGCTTCACCGACGCGATCCCGAACTTGTGTAACTGGCAGTAGAAGTCCACCATTTTGAGATTCACGCTCAAAATACTCGTGTAATTTCACCACCAATTCACGAGCCTGGCTGTTCAAAGTACGTCCTCTTTTCGACATTATTAATAAACACTTGCTTAGTTCGGAGTCCAGTATAAATATTGCCAAGGTAAACGGCTAAAGAATGATCAGTCCAGAAAAGTAATAGCCAAGTCACAAATTGTAAAACACAAACGAGAAAGCAAGTACGCGCACAGTCAGCTTCCAAGATGGCGAGAGACTGCTGACGCCGAACCGACCGAGCGGACCGCGTGCGCTTGTAGTTGGCAGTGTTGCCAGAAAAAAAAATTTGTAGAGACTTGGACACCTGCGATTTTGCCTATTGACCTAAAAATAATTAAATTAATTTATTTTAGGGTATCTGTGTATTCAGTGCATTATGCGGTCGCGCAGTAACGTCGTTAATTTATAACATCAGGCAACAACATTTTTGTGAATGGGTTCTACATACCTTATTTTTATTAGTTTTAGACGTAGAAATAAGACTTAGAAGAAAAAATTGTAATTATAAAATCAATGGATGTGCTTGTTAAAAATTTGTTTATTTCTCTGTAATATGCAAACCCATACTATCATACACAAAAATAAATGTAAAAAACACTATCCCTGACTCCATTTACTATTTCGACAGCGTTAGCGCGAGAAACCCCGACTTATTTGGGCGCGAAAATCAAAAATCGACAAATCGCTTTCGACAACTTTTTAAAGAAGCAAATATATTTGATTTATAAATACGTATTTTTGGTGAATGGGTTTTATCTCATATTTTACGATTACATAACTATTTAGTTATGTAATCGTAATATGTGAGATAAATCCCATTCACATGAAAAAATATTTGTTTGGTTGTCAAGTGTAATTTGTAAATAATACATTCGATTTTTCGTATATGTAAACGATTTTTTTGCATACAAGTGTATCCGAAGAGTCGCAACACTACGTGCAGTGACCTAACTACGTAACTTTGTAATGCGGTCAAGAATATAACTATTAGAAATTATTTACTGTGTAAATATGTGTTATTTTGCTTTGTTTGAAAGTTTTCAATTACATTTAGATATTAAGAATTGTACATTTTTAGATACAATAATGAAATGTTTCTAAATTCATGGTTTTATGAAAAAGGTTATCGAAACTGAATAATGTACGTATGAACAAAGTTGTTTCGGTTTGAAAAATATGAAACGTCAAACGGTACCTCTTAGATTTGATGGACTGTAATATATGTAATTATGTTGGCCTATTGGATTCGGAGACGTGCTTATATACTATTATTCAAATTCAAATTCATTTTATTTGCTTAAATGTGGTTATACAGGTATTATTAACGTTTGTGCAGCACATTTACCATTTTATGACATGCAAACATTATATTATACATGAGGTATCAATATTAGTTTAGGTATACTACAATATTTTTATTATTTCAGCACATGCAAGAAAATTCTACAGTCACAAAGAACACGATAAATTAAATAGAATGTCAGAATGTAAAATGCATAAAAACAAGTCATTAATAAACATTTGTGAAAATGTTAAGCATGTCAATATTATTTATTATACGTTTATTATTAACATTATAGAAAGAGGTTGGCTCAATATTTGCTAATAATATTACTAACATTTAGTCATAATTTACCCTTACACTTTTCCAATTCCTCTATCGTATGAAAGCATTTTTATGAACCATGCTTTCTAGTGCTCCTCGGATAAACCTCATGTGCCTTCGAAAAGAAGCTAAGGATACTGCCTAATAAACTTCGCAGTTTCGTAGATTTAAGAAGATTCATTTTCAAGAAAAGGGGCCTACACGAGTGCCATGACTGCTCCACACATAGCTCTGATACACTAGCTATATACACTATAATAGTTTCAATTACTCCTATCAGGTAAAAACATCACAAGAAGTTTGTGTGGACGCCAAGAAGCCTTCCATGGGGTTTGCAGAGACCTGCGGTGCTGTTTTTGAGTATGGACCTCCGAGATTAAGACCATGGGCAAATTTCGCCAGGTAATAACTGTGTGACTATTTCTCTATGTGTTTCGTAGTACTGCTCTGCCATATAAGTGCGTTATTACCCGTCGATAATATCTCACGCGTTATTTCAATATCTGATTTTAGTATATCATATTACTAGTGGCCGGTTGTGAATTCGTACGTGTGGAGTGAGTTAAACTTTCATGCGTCCTATTATTCCCTTTTTTAACCAAAAAAGGGAGTTGATTTCTAAGGATATATTATCAGGACACCTCCGTTCCAAGTATAAAGAGCATACATTGCAAATTTCAAGTCTCTTACTTCAAAAACTTAGGATTTTCATACCAACTTCCAAGCCCCGTTTTACCCCTTACGCACCCCTAAGTTTCGTAATATCCGTTCTTAGCGGATGTCTACACCCTACAAGCAACCTACCCACCAAATTTCAAATTTGTTAGTGTTATACTTTCTGAGATATCGTGATTAATCATTGAGTGGTAAGTCGCTTTTATGTACAGAGATTAGGACACGGCTACAATGTTGCATACTGCTGAAATAACAGCGCACGAAAAAAATTGCAGGCATACGGACACGTTATCATGCATTTGTGCTTGAGGATTTACTTAGAACTGGGTTGGAACATCCTTTAGTTTTGGCCGACAAAGTTGTTTTATGTTAATGATTATACTCCACATATTCAGTTGCTTAGTTTCGCCCCCTTTCTTAATAGAGTAGAGAAACAGGAAGTCAGTCTCCAGCTTTTTTAAGAGTAAACGATAGTTTTCATCAGTGCCGAAATATTATACAACCAAACCATTATATTATTTAAGCTACTTAAGCATCAGACACGCGCAAGGCTCACCTGATGGGAAGTGATTACTGTGGTTTATGGACGTCTGCAATACCAGGAGCGCCACGCCACACTCGTGATGCCGACCCTAAAACCCTATTTCTGGTTCTTAGGGAATATAGATAGCAAGGAAGTAAACATTTACCTCAATCATGTTTGATATTGGAGTAACCACTAAGTTTACCGCCGTGTCTTCGATATGGCACAAGGCACAAGAATTAATATTCCTGTGGAACTGTTTGGTGATCGCACTATACCTATAATATGTTTTAGTTTGATACTACACATGTTCAATAGTTATGAGATAGTTCGACATTATCGATGTTTGTTCTTCAATCACGTCAGAATTTGAATGGGTATGGATTAAATTTGACATAGATATAAATGATAGTTTGAATTACTCCAGACTGACACGTGGGCCATTATGAGGCCAGTAATAATTAACTGCGAAAGTTTGGATGGATGTATAAAATTTGTTACTCAAAAATATTGAGTCTGGTTTTTTAGGGTACAGAGGAACGGTAGGCAGTAAATGCTCAATTTTATCAGCTCCCAAAGCTGTTATAAAATCGATTATTTCTCATACAATATCGTAAAACGTTTCAGAGCTTGCGTGGACTACACAATGACGTGCACGTATTTAGCGGCACTTTGCGTCTACATAGTGTTCATTGCTGCGAACTTCAAAGAGGTAAGACTTCTTAGAATCACTTTGTTAGAAATGAAAACGCTGTTTTTGTTGAAAGGAAGAATTTTCCATGAAAATAGTGAGATTTAAAACGTTATTTTAAAATTTATAACATAACATAACATAAACTCACGCCTTTATCCCCGAAGGGGTAGGCAGAGGTGCTAGCACCCACACTTCGCCGGTTTATGTTTAGGTCCCAATGTAATAGGTGGCGAGCCCATTGTCATTAACTGGGCATTTATAAGCCTGCGATAAATACACACATAACTTCGAAAAGCATCGAAAAGTCATTGGTGTGTGCCATGGAAAACCTGGGATCGAACTCGAGACCTCGTCTCAGCAGTCCATTACCCAAACCACTAGGCTACCGCGGCTTTTTAAAATTTATAGAACTCAAGAAAGAGAAACAATTACACAATATTTTTAAATAATTTCAAATGCCATCTGTAAATTGATGATTGGGTTTCATTAGCATTATTCAAATAAGAGTTGCAAGCGATAGGTTTTTTTAAAGAGTAGAAGTACTATTAACTGGATTTTTAAATATTCCTCCTAACTCCAGCTTAGCTAAATTGTTTTTGTCAGGAACGGGTACACGTCGATAGTGTATAGCCAGAACTCGATCCCGGGACCACTTGATCGTATGATCGACTCCTAAAAGTGTGGTAAACTAAACATGGGAACTCGTTTTTAATGAGTCTATGAATTAACCGCCGCGCCGCGGATCATCCAAAAAAGCGCCTACTTTCTAAGGATAATGAATAATTGTAATAATAATGAGCTACCCTGCAGGATTACGAGTAAAACGGCTTCTAAATTCATGTTGTCAAAATGGAAATGAGAATCCCTCAATCCGTATATTTCCATCATTTCATTTGAGATTAACTGACTGATGATTACGCACGGCAAAATTCTGGTGCTTACTTTTTCTCCTCTGTCAGTCCAAAGCCAAATCTTTTTCCTCTTCAACTGAGTGGACCCCAGACTTCGGTGAGAACCTCGAACGCGACCAGAACTAACGTTCAAATAGTGATGTTCAAGTCTTAAACAAAGAAATACCTCCTTGAGCTCACACATTTGATTATCAACTCGAACCGACTAAAACGCACGACGTTTGTGGGTCGCAGTGCAAGGCCGAAGGTGACGTTGCTATTGCATATCCCTCGCACGTTGGCTGACCCAGGGCCATCTCTCTTAATCCGACCTACACTTTTTTCAGTCTAAATCGATAGGAATAATTAGCATACTTACTTTAAACTATTTATACTGGACATTGATGGCACTTGGTGGAATCTACTACACATATTGAATAACGATGACACTTGTACTTTTCCACACTTAGCTTTTATTTTTAACCTGAACGGTTTCACCTCGCGGCATTACCAAAGGCTTACGTAACAATACCCTCAGGGCATCATCAAAGGGTTACATAAACCTTTGATAATGCCGTGAAGTGAAACCGGTCAGGTTAAAAATATAATTAGTGGTCAAACCCCGCAAAGACCGATTCAATGTTTTCTCTTTAATTCGATTTAGCTATATCAATACCCGTTTTCTACATTTCAGGTACTAGATGAGTATATACCAGAATACAGGCTGTCACTAGCAGCCTACTGCGCCTTAACATTGGTACCGTTAGTGTTAATGTGCCAAATTCGGAACTTAAAGTGGTTGGTTCCATTCTCAGCGCTCGCCAACGTGTTCCTCGTGGTATGCTTCGCTATCACGTTGTACTATATCTTCAGTGACTTGCCCAAGCCTGAGAAAAGGGAAATGGTGGCTAGTGTCAGCCAATGGCCACTGTTTATAAGGTGAGTGCTAGTACCAAATGTAGCCAAAGAGTATTAAAAGAGACACGAGAGTACAAGGGCCTCTTCATAATATATGCTAGACAATGTTCAGTTGTGATGCCAATAATTTATTTAATTATTCACATCTTACACTATCATTACAGATGAATCTAATACTTCTACAATAGAATAGATAAAATTAAAAAATAAGTTAAAGAAATGCAGCCAAAAAAAATATCACATTTTTTTTAAATCAAAATCTAAAATTAAAACCTCATGGGGATACTATTGTCTCTTTCGTATCATAAAATGCACTGTCATTATGGCGTCTGCTACATGGACGCTGTTTAAATCATCTATATAAGATGCAAAGGACTAATTAAGTATATACGATTATTCTGATCGGATACGCAGCCACCCGTTTGGCAGCTCTACAGTGCAGGTTTTTTTACGTGTGATCTGGCAATTGACGGGCTAAAGTCAATTGCCAGATCACACGCTGATGTTAAACTTTGATGAGGACCAAAATGTATGAGTTTAATTGTAGGCATTTCCGATGCTTTCAGTAGATGCTTTTTCACAACCGTTTTAAGAATGCAATGGTTTGGCCTGTGTAGCAGAGACCCGGGTTATGCTATATGAGTGAACTTGTAAAACCATTCAAAAGCAAGCTTTTGTAAATAATGTCAGTTACTATTTTCTTTATTTTCATAAACTGTCAATTTTACATCAAAACTAAATCCATTTGTTATCGTAGTTTATTACTATTATACACAGTTTTATAAAACGTTGAACTCAATTTCCATTATATAAATATGTAAACTAATCAAAACCAGCTACTAGAAATCATTATGTATTTAAAGTCTCCCGTAATTATTTAAATCACTAAAACTTTCGATAATAGAAATTTAACGACCAATTTTGTTTGTTTTCAGATTTCATACTAATTGAAAGACTTAATTGAACTTGTTATAACGATATGACAACGAGTTGAAAACTTTCACTTCGTTTGATTTATTTAATTTAGATATTTATTTTCAGTAGTACATCTTTATAATAGTAGATTACAAGTGTGTAAAGTTGGTGATTACCGCTGAGGTGATATTGAGACCCGAGCCGTGAGGCGAGGGTCTAAATAGAGCCGAAGACGGTAATCAAGAATACACACGTATATCATATGTCGTTTTTCAATTCTTTTGAAATACTAAAATAGATATTTACCCTCACATTTTTTCAGGTAGTAAACATTCCATAACGTTAAGGACTTCACATCAATCACATCAAATATCGGACGTTGTATATGATATGTGTATATATCGGGCGGTGTACTAGGGGTAACTTTAATATCACCAGTAAAAACGAATTGCTAAACTTTCTGGTACTGGCGGGCATAATATATTTATTCTATTGAACACGATCTTTATGTATCTAATTTTTTTTAAGAATAATGCGACTCAACCAATAAAATTGAAAAAAAAACGTAATTACCCCACTCGTGATTTAATAACAATCTAAAAACCTCCGTTTTGATAATTGGTATCATTATGTGCCTTATTGCGGTGAGATTAGAGCCATTTTATGAATAAATGAATTGAAAAACTGTTTGAACATTACAAGAAGAGACGCGAAGATATTTATCTAATCTATATCAACGGGAATTAAAATACCTTGGTATTTTGAATACTTTGCATCTTTGCATCGATATCAGATCAACAGCAGCTGACTGTACTGGCACGATTGTGTTGATATATGTGAAAACTAAGATATTACGAGCATTTTGAGTACTTGCTAGTAGAGATGGATCTGCTGCTGACTGTACCACGAAACAGTTTGTAACAAATCATATTTCCTTCCAGTACTGTCATATTCGCTATGGAAGGTATTGGTGTCGTGATGCCAGTTGAGAACGAAATGGCCAAGCCCCAACATTTCCTCGGCTGCCCCGGAGTATTGAACATTGCCATGACTATAGTCGTCGGTATCTACGGCATTGTGGGTTTCTTCGGCTACTTGAAGTATGGAGACGAGGTCAGAGGCAGTATCACCTTGAATCTGCCTCAGGACGAGGTGTGAGTATTAAACGTTTATTTAATAGCTACGTTCACACGTACAGGAATGAAGGGTTGACCTCGCACCAGTCCAAAACCGTCAGTTCGGAACGAACGTGTAAAGACATTTTCGTGAAAAGTCGACTTGGAACGCGGAGGCCATTACTCAGTTGGAAAATTGTATCGTTATTCATTGATCATTGTTATGTGTCCATATCTACGTCTTTATTCCTTTTCCCATATTCGATGTCCAAAGCGACTACAAACCCAGCCAACGCTACTTCCACATGGAATTCCATTTTTAAACAACACAGGAATGTGAAAGATCTGCCGTTCCGAACTGTGGTCATAATTTAATCGCATAATTCAACCACAGTTCGATCCGCAGTTCAAACCGAAAGATCGAACCGACGGTTTGGATCGCGGTCCTGATGCGCGGTTAAAAACTGTACGTGTAAACGACGCTAACAAGATACTCTATAAGCAGTGTTTGCCCGTAGTTTCTTATCATGTGCCCGGCTGCTTGCTTATCATCATCATAATGTGGTTTCATGACATGCATAATGTCTGTGACGTGACGGTAGAGAATGCAACTGCTACGTATAGGCGCGGGTTCGATTCCCGCTCAGTGCAAATACTTGTGAGTATGAATATGACTATTTCCTTTAGTCTGGTTACCGTGCCTCAGAAAGCGTTGCCATACGAACATCTATGGCAGTCGTTACGGGTAGTTGGACTATATTACAATTAAAATAGCTTAAGTAGGGGGCGAACTTAGAAAAATTCCTAGTAGCAATTTTCTTTCGGAATTCTTTGAATTTAATTAAATTTAGATTTGTGTGGTATTCGGTTCGTTGCGTTCTCCGTCATCTTGAGTTTAAGGGCAAATTTTTGTTTTTTGAATAATTCGTTTATTTCGAATATTACACGAAAATAGGAACTACCAATTTCGTGTGAGATTAAGTAATTAGTACAATTTTGGTACTCATCATTTTATACTAGAATCGATACTTTGTGTTTTATATCCCAAAAGGTGGTAAAATTTTCTTTAGGAATACGTTAACGGAGGTCACTGGCAGTCAAACCCCATCTTTCTTAAGTTATTAGTCTAACTACAGAACTTCAATATCGACAATTGATTATAAAAGTTAGATGGCAGTCGCTTCAAGGCAAATATTGTAGTTCAGCCAAACCCGCAGTTAGACAGGAAAAAGCGGACCACAGATTCCGAGGTGAAAAGCTTCGGATGTGATTGGCATTAACGCTAAAATGAAGAATGAAAAGGAATGGTGGCCCATAGTTACTCATTACTTCAAATTCTTGGTGGGGCACTTTACATTCTGCTTTTTGAGCTACTTACGTAAGATATTATCACACATTCTACTCATATCTTTTCATTTATTATTAACCAACTAAACAGTTTTACTTTTATTTCAGCTTAGCCCAGAGTGCTAAAATACTGATGGCCCTGGCAATTCTGTTTACGTACAGTCTGCAGTTCTACGTTCCAATGGAGATGATATGGAGACGTGTGAATCCGAAGATTTCAGTGAGATATCACAACATCGCACAGATATTAATTAGGACTACAATCGTGATTGGATCAGGTAAGAATAATGTCATAACATCATGGTTAAAGTCAAGAACCGTTTATTCCTTAAAGACTTAAGTAACTAGTTTCACGATTTTAATAATATTCTGTAAAATTATACAACTACACCACTACAAAATACCTTTTCGCTTCTCATGCTATTAAAATGTCTTCTCTGCATATCGGGACTAAAGTTCCTTATTAATCTCTAGGGACTAAAGTATTTTTTTTTAATTTACTCCGAAAACTCCTAAACAACCAATCACGGTGTTTGTGAATGGGAGGATTATCACCATTTTAGTGATTGTGTATAGAAATAACCTCAAAATGACATTTGAAAAAATCTAAACAAAACCATTTTATTTCGTGAAACACGGTTAATGATATTTAATTATTTTATTTTATTAATTATTATGTAATTATTAAGGATTAATTCATTTTATTATTAATTTATAATTAGTTTTAAATTATTTTTCAAGTTTGAATCTTGGCTAAATATGCAAGGATTTAAAGCGTACGTCACTTAACAAAAAAAAAAACCGTGGGACCAATTTCTTTGCAATTTGAATTTTGAATAGATTATTCGTATTAAGCTTGCGTTGTAATCACCAATTACCCACACCAATTAATTGTGCAACTTAGAAACTTTGTTATTATAAATATTATAATTTTCGTTTTTTTGCCTCGCATTCAAAGTGAAAAGTAGAGTGTTTAACGTGGGACTAAACAACCATAATGACACTCAAACTATTAGCCTATTAATATAATTAAAATATCTCGTGTCATTATGAACAATCTACTATAAATAATTTGACTAGCCCCTCTAGAGAAGTGACAATTCGTTGGCCGACGTTTGATGGAATAGAATGACGAATGTATGGGATTTGATGTATTTGACATGCGTTAACGACTGTCATATACGTCAAATCCCATACATTTGTCATTCTATTCCACCAAACGCCGGTCACCGAATTGCCAGTTCTCTAGAGGGGCAGCTGTGAAATTCTCTATGCATAGATCAAACACAGCGCTGTAACCGTACTTGATATTGGTCTAACTGGGTGACATCACTGGAGATCGACTAATGCCAATCTCTACCAAGTTCGGTTGCACTGAATATGTACAGAATTATACAGCAGTATAAAATAGGTATATATTTAGCATAAGTATTAATAAAGCTGAATATTTTTTCCACAGTGGCTCTAGCAGCGGCGTATCCTGACTTGGAACTCTTCATCAGCCTTTGCGGCGCCGTCTTCCTCTCAAGTCTCGGTCTACTCACTCCTGCTGTTGTCGACACAGTCCATAGGTGGAATAAAGGCCTCGGTCACTTCAACTGGATTCTTTATAAAAACATATTCATCGGAATGATCTCTATACTGGCTCTCGTTTCAGGATGTTTTATCTCCATAAGTAATATGATTGACAAATTTGGTAAGACGCCTGACCATGATATAGCAGCCAATGTTACAAGTATCATCTTCAACAATACATTGCCGGTATAAATTCTGGTCACGTTATAATTCAACCGTAGTATTATTAATATGTAATATAAGTTGTTTAAACTGTAGGTCATATCGCTGGAAATAATAATTAGTCGGAACAAACTTACTTCTTGTTTATATAGTGTAATGGTTTTTAATATTGACTTTTTGGTTTAAAAATGTTGCGACTTTTTGTAATTTTAACATTAATTGTTGTGATTGTAAAATCAGTCTCATGGACTTTAAACACACCATAGGTTGTGATTTAATTTACAAAAAAATTAAAACGACTTAATTTAGATTATAGAATTATAGGATTTAGACTTAGACCACGAGAAATAAAATATCCTTTAAGTCTGCTTTTTGTAGGTACTTCATTTTTATTATTATAGAACATCTTGCCTTTTTGTATTCTAAATATTGATTTTTTTTATATATTTCCTACCTATAAATTTTTATGAAACCTTTATTATACAGTTGTACATATTTAACATTTTATGAACGAGACTTTTAAAAAGAATAATATTGTATATTGATTTGGTTTTTGATAAAACTGTTAATGTTTCTGCACAATATTTCACTTGCAGTATTGCATATTTTTAAAACTAATAAGACAACAATTTTATAAATATAACAAATAACTCCATACCGCTAATTCACACCTACATCTATTTCATTCAAAGATAATAGTATATTTCAGTGAACGGTGTAAGCACGCATGATGATTAATAAATTAAATATAACACTGACAGTGTGAAGTTCATTGAAATCTCAGCATGTTAAGACTATACTCACTTTATAATTCCTAAGAAGTATATTATCATCTTTGTCTAGCTCAAAATGGATTTCATAGTGGATTTTTATTAATAACTTTAGTTATTTACTCTGCTACAGACTCATTTATTATATTTATGAGCATGTTGAAACAATTACTCTCTGCTATTTATTAAATTTTATCTGAATATATATGTGTGTATAATACTTATTTCTCTTTTACGCTACATAATATTGTGTAGTTACCAATAGATTACAATAGTTTTAAAAACTTTTAAAAATGCCATGTTTTGTATGACTTATTTGTAATTTTTTGAGGTATAAGACTAGTGGGGTGTGGGGTTCGGAATCTCCACGCGGTGTACCCTGGGCAATAGAGACGAAAGCGTCTGTAACCACAGGGGGGGGGGGGCGCTGCTACCTGTGGCCAATTCCAGTCAAGGCCGGAGTGGCCCCGAAGAGGGCTGCTTGAAAACTATCCACGTGTCCCTTTGACTAGCGTAGGGCACAGTGGAGAGCAGGCAAGGGGTGGGCTGGTTCTCTGAACGCAAGCGTGGGGGTGACAGAACACAGCATGTCACCCTGGAGGTACTACTGGCGCGGTGCTCGGAAAAGAAGCATTCTAGATTGTTGATGTGTTTTAAATCACTAAGTTAGCAAACAGTATAGAATACACTTCTTAGTAATCGGTTACAGTTCTGCCCCTCTAGACAAGTGAAAATTCGCTAGCAGGCGTTTGGTGGAATAGAATGACGAATATATGGGATTTAACGTATATGACAGTCGTAAACGCATGTCAAATACGTCAAATCCCATACATTCGTCATTCTATTTCATCAAACGCCGGTTAGCGAATTGCCACTTGTCTAGAGAGGTTGGTATACTTCTAAATCGTAAAGGTTAGAGGGACTTTCCCTTTCAAAAATATATTAAGAAAATTGGAAAATAAGGACGGGAATGCCTCTGACAGTCTTACTAACCGTAGAAATACAGTATATTGCTAAGTAATTGTCCATGTATTAGTAGACAATGATTTATCTGGCCTATTTATGGTGAATTTACAAAAACACTTATGTGTACCATCCATAGCTCAAAGTGATTCAATATAATAAATATTCAACCATCTACGTGACATTAGATCAGTTACGTCAGTGGACGCGGGTTCGATTCCTAATGATTTAAATGTTTATTTGCATGAATATCTCTATTTGCGTTAGTCGGGGTATTTACCATACAAACAATCGCAAATGAACATACATATTATATACGATTTTGTTAACTATATTTATCCGCATTCTAGTACCCATTTCAAGCTATGCTTATTTTGGGTCTAGATGGCGCTGGCGCTATGTGACATGTACCAGATTATTTATTTATTTACATTTAATACAAATTAAGTACACATAACATTAGTATTAAGAAGTGAAAAATGAAATGTGATATGAATAATTTTAACAATTTTTGTAGTATTAAGCGACCTTAAAATTAAATGGATAAAATAAAAAATAATAATTTGGTTTTCATGTTTTATTTTTAAATAGCTGAACCTGTTTTCGCAACCCATAGGAACATGTTCCTGGAATCAATCAATAATTCAATCAATCAATTGATTGAATTGATTTATTGATACCAGGAATGTGTTACTGGAATAGATTGTTCCAAAAGGTGAGTGGGCTAGCCAGAGCTCACTGGAAAGTTTTTGTGCTGTCAACGGGAAGACCAAAGGCTTGTACTATTTTATCTTCTACACTGACGGCACATAGTCTCTCTGTTCTTACAGGGTCAGCAGTACGAGTGTGACTCCCCTGGTATTGCACGGTAACCATTTTCCATCCGGTGGGCTGTGTGCTTACCTGCCACCTAATTGGTATAAAAAAGCTATAATCTAACCCGGTACTAAATTTAAGCCAGACACGTTCAGGGATGAGATCGTGAGTGAATAACAAACATTCAAACTTTCACATTTATAATATTTGTAGTATTTAAAGATACAGCTCTGTTGGGCGTAGAAACCTTGAAAATTAAAAATTAAACTGCAACAATTTTTTTTTGTTCTCTCTTTCCCCTCCGCCACAAGAAACTGGTAGGAACATCTTCATTAATTACAAGTCAATACTTCTATTTTATAGAGTGATAATTCTCACGAAAAATAAATTATTAAGTAGGTACCCCTAGCATGAAAATCGTAATCGTATCTTAAACGTATTGGGAGGACGGAGCATTGGGATTGGCCGGTTTCACACACACATAGGTACACAGCCGACCAATCGAATTACTTCAATCTCTCGATACCTTTACGATACTATTACAATTATTTTTCGTGCTAGGGGTACAGATAATTATTTAATAATAATGACAGTGTACTTAAATATTTGTGGAACTGAACAAATATTGAATGAGGAAACATCTTTAAAAAAATATTGGGCCAAGTTTGACTCATTTTGAGAATGTCCCTGGAAATTTATGGAAACTGTTATTTATTTTACCTATAATGTATCGGGTTTTATTTACAAACTTCCACTTCTATCGCATACAGTTTTTTTTTATCTTTATTTGCAAAAGTTGTTCTCCATCTGAAAATAAACATATACACATTGCCCATGACAAAATGTATGATTGACCGCTACATGAGTGTGACTAGAGGCGTATTAGCACCTACCGTCTCCGAAGAGGTATGAAGAGGGGTATCAGCACCTATATTTTGTCAACAATAATTTTCGCTATAATGTAGCAAGCACTATTTCATGGGCTGTATTTTTACTGTCAGCTGGAAAGCAAATCCTATCCCTTAGTTGCCATCTACGACACCCACGGGAAGGGATGGAGTGGTCTTATTCTACTCCACCGGGAACCTACAGGGCAGGGTTTAACTTACAGCAATCATACAACGGCCTTATAATTCTACTAAATAAAACCAACATCCGTAATAACATTTATAAGCAACATTAAATATTTAGTTATGCAAATTTAAATCGTTTAACATTTTCTCGAAATCATTACACAGAGCTTTTAAAGTTAGCCTCGTTCTTGATATTTAGTATTGTAAACAAACGTTATTCTGCATGTAACCGAAATGAAATCACGTCGTTTTCGTCAATTTGTGCTTGGCCAGGCTAAAAGCGGTGGCGAGTGGGGGCGCGGACGCGGGCGTGGGCGCGGACGGGCGCGTGCGCGGATGTAGTTGGGTGTCCATACCGACACGCGACAAGCGACTCACACACCGAGTGGAGTGGCGAGTCAGTACCCTTCGCCGAGTGCTTGGTATGTGATAACAGCGTGCCGAGTACTCGGCCTACATCAGGTGTTCTACACTATGGGTTAGGTATTCGATGTAAATGCTGATATCGAACACGATGCGACTCGCGACACTTCATTAACAACTAGAAATAATAAAATTAGAATACTAATAGCGGTCATCGCGAACACAAATGCATCAGTGTCGATTTCATCGCGACCGGGTGCTCTCAAAATTCTCATTAATATTAATTATTTTTAATTCAACATTCAGAATGGACACTTACAACCAAACATACCAATTTTCGCTTACGAATTCCCGAACCCTAAATACTTTCATCGAATCGATTAATATTGGAAAAATTGAACCGGTTCACGTGGCATTCGAACTCGCAATCTTTGCCTTACAGGTGCAATTCCGATCCGAAACCCGATTCAATTTTTCCTATCTGAATCGATCTGAATAGTTAGCACACTAAAATTTTTTAAATTTCATTCAACTTTCGACGTACCTCGAATATTTGCTATTTTTATCCAGTCTCGGGATAGGAGGTGTTGAATACTAAAGATGCTGTATACGAACTAAATAAAAACAATGAAATAATTGCCCAATTGTTAATCTGTATGAGATCTTTTCTACAAGAAATTTCGCACTTAAAAAGAATTCAGTACTTATCCACCGTCATTTTACGACAGCAATATTGTGACGCGACTTAAAATGCTACATTTGTATGATCGTAATTGGTTGCGTAGAACACAAGACATGACCAAAAGAACCGCCGGCATAAGCTTGCACATAATATCAAAGAATAGTAAGTAGTATAAATTGTATAGTACCAACCCGACAACTGCGACGAGACCGAATTGGTTCATTACTCCTGTCCTCGTTATGATAGTCGCCGAATAGTCTTGGTAACTCGCTCAAAGCAGTCGCGCTAGGCTCCCGAAGTCACTTCGGTGGGGCCGCAACGAACCATTTTGATATTTCCGCGTCCGCGCCCGCTCTCAGTATGGCCAAGTACTTGGGTCGTTTTAAATCAAATGGAAAAATACTTGAGTACTTTTTAATTAGTAGGCAATGAAATATCAAGAGATATAGTCAAATGGCGGGCTGTTGTCTCTGCCTATCCCGAAGGAAAATAGGTGTGAGCGTATGTATGTAAAATGGAGGAAGGAAAAAATCGATGTTCTCGCATAACTGAATACTTGGAGGCGGCTAACGTGCTATCTGACCGACCGTACGCATATCGCAGGGGTCGATCAACTACTCGTTGACGCGTAGTGTGATCCATTGCATTATGACCGCTCGCGAGAACAGAAAGCAAGTGGCACTGATATCCTGCGTTCTCTCGAAGGCATTCGATGTTGCCGACCGCGATGTACTGGCTGTCAAATTAAAATACTATGGAGTAGGTGGGACAGCCCAAGCACTGATGACAGGCTTAATGTCAAAGAGATCCCAAGTCATAGTCGGATGCGGAGGTGTAGTGCGGTCTGACCCGGAGATGGGGGTAGCTCAAGGATTGTCTTTTTCAAATATCCTGTTTTCATTGCTCCTGAACGATTTGCCGAGCTCGGTTAGTGACGCTGAAATATTTGTGAATGCAGACGATGTAGCTGCAATGGTTACAGCCGGCTCGGTAGATGCTTTATAGCAAAAATTAAATGACACCGCCAATCAACTGTATGAGAAGTTTAGTGGGAACGGCCTTGTACTCAATCTGACAAAAACACATTACATCAATTTTGATTCGTCAGGTCGACCTATGAAGCCACTATTGGTGTCGGCGGGTGGGTTAACCCTCACACAGTCGAGACCGTAACGTTTCTCGGGTTTGAAATCGACAGGTGCCTAAAGTGGGAGAACCACATTGACAAGGTCTGCAATAAGATGGGAAGCGCATGCTTTGCTCTCAGATGGTATCTAATACTGAGGTGAGAACGTGCTATTTTGCCACGGTACGTTCTCTGCTCTAGTATGATGCAGAGCTATAAGGACGCGCTGCTGACGGGGAGCGCGCGTTCCGAATGCAGAAGCGAGCCGTGGGAGCAATAGTTGGGATACCGCAGGACTATTCGGCTAGACCATATTTTTCCCAGCTAGGTATACTCACCCTGCCGTCAACAGTTATATACCAGATCGCGATACACATGAGAATTAACTTTAATCATTTTGAGAAGCGAGGCGATGTGCATTCATATCACACACGGGATCGCGAAAAACTGAAATCGATACCTAGGTCACTGGCAAAATCTGAAAAGACGACTCATGTCATGGGCCGTTATTGTACAACAAGTTGCCACCTAACGTGACCTCAGCAATAAGTATAGAGTCCTTTAAACTTCGACTGAAGCGATGGCTATGCGAGCAAGCATTCTACTCATTTGACGAACTGATAACAATGAAATAAGTATAATTGTTAGTAAATTTTAACTTTAAAACCTTATTGTATGTTAATTAATGGTTATCATTATTGCAATTATGTAAAATATTTTGCTTTGACCTTGTACAATTTGACTCCTATTAGAACTTGACAGTGTTATAATTTGAACTATTGACATATTATTTGAACTATTGACACAGATTACATAATCCGGCGGTTTGGAACGCGGGCCCGATGTGCGGTTAAAAAGTGTTAATGCTAATTGCTGAGAACTTTTTGAGTTCTCATGCGAATACCGACGAACTTGACATTTTAGGTGAACATCACCTAATGAAATGTCAAGGTGTGAAAACATAACAAATGAACGTTGATCCCGTATTCATTCATCATCCTTCGATTTTTATCCAGTCGAACTGCGTTTTTGGCTGAACTCCGATATTTTTTCTTCGATGTTTTTCTTTAAATCCTGGCTTTCTTGAATTATTTGGCCATATATGTAAAATAAGGAATAAGGCCAATGCTTTGTCAAATACATTATGCACACATAGTGATTGTTTGTCAAATATGTCAAATCCGCAAATACAAATAGCCATGTGAAGTGCCATCATGACAACCAGAACCGATGACTTATCGTGCTCCGGGGCCCGTGACTCACATAAACCTAGGTACACCTTATTTTGCAGATGATATGCACTAACTACCTCACCTTCGGCCTTACACTACGACCCACAGACGGCGTGCAGTTTAATCGTTTCGAGTTCGACATAATCTCCGGCTTATCCGTGGGTATTTTTCGCAATAAAAAAAGATACACCTGATTTTAGTTGAATTTATTATTTACCTAACCAAACACGCTAGCTGATGCAGACATAGACAGTTAATGTCCCTACCTGTTTGTCATATTACAAGTGTCGATATGCCACGGAACCCGCTCAGTTTGTGGTCGAATGATGACTGAATAATAATGCTATAGGGGGAATTCCGCCTGACCTTCCATCCGTACCCTACTTTTAATAACACGTATATATAGCAAGTTTTGAAAGTGCATTATTTTGGCCAGTATTCGCAACGTTAAAATGTAGAATAATATTACGTTTTCCGATCATACTTAGTACTATAATTGTAAAATGTTGTGTAGAAATTTGGATGTTATAAAGGTTTGTTATTTTATCCCGCTGTACGGTTGCCGCATAAAATTTTCTCTCGCTTAAAATTTTGATAACGTTCCCAAGAAATAGATTGTACTATTTGAACTTCAAACTTTCACATTTATTACATTTTAGATGGATGATATAACACACGAAGCTCGAATAAAATTATGTAACTGAACCATTTGTTACACTTTTGTTTGTTCTAACACTAATTTTGAATGATATAAAACATGTAACATTACGTAAATGGTATTCAGAATTTACTTAAATATGATCTTACGTAAGGGTGCTTACATAGACACGCAGGTAAGCCAGCGCAAGCTAGCACGCACGATAGACGCCTGTTTAAACTTAGTAGAGTGTGTGTTAATGAGTTATCGTTGTGGACAGTTTTTATGTTTCTAGGTACCTATGTCTTGTTGATTTCCTTTCTTGAAAGCTTTGCTATGTATACTATATTAATATTATAAAGCTGCAGAGTTTGTTTGTTTGTATGGTTGAACAAGTAATTTTAAAGATCTAAACGTACATATAGGGACAGACAGCGGGTGGCGACTTGGTTTTATACTATGTAGTGAACAACGCATGGGAAAATTTCGGATTTGTGCTCATTCATAGTTACAGCTTCTTGATAAGCGACGTAAAGAGGTACTCCCGCCTATAACCATTCCCGATCAACGGACTATTCTACATAAAATATTTTTACTAAATTTTACTGTTCTTGTATTGAGATGAGCGCGTCCAACCAAACAAATAAACAAGTAAACTCTTCATACATAGAAGGTATAGATTTCAAAAGAAATGAACAAGACTGTCCACCATGAAAGCGCATTTATACACACTAGTTTAAAGAAAAGCCGATCGCCGCCGCCAGGTCGAAGCGAGCAAACCAGCTTCTATATGTAAGCACCCTAACACACGATTAGCAAGCAATAGTCCATGTCTCTATAATTGTACTTTGTGTTACCGCCGTTACAGGCATACAATGAGAATATTCATTAATCACATAGGTACGTACTAAAATTTAAGAAACACATCAAGTTTAGGAGTCTTCAAAAATATTTATTAATCTTCTTTATTACTTCCATAGTCGCGCATTATACTGAATAGATTATCTTAGTTTTTTCTTCGTGTTTACACTTATTTGAATACTAACTGATGACAGCGGTTTCGCCTGCTTGAGATTTGGAATGAGTTCCCACTGCCCATGAAAACCTGTCCCGGATTAAAAATAGGCTATGTGTTATGCTATGTGATAGGCGTGTTGTGTATGGCCCTATATGGGTGCCCCGTATGGGCGGACACCCTCCTCAGATTCCTGCCTCTGCTCCACGCGGCGCAGAGGACGATGGCCTCCAGGACCATCAGAGGGTACCGCACGATATCCTTTGAAGCGGCGAGTCTCCTGACCGGATCGCCACCGTGAATCCTGGAAGCGAGGACCCTTTCGGCACTCTATCGGTTCCGAAAGGGGGCGCGGGGGCGGGGATTCGATCCCGAGCCCGACGAAATTCGGGCTGAGAAATCCCGGCTCCACAGGGCCATGGTGACCGAGTGGGAGCTACGACTTGAGCAACCACGCGCAGGGCACGCCGTGATTGCAGCGGTAAGACCCATCATGTGGGAGTGGTTAGAGAGGCCACACGGTGGCCTCTCGTACCGTCAGACGCAGGTCATTACCGGA
The DNA here is from genome assembly GCA_949126895.1 of Eilema caniola. NCBI lineage: Eukaryota > Metazoa > Arthropoda > Insecta > Lepidoptera > Erebidae > Eilema > Eilema caniola. The sequence goes on along the minus strand of OX421469.1, from coordinate 3,658,512 downwards.
CACGGTAACTTCGGGCGGCACCTGCATCTGATGGGCATAGAGCCAACGCTCGAGTGCCATCATTGCGACGCGAGCGCGGACTCGGGGCTGCACACGCTCACCGAGTGTCCGGCGTTTGAAACGCCGAGGCGGGAGCTTGTGACGGCCCTGGGGGTGAGAGTGCTCACGCTCTCCACCCTGCTCGCGGCGATGGTCCGCTGCGCGGATGCGTGGGCGGCCAGCGCCTCCTTCTGCGAGCAGGTCATGCTCGTGAAGGAAACAGCAGAGCGGGCGCGGCGCAGCGAGCGAGAAAGACTCGCGGACATCGCTGGCCGCGTTCGAAGGCGGCTCGGGCGTCGGAGGGCGCAAACTGACCTCCGCCCCCCATGAGCGCGGGCCTGAGGGTGACGGGTGGAGCCGCTCGTCACCCTAGCAGAAGCAGGCCACGGCGGCGGCGCGCATCGTACGACTATGCGCCCCCCCCCCCCCCCGTACCGGGGGCGAGTCGGAGACCGCGCGGTCCTCCCTCACGAGGAGGGCCAGACCGAGAGGAATGGCCCTGGGTCAGCCGGGGTGCGAGGGATATGTCAACAGACAACCTCACCTCCGGCCTAGCACATCGACCCACAGACGGCGTGCGGTGTAGTCGGTTCGAGTCCGACATAACCTCCCCCTTCGGCTTCGAAGGGGGGGTATTCGCGGGGATTTCCCACACGTAAAAAAAAGGCGTGTTGTGTTCTTAGCGGTGAGTAAAGTAGCCAGAGCTCACTGGAGAGTTTTTGTGCTGTCAGTGGGAAGACCAAAGGCTATTCCTACTTTGTCTACTACACTGACGGCACTGAAACTCTCTCTGTTTACAGGATCGGCAGCAGGAGGGTGACTCCCCTGGTGTTGCACACGTCCATACGCCACGATAACCATTTTTCATCAGGTGAGCCTTGTGCTAGTCTGTCACCTAAGTGGTATAAAAAAAAAACAAACTTAATAGGTCTTTGAAATATAAAAAACTGCAAGAAGCTGGTTATGATACGAAAGACCTTTTCAATTGATGAAGTTAATCTATTGCAAATGTTGGTTTTCACCTTTATTTTCTATTGTGTTCACCTTGACTTTTATCCTACAGGAAGATATATGTTGACATTTCTCACGTTACGTAACGACGACAATGAACCACATTCTTTAGCAACGATACCGAAGTCAAAAATATGTGTTTATGCGATGTCCTCTCCTTACCACCACTGAACAAATTTAGCTGAAATTTTGCATGATCATTTTTATAGAGTTCATTGGACTTGAAAAATAACTCTCTTTATCTGTCTGTCATGCTTTCAAGCCCAAAACCTCTTAACCAATTTTGATGTGGTACAAAGATGGGTTAGTGCTATGGCAAAATGTGTACCTACATGGTTTTAAACATAAATAATAGTTAACTATAGAGAACACGGATGCATTGTGCACGATTCTGGTAATTTGGTATGGCTATGATTCATCGGTCGTATAAGGCGTAGAGTGCACGAGTTTTTATTATAAAGCGTAGCAGAAAAAGATTATTACCTACGTCTCACTTGTTACATCACAAACTTCATGGTTTGTTTCGGTAAAAGTTTATATGTGACTTACTAACGTCACATAAACTCACGCCTTTATCTTCGAACGCTAGCACCTCTGCCTACCCCAGGCAGAGGTGCTAGCACCCACATTTCGCCGGTTTATGTTTAGGTCCCAATGTAATAGGTGGCGAGCCTATTGCCATTAACTGGGCACTTATAAACCTGCGGTGTGTGCCATGGAAAACCTGGGATCGAACCCGAGACCTCGTCTCAGCAGTCCATTACCCAAGGCTACCGCGTTTTTTTTTTCTTTTAGTTTATGTAACGTCACCATCATCATAATTCTGTTTATTACACTTTCACGCCTAAACCACTGAACCTATCTTGATGAAATTTGATTATAAGACAGACTAGAGCTTGGTTAAGGACATGGGCCATGTTTGATCACGATAAGATTTATTCAGGTGGGTGGAGTCGCAGACAACAGTTAATTATTCCATTAAAAAAGTTACATATTTTCAATCTGTATACGACGTGTTGCACACGTCCATTGACCACAAAAACTTATTTTTATTAGGTAGACGTGTGCCTATCTGCCCCTTATAAAAAAAGGTTTTTAATCACAAAGCATCGATCAACCCAACTTCAAATTACTGGCAACCAAAAATAAATTGCTTCCATTGCATGCTTAAATGCATTCTTTTTTATTTATAGATCACGTCAATTTTACTTCATCTCGCCTGATGGTAAAAAGTCTCGGGAAAAAGGGTCACTATTATAAACACGTACCATCTACCACCCACTTCAAGAACCCAGAACTGTAGAAAAAGAAGCAAGTGAGCTGCCAAGTAGGTAGTTTCAGTATTTAATGGTGTGACAAAGGAAAGAGTCACCGAACCGCTTGGTTCTTGATGGAGTATGCGATTGATATCTAAGCCCTGCACATGTACATCCCACTTAAGGGTACAATATTACAATTCATTATACGTCATACTTAAGGGTGCCAAGTGTAAACACAAGCTGCATCATACGTCATAAACCTTCGTCTATTTTAGCAACGACATGCTGCCTGATCTCTATCTATTCTTATTTTGTCACGTACAATTCAGGGGGCTAGCACGAAACATCCAAAACCCGAGTTATAATTACATATTCGAGCCGTTTGGGGTCGAGACGCTGGGATCATGACTCCAAGTGCCCGTCTATTATTTAAGGATATTTCCAAAAGTTTAATAGACGCTACTCGTGACCAGAGGGCCGGTTTATTCCTTGCGCAAAGGATCAGTATTGCCGTTCAAAGTGGCAATACCGCCAGCCTTCTGGCCACCATCCCAAGGTTGCCTGGAAGAAATTGCTTCCAGCGATAAGGCCGCCCATTGTGCATTATACTTTATGGATCCATCTATCACATGTTCAGTTTAGTGAAAAATCGACGACTTTGTCAAATAGCCTATTATTGACCTGTTTTAACAGTTTATGAAGGCCTACTGGTCAATGGGTAGGCCAAACGTCATCAACCTTTCAATACATACACTTTTTGCATCCGCCGCCGTGGCCTGCTTCCGCTAGGGTGACGAGCGGCTCCATCCGTCACCCTCAGGCCCGCGCTCATGGGGGGCGGAGGTCGGTTTGCGCCCTCCGACGCCCGAGCCGCCTTCGAACGCGGCCAGCGATGTCCGCGCGTCTTTCTCGCTCGCTGTTCCGCGCCCGCCCTGCTGTCTCCTTCACGAGCATGACCTGCTCGCATTAGGCACTGGCCGCCAACGCATCCGCACAGCGGACCATCGCCGCGAGCAGGGTGGAGAGCGTGAGCACTCTCACCCCCAGGGCCGTCAAAAGCTTCCGCCTCGGCATTTCAAACGCCGGACACTCGGTGAGCGTGTGCAGCCCCGAGTCCACGCTCGCGTCGCAGTGATGGCACTCAGGCGTTGGCTCTATGCCCATCAGATGCAGGTACCGCCCGAAGTTACCGTGTCCGGTAATGACCTGCGTCTGACGGTACGAGAGGCCACCGCGTGGCCTCTCTAGCTACTCCCCCATGATGGGTCTTACCGCCGCAATCACGGCGTGCCCTTCAATACATACACTAAACTAATTAATTAAATATTTAAAAAAGGGCGAGTAGTAGTATTCTAAACCGGTGGGCTCGCTTGAAAGACTTAAGACAGTAAAAGGAATTCGTGAGGTATGTAAGCGGAAAAGCAAATAATGATACGTTCTGTCGATCTAACATAGAGAGAAATAACCGTAAGCATATATTTTTAATGTTTAATTTATTTTTTTATTTAATTTAATTGTTATTCCTTTGAATCATGACATTTTGAGTGCATTTAGAAGCAATCCCCCGTTGCCATGGGTGCTGCAAAGCAGCGAATACGTTGAGATCGCTGTAAATAATTGAATAACATTAAAGGCTTATACGAGTACTTAGTGCTACATGCGAGACATTGATATAAAAGTACTAAATTTGCTCATATTATAGTATAAGGCGTAATTAAAACGTTGACTATAGAACTAATGGGAACAAAACTTTAAAATGTTATGCTTGAGCAGAAAAGTTGATATATATTGTTTTTGTTATATAAATCCTTGGAGCCTCTCCAAATGAATGTATGGGAACATTCGTAGATGGGAAAAGAAATTTTAAGGAACAATACATTTGGGACGCACGGGAGTATACCTCCCTTTCATCAATTAAGTTGTACCGGCTTGCAAGGTCTTGGTGGGACTCAGTTAATCAGTCTGTATTTATTGTGGACTCTTAGGGCCATACTGGGTGAATATCCCGATAGTATTTTTGGGGTCCAGGGTGAGAATCGTAGTGTAATATTAATCAATTTAATGGCCTACTGCATTCCACAGCTGGACATAGGGCTCTTCCAATGTGCGCCATTTTAGCCAATCCTCCGCCTGCCGCGTCCAGTCTGTCTGAAACTTTAATATTATGTCTTTTTTTTTTGGCGTATTCTTTTTTTTATGACATAGGAGGCAAACGAGCAGATGGATCGCCTGATGGTAAACGATCATCGCCGCCCATGGATACCTGAAGCACCAGAAGGGTTCTAGGTGCGTTGCCGGCCTTTAAGGTGGGAGTACGCCCTCTTCTTGAAGGTTTGAAGGTCGTATCGGTCCGGAAATACCGCAGGCGACAGTTCATTTCACAGTTTAACTGTGCGAGGTAGGAATTTTCTAGAGAAACGCACAGTTGAGGACTGCCAACCATCCAAGTGGTGAGGATGAAAATGTTGTCGCGTAGGGCGAAGGCGGAAAGATGCGGCAGGGATAAATCCGAACAATTCCTCAGAGCACTCCCTGTTGTACATGCGATAGAAAATGCAGAGCGAAGCTACATGCTCTACGCAGTGCCAAGGGGTCAAGCCGATCCGAAATACGGCAGTCGACAATTCGAGTCGCTCGTCGTTGGATACGGTCCAGAGGGGCAGGCTGCTACTGAGGTGCCCCTGCCCATAGATGAGCAACAGTATTCCATGTATATACAGAATTGCCCGCCAAATTTAAGTAAACACGCTGGGTGGCGTTTCTTCTAACTATTTTTTAATTACGGTAGATTGAGTTATGGTGAATAGACATTTTTATTTTCATGCAAAAAATATATTAAATGTGAGACTGATTACAGTGATTATTGTGAAACAATAACTATTTTGTAATATTTACAGTAAACATTGCATATTGGTTTTATTTTATAACTACATAAAAATCTGTTTGGTGGCTGAGACAACCTCAATTAGTAAAATCTCTGCAAATAATTATCGTTGTGATTAGTGGCAAATTTAGAAAATATATTATAATTTATTATGATAATTAAAATGTTTGTCAGTAATTACCCATAAAACATTAAAAAATGCGCCACCAAACCCAAAACAAATTGTGTTGATATTCACCAGATAGATGCAGATACTAATAAAAAATCAGATAGCGTTACATTATAAACGCTATCTAGAGCCATGGTAAGCATAGTTTAACTAGCTTGTGTTATGGAATCTAGAATGCGAATAAATATACTTAAATACTTTTATTTGCAAATACATACTTAGTATACATAGAAACACCCAGACCAATGCAAATGTATATATACATGTCTATAAATATTTTCACTGCGCGGGAATCGAACAGTCTAACGTTTTACCGCTACACCTAAGAGGCCGGCATTATATATTCCAGAATAATGTTATTATTCTATTCAATGTATATGACTTATATAACGATATTCTAATCATTATTGTACAACAGTCACGTTCATATTGAATTGCTAATTCAAGACATAAAATAAAATCAACCATATAATAGATCAATTTATAATTTTAATATTAGACCACCTGTAGGACATAGTAATTGCATGCAACGGAATAGTACTACATCTATCGAGACAATAATAATGTGGTATTAGAGCTAGTAATAGTAGGTGTATCGTACAGGTGGGGTGAGCACGAATAATTTGCGAAAAAGTATTCGTATCGTTAACGTAAAAAAATGTATGACATTTGTACAGCGCCCCTACCGTGCGTAAAAGTTACTAAATTTGGTAGCACGAATCACTTTCGTAATGTTAATGTATCGAACTATTCGACGCTCATTCGATACGTGACATCTTATGAGTAAAATTGGTAGCATGAATTTTTTTTTGACAAACGGTAATGTAAATTGCGAAATCTGGCTATCGAGTTTTACGAATCTTTTGTCACTGAATTTTTTACGGTGACAAAAGTTTCGTAACCTTATAAATCACAATAAAATTATTATATTAAGTATTAAGTGCTTATTTTTTGATTAACAATACAATCCAAGACCACCGCTTCACCGAAATAGTAATAAAGGTTATATTTTTGCTGCAAGTTTAAGTCTTGTAAATGAGAGAATTCAACTTGGAGAATCAAGGTAGGTAAGTAAACTTTGTTCTAATTAAATCTATAATCCATACTAATATTATAAATGCGAAAGTAACTCTGTCTGTCTGTCTGTCTGTATGTTACGCTTTCACGCCTAAACCACTGAACCGATCTTGATGAAATTTGGTACAGTGGTATATTAGAGCTTGAGAACGGACATAGGCTACCTTTTATCACGAGAAAGGGGGTTTAAGGGGGGGAAATAGGGGATGAAAGTTTTTATGAAAGTTTGTCATTTCTGAAGATATCTTAATGAAATTTGGTACAGAGGTAGATTAGAGCTTGGGAACGGACATAGGCTACCTTTGATCGCGAAAAGGGGGGGTAGAAGGGGGGGACTAGGGCCTTGGGATGAAAGTTTGTCAATTTTGAAGATTTCCTGATGAAATTTGGTACAGAGATAGTTTGGAGCTTGGGAACGGATATAGGCTACCTTTTATCGCGAAAAGGGTGGTAGAAGGGGGGCGGACTAGGGTCTTGGTATGAAAGTTTTTCATTTTTGAAGATTTCTTAATGAAATTTGGTACAGAGATAGTTTAGAGCTTGGAAACGGACATAGGCTACCTTTTATCGCGAAAAGGGAGGAAGAAGGGGGGACCAGGGCCTTGGGATAAAAGTTTATCGTTTTAGAAAATTTGGTGATGAAATTGATACAGAGATAGTTTAGAGCTTGGGAACGGACATAGGCTACCTTTTATCGCGAATAGGGGGGAAGAAGGGGGGTCCAGGGCCTCGGGATAAAAGTTTATCGTTTTAGAAGATTTCCTGATGAAATTTGGTACAGAGATAGTTTACAGCTTGGGAACGGACATAGACTACCTTTTATCGCAAAAAGAGGGATAAAAGGAGGGGAAGGTGTAGTCCACTTAGAGCACCCAGCCGAATAGCACCTGAGCGAATAGCACCTAGACATGTCCATGAACAGCACCTATCAAAATTTTTGGCAGGTGCTATTCGTGGATACTAATTTATTTTTACAATCTTGTCCACGAAGAGCACCTATGACGCAGCGAGCTAGTGCTGGGATGTAAAGGGGGCATGCTGACTCCTGACACGTGTTGTAGTGACCCCGATTTAGAATATAACCGATATTATTAGTCGCTATAGCTGTTAGCAAACCTAATGTTAAGGTTTATACCTTTCCAGTAACTTCCAAGAAATAACACTGTTACTAGTTAAGGGAAAAAAACAGTCATTGACAACACCCTCACCGGGCATGGCTGCTTTGGGTGCATGGTCCCTGCATCATATAGTGCGCGAGCCAAAGCCGAGTGCCACCATTATCAGGATCGTACCATGGATACACCGCGTCATACACTGGTAGAATACCCAGTGGATGGAGCGGACGACTGACCTCGAAACGAGACGAGTCTGGCGGCCCAACTTGGAGTACTGTTGTCATCTCTCTGAAGAGGCACTTGAAAATCAACTGGATCCGTTTGATTTGACTCGGTGCAAAAACGGACACTGTGGACACGGACACGCTCAGCTGGGCACTGATCGCCCTGCTGTAATTTTCTCAAGTGACAACAATATGGGCGACTTCAAGTAGGTAAAAGGTTATTACAGGGATGGCAGCGTGAGTATGACGCCCCTAGTTCATAGACTACGGTAACCGTTTCCCATAAGGTGAACCGTAAATATTTGGCTTTTTTTAACGTGCGGGAAATCCCCACGAATACCACCCCCGCCGGAGCCAGAGGAGGAGGTTATGTCGGACTCAAACCGACTAAACCGCACGCCGACTGTGGGTCGCAGTGCAAGGCCGAAAGTGAGGTAACTATAGAGCATATCCCTCGCACCCCGGCTGACTCAGGACCATCTCTCTCGATCTGGCCCTCTTCGGGTGGGGGGACCACGGGGTCCCCAATTCGTCTCCGGTATTGAGGAGGAGGGGTGAAGGGCGCCGCTGCCGCGGCCTACTTCTGCTGGGCTGACAGGCGGCTTCTCCTGTCACCACCAGGCCCGCGCTCATGGGGGACGGAGGTCATTCATCGACCTCCGACGCTCGAGTTGCCTCAGTTGGCGAGCGGCTAGGGCCGTGAGTCTTCTTCGTTCCCGGTCCGGCTCCCAACCAATCGCCTCCTTCACGAGCATAACTTGCTCGCAGAAGGAGGTGCCGGCCGCCCAAGCAGCGGACCATTGCCGTGAGCAAGGTGACGAGCATGAGAGCTCTCGCTCCCACTCCCATTAGCTCCCGCCTCGGGGCCTCCCACGCCGGACACTCAGTAAGTGTGTGCAGCTCCGACCTCCTCCTCGCTCCGGTCGCAGTGATGGCACTCGGGCGTTGGCTCTTTCCTCTTCTGACACAGATACCGCCCGAATAACCCGTGCTCGGTGATCATCTGTGTCGTAGGTATATGGCTTGCCACCTAAGCACCTCTACAATATTGGGGATTCTAAACAATACAGAACATTCTGAGTTAGAATTTCGAATGTGCTGCTCTATCAAAAGAATATTTTTTATATAGGACACTTCAATTTGAATTCACCTCGCCTGATGGTAAGCTGAAGGCAAGAGAGTCACCATTACATACACGTACCGGAATTTGGAACGCTATTCATTTCATTCTGTCGGACCGATCTAAGAAGTTCTAATTCTGATTTATTCTCAACTAGCTGTTGTTCTCGGCTACGCGACCAAACAGCCAATGTTCATTCTCAAAGTCTAATATACCCAATACCAAATTTCATCAAAATCGGTCTAGTGGTTTAAGCATGAACTTACAAACACAGTTGCACAGCTTATCATACAGACAGAGTTACATTCACATTTATAATATTACTAGCTTTTACCCGCGGCTCCGCCCGCGTTGTTGGTTATCACGACCAAACATAGCCTATTAGTATTACTAGTATGGAGTATATGGATGTGTGAGGACCATTGTGATTATTTATTATTAAATAGTATTCTGGGCATTCCAATTTCAGAGAATGAAATTTTATGGTCCAAATCGAAAGCTTATGCCATATATCATCCAACATTCACTTCCATACATAAGTGTGGAGTCCAGTACTTCCTTATATACAGCCAGTCCTGTTTTTAAGAGATTCGGGCTTTTCACAAAGTCATGCAAACCGTAGGACTGGTGCACGACATTCACGACCGATGTTCAGGAGCACAAATTGTAGGGAAATCACGAATGCTTGAAGTACGCCATTAGTTTTTGCAAAAATAAAATTCGATGTCTTCGACGACAAAATCGAGTGTGACGATTTAAATAATTAGTTATTTGATTAAATTCTCCATAAAAAATCATAATGGTAGACCCATAGAGCGCACTTGTAATGTCAATGTCATCTTGTTTGTTCTGCTAAAGAGACACGTCAAAAATATATTTTCGTACATATTTCGTATGTATTTTCGTACGTAGCTATATACTAGTATGAGAGTAAATTTATGCTGCTGTATGTTATTTTCTGTGATTAGTTTTCTCTGTGATACCGGACTCATATGCAGAAGAATTGAATAATGTACTTTGGACTGGTGGGTATATTACATTACCAGCTGCACAAGTTTTCGATTGCATAATATGATCTTTTCATGATATTAATGTTGTAGGTATAATAAGAATAACAATAAAACAGTATGATATTGCAATTGATTTTAATTTCTTTGTGTTGCATAGATTCCTTTCCTCCATCAACACAATGCGGAGGCATGCGGTGGCAAGCGATTTTATATCGTGTCACACTTTTACTTATTGTTTGTTCTATGGGATAAGCGGTTGTATGGTAAGTTCGCCACTTTCACATTATGAAGAATGGCTACAGAGGTGCCATACTAGCCTCTCCAGGATGCAGGAACTCACCGGGCATGGCTGCTTTGGCTGCATAACCATGCATCATATAACGTCACGCCTTGTAACGACGTATACCACACTGTCAGGGTTAAGTACGGAACCCTCAGTGCACGAGAAGCACGCCATTTAGTTCTGTGCATCTCAATAAAATATTCCGTTGTTATAATCTTCCTTAAACAACCTTTAAACAGGGATATGAGCCTGTATAAGCACTTTACCTACTCAAACCTTGTGTCATAATGATGTTTAGTTTTTTTGTGCGTGCGGAAAATCCCCATGGTTAGCGGATAACGGAGCCGGAGGGAGAGGTTATGTCGGACTCGAACCGACTAAACCGCACACCGTCTATGGGTCGTTGTGCTAGGTCGAAGGTGAGGTTGTCTTCGACATATTCCTTTCGCGTCGGCTGACCCAGGGCCATCCCTCTCTGTCTGGCCCTCCTCGGGATGCACGCGATGTCTTGGTTTGCTTTTGCTAGGGTGACAGGCGGCTCCACTTGTCAGCCTAAGACCCGCGCCCATGGGTGTCGGAGGTCGTCCGATGCCGTAACTAAATGGGGATGGAATTTATCCTCCGGGCAAAGTGAGTTTCAACAAACTCTACCGGAAGAAAACGAACAAATATCGGATGCCCATTTGTTTATAGTGTCCCTATTTCAATATTACAAACAGGCACTCCAATTTGTTTATATCTATAGATAGATGTATGTATGTAAAGGGGTCTTCGATACAGATATTACTTGTAAATTATTAAAGACGTGAATGCATGGGGGAACTTACATTATTATAATTTAAGATTTTTTGCGTTATGATGATTATAGGTATGTATTCTATGTATGGTTACATGTTATGGTTACATTTATAGTATATATGGTTAGTATATAAACTATATACCTAACACTATAAAACAAGAAACATGAAACATGAAGGACATAACTGTAACAAAAAGCAAAAGTGTCATGGAAGAAGGATTCAAATCGGTCAAATGAACGCATTTCTTTTATTCTTTTTCTTATTTCTTATATTTACAAGTGAAACGTTCAAACTTAAAGCCAATTCTCTCAATATTCAGAAATTGTTAGTTACCTCCTTCTTCCATTTACGTCTTCAATTTTATTATTATTAATTGGTGTATGTATTTGAGGCCCTACCAAGATCTTCGTGACTAGCGTACCGGCCAGCAGACCGTTGCCGCGTTGTAAGTTTTCGATTTCAGCGTAGCGTTAAGATCATTTGTCACTTAACCAACATTTAGCTCGCGGAAAGCAGTATTAATAAGCAATACACATTCTATTAATTATTACAAAAATTAACTGTTTATAGTAATTAATAGTTGTACAGTTCACATAATCACTCAAACACTGAATCATAATTCACCAACTCACAAACGTGACTTGGTGAATTATGAGAGGAGTGGCAGTGAGGGAGATGGCAGGGGGTAATATCTGGATCTACTGAACCGACTTTGAATGTATTTTCACCAGTAGAAAGCCGGATTATTTTTGAGTATGATAGGCTAGATATATACTATCACGTTATACATGCGAGCAGACAGTAATCATAAATATCAAAAAACGCTGTAGATTAAAACGATTAAATTACGGGTTTATTATATGGGTTAAAGAAAGTCATGAGGTCAAATTGAGGACAAAAAAGCCCCAGGCTACATCTATTACTTCATAGAATTGCTAGGACCTGTGTTCTATACGATGTAATATATCAACGCTTGTTCAAAACGGCAACGTGACCATTGATAGAATACTCCTTTAAGAAGTAGTTTTTATTGAGTTTTGTAGAGGAAATATAAAACGTTGTTGAATTCTCTTTGCTTTATATTATAATGTCATCAATGTTATTCTGTCATTGTTTTATGACGGCTTTATAGTAAAAAAATATTATCAGAGGGCCCCCTGAAATCCAACCACACGTCCTGATCGTCCACCTGAATCTCGTGAGGGGCGGACACACGGTAACAAATTTACTGGCGTGGCTAACGTAGCTCTGGTACACTTGACATTGGCAAAATTGTGGCGATTTGCTGCAGAGGCCAGTTGAAGAAGTTGAAGTTATTATAAGAGGTCTCAGTTATATTCTGCGCGTTTTTTGATATATATCTCAATTAGCTTCATTGCAAGTAAAGTGGAACAGTTTCTGAGACCGGATCGCTTCGTTGGATCAGACGGCAGTTGCAGACAACAAACTCTAGTTGCTGACGAGTCATATTCCACAACGTGTATATAGCTCAGTGACTGCACGACATTATGCCAGGGTGATGATAGCTGTATGCTGAGGTTAAAAACCATATCACAGCAAATAACGATGTCCATCCAAGTGCAACCATCGATTCTTACTTAAAAGCTTTTAAATGTCTATCGATGACGAAACAAATATGAAAAGTCACATAAGAGGTGCCTTCATAATTGGAATCTTTTCACCACAAATTAGCTAACACCTAGAAAACCTCACACTCTCTCGACGTGGCATACAATAAGGGGTCGCAGAAAACAATTCACAATACTTCAACTTACTAGCACACAGCAAGCACAGTGCGCCTCTGAATCGGACTAAAAACGACTACCGACTGCGGCTGCGACTACAGTTGCATATGTTCATAGATATAATTATGAATTATTATTATTTTAGGTGATGTAATTATAAGAGAAGACAATAAATATAAATACTATGAATTGGAATAATGTTTTTTTATTTTCATTTTTGACTTATCACATAGTTATTTACCTCTAAATTTTGGCACCCCCTCACGCTTCTCCTTACCAGGGCTAACGATTAGGTGGTCATGCCATGTTGGACTCGAACCGATCGGATCGGATTGGAGGTGTTTCCTTACATCGGCATGTGACCGAGGTACCTAGTATGCCCTAGAAAGAATATCCCAGAGACTTCGACCAGCCTTAGTTCAATAAAAATGCACGCTTGGGAATCTGACGTGAAACACTGCCACCCTGGGTACCAGGGCACACCGTGATTGCGGCGGTAAGACCCATCATGGGGGAGTACCTAGAGGGGCTACACGGTAGCCCCTCGTACCGTCAGACGCAGATCATTACCGGACACGGTAGTTTCGGGCGGTATCTACATCTGATGGGCATAGAGCCAACGCCCGAGTGCCATCACTGTGACGCCAACGTGGACTCGGGGCTGCACACACTCACCGAGTGTCCGGCGTTTGAGACGCCGAGGTGGGAGCTTGTGGTGGCTCTGGGGGTGCTCACGCTTTCCACCTTGCTCGCGGCGATGGTCCGCTGCGTGGATGCGTGGGCGGCCAGCGCCTCCTTCTGCGAGCAGGTCATGCTCGTGAAGGAGACAGCAGAGCGGGCGCGGCGCGATGAACGAGACAGACTCACGGACATCGCTGCCCGCGTTCGTAAGCGGCTCGGACGTCGGAGAGCGCAGACCGACCTGCGCCTCCATGAGCGCGGGCATGAGGGTGACGGGTGGAGCCACCCGTCACCCTTGTAGAAGCAGGCTATGGCGGCGCGCACATCATCCCTCCCCAAGCAGGGGGCGAGTCGGGGACCGCGTGGTCCCCTGTACCGAGGAGGGCCAGACCGAGAGGGATGGCCCTGGGTCAGCCGGAGTGCGAGGGATATGTCGCCTGACAATCTCACCTTCGGCCTAACACAATGACCCACAGACAGCGTGTGGTTTAGTCGGTTCGAGTTCGACATAACCTCCCCCTCCGGCTCCGGAGGAGGTATCCGTTTGGATTTCTCGCACGTAAAAAAAAGCCACCCTGGGTACGCAAGCACTATTATTTGTTCTTCTGTTGCTTCTGCTAGGCCCTAGCAGCCTTGCTTTAGCCAAAACTTTCACTTTAGGGCTTGGACTCAGCACTAACAATCGTCTTTTCCATGATTTGGTTTGAATAGGAAGGGGTGTCATATCAGTTATATTCTAAATCGGGGTCACTACAACACGTGTCAGGAGTCAGCATGCCCCCTCTACATCCCAGCACTAGCTCGCTGCGTCATAGGTGCTCTTCGTGGACAACATTGTACAAATAAATTAGTATCCACGAATAGCACCTGCCAAAAATTTTGATAGGTGCTGTTCATGGACATGGCTGGGTGCTATTCGCTCAGGTGCTATTCGGCTGGGTGCTCTAAGTGGACTACACCGGACTAGGGCCTTGGGATCAAAGATTGTCATTTTTGAAGATTTCCTGATGAAATTTGGTACAGAGATAGTTTAGAGCTTGGGAACGGACTTAGGCTACCTTTTATCGCAAAAAGCGGTAGAAGGGGGAGGAGGGGGGGAAGGGGAATAGGGCTATGGGATTAAAATTTCTCATTTTTCAATGGCACAAAAAAGGGGGTGAATATGGCATAAATAGTAAGAATTTCTTTTAAGATGTCCTCATGACATTTGGTACAAAGGTAAATTAGAGCTTCGGAACGGACATAGTCGAGTAGCGAACCAAATATAAAAGCAAGTGGAGAGGCGAGTAGAGATTGTTATTGGGACGAGTGGATAGGCGTGTAAAGATCGAAAGTCGAGTAGAGTCGACTACAGGGGCGAGTAGATATGCGACTAAAGAGCCAGTGGAGAGGCGAGTATAGAATCAAATAGAATGCAGTAAAGGATTGAGTAGAGAGGCGAATAGGGAGGCGAGTGGAAAGATGAATGTAGTGGCGAGTAGAGATTGAATAGAGAGTTGAGTAGAGGTTCGAGTAGATAGGCGAGTGGGGAGAGTCAAGTAGAGAGGCGAAAAGAAATTCGAATGGATGGGCAAGTAGAGAGGCCAATGGAAAGGCGAGTATAGAGAAGAGTACAAAGTCGAGTAGAGAGGGGAGCAGAGAGTCGAGTATAAATTCAAGTATATATAGAGGCGAGTAGAAAGTCGAGAACAGAAGTGAGTACATAGTTGAGGACAAAGTTGAGTAGAGAGGCGAATTTAATGCTCAATAGCGTCGGTTCAACACTAAGCGATAACCGACATCCACGCGTGCGGAGCCGCGGGCAACAGCTAGTAATAAATAATAAATGGAAGTCATTTTGATATTGTTACGCCCAATAAAGATAAAAAAAATTAAAGGGAAGCTAGTCCACAATTTGAATAATTAACAACTGTGGTTATGGTTAGCATCAAATATATAATACTAGCTTCTTGTTGTGGGAAAACTAATAACTTCCATAACTTATATACTATTGTAACTGAAGGTTGCAGGTGCTTATATCATAGATTTAGCAACAACTGGGAACGACGATTAATATGTGTTACTAAATACAATGAATAAACTAAACGCATAATTTAAATGTTTAATATTGATTAACAATAAAAATAAATAATACAAAATTAAAACATTCTCTTCTTTCTTCATTTTCCTATGTACAGTCTTTTCTTTAGTCATGAGGCATTGTGACATTGACTTTAACCGCTAGCGGAGGACTACGATCCTGGTAGGCGGTGAGATTGGATACTC
This sequence comes from Eilema caniola, assembly GCA_949126895.1. NCBI lineage: Eukaryota > Metazoa > Arthropoda > Insecta > Lepidoptera > Erebidae > Eilema > Eilema caniola. The sequence goes on along the minus strand of OX421469.1, from coordinate 3,642,830 downwards.
CTTTTATAGCCTCAGCAGTAGATGATCTCGGTTTCCGGAGGCTGCGTGGCGGAGACGTACGATGAAGCCGTGGATATTTCGTGTGCGTTTTGGATTAACTGTCTGAGTTTCACAATGGTCAACACTTATTCTTCTTTTTTGATTGTTGTATGTATATTTATTGTTTTATATCCATCTGTCATGTCACAAGTGTTCGTATTGTATGTTTAAAAAAATTTAAGCTGTTATTGCAAAATTCATTGTAATTTTCTTTACGCTCGTATTTATTTGCTTTCAATATCACAGTCTTCTCCATCCTAGCGTTAATTTCAGTCGCACCCGAAGCTTTCAACTTGGGAGTCCGCTTTACCAGTCTAACTGCGGATTTGGCTGAACTTCGATATTTTCCGTAAAACGACTGACAAACACACAAGGCGATATCGAAGCATTGCTATCAACATCCCAGTATTACTGTATATTTCAATTCTTTGTATATTTTTCATAAACAAACTTATTATAAGTATTATGTTCTTATTTACTAACTTTGACAGGAGGGTATCTCAAGTGAATGTGCGTTATGTCAATTGGAACAATGTTGTTCAGAAACCAAAGAAAATGTTTCAAAATGAATATATTTTTATTAATTTATTTTCGAAGCTTCTGCTTTTCCTTATTTTCCACACCTTATTTTATAACTTTCCTTTGTTTATAAGACTTATTTTGCCTTATTTGCTTATAAATAGGACATTTAGTGAAAAATAACAAAAACGGCGTTATTTCATTTACTTTTCGAACGCATTGTTCATTCAATACCAAGTTTATTTCGTTTCCAATGTCTCTTCTCTATTTACCTTAGGATGACGTCACGACGTTAATCGTATCGAGGTCTCGATACCTTATGATTTGTGTTCGTGCTGTCTTCTAACGTAATACTCTGTTATCGTATCGAGGTGTCGATACCGTCACGTTACGAATTCGAATATTATTCGTGCTCGGGGTACAGGTGACAACATATAGAATAGAGCTTCCGGGCTATTTGGTGACAACTTAGGTAGGAAGGTAGGTGCAAGGTTCCGAATTGTGGTCATATTTTATTCGCAATATATCACGCCTACTGTATGCTGTATGTATACACACGTAGTTTATGCTTGCTTGTTTGATTGTTTATTGACTGACTTTATTTTGTCAAATGAACAATTTTAAAATAAAATTTTAACAATTGAAATATTTTCTATGTGATACATTTGCAAAACCTTTTTTTATCAAATGATTCTTTTTGAAGTAATATGTTTGCAAATTGAAAGTTTGTCAAGTGATTAGTTTTTCAAACGTTGCTTCTAAAATGATCATTTGTCATATGTTTTTTGTCAATGAATAGTGAACCCAATATGTCACTGTAATTGATCCACAGTCCAAACTGACAGATCGAACCGGTGGTTTGGAACGCAGTCCCAATACACGGTTAAAACTGTAAGTGTAAACGGCGCTATTACATCTGGCATATCCCTCGCGCCCGGGCTGTACAATACGCAAACCAATTTTTTTTTCTTCTGTTTTATATTCCAAAGTGCAAGTTTTGGAAGCAAGTGGGAAATCGATATGAGGGTGGTGATGTGAGATAATAACAACTGAACTAATCTAGAATACCCGTTTTTAATGCAGAATGTGAAATGACCCTTCCTGACCACGCGCCGTCTTGGGTCTCAAGTAAATACAACAGAAGTTCAATTAGGCAATTTCTTCGCACCCCAGCTGACCCTATCTCCGATTTCGAAATGCCCTCCCCCGGCTGTGGTAACCATGGTCCTTTCCTGGGAAATGGGGGTAGCAGGCTGGCAGTGGCCCCCAGGCCTGCACTCATGGAGAACGGAGAATTCACACATAAAATAGGCTCTTTTCTGATTTAAAGAAGGTTTTTACTATCTTTTTTTTGACGTGCGGGACATCCCCACGGATACCCCCCTTCGTAGCCGAATGGGGAGGTTATGCCGGACTCGAACCGAATAAACCGCACGCCGTCTGTGGGTCGATGTGCTAGGCCGAAGGTGAGGTTGTCTTGTGACATATCCCTCGCACCTCGGCTGACCCAGGGCTATTCCTCTCGATCTGGCCCTCCTCGGGAGGGGGGACCACGCGGTCCGCGACTCGCCCCCGGTATGGGGGGGGGGGGGGGGACGCGCAGCGGACAATCGCCGCGAGTAGGGTGGAGAGCGTGAGCACCCTCACCCCCAGGGCCGTCACAAGCTCCCGCCTCGGCGCTTCAAACGCCGGACACTCGGTGAGCGTGTGCAGCCCCCGCTCGCGTCGCGAGGTTTTTTCTATCATACAACACAATGTCTATTATTTATTATCTTTTATTTTAATACCTTTCTTATGTAATTGTAATTTAAAAGGAAACTACAAATAAAATAATGTCGGTATTAAAATTCTACAGATTTTATCCGCAGGAAAAGAATTGAGTACGGAAACAATAAAGTAACTTTTTACATTCAGTCTCTATTAAAGAGACTGAATGAAGTACATTAATATTGAAAGAAATACGATTTTTAAATTTCGCAATGAAATTGAAGTTACCTCATGTGCCTTTTATGTTGGTACAAGTTTTGATAGATTCGGATTGAGATTGATAACTCAATAGGTAAATTTTGATGATTTGGATTAATTGATATCACGAACCTGATCAATCACGGACTCAACATGTGATTGATCTATGATTGTTTATGACCTCGGGTGAAAAACGGACACTTTTTTCTTCTTGTTCTACTTCGTTTCATCGTCTTTATTAAACGAAATCTGTGACGTGGGGTAGAGAGAGAATGTTTGTATGCATGTATAATCTATTTTCATTGTCCCGGCTGTTTTATGATGTATTTGCAAAAGAAAATGTATTCAAGTATGTTTCTAGAAACACATAACACAACATTTTCATTCACCCATATTTCATCCATAATTTTCTGCTAGGTTGCACCATCTTACTGTAAGTTAGTGCAGTTAAAGTATCGATTAGGTATAAAAAAAGGTTGCACCATTTGATAACAGTTTAAGTGATATCAAAACTTGACGCTAACTGTAACCAGCCACACTTGGCCGGTTATTGTTCATTGTTAACTTTAAATTTTGTCAATCAATACACTTTCGTCATCGATTTTCATCCCATCTCATTTGAGTTACAACTCTGATAACTTTAACCGAGCTACTAAATACACTGATGCAACAGCAGAAACCGTTATAGTCAGTGTTACTGATATATGGTAAATTTAATGTAAACCTCTTAGCAGGTAGTTTGGTGCAACCAAGCCTAATAATTGTATGGATGGTTGGCTAACGCTTGCAAGGCCGCCGGCCATGAGCTAACGAAGGCCAAACAATGAAAGGGAACGAATGGCAATTACAACGCTCAAATACCTGAGCTGAGCGAACAATATAGTGTTTACTAGTTCATTGTATGAAATCTACTATAGTGTTTTAAACTAGTACCTAATATACTTATTCCTAGAGATTACCTGATTGTACCATCAGGCGATCTCTAAGAATTTTATTAGGTACTAGAGATTGTTCGGTAGCTTAGTGGTTAAGTAGTCGGCCTTACGGCCCCGAATTCGAATCCTGGACATTACAATACCGACGTGAACTCACGCCTATCACAATCAATTTAATATAGTTGGAGGTGTTAGAGGGAATCAATTTCAGTTGCTAATATTATTAAAAAATAAAAATGGGGTTCTTCAAAAAGGTTTTAGAAGGTTTCTTCAAGGTCGGCAGTGCGAGTGTGTTGCACATACACTTTCCATCAGGTTGGACATCACTTTCCATCATTTGTGCTGTTAGTGGGAAGACCAAAGACTATTCCTGCTTTGTCTTCTACACTGATGGCACAGAAACTCTCTGTGTTTACAGGGTCGGCAGCACGAGTGTGACTCCCCTGGTATTGCACACGTCCATAGGCCAAGGTAACCACTTGCCATCAGGTTGACCGTGAGCTTATCTGCCATCTCAGCGGTATAAAAAAAAGATGTTCTCGTTGCACATAAAGTTAACTCTGGTCTTAAATCTCAACGCCGAGAGAAATACTTACGCCAAAGCCTCGCTTATAGCTAAGCAGGTGTACCCACGAGCAGGTAAGGCTGACTAGGCCAAGAAGCTGTTGGTAGAACTCCGTTAGGTACGTACATTATGTAAAATAATAAATAAATATCGATATTTGTCGATGTCACCATTCCGTATGACGAGGATCTCGTGAAAGCCGAAAAAGATAGCAAATAAAATATTTGGATTTGACTCACGAGCTTGTTGACGTCTGGAATGTAGATTCAGCAATTATTGTTCCAAAAGTCGTGTCGGTACACGGACTGATTACCAAGAGAGAGATCGCGTTAGACTGTTGGGTCAAGGGCCTGATGCAGAAGGCGGTACCTCGACACGGCATACATCGTGAGGAGGTTCCTCACCCTGGAGCCCCAACCACCGGTTTTTCGGTCCCTGTACCCGATGTCGGTGGAGCATTATTTTTATATTTTTAAATAGATGTTCTTCTTTTATGTGTTTAAAACATAATTTAAAAGTTGTTTTAAAATAAACAAAGAGAATAAAAATAATGATAAACAAAATAAGTAACTATTTAAGTATAAGAGATTTTGAAATAAGCTTTTAAATTTGACTTAGAAGTCACTTTACTTGTATCTACAAAGTATAAAACCTGTAAGTGTAAACGATATTTCGACGGTTGTTGTCTCTATGCGTGGAACTATCGATTGAGTCAAGTGATCGATAAACACACAACTATTCGGGAGAGTACAGGAGTGTGATATGTTGTTGCTCACCTTTATTTTTGAATATAATTACTTTACCGTGTCAGTAGTTTAATTCCAGTCTAACAGATCATATCTTAAATTAGTAAGCCGATATAAAATTCAAATGCGAGTCACGTGCCTGATTTACCCACGGATGTTCGATATATATTGAGGCAGCAGTTGTAATAACAGTCACTGGGATAATTAATTTATATAATTAAGGGAACAAAATGTACTATTCCGTTTATAGGTAGATAGAACTTATTTGTTTGTATCGATTAAGGTAGGAAAATTGAATTGGTTCCGGCGGGATTTGAACCCGCGATCTTTCCCTTTACAGGGCGAATGCTCTGACCACTGAGCCACAGAATCATATTTGAATTCATCCACGTTTTTATATATGTCCGTCTTGGGGTGATGCCTGAACTGAGGTTTTGTTTCTAATGAAAAATAATGGAATTTTTCCTTTGAGTAAAACTCGCTATCTCCAGTATTTATGGTTATTCCCATCCTGGTAAGGTTAAAATCTTCCACCCTTTTTTTTAAATATCGGGAACGGAATCACCTTACACATGAGCAGAGCGGTGCGGCGGCTTAATAATAATTTTCAATGAAATTATTCTTAGGCAAAATTCATAATCGAATCAAACGTGATGGTCCATTCATTTGAATCAGTTTGAATCACCAAAAACACGTGAGCAGGAAACCGCAAAAACATGTAGCCATGACCACTGCTTGAGGCCAACCAGGTATGCGTCAGAAATAACTAAGGTCTTCCCAAGACCTGCGCATACTACTTACTGTGTACTACTTAGAATTAAAGCAGTCAAGCATGTTTATTATTTACACTATTTACCTAGTGACTTGTCCCAACTTTACATGGGAAAATTCGTAACAAATAAGTACATACATTCATACATAAAACCGATGGAATGAAAGGCTAAATTGAAGTAGTATGTATGTATGTATATATGTAAAGTATGTAAGGATAGAGCCAATTGGCGGGTTGTCATCTCTGTCTACCCAGGAGGGAAAAGGGCGTGAGCGTATGAATGTACATTGATACATATTGGACTAGATACGAAAGGCCAAGGATCGGAAGCAATGGCGCACATTGATAGAGGTCTATGTCCAGACGGCTAGACAAATGGCTTGGATCGATGACTTTTCATTACTTGCCTAACCATTGATTCGAACAGCTAAGAAAGTAACTTATTTCTGCATGGTTATTCAAAAAAATAACCACGAAGGCTTCATGCTATTAATTTTCTATGAATACACCTCTATTTACCCCCGCGGGGATTTACAGGCGTGAGTATATGTATCTATCTTATTTCGGAGTGGTGCCCCAATTTATAAATGGCCTAAGCATTAGCCAACCAGTTTATTGACTATTGTAATAAACGTTACGGCTGAATATCATTCAGGCCGTCAATTGGATGGCGCCGTTTAGTTACCAGCCTAGGCAGTTCATTGAACGGCTGATTAAGCTAGTTGACTGCGACATATATATATATATATTCACGCCTTTGTCATTTGCAGAGACAGCAGCTCGTACTACAGCTTCCTGTACTTTCATAAACCGTTCATGCTAGAACACTCGTTTCGAGGAGGCACTCCTGTACCCCTGGCCAGCCGGGGTGCGAGGGATATCTCGGGAGACAACCTCGCCTTCGGCCTAGCACAACGACCTACAGATGGCGTGCGATTTAGTCGGTTCGAGTCCGACATAACCTCCCCCTCCGGCTCCGGAGGGATTATCCGTGGGGATTTCCCGCACGTAAAAAAAAACATACGAATACAATAGTTTTTCGTGCTAAGGGTACTGTACCTCGAGCACGAAAAACATTCGAATTCGTAACGTAAACGTATTGATAGAACGGAGCATTGCGATTGGTTCATAGTAGGCAGGCGGCCAATCACAATGCTTCGATCTCACGATACGTGTACGTTACAAATTCGAATCGGCCTTTTTTCAATACATGATTAATTTGGTCAGTGCATGATGTTTATTACTCAATCACGCATAATATGCTGAACGGATTTAGCTGAAGCTGGTACTGATGGAGTGTAGTTTGATTTAAAACCCATATGGTACTATTTTCTTCCTTGAATAGATTGTCATGAGTTATGAAAACGAGATTAGAATTCTACGCGAGCGGAGCCGCGGGCAACAGCAAGCTAATAATATGTGTGAACTAGTGAATCAACACTTCCATTATTCATTTTAAGCATTCATTCATGTTTTTCACTGCTGAAGGGATGTACTTAATATTGAATGCTTTTTTTATGAGTAATGACTGGTACTAATGATTCAATTACGAATACAAACATCCTCAAAAACTCACTAATGATTTGGTTTGTGGTTAATGGCTCATGATGTTTATAATCACGCCTGTTTATCCTCAAAAGGTAGGTAGAGGTGTATTATCACCTACTTTTTATATGCGAAGCGTGAAAAACTATCTATCAACCCCATCGATCATAAGACATAAATTGTTTTATAATATCATTTAAAAAACGGTTAAATGATTGTATTTTTGAATCATTTCTTTTATTTTGGTTTAATAAATTGACTTCCCCGCTTAATGGTAAGTTTATTATTAAATTGGCGTTGCAAACAATAAAAAATACGAGCATATTTTATTCTGTTTATTTCAGTTGAACCGTCATCGAAGATCTGACGCCTGAAAGTATTATTTCGTCATACCACTAGGCTTTATTCGTTACTCCGCCCATGTGGAATTAGATTTCCTCAGGGATTTTTTCGCAAAAAATAGTAGACCAATGGGAAGATAAATTTAATTAATTACCGTACTTAGTTGAGTTATTATTACGTATGAGGAAGCTATTTACAAAACATGAACAACGCACTTTTTTATGCTTTATTCAAATCTAAATCACAGTCTTCCTTATTGGATAAACAAACAGTTTGCCAAGGGCCTGCATTGTTATACATTTATGATGGCACTTCACATGTCCATTCGTGTTTACTATTGGGTGTTTGTTGTATTTGCCAAAATATTTGACGTATATGCAAAGACAGACAAATACAATTTACCTGACAAAAAGTATTCACTTCAAAGAGGTGTAACATGTGAATTGTCACATTTTGTCTACTGTTATAAGAAACTAATGGCCATGGAGAAAGAAAAAAAAACAATAATATTATAATAATTAAGTAACTATATCCGACTCACTGTGACCGAAAGAGTTTGTCGATCAGGATACGATTATTATAAACAATTTCCATAAATTTTGTTATTGGATAAACAATTTCAAGTGAATATGTCACAGCCAACAGCCGCCGTTTAGCTAACAGCCTAGGCAGTTAATAGAACGGCTGATTAAACTAGTTGCCTGCGACAAATATATGAGATAGGTGTGCCTACCCCACTGGACAAGACGCATGACTGTATGTATGTATAAATATTATTGTATATATCTATAACATGAGTTGTAAATTTGGCCAAAAGATCTCTCAACAGTTTTCGTTACTGTTGTTACTGATCGTTACTGTGTTGTTTATCAAGGGAAAATCAAGTGCATCACTTCCAAGCTATAATGGTTAAATAGTACAGTAAAATTTGGGACAAACATATAAAAAACTTTGCATAACTTTTGTATTGCCCTTTTTCGTATAAAAATAATTAATAAACAATTTATTCAACAAATAAAATTGATCCTTAAATTCAAGATGATTCGTCGCCAATGCAACGAACCCATGCGAAACCAGACTGCCAATGACGTTTCCCAACGAACTCTGAAAGAAAACTGCTACTACAAACTTTTTGTATGTCAAAAACATAAATAAAGATTTACCACCTTTTGTGGTGTAAATCGAAAAAGATCGTTTCTAGGAAAACATTACGAATAAATTTTATTTTCAACAGTTTTCTAATTACCATTTTTAAGTGTAAAATAAAATGAGTCATTCAGTATACAAAAAAAAATGCCTTTAAATAACCTAATACCTTGCAAAACTAAACTAAGACTAGACTTCTTGGAGTAGAATGTTTATTAAACTCCGTCCTTGGGCGCCGCCGACTTGTCTTCGCCGAAGACCATCGGCCTCCATGACCGGGGTCCTAAGGACGGTGAGTGGGCTGGCCCGTCCTTATAGAAGCAGGCCCATGACGGCAGCGTGACGTGAGGGATTCACGCAGGCTCAACCCCCTCCCCTCCCCCCCCCCCCCATAGACGCGGTATAACACCCGAACCACCCCCTAGGTGAGGCCGCAGACGTAGGTCTGTTGGTAGTCCTGGGATATCCTTCCGAGAGCTTACTCGGGGCTACCAATCGCAGGCTATTAGGCGGTACGTGAGAGTTTTTAGTTTTTAGTCGGTAGGAGTCCGGCATAGCATTCATGAAGGATTTTCCCTCACGATGAAAAAAAAAACATTGTTATGGAACAAGCATTTATTTAAATGGAAGTTTATTGAATATTGTCGCATTTATTACTGTTTAATTGATAACGATTATAATAAATGATAACGATAATGTAAAAAAAAGATAATATTTAATGCCTTATTTAGTCTCAGACAAAAAATGTACGCAATTACTAACAAAAATGAAAATAATGAGAATTTTAAACTTTGAACCACCTGAATCGTTATGACTGAAGTTCAATGGCATTACAAAAATGGCAAAATTTTTAACTATTGTATGTACTAAATATGAATTACACGGTATAGTTCAATATATAACCACGGTAATTCAGCTTGGTTCACAAATGCGATAGGGTCGATAATTCCGTACGTGTTATGACCTTCTTGAAGTACTTAATAAATGTTGTTGTCTATTATAAGATTCGTAAATAACCGTGGGATACCGGTCGTCACACTCGAGTGAATACCTGTAGTACAAGCAAAATAACATAATTATGGGATGAACCTAGGAAGCATTCCTAGTAGAAATTTTCTTCCGGAATTCTTTGAGGGAGGTCACTGGCAGTCTAAATTCAAATTTGCGTGGTATACGGTTCGTTGCGTTCTCCGCCATCTTGAATTAAAGGGTAAATTTTTATTATTGAATAATTCGAATATTTTTAATCTTTCTCGAAATTGGTAATTTTGATACTCATAATTTTTACCTAGGATCAATACTTTTCGTGTTATAATTTATTGGATTTTTCTAACATAGGGAAAATGCGTAGTAGCAATTCTATTTCGAAATTGCTACTATGATTTTTTTCTGTGTCAACGTCTATCTTTCTTGGACTACTGAGACTTGAGGACAAATCTATTTTGAGTGCATTACTGTTTATACCAAATTTTTTTATAACACTATAGGTACTGTCTCCCCCTTCCCGAGGAGGGCCAGACCGAGAGGGATGGCCCTGGGTCAGCCGGGGTGCGAGGGATATGTCGCATGACAACCTCACCTTCGGCCTAGCACTACGACCCAGAGACGGCGTGCGGTTTAGTCGGTTCGAGTCCGACATAACCGCCCCCTCCGGCTCCGGAGGGGTGGGTATCCGTGGGGATTTCCCGCACGTAAAAAAAAAAAAAATAGGTACTGTCTGATTAATGTGAGCAAGAGTACAGACTTCTTCATCCTATAGCGTTAATCCCAGTCGCATATATATATAGTGCCATAGATGTTTGTATGGCGACCGGGACCAACGGGTTAACGTGCTCTCCGAGGCACGACCAGACCAATGCAAATACTATGCATACAAATATTTGCATTGAGCGGAGATAGAACAAGCGCCTCCCGCGCAGCGGCCGCGTTTACTACCGCTACGCCACGGAGGCTGAGCATACGTACAGACTGAACGCTGCAATGTTTGTTTTTTGTTGTATTATAACTCTAGAATATCCACATTTCATAAAAAATTACACAAGCAACTTTAAATCGAATCGATTATCGTACTGGCTAATAAGTATTTACCCATTAAGTATCAGAAAAAGTCAACATTCAAAGTGTGGCTTGAAATCGTTTTAGTCCCTTTCTAAGAGGAAATCTCTGACAAAAGTGAGCTACTGGGTATGTACTGTAGTTATTTCATTGTTGTGAGTGATTCTAATTGAACTCAAGGTCCATATCGGATATTGACATTTCCAATTAAAATGTATCGGAAAATGTAACACACTAATGCTTTTAAATTTCATTAATTATATTTACCCTATTGTGCCGAGCCAAATATCTACTTCTTTAGTTTTTCTTTTACATATTTTTATACAGCTACTTGAAGTGTAATAAAGTGGTAAATAGACGTTAATAGGTCCGCTTCCTATTAGTTGGTTGACAAAATATATAGACATATGCATAAGAAAACTCTTACGAAATCTTCGCATTGAAATTCGAGAACTGCATTTGAAAAGTGTCGTCATTAGTAAAGTACTTATGCAAAAGAATGAACTAAGTTACGTTATGCGTCAAAGAACGTTCAACAGAATCGTTTAGAGACAACCTTAGGGCCTCTACACACGACGATTTTTGGACAAACTGGAGTTGTGCGCTTTTATTAATTTCATTGTCATGTATTAGCAGATTTGGTCGGCAGCGCGAGTGTAATACTCCTGCATACGTCCATAGGCCACGGTAACCACTTTATATCAGGCATTATATAAAAAAAACCATATGATTACTGATTCCCAATAAATGTTCACATTTCTATCGAAATAAACATGAAATATTGCAATATACAAAGATTTAATCGGTAACTAATGTATTTGTATCGGTAAATTAGTAGTCAATGAGTCAGCCTTTACATTACCGACGTTCACCCACTCCTTATACAAGCAATTTAGCTGAAGCTTTAACCCGCCATTAGTGACGTCAATTTGACTTACATCATTAGTGACGCTGGTCTCACTGACCAGGTTTTTCAACCTAAGACTTTGCCAACAAATAATAATATATAATCATTAATCTATTAAATCAGCGTTTTTAGGTTCATGATATTAGGAACTTTTCAAAAATAAATAAAAAGTATAAATGCTTTTAACAAAAAAAGAAAAAAAAATCTTCTTGTACCATCACGTAAGTACTACAACAGGGCACTACGTGCTCAAAGCAACAAATGCTGCATTTATTATTTAGTTTTTCTATTTTTTCGATTTCCACACTCATGGCATCAACTATTTCGTAAAGGACCACAAGCCCCAGGTATCGTGGGTCTTCAAAATTTATCTCATTAATCTAGGCAAAAGACATTCAGAAACCAAACTTAATTATTCATGAAATTATACAAAAAAGCTTTTTATTCAATGACTTTATAATATTATGATGAATATAACAGAAAATGTAGCCCTTAAATTTGTTATTTTTACAAAATTTAAAGAAATATGCAAATTCTAGTTTGAATAATTTACTTACATAATTGGTGACGCCGGTCTCACGGACCGGATTGAGGGCAAAGTTCTGAAACGTAAGTGCACGGTGCAATCACGGAGAAGACTAACGGTGGGGGATGTTAAATAAGGTAGCTACTCGAAATCACAACACCCATCGATGACGTATCAAAAAGTTACTCGACTTTTTCTAATCACCCGGTCTCACAGACACCAATGGCGAGTTAATTAGGTTTATACGGCATATTAGCAATTTTGTTAACTTTTACTCTTTAAGAAAATATGTATTAGTGTACTTGTTGCAATATTCATGTTGGGTTGAAAATTGCAAACAGTCTTGCATCTGCCGCGCGTCTAAATCGCATTCAAGAAGCGTCATAAGGTTAAACATCGTTGTGTGCATAGGCCCTTAAGTACCTAGACACGACGCGAGGTTGCATTGCGTCAGCTGCGGCAAAGAAATCAACCTTGCGGCCTACAACTAAATAAGTCTTTCATAATAATCATTACGCTTGTACCTGTGTCTGATGATACAACATCTCAATCAAATAACAATGTAATGCAATTTTAGAGCAATTAGTTACTATTCGAATCGACTAAGATTGGAAAAATGAAACGTTCAGACCGGATTTGAACTCACTATCAGTCCCTTACAGGGCGACTGCTTTGACCATTGAGCTATTGAAGAGCTTAAGAAAAGTAAGACCTGTAGGAGGTAGAACACGACGTTATTTCCGTCCAATTAAGCAGTACGACAAGGGAAGTACCTCCACCCTACAGAATACCGCGGCCATAACCAGAGCTCGCTGGACAGTTTTTGTGCTGTCAGTGGGAAGACCAAGTGCTTTGTCGTCTACGCTGACGGCATCGAAACTCTGCGTTTACAGAGTCGGCAGCACAAGTGTGACTCCCCTGGTGTTGCACACGTCCATAGGCCACGGTAACCACTTTTCATCAGGTGGGCCGTGTGCTTGTCTGTCACCTCAGTATAATAAAAAAATGCGGTATGTATTTAACTCTTTTTCATTTGATTTTGGACTTTATACTAAGTCAGGCATTGGGGTTTTATAGCTCTACATTGACTTAAGACATGACGAATGGCAACGTCTGCGTAAGACGTAATTGCAAATTGGGGAACTTTGGATAATATATTTCAAATTCCAATGAATAAAGGCCAGTAAAAAAGGTTTATATAGATAGTTTTTCATCTGTTTTGCCTTTATCTACAATTTTTGAACAAAACGTAATTGTATTTATTTCATTTTATCTTCTTATTTCTGAACATGAAGAGCATTAGGTCGGATTTAAAAATGCAAGTCGAGAAATTCCAATGATTGAATTTAATTTCAAGAATTCAATTACCTCCATCTCCTTCAGATTAAAGTTAAAGTAAATTATTTAACAAAAACATTATTTTTACATGAACCGCTCCCATACTAAACAACTAATATTACAACTAATTTCCCAAGCGACTACAATATGGGGTTCTTGAAGAAGGACATTCGAAGGTTTCTACACATCTTACGATTGTAATGCCCCTGGTGTTGCATACGTCCATAGGCCACGGTAACTACTTCCCATCAGGTGGGCCAGGTGCTTGTCTGCCACCAAAGTGGTTTAAAAAAACTAGTTGTTTGGTAAAAAGTAAAGTTATTCATTTTTTATTTCTTCAATAAATGGATGGTGGATGTTTTGTTTTAAGAATTTATCATCACGTGAAGGCGGGTCCCAAGTTGGTAATAAATAAAAACTCAAAGGAAAATTAACTTTTACGATTATTTTCACAAAATAAATCATTTATAATAATACCTACACCCCGTGGGTGTCGTACTATGTGACTAATGGACAAAGCTGTCCAATCAATAAAATGTACGTAGTTAACGGCAATGACTTCTATATACCGGGTGTAAGGGAAACACTCCGGAATCCGAAGTACTCCGGGTACACTACATATCGGAATATTTTTTTTATATTTCATTAATTTTTTTAAATTATATATAGAAAAAAATGGCGCCAAGCGTGTGCTTTTTTCGTAGTGATGTTTTGAAATCTGCCGTTTCATTGAGCTCTTAATGCTGATGAAATGGAATAAAAAAGAAAAAAAAATCCACCAAATCGAAAAAATATATGCTAATATGTAGTGTAATCGAGTACTACAGGGGCCTTCGGTTTCGAGAGCGTTCCTGTTACACCCGGCATGCATACCAGTTCTCATCAAGTGGGCCGTATGCTTGTCTGCCAGATAGATGGTGCGGATCGTTCAGAACTACCGAAGTATAATTTTTGTTAGAACAGTAATATTAAAATCAATTCGCTCAAATAGATTTGATTCCCGTTTGAGTAAATTGACTAAGAATTTATCTGTGAATGTTTTCTCTGTAGTAATACGAAGTCTAAACAAGTACTCGGTTGATGACAGTAAGCTCACCTTTTATTACGTGGGACAAAATACATAGCACAATGCAAGTGTTGATACTTCTCTGCCTACCCATTTAAGCCTGCAAAAAAATAAACGGCAATTTTACCACTGTTTTACTGTTTGAAGTCACATAACAACTGTTATCTACGTGCTCTTACGTCAACTGCCAACATTATGGAAAAAAAAATTAATGTTTGCTTTCCATCGTTTATGGGCTAAAGAGTTTACAAAATATTTTGCTATAGTGCACAACTCAGTGTATCCACCGGTTGATTGAAAAAATATTTCAAGTGTTCTATCAATTAAACTACAGTCCAACGCTGGACATAGACCTCTCCCAATGTATGTCATCATAGCCTTGCAAATCCAGTGTATCAAAGCTACCTTTTAGGTCGTCCATCCATCTTGTTGGAGGGAGTGGCCAGTCGCTGCTCGATAATAAAAAGGTACATTCCGAATTGCTTTCGATTTTTAAAATCTGTCTTTGAAGTACCTTTCGATCTGACAGTAGTAAATCGATCCAGTGTCAACCATGGCTGAAAAATTATTAAAAGTGCTTTATAATTTAAAAATAAATAAAGAATAATCCGAATTCTATTTTTAAAATTCAACTGTTTTAACCCGTGAAAGTACGGATTTGTTGGAGAACTATTTAACGTGTTCTAGGTGTATTGAAATAGGGTTCCATTATTACGCTTTGTGAGTACGGAGCCCTAAAAATTGTTACAGCAATCCGAATTCTATTTTTAAAATCTCTTATCACGTGTTCCAAACGAGAAACTGTTGGTCAACCTTTAAATTAAAAAGTGCAAGGTTTAGGTCACGTGTATAACAACACTTATTTTAGTTAATTGGTATCAGACACACCAAGTCAAGAACAGTCAACAACATTGAGTTTGAATGAACTCATTTATTTTGTTGTTATTTTTATTTTTCAATGTAACATTCGAAGTGTGAAAAATCAAAGATTATTTCAAAGAATACTTTATTACTTTTAAGTATAATTGAATACCAACAAATGACCGACAGGCATGTGTGTCAATGCCTCTTGTAATTATATGTTTAATATTATAATATCTAAATGTGTTTATACGCATTCTGGAATCTTTATTACAAACTATGCTTAATTTGAATCTAGACATTGCAGTAGTTTGTCAAAGAATTCTTTCTTTAGTAGACACGTCCATTTTGATTAAGTCTACATATTATATTTTGCTCTTAAAATATATCTTTCATCAACATCATCCTACTTAGACACTGTACCCGAAATGGCCGAACTTCGACATCTTCCATGAAGTGGCTGCCATCTGAACTCCACAATTCCCAAAAACCAATGGCGTCATCGAAGTTTCGGATTTCTTAAGGCAAAATGTACATTGAATATTTCTCAGAATCGAGTGAAAACCTTCTCCCTCTGTCTCTCGTTCCGTAAAAAAACCAATTGCGTTCCCTTTCAAAAATCCTTGCCCGTCGCGTAGGCTAAGTGTGTTTCTGCCGCCGTTGTTAGTTGATGTTGCAGCTTAATGTTTAATTTATGAACGTTGCGTTTGCACGTGTAGCGCGAGCGGAAATTCGCGTTCCAAATTCGAATGACATTTTTTTTTTATCTTTTTACATTTTACTCTGTGATTGTGTTGTAATTTGTTTTGATAGTGTGAAGAAGTGTGGATTTTTATCGCAGCCGAGTGAGTATTTTTTTTTAATAAAAACAAAAATAAATATACACATTCTTAAAAAACATATTTTTATTGTAAATATTTTTCACATCAACACATGTTTAAGATTATTTGATATCAAACATATATTTTCTTTCGGATTGTCTTTTCTGTATTCATATTTCTCGAAAATAAATTTATATTTTTAACCTGAATATCATTTTTTGTTTAGAAGTACGTTTTCAAAGTATCTACAAATTTGAAGAAATTCTATGTCAAATACCTACTTTTGTGTTGTGTATTTGAGGTTAATAAAATATAATTTTTGTATTGCATGAAAACCTTACCTACATCTTTCTACTACAAACTTTTATTTTTAACTGTTATAATGTCTAGAATTTTACAGGTTTCATAAGTGTATTTATTGTTCAATGAACTTGGAATAACTTAGAAAGAAATAGAAAAGATCAACACAAATCGCAAAAAACTGGTACCCACGATTTATGTACAAATACCGTTACTTTATTTTTAAATCATTTTCATTGAACGAGTTTTCCTTTGTGTTAACGTTGAACAAATTTTAGTTATTTGTTCTTTATAGAAGAGGCGGTATCCACATCAGCCGTCCAGTACAAAAAGAAAACAATCTCTAAAAGTTATAATAGAGTAAGCTGTGGAACTATTAAAACCTCTTCAACGAGTTTCTGTTTATTAAGTTTGTGATATTCTTTATTTATGTCTTCATCAAGAAATCGTTTATAAGTATCTTTAATATGAATTATTTATATATGCTTTTTGCTTTTGTATCACTGTTTTTCACTTCATTAATTTTAATTAGGGCTTCCTAGATTAAATAATGACATAACGTCTGTAGCGTCAACGACCTCTGTAGTGAGCTACACCACTACATCATAGAGGTTTTTCTGCTAAGTCAAACGTCCTCAATTTTTGTACACATAAATATGTAGATATATTTACATTGGTCCATACAATCAATCGATAATATTAGAAGTGGGTTCATGTCCGTAATGTATTAGCTGGTAGACCCGGGGGCTACATGGGGACTCCGTGGTCCCCGTACTGGACGAGGGTCAGCTCCAAATAGATGGGGTCTGTGGCAGCTGGGGTCGAGAGATAAATGTGTTTGACAATTTCATCTCCGGCAACCCACAGACGAGGTCTATGTCTTAGAAATTCTTATTTCAATAATATGTAAAAGTATTTATTTCATTATCCAGTAATTTCTTGGATGTATAAATCTGTGGCAGATCCATTTATTGATATAGATACTTGTGTTCGAGCTGTCTGACATCTGTTCTTACTTCCTTAATCATAATTCCATTTTAAAAATGTCAAGGTTTAAACGTGCGAAACTTAAGATAAAAACTGATAAATAATAATAATGAAGTTTTTTTATTAGAATTGAATAAATTGATATGAATGAGTGTGAGTGTCTTGATATAGATATTAGGTGTGTGCGTGTTTGTGCGCGCGACTGTGTGTATGTGTGTGTGTGTGTGTGTGCTTATGCGCGCCATTCTGATTTTAATGTTCCTATGTACCCCCAACCTACCTACCTAAGTCTTACCAGAATAAATTCGACCTCACCATATAACTGAGCCTTTAGCCATTCGGTCAGGGTTTACCTGCATTTGTTTAGGAGCATATGCTAAATATGTCACCGCCAACTAGCTTAATCAGCCGTTCAATTAACTGCCTAGGCTGTTAACTAAACGGCGCCATTCAATAAACGAACTAAATTATATTCAGCCGTAACGTTTGTTACGACATTTAATAACCTGGCTGGCTAATGCTTAGACCATTCGTAAGATGGGGCGGGACACAAAATTACATACATACATACACTTACACCTGTAAATCTCCGAGGGGCTAGGCAGAGATTTATTCACAGCTAATTGGTTCATTCAAAAAGTTACGCAATCCGACTTCGATAGGTTAGGTTAGAAGGTCCACTCCGCTTCGCTCCCGCATTAGCTTTCGTTGTTATTTTTTTTATAACCATGCAGAAATAAGTCCCTTATTTATAGCTGTTTAGCTAAATGCCTGCGAGTAATTAAACGTCATCGATCCAAGCTATTTGCCTAGCCGTTTAATGAAATGGCTGAACACCACTCAGGCCGCTAATTCAACGGCGCAATAAAGAGCCTAGGCAGTTAATTGAACGACTGATTAAACTTTTTGGCTGCGATATATACATAGTTTTCCGTTTCATTTGCAATATAAATAAGCCGATTGAGTTTGGCATTGACGTGCAGCAAATTCTGAGCATACGTTGGCGGAGTGAGCCACTGTCTTTCTTCCTCCTATCTTGGTTTTCCCTCGTAAAGGACAAAGATTATGAAGGCAAAGATATATGCTCAACCTTACAGTCATACTACAGAACAAGCTCGTTAAATGTCATTCATAAGTACGGCGGTTGAAGAGTAAGGTTTACAATCGAATGAACAACAATCCTTTCTATTATGTTTAGATTCTTTGTTAACAGAAACATAATAACTATTAAAAACATGCTCTGCAGTTTACTTTAGACAATGATAGAGGATAATAACAAACGTGAGTACTTTTTAATTTGATAAGACACACGTGTTTTTAAATATAATTTGTACTGTACAGACACCGACAGAAGTAGCTGAACATCAACAAAGCTACAAACGATCTTCGCATTGAAATAAATCACTGCAGTCAGGGCCGGATTTAGGGTAGGCATTCGGTGCAAAAACCCCGGGACCTCCACGACAGGTGGGCTCTGATAAAGACGTTAGAAAAAATCTTTCAAATTTCGACAAGTTAACACCAATCCACAACTTTTATATTGATAGTTTCCCGCTGTATTGCCTTTATTTGCTAAGAGCGTTTTCACATTCATCCGATATCTGATATCGGTATCGGACGCCGATAGCCGACCTCCGATAGCCGACACCTTGTGCTGTTTTCACATTTATCCGATAAAATCGGTCCTCTTTAAAATCGGCAATGGCCATATGCCATTGCCTCAAAAGCACACATTGGTTAGGGATGCTAGGGATGAAAAAGAAAGAAAAATAAGCAATTTTCGAGCTTATTGACATAACATGCAATCGAGTTCTTTTTCTTTTATTCGTGATTAGCGTCATCAATTAATGCGAAAAGACACATAACTAAGAAAATGTCATTAAGGTCGAAAATTGCTTGCAGTCGCTGTTTTAGTCTCTTGTCGATCCGATATCGGGCCAAAACAGTGGTGTTGGCTCCGATAACCGATATCGGATCGGACAATGTGCATTTGACTTCCTCCGATATCGGATGTCGGATATCGGCTATCGGAAAATGTGAAAACACCTTAACAATAGATACTTTGTAGGTACAAACATGTTTATATTGTATTACACATAGAACAAAAAAATATTCATCTACCTACATAATTTTCTGTAATTAAAAAGAATGTTGGTTTCCAGTAGAGCAAAATTGGACCACCCCATCTTTTTCCGTGGGTGTCGTAGAAAGTGCCTAAAGGATAGGGCTGCTCTCCATACGGCAATAAATATATTAAGTGCCCGTTTGACTGAAAATCATAGTTAGTGAAATGTGGATGATAACATCTCTGTCTACCCCTTCCGGGATTTACAGGCGTGAGTATATCTATGTATGTATGAAAAGCATCAGGTCGGACTTGAAGATCCTAGCCATGGTGCCTCCACTCTTTTGTCATCCCAGGGCCTACCAGTAAAGCTGGCCCTGTTTATAGTCTTCGGAGGACAAATTTAAGGTTACGCAATTTTTGTTGTATTAACATCTTTTTTTTTCTTATTTTATTTTTTTTATCTTTTTTTTATTGACAGCCTCCGTGGCGTAGCGGTAGTGAACGCGGCCGCTACGCAGGAGGCGCGGGTTCGATCCCCGCTCAGTGCAAATATTTGTATGCATGAATATGTATATTTGCATTGGTCTGGGTGTTTCTATGTATAATATGTATGTATTTACAAAAAAAAAAAAACGTATCTAAGTATGTTTATCCCGCATTCTAGAATCCATAACACAAGCTAGTTAAGCTATGCTTACCATGGGTCTAGATAGCGCTGTGTGAAATGTTGTGGAATATTTATTATTTATTTATTTATCTTTGAGGCCCAAGATTACTTGTTAGTCGGTGTACCTGTTAAGCAATGGACGAGGCTGTAACTCTTACTGACACTGCTGATTGCCGTAAAGACCCCAGCGCGAGCTTCCCTCTTGGAATTAGAAGGTTAGGCAGTAGTCCCGCCATAAAAGATGTTTAAACCAAATAAAAAATGGATAATAAAGTTAAGATAATGATGATGAGATAAGGAATCGTGTCGAATTATTTTCAAATCAGACATAAAAAGTTAAGTAGATTTGTTTTACAACTCAAAAACTAATATACTTAGTTTAATTAAGTTCCTGTGTTCACGTGAGGAACGACATTAGCAAATTATTCTAGTTTGACTCATTTCGTAATTTTGACATTTCTATGACGACTAGTGAATTATCCGTCTACAACTGAACAGCTCTACTTACATCCGCTTGAACAATAAAAAATAGTTGAGTGGGGTGTGAAAAAGCATCTGATGAGGCCGTCAAGCTGAGTGCCACGATTGTTAACATGGCACGTGTGTATAATGGTGGCCCTCTTTCCTTAGACTTTGCCTTCAGCTTACCATCAGGTGAGGCGAAGTCAAATTGACGTGTCCTATATAAAAAAAGTTGTAACGAAACGAAAATAATAATTAAAATACAAATAGACATTCTACGCTGCGTTATCTTTACAAAAAGTAAGTATGACTTAACTAGGTTGTATTATGGGTTCTAATGCGGCTAAATTCCAATTATTATTATAGATAAAAACACCCAATGCTAATACACATATTCATACATAACACAAATATTCGCACTGAGTGGGAATCAAACCTGCGCGTCCTGCGTAGCAGGCGAATCCCTTTCTATTAGGAGGCCATGTGCTTGTCTGTTACCTTGATGGTATAAAAATCTATCTCTGTACCAATTTTCAACCAAAGCCGTTTAGACGTTTCAGTGTGATTGAATAACAAACAAAGATGGATGTGTGGTGTGACGAGAATGGATAAGATTAGGAATAAATACATTAGAGGAAGTTTGAAAGTAGCATAAGCAGTAGCGTAAGGATGGAAATAATGTCGTAAGCAAGGCATTATCTATGCAAGTGGATGACTACAAGGGGAGAGGAAGAACTAAAAGGACGTGGATAGACTGTGTGAAAGATGATATGGTTAACAAGGGAGTGAATGTTGAGATGACTGCAACTAAAGATGAATGGAAGAAACATACATGTTGCACCAAAAATAAACTTGGGATAAGTGCAGGAGAATAGTGAATAAGTAACAAACATTTAAACACCTTCAACTATGTAATAAAAGGTTTTAAATAAACGATGCACTCTATGTAGTTTAAGATAAGTCAAGGTCTTTCGGAGGCGGAGGAAGTATACTGACAAGGTCTCGTTCACAATCATGCGGATGTACCACTCTGTTTGTTGACATACAAGCCATTATCAAGGTTATTGACAAAAAAAATCCCTGTTAATAATACAGGAAAAATATGTCCTTTATTACGAGGATTTATTCTATGTGGTATTAATTAAAAAATGGTTAGTAAAATAAATAATCAAAAATTAAAAAATAAAGTTGATTACATGAAAAGTACGGGCAATCGTAGTGTAGGACGCCCAACGGCCAGGTGGAAGGACGACCTCGTCAAGGTCGCCGGGAAGCGCTGGATGCGGGCTGCTTTAGATCGGTCCTCCTGGAAGTCTATAGGAAAGGCCTATGTTCAGCAGTGGACTATGTGCGGCTGATATGATGATAACGTGATGACATGAAAAGTGACACAGAATACTTATAAAGAAATTATTTCACTATTCGTAGACAATTGCTGACTCGTTAAACCCTAGTAAATTGAGACAATATAAATATTATCACATTTAAGTATATTTTACGGGTACACTGTATCTGTTGCATGGAGTCGGTTAACGTGTTGTAACCAGTTATTTAATAAACAGTAAATCAGGCTTCAGTAACTACCTTGACATAAGAAACATCAACAAAAATATTCGTATCGTCTCCAATTTGAATTTTAATATAACAGAACTGTACACTATCGGAACATCACCTTGTATAAAATAACAGCATGATACTATAAATAAATAGT
Source organism: Eilema caniola (assembly GCA_949126895.1). Lineage (NCBI taxonomy): Eukaryota > Metazoa > Arthropoda > Insecta > Lepidoptera > Erebidae > Eilema > Eilema caniola. The sequence continues at coordinate 3,620,487 of OX421469.1, read as the reverse complement.
TTTTATATATGATGCAGTTATTTTGTTACCATATGCAAAAATCAACTGTAAAACAAGGTCAAAATAATAGTGTTATATTAATTAGCTTTTTTACATTTCCTATTACTGGAAGGCGAAGGCTTTATGAATTCATAATATTTTTATCTACTCTGATACTATAATACACAGATTATAAAATTGACATCAAAACTCTTATGACGAACATTACGCACAGGTCAAAAAAAAAGTTTTATTACGATACAGGTCTTGTATGGGCACCTATATCATAAAATAACTTTTTAATCATAACGATACACCTATACAACCTCCATCTGGACTGAACCACTACTTTAAAAAAGAATCCGCAGATTCGAAGAAAAAAAAAAGAAACACGCATGCGCAATCGATGTTTGCGCCTTGACGAGAACATTTACATTTAAATTTTGTTTGTAAAATAAATTAGTTTATGTATTATAGTATGAGAGTAGATAAAGTAGTGTATAACACTGTACATAACTTGGTCTTATAACACTCGTGTCATACTATAAAAAAACTCGCCTACGGCTCGTTTTTTTAAAACACACTCGTGTTATAAGAACCCTTATTATGCAACAGTATCATAAACTACTATTATAGTGTTTCATTAATACATAGAGGTTTGATTATAATTTTAAATTGGACTACGAATTTGATTGTGAAGATGATTATGAATTTCATTATAAATTATTAGCTCTTAATGTAAATAATTGTATATATTGCCGCCAACTAGCTTAATCAGCCTGTTTAGTTAACTGCCTGGACTGTTAACTAAACGGCGCCATTCAATGAACGGCCTGAATGATATTCAGCCGTAACGTTTATTACGAAATTTCATGACCTGGCTAGCTAATGCTTAGGCCATTCGTAAGATGGGGCACCACCCCGAAATAAGACAGAAAATTACATACATACATATACTCACACGTGTTCACAGATAATTAGTGATAGGTTCATTGAGAAAGTTACACAATCCGATATTTTACAACCATGCACCAATAAGTCATTTTTATGGCTGTTTGATTAAATGGCTAGGCAAGTAATTAAACGTTCTCGATCCAAGCTAGTTGCTAAGCTGTGTAATGAAATGGTCAGCCATTTTATTCAACGGCTAAGCAACACATTCAGCCCGCTAATTGAACGGCGCCGTTCAGTATAGAGCCTATGCGTTTAATTGAACGGCTCTTTAAGCTAATTGGCTGCAAGTTGTGGGGTAACTAACTGGGAATAAACTCGGGTACTCCCCCGAAATCGATCCACGAGTATTAGAATTTCTGTGTTATTTATGTTTCGCAATTCTAGCAATCGTATAACCAAAAACAAAAACAACTAGACTGTTCAAGACTACGTGGTTGCATTAATGTATGCTTTATAATATCCAAACTGCTGCATGTCAGATATGTGAGGAAAAAATTACGAATATTATTATAAAAAATATAAACATGAGAAAAAACTAAAGATAAATTAAAAGTGAAGTAGGTTCTTAACCAAAATTAAACGCACTTAAAATTATAGACAACAAGGTCAAATGAATAGCCTCTAATAATATATTATTCAAAGCAAATATAAATTATAAATACGTCTTTCAATTTCCAAAACTTATTAAGTTATAAGACACCTTCAGAAGTTAAATTGAATTTATAATAGGTAAAACAACACAACAACAATATTAATAGATATATTTTTAATTTAGTCAATAAACGCAAAGAATTCAATTATAGTCGTGAGATATATTATAATACTAGCTTTTGCCCGCGGGTCCGCCCGCGTGGATGTCGGTTATCGCGACCAAACATAGCCCATGTCCTTTCAAGGTCTAATCTACCCCTATACTAAATTTCTACAAAATCAGTTCAGTGGTTTAGCTGTCAAAGACGGACAAACAGACACACACAAACACTTTACCATTTATAATGTTAGTATAGATATATTTAAAGAGCAATTACAACGTTTCCAATACAAAATTAATTGCAGATATTCAAAATGTCTATAGAATTTGGACTTAGTCTATAGGCTAAAGTTAGAATTTTTATAAGTTATGAAGATTATTAAAGCTTTCTAATTAAAGAGAAAAATTTGCGTTGATATTGAAATTCCTACGCAAATTATCAAAAACTATATCGTAGAAAAAATATTCAGTTTCTTCTTTTAGGCTATTTCATTAGTCTGTTCTGAGTTACTTAGAAGCCATCACCAATCTAACAGTCAATTCTCTAATAAATACATATATTTTTTCTTCTTCTTTTGTCACTATCAATGCAACATGCATCATTTAGCGTTAGATATTCTAGTTACGTGGTAATGGTACTAATTTTTTAATCTCAATTTATGTAATTTCAGATTGTTTACACAATCTGTCAAAGGACAATCAATACAAAACGTCCCCATATTCGTTTGATATAATCTATAAGTAGTGGATTTGAGCTCCTTTGCTGCCATAGCACCATGTACTATTCTCAAAAGATAGCGAGCGAACAAACTGACATGCAATTCATGTCGGTTGCAGGGTAGGGACGGGATCCACACTAAATCAGACAATTTGCCAATCTGTATAAAAATCTGTCCTTAAATAAATCCAGATTCAAGACTGAGTATTATTCTAGAATACGGGCCCGAATAGAGAAAGTAGAACAAGCATATTGACAGTATAATTTGCATAGTGATAGCAAAACAAGTTAACCTTGTTACCATGATCGTAAAACGGAGGAATGCCTGATTCGATATGCCATAAGGAGCTGCTGTCAACGTCAATGACTCATTGTAATACTGTAACGAAGAAAGGTTTTATGCTTGGGTTTTAATTGAAGTTAAATAAAGAGAATTAAATGTGGCTATGAGAGCACTGTAAAAAGTAATTAATGTATCCTGGCTAGCTAATGAGACAGAAAAGAAAAGATCGATTAGCAATTTATAACAACTGTAATCCATACAAAGAAAGCGTTACATGAATTTATATATAGGTATTAAGAAATGAATCTCAGGGTGGATTCGCAATAAATATTCTGCCGAGGCGTTGTTTGATCCGTTGTGCAGAGATGGTGGTATGCACTTAGCTCGTTCACTCCCGGCTGCTGATGTTGCCGGCGCGCCAGGGTCCTCGCTGGTGTGCCTCACGACCGAATGATGGCGTGAAGCCCGGCGCGAAGACCCTGGAAAAAGAAAGAGTGCGGGTCAGTTTGTCACAAGGGAACTACGTCCAGTGACCCGCTAAAATAATAGCAGGTGAAGATAATCTCCCCAGCGGCAGAACAGCGTAGCTAGAAGCTATAAGAAAAATATAAGTAATGCAAGCTGGTGACGTGACCTCTGGCCGTAGAGGTCATCGGTCTCATGGCACCACATATGAGGCTAAAATAGCACATAGGAAAATATAAAATAATAAAATATACTAAGCCATGCATTAAGCAGGCCGTAAGCTGCACCGCTGGAAAGTCTTCACCTGTAGAAGAAGTAGGAAATGTTGATCTCAAAACTTACCCGGTGCCGACAGCAGTTGGCCGCCGGGGTCAAAGCGACCTCCCACGGCAAGGATAGCCGAAGAAAGGGCCCACTTTACCGCCGTGAATAGACACTTAGGTAATGATGTCCAATCTCGCTCGCACAGCCATAGACAATTTAGTTATTTAGTGTCGAAAATACTAAATTATCGACTATATTGTAGAATTTATTACAATTAGATTTATAAAAAATCCACAACGTTACAATACCCCCCCAATTAGTTCTGGGTTTTTGTTACCCAAAAACCCGATACTGGACTGCTCAATAAAATGCCTGACTTACGCTTACACATACATACTTCCTTACATACCTCCCCTATCAGGTTCATCCATACTTAGCGGTTACCACTTCAGTAATGTAGCACACGCGTTCCTTTCAAAGAGAGTTTCCAGGTTAATAGGCACTGGAGACTCGGGCGTAAATCGAACAAGATGGAAAACATTGAAATGTCACAGACAACAATTTCAATGGGAAGAAAAGGAGCAATCGAACCACTATATATTTTCAACTTTAAAAAGGGAAAGTGTTATGTTTTTAGTATAGGGCTTATTTTAGATGTATACATTACCGCATCTGCAATAAGGCTTATTTCACGAGTTTGCAAACCGCTCGGAAGAAGACATAACAAAAGGGATGCAATGAGGCTTGTTTTTAAACTGAGTTTGCACGACCGCTCAGCATAATGGTATAAAACCATAAAACAGTACCCCGATACTGGTTGAATTCCCAGCTCGAAGAAAAAGGTATCTGTTGGTTTAAAACGCCAACAGATCCAACAAATGGTATAAAACCATAAAAAATCCCGGTGACTGGTTTAGTATCCCAGCACCAAGATAAGGTATCCGTTGGTTTAAAACGCCAACGGACCCAAAACAACATCGGTTGGTTTAAAACGCCAACCGACCCACAACAACCATTACTAGGCAAAGCCTAATAATAAAGAAAAACGAACATGAAGTTCAAAGTTCCATCTCAAAGAGAGGAGAAAAGAAGAAGAAAATATATAGCAGTGGTAGGGTAATAAGATTTAAAAAGTATAAGTTAAATTTAGTCTAGCCATATAAGTGTCATTGTCAAATATGAACAATGCAAAAATATAATTAACTACTTTTAAAAGTTATGACCAAGTCAAATTATTATTAAAAGAGTTATTTTCAAAGGAAAATGGCTTATTATTTGACCCACATACAGTGAGTATATATGCAAACATGAGTTGCAAAAGGAACAACGAGTGTTCAAAAATTTTAAAAGTTTTAAAAACTTTCCAAAGTTTAAATAAAAAGTTCAAAAAAAATCAGAACCCAAGGTTCAACAAACAAATTATTTATTTAATGTTTTGTAGTCGTTTGCGTTGGTCTTGTGATAAAAAGTTCCAAAAATTTTTTTAAAAGTCCTTGAAGACCATGAAGACATTTTAGGGTTAACCCAAAGGATAAAAAGATTTTTTTGCAAAAAGTCAAAATTTATGAAAAATTTCTAAGTTCCAGTTCTAAAGAACATAGATTTAAAAAAATATTAAATATTTTTAATTAATTTATTTTTTATTATATTATATTTTGTTTTTATTTTTTATTAAGCATAATACACCATACTGTAGTAAATAAATTTTGATATAAAAACAACAGGAACATAATAACGAAACAGCCATCCCAGGAAAAGTCAGACAACAATACGGAGACAACCATAGGGTCAAAAGATTTTGTATAATATTTAGCACAAAATACCAAAAAGTTGTTATTCTCAAAAGAATAATCTTATTTTGTTTTAAAAAAAACAAGGCAATTTTGATACAAAATTAGTAGTTTTTTAAAATTATACTACTGGCAACACTTTTTGATTGTCAAATTTATATGACGTTCGACAGTTTAAGTTACAATTTTCTTTTAGAACATTTTCAAAACAAAGTTTGATGAAATTAATTTGATGTTCAATTATAAGAACCGAAGATGTAAACAATTGAAAAATAGTACATTAGTACTTAAGATATAGTGTAAACCAAGTCTACGAACAGGAATCATGACTTAGACGAGTCGTAAAAAGTTTTCGTAATAAGTGTTCAAAGTTGGGTACATTAAATTAAAGTTATAACTGTTAACCCTTTTATAGGTAAAAGTGTATATCATTACGACCATGTAGTGATTAAAAGATTGTAGGCAGTGTACCAGCACAGTACAATAACAAGAAGAAGTTTGTAAAATACAAGTTTAAATTACATTTTAATTTACAAGTATGTGTTGGTATATACTTGTTTGCCACAACAGTGGTGTAATATTATTTAAAGGCAATGTTAAGTTAATTGGAATTGACATATGATTACAACTATAGTTATTATAAGAATAAAACAAGTGTTTATTAATTATCAAGAAGTTAAGTTGTTAGTTTAAATTAATTGATTATGTTAGGTTAACTTTATGTTTTGTTTATTTTGTGTAATTAAAATGTTTTATGTCGAATTATTTGATTATTTGAGTGACTGCTATATATTTGCTAAAAATAACATGAAAGGGACACACACTTTGTCATGAATATGTCCATTGATGCACCAGGCATCTTAAGAGGACTCGGGGAAATGGTAATGTATACTTTGTACGGTAAATTAATATTAAAGGTAATTATTTTAAAGACTTGAAATTACAGACTCAACAATCCAATATGCATAACAAGATGAAGGACTATCAATTTAAGTATTTATTATCTTTGTTGTTCTTTTCAAAGATGTATTTTTTTTGTATGGAGATCTTTTGTTTTTCCTTGTATTTCTTTTCAAGGAATTATATTTTTTTTTTTTTTTTATACATAAAGAAGCTAATTTGGATACAGAAATCCGACAACGAGCAACATGACTACAAAACAGTTCAGTATAAAATTTAAATGGTAAAGTAACCCAAAGTTAGTAATAATTAAAAACTATGGTGCGATGAGCGAGATTGACAAAAAGTGAAGTAAGTAATTTACTTCAATAAAGTAATTAATTTACTGAAATAAAGTAAAATATATGTAACCTGTCAGTGAATAGTAGACTACTTGTGTTCAAACAACAAAATAGTTAAAATTAAAATATAAACTAAATTCAACCAGCAATAGGTTGATATAATAACATATTATATGTTATTATTATGCATAATATATGCACATAAGGTAAGTAAATGTAAAAATATAATGAATTCACTGACGGGGTACTCAGTGTGTGTACAATAGACACACCTGCACAAAAATTAATAAAAAGTAAGTAGCGAGATGGTATGAAGTTGAGATCAACAAGTCCATAAGAAGTAAAGGAAAATAGAACTTTACTTTACCAGTGGGTATAATAGAGATAATATACAGTTCAAACAACTGTAAAAGATTATAAACCTGTCTAGTTTAACTAGTACATAGGTTTTCATCAACAATAGTGTTAATGCAAAAAAATTGTAAAATTAATGATAATTACCTTGATGTTATGAAACAAAGGTATTAAGGTAAATATATAGGCAATTGAACTGATATAACAGACATAAATGGTCATTAATCAGTTTAAAATAGAATTTAAAATTTATTTTTAAGTACCCACATTTGGAGTAAAAAATAAAAATCACTAAAAATTGGTGAAAAAATCACCACACTGGTAAAGCAAAGAGGAAATAAGAATAAATAAAGTATAACAGACCAAACACACAATACCTGCGGCAGAATAATACCTTTTATGGGCGCCAATGTAACGAAAGAAAGTTTTTTATGCTGGTGTTTTGAAAAGTTAAATATAGTGAATGAAATGTGAACTGAGAACCGTAAAAAGTAATTAATGTATCCTGGCTAGCTAATGAGACAGAAAAGAAAAGATCGATTAGCAATTTATAACAACTGTAATCCATACAAAGAAAGCGTTACATGAATTTATATATAGGTATTAAGAAATGAATCTCAGGGTGGATTCGCAATAAATATTCTGCCGAGGCGTTGTTTGATCCGTTGTGCAGAGATGGTGGTATGCACTTAGCTCGTTCACTCCCGGCTGCTGATGTTGCCGGCGCGCCAGGGTCCTCGCTGGTGTGCCTCACGACCGAATGATGGCGTGAAGCCCGGCGCGAAGACCCTGGAAAAAGAAAGAGTGCGGGTCAGTTTGTCACAAGGGAACTACGTCCAGTGACCCGCTAAAATAATAGCAGGTGAAGATAATCTCCCCAGCGGCAGAACAGCGTAGCTAGAAGCTATAAGAAAAATATAAGTAATGCAAGCTGGTGACGTGACCTCTGGCCGTAGAGGTCATCGGTCTCATGGCACCACATATGAGGCTAAAATAGCACATAGGAAAATATAAAATAATAAAATATACTAAGCCATGCATTAAGCAGGCCGTAAGCTGCACCGCTGGAAAGTCTTCACCTGTAGAAGAAGTAGGAAATGTTGATCTCAAAACTTACCCGGTGCCGACAGCAGTTGGCCGCCGGGGTCAAAGCGACCTCCCACGGCAAGGATAGCCGAAGAAAGGGCCCACTTTACCGCCGTGAATAGACACTTAGGTAATGATGTCCAATCTCGCTCGCACAGCCATAGACAATTTAGTTATTTAGTGTCGAAAATACTAAATTATCGACTATATTGTAGAATTTATTACAATTAGATTTATAAAAAATCCACAACGTTACAATACTATTTTGTTTTGTTGCATTTTAACAACACTTATTATAAAGTAAGTAGGTACGCAATTAGTTAGACTTGTGGTAGACTTTGCGATCCACAGGTTCCAGGATCTTTTTTTTATGACATAGGAGGCAAACGAGCAGACGGATCGCCTGATGGTAAGCGATCACCGCCGCCCGTGGACACCTGAAACACCAGAAGGGTTCTAGGTGCGTTGCCGGCCTTTAAGGTGGGAGTACGCCCTTTTCTTGAAGGTTTGAAGGTCGTATCGGTCCGAAAATACCGCTAGCGACAGTTCATTCCACAGTTTAGCTGTGCGAGGCAGGAAGTTTCTGAAGAAACGCACACTTGAGGACTGCCAACCATCCAAGTGGTGAGGATGAAAATGTTGTCGCGTAGGGCGATAGCAAAAAGATGCGGCAGGGATTAATCCGAACAATTCCCCAGAGCACTTCCCGTTGTACATGCGATAGAAAATGCAGAGCGAAGCTATATCTCTACCCAGCGCCAAGGGGTCAAGCCGATCCGGAGTACGGCAGTCGATAATTCGAGTCGCTCGTCGTTGCCCAAGCACGAATAATATTCGAATTCGTAACGCAAACGTATAGAGACAACAAAGCATTGCGAATGCCCGCCTGCCTACTGTGCTCCATTCTCTCGATACGTTTACGTTACCAATTCGATTGTTTTTCGTGCTCGGGGCACAGATCATTGCGTTACCGACATGAACCCACACCTAACATGTAGCTCAACTGTAGAGGCTAGGAGAAATCTTAGTAATTTCGGTTACTAATATAATATCCCTTTCAATTAATGTCAGCGGTTCAACCCGCGTGGAATACAGACCCCAGTGCCACGACCCACAATAAGTTATTCCGAGGTCCAACAGTAATCTACGGTCAATTCTCGATTGCAATCTGTGCAATAGCCGATACACCTTTTTTGCAGAGTTAAAATTTATTAAGTACCTCCCTAATATTCATTGTTAGTTTAATTTGATGCACAATGTCGTGCCTCGGAGAGCATATTAAGCCGTCGGTCCCGGTTTTCATACAAACATCTGTGGCAGTCGTTACGGGTAGTTTTAGTCCTCAAAAATCCAACAACTGGTCTAAGTTCAATGCTTCGTAATCGCCTTTGGGTTGTGGAGTTCAGATGGCAGTCCTTTCACGGAAGATATCGAAGTTTAGTCAAATTCGCAGTTAGACTGGTAAAAGCGGACCCCAGACTCGCAGTTGAAAAGCTTCGGATGCGACTGGGATTAACGCTAGGATGAAGAGAGTTTCATTTAATGCACAAATTTCGTTTTCAAGTGCAAATATGCATGTTTTCCATTATGCAAGTATTTGTATATTTATTAATATTTATGTGTCTTTTAGCCTAGCCTGTTACTTCGTGGATAAGATAGGAATCGGTGAAATCTACATTGCGAATTCAGCGCTTTATAATAGCTTCTATTACTGTTTCTACATAATATATTTAATTTGTTTTTTTTGCAAATTTGATAGTATTTTACAAAACTAAGATAAGACTTAACGACCCATTCGATTTTTTTTTATCCCTCTGAGGTGGTAGACAAGCACACAGTCCACCTGATGGAATGTGGTTACCATGGCCTATGGACGTGTGCAACACCAGGGCAGTCCACTCGAGCTGCCGACTCTGTAAACACAGATTTTTTATGCCGTCAGAATGTGTAAATTTGAAGTTATCTCTAAATCATCCTTCAATAAATATCCGTACCTCATTTTTTACCTTATGAATAAAAAATATCATGATTGTTAATAACTTTTTTACTACTTAAAGTCTACTTTAAGTAACTTTTCGTTTCTTCCTCAACATTGAACAAATATAAACAATCTGTATGAAATGTATATCAAAATAGATTGAATAACTCAGGCAAAGAAGAGTACAATAATCATTATTTTCTACTTTGTCTAAGTTATTTCACTTTGCTGAGAGCTATTCTTTTGAAAAACTTGCATAGTGCTTATGTAGCGTTAATTGTCAACTAAGAACTTAAATTGTATTTTAAAAATATAATCATTTTATTTTATATTATTAAAAAACTAGCTTACCTTACCTTATTCAAATATTTCTGGCTTACACGTTGTTCGGCAATTCAATCGCTTGCAAACATGCAACTAATCTTAATTATTAGTTAGTACATCCGCAAGAAGTTCTAACACAAGGTTAGTACAGTACTTTGTGTATAGATTAGATACTTTTCCTGTAAATCTATACAGATAAATAAAATTGGAGTGTCTGTTTGTTAAATTGAAATAACTGTTTTATACTACATGCATATGAATATAATACTGTGCATACACAAAAATAATATTTTTTTTAAATTTTTGTCTGTCTGTCTGTCTGTTTGTTCCGGCTAATCTCTGAAATGGGTGGACTGATTTTGACGGGAATTTTATTGAGAAGTAGCTGATGTAATATAAGGAGTAACTTAGGCTACTTTTATTCTAGAAAAATAGCATTAAGTCAACATTAAGCGATAACCGACATCCACGTGGCGATGCCGCGGGTAACAGCTAGTTTATAATATTTTTAATAAGCGTAAAAAACATTGTAATCAAAATAATGTAAAAATAATCACGAAATCAACATAATGCTTAAATCAATGAAAAAAAATAAGACCTAATATTTTGAGTAACATTATCGATTTCAATGGAATGCTCCCCAATTTACTTCGCATTGAATTTTGTCTTCTGCCAACTGTACATACTGGGGTAAGTTATTGGATTAATATCTACCATGGGTAATGATCGATACCATACCAAGCGATACGAAGAAAATATTTTCAGTTATTTTTGAGTATAACTAAAGATATTTTCTTACCAATAGATTGCACTAGTAGTCTCATTCAATAAAATAAAAAGGGCAAAAAGCTTTTGTCCCTATTTCAAATCACGTAAATTATTTCAGAACTTAAGTATGTAAGCATATGGGACCTTGGATCGTTCCGATGATGGAGTGCTTTATATGGCAACGCTATAATCAAAATATTACTAGGTGTATCAAACACACAACCAACTAACCAACACACATTTTTATTTTCAACTTTATGAAGGTTTTTTTTGTGATGGGGGTTTTTAAATTATTTATTTTCATTTCAATCTTTTTTTAATTACACTTTTTTTAATTATACTAGTCATTTATTTATGGCGCTAGCTGATGGTGCCCACGGCCACATGACCCGCCTCGTGAAAGAACTTATCATATCCATCCTAGCTTCTGGCGGAATTTAATATAGTTATCATTAATTTTGTAGTGCATGTGATGCTATTCCATATGCGATCCTACTTGCGTGTATCATATTTCTACCCCTATTTTCTCCCCCCCCCCCCCCCCCGCAACATATTTACAGACATTTACCTCCAGAGTTTTTTCACAATTAACCGATTTTCATTGTAGGTACATAATTATTGGGTAATGTGCACGTGATACGTTTTTATTTAACCCCTATAACTTTTAAACGACTCAACCGATTTTCATCAATTATATCTAAAAACACTCGCTCTTAAGTCACCTTTAATACAAAAAAAACTAACTTGTAATCGCTTCATCCGTTCGGGAGCAATGATGCTACAGACAGACAAACAGACAAACTCACAGACAGACATGTTACATACTACATACATACAACTTAAACACCCCAGTTTTGCATCGGAGGTTAAAAATTGTAACTTTGGAATGACTTGCTGAATTTATGAGCATAATGATAAAATTGTTCAATTAATATTCATATAATTAGGCGTGAATTTACTATATGTTCAGCTTGACGTCAACCGATTGTGTACACAGAGCCTTATATTATACATATGAATCTAAAATGTGATAGAAATGAGTCATGGAAGAAATAGGACGGCCTCTGTGGCGTAGAGGTTCACAGCTGCTACGAAGGGGACGTGGGTTCGATACTCGCTCAGTGTAAATATTTGTATGCAATAATATGACCATTTACATTGGTCTGGCTATTTTCAAAATTTCATTTACATAAAAAATGTAGGTATCTAATGTTTATCAGTACTCTAGATCCTATAATACAAGCTTGTTAATCTGTGTTTACTTTGGATCTAGATTGCGCTATCGCACTATGTGGAATGGCCCGAGGAGGGCCAGACCGAAAGGAATGGCCCTGGGTCAGCCGGGGTGCGAGGGATATGTCGTGAGACAACCTCACCTTCGGCCTAGCACATCGACCCACAGATGACGTGCGGTTTAGTCGGTTCGAGTCCGAGATAACCTCTCCCTCCGGCTCCGGAGGGGGTGGGGGGTATCGGTGGGGTTTTCCCGCACGTTAAAAAAAACTATGTGGAATGTTGTAGAATATTCTTATTATGATTCTTATTATGTATTTATAAACAAACTAGCTGTTGCCCGCGGCTCCGCCCGCGTGGATGTCGGTTATCGCTTAGTGTTGAGCTGACGCTATTGAGCATTAAATTCACCTCTCTACTCAACTTTTTCTTGACTATGTACTCACCTCTGTTCTCGACTTTCTACTCGCCTCTATATTTGACTCTCTACTCGACTTTCTACTCGCCTCTATACTTGAATTTATACTCGACTCTCTACTGACTTCTCTGTTCCCCTCTCTACTCGACTTTGTACTCTTCTCTATACTCGCCTTTCCATTGGCCTCTGTACCCGCCCATCCATTCGATTCTCTTTTCGCCTCTTTACTTGACTCTCCCCACTCGCCTATCTACTCGCCTCTCAACTCGGACGTCTACTCAACTGTCTATTCGATTTCTACTCGCCTCTCAATTCATCTTCTTTCCACTCGCCTCACTATTCGCCTCTCTACTCGACCTTCTACTGCATTCTATTTGATTCTGTACTCGCCAGTGCTCTCTAGTCGCATATCTACTCGCCCCTGTAGTCGACTCTACTCGACTTTCGACCTCTACACGCCTATCCACTCGCCCTTATGACAATTTCTACTCGCCTCTCCAGTCGCTTCTATATTTGGTTCGCTACTCGAAGCTCCGAAGATGTAATTCACCTTTGTACCAAATTTCATGAGGATATCTTAAAAAAAAAATCTTACTATTTGTCCCATATTTACCCACCCCCTTTTTGTGCAATTAAAAATATGACAAACTTTAATCCCATAGCCCTATTCCCCTCCCCCCTTCCCCGTCTATCCCTTTTTTCGCGATAAAGGGTAGCCTATGTTCATTTCCGAACTCTTATCTATCTCTATACCAATTTCTTCAAAACTGGCAAACTTTCATCCCCTATAACACCCCCTCTCCCACCCTTAACCCCATTTTTGCTTCAAAAGGTAGCCTATATTCCTAAGCTTGAATCCATCTCTGTACCAAATATCATCAGGAAATCTTCAAAAATGACAAACTTTCATCTTAAGGCCCTAGTCCCCTCCCTTCTACCCCCTTTTGCGATAAAAGGTAGCCTATGTCCGTTCCTAAGCTCTAATCTACCAATTTACCACATTATGGTATCTTCAAAAATGACAAACTTTCATCCCAAGGCCCTATAGCTCCCCCCCCCCCCTTCTACCCCCCTTTTCTCGATAATAGGTAGCCTATGTTCGTTCCCAAGCTCTAAACTATCTCTGTGCCAAATTTTGTCAGGAAATCTTCAAAAATGATAAACTTTCATCGCAATGCCCTATTCCCCCCCCCCTTTTATCCCCCTTTTCGTGATAAAGGGTAGCCCATGTCCGTTCCCAATAAACTATCCCTGTTCCGATTTTCATCAAGAAATCTTCAAAAATGACAAACTTTCATCCCAAGGCCCTAGTCCCTCCTCCGCCCCTTCTACCCCCCTTTTCGCAATAAAAGGTGGCCTATGTCCGTTCCCAAGCTCTAATCTAACTCGGTACCAAATTTCGTTAAGATATCTGCAGAAATGACAAACTTTCATCCCCTATTTCCCCACCTTAAACCCCCTTTCTCGTGACAAAAGGTAGCCTATGTCCGTACTCAAGGTCTAATATACCTCAGTACCAAATTTCATTAAGATCGGTTCCGTGGTTTAGGCGTGAAAGCGTAACATACAGACAGGCAGACAGACAGACAGAGTTACTTTCGCATTTATAATATTAGTATGGATTCTCAATAAAAATATAATGTCTGTTTCTTTATTCATAAAGTAGGTTTACAATAATGCGAACGCTCAACCTTGACCGGAAATATTAGCGTTATACACGTAATACCTGCACGTAATCAGATTCATCCGGTTATTAAATCATGACATAAAAGTACCGTAGTATACCTCAGGACACGCTTCTTGGACCATAATCGCGTGACAAACGAGGCTCTGGCGCGCGCGGATTGTTTTGTAATAATAATAATAATATTCATTTATTCGAGTAACAATTACTTTGATTGGTTAGTTTTAAAGACTTATCCTAAGTTAGTAATTACATGGTACATATATTTATTATTCAACCCTCACAACTCCAACAAAAATCATACTACAATAATTAATATAGCTGCTGTCTAACCTACTCGCTATCATAGAAAGATACTGTTGGAGCTGCCCCGTACTCTGCGCACCAGAGAGGCTTACCGCTTCCGCATAGTCTTGACAGCCTCCGTGGCGTAGCGATAGTGAACGCTACGCAGGAGGCGCAGGTTCGATCCCCGCTCAGTGCCAATATTTGTATGCATGAATATATATATTTATTACATTGGTCTGGGTGTTTCTATGTAAAATATGTATGTATTTAAAAAAAATAAACGTATCTAAGTATGTTTATCCGCATTCTAGATTTCATAACACAAGCTAGTTAAGCTATGCTTACCATGGGTCTAGATAGCGTTGTGTGAAATGTTGTGGAATATTTATTATTATTATTTATTATTTATAGTCGCATAAAAGCAGTCTATCCGCGCTTCTGCAAACATCCCCGATGCACTGCCGTACCTGAGCAACCCCATCAGTACCCTGAAGGCGTTGTTGTACTGGACCGAAGGGTGCTGTACGACGTACGTGACAATTGGCTCATAGGCTGCACGTGTTCGTGCAACAAGATCTGAAAAGAGTAATCTGATCGGATGATCTATGCTTTTTGAATGTGAGCTCATCCACCGCCGTAGCGCCCTCGTAAAATACACCCTAGAAAGGGGCAGCGGCCCGCCAGGCATTAGCACCTTGCCTGATCGGAGGATCCTCCCTTTGTGTTGGCGGAACATTACTCCTCATTCCTCCACAGATCTATGTCCAGCAGTGGACTGTTGTGTAATTATATTATTATTATTTAAGTACTACCCCAAATTCTGAAAACAAATCCTTCGTGAGGATAAACTAAGTTATTCTACTTAAATAAGACTTTGTACTAAATGCTAGTTTCGGCTTTGCAGAGCGCTAAAAAAAAAAGTACACTGCGCCTATAGAGCATATTTTGAGCACATTTTAGTTCCAAGATATATATCCCTAACAATACCACTACAGTACAATGTTCTAAAGCTTGGCTAACATAATTTACTGGTTTTATTTTATAACTTGTTTTTATGCTGTGTCTCAATGGCATCTCTGTTGACGCTACCGTCATAGGTGCTTTGTCTGCATTGCACATACTACTACTTTACTACTTTAAAGAGAGAGATTTATTAGTATTCTGTATGTATATTCTACTAATTTCTACAAATATTATAATTGTGAAAGTTCGTGAAGACGTTTGGATGATTGTAATTCGATCACGTTCAAACGAACGAATCTAACTGAAATTGAATAGAGGGATAGATTACACATAGGCTATGTTTCTAATCTGAGACTATACATAGCCTACGTTTTTGCTAGTAATAGGTTTCCATGGTTCAAATTACTCAAAAGTTGCGGGGACGGAATCAAAATTCCACTCTCGCGTAGCCACTGACAATAGCTAATCTATACATCTATATACATTCAAATATACATATATACATACATATAAATAAAATTGGGGTGTCTGTTTGTAATATTGAAATAACCGTTTTTTAACCGCAAATGAATATAATACGGTACCTACATTCACCAAAATAACATTTTTTACAATTTTTGTCTGTCTGTCTGTTTGTTCTGGCTAATCTCTGAAATGGCTGGACGCATTTTGACGGGACTTTTATTAGCAAGTAATTGATGTAATAAAGAGTAACTTAGGCTACTATTATTCCTTAGCATATAATATGCACACTAAAACGATATTTCAAAAAAAAAAATCAACGTATTTTAACAAAAAATCGATGTTAATGTTTAAATTTTCAAAAACGCGCGAAAAACGCTGTCACCTTGTATGGAGCCGATAACGTGACGTCACACATTTTGTATAACCTTAAAGCAGTGAAGTCAAAGTAAATAATAAAGTTTTTCTTCAAAATTTGTGAATAAAATGGTGTGTAGTTGCACAATGTACAAATACGTCTATAAATAATCCACGAAATCTGTTTGTTTCTGTTGTGTTCTGTCACAAAGCCGTGTTTACTTCCGTGTGACGTCAGCAGTGCTGTGATCGACCACAGAGCGTTTTCGTCACAGATAAAAATTCGAAAAAATATGAGATATTTTTAAGCGAAATTCTCAAAAAATATGCTTATTTTAGTTTAATTTATAGTTTTAAATGTCTTTTTACGCTATTATCTGATAGGATGACCATTATTTGTAGTATTTTTTTAATGTTGTCAAATACCCCTTTGGCCGCCTGTCTACTGTGAATCTGCGTGTGTGTGAATCGCAATGCTCCATTCTCTCAATACGTTTACGATACGATTACTATAGTTGTTCGTGATAGGGGTACAGATCTTTCCAGTTTATGATAGTTATACGAATAACATTTTAAACTTTTAACAAACATTTAAACAAAAAATCATTTTACTGTCTCTACCATGGTGAATGTTCTCATGAGCTCTTCACCTCAGGACAACATGAGTAGGGCTTAGATGTCACCCGTACACGGTGCAGAATATTCCTTCAAGAACCAAGCGGTTTGGTGAATCCTTTCTTTGTCGCACCATTAAGACCTGGAACTCCTTGCCAGCTCAGGTGTTTCCTTCTTCCTACAATCCCAGGTACTTTAAGCGAGGCGTGAAAAAGCATCTGATGAGGCCGTCAAGCTGAGTAACACCATTGTTAACATGGTACGTGTATGTGATGGTAACCATCTATCCTGAGACTTTGACCTCAGCTTGCCATCAGGCGAGGTGAAGTCAAATTAACGTGTCCTATACATAAAAAGACGGGTTACACTCTGGGAGTGTCGGCAGAAGTGAAAACATTTTCTTTCTTTCTATCTTCATTCGTCATCATGATCATCAGGCTATATTAGTCCACTGCTGGACATAGCCCTCCCCCAATTTTCTTGGCCTCCCTCTCGAAATTGTTTTTACCTAACTGCAGAACCTGGCCGAGGTAAGTGTATTTAGAAACGATTTCGAGAGGGTGACCATGTATGACGACCGGTATCGGATCAATGTGGCCATTGATCATGACTTTGGTTTTGTCCAAATTCATGCCAAGACCGATTCGTCGCGAGGCTGAAGCTAGTCCGCCCAGCATCTGGTTCAGCTCCTCTAACGACTCCGCCATTAAGACTATGTCATCTGCGAATCGTAGGTGTGAGATGTAGTCGCCGTTTATGTTAATGCCCTTTCCTTTCCAGTCCAGCGTTTTAAACATATCCTCCAACGTGCTGGTGAACAATTTCGGGGATATGTTTCTTTTTTTACGTGCGGGAAATCCCCACGGATACCCACCCCTCCGGCTCCGGAGGGGTGGGTATCCGTGGGGATTTCCCGCACCGCACCGACTAAACCGCACGCCGTCTCTGGGTCGTAGTGCTAGGCCGAAGGTGAGGTTGTCATGCGACATATCCCTCGCACCCCGGCTGACCCAGGGCCATCCCTCTCGGTCTGGCCCTCCTCGGGAGGTCGGGACCACGCGGTCCCCGACTCAACCCCGGTGTGGGGGGACGCGCATCGTCCTACGATGCGCGCCGCCGCTGTGGCCTGCTTCTGCTAGGGTGACGGGCGGCTCCACCCGTCACCCTCAGGCCCGCGCTCATGGGGGCGGAGGTCACTTTGCGCCATCCGACGCCCGAGCCGCCTTCGGGCGCGTGCAGCGATGTCAGCGAGCCTTTCGCGCTCATCGCGCCGCGCCCGCTCTGCTGTCTCCTTCGCGAGCATGACCTGCTCGCAGAAGGAGGCGCTGGCCGCCCACCACGCATCTGCGCAGCGGACCATCGCCGCGAGCAGGGTGGAGAGCGTGAGCACTCTCACCCCCAGGGCCGCCACAAGCTCCCGCCTCGGCGTCTCAAACGCCGGGCACTCGGTGAGCGTGTGCAGCCCCGAGTCCACGCTCGCGTCGCAGTGATGGCACTCGGGCGTTGGCTCTATACCCATCAGATGCAGATACCGCCCGAAGCTACCGTGCCCGGTGATAATCTGCGTCTGACGGTACGAGAGGCTACCGTGTGGCCTCTCTAGCCACTCCCCCATGACGGCGTGCCCTAGCATCCCCCTGTCTCACTCCTCTGCGCAACTGGATCGGTTTAGACTGCTGGTCCTGTACTTGGACACTCATGGTGGCGGCTTCGTACAGACATCTCAGCACCTCAATATAACGATAGTCTACTTGGCATCGCTGTAAGGATTCCAGAACAGCCCAGGTTTCGACAGAGTCAAAGGCCTTCTCATAGTCCACAAAGTCCAGACACAGGGGCTGATTATACTCTTCGGACTTCTGTATAATCTGCCTCACTGTGTGAATGTGGTCTATGGTGCTATATCCTCCGCGAAACCCGGCCTGTTCCGGCGGCTGGAACTCGTCGAGTCTCCTGGCGAGACGATTCGTGACCACTCGTGAGAACAGCTTATAGACATGGCTCAGGAGCGAGATGGGTCTGTAATTCTTAAGAAGGGTTTTATCACCCTTCTTCAAAAAGAGCACCACCAAACTCCCGCTCCACGCCTTTGGAGTTCTCCCACTGTGAAGGACGGCGTTGAAGAGGTTCTGTAGTTCCTGTATAACAGGGGCTCCTCCAGCTTTCAAAAGCTCTGATGTTATTCCGTCCTCACCGGGGGCTTTTCCATTTTTTTATCTTATCTGCATTATATACATAGAAAAAGATAAAAAGAACATACCATACCATACCATACCTATAATATAGCGCCAATCATAGAACCTTTTTTCTGTCAGAAGAAATTAATAAATTACAAAAAGAAAAAATAATCACAAAAAGTAATAAATTACAAAAAGAAAAAATAATCACAAAAGGTATCCGAAGGCCAGGTTTGAACCCGGTACTATCGGAAACCATAAGGACTTAAAGTCGACTACGATGCTATTTATCATATCTTGCAAAATAGACAGTCTATAGCTTATGTTGTACGACGTCAGTCGTCGGTTACGGTCCAAAGGTCAAGCAATCCTGACGCGAGTTTAACATTTTTCACCCATCCAACGCCGCTAAAGAAGTTTTCACTTCAAAAAAGTGAAAGTCAGATTCAGAAGGTAGGTCACAGCTCAGTGGTCAGAGCATTCAGGGAAATATCCTGGGTTCAAATCCCGCCTGAACTGATTCAATTTTCCTTTCTTAATCGATTTAAATAGCATAGACAAATCACAAACAGTACAGTAATCATTATCAACAGAGCGTTGTTCCTGGTTGCCTGTGTTCCTAGGTGTATCGGAACACGACGTCCTCTTTTAGCTTACTATAGAGAGTGACTGCAGTCTCATACTAAGAGCGTTTTCACATTGTCCGATATCCAATATCCGAGGTCCGACATTCGATATCGGAGGAAGTCAAATGTATGACATATTATGTATCTCTCTTTCACATTGTCCGGCCCGGTATTGGTTATCGAAGCCAATACCACAGTTTTGACCTGATATCGGAACACAAAGAGACTAAAACAGCGAATACAAGCAATTTTCGACCTTAATGACATTTTCGTAGTTACGGGTCTTTTCGCGTTAATTGATGACGCTGATCACGTATATAAGCAAAAAACTCGATACCATGTCATGTCGTCAGACCATAGAGTCGAAAATTGCTTGCACTCTTTTTCTTTTTTTTTTCATCCCTTGCATCCCTAACTAGTCTGTGCTGATGTGCATAAATGTGAAAAGGGCTATCGGATATCGGCTATCGGCGTCCGACACCGATATCGGATATCAGATGAATGTGAAAACGCTCTAATACAAAACATAATTTATTGGTACCATATTATGACATTATAGAGTTATTCAAGGTTTGTCTGTATATAGGCCTGCCTGCTAACTAACTTTTATAATGTAATTAACGAAATAAAAAAACTATCGGTTACCGTAGCTTATGGGTACTCAGACGTATAACATACACGTTGCCAATTGCAAGAGCAAAACTAAGAGACGTGACATGAAATGAAATAAGTAAATGAACTTCTTCTGAATTACCTTAGATTTAGACAAGCGGCAATACATTTGTGGAATCGTCGTAAACGTCATAAACATCAAAATACGTGTTAATCCCTTACATTCATTATTCTATTCTACAATAGGCCGCCAATGAATTGCCTCTTGGACAAGTGGGCCCCACCAACGTACTTAAGTCGATGCAATTCGGTGCATCTGTTAACCACAAACTATTTTAGATAGATAGATAGATAAATAACTCTTTATTGTACACCAACATTATCTTACTTAATTATTTAAGTTTTTTTTTTAATTTTTAATGTTCAAGTATTTATTTAAGTACATTTTATTTCATTAACTGTTTGTAAGTTTACTATCTATTACTTCACCGTTCTGGATCGATACCTCGACAAAAATCTTCATCACCCTGAGGTTGACTGGTAGAAACTACCCACGGCATTAAGTCCGCCTTTGTTCACTTATTTTATATTTGTTGAAAAATATTAAATAAAGCTAGAAATGGTGTTAAACTAGACCAACATAAATGTGTCGACTTTCATGAACGCACGTGTCACTTAGAATAAGGGGCCAGGTCCCTATTGTAAGTATGTAAAAGTAAATTGAAAAAAAAATTACTGTAACCATACAATATCATGAAGTCACAATGTCATCAATGTTATTACCCACAACAATAAAATGTTACGACTGCCGTGACATTGACAAACTAATTGAACTTCGTTTCAATGAATTATTACTACAATGCAACAATATTGTAAAGGCTTTATATTTCGCTCATAAAAATATAAACAAAACTGAACCTGTAAGCATTGCAATATTGTAGAAGAACTGAAATGAAACAATGTTGTCGGTCAACACAATACCCAAGGATCATACATGATCAATAGTCGAGTAAACAACAAGCCACTCATGATGTTGCACGTCACCTGGCAACATCGCGAATGTTGCCGAACTTTTTGAGCAACACCGGTTGCGCATCAAAATATGTTGCCTAGCAGAATCGAGGCTTTATGCTGACAAAAATAGAAATGTCCTTCAACTGCTAATGTTTTTGAAAAACAGTCCAGTTGCCGGCAAAAGATGTTTTCCTTATACCGAATAAAAATGGTTAGACACCTCTGTATTAATGTGCATAGATACGAATATAATCAATTAAAATGCTTACGAATGATTAAATTATGTTTAAATGTTGACAAGTTTGAACAAAAAAATAACTAAGAAGGTCGCACTACCAATGTCAATTAATTAATTTAGTGAATAAGATCACTGGAACTAGTATCAAATTAATCACGCTCAGAAAATAATCCATAAAAGTTTTTATGTAATTTATGTGACTTTGAATATTTTGGCAATAAATTATATCACTATCCATACTAATGAACATGCGTCTGTACGCTCTCCACCCTGCTCGCGGCGATGGTCCGCTGCGCGGATGCGTGGGCGGCCAGCGCCTCCTCACAGACGGCGTGCGGTTTAGTCGGTTCGAGTCCGACATAACCTCCCCCTTCGGCTCCGAAGGGGGGGGGGGGTTTATCCGTGGGGATTTCCCGCACGTAAAAAAAGAAAAAAACATGCGTCTGTTGGGTATACCCAACAGACGCATCAACCTATAGGTTGACGTTTCAGCCTGACGATCGAGACGTCGTGGTTCGAATCTAGGCCTAACGTAAACTAACTTCTTACACAATCAGGTTAACTTAGCTGGAAGGGTTTTGGGGTGGTTTTATTGTCATTGAGATAATACTAGAAACTTTTTTTGTATATAGGACTTCACCTCGCTTGATGGTAAAGTGAAGGCAAAGTCTCAGGAAAGAGGGTCACCATTACATACTCGTACCATGTTAACAATGGTGACACTCAGCTTGACGGCCTTATCAAAAGAGGGATGTCGTCGCAGCACCGCGTGACACCCACCGGTCCCACTAGCGCTGCGACAACAATCTTCCCTGCTCGGCTATGCACTTTCTGAACGCAATCAAACCGAAATTGGATTAATATAAAGGGTTTTTCGCAATCGTGCACAGTGGTACCCACCCGGCCGAAATTTGTGACAACTTTGTGCCATGAAATTTCTACTTCGGTTTCTAAAATTCTTTGAAAAAATACTGATAAATATGGAGAGATGTACGTATCTGCATCATGAAGCTCGCCTGATCGCAATAGGCTCGCCACGTATAACATGAGACGGAAAATCATAGTCGATTAAATGTTTGTGTAAATAGAGCTCTGCATACCCCTTCGGGCTTTACGGGGCATTAGTCTTGGTTAGTCTTCGGTCTGTATTTGGTCCAACTAAGTTCTTAGAACTTTAGCCAACTTATAAGCTGATAGACCTACTCATTCACAGCCAAGAATCTGGAACAGGATACTCTTTAAATGACAATCGCTCCCATTAAAGTCATTTTAGCTAAATCAAAAGGCAAAAGCATCACATGCAACTGGAAACCCTGCTAAGATGCTTATAAAAACCAATAAGTTTATTTTACTTACTATCTATTAGCGTATTACTTACTATTAGTGTAACGCTCATAACTCAAAAACTACACAACCAATTTTCATCGAGTTTTTTTTTTAATGAAACTTAATGTCCAAAAGGGTGCAGAAAAATAGGACATCAAAAGCAAACGCCGCGGAAAAAGTAGTATTTTATATTTTGACACATCAGACCGGAATCTGATCTTGCTTTGAAGAATTTCTAGGCAAATATTAAAGAACGTAGAAGATTTTGAAAACTTGTTTCTATTTAATTCCATGTTTATTCTCTGGTTGTAGGTAGGTATAGGGTAATGCCACAGAATAGATAATAGTACTAGCATAGTAATGCTGAAATATATGACGATTCAAATTAGAATAGAATAATGATAACTATTGCTTACGGCTCCGCCCGAGTAAATGTGGGTTGTATTTAACCATATAGAGTCAAGCGCCTATCATTCATTTTATCAACTTAATATTAAAGTAGCTTTCGCCCGCGACTCCCGCCGTTTGGATGTAGGTTATCGCTATAATATCGGTTATCGTTATAAATTGTAGACTGTGTGTTACTCTTATGTATAACTATAAACTATATTTTCATAAAGTTTCATTTAAATCCATTCAGTAGTTCTTACGTGAAAGAGTAACAAACAACCATCCATCCATCAATACATTTTTTTTAAGTGCGTGAAATCCCCACGGATACCCCCCCCCCCCCCCCCCCCTTCGGAGCCGAAGGGGGAGGTTATGTCGGACTCGAACCGACTAAACGGCACGCCGTCTGTGGGTCGATGTGCTAGGCCGGAGGTAAGGTTGTCTTTTGACATATCCCTCGCACCCCGGCTGACCCAGGGCCATTCCTCTCGGTCTGGCCCTCCTCAGGAAGAGGTCCATCCATACTTACAAATATTCGTGTTTATAATATCAGTAGGATTTACTTAATACACAAATAGCCACATTTATTCAAGTACTTGTATGCAATAACGATCCGTAATATAAAAATTGCAAAAGAATTTCTGTTAGGTAAGATTTATTTTGACTGGCGTATGTTTGTTAACTAAAATGCGGTAAGCTGTTGCGAGATATTTAACGAAATGCGTGAACTAGTGTAACTGTAACGTGTTACATAACATTAAGTTAGATTATGAAACCATAATCACTTTGTTGTATCTAATAATATTATTTGAAAGGAAAGAAACGAAAAGAAGAAAGAAAAATAATTCTTTGCAAAAATACTGATAAATCCTAAATGTTCAATTAAAAAAATTAGACCGAAAGAGGTGCTTTAAGAGAGGGATTTTAAATAAATAAATAAATAAATATTCTAGGGGCATGTATTTAAACCCCATGTAAGCATAGCTTAGATTCGAGAATGCGATTAGACAAACATAGACACGTTTTCCAATA
Organism: Eilema caniola; assembly: GCA_949126895.1. Lineage (NCBI taxonomy): Eukaryota > Metazoa > Arthropoda > Insecta > Lepidoptera > Erebidae > Eilema > Eilema caniola. Next base: position 3,596,097 of record OX421469.1, on the reverse strand, counting down.
AAACACTCAGACATGTATACAAAATATTTGCTTAGTTACTAACGTTCCACAATCCAGCCATTAATTTATTTTGTTGAAAACACAATATCTTTGTTGTCTCACAAGTATACAGATAATCACTTGACATTTAAGGCCCATTCAGATGGTAATATAAAGTATCATATACTTTTTTTCATACTCATTTCACGTTGTGTATACTATATTTGGAATACTATCTAGATTTAACTAGTAACGGTATCTGTCTACAAATGCTTAGCCATGTATTGGCAGTAATCTGTAAGCGTACCTTTATGAAATAAATAAATAAATAGTTTCTCGTACGTTTCGGTCACCGGCAATAATCGCCATACCATAATCATATCAAAATGTGTACATACAGGTGAAAACTAAATTCCGGCGTACGATTATTTCATAAGAGATTTGCAAGTGATATTATTACCGTATGTCACATACGATTATTGTTTTAACATACTGTTTAGACGAACACCATCAATATTAAATTGCGAGATACTTTCGTTAGTCGTATCTCGCAGGCGAGGAACTCTCCCCGTCTAAATGAGCCTTTACAAGGTACTTTCTTATCTGCAAACAAGTGGATTAGTACAACGCGATGGTTTATCTTACAATTGTGGGAAAAACCGCCGGTAATTGTTAAAAGAAAGGCGTAGATTCTACGAACAGATTTATGTGAGCCACAGTTGTCAATTAACACTTATCTTTATATCAGTAACTAGCAGTTGCATGCGGGTTCACCCGTGTGAAATACTGAACCTGTATCCACTATATACAATACATTCTTGGGATAAGAAGTAGCTTTGATATTATTCGAGACTACAGTCTATTTCTGTGCTAAATTTCGTATAGATTATTATATTAGTCAATCAATTAGTCAAACCATTCTATCAAATTGATTCATGACAATAGTGCCCCGAGCACGAATAACATTCGAATTCGTAACGTAAACGTATCGACAGAATGGAGCATTGTGATTGGTTCACAGTAGGCGGCCAATCGCATTGCTCCGTTCTCTGGATACGTTGACGTTACGAATTCGAATATTATTCATGCTCGGCACACTGATCTAAATCATAAGAGTTCCTAAAAATTAATAAAATCTGGCATGCTGTTATCATTGACAAAAACATACTTAGTCTTGCCATAAATACTGTCACGAAGAAAAAGATTTTTTTTTATTGTAAAAATATAATATTTATTACTTTTACAGTGTATTTGTTAAATACATAAATATAAAATAATTTAAAATATAAAAAGCTTATTCAAAGTGGTCTCCATTGGCTGCAAACGTTGAGGCCAGTTATCAATAGAAGCACGCACTCTTTCCATGGCAAAATTCTTCACTACCAATCGCACGGAGAAAAATACGTAGTGGACATACGTAATTCTACATGCCACGTGCAGAATTCTGGTAAAAAACTTACCACGCGTACAAAATGTATGCGGATATATTATGTTTAATGTAGTGGCAGTAATGAGCTTTATACATTACGGAATAAATACAAGACACACTCACAAATAATAAAATATCGTGTTCCCAAAACGCTTAAACCAATTGAATATCGCTTTGTTCTAAAGAACCGTTTTTTTCCATTTCTTTAGTTCTTTAAATAGTTTTAAAGTCAATAGCTATTTTTTTCCATTATGAACCATGAACAAAATATTACGTCAGACTGGCCGCCAGATGTTTGCAAAGCAATCCGAGCTTGTCGTGTCTTTGTGCTCCTAAATGTGAGCTTTTTAAACTTATCTGTTAATTTACATTGTATATGAATGAAATAGTGATATTAATAGACATATTCTAAATACTGAGGGCAGGCGTATATTCCAATATAGACTGTCCCGTCTCACAACATCAACAAATGGTTTTTTTTTATGTTAGCTTCACTGGGAACCACTTCCGTAACCCTCAAATTCAAATTCTTTTATGTCGTGAAGCATAGGTTACAGAATAGATGTTATAAATAATATAAGTCCAAGCTATGTTCCGCTAAAGTCATATAAAATATTAAATGAAATCATAAAAAACCGTAAGCAATCATGATCAGCAATTACTTTTACGTAATGCTAATGTTGAGGAAAAAATAATTTTATATTCTTTGCATTGATTGAAAGTAAACTGTAGGAGTGTTGCAAGAATATCTTTGTTATTACGAGTATGTATTTCGTTATTATATTCTGTATTTTTTTTGTACTTTTTACTAATGAAGTTATAGTAGTATCTAAACATAATCTGGGTTTTATTGCACTAGAATAATACTTTTAAGTTATTTACATTTCGTAATCTAAAGGTATCAAAATATAATTTTAACAGATTAAATCATTATTTTATTAATTAATTAATTAATTATAAGGATTAACACTGCGTAACTAAACCATATTTTTATTATTATGTCATATTACTGTCCATCTCAAGGTGGCCTAGAAGAAATCCTGAAAAAGTCCCTATGTACATGCTACCTACCTACTTATCTCTACTGTAAATCTATTGGTATACAATTAAAAATTATGTGTCTCTCTAACTTAATAAATTTTTCATCTGTCAGTATACCCCGAATCTGGGAAAAGGTAATTGCCATGTATTAAAATAGGTATTGGGTGAAGCAGAAACATTACATTACATATATATTAATATACATTAATCTTTGGATCATTTAGCATATATTCAAGACAGACGTTAGGAGGTCATATCTATAATATAGGTAATAATATTATAAAGCTGAAGAGTTTGTTTATTTGTTTGGTTGAACGCGCTAATCTCAGGAACTACAGGTTTAATGAAAAAAAATATTATGATTAGTAGTCCGTATATCAAGGAAGGTTAAAGGGATGTTATATCATCACGCTACTACTCAAGGAAAGGGAGCAGCAATCATAAATATCAACAAATCTGACTGATGCCAGTGTGTTATTTAATAATTAAATAATTACGAGTGGTGACGGAGAAAGAATACAAGTATCACCACCCCATCTCATCCAAGGGGCGTTAGAGGCGACTAACGGAAAAATACGCAGACGATATCAGTACGAGCGAAGGAAAATTCAAAATAAAATCCTGTACCAACCCGTCTCGTCAGCATGAAATCAGTAGGCCAAACATTCAGCCAACATTGGGAGAAGCTTAATGCCTAGCAATGGAAAGTGATAGGCTAATTGCTATTGAATGAATTTTTGAAGCATTTACTATGCTAACTTTTTCAAATCGATTAAGATAGGAAAAAGTGAATGCTCAGGTGGGACTCGAACCCACGATCTTTCCCTTACAGGGCCTTCGTATGAATGTCGGTAGATGGCTCCCACCGTCGCCCTAAGACGGTAGTATAGGAGAATTTGGATAGCTTCTGGTGTGGCTCGGTCGCTCAGTGGTCAGAGCATTCCCCCTGTAAGGTAAAGATCGTGGGTTCGAGTCCCACCTGAGCATTCACTTTTGCCTATCTTAATCGATTTGAAAAAGTTAGCATAGTAAATGCTTCAAAAATTCATTCAATAGCAATTAGCCTATCACTTTCCATTGCTAGGCATTAAGCTTCTCCCAATGTTGGCTGAATGTTTGGCCTACTGATTTCATGCTGACGAGACGGGTTGGTACAGGATTTTATTTTGAATTTTCCTTCGCTCGTACTGATATCGTCTGCGTATTTTTCCGTTAGTCGCCTCTAACGCCCCTTGGATGAGATGGGGTGGTGATACTTGTATTCTTTCTCCGTCACCACTCGTAATTATTTAATTATTAAATAACACACTGGCATCAGTCAGATTTGTTGATATTTATGATTGCTGCTCCCTTTCCTTGAGTAGTAGCGTGATGATATAACATCCCTTTAACCTTCCTTGATATACGGACTACTAATCATAATATTTTTTTTCATTAAACCTGTAGTTCCTGAGATTAGCGCGTTCAACCAAACAAATAAACAAACTCTTCAGCTTTATAATATTATTACCTATATTATAGATATGACCTCCTAACGTCTGTCTTGAATATATGCTAAATGATCCAAAGATTAATGTATATTAATATATATGTAATGTAATGTTTCTGCTTCACCCAATACCTATTTTAATACATGGCAATTACCTTTTCCCAGATTCGGGGTATACTGACAGATGAAAAATTTATTAAGTTAGAGAGACACATAATTTTTAATTGTATACCAATAGATTTACAGTAGAGATAAGTAGGTAGGTAGCATGTACATAGGGACTTTTTCAGGATTTCTTCTAGGCCACCTTGAGATGGACAGTAATATGACATAATAATAAAAATATGGTTTAGTTACGCAGTGTTAATCCTTATAATTAATTAATTAATTAATAAAATAATGATTTAATCTGTTAAAATTATATTTTGATACCTTTAGATTACGAAATGTAAATAACTTAAAAGTATTATTCTAGTGCAATAAAACCCAGATTATGTTTAGATACTACTATAACTTCATTAGTAAAAAGTACAAAAAAAATACAGAATATAATAACGAAATACATACTCGTAATAACAAAGATATTCTTGCAACACTCCTACAGTTTACTTTCAATCAATGCAAAGAATATAAAATTATTTTTTCCTCAACATTAGCATTACGTAAAAGTAATTGCTGATCATGATTGCTTACGGTTTTTTATGATTTCATTTAATATTTTATATGACTTTAGCGGAACATAGCTTGGACTTATATTATTTATAACATCTATTCTGTAACCTATGCTTCACGAAATAAAAGAATTTGAATTTGAGGGTTACGGAAGTGGTTCCCAGTGAAGCTAACATAAAAAAAAAACCATTTGTTGATGTTGTGAGACGGGACAGTCTATATTGGAATATACGCCTGCCCTCAGTATTTAGAATATGTCTATTAATATCACTATTTCATTCATATACAATGTAAATTAACAGATAAGTTTAAAAAGCTCACATTTAGGAGCACAAAGACACGACAAGCTCGGATTGCTTTGCAAACATCTGGCGGCCAGTCTGACGTAATATTTTGTTCATGGTTCATAATGGAAAAAAATAGCTATTGACTTTAACGGTAGTATAGGAGAATTTGGATAGCTTCTGGTGTGGCTCGGTCGCTCAGTGGTCAGAGCATTCCCCCTGTAAGGTAAAGATCGTGGGTTCGAGTCCCACCTGAGCATTCACTTTTGCCTATCTTAATCGATTTGAAAAAGTTAGCATAGTAAATGCTTCAAAAATTCATTCAATTATTTGGGCGGAGTCATCAAAAAACAATGTTTAAAAATGATTGCAACATCATTCATTGTTTCCGATATTTCGTATGAATGTCGGTAGATGGCTCCCACCGTCGCCCTAAGACGGTAGTATAGGAGAATTTGGATAGCTTCAGGTGTGGCTCGGTGGCTCAGTGGTCAGAGCATTCCCCCTGTAAGGGAAAGATCGTGGGTTCGAGTCCCACCTGAGCATTCATTTTTGCCTATCTTAATCGATTTGAAAAAGTTAGCATTGTAAATGCTTCAAAAATTCATTCAATTATTTGGGCGGAGTCATCAAAAAACAATGTTTAAAAATGATTGCAACATCATTCATTGTTTCCGATATTTCGTATGAATGTCGGTAGATGGCTCCCACCGTCGCCCTAAGACGGTAGTATAGGAGAATTTGGATAGCTTCAGGTGTGGCTCGGTGGCTCAGTGGTCAGAGCATTCCCCCTGTAAGGGTAAGATCGTGGTTTCGAGTCCCACCTGAGCATTCACGTTTTCCTATCTTAATTGATATTGCTTGAACGATTTCGAAGTATAACACAAGCTAAGACGGGGCGAACCAGCTATTTCCTAAATAAAACATAACTCTGAATATAATCTGCTCGTAAATTGTGTAGGTACTAAATTAACTACTTAAGATGGCAGGCTTGTTTTCCTTGTAGGTACTTATATAAGTAGGTATAAGTAGTGTAGCGATGAGGATGAGGGTCACCGACCGGGGAAATACTTATATTTCCTTTATCTTTAGCATCCGAGGACATAGCTTCTTTGCCCACCTTTTCCCTTTTCCCATTTGTAGTTATTATTATAAGGGCCGCGATCACAGGCTTAGTGGCTCAGCGGAGCTAGCTCCAAGGTATGTAAGTACCTATACCGTAATCGCGTTGATTCCCGCTCTCCCTTATTATACACACATCAAAAAAGTCTAAGCAAAATGTACTAATTTAAATTTTAGAATGGTTCTATTATAACGTTGTATTTTATTTATAAAATTATTACAAAATGAAATTTCCAAAGATAATGAATTTATCGTTAAAGAATATAAATTGTATTAATATAAATTGTCCTAAATTTAATACAAAGTATGGTCTCTGCTATTCAAAACTTGTAGGCAACGAATTAATGAGACTGTTTATGTCATCTTGCGGTATTCGCTCCCAATGGAATTGTAGCAAATCCTTCAGCTGTTGGGTTGTTGTCACTCCGTCCAAGTTCTTCAAAACACGTCTCTGGAGTATGTCCCATGCGTGCTCGATGGGGTTGAGGTCTGGCGATTGTACAGGCCAGGGCAATACCCGGATGTTCTCCGTCGCCAAGTATTCACTGATTCGCCGAGCTGTATGTGAACGCGCATTGTCATGCATTAACGTAAAATCCACCATTCATTTCGACGAGTGCGATTCCCGTGACGTATCGGTGGGCAACTGGGCACCTGATTAGGCATCGAGCTCGTGGCCTACGAGATCCTGAACCTAATCAGGTGCCTACTCATGCAGTCGATTTCGCACAGTTTGGGGACTTACATCAGCAACACTTGAATTTTGTAGCCTCAAACTTATCTCTTGAGCGGTTAACATCGACTGGCGTCTTGCAGTCAGTTGTCTGTACCAATCTTGCCGAGTGGTTGTACTCGTTTGACGGCCTGGATGCTGTTCAGCGGGTTCCCCTGTATTATTGTAGCGCTGCCAAAGACAACAAATAACACTTCTACGAATGCCAAAATGTCGAGATACCTGAGAATGATTACTTCCCGTTTGCAACATCCCTACAGCTCTTTGCATTTCATCTGCCGTCAAATGATGTCGCTCCATGACGTAAAGAATATCTAACGATTCAATTTTATCGCTAACTTTATATAAATGGTTGGTAAAATTATAAAATCAAGACTAAACGTAGCAACTAAAACGCACTTCAATTCAAACAAATTCGCAGTCATTTGAATTTTATGAAAAAACAAAACATAATCGGATTTTTTTTTACAACCAGCCAGTATGTCATCAATTATAAAAAAGTTTACTAACCTACGCACTTCGAGTGAGTAAATACTTAGAAATTAATTAATATAAATGGTAAATTTGTAATATCATGCATGTTGCTTAGACTTTTTTGATGTGTGTATATCATGGAACGCGAGAGTTTAAAAGATAGTGCAGGTATTATTGTTATCATCACAGTCTAAAGAACTTATCGACCGTCCGTATCTTGGACCTAAATCACGAGACAAATGATGCCCTGGCGCGCGCAGATTTTTCTGTAATAATTTGAGTGAATTTGAACGCGTCAACCACCTTAGCACAAGACACCCAAGAAACATATACTGAGCGTAAAAAGCCCATTTTGAGCACATTTTAGGTCTAAGATATATGTCCGGAGAAAACTATTATAAAAGTTACCAGCCCCTCTAGACAACCACTTGTCTAGAGGAGCAGGATGTTTAATTTTCGTTGGTGTTTTGTTGGTGTCATTTTTGTTGGTGTTTGAGTTTATCCGATATTTTGGAGCGGATGTATTGACGACCGCGGAGAAAGAGTAACCGAATAAACAGTAGAGAGTGAGAAAGCGTAGTGCAGTGGAAGTAGAGAGCAGTCTTTATAACCCGAATCCTATCGGCTTTCCAATGGGTCGCATGATTCATGGTAAACTAGATTGCTGACGGATTTCTTTTCACCAGCTTTCTTCTGAAAATGTTTACCCTTCCCTACGAGAGTACGTAGTGTGTCTACACCATCGATAGTTCCCGGTTGCCTCCGAGGCTTACTAGTTGGAGCCCGGAGTTCACTTACATCTCTTCCCCATTTGGTTTAGTTAAATGAATTTAAAGGTCTATCGCCACTGATCAGCGGCCGGCAAATATAACAAACCATTTAGAATCTAATCTACGGGAGAAAAAAATCATAGTCATTTGAAGGCGTAGAAGGAGCCGAGCGTTTTGAGGTTGCCGGCTGCTGCTCTTTCAGTGGGAATTGACCCTTATGGGAGTTGAAGCTATTTTACCCGAGAGAGAAGTCCTTGCAGATGATGTGACCTTGCCCCAAGGGTCTTGGTTCATCAATGGAACGTCATTGTATTAACTTTACAAGGAAAATTATAAAAAAGTAATAAAGAAATACCCTTGTATTTATTTATACTGTCCACTTGAATTAATACGAATGTGCTCATCTGGCTATTAAGTTTAAGATACTTCAGTCGTAGTGACATTGGACTTAAATCATTATCGTTGGGATAGAAGAGCTCTTTAAATAGAATTATATTGCTTATCACACAACTTAAGAGACATTTATAGGCCAGACTATATCTTTCAATGTTGTGAATTATCAACACAAATATTATTTACAAAATTACTTTCAGCTATAACAATATAATATAACACATTCAACATTCAATTAGTTAATTTTATATCATACAGCCGACAGTCCACAATAGGCTTGTCTACGTGGGTCCGAAAATCATAGTAAATGTAGGACAATATGAAACACACCTCTCCCTAATCCTTTAGGGCTTCGCAGAACGACCTCCACTCCCCATGAGCGCGGGCCTGAGGGATATGTAGATGACAACCTCACCTTCAGCCTAGCAAAAGGACCCACAGATGGCGTGCGAGATTAGTTGGTTCGAGTTCGACATAACCCCCCCCCCCCCCCCCTTTCGGCTCCGGAGGAATGTGGGGGGGAGGTAACCGAGGGGATTTCCCGCACGTTAAAAAACCCCTGTAGGGATTAACAGCCGTGAATGTATGTATGTATTTTTTTTCTACTTCTAGAGAAGGCAGAGAGTTGCCTACCATTTGCTATTTATCTTCACATCTTACGTCTATCGTGATGGATACTTTCTCGCTGAATTGAGCTGTTTCTGAATGTAAGTGGTGGATTTCCCTCGTGGTTGACCTCAACTCAATCGCCCATCGATTGAGCGTATAAAGTTTTTTAACACGAATAAAAATATTCATCATTAATAATGTAATTTTAAAAACAATAACTAACAGAGTACCTATTTTTATAAAAACAAAATGGGCTTAGCTACGTACTCGTCTTGAAAGACATAACGTTTTTTGTACACGCCGGATACGTTAGCGTTCCTAGTCGTGTCTATGCATTAGTTAAAATTTAATGCTCATCATAACAATAAATCTGTCATATATTATCATAATGCAATTTTAACTCTTTAATCTTTTTTATCTTTTATCTTTTGTACATTGAGGTGTTTTTTACACCTAACAAATCCAGAACAAGGTAAGCAAGTGGGTTACCCTTGAAATGAAGGCAAGTATATAATCACAATAGTTAAATCAGAGAATTGAAGCATTAATCAAATTTCCCGAGCAGTGTCGAGCACAATACGAGTAAAAGCAATAATCTCACAATATATTGTTGTATTTTTTTTAAGTAAACAAAGTTGTAAATATTATATATATTTGCACATAATTAGGATTATTGTTTTCATTTCAGGCTAAATCATATATTAAAATATAAATTTAATGGGTTAATGATATATTATAAACTATCTTCTAAAATATTAAGACAATTACCCTCATGTACGCACTAATAAGAGACGCAACAGTGTGCTACACAAAATTAATACATCACTTATAATAAATTCGTAATAATAATATTATTCATATATATTAATAATAATTACATATTTATTTCTTCACGTGAGGAAGTAGTTAAAAGTTTTCTTATGCTTAGTGTTGCGCCATTTTTGATAGCCCGGCGGAAATGTTCCTACAAGCCGTGTCTGTTTATTAAAACGCCGTTAGTTTGTACCCAATGTTTCTCAAATTTTGAACGATCTCAATAGAGAATATATTTATACCTAAAATGAAAATTAATAAAAATGATTTACGAACTACGCTTTTTAATAAAAGTTCTGAAATACGTATAAACAAACTTCAATATTTTTGAAACCAATTTCCGATCTAGTTGTTGACTTACTCAAACGCAAAAAAAATACAAAGCTTAACCAGACCACCGTACACAAATACATTCTGTGTAAATAAGAGTAGTAACTCCAAGAAGTAAAGAAAGTTCTAGTACTATAAGATATAACTACACATTACACACTTCAAGATATGGGACGCCATTGAAACTTGTAAGCATGTTCCGAATGCACAACTAGTTGTGCGTTCAAGTTGGTCTATGGGTTCCCGGGGTTTCTGAAAAGGAACTCGTAAAGTATAAAGTAAATACAAATATAACACGTAAATCATGACCTAATCCGACTTATTCATACTTCACATTATTTTATATATCTACGTGAAGACTTATTATCTATTGTTGTTGTGTTTAATAAAGAATTCTTCTAAATAAGATGATTCGATAATTGATTATGAAGTGCTTTTTATACTATTTAGGAAGCAGACATGCACACGGCCCATCTAAAGGAAAGTGGTTAAAGTGGCCTATGGACGTGTGCAATGCCAGGGGCATCCCACTTGCGCTGTTGACCCATGTTGCTGTTTGGATGTTCGTTATTCAACCACACTCTAACAATTGAACAGACCGAAATTTGTCGTAACAAATTTTAGTCTATATATAAGTCTATATATATATTATACTCGCTGTTGCCCGCGGCTCCGAACGCGTGTAGGTTGTTTATCGCGTAGTGTTGAGCCGACGCTATTAAGCATTAAATTCGCCTCTTTATCAACTTTGGCCTCGACTATTTACTCGTCTCTGTTCTCGACTTTCTACTCACCTCTATATTTGAGTTTCTACTTGACTTTCTTCTCGCCTCTCTACTCTCCTCTATACTCGATTCTCCATTGGCCCCTATACTTGCATCTCTACTCGCCAATCCACTTGATTCTATTTTCGCCTATCTACTTGACTTCCTCCAGTCGCTTCTCTTCTTGCCTCTCTACTTACCTCTCTACTAGCCTCTCTACTCGTCTCTCTACGCGAATCTAGACTCAACTCTCTATTCGATTTCTACTCGCTTTTACATGCGTCTCTCCACTTGCCTTTCTACTCGCCGCTCTACTCGACTCTTTACTGCAGTCTATTTGATTCTATACTCGCCTCTCCACTGGCTTCTCAAGTCGCATATCTACCTGTCCCTACTCGACTCTACTCGGCTTTCCATTTGACCTCTACACACCTATTCACTCACCCCTAAAACGATCAATACTCGCCCCTCCATTTACCTCTATTATTTAGTTCGTTTATCGACTATATCCGTTCCCAACCTCTAATCCACCTCTGTACTACACTCTGTACTGTACAGTAAATTTTCATGAGGATTAAAAAAACCCTACTATTTATCCCCTTTTTAATCCTTATGCGCGATTTAAACTGTCATACAAACTTCTATTCCCTATTTCCCGATAAGAATAATAAGATTTCGCGATAAGAGGTAGCCTATGTCCGTTCTTAAGCTCTAATCCACCTCTGTACCAAATTTCATTAAGATCGGTTCAGTGGTCTAGGCGTGAAAGCGTAACATACGGACAGACAGAGCTACTTTTGCATTTAGAATATTAGTATGGATATATATATAGCCTATAATATCAAATAGATCACTTTTATACACACATTAATAATAGTTTCATTCCAACACAAAACACAGCTCTCCGTTTCGCTAGTCTAGCGACAATAAATAACGTTCGTGAGAAGAAATTGTTAATATGAAGTTAAATAAAAAAAAACACACCTTTGAATAAGTTTTCATACTTATTTTCTATGCAGCCGGAATGAAGACATCGTGGCCATTTGATCTTAATATTAGATTTTCAGTAGCGTAATGGAACGTTTATGCACATTTAGTACGTGAACATTTTACTAGAGTTATAAATGGGCGTCCAGGACTTGCGTCTGTAATAATCTACCCCTCTAGACAAGTAGCAAGTCGTTGGCTTCGATGGAATAGAATGACGAATATAGGGGATTTGACGTTTATGACATGCGTTAACGACTGTTAGATATGTCAAATCCCGTATATTCGTCATTCTAATCCATCAAACATCACAATCCGGCCAACGAATTGTCACTTGTCTAGAGGGGCTGGAGTGGTATAGAGAGGTAAAATGTTGTAAGTGGCAGAACTAACACGGGCCGGTTCTGTACCGGCCACGGATGCATGCAACTGTCACCTCTATTCCTATGTAAGTCCTGTGCGTCCATTGCTAGATAGTACTGCTACAATTTGCATGTTCTACCCCTTGTGGTTGGAAAACCGCCACTCGGCCGGCGAAGTACTGTAGAATGGATATCGATTATTGATATCCATTTAATTATCCAACCTGCCATGTTACGTAATTGGAATAATTTAAATCGGCGTGCCTCTGTCAGTTTTGAATATTTGTAACACGATATCTTCCTTAATAATTTAATAACTTATTAAATTAGTTGAAATGCAATACGATTATCTATTCCATTGTGAAATAAATTTCTTTACTGGTTTTCAATTAAGTATTGTTATAATATCAAAATAACCAGCTCACAATTCAACGTTATCATGCTGATACTGTTGGTATTCTGACAATATTAAACAGGAAAATTCAAGCTTTTAAAGATAATGATTCAGTGGGGTCGTACGAGCAATTTTATATTAGTTAGTAAAGCCAGTACGTGATGGAATAGTGGTAAAACCCACGAACAGAACAAAACTTCACTCACTCTTTATTTTGACAAGGTAAGTAGTGAACCAATTTGGTCCATTCTTATTGACACAAAAAGTTTAATGAGAGTTCTAATTTATTAACTACAGAGAGTTCAGTTCTAATTTATTGAACACTACCATCCATTTTAACCTTACTTTGTGCCTTTCATTGTGTGGATCGGACCGTCAGCGCATGGATAGGTAGGTACAGTCGACAAAGGAGATTTATTTGCACCTTCACATACAACTTTATATGAAACAGTGTGACCGTACCTCCTTTGTCGCACACAACAACACAACAGGCTTAGTGCCTGTTGTGTTGTTGTGTGTTCCAGGATAAAAAGTAACTATGTCCTATTTAAGACATAAATTAATTACTAATACTAGAAAGCCGACCAGACTAAACTGCGAAAACCAATGGCATTATATGATGATGACACTTACACCGCGACGTGAGCGAGGGTTGTCTCGACAGACAGATTGACAGATTTCTAGATATCCTTCTATCCTAACTCACTTCACAGGCTTCGTCTGCTATCATGGCATTTTATTATTAATATTTTCATAGAAAAAAAAATAGGCTTTACGATACTAAGATTGGTCACAATGTATTCATTAATGTATACATACCGCATGCGCCACACTAAATTGCTTGCACGTTAAGGCTACCTTTACACCGAAAATATGCTACGCTATGTTGCTATAGATGCGTATGATGTCCACCAATCATAAATACGTTGATCCACATAGCATAGCACTGGTGAAAACGGATTAAGCTAAGCTATATTTTCCAGATAGAAAGATGCGTGCTATAGATGTGTGCTGTGGATGCCTATGAGAATAGATTCGAATCGAATTCGTAGAAGAAAAAGTTCGAGCTGCACATCTTTATAGCACATCTTGCTCGCTTAGACACATAATATAGTACAGTGGAAACGGTCACATAGTTTCATAGCTTAGCTTTTACATGTTCAAAGCATAGCTACATAGCACATCTCCGGTGAAAAAGCAGCTTAAGAATGATATTTTTGTTAACTGTTTGTTAACTCCAACTTTGTGTTCTTTTATTAAGTTTTTACCTGAACGTCGATTGAATACTCATTGGGTGGTTTAAGGAAAAATAAAAAAAGGAGAAATTGTTCCATTAGCAAGTTGTTTTTCCAACATTGTGAGGTAAATTTGAAGAGTTGTGTTAGTTTTGCCGTAATTATATACATACTAGCTGTTGCCCGCGGCTCCGCCCACGTGGATGTCCTATGTCCTACCTCAAAATCTAATCTACCCCTATACCAAATTTCGGTTCAGGGATGAAAGCTTCCTACTTTGACAACTGCGTCCCATAAAAAAATTCACCTCCTGTCTAAGGAGTTGGGGGCTAATTTCAAAAAAAAAGAATGATGCATAATTTTTTTTTAGACGCATATAGTCCGCATACCAACTTTTAGCTTTCTACCTTGTAAATTGCAGAATGCTACATACAAACTTTCACCCCCCATTTTAGGGAAGTGGGGGGTTATAAAGAAACAAAATGTAGCCTGTCATTTTATTTGTGATTTATTTTAATCAGTTCAGTAGTTTTTGAGTTTAGCGATGACCAACAAATAAATATTTTCTCTTACAGACATAACTTCTATTTGATTTTCATTCTATTTCATTTATAGCTTTGCTTGCATTACAATCCTTGACGAAAGTACTAAACATCCCAAGTAATAATTAATATTGTGAGATCCAGTTGTAAGTTGACTTTACAGGTACGAATTTATTTTTATTTTTTATTGTAATATTGTACAAGTATGGTCTCAAGGTACAGGTCATCAACCTTTTGAAAGTCAAGCTTCGAAATTTGTTTTAAAAATATCACGTCGACCCGAAACGAAACCCGATATTTATATATATTGGTAATTGAGTCAGATAGCGACATCTGATAGCCTTCGTCGGTCTGTTAATAATGTTTAGGTACTCAAACAATTTCTTGATTTCTTTCTAATTTTCTGTGATAATTTCTTAAGCCAGGCAGTCAAGATAAGTAATAATACTAGTTGATGAACGAGATCCAACCCACCGCGGCCTCACCTATTCCCGGGATAAAGAATCGCCGATATATCTCTGTACCAAATTTCCAGATTCAGATCTGTTCAAAGATCTTCACAAAGTTTCACATTTATATTTGTAGAACAGGATATAGGGCGTCTTGTGTATTCTAGGAATAATGAAAAAACCTTGTAATTTATGGACCAGTACCTACATCGTGATCTGGGGCTATTTCAAGTTGTTTATCTTCTTCCATGTAAATGTAAGCACGTTGTCCCTTGAAGCAACTCTTGGATATAAGCCAATTTTGTTATTTGTTTCTTGCTTTGCATTTATATTTTATGCTAAATACAAAACGAGTAAACGAGGCCTAGAGTGGAGATTGCGAATTGGCAAACAGAATGTGGAGTATACCCTTCTACAAGATGGAATGAGCCTGAAAAAGGATGTTACGATAGACTGGACGCGCAAGGTGGAACATCAGGAGGTATGGTGCACATTAGCGTGATTCAATAGAAAACATCTAAAAATCGAAACATCTTCAAAAATATTCACATTTTGTAGGATTTGTATTAGTAAGACATCAATTCTGGAGTAGAATGTCACAAAATAAAATATGAAGCGAATCCCTTTGTCCCTTGTTCGACAGCTATGGAAAGAGAAGAGAGGAATCAAGTTTTAAGATCTAATATACTATGGGCAGGTCAGTGAGAGACCCTCTTGATAAAAAGGGCATTGCTGAGGAACAAATGTTTATGTACACAATTGGGTTAAAAAATATGTTTTTTTTTACAAATTTATTCCCAGAACCGGCAGGCTTATCACTAGCTTTTTGCATAAAAACAACTTCAATTAAATCTTAATAAAATTTTATTAATTAGAACCTATCTAGTTAGATTTACTTGAATATGAAATTACCCATGTAAAAATTTGACAATATCATATTAAAAGTCACTTAGAATTATAATATTGCTGAGTAACAAATTTATTCATAACTTAGTTTAATCTACATTTATTCGAATTTATTCAAGTAATTTACAAAATTAATTTTAGTTTCAAAAAGATACATTTAATTAAAAGACTGAATAGCAATAGTATAATGAATCTTCTGTTTATAAGGCTAAGGCCAAAATCTAAAAGGCCACGGTAATTATCGTAGTAATAGTTTGTTTCAATATAATTTGCATCGATAACAGCAACTGTATGTTGATAGTTATCATTCGTGAGAATCGAAATCAAAGGAATTATTTGTTCAGAGATGATGATTACCCGTAAATTCTTGGAAATATAATTAAAGCCACATTTTGAAACACAGATTATGATATTCTTCTCATAAGAGAGGATCCTTTGAACTGACTGATGGGCCGCGACCTAACTGGAAACAATTAGATTTGCATATACATATGTGACAAACAGCGTGAGAACATTCATTGCGCTATGAAGGAACAATAATTCCTAAATAGTTCGTCTTGAATTCGCTAGATGACGCGGATTTTATGTAGTATCGCTAGAGGCGCGGACTCACTCACAGTCCACCTGCAGTTTTTAATTCTATCGGGCGGTCTCCAGTCCTAAGCCGATAGCGCCTATACACTCTGGCGATTTTGGCCTTCCCGCAACTTCCTGTTATCTGTTTTGCGACTGCACAATAGCAGTTGTGAGCCGGCAATAGTGTGTATACCCCTAGCACGAAAAACTATCGTAATCGAATCGTCAACGTATTGAGAGAACAGAGCATTGCGATTGGCCGGCTTCACACACACGCAAATTCACAGTAGGCAGTACTGAGATATCCGTTACACAGAGACTACGCAAAACAGTGCAAGTTACTTTCGACCTGATTGACATTTTCTTAACTACATGTATTTTCACATGAATAATGATCACGAATGTAAGAAAAAAACTCAATGCGTTGTGATGTCAATAAAGTCATAAATACGTTATTCTGATATTAGTACGTGAAAATCATTGTAAGAAATTGCTGTCTTGGATCTTACGGACTTGGTACATAAGTAATATAGAAGCCACACACTATCGGATCGTATTAGTCGTCAGTCGAAAATCATTAACGAATATGTAAGGCGCGGTTTATACAGAAGTGACGTGGTGGGGACGTATGGTGGTGGCGCATAATTTGGGTAACACAATATAAACCTAACGATTATGTAAGGTGCGGTTTATACAGAAGTGACGTGGTGGGGACGTATAGTGGTGGCGGATAATTTGGGTAACACAATATAAACCTTATGTAGTGTAGAATAACGTCGTTAGGAGAATTGCGCCCGCGCCTCCAGATAACGTTCCCACACTAAAGTGACGCGCCATCGCATCGAGTGGCGCGAGTCACGACATTGACGTTATTGTACACTGCATAAGGCTTATATTGTGTTACTTAAATTGTCCGCCACCGCCATACGTCCCCGTCACTTCTCTTCTATATAAACCGCACCTAAGTGTGTGGTTTATTGCGATTAAATGACAGATTTATATCGTCTGGCCGTCTGGTCCGGTAAACTGTTAGTGAGTGGTCTTAGAACTTAGATGTCACAAAGCAAAGGTCTAGAATTATGAAAGGATGGGCAGCAATCAAGAGGTACTGCGTGAAATATTCGCCTAATAAACACACGTATAATTTGGTTCAGTGAGGAAGTGTTGATTAGGCAATTAGTATACCTACTGGTGCGAATTAGCAGTTGCACTAGAACGTCTGCACATGATCGAGTACCTAATTAGTGAGAAATACGCATTGTATAAAATTAAATATACCCAAACTATTTACTTCAAAACAAAATCCTTTAGAGTAATTAATGACTATATTTAAACACAACAACAGTGTGAAATTGGGGGCCAGTGTGTCTAGAGGATTTAGTATTTTACAGGAGTGGCCTCATCGCTTTCAGCGATTTCTTCCAGAGAATCTTTATCCTCTAATTTTGACCACCTGAGCTACCTGAATATTAGACTTCAAATTCTTTATTTTCAAAATTGTGTAAGACTATTACAGTTTTGTGACGTCCAATTCTCCTTAAAATTAACTCTACTAATTTCTCCTGCAGTCAGTTTGAAACAAGAATATAGTTACTAATAAATTATAAAATCAATAACGCATCAACATACTGGGCTTTTATTAGACTTTTATGCTAAAGAGCATGCTGCATTTCACAAACATAGAGCAAATTGCCCTACATTTATGCAGCAAAAGTTTATGGACATCTCTTGTTAAGAATGCCATGTACTTGCTGTATGCCTCTTTGGCTATGCCTCTATTTCTACAAAATAATTTATACCTATAAAATAATTAAAAAATATAATGTAGTACATTATTGCTGATTAGCATAAAATTAATTATATAACTCATACTTTATTTATAAGAAGAAAATTACCATTTTCTGTCCTCCGTGGTTCATACCAACAACACAGGTTTATAAACATGTCTACTCCTCGGGAGTTGCTCAAGGTATTGTTTTAGAGCCCCTAAAATATTTCGATAAAATCAATATTTTTGATAAACGTACTTTAAACTTCATATTTATATCAAATTATAATGTGCTATACAATGATATATGATAAATAACAAAGCATCTTTTAGGCACATATATTTTAGTATTGAATCATGACGAGGTCATAAATGTGGTTGGGTTTTTCCCAATACCTTGGTATGTATAACTCATTTATTATTGATCAGGTGACAGTGAGAAAATTCAAGCTCGTAATAATATGACGTACCTACTATTTAAATTGAATGTAATTAATATCACGTCATATTCGTATGAAAAAAGATTTACTAAGAAAAAATTAGACTCGTGTGTTGTCGTGTTGTATGTAGTATATTATATACACATACCCCATACTACACCACGACAACACATGAGCTCCATTTGTCTAGTGGTGGCATCGTCATTCCAAAATGGATTGGACGCGAATCATCCCATTTTATCAGAGGGTTTCACCCTCGGAGCCCAGGGTCCGCTTGCTGCTTCTACTGTTTATAAATTTCCGATTTCCATTATTTCATTTCATTCCATTTATCGATTTCCGTTATTCCACGTTTTTTTCGATCGTTTATCATTATTGCAGGAAATGCATTTTAATTTATCAATAGAAGATGAGTTATGACTGACGAGTGACTTTTTTTTTACGTGCGGGAAATCCCCACGGATACCCCCCCCCCCCCTTCGGAGCCGAAGGGGGAGGTTATGTCGGACTCGAACCGACTAAACCGCACGCCGTCTGTAGGTCGATGTGCTAGGCCGAAGGTGAGGTTGTCTTGTGACATATCCCTCGCACCCCGGCTGACCCAGGGCCATTCCTCTCGGTCTGGCCCTCCTCGGGAGGGGGGGCTGACGAGTGACTAATATGCGGGTAGAAGGCCACAATCAATACCGCTAAAATAATTGCAAATAAATTTATGGGCCATTGAAAATAATACAAAAAAGGTGTACGGGGCCATCCATACGGCCCAAGCTAACCTCGTCTGCAAGTTGGTGCCCTGCTAAATGACGAACAAGGTTCTGGTGCAGATTTATCTCTTAGTATTGGGTTGCTGACGCAATAGATCCCATATAAGCCGAGATACTTACCAATCAAACCCAATAAACGGACATCCAGCTCCAAAGGTTTTGGGAACTGGCAACTGGGAAATCGCAATATTAATGATTATTCAAAAGCAAGAAAAATAACCTAGTTGTTCCTAATGGTATACTGGTTATCGATTAAATATGCAGTAGCTGCGGTACCTTCAGCTAAACACTATAACGACACATGCAGTAGCTGGGTGTACGGCAATAAATGTTTTGCGGTGTGTGTATACTAATCCCTCCTGAGCAACTGTCATACACACAGGTAAAATGCAGAAGATACACTGCTCCACTCATCAACTAAAACTCTTAATTTGGTTTATCTTAACTTCTACAAGAGCTACTACCTTCCGATCTCCCAATCCCAAAAGGAAAGACGACACCAGAACCACATCCGTAAATCAGTAGCTATGCAAGTGTGGCTTACATTTCAGTAAAATATCCACGTTGGAAAAGTATTCTCGATTGTGAACTGCCTAATACCTTCTGATCTCCCAATACCAAAAGTAAAGACGGTACCAGAGCCACATCCATCAATCAGTAGCTATGGAGGTGTGGTTTACAGTTGAGTAAAACACGCGCATTGGAAAAGTATTCCTGATTGTGAACTGCCTAATAAGTAACTGCCTTCAATAATAAAATTTATGTAATAGAAAAACTCAGAACACTTTCTTTTCGCTGTTATTAGGAATTCAAGACCATGGACTGTTGATCGCATGCAAAACACGGATTACCTAATAGATACCACTTAAAGGATGGAGCAGTCTTGAAAATAATTCTGCAAGAAAATATATAGGTAATTTTTAAATTACTTGAGGTAAATAGATACCTACCTTTTATTCCAGTCTACTAGTGGCCGCGATCGGTGTAAGTTGATCGAAGCGTGAGGGAATCAAAGGTACTTATTTATTTACCTCAAATATTATACTCCATAAAGACTCATCGTGTTCAAGGTTAATATAATATTTAGGTACGTTTAATTTGTTTCAGTTTAAATCCATTTAGCACAAATTCATAATTAAATATTTTTGCATTCATTTTCTTTTGCATAAATATTTAGAATCTAAAATGAATGTTTTGTAAACATCTTGCCTTATAGTCTTGTTTAAGTTTTCTTTTAACTTACTTTTAATTCATCGTTTTTATGCTATATTAGTTTTAATTTTCAATTTTTACTCTTGAAATAAAAAAGCCATCAATAGTGCTCAGGACACTCATATCGTAATCTTTTAGTGATACTAAAGCTTCGGCATGGACCAAAAATTATATATTCTTGTTCCTTGAATTTATTTTATTTTTATTTTTAATCTTTAGTATAAAATCTATCCAAAAATCATTTCATTTTTTGAAAATTTCGCTTGGAACATGAAGTCAAAACTATATTTTTTAAATTAGCTGCGCCTAGGTGCACTCGTCAATTTTCCACTCAGCTCATACAAACACTATCCTAATAATGAAAGCAAAAAAAATAACTTACATATATTGCGGCAATTCATTTAAATTTATATAAATTATACATTATTAATTTTTTTTTAAATTAATTAGACGTTGTAAATTTGTTAGTTTTTGTTCCTTTATATTATAGCTCAAACGAAATAAAAACCAACTACGTACAGTTAGCGTCAAAAATATGAACAGACTTCAGAAATAAAAGTCTGATTAAAAATTACATTTTAAAACTACACAGTATTTCCATTTCTGACGCTGACTCAAGCTGACTATCTACACGATTGATACTTTGTACCAACAAGGTACCCAGTAGCAATTTGGTACGATTTGTCGTTCAAAGAAAATAAAATGTTCACAATTATATAGTCTAGAGTTTATCCGAATTCACCGTGGACTTTGTTGTATGAATATTCCGCAAAAATCGGTCACGGTTAAAGACTTGGTTTATTTAGGTGTTAGAGATATTTAAATTACAGTTTAACAAAAAACTAATATAATCTAAGTCAAGATAAGAATGCTCTTAACTCCGCTTAAAAGATAAAACGTTTCGTAAAACCTAATATTTTATTTAATTTTAAAAATAATCTGTGAATGTGGGTTACTTGGGTTGCCACCAAGTTCTCTTTTTTTAATAACACTTAGGTGGCAGACAAGCACACTACCCAGCTGATGGGCAGTAGTTACCGTGGCCTATGGACGTATGCAACACCAGCAACCTATCTGCGGCTGTTGATAGCGTTGCGACGAGGCTTTAGCACAGGCTTTTCAGTGTTAGGAGGTCACACGTCAGTCGCTCTCGCCGTATAAATCGGACAAAAAGGAGAATGAGGCATAAGCGGACCCCGCGGTCTGACTTAAAAGCCTCGGATGGGTTTTACGCTAAGATGATGAGATTACGACTGTAGACTGGACTATGATTTAGGCCCAGACTATGTGGACTAGATCACTAGACTATGATTGTGGACTTTCCTATACATTGATAAAACCAAGAGAAGTATAGAGATGTCAGTGCCTATCCTAGCCTTCAATTTGTCGTCTATGGCATATGAGGAATTTTTAATTTTTTTTATATGGGCCACGTCAATTTGACATCACCTAGCCTGATGGTAAGCTGAAGGCACAGTCTCAGGAAAGAGGGTCACCATTACATACACGTATCATGTTAACAATGGTGGCACTCAGCTTGACGACTTCGTCAGATGCTTTTTCTCGCCCCGCTTAAACAACGAATAAAATTATAAATTTTAGTTTGAATTATTTCTCTGAAGTAACGTTTAATCAATTGGCGAGTCATTAGCACTTTTATAGCATGAGAACTAAATAGCACTTTTTATGGCAATACAATTGATTTTAATTAATAGATCCGTTCTTTCTTGGACTGGATAATTCACTGAGACGAGTTAACTACAACCCATTTAGTCTATGTACTTATTTGTTTTATTATCTTATAGAGAGTTAGTACACGAAAGTTATCCATGTGATGACGGAGAAAAAACATAAGTAGGTACCACACTCCATTTAATCCGAGGGGTGGCGAACGCAAACGATATAGTGATTTTTCTAATTTCTCTCCTTTACTTATATTAATAGGTAATAGAAAAAACTTTTAATAATTTCAATTTATTTATTCAATTTAGGCGGGAGCCCCTTATTTCGTAGAAAGAAATTTCATAGAATTTCGTCTCACAGAAAATGTTTCATATAATATTAGGGGTTAAAGTATGAAATTGCCGATTTGTACTGACAAATTGAAATTCGTTTTTTTTTTAATTTAACGTATTTATTTAATCAAAATAATTACCATTATTATCTATACATTGCTGCCATCTAGTAGGAAGGTCATTTATGCCTTTGCGATAGAACTCTGGTGATCTAGATTCGACAAACTGTGTGAAAGCATTTTGTACTGCGTCCTGAGAAGAAAACTTTTTATCACATAGAAAATTGTCCAAATCACGAAAAAAATGGTAGTCTGTTGGAGCAAGGTCTGGCGAATACGGAGGGTGACGGATAGTTTCTAATTGCAGTTCCTGTAGAGTTAAAACGGTTTCTCGTGCTGTATGAGGTCTCGCGTTATCATGGAGCAATAATGGTGAAGATCGATTCATGAGTCGGGGCTGTTTCACTGCTAGTTTTGCTATCATTGTTCGGAGTTCGGCACAGTAGACATCTGCCGTTATTGCTTGACCAGATCGTAGAAAGCTATAGTGAATAACACCATGCTGAGACCACCAAACAGTTACCATTACCTTTTTATTGGTAAGCTTTGCTTTAGGACACTGTTGTGGCGTTTCACCTGGGGTCAGCCATTGCATTTTTCGCTTACGGTTATCGTAAAGAATCCACTTTTCATCACATGTCACAATTCGATCCAATATTCCTTCATTTCTGTATCGATTCAACAAGGCAACACAAGTTTCAACACGCATTTCTTTCTGCAGATCAGTCAAATCATGAGGTACCCATTTTTTCACATTTTTTATTTTATTGATTTGACGCAAATGAGTCAATATTGTTGGTAAGGGTAACGTTAAACCATGCAGCTAATTCCTGGGTAGTTTGGCTCCGATCGGCTTCCACCATGTCTTTCAATTCATTGTTATTCACCTGTGTGGACGGCCTTCCTCGTGGTTCGTTCTTCAAATCAAAGTTTCCATCACGAAAGCGTTTAAACCAAAATCGCACGGTGCGTTCATTAGCAGTCCCTTCTCCAAACGCAACATTGATATTGCGAGCTGTTTCTGCCGCGTTAGTTCCGCGTCGGAACTCGTATTCAAAAATCACTCGAATTTTCGAAGTATCCATCTTTCTTGTCTAAGCTGAATAAAAAAAACAACTGAAAGTCGATAATCGAATGTTGCACATTTTTAAATGAAGAACTACATAGGTACCATGTGGAAAAAGTTTCACTCAAAAATCTCAAACCATGAAGGTTCTATGTCAATTCGAAGTACCTAGTACAATGAAACGGCAATTTCATACTTTAACCCCTATTATTTGGTTCTTATATTCTTATTTCGAATATTATTGTTTCAAAAAAATATGCTTGTTTTTATGTCTCGATAACTCAATAAATATCGCGATCTAATAAGGTAATCCGGTATTACGAATCTTGTTTACGTACTAGTAAGAGATTTTTCAACTAAATAGACATAAAAATATGCTTGCTTTTATGTCTCATAACTCAATAAATATCGCGATCTAATTAGGTAATCCGGTGTTAATACGAATCTTGTTTGCGCACTAGTAAGAGATTTTTCAACTAAATAGACATAAAAATATACTTGCTTTTATGTCTCATAACTCAATAAATATCGCGATCTAATAAGGTAATCCGATGTTAATACGAATCTTGTTTGACTACTAGACAGGGATTAGACACTCAATAAACATAGCGATCCAATAACGTAATCCAGTGTTAATACGGATCTTGTTCAACTATTAGACAGGGATTAGACATTCAGTGAATATCGAGATCCAATAACGTAATCTAGTGTTAATACGAATCTTGTTTGCGTACTAGTAAGAGATTTTTCAACTAGATAGACATATAAATATGCTTGCGTTTATGTCTCATAACTCAATAAATATCACGATCCAATAACGTAATCCAGTGTTAATACGGATCTTATTCAACTATTAGACAAGGATTAGACATTCAGTGAATATCGCGATCCAATAACGTAATCCTGAGTTAAAACAGATATTTTTTAACTATTCGGCAGGGATTAGCGATCCAATAACGTAATCTAGTTTTAGTACGAATCTTGTTTGCGTACTAGTAATATCCATATTGACATTTACATTGAAAGGAGAGCGAAGATTACCTACCTGCTCCCGTCAACAGATGAAACCCAATACTAGAACATTTACTATGTCTAGTTGTAACAGCTTTCTATCAGTTAAACCGTATGTTTTAATTAAAGTAAGAATTATAGGAATACAAAATTAAATGAACTCTATATTCACAAAAGAACCACTTGTCTTGAAAGCATGCTAGTTTGACCACACCGCTTAAGGCATAATTAAAAGAAAAAAAAATTAAATGGTTTGCACGTGTCAAGATCACGTGTCCTAAAATAGAGACGTCTCGAGATGCCTCACATGTATCAAGCCCCGAAACCGGAATGGTACAGAGTCAGACTGTACAGAGAATATGCATGAAAATTTATTTCATACTTTCCGTTCGTTACGAGAAATAAATATGACATAATCGAAGAAAATATTCAAAGATTTGTTTCAATAAAACTATGATTCTTAATTTAAAAATCAAAGAATCGTCTGAGGCTCCTTTATCACTTGCCTTAGCCGAGCGTGTCGGAAGAGAGTCATTGAGTTCTGACTTTTGCCAATAGTCAGTCCGACTCGCCCCACTAGATATTCCACCAAAAAAATCTAATTAAGAACCTTTATTAATCATTTATTTAAATAAAATGAGAATTTAAAAAAATGCTCCCCCGATACTAAATACTGGTATTATTATTAACTTTTCCCCTTCTTAATTTGTACGATTATAAATGGCCGTATGTACTACGTTTATGTTTATATGTTTTCGCAGAAGGTTCATAACTTGCCGGGTAGTATACTGTTGTGATACTTGATATGTGACTACGGTGTAGTGTACACGCGATAAGTGTATCATTTAAGCACATCTCTTAAGATAAAATTGTTTAACTAGTGTCTAATAATAACGAGGTGATTTTCATATCAGAAAATTTATTTTCTTGTGATATAAGTAGTGAGTTAGATGTAGCGCAGTGTTGATGGATTTATATTTGCTGAATTTTGTGGCAAATATTGATTATGCTACTGTTAGACCAATATAAGTGCACTGAAAATTTTTATTATAGTGAAAAATAGTTAACAAATAGTTTACTGGTTCGGTAAATGTGTGTGAAGTCTTATAACTTATAAGGTTTGTTTTATTCAAAATGTAAAAATTTAAAAATTACTATTTAGTAAGATTATGTGGGGCGAAATTCTTAGAGCGAGTGTGAAATGAACCTAACTAAACCGCTAATAGTTACAAATGAAAGTTGAGACAGTGACTACAGAGATCTAGAGAAAATGGATCAAATCTGCACTTAATTATTATGGTGGATAGGTAGATATATAAATTATTTATTTTTCTATATATACTCACCCTTGTAAATTATTTCAAAGAGGCGAGTAGGCATGTTCCCATTTACGTTTCGCCTTCTATGATTTTTCGTCCCAACAGGGGCTAGTCTATTGCCGTTAGCGGGGAGTTTTATGGTAGGCGGTATTTCTTGTATCATTTGGAGAATAGTACTAGCTTTAACCGCCTTAGTCGCCCTGGGCTATCGACTGCTTATCCAAAAATACATCGATAGCCGAGTAGGTCATTGTTTTTTGTTAATAAATAACGTTTTCGGGTCTTTGTCTACAAGCTCTTCCGTTCCGTCGTCTAACGTAGAGACTATGTTAGATGGCACTACCTTCCGTATCGCCACGTGCTTTCAATTAGATGCGCCGGTTGTTTTTCAGCATCGATATCGTTGTGGAGAAGCTGTTGACAGACTCGGACACCATGGCCTGTCGTGCTGCAGGAGCGCTGAACGAATTCAACAACACGCCAGCCTCAATGATATAATCCGCCGTGCTCTTGTTACCGCCGGTGTGCCAGCTGTACTTGAACCAGACGGTCTGCCGTGCGACCATGGCAAGAAACCGGACGGCATGTGTTTAATGCCATGGAAAATGGGTAGGACTCTGGTGTAGGACGCAACATGCGTCCTTTACCAGAGTCCTGTATGATACTTCCCGTCACGATAATCCCAGGACAAAGAGCTATCTATGTAAATACCCAAGTTCCATACGTGTCTACTTATTTCGAGAGCAGTACCATTGAATAGAACTTAGGGAGAGTGCGTAAAGTCAATGTGTGACATGATCCAAGGGCTTCCCACAACAATGACTTGCGTCTTAGCTAGATTTACCTGAAGTCCATAGTTATAGCTCCATTCACATATACGTTACAAGTCCCTATTTAGAGTGTGAAGTACGTCAAGGTGACAGATAAATACTATCAATGGCCCTTAGCTTGAAGGTCTTCGGCTTGAAAGCACGCCCCGCTGAAGCTTATAGACACAGGAAAAGACATTCCAGTACCTTATCGTACGACAATAAAACAGGTACTGAACCAGTTCACACAGACCAGTTGTTCGAATTGGAATTATTTATACCGTACGGGAGAAACATATCAGTCTTGCACGTAATCTTAGACTATATAAAAAATCTATAGACGCAGTAAATGATACTACGAATCGACGTAAAAAAACATGCAGTTTAAAGAACAATATTGACATTAGCAATCCCATAATATTATATTTTTGGGATGCAATTGGACTGTATATACATGGAAAGATAAAGCACGCGCTGTTGGTCTGTCTATGGCTGAACATCAAACGGTTCTCCACCAGGGAAAATTCGTTTAGCTAATCCGGATTCTCCCATTTTTCTAAAGAAATTTGTTACGTGATACGCGAACTTGGTTTGGATTGTTTTCATATTACTCGAATGTTACTTACCTAAATAAAATTCCCCGTGACTATTGACCATC
Organism: Eilema caniola; assembly: GCA_949126895.1. Taxonomy (NCBI): domain Eukaryota; kingdom Metazoa; phylum Arthropoda; class Insecta; order Lepidoptera; family Erebidae; genus Eilema; species Eilema caniola. The sequence goes on along the minus strand of OX421469.1, from coordinate 3,568,623 downwards.
ACTGCTAAAAGCAATCGAATTTTTGGAATCTGGAAAAATAAATAACATCAAATTAAACGTGATATAATCTGTTCAAATGCTATGATTTCAGTAACTGGTAAGAAACATTTTACCATATTATCTGTGGGCACGGCAGTACACCCGCCAAGGCAAGCAAAAAAAAAGTGGCACGACCGTACCATCCTTTTCTCGAAGCAGTTCAGGCCATTTTCAACCCCCTATAACGTTGTGGATAAATCCAGAAGCCTGAATTAACAGTTACTTAGCAGGCATTTGAACCAGTAGTTTAAGAATTATAACGAGTCAAAGTTTCTTAATTTTGTCACTCACTGACTGACCGATCATTAAAATTCTAAGGCACTTCTAGCAGACATAGAAGCTTCAAATTTAAAATATAATTAGTTTTTAGTGCATGAATGAAGGAAAAACTAAAATATTTTTCAATTTCGATCCAGTTTTCTAGAAACACTAACTTCTCTTTTACTTTGTACTTACAACATACTGAATAATCTAATTTTTATATGTATTACTACAGAGTTAAAATGACATAGTCCAATAACATATTAAATGTCATCTTAAAAGCTAAATGTTAATACATTGTCAAAATTAATCTATTAACCCGCTGCTTACCGTACCAGCGGCAAAGGTGCCCATGACACTAGCGGCATTACCCCGCTGAATAGCAACGGCCAACCTTTGCCCCAGGTACGAGGTGTATTACTTGTGAGAAATATTGTGTTTTCATGTGATGGCCGAGTTAAAATATTTATTTAAAACGTTAAAGATTTTTATTATTGACTAGCGATCCGCCCTGGCTTCGCACGGGTGGTAAAAACGTTCCCGTGGAAATCCAATATAGCCTATGTTACAAAGGATGAATGTAGCTTTCCAATGGTGAAATAATTTTTGAAATCGGCAAAGAAGCTTTTGAGTTTATTAATTATACATCTTTCCTCTTCATAATAGTCGTGTAGATATGGGCACTATAAGATATACGTGTAGTTAGGTTAGATCTTAACGTAGCAATTTAAGACAGAAGGTCCCTCAAGTAGGAACTGAATAAATTAATAAACGACTTGGTATCACATGGATCTCACAACTTTTTACGGTAGAACAACTGAGTGGTGAGACTTGGTTTTTTTGACAAGTATTGTTGTTTTTTATGAGATATTTTATTACTAGAAACACCCAACCCAATCACGTTTCTGAGATTATTTATGTGAATCAATTTTGATACATCTGTAGAATGTATTATAAAACTTTGAAGAACTTGCTTGACAAGTTTAGCAATTAAATTGATATACTTAAGTAATATTTTAAATTGTGTGGTGACGGTCTAGGTCGACGCCTCTTTATGATATTATACGAAACCCCAAACTTTTAAAAAGTAATATAGCCTATGTTAGTCACGAAGAATATAGCTTTTAATGGTGAATTTTTAAAATCATCCGCGTATGTTCTGAGACTACTCATTACAAAAAAAAACTAGTAAAGATAAACGGGAATTTCTTTTTTTATCTGTCTGTTACGCTTTCACGTTGACTTTGACGTAGACTATGTTTGGTCGCGATAACGTACGTTTATGTGAAGTTTCGAGTTCCCTTCCATTATCAGACAATATTGAATCTGTCTGCTCAGAATCCCTCGAAAATTCAATTCAATACAATCGAACAGCTAATGCGAGAATGGATATTGGTACAACTCCATCTATTTTGGAATCAAAGTCTCGAGGTTCAAAAATCTTTTTTTTTTAAATCGTGCTGAAAATATGGAGTCTATTATTGAATATTCTTATCTATGACGTGCTATCTTAATTGGCAATGATAAATTAATGTCACAGATTTAAGATATGAAATTTATAAATATAGGTACATTATGATCGTTCAATATCTTTCTCTTATTAAGGTTTTATATGAAAGAGAAAAGGAGGTTGAAGGAGAAAAAGGTTACCGTATATCTTTCCTTGGGCTGTTCTCTGACGGTAAACTTGCGACCCATGACAAAGTGCTAGCTTGACGGTGATAGGCTCGTTCCCTAAACGCAAAACAAAAATTATAGTTGGATGAATGCCGTTGTTAATACACCTCTGTGATTTACATATTCGGGGATTTACAGGCGTGCATATACGTATGTAGGTGTAGAAAGGTATTGAATGGAATCGAAAACATATTTAGACGATAAACAAACTTGGAAAAGCACAAAACATCGTAATTAGGAGTAGGAGTAAGTAGAAGGTGGGACACGACGGTATTTCCGTCCAATTGAGCAGTCCGACTGGGGAAGTACCTCCGCCCTACAAAATACCGCGGCTATAATAACCTTGTGTTGTGTTCCCGGCGGTGATTAGGGTAGCCAGAGCTCACTGGAGAGATTTTGTGCTGACAGTGAGAAGACCAAAGGCTATTCCTGCTTTGTCTTCTATACTTACGGCATAGAAACTCTCTGTGTTTCGAGAGTCGGCAGCACGAGTATGACTCCACTGGTGTTGCACACTGCCATAGGCTACAGTTAGCACTTTCCATCAGGTGGGCCGTGTGCTTGTCTGCCACCTTAGTTGTATTAAAAAAAACTTATTAAGACGACAAATAAGCTTGGAAAAGAACAAAATATCGTAATTACATTATAAAACATATTTGTAAATAGATCACAAATATCCGCTGGACTTTTATCAGACCCTTCTTTGATACAGACCGTGTTCAAACTCAAGACTATAGTGGAACCTTGGTACAGTAATAGATAAATGCCTGGAATAACAAAGGCTATTTTTTGTCCTTTAAAGAGGTTCCCATTGGTTTGCAGAAATGAGATCAGAATTCCACGCGGGAGTAGCATAAATATATCCTCCTTTTTTACATTTTTAACCTCGATTGAACGTACGTGATGGTACGTAGTACCAGAAACGTAATGATTAGGTACTATGTTGAAGAAATCTTAGAAATTTCATATCTATCTGCAGTAAAACAATAGTCTCTCGACAGTCATAAATCATTCTAATGACAAAGTATTCAAGGTTTACGTCTTCTGTAATGGTTTGAAGAATAATATTACTATTCAATAATTTTTGCCTTGAATAGACAATAGTACCTACTGACGCATTTCTGTCTCTAAACTGGCTTTAAGAAACGAGAAATTTGCTCTCGTGAAAGAATACTGATGGATCACTAATAATGTGTAAGCTGCTTTCGCTGATGCCAATGACATTGCAAAGAGGTATGCTACCTCTCTGGTACCTTTTTGTGTGGAAATCCTCACGAGTACCATCCTCCTGACCCATCGGAGGTAACTTTTTTTTTCATTAATTTTATTTTATTCCTTAGTGTATACATAAATTACATTTATTCAAAAAAGTGAGATATTATGTATAAAGGCGAGATTAACTGAAAGTTGAGTTCTCTTCCAGCAATAGTTACAAGGTAGTCTTATCGTATTCGAAGTTCGAACCCACTAAAGCTGCACACCCGTCTCGGATCTCAATTACCGTGAGGTTTCAAAATTCATAGACTCATTTATTTAATTTTGCGTCTCGTTGCAAATTCGAAATTTGAAATTCTTTCCCACCTCAGCCCAATCCGAAACATATTAAACTAGCTTTTGCTTGCGGCTCCGCTCGCTTGAATATTGGTTATCGCGTTCAGTTCCTTTCTCAAGGTCTAATCTACCTCTATACCAAATTTTATCAAAATCGGTTCACTGGTGTAGGCGAGAAAGATAAACAAACACACACATACACACTAACATTTATAACATTAATATTTCGGTCATTCTGTAGTTATTATTTTGTTGATAGTCTGAAGGCTAAGTCCAACTGAGTTGAAAAAAGTCTCCGAGGATGATCTATCTATCTATCTATCACCCAATAGACGTCCACTGCTGGACATAGGCGTCCCCCAAAGAGTGCCATGACGACCGATCTTGAGCCTTCACCATCCACCGACTTCCTGCGACCGCTTTAATGTCATCGGTCCATCAAGTGGGGGGCCGTCCTATACTTCGTTTTCCAGTTCGCGGTCGCCATTCGAGAACCTTTAACTCCCCAGCGGTTATCGGTTCTGCGAGCTATATGGCCTGCCCACTGCCACTTCAATTTGCTTATTCTAAGAGCTATGTCAGTAGCCTTGGTTCTTCTACGGATTTCCTCATTACGGATTCTATCACGCAGTGAAACTCCTAACATAGCTCTTTCCATAGCTCGTTGCGCAACCTTGAGCTTATGCATGAGACCAATATTTAGCGACCACGTTTCGGTGCCATAAGTAATCACTGGCAACACGCACTGATTATAGACCTTTGTCTTGCGGCTCTGTGGTATCGGTGACGAGAAGATATGCCGTAGCTTTCCGAACGCTGCCCATCCGAGTTGGATTCGTCGGCTGACCTCTTTATCAAAATTGGACCTTCCAAGTTGGATCACCTGACCTAAGTAGATATAGTGGTCAACAACTTTGATTATATCATTCCCAACATGTACTGGCATAGGTGCGACATGGGCATTTGACATACTATTTGTCTTGCCCTTGTTCATTAGAAGACCCAAGGATGACCCGAGGATGATATACATATACTATAATATTATGTATTCATATCTCCTTTTCTTTATTTACAGGTCATATTGGCAATGTTAAGATAGCTGAATAAGACGGATCAACAAATACAACAAAAGATTTTCGAAGAAAGAATTACGTAGACCATCATTATGGGAAAGATACCTGAAAAGACGACGCCTCAGATCCACACAATTTCAGATAACTACAGTTCAAAGTAAGGTTCATTTTTATATTACCATTATAACTAGCAGATCCCCGCGGATGTCGGTTATTCCGACTTTTGAGTCTATCTCCGGTTCTGACCAGGACCTTTCAAACAAGAAAAACTGTATCGAATTCCGTTCAGCCCCTATAGATAAGTGGCAATTCGATGGCCGGGGTTTGATAGAATACAATCAAGAATCTATGCCACTTGTCTAGAGAGGCAGTAGTTTTATTTACATAATTTAACATATTTTTTTAATTACAATATTTTTGGGTTCAGAATCGTTGATAATATATTACCTAAGTATTTTGTTTCTAGTTACAACACACACGTACAGACATATTTATTTACATCGTAATCTAAACTATTAACTAAATGAAATATATTAAATTATTTATTACATAAAACATGAGAATGCGTTCCGTAACACTTCTGTCGGGGCTACTTTGTTCAAGTGACGAATAAATAATTCGAATGATCTATAGTGTCTATAGTCATTTATTTGTAAAACACTTGCAATCTACACCATTACAAATAAAATAATAACAATCCCCTCCAATCAATTTCTCCCATGTGTGCAAAAAAAAATTCAAGGTCAAAAGTCACAACGGTGTTATAGATATCGATTAAGATAGGAAAAATTGAAACGCCCAGGCGGGACTCGAACCCGCCATCTTTCCCTTACAGGGTTTTATCGATAGTTCGAAATAAGTGAGAAATAAAACAAACCCTGAGATTAATTAATTTTGACCTATGATAATAACACAAAATAATGCATTCATTAGTTTCCAATAACATTCGTTATCTATATTATTAATCAGCAAAAAACCTCCAATGAATTAGGCAGAGGATAATGAAAAGGAAATCAGAATTTAAAAGCTAAATTTAACATGAGTCATATCTCTACCTATGTATTGATGGCATAAATACTACTAATAATGCGGTAAGAGGTAGGACACGGCGGTATTTCCGTCCAATTGAGCAGTCCGACTGGGGCCATAATAACCTCGTGTTGTGAGTAGGGTAGCCAGAGCTGTCTGGAGAGTTTTTGTGCTGTCAATGAGAAGACCAAAGCCCATTCCTGCTTTATCTTCTACACTGATGGCACAGAAACTCTCTGTGTTTACAGGGTCGGCAGCACGAGTGTGACTCCTCTGGTGTTGCACTCTTCCATAGGTCACGGTAAACACTTTCCATCAGGTGAACCGCGAGCTTATCACCTTAGTGGTATAAAAAAACAAACTAAAAAGCAATCAATTATTGGAATTTGAAGTTCCATCTTCTTCATCCGAACCCCAACCCAGTTGCACCCCAATTTTTCATCTTAATATATATAAATCTCGTGTCACAATGTTTGTCCTCAATGGACTCCTAAACCACTTAACCGATTATAATAAAATTCGCACACCATGTGCAGTTCGATCCAACTTGAGAGATAGGATAGTTTAAATCTCAAATTATAGTCCGATTCGCGATAACCGACATCCACGCGGGCGGAGCCGCGGGCGACAGCTAGTATTATATAAATATTCAATTTTGTTTTCTATGCTCAATGCTCAAAGAATAATTCAAATTTCTATAACCTTTTCTAAACGATCTGAGAGAAAAACGAACTGCCATGCGCTATGCTATATAGCTTGTGTTTTGGTGGATATCATCACCAAGGCACCAATCATATTTATTGTTCGACATAGCATAGCTCTGGTGAAAAGGGATTCAGCCAAGCTATGTTATTTTGTATATATAATGATGCGTGCTATGGATTTGTGCTATGAACGTGTGCTGTGGATGCCTATAAGATTAAAATTTTGAAAATTATTAGGAGAAATATATCGACTGCAGCTATTAACAAAGTCGGAACTACATTTTGGCGATTTTCGTTTTATTGCTCCTGAGGTCTTCAAACGTCTATAACTATGTTCTCGCAAAGTTTCAAATTTGAAACTAAATGCTATCATAGTATTTCTAGATTAACAAAGTCGGATTTTATAGGAGCGTACGAATAACAATGTAGGTAAGCATGTTACTACAAAGTTCGCGGGGCTAAGAAGGGGAAGGGGCGCGCGCGCAACGGGCGGTTCTGCCAGTTCGCTCATTGTTAGCGGGGCGACTGCGCGTGCGTGTTTTATATTTTTATATTATTGTTTTACGTAAATGTGCAGTATATAGTATAAAATAACAATGTCTCGATCTAGACGTACTTTAACGGTTAAGATTGTAATATGTGTCAAATCCCACATTGTTAACGGATTATTATTTTATTACCTGTGTCGAATGTACCACATTCTACATTATTGTGCGCTTTGAAATCGTTCATTTTTGTCGGATATGGCACTACCGACTTTGTTTCTTGTACCTAATATTCCCGTTTTTGTCGGTTATGGTACTGTCGACTTTGTTACTCGTTCTTCTATTAAACGTTTTTGTCGGATATGGCACTACCGACTTTGTTATTCGTTCTTATAATTAAAGTATTTGTCATATATGGTACTACCACCATTTTTAATTGTACATTACTAAATTTTGAAGTTGGATGTGTTAGTATCGACTTTATTTCTAAAACAGTTATACAATAATGTAGGTTGGATATGGTATATAGTGCTAAAATTAGGAAGAGTTGACTGGTTTTCTATTGCCTCATGTGACATTTTTAATTATAGGTATGTTATTTTAGAAGGTAGAACACGACGGTACCTCCCGTTACAACTGATAGGTATGTTATTTTAGAAGGTAGAACACGACGGTACCTCCCGTTACAACTGAGCAGTCCGACTGGGGAAGTACCTTCGTCCTACAGAATACCGCGGTTATAGTAACCTTGTGTTGTGTTCCAGACGGTAAGCAGGGTAGCTAGAGCTCACTGAAGAGGCTCTGTGTCGTCAGTGGGAAGACCAAAGGCTTTGGATGTCACCACTGACTAGTGCGGAGGTGAAATGTTGGCGCGGCGGTCAGGGAGACCCGGTGAAACGGTTAACCGCTGGCCGCCCGCAGGCTTTACGGTTCCCGAACCCGGGGATCACAATCTCCGTTCCAGGAGGCTGAACCAGCAGCCTGTGTAAAGTTCCCGGTGCAGTAGTTGTGCCAGAGAAGGAAACCGGAGTAGACTTGGCAGTATCTGGGAGGGGACCCGGGGCCCGTCCGCCCACCGCGCCAGCCAATCACACAACCCTAGCTCGTTTGCGGTGGCGAGAAACCTTACTTTGTCTTCTACACTGACGGCATAGAGACTCTCTATACCTCCCCCTCCCATTTTTATTATGGCCAAGAAAAATAAGAATAGTCGTTCTACAGTGGCACATTCATCCACAATGAAAGTTGACTTCTGTAACATCAGGGGCCTCCACACCAATCTTAACGAGGTCCATCACCATCTTGAGACAGCAAAGCTGACCTTATTCTTTCTGAAGGAGACCCAAATATCATGCCAGGTCAATACAGCCTACCTTATGTACCCCGGGTACAAACCCGAGCATAACTTCCTAAGCAAAGCCGGGCTATGCATGTACGTACGGGATGACGTTTGCTGTCGCTGTCTAAACGGCCTTGAAGACAGGGACCTGTCCACTCTAGGGGTACGTATGGATCACGGTGGCCATACCCGTATCTATGCGTGCGTCTACAGGTCCCATAGCGGTGACCTGGGCACGGCTCAACTGTTTGAGCACTTACAGCGGTCGGTGGACAGAGTAATTGAGCAGTACCCTGCCGCGGATTTGGTATTCTTGGGGAACTTTCACGCTCACCATGTGGAGTGGTTGGGTCGCACAGAATTGATTTTACGGGAAGGGCTGCTCACTACGCCCTGACCTATGTGTTCTCGCAACTGGTGCATTCTATCACTAGAAAACCAGATATCGAGACCCACAGAGAGTCTTTATTGGACCCTCTGCTGACTACGTATCGAGTGGAGGCACCACTTGGTACTTCGGACCACAGCGTCGTCTGGGCGCAAGTGACTCTCGCGTGGCCAGAACCACCGCGGCCACCTCAGTGGTGGCATGTCTGGCACTACAAGTCGGTAGACTGGAACGGACTGCGAGAATTCTTCTCGTCGTACCCGTGGAGGCGGCTTTGCGTCACTTCAAACGATTCAAGCTCTTGTGCAAGAGCAGTCGCTGAAGCGATTCTAACGGGTATGGAATGCTATATTCCCAACCGCTGGATCGCGTCAGGAGCGAGCAAACGGCCAAACTTCTGCCACTCTTGCCTTCCGCCGCCGCAAAAACTCGACGGTAGCCTTGCCCATGGCGCTAAGTAGAAAGCCGATCTTTTGGGTAACCTCTTTGCGTCAAACTCGACAATGAATGACGGGTATGCCGAGCCACCCATTCTCCCCAGCTGTGGTGTTTCCATGCCTGAAGTTAAAATCACACAACGGGTGGTCCGGCGGGAACTCAAGTCCCTAGATGTTTGGAAGTCGAGTGGGCCGGATGGTATATATGGCGATGGTGCTCAGGCGCTGTGCCCCCTAATTGTACCCAGTACTTACGCAGCTTTTCGCGTTCTCTTGCTCTGCCTCGTGGAAGACTGAGTTCGTGCATCCTGTGCTAAAGAAAGGAGACAGGACAGACCCTTCCAATAACAGGCCTATTGCTATAACATCCCTACTCTCGAAGGTTATGAAGTGTGTGATTAATACACAGTTCCTGAGATACCTTGAAGGAAGCGATCTACTGAGCGACCGACAGTATCCAAGCCGTCGTCGATGGCAGCTGCTCGGACCCCATGGACACAAACGCTGGTGTGCCACAGGGCTCCGTGCTCTCTCCGACCCTGTTTCTGCTGCACATAAATGATATGCTGTCTGATGACTCCATCCATTGCTATGCGGAAGACAGTACCGGGGACACGTGTTACACGGGCCGTGCAAATATCTCTCAGTCTAAGGTGTAGGGGAGTCGCTAACAACTTGCGACCAAAATCGGGAGTATCCGATTGGGGTCGACTAAACCTAGTCCAATTCAATCCCACTAAGACGCAAGTGTGCATTCACCTCTAAGAAAACCCCATTTGTTGTACCGCCGCAATTCCTGGGTACACCGCGTACCATTTCCTCGAGTATCGGGATCCTAGGCGTCGACATCTCAAGCGACCTCCAGTACCGCAGCCATTTGGAGGATAAGGCCTAGCTGGCATTGAAGAAACTTGGAGTGTTTAACAGGGCGAAGCAGTACTTCACTGCGGGGCAACGACTCCTTCTTTATAAGGCAAAAGTCCGGCCCCATATGGAGTACTGCTGTCACCTTTTGCCGGAGCATCTGCATACCAGCTTGACCCCTTCGAATCGATACAAAAACGTGCGTTGAGGCTCGCCGACAATCCCATACTCGCAGGCGCTGTAGAGCCTCTCAGCCACAGGAGGGCCTGGCATCCCACACGGCAATAGAAATAGCACATCACCCCTTCGTCGTCAGTGGTTCTGGACTGTAATTACTTGTACTTTCCATTACTATTGTGAATTTTTATGATTTTTAACCTGTTCGATGTACTAACCATACACTATCTTGATTTAATTTACATTTAATTGGATATTAATAAAACAATTTATCAGTTTTAAAACCTTCTTTTAATACATAAGGCCTATGAACACCCCCACATCCGACATAACCTTGTAATTACGTACCGTGAAAAATTGTTGGATGTGACACTTCCGACTTCCCTAGTACGTGCAATATTGTAGGATGTGCCACTTACGACTTTCATAGTACGTGAAACATTGTAGGATATGTCACTTACGACAAGTGTGCTAGTATCGGTTTCGGTTAACAATGTAACAACTGCTTTTTCTAGAATTTCCTAGATTTATTTTTGTTATTCACATTACAACCTTCATTATCTTTCAAAACTGTAGCACTACGCGAAATTTGGTTTCAATATATGGGCATTTGTGAATTTGGTGCAAGTTCAAAACTTTATTTGGCCGTACTGAAAAGTAGTGTTTTTGTAGTTCCGACTTTGTTAATAGCTACGGTCGATATGGAGCTGCACATTTTCATAGCATATCTTACTACATAGTATAGTTACACAGCATAGGTTATACACCATATCCACTGTTCTGTCACGTTACTGTCAACCCCAAGGTTGCCTGGAAGAAATAGCGATATACTTGTCCTTATGTAAATTTATTGATGTACAATAAAGAATTATCTATCTATTTATCTATCATAGCACGGTGGAAACGGTCACATAGTTTCATAGCTTAAGTTTTACATTTTCGTAGCATCTCTGGTGGAGGGGCAGCCTAATATATGTAGAATTACCCAGAGTCTAATAAATTGATTTTAATCTACAAGGGGTTGAAATACAGTCTCTGAAAGATAGTTAATACTAGTCCAGACTCTGACATCCACTCTGTTTCTAATAGTATGGTATTGTCTTAGATAGTATTTTAATGTTTGTTGACGTTCATATGTGCGCTTTATATGCCTAAACTGAATAAATGAAATCGATTCTTTGATTCTTTGAGATTTAGGCTTTTACGGGAGCGACTGAAATAATAAAATAAATAAATAATATGGTATTGTCTTAAATAGTATTGCTACGACTAAATAGTAATCAGCGACTGTAACAGAAAATTAAATACCTAAGTAAACACAATAAATTATATAAAATATAAAGAAATAAATATTATATGGCAGAATAACTTTAAGTTGTCTCTGCCTTTCCCCCAGACGAAAGAAGGCTTAAATTTATACCATTTATGCTTGTTCTTGCATTAAAAACGGCAATTTTAACTTGAATAGGTATAAGTTGACCACAATAGCGTGATGAGTTGATGACACAGAAAGAACTCGTGACTGCAGTAATAACAATCATTGCACTTGTTGAACATGCAATTTAGTAAGCATTATACTTTATTAGCAAGTACAGATATTATCTCCACGTCATTAGACCTTTTTTAATAAAAGATTGGAACCGAAGGATCTCATTTGCGTCTCCGAGAAAAGAGAAGAAGAGAAGGAGAACACAATTAAAGGGTGAGGTGTTAAGAGGTGCCATCGCCACGATAAAAGAAGAAGAATAACAGATAACTTTTTATAAGTAGTGGACACAGTGTGTTGGTTGGGGGACCCGTTTATTTAGTTACAATTCAACTGTCTTTGTCATCAGAAAACTAAGATTTACGAACAATTAGCTAATAATGTCGTCAAGGCTCCTCCTGGGTAAATAGTAAAATCAATAAATTTATAGTCCATTGAAAAGTAACATTGAGGTTGCATTTGTCAGAGTATGCAATTTTCTTTCTTAGATTTCACAGGTGGGGCAGTTTAAATGCACGCTAAGCCCAAAAAAAATTAACATTTCAATGGACTAGTAAATGTTGTTGTAGTAAAATATTTGAAGACGTGATTTGCTGCTGAAAATCAATTGAGACGAATAGTTACAGATAAAAAAATATTAGATAAAAATGGACATAGAATATTAAAAAAATACAATACATCAAAAAAAGGCCCATATGCTCAATGTCACTCAGCTGAACCGCGATTCATCTGAGAAAAAATTGTATAAACAAATTTGACAGGTTGTCTGGCAGACCTGTCAAATTTGATAATGTGTATACAATCTTTTCCCAGATAAATCGAGGTTGAGCTGTTCTAGAATACGGGCCTTAATTTAAAAAAATATACAAATATACTTTTGATATTGTCTTTAACCACGTATTTGGATTATGTTGCATTTCGTCACAATAAAAATAAAATATAATCCCAACGGTAATGAAGACTTGCATTCTTCATGTAAGATTACGAAATGAATTTGGAAAAATCTTTGTATATAATAAAATTATAAAAACCTTGTTTTTTGAAGTGAAAACTTCTTTACCGGCGTTGGATGGGTGAAAAGTGTTAAACTCGCGCGTCAGGATCGCTTGACTTTTGGACCGTAACCGACGACTGACGTCATACAAAATAAGCTATAGACTGTCTATTTTGCAAGATACAATAAATAGCATCGTAGTCGACTATAAGTCCTTATGGTTTCAGATAGTACCGGGTTCAAACCTGGCCTTCTGACACTTTTTGTGATTATTTTTTCTTTTCGTAATTTATTACTTTTGTGATTATTTTTTCTTTTTGTAATTTATTAATATTTGTGATTATTTTTTCTTTTTGTAATTTATTACTTTTGTGATTATTTTTTCTTTTTGTAATTTATTAATTTTTGTGATTATTTTTCTTTTTGTAACGTATTACTTTATGTGATTATTTTTTTGTAATTTATTAATTTCTTCTGACAAATAATTAGCAGAAAATTAGTGATAGGTTCTATGATTGGCGCTATATTATAGGTATGGTATGGTATGGTATGTTCTTTTTATCGTTTTCTATGTATATAACGAAGAAAGAAAGAAAATGTTTTCACTTCTGCCGGCACTCCCAGAGTGCATCCCGTCTTTTTTTTTATATATAGGTCACGTCAATTTGACTTTATCTCGCTTGATGGTAAGCTGAAGGCAAAGTCTCAGGAAAGAGGACCATCATTATATACTCGTGCCATGTTAACAATGGTGGCACTTAGCTTGACGGCCTCATCAGATGCTTTTTCACGCCCCGCTTAAAGTTGAAATGTGTGAACAATAGAATGTGTCTAAAACCTTTCATTAAAATGATGTATTGAACGTGAAGAACACCCACACGAGCATCAATTATTCGTTCATTCATGAATATCAAGTTTGTAAATTTGATACATTTCTTCAACCTCTGCTACTAAGTACTAAAAATGAAGAAAATATGTGTTATTGAATTATATTATCAGCTCTACCTACAAAGAGCACTGATTCTATAAATGGTTACACACGTTGCAATTCCATATTCGTTTTATACAAATCAAATTAAGTATGAATGTGTCGAATCCAGTCGAATCTAATAAATCTCAATAGATTGGCCATAATGTACTTACTTGTTGTCTCTTGTTGATTGCAATCATACTCAACAGATTGAATATTTTACACGAAAATCTATAAAATCACATCATTTTACACATGCTTTAATAAAATTACGTGACGATGCAATAAAATAAATGGTTAAAAACCCGACTGCTGTAAAAAATACTAAAGCAAGTTTGATAGCTGGCGGTACCCATTTGCAAATCATATCAGCGGCAATTATCGGGGAATAAAGCTCATGTCACACAGTATGATAAGTTTAGGAGAAAGTGATAGAGAAGCGTCGACGAGAGGAGAGGATGTGTTAAAAAAATATACATACAGGACCCGCAACACAGGCGCAACCCGGTAAAACGAAATATTATAGTTAATACTCATAACACAGAAAAACAAAATCGAACTTTTTTTTTGTTGCATGCAATTTTTCTACTGTTGTTTACTAATTTGGGTGCGCTGATTTCGAATCTACCCTCAGATTTTTTGTAGCAGCTCTAGTTAGTGAGATACAGGTACCGTCTTCAAAATATACTTGAGCAGTCGATAATTTCTATCAATAGCAGTGTAACTAAACTAGTTTCTGTATAAATTTTATAATGTCTTACTCAAGAAGGACGTGTTTAAACAGCCCTGACTGTTTTTGTGTTATTTGTGGAGAATATATGTTCAAAAAATTCCATTTGAACGTGTCGGACTTCGTGAAAAATACATACTTTGACTACTTTGGGTTTCCTTTGCCGACTAACGCCAAGCCCTGGATACCTAGTTTGGTATGTAAAACTTGTGTTGAGTCTTTGAGATTATGGGCAAACAAAAAAAGACCCTCTTTTAAGTACAAAGCTCCTATGACCTGGCGTGAACCATCCAATCATCACGATGACTGTTATTTCTGTGTTACGAAAATCATAGGAATAAACCATAAAAATTGTTCGAAGTGGGTGTATCCCAACTTAAAATCTGCTATAAGACCAGTCTTGAATACTAGTGACACACCAGTACCACAGCAGCCATGTACATCTTCAGAACATCCAGATGAGTGCAGCCAACAAACCAATAATGACGACTGTAGTAGCGACAGTGATTTTGATTGCTTCGGTTATCCCCGACCACTAAATCAAGATGATTTAAATTACTTGATCAGATACCTTGGACTGTCTAAGACTGCATCAGAAATTCTTGCTTCCCGATTAAAAGAAAGAAATTTGTTGACAAACGAAACGAAGATATCGTACTACCGTAACAGGGAAAAGGATTTACTCCCTTTCTTTACTGAAGAAGACAATTTTGTGTTTTGTTCTGATATTCCGGGCCTTATGACTGCTATGGGATTAAAACAGTATGATCCAAGTGAATGGCGTTTGTTCACAGATTCGTCAAAACGAAGTCTTAAATGTGTACTTTTGCATAATGGTAACAAACTAGGTTCTTTACCTATTGCTCATTCTACAAAAGTTAAAGAAGAATATCCAACAATATCCCTAGTACTGGATAAAATAAAGTATCATGAACATAACTGGGTTCTATGTGTTGATTTGAAAATGGTAAATTTCCTCTTGGGGCAACAAAGTGGCTACACAAAGTATCCCTGTTTCCTATGCTTATGGGACAGCCGAGCAAAAGCCGACCACTGGAAAAAAAGAAACTGGCCTTCTTGAAACGCACTGATTCCCGGAAAGCAAAATATGATTAATGATCCGCTAGTTTCCAGAGACCGAATTATATTGCCTCCTTTGCATATAAAACTGGGGTTAATTAAACAGTTCGTAAAAGCTCTTGACAAAAACGGCCAATGTTTCAAATACATTGAAAAAGTATTCCCAAAATTGAGTAGTGAGAAAATCAAGGCTGGCATTTTCGATGGCCCACAAATCAGGAAGTTGATAGATGATAAAAATTTCATCAACCATATGACAGATTGTGCATGGGAAGAATTTGTTTGGGTAGTGAGAAATTTTTTGGGGAATAGAAAGTCTGATGGCTACAATCAGCACGTTGAACAGTTACTAATACACTTTCAACGGCTAGGATGCAACATGTGTGTTAAGCTTCACTACCTTTACAGCCATCTAGAATATTTTCCTGAAAATCTTGGTGACCTAAGCGAGAAGCAAGGGGAGCGCTTTCACCAGGATATTCGTACCATGGAGGAGAGATATCAGGGTTACTGGAACGAAAATATGATGGCTGATTATTGTTGGAGCATTCAAAATAGTAATCCTAACACACCTCACGCGAGAAAGTCATATAAAAGAAAATTTCATTCAGAATAAACATATTTAATAAATTTTTATACCTTAAACTGTGTGCATTATTAGTGAAAACCCCCGTCACTTCATAGCCGCTAAACTAGAGCTGCTACGTAAAAACGGCATACGTATATGAAATCAGCGTGTAAAAACTATTCAGATTCATGAAAAAAAAATCATGCAACAGACATGCTGTTTTCCTGTAATAATCATAATACAACAAGGCGCCAGAGGTGAATACATCAGATGATAACTGGAAAAACTACCGAATGAATTGAAAATATATAGAAATATCTGAAAACAGATGTAAATAGAATGTTATGTATATTACATATTACACAAATCTCAAGTTAATTAAGGAGAAAGAACAAGATGAGGATGACGATTTTTTTATACCTACATCAAAACAACATACCTCACCCAAATAACGAAACCTTCTTCAATTTTCTATTTAACTGGTACACTTAAGTAATTCATAAAAGGTTTTTTTTTTCTTAAGGCCAAATAAATATTTGAGTTTCAACGTAATCATCAAAAGGCATTTATAAATCAAACAAAATTCGTCACTAGTTACACACATTATCTTTATAAGTTTGATGCCCGCTATATAATTATATTACTTGTATGTATGTTTATATTTAAGACCTAAATGTGTATACAAAGAGGTGATCTTCTTTGATAAAACGAAGCTTAATCCAAGATAAGCTATTATAAAGTACGGACAAGTAACCAATGCTGCAGTATACCGTACTGCAGTTACCCCCTGACTATGCGGGTTGTTTATCCTAGCGTTAATCCCTGTCGCATCTGAAGCTTTTCTAACTGCGGATTTGGCTAAACTTCGATATTTTCCGTGAAGCGACTGAATTTCTGACTCCTGAAGGCGATATCGAAGCATTGCAGCTAGACCGGTTGCTGGATTTTTGAGGGCTCCAACTACCCGTAACGACTGCCATAGATGTTTGTATGACAACTGGGACTGATGGCTTAACGTGCTCTCCGTATACCGTGCGAGCGACGTGGCGAACAAAAAGTTATCGAACGGAACATTGGCAAAACAAAAGTTCACTACGCAACCGGGACTAATGCTGAAATGATTACCAGCATAAATGTCCAGCTCAATATACTCTTGAAAGAAAGACTTGTTCGACTGAGCGTAGAGCACGCCGCAACTAGAGAGACAATATATGTAGCTACTTTTCTAGTAAGACGGAGATACGAATCGGCTACTTCAGGAAGCACTTGTATCATATAAGCCAAAAGTCAACGTCCACTTGTTATCACTGCGGGAACTCTCACGTTAATACCGACTTGTGAACGCAATAGTGCTACCAAGACACCGATTCGACTAATTTATTGTCAACCACTGTCATGGTTTTATCTATTGAGTGTATCGTTTGAGATGCCGCTGTTATATCGTATTGCGAGGTAGTAATTGCGTTAGCTTATCTGCAATATGTGTGTTTCTTTCAAAACTGAAAAGCTTGGAAATGTAAAAGATAGAACAATGGCATTCAATGTAAGCAAATGAATGATTGAAATGAAGAAATGTGAAAATAATAAACATGTCAAGATTACATGAATGCTTGAATAACGAATTTATAATATTACTAGACAAGAATACAGATCTATTATGAAACAAACAGATAGTAATTATGATATGGACAAGGTACAATAGATAGTTTATCTCTGGCTATGAATGCTATGAGTGTGTGGAAGTGGTATGCACAAACACTCCATGTAATCTGTGCATTGTATTAGTTTTAATCCTTGGGTGATAACACCTGCCGGACTTACCCCATCGACTCAGCGCAAAGACAGGTGATGTGGAACCTCTCAGCGTCAAGAGGTACTTTGTCTCGCTGTGTGTGTTCTACCGCCTATACAATAGTCTCTTCTCAGATGAATTGTTTGACATGATGCTCACAGTTACATGCTAAAATTGCACCCCTCGCCATAGGCAGGGAATTCATCATCACATATGGCGACCGGAAACAATGCGTACCGTACAGTTTGAAAGGAACTTCATCCCACTCACGCTCAGGTTGAGGAATGAACTCCCTGCTGTGGTTTATCAAACGACTACAATATTGGGATAAAATTTGTTCTGCTTTATCTTCTACACTGACGGCACAGAAACTCTTTGTTCTAACAAGGTCGGCAGCGTGAGTGTTACGCCCCTGGTGTTGCGTACGTCCATAGTGCACGTTTACCACTTGTAATTATGTGGGCCTAAACCTACTTTATTCGCAATTGTTTTGTTTCTTATTTGTTTACTTGGTAGAGTTGTATTATATGTTTACTGTCTTACCTCAGAGTTCTATGGGTATTTAGTCTCGGCGACGACAACAGGCCACATCTTATTTAATTACCTTATTGTATTATGATGGAGAACCCTCACAAAAGTCAACATAACAAACGATCTACGTTTGTATGTATTGTATCTTTAATAGCGACCACTTAGTTCGGAGTGCCAAAACACTTAATTTTTGATTATATAGCCTTGCTTTAGAGGAAATTGGTAATAATTTTCGATTCAATAGAAAAATAACCAAAACTATAATAAAACGGAAATTAAAAAAGTGTCTCACAATTTTATCGACTAATATTTACTATCACAATTTAACAATGCAGGTTGATAATAAAATAAACTACTTTAATTGACTTTTGAATTAATTTTTCGTGCCTAATTATTGTCCGTTTCATTTTCATTGTCAATGTCAATAAAAATATTTCAAGTAGCTACAAGTAATTATCATTTTTTTAAATAATTTGCATGAATTAATAAAACAGACGATAAAACTAAACCATCAATAATTGGCTTTGTCGAAGGTCAGTATGATGGAGGTATAATTATTGGCTAATAATATGTAATTTGGTTGGGTAGAAAACCGCACAAATATCTTGCTAATTTGAGCTGAATCACTACGCAAAGTATACGTATTAAAATAAAACCTATTGAAATAAAAAAAATATAGGAGGTAGAACATGACGGCATTCCCGTCGAATTGAGGAGTCCGACTGGGGGGGATATATAACTCTTTCCTGGGACTTTGTGAGATGAAGTCAAATTGACGTGTCCTATATAGGAAAATATATACTGCACTGCAGTGAGTACCATCGTAACCATTTTTGTATAACTTCTGTAAACTTTTTCTTAGTTTGTAATATCCACTCTCTGATCATCTAAATTTTGCTAGAAGAAAACTCACCATTGAGTTAAGTTCGTCTTTGTACGAAAATATTTTTTTTAAATTTATTATCAAAAATGTGCGCAGTAAAAAACATGAAAATATTAGAACGATGGTACACCAATCCTAAATACCATGTAAAAGACACCTCACCTTGCTATATATAATCATTATAACATCACTAATAATTATTATATATTTTATAAGTAAAGCTAACAGAATAGTTATGCAATCGATTGCGTGTTTTTCAGTTCGTATAAATATTTTTTATTATAATTATTTTAATTGATAATATATTTATTAAACACCTTGCTATACATTATGATTGTGTACACTTTCTTAAACATAATTATTATTAAGTTTCGTAGGATATTATGTTATATTATGTTTCCGATATTACGGCATCATGGCGCTTGCAATAGTGCCAAAATATCGGAAACAATAAAATCCTAACAAAGTAAATATCCTTACAATAATTATTAAAAATAATTTATTCGCAACCGTAGTTACATTACACTTAATTAAATTTAAAACTAGAAACTAAAACAAACTAAACTAAATTACATCATACATAATCGTACTCATAGCTTTAAGCCACATTCACACAGGTGCGAAGTTCTGAAGTTAGACCAGTTGTCGGACTTTTAGGGCTCCTACTACCCGTAACGACTCGTATCGACGGCTAATCGTGCTTTTTCAGCGCACGGAAGGGTCTGTATGCCTTAAGAATAGTCACCCGTCCTAAGACAGACGTCCCGTTCCGACCGTTCCTAGGGTTGTTTTACTTTGAGCGGGAAACACGTGGCAACATTTTAGTCAATTCCAGTCCTATGAGTCAGCCTCCGTGGCGTAGCGGTAGTGAACGCGGCCACTGTGCAGGAGGCATGGGTTCGATCCCCACACAGTGCAAATATTTGTATGCATGAATATCTATATTTGCATTGGTCTAGGTGTTTTTCTATGTATAATATATACGTATTTACAAAAAAAAAAGTATTTAAGTATGTATATCCGCATTCTAGATTCCATGACACAAGCTAGTTAAGCTATGCTTACCATGGATCTAAGATAGCGTTGTGTGAAATGTTGTGGAATATTTATTTATTTAATTTGCGAACGTTTACTCAGTATCTACTGTTAAAACAAGCTTGTAATAACATCGTTAGAAAAACAGTGAATATATGCCATATTGTGCTATTTCCAACTGTAGAATAAAAATAGAAACGTAAATTTGAAATATAATATAATATTTTATCTCTCTTGAGTATTTATTTACAGTGAAATATTAGGCACGCGCGACATGCAGGTGAATACTGCGTATGACCGTATCCTAATATATTTCTGCGGTCTTAACCTACTCGCGTACCACTTAGCCACGAGTCTCTCATTTCGTTGATGACCACCATCGTGTACCTTATTTTAAGGCAATAAACAATGTATTAAAGCAACTTATTATAATGTGTATCTATTCCTTCATAAAACTGCGTGTGTCGTACTACTGGGATATAGCTAGTTCCATGTAACTACTGGGAAGAAAAATATCCCAATTGTTCTATAGTGGAACTAGGCAATGGTACTTCTTTGATCTCCCCGCTATTATCAGTTGTGTGTCGCAGTAGTCGCGTCCTACTACACAATGTAGGTACTAAAACATATATTGCAGTATCGCACCTGTGTAAATGTGGCTTAACATCCGCACTTTGTTAGGCATATTTTTGGCCATCATTATCATCCCAGTGATTACCCAGTTGCATCCAAAATATGCCCTTTGAAGCCCAGGGTCAGTTCTCCCAAACATTCGGTGCAAAATTATGAGAAAAAAATCAAACTTCAATCGTGAACATTTTGAAAAGTGTGCCAGTTTGACGTCTGCTCAATGCATTAAGCAAGTCAATTGATAAAGATCCTTTTGTTTGTAAACATAGCACATTATTGGACATTGACCTTCCATCACTGAAGCTTGGCAGTACCAATTGAAAGTGTTCAACTCCTGCAATTGTAATTCAATAAAACATTGAATGATGCAATAGTAAATAGAAATTTCATACACTGCAGTGATTGAGGTCAATACGGCGTAATTATTGTCAATACATTACAAAGTTATGTATATTGATGAGAACCATATTTGAGGGGACAAAATGGACGAAAGAAGACGTAGTAAGACGCCTAAGTGCTTCCGTGCTGCATTATTAATGTATGTTATTTTTATTTTTAATTATAATATTCCATGGCATGATTTGTTTATAAATTAATTTTGTATTAAAACTTAAATAAAATTGACAACGTACAGATCAGTGGAGCTACCATAACGTGCTGTATACGATTGTGGATTGTTTCGTGATCTAGAGGGGGAGGGATAGAGATAAATAATTGTGTATAGCTCTATCTCTTTCCCATTGGATCGCGTAAAGCACGTATATATCGTCATTATTTGTTGTAGGTACTATTATTATCTAATGTAAAGTAATTGTATCTGTACATCGGAGATATTTAAAAAAAAAAGTTATGCTATATTAACGGTTATAGTAGTAAGATACTGTTGCATAATAAGGGTTCTTATGACACGAGTGTGTTTTAAAAAAACGAGCAGTAGGCGAGTTTTTTTATAGTATCACACGAGTGTTATAATATCAAGTTATGTACAGTGTCATACACTGCTTTATACATAAATTAATTTATTTTACAAACAAAACCTAACTTTATTTAATTTAAATGTAAAATGTTGGCGCCAAGGCGCAAATATCGGTTGGGCATTCGCGTTCCTTTTTATTTTCTGCCGAATCGGCGAATTCTTTTTTTAAAGTAGAGGTTCAGTCCAGATGGATGGTTATGATTAAAAAGTTATTTAATGATATAGGTGTCCATACAAGACCTGTATCATAATAAAACCTTTTTTTTTGGCCTGTGCGTAATGTTTGTCTTAAGAGTTTATTATCTTTGTATTATAGTATCAGAGTAGATAAACATAATTACTGAACGGATTTTGATGCGGTTTATTAAGTACTTTGTCAGACTTAAAATCTTATATAAATATGTTGTTCCGCAATTGATTGAGTAAAACGGGAAAAATAGTCAAAAATTGCGATAACCGACATTCACGCGGACAGATCCGCGTGCATTAGCTAGTGGTTTATAAATTCGCTGCAGTAACCCAAACTAAATATTCTTTAGTTTGGCACCAGTTCAAACAAACCAAATATACAAATTTTAATGCTATAAAACGGAATTTAAATTACTGTTAATGCAAATGACACTTAATAGCTTTGTGCGTTAAACGTTTGGCATACAACAAAATATATTAATTTTATACAAAATATGTAAGAATTTTAATGTTATTATTTTGTGGAGGATTAATATTAAACTGTTTAACAAAACGTAAAAATGGCTTCCTACTCATCGTGCACTTGCGCAGATGGAGCATTGTAAAAAGAAAATACAGCAGTTCAACTTGTCTACGTGGAATGTATTAATTTTCCACGCTACGTCTGTCTTTGATAGGACTGAACTGTACCTATGCTACTACCGAAGTTCAAAATATGATAGATTATGGAACAGGTTGGTGATCTTCTTCATCCTAGCGTTAATCCCAGTCGCATCCGAAGCTTTTCAACTTGGAGTGTGGGGTCCGCTTTTTACCAGTGTAACTGGGAGTTTGCCTAAACTTCGATATTTTCCGTGAAGCGACTGACATCCACAACCCGAAGGCGATATTGAAGCATTGCAGCTAGATCAGTTGTTGGATTTTTGTGGGCTCCAACTACCCGTAACGACTGCCATAGATGTTTGTATGACAACCGGGACCGACGGCTTAACGGACCAGACCAATGCAAATACCCATATTCATACATAAAAATATTTGCACTGAGCGGGGATCGAACCCGCGCCTCCTGCGCAGCGGCCGCGTTCACTACGCTGTGAGGTTGGAGATATTCTGACTAAATAAAATCAAAGAATCAATTTTGTTTATTCAGTTTACACATAAAGAGCACATATGAATTTAGTTTTTTTTTTTAATATGATAAGAAAAAAAAGGTAAATAAGCTATTTGAAAATAATTCCTTTGCTGGTTCCACTGAGAAGCAAGAAACTCAGGTAGATCCAATTCACGAAAAAATTTTTGTAGAGAATGATATGGTGAGCCCATTATGATTTTTTTTACAAGGACATGGAGATGATAATGGATTTTATTAACTTCAACTTGTAAGGTTTTTTTTTGTTACGTATTTTTTGGTATTCCTACATTCATGCAGGTATAACCACAAAGTTAAAGTGATAGATAGTATTGACAGTTATGACAAAATAATGAACTTGGAATAATAATACTTGTGATAGTTACTTTGTTTATTGTTTTTAAAGTTCATGTTATTTTTACTTTACAGAATCGAACTAGCATACAATGGATCACGAGAAGATTTGGATCCCTATGTTCCTGCTGACCATAGACCAGTCGGATCAAACACATCGTAAGTTTTTACCTTAAATCCTAATTTCTACTTTATTTCGTACGTAATGGTTTTTTTTAAATGCGGGAAATCCCCACGGAAAACCCCGGAGCCGTAGCGGGAGGTTATTTGACTAAACCACACGCAGTCTGTGGGTCGTTGTGCTAGGCCGAAGTCGAGGTTGTTAGACGACATATCCCTTGCACCCCGGCTGACCTAGTTTTGTGATTACACTGCAAGAAATAAATCGATGTGATAATATTAATAGATTACTTGTGCAATATTCTTTCTTAACCGCAATGATATCTGATCAAAATTAGAATGTCTAATTATAGTTCTGATGGTCAATCATTCTATTGTTTTCTATCTATTACTATTATTGTATTTGTTTTTATACCACTGAGGTGGCAAACAAGCACACGGCTCACCTGATGGAAAGTGGTTACCGTGGCCTATGGACGTGTGCAACACCAGGGGAGTCACACTCGTGCTGCCGACCCTGTGTACGAAGAGTTTCTGTGCCGTCAGTGTAGAAGACAAAGCAGACATGGCCCTTCGTCTTCCTGAGCTCTGGCTACCCTATTCACCACCGGGAACACAACACGAGGTTATTATGGCCGCGATGTTCTGTAGGGCGGAGGTACTTCCCCAGTCGGACTGCTCAATATACCGTCGTGTCCTGCCTCGGTGAAGCTTTTAGTATATTTATGAGATAGCAATATTTGTTAGAGTCAATTTAGATATTTTGTTTGTACGCTATATAAGTAAGCGCAACAATTATAAAGTTGGCTATACTCAACATAAAAGTGCGTTTATGGATAACAGCGTTATCTGTATGGCGCCCCAATTTAAGCATGAGATAAAATTATTTCTGTTGGACAAAGCCTATTACAGTGTGACTGAATTTATAGAAGACAGAGACAATAACCCATGATTGATTGTGTTATAATATATTTTCCTATGACCTGAATAATAATTATAACCAATTTTGACGTGTAATTTGTTCAATATATATAAAGTAATTATGACATTTTTTATGAAATAAAAAATTAGTATATTATAAATAAACTAAAATGAAATTGTATACCTAGAGGGGGAGAATGGAGATATCTGTAACCCATTTTTACAATAAATTGATTTGAACTTTAGGTTTTACGCAGTAACATTTTTGGGATTGCTTACTAAAGTACAATTATTTTCTATTTTTCTTCTATTCAAACAATTTTATAACAGTTGTCTTAACCAGTATGGGTCATTTTTATATTCGATAAGATAATTTTTCGCAAAGAGGTCAATTGAAAATGATACGTACGTCCAAATACGGTCAAGGCGTCAAACTGTGCTAGGCTCGTTAAGGCTGTCAAGTTAGAGCCAACCATTTTGGATTTCTTAGCATCTGTAATGGTAGTCTTTATCATTTGGACATCCGATATCCGATATCCGATATCCGATATCCGACATCCGATATCCGACATCCCATAACGGAGGAAGTCAAATGTATGAGAAATGTATCTCTCTTTCACATTGTCCGGCCCGATATCGGTTATCGGAGCCAACACCACTGTTTTGGCCCGATATCGGAACACAAAGAAACTAAAACAGGCGACTGCAAGCAATTTTGGACCTTAATGACATTTTCTGAGTTACAAGTCTTTTCGCTTTAATTGATGACGCTGATCACGAATATAAGAAAAAAAACTCGATACCATGTCATGTCAATAAGATCGAAAATTGACTGCACTTTTTTCTTTCTTTTTTTACTCCTAGCATCCGTAACTAGTCTGTGCTATCGAGCAAATGGCCGTATCGGGCCGATTTTATCGGATAAATGTGAAAACCTATCTATCGGCGTCCGACACCGATATCGGATATCGGATGAGTGTGATAACGCTCTAACTTCTTGTCAACAAGCAAGGTGCAGTGAATTGATAGTTAAAAAGAGACCTTTTTTTTACAACCAGTGTAATTGGCCACCCCATCTCCTCCCGTGGGTGACATAGAAGGCAGTTGCCTACTGCTGTGATTCTTCATCCGACAGTAAAAATACAGCTTATGATTAAGTGCCTGCTTAACTGAAAATCAAATTGACGAAATGTAGGTGTTAATAAACCTCTGACTAACCCTTCGGGGACTTACAGGCGTGAGTGTATGTATGTATGTAATTTAATTCATATTACTGATAAATCGTAATTCATTTCCTTGTTGATCAATCAGTGAGGTAAGGTGATCGTGTCTGGATTTTTCTTACATGATGACCATGTAGATTCACTTCCCTACATACGTCTAATGAACCTTCGAAGTAATAATACATATAGTGCAGTTTTCATTTGTGTGATTCGTTATCTCTTTTACCTATAGATTGTTTGCATAAGGAAGGAATTAAACCCTTCTTTCATTCACTTCTTATTGTTTTCGATGCAAGTTTTATTGGAATAGTCCCTTGAACAGTATATCAACTCGGTGTTTTGTCATTAAAGTTGATTCTTGAGTACGGGCGAAACACTAGTTGGAGTACCAAATTGCACTTTCTTTTTGAGTTTCCTTCTTTGTATTAGTTTTAGGTGATTATTGTGCTTGCCTCATTTGAAGAATACGGTCCTTTTTTTTGGTCATTTGCCCCGTTAGTATCTTTTCTTCGCTATCCCTTCCTCCTGTAGTAGACATTTCTAGTGTTGCAAAAGTTACAGTAATTATATTTAAGCCATGTACATTTTAATCAGAGAAAGTCAACATCAGGGATAGGATTGAGCTTATCCGGGAAAGTTGAATTTATTTTCCACTAACGTTGTGGCGATGCTATAGGACTATGGCATAATAGACAAAACACCAAGAGAAATATTGGTTTTATTTAACTGAAAGAAATCCCCTAGACAAATAGACAAACAATTAAGAATTAAACGTAAACACTATGACAGAGTTGACATGTTTGGTTTACAACACTATGGGGTTATTTTTTACGTGCGTGAAATCCCCACGGATACCCCCCCCCCCCCCCCTTAGGAGCCGAAGGGGGAGGTTATGTCGGACTCGAACAGATTAAACCGCACGCCATCTGTGGGTCGATGTGCTAGGCCGAAGGTGAGGTTGTCTCGTGGCATATCCCTCGCACCCCGGCTGACCCAGGGCCATCCCTCTCGGTCTGGCCCTCCTCGGGAGGGGGGACCGCGCGGTCCCCGGCTCGACCCCGGTATGGGGGGGGGCGCGCATTTTTCTACAATGCCCGCCGTGGCCTGCTTCTGCTAGGGTGACGAGCGGCTCCACCCGTCACCCTCAGGCCCGCGCTCATGGGGGGCGTAGGTTGGTTTGCGATCTCCGACGCCCGAGCCGCCTTCGAACGCGGCCAGCGATGTCCGCGAGAACACTATGGAGGTCGTATACGACCACAGAGGTCGCATTTCACCTCAAGGACAGGTAATGTAAAATAGAACATGTGCCCTTAGCACGAAAAATATCGCACAAAGCACGTCAACGTATCGAGACAACGGAACATTGCGATTGGCCGCCTGCCTCCTGTGAACCTGTGTGTGTGTGAAGCCGGCCAATGGCAATTCTCCGTTCTCTCGATACGTTAAACTTACGAATTCGAATATTTTTCGCACTCAGGGCACTGTTGTGTTGCATAGTTATGACACAGTCTAACGACTTTCATAAGACTCGTCACACTGCGGTTATGATAAGCACTTACCTTCAGACAGCCCGCATACCTACCTATTGTAGAATAATCACATGTTGATACTGTCACAAGGTTACTTGAATCCTATTTTCTATTTTCAGACCTCTATTTTACATATACATGTAGAGATAGGACCAAGGAAAAAACTAGACTGCGCTGATAACGTTCAATTTGGTTTTAATTAACTTTAAATGCCTTATTTTACCTAAACATCTTCAATACAACTTTCACGCGTCTTGCCATCTTTTCATCTCCCCGTTCGTCCTTTGTCTGTTACGCACACTGCTATCCTCTCTTTCACTCATTCGCTGCGTCCGGATACGCATTCAAAACTATCTATCCCACATACATATACTGATGCCTGTAAATCCCCGAAGGTGTAGAGGTGTATTGACACCCACATTTCGCCAACTATGATTTTCGGTCCCACGTAATAAGGGGTGAGCCTATTGCCGTCATGCCGGCACTTTGTTATGAGTATGTGTTCTATCGGTTGGAGAATAGCTCTATCCCTTAGGTGCCTTATACAACAACCACAGGATGAGATTGGGTGGCCCTATTCTATCCACCAAGAACTGACCGGGCTAAATTAAAAACCCTTATTTTGTCTAGTTGACTTTCTTGTTTGAATATTTGTAAAGTGTACTTATTTCAATTGCAGGACTTTCGGTGCTCTAGCTCATCTTCTAAAGGCGTCGCTCGGGTCTGGCGTGCTGGCAATGCCCCATGCCTTCAAGAATGCTGGCCTCGTGGTAGGCAGCATCGGCACAGTATTCATCGCGTTTATCTGCTGCCACGTCATCCATGTATTGGTAAGCTTTTTATTGTACCATTAGCTGATGCGAAAATAAACATAAATATTAATGTGTTTAATACGAGGGGTTCGTGCCCTAAGGTAATCGCGTAGTTCAGGATACTGCAAGGTTAAATAATACTAGCCAGGCTGACCCAAAATTTTGGTCCAAACTATTTGTAACGAATAAGAAATAAATAAAAATAAACGGTTTTTCATTACGTATCACACACATTAACTCATAAAAGAAAATGATTCGAAAAACAGTAAACAAAAAAAATTAACACAACAGCAGCATCGATGAATCCCATAGATGTTTGTATGTTCGGGAACCACGAAGTCCCCCCTCCCGAGGAGGACCAGACCGAGAGGGATGGCCCTGGGTCGGCCGGGGTGCGAGGGATAGGTCGCATGACAACCTCACCTTCGGCCTAGCACTAAGACCCATAGACGGCGTGCGGTTTAGTCGGTTCGAGTCCGACATAACCTCCCCCTCTGGCTCCGGAGGGGGTGGGGGGGATTACACGGCACGTAAAAAAAAAAGGTGGTCGTATGTTCGCCGGAACCAACGGCTTCACGTGCTTTAGGAGATTAATGCCCGTTTGCACTGAACTTTAGAGTATCTTAACCTGATGCCTAAGGTATATAAGACACTCTTAACAAGAAAATGCATTGCACCAACCCTAAGATACTCCTAAACACGCTAAGTCAATCTTAATTCTTATGACACCGAATAAGTAAGTCATAACGTTTTAGGAATCTCCTAACCCTATTTTTTTGACAGTTGTCAATCAATGTCCGGTATTATATGTACTGTTTGGCACATGATATTAAACTAAATAAATAAATAATCTAAATTTAAATACAACGTGACTTACGCGACTTGACTGACGAGACGAGATCTTTATTTTTTATTATTATTTATTGGGGCTTGGCACAAAGCCATCGGCCTAAACCTTAAATATCTTCAATACAATATTTTTTCATGACGATGACGATGAGTGATGATTTCTGCTTCAGTAAAGTTGTGGGGACTTTACTGAAGGTTCCCCAGGAGATTTGGAACGAACACGAAATGTCACAATTCACTGTAATATCCCACTTTCCTACACTTGTGTGAATTGTCCAAGACGTTATGTCTAATAATCCACCATTTTTACACATAAAAACTCGAATTCACACCAATTTCGAAAAATAAAATAATACTGCGATGTGCGCTTTCCCGCGTTCGCGCCAAAACTCCGACGAGATCGTTAAAGAAATCATAGACAATCGCTCAATTATCATAGACAATTGGCTAATTCATTCGTTCATTTACACCTTCATTCGCTTTACTAGGCTTATCTTAAGTTAGGAATGCCCTTTCGTAAATATGTTGGTGCAATTGAAAATAAAGTTAAGATTATCTTAAACTTAGGAGTCACTTTACAAGGATTAGCCTAAGTTGAGTTTAGTGCAAACGGGCATAAGAATGTTTACCTATCCTAACATCAGTCTTAGGATGTCCCTACTAACATCTTATAAGTCACGAATATAAATTGAAACCATTTAACGCATGTTTATACAAAACTGGCATTGGCAATGAAGCTTCATTTTATGAAAATCAAAAAGTGGTCATTTCACAATTATTAGTGAAATAGCACACATGATGATCAGTAAATGAACATACAATATGACCTTTTTAGACTTGCTGGCCTTACTGTAGATCATCGATTTTGCTAGTGTGTTGTGGTGGTTGGATGACAGCCGACCCCACCAGAGTTGGAAGAAGGTTCAAAGGGACGATGATGTCCAGTAATGTGCAATCCGCGTCAAAAATATTAATATAAAGCAGCAGTTATTTTGAGTTCACTATTGTATTTTTAAATCTTATTCAGTTTACAGACCAAAATCAGGTTATTTATCCATACACGTGTGTTACTGATATTATTATTATACCCGTTATTTAAAATGGAACCTAACATTGAATATATACAAAGTAAAATAATTTTACAAGGATTATTCAGCTATAAAACAGGAAGATGTGGTTTCTTGTCTCTGTAAATGCCTTAAAAGGAGTATAGTATCCTAAATAAATATTGCTTTAGTACCGACTACAGTAGTTGTTTTTTAGAGTACAAGTATTCTCTTGTACTTTTCCAGCTAATCAAAGTAAAATATTTGTTTACCTCATTAAATGTATACAAAAGTTCCAAGTAATATTCCTAATGAACCTAGAGAGGTCTCTTTTCAAACATTTCCATGACTAATTTGAACATAAATTAAATTTGAATGTATGAAACGAATATAAATCATGTACCTACCAACAATTGCGAATATTCTTTTAGACGTATGTTTGTATAAATTTGGTTTATTGTGTTACTTTGTCCTTTTACTGACGCAAATTTACTCTTTACGAGGTGATTTGTTAACTATTGTGTGGTCTAACCGAGGATATATTACATGGTTGAGCTAGTGTAATAGTAACGAATTGCCACTTGGGGCAGCCCACAGATATCCGACGGCAACCCCTAGTCTAGTGGAAATTCGTTCGCCAACGTATGTAGAATAGAAGATGACTGTATGGGATTACACGTACTTTAACACTTATGGCAGTTGTCAACGTATGCCAATCTCATACAATGATCAATCAATTCTATTCTATTCTATAATCAAATTGCCACCTGTCTAAAAGCTGATCACTCTTGATGGGTCGAATGAGTTGCACAGAGAGAAGCACACGGTCCACCTGATGGAAAGTGGTTACCGTGGCCTATTGACGTGTGCAACACCAGGGGAGTCGCAATTGTGCTGCCGACCCTATAAACACAGAAAGTTTCTGTGCCATCAGTATAGAAGACAAAGCAGGAATAGCTTTTGATCTTCCCACTTACAGCACAAAAACTCTTCAGGGAGCTCTAGCTACCCTACTTACCGCCGGGAACACAACACGAGGTTTTTATGGCCGCGATATTCTGTGGGCGGAGGCTTCCCTAGTCGGACTGCTCAATTGGACGGGAATACCGTCGTAGCCTACCTCCTACAAAAATAATCATACGCACATTCACGGCATTCGTTACAGGTAGTTTCCTAAAAATATCAACATTCTATTGAACTTGGATATCACCTGTAGTGGGTTGTGGTCGTCATATGGTGGTCGCAGATCTGCAGTCCAGCTGCTTCGTAATTAGACTGAACATCGGTGCCAACTGAATTTAGAAAATTACAGTTAACATTTAACCCCACGTCTCTAACAGTATACCCGATTGTAGTTTAATTGTAATTGTTTATTATGGTATAGCCATTGCGGACCCCAGACTCCAAGTTTATAGCTTCGGACGCTAGAATGAAGAAGAGGAAGTCATTGTAATTGAAAGAAAATATGGCAGTCACGTATATACAGGACGAGATTTCTAGAAGGAAACTGAATTGTTTAAATAATCACTACATAGTATAAAACAAAGTCGCTTTCTCTGCCCCATATCCCTTTGTATGCTTAAATCTTTAAAACTACGCAATGGATTTTGATGCGGTTTTTTTTAATAGATAGAATGATTCAAGAGGAAGGTTTATATGTATAATACATGTTTAATATAGTAGAGGGTGCAGTAGGAACGGGATATGACGCCACGCGGGCGGAAAAATATTGGCGGTACGAAGTTCGCCGGGTCAGCTAGTAATGTAATAAATAAGAAATCACGTCCGCTGCCATGACATCGAAATCCTCAGTCAGCAATAAACCAAGGACTGACGATACCCCACTCCATAATTACTTGTAAATATTAGTATATAAGCAGTAGCAATAACAATTAACATCAATCAACAAAGAGGTAGTAGTAATCCAGTAGTAATCCAACTGTGGTATCATTCATTAAGCTCGCAATAGGAAAATTACCTACTGCCTCGATAAACCTAGTCTATCTATTCTTATAGAACCTTGTATCTACCACAGATGCACTTTTTATGTCATTTTACATGTTTATTTCATATTTTTTAATGAGCTTTGTAAAGATGTAATATGTACTCATGGAGGTTACATAATGATGAGTGTAAATGTGTGTGTGTGTGTGTTTAAAAATTATAATTTATATACAAACAATATACATTAAAAGGTGAGATCACGCAAGCTTTTATAATACTAATCGTCGCTTTGAATGTCATATTACGTATTAAAGCGAAGGGCCGAAGTATGTACGTAATTAATCTTTGTGAATTATAACAAGCTACACAACAGAATGACATTCGAATATGATTCATGGTTAATCCGTTTAAATTAACGTGATAATTGAAGATAAATAATTCATGTAGTTTTAAAAATTGGTACGTTAGTCTTTAAGGTTTCCAATTGAACATACTAAATGTCCTCAAATTTGGGACACGAGCCGGTGGTGGCGGAGGGGGGGGGGGGGGGGGAAGAGGCCCTTTTTTCAGGTTTTTGCTTGTATGTTGAAAACCATTAATAATATTTCTTTAGTTACTTCTACATTATTTATCTACATTAAATTTCCTACAAATTATGCCCAGACATGATTGCTGTAGGCTCAATTGTTTAATATATACAAAGGTCAATTGTATTAAAGCTTATAATTTGTGATAAAATTAACTCGGCTTGACCACATAGAGATTGATGTACTTTAACGTGTGTGATAGTTATTCAGTAAAGTGTATCTCAAAAAATCTGAGGTTGTGGGTGTGCTCTACGATTATACACGAGATTGTTAGGTGCTTTACGATTTAATAATTAGGCATTGATTATCAAAAAATAACTTAAGCAAAATCCATGCCATTAAAATACGTTTACAGTGTAGGTATACACTGACTGAGCTATCAGTCACCCTAATAGATAGACTTTTGTAATGAACAAGTAGATACTACTTAGTAAGAACAAGTAACTAGTAGTAGTGACATTAATTAACGCATATCTATGCATCAATACAAATAAAGAAAATGGAGTCTATATTTGTAAAATGAAAATGTACAATTTGATTGATAACAGAAACATGAGCTACAAGAATCAACACGAGATTTGTTTTTATGAGTACCTGATATTTTGGAACTGTTACAAAGGTCATGATCATGAACGTACTGTACCTCCGTGACCAGTACATCCGAGATCATGGCGCTTGTAACAATGGGCGTAATCAGATCTTAACAAATAAAGTAAGTACCTAACTAAAGTAACTACTTTAACTTAACTATTAGTTGTTATATCTGAATGAAATTTTAAATAATTTGGTATGCTTGCTATTTAAATCATTTAAGATAGGATTTTTGTTTTTTTGTTCTTTATAAGTATATACATTATTGGAATAATTTTAAAGAGCAGCACAATATTGACCAGCATGCTTAAAGGCGCACCAGACAAACACCCAGGGGTTTAGGGTGTGTACATATTGTAAAAATATAAAAATAAATAAAAACACGGGTTGCACTCTGGGAGTGCGGGCAGAAGTGAAAACTTTTTCTTTCTTCGTTATATACAGAGAAAAAGATAAAAAGAACATACCATACCATACCACACCTATAATATAGCGCCAATCATAGAACCTATCACTAATTTTCTGCTGATTTTCTGTCAGAAGAAATTGATAAATTACAAACAGAAATAAATTACAAACAGAAAAGTAATCACAAAAAGTAATGAATTTCAAAAAGAAAAATAATCACAAAAAAGTTAGAAGCCCAGGTTCAAACCCGGTACTATCTGAAACACAGTACTTACAGTCGAAGCGCTCACCGCTACACTAAGAAGCTTCTTATCGTATCTTGCAAAATAAACAGTCGGTTAATGTTGTATGACGTCAGTCGTCGGTTACGGTTCAAAGGTCAAGTGATGCTGACGCGCGAGTTTAACATTTTTTACCCATCCAACGCCGCTAAAGAAGTTTTCACTTCAATAATATGGATAATGGATACGCGTGAACGCTAAAATACGCAGACGATATCACTGCGAGAGATAGAAAAATTTAAATTAAACTCTGTACCAAACTGCATACAGTACGCCAAAGCCTCACAACTTTGGGATAGGCATATCCAGCAGTGGATTTGTATAATGGATACGTAAATGACTATGTCATTCTAAAATCATAAACTATCATCATAAGTTTCCTCTATTTGACTTTCGTATCTTATCACTTTCTTGGAGAGACTCCTTAATCCCCATCAACGAGGGTACGTGCATGGACAAGCACATGCAAACCAATCATTACCAACTATTGTTGCCAAATATAAATATAATGTTTTTTATGATCACATCCTATGAAAGCATGACGTAACATCTAACCCACTTCTAAACTTCCATTATTCATGGCGATTATGACGCCGTTTCGGGTAATTGGCAGTTACTTTCTAATGCCTACCATGAGACATTGCTATGGTTAATTTAAAAGTAATCATCAGTTATACCCGCTTGTGTAAGAGTGTTTGTGTAAAGACCGTGACCGGTATTGTGTGAATGGAAATTATTATTCAATGGGGAAATTGCATTACAGATTGGATGATGTCAGCAAAATAATAGATAGGCTGCCAAAAAATTGGAAGGCAGAAAACAGACCTCTGTTTTCATACGAACTTACGAAACTGACTTTTCGGAGAGAATCGGTGAAGTGAGAAATCGGGAATAAGCCCATTTAACTACGTAGATATTTACTGAAAATGTAATTTTTTGTTCTTTATAGGTAAAAACATCCCAGCAGTTATGTGTGGAGTTAAAAAGGCCGGCAATAGGGTTTGCCGATACCTGTGATCTGGTGTTCCAGCATGGACCAAAACCAGTTAGAAAATTTGCTCCATTTATCAGGTATAATATATTTTATTTACTGAATTTAACTAATGAACAGCGATGATAAAAAAAGTTTAAGAAGAAGTAGCACTACTTCTTGCCAATTTTCCTTTGAATTTTTCTAATGTGTGCAAAATCGTCTCGTTGGAGCTGATGGTGGTGGATTTGATGGACTAAAATAGATCTGTCCCCTACTTCGGCCTTATTATCCACTTATCCGTGGGGAATTCGCGCATAATAAAAATAATAAAAAGTGTCGATAATGCAACATAACACTTTTTTTTTTAATTATCTCCAATATACAAACAACACCGCTATACTGTTATATAGATATCCAGTTTAAATATTTCACTCACAAATATTTGCAATAACATTCTGTCCTCCGTGCCTTTGACACTAAACTCTCTACCAATAAACGTTTTTCAAAGCACTGTTATTTTTATACCCTGGACACTTGTTGACAAAATCCTACTAAGTAAGTAAAGTTTGTAAGTATGAATGGATGGATGTTAGTTACTCTTTCACTTAACAACTACTGAATGGATTTTAATAAAACTTTACAATAAAATAGCTAATACAGCAGAATAATATATAGGCTTCTATTTATAACGATAACCGATATTATAGCGATAACCGACATCCACGCGGGCGGAGCCGCGAGCAAAAGCTAGTAGTTTATAAAATAAACGACGGATAAACTACACTACCGACACGGTATGATGGCCGTTAATATTAAAGCTGGCAGAGCTTGCTTGCTCTCTCTTTTTTACACGGCCGTTAAGTACACCCTTTTCAACTCAACTACAGATGACTAGACCGTTTTACTCGGTCAATATTGTAACTTAGTTAATATGTCAAAACGGCCATCATAGCGTGCCTCAAGTATGACACGGTGATTTGCCTCTTTTGCAGAGAACTGGCAGATTGGGCCCTAGCGCTCACACACGCGGGGGCCTGCTGTGTATATGTCGTCGTTGTAGCCGAATCTTTTAGACAAGTAAGTACCTTTAAATGAAATTTTAAAGCATTTAGTATCTATACTAAGTACTCGGATTGATAAAGATAGGAAAAATGGAATCGGTTCAGGCTATAGTTATTACTAGTGGCGGCAGATGGCTCCCTTTCTTATCTTAATCGAAGTAAATAAGTTGTTTCATCAAAGTCCCCACGGACAACCGCTCCTCCCCTCCCCTCCCCCCCTCCGCTGACGGGGCGGTTATGTAAGACTCGAAATAATTAAAATGCGCAGAATAGGATTTCAAATGCCAGAGTTTAAAGTGGGCCATTACCCCCGCAACCCCGCGACAACTAAGTACTAATAGATTACTCACATGACATTTTAAAATTTCTGTCGGTAAAAAAGTTACTTATGTGAGCTCCATCATTGTTGCGTTAGTTCCGATCGTAACTAAAACCTTCGACTCGGAGTCCAGGGCTTTCGGCTTCGGCTTTCGGCTCAGAGTTCGGCTATATTGGGACTGACTGCCGTCTGAACTCCCAGCCTGAGTTGTGGTTAGTAGTCAACCACTGATAGATTTGTTGAGGTCGCCCATGTAGGCATCAGTCTTGACCTAACGACTAGTGACAGCTGGTGCCTACTTTTATTTATTTATCACTAGCTCTTGCCTGCGACTTCGCCCGCGTGGATGTCGGTTATCGCTTAGTGTTGAGCCGACGCTACTAAGCATAATAAGAAGAGGCTCTACTCAACTTTGTTCTAGACTATTAACTCGCCTCTGTTCTCGACTTTCTACTCGCCTCTATATTCGACTCTTAACTCGACCTTCTATTCGCCTCTATACTTGAATTTATACTCGACTCTCTTCTGACTTCTCTGCTCTGTACTCTCCTCTATACTCGCCTTTCAATTTGTCGCTCTACTCACCCATCCACTCGATTCTCTGTTCGCCTCTTTACTTGACTCTCCCCACTCGCCTATCTACTCGCCTCTCCACTCGCTTCACTATTTGCCTCTCTACTCGATTCTCTACTGCACTCTATTCGATTCTATACTCGCCTCTCCACTGGCTTCTGTAGTCGCATATCTGCTCGCCCCTTTAGTCGACTCTACTCGACTTTTTATAACTTTCATCAAACATCATATCATCATCATAACTCTTCTATCCCTTTTTTCGTTAAAGGTAGCGTAGGAAACGAACATAGGCTACCTTAGGCGAAATTAGTGTAGAGATGGATTAGAGCTAGGGCTCTAATCCATCTCTACACTAATTTCATCAGTATATCTTCAAAATTGACAAACTTACATCGCCTAGCCCTACTCCCCCCCTCTTCCCCCTTTTACGTGATAAAATGTAGCCAATGTCTTCATTTGTGAAGATATCCTGATTAAATTTGGTACAGAGATGAATTAGAGCTTGGAAATGGTGCCAAGCTCTAATCTATCTCTATATCAAATTTAATCAGGATATCTTCAAAAATTACAAACTTTCATACTAACTATCTAGCCCTAAACCCCTGTAAAGGTAGCCTATGTCCGTTCCCAAGCTATAACACCTCTGTACCAAATTTCATCAAGATCGATTCAGTGGTTTAGGCGTGAAAGTGTAACATACAGATAGACACATAGAGTTACTTTCGCATTTATAATATTAGTATGGATTTACGTACACGGAGGCGCTTAGATGATATTCCAAATAAGCAGTCATCCATCTAAATGGTAACCAATGGTACCAAACAGTGAGCGGATTTGGCCATTTCCAAACTTTTTTTTATACCACTGAGTTGGCAGACAAGCACACGGCCCACTTGATGGAAAATGGTTACCGTGACCTATGGACATGTGCAACACCAGGAGAGTCACGCTCGTGCTACCGATTCTGTAAATACTGAGAGTTTCTGTACCGTCAGCGTAGAAGACAAAGCAGGAATTGCCTTTGGTCTTCCTACTGATAGCACAAAAACTCTCCAGTGAGCTCTGGCTACCCTACTCACCGTCGGGAGCACAACACGAGGTTATTATGATCGCGGTACGGCGGAGTTACTTCCCCAGTCGGACTGCTCAATTGGATATAAATACTTACCTCCGTGTCTTACCTCCTACTGCAGCTGGTTTAAAAATGGCCCGTTATCATTAAATATTCTAATGTTAAAAAAGTATATCTGTTTTCCAGGTATCATTAGTATACGGTGGTCCTGCCTGGTCTGTCGAAGTCTACTGCGGCTTAACCCTCGTGATACTAATACCTCTCACACAAATCTCGAAGTTAAAGTACCTCGTGCCATTCTCAGCGTTGGCCAACGTTGTATGGTTGATCTCGATATGCATCTCGCTTTACTACTGCTTGAAAGATAAACCTGACATATCTGAAAGGAGCCTCGCGACTTCCATTTCTGGACTTCCTACGTTCATAAGGTAAGGAAATAAAATACTTTAAAAAATTGATATATTCGCGTGAACTTTCTATAGTTCTCTTAAACTTTTGCGTTCCATGATGTAAAAAAAGTCTTTAAAAAAAAAAGTATATTATCTTATTATACGTCGACATTTGGTCCCGAACTATGCAGAGCTTATCTTATGGGTTATAGAACACGGGTACACATAGTTCGATATTCATTATATTCATTATATTCTTATATTCATTCATACAAATATTTGCAATCTGCTAAAATCACTACAGGCAGTGTTCATAACTTAACGCAGCGGACGGCCTTAGCGTTTCAACTCGTCCACTACCAATGTTTACTTAGCAAGTTTATATCTAAGTTTGATCAACGAATTTCGTCCTAAATAAACAGAAAACTATCGTTCCTGCACGTTTGCTTTTAGTATACAAGGGTGTTAACTCCAAAGAAATCGCTTCACACAAGACAGGTGTTTAGACTAAGCTTACAAGTCTAGACTGGACACGTTCATTGTACGCGAACTCAATAACAAAATACCAGTGTTACCGTTTTCGGAACAATAATTCATAAAGGTTCAATAATAAAGTCAATGCTGTACGGTAGCGTAGCGGTTTCAACGGTGAAATTTATTACACGCAATATAGTTGCAGGAAAATAAACTAACTGTACCTATTGTGTACAGTAAACGTAGTTTTTATTTATTCTGTGACGGTAATAGCAAAATACGTTACCTTCCTACTGCTATAGCAGTGATTTTAGTTGTAGCATAATGAGATATATGTGCCTATTAGATATAACTAATCTGAAAGATGTCGAACGGAAGGCGACTAACAGAAAAATACACAGATCAGATAACTCGAAATGGTACTCTAAAGAAAACCCTGTACCGTCTGGACAGCATGGAAACCGTAAGCCAAAGCTTTCCAATATTGGGAGAGGCTTCAGTGCAGCAGTAAACTGTGATAGGCTAGTTGATAATGAGGCAAGCAAATATATAGATAACGGGGAGTGCTCTGGGGAATTGTTCGGATTAATCCCGATAATCTTTCCGCCATCGCCCTACGCGACAACATTTTTATCCTCACCACTTGGATGGTTGGCAGTCCTCAACTGTGCGTTTCTCTAGAAACTTCCTACCTCGCACAGCTAAACTGTGGAATGAACTGTCGCCAGCTGTATTTCCGGACCAATACGACCTTCAAACCTTCAAGAAAAGGGCGTACTCCCAGCTTAAAGGCCGGCAACGCACCTAGAACCCTTCTGGTGTTTCAGGTGTCCATGCGCGGCGGTGATTGCTTACCATCAGGCAATCCGTCTACTCGTTTGCCTCCTATGTCATAAACAAAATAGATAGTGAATTAAGTTATCCTATAAGGGGATTGAGGGTTCCGTGGTCAACACGAAACTCCTATAGTTTCGGTGGCCCTCTGTTTTTCGTTACTATTCTTTCTTTAATGAAAGTAAAACATTATTCTTAAGTAAGCAAGGTACTAGTATTCCGTCAACCCCTCCAGCTAAGGTCAAGGTAAATTGCTCGTATTAGGAGTTCGTTCCTGACAGCCAATGGCCAAGATTCAAACGCTAGACCTGTCGATCGTACAGCCGACTCCATAACCATTAAGCTACCATTTTTCTTTGCCTTCTTCCAGTAAATAATTTAATGTTTCCATTTCAGTACATGTCTGTTTGCCATGGAAGGTATCGGCGTGGTGATGCCCATAGAGAATGAGATGTCAAAACCTCACCGGTTCCTCGGACCTACAGGAGTATTGAACAGTGCCATGCTCATTGTAGCCATCATGTATGGTTTCGTGGGTTTCTTCGGCTACCTGAAGTTTGGAGAAGAAGTGAGAGGCAGTCTGACACTGAATTTACCTCAAGATGAAATGTAAGAGTAAAATGATAGTAAATAGCACATTAATTTTTTAAATATCATTTTTTATACCACTTAGGTGGCAAGTAAGCACACGGCTCACGTGATGGAAAGTGTTTACCAAGGGCGTTACATTTGTGCTGCCAATCCTGTAGAAAGCTTCTAATGCCCTTCTTGAAAGCTCCATATTGTAATCACTTGGGAAAATCATTGTATTTTTAGCATTGTATCCGGTTACATCTGTAGGTTTCATCTTTAAGCCTGGGCCTGCCTCTTCTCTCCTTTTTATGTGGCTTATGTTATTTTTTGGAGTGGCTGTTCTCTAACATTCTAACATCAGCAGATGTATCGGTTTGCACGAAAGGTTGGTTTGACTCCCAGGGTATTGATTGGGGTCCCATACAGTATCTTTACCTTGGTGTATACTATTTTATTATATTGTCTTGTTTAATTATTAATTACTTCTCTTGCAGCCTGGCACAAACAGCTAAGCTAATGGTAGCATGTGTTATGTTGCTGTCATTTGCTCTGATATACTATGTGCCGGTGGATGTGGTGTGGAGGAAAATACAACCCCGCATACCACCAAGTAGACATGGTTGGGGCATGGCTGGACTAAGACTGATTGGAACAATATTGTTGGGTAAGTTGACATAACTTTTTAGGGCTCAAACTACCGATAACGAATGCCACAAACATTCTTACGCCAGCCGGGACTTTGACTTTTACAAAAACAGTCACGAAGTACAGTGTCATTTATTATTTGACTTTGTGAAACTATACCCCAATTTTGGTTTTCTTTCACAATTTTTAACGTGATGCGAGTTAAAAAAAATTCGAACAATGGCGACCATGTTGCATGTAAACAATTTATATAGGAACGAGAAACCACAAAAATAATAAATGAGAACATTCAGAACAACGGTCTTTTGACGGGTTAAGTCAAAAGTTCGTTGTTTTTTATTGTAAATTCTTCTTCCCATCGAGAAATAGGAAATCTGCGTCGATTAAGTAAAAAAATCAAAGTCTTCCTGCCAATATGATTGCTTAAATCATTAGCCAGTATTTTGAAAAATCGATGAGCCGATTGTTCCATAGTCGAATAATATTGTCCATATTATGTTTTAAAAAACTTATTGATTTTAATGAAAGTATAAAAGCAAGATATCATTATTTAAATATCATTGAAATATATTTTTTTTGTTACAGTGGGCATAGCCAGTGCCATTCCAAGACTAGAACTTTTCCTGGAGCTAGTGGGAGCCATCTGCCTCTCAGTTCTAGGATTGTGCTTACCAGCGGTCGTGGAGACAGTGTGGAGATGGAACAAGGACATAACCCTCTGTTCCTTCACAGTGTTGAAGAACTTCCTCATATCAATATTTTCTTTAGTAGCCATGGTATCAGGAGTGACATATGCCATAATTGGAATTTTAGAAAACGTATAATCATTGTGATATAGTTAAGTATCCGTTGTAAATAATTGTTTAAAGTATAATATATACTTAGTTAAGTTAGAAAAGACAGAAATGTTTTTACTAAAATTAATTTAATATATAAAAGATATAAAAAGCCAAGACAATTGTACAATATTGTAAGATGTAACTTATACAGAAGAGACATAACACTTCATTATCAATACATAGTATAAAATAAAGTCACTTTCCTCGTCTGTCTGTCACTATGTATGCTTACATCTTTAAAACTACGCTACGAATTTTGATGCGGTTTCCCTTAATAGATAGAGTAATTCAAGAGGAAGGTTTATATGGATAATACATTCTTAATATAGTAGAGGGTGATGCGGGAACGGGATCGGAGCGGGCGGAACAAAATTGGCTGTACGAAGTTCGCCGGATCTGCTAGTAAGACATAATCGAAGCAAAATCCTACGTATTGACACAGTTGCAGTTATTTTTCGTACCCAAAGGGTAAAAACGAAACCCTATTACTAAGAAATCGCTGTCCGTCCCTCCGTCCGTCCATCACCAGGCTGTATCTCAAGAACCGTAATAGCTAGACAGTTGAAATTTTCACAGATTGTGTATTTCTATTGCCGCTATAACAACTAATACTAAAAACAAAATAATAATGATGGGCTCCCATTCAAAAAATGTGATATTTTAACCTTTTTTCATGCCCATTTTCAGTCGCCGTGCTAGATCTCAAGAACCGTAATAGCAAGGCAGTTGAAATTTGCACAGATTATATATTTTTACTGTGGCTACAACAAAAAATACTAAAAATAAAATAAAAATAATATTTAAGGGGGGCTTCCATAAAACAAAAGTATTTTTACCGTTTTTCGCTCGATATTAATAATGGCTACGCGCAGACGCTAGAAATAATTACAAATTATTAAGGTTTTATATTTACTTTTAGCCTTTTTTCTGGTACGAAACCCTTCGTGCGCGAGTCCGACCCGCACTTGGCCGGTTTTTAATATTGCAGAGCAAAATCGCGTTGACGTATACCATTTTGCTTTGATAATGCTTTACGGTTTATGCCTCTTGTGTGTGTATAATTTATGACTAAGAAAACTTGAACCATTTTAATAAGTTAATAAACGCAACAAATTTCGACTATCCTTAAGGCAGCTCGCAATTGTGGATCGGCTTTTAGGACACCGGGAACTACCGCCGACATTGTGATGGTCAAGAAATATAAAAGTATATCTTTAACTCACTATACAAAATAAAATTAAATCATAAAATTACTTAATCAAATAACCCGCTCCTAGTCGTTCCCGGCGCAAAAGTACCCATCCATACCCCTTATAAATTATTATAGCAGAATGATTTAAGAAATTAATCCTTAGTATTTACTTTGTTA
The DNA here is from genome assembly GCA_949126895.1 of Eilema caniola. Taxonomy (NCBI): domain Eukaryota; kingdom Metazoa; phylum Arthropoda; class Insecta; order Lepidoptera; family Erebidae; genus Eilema; species Eilema caniola. Next base: position 3,525,820 of record OX421469.1, on the reverse strand, counting down.
AAACAGTTAAATTTAAACGAAATTGAGATTATTATATTAATTAGATGTCGCAGTATTCATAATTTAAGGAAAAAGAAATTGAAATATCCGTATAAATAAAATAAATTATGTAGCAAAAACATCTTAAAATACAATTATTAATAGGCGCAAAACTTGAAAGGTTGCTTTCAGATTATTTAAATACGAAGATTGTGATTGATTAATTATTTGATGTAGATACTTATTTTACATAGTGTTTTATAATTCTGATTCATGTTACTATCAAACTGTTATAAAAATCTCAGTAGCTCAATATCTTAGAAATAGTGTGCGTAATTCATTTATTTTGATGCCATACCTTATTAAGTATGAAATTAAATTATTGAATCATCAATACGAAACAATTTCCATATATATATTGTAAATACAATACACACACCGGCAGAATAAGCGGAACACAAAAAAGGAGAGTATAAAATAATTAGCTTTATTTTTAAACAAATAATAATTAAACATGAAACAACAACAACATATTTAATAACGAGTGTTTCCCCCTCGTGCCCTGATTAAGGTTTCCATCCGTCTGGGCATGCTGCGAATGATGTTGTCAATGATTTCTTGGGGCAACCTCGGCCATTCTTCAACCAATGTGTTTCGCAGCTCGCCCAGATTGTTAGGAGGTGGCATTCTTGATTTGACACTCCTCTTTAGCAAGTCCCAAACGTGTTCAATCGGAATCATATTCGGGGACCGTGCTGGCCACTGCATCACGGTAACACCAACATGGTTTAGGTATGCCTGTACTGAGCGATCACTGGCTCAATCATCAATGACTCAACATATTCCTCTAAAATCTCCCTGATATACCGATCAGCAGTCAGATTTCCGCTGCCGGCTACCACTAACTCCGTGCGAGCTCCTAAACAGATCCCTCCCCAGACCATAATTTTGTGTTACGCTAATTCTGCCGGTGTGTATATTAAATTGTGATCACTTTGAAATTATGTATAAGTAAAGTTCAAAATTAAAAAAATATTGTAATGTCGAATGTAAAGTTTTCTCATATTATTAACTAAGTATTTAAGCGTAAATCTACATTATTTGAACTGAAATGTTAAAACTTTTATTATCACATTTTAAGTTTCGAATTCTAATAAACTCACAAAGTTACACTTATGAAATTCAAGACTTCAACTTTTTACATTTACATTTATTATTCACATGTAAATTACCTTTTTAATGTATTTATTAGAATTAGCTAAATATTATCGCTGTGCAGATTCCATAGAAAATTTTGCGTGAGCAGTAACCATGGAACTCGCATGATCACATTCGATTCAGTTCAGTGACGCTGAGGTTGCGACAGCAAAACGAGCGTCAACTGACGATACAATTTACGAGTTATTTTTCAAAATCAATACAGCCAGGACTACCTTTTGACAAACTGTGACAATTCAAGATAATACTTTTTACTTTTAATACAGACTATTTTCACTTCTGTTGGTACAACTAGGGTGCAACAATTATTTACTAATAAGTAATTTCGTAATTTCATTGTTGGAAAAACGCAATCTCTCTCAAGCCATACCACAATCGCACATGTTTGCTTTCGCACTTCCGAACCGTATAACGAACTGAACCGAACTGTAACCTAAACGTATCCATCACATACATTATCTACATTCAGAAAAACGAGTAGCCCCATTCAAAAAAAAAAATTACATGCAAAAATAATTTATTATTTAAAAACTGAGAAGGGAGGATTCGGAGGTATATCCGTCCAATTGAGTAGTCCGACTGGGGTAGTAGAAGCGGCCATAATAACCTCGTGTTGTGTTCCCGGCGGTGAGTAGGGTAGCCAGAGCTCACTGGAGAGTTTTTGTGCTGTCACTGGGAAGAACGAAGGCTATTTCTGCTTTGTCTTCTACACTGACGGCATAGAAACTCTCTGTGTTTACAGGGTCGGCAGCAAGAGTGTGACTCCCCTAGTGTGCTTGTCTGCCACTTCAGTGGTATAAAAAAGGAGTAAGCAGGACTGAAATGTTTTATATATTGCTTAATTTTTTTTTTAATTTGAATTTGAATGGTGGATAAAAGTAGGTTTCGTAGTTTCAACCATGTCACAGTTGAGGGTAGGTACAACAGTTTATTAGATTAGATTGAAGTAGATTACGTACATTGAAATATAATAATAATATATAAACATTTTATTGAAAACAAAAAACCCGACTGATGCTAAAAAGATTGAAACAAGCTTTATAGCAGCCGGTACCCATTAATTTTCATCTGGTTTGAGCATTTCAAATCGGTACCGGCTGCTATAAAGCTTGTTTCAATGTTTTAGCATCAGTCGGGTTTTTTTTAATAATTTATTTTATTTTATACTTTTTAGTTATGACATATATATTTTCGTAATCGTCTTCTTATTGCCTTCATTTTGATACCCCGATAAATTTGAGTGATTTTTTTTTCCCACATACATTTTGGCGACGAAAAACCAACATATAGCTTTTATTCATATTTTATGTACCCAAGAACACTTGGGCAATAAATACCTTTCATTTGAGACATGAAACTTTGAAATCCGTGTGGTGGATCACAAGATATGTGGTAATAAAGAATATTACAAACATACAAGATACGCTCGAAAAACATAGTCCTTCATGGCAGTCGGGTAATAATAATGATACACTTCATTTATTTATTACTTCTGTTATTTAAGAATGACATTATTAGTCAATTCGATCGTTTACCTAGGGAAAATTGACGACTGTTTCTTCTATTCTTATGACCTCCCATTATAAAATAAATTAGCTGGTAGCATTATGACACTAACACGAAACAGGGATGTGTATATTATGTATATAATAAAAAATAAAAAATGTTAGATGCCTTAAAGTGAACATTACAATCTAAGAATATAAATAAAATAAATGATGTAATACATTCTTGATATTTTATTTCTTGAAATGAATCTGAAACGTAAATGATCTCCATTCTATAAGCAACTGTCAACCCATCGTTTAACCAATATAGTTTCAAGTGATTTCTATCAGGCGTTAAATGTATTGTATTTTGGTTATTTATAAATTACTAGCTGTTGCCTGCGGCTCCGTCTCTGTAGATGTCGGTTATCGCGACCAAATATAGCCTATGTCCTTTCCCAAAGTCTAAGCTATCCCTCTCAAAATCGGTTCAGTAGTTTAGGCGTGAAAGCATAACATACAGACACAATTATTTTCGCATTTATAATGGATATGGATATGGAGTGAATATAATTTTAAAATTAATGTGATCATGGCTTTCCTCTTGGGGTCCGGAATGTTGGAATACAGTTGTTTTCGTAAAAGTCCTACAAGACAAATAATGTCGAGAAGAAAATAGTAGATTAAGATAGAAGAAAGGACTTCATTACTCACCCAAACCTCGGGGACAGACTAGGTTCAGAGACATATAACGTGTAACAAAATGATCTCTCGGAACTTCGTGAGATTACTTGGTATCGGAAGCTTAGTCTCTGAAATTCAGTAGCAAGGATTTCAAAAATTTACCCCATTGATATGTTCAGCACATCAGTTGCAGTGAGCAGTTTGGAAGTCAATGGACGAAGGTCCCGAATTCCATAGGGGGCTACACGGCAGCCTCTCATACTGACTTACACAGATGATCACCGAGCACGGAAGCTTCCGGCGATATCTGTGTCAGAAGAAGAAAGCTCCAACGTCCGAGTGTTATCACTGCAATGCGAGCGTGGACTCGGGGCTGCACACGCTGACCGAGTTTCCGACGTGACGGAAGCGGGAATCGCGGGAAGGGGGCTACGCGGGGATTTACGCATGAAAAAAAGGCTCTGAATTTCAAAATACGGGTTCGTGATAGTGGTAAATGAGTGTAATAATATTATTTATCTATATATTACGTTCATGTGACACAGATATTCATATGTAAGTAAATTTTTTTTTATGATTTTCAGGCATAGTTATCTATACTGATCAACCCCTCAAAGTTCCGAGGTTTAATTTTGTTATACTTTATGTATATGTCGCCACCAACTAGCTTAATCAGCCGTCCAATTAACGGCCAAGGCCGTTATCTAACGGTTAACGGCCTGGACTGATATTCAGCCGTCTCGTTTATTACATTATTTAATAACCTGGCTGGCTAATGCTTAGGCCAATCGTAAGATGGGACACTACCTCGAAATAAGATAGAGAATTATTACATTCATACATACATATACTTACACCTGTAAATCCCCGAGGGGATAGACAGAGGTGTATTCATAGAAAATTACTGATAATATGTTTATTGTGATAGCTGCGTAATCCGACTTGGTTAGGTTAGGTTAGAAGGCTAATAAGCTTCGTGGTTATTTTTTCTTATAACCGTGCAGAACTAAGTCATTTTTATAACTGTTTAATTAAATGGCTGGGCAATGGCTATTAAGTTATTCGGCGGCGACATATATATAATTTCATATAATATTTATTCTGTGGATCATAGGTTAGTTATTATGATCTTATATGCTATATTACATACGCTATGTCCTAGCACATGGGGTTTACAGATTATTATACTAAATTTAAATTTAAATAATACCCAGCGTGCATAAATTATATCAACTGCATTATACAAAAATCAATCAAGCACTACATATTATGTCACTATTAGCCCACTACAGTCTACTGCTGGACATAGGCCTCCCCCAATGTGCGCCATTTCGTACGATCCTCCGACTTCCGCATCCAGTCCGTCCCAGCCACCTTTTTCATCAGCTAGTAAGACATAATCGAAGCAAAATCCTACGTATTGACACAGTTGCAGTTATTTTCCGTACCCAAAGGGTAAAAACGAAACCCTATTACTAAGAAATCGCTGTCCGTCCCTCCGTCCGTCCATCACCAGGCTGTATCTCAAGAACCGTAATAGCTAGACAGTTGAAATTTTCACAGATTGTGTATTTCTATTGCCGCTATAACAACTAATACTAAAAACAAAATAATAATGATGGGCTCCCATTCAAAAAATGTGATATTTTAACCTTTTTTCATGCCCATTTTCAGTCGCCGTGCTAGATCTCAAGAACCGTAATAGCAAGGCAGTTGAAATTTGCACAGATTATGTATTTTTACTGTGGCTAAAACAAAAAATACTAAAAATAAAATAAAAATAATATTTAAGGGGGGCTTCCATAAAACAAAAGTATTTTTTTACCGTTTTTCGCTCGATATTAATAATGGCTACGCGCAGACGCTAGAAATAATTACAAATTATTAAGGTTTTATATTTACTTTTAGCCTTTTTTCTGGTACGAAACCCTTCGTGCGCGAGTCCGACCCGCACTTGGCCGGTTTTTAATATTGCAGAGCAAAATCGCGTTGACGTATACCATTTTGCTTTGATAATGCTTTACGGTTTATGCCTCTTGTGTGTGTATAATTTATGACTAAGATAACTTGAACCATTTTAATAAGTTAATAAACGCAACAAATTTCGACTATCCTTAAGGCAGCTCGCAATTGTGGATCGGCTTTTAGGACACCGGGAACTACCGCCGACATTGTGATGGTCAAGAAATATAAAAGTATATCTTTAACTCACTATACAAAATAAAATTAAATCATAAAATTACTTAATCAAATAACCCGCTCCTAGTCGTTCCCGGCGCAAAAGTACCCATCCATACCCCTTATAAATTATTATAGCAGAATGATTTAAGAAATTAATCCTTAGTATTTACTTTGTTAAAACAGTTAAATTTAAACGAAATTGAGATTATTATATTAATTAGATGTCGCAGTATTCATAATTTAAGGAAAAAGAAATTGAAATATCCGTATAAATAAAATAAATTATGTAGCAAAAACATCTTAAAATACAATTATTAATAGGCGCAAAACTTGAAAGGTTGCTTTCAGATTATTTAAATACGAAGATTGTGATTGATTAATTATTTGATGTAGATACTTATTTTACATAGTGTTTTATAATTCTGATTCATGTTACTATCAAACTGTTATAAAAATCTCAGTAGCTCAATATCTTAGAAATAGTGTGCGTAATTCATTTATTTTGATGCCATACCTTATTAAGTATGAAATTAAATTATTGAATCATCAATACGAAACAATTTCCATATATATATTGTAAATACAATACACACACCGGCAGAATAAGCGGAACACAAAAAAGGAGAGTATAAAATAATTAGCTTTATTTTTAAACAAATAATAATTAAACATGAAACAACAACAACATATTTAATAACGAGTGTTTCCCCCTCGTGCCCTGATTAAGGTTTCCATCCGTCTGGGCATGCTGCGAATGATGTTGTCAATGATTTCTTGGGGCAACCTCGGCCATTCTTCAACCAATGTGTTTCGCAGCTCGCCCAGATTGTTAGGAGGTGGCATTCTTGATTTGACACTCCTCTTTAGCAAGTCCCAAACGTGTTCAATCGGAATCATATTCGGGGACCGTGCTGGCCACTGCATCACGGTAACACCAACATGGTTTAGGTATGCCTGTACTGAGCGATCACTGGCTCAATCATCAATGACTCAACATATTCCTCTAAAATCTCCCTGATATACCGATCAGCAGTCAGATTTCCGCTGCCGGCTACCACTAACTCCGTGCGAGCTCCTAAACAGATCCCTCCCCAGACCATAATTTTGTGTTACGCTAATTCTGCCGGTGTGTATATTAAATTGTGATCACTTTGAAATTATGTATAAGTAAAGTTCAAAATTAAAAAAATATTGTAATGTCGAATGTAAACTTTTCTCATATTATTAACTAAGTATTTAAGCGTAAATCTACATTATTTGAACTGAAATGTTAAAACTTTTATTATCACATTTTAAGTTTCGAATTCTAATAAACTCACAAAGTTACACTTATGAACTTCAAGACTTCAACTTTTTACATTTACATTTATTATTCACATGTAAATTACCTTTTTAATGTATTTATTAGAATTAGCTAAATATTATCGCTGTGCAGATTCCATAGAAAATTTTGCGTGAGCAGTAACCATGGAACTCGCATGATCACATTCGATTCAGTTCAGTGACGCTGAGGTTGCGACAGCAAAACGAGCGTCAACTGACGATACAATTTACGAGTTATTTTTCAAAATCAATACAGCCAGTACTACCTTTTGACAAACTGTGACAATTCAAGATAATACTTTTTACTTTTAATACAGACTATTTTCACTTCTGTTGGTACAACTAGGGTGCAACAATTATTTACTAATAAGTAATTTCGTAATTTCATTGTTGGAAAAACGCAATCTCTCTCAAGCCATACCACAATCGCACATGTTTGCTTTCGCACTTCCGAACCGTATAACGAACTGAACCGAACTGTAACCTAAACGTATCCATCACATACATTATCTACATTCAGAAAAACGAGTAGCCCCATTCAAAAAAAAAAAATTACATGCAAAAATAATTTATTATTTAAAAACTGAGAAGGGAGGATTCGGAGGTATATCCGTCCAATTGAGTAGTCCGACTGGGGTAGTAGAAGCGGCCATAATAACCTCGTGTTGTGTTCCTGGCGGTAAGTAGGGTAGCCAGAGCTCCCTGGAGAGTTTTTGTGCTGTCACTGGGAAGAACGAAGGCTATTTCTGCTTTGTCTTCTACACTGACGGCACAGAAACTCTCTGTGTTTACAGGGTCGGCAGCAAGAGTGTGACTCCCCTAGTGTGCTTGTCTGCCACTTCAGTGGTATAAAAAAGGAGTAAGCAGGACTGAAATGTTTTATATATTGCTTATTTTTTTTTTTAATTTGAATTTGAATGGTGGATAAAAGTAGGTTTCGTAGTTTCAACCATGTCACAGTTGAGGGTAGGTACAACAATTTATTAGATTAGATTGAAGTAGATTACGTACATTGAAATATAATAATAATATATAAACATTTTATTGAAAACAAAAAACCCGACTGATGCTAAAAAGATTGAAACAAGCTTTATAGCAGCCGGTACCCATTAATTTTCATCTGGTTTGAGCATTTCAAATCGGTACCGGCTGCTATAAAGCTTGTTTCAATGTTTTAGCATCAGTCGGGTTTTTTTTAATAATTTATTTTATTTTATACTTTTTAGTTATGACATATATATTTTCGTAATCGTCTTCTTATTGCCTTCATTTTGATACCCCGATAAATTTGAGTGATTTTTTTTTCCCACATACATTTTGGCGACGAAAAACCAACATATAGCTTTTATTCATATTTTATGTACCCAAGAACACTTGGGCAATAAATACCTTTCATTTGAGACATGAAACTTTGAAATCCGTGTGGTGGATCACAAGATATGTGGTAATAAAGAATATTACAAACATACAAGATACGCTCGAAAAACATAGTCCTTCATGGCAGTCGGGTAATAATAATGATACACTTCATTTATTTATTACTTCTGTTATTTAAGAATGACATTATTAGTCAATTCGATCGTTTACCTAGGGAAAATTGACGACTGTTTCTTCTATTCTTATGACCTCCCATTATAAAATAAATTAGCTGGTAGCATTATGACACTAACACGAAACAGGGATGTGTATATTATGTATATAATAAAAAATAAAAAATGTTAGATGCCTTAAAGTGAACATTACAATCTAAGAATATAAATAAAATAAATGATGTAATACATTCTTGATATTTTATTTCTTGAAATGAATCTGAAACGTAAATGATCTCCATTCTATAAGCAACTGTCAACCCATCGTTTAACCAATATAGTTTCAAGTGATTTCTATCAGGCGTTAAATGTATTGTATTTTGGTTATTTATAAATTACTAGCTGTTGCCTGCGGCTCCGTCTCTGTAGATGTCGGTTATCGCGACCAAATATAGCCTATGTCCTTTCCCAAAGTCTAAGCTATCCCTCTCAAAATCGGTTCAGTAGTTTAGGCGTGAAAGCATAACATACAGACACAATTATTTTCGCATTTATAATGGATATGGATATGGAGTGAATATAATTTTAAAATTAATGTGATCATGGCTTTCCTCTTGGGGTCCGGAATGTTGGAATACAGTTGTTTTCGTAAAAGTCCTACAAGACAAATAATGTCGAGAAGAAAATAGTAGATTAAGATAGAAGAAAGGACTTCATTACTCACCCAAACCTCGGGGACAGACTAGGTTCAGAGACATATAACGTGTAACAAAATGATCTCTCGGAACTTCGTGAGATTACTTGGTATCGGAAGCTTAGTCTCTGAAATTCAGTAGCAAGGATTTCAAAAATTGACCCCATTGATAAGTTCAGCACATCAGTTGCAGTGAGCAGTTTGGAAGTCAATGGACGAAGGTCCCGAATTCTATACTACACGGCAGCCTCTCATACTGACTTAAACAAATGATCACCGAGCACGGAAGCTTCCGGCGATATCTGTGTCAGAAGAAGAAAGCTCCAACGTCCGAGTGTTATCACTGCAATGCGAGCGTGGACTCGGGGCTGCACACGCTGACCGAGTTTCCGACGTGACGGAAGCGGGAATCGCGGGAAGGGGGCTACGCGGGGATTTACGCATGAAAAAAAGGCTCTGAATTTCAAAATACGGGTTCGTGATAGTGGCAAATGAGTGTAATAATATTATTTATCTATATATTACGTTCATGTGACACAGATATTCATATGTAAGTAAATTTTTTTTTATGATTTTCAGGCATAGTTATCTATACTGATCAACCCCTCAAAGTTCCGAGGTTTAATTTTGTTATACTTTATGTATATGTCGCCACCAACTAGCTTAATCAGCCGTCCAATTAACGGCCTAGGCCGTTATCTAACGGTTAACGGCCTGGACTGATATTCAGCCGTCTCGTTTATTACATTATTTAATAACCTGGCTGGCTAATGCTTAGGCCAATCGTAAGATGGGACACTACCTCGAAATAAGATAGAGAATTATTACATTCATACATACATATACTTACACCTGTAAATCCCCGAGGGGATAGACAGAGGTGTATTCATAGAAAATTACTGATAATATGTTTATTGTGATAGCTGCGTAATCCGACTTGGTTAGGTTAGGTTAGAAGGCTAATAAGCTTCGTGGTTATTTTTTCTTATAACCGTGCAGAACTAAGTCATTTTTATAACTGTTTAATTAAATGGCTGGGCAATGGCTATTAAGTTATTCGGCGGCGACATATATATAATTTCATATAATATTTATTCTGTGGATCATGGGTTAGTTATTATGATCTTATATGCTATATTACATACGCTATGTCCTAGCACATGGGGTTTACAGATTATTATACTAAATTTAAATTTAAATAATACCCAGCGTGCATAAATTATATCAACAGCATTATACAAAAATCAATCAAGCACTACATATTATGTCACTATTAGCCCACTGCAGTCCACTACTGGACATAGGCCTCTCCCAAAGTGCGCCATTTCGTACGATCCTCCGACTTCCGCATCCAGTCCGTCCCAGCCACCTTTTTCAGGTCTTGGGTCCATCTGAGTAGAGGGCATCCTACCCTTCGTTTGCCTTCTCGCGGTTTCCTCTACTCCAACGGTCATCGGTCGAAAGCCCTCCGACAGACGTGGCCAGCCCATTACCACTTCAGCTTGCTTATTGTGCGAGCTATGTCGGTAACTTTGGTTCTTTGTTGGATGACCTCGTTTCGAATTCTATCATTCAGAGAAACTCCAAGCATAGCTCGCTACATCATAGCCCGCTGCGCTACTTTTAGTTTCTAACCACAGTGAAATCAACATCAATATTCATGTAGCATTACAGGGCATTATCAATAGTCTGCTACTTAGCCCAAGGCTTTTTCTAATAATAGGTATGTATATTACGGTGTTCAGTCGGCCATGTACATTTAAATACTGTAATATGTGGTCGTAACATTAATACAGATAGATGATGATAACTAAACGAAGATAAAAGGGTTTCACAGAAATTAAAATATTTTGTTTTGTTTTTAGTCGAAGAACACCAATCTATACCTAACTATTTATACTATTATTATACTTTAAAGAGGTAAAGTTTGTGTGTGTGTGACCTAGTATCTAATCTCTGGGCCTATTCAACCGATTTTAATTATTATTTTTCTGATAGGAAGCCACATTATTGTGAGTATCATCGACTAAGTATATATCATCACGCTAACGGGAAGTCAGCAACGGGAACAAGAACAGAAGACCACGCTGGTGGAGCAGCGGGCAACGGCATACACTAGAAGGTATTATATACGGGAAAGTATGTGTGGATAGATGTTTGCTACTCTTTTACGTGTCACGGATCTGAACAAAATTTGACAGAAATATTATTATTATTAGAGGTATCGGAACCGTAGGTAGATCGTTATAGTTACTAGTAAAAACTTTTTCGCCTTTTACCGCCAATTCTCCAATTCCTCCGTGTTCATAGTCATAGTGCTTGCTACAGCACTGAAATATCGGCAACTCTTTAAATACCTATATTGACACAAATAAAGTTTATAATCTAGGGAGGGACTCACAATTAAGAGCTAAGTAACAACAAAGTACATTGAAATCAAGAGAGAGGAGCTTAACATACGGCATCGAAACCTCTATTGGATGATGGGTCGGAACAGTAAATTATCGATAGATAACAAGCTATTGATATACAGCTCAATATTGAAGCCCACCTGGATGTATGGACTCCAACATGATAATCTTGCAAAGGCCACAGAATACTATACTCAGAACAATAGCTCAAGTCCCCTGGTTCATCACAAATGCCTAAATCCACAGGCACTTGAGAATGGCCACCGTGAAAGAGGAAATTAAGGTTTCCGCACGAAAATATAAAAAATGGCTGGAAAATCACCCAAACTTGCTTGCAGCGTGTCTAATTACGCGCAGCTACCAAAAACGCCTTAGAAAGAAGGACATTGTAGAATAACCTACCTAAACGAAAATGATGAGTGGATATCCTCGCTGGAGGATACCCTCAACCTGACAAATCCACACAACATATCTGCTTATGGTAGTGTACTGATCGCAGATGAGCACAGAGAAAAAAAAAGTAATATCCGAATATGTTAACACATTGCAGGGTTCTACAACACTTACCAGGTCGATCCAGTGATGGGTGACCATTCTTAACACATTTATATTAAGGCCCCCTTTCGAGCCTTGGAGAGAACGTTAAGCCGTCGGGCCCGTTTGTCATGCGAACATCTATGGCAGTCGTTATCGGTAGTTGGAGCCCTAAAAATTCCGACTAATTCAACTATAGAACTTCGATATCGCCTATTGGTTGTGGGTCAAATAATAAAAACGGAAAATATCGAAGTTAAGCCGCATCACAGTCTATAAAAGTCAACCAAAACTGAGTTGGAGAAAAGGCTCGGAGATTTCGTATGCATCCGGAACCGATGGCTTAACGTGCACTCCCAACACTTTCAAGCATGGAAGTCGACAGAAACAATCTAAAATTTGAAGCTCATTATGACTTGACGTTTCGGTACAGAACGTCCTGTCTAGCTAGTGATTAAAACCAATGCTGTGCCATTCGAACAACAATTATGCAGATCACCTTTTCCGGCCATGTGACTGTTATATAAGATTGCTTGTAGCAAATAATTATTTTAAGGTTCCTCTTATTCCAGGGGCAAGAAAGATTTTTTCCACACCAAACAGAAAAGGTATATGAACGTGAATAGACATCATATTGAGTAGTGGCTGGCAACATCATACTATACAGGTTGATTTCATAGTCATTCTTAGGCGTCATTTTGGGCACAGTTTCGATAGCAAAATCGCCTGGAAGTATTAATTTGAAAAAGAAATAAATGACGTCTTTATAAATTTGTCAGGAGTGAGACTATTTCAATGTCGTCAAGTATTTTCCTCCTTCCAAGCCGCATTTAGATTTTTTACCGCAATTTTAGTGTTTTTGAATAAACGATATAATTTAAACGTCGTCGTTCAATAACATGAAGTCATTTACATGAAGTGTCATATCACTTTGATATTTCATTTCAGAATCGAACAAAAGTATAAAAATAAAAATCATATAAAATTATTCTTATGATCGATTTCTTTGCGGAACAACACAGGTGCATAGTCAACTAGTAATCTGTATTATTTTTTAATTTAATATGAAAATCATATAAACTTCCAATAGAGAAAAGAAACACGCTATTAATTCCAATTAGTTTATTCTTTTTTTTTTTTTTTTTTTTACGTGCGGGAAATCCCCACGGATACCCGCCCCTCCGGAGCCGGAGGGGTGGGTTATGTCGGACTCGAACCGACTAAACCGCACGCCGTCTGTGGGTCGTGGTGCTAGGCCGAAGGTGAGGTTGTCTTGCGACAGTTAGTTTATTCTAGATGTCGCCATGTTTACAGTTAATATATTTAAAATTGATGCCAAATACTTTACAATAAAGGTGAATTAGGCTATAACGATTACAATCCAGTATGTTTTGAGATGTAATCTCTTAAAACAGGAGCTGCAACATCAGCGAACACAGTCGGCGAGCCTGGCATGGCACAGCCTCGTGAGTACGACACTATGCCAACTGCCATTCCGTTTTGAACAGCTGGTACTCCGGAATCAAATCAACCTGTATATGAATGACTTACATTATTTAATTTAACGCAGTAGTTAAAAAGTTTTGTGTACATTTTGAGAGTTTCATTTTCATTTATATAGATGTGTAAAATTCTTGACAATATCATAGAATTAAATTAATCAGATAGTGAAGAAATAAAACCCAAAAAAACATTAAATGAAGTTAAAAACGAAGTCCAGTTGGCGAATAATGAAACGTTTATCCCAAATTGCACAATTATACCAAACTCAGTCACGAAGAAGGCAAGCAACTTCATGATACTACATCTTTCGTTCATGTTTCGTCCAAGCCCGAAGTTTTAGTTGTACGTTTCACGTTCCACTTAAATTATTTCATTCAAATTATATTCGTGCTATTATTATATAATTAAGAGAACGGAAATTAACGTGATCATGGTATAGGTACTTACATACCTTTGATTGCCTGACATTCTTACAGATATTATTACCTTACATGCCCCCTTGCCACCAAATACAAAATTACCGCCACACCATTGATTGTCAGTTAAAGTTGGATATAAAAGGCCGCAAAAGTCGTGATCTACTACAGTAATGGTAACGGCCCTTAGATGCTGAGGGGATGCTGAAGCACCGTACTGAAACAATTAAATTGCCTTGAATAAAATTAGAAATTATATTTTACAGAAACATGGTTTACTCTCATGTTTCGGATATTTAATGAGTAGGAATGAAAGTGAAATCAGAAAGTAAGCGTGGAGTATGGAAGTGGACGGTAGCAAGGTGAGAGGAAGAACCTAAAAATAGATAGCTATGTCAGCCAGGCAAGGAGGGATTAAGAAGTGTTACGGGCAGGTAAATTATGTTGATGATACAGAGCTGAAGCTGGGACAAGAGCATTCTTTTTTTAAGTCTTTAAATCTTTTAGTGTTAACGAAACCTCGTTTTCAGCGTTCACCCCAAATTAAACGAAGCATAAAGTGAGCGAATATTCTTGGAACAAAGAACAATGAAGCAATGTTATCCTTCGTTGACACTAAGAGAATTTGACAATGAGGGAATAGACTGAGTAGGTAAATCGGTTAACAGAACATTAAGCATTCACGTTTTTAAATTTGTCGAACTGACAACAAAACCAATACAGAGCCAAACATCGCTGCAAATATGATAATCTTTCCAGCGAACGCTTTAGCTAGTCGATGCAAATGCTCAATTATTTGTTACGAGTGAGTGCTCAAGTTTATTACCACCTTTATAGTAAAACAAAAAGTCATTAAAAAGTATATGCTCTAAACCAACTCAATTTACTCAAGTCTTGCAATGCAGAACTTTTAATACGCTAATGAGCTAGTACCTCTTAAGACCGTTTTGCATTATTTCGACTGTTTTTTAACAATACATAAAAGTAATGTTGTAAAGACATAAAAGTGATTTCGTCGTGGGTGGTAGAACTTTCATAGCATAAATTTCGACCGGGTGGTAACCGTGCTCTATTGCGAAAAATCCTTCATAGTAATCGAATTCCAGTTGAATTGATTTCAAGGGTCAGCAAGTGCGTACCGGGCAGGGGGATTGTGGTGGCAGCACTAGTGGATGTTGTGTGGTGACACGCTAAACAGGGAGACCTGTAGAAACGGTGGTGCCGCCCGCGGCATAGTACAGGGGCCCAACCGGGACCATCATCCTGGAAGGCTGCCCCACTAGGTGGTGCATAATCCTCAGTATCCTCAGTATGGAATCTGAATACAAAAACTACATCGAGAGTATCATCAAAACATCGAGAGCATCTCTGGGATGGCTCCGCAAAGTACTTATTAGATGCTCTCAACAGGTTGCAGCGACGTGTGATCTGCCTTATTGGGAATCCTGAGGTCACGAGTACCCTCGAGCCTCTGCAGATGCGTAAAAATGTTTCTTCCTTGATATGTTTACCGTCTCTACCATGGTGAATGTTCTGATGAGCTCTTCTAATTGGTCCCGCCCTCTCTTTTTCTAAACAGGACAACACGAGCAGGGTTTAGATGTCCCCCGCATACGGTGCAGAATTTTCCTTCAAGAACCAAGCGGTTCGGAGACTATTTTCTTTGTCGCACCATTAAGAACTGAAACTCCTTGCCAGCTCACGTGTTTCCTTTTCCTACAGTCCCGGTTTCTGTGAAAAAGCATCTGATGAGGCCATGAGTGCCACCATTGTTAACATGGTACGTGTATGTAATGATAAACCTCTTTTCCGAAACACCATCAGGCGCCTTGAGATTACCATGAAGTATATAAAAAAAATCATTAAATATTAAAGTACTTCCTCAACGGTATTAAGTAAAATTTTACAATGGCTCCTGTAAAATTTTACTTAGTTTTACAATTTTACAATCGTCTTGTAGTGTGAAAATTAAGAAATTCTTAATTAATAATTTTAAATAAATACATCCAGGCTATTTTGCATCGAATCTTTGCCCAAAATCTTTCGCTCAAGTTCAAATATAATATACCTTTAGGTAAATAACTATAAGGTTACCTATAGTTAAATGTTCTCAATGTATTTACCGTAGTCCTTCCCCAGCCACTCACTGTAACTTTTGAATTAGATATCATACTTCACCCTTTGGCTGGCAATGCAATGGGTTGTATAACATCGTTAATATAATATATATAGTTAATATAATCTCAATACAGCCACATTTTTGTCATAAGCTGGATTATCATATTCAGGATTAGATATTATTTCAGCAATTGGTATTACGGTACCATTTGTTCGCCAATTGCTACCAGCTCGTACCGCTACCAGATTCGATAAATTTACACTGGAATATATAGGTACACCTGTATTATTTAAAGCAATTATAAGGAATAGCCTTACCACTATATCTTAAAAGTAATGTTGTTTCAAACTTACTTTTCTTTTGTAGTGTGATTTCATCCGTCGATATTTGTGTACCGGCTCACTTGAATAATTCTAAAAATGTCACAAACTAAGAATGCTAGCTTAATGAAATAAATCGCTTTTAAAGTAAAACACTTTTAAAACTTACTACATGTTATTTGCAAAAAGAAAAAAAAAATAAGTGCTGGAAATCCCCTCGGATAGATATAGTGCCGAAAGGGTCCTCGCTTCCAGGTGGCCAGAAGACTCGCTGCTTCGATGAATATCGTGCGGTACCTCCTGATGGCCCTGACAGCTATCGTCGTCTGCGCCGCACACAGCAGAGGAAAGAATCTGGCCTCCAGGGCCATGGACCGCACGACACCCACGTAGTATGCTGCTGGAGTCCTCCGGGCCCCTCAAGATGGGCAACAGCCGACCCAAAGCATTCGCTGGGACCACCAACTTTGGAAGTGCTATCTGAAGTCCCATCGACCGATTCAACCGTGTAAATCACAAAGTAATTATTACTGCTAAAGATGGTAGTAGACCCCCAGATCTACAGAAAAACGAAAATTTAGAGAACATTGCGTCTTGTAAAACACTAATAGTTTAGCCTGCAAGTTTAATAATGTACTTATAGTTGGTTGTCTTTTCAGCGGTAGGTCAATCCCATACATTCATCATTCCATTCTACAATTTATCGGCCAACGAATTGGTTGTTGTCTAGGGAGGCAGGTTAGAACGAAGATTAGCGTAATAATATTTTTGTAATAGTTTTTCCAAGCCCGGCAAGCAATTCCCAAGCCCGACAAGGAGCCAAGGATCCAAAACCTACCCCCGATCTGACTATGATGTCATTCATTCACACTATTTGAGAGAATGCTGCTAAACCACCCCACGCCATTCTTGGAAATACAGCTTATATCAGAACAAGCCGGTTTTTGGCCTGGAAAGTCTTGTTCTGGCCAAACACTAAACCTCGTCCAAAACATTAAAGATGGCTTCGAAACGAAAAGAGTTATCGTATTTGTAGAACTCATAGCTGAATTTTATTTTGTATTTTTATTGAATTTACTAACCATAGTCCAAGAAGTGACGAAGGATCTGGCGTTTGTTAATGTCTTAAGGGAAGTTTTAAATAACCAACGGTTCCAAATGCTCTTGAACTCCTCTAAAAGTACATGGCGTGTTCTAAAAAACGAACTTCCACAGGGAAGTTTACTGGCCTGTGCTCTATTCAACATATATATAAATGACCAGCCAAAAACACCTGGCACTCAGCATTTTATCTACGGACGACCTAGCACTCACTTGAGCAGTGAGTGGGCGCTTAGCTTCCAAGACGTTGAAGCTTCGCTCACCACTGCCCTGAACTTGGCAATTACTACGATCACCACGCCTTACGGCCAAATCCGTTGAAACACAATCTTGTGCATTTAACCTGCGCAATCATGAAGCAACCAGAACCCTACAACTGTCGTGGCAAGGCGTTAACATTGAGCCCTGCCCCCATCTGCGCTACCTTGGTATAACTATAGACAGGGCACTAACATTCCGTCGTCATTGTTTTAAACACCAAGTAAAAAATAGGGACCAGAAACAATCTACAGAGGCGCCTAGCTTCATCTTCCTGGGGGGGGGGGGGACAGCCCCTCATGTTCGCGACACAACTGGACTCTCATTAATCATTCACCGCTCCACCCGTGCCAAGCAAGTCGATGAGGCCCTAAATAACACATGTAGAATAATCACGGGCTGACTCAAACTTAACACATTGAATATGCTGTACCCTATTGCAGGTATAGCTCCACCACATGTTCGGTGAGACTTAGGTTGTGCAGTGGAGAAACAAAAGCAACAAACAGATACCCGACACCCACTCCACAGCTATGTAATCCCCCCATCCGTCTTCAACTACAGCTCCCCGCAACAGCAAGAGAGCAAATGTGGACAAACAAACATCCAGCTCCGGTACGTTTCATTAGACCTAAAGAAAACCTGCTGCCTGGACACCATCTCCCCTGGCAAACTTGGAAGTCACTAAGTCGCCTACGGAGCCAGGTTTATCGCTGTAAGGTAAATTTGACAAAATGGGGCTATATGAATGAGTCACAAGCGCCCTGGGAATGCGAAGCTCCATCCCAGTCCATGCTACATTTGCCCTCATGCCCACTATACCCTTTCACCTGTACTGTCGGGGACCTGTGTAGGACAACGGACAAACCCCTGTCCAAATATTGGACCGACAAATATAATAAATCTTATGAGCTATTGACTCGAAGAAGAAAAATAAGATATTCTTTTTCTTTCGGATAACTCATAGTTGTTGTGTTTACTTACTCTCGCACACAATGTGCTGCTGTCACTATGTAATTCTCACTGACGATGAATCCTCCGCACAATCCTAATTCGTTGGTAATCATTGAAACCTGATGGGGATGGTCTTCTATGGACGCTTGATATCCGCCCACGATTCTATCGTCCATTACATCCTTTGAAGGAATTGAAAACTCCCTTAAATTACTTTCACTGGACCAATCATCTGACGCAACTGAAAGGAAATAGCTAGCTGAATATATTTCGTCGCCTTTATGGCAAATATGTGAATCTGTGTTTTCTATTCTCAGTGTAGAAACAAGCAATAGGAAAGAAATGTTGAAATAATGAATCGTAACCATTGTAAAAATGAGAAATAAGATTTACTTTGCTCGCCTGTAAAAATGTAAAGACAGATTTACAACTTTGCCATTCAAGTACACTGCTTTGCCTTATACACTGACGGCACAGAAAACTCTGTGATAACAGGGTCTTACTGTGACTTCCCTGATGTTGCACGCGTCCTTATGCCACGGTAACCACTTTTCATCAGGTGGGCCATGTGCTTGTCTACCACTTAAATGGTAATAATTTACTTAATAATTTTTAATGTGACAATTCATTAATTATATTTATTATTATTTTGCTAGCTTTTGCCCGCGACTCCGCCCGCGTGGGTGTTGGTTATCGCTATAATATCAGTTACCGTTATATATTGTAGCTTATATTTATTGTAAAGTTTCATTAAAATCCATACAGTAGTTTTTACGTGAAAGAGTAACAAACATCATCCATCTATATTCAAACTTTCGCCTTTATAATATTAGGAGGATAAGAAGTGGTGATTTCATTGGTCTATTCATTGAAATTATTTAAAAAAACATAGTTTGACTACACTCGAGAGCAATGAATCCGGGTCACTCAAAGAATCCAAAAAATCTCGGAAAGTAAGAATGCTAGGTTAATGCAATAAATTGTATTTAATAGACAATTTAATACTCCGTAAATGAAAGTATTAAAACTTCTTAGTTATTGTAAAGTTATATCATAAAAAAATCAAATTTAAAAGGGAACACTGTCGAAGATGGAACTACGAAATTACAGGATTTGTTTTTGCTTTTGTTTGTAATCTGTCATTTATGTTGGTACATAAACCAGGTTGATAGTGCTCAATATTCATTATTCAAGCTGAAATCATGTCGCTTACACTTGAAGAATGCACCAGAATACTTACATTGGTGGAAACCGGCCGGAGTCAGCGCGATACAGCCAGGACTGTCGGTGTGTCGCTGTCAACAGTACAAAGAGTTCTCCGACGTTACGAAGAAACTGGTTCTAACCTACGCAGACCAGGAACGGGCAGAACTAGGTGTACCACAGCACGAGAAGACCGATACTTGGTGAACACCATGCTTCGAAATCGCTTTCTCACAGGAACTGAACTCACAAATCAGTTTCGACGCCTCGGAGGAAGTAACCCAAGTGCATGGACAGTAAGACGTCGGCTTGCTGAATCTAACTTAAAACCCCTTAGACCTGCAAACGGCCCTAAACTGGAGCGTGGCCATCGTATTTCAAGACTAAGATATGCCCAGAACCACGTAAATTGGAGTATTGAAGATTGGTCGAAAGTTATGTTCTCCGACGAATCAAAATTTATGCTCTACAAGCACGATGGAAGACACAGAGTGTATAGAAGACCAGGGGAAAGATTCAAGCAAGCATGCATCGAAGAAAAAGTAGCCTACGGTGGTGGGTCTGTACTTGTGTGGGCCGGAATTTCCTCTGAAAGTCGCACAGAGCTGGTGATCATAGAAAACGGCTCTTTAACTAGCGTAAGATATGTGGAAGAAATCCTCAACGAACACGTTGGTCCATTTATGGTCAATTTGGGTGAGGATGCTATATTTATGCATGACAATGCCCGACCTCATACAGGTAGGATTGTGAATGACTACCTTCAAGAGATGAACATTACTTGTATGGAGTGGCCAGCGCGCAGCCCGGATATCAACCCGATCGAGCATGCTTGGGACGAGCTAGGGAGATGCGTAAAACAACGAAACCCTCCCCCAATCACGCTTCCTGAGCTCAAAATTGCTCTCACAGAGGAATGGGAGAATATTCCCCAAAATCGTATAAGGAACTTGGTGTACAGCATGCCAAACCGCGTAAACGCAGTAATGGAAGCACGAGGAGGTAATACGAAGTATTGAAATTCAAGAAAATCGTCATAAAGTTCAAAAATTTCATGTTTCCTATTTTTGTTTTAAGGAGAGATCAGCAGTTTTTTTTCTTTATGTAATTTTGTGTAAATAAAATGTATGGTGACTCATATTTTTTTAACTTTCATTTAAGGAGTATTAAATTGTCTATTAAATACAATTTATTGAATTAACCTAGCATTCTTACTTTCCGAGATTTTTTGGATTCTTTGAGTGACCCGGATTCATTGCTCTCGAGTGTATTTTAGATTAACGGTACTGATCTTTTTCTTTTTTTGTTTGTTTTTCTGGGATGGACGTTAAAATACTGAATGTATAGTGTGTGATATGTATTGTTCATGACTGTAAATCAAACTGGTGAATATAATGTACATGCCATCATTCAAATAAATTCCTATTAAGTCTTAGATGCTCGATTTAAAATTTGAACATGATAAAATCCGCTCTACTTACCTGAGCCAAAAATTAGAAGTGTAACAGGCAAGAGGAACATCATGGAACCCATGACTGTCAATTAATACTTCATAATAGATGTGACAATAAAATTGATTTTCTCAGTTATATAGTCGTTTTATCTCCTATTGCATAATTATTACCCACATAATATGGTTTAATATTATACTAATCAGTCACAACTCCTGATGGAGTTAACCTTCAGGGCTTCGTCAATAAGTGCTCGTCCAAAGCCAATGTCAAGAGAAATTCCTATACAGTTTTTTTTTACCGTGAGGGAAAGTCCTTGATAGATGCTGATGATGCTTGTAAAAACCCCCACATACCGCTTAATAGCCTACGTTTGGTAGCCCGGGCATGCCCTCGGAAGGATGTACCAGGACTACCAACAGACCTGCGGCTTCGCCTAAGGGGTGGTTCGGGTGTTAGCCCGCGTCTATTTTTGGTCTTCGGCGAAGACACGTTGGCGGCTCCGAAGCCGCTCCCGCCCTGCCGCCTCTTTCACGAGCATGACCTGCTCGCAGAAAGAGACGGTGCAGTCCCACTTACTCCCGCTCCATGGTCTCAAGCGAGAGAATTCCGATACAGTTACAACAAATTGTTCGAATCATGTGGTGTGAAGTATTTTCAAGATATGTCCTGTAAAATCTGAGGTACCTATGCATTTTTACCTTTCCTTTTCTCTCATGCATCTTACTGACTGTGGTGACGGAGGTAGAATGTAAGTATCACCACCCAATCTGTTCTGAACGGTGTCAGAGGTAATAACGAAGACACGTGCCGACAATATCACTACGAGAGAAGGAAAACTCGAAATAAAACCGGTGAAATGTGATGAATAAAAGCGGTGAATATGTTGTAGGCTAATTGATTAGTGTCTTATAGTGCTTACATAGAAAAGCGTTTCACCCGACTCGACAAGCCAGCGGCGATCAACTCTTGTTTAAATTAGTAGAGAAAGTATATGATCGCGCGGAGTCGCGCGAGCCAACGTGCTTCTTTATGTAAGCACCCTTACGGACTTCATCTGTACTCTAAAATTCCGTCTGAAATGATTCGCCATAAAAACAGGTGTTATCATTATCCATTGAAATGGCCAAGGAGCAACAGAAGGAAACTTTGTAAACAAAGTTATAAAATAATTTACCTAATACAAATGTTTGTGGTTATATATTGGAACTCCTTCGAAATGGCTTTACGGATGTAAATTTTCTTTTATATTAAGTAGATTGATATGTTACTTGAATACTTTTAAATATTCCCACTATTCTATTGTCTTTTTTCATTCTCCAAGCCATTTCTCATTAATGATAGCGATTTTTGTACTTTTGCATTAACAAAATAATCAAACCGTTCATTGAAATGAAGTCATTTATATGACGTGTTGCATCACTTTGGCCTTTCTTTCAGCATATTTATACGTAATGTACGCACGAACGTACGTTTTCATCTGCCAGAAGGTGGTCTCTTTTTGGTTCAAGGAGGCAATATCTAATTCATGTAAATTTTCAGTAGAGAAACATAGTATTATTAACAATTGGTATAATATAATTCTATTAATAAAATTTACATAATCTTATTTTACGTATCATCACAATCATAGTGTCGTCTTTTGATATTTGTGGACTGCACCTTGTAAGGCAAGTGTAATTACTAACAAATTTAACAAATAAATATGTCCACTACAATAAGATATACTGTTTGATCCAGTTTCAACAGATAACACTAATATCCTGAGTATCTTGACGGACGCTGACGGTTAAATTCACGCTATGAAAGTCACAAAGTAAGATTAAAATATTACTGCTGGAGACAGTGGTAGCTCCCCTGGTCGCGTATGCGTTAGTATAAAGTTAGCGCTAGTAAAAATAAATCACAACCCAGTATGTTCAGTGATAAAATCTCTTATAGTGGGAGCTGCAACATCAGCGAAGACACCAGGTGATAGAGGATAGCCACAGCCACGACCGTACGACACTATACCAACTGCCATTCCGTCTTGAATAGCCGCACCACCGGAGTCACCCTGTATAAAAGTAACGTAGAATCAATAATTTTATAATGATGATGAGTTAAAAATAACCGTTAAAAAGTAACCTCTCCAGTATATTTAACCTTGACCTGACAATAACAAACATAATAAAAAATGCGGGTCCGTCTTTGGGGACTGCCGATAGATGTGAAAATTAAGTAGTTTTATAACTTTCGGTTCGGTGACGGCCGAAGCGTTAGATGACATGATTTCATTCACCCAAAAAGTGCTCAACGCGTCTAAAAGAATTTCACTTTAACAAATAGACAATTTGGTGGCGTCCTTCAAAAATATTGCAGACGTAAACCTCGGCTATACGAAAATCTATTTTTAACCGAACCTTTATGAAAATAATTCAAAATTATTTTATAACTTTTATGCCTTCCAGCAGCCCTGCTCATCATAAAACGTTAAAAATAGTTTTACTGCTGTGTGTGAAGGGCATAGTCAACGCTCTTATAAGGCTGTTGCTCAATATAAGGGGGCCGACTAACTCCTGCAGGAAATTACGCGGGAGTCGGCTTTTTTTTTAAATTTAGTGCTCGTCATTTGCCTTCACCTCGCCTGGTGGTAAGCTAGTAAACTGATTAAGAGAAAGTCTCAAGAAAGGGTTACCACACCAACGCGTACCATGTTAACAATGGTGGTACTCAGGTTGACCGCCTCATCAGATAGTTTTTCAAGCCCCGCTTGAAGGATCCGAAACTGTAGGAAGAAGGAAACAAGGCAAGGAATTCCAGGTCTTAATGATGAGTCATAAAACCGCTTGGTTCTCGATGGAATATTCTGCACCGTACGCGAGTGACTTCTAAGCGCTGCACGTATTGTCCTGTGTAGCAAAGGAGAAGGGAAGAACTCAACAGTACCATGGCTCTATATGGGTGCCCCATATGGGCGGAGACCCTGAAGGCCACACACATTGCAGAAGCACGATATCTTTTGGCGCGATGAGTCTCCTCGCCGGATCGCTACCCATGGATCCTGGAACCCGATATAGCCCTTTCGATACTAAACAGTATATGCTGCCAACTGGAGCCGCCTGTCATCCCAGCAGAAGCAGGCCACAACAGCGGTAAAGGTAGGTCTGGTGAAGATAGGGCGCATAGATCAAAAATCTTGGCTCTACATGAGATCTGACCACTTTTTCGTATATTTTGAGCAAGATGTAGTTTAGAGCTTGTAGGCTTAGAGCGTGCAGTCTTTAGAGCTTGGCTTCATACGAGAGCTGATAACTTTTTCACAGGGTAAGCTACGTAGACTCGGTAACATTTTAACATGCAAATGTTTTTGGTTGGATTAATTTTGAACCCGACTGCCAAGAAGGCTTTTGTTTTTTACGCATTATTATTTATTTTTTTTATAAATAGGACACGTCAATTTAACTTTACCTCGCCTGATGGTAAGCTGAAGGTAAAGTCTCAAGAAAGAGGGCCACCATTATATACACGTGCCATATTAACAATGGTGGCACTCAGCTTGACGGCCTCATCAGATGCTTTTTCACGCCCCGCTTAAAGGACCCGGGAGTGTAGGAAGAGGGAAACACGTGAGCTGGCAAGGAATTCCAGGTCTTAATGGTGCGACAAAGGAAAGAGTCACCGAACCGCTTGGTTCTTGACGGAATGTTCTGCACTGGATAGGGGTGACATCTAAGTCCTGCACGTGTCGTCTTTTATAGGAAGGGGGAGGGTGGGACTAATTGGAATAGCTCTTCAGAACATTCACCATGGTAAAGACGGTAAAAAACTGCCAAAGAAGCAACATCTCTACGCATCTGCAGAGACTCGAGGGTACTCGTGACCTCAGGATTTCCGATAATGCGGACCGCACGTCGCTGCAACGTCGAGAGCATCTAATAAGTACTTTTCGGATCCATCCCAGAGATGTGAGCAGTACTCCACGCAGGAACGAATTTGTGTCTTGTAAAGAAGACACCGTTGCTCCGGCGTGAAAAACCGTCTCACTCTGTTCAGGACTCCGAGTTTACGCGAGGCTGCTTTGATGATTTATCTTGAATATATGTTTATTTGTATGTAATCTAGTAATATTCTTTATTAACACCTTATATCTTCTGACCCACTGTATGGAATGATTCAATATTGCAATATTTATGATTAAATGCAGGTAAAATATATTTAACTGATCATAATATAATATGATTCAATTCAATTGATATCTTAAATGAAAGTTATTCTACTCCCAATTGTCCTAGGATGCATAAAATGTGAACAAAAGTCAAAAGATGGATATTTGGTGAAAAATATTGTCAAAAAATATTTACACTCAAAAGTATCTATTGAGAAGGGTATCGAAATGAGGAACTTAGAAAGCGATTACAAAGGATAAGTATATAAAAAATGAAATAAATTAAATTGTTAAAAACAAAAGACCCAACTGATACTGAAAAGATCGCAACGATTTATATAGTTTGACAGCACGCGGTACCCATTTATAAACCATAAACAGGAAAAAAAATAATGGGTACCGCCTGCTATCAAATCTGTTTCGATCTTTTTAGCATCAATCGGGTTTTTTGTTTTAAATCATTTAATTTATAAACTTTCGACAATCGCATAGAACTATATTAAATTAATGAAGAGAAAAGCTAAGGTAAACTAATAATAGGTAGACTAATAATGAAACATAAATCCCAAATTGCATTAATTGAAATGCATTTATCCCGAAAACGACACATAACATTTCATTGGCTCAGAAATCATGTTATAAATTATTTTTTAATACGTGCATACTATATCATTAGCTTATCTTACGTCCAAACCCGAAGTTTTGGTTGTACGTTTCATGGTGGCCCCCTAAAAATTTTCAAATTATTCTTATTTTATTATTACCTGACACGTTCCCTTGCCTCCGAAATAAAAATTGCCACCACACCATTGGTTGTCAGTCACCACATCGCCATAAACTTTGATACAACGGTCTTGACTGACCACTGGAATTTCAACTGCCATTAGACGTTCAGGGATACTTACGCTGAGGAACTGGAAACATTAAATTTACTTGGATAATATTAAAGATAATATTGAACATCTATGTAGGTACTTTACATCTATCTATAGCTATATATATCTATACATATATATCTCTATCTAAAAATAAGTGAAACGAAAACTTAAGACCTTTTTTCCAAATAAATGCGCACGAACGAGAGTCAAATTTGATAAAATATCATAACTAACAGGGAGGAATAATGCCAATATATTTTTTTAAATTATGCCAAAAACTTTGGTGATTGTTTGCTTTTTTTGACAACAAAAATAAATAATGAGTCTTTTCAAATTATTTTAGATTCACAAATGAGTAAATTTACTTCATTAACGATATTTAGAATCGTATATTTAAAAACATAATAGCTTGAATCAATCAATGAGGCTGTTGCAGTCCACAGCTTGGACAAAGCCCTCTCCTAATGATGGGAGGCTTTGGCTTAATGTTTATACGTTGGTACAAATTGATTAATCTGAATCTTCTGAAAATATACTTACCCTAGTCTTGCCCCATCCAGAGACTAGAACTTTTGAATGAACTACCATAGGTCTCTCTTTGGGCGGTAATGCTATGGGTTGAATGACGTCAGTAAACTCCATCGGTTCTTCAGTCCTCAATACAGCTACATCTTTATCAAATTCTGGATCGTCATATTCCGGATGAGGTATTACTTCAGCTAATGGAATTATGGTGCCATTTGTCCGCCAACTGCTACCAGCTCGTAGTACGTATTGGGACGGGTCTGTACTGAAATATTTAGGTGTACTTTTATTATTTGCAGTGAATAAATATGAGCTGAACAATAGGAGATGAAAAGCACACGATCCAGCTGATAGGAAGTGGTACCGTGGCCTAGGAACGTGAGCAATCCCAGCGTGCTCACACTGTAGAAAGCTTCTATTGCCCTGGTTGAAGAACCCCATATTGTAGTCGCTTGTAAAAGCCACAGTAGGGATCCCTGCTGTGGGCTTGCCACAGCTTGAGCGTAGGATGAAGTAGCTATTCAGATCAGCAACAAAATATATTATTTCCAATAAAATCCCGACTTATGTTGGAAAGCTCGAAACAAGCTTTATAGCAGGCGGTACCCATTAATTTTCATCTGGTTTGAGATTTGAAAATGGGAACCGCCTGCTATAAAGGTCGTTGAGTATCAGTCGGGTTTTTTATTTTTAATAAAAAATAAACCATAAATATTTTAACAAAAAATGACATAAATATTTTATAATCATCCTCTAATTTCCTTTATTTTGATATCCCACTGGATAAATTTGTGTGTTTTTTTTTTATCCTGAAAACATTTTGGCGCCACAAAAGCAACATTTAGCTTTTGTTCATATTTTATGTACCCAAGAATACTTGGGCAGTAAATATCTTTCATTTGAGACAAAAATCATTGAAATCGTACGGTGGTTCAGAAGATATTAGGTAATAAAGAATATTACAAACATACGTGCATCCACCCAGAAACAAATCACTTTCTGACAATCGGGTGAAAATGTTACCATACTTCTTGTGCCTACTTACTTTTGCGCACAGTGTCCTGCTGTGACCATGTAGTTCTCACTAACAATGAATCCTCCACAAAAGTATGACTGGTTCACAATAAATGATACCTGATAGGGATGGTCTTCTATCGACGCTTCATATCCACCCACTATTCTGTCATTCACTGTATTGTGTGAAGGAATCAAAAACTTCCATAAATTCTTTATACTGGACGAGTCGGTCGCACCTGAAAGAAAATAACTGCTGAATAATACATATATTGTTCTAACTCATTTACTTAATGATTTTTAATATGTATAACTTACGAACATACGATTACTTATAATGGATATTGAAAGTCTATTAAAAAATCTTTAATTTAATCTTTTCATAAATTGTAGTTCATGAAATCATTCAAAATCATCACTAGGTAATCTCATAACTTGATTTACAAAAATGTATCTACATAATACTTTTAAGGAGAAATCAATGCCTCACTGGACATAGACTGAAAATAATTTAATGTACACCTTATCAGTAAAATCATTTGTAATTAACTGTAATATCTGTGGATTTTGTACAATTTTAATAATGAACAGAACACGATAAAAAGATTCACTCACCTGAACCAATAATTAGCAATGTAAAAAGAAAGAGGCACATTGCGGATACCAACATTATCAGCACTTCATAACAGATGAAAGGATAATTGTCTACCGAGTTATATAGTAGTTTTATCTACAATGTAATTACATTGCATACATATTACCCACATAACATGGCCTAATATAATAATCTTGTCATAAATCCTAACAGATACAACCTTCAGGGCTTCGACAATAAATTATTGTAATTGCTCGTCCAAAGCCATTGTCATGAGAGCCTTCGACTCATTTCCAATGAATAGTTTGATTCAATTAGCGTTTTGAAAGAATAACTTAATGATTTTTTTAAGGATATGTGTAACAATCTCTGTGGCACACTAGTTGTGTACTGCAAAACAATTTAATTACAAACCTATTCTGTATATGTTGGTGTCATGCAAAGACAACACTTAAGCTGAGAGGAAGCGGTTTGTGCTATGCGTATGCTAGAAGGCGGTAAGGAGTACCGTAGATAGTCTTTGCACTGCACCATACTTAATATACAAAATGTGGTCTTACTATCGATGAACAGGCGAAGTACCTGATCTACATCAAGGAAACGGTTAGGTCACAACCTTCAATAAGACCGTTTTTACCGGCTTTGATGAGAAGACCACTTAATTCTCCGGCAATGCAATTGGTTTAAAATCTGTCGGAGGAACACGATTGTATCATAAGGGCCCAAACTGCCAAATAGTAAGGAATAGGTTGAATGAAGTTTGTCTTCACTCCCGCAGATCGCTAAAGATACACCGCTGTTGAGCAGAGGTAGTCATCGACCAGACTTTGATGACCCAAGGAACATTAAATTAGAATGATCGCCCATGGACGGAAGTGATGTTTTCTAATCCAAGATCAGATATCATCCAGATTTAATAAAGGTACATGTTTGGCAAACACCGAGATGAAAGAGTTCTCAAGAACTCCACCGTCATTACAATAATATGAATATTCCATTAAAATATAGATAGCAATCATTAAATCTTAAGTAGGTAACAATTCGGATGTCAGAATAAAATAATAAAATAAGTCTAGAAGAATAATACTTCGTAGATAATATAATATCGCAGTCCTAGATAGGCTGGCAGCCTTTTTATATTATTATCTATTATCCATTGCCGGTTTATTTATTTACCCCTTGTCGTTTTTTTACAATATAGCTAAAGAGCCTTATTCGAAGAATTCAAAATACCTACCTAAGATGATGCTGATAATGTTGATTATGACCTATCACAATATCTCAC
The DNA here is from genome assembly GCA_949126895.1 of Eilema caniola. NCBI lineage: Eukaryota > Metazoa > Arthropoda > Insecta > Lepidoptera > Erebidae > Eilema > Eilema caniola. Next base: position 3,496,011 of record OX421469.1, on the reverse strand, counting down.
GCTATCTAGACTCAAGGTAACAGTAGCTTAACTAGCTTGTGTTTGATTGATTCTAGAATTTGTTCCAGAATACGAATAAACATATTCAGGCATACTACATACAGATATTTGCGCGTTAATTGAGCCCTAGACCTTCAATGTCTTAGTCGAACGCTTGACTGCTGCGCCACAGAGGCCTTAGATTTATTTGTGTTGGACTAAAGTGTCCCTAGACAGGGTAGTGTATCTTGGTTGTGAACGTGTTTCCTGTATCTTCTGCACATAGAGCGTCAAATTCACGGCCTAGTCCAGCTCAATAATACCTGTTGTCCTTTTTTATGTCTTTACTTACCTGGTATATAAAATAACTTAGCTTATTCTGTAAATAACAGCTGCTTTACTGACCTCGAGAAACCATATTTTAATTGATCATATCATGGTACTTCAACCATAGCAAACAGCAGTCAGTTTAACTTCATTGTTAAAATTTTATTTATTTTTCCATTTTTAGTGAGTTATAAGTTTATAACCGATCCATCGTCAATTGTTTGCTTAGGTTTTTATCATCAGTTTAAGCAAGTTTTTAGAGGCAAATACTCAAATTATGTAAAAGTAACATAAACAGTATCTTCGCCTACATTTTGAGGATTTCCTAGATCCCGTCATTTGATCCTTGCTCTCTGGATCCCGTCATCCGATTCTGACTCCCTTGACCAGGTACCACCCTTACGTTTCCCACAAAACAAAGATCACAAAAAACTCGTTTCTCAAATTATGGTTTTTACATATTCGGTATCGCAGGTTCATCGCCTATTTTACATTTTGTAAAATTATGAAAAATGCTGATACACGTATTCATATGGCAGCAGCGAAGGGTCCCTACAATTCCTGCCGGCTACCTTTTGCATAGGTGTCAGAGATGTTTTAGTTCGATGAACTACATCGTGGTAAGAAATTACTTCCACTGACTTCCATTTTGAAAATGTTCATTCTTCGCCACAGATTAATGGCTCTACTGGGGAACATACTGGTTTTCATGATCTCATTATAGGTAGTTAGTACCTATGGCACAGGTTCACGACGATTTATTATAATGCGAAAATATCAAGAAGTGGCTAGTAGCTAATGGCTTTGTTAGTAAGGAATTGTGAAAAAAAAACTGTGTATAAAAATGTTTATTTATTTATTTCAACATCCGTCCACACAACAGTAAGTAATGATTGTATTAATATAATAAATAATAATATATTGTAGTTTAAAAAAGGATTAGGGTGACAGGTGGAGAGGCGAGTAGAGAGTCCAGTACAGAGATGAGTGGAAAGTCAAGAAGACAGTGTAACAGAGATGATTAAAGGATCCAGTAGGTAGCAAAGTAGGTAGTCGAGTAAAAAGTCAAATAGAGAGGCACGTAGAGTATCTATTCATCCCTCAACGTTTGACTCTGCGCTAAAATTGCGCGTGGAGCCACGGGCAATAGCTAGTAACTAATAAAACTTATTACTTCTTACATTTAATAAAACTATAGTTATAAAAAATATTATTTTATTATTCATTACACTCAAGAGAAGCATTGTCTTAAAATTAAACGCGTTATAAAAACATTACATATTTCCATATCTATTTTATATAATTTTAATTTATTTATTAAGAAAAATAATAAATACATACATGAATACAGAAGCACTATAATCAAAATAAGGATACAGGAGGGACCATAAAACGTACACACGACAAAGAAGTCTACACTTTTACATGTGAGGGTGTATGTGAAAATGTACACTTATTTTTCCTGTCCGTGTGTCCATCTGGAACTTTGGGCCCACACGAAACAAGAACCAATGACGTAGCATTGGGTAGTAGTAGACAGGCAGCGTCAAAAATATCCTTACTACAAAGTCTCAAAATGATCTTCATACCAAGAGGTACATACATACATACATATAATCACGCCTTTATACCCGGACAGTTAGGCAGAGGTGAATTAACTCCCACATTTCACCAATCTGTATTCGGTCTCACGTAATAGGGGGTGAGCCTATTGTCGTATTCCAGGCACTGTTGTTGACTAGAGCCAAAGTAGGTAGTAAATCAAACTATTTTATTGATTTAAATTATATCATTATCCATACTAAAGGAGTGAACCAAATATCAGAACAGAAATGGGGGAAAATCAAGGAGTTAAGATCATTTTAAGCTCTTTGCTTTTCTTTGCACTTGCTGACTGTACCATGAAGTAACTTCGGTTTTGGTCTGTTTACACTGTTGATTGATGGCTCTTGGTGGAACTTGCTACACCCTGTGTCAAAGTTCAACAAATTTTTATGCCTCTCAGAATACCAAGAGACGAAACAGATCAGGTAAAAAAAAATTTGGGCAAAGTACAAATTCACCACAGAAGTACGATTGTTTCAAGACAAAGGAAACCTGATAGGGATATCCTTCTATTGAGGCGTTATGTTCTCCTACAATCTTGTCTATGCCTGAACATCAATATAAACCTTTGAGGATACAGTAAGGTAAAACCGGTCAAGTTCAATAATAAATACTGTGGAAAAAGTACAAGTGTTCTCAATATGTGTAACAACAAGTTCCACCAAGTGCCATCAATCAACAGTATAAAATGTCTCATTTAATATTTCTGTTTTCTTGCAGTAAGATTTTTGTATGCGAGCCCGGTTGAGGTCGATAGCCTACTGATCCCTAAAACACTACGATGAAAGTAAATGAAAAAAATACGTTTACAATCCAGTATGTTCAGTTATAAAATCTCTTATAGTCGGAGCTGCAATATCCGCGAACACACTCGGCGATAGTGCGGAACCACATCCACGACCGTACGACACTATACCAACTGCCATTCCGTCTTGAATAGCGGCACCGCCGGAGTCACCCTGTATAAAATATGTTACTAATTAATCACAAGAACGGTGCAAGAAAAACATTGTATTTAAAATAGAACGATTTAGAATAACTATATACGACATTTTATATTCAAATTATACACCACACCCGGACTAGATTTAACAGATTGTCTATCTTTTATAGATAGACAATATCTTTTATACAACACAGTTGTTTTTTTGTTAGTTTTTTTTATATTACTGAGGTGGCAGACAAGCGCACGGCCCACCTGATGGAAAGTGGTTACCGTGGCCTATGGACGTGTGCAGCTCCAGGGGTGTCACACTCGCGCTGCATACCCTATAAGGACAGAGAAATTCTGTGGCGTCAGTGTACAAGACACAGCACACAAGCCTTTGGTCTTCCCGCTGGTAGCACAAGAACTCTCATGTGAGCTCTGGCTATCCTACTCACCGCCAGGAATACAACACGAGGTTATTATGTATGGTCATGGTGTTCTGTATGACAGCGTAACTTTTGCAGTCGGACTGCTAAATTGAACGGAAATACTGTCGTTTCTATAAAATCCTCCTTTCTATAGAATCTGTCCCCAGATGAATCAATATACAGAACTGAACTTGTTAAGTTAGTTTAGAAAGTTGAGCGAAGATGTTGTTGATTTTCTCTTATACAGTCGCGCTCAGAAAATCAAGAAAGTTACTGTATATTGTTGTACAATATCGTTTCAATAATTTTCATGCGGAAACATAGGGAAATCAAGTGTAAAAGTAATAAATAAATATAGTAGTATAGTGGGATGGTAGGATAGGTGGTAATAACTGACCTGACATGTCCCTTTGCCACCAAAAACGTAATTAGCTGCGCACCACTCATTGTTAGTCAGTACCGAAGAGTAGACAATAGAACAATATCTGTGGTCTACCACTGGAATCTCAACAGCCATGAGACGTTCAGGAATTGTCGACGAACCGAACTAGAATCATAAGATTGACTTGATAATTTAACACTGCTAATAACTGCTGCGAAATTTATTTCTTTGATTCTAGTCCTGCTTGGAATTTAGATCACATTTCCGCAAACCATAAGCACCTACTACCTACTACAGGGTTAAAAAAGTAAGTAAGTATAAAGACTATCACATATCTCTGTACCAATCTTCAACCAAATCCATTCGGCCGTTTTAGCGCGATATAGTAACAAACGTCCAAACATATAAACATCCAAGTACATTTATAATAAAAAAAAGAAAAAAGGTTTCCTTTAATATAGAGATATAAACACATCAACAAAGTCTAGGGAACAAGGACATTTCTAGTTTTTATTTAAAAACCCTTTCTTGTAATAGTGAGTGTTTTATATCAATAGAAGGGTATTTTTATACCGTTTTTAATTTTAATTTTAATAAAAACATTCTAATATAATTTTGTTTTTTTTGAAAGAATTGAGTAGTACCAATATTGAGTATTAAAACCTTCTATGATTAGGCACAAAAATAACGAGGTAGTAAGAAATACAGTAATTAACCGTACTTTAAACGTTTTTAATAATCTGTAGGACCTCCTAAAGCATTAGCAACAGCTCGACAACGGCGTGGCATACTTAGTATGAGACATTTATTGCCGATGTGAGCAACTAACTGCTTTAACGACAGAACAACATTAAAGCATTCAACAGATGGCGTTGTTACAAAAAAAATACCTAGCGGAGCTCGGTCATCCAGGTATTTTCAAATAATGTAGGGAATCTGCTGGATTTCCTGAATATTTATGATTACTACTCCACTCCCTAGAGTAGCGGCGCGCGGCGTGATGATAAATAGCCTTCAGTAGTAGTCTTACTAAAAACGGACTTTTTAACACAATTTTAGTTCAATTCGAACCAGTAGTTCCTGAGGTTAGCGCGTTCAACGAAACAAACAAACTCTTCAGCTTTACAATATGAATTTATATTAGCAGGATTTAACCCACCCGAAGAGGGCCAGATCGAGAGGGAGAGAGATGGCTCAGGGTGCGAAGGACATGCACTAGCTGCCTATCTTTCGGCCTTGCACTGCGACCCACAGATGGCGTGCGATTTATTCGGTTCGACTCCGACATAAGTAATAAATAAAAAAGCATGATTTACCTCTGTCTTTCCCCAACCACTGACGTTAACCTTCGAATAAGCTTCCATGTGTCTACCCTTAGGCGGTAACTTTATAGGTTGAATGGCATCGTTGAATTCTATCGGATCTACAGTCCTTATCACAGCCACATCTTTATCAAATGCCGGGTCATCATACTGAGGGTGAGGTATCACTTCGGCTACTGGTATTAAGGTACCATTCCTTCGCCAACTACTACCCGCTCGAAGTACCACAGATGATGGATCTACACTAAAATAGAAATGGATTTTTATCGTTACATTAGGTGATATATTGAGACGTCAATAGCTTAGTAGAGACGGCCTTACGATATACAGGTCATGGGATCGAATCGTGAGCTTTAGAATACCAACGGAAACGTTCAGGGATCTGCAAGTGCATAGCCGCGCAAGGGGGGATTGTGGTCGCAGCACTATTCACGCGATGCTGCGACAATAATTCTCTTTTGGTGAGGCCGTCAGGCTGAGTGCCATCTTTGTTTACATGGTATGTGTATGTAATGGTGATCCACTTTCCCGAAACTTCAGGCGTATCAGGCGTACCATCAGGCGAGGTGAAGTAAAATTGACGTGTCCTATGTATAAAAAAAATCTTATGTAGGTATGTTATAAAAAATATTACTATTCTTCTGTTACCCCTGTGATTTTTTCTTCACTGGATACAATTCTAAATTAGAGCAACACAAATCTTTCAGGCACTTACTTTTGCGCACAATGCCCTGCTGTCAAAATATAGTTCTCACTGACGATAAATCCACCACAGAAGTACGATTGTTTCACAATAAAGGACACCTGATAGGGATAGTCTTCTATTGAGGCGTTATGTCCTCCTACAATCCTGTCTGCGCCTGATTGTAGTGGGGTGGATGAAGGAATCAATATGTCTCCAATATTGGGAAATATACTAGGCAGGTTATATGATGCAACTGAAAGAAAAATTGTCATATGTAAATATTGTACCATATTGTTTTGTTATGAGACTAGCTGACCCGGCAAACTTCGTACCGGCAATTTTTTTCCGCCCGCGTGGCGTCAGATCCCGTTCCCGCTGCACCCTCTACTATATTAAATATGTATTATACATATAAACCTTCCTCTTGCATAACACTATCTATTTAAAAGAAATGTTGCTTAGTTTAAAAGTAGTTTTAAAGATTAGTATACAAAGGGATATAGGGACAGAGAAAGCTACTTTGTTTTATACTATGCAGTGATTATGGTTTGTTTTGAGAACAAAGGTAGGCCCAAGAAAAGATGGATTACGTGAAATTGGATACAGCAAAGAATCAGACGAGAATATATAGAGAGGAAACATTCATGCTCCGAATAATCGTGAGATATTTTATATCTGATATGGATGCATTAAATCGATGATTGAAAGGCAAAAGGTTCCAAGTGACATCGACTTATCAAAGGAAAAAGGTCCTTAACAACATCATAAACACTTTACAGAACAAAGATTTTCATATCCACTATCGTTGATACTTTCACCCGATACTATATTATTATCATTTATTTCTTAGATCGATTAGTTATTACAAATGTTAATATTTATTTTCTTACACTTTATATCAAACATATAAAATATTATTAACACAAATCTTCCAGTTAACAAAAATGATTAAAATATTCAATAAACATTTTAAATAAAACAAAATCACTCACCTGAACCAAAAACTATAAATGCAACAGGTAAAACTAACATCACAGATACAGGCATTTTCACGTTTCATAAGAAATAAAAATGTTAACTCAGTTATATAGTCGTTTTATCTTCAATGTAATTAGATGGCATACAAATCACCCACATATGCCTTAATAGAGTTTGTCATAACTTCAGATAGTGGCAGCCTTCGAAGCTTCGACAGTCGTATGTGATCGTCCTCAGCCAATGACCCTAAGGGCCACTGAGAGACTTGCGACATGTTGTGCGACAAAAAAATCTGCTCTAGCCCTCTTTGAACCTTTTTCCAGCCAAGTTAGAGTCGGCTTTCAAGTCAACTCCAACTTGGCTAGAAAAAGGTTAACAATCTAACTAAGAATCGGCTGAACTTCGATATTTTTCGTGCACCAACTGCCATCTGACCTCCACAATCTATGGCGGTATCGAAGTTTTATAGTTATACCAGGTTATTGAACTTTTTAGGACTCCAATCACTCGTAATGAAAAACATATATAAGTTTATATACGGCTCATTCATCACCATCATCTGAATAACTATCCCAGTTGCATTCTTATGCGTCACAGTTGTTGTCTATCAAAAGAGTTCACTATCCTATCGGTTCATTTCGTCTTCCATAGAAATGAAAATCTTCAACCCCGAAATATAGTCTGTGCTAAAACCGTCACTAGATAGGTATAGCGGCTTTCAGATTTGATAGGCTTGGGCAATATAAGTCGCATATATCGATAATTCAGTGCGACAAAATAATCGCTAGCGCGAACACACAAAGAAAGTAAGCTACCGTTACACTAATAAATAATGAAACACTTGCATTCACGTCGGCAGGAATTGCGTGCTTTGCATGTAAATAAATTGATGTATTAGTTTAAGTGCTCACTATCAGTAAATCGAATATTGCAAGTAATCGCTTTGTATTTCAAAGTTTTTAAAATGGTTCGGGACTTATCGCGACTAAAGTCGTATTTCTTGTAATGGACTAGAAATAGCGATAGTAGGTTTTTAAGGCGAATACATACTATTTGATAGGAAGACAACAATATCCTATCCCAATAACATGGTTGTAAAGATGTTCGAATGTTTGTTACTCAATCACGCTCCTACAGCTGAACAAATCTCAGGTTACAGTCTGAAATAATACATAGGCTACTTTTTATTCTTGGGATTGGTTGAGTGGCGTGTACCAAATCAGAATGCCATGCAGGGAAGCATTTTTAAATTTTTATGTATTGTACTTCACTTAATAATTCAGATATAACAATAACCATCAGTTGCCAAACTGCAGGGCTGTTTGTCGGCATCTAGTTCTCTTATATTAATTTAATTTAAAGGTATATAATACAAAATAAAATAACTATATTACCTTACTTACTACTCACAACAGCTGTCATAATATAGTATTTATAAACATACTTCATATTTTTCCTCTTAGATTGTATTGTTTATCTACAACAAGTCGACCCCTCTCAGCTTCACTCCTAATAGCAGCATAACCCAAACCAACATTGATCCTACTAAAAAAGGGAAAAAAAGGAAAAAAAAATAGCAAGCATAATACTTCTTCTTAATTATTGAACATGGAAAGTATTGGGTACATCATCAACATATCCTTGTGATAGTCTGAGTAGCGTCCTAGGCTAAAAAAATCGGAAATAGTTATCGGATTCGAAAATCCAAAGTCAGGGGTCGGTCTTCACTACATAGTATAAAACAAAGTCGCTTTCTCTGTCCCTATATCCCTATGTATGCTTAAATCTGTAAAACTACGCAACGGATTTTGATGCGATTTTTTTAATAGATAGAGTGATTGAATAGGATGATTTATATGTACAATAACATCCATTGCACCCGTGCGATGCCGGGGCGGGTCGCTAGTGTTGAATATAACTTCTTGTTTTTAATACTTATTTTATTAAAAACTAGAAGTTATTATGACAAATAGAATAAGCAAGTTAGCCTGAAGCTGACTCTAATAATAGTAATAATACAAAGCGAATATCAGATACCGAAACTAATTACATCAATTAATTAAATTAATTACAGAAGACAGCACTAAACAGATTACCAGCTGATTTTATATCATTAGGCGCGTCTTTGATAATAGAACACGAAATGGCTATGCTGCTAGGCTTAAACATGTGAAACTCAAAAACCATTTAAAAAAAAAAACAAAGAAAATGTGTACCTAATATGATAAGATTACCAAAAAATACCTCATCGCTCATCTGAAAGATCATCAAACTCTGTGTTGGAGAGTTCTCACTCTTTGTGCTGTCAGTGGGAAAACCAAAGGCAATCCCTGCTTTGTCTTCTACATTGACGGCACAGAAACTCTGTGTTTACATGGTCGGCAGCAGGAGTGTGACTCCCCTGGTGTTGCACATGTCTGTAGGCCACGGTACCCACTTTCCATCAAGTGGATCGTGTGCTTGTTTGCTACCTTAGTGGTATTAAAAAAATCACTGCTGCAATTCCTAAAACTGCCTAAAAGTGGTTGCTGTAGTTATTGGAGGTCGCATGAAGTAATCTGGTCGAACTAGGTTTTGTGCTGTCTCCCTCATACCATTAGGGAATCAACTCCTCTCATCCTCAACTGACGTTTAGATAACGTAGAGGCGGGCTTAACACAGTGCACGCCGTGATTGGGGCGTTAAGTCCCATCATAAGGGAGTGGCTAAAGAGGCCACACGATAGCCTCTCGTACCGTCAGCCGCAGATCATTGCCCAACAAGGTAGAATGGGGCGGTATCTGTTTCTGATGGGCATAGAGCCAACGCCCGAGTGCCATCACTCCGACGCGAGCGTGGACTCGGGGCTGCACACGCTCACCGAGTCCCTGGCTTGGGAGACGCCGAGGCGGGAGCTTATGGCGGCCCTGGGGGTGAGAGTGCTCACGCTCTCCACCCTGCTCGCGGCGATCCGCGCCATCTTCTGCAAGCAGGTCATGCTCGTGAAGGAGACAGCAGAGCGGGCGCGGGACTGAGAAAACAGAATTGACGTATTTGGCACTGTTTAGTCTGTACGTCGATAGCTGTTTGAAAATATAAGATACAGCTTGGTGACAAAAGACAATAGAGTCTTAGTAATAGGGTATTTTTCCCTTAAGGTACGGAACGAAAAAAAATGGATGACACCTTTTGATAATCAAGTGATATATAAAAACACTAGCGTCTGAGTCACTGAAAATGCAGGGAGCAATTATTGATTTGTTAATTTTTATTTCACAAAAAATTAAAGACAATTTTATGTATTTTTAATTTTATTTTTAAGATGATTTAAATGTGATTTCAAAGGCAACAGGCAATCGTAAAGACAGAATTTCTACAGTACATACTACAAAATACTGCAGAAATTCTATTCCTGAGTATTATTGCTGTATTTTTTCTCACAGGTGATTTTAAACTGTACACGTTTCCTATGAACCATTATAAAGGAATTTTTTTTACGTTATCACCAAAGTAAACTGAGGTTTATTTTGAAGTGCTGGGTAACTTTGAGATAATTTAAAATGTGTTTTTTTGTTTTTAATTCAGCAGACAAACGAAAGAAGCAGCAATGACTGGAATATTATTTCCACTTCCGAAGAAAGTGACAATATTATTGTTGTTTCGTCATCATTGTTGTTTATTAATACAAAATTAAATCTTATGCTTTCCGAAAGTTACCCAGCAACGGTGAGATTTAAATTGCGCATGCTCAAACGTGACGTCGGCAAATATAGAGCATGCGCAGTCGTACTTAATCACACCCCGAATTCAGCTGTCAAGTGTGTTCGATCGTTCGAAACGTTGTTACAGCATGTGCCTGCTGGTGTCCAAATATCCTCAGATTACGGTACTTATCATCTGTCTTTATTCAAGTAGAACATTTTTTTTTTCCACCATCATCTGATGATGTCTATAAGCTGAGTGCCACCATTGTTGACATGGTACGTGTTTGTAATGGTGACCCTCTTTCCTAAGATTTTGTCATCAGCTCACCATCAGGCGAGGGGAAGTGAAATTGACATATTCTATTTAAAAAAGTTAAAACTCGAAGTTAAAAACTGGTAAGTACAGAGATCCTCTCGCATCCGTTGTGCAGTCATAGATAAAACCAAAACCAGATTAGATTAGATTTCAGACCAGTTTAGAGGTTTGTCATATTTCATCGTTATAATTACTAATAAAATGTCAAGATGATGTTGGTCAATAACTAAATGGTGCAAGAGTATATAAACGCCAGGCTACGTCATAGCATTAACGATGATATTTCTTCTAATTGAGTAAACAATAGTTATTAAGATTGTTATATAAACCGACTTTAAAGTAAGTTTAAAGATAAAAATAAATTAATTCAAAGCGAAATGAAATCAAAGCATCAGTTGTTTAGTGGTTAAGGACTCGGTCTTACGATCGAGAGGCCCCGTGGTCAAATTCTGGCCAGCCTACACTACCGACGTAATCTTCGCCCAGTGACCTTTATAACTAACTGGACTGACTATTCCATAGAAAACAACAGCTTACTTTTTGTGTCGATTTGATTCGAATTCGCGTTCGAAGTCGGCTCGGGCGTCGGAGGGCGCAGACCGACCTCCGACCTCTGACCCGTGGGACGATGCGTCCCCCCCCCCCCCATACCGGTGGCAAGTCGGGGACCACGTGGTCCCCCTCCCGAGGAGGGCCAGACCGAGAGGAATGGCCCTGGGTCAGCCGGGGTGCGAGGGATATGTCTCGAGACAACCTCACCTTCGGCCTAGCACATCGACCCACAGACGGCATGCGGTTTAGTCGGTTCGAGTCCGACATAACCTCCCCCTCCGGCTTCAGAGAGAGGGGGGGGGGGTATCCGTGGTATCTCGATTACCAGTAAGTCTAGAAAGTTCTTTAAAAAATACAGATTTAGTTCACAGACAAAAATACGCGTATGACTTTTATTGAAGTCGGTGCTAAACCACACAAGCAAGTAGGTACTACTTAGGTATGTAGGGAAGGTAATCAGTATAGAGTCATACAAAGAGTCCAGTTAAAAGTAAAAGGTGCAAAATCAAGGTTTCTATAGGATCGGCAGCACGTTTGTGATGCCTCTGGTGTTTGTTGCTCACGTCCATAGGCCACGGTAACACTTTAATCAGGTGGGCCGTATGCATATCTGCCACCTTAGTGGAAAGTATAAAAAAATAACCTTCAGTAGACAGAAATATCACTGTTTTTACACCATACAGGTCTCTAGGGAAATCAGCGTATCTTATTAAAAGAGTAATAGTATAGAATCACATCACAGTTTCCTTCATGATTGTTTGCATCGTCACTGTTCTTAAGCACGCTCACGTGATATTCTTAGAACACACCTTAATCAAATACTAACTTCCTTTCATTAGCTGTGACATTGATGCTATCCAAACGAGTTAGATTTTGCCTTAAACCGAGGTGAAGTCATATTGAAGGTCCTAAAAAATCTCAGATGTAATAATAACCTTGAAGCTCGGGGTTCGCTCGTTCTTCCTTCATCCATTGTGTATGGTTTATCTTGGCTTTAACGGGAGTTACGGTCGTGAGTTGCCGTAGACCCAATGAATCGGAAGTAAGTTGCTTATGTCAAGCTCTAACTGAGCTTACGATCAGTTGGACTTTATATTTACATACACACATAATCTGCTCAAGCCTTTTTCTCTCCGGGTTTGGCAAACAACAGCCTGCTACTTGTTTCTATCCTTACATACTTTATGAGCATAATCTATGCTTCCGTTTCTCACACTACAGAAGGCCAGCTCGAGAGATGGCGCTGAACGCGCGCTTTAGTGGGGGGATATTGCGTACAAAAAAGGAAAAAGCCTAAATTTGTGCCTTTTTTAACGTGTGGACATTCACCCTCCAGATCCCCCCCCCCTCTCCCCCCGCACTGTAGTCCGCTGTGTTGGTTTTGCCGATCTTGAATCTACCAAAATCCAGTTTTGGGCAATCAGTTGCCAAAAGTGAGGTAGCATAGTCTGTGCCTAGAGCACGGGTAGTTGGAGCCCTCAAAAATCTAACAACTGGTCTAATTACAATGCTTCGATACCTATCGCCTTTAGGTTGTGGAGTTCTGATGGCAGTCGCTTCACGGAAAATATCAAAGTTCAGCCAAATCCGCAGTTAGACTCGTGAAGCGGAGCCCAGACTCCAAGCTAAAAGCTTTGGATGCGACTGAGATTAACGCTATGAAGAAGACTAAGTTTGTACCTAGAGCATCCCTTAGCAGAAATCATTAAAACAGTTAAAACTGTTCAGCGTTTAAAAAGTAATAAATTACATATTATCATGAAATTTATTACTCCCTAAGGATGAAATCAAGTAATAATAAAATTATAAACGTTATTACAAAACAATTAACTTAATTATTCCCTTGAAATTCATCACTTTAAAATGTATTATTCATTTAGTTACTAAATTATACCGTAGACCTAATTGATATTGATTTATCATGTTTCATTCGTAGGTATTTTTCCTTTGTACATACATATATTTTAAATTCTGTTTATCAGATTGTTATTTATCATACAAAAACTAGCACCAATTACGATTTGTTTATAATTAAATTCACGCCATTGTGGACTGACCGTCCTTGGCAATGGCATGCACGATTCATTGATCAGACTTAAAGTACACGTATTCTGAAACGATACTCAGTCCTGAATCTCAATTTTCATATCCACCATGCTTTGTGGACGCAAAAACTTCAATGTCAATAGGTAAATTGGAAAACACAGGTCCTCAAATAGTACAGGTTGGAAGGCCACAATGGGCAAGAATGTAAATGCAATATGGACTGTGATGGGGCCCCGCAGTCGCAAGGCCCTTGCGACTGGCCTGGTGATGAATGATTTAGCCTTAATAACTCGAACCATCACGCCCGTCTTCTAACCCTTAGAAACGTCGGTAGCTTAGTGGTTAAGGTTTCGGCCTTACGATCGAGAGGGCCCGGGTTCGAATCCTGGCCATTACACTACCGACGTAAGCCCACTCCTAGCACAAGCAATTTAGTTTAGTTTAAGGGGCTAGAGGGAATATTAGTAATTTCGATAATTTCGGTTGTCAATAATCTTTTTTTTTTTTAAAAGCTTCCTTTTTGATTTTTTTCACCATTTGCCACTGATGCACGTATAGTAGGTAAATGGCCAATAGGTAGATAAATAGGAAATATTTTTCCTCCTAGTCAGTGTCAAGAGGATCGTCTGTAAAAATGACATTGACGGCGTACCTATAGGGGCGTGAGAATGACATAAAAACGACCGTGCTATTAGGACTTAAGTACTTTTGCACTTAACGTAGTGAGTTTTTGCTATCGCCCTTAATTCTGCCGGTTTCAGTGTGACACTGAGTCCTTTGTTCTGTACTATACAACTTAGGTGGCAGAAAAGCACACGGCCTACCTTATGGAAAGTAATTACCGTGGCCTATGTACATATGCAACAATAGGGGCGTCACAGTCCCGCTGCCAACCCTGAAGAAACCTTCTAATGCCCTTCTTGATGAACCCCATAATGTAGTCGCTTAGGAAAACCACCGAGGGGAGTTCATTTCACAGCTTGAGCGTGCGTGGGATGAAGTTCCTTTCATACCGCACGGTTCACATAAATAAATAAATCTCGATTTTATCTAAGAACAGGTTGTTTAGACAGATTGAATTATTTGACAGATTGAATGAAATTTTGAAGCATTTACTATGCTAACTTTTCAAATCGATTAAAGATAGGAAAAAGTGAATGCCCAGGTGGGACTCGATCCCACGATCTTTCCCTTACAGGGGGAATGCTCTGACCACTGAGCCACCGGGCCAAGGGCCCCCCTGTAAGGGAAAGATCGTGGGATCGAGTCCCACCTGGGCATTCACTTTTTCCTATCTTTAATCTATTCGACAGATTGTCTACACAATCTGTTTTCAGATGAATCTATATTCAGAACTGAGTACCTAGCAGTCTAGAATACGGGCCTTGGTACTCGTATGTTAATGCATTTCGCTCGTGGAGCATGTACGGATAGAGTTAAACGGCGGGCTGTTGTTTCCTCTTAGGCATGAGCATTTGTGTGTATAGATAGGTATCATTTCCCTTGATTTCACAGTGCACAGTGTGTTTTTGAAGCCAATACAGGAGGCGCATTCGACCCACAGAGAACAGAATATGATATGGTTCGACAAAATATAGTTGGGCGAAATGATGATATTAACAGACCTCTGTTTACCCCTTAGGGGTTAGATTAGAATCAGTTCCCATTCCTTCTAAAACTGGCTTTAATGACAATACATTAAATTGTTTAAAACGTTCTCAGAGAAAACGTTCCCAGTGCATAATATGTAAAAAAGAAATTACATTTTATAATTTTAATACAATGCAATGTTAACAAAAAAAACAGTGAAATATAGTAATAAAAGTTTTGTATTCTTTGTACTAAGTACTTAATTAAATAATAAATACAAAAAGATAGACGACCGAATACCTTCATTTTTTTGTACCACTTAAATGGCAGGCAATCACTCGGCCCACCTAATGAAAAGTAGTTACCGTGGACTATGGACGTGTGTAACACCAGCGGGGTCACACTTGTGCTGCTGACCCTGTTAGTACAGAGAGTTTCTGTCCCGTCAGTGTAGAAAATAAAGCAGGACAAGCCTCCCCACTGACAGCACAAAATCTCTTCAGTGAGCTCTGGCTACCCTGCTTACCGCCGGGAACACAACACGAGGTTTTTATGACCGTGGTATTCTGTAGCGGTACTTCCCCAGGTGGACTGCTCAATTGGATGGATATACGTCATATTGGTACGTCATGTCACAACGAACCAATTATTTACCACAAACTTAAGTAGGTACTTAAATTACTAACTACCTTTTCACTTCAGCGACTCAAACATGTAAGCTTTGCTGCGTGATAAGGTCTCTACAGTGAGCAAAATCGCATTTTGCTCACAAAATGCGATTTTGCTCACTGTAGAGACCTCACTGGTAAGTTTTTGTGCTATCAGCTGGAAGCCCAAAGACTTGTTCTTCTTTATCTTCTGCAATGATGGCACAGAAATTCTCTATTCTTAAGAGGTCGGCAACACGAATGTGACTCCCATGCGGCCCTGATGTTGCGTACATCCATACGCCACGGTAACTACTTTCCATCAGGTAGGCCGTGTGCTTGGCTGCCACCTAAGTGTTATAAAAAAAAACGGGTTGCACTCCGGGAGTGCCGGCAGAAGTGAAATCTTTTTCTTTCTTTGTTTCTTCGTTATATAGAGAGAAAATGATCTCAATGCGCTGAACACACATTTCGCCACGCCTCCAACTTTGGTAGATGAAGTAGATAAAGCTGCTACTCTCAGTTATCTTTCCAGACTCCCCCTGCCTGAATGTGCTTTCTTTATATTCAACCCGGTTGCAGAGGACGATATAAGGAAACAAATAAAATCAATAGCAACAAAAGCGATGGGTAATGATGGCATTCAACTTCAAATGCTGCTACCTATTCTAAGTGAACTTCTTCCAACCATCACACATATTATTAATTTTTCACTTGAGAATAGCGCTTTCCCTTCGGCTTGGAAAAAAGCACTTGTCATTCCGTTGCCCAAAACCACCAATCCCACCTTAGCATCCCAGTTTCGTCCTATTTCAATCCTGCCAATTCTTTCCAAAGTCCTCGAGAACACAGTGCGAAATCAATTAGCTTCTTACCTTTCCTCTCATGGTCTACTGAGTCCATACCAATCTGGCTTTCGTCCAGGCCATAGTACAGTCACGGCACTACTTAAAATATCAGATGATATAAGACTGGCCATGGAGAATAAACTCCTGACAGTAATGGTTTTGCTGGACTTCAGTAGCGCCTTCAACTCTATTGATTTCGACATCCTCCTGGGCATCCTATCATCATTAAATATGTCGTCCTCTGTAATCGCATGGTTTAACTCCTATCTTCGTGGTCGCTCGCAGCGGGTTCGCTCTGACGAGGCATCCTCTGACTGGTGTGACCTTGCTGCGGGCGTTCCACAAGGTGCCGTCCTCTCTCCTCTTCTTTTCTCGATTTTCATCAATGCTATCAACAAAGTGATATCTTCAAATTTTCATCTCTACGCAGATGATTTGCAACTATATCGCCATTTTGGGACTGACGAAAGGAATGAGGCCATTACTGCCATCAATAATGACCTCAAAAGCATTGGTGCTTGGGCAAAATCGTTCGGACTGCTTGTCAATCCTGCTAAATCCCAGGCACTCATTGTAGGTGGCAGATACTTCTACAATAATCTTGACCATGCCTCTCTTTCTCCTGTCTACTTTAACAATACTGTGATACCGTATACCGCGGTTGTCAAAAATCTAGGGGTATATATTGATTGTAATCTGTCGCGGACTAGGCATATCACCGAGGTCAGCAGAAAAGTCTTCGGTACGCACCATTCTCTTAAGCGCCTTCAGAATTTTCTTCCTTTTAAGACCAGAATCTGTCTTGCTCAATCTCTTCTCCTTCCTCTTTTAGACTATGCTGATGTCACCTTTCTCCACGCAACTGAAGAACTCTGGAACAAGCTGGAGCGGTTGCAAAATTTATGTATCCGGTTCATATTTGGTCTAAGAAAGTACGATCACGTTTCAGAGTTCCGACAGAAACTGAAATGGTTACCGATTCGGCGGCGTCGAGATATTCACATTCTTTCCTTACTCTTTTCTGTTCTTCATAATCCTCACTCTCCTATTTATCTTCGTGAGCGATTTGAGTTTCTTGTCCCCAGGGGTAAACCCTGTCGTACTTTTTCTTCTCTATTACTTCGAACTCCCTCCCATAGTTCCTCTTACTATGACAATTCCTTTACGGTTTCTGCAGTGCGGCTGTGTAATTCTCTTCCTCATTCAATACGCGATAGCCCTTCTTTAAATATCTTTAAGGAACGAACAAGAGACTATTACCTTTCTCAACAATAACAGACATAATATGTATTTATATGTATGTAAATGTATGTATGCCTATATGTATGTATGCCTATATCTATGTATGCCTATATGTATGTATTTATATAGTCTTTATTATGTGTATACATGAGTATTTTATATATGTGAATGTAGTCTATAATGGTTATATATATATGTATATGTAATGCCTTCTGTCAGGGGTATACCTTTTGTATGCCTACTCATACTATTAAGTATTGACAAATGTACACAAGTCTTTGCCTCTCTCATTGCATTGCGATTCCTCTGTGCACTTCCAGGTTTGCTGGAAGAGAACTCAATCTGAGTTAAGCTCGCCTTTGTACATAATATTTCACTTGTTTGTATAAATGCCATTTAAGAAATAAAAAAAATAAAAAATAAATAAAAAAAAAGAACATATACCATACCATTCCATACCATACCTATAACATAGCGCCAGTTATAGAACCGATCACTAATTTTCTACTAATTATCTGTCAGAAGAAATTAATAAATTACAAATAGAAATAAATTACAAACAGAAAAAATCATCACAAAAAGTAATAAATTACAAAAAGAAAAATTATCACAAAAAGTGTCAGAAGCCCAGGTTCGAACCCGGTACTATCTGAAAACATAAGTACTTACAGTCGAAGCGCTCACAGTTAAGCTACGGAGTCTCTTTTCGTCAACAGTAGTCGTAAACAGTCTATAGCTAATTTTATATGACGTCAGTCGCCGGTTACGGTTCAAAGGTCAAGTGATCCTGACGCGCGAGTTTAACAATTTTTACCCATCCAACGCCACTAAAAAAGTTTTCACTTTAAAAACTCAATATAAACTGAAATAACATATTACAATTGTGAGAAAACCAGGATTTTAATGTAACTGAAGTAATGATGTTCGTATTGTATGTTCGTCCTAAATTGCATGGCTTGGCCTGTCATCGTCGCTCCAGTGAATCGTTCGTGTTCGTGGACGAGTAAATTCAATCGTCAATTTGCTATTCAGGACGATATCTTGCGGGACATTCTAGTCTTCAGCCGTAACTATATACCTGAACATATTAGTATTGGTAGTGTTCCATTTTGTTCAGCTGAGTGATATCATGCAGGCAGGTGATCTGTGTAGTTGTTAAAAATAAAATAGTGTATTAATATATAGTACATTACTGCCGCGGCCGTCAAATGTAGTGTTGCCGTACGAACGTGAAGTCGGAGTCCGGCAACGCTCAGTTGTGGCCAAGGCTTGTATAGTGCTTTTCTCAAACAATGCGCGGAAATTAAAACTAAGTAGTATCTAGGCAGAACTTTTTAGTTACGTACTTTTCAAAATCAATGACGAACAACGAACAACATTAATTTTTCACGCGGCGAAAGGTATTTTTTTTTTCTTAATAAACAGCATTCTATTTGCAAGGTAGGTATTTGCAGGTATACCTCTTAGATTCTAATCTTTAAATTATTATCCAACATACACGAAAAAAGCCGCGGTAGCCTTGTGGTATGGACTGCTGCGACGAGGTCTCGGGTTTGATCCCAGGTTTTACCATGGCAATGACCAACACACCAATGACTTTTCAATGCTTTTCGAAGTTATGATTGTATTTATCGCAGGTTTATAAGTGCCCGGTTAATGGCAATAGGCTCGTCACCTATTTATTACTGGCGAAATGTGGGTGCTAGCACCTCTGCCTACCCCTTTGGTGATATAGGCTTGAGTTTATGTTATGTTAGTTATGTTATATCACGAACGCCATCGGTATAATCCCGCCAAGCACCCCACAGAGTTTTTTTATTTTTTTATTTAGCCGTGTACCGTGCCCTACCGGTAACACTGTTGGTAGTGTTGCCGGCACAATAAATACATTCTGAATTCATGGATTAAATAAAATGTAACAATTGCACTATAAATCGTTATTGTAATGTTATTTATTTTTATTATATTTATTAACTAAGGTTTAGTTATTATGTTAGTTTGTGAACTAATATGCGCATAAATTTCCAAAAAAATATGTAAAGAGAGTGACACTCTAAATACTTCCTCCGAAACTAGGACTAGTGACACCGATAACGCCTGCAGATGAAGAACCGGAAAACTGTTGGACCCGATGAAGACCCCATCGAGGCTTGAAAAGCAATGAGTGCCTGTGGTGTCTGCATCCTGTCAAATGTTTACAAACGCGTACTCCACACGGCTAAGACCCCGTGCCAGTGGAGGCTGAGTATCATCACGGCAGTCTTCAAGGGCAAGGGATCAGTACAAGTGTGTGGCAGTCACCACGATATAAAGATAAAGTCCCACACAATGAAGCTCTATGAGAGGATAATAATCTCCCGGATCTGACAGGAGAGTGTACTCTCGGACTATCAGTATGGCTATGGGCACGGGACCATGGATCCGGCGTTCGCCCTAAGAATTGTCTCGAAGAAATTTAGGGCGAATAACATGCCTCTGTATTGCTAATTCCTAGACATGCGGAAGGCCATTGACTGTAATTAGACTCCTCTCCTGCATCTTTTTAAATGATTGCGACAAGAAGATCATTAATAAATATTTCATTATTATCATCATCATTATAATCAGCCGCACATAGTCCACTGCTGAAAATAAGCTTCTCCTATGGACTTCCAGAACAACCGATCTAAAGCAGCCCACATCCCGCGCTTCCCAGCGACCTTGATGAAGTCTTCTTTCCAATCAGTGTGTGTTACCAGTGATGACTTACGGATCTGAAACGTAGTCCCTTACTATAGGTCTCATTTATAAACTCAAAGTCGCTCAAAGACCTATGGAGAGGGCTTTGCTCGATATTTCCCTACGTGATCGCGTCAGAAATGATGATATCCGTAGGAGGACAAAAGTTACCGACGTAGTCTAGCGGATTAGCTCGTTGAAGTGGCAGTGGGCGGGACACAGCGCGCAGAACAGATGATGGCCGATGGAGAAAAAAGGTTCTGGAATGGTGACCGCGTAACGGGCAAGCATGGTGTAGGACGCCCAATAAATATTTAATAAGTTTTATTTCTTACATATTGTGTCGTAACATGTTATCTGAAAAGTTATTTTTTTACGAGGCAACCAGCATTAGAGGAAGTAATCTCCATGTTATTTGATCCGTGGATGATTGACCAATTTTGTAATTTTGGTAATTTTACCCATAGTTTAATGATTACACTTATCTGACCAGTGTGTTATTTTATAAAAATAAATGTATGTAATATTATATACATAGTAACATACTGATAATAATATATAATTACGTTGACATTGTCATTGGTTTTATGTAAAGATGGCTACCATGAAATGTATGTCGGAAAATTCATATTCGCACAAAACATGAATGAAAGACATTAACGTAAAATAAAATTACTCTAATAAACCAAACAAATATAAACCCCAGCTACAGCCTACAGAATACCGCGGTCTTTGTGCTGTCAGTGGGAAGACCAAAGGCTATTCCTACTTTTTCTTCTACACTGACGGCACAGAAACTCTCTGTGTTTACAGGGTCGGTGATACGAGTGTCACTCCCCTGGTGTTGCACACGTCCATAAGCCACTGTAACCACTTTCCACCAGGTGGACCGTGTGCTTGTCTGCCACCTCAGTGGTATAAATAAGCTCTTTTTTTCTCGATTTAACTTTGGATTCAAACGGAAAATCGCATGCAAATGGTGAATAACTAAAATGTACACTCCACAAGCTGCTACCTACGGCTTCGCCTGCGTAAAATGCTGACCCGGTTCTCACAGCTTCAAGATTTTATTCCTGGGATAAAAATAACAAGTGGCTTTGTGAGTTCCCTGCTATGAACTACCTACGTAAGTGTTAATTTGGTGTAGTCCACTTAGAGCACCCAGCCGAATAGCACCTGAGCGAATAGCACCTAGCCTTGTCCAGATCCGATCAGGGATTTTCGCGTTTTTGAGTACTTAACTACGAAACATCCCTAACAAACACAAACGCACTCAACATGCACCCTTATATACTTGGGATCCTACTAATATTATAAATGCGAAAGTTTATAAATATGGACGGATGTATGTATGGATGAATGGATGGATGTTTTTTACTCTTTCACGTAAGAACTACTGAATGGATTTTAATGAAACTGTACAATAATATAGCTTATACATCAGAATAACACATAAGATATATATCATCACGCTACTACTCAATGGAGCGGAGCAGTGATCATTAATGTCAACAAATCCGGCCGACATATACAGAGAAAATGACAGTGTAGTTATTTCTGTTGCTAAGCCACGGCGCTGAGCATAGCGCAAGCGCGCGGACTTAGCGGTTGGCGGTCAAGCAGACCGCCGCAAATTATTTGAATACAAAAAAATTACGCGCTCAAAGGTTTGATACTTGGTACAGGGATAGACAAAGCTTTGGAACGGACATAGAAAGAAAGAAAGAAAACGCGTTTATTTGCAACACAACGCACATTACAATAAAATTGTTATACTTAAAACACTAATGGCACAGATAATAACTTAAATCAAAGCAGAAATAAAACAAAAAATAACAATGATCTATGGTCTATGATCGACATCGACCATTGATTGACCTACCCAGCTGACGTAAAATGACGTTTGTGACACGTGACGTTAAAGTGTCACAAACGCCATCCAAACAGCTTATAATACGTGGCAAATCTTATTACGCCGATCACGTGTTTTCTCGACTGCCAGAAGTTACATTTGTACATTAGATTATTATTGCACTCACACCATGTACGCTGTGTTTGCAAGTAGGTATGGACACTCAGCGTACACTGGGATGGACAATAACATCCATCACAGCACTGATTTTCAGTGCCAACCTAAGATGTCACCTGGTGCCGCCAGGCAATCGACCTGTCCATTCTGGCACAAAACCTAAACACACAGGTACCAAAAGGCAACAAGAGTTCACAGTAGGGTAAGTAATTTATATAATTAATAAGGATGCACTTATTATAACGAATACATCCAAAGCAAGCAAACATTCAAATATAAAACATCTATACCATTACAGGTTTTCACACGCAGGTACGTGCAGCCAGTCCATAGGCTAAAACTATCAAGCACAGGAATCCCCCCGAGCAGTCCGCACCGCCGATGTGCGAATCCGGCGATGCATTGGCAATACAGTACAAGTAGTATTAGAGTGGTAAAGAATATTATGCTATTGTACATTTTTTTTTTTGATTGTTTAAAAGGAATGTTTTGAACTTTATTTTAAAATTGTTTTTAGATTTTAAGTTCCTAACTGGCGGTGGCAAATCATTCCAAATTCGCATTGCAGCATATTTAAGGCATCCTCGGAATGCTGTGGTCCTATGCTTCGGTACAGATATCGTGCTCGTCCCAGACCTGATCGAGTAACAATAATGATTCTGACGCCAACCAATTTTCTCATACAGATAGGAGGGCTTTTTGCTATTTATTAGGCCGAATAACAAGCTAGCCAAATGCAATTTTCTCCTTGCCTCCATTTTTAATATATTATTTTCATTCAAGTACAGTGTTACATGTTGGCGTCTTGGTATTCTAAAACAATATCGAGCACATGCATTTTGCATTCTCTGTATTAAGTTTTTAGTTCTTGCCAATAGACACGGCCCATAAACTATGTCACAATAGTTAAACTTAGACAATATGAGACTGTCCACCAGTTGCCTTCTCAGTGTTACACTTAAATAGTCACGAATATTATAAAGAATCTTCAGTCTATAGAAACAGTTTTTCACAATTTTGTTTATATGCCCCTCAAACCGCAGCCCTGGATCCATCGTGAGACCCAGATTTACGGCTTCCTCAACTCTAGTAATTCTCTGCCTATTAATAATTAATGTTGGATCATATTTTAAAATAGATTGTATTTGTAACTTACTACCTAGCACCATGAATTTTGACTTAAGTGGATTCAAAATCAACGAGTGTTCTTTTGACCACTGAGCTACTCGTTGAAGGTCCTCATTGATTTTTGATATGGCTGTAACTGTATCACAAGGTTTAAAGTGCAGGTACACTTGTGTATCATCTGCATACATGTGGAACTTGCAGTGTTGAAAGGAATCCACAATATCAGCTGTATACAAAATGAACAACAGAGGTCCCAAGATTGAGCCCTGAGGCACTCC
Source organism: Eilema caniola (assembly GCA_949126895.1). Classification (NCBI taxonomy): domain Eukaryota; kingdom Metazoa; phylum Arthropoda; class Insecta; order Lepidoptera; family Erebidae; genus Eilema; species Eilema caniola. The sequence goes on along the minus strand of OX421469.1, from coordinate 3,472,300 downwards.
TCTTGTCACTTGGAGGGGGGATGATGACATCACTGTACCATCTTCTTTATGTATTTCAACATATTGTGTACGGTTTGAGAGGTAACTATGAAACCATTTAATTGTTGACAATGTAAAACCGTAATAAGCTAGCTTGGATAATAATAGGGATGAGTCTAGTGCATCAAAAGCACGGGAGTAGTCCAGAAGGACAAGTGCTGTTCCCTCTCCTCGATCCCTGGCCTCCAAGATATTACCCACTACATCACTTAAAGCCGTAGCAGTTCCACATCCTTTCCTAAAACCTGATTGTTTCTCAGGGAGAATGCCATTTAGTTCGAGGTATTCCATGACCTGAGTATGCACAACCTTTTCCAGCACCTTTGATAAGCAAGGAAGTATACTGATTGGTCGAAGGTCATTAACAGTATCTGGGGGACTACTTTTGGGAATAGGCCGTACCAGGGAGCATGTCCACAGTTCTGGATATTTATTTGTAGTTATTGATGTATTGATTATTTCTGTAATAACGTTCAAAGAGTTTGGTAGTGTGAGTGTCAACATTTGTATATTAATTTGGTCAATTCCCTGTGCACTAGTTTTAATACTATTTAAAATCTTCAGAACTGTCCCCTGGTCTACCGGCTTAAGGTCAAAGCTTACTATTGAGTTGTATCTGTGGTATTCATAAAATGTCAACTTGGATAGGCTTACTGCACACTCCCTCGGCACATCCAGGAAAGCTTTATTTAATGTGTGAGGGTTATCAAAATGTGGTGGCAGACAAGGATCCTTATGTGTGGGCAGTATCTGTTGCTTTAAGTTCCTCCATAATATCTTGGGGTTATGTACATTGTCATTTATATTTTGTGAAAAATAGGCAGACTTTTCGTTATGCAATGCCACAACAGCTTGATGTTTAAGCTCCATATAGTACTGTTTTTTTGAGTCAGACCTAATTTTCTGATACATAAGCCTTGCTTTGTTACGCAGGCTGAAGAGCAATTTAACATTATCTGTTATCCAAGGTGTACATTTTGCTCTAAATAGTTTTTGTTTCTCAGGTGCATGAATGTCAAACAAACTCAGGACCCAAGTGGACAGTCCCGCCACCATATAGTCAACGTCACCCCCGGATATCATTAGAATAGAATCCCATGGAACAGTCTCCAGGTCAGTACTAAAAAGATCCATCAAGATATCCCCATAAGGCCTATATACAATCCACCTGGGTTTTTCCTTATGCCTGGCAATGGTTGACTGACAAGTGACAAATGCGTGCCTGCCCAGCTCTGGGATATGAGTTGACAAGACATTTTGAACACGCATGTCTGTACATATGACATCTATCAGACTACTCTTGTCATCAACAAAATGAGTTGGTGTCCTGACCATTTGATGCATGTTGGTGTAGTGGAGGAATTGCTGTAGTTTTTTAGTGTCAGCATCACAAGCCTTCAACATATTGATATTTAAATCTCCCAAGAGAATTAGATGGTCATAAGGAGCCAATGCACAGATACTAGCTGTCAAGCCATCCAGAAACTTATCCACACTTAACCAAGGTGGTCTATATGCTGTACCTATCAGAATTGTTCTACCCATACTGGTTAAAGATATCCAGTACTCCTCCACTTGTGGAGTTATGGGGTGACTTCTGGTCCTAGCACTCACTCCAGTCTTTAAATAGAATCCCACCCCCCCTCCCCTGCCATTCTTTATTGATGTAGATCTCGGGGTATGTCTCAGCTTATAGCCTGGAACTGAAGGTGCTTTCCATACTTCCCCTGGCCTTAACCAGGTCTCATTGATGGCCATGATATCAACAGAATGTTGTTTCATGGCTATTAAAAACTCATCCTGCTTAGTTCCCAGTGAGCCTGCATTAAGAAGACCAAACTTCAAGTGTTTACTATGAATCATTTATATATATCAATATACCTACTCCTGATATTTAACAAACATACTATATTCAAACTTGGATCCAAATATTCAAAGGCATATATTTGTAATATGCGGATTTCAATTATGTACAATAGTTTCATTAATAATAATCTGTAGAATCCTCCAATTGCCCAATTTTGCACATCAATTTGTTGCCCTGAGCAATCTGTGACACATACCTCAGTAGCCGGATCAAACACTGCACCCACTAAATTTAAATGATGTGAAACTCCAAAGACAACTAGTGTACAGTCAGCAGCTTGTTTGTTACAAATACAATAGTACAGAGAGAATATGTTACGTGTGCGTCTACTACTTAAATAAACAAATAGTATCCATACCGAATATGAGCAATATTTTACCGGAGGAAGATCCAACAAATAACCTAGAAAGACCCACAACAGTAACACCATAGTAGCTTGCTCATTACAAGTACAATTATCCAAGTAAAACATGCAATGTGTGCCTCTGCTAACCTTATATAATACTGTGCAATCATAATACTCCAAGTTGATGGAAACCAGTTCACTGTAACCTGTTACATGTATATAAGTTTTATAAATATTGTGAATTATTCCTTCCATGTGTTTATTTTTCCTATTTTCTAAATAAATCTTTACCCTATTAGTAAAATAGTAATTAAACAAAGATATTTCATCATAGACAAAACATAAAGAGCACACAATTAATGTACACAACAACAGCGTAGAATTACTCTTTGACTTTCCTGACTGCATCACTACCAAAAACCCGTTCGATATCAGCTTCCGACCGAATAGTGTGAGTATGACCACCATCAGCTTCCTTAGTTAATATTCTGCCCCGCTTTGTCCAAGTGAACCTCCAGCCCAAGTGTGTGGCAGTTTGTCGTGTGATATAAAAGAGCTGCTTGTTTGACCTGGTCAGCCTTTCGTTAAGGTAGAAGCGTCGAGGGGGCGCATCAAAGCCAGGTAGATCAGCTGACGTAACACCTCGCCTTACCCGGGCATTATGCAGCAGTTCGTCCCGCAGTCCGCGACGCGCCAACCGAACCACTATGCGCCTGCCCCCACCCGCCCCCGCGTCTCCAGACTCCCTAGAACGCTCCACCCTAGGGCCTACTCGTTCGGCATACACTATGTCATTTTTGTCCAGTGTGACCCCTATTTTTCTCGCTACTAGCTCCACGGTGTGGACAACATTCTCTCCAGCACATTCAGGCAGGTTCGAGATCTCCACATCAGAGAGTAGTAGGTCTTGTTCTCTGTCATTAAGCTCCAATTTCAACTTAGTAACCATTTGTTCCAGGTCGTGTGGTTGTTGTTGATGTTGGTCCTGACGGTTCTCAATTAGTACCAGGCGTTTTTCCAGGGAATCAACCTTATTTTTACATGCTGCCACTGACTGACGAAGATCGGCTACTTCAAGCCGGAACTCCCTCATCTCTGCCTTAAAGTCATCCCTCATGGACCGAATCTCCGTCCTCAATAGCTGCATTTCGTGTACCATATTAAACGAAGCCGTTGAGTTGATCTCCGGCTGCCCGGCCCGCTCCCTGACGGAGTCTCCCGGGCCCCCGGCAGACAGAGAAGTGTCACGTTGGCCGAGGAGAGCATCCATACCATCATCAATGTTCATAGGGTTGGGTTGGGTAATGTCTTTATTGACTTTCGCCTTATTTATGCATTTACAGCATGATGGACCCCCCTTCGTGGAGATAAATTTGCCACATGCCGCACATTTACCAGCCATAATGTAATTTATTATAATTAAATTATTAATTCCCTTATATCGTGATATTTAGTATAGGAGTAGATAAGACCTTGAGAAAGGACATAGGTTATGTTTAGTAGCGATAACCGACATCCACGCGAGCGAAGCCGCGGCTAAAATCTAGTACTTATTTAAATACTAGCTGTACCAAATTTCATCAAGAAATCTTCAAAAATGACAAAATTTCATACCAAGGCCCTAGTCCACCCCTCCCTTGTTCACCCCTTTTCGCGATAAAAGCTAGCCTATGTCCGTTCCCAAACTCTAATCTACCTCTGTACCAAATTTCATTAAGATATCATCAGAAATGACTAACTTTCATAAAAACTTTCATCCCCTATTTCCCCTCCTTAAACCTCCTTTCTCGTGATAAAAGATAGCCTATGTCCGTTCTCAAGCTCTAATATACCTCTGTACCAAATTTCATCAAGATCGGTTCAGTGGTTTAGGCGTGAAAGCGTAACATACAGACAGACAGAGTTACTTTCGCATTTATAATATTAGTATGGATGTATAGTAGGAAGAACATTGATTTCTAGCCTTAGATACTATGACATGCTGTGTTATTTTTAATTTCTTGATCAACTTATGCCTCAAACAGGTTTACAATGAATCAGGCATATTTATTGACCGAACAAATGACTTCGATTATCATTCCGATATCAATTACCTAAGTGATCATATATTTTTCTAACAAAGTAATACTTTATAGTGAGCAATTATGTGTGACAATGGCGTGACCATGGCGTATTATCATTGACTGGACAAACGCTCATTCGGTGTAGTGTTGGTTCGATCTCTTGACCATGTGCATTCTCTAGTGTAGTGATATCGTGTGCTGAGTTGTCTTTGAAAAGGAAACAGTTTATAAATATTTGAAAATCGAATTCAGAATATTGGGATAACGATATCTTTTGATTTTGACGTTATCCGAATATTCGAATAAAATACTTTATTCCAATATTTAGCAACAAAAAAATAAAATTTATATTGCTATAGTATTTACGTAATTACGAAATTTTCTATTAAAAACTAACTCGGTCTCGGCTACGTTCGAAAAATCGGTTTATATATGGCAGTGCCATCTAAAAAAAAATCGAAGAATAGATAAAAATCATCTTTGAAGTGGGCTGTAAATAATCGTGACAACGTTTTGAGTTTTTGAAGCGTACATAATCCAACCATAATTATATTTCATCATTCTTCATCCGTGCGTTAATCCCAGTCGCATTCGAAACCTTGAATTCCAGGGTATTCTTTTTACCAGTTTAACTGCTTCGTGGCTGAATATATTTTCCGTAACACGACGGCCACTGACCTCCCCAACGCATTGGCGATATTGAAGTATTGTCGTTAGACTTGTTGTCGGACTTTTTAGAGTTCTAACTACCTACTCATGATGACTGCTATAGATATTCTTAGTCAATTACATATATGTAGAAATTTATAGAACTATTACCTATCCTATTGCCCATATTGAATAATAACTTCACTTGTACTTTTCAATAGTTTATTTTTATTTTTAACCTGACCGGTTTCACCTCTCGGCATTATCAACGATTTATGTAACAATGGTTTCTATTTATATTTAGTAATATAATAGCTAAGTAATCCTTTGATAATGCCGTGAGGTGAAACCGGTCAGGTCAAAAATAAAAATTAAGCTGTGGAAAAGTACAAGTGAAGTTATTATTCAATATGTGTAGTAGATTCCACCAAGTACCATCAATCGTCAGTATAAACAGTATTACCTATTGCCCGTGAAACACTTTTTCTAACCTTCTAAAACTATAAAAGTCGTTCTCAAGTTATGGCGTGACCAAGGGAAATATGGTTTTTTTATGTACTTCATTTATATACCATTATCATACATATGAGTTGGAAAAATATAATTCTATTTTTAACAAAGACCACAGATAATAAGATCTTTATACGATAATAGTACTCTTACGACCTAAATATAAATTATTGAATCGTTTAAATCTACTGCTCACGAACTGGTTTTGGTATTGGTATACTTGTAAAGTTGTTGGTCTGTTTTGTTTTGATAATATCCGAAATAAAATTGTTACTACGTAGTTTATGTGGATATGAACGCTCAATCGCAAAACGTCCACTGTCTATAAGACGTTAAATTGTCCTTTCGTAAAATGTCCCGTTCGTTGAATGTCCTTTTCGCAAAAAGTCCTTTTCGCATAACAAGTACTCCTTAAAAATATTCCTAAAATATTCCTTTTTGAACAGGACGAAATGAATAATATATGTACTATGTAACTCGGTTTTATCTTCTCAAATACACAGGATAAACAGTGAAGAGATTTCACATAATTGTTGCTTGTACATCACAATGAATTACGTTTAAAGTGTTCTTTGATCAAAATTACGAATAGTAAAGATACATAATATATCTAATTATTCTACGACACATTATACTATCTTGACTCAATGTCAAGAGACTCTCGATTCACGACAGTGTAATTTGTAGTAGAATAATAAATTTCGGTCCTGTGGCTTCAATTTTAAGAAATAATAATTATCTACGTTTGATTATGACTATGACGTACTAAGTCCAGGCCCCGATTCTGCTAATTTTAGACTTTAACAGTATATTAGTAAAGTCTAAAGTTAAATGGCACTGGTTAGTGTTTGTAGTACAGCTGTGGTTTTGCCATGAAAAAAATAATAGCAGAATTAGGGTCGAGATTGCTACTCAAAAGTGTTCTGCTACGATACGACGCGACAGTATTTCTTTATTTATTTATTTATTCATTCATTTTTGCAATATAAGCTTACAGTTTGCACCAAAGCGCTTATTTGCAGTCAGTTACATAAATATACATTACATTGAATTAATTATTTATATGGTAAATTTCTTGAAATCATAAAATTATCAAAAAAAAGAACGATTAAATACGTTACATTTTAGGCATGCAAATACTATATGTTACACAAATATTTTATCATAGTGGCACCAAAGACACCTGGCTTATCAAAGTATATGTCGGCATCTGGATTCTTTTTCAAAAAGGCATTCAAGTATTGAACAGCTCTGTAAGTAGGGCTACTCCATGCCAAAAATTTCCGTATAATTGAGCAGTCTGACTGAGGAAGTACCTCCGCCCTACAGAATACCGCGGCCATAATAACCTCGTGTTGTATTAACGGACCGCCGCGCCGTTAAACTCTTCAGTGAGTTCTGGCTACCCTACTCACCGAAGTAGGGTAGCCAGAACTTACTGAAGAGTTTTGTCTTGTGTGTTGTCGTGTACACCGTCGGCACATAAACTCTCTGTGCTTACAGAATCGGCAGCACGAGTGTAATTCCCCTAGTGTTCCAAACTTCCATAGGCCACGGTAACCACTTTCCATCAGGTGAGCCCTGTGCTTGTCTAGCACCTAAGTGGTATAAAAAAGTGTTATTGCGTTCGTTCGTCAAACAATTAAAAGATTATAAAATCAATTTTTAAGAACCAATGCCACTCTAAGTACGAGTACCATCTTGTACTTTGACTCGTCGACAGAAGCTACAAGAGTCCTCTGAGCTCTCGTACAGAAACTAAAACAAATACTTTAGCTCCAAATTGTTTTCTTACCGCCATGTCAATAAACACCGCTTAATGCAAGTAGGTACGACAGTCAATTCAGTTAACTTAGCATTGTTTATCAACATACGTGTTTCCGGTGAAGTGTATGATCTTTAGGGCCCAATATATTCCTCACTTGCTAGCCAGTAGGTATAACTGCTGATTAATGGACCAGATTCTGGTGTAGGCTCGCCTTTCGAGGTTGGGATCACACAGTAATTTCTGCCGAGGCAAGATACACCAATACATTAGAAACGGAAAAGAGATACTACGGACCGGAGTCCTATAGTACAAACCTTGTACACATGACAAATATGTTTTAAGTCTCTCCCTCATCTGAGCACTAATCCCAGATCATTATTACAGCAATTACGCGAGTTCTCAAAGAACTCGCGTCATTGATTAATCAGACTTATCAATGGTTTTTTGGTGTGTCAGTATCTTGCGCAGACGCTAACTTTTGTTCAAGACGTTTGCCGATAATATACAGCATCTTACCATCTAGGTGTGAATTCATGTTAGCGTTATAAATAAAAATAATATACATCAGAAGTTTTACACATGTGATTAGATGTTATTTGCCACACAATGTGCAGCGTGAGAGCGCGTGTACATAAAGTATGCAAATTTTGTATTTTACTGAACAATTACCATTGTGTGAGTTTTTGTACGATTTTATGTTAATTTATTACTATGAATGACGTAGGCTGTGAATTTGGAGTCCCGAGTTCGATTTCCGTACTAACTAATTAAATTTAATGTTACAAACAGTTTTATGTTACTGTGTAGACATTAAATGTCAAATATAAATTTTTTTTAAGTAATATTAGTTATCGAAATTATTACTATCCCTAATCCTTCCAGCTAATTGCATTGTATTTTAATACAATTTATGAATAAAAACTTGTATTTAATGAATTATACTTATAAAATTTAACTGATAAGAAACTACTTAAACTTTGATAATTAATTACACAAAATGAAAGATGATAAGTCGTTTCAATTGATCTTAATTCCTATCATTTATTGATATCTACTTTTACTCACGACATCAAAGAACAAACTACGAAGAATATCGTACTCAACAAAGAATTCTCACCATTGATATCTCGTCATTAATTTACAAGAACAGTCGAAAATTTATCTACCAGTTGTTTGCAACCGGTTATTTTTAATAGGCTACTACTAATCAAAGCTTTGTTATTAATTTATATAAAAGAAGGAAGGCCAAATTAAAAAAAAAAAACCTATGTGATAATTAAACAAACGCCCTTGCTTTTGGAATATGAATTATAAAAAATAAAGTTAAATAAATTTAACGACCCAATAAACATCGTACTGTGATTTTTATAACAATATCTCGATAATTATATTTACATATACACGTAAATATACTTATGGTATTCATATGTGTGTGTGAAGACATACAATCTCACCTGGCATCTTGTAGAATACCTAGTAATCTCAACTAACTCTTACACACAGCTTCACCCGCGTGAATTTCAGACATCGTGACCATATACACTGGCCTGCAAAAGTACAGTACAGTACAGTACAGTGTTTCATCTTGTTTAAGTTAAAAATGTTACTAATGTATAGTTTACTAGTTTCTAAGTATTAAAGCCTATAAAATTTGCAATAAAACATTTTTTAATCCTAAATCTACCTTCTATAGTTAAGAAAAAAATTACATTTAAAAAGTGTGATACTTACTTTTGCAGGCCAGTGTATAACCAATATTTTTTTCCCAAACTCTGGTCCAACTTTGCATCAATTATCATCGAAATCAGTTCAGTGGTTTAGAGGTAAAAGCAACTAAAAAGAATGATCAGATCAGCAGCCTCAAAGCTCTTTGTAGATTATTGAGCCGTGCCCATTCTATGATGGATGCAGGAAGAAACCCCAGGCTCTGATACCAAAATCTCAGATCATACAAGGATCCCCGAAATAAAATAATAAAACTCACATCGAATATAGTAAAGTAGGCATAGTATAGTAGGCACAGTATAGCAAGCATAGTGATATTCGACGAATAGAGCTGTCTAAAACAATAATAAAGAAAATTAGTTTTAATAATGTTAACAACTTCTTGATTATATATAATAATGTGTACGCCCATGTCTTATTCGATTTAGTATTAAATTACTATGTTTTATATACTCAGAGGAAAATTATACTACTCATAATATTTTATAAGTTTTATATTTTGTTCTACCGACAAAAAATGCGTAAAAGAATAATATTTCAACAAATATAAGACTTGTCTGACCAGCCCCTCTAGACAAGTGGCCATTCGTTGGCCGGCGGCGTTTGATGGAATACAATGACGAATGTATGGGATTTGACGTTTATGACATGCGTTAACGACTGTCAAATACGTCAAATCCCATACACTCGTCATTCTATTGTACCAAACGTCGGGCAACGAATTGCCACTTGTCTAGAGAGGCAGACGTTTTAATTATCGTAGGGCCTAAGCTTCTGGAACTACAAACTTTTATAATTTTAGGATGTTTTTTTTTTAATTTCTTATGAAATTTCGAAGAATTTGTATGCAAATGTTTCCAGTTACTATATGTCAGGTTCACATTATTTCAGTAACATTCCAGTACAACGAGCGAATCCAGTACTGGAGTGCTACTGAATTAATGTGAACCATTTTTTTTAATAGTTTATTTCATAAAAATATTTAAAAAAATTGAAAAATTATAAAAGTTCATTCAGTTCAGTGAATTATTCAAGCGCGTTTAAAACACTGAAATAATTTGATCCGGATAAATTGCAAATGTCTGCATCCAGGGATCCTAGGCCAGTCTCTTTCTAGGGGGATACTCTAATCAACTGAGCTAGATACCTGAACACGTCCTAGAAAATCAAAATTGAAAGGAAGAACATTTATAAAGGAGGTAGGACACGACGGTATTCTCGTCCAATTGAGCAGTCCGACTGGGGAAGTACCTCCATTCTACAAAATACCGCGGCCATGATAACCTCGTGTTGTGTTCCCGGCGGTGAGTAGGGTAGCCAGAGCTCACTGGAGGGTTTTTGGGCTGTCAGTGGGAAGACTAAAGGCTATTCCTGCTTTATCTTCTATACTGATCGCACAGATCTGCGTTTACAGGGTCGGTAGCATGAGTATAACTCCCCTGGTGTTGCACACGTCCATTAACCACGGTAACCTCAAAATTATTATATAACAGATGGTTGCGAAAACGACAATTTAATTCTTTTTTCGTAACTGGTTATAAAAGCAAGAAAAAATCCACATTCGTAGCTGGTTATGAAAAATGAGTTACAAAAATACGCGTGGGAAACCAGTACATACCGCTAGTAATAATTCATAAAAAATTATAAAATATCTAGATTATAACAATAACTTTGAAGTCATTAAAGAATCGCGTATTTACTAAATCGTTAACTGTTTTGAATCGTCTAGGCTATGTTTTAAAACATACATCTTCATTGTTATGAATATTCTTAATTACGTAAATGGTAGGTAGACAGGCTTTGGTGTTTTTGATCGAGGTTTCGGCTCCCATTACCTTCAGGGTCCAAACCTCGCTTGAAAGCAAGACGTTTATTACAAGACTTGATTCTGACTTTGACTTTATTTAAAATGTTTATTAATCACACGCACAACATAAAACAGGTAAACAACAATTAAACTTGCAAGCCGACACCTGCCGATTATGGATCATGCATAAATGAATGATTCCATAATCATCCATCCATGCATGATCCATCCACCAGAGCCTCATCCATTTGAGGTGCCCATTGGTCCCTCAGTAGGAAACCAGTTAATATATAATTTAATCTTCAACACATACGGACAAAAGGACATGATCATATTATAAGGATTACCTTTATTTTAACTATGGACCCGAGACCTGCAAACTCAAAATAAAGTTAACCTATTTTTAAAAACCTGTTTCTACATTAGCGACAACTCAGTATGTCATCACTATAGAGAAAAAAAAACAAGGAAAAGCTGTGTGTGAGAACTAATCCTTATACAATTATAGCTCAGATCTTAACGAAGACGGACTCATGTTACACTGTTGAGCAAATCTTGATATTACTTTAATATATAAAAATAATTTATACCTAGTTGTGTAGTGGTCAAAATGTTGGCGAAACATTCAAAAATTTTCTTCACTGTGTCGGTGGGATTTTTGATCGTGGCGATAGTTTTAGCATCGTGGGGTTTCCAGAAAATCGTGGATTCACAAGTACAAAAAGTAAGTTTTATTTTCATATCATTATTTATTTAAGCTATCAAAACGTTGGATTTATTGGATTTTTGTAAAAAAATGTGTCAACACTTAAATAAAAAACTTTGGGAGTTTGGGCAAGAATTGGATTGGATTTTACCGATGAATTTAAACACTTATGAAGCAATGAACAGTATAAGCATATTTCACTCATTGAATTCCATTAATTAATCATTAAAACTTAGTTAAGTTAATCGATTTACGCTGTTGAGATCCAGCCCTAGTAATTCTGAGAGTAAAACAAAAATTGTAAAGAAACGGGCATTGAACGTTAAGTTCGTTAATTACAATTTTTTACAATGTTCTTTTTTGTTTCTTTATTGTTGAGTTTTGTCACAGAGCTATTAGAACGTTCCTTTATTTTTGTATCAAGTCACTTGTCCTGTTACACGATATATTAATTTACTAAACCCAACCGGTTTCTAAAATTTTATTATAACATCTATCAAAAAGTTCAACTGTTATGTTGGACAGTGCACGCTATTCGGATAAATTTCATCAATAATCTTACTTCGGATTTATTAATCAATTTAAATTGAGATGTCATGTTTTCCTTAATTAATATTGTTTATTAAAACGTTAAAACCCAATAAAGTTAATCAGATTTTCAAGGCCGTATACCTACCTTAGATCATTTTAATAAATATATCTAATCATATTCATCCGCATTCTAGTGTTAAACTACTTTAGGTCTAGATAGCACTGTGTAGGATACATACATACACTCACGCCTGTATAATCCCGCATGGGTAAGCAGAGGTGTTAACAGCCACATTTCGCCAAAAGGAGGTAGAACACGACGGTATTCCCGTCCAATTGAGCAGTCCGACTGGGGATGTACCTCCGCCCTACAGAAGAATACCGCGGCCATAATAACCTCGTGTTGTGTTCCCGGCGGTGAGTAGGGTAGCCAGAGCTCACTGGAGAGTTTTTGTACTGTCAATTGGAAGACAGAAGCCTATTCCTGCTTTGTCTTCTATACTGACGACAGAGAAACTCTCTGAGTTTACAGGGTCGGCAGCACGAGTGTGACTCTCCTGGTGTTGCACACGTCCATAGGCCACGGCAACCACTTTCCATCAGGTGGGCCGTATGCTTGTCTGCCACCTCAGTTTACTCCACCAGTGACCAACAGGGCACTTTATACTCACAACAAGTTTGCTCACGTTGCGTTCACAACAGAAATTGTGCACCGGTGCAATATTGTAGCAATAAAAATGTTAATGATGTTATTCGATAACGATAATTCATAAACAGTAAACGTTTAAATTTTCAGTTTAAAATTACGCATATTTGTTGCTTTGGTGATTTATGTTCGATTGAGTGAGAAACGAAATCTTGACCTGTAAGTCAAAATTGCGAGGCTGCTCAGTGCAAATATTAGTGTGAAGTATTGCTCAGGACATTTATATCTTGGATCTAAAATTTGCTCTATACGCACAGTACACGTTTTAACGCCGATGGACGAACTCAAATTCATCAAGCATAAATTCAATCAATTAGCCCACTGCTGGATATAGGCCTCTCCCAATGTGCGTCATTTCGTACGATCCTCCGCCTTCCGCATCCAACTCGTCCCAGCCACTTTTTTCAGGTCATCGGTCCATCTGGCTAGGGGCGTCCTACCCTTCGTTTGCCTTCTCGCGGTCTCCACTCTAGGACTCGTCTGCTCCAACTGCCATCGGTCCTTCGACAGACGTGGCCAGCCCATTGCCACTTCAGCTTGCTTATTCTGCGAGCTATGTCGGTAACTTTGGTTCTTTGTCGGATGACCTCGTTTCGAATTCTATCCTTCAGAGAAACTCCAAGCATAGCTCACTTCATAGCCCACTGCGCGACTTTTAGTTTATGGACTAGCCCTACCGTCAGTGTCCACGTTTTGGCACCGTAAGTCAAGTAGGACGCACTGGTCAAAGACCTTTGTTTTCAGGCATTGCGGTAGGGGGTAGTGGTCTCGTGTCTCGCGATTTAAATCCAAGGTACGCGTCCCGAGGAATAGCTGTCGCTGTCCTGTCCTATTGGTTATTTTCACGATACCCCTTGTAAAATAATATTAAAATAACGCACTAGTGGCTAAGGAATCGGCTTTATGATCTCGTCAATTGTATTGAGAGAATGGAGCATTGGGATTGGCCGCCTGCCTACTGTGAACCTGTGTGTGTGTGTGTGAAGCCGGCCAATCGCAATGCTCCGTTCTATCAATACGTTTACGATACGATTACTATGGTTGGTCGTGCTAGAGGTACTGCTGTCGGACTTTTTAGATCTCCAAGTGACCATAACGACTGCTATAGATGTTATGGTATGTTAAGAGCCGTTTAGACCAAAGCTAAAGGAGGAGAAAGTATAAGCGAACGCGAGGTCCAAAGTTAAAGTCTCATACACAACCGACAACTAGGTAATGTAGGAGTTAGGACACGACAGTATTTTCTTCCAATTGAGTAATCCGACTGCGGATCTTCCTCTGTCCAGCAGAATACCGCGGCAATAATAACCTCGTGTTGTGTTCCCGCCGGTGAGTAGAGTAGCCGGAGCTTACTGTAGAGTTTTTGTGCTGTCAGTAGGAAGACCAAAGGCTATTCATGCTTTGTCTTCTACACTGACGGCACAGAGATTCTCTGTGTTTATAGGGTTGGCAGCACGAGTGTGACTCTCCTGGTATTGCACACGTCCATAGGCCACTCTCCATCAGATGGACTGTCTGCTTGTCTGCCACCTTAATGGTATTAAAAAAAACTACGCCTAAAAGATGATGTTGAAATCAAGCAAAACAGCGGCTAAACTATAAGACTATGACTGACTATAATTTATTTAATTGAATTATGTTATAGCTTTACTATTACGCAGATTTATAGATTCATTCATCGACGTCAGACATAATTCACTAAGCACCTGTATCAACTAATGTGTTTTTAGCACAATATTGCATCCCGTTAAGTCATAATAGTTCCTTTTATAATCTATATATTAAGGTGGTATAAAATTGTAAACCTGTACGGTCTTGGACTAACTTTAGTCCCAGACTAGACAAGTATTAAGATAGTGATAGTGTCTGTAGAAACATTAGAATTTTTTTTTTACTTAAAAAATAGTCGGGTTATGTTTGTATTATTCGGTCTTGAAATTGATTGATGAAAGACCACTTGGAAGGAAATGCGAATGTGAAGATGGATGCGTGTGACGAGAATAGATAAAATAAGGAATTTTGAAAGTAGCACCAGTAATCAGCCGTTCAATTAGCTGCCTAGGATGTTGACTTTAGGGCTTTAGGAGCAAAAGTAGGCTGAATACAAAATGAATGGACTGCATGAAAGTGGATATAGCAGAAGAAATGAGTGAGAAATAACATCTGACAGAATTATATGGAGGAGAATGACATGTTGCGTCAACACCAAATAAATGGGACAAGGACTGGCAGATGAAGACTCGAGACATGTTCATCATCCTGAACCTGTTTGTTCGTGATTAACGTATTTTGTTACGTTTTTTTTTATTAGAAAGTTCTAGTTAAGGTGTAAAATCTTCCACATTTCAATCAGACCGCAATTAGTTGAGTAGAACCGGAGATTTGTCTAAAAATCGTGACAACTGATATCTACGCGGATGCGGCCGCGGGCATTGGCCAGTGATTAGTATGGAAGTCACTTATAAGCAATTAGTATTAGATAATGAGCGCAGATTAATTAATGTTCCGTCGTTATCATCATCATCATCATCATCCTAATATCGATTTCCCAGCTACGTAAAAAAGTTTGGACTTTGGAGCCCGAGCTCGATATAGGTCGAATTTTCTAGGAGTGAAAGATAACCGCGTTGGAGCCTTGTTCGTTGTTTAATAACCGAAACATGTAAAAAATCAGAACAAAAAAATGCAAAAATACTGTTTAAAGGGATTCTATAGTGGGAATATAAAAATTTAATTAAAATTGAATTCTTCAAATCAAAATTAATGTTACGCTGTACATTATAATCCTAGAAATGAATGCCGTTTTTTTCTGTTCCGTGAATGAATGTGTCTTGTCTAGATTTATATAGAAGGCCGTCATCAGCTGGGTAGACTTTATCAGAAATTTAAATCACAAAATCACACAGAAAAATTTCGAATTGTAGAATTTCATATCGTATCTGTTACTATTTATGTTCAATGTCAATTTATACAGATCAAATTTTAATTACAGTTCTAAGTTTTTATTGTATAGCTACGTTCTATCATCGCACCGCTCACCATAAGCAGGGAGAGCATGTTCACAGATTACTACCGGAAACGGTGCGCACTATGCGGTATGAGAGGAACTTCATCCCCCGCACGCTCAAGCTGTGGCATAAACTCCTTGCTGTGTATTTTCGAGGCGACTATAATATGGGGATCTTCAATAAGAATTAGAATACCGTATGTGCAGAATATTCCTTCAAGAACCAAGCGTTTCGGTTACTCTTTTGTTTGTCGCACCATTAAGACCTGGAACTCCTTGCCAGCTTACGTGATTCCTTTCTTCCTGCAGTCCCGGGTACTTTAAGCGGGGTGTGAAAAAGCTCTGTCTGTCTGTTGGGGCCGTAAAGCTGAGTGCCACCATTGTTAACATGGTAGGTTTATGTAATCGTGACCCTCTTTCCTGAGACTTTGCGTTCAGCTTACCATCACCTTAACATATATATAAAAGTTCCCACAGGGTTGGCAGCAGGTGTTGCATAATGCTCGTCTATTGTTTTACGTGCGGGTAATCCTCACGAATACCCCACCCCTCCTCCGGAGCCGGAGGGGGAGGTTAAGTCGGACTCGAACCGACTAAACCGCACGCCGTCTGTGGGTCGTAGGGCTAGGCCGAAGGTGATGTTGTCATGCGACATATCCCTCGTACCCCGTCTGACTCAGCGCCATCCCTCTTGGTCTGGCCCTCGTCGGGGACTATAGGTCACGGTAACCACTTTCCATAAGTTGGGTACTTATTATGTTTGTCTGCCACCTTAGTGGTATTATAAAACCACATATGTATGTATCCATATTATATAGCCACACCCAGGGTACAGTAGGGAGTTACCAATCTTTAGGGTCCAAGCCAAGGTTACCTGTTTGTCGATGCACGTACTCAACAACGAATAAGGCTGTGGAACAGAATTTACTCTTAGAGTTGGGGGTCAGACAGCACCCACTCCTGGAAAAGAAAACATGCCAATTAGAAACAATAAACGGACCTCCATATATAAACTTTAGATTCTTTAAACGGGTGGTGGAAATTTGATGGCACAAATTTGTTACAAATTTCGACCGGGTGGGTACCACTGTGCACTATTGCGAAAAATCCTCCATAGTAATTCAATCTCAGTTGGATTGCATTCAGGGGTCAGCAAGTGCATAGCCGGGCAGGGGGAAATTGTGGTCGCAGCACTAGTGGGGCCGGTGGGTGTCACGCGGTGCTGCGACGACAATCCTCTTTTGATGAGGCCGTCAAGCTGAGTGCCACCATTGTTAACATGGTACGTGTATGTAATAGTGACTTACAGCAGACCAGGTGAAGTCAAATTGACGTGTCCTATAAAAAACTCTTCTCTGAATTCGCTATAAGGATGATAAACTAAAACTCAGATAGGTTTTCCCCAGTTAGGAACCAAAACCGCTAAGCTTCCAAGGCCATTTATTATTATTTAATTATTATTATACGTCATAATTGAAATCTTTCGATACTAGTGTATGAGCCACTCTTTTCCTAACACGAATTAATCAATCATCAACTCGCTAATCTGTAGGTAACTCGCTAGCGCGCGAGTTGGCACCTGTTGACTTTATTTTATTTAGTAGGTACCCACCCTGTAGCCGTTTATGATTTGAAGATTATAATTGACAAGTACCGTACTTTGTTGTGTCGATAATATACCCAATAAAAATAACACTCTATCTCAATATAAATAAGTAAGTTTGAAAGTAACTACAGAAAAGTTGCACTTAGGTGAATAGTACGGCCAAATGGACTCGTAAAAGACTTTGTTAATTTTTAACTAGGTTTTACCGGCGGACTCGTTCGGCTCGTTGTTTTGTTCAGTATTTCACGGTGGTTAATGTTTTGTATGGAACCGTAATGACTTTTCTAAAATAAAAGTAGGAAATTATGCCTTATACGATCAACTATATTCAAGTGTAAATTCTGTCATAATTGGCCAAGTCACTTCAGAGATTACGCGAAACAAAAAGAAAGAAAGAGTAAACAAAAGTTTATACTATTTGTTATAAGTACCTACCGTGTATACATTCATTATACATTAATTAAAATACTGTTTAAAATTACAAAGAGAAATTTCAAAATAATTTCAATTCTATATTTTAGTTAATCTAGAGGGACTTAAGTTATTTTAATTTAATTAAAAATGGGACTTAACTAAAAATACCACGAAAAATACTGATGCAATAATGTAGGGAGTAGGTATTACCAGACCAAAGGTACATTATACAATCCATTTTGTTGTTCAATTGATGAAAATAATGAATCAATACCATTTTAAAGTATCGACGTTGGTTTTCATTTACTTAGTAGTAATTATGTGTGTAATCTATGAATAATGAATGTTAGCGCGCCATGAAATCGTAAGTGTGCTGACCTAAAAATGGTATTTTATCGTGATGTATGGATTCTGTTTAAGAAAATAACTGAATTGGATTCAATTCGACTGGAATTGTAGGTAGAAGGTACATTTTTTAATATGTATATTTTTTTATTAGGCTAGTGGTATGGGTAATGGACTGCTGAGACGAGGTCTCGGGTTC
The DNA here is from genome assembly GCA_949126895.1 of Eilema caniola. Classification (NCBI taxonomy): domain Eukaryota; kingdom Metazoa; phylum Arthropoda; class Insecta; order Lepidoptera; family Erebidae; genus Eilema; species Eilema caniola. Next base: position 3,454,013 of record OX421469.1, on the reverse strand, counting down.
GATCGAGGGCAAACACTAATGACTTTTCGATGCTTTTCGAAGTTATGTGTGTATTTATCGGAGGTTTATAAGTGCCCGGTTAATAGCAATAGGCTCGCCACCTATTACATTGGGACCTAAACATAAACTGGCGAAATGTGGGTGCTAGCACCTCTGCCCACGACTTCGGGGATATAGCATTGCCCCTGTAATGCAAATATCGCGGGTTCGATTCCCGCCCAGACCAACTCATTTTTTTTTCTTCAATTTACTTCGAATGTTTTTCCCTTTAGGAACTCATTTTAAAAACTCCTTAGTCAGTTAGCGTAGTTTATTTATCTATTTAAAATTGGAGTAAAAATAATATTTTTTACAATTTTTGTCTGTCTGTCTGTTTGTTCCGGCTAATCTCTGAAATAGCGGGACCAATTTTGACGGGACTTTTATTGGCAGGTAGCTGATGTAATAAGGAGTTACATAAGGTACTTATTTTAGAAAAATAGATTTAACTTAACACTAAGCGATAACCGACATCCACGCGGGCGGAACCGCGGGCAACGGCTAGTTTAAAATATAAGTATTTGAAAAGTCGATACTAGATTGTTTCCCTTTAGTTCAGTACCTAACCGAATGAATATCTAACATTTCATTCGCACCCCAGCTGTACAGGTACAAACATCATCCTTGAGACGAACCAATCACACCTACTAATCGGTGCATTGCTAAACTACGGTCAGGGTTGGAAGATCAGACAGTAGATGCGCTCAGAAAAGTCAATATGCCTGTCAAAAAGACTTTGGTCTGAAACTGAGAACTGGGAAATCACTTTGAGGTCGATAATAATGATGAAGGCAAAAAAGAGTCTGTCTTATGGCTTATGTATAGATCTTGAAAGCTACGATGATAATTTCATACGATGAAAACTGAGAATAGAGGTTTTTTTTATCGTGTGGGAAATCCCCACGGATACCACCCCCGCCAGAGCCAGAGGGGGATGGTATGTCGGTCTCGAACCGACTAAACCGCACGCCGTCTGTGGGTCGCACTGCCAGACCGGAGGTGAGGTAGCTTTAGAGCATATCTTTCGCACCCCGGCTGACCCAGGGCCATCTCTTTTGATCTGGTACTACTAAAATATACGATGTAAAATGAGTTATACAGCCCAGTTTGATGTTAAGTTATCTTAGCTCATTCTAAACATTCTAGCGCTCTTAGGCACAACGTGAAAGAGTTATTTAAAATATAGATACCGATCTTATATACTTAGATACGTATAACATTATAGTTGTACATATAAATACATATCTACCTAATTAGGCATTTATAATGTGTATGCTATAGGTAATTCCAAGGAACTAAATCTATTTGCGTGATTCAAGTCATCGTGTGCGGTATTAAGTTCCTTTTTCGAGATTGTTTTTGTCCAATTAATGTTTTTGTATAGCTCAAACGGTTATCGTGGCCTTTGAACACTGCAGTCTGCTGATGAAAGGGGAAAATAGGGACGGGGACGGGAGTAGAAGAAGATAAAAGATTGAACACTTCCTCAAAACAAATTATTAGAGACAACTACGTGTTAGTAAATGGGGCTTGGAGAATATCAGAATGGGGTAGTTGCATAGGTCATCTGTGATATTACAGTCACAGTACATCAATTAACACGGTAGTCCCCGGTCCCACTATAAGAAGTAGAGTGTATGAAAGACGCCACCAGAGTGGCCTGGAAATGAAATAATACTCAAAATCATTTTTGTTTCCTTTTTTAAACACAGCCTATTTATTGTTATTTTAAAACAATTAGCATGCTAACTGTACAAATCGAATATGAACGGAAAATGTGATTTTCCATTCTTAATTGACAAGCCATTTAGCTTAGCTCCTGGTAATGCATTAGGAGAGGGTTCACGTGCAAAGTGTAAATATACCGAGGATTCAAACCAGCGACCTCTAGTAAGGTCGACTCCTTAACCACTAACAGATCACTTCCGACTAAATTTATTAACATCCGGCTTGGTTTTTGATTCTATCAAGAGTTGATGACCCTTGAGTTGTCGACGGACGTCAGGTATATTTGCATTATTTACTATCCTGACTAACCCAACAATTTAAATAAATTATAAAGGGTTTGTATTCATGTCTGCCAGTAGTATTCTGGATGTACTTTATCATCATCCCAGCGGATATTCCGGTATGATCTTGCACCTTGCTAGCACGATCCATTCACTTTTCTCCCCTGGTAAAGCTTAACTTGACTTTTGTTGGAGCTAGTGTCGTCAGATACTCAAACTCAAGAGAAATGGCTGCACAGCCTGTGAACCAGCTCACAGACGAGGTTCGCTTGATAGTATTTTAGGTGGATTTGTAAGTTAAAGTTAATACTAAAATTAAGCGAAACAAAATTGATTGCGTAAATTATGTGTTCTCGCTATTCATTTATTTATTTATTCATTCATTATTAGCAATATACCTAAGCTTACAGTTTGCACCAAAGCGCTTATTTGCAGTCAGTTACATAAAATATACATTACATTAAATTCATTATTTATATGGTAAATTTCTTGAAATCATAAAATTATTAAAAATACGATGAAATACGTTACATTTTAGGCATGCAAATACTATAAGTTACACAAATATTTTATAACAGTGGCACCAAAGACACCTGGTTTATCATTCGATTCGATTTAGCTTGGAATAGCTCTATGAATTAACAATTATGCTAATAAACACATTACTTATAATTCTTCCTCATTCAATATTAACAAGTTTGCGATCTTGATATTTGATATTCAATTACCAAGTTCCGTGATAAAGTACGGCATGGTATTTACCTAGTTACCTAGACATGCGTCATTTACATCAGCTGGCATACATAGATGCATTAATTTCCGTGCTTATTCAAAAATAAGCTCTAAAACAAAATTGCTTAAGCTCTATTATGCCTAGAATGTTTTTAAGGTTTCTCCATCTTGAATCATCATAAGTTTTCTAGCCCTGTTTGTGGATATGGGGAAAATAAATAACATATTCTTATCCGTAATGGCTATGCCCACATGATGTTATTTTAGTAACGTTAACATAACATAACGTTAAGGAAATAATAACTTACTAGGTAGGTAATATTTAAATACTTTTCAAATTATCATAAAATTGTAATTTGGTTGAATTCAAATTAAAATTCAAAGTCAAAAAATCATTTATTCCATAAAAATATTAAATTTGTTTGGAATCGTCATTATTTTTTCCCCTACCGTGCAGTGCGTGACATGGCAACTACTGAGAAACACTGCCAAAAAACGCAGTAGGAATCCTTTTTTTTAAAAAAAAAACGTCGTCATGTATGAACAATCATTTTCTTGTGTTGACTTATAATTTTTTATTTATATTATTTATATTATAGTTATAATATGCCCTGCTACACAATTTGGCCTTAATAGTTGTTTTAAATTTATTTATGGACAATGTTCTAATTTCATTGGGAAGTTTATTGTAGAATCTAATACATTGCCCCATAAAAGAGTTGCTTATTTTTTGGAGACGAGTAGTATGTAACACAAGATTACCTTTATGTCTAGTATTTATACCATGTATATCACTCTTTTTAGTAAAGGAGTCTACATTTTTATGCACATTAAGTAAATTTTCATAAATAATATTGCAATATAACCGTAAGAATGTTTATTTCTTTGAACTTTTCTCTTAGAGACACTCTAGGACCAAGTTGGTATATTGCTCTTACAGCTCTCTTTTGCAATACAAAGATGGTATTAATGTCCGCAGAATTACCCCAGAGAAGATTCCAATTGAAATTCCAAATGACATAACACTATGGAAATAACTAAAATAAACTATTCTAGTTGTCTGAATATCAGTAAGCCGTCTAATTGTTTTTACTGCATATGCTGCAGAACTTAATTTGCCTGATAATTTTTCAATCTGCGGTCCCCACTGCAGTTTTGAGTCAATAGTGATAGCCAAAAATACAGTAGTCCCCACAGGGTCCAACCTTTGGTTGAGTCCGTACATTCTTTACCAGCATGAAATTTGGAATTTTGCTTTATTCCTACAGTCGCGAGTCCCTTAAGAGGGCCGTGAAAAAGCATCTGATGAGGCAGTCAACATCCTTGGCGGTTGCAATGGTCTCTATTCTTCCCTGAGACTTTGCCTTCAGTTTACCATCAGGCATGGTGAAGTCATATTAACGTATCCTATATAAATATAATATTTATAATAAAATAATGAGTAAGAAAATAAAATATTTAGATTTTACTCACGAGGTCGTTGTGTTGTTCACAATTGTTCCGATACTCACGGACTGATTGCCAAGAGCCTCGACCAACATCTCAAGAGGATCGCGTTAAACAGTTGCGTCAACAGAAGGCGATACTCCTCGACACGGCACGCATCGTGAAGAGCTTCCTTTCCCTGGTCCTAACCACCGGTAGCTTGGTCCCTGTAACCGATGCCGGTGGGGCATTATTTCTTTATATTAGGTCCTTACGTATGAAATTGGCGTTTTGTACGGGAGGAATAAAAAGTCGTTTTTTTTTATAAAATATATTTAATTAATCAAAGTATGCACCGTTGTTATCTATGCACTTTTGCCATCTTAGTGGTAGTTCATTGATCCCCTTACTATAAAATCCATGGGGGCGAGAATCAATAAACTCTTTGAAGGCGGTTTGGACTGCTGCATCGGAGTGGAATTTTTTTCCTTGTAAGAAGTTGTCCAAATTCCCAAAGAAATGGTAATCTGTTGGAGCAAGGTCCGGGGAGTACGGTGGATGTCGCAGACATTCCAATTGTAGCTCAGCTAACTTAGTGGTTGTTTTTTGTGCAGTGTGTGGTCTTGCGTTATCGTGAAGCAGCAGTGGCCTAGAGCGATTGACCAATCTCGGTTGTTTAACAGCTAGTTCTTCCTTCATGGTTTGCAGTTGCTGACAATAGATATCTGCCGTAATCGTTTGGCCAGATTTAAGAAAGCTGTAGTGAACGACACCGGCGCTAGTCCACCAAACACTTACAAGTAACTTTTTCTGAGTCAATTTTCGTTTAGGGCAGGATTTGGCTGGGTCTCCAGGGTTCAGCCATTGCGATGAGCGCCTTCGATTATCGTACAATATCCACTTTTCATCACAAGTAATGATTCGATTTAAAATCCCTTCATTATTGTGTCGGTTGAGCAAAGTCACACAGCAGGCGACCCGTGTTTGCAAGTTCGATTCACTCAATTCATGAGGTACCCATCGTTCGAGTTTTTTTTACTTTCCCGATTTACTTCAAGTGGATTAATACAGTTATCTCACTTACCCCGAAGCCTGTTGCTTCCACAATAGCCTTTAATTCTTCGTTTTTCACTTTGATCTCCGGCCGTACACGGGGTTGGTTCTTAAGGTCGAAATTTCCAGAACAAAAACGTTGAAACCAAAAACGTACCGTGTTGTCTTAAGCGACACCAGCGCCGTACACATCATTAGATCTTCGAGCTGTTTTTGCAGCACTGGTGCCACAGTAGAACTCGTACTCGTAAATATACCGATATTTCATGTTTTCCATTGCGCGGTAATAAGCGACTAATATAATAATATAAGAATAATAAATGAATGACTGTATTCCAAAGAAAAAAAACCAGCTAAATGAATTTATTAATTTGAATTTGGAATTCTTAACCAAAGAGGAGATATTTCAGATCAAATTGATCAGTACGACAAAACGCTAATTTCATACGTAAGGGTAAGGACCTAATATTTTTAAATAGATTTTTTTACCATATGTAGGTATTTAAAAATATAATTTATATGGTAAAATAAAATTTAATGAATAAAGAGGAATAATTGGGTTATATCAAATAAACTATTCTGAATCCATTTTTTATCGGGATACACGTTTGTTTGGTCGTGATGGATGCAAAAAATACTGAACGGATTTTGATGCTGTTTTTTATTAGAAAGGTCTTGGTCTTACTTGATAACTAGTGTATGTTTAATTTCAATAATCGTGTTGAACCGGAGATATGGCCAAAAATAGAACCAAGGTTACCCTTGTTAGATAAATTAAAGCGTTTGTTTTTACTTACATACTAAGTTTGTCCGAAACCATGTTAACTTTATTCTTAGATCTGATGCCCAATACTCATAATTTATATCTATTCACAATTCAGTATCAGTCTAATGTTAATCTCCCAAATGTCAAAAACGGTAATCTCGTAACACAATGCTCATAGAGATCGCTACCATTTTTGACATTTGAGGCTCTGTCACCTAGTCAAGCTCATATTAATAGTTATATTTAACGTATTGTAAGACTCAGATGGAAATGACAACGCACGAGTTCAAACGTCAAATTCTCATCTCAGATAGAATATTTTCATTTAATGAATTTTACAAATCCCTAAAAAAAGCCTAAATACCTATACCCGTTATCACACCCACGTTCTCCAGCTAAATTAAGTACGTATAAGGGGATACCGATATTTACATCAGTATTCAACCCTTATTCCCAATTGCCAATCGGAGCGTAAACATATTCGATCGTATTAGTATAAGTCTCTGCAGGCACGTGCTATAAGAACGTTTCGAACAATCAAACACACTTGACAGGTGAACTCGCGGTGAGATTTTATTGCGCATGCTCAAAAGTGACGTCAGCAAATACAGAGCATGCGCAATTGAAATCTCAACGCGAATTCAGCTGTCAAGTGAGTTCAATCGTTCAAAACGTTCTCAAAGCATATGCCTGCTGCGTTTGAATAATTTTTTATGTAAGTTAGAATGCGTTTTTAAATGAATTTAGAAGAACTATATTATCAGAAACGACAGCGATTGGGCACGTTTTTAAACGTAAACGCTCAAGAATTTACGTTGAAAATGTAAAATAAAATAGATAATAACGCAAGGACTAAAGCTGATAACAGACGTATCACTTTTTGTTCTATTTCGTTTTTATCTTTCTCTCAGACACTCTGACACATCCTGAACATAAAATGAATCATGAATGCCCATTGAACTCATTAATGAAAAGATACAACAGTGTCGGATTGATTCTATTTTGGCATCTGGTGTTACGTACCATTTTAGGTCTTTCTCATCGTCTAGTTTTATACTATAAACTCAATTGAGTATTTGTTACAGCAAGAGCTACTATTTTTTTAAAACAAGAAGACATTTGCTGGTATATCTGAAAACTGTTGAATTTGCAGTCTTTAAATTAAGCTAGCTTTAAGAATGTTGATACTTTAATGATATTTGGTTTCTTAATTAACAAATATATTGAATTTTGCTCATTTATTTACTTATATTTTACACCAAATTACGTGTGGCGCGCATGGGCTGTGGTTGTAACAATTTTTGACAAAATAAAATTCAAAATATCGTTCAATTGTTTATTTTCAGTACATTCAAAGCATTGTCACGTGCCAAAGTCTATCTTATTAATATTATTTACATCTTATTGTAGTATTAAGTATTTAGAGCACTTACTATTGCGTTCTGTCCTTTAAAAGAGATTATACCAATACAGCGGAGTGTCAACATAAATACATACACATGTAGTGCCAGAAAACAAAAACGCTAATAGTACATTATAGTATAAGTATGTAAAGTTGGAGATTACCGCTGCAGTGCTATCGAGACCCGAGGTGATCTTAAGAGAGCCGAGGACGGTAATCATCAATACACACATGTACCATAATATATTTCTCAACACTCTTGTGAACAAATAATACTAAAATCATTTAGCTTCACAATCAATCACATCATATATCGGACGTTGTACAACATAAATCATTTTCTTCATAACTAGTACTTGTAGACATCTTAATTCATAAATAACGATAATTTCAGAAGTGAAAACGTGTTGTGCAGTGTTTCTTGCCACTATTGCAAAAATTATTTATTTTCTATGCCCGCGTATCTCGATGGGCCATAGACTAAAAGAAGTTACTTTTTTATTTGTCGCAGACTAAATTGGGAGTTTAAAGATTATACAGAGAAAACAAAAGTTATTAGTTAATTGAGTGAAAGTTTTGTCTATTAAACACGTGTATGTTGAAATTATCTATTTCTATACGCATGCATACAAGTTACATGTAATGATCCAGTACAGGTAAAATATGACCTTTTTTGGGTCGAAACATTTTTTTAAATAAAGCAACTCAAACAATAAAATTTAAAAAAAAATCTATAGCTCATTTGTATTTTATAGCCTTGAAAAGCACTGCGGTGAAATTAGAGCTTTTTTATGAGCAAGAGTGTTGAAAAACTATTCAGTTATCTATTGCTGATGCATCTGGTGTCTTTCAGTGAATGAAAATTAATTCGGGTTCGGTCATTTTGTCTCGAGTCCTGCCGCCGACGGATGTCATATATAACTTTGATTTTTCTCTGCGTGGCGTTTAAACTTATTCCACGACGAACGACCTTCATCGACGAAATACTGAAAGAAAAGAAAAATGAATATTGAATTCTATTTCAACCCTATTACCCCATCTATTTAATGAAGCTACAACCCGAGTGAACATGAATCGAGGGACAGCGTGCGTGCACACAATGAGTGTGAGCGAGATGGTACTACTTTAGTATTACTTTAGACGGCTTCACTCGCTAGTTCTAATCGTTCCGTCTATATTATTCTTTTAGTCTGAACCTTAAACATGCCACGCCTTATGCCACTACCTCATTTGTCAAATACAGGCCTTAGACAGCCTCCGTGGCGTAGCGGTAGCGAACGCGGCCACTACGCGGAAGGCGCGGGTTCGATCAATGCTCAATGCAAATATTTTTATGCATGAATCTAGTTATTTGCATTGCGCTGGTCGTGCCTAAGAGAGCACGTTAAGCCGTCGGTCCCCGTTGCCATACGAACATCTATGGCAGTCGTTACGGGTAATTGAAGCCTTCAACAATCCAACAACTGGCTTAACTGCAATGCTTCGATATCGCCTTGGTGTTGTGGAGGTCATATGGCAGTCGCTTCACGTAAAATATGTCATTTCAGCCAAATCCGCAGCTAGACTGGTAAAATGGATCTCAGACTCCAAGTTGAATGCTTCGGATGCGACTGGCATTAACGCCAAGATGAAGAAGGTCTTAGGCGGATCATGCGTCACAAGATTTATATCTGACGTAGCACGCCTTAGGTGCCCGCTCAATGCAGCAGATGACCTAACAATAAGCTTCTTCTAAGGATCCCCTCAATTTGTACCATGAGCAGTGTAATAAAAAAGTAATTTATACATTATCACGATTTTCAATAATTTATTCGTACCAAGTTATTATCTCGTAATATTTATTCATAGCTGTCGAATTAAGTTATTAGTAACAAGTGAGAAAAAAATTATTGGTAAATCAATTCATGATTGGTGAATTATCACAAATTCTCAAATCGTTGAAACTAAAAACGAATACTCATAGGTACTGCCAGTATTCGTTGTGTTGGAACATCTTACATCGATTACGGTAATGATACTTACAATTTGTTGATAAATCATTACCGGAAAATGTAATCAATTGGCGATTAAAAAAGGTTTCTTTTCTCACATTCCGTAATATATTATTATGAAAATCTAGTCGTAAAGATAATTGAGTATTTTCCTGTACTTAAAATAAATTATTTAGCTGAACTTATTAAATTAAGAATAGTAAAAGAGTGAAAACAGTGTTGCTATCTTTATTTAGTTAGTTCCATCAAGAAGTTTCAACAAATTCAATCAACTACACAAAACAGTGTTGCGTCGATTCTTATTTTATCGTTCTTATTTATTTTAATCATTCACCCAACCTTTAATAGTAAATGATTTGACTATTCAATATTATGACGTCAAAAATAAATTCTTCATACAATTTTCCCCGTAGCAGCAAATAACATAATATAAAAGTTCTTGTAAAAAAACAACTTACTAGATCTCGTTCAAACCAATTTTCTGCGGAAGTTAAAATGGTAATGTATATCATATATTTTTATTAGTTTTATGATTCTCTTATTTTAGGAGTTACAGGAGTAGGGGGACACACATTCTACCACCTTGAAAGTAAAAAAAACGATATTAGAAACCGTAATAGCATTTTTGAAGACCTATCCATAGGTAGATAGTATGGGTTGAGTAAAAAAAAAAATGTTTGAGTTTCAGTTCTAAGTGGAGAACCCCAAAATGTATTTTTTTTTCTATTTTTATGTGAAAATCTTCATGAGATTCACAGAATACATCTACTTACTAACTTTCAACAGCATAGTTCTTATAGTTTCGCAAAAAAAGTGTCTGTGACATACGGACTCACAGACCGACAGATAAACATGACAAATGCATGAATTAAATTATTGAAGCATTAAAAAGCAGTCCATATTAATCTTACTGACGGAAGATTTCGCGAATATTACATATTGAAATATTTTTTAACACATTCTGTCGTGATTTATTTGCTTTAATTGAATTTTAGCTATTTTAACCCTAACAACATACGACGTTTAGCTAAAGATTACCTAATAGTTGGATCAACTAATAGTTTTAGATTGCTTTTTAGCAGCCATCATTATCATTGCTGCTGAAGAGATAGATCTTACATGTTTCATAGTTTGAAGAGTACAAAGTGCCCGAACTATAATGAATTATTATTGCTACTATTTACGAAAAATGAACTCACTTAAGACATCGTGTCGTATTTTGCTTTTCTTGGATATTTTTTTATACCGCTTAGGTGGCAGACAATCTCACGGCCCACCTAATGGAAAAAGTGGTTACCGTGGCCTATGGACGTGTGCGACATCAGGGGCGTCACACTCGCAATGCCGTCGCTGTTGGAACAGAACATTTCTGTGCCGTCAGTGTAGAAGATTAAGCAGAACAAGCCTTTGGTCTTCCCACAGACAGCACAAAAACTCTCCAGTGAGCTCTGGCTACCGTACTCACCGATATGATTAATTAAACCACTTGATCCCAAGCTTCTTTACATTTAATATTAAGTAAGATGCCTTTCAATAGCCTTGCCGGATCATCGTAATGATACGAAATACATTCATACATAATCACGCCTCTATCCCCGGAGGGTTAGGCAGAGGTGAATCAACACCCACATTTCACCAATCAGAGTCCCACATAATAGGGGGTAAGCCTATTGCCGTTTTCAAGGTACTATTATTAACTCGAGCCATGCATCTGAGGCTGAATCTCTGCTGTTTATATCGTTACGTTAAATTTACGTTATCTGTATAAATAATAGAATAAATTGCGAGTCCGGAAAATGAAAACGTTTTATTTCTATTATTAAATAGCTAGGTAAAATAATATAATGTTAGAGAATTGATGACCGAGGTCATACCACGATCGATCCAATAGTGCATTGTGCTAAGGTCATACTTGTATACTGCAAGCATATACACAATTTGGTGTGTTGAATAAAAAAGTAAGAATAAAAAGTAATAATTCTAATGCAAGCAGTTTGTTGTTTTTTGTTATAAAATGACTTAAAGTTTAAAAAGGTTATCTCCTAGATCTTATATATGAACCAAATTAAAAGTAAATTACTGGCATTCTGCGATATAGCTTTTGAACGTATAGAGAAGAAAACGGCCACTTCGAAATATTATATTTAATTGTTCGTGAGATTATTATTTTGATTGCAACACGAAATTGGGTGATTATATGTGCTAATTTAATAGATTAGACAATATTGTGTCATGTAGAATATACTGCTTCCGGGCTGATTGGCCGTGGTCGATGTGAAACTTGCGCAAGTTTCACATCGACCACGGCCAATCAGCCTGGAAGCAGTATACTCTACATGCAACGCCGGCCGTGAAAGCCTGAAGACTAATATTGTGTCAATCAACAAACGTGAATCTGTAAAAAATATAACAATTTTATTTCAAAAAATTCAATGCTCTCTAGCGCAAAAGTAATTTAGAGGAGCTTTTCTGCATGGGTAACTTGCAAACCTTCATTTAAATATTGTTACTTAGACTGGCTAGATATTTTAGTGTTGCATAGTTGATATGTAGGTATCAGACAAAACGACAGTTTGCGCAAACAAGCTTAAACAAGATTTCATCAGAGAAAATTCATTTTAACAAAAGGTTCACATAAAAAAAAAATATTTCTGTTGGTGAAAACCTTTCTTAGGCATTATTAAATATAATAATGTAACTCGACTATACCTTATTCAGTGCTGTGATAGAAACTAGATGTTTTAACTTCTTGAGATTTTTAATTTCAAATCATTACAATAAGTGATTTATTATGACATTGGGTTATTATTAGAGGTATCAAGATATTTACCATGTTATATTATTACCATGGTAGTTTAAATACCTATATTATGGAATTGGGTATTTGACTGTCTAGTCAAATTAGTTACTTTTTCAAAATAGTACCTAAGTTACAAGGAAACTTGTATGAAATAAGCAATTGTGACGTCATAATTTTTCATTGTCAAATAGTTCATTAGCATACGTTGGGTAAGTGGCTGATTGAAAATAAATAAAAATGATAAGTTAAGAACAAAATGCACTGAAGTTCACTCTGTCTTAAAAAATAAAACGAGCATGTTAAATATTATTTAATGCTTTACTATTTGATAGAGGTAGAAAAATATATAGATAGGACGATGCGTGCCATCCCACACCGGGGACGAGTCGTGGTCCCCCCTCCCGTGAAGGGCGAGACCGAGAGGGATGGCCCTTGGTCAGCCGAGGTGCGAGGGATATGTCGCATGACAACCTCACCTTCGGCCTAGCACTACAACCCATAGACGGCGTGCGGTTTAGTCGGTTCGAGTCCGACATAACCTCCCTCTCCGGCTGCGGAGGGGGGAGGGCGGTATCCGTGGGGATTTCCCGCACGTAAAGGCTCCAGGGAAAGGAACTTCCTCACTATGCGTGCCGTGCCTAACAATTTTAATATTCTTATTTTTATTAACTTGTACCGGACTTACAGGAAAATATTCATTTGTAGATATGATTACGTTCTTTATGTCTAATTACCAAGTATTTGATATTTGCCTAGTATTTAATATATTCAAGATTACATCTGCATTACATCTGCATTACAGCTGCATTACATCTGCATTACATTTACATTACGTCTGCATTACATCTGCATTATATATTCGTAACATGCGTACCGTACCTACTTAATAAAATCAATTAAATTTTCCCAACATGGCAATTTTTTGTCTTCTTTTTATTTCTTTTATTTTTGATTAATTCCTTGTAATGTGAATGTCGGATATTTTGCACAAGGTCACAGAATAGATAATAGTACTAGACAAGGTAGATGTTATTATCAGCATCAAAAGTAGATGATCATTTACAGAATACCGGATGTTAGGGGAACGCTCCCGTAGCCGAAAGCCCGTGGTAGTACTCCAAGTATACTACATATTTGCATTTTTTTTTTCGAATACGTGTCAAAAAAATAATTTTCTTTTTTTCCTTTTTTATCGTTTTTTAGCATTATTTATTCTCCATCGTATTAGGAAAGCTCAATGAAACGACAATTTCATAAAAAAATATCGCTACAATAAAGCACGCTCTTGGCGCCTTTTTTTCTGTAGTGATGTGTTTTATGAAATTGTTATAAAAATTATGTCTAACTCCGTGGCGTAGCGGTAGTCAACGCGGCCGCTACGCAGGAGGCGCGGGTTCGATCCCCGCTCAATGCAAATATTTGTATGCATGAATATGTATATTTGCATTGGTCTGGGTGTTTCTATTTATAATATGTATGTATTTACAAAAAAAAAACGTATCTAAGTATGTTTATCCGCATTCTAGATTCCATAACACAAGCTAGTTAAGCTATGCTTACCATGGGTCTAGATAGCGTTGTGTGGAATGTTGTGGAATATTTATTTATTATTTATTATTTATTCTCTATTACAAAACACGATTTTGTATAAAAAAATAACTAAATTTTACCCTTTCAAAAACTTTTGAGGTGTCACGACGGTTTAAGATTTTTGAGGCATTTATGAAATTTTAAAGCAATTACTAACTACATATTTGAATCCATTTACATTGGAAAAAGTTTCAAATCCAAATAACTTTTCAGACATTGTGGTAAACGTATCACTCAGTAACATTTTTGCCTGAAAAACTAATCCCAAATAGTTGCACTTTGTACGCACAAGTCATTAGTACAATAAGGTAAAAAAGAAGAATAATTATATTAAAAAACAAAACATTGAATAATTAAGGAACACGTTTCCATAATAATCTTTTCTAGATGTATTTATGATTCGCTCATTTCAAAATAATTGAAGTGAATCAGAAATACATCAATTATCTTTATATTATTATTTTATCATCATCATCACTCTCAAACATTTAACCACTTTAAATTCAGGTACAGAATTAAAATTGATTGAAAGTTTATTTTTTTGAATTGTTACTTAAAATTGGATGTCGAATATATACGCTTAATAGGCCATTATGACTCTCAGGGGTCAACAAAGGCCGTTGTTGACCCCTGAGAGTCGATCGATAAGGAACAAGGAAGTACAAAGAGTACAAGTAGTCTATGCAAATTAAAAAAAAAGCATTCTTCTTCTAGCCGTGTGGTTAGTGTGACAGAGTTGTTCAGGTCGCCCACATAGGCCTTCGTCTTGACCTAACAACTGTTGACAGCCGGGACCGACTTTTAATGTACCCTCTCAAGCACGAAAGTGCTCAGATGTAACACCACTAAACTGTCACCGACCCCAATGTTAACCTTCGCCTAGGTAACTTAACCCACAGATCGTTTACCGAACAATGAGCGCACTTGACGACGAACACTGATGGTCCTTGAGACGTAAATGTAAAACTATACTATATTGGGTCTATATATTCTCCCTTCCCTTTCCTCTATCCTCTTCCCATGAGGTATCGTACAAAGCGACTAAGGGATTGGGCTGATTAACTTTAACATCAGACAGATATGTACAGCCCAGACGCAGGCTCAGATGCATGGCTCGAGTCAACAATGGTGCCCGGAAAAAGGCAATAAGCTCACCCCCTATTACGTGGGACCGAATACAGATTGGTAAAATGTGGGTTTTAATTCACTTCTGCCTGACCCTCCGGGGATACAGTCTAAGGGGCCACTCTACCTAAGGGTCCGCTTTTTAACCATGTAATCTAAAATTGAATCACGCGTGTAGTGTATGATTCGTTTTCTTGCACGATTTCCTTTATAATTAGATAAAGATGACCAAGTAGTATTCAAGTTGCTTATATTTTCTAACCAATCATTACACGTACAGAGGAAATGATAAGCTAATTTGACGTCAGGTTATGGTCCCTTGGTTGACAACATGACATTGATCATGGTCATAGACTTTGACATTTTCTCGAACAAAAACAGGTTAAATTAAACAAGTAATTGTAGAAAAAAAACTTTTAAGTATTTTGCTTTTAATTAATGTCCAGTTCTAAAGATGTTAAGTCAAAACAAATCATGTAATAATAATATAATATAACCTAAGTTGTTATCTTTTTATCTTTGTTTTAACTTGATGTCATTATTAAATTTACATAATCATGTGAATGTACTAAGATTATGGGCGATTGTACTCAAATATTATAATAAATTATCCTATAATATATAATTAATTAACGTTATTTAAATTTTATTATAATGACATAATATCTCTATTCATTTAATGCCGTTCGACTCGTAGTCTAGTGGTAACAAATGTCTAGCCATGCTGCCCGGTTTGGGGGGACGGTTGGAGCCACCCAGGACAATACGCGCGTCCCGAGGTTAGATGGGGCACCGTGGTCCCCACACCCAAAGAGCTTGACAGAAATGGCCCTGGCAAACTACGACCAACGGACGGTTGAGTCCGACATGATCTCCCCCCCGCCGGTTGCGATGGAGGGAAAAGTGTGTTCGAAAGTATATTGCGCATGCTAAAAAAATAAAGCCATGCTGGCTCTGCTGGGCCATGGTTTGAGGGGTAACTCTAAGAGGTGCTGACATGTGTCGTAGTAGGCGACATGTATGCCAATCGTCAAGGTCAGGGATGCCCTAAATCAAGTGTAGTGGCGGAATAAAAGCAGGCAATTGAACCTGGGCTCTGAGGTAAAGGCTTCGAATCCAATCTTAACTCAACGCTGTTAGATGATAATACGGGCTGATAGCATTCTGTATACCGATTCGGTTTTGTTTTGACTTAATTCAATCTATGTTTTGTGGGATTGTGTTGTTGTTTTGTTATGAGTTTATTTCAATACTAGCTTTTGCCCGTAGCTGCACCCGCGTGATGTCGGTTATGGCGACAAAACATAGCCTTTATACTTTCTTAAGGTCTAATCTACCTCTATACCAAATTTTATCAAAATCGGTTCAGTTGTTAAGCCGTGAAAGACGAACAAACAGACACAAACACACACAACCTTTCCTAGTTATAACTTCTGATGTTGACTGTACATACTTGGATTAGCATTCTGTATGTAAAGCCTCTACCAATTATAAATGTCACATTTCAATATGAATCATTTCTGTACTCGTATATCAACCACGCAGGTTGTCATAATGAACCTGATTGCACGTTCCTAGATAATTTAATTTATAATTATACATATTCATATGTTCGGCTTATACCTAAACCTACTTATACGGTTAGAAATTGTAAAATATTTAAGACAGATAGATATTCTTAGCAATTCATGGATTCTCCGTGCGGGTGCTGGGTCCATCGCGTTGCTGAGTTGGGAAGGGGCTCCTTTTGTTGATGTACTTCAACACTCACTCACCTTCACTCAAGTTTCTCTCCCTGCCTAACTAAATTTATTTCGTTTATTTTGATTGTAATAGCTTCATACAGCGCCTTCATGGAATTTAGGTTTATATTTTAAAAATCTAGCGACACGCCTAAGAGGATGATCAACTTGTATGTTTTGATGTCATTACTTATACTTGGTGGTATACTACCCATACTCTCTTTATGTTCTTAAAGTCTATATCTATAAAATATTATTTTTTCTGTTTATTGGTTATTATTATGTTTTTAAAGTAATAATCATTATGATTTTACTTAATTATGATCTGAATACATACATATATAAATATATATGTATTTGTATGTATATATTATGTATGTATATATGTATATATTTCACCGACTAATCAATTAAATAATAATAATAAATAATAAATATCCCACAACATTTCACACAAAGCTATCTAGACCCATGGTAAGCATAGCTTAACTAGCTTGTGTTATGGAATCTAGAATGCGGATAAACATACTTAGATACGCATTTTTTTGTAAATACATACATATTATACATAGAAACACCCAGACCAATGCAAATATACGTATTCATGCATACAAATATTTGCACTGAGCGGGGATCGAACCCGCGCCTCCTGAGTAGCGGCCGCGTTCACTACCTCCACGCCACGGAGGCTGTCAAAATATTTTTCTTATCTTAATCGAAGTCAATAGCTCCGTTTACCAGCGGGCCTAGCATGGGCGCGGGACAAAAGGTTTTTAGTCAATTTTATTCCAAAATAGTAGTCAAAACCGCACTATATCGGGTAAAAGTTATACTAGTGTGTAGACCAGTGAACAACGAAGTAAATAGTGTAAAAACTGTGATTGCGCCATAATAATATTAAAAGTTATCAACAAAAACATTTTAAAAAAAGTCCGTTAAAAGTGTTCTGTGCAAAGTGAATGACTTTGAAAACAAAAGAAAGGTCAACCTGTTTGTAACTATTCAAGTCATAATTGTAACACCATCGGCAAATTCAACAAAGATATTAAAAGTACTCGAACGGCGTATAGCACACAGCAGTGGATTGCTGAATCTGTAGTTCCGTGTTCGATCCTGAGTGGCACTACTTTTACTTTTGGTCCATGCTAATATGATCCGGTGAACTTTTTGTCATTTATTATAAGAAAAAATTGGAAAATATTTGAAAAATAGTCGCTTTTATTACTTGATTTTAATAATTGTCTTAAAGAATTAGTTAAAATGAAGTGCTCCGGTTGTTTCAAGAATTCCAACACTACTGGCATAAAATGCACTACATGCGAAAAGAACTTCTGTTCTATGTGTATCCTTATAACGAATATGTCGACTGAAAAGAAGAAGAGCTGGAAGTGCCCTGACTGCTGTGCCCTGAAAAAGAAAGGTGGCGATAACAGTTCAACCCCTGTACGCCCGGCAGATGAAAATATCACTGTGAGGAAGAAACAGGATGAATCTTCTGATGACCATCTTCAGGCGGAGGTAAGGGAACTTACAGAGGAGGTTCGTCTCCTTACGAGAGAAATCTCCTCCCTTAAGGGACGATTAGAGGATGCTACATCGTGTTTGACTAGCTGCCAGGTCAGATTAGAGGAACTCACGACTTCTATTGTCTCTCACGACTCTAGAATAAGTCACCTGGAAAATCGGGATAAGGAGGTTAAGTTGCTTGAACACAGAGTATCTGAGCTGCAACAACATATTAATACTCAGTCTCAACAACACTTGCGCAACGAGCTCGAGTTAGCTGGAATTCCCGAACGTGAAAATGAAAATCCACACCACATTGCCCTGCTTGCAGCAAAGAAGGTAGGCGTTAACCTGGCTGACTGTGACATCGACTGGGTGACCAGGGTTGGTCCGCGTATCAAGCGTGCTACTTCTGCGGAAAACGACACGCAGTTCTCAAGACCCATAGTGGTGCGTCTACTGCGCAGGAGTCAACGGGATCAGCTAATAAAAGCATCGAAATCCAGAAAATTCATAACCACCACTGACCTCGACATTCCTGGTAAATCGCAGAAGGTCTTCTACAACGAACGCTTGACGAAAGAGAACAGGCTACTTTTTCGGGCAGCACGAGAGAAATCCAAAGAAAATGAATACTCATTCTGCTGGGTCACACAAGGTAACATTTTCGTCAAGCAAAGGGAAGGCAGGGCAGCGGTTCCAGTGCGTACTTTTGATGACCTCCGTCGCATTTTCAGCGCTGCCAATGAACAATAAACTCTGTCCAACTAGAACTGGACCAAAGGAAAGTACCGAACTGTTTTACTATTTTGTTTTTTACTTCATTGATTGTTTTTTATATTATATTTTATTGTGTTCTATGCTATATTTATTTCCACAAATACTAAACTTTTTTTATCATGTCAGTTTTAAGATGTTACTGTTTAAATTCAATAGATGTTTAACAGTTATTAGAATTATATACCGTTTAATAATACTTACTACTCAGAATAATTATGTTGATTGCGACAAATACGTGATAATGTACCCGAAAATACTTTTTTGGCCAACATTGCAAATTAAAATCAATTACTTGTGTACTATTTTATACGTGCTGTTTGGCAGTACTTGTCATCTAAAACTCAAAATCTGCTGGTTGTGTGTACAATTATTACTAACCTATTATGATAGATAGAACCATGGCTGATAAGATTGACTCGATGTGTATAAACTGCCAGACAGTAGAAATGCCTGAACAACTTCATACCGCAATCGCCACTAACTATAACTTTAAAATCTTAAATTTTAATATAAAGAGCGTAAACAAAAATTTTAATGCTCTTGTGACAACTTTGAAAAGATTTGACACTTGTTTCGATGTACTTGTATTGACAGAGTGCTGGCTCAATGAATATTCAGTAATACCACAAATGACATCGTATAATACCTATAGCACCTCAAAAATAATTAATCAGAACAGTGGTGTCGTAGTGTATGTCAGGGATACAATTAACGTAACAGTGACAGAACCAGATATCCATGACGCGAGTTGTCTGCAAATAATACTTCCGGATGAAACGGCTATTTTTGGTATATACCGCCCCCCTTGTTTTCGTAGTAAGAATATGTTTTTGTCGTCTCTCGATTGTACCCTAGCTAGCTTTACAAACAAAAACACAACTTTAATCCGTTATAAATAAATTTGCCGGCGACATGAACATAAATATACTATCACCAAATAGTCAAGATCTTGAATATCTATGCCTTATGGCACAACATGGCTTGTTCCCGGCGATAACGAATCCAACGAGGGAAGATGCGTGCCATGACCATATCTTCGTGAATACTATACAAAGTGCAGTGAGTGTGGTGTGTTCTTCCAATATAACGGATCATTACATATCAATACTTGGCCTGGTCACAAATAAAGTAATAGAAAAATATGTAAATAGAACGACGGTGAAACGAGACGTGGATGCCATAAAAAGGGAACTTGAGGGAGTGGACTAGGATCTTCTATTTAAAGATAAAGATCTAAACGAAATGGTAGAAATCTTTAGCAACCGTTTTGCTGACCTATTAGAAAGACACTCAGTGAAAATTCATATAAGTCACTCTAAATATGTTATCAAGTCCTGGATCACCCCTGGACTGATTCGCTGTATGAGGCATCGAGACAGGTTGCACATGAAAGCAAAAAAGAATCCTAATAATGCAGTTTTACAGATTATTTACAAACGATACAGGAATTTTTGCAATAACCTATTACGTAAGCTTAAAATAGAACATGATAATAGTGCACTTACTAGCAGTGCAAAGAACCCAAAGAAGATGTGGAATACAATTAATACAGTATGCCATATGACGAAGAAAAAGAAACCGCCAAAAGAACTTCTTACACTACAGGATACTTCAAGTCCCAGACAATCTTTGAACAAATGTAACAACTACTTCTCAACTGTGGGTGAAAAGTTGGCGGATAACACTCTCAATAAATTACAGTTAAACCAGGAAGCACTTGCTGCAAAAATCGATCGTAAGCAAATTTTGAACTCCTTCTTTCTGCAGCCTACTGATGTATGTGAAATCGATTCGCTCATAATGTCCCTACAAAACGATAAGTCTCCAGGTATTGATGGCATCACCAATGTGCTTTTGAAGGATATTAAGAATGTCATTACAAAACCTCTAGTAACACTATTTAACGCCAGTATGGAAGTGGGTGCATTTCCAGATTCATGGAAAATAGCATCCATTTTACCTATTCACAAGGACGGACCCAAGAACTCTATGGAAAATTATCGACCTATTTCACTCCTGACTACGTTTTCAAAACTTTTAGAGAAGATTGTTAATAACAGACTTGTCAAGTACATAGAAACCAACAATCTTATTTCGCCAAGACAATTTGGTTTTAGAAAAGGTAAGTCAACCGAAGAAGCTGTCGCGCTTCTGACATCGACCGTATCAGCTCATCTTGACAGCAAGAAAACTTGTGTTGGTACCTTCCTAGACCTAGCAAAGGCGTTCGATACAGTATCAATTCCAATATTAACAAAAAAGCTAGAAAATCATTGCGGGGTTAGGAGTGTTGCACTTAATTGGTTCAAAAGTTATTTGACTGGGAGAATGCAGTGTGTAAGCGTCGACAGCCATAAAAGTGACCTACGAGCTACACATTATGGTGTGCCACAGGGAAGCATCTTGGGACCAACTTTATTCATAATATATATCAATGATATACACGATAGTGTTGATGCGGACATTATATGCTATGCGGATGACACTGCGATCATTTACTACGGCCTTACTTGGAAGGAGGCGTTTCTAAACGCAGAGAATGGAATGAAGCAGATAAATAAATGGCTCCAATACAATCTGCTTAGCCTAAATGCCAGAAAAACCAAGTATATATGTTTCCATAAAACTCGGGTAACATCGCCAAACATGACTCTAAGTGTTAAAATACATGAGTGTTCGGATCGGTTGCAGCCCTGTGATTGTGAGGAGTTATCAAGAAGTGGTACTATAAGGTACCTTGGTGTGGTCATTGATGAACATCTTAACTTTGATGCACACATAAGAGGCCTTTCCAACAAAGTCCGAAAAACAGCGAATATACTAAAACTGCTCCGCTCATCGGCGTCGCCAGACACTTTAAGAGTTGTCTATTATGCCTTGTGTCAATCGCTGATAACATATTGCATAACGTGTTGGGGAAGTGCTCAGAAAGCAGCAATGATCCAAATTGAAAGAGCTCAGAGGTCAGTTATTAAAACTATGTTTAGGAAACCCTTCCGATATCCTACAAAAACTTTGCACAGTGAAAGTAAATTGTTGAATGTGCGTCAATTACATATACTTAAAACAGTTCTGAGTGTTCATAAAAAAATAATAAACTCAGAAGACTACAAAGAATTAGTTAAGCGACGAGTTTATAAATTACCACTACCCCAAGTCAACACAAGCTTTGCCAGACGCTTTAGCCCATTTAAAGACATCCACATATATAATCAGACAAATAGCGCTTGCGACATAAAACTATGTTCGGTAAAAGAGGCAAGGTTGAAAGTCACAGAATGGCTCAATTCCCTATCGTACGATCTTACCGAAAGTTTAATTGCTCATGTGTCATAAATGTTGTGGTCATTGGTGATTGTCAAGTGAAAGATTGAATAACTATAATAATGATATATAACTACATAATCTCTTCATTGTTGCATTAAAGTATATAATCATAAATTTTAATTTTTGGTAAATGAACTGTTAATATGACGGTAAATTTAAAATAAAAAAAAAATTAAAAAAATTGTGTTAAGCCGAAAAGCGCTTTTGTCACCCGAGCAAACGATGTTTCACGGTAAGTGTAAACGTATTTGGCACCCACAGGACAGGCTTTGCCTAGTGTGGGGTCACAGTATAATACCCAACATTGTAACATTTTATTTGGCAATAAATGATTTTTATTATTATTTATTAAATATCTCTCTCCACCGCTTATGTCAAATAGACAGGGGACAAAGGTGTTTCTCCCCGGTAGCTAGCATGGCGTCAAAGGAGATAGCTTATGTCCCTCGCTGTGACGTAAACAAGAGACTATTTCTCCACTTGCTTAGCACGGCGGTCGTAAAGTGGAGATAATTTGTCTCTTTTTGACAGATGATAGAGAGAAATTAGTCTCCGAACTATTAAGGTGGGGACAAGATTGCTTAATACACAATTAAAAATGTCTCGCGGCTTATTTATTCTAAGTGAACTACAAATACAACAAACACAACAACAAAATGCAGCGGCGTATGCTGCGGGATCAAATAAACGTGTTCGAATTACTAGAGAGTGAATTCATATGAATTTAAAGGATTTCTAAAGATATGGCCCTATATTATGTATGCAATGCATTGAACAACGCATTTTTTTTTATAATATTATCAACCGAAATTATCAACATTTCTAATATACCATCTAACCCATCTAACTAAGCTAAATCGCTTGTGCTGGCAGTGGGTTCACATCGGTAGTGTAATGGCCAGGATTCGAACCCGGGAACCTCTCGATCGTAAGGCAGACTAAGCTACCGATGCGACGCTTAAATGAATCAGATGGCTTGCCAGTACATTATAAGGTAAATAATGTTGCATTTCATAATCGACTAAAACACTTATTTGAGCGGCTGTGCTCCTAATCCTAAAAAATATATTCTTTGTAACAAATTGTTTAGAGCGAATTCACAGTATTCTCACATTTATTCACAATAACATACTTACAAAATTCTTTCACCCATTTTATTAATATTACAATAAATACTACAATAAAGATAATATTAATAAAGGATATACGATTGAGTATGTACCGGATAAATGGGGTAAATAAATAAGCAGAAAATAAACAAGTAAAGAAAACGTTACATGACAGATTGTCTTTCTTTTTCTTCAATATGGCGCACTCTTTAGTCAATAATTATATTCTGCAGCATAATACTGATAATTTCAAA
Organism: Eilema caniola; assembly: GCA_949126895.1. Classification (NCBI taxonomy): domain Eukaryota; kingdom Metazoa; phylum Arthropoda; class Insecta; order Lepidoptera; family Erebidae; genus Eilema; species Eilema caniola. The sequence goes on along the minus strand of OX421469.1, from coordinate 3,430,363 downwards.
AGTTACTATTACTCTTATAAAATATGCACGTTGCTAGGTTTTGTTAATTTTGTCGAATATTACGAGTCGAATATTTGTTCGTATATTGGTAGCATTGAGTGGAGAAACGTTTTCCCCGGTGAGAAACTAGTCTTTCCTCGACGCCGTGCTAGCTAAAGGGACAAAAACGGAGGGAATGACAAATTTTTCTCCACTCCCCGGGGACTTTTTGTCTTCATGCCATGCTAGCCCTGCAGGGCTTCCAAGGCGCTGGTGGAGAGGAAACGGTGCTATAAACTTCACTGCCGCATTTTTATAAATGTAATATAGTAGAGGAAGCGAAATTTCCCAACATGAGATTCAGCCGTAGAGCAAACAGATTTAGAAAAACCCGTTTTAATTAAGCAATCCTTTTTTTACTAGTTCAACAATGGCATATTATACACCTGGGTATATCCTTCAATTTAAAAGCACTCACACATGTCTAAATACAATGGAATATTTTATTTTAAAACACTTTAATTGAAGGGCACATTTTTACATTTCAGTGAGAGAATTTTGTGATGTTTAGTAATATTTTTTATGTTTTAACCAGCCCAGTCCTACGGAATCTGGGAACGAGACTTATATCAATCTACCGTACTACGTACTTACTTCGTTTTCAAACTACCTCTTCTGTAAAAAAATTATAAGTACTTCTTTAAGGCCGGGCCAGCCTGGCTTTTTCCGCCTGGCCCTCTTCAAATCTTGAGAACTACAAACTTACCTTAAGTTACGCATATGTACAACGTAATGTATTAATAAAACCCAATAGGACAATAGCAACCTCTAGCACGAACAACTAAAGTAATCGTATGGTAAACGTATTGAGAGAATGGAGCATTGTGATTGGCCGCCTACCTACTGTAAACCTGTGTAAGAGCGTTTTCACACTCAACCGATATCCGATATCGGTGTCGGACGCCGATAGCCGATATCCGATAGCCAACACCTTGTTTTGCTCGATAGCACAGACTAGTTAGGGATGCTAGAAGTAAAAAAAAGAAAAAAGTGCAAGCAATTTTCGACCTTATTGACATGACATGGTATCGAGTTTTTTTTCTTATGCTCGTGATCAGCGTCATCAATTGAAGCGAAAAGACAAGTAATTCAAAAAATGTCATTAAGGTTGATAATTGCTTGCAGTCGCTGTTTTAGTTTCTTTGTGTTCCGATATCGGACCAAAACAGTGGTGGTGGCTCCGATAACCGATATCGGGCCAGACAATGTGAAAGAGAGATACATATCTCATACATTTGACTTCCTCCGATATCGGATGTCGGATATCGGATATCGGATGAGTGTGAAAACGCTCTAAGTGTGAAGCTGGCCAATCGCAATGCTCCGTTCTCTCAATACGTTTATGGGACGATTACGATAGTTGTTCGTGCTATGGATACATATGATATTACCGGTTCTTAGGGGCCAGGCTGAAATTATTTCATTACCTTGAAACATCAAAACTACAATACGTATGAATGTATAAAACATGTAGTTATAATTTGCATGGGGTGAAGAACATACGTACTTCTTTAGTTTTCACATAAACTTCCCGATTGAAAAGATTATGTTTATTGCCGAGAGGTTTCACAACACGATCTAAGACTGTCCTTTATACACTTTGGCTGAAGTTTTCACTCCTTTTTCATAAAATGTAGCTTTTAGTAGGGGAGGCATCGAAGGAGATTCAGCAGTTACTCGTGTAGAATCAAACACCCTTTGTATCACTTGAATATACTTTTTATTAAACTGTACACACTGTATCTCCGATTTCAAGTTACATCTGTCGTTTCCTCTGATCGACCGACCCGCTCGATCGGCCCAAATGTTTTATATCAGGCACCCCCACTCCCGTCCAGTTTGGCCAGCACCAAGATATTAATTTGCCACTAAACCATATAAATTGACAACTTAATCGATTGTATTTAAATTATATTTGTTAAATTAGTTCTATAAAAATTAACCTAACACTCGAGCGTGTCAGATTAAGATAGAGGTAAGTTACATATTGACAAGTACCCCCAGACAGTGAAAGGATTTATTATGGGTGGGTGAGTAAAAAAAAATGCCCAACGTCAGATTAAGATAAGTTAGGTTAGTTACTAAGTAACAAGTGTCCATTGTGAAATCTGGCGAAATTTAAGGGTAACCTAAGGGCGTGGGAAGATTGCAAAGTTGCAAAGGACTACTATGTCTGTACACATTCGGCTGCGGTCGTTTCTTTATTTTAATTTTAAATGTGATTTAAATTATATATTGTTTTCACTTTTACAATAATTAAATATTCTAAAAGTGAAAACATTATATACTATTGTTCTTTCTATTATTTACTCAGCCAATTCTATTAGGCTTCCGAGACGCTCAAGTAACTACACATTTGGCATCGACGCCTCTCGTACTATTTGTCACGCTTCGATAAAACACGCCGCATTAAATCATCACAGACGCAGGATAATAGCCATGTTTTACGTTTCCAACTACTTAAGCAGCTTCTTTAGAACTGTGAGCATACACTTTATCATTTTGCTTATTGCAGTGCAATTCAAGCGTGATAATTTTTTCGTTGGTAGAGAGGAGTCGCTGTCAGGTTTAATGTGTCATAGACGTTATCAGATTCTGTATCATTATCATTCTCTGTTGATATATAATGAACCTATCCATTGTTGCCTACATTAATCCATCTGTTTAAATGTCATCTTCAAGGTATTTCACATGATCGCATTCCAATGTTCTAACGTTGGAAAAGCGTGAATATAACTGCTTTAGTTCTGTGGTTCAACTACTATGTATTACATTCTTATCTGAGCAATAAAAGATCTCGCAAAATAAAAGGACGATATTGGCAATATTAACTGTCACGCCCGCGCCGCCCCCGTCCAAGGGACTTATTTCGTGGTGCGTAAACTATTCGAAATAATCACGAAATGTAGAGGAAAATATAGGTAATTCAACTTCTACTTACGCTTACCCTACGCATTTATCAAAACCAGAGTAAGAATAATCCTCCTAGCTAATAAATCTTGTTTAATATCTGTGATATCACGAATATGTGGGTATAGAGCCAACGCCCCAGTGCCATCACTGCGACGCGAGCGTGGACTCGGGGCTGTACACGCTCACCGAGTGACCGGCGTTTGAGACGCCGAGGCGGGAGCTTGTGGCGGCCCTGGGGGTGAGAGTGCTCACGCTCTCCACCCTGCTCGCGGCGATGGTCCGCTGCGCAGATGCGTGGGTGGCCAGCGCCTCCTTCTGCGAGCAGGTCATGCTCGCGAAGGAGACAGCAGAGCGGGCGCGGCGCGATGAGCGAGAAAGGCTCGCTGACATCGCTGCACGCGCCCGAAGGCGGCTCGGGCGTCGGAGGGCGCAGACAGACCTCCGCCCCCCATGAGCGCGGGCCTGAGGGTGACGGGTGGAGCCGCCCGTCACCCTAGCAGAAGCAGGCCACGGCGGCGGCGCGCACCGTAGGACGATGCGCGCCTCCCCACACCGGGGTTGAGTCGGGGACCGCGTGGTCCCGCCCTTCCCGAGGAGGGCCAGACCGAGAGGGATGGCCCTGGGTCAGCCGGGGTGCGAGGGATATGTCGCATGACAACCTCACCTTCGGCCTAGCACTACGACCCAGAGACGGCGTGCGGTTTAGTCGGTTCGAGTCCGACATAACCTCCCCAAAAAAAAGATATCACGAATATGAATGCTACCGTGAATACCGGCATCTTACATGCAAACTTTACGCGTTTTCTCTCTGTGACAAGCAGGTCCTGCTTGTGTCGCTCTAGTATCGGTCATGTAATAAACAATACTATGTAAAAGGACAGGCCTAATAATAGTAATTATATCTACTGAAATTTTGATGCTATTTTTATGCTAACTTTTTATATCAATTAAGATCGGAATATATCTTTATTCGGACGGGACTTAAGCCCGCGACTACAAAATCTCTTAGGGTACTCGACTAATAATTGTTTTATAAACGTGTCTAATCTAACCGGTTTTTTGTTAATTAAGAACTGTCAAATAGAATTAAAGAGCCGGTTAGTGGACAGTTAGTTAAATATAGAACTGTCAATTATGAAAGAGCCGGTTAGTGGGCACTTGGGCAGCCCTTAACGTGCATTTTTATAAGTTAAGCGACCGTAAGTGCTAATTTCAAGGACGTAACCGAAACAAAATAGTACTTAACATATTTATATATGTGCTGATTATCAATCGGTCTCATTAACATATATTATATTGACTTTGCTCTTAGGTCAATAATCTTAGTTTTATGTATATGGACAACATATTAATTTTGTGAATCAATGTTTTTGTTCACACTTCAGTGATTTGTTTAAACAGGTGATGAATGTGTCGTTTAAGCGTAATAAGGATGAATAGATGGCTATGTACCTGTACATGTACAACCTCTAAAGGTTTATTCACATACATTAGGGCCGTGCCCGGAACGTGACCGGGCCGTACCGTGCTTAGACTGAAACTGCACTGAAACTCCGTCACCTGTCTGGGCGCGAACGTCTGTGAACGAATTGATATAAAATGTACATACCGATATTTTTTTGAGCTCGTGACTGGGCATAGGCCGTCCAGGTCCATTAAATTTAAATTTAAATTATTTTATTAAAATTAAAATATCACAATCAATGTCTTTGTTGAACCTCTTTTTGTGTACCTTTTTGACCTTTAAATATTTTTGCTTGGGTTCAATTGATATATTTTGGGCCTCGCTTAGGTTTCCCCTGGAAAAGTTTCCCAATCAAAAACAATAAGTGGAATTTTAACATTTTTAAGTTGATTTTCAACCCCGGACTCCAAAGAGTGATATCGTAATGAGAATATAATCTATTATTATAATCTATACAATATTACTAGCTGTTGCTCGTGGCTCCGCCCGCGTGGATGTCGGTTATCGCGGATAGGGGTATTAAAAATATATTTGATAGAGAAAAATTCATGAAAATAGGTCCAGTAGTTTCAGAGGAGTATGGAAACGAACATTGTGATGCGAGAATTTTATATATTAAAAGATAAATGCAACAGTAGCTTTGTCTGTCTATCTATCTTATCCGTGTGGCTGTATGTTACGTTTTCAAACCTAACCATCGAACCTATTTTGATGTGGTTCTCTATTTTTATTCCTAAAATTTTATGTCATAATTTAACATTGCATAATGTTACTTGTCATAACATTATTTACGCATAATACTCATTTGCCATAACTTTTTAAGCATAATTTTTTTACTCCTATTTACTATAAGCATAATATTTAATAAGCATAATATCCCAAAGCATAAGTTTACTTAGCATAACGACGCATAACCATAACTATTCCGAAAAAAATCACTACAAAATTTTTATTAACAATATTACACTATTTTATACATTGCTCTCCTCAAACTTGTAGGCGCATCAAAGTTCATTTAACCTAATGTTCTTTTGACCTAATTGGTCGACGGAGCCCCGCTACGCGGGGCTCCTACTTCTGGGTGGTTTATAAAAAAATAACCACGAAGGCCTAATGCGGGAGCTTCGCTACGCTCCGCTCCCGCATTAGCCTTCTAACCTAACCTATCCGAGTCGGGGTGCCCTAAAGTCCAGATTGCACCCAGATCCTTGCCAGCTTGCTAGCACCATGTTAGCAGGCGTTTATCATTATACCAAATAACTATTAGACAAATAAACACTATATGCTTTACAACTTTATGCATATCAATGTTATGAATAAAAACATTAGGATATACAATATTTATGCTTAATAACACAGTATGCTAAAAACCAATTATGGCACACTATTATTATGACAAAGAAAATTATGCCTAATTTGTTATGGCAATTTAAATTAGGACAAAAACTATTATGACAAAAGATGGAATCCCTTTTGATGTGTACTAGCCTAAATTAGACCTTGGGAAAAGCTGTTTAGACCCGATAAATCGACATCCACGTGCGTGGACCTGCGAGCAACAGCTAGTAAGGGATAATAGTAACAACGATAAATGACATTTATAATGAGTAGGGATAGCCAGAGCTCACTGGAGAGGTTTTGTGCTGTCTGTGGGAAAACCAAAGGCTATTCCTGCTTTGCCTTCTACACTGACGGCACAGAAACTCTCTGCGTTTACTGAGTCGGCAGCACAAGTGTGACTCCCCTAGTGTTGCACACGTCCATAGCCGACGGTAACCACTTACCATCTGGTGGGCTGTGTCCTTGTCTGCTTCCTCAGTTGTATAAAAAAATATTTTTGTGTTTCAGAGTGTACAACTCGAGAACAGCTCGATGATGTTCGAGAAATGGATCAAGTTGCCGATGCCTTTGGACTTCAAAGTGTACGTGTTCAACGTCAGCAACGCCGAGGAGGTGAGCGGCGGCGAGAAACCGATCCTCTCGGAAATCGGCCCTTATGTGTATAAGTAAGTTTGTTAATACATACATACATTTCACAAATTAAGTTAAATTAAAATTACTTATTAGCCTTAAGGTCTAGATTGTAATTGTATGAGTAACCGTTTAATAACGAGTACCTACATCATTATGTAAAAAAAAACATACACACATACACAAACTAACGCCTGTAAATCCCCGAAGGGGTTGGCAAAGTTATATTAACACCTGCATTTCGGCAACTATGAATTTCGGTCCCACCGTAATATGGGGCGAGCCTATTGACGTTAACCAGGCGTTTAGTTATGGACTATATGTTAACTGCCCAATGGAAATCAGCACTATCTCTTCATCACCTTCTACTATTCTACTACACCGAGAACCAAAGCACATTTTTTAATTTTACTATAGCTGTAAGGGCCTGTGCTGCGTTGGACGTTTGCATACATGCGGGTGTCTGTTTCGCATAAATAATATTAAGCTAATTTTGTTCAAATAGTAGTAGAAATTCTGGTGGTACAAATTTGACGGCACAAATTTGTTACAAATTTCAGCCCGGTGGGATCCAATCTCGGTTGAATTGTGGTCAGTAAGTACATAGCCGGGCAGGGGGGATTGTGGTCGCAGCACTAGTGGGACCAGTGGATGTCACGCGGTGCTGCGACGACAATCCTCTTTTGATGAGGCTGTCTAGCTGAGTGCCACCATTGTTAATGTTGGAGGTGAAGTCAAATTGACGTCTCCAATATAGTGAGTGGAATGGAGTGAGCATATTGGTCCCACTTTAATCACGACAATCTTGATCTTTGGGGCGAATTCCTGTTCACCTGTAAGCCAATACACACCAGCTGATTTTTTTAACACTACTTATGTGGCTGACAAGCTCACGGGCCCTTCTGATGGAAAGTGGACGGACTTTTGCAATGCAGATGGCTTCACACTCCTGCTGCACATTTTGCAGGATCCTTCAAATGCCCTGCCTGAAGAAATTTACTACGTACCCATACGACTTCAAACTTTGAACCTCATATATAATTGGGTCTTAAAATGAGGTCTTTGAGACTCATTTATAAATGCGTTCTTTCAGATTTTGAGGTCGTGTTGACTGTCGTGGTGGTGATTCAGATCAAGCCAGATAAAATTAAAACTTGTATTAAAAAGAATAGGAAGTAAGAAAATCTTCCGGCAGTAGGTATCATGAAAACTAGGAAATGCAGCATACTGCTACTTAAATTAACAGTAAGAGCCATGCTTCCTCGATCGTCTAAACTCACCCACCTGATCACGATTTAGCAATGAAATGATTGTAAACGGATGTATTACACACTTATGATTTTATATTTTTAGAATATTAATCATCAAATATTCTCACATTTGCGAAGGTCATAAAACATTGTATTCTACACTTAATTATCATTTAACCTTAATAATAGAATTGTACGTCAATGGCATAAAAATACATATTTTATGTCCTCAATTAATGTGAACAGGTTGGAAAGAACAATAACAATAAAAAAAGCATTTAAAATTTTAAAAAGCTATAAAAAATCTGTAAATTCTGTTATTTTTCTCTAAGACATTTTATACTTTTCAGTTTTTATTCGGTTTTTGAAACGCAGTTTTTTTTACTTTTCCGTGATTGTAATAGGTTGTTCGTAAAATGTGTTATTTTTTTCCTCTAGGTCGAAGGCATACCTACTGAACTGGATTAAATCACTAATTTTTTTTTAATTCTTATTGTTTGTGAAATTGTATAATTTTTTCTCCTAGGTCGAAGGTATTCTGGTCTGAATTATACCTTGTCACAGAATCATACTAGAAAAAGCAACCATTTCACATTTCCTATTAGATTTTGACGAGTTTCTGGTGTGTCTCCGGTGTCCAAGGTCCAGTACCCATGAAATGGATATGGGACCACCTGTGAATTATACTAAACGCACCTGTGAATTATACGAAAAGTTTTTTTGAAATCGGTTCATAAACGACGGAAATATGGGACAACATAAATAATATGTCGGCAAGTTTGAATTAAAATAATACAAAAATGTTCATAAAATGAAAACTATTAAAACACTATATTAAAGTTATATGGGACTAAATGGCAACTGTTTCGCATCGAACTAAAATAAGAGAATGAAACTAAATCTCAGATTAAACGGTGTTCATACATAAAAAAATACCAATCAAATTGAGGACCTCCTTCTTTTTGGTAATCGGGTTAAAAACTAGCCAAGTGTGAGTCGGACTCGCGCACGAAAGGTTCTGTACCATTATATAGCCCGCCTTGATTTAAATTAATTATTTCTTTTCGAAAGTGAATATTTATTTATTTATTTATTCTTTATGCACGATGTACATTGGCGGACTTAATGCCGTAGGCATTCTCTACCAGTCTACCATTGGGTGATGCAGAGCTAGTACGAGGTAGACGCATATTAAAGAAGAATAATATCTACGTTTGCTTCTATATAAATAACAGAGTTGACAGGTCGCAGCTATCCCGACTGCGATTGTAATTCAATAACATATACTTACATAAACAGTACATATACCTACATACCATAATATATATCATATATATCTCACTAATATACATATATCACATAAAATATACACACATACATAACATTAATATATATACCTAAAGATAAACTAATATTTTAATAAATTGTTACAAAAATGTCAATCAGCCAGCCAAGCTTTTGTCATACCTAAATATACATATATCCCTATGAGTAGGGATGTCATTATCGTTGAGACGATGATTCTGCCATTTCAGTGGTGATCAATTGCCGTACCCTAGACCTGAATACATTGCAACTCGTGCTCTTCCTGATCTCTAGAGGAAGTGCGTTCCATAGACGAACAGCCTCAACAAAGAAAGAAGAGCCTAAAAAGTTCGTTCTATGAGAAGGAAATGCGAGGAGCCGGTTGTCAGTAGAACGAAGATTTCGATTATTGTTGGAACATAAAAGCTGAAAATAAGAAGTTAAGTAAAGAGGGATACTGGGAGAGTTGAGGATATTGTAGAGAGTAGTAAGTGCGCGCAACTTACGGCGAGGACGGATGGGTAACCAATTAAGCTGCAAACGGAATGAAGACACGTGGTCATATTTGCGAAGATTGAAGATGAGTCGAATGCAGTTATTGAGAAGACGGTCAAGTTTATCGAGAAGGTCTGCATTCAGATCAAAATAGCACACATCACCATAGTCTATCAGAGGAAGGATTAAAGTTTGGGCCAGCGTAACTTTTGTCCTTGTTGGCAGGAAGTTCCTTAGACGATACAGAACCCTAAGCCTACCTGTAATTTTCTGGCTCATGTTTGTTACCTGCACACGCCGTCAAGTTTGAATTGTTGTTCCGTTGTAGGTAGCTGGTGGCAATGTCGTAGTGTTAAGTCCACTTATTAACCTTCCGCTGCCCACTATAATGGCCTGGCACTTTGATGGGTTTACGTGTAAACCAAATTTAGCGGACCAATTTCTCAAAGCTTCCAGATCCTCATTCACCTCCCGTATGGCTCGAGAAATGTCATCAGTTGGTGCTTGAGCGTATTGCTGCAGGTCGTCTGCATACAGATGATACGCACATCGAAGATTGTAGGTAGCAAGATTAATAAAAATAGAAAATAATAAGGGAGGGAGAATACCGCCTTGAGGGACACCAGAGTCGAGATCGGACCAGCTCGATGTTGACTCATCAATGCGAATACATTGCTGGCGCCCCTGAAGATAATTTGAGAAAAATTCCAGTGCCTCCGCTGAGATCTTAAGATGGGAAAGTATAGCTAGCAAGATATCGTGATCGACTGTATTAAAGGCATTGGAAAAGTCTACCAAGACAAGCACTGTTACCTTAGTAGCCTCCATGCCAGTCCTTATATCGCCTGTAACCTTTAGAAGAGCAGTAGTGGTGCTATGACCAGGTCTAAAGCCCGACTGTAGCGGGCTTAACAGTCCGTTACGATGAATGAACGTCGCGAGTTTTTTCTGCACACAGGCCTCGAGCACTTTAGACATATAAGGGATAATAGAAATGGGACGAAAGTGGTTGGGAAGTGTAGGATTGGGCAATTTAGGTAGGCCTGTAAATCCCCGAAGGGGTTGGCAAAGTTATATTAACACCCGCGTTTCGGCAACTATGAATTTCGGTCCCACCGTAATATGGGGCGTGCCTATTGACGTTAACCAGGCGTTTAGTTATGGACTGTATGTTAACTGCCCAATGGAAATCAGCACTATCTCTTCATCACCTTCTACTAAACCTACAGGATGAGATTGGGCTGCACTATTCTACTACACCGAGAACCAAAGCACATTTTTTAATTTTACTATAGCTGTAAGGGCCTGCGCTGCGTTGGACGTTTGCATACATGCGGGTGTCTGTTTCGTATAAATAATATTAAGCTAATTTTGTTCAAATAGTAGTAGAAATTCTAGTGGTAGAAATTTGATGGCACAAATTTGTTACAAATTTCAGCCCGGTGGGTACCACCGTGCACGATTGCGAGAACCCTCTATAATAATCCAATCTCGGTTGAATTGTGGTCAGTAAGTACATAGCCGGGCAGGGGGGATTGTGGTCGCAGCACTAGTGGGACCAGTGGATGTCACGCGGTGCTGCGACGACAATCCTCTTTTGATGAGGCTGTCTAGCTGAGTGCCACCATTGTTAATGTTGGAGGTGAAGTCAAATTGACGTCTCCAATATAGTGAGTGGAATGAAGTGAGCATATTGGTCCCACTTTAATCACGACAATCTTGATCTTTGGGGCGAATTCCTGTTCACCTGTAAGCCAATACACACCAGCTGATTTTTTTAACACTACTTATGTGGCAGACAAGCTCACGGGCCCTTATGATGGAAAGTGGACGGACTTTTGCAATACAGATGGCTTCACACTCCTGTTGCCAAGTCTGCAGGATCCTTCTAATGCCCTTCCTGAAGAAATTTACTACGTACCCATACGACTTCAAACTTTGAATATCATATATAATTGGGTCTTAAAATGAGGTCTAGACACTCATTTATAAATGCGGTATTTCAGATTTTGAGGTCGTGTTGACCATCGTGGTGGTGATTCAGATCAAGCCAGATAAAATTAAAGCTTGTATTAAAAAGAATAGGAAGTAAGAAAATCTTCCGGCAGTACGTATCATAAAAAGTAGGAAATGCAGCATACCGCTTCTTAAATTAACAGTAAGAGCCATGCTTCCTCGATCGTCTAAACTCACCCACCTGATCACGATTTAGCAATGAAATGATTGTAAACGGATGTATTACACACTTATGATTTTATATTTTTAGAATATTAATCATCAAATATTCTCACATTCGCGAAGGTCATAAAACATTGTATTTTACACTTAATTATCATTTAACCTTAATAATAGAATTGTACGTCAATGGCATAAAAATACATATTTTATGTCCTCAATTAAAGTGAACAGGTTGGAAAGAACAATAACAATAAAAAAAGCATTTAAAATTTTAAAAAGCTATAAAAAGTCTGTAAATTCCGTTATTTTTCTCTAAGACATTTAAACTTTTCAGTTCTTGGAGTCGGTTTTTGAAACGCAGTTTTTTTTTACTTTTCAGGTTGTTCGTAAAATGATTTTTTTTTCGAAGGCATACTGAATCACTAAGTTTTTTTTAATTTTCATTGTTTGTGTAATGGTATAATTTTTTTCCCTAGGTTGAAGGTATTCTGGTCTGGATTAAATAACCAATCCAGCATGTCTTCGACCACAATTTTTGAGTTTTGAGATTGACATAATGCTCCCAATAAAATAAACGAGACATTCATGCTATATATAATTAAGGAGTTCTGATGTCTACCTCCATAGTTCAAGACTAGGTAATTCCAACACGTCCTTGACCATCATAATATAGCTTACCTTGTCACAGAATCATACTAAAAAAAAGCAACCATTACACATTTCCTATTAGATTTTGAGGAGTTTCTGGTGTGTCTCCGGAGTCCAAGGTCCAGTACCCATGAAATTGATATGGGTCCACCTCTGTATTATACTAAGCGCAATGCGAAAAGATTTTTTTAAATCGGTTCATAAACGACGGAAATATGGGACAACATAAATAATATTTCGGTCAAGTTTGAATTAAAATAATACAAAAATATTCATAAAATGAAAACTATTCGAACACTATTTAAAAGTTATATGGGACTAGATGGCAACTGTTCAGGATCGAACTAAAAAAATCACGTAAATCGGATAATAAATCTCAGATTAAACGGTGTATATACATTAAAAAAATACCAATCAAATTAAGGACATCCTTCTTTTAAAAACTAGCCAAGTGTGAGTCGGACTCACGCACGTAGGGTTTCGTACCATTATATAGCCCGCCTTGATTTAATTTAATTATTTATTTTCGTAGTGAATATGTAGCAGCCAACTAACTTTGTCTAAGTCCAGTAGGATTTTCTTGATCGATATTTTTTTTCATATTCATAACGTTGCTCTTAATTCACCGAAATTAGGCATACAATGATACCTATTATCAAACTGTGGTTTTTAGTGTTTCTTTTTTCATTATTCCCACCAGTCCCAAAAAGTTTCGCAATTCGTTTTTACTGGTGTAATTATAGTTATTTATTAATTAAATTTCTACAAGTATGTACTAGTTATGAAGAAAACGATTTATGTACCTAGTACACCGCCAGATATAAACACATACTGTACAACGTCCGATATAAGATGTGATTGATGTGAAGTACTTAACGTTATGGAATGTTTACTATCTGAAAACTGCAAGGGTCAATATCTATTTTAGTATTCTATTATTCACAAGTGAAATGAAAAAGGCGTACGATACAGGTGTGTATTGTTGATTACCGTCTTCGACTCTCTTTATCTCAATATCGCCTCAGCGGTAATCACTAACTTTACACTCTTGTACCATAATCTACTATAATCTGCTTCTCACTATTGTAAAAACAATATACCTACTTACATCATGTTTACGTTCCTGCGTTATTAAAACCTACGTGCCTTATCCATTTGCTTCGTGACAAATAAATTTGTCATGTAGGTACAATAATACTATCAGACGTACTCTCATAATATTATGCACAAGGATATTTATATGTCGGAGAGCATAGTATCTGAGTGTTATCAAGTAATAATTGTTTGAATTTAGTCATTTTGTATGTGGCAACATTGCTTATTACTTGAGTTGAGTGTGTTTAGTTGTCAGTTGACAATGACATTTGATATAAATGACACTTCGTTGGCAGTCGGTGCCGAGAAGGGCTCAGTTTTAAGACAGCTAACCTCATTACATTCTATTGGTTTGTGATTTATTCTAAGTCTAGTTTGAAATATTGTAAGCATCCTTTGTGATTTCATGCAACATAGTTAGCGTGATACTTGCCGCTTAACTCAACAGATCCCACACCCGTCCGCATAGGCGATGACTTGGTCGAGCGCACGGACCAGGTTAAGTACCTATCTGGGATCTGTACCTCACGTGACTGGTGACATCGACTGCGACGTCAAGGCACGTATTGTTGCCGCGTGGGCCAAATGGCGGGAAATGACTGGCGTCACATGCGATTCTAAAATGCCAGTCAGGTTACTGTATCATGTGGTATACTGGACCAAAACCCGCATTGATTTCCGAAGTACCCTCACATCTGATTACCATTCTGATTTAGTCTTATTAGAACCTTATATGATATAGATTTGACCCTTCTGAGCTGTCGCTTTGACATATATTTGACATACATATATATATACACGCCTATTTCCCTCCGGGGTAGGTAGAGAAAACAGGCCCGTATTTTGACTCTATCCGTACATACTTCACGAGCTTCTTCAACTGTAATCAATCCTTTCATGCAATCAATCAATTGGCTTATTACTTTACACTGCTGGACATAAGCCTCTCTTCCAATGTAGGGAGGCTGTGATCTCTTTTTCCACGCTGACCAGGTGGGTTGATACAGGGCTTTATTTCCCTTCTTTTGCAGTGACATGTCGCGTGAATGTCGAAAAGCGCGATCAAACATAGCCTATGTCCTTTCTCAAGGTATAATCTATCCTTATACCAAATTTCACCAAAATCGCTTCAGTGGTTTAGGTGTGAAAAACGTACAAGCAGACACATACACATCTCCTCTTCAGATATGATGAAATGGCGATTATTGTATTATTTCTTATTAAAACACTGATTACAAACATAATTATGTTTTCTTGTATAAGTAGAAATACTTACGTATACTATTTAGGTGTAGATCGTTTTACCAATATCCATAATGGCCAAGACAACGTCAGCTGCAAGACTGCAAGAGTAGGCACCTGCTAAACAATGGATGAGACTTCGGCACAGGCTTTCCTATCAGGGTTAGGTCAAATGGGAGTCACCCCCGCACTCACTGCCCCGCTGTCACACCAGCAGACCCCGGGCTCCAAAATGTAAACTATGAACGCAAATGAAATCGCTCGGATGATGATGATAATGATGAGTGTCCTGTCATCTGACCCTCTGAATCTGATGGGATTGACATATTTTGTAAGCACGTTGACGACTGTCGTTAAACTCATAAACGTCAAAATTCCTTCAATCCTAACATACATCATTAAATTCTACAATACGCCTGTCAACAAATTGACACTTCACATTCTGGGAGGAATTTTGGGCGAAGCACTTCCAATTTTGTAAGTATATTACCGTTAATGTGCGAAAATGTTAGAGTGCCGATTACCAGCCTGCGTCAGTCAAAGTGTCAAAATTGTTGGAGTTCTTATATTAACTAGGTAATCTGCAGATTAACGACCAGGCATACGGTAAAGTGCATAAAACCTTTTCTACTTTGCAAATGAAAAAAAATTAAATCAATGGTTTCAGTCATAAATAATTAAAAAGCATCCGCGCGGAAGCGATGTCAAATGCCTTGTGATAATCCTCAAAAAATAGGAGCCCCGTGAAGCGGGGCTCCGTTGATGTTCCTTAACTTTGTGCGTAAGAGGAACAAAAGTATTTTGTTCACCGTCTTCCGCACTTTAACGATGTACCATCCGTCAATCTGCAGATTGAGTGACCTAAATGAGCTTTATAAACTAAATTTCCGCACTTTAACTTATCATATCAGGTAATCTGCAGATTACCTAGTTAATGTGCACATTAACGGATTCCGCACTCTAAGAGTGTTTTCACACTCATCTGATGTCCGATATCCGATATCGGTGTCGGACGCCGATAGCCGACATCCGATAGCCGACACCTTGTCACATTTATCCGATAAAATCGGCCCGATATGGCCATTTTCTCGAAAGCACAAACTAGTTAGGGATGCTAGCAATTAAAAAGAAGAACAAAATAGTTCAAGCCGTTTTCCACCTTATTGACATGACATGCTATCAAGTATGTTTTTTCTTATATTCATGGTCAGCGTCATCAATTAACGCGAAAAGACAAGTAACTAACACAATGTCATTAAGGTCGAAAGTTGCTTGCAGTGGCTGCTTTAGTCTTTTTGTGATGCGATATCGGGGCAACACAGTGGTTTGGGCTTACAAAAATTGTCATCACTGTCTATGCTAAATGCTAACCGTACCACATCGTTATGCTCAGCACATCAGTGGCAACTTTTGGAAATCAATGACCGATGGGTGTTTCGTAAGTAAGTTTCATGAGCCGACGGGCTCATATAATGACTCGAGAGGCCGCGTCTTCCGAATTGCTGCCCCGTGGTAGTCTTAGCTTACAAACATGATCGTATTTTTAAATAATAAGTGAAAATTTGTACTGCAAAAGTAAGCTTTCA
Source organism: Eilema caniola (assembly GCA_949126895.1). NCBI lineage: Eukaryota > Metazoa > Arthropoda > Insecta > Lepidoptera > Erebidae > Eilema > Eilema caniola. The sequence goes on along the minus strand of OX421469.1, from coordinate 3,414,176 downwards.
GCCTCGGATAATCCAGATTTACCAAACAAGACTCCATTAGCAGATAATGCGTTGTTTTAAACTAACTATTTAATTTGTATAATCTGTGCACATTAATGACCGCACATATTAAAACACACTTATATTTTTTCCAGGATATTTTATTGAACCTGACCGGTTTCGGCATTCTAAAGGTTTACATTGACAGTTAAGAACATTATTCTTAAACTCTGCGATATGGAATTGGAAGAAGTACATGTGTGTTCTCAATATGTGTAACAATAAATTCCACCAAGTGCACTCAATCAACAGTATAAATAGTTTAATGACTGCGTATCATCATCGTTGCTGCGCTATCATCACCTCCTTTTGGCTTATATAACTTTTACAGGAGCCGTTTGACCTCCCAAACTCGAGAGAAAAGCCTGCCTCACGGTATCGACAGTCAATCAGGCCCCCAATTCTGCTAATTTTATGACACAACAACACCACTGTCATACCGCTGACATTGCATAAAATGTCATTAAATTTTAGACTTTATGATTGAGTTTTAAAGTTCAAAATAAAAAGAGAAAGAGTTTATAACATTTTTCATTCACTCCACAAGATTGTCATTTAATTTTAGACTTTAACCGTATCACAGTAAAGTCTAAAGTTGAATGGCATTGGTTACATTGTCTGTGGTACCGCAGTGATTTTGCCATGAAAAAAATAATAGCAGAATCAAGGCCTAGTACGTGTACTGGCTTGCAAGTTCGCTTGAGCTTGAAACCCGAAAATCTAGGTTGAATCACTAGTCTCAGTAACTAATGGTTCAAATTGAAAAATATATTTTTGTGTTGAATAACCCATTTATCGAGGTAGGTTATTGGCTAAATATCATCATGCTGCTACTCATGGATCGGGGCAGTAACCACAAATGTCAATAGATCCAACAAATTCCATTATTTGAAAATTAATTAATTAAGGTATAAAGCGTAATATACAAGCTGCAGTAGCAATGGGCTGGCTACGTCTGTCAAAGGACTGATCGCCGTTGGAGCAAATGAGTCCTAGAGTGGAGACCGCGAGAAGGCAAACGGAAGGTGGGCCCCGTAGCCAGATGGACTGATGACCTGAAAAAGGTGGCTGGGACAGACTGGATGCGGAAGGCGGAGGATCGGACGAAATGGAGCGCATTGAAAGAGGACTGCAGTGGGCTAATTGATGGACGGTTTAAAGAGGTGATACGGGGTTTTGAAATATGCTACAGGCAAAGAAGATCCACAGGATCAGCTAGTACATTATACTCAGAAACTCATGCATGCAAATATTTGCATTGCACGAGAATCAAACCTATGAAATACCAATCAATGTTCTAAATAAAACTTTAGACTACTAATACAATATACAAGGTTACCTCCATCGGTCAAGCTCATCCAAAAGTGCATTCACCTCTAAGTTAGCACTTAATCATGCGTGTTAGCGGCGAACAGAATACCAACCGGTCTTTTTACAACTTGATACAACTTTACTGTTTACTTATTTAGTTCTAACTTCATCCTTTCCATCGCAATTTCCCAACTTAGTTGAGGTCAGATAACAAATTAATCTATCTGTGAACTCACTTGCTAGCCTTATATTATAAAATAAATAAGTTTGATGTATATGTATCTTCTTGTAGGTATTGATTTCTTAAGATAGATAGATAGATAGATAATTCTTTATTGTACACCAATAAATTTACACTAGGACAAGTAGATAGTATGTATACAGTTTAATGTACAATGGGCGGCCTTATCGCTGGAAGCGATTTCTTCCAGGCAACCTTAGGATGGACAGTAATGTGAAAGAAACAGAAGATATGGTGTAGTTATCAAATAAACTAAACTAAGACAAAAATGTACGAGAGAGAAGTACAAATAAAATGAAATAATAAATATACGGCTTTATGTGAAGTAAGGAACTAAAGGATAAGACTGTTATTACCAAAAAAATTATACTACTTAGGTGGCAGACAAGTACACGGCCCACCTAATAGAATGTGGTTACCGTAGTTGGTGGGTTAAAAGATAAAGTAGGACAAGCCATAGGTCTTCCCACCGACAGCACAAAAACTCTCCAGTGAGCTCTAGTTACCTACTCACCGCTGGGAACACAACACGAGGTTATTATGGCCGCGGTATTCTGTAGAGCGGAGGTACTTCCCCAGTCGGACTGCTCAATTGGACGGAAATACCGTCGTGTTCTACCTCCTCAATAAAATAAGCTCGGTTTATGGCAATAGGCTTGCCGCCTATGCGTAAAATCTTTGGGTGAAACATGAAAGCTGCCTTTGCAGATCTAGATATGGTATCAATTAACCTAATGCAATCCAGTGATGGACATAGGGCTCTCCCAATGTGCGTCATTGCTCCCGGTTCTCCGCCTTCTACATCATTTTGTATAGAATAGATAAAGTTATATTTGACATAAACTCGGGCCTTTATCCCCGAAGGTTAAGGCAGAGGTGCTAGCACCCACATTTCGCCGGTTTATGTTTAGGGTCAATGTAATAGGTGGCGAGCCTATTGCCATTAACTGGGCACTTATAAACCTGAAATACACACATAACTTCGAAAAGCATCGAAAAGTCATTGGTGTGTGCCATGGAAAACCTGGGATCGAACCCGAGACCTCGTCTCAGCAGTCCATTACCCATACCACTAGGCTACCGCGGTTTTTTGAATATATATTTAAGTTATTTATAACGGGAATTGACGCGATCATGGTTTAGTTACTTACATACCTTTGATTGCCTGTGACGTTTCGATCACCGCCCAGCCCCTCTAGACAAGTGGCAATTCGCTAGCAGGGGTTTGATGGAATAGAATGACGAATGTATAGAATTTGACATATTTGACATGCGTTAACGACTGTCATTTACGTCAAATCCCATACATTCGTCATTCTATTCCACCGAACGCCGACTAGCGAATTGCCACTTGTCTAGAGGGGCTGCCCCTGCGGCTGCACATGCGTTAACGACTGTCAAATACGTCAAATCCTATACATTCGTCATTCTATTCCATCAAACGCTGGCTAGCGAATTGCCACTTGTCTAGAGGGGCTGATTCTGCTATAATTTTTTCCATGGCAAAACCACTGTGGTACCACAGACACTGTGACCAATGCTATTTTACTTTAGACTTTTAAACTTTAAACTTTTTGACGTGACAACGTCTTATAAATTGGTTTGCCGGGCGACACTTCAAGAACTGCGTTACGATTTGCGTTACGCTCCGCGTTATGCGCTTACAATGAGAGCGAGTGAGAGGCACGCGTCCCGCCTAAGAGCGAGAGAGACAGACATAAAAAGTGAACAATTATTAAATTATGTTAATATGAAATTCAGTGCGAGATTCTTTGTATAAATTAATGTTTTAAATATAATTCTTTGTATAAATAAATGTTTTAAATTGTTACTATTATTTCATCCTTCTTCCTACTATACGAATGAATATTCACATTAAAATTATTTTACCACTCAAAGTCTAGACTTTTTTACGTTAAAGTCTAAAATTAAATGACAATCTTGTAGAGTGAATGAAAAATGTTATAAACTCTTTCTCTTTTCATTGTGGACTTTAAATTTCAGCCATAAAGTCTCAAATTTAATGACATTTAATGCAATGTCAGCGGTATGACAGTGGTTTTCTTATGTCATAAAATTAGCAGAATCCGAGGCCAGGTTACACCGGCCGTGTTCACAGGCAGACTGAAAAAAAAGAATATACCTATATTTTTACCTAATATAAGCTACTTCGCTAATAAAACTGGTGAGTCTGCAATATTGCAGACTAGGATAACCACAATAGCCTTATGATAATCAGCCGACTCCTTTATTACTTCATTTAATAACCTGGCTGGCTAATGCTTAGGCCAATCGTAGGATGGTGCACTACTCACTTCGAAATAAGATAAAAAAATTACGTACCTACCATGCATACATATACTTACACCTGTAAAGCCCCCAGGGGTTAAACCGAGGTGTATTCACAGAAATTAAGTGATAAGTTTATTGTGATAGCTGCGCTTTTTATTTGATACTTTTATAACCATGCAGAAATAAGTCATTTTTCTTACTGTTTAATTAAATGGCTAGTAGTTGAACGTCATCGATCCAAGCTTTTTGCCTAGCCGTTTAACTAAATGACTGAACACCTTTCAGGCCAGTAATTGAACGGCGCCGTTCAGTAAAGAGCCTAGGCAGTTAATTGAACGGCTGATTAACCTAGTTACCGCGACATGTCTACCCATTGTTTTACGAATTACGCAATAAATCATCTTCACTGTTAAATAACCTTCATTTTTCTGAATAATCTTAAAGTACCCATAACATCTAAGGACACACGTACAACTAATAATAAAAAAAGTTTCTTTAAGCACGTGACGTCACGACTCTGGCCTTGTTTAATGTGCCAAAACACATCACAATGTGACATAAGTGACCTTTCCTCACACCCAAAATGATACTTTAAAACTATAACGTGGATATTAGTATTCAAGTCAATTTGGCTAAATTAGAAAATTTTATCCTTAAACATTGTTGAGATGACAAAACATTTTAGTAATAAGTTTCAAGGATGTAATAGGCATGAATATCAGTTACCGTGGCTTAACATAGACTATCTACTTCCGAAAGCTCTAGTCTATGTCTATCTCTCTCTGTACAAAATTTCATCGAATACAATTTAGTGGTTTACTTAAACCGTGAAAACTTCCGAAACTCTAATCTATGTCTATCTCTCTCTCTGTACAAAATTTCATCGAATACAATTTAGTGGTTTACTTAAACGGTTTAAGCGTGAAAACGAAACCGATATAATAATATAGACAGAAATAATAATTACCTATCTCAAAATGGAATTATCAAATGTAAAAAAAATATTATATTCCAATCATACTCGTAGTTCCAAGACTTAAATATACCCCTCAGCTTTTTCATAGTAACTAAATAAAGAAAACACTTCTTATAATAAAAAATAGAATATGAAAGGTAGTGCTTATTTAAGTACATTTCTGCCTCCAGTCTGGGGACCTCGCTTTTACTCCGCTAGTTGGATTTTTAACTTAAGATAAACAATCTTAGGGTGTCTTTTAATATATTTTATTTAAAAAGCTCAGTTTATAAATCCTTTTTGTTTGAAAACTAAGATTAAAAATAGAACGCTAATGAAAACTAAAATCGAACGAATAATAATTTAAGCAGTAATTTATTGGATTGTATAATAAAAGGACACATCAACATTAGCTACCTTTAGCTAACTTTGGCTGTACTAGCCAGCATCAGAACGCTCTTGATGGACAAAGTGCTCAAAATGATATTGATGCCTTGTGCTTGTAGACTGATTATTCTGACTGTTGGTAGGTACACACCTTTAGTTTATTCAATAATACAATATAAATCAATAAAACACTTTGATTTGCTTTTAATACCTTAGTTTTAAGATCATTCTGAGACTTTGTAGCCAAAATTATTCTGACGTTGATTGTACATACCTAACTAAACGGGTATAGCATAGAATCATTACTGCCAAAAGAACTGCTTTTACGAGTGTAATACTTTGAGATGGAAAACCAAGTCAATGTACTGAAAAATAACTATCTCAGAAATAAAAGAAAGTGATACAGTTTGTACTACAATTTGCATACATTTTCATGTCAAAATTATACTGCATGAATAAAATATAAAGAAAAAGAATACAGACTGGTAGACCTTTATGATAAACTGATGTTTTTGTGTTAAATTCAGTGTCTCTCAGAATAATATTTAGGGCACTTGCCTTTGATGTGGTAGGCAGTTTCAATGTTTTGTATCATATTCTGTGGAATTATAATTTAATATTTAGGATTCTACTTAGGTACAGTCAGCATCATTAAAATGTCGCTAGCAAAAATACTCAAAATAATCCAAATACCAAAATTCCAATTTTATATTGGTTATAAGAGTACTCAAATAGTTGTAAGTATCCAGAGTGGTCCAACTATCTTAACAATCGATTTTCCAGTATAATCTAAGTTAGTAGAGTATTCATATTCATTAACACAATCACGCCGGTCGAAAAAATCTAGACATTCGTACTTTTCTCACTAATGCAAGTTGGTAGTTCATGGCTTATGCAACTGTCAACTATAAAAAAATAAAAAGCCATTGTCAATTGACACATTTGGGTTTAAAGAATTTATTTTCTCATAAGAACAATACATAGTTCACTTAAAATGAGATACAATTTGATTGCTTACAATATTAATATACACCTCGGTACTCTAGACATCACTGTGTGCAAACATATTGCCGGAGTTTCCTTTTGAATATATTTATATCATAACATGTCTTCACATCATTTGGTAATCGGTTGAACAGCTGAACCCCCTCAAACAGTATAGTTCTTTTCCCGTAGTTAGTGCGTACCCTTGTTAGTTCAAGTTTATTGTTATTTCTTAGATTATGTGACATAGTTTTTTTCTGTATTTGTAAGTTAGTTTGAATTGATTTAGATGTTATGTTTTTGATAAGAATGCATGTGTTGTATATATAAAGTTGTCTTATGTTAAGTAGTTCTGTTTGAGTGTATAACTGTTTAGTAGGAGTGAGGTAGTGATAGTGGTATAATGTTTTAATTAATCTATTTTGAAGTCTTTGTAGTGAGCTTAGATTGGTTACAGCAGCTGATCCCCATATCTCAATCAGATCCAGATGAGATTTAATTAATGAGTTGTAAATCATATTTTTTACTTTGTATGGTATACAGTTTGCTGTCTTTCTTAATGCCCCCAAGATAGCAATTAATTTAGCTTTAACATGTTCAATGTGCTGGTTCCAGGTCAATTTATCATCCAGCCACAGGCCGAGATATTTTTCATGGGTTGATCGACTTATAAGGTCATTGTTTATTGTAAGAGGTGTGAAGTCTGGTATTCGTTTGTTTTTAGCTGCAAAAATCATGAATGATGTCTTTGATGTGTTAATTGTGAGTAAGTTATATTTTAACCATTCGTTGAGTAAGTTTAGGTCTTTTTGAGCGTCTGTTATAATGTTATGTATGGATTTGTCAAAGTAAAAAAGGCAGGTGTCATCGGCATACAAAGTTAAGTGGCCTGATAATCCTATCTTGCTTATATTGTTTATATAAATAAGAAATAATAAGGGACTAAGCACGGATCCTTGTGGGCAGCCGTACGTCATGTTTTTTATTGTACTAGTGTAGGTATCTATCTTGACAACTTGTCGTCTATTTTTTAGATATGATTCAAACATTTTATGTGCCGTACCTCCTACACCTATGTTACACATCTTCTGTAAGAGCTTCTGGTGACTGACTGTGTCAAATGCCTTTCTTAAGTCAATAAATATCCCTAGTGCAAGGCTGCCCTGATCTACATAGGTTTTAATTTTAGTAACAAGGTCTATTGCCGCTGACAGAGTGCTAGACTTAGGTCGAAAACCATATTGTTCCCCTATTAAAAACTTTTTTTCCAACAAATAGCTGAATAGTCGGTTATACAGTACACGTTCAAAAATTTTAGATATGACAGGCAACACTGACACCGGTCTGTAGTTGCTTGGATCGGCCCTATTACCAGATTTGTAAATAGGACTTACCTTCGCAATTTTCAGTGAGTCCGGGAAAATACCATTCAGTAGGCACTTATTTATACACTTAGATAACCTTTCAGAGATTATGTTTTTTAGGCATTTAATTGCTTTGGTACTAATACCATCCAGGCCAGTGCTCGTATTGGCGTCGAGTTCATCAATAATTTTTATTATTTCTGTAGTATTACATGGTTCTAACTCATATAGTGTTATATCGTGTGTGTAAGTATGGTCGTACATCAATGTGTTGCTCGCGGTTATGTGGTATGTGTTAGGTATTTTGTTGGCTAGGTCCGCACCAACCGATGAGAAGTATGAATTAAAAATATCGCATATTGCGTTACCTGCAGTGACTGGTCCTGAATTAGACATCAGTTTGGGGGGAGCAGCATTGTCCCTTACTTTATTCAATCCTAAGTCATTGATGACGTCCCACATTCTCTTAGGTTGGCCATGACACTTCTGAAACAAGGCAAAGTAATAGGTTCTTTTTTGAGTTCGTATTATGGTTTTGACTCTTTTCTGTTCGTGCTTGAAGTTTCTTCGCAGCTCATCGTCATCTGGTTTCTTCTTGACCTGCTGCCATAGATTATTCCGTAAGTTTATTGCATTTATAATATTCTGGTTTATCCAATCTTCTTTTGGTTTGTTGAGAATTTTAGTTTTAGATATTTTACTGTTATGATTTTGATCTGAAATAAATGTCTCCAGGTAGCAGTAGTCATCATTTTCGTTGTTATAGTTTGCGCTTAGGGCATTCCTGTGTAATTTTTCATAGTCCAGTGCAGAATAAGAAGATTTCTTCTTAATTTCAGGTACCAGGTTTCCAATTTCTAAATATATCTGCTTGTGATCAGAGAGGCAAGAGTTAATGGTCGAGACGCTAAACGAATGATTGTTTATGTTTGTGCAAACATGGTCCAATATTGATTTTGTTTTGTTAGTTGTGCGTGTACTATACATTCTATTAACTTTATTAATTATTCTATAACCCGATTCTTGTATTACATTTAAATATTTTGCAACCGTACTCTTCTTTTTTTTAGTAGGTTTATATTGAAATCTCCAAACACAATAGACCTTCTGCGTTGCTCCAGTTGGGGCGAGTATATATCCAGAAAATTACTCACATTGGTCTTTCCGGGTTTATATATTGCTCCTATATTTAACTTTAGTTTGTCGATGCGAATCCATAGGTAGTGGTTCCCATGCTCGCATAAATCTTCCATAAGTTCATACTTTATAGTATTGTGCACATATATAGACACTCCACCTCCTTTACGCTTTTTTCTATAATTATAAACGTGATTATAGTCCGGTAGTTGGTATAATTTCGCATCCATTTTTGACTTAATCCATGTTTCCGAGAATATAAGTAAGTGGGTGATATTTGGTATAGCTCGTATTATAACTTTTATTTCGTCAAACTTTCCAGCCCTGCGAATACTGCGTAAGTTAGCGTAGAGAATTCTCAATGAGGATGGGTGAAGTGGGATGTCTTCGTACCTATTTACTATTTGGTGTCTTAATGTGAAAGTTTTATCAGTGTGTTTATCATTTCGTAGTAGATTTGTTACCAGTTTTTTTGGTCCGCAGTAACTATAGTGGGCATGCCTTTTATATATTTGATAGTTAAGTTATTTTCGCCATCCATTGTACGTTTATTTAACTCCTCTTTTATTGATTGAAACAATCGCTTTTGTGCTGGGGTTTGATCGGAAAATATTTGCACATTATCGGGTAGCTTTACTTTGTTTCGTAAGAGATACTTCGGAGTATACGTGTTGTCGAAATAGGCTTTTAAAGGACGGTTCTTGTTTGGTACATATTTTCCTAGTCTCATGGTTTTAATAGGTTGAGGACAGTTTTCGTATGTTGATAATATCTTTGTAACTTGTTCATTATCATAACTTTTTCTGCGGTTCAAATTTTTGTCATTTATTTCCGATATACCCACAATCACAATATTTTTCTCACGATCACACCGGTCCTTTAGTTCGAGTAGGAGGTTTTCGTGACATAAGATTGGCGATTTTAGTGTAAGGTTTGAGTTTTGTTGTTCTTTGATTTGGCATATTTCTTTTTCTAAATGTTTGATTTTGTTCTCAGTTGTATTAGTCTTCAACTTAATATTTTCTATTTCAGTATTAACATGTTCGAGGCTATGTGACAAGTTTTCTGTGCTTGATTTTATAATAAGAATTTCGCTTTTAATATCGGATATTTCTTCTCGAATATGATTTAAGTTTTCATTCTGGGTGGTACCAAAAACGACAGAAGCTTTCCAGAAACTTCATCATTTCCATTCGAAATTCCGTAAAATCTTTTTTGTAATCATTTTCATCAGCTCGTTCTTTCCGTTTTCTGAAGAACTTGTCAGGGTAAAATTCGTCTTCACGACATGTTAATAAGTTAGGAACCGATCCGCTTCCCTTCTCGCTACCGCTTGTTAACGTGGCACTGGGTGATGAATTCTGCACGCTCATTCTGAGTGTTTATGCGCTTGCGAGCGAGATGAAAAATTGCAGCGGTTCTCTTTACTCAAATGGGCGAGCCGCGTTAATGCTTGAAGGACTAATGGCGTTAGTGCTTAGATGACACTATACTTAATTGAACTTTACACTGTACTTCTAAGAATCACTTTTGGTTGTTCGGTATTTTATTGACACTTTAAATAATTCTTATATGTTTACACACGTCTGCCTTCGGTGAGCGCCGACGTGTAGTTTTTTTTGTATCTTTTACTTACTCATATACCCATCCCTTATCATCCCGGCATTGTGTGAAAGGGATGACTTTACAAGTAAGAAAGGGATACAAAATGCGATTAAATGACAATGAATAGATTTTTTGAAATTATGCTTGACTGGATACCATCGACCGGCGTGATTATGTATATGAAAATGAATACTCCACTAACTGACATAATTCTGAAAGGCCGATTGTTAAGATAGTTGGACCACTCTGGATACTTACAACTATTTGAGTACTCTAATAACCAATATAAAATTGGGATTTTGTTATTTCGATTATTTTGAGTACTTTTACTAGCGACATTTTAATGATGCTGACTGTACAATTTGTCAAATTGTATTGCTTTTAGGTATTTTTCTAAGGCTGTTTGATAAATAAATTCTTAAAAATTCTTTGTATCATAATAAATTAACTCATAACTATTTAGCAAAGGCACAAGAATATTTTTTATAAACTAAAGAAATTTAGTTTTTAATGTATTGGAACATGATTTTACTAAGTTGAATGAAATTTCAAAGCATTTAGTAACCTAACTATTCAAACCGATAAAATAGGAAAATTTGAATCGGTTCAGACGAGATTTGAATCCTCGATCTTTCCCTTATAGGAGAATTTCTGACCACTGAGCCACCGAATCACGCCTGAAGCCATCCAAATATTCCTACATATCAGTCTTGGGGTGGCGTTGGGAGCCATCTACCGACACTCGTACGAAGAAAATTGAGATTTAACTAAGTGTCAAAAATTTAAAAAAATAACTTTTTTGTTTAAAAAATCAAATGTTTAGAAGCTATACAACTAAGTTAGTTAAATATCCGCTGAACCAAAATTAAAAACGAATCGTAATATACCTAAGACCGTCAGCAAATAATAAATTACTGAGTTTACATTAATACCTATGGTATGAATTCCACTAAAAATATAAGTAATCCCGCTCTTGCTGCATCTGCTTTTTTATACAAACCTTGGCCACACAATAACGAACACAAAATAAAAAGAATTACCTAATTTGGTGCAGTCGTTCAGAAGTTATGCGCGTAGGTACTTACATTGGTACTTACATTACATTATCCCCACGTATACCGAAGGGGGAACGTACGGAGCCGAAGAGGGAGGTTATGTCGGACTCGAACCGACTAAACCGCACGCCGTCTGTGGGTCGATGTGCTAAACCGAAGATGAGGTTGTCTCGTGACATATCCCTCGCACCCCGGCTGACCCAAGGCCATTCCTCTCAGTCTGGCCCTCCTCGGGAGGGAGGACCACGTGGTCCCGGGGGCGGGGGGTCATTTATATTTATAGAGATAGATAGATACCTCATCATATCAGCCGCACATAGTCCACAGTTGAACATAGGCCTTTCCTAGATAAATTCGTAAATAGATGATATAATAACTATTGTTTCTTTCCAGAGAATACCGAGAACGCACGATTTTGGGTTACGGCCCAAATGATACAATCAAGTACATGTTGAAGAAGCGATTCGAGTTCGACTCCGAGGCATCCGGCGGTCTAACAGATGAGGACGAAGTTGTTGTGGTGCATTTTGCTTACTTGGTGAGGAAATAATTCACTTTTTGCACGACTGCCCAACAAAGGAATGTATTTAAGTCTTCAGGCTTTCACGGCCGGCGTTGCATGTAGAATATACTGCTTCCGGGCCGTTTGGCCGTGGTCGATGTGAAACTTGCGTTCCAGACGTTTCGTCGATCACTGCGGTCGACGAAACGTCTGGAACGCAAGTTACACATCGACCACGCCCAAACGGCCCGGAAGCAGTATATTCTACAAAGAAATGTATTGTTTGCATGGTTCATACAAGTGTGGGAATTTCTTTATTTCACGATATGCATGAAATGTCGAGTAATATTAACTTCATTTAAAACAGACGATACTTAGATAGTTTAAAGTAGAAATAACCACAAAAAAAGGCTAACTTATTTTAAACTAAGCTATCCAAGTAGGATTGCGCTGCTTATTACACATTTATTACACATACACATTATAAATGCGAAAGTAACTTTGTCTGTCTGTCTGTATGTTACGCTTTCACGCCTGTACCACTGAACCAATTTAGATAAAATTTGTGATAAGGGGATTAGACTTTAAGAAAGGACATAGGCTATGTTTAGTCATGATAACCGATTTATAATTAATTATCAAGTTTCTACCACATAGAGGTGGGTTTTTTTAATTTATTGATAATATCATATAGATAATCATTGAACTTACACATTTTATTAACATACCTGCATACAGTCAGCGCCAGAAATTTTTTGACTACAACGTCTCAAAATGATCTTATAACTCTCGTTATAAGGTTAGAGTGCAAATTGATTTAAATTGTGTTTGTTCAAACTAAGATCGTTTTCACACTCTCCGACACCCGATATCCTATATCGGAGGAAGTCAAATGTATGACTTATGTATCCAGATTTTAATTTACATTTTCTCATTGTCCGGCCCGATATCGGTTATTGGAGGCGACACCACTGTGTTGGAACCATATCGGATCATAAAGAGACTAAAACCGCGAGAAACTCAGAAAATCTCATTAACGTCGAAAATTGCTTGCACTTTTTTTTAGCCTGTGCTTTCGATCAAATCGGGCCGTTTTTATCGAATGTATGTGAAAACAGCACATGGTGTCGGCTATCGGAGGTTGGCTATATGAAAACGCTCTAAAGGTGTGTACTAAATGTCTGAACAATCAATCAACAAGAAAGGGGCGGGAGGAGCCAAGGAACTAAGATAATTTTGACCACAATTATTCATCTAGCTTGATCTAAAGTCAGTTTACTCCTTTATTACTCGACGAGCTTTTTACTATCAATTGCATTCAGGCTTTTAGTTTCGAGTACTTCTAACCTATACCACAGAATAGATAATAGTAGTAGCGTACCTATACCTTTCTTTTGTCACCGAATATTACAAGGTCGACCCCATATTGTCTGTTCACTTATTGCTTCACATTATTTTGTCGTATCATTCTCTCTGCGTACCCAAAATACATTACATGCGTTTTTCAATTCTTTTTCAATTTTATATTTATAATATTTTTGTATTGAAGACTACGTACGAACTAAGCAACGTATATTATTTTATTTTGTATAGAACGTACTATGTGAAAATCGCCATCAGTAATATTTAAATATTTATTAGCCATTTTTGATTCTAGATACTAATAGCTACCATTTGTTTACGTATCTACTTCTCTTGCCACTTTCTATAACAGGAAATGGTTTTTTGTGAATTATTTTATTACTTAGTTATTATTTTATTGGTATACTCCATATGTACATAATCTTTAACGACAGGTATATTTTTTAACCAAACCTAGCTACGCGTCCTAGCTTAGTAGAGTACTAGCAGTGCCCGCGGACTCCGTTTTTTTTACAACTTGGATTACATTATTCAAGTTTAAGCAAAGATGCGTTATTAATTTTGGAAATTTTTATAGCCTATGATATTCCAAAATAACGTAGTTTTCTATTGGTGTAATAATTTTGAAAATCGGTTCAGTAGATCCAGAGATTACCCCTTACAACGTCACAAACTCACAAACGTTACCTCTTTATAATTTTAGTATAGATTAATGTGAAATATTGAGATTCTGTTTATATTTGGAACTCTCGTACTTTTACTTCTGATTAACTTTTTGATACGGGATCCAAGATCAAACTTTTTCCCGGAAACGCCAAATGTCAAGTTCGGTAATATTAGTTGTTCTACTAAAGGCAACATTCCGCGGTTCGTGATTCTACAGATTTATATCACGCATGGCAGTTGATGACGGATAGCCACACACTGCATATCAATCGATTTGTTTTCAACGATAGATAGACATATTGATATAATTTGCTAACGCAAAACCAACAAGTACTGTCTGCTGCCATCAAAACCTTTTAGAAATTGCAGCAGTGTTTTCATACACAAAATTTAATAATCTTTGATATAAGCCTAGTCTCTTCTGGTAGGTATCATACAAGATTTCGAATTTTATTAATTTTTAAAAATGTTTTTTTGTATTGCCACCCGGTTTGTACCCTGGCTATTTCGTATTCTCCTGTTACGCTTCTGATGTTATGATACCATCTAGTTATCTGATTGAGCAAGGTTTAGTGTTGTCTTCTCTCATACTATCTGTTCCAAAGCCGCGGATGTCACGCACCGCTACAGATTTACCTGCACTACCAAAGACGACACTTTTTCCTGGGTCCGTCCGTCTGCAAAATGACGTACCATAGAAAGCTGCCTTAACAAACATGTTGATAGAAACAGCTTTAAACACATTTTGAAATGCTGGCAATACCATCCAGAAATATTATTACAGGAAGATTGAAATCTTAAACTTATTATAAAAGAATCTGTGTTACATGTTGTATTCTACGAGAAAAGTTAACCGCGCTCGTCCAAATTCTGTAAACCAATAAGGAATACCTTACTCCTGTTGGTATTTTAACAGTAAAACTTCTTCAATGCTTCCCGGTATGTTTATTTTTCTTTGAGCCGGTTTTCTTAACAATGTTGTAGTCGAAAGCTCGAGGATGAGCTTCGGCGCGGGTTCGATCCTCGCTTAGTGCAAATATTTGTAAAAGCTAGTAATATGCGCGCAAAAGCTAGTATAGCTAATAATCCCACGTGGATGTCGGATATCGCGACCAAATAAAGCCTATGTCCTTTCTCGAGGTCTAATTTACCCCTATGCCAAATTTCATCAAAATCGGTTCAATGGTTTAGGCCTGAAAGCGTAACATAAAGACAGACTGACGGACAGACAGAGTTACTTTCACATTTATAATATTAGTATGGATTTGAAATTTGTATTTCCTTAATAAACTTCTATTTACATAATATTGCACGCCGCAAGGCTAAATATAGTGTACCTAAATGTATGAAATTGTTAGAAAATAAATAAATAAAATGTTTAATTATGTTTTCAGGCGGCCCTCCTAACTGTGCACGACATGATGCCCAGTCTGGCCGGAGTCATCAATAAAGCATTCGAGCAATTCTTCCCGAACCTTGAAGATGCCTTTATGAGGGTCAAAGTAAAGGATCTGTTCTTCGATGGCATCTATTTAAGCTGTGATGGTGACAACGCTGCTTTAGGTAAGACTCTCATTAACATACAAGGGCCAATCTCCAAAGCTTTCACATTGGAGCCCTGGGTCCGCTCTGTTACTTCATGATTTAGATAATTTTGGCTTGGCAGCTGACCCTTCAACCCTTCGAGAAAAGCCTGCGATATGCGGTGTGTAAGACTAGGTGGTACCTACACCAAAACATAAAATAAGATATATTCGAAAAACCTTTTTAAAAACAATCTTTTTTTATTTATTTTTATTTTTTTATTGCATTGTCATCCGAACTGAACGTGCATACCAAATTTCAGCTCAATCGGTTGAGGGCAAGTGCCTTAAAATTGAGTTGTAAGATTCCACCCGAACAAACATACATTGCAAGTTAAATAAAAGCTTGTAAAAAGACATTTATTTGAAATGTTATATTTATTACAAAATATAATATATACTTATATATGACTATTATCGGTAACCAAGCTATTTAGTTCAGTAGACACATGAGCATAGTTAAGTAACCAGTGAATACATTGAAAATCATAGCAATCATTTCAAATGTTCATTACATCGCATCGTAAATTATGACAGGCGCCATTTTGAATATTCTTCACGGCAAGAATGGGTTAAAAAGCTGCCAAATGAAATCAATTTATTTGGACAAGATCCGCTAAATATTGAAAACAAAGATCAATAGCAACGTGCCGTACAAAAGGCGCAATTTTGTATATTCTGCAAGGCAAGCATTGGGTATTAAACTGTCAAGAAATATCAGTTCCTTTTTATTGAATGTCAGAACGCATTCCCAGAGCTAACCCTGGGGAAATTTGTATGTACTAACAAGGCATGACTTACATACATATACATACATACATTTATTAGATAGTGTTAATGGTATGTCGGGCAGATGGTAAAATAAATCGATTCCAGCAAATACTAATGGATGGATAGAGTCCACTGCTGCTTTATATTGTTTTTTATTTGAGGCACCTAAGACTATTTTTACCCTCATATTTACAAACTTAGTCTCTATACAGTACAGAATAGATACTGGTTCGGAACATATTACGCAGTGATTAAAGTGGGAAGAACGTGAAAATTTAAACTCGACTGCTACGCAAGGTGTGCGTGTTTGATTACCGCTCTGTGGTCCCGGCCTGGGTATTTCCGTGCCTCGGCAAGCACAATAAGCCTTCAATCTGGGGTGTTAAACGAATATCTATGGCGATAATTACGCATAGTTTTTTTTTACGTGCGGGAGATCCCCACGGATACCCCCCCCCCCCCTCCCCTTCAGAGCCGAAGGAGAAGGTTATGTCAGACTCGAACCGACTAAACCGCACGCCGTCTGTGGATCGATGTGCTAGGCCGAAGGTGAGGTTGTCTCGTGACATATCCCTCGCACCCCGGCTGACCCAGGGCCGTTCCTCTTGGTCTGGCCCTCCTCGGAAGGGGGGACCAAGAGGTCCCCGACTCGTCCCCGGTACGGGGGGGGCGCGCATCGTGCTACGATGCGCGCTGCCGCCGAGGCCTGCTTCTTCTAGGGTGACGAGCGGCTCCACCCGTCACCCTCAGGCCCGCGCTCGTGGGGGGCGGAGGTCAGTTTGCGCCCTCGGACGCCCGAGCCGCCTTCGAACGCGGCCAGCGATGTCCGCGAGTCTTTCTCGCTCGCTGCGCCGCGCCCGCTCTGCTGTCTCCTTCACGAGCATGACCTGCTCGCAGAAGGAGGCGCTGGCCGCCCACGCATCCGCGCAGCGGGCCGTCGCCGCGAGCAGGGTGGAGAGCGTGAGCACTCTCACCCCCAGGGCCGTCGCCTCGCAGTGCGTAGCTCCGCTCACCGTCACCAGCGTGTCGTCCGCGTAACACGTGACGGTGGCACCGTACGCGAAGTCACCGCGAAGCACCCAGTCGTAACCGATGTTCCACAGCAGCGGCCCCAGAACCGATCCCTGTGGAACACCGCACGACATCTCACGCCTACCGACTCCGGTCTACTTGGGTAGACGACGACGGCTCTCCCCGTCAGGTACGCCCCCACTATGCGGCGGAGGTAGAGAGGTACATCGTGGTACACGAGCGCCTCTCTGATGCAACTCCAGGGCAAGGTGTTAAAGGCATTGGAAATGTCCAACGACACCGCCAGCATCACCTCACCCCGAGCGACCGCATCCTCCGCCAGAGGAGTCCTCACACGCATGTAATTACGCATAGTTGGAGATCTAAAAAGTCTAAATACTGGTCTAATTGCAATGCTTCGGACCGAAACATTGCAATTAGAAGAAGCCTTCGGTATCACCAGTATTGAGTTGCCAGGGCCGCTGGTAGTAGCTTTACAGAAAATATCGAAGCTCAGCGAAACGGGTCAGTTCATAGGCCCTCCCTAACGTCACGTCGCGATACTGAAAACCTTAATTTGGAGAAGTTATCGGCACAAGAAATCTGACCACTCCTAACTTTATTTAAAAAGAAATCTTTACTGTAATATATGTTTGATATCGTTAAGAATTTGACGAGCCTGATATCGTTTGATCGTGAATATATAAAACCCTCGTCAATCTTATTAAATCCCAAAAGTAATGAAAAGGAAATACAAAAATGTATAATGCCCATTAGGCGTTCACAAGTCAGTATTCTGAATTGGATCCATTTATCAATGAATTACAAAAAAGGACCCGTATACAAAATGATGAGAATGTTTATTAGAAATATGAAAGCTCCAAAATTGAATGGGACATTCCATTACGTCTTTGATCGTCTGTAACTAAAAACAACAGATGTTCAATAAAATGTTTGAAATGCATGTACCCTGTTTGTCAAATGATTTGAGGAACTCTAATTGAATTGTAAAAAGGACTAAGAGTATGAATAACTGGAGCAGCACATTATTACCTAATAAAATAACATTCTGCCCTTCCTAAGCAACAGTTACCCTAAATAAGTTGTAATTTATTTTAATTTGAGCGACTCTATCTGACTTGGGAAAAGACTTAAATAATTAATAAATAGGCACGTTATTATCTCACATCATTCTGCCCTTTCTAAGCAACAGTTTCCCAAAATAAGTTTTACTTAATTTCTTTTACCGTAACGTACTCTTAAGTATACAAACTGGGATAATAGGCTTAATTCCTATGATTGGCTTATCTCGAATTTTGTCACGTAGTAGGGATATTAAATGCAGTTACCTGAACCTGAAATACGTGTTGCTCTTATACAAGTATAGACAGAATAATGAATATGTATTTAAAGCCGCGGTAGTCTAGTGGTATGGGTAATGGACTGCTGAGACGAGGTCTCTGGTTCGATCCCACACCAATGACTATTCGATGCTTTTCGAAGTTAAGTGTGTATTTATCGCAGGTTCGCCACCTATTACACCTAGCCACCTTGTTACATTGGGACCTAAACATAAACTGGCGAAATGTGAGTGCTAGCACCTCTGCCTACCCCTTCGAGGATATAGGCGTGAGTTTATGTTATGTTATTTTATTTATACTCAATCTGTTTGATCACTACGTATAATAATTTTAATATAATTGGGTCTCGACACCTGTGGAAAGTTAACTATTTCCTTATTTAAGGGATCAGATTTACTTGGACTGTAACTAAATAACGAGGAAACAAAGAAAGAAAAAGTTTTCACTTCTGCCGGTACTCCCGGAGTGCAACCCGTCTTTTTTTATTCTAAAGGAAGATAGCAAGGCACACTTACAGCATTTTCAATTTCTTTACGGGCGTGATAATACGATGATCTGAGAGATTAAGACTGGCTCGCGGATGGCTGTCGACATGTGTAGGGAGAAATTGAGAGTCCTTTCTGTCACAACACAATAATTGAGGGGTCAGCTGTCAAACTAACCGTTTCCCCACCCTCACCGCTGCCGTGCCCAGGATTGCAACCCCATAAACTTTTGTTTTAGGACGTAACTTCAAACTAATCTCCCTTTGATATCTAAAAGCGCCCATTCATTATCAGTTTACCGGACGACGGCCGGACGATATAAATCGGTCAGCTAATCGTAATAACCCACACACTCACAGTTTCGTTTACGATTTTGGACTGAGGACTAATGCGATCCGATAGTATGTTGCCGCCGAACGATTCCGGACAGTCCTAGGCCGGACCGTCCTAGGTGGTCAGGGCAAACAAGCACATACCGGCAAGCAATCCTACGGCAGGAAACTGTCGACTCACAATTGCTAGACTTTGGTCGCAAAACTGACAACAGGAAATTGCCTAAAATTGGTTTTGCATACGTCCATAGGCCACCCTAACCACTTTCCATCAGGTGGGCCGTGTGCCTGTCTGCCACCTAAGTGGTATAAAAAAAAATCGCTTTAGTGTATGGGTGCTATCGTCTTAGGACTGCAGGCTGCCTGGCAGATCAATAACTGTAGGCGAAATACCAGTGAGTGGCGCTTAAAAAAAATGCGTCTGTCCAATGCATGCTAAGTCCGAAAATGTACTACAGACTATTCGCTTTTAATAAAATAAATTATAAAAAGCAAAAAACCCGACTGATGCTGAAAAGATTGAAACAAGCTTTATAGCAGGTGGTACCCACTAATTTTAATCTAGTTTGAGATTTACACGGAGCTGCACACGCTCACCGAGTGCCCGGCGTTTGAGACGCCGAGGCGGGAGCTTGTGGCGGCCCTGGGGGTGAGAGTGCTCACGCTCTCCACCCTGCTCGCGGCGATGGTCCGCTGCGCGGATGCGTGGGCGGCCAGCGCCTCCTTCTGCGAGCAGGTCATGCTCGCGAAGGAGACAGCAGAGCGGGCGCGGCGCGATGAGCGAGAAAGACGCGCTGACATCGCTGCACGCGCTCGAAGGCGGCTCGGGTGTCGGAGGGCGCAGACCGACCTTCGCCCCCCATGAGCGCGGGCCTGAGGGTGACGGGTGGAGCCGCCCGTCATCCTACCAGAAGCAAGCCACGGCGGCGCGGGCATAGTAGGACGATGCGCGCCTCCCACTCCTGAGGAGGGCCAGACCGCGAGGGATGGCCCTGGGTCAGCCGGGGTACGAGGGATATGTCGCATGACAACCTCACGACCCACAGACGGCGTGCGGTTTAGTCGGTTCGAGTCCGACATAACCTCCCCCTCCGGCTCCGGAGGGGTGGGTATCCGTGGGGATTTCCGGCAAGTAAAAAAAGAAAAAAGTTTGAGATTTACAAATGGGTACCGCCTGCTATAAAGGTTGTTTGAATCTTTTAGCATCAGTACGGTTTTTTGTTTTTTTAATAATTTATTTTATTTTATACTTTTAAGTTATGACATATATATATTTTTGTATTTACCTTCATTTCGATACCTCACTCGACAAAACAGCAGCTCATGTTACATATTTTGTTCCCAGGCCTGGTGTGCGGGAAGGTGAAGGCCGACGCCCCTCCTACGATGCGACCCTCGCCTGACGGAAACGGATTCTATTTCTCCATGTTCTCTCATGTAAGTTCTACAGCTACCATACATCTGTATAGCTCTCGGAATACATCTTGACCCCGACTCGCTAGAGAAACAAGATCTTGAAACGCGTGGATTGGTTTCATACATGGAGAAGGAACTTAATCATTTTCTGTCCTCCGTGGTTTCATATAATCTCTGATGTTTTATGGGATTGAGCTCCTTCGGTGGAGCGGGCTGCTATTACCAAAAGACACAAAAAACGCGTACTGAGAGAATACATTTTCTGACATGACTGGAATCAACATTTATGACGGTAACTATTTTTTTTTATACCACTTTGGTGGCAGACGGGCATATGGCCCACCTGATAGAAAGTGGTTACTGTGACCTTTGGACGTATGCAACACCAGGGGCGTTAGACTCGTGCTGCCGTCCCTGAACAAACCTTCTATTTCCTTTCCCCAGACGGGCATATGGCCCACCTGATAGAAAGTGGTTACTGTGACCTTTGGACGTATGCAACACCAGGGGCGTTAGACTCGTGCTGCCGTCCCTGAACAAACCTTCTATTTCCTTTCCCCAGACGGGCATATGGCCCACCTGATAGAAAGTGGTTACTGTGACCTTTGGACGTATGCAACACCAGGGGCGTTAGACTTCTTGAACAACCCCATATTGTAGTGGCTTCAGAATGGGTTATTACACACCTTTTGAATGAAATTGGGGTCTATAAGTCTTCAGGCTTTCACGGCCGGCGTTGCATGTAGAATATACTGCTTATACTTCGAGAAGCCATCGAAATATTCAAGCATCCCAACAACTTCAACCGAAAAAACGAGGGATTTCAGCTCCAAAAAGATTAGTACCCAGCACTGAGAGCCACTCGGTATCACAGTGCAAACAACCAATCAGGATCGAGTACGTCCGCGCCACAGCGCTCGACCAATCAGAATCGAATGAGTCGATTCCCCGCTCCGACCGTGCCTATAAATACGGCCGTGATTCAAGGCTCCGCGTCAGTCGCACGTCAGCCGCCGGCGAGGCAAGGTCTCCGAAGTTGTCGTCGCCCGGTCCTGCGCCACTGAAGATGGCGACCGCAGTGATCGACGAAGCGTCTGGAACGCAAGTTTCACATCGACCACGGCCAATCAGCCCGGAAGCAGTATATTCTACACGAAATTGGGGTCCTTTGAGCCCCAAGAGTCCGTTAGTCCGCTGGTCCTATCGTTTCTTCCGTCTGTGCCTCCTTTGGGTCTCATAACAACCCCACTTGCTAAACACGACGGCCTCTGTGGCGTAGCGGTAGAATGTTCGACTGCTACGCAGGGGACGCGTGTTCGATTCCCGTTGAGTGCAAATATTTGTATGCATGGATATGTATATTTGCATTGGTCTGGGTGTTTGTATGTATAATATGTATGTATTTAGAAAAAAAAATATAAGTATGTTTATCCGCATTCTAGATTCTATAACACAAGCTAGTTAAGCTATGATTACCATGAGCCTAGAGCTGTAAAATTAAAAAAAAAAACAGACTAATGCAAGCTTTCCTCTTGAGGTTTGAAGGTTCTTAGATCTCTCGTGGCCCTCTTATTGTTGTCGATTCGTGACATACCACTGAAAAGCAAATCCCGAACTCCAAAATGTAAACCTTGAACGTAAACTGAAAAATCGCTATAACTTTAATGCACTATTTAATGGAATAATCCGATAAATAACCAATCCACTTTTACCTCCAGATGAACCTGACAGAAACAGGTCCTTACGAGATGGTCCGCGGCCGGGAGAATGTCTACGAACTGGGTAACATAGTCTCCTACAAGGGCAAGGAGGTGATGTCCGCGTGGGGAGACAAGTACTGTGGCCAGATCAACGGTACAGACGCAATGATATTCGCACCGATCGATAAGAACAATGTGCCTCAAAGGATTTATACGTTTGAACCTGATGTTTGCAGGTGAGGATTGACGACGGCTCCGTATATCACAATACATATCGGCTCCCCTTCTCAGATTAACAACGTTTATGTTAGTGTAGCTGCAGAACTTCGATATCGCTAATTGCTTGTGGTGGTCAGATAGTAGTCACTTCGGAATTATCGAAGATTACCCGCATCGTAGTAAGACTGGAAAGCCAACCTTAGACCCTACTAGCTATTCCTAATATAAATATTCTAAATTACAAGATCCAAATTAATTAATCTTCTAATTGGCTGGAGAAATTTACGCAACGCCGTGAGATCTTAATTGTATCAAGCTATATTTTTTAATACACAATTAAAAAGAAAGAAATAAAGAAAGAACATTTATTTAGGATACGTAATTGGGTATTTTCTTGTCGTTGAAATAAATTATTTAGCTAAACTTATTAAATGAAGGATATTAAAAGAGTGAAAACATTTACTACGGTTCTTATTTTACAATTCTTATTTATTTCCCGACTACGGCAAAGTAAAAGGAGGGTTATGAGTTTGACCGGCACCATGTGGTATGGTATGTTCATCTGTTCCCACAGAACTTCTAAACTGCTGATCATATATTCACAATTGAGGTATCGTTGGAAGCGTCTCAATTGTCCGATGGTTATAGGCTACGTGACATCACATGAAACGATGACCACGGCTATTCTCTGATAATCACTATATATAGTATGTATTAAATACATTAGAATATATAACGTGTAAGTTGTTTATTTAATAGATGTAGAGTGAATAGTAGTTTGTACATAAATTATCAGGTGAAAATATTTTCTTATCGATTAGGATAGGAAAAAGTGAATCGCTCAGGCGGGACTCGAACCGACGGTAGTATAGGAGAATTTGGATAGCATCAGGCGTGGCTCGGAGGCTCAGTGGTCAGAGCATTCCCTGTAAGGGAAAGATCGCGGGTTCGAGTCCCGCCTGAGCGATTCACTTTTTCTTATCTTAATCTATTTGAAAAGTTAGCATAGTAAATGTTTCAAAATTTCATTCAAAAATATTTTATTTACTTTTGAGAGCACAACTTTCAAGTAGTCGTGTTATAGTTGTTGTACTTATTTTTTATTTTTAATCATCCACCCAACCTTCGTCTCTATGTTGTTCCTGGTAGCATAGAAGGCTTACACATCGATCCACAAATAAATGGCAGTGATGGCATAGACAATAAATGGATGACTAGAAAACCGGCCAGGTTTCAAAATAAAAATAAAACTGTATAAAAGTATAAGTATAGTGTCAATCAATTACTATAAAGATATACATTTCTATAGTCCGTTTTTTTATTCAGATAGTAAATTGACAACTGCAAATGTCAAATTGTGAAATAATGATACCAGCTTTTAGTGCTCAGTGACGTATGCGAAACTATCAACAATGTTTGTGGCCTAGATACAAGTGGTTTGGCTTTATTATATTTTAAGAAAAAAATTAAAATTAAAAAGTTTTCTAGTTTCGTACACTATCCATATAAGCTAACTATAAAATAGCCTGTAATCTGTACCAAATTTAATTTATCGACAACTTTCGATACTGGTGGCACGTGACTATTTTTAATTGCAATAAACCGGCAACACAATGTTGCAATGTTGCAACACAACAACCGGTAATGTCATTTTTCTATCAGAAATTAAAAAAACAGACCATAGATTAATTCTCTAAATCTCTGTCTTTAGATCAACCCAAAAACTGTTCATCGAATCATATTGAAAGATATATTAGCACAGAATAAAAAATAGTACTGAATAAAAGATTTTAGTACGTTGAACTGTGATGTAATTAAGTAACAATTGCGAAGCACCAACTCCGTAAATTCTGTTTAAAAGTACTGAAAATGATTTTGCTAAAAAACATTGCCCCGTGGTTATATTCGTCAAAAAATCGTTTAAAATAGAATAGAATTATTTTTATTTCAGTTTTCTTCAATCCATATAAAGTTTAATCTTCCACTAAAAGACCTGTCATCTATGACTGATATAAAAATTAACTTTGAGTAAATATGTTCAAATATATTAAGTTGATAAGAGGTATGATTATGATGTCAAGCTTAACATCTTAATGTTTAATTTTGTAAAATTCTTTTCGCAAAGGTATTATACTGTCATTAACTTACAAGTAAAAAATCATTTTATTCGGTCCCTTTTAATAATCAGTCGCCTTAGAGATCCTTTTTTATTAGCTAACTAGCTATGGGTGAATATTTGCTGTCATTGCTTTTATTCGTTAATATTAGATACTCGTAACTCATATTGAGACGTTAAGTGACCTGGCTGTGTGAAGGTTGACAAGTTCAGTGATTCAACTGGATATTACAAAAAATGTTCGAACGCTGCAAGTCCGATGTTATTAAGGATGTAACTTGTGAGCAGGGGGCGTGAAGATGGGGGCTACTGCCCTCTCTGGCAGTATTATGTTAATTTTACTTCGTGACTTTAGTTTGAATCGGACCGTCAGCGTTCGTTAGGATACTCAGGATATAAGTGGGGGTCAAACTGGGTCAAAAAATGGAATTTTCTGTAGTATCAGTGGAATGATAGTAGTTGGCGATTAGCAGAATTGGAGTCCTGCCCCTCCCCCTAGACAAGTGGCATTTCGTTGGCCGGCTTTTGATAGAATAGAATGACAAATGTACGGGATTTGAGGTCTCTGACAGTCGTTAACGCATGTCATTAACGTCAAATCTGCTAAAGTAAAATCACTGTTATACCTCTAACACTTAAAACTTTCAGTTTTTGACTTTATTGTTGTAGGCTTAAAGTTCAAAATTGAATACATTACACTTTTCCATCACTCTACAAAAAGCCATTATGACTGATAAGATAATTAAGACTTTAACGACATTGCTTTAAACTCTAAAATTAAATAGAATATTTTTGCTGTGTCTGTGGTATGACAATGGTTTTGTTTTAGCATAATCGGGGTCCTGATTTCCCAATCTCAACAGGGAAACTTGCACCAGACCCTCGTCCGTCAGTCAGCAGGTATAACGGTCTGCAGGTTATGTTGTTACCTGTGTACATGGAGCAGTTGTGGTATATGTATCTCAGCCAACTAGCCTATTCAGCCGTTAAATTAACTGCCTAGGCTGGTAACTAAACGGCGCCATTCAATTAACGGTCGAATGATATTCAGCCGTAACGTTTATTACAACATTTAATTAACTGGCTGGCTAATGCTCAGGCCATTCGTAAGATGGGGCTTCACTCCGAAATAAGATAGAAAATTACGTACATACATACATATACTCACGCCTGTAAATTCCCGAGGGGGTAGAGGTATATTCACAGAAAATTAGAGATAGGTTTATTGAGTTATCTGTGCAATCCGACTTGGATAGGTTAGGATAGAAGGCTAAGCCTTCGCGGTTATTTCTTTTTATAACCATGCAGAAATATGTCATTTTAATAGCTGTTTGATTAAATGGCTAGGCAAGTAATTAAACGGCATCGATCCAAATCATTTGGTTAGTCGTTTAATCAACTGGCTGAACTTCATTCAGCCCGCTTATTGAACGGCACTGTTTAGTAAAGAGTCTAGCAGTTAATTGTCATCTCCCAGGGGTCATCATCCTTATTCTATAAGCCTATTTCCCAGGGGTCGGCTTCCCAGTATAACTGTGATATGACTGAACTTCGATATTTTCCGTGAAGCGACTGCCATCTGACCCCAACAACCAATTGGCGGTATCGAAGTTCTGTAACTAGACTAGTCGGACTTTTGAGGGCTCCAACGTTCGTATAGCAATGGAGACCGATGGCTCAACGTACTCCTTGAGGCAAGGCAACATTAACCGTGGAAATTCTGTTTCAGGTCCATCTACATAGAATACGCTGGCAAACGAGAGATGTTCAACATCAGCGCGTATTACTACGAGATCACAGAGTCTGCGTTCGCAGCTAAGACTGCGAATAAGGACAACAAATGTTTCTGTAGAAAGTTAGTAGATACCTATCGTAGTCCATTGAATAATTACGTACTACTATTACGCTACAAGCCCTACAGCTTGGTCAAAACTACCTGGCTTCATTCTGGAACTTTATTTTACGCACAACATTACGAAGATAATGGTGGAAATAATTTTTTTTCAGTAGACTGGTATGAGACTCTGAACTGGAAAAGGAGGTTCTGATCTGGACTAGGATAAAAAAAATTGTATACAAACTTGCGTCACCCTTTTTTATAGGGAGATTCAAAGGCGAAAGTTAAAGATTTGTTAACTTTTTCGTTATTTAAATATAAACGAATACATATTTATGGAAGTACTAGCTTACGACCGCGTTTCCAGCCGCATAGATGTCAGTTATCGCAACCAAATATAGCCTATGCCCTTTCTCAAGGTTTAATGTACCCCTATACCAAATTGCATCAAAATCAGTTCAATGGTTTAGGCGTGCAAGACGGACAAACAGACACACACACACACACACACAAACACACACACACACACACACACACACACACCTCATTTATAATATTAGTACAGATAAGCAAATCCTAACCCTCGTCCTTACTCAAAATCAGCTGTCTAGAATGCTCAAATGTGCGTTAGAAACAAAATTGACGTATCTGTAATGAAATTTAAGTTATGAAAGGCAGATATATGAAATGTAACAATGTGTTTTATTAGTTCGCTAGTTATGTCTGACTTTGAGAGCTAACTCAACTATCGGGTATTATTTACACAGAAATAATTATGCTAAGAGTTCAAACATACGCTAGAGCCGCTTTGATAGAAGGTAGAGTGTTATGTTCCCTTTGACTCGTCAGACGATAGTTATTTAATACATTTAAGATGAGTTTAACCATACTAATATTATAAATCTGAAAGTGTGTATGTGTGTTTGTTTGTCCGTCTTTCACACCTAAACCCCTGATCTGATTTTGATGAAATTTGGTATAGGTGTTGATTAAACCTTGAGAAAGGACAAAGGCTGTTTGGTCGCGATAACCGACATCTGCGCGGACGGAGCCGCGGGAAAAAGGCTAATTTGTTTACAAATTTATTACGGGACAGTAGATAAAAAAAATTCCTCATTTACTAGTTACCATCTACTATTCTTAAAAAGTACTTACAGTTTACTTTGAAGAAAGTATTATAATTTCTCTACACTCTTTGAAAAATGGTTGTATTAGATTTGAAACTAATTTAGGTTTAATCTGTAATAAATAAGATTACGTCCAAAGAATATTTATTCTTAATTGTAGAGATTGTAGGTACCCACTCCTACTGTCAGGAAGCTTTTTTATAATACTTTCATTATTTCCAACGTGACAAGATTTCCAGAATTGTTTATATAAATCTAAATACAATTGAAATCGATAAAATAGTTTGATTTGCTTTCAATACCTTGGTATTGAGATTGTTTTGAGTCAAAATTATGAGAAGTCTCAGAAAAGAGGGTCGACATTACATACACGTACCATGTTAACAATGGTGACACCCACCGGTCCCACAAGTGCTGCGACTACATTCCCCCTGCCCGGCAATGAACTTACTGACCCCTGGACGCAACCGAGATTGGATTACTATGGAGGGATTTTCACAATCGTACACGGTGGTGCAAGGGCCACTAACATTGCCTAAATCTGTTGTCTCTAACGCAGGAATTGGAGTTCAAACCACGACGGCTGTTTGCTCATGGGACTTTTTAATCTGATGCCTTGTCAGGGAGCCCCCGCAATAGTGTCGCTACCACACTTCTACCTAGGGTCTGAAGAGTTGCTGGAGTACTTCAAAGCGGGTATCGAGCCGGACAAGGAGAAACATAATACCTACCTAGTTATTGATCCAGTAAGTAACAATAGAGATTTATCATCACCTACCTGTGCTTGTTCCAATTATTTGGAGTTGGTACAACATGTCATTCTCCTCCATATATTTCTACCAGATTTCTTTAGCTACTCCCTTCTTCGCTTTATTCTCTAACATAAGTTGTAAACTATTGTGATTATTCAGTCCGTCAATTGACGTGTAGTCAATTGTTGGATCGTAAGAAGCTATGGTGAAGTCTAGAAGATACTTAAATAGGCGGTTTTCAGTTTCATAAATGAAAAGTACTTAAATATAAAATGAAATCGTATATACTTTTCTCGAAAGTGCAGGGTGGAATCGAGAGGAGTGAGGCTGGTCCATTCAGTGTATTTAAAATGATATTTCGCTAGCGAAAATTCGTCTTAGTTATGAAATTTCAACGTTGATCCTAGCTCGTAGCGTGGATACATTAATAATCACGGTAGACAGTGATGGTTTACAATTCACTAAGATGTAGTCGGAAAACAATATGCGAAATATAGGTCATGTTTAATGTACCTGCTACTAAAATATAGGTCATGTTTAATGTACCTGCTACTAAAATATAGGTCATGTTTAATGTACCTGCTACTAAAATATAGGTCATGTTTAATGTACCTGCTACTAAAATATAGGTCATGTTTAATGTACCTGCTACTAAAATATAGGTCATGTTTAATGTACCTGCTACTAAAATATAGGTCATGTTTAATGTACCTGCTACTAAAATATAGGTCATGTTTAATGTACCTGCTACTAAAATATAGGTCATGTTTAATGTACCTGCTACTAAAATATAGGTCATGTTTAATGTACCTGCTACTAAAATATAGGTCATGTTTAATGTACCTGCTACTAAAATATAGGTCATGTTTAATGTACCTGCTACTAAAATATAGGTCATGTTTAATGTACCTGCTACTAAAATATAGGTCATGTTTAATGTACCTGCTACTAAAATATAGGTCATGTTTAATGTACCTGCTACTAAAATATAGGTCATGTTTAATGTACCTGCTAATAAAATTAGACAGAGAATAATAAAGGTACCTACCTAATTAATTCTTCATTTTTATAACAGTCAAGCTAATTCTTGTACTAAGTAATACTTGTTCTGTGCTGCTTCTTATATAATTCGCGATGCACAGTAGGCAGTCCAATACTTGAGAGACTGTCTATAGGGGTGACTGTCTATTGGACTGATGAGGCTTATTCCAAAATTTGGGGATAATATTGGATCTTTTAGGTAATAGCAGTACCAGTACTCTTATATTTCTCTCTACAGGTAACAGGCGTGCCACTAAAAGGCGTGAAGCGAATACAGTTTAACATCGAGCTGCGCAGGATCGAAACTATCCCGCAATTGAAGAGCGTCCCCACCGGCCTATTCCCCTTGCTGTGGCTTGAAGAGGTACGTTTTTTCCAAACCAACTTTCTCTTTATTGCAGTGACTGATATATCCGCGTCGTGACGGAGAAAGAAATCAAGTATCACCACCCCATCTCATCCGAAGAGTGTCGTAAGAGGTGACTAACGTAAAAATACGCGGACGATATCACTGAGAGAAGAAAACGCTGTACCAACCCGTCTGGCCAGAGTGGAAACAGTAGGCCAACAGTGGGCGATTGGTCAATTAGCCAAGGTGTGGTCAGTGAAGGGCCAAACATGGCATACCCACAGACACCACTATCCGATGTCCGACATAACGAATATCCGGACATAATGTCTGCAAGAAAAAATATGTGACTGTATTTTATTAATCTTAATTTAAAAACTTACGTAGGTACCTAATAGTTATTAAATAAGACATAAAATACGCAATATAATTACTTAAGCTCCTACCTAATTAATATAATGTACTTGGAATCTGTTTCAAATCAAATCCCTTACTCAAATTAACTATTCACATATTTGAGAACTTCTTGACTAAATCGGCTACTCAAACCGACTATTAGGCACTTAGGCCTGAATGAAATTAGTTCTTCGAATATGTAGAATTCTCTAATGTGAACTAATTGTTACCTACCTACTTAATATGAATATTTGTGACAGTTGCATGAGTGCTTAAGTCAATTGTCTCGTGCTTTATTATTATTATAAAACTAGCCTGCCATCCCCGGCTTCGCTCTTGATATACCTACTTTGAACATCCATCGCCCAATAAGCTCGTAGTTTATTAATTTTTCAATAATGTATGCGAATCCGCTGGATTTGTTGTGATTTCCTACTGCTCAATTTCCTTGGACAATAGCGTGGTACTATTATGACTTGTAAATGCTTTTAAAATGGTCAACGATTTTTTTAGCAGTTAGATAAGTGCAGATGCTCTGAAGATTACCCCATAAATATATACAAACCCACAGTAATGTGTCTTACACTCTTCACTAACTCATAATAATTTATTTAGTAATGCGACCTAATAGTCTTAACCAACTCATAATAATTTATTTAATAATGTGTCCTATGATCTTAGTCAACTGATAATAATCTGTTTGGTATAAGTACCTACATTGCAGGTTTCAATTAAAAAATAATGGTTAGAAATTTAATTCATACAATCCTATTCTAATTGGACAACCCCTATATTCTCTAATTAAGAAGTCTGTGGCTTTAAGCATTCCGCTGCAAGGTATGCTAACTGAGTTTATACAAAGCACTGAAAATAGCTGTGAGCATTGCCTTCCTATTTGTTTTGTTTTATTCCGACTGGCACAATAATAGCCAATTAAGGTACCTTGCCTTACAGCTGAAGGAACCACCTAATTTTCTAAGTAGGTACCTATTGTTATTAGGTACTGTTGGAATTTTTAAGATTTGTGCGAGTGTGCTTGAGATTCGAATTCGCCTCGCCTGATGGTAAGCTGGAGGTAGTCTCAGAAAAGAGGATTACCATTACATAAACATGTACAATGTTAACAATATTGTGGCACTCAGCTTGACGGCCTCATCCAAAAACTAGTGCTGCGACCACATTTCCCCCCTGCCCGACTATGCACTTGCTGACCCCTGAACGCAATCCAACCGAGATTCAATTCCTATGGAGGGTTTTTCGCAATCGTGCACGGTAGTACCCACCCAGCAGCCGAAATTTGTGAAGAATTTGTGCAGTCAAATGTTTACCACTAGGTAGATTATATAGATACCTAATGTTCATGTAATCTGTTTACGGTTATGTAGTATTTGGTTTAGGAGTTGATCATTTGTTCCTGAAAACAGTCAACTACAAAAGTTGATAGCCAAATCAGCCCCCTGTAAACCAGCGGCAATTCGTTGGCTTTATATTGTACTAACTTAAGTCAATTATCTATTCTGTGCATAAGTAGAATAGAAATTTGAATTTCGAATGTATTGAATTGACACTTATTTTGATGTTTATGACAGTCGTCAACGTATGCCAATCCAATACATTGATCAAGTTTAAGGAGATTAATCTATATTTTATTCCATTAACTTTAGGTTAACATTTTCATACAGTTTTCACTCTCATTTTAATATTTTTCTACTTTTGACACTCCCATACCCCTGGCACGAAAAACTAACGTAATAGTATCGTAAATGTATGGAGTGATCGGACCATTGCGATCGGCCGGCTTCACACGTACACAGGTTCATAGTAGGCAGGCGGCCAATCACAATGCTCCGATACTCAATACATTTACGATACGATTACAATAGTTTTTCGTGCTAGGGGATTACTTACAACTAGTAAAATCGCGCAGCGTTAATGTTCTAGATATTCAGAACTGTACCCCTAGCACGAACAACTATCTATCTACACAATTATAATACGAGAAATAAAAATAAACTTGTAGTGCCAAAACTCAGACTTCATAAGGTTGGTAATAGTATTAAAATGTTTAATAAAATTCCTCAAGATCTGGTTGACATGCCACTAAATAAGTTTAAAATAGAAGTAAAAAAGTGTTTAATGAAAAAAGGATACTACAAAGTAAACGAATACCTCAATGATCAAAATGCATGGTCATCCTAATCTTTTTGCTTGCTCGCACAATATAAATTAAAAAATAAAACAAATGGTTTTAAAAAAGAAACGATAATATTGTTCACTGAATTTCTTGCTGGTATCTTCTCAGAAGAACCAACTTACCGAACCAGCGAAAGAATAATTTTCAAATGATTTATTTACTTTATTTAATATTCTATTAATAATTTCTTGACATGACTGTAAAATTTTGACGTTCATATGTGCTCTATAAGTGCCTAAACTGAATAAATGAAATTGATTCTTTGATTCTATCGTAATCGTATTGTGAACGTATTGAGAGAACGGAGCATTGCGATTGGCCGGCTTCACATACACACAGGTTTACAGTAGGCAGGCGACCAATCGCTTTGCTTCATTTTCTCAATACGTTTACCATACGATTACTATAGTTGTTCGTGCTAGGGTTACTGAACTCTGATAGAATTTTGATAATTAATGGAAGAGGCCTTAGCGTAGAGTAGCGTTTTATGTATTTATTCGAGGCTGGGGGTCAGCAGAAGCCGCTCCCGTAAAGTAGAAAATAATTAAATGGAAAGAGAAAGCAGGAGAGCTGACCCCGGGATCCCAAGTACTCACCTAGAATAACATAATGATGATGAAGAATTTGAGATTAAAGCCCCGAAATCCGCTCTCCTACTATGATTTGTTTTGCTTAACTTTTAACGTAAGCGACTAGCATCCATTACAACAGTCTTCTCCACCCTAACGTCAATCCCGGTCGCATCCAAAGTCCGCTTTTTCTAGTCTAACTGTGAGACGGCTGAACTTCAATATTTTCCGTGAAGCGACTGCCATCTGACCTCAACAACCCATTGGCGATACCGAAGCACTGCAGTTAGACCAGTTGTTAGACTTTTTATGCTGTCGTACAATAGTATTTATTTAATGTTGGATTATCTTTACAGGGTGCTGAAATACCAACATCTATTCAAGACGAGCTCCAAGCTTCTCACAAATTATTAGGTTATGTGGAAGTGGCGAAGTGGTTGATTCTCGCTATCGCTTTCGTTGTAGCGATTGTAGCAGCGGTGGCGGTCGCGCGAGCGATGTCGCTGCTTTCGTGGCCACGCAACAGCAACTCCGTTAGCTTTATATTGGGACCTAGTGTTGATGCGAATAAAAAATATTAATGGTGTTTTTATTTTCATTTTAGATACTAATTCTCTTGATTATTCCCTTTAGGGGGAATAGTCTGACAAGTTTGCCGGGTTGGGAATTTACGTGGCATTTGGCAGAGTGAATGGTTGATTCTCGCTATCGCTGTCAAACGCACGATGTCGCTGCTCTTGTGGCCACACAACAGCAACTCCGTTAGCTTTAAATTGGGACCTAGTGTGGATGTTAATAAAAAATATTGATGCTGTTTTTATTTTTATTTTCATATTTCTTTTAATCATTTCGCTATGCTAAGATTGTCAAGGTCAGACAGCAGTCGCTTACGTATGAATCCAAACCCACCAAATCATGAAAAAGCTTCGTAGACCGGATCTTGGCTTTAACAGAATCGACTGCCTTTTGACCCCTAAACCTCGAAAAGAAAGCCTGCTCCATTTCGTCAATCAAGAACCTAAACCGCTAATGGTACCGCAATTTTGGCAGTTGCCTTTTATGTAAAGGAAGGCTTTTTGGAACCTTCTTCATTTTAGCG
The DNA here is from genome assembly GCA_949126895.1 of Eilema caniola. NCBI lineage: Eukaryota > Metazoa > Arthropoda > Insecta > Lepidoptera > Erebidae > Eilema > Eilema caniola. The sequence continues at coordinate 3,379,918 of OX421469.1, read as the reverse complement.
CTAATTCCAGTCACAACCTAAGCTTTCTTTATCAGTCTAAGTCTTTCTTTAACAGTGAAGGGACTGCCCCCTTTCTGCCATCTGACCTCCATAACCCAAAGGCGATATTAAAATATTGCAGCTAGAATAGTTGTTGGATTTTTGGGGCTCCAGTTACCCGTCACGACTGCCATAGATGTTCGGAACGGCAACACCTGTCGAGGGATCAAATAAATGATGTTTTTTCAATAAAACACGAGACATGGAAGACAGTATTTTATTAATTATTAGTCAGAGTCAGAATAAGTGCCTCTGCCACTAGAATTATTATCGCTGTCCGCTTGTTCGTCCACCTCCATCTTCGGAGCTATGTTGCCGACGCTCTTGATGCAACGAATTGTGTACTTGTTGAAGTCGCAACTACAAAAGAAATATCATTTGTTAGTTAACACAACTTTTTAAATATTTAGATCGTCAAAATGATTGCAATTCGCAGCTACGGTGCAGTCTAAAGTTTCGCTCCGCTTTAAGAACCCGGGAAGTATATCATTTGAGACGGCAGACTTAGATTTAGATCTTTGCAGTGAAGAATGTATATGTCGCAGGCAACAGCTTAATCAGCTGGTCAATTAACCGCCTAGGCTGGTAACTAAACAGCGCCATTCAATTAACAGCCTGAATGATATTTAGCCGTAACGTTTATTACAACATTTAATAAACTGGCTTACTAAAATGCTTAGGCCATTCGTAAGTTGGGGCACCACCCCGAAATGAGACAGAAAATTACATACATATACTCACACGTATAAAATCCCGAGCGGGTACCCCTCGGAATTTTATTAGTGATAGATTTATTGAGAAAGTTGCGCAATCGGACTTGGATAGGTTAGGTTAGAAGGCTTTAGCTTTCGTGGTTATTTTTTTACCATGCAGAAATAAGATGTTTTCCTAGCTGTTTGACTACGCAAGTAATTAAGCGATATCGATCCAAGCCATTTGTTTAGCCGTTTAATCAACTGGCTGAACATCAGCCCGCTAATTGAACGGCGCCATTTAGTAAAGAGCCTAGGCAGTTAATTGAACGACTGATTAAGTTAGCTGGCTGTGACATATACATTCAAAAAGAGAGTAGGTTCAAATCAAATCTCATTTTGTTTGTTTACCTTTTCCATCATATTATCATATTTTATATAAAAATAAGTAGTCTAAAATCTATGATACCGAACTGCGCACAAATCCGGTAACCCCTTTACCACATAAACAGTAACAAACTTTCGCATAAATAAAGTTATATAGTAAGTTGGAAGGAGTTATTCCGGTTCAATCCCTGAACTAATCCGCAGGGGATCAGATTTATCACATTCAATTTCCTATTTCGGTCAGATCTCACGTGCGCGTAACGTTTGGTACTGACAGCAAAAGATGTGCTCACAAATGTTTTTAGATATCCGTGACAAATAACCAATACAGAGAAGATATTTACCCTATATGTAATACTAGCTTTTGCCCGCGGCTCCGCCCGCGTGGATGTCGGTTATCGCGACCGAACATAGCCTATGTCCTTTCTCAAGGTCTAATCTACACCTATACCAAATTTCATCAAAATCGGTTGGGTGGTTTAGGCGTGAAAGCGTAACATACAGACAGACAGACAGACAGACAGAGTTACTTTCGCATTTATAATATTAGTATGGATTTAAGATTTTTTATATTTTCATAGTAAATAAGCTACTCGGTTCGATGTATAAGATAATACATTACTAATTTTTATTTTAGGGTTAATTAAATCGTACAAATACAAAGTAATTTAAAATTTAATTTAATTGGTAACCGATTTAACTAAAAATTTTCATAACATTGAATTATTAATTAATTATTCGATTCATTATTTACAGTCTTGTCAACATCTCATCGAGCGTCTAGGTTACTTAAACTTCGTAAAGATGGGCTATTTTACATACACGGAAGGATAGTGGGGGTAACCCATCATCCCATAACTTATTTGTGAAGATAAAACATAATGCATGCGCAAAAAATGCTTGATTTTATTATAATAAACTATTATTAGCTCTAAATCAATGTATGAAAACTCATTTTAATTAGTTTTTGCGCATACATCTATGTATATTTAATATTTATAGCAGTTAAGACAAATATTTTAACGTTAATCGAGACACATAGGCAAATAAAATATAACACTGACAATTTTAACTTTTTCGTATTTTATCCTTGGACACATTGATCACCATGCTTGTATTTGTAGTTTTAGCGGGGGCACACTTTCAGAAGGTTCCTGGTTCATGTTTAGAACATCCCGTGTGCTTTGTGTATTTTTCAGTCACAATATTCTGTGCATTCACGGAACAGAAAAAACAATGGAAGTGTGAAGTAGGCGTGGCACGCGTGTCATTGATATGCGGAGATTTGCAAGACCTTACAATTTCAACCTTCAGTCGTATCTGTCATCACGTGTATTTGACAGTTTTGGACCGTGTGTTATTTAATACTATTTAATAGAAATATGCCTTACTGGGTCATTTTGTAGTGCACCGATGTTAGTAAGAGCATAAATATTCGAAATGGAGGCATTTTATACCATCGATAAGTCAGGATATAGCAGAATTTATAACTAATCTTATTGAAATGCAAAGAAATAAAATAAAATAAAAAATCAACCTTACTACATATCAATAAAGCTTGTTTTTGATTACACACAATAGACATGTCATACTTATTTATTCTAGAACTTTCTTCGCTATTCATTTAGTGATGTAGTCAAACTTTATCGATATCTACTTTTTTTAGAAATATTTATAAACTTTTGTCAAATGGTTTTATTGTTTTTTTTTTATATCACGGAACATTCTGAACACTTCTGCAAACCCATTCAAAGGATACGGGCGTGATGTTATGATGTGTAGTGGCATAGTCATAGCAATAATATGCGTTTGCAGCAATTACTGCTGATTGCCTGGTTTATTTTTTTTTTTATAATTTAGAAAACGGGAATTAACGCGATCATGGTATAGGTACTTACATACCTCAGTCAGCCTGTGACCACGGCCGGTGTAACCTGGTCGAAACGTCAGGCAATCAAAGGTATGTAAGTACCTATACCATGATCGCGTTAATTCCCGTTTTCTAAATTATATATCATGGAACGTGAGAGTTTAAAAGTTAGTTTTTTTTTATATAGGACACGTCAATTTGACTTTACCTTGCCTGATGGTAAGCTGAAGGCAAAGTCTCAGGAGAGAGGGCCACCATTATACACACATGCCATGCTAACAATGGTGGCACTCAGCTTGACGGCCTCATCAGATGCTTTTTCACGCCCCGCTTAAAGGACCCGGGACTGTAGGAAGAGGGAAACACGTGAGCTGGCAAGGAATTCCAGGTCTTAATTGTGCGACAAAGGAAAGAGTCACCGAACCGCTTGGTTCTTGAAGGAATGTTCTGCACCGTATGCGGGTGACATCTAAGTCCTGCACGTGTCGTCCTGTGTAGGAAAGGAGAGGGTGGGACTAATTGGAATAGCTCTTCAGAGACGGTAAAATACTGCCAAGGAAGCAACATCTCTACGCAGCTGCAAAGGCTCGAGGGTACTCGTGACCTCAGGATTTCCGATAATGCGGACCGTACGTCGCTGCAACCTGTCGAGAGCATCTAATATTGAAGTGTTTCGTGGTCTCTCTCTGAAACCCTTTATCGGATCTTTACAAAAAATAAATGGTATCATTCCGGAATAGTCTTCTTTCGAACAAAGAAGGAATTTGGAAATTTGTCTACACATGACGAAGCTATGCGCGTACAAACATACAAAAATATAAACTTCCGAATTGAACAACTCCAGCTGGATATTTTCTAGTTTGTGAACGCGCAAACATGCATACGCGATCAGCAAATAGATTTTGGTGCTCTACGTTTTCTCATTTTATGCAAATTAAATTAATTATTTCAAAGTAGTGTATGAAACTGCTCGTAATATGGTCTTAAAACACCCGTCTTATACTGTAAAATACTCGCACCTGTATTTTAAGTATCCCGATTTCACATTTTCTGATATTGGGTGTCTGACGCCGATAGCCGTCACCATGTGCTGTTTCCACATATATTCAATAAAATCGGTCCGATTCGGCCATTTGCTCGATCGCACAGACTGGATGAAAAAAAGAAAAAATATCCTAGCAATTATTTTCAACATAGTATCAAGTTCTTTTTCTACTTTATTTTATTTCCTTCGATATCGGAGCCGACACTAATATCGGATATCGAATGCGCCGGATAGTGTGAAAACGTTTTTATTTTGCAACAGTTACATAAAATATCTACTATAAATGGACACTTGTTTTATTTCAATTAAATAGGTACATACGTAGTTTGACGTCTTCATACATTTTTAATCGTTAATAAAAAACAGTTTAACAAGCTATAAAATCCCTCTTTTTTAGTACTCTTAGATTATAATTACTAACAGCGTTTGGAATCCTTTGACATTACGAAAACAAATTTCAAATCTATCGATATTGCCAAAATTTTATGTCACCGGTCTAGCGTAAATGTTAAGGAGTTAGAGTGAGAGAGATAATACTTCAAAGTAATATCAACCGTATTCCTAACCCTTAAGGTTTTAAATAAAATTCTTGAAATAAACGGACATCTGTTGGGGAGTAGTTGAACTTTTTCGGAATAGAGTTAGAGTGAGAAGCAAGTTTGATCCAGATACAAAACGTCGTAAATTCCTTTTTTTATCTATATAAAAGTAATCACTAAAACGATTGTATAAGGTATGTTTTCGTTTTGCAGTATGCATATTTTAGGCTAGTTTGGTGTTAAAGATATACGACCAATCAAAACAATTGTTTACTAGTAGTGCAACGTATTATTATCTGGTTGTATGTGTGAGTTTGGCGACATTGGTTCCGCTATTGAATCTGTCCTATCACACTTCTAATAGTTTTTTCTGTTCTGTGTGTGCATTACCTTGAGCTAGCAGCCGTGGTCATATTTCTGTGTAGTCTTTGGCTCTCTAAATTGGTGGAACAGATGGCCAATCATGTAAATTCTTTACTTGTAAAACATTACTTCAATATTGAACTGACAAGACGTCGTCATCATCACTGGTGTCGCTATATTAAATAACTACATCTCGCTGTGAATGAACAGACACATTTTCCTCAATGTCTTACAGCACACTCATCAGAAGTATATTTTCCATCGAAACCTGCCTGGTATGCGTAAGTTACGCCATTTTTAAATGCTATGATTTCAATTAGCCCGTTGATAAAAATACACATATAAAAGGATAGTGGGGTTGTTGGTCACCCCAGAAATGTTAATATACGAAAATCTATGACCGTTCGTGAATTTATTTTATATGCGTAATTACGTAATAGTTATGAGAATACAAAAATGCACAACTACGGTCAATTCACATATAAAAAAATTTTGGCTGCATTTTTGGCTGCTTTTTTGGCTGCTTTTTTGGACGCCTGGGGTGATGATATCCTTCCGAAGGTTAACTGAAAGCTTTCGGAGCCCGGAGACCGCTTTCATATTTTTCTATTTAACTTTTTCTTTTGCTGTCTCTACTAAATCTGATTAAGTACGAGCACGCGTATAGTGCGTTACATAATAAATTAGATCCTCCATGGATTTTTAGGGGTGATCAAGCCGAAATAACTTATATAAGGTTTGGCGACGACTATCAGGCCACGACGTAGATTACTGTTATACCGGGTGTATTTTTGACAGAGTCCAACTCCGGTATCATAGCATTTTTTTTGCTGACTGTACGATTTTCTCGGATCAGAATATGTTAAAAATTGATGGATAGCCTCGTAGGAACGTTTCGCTCTAACTATAACAGGTAAGGTACGAATAAAAAGCGGTTGGGGAAAGGTGTTTTTTAAATATTTGGTCCGTCAAATGACTGCACAAAATACGGACCACCATTACTGATGCTATTGGCCTAACTTAAATGATAGCCCCTAACTTGACGGCCTTGATATTATGCTTTTTCACGCCACGCTTGATCGTGTGGGTCGGTATGGATTCTAGAGTAGGTGGGTTCTTATATTTTACTTCATTTTTTTTTCGCTAGTTTGTTTAAATTTACCCAACAGTAAAAAACAGTAGGTAATACAGCCTCCGTGACGTAGCAGTAGTGAACGCGGCCGCTGCGCAAGAGGCGCGGGTTCGATCCCCGCTTAGTGCAAATATTTGTATGAATATGGGTATTTGCACTGGTCTGGTCTTGCCTCGGAGAGCAAGTTAAGCCGTCGGTCCCGGTTGCCATAAAAACATCTATGGCAGTCGTTACGGGTAGTTGGAGCCCTCAAAAGTCCAATAACTGGTCTAACTGCAATGCTTCGATATCGCCTTTGGGTTGTGGAGGTCCGATGGCAGTCGCTTCACGGAAAATGTCGAAGTTTAGCCAAATCCGCAGTTGGACTGGTAAAAGCGGACCCCAGACTCCAAGTTGACAGCTTCGGATGCGACTGGGATTAATGCTAGGATGAAGAAGAAGGGTAAAAAACAGTCTATAACGCTAGAATTTCAATCTATCGTACAGAATATTGACAACGCGTACTGCCCCTCTAGACAAGTGGCAATTTGCAAGTAAGCGTTTGATGGAATAGAATGATGAATGTATAGGATTTGACGTATTTGACATGCGTTAACGACTGTCATTTACGTCAAATCGCATACATTCGTCATTCTATTCCACCAAACGCCGGCTAGCGAATTGCCACTTATCTAGAGGGGCTGAATACCAAACCACACGTTACCTACTTACATAGAAGAATGTGACATTGAAGTAATGTGTTATCAATGTTATCATTGTATACGTAATACGAGTTTCGCGTAATACCACTGACATAGTACTCGTACCTAATCAAAATCCCCTCGATCTAAATAAGATGATCGAATGATACAATAACCGAATGGAAACATCCTGTTTGAGCTTTTTGAGACAATATTTAACATAAAATGCGAAGTTAAAAAAACATTTATTCTGTATAGAACATTTATACGGCACTTACAAAACGTTAAATTAAAAATATCTAGACTAGTTTAGCTAATGAAACTTCACTTCGAAACGCGGCCACCAACCTCGAAAAGACTCCGGCAAGAAACTCAGCTGACATTTTTTTTGTCTATTTACAAACATTTGTTTAGTCTACTTAATTAAATACAATAGTTTGCTTGAGTAGCATAGTTGAGCGAACAGCTCATTTCCTAGCTTGTTTATCATCTAAATATTTTTGGATTTTAGATTTTGTAATAGTCTTTTTGGCACAATATGGTCTTAATTACATTCTTACCTTACGTACCTATACTCAGAGATATAGAAATATCGTAAGCAATAAATTCGGCTGGATAGATTTAGCACGTGCCTTACACATAGGCTAGTTTTTATACTCGTTTTTATAATATGTTTTTATGGGTCGTGGACTAATATTTATACATCCTGATTTTATAGTTGTTTCGGAATAAAAAGATTTTTGACACAGTTTTTATATAAAAAGAGTTTTTATATAAGAAGTTTTAATTTGGCGTTTTTTCTTTAAATAATGGGGATAATTTATAGGTATACAGTTAGGCAAGGAATAATTTATGGGAGTTGTAAAAAAATTTTTTTTCGCAAAATTATCGTTACTTCCTGATTATTTTGCTATCGTACCTGTGTACAAATTCTTTTTATCCGAAACGACTATTATAAATATCTCAGTATACGTCTAATACATTCGAGATTTTGATGCCATTGGTCACATGCGGGCGCGGCGCGATGAGCGAGAAAGGCTCGCTGACATTGCTGCACGCGCCCGAAGGCGGCTCGGGCGTCGGAGGGCGCAAACTGACCTCCGCTCCCCATGAGCGCGGGCCTGAGGGTGACGGGTGGAGCCGCCCGTCACCCTAGCAGAAGCAGGCCACGGCGGCGGCGCGCATCGTAGGACGATGCGCGCCTCCCCACACCGGGGTTGAGTCGGGGACCGCGTGGTCCCCCCCTTCCCGAGGAGGGCCAGACCGAGAGGGATGGCCCTGGGTCAGCCGGGGTGCGAGGGATATGTCGCATGACAACCTCACCTTCGGCCTAGCACTACGACCCAGAGACGGCGTGCGGTTTAGTCGGTTCGAGTCCGACATAACCTCCCCCTTCGGCCCCGGAGGGGTGGGTATCCGTGGGGATTTCCCGCACGTTAAAAAAAAAAAAGCCATTGGTCACATGATATGGATTTCAGCCAACTAGAAGCCGTAATTCGCAAAGTCAGTCAATTGGCCTTTTTTTAACGTGCAGGAAATCCCTACGGATACTCCCAGCCGGAGGGGGAGATTATGTCGGACTCGAACCGACTAAACCGCACGCCGTCTCTGGGTCGTAGTGCAAAGCTGCAAGGCCGAAGGTGAGGCAGCTATAATATTTTTTTTACGCGAGGCAAGGTTGCCTTGGGTCCCGAAAATCTTATAATATCCACCTGTCTAGTAGTCACGTTTCAATGGCGCGATAAATCACGCGCGATATGTAATCGTGTCATGAAATGTCAAGTGTACGATAACGCACGAGGGGTGATCAATATGATAAAGTGATACGGTGATAAACGGGTGCGGAATGATTTTTTTGTAATATAATCTGGCTGTGCATATTTAACGTATTCAAAGCAGTCTCAATGATGTGCTGTAATTTCCCTGTGGCAAAATATATGTGTGGCAGCCAAATAGCTTAATCAGCCGCTTAATAAACTGCCTAGGCTCTTTGCAGAATGGCGCTGTTCAATTAGCGGCCTGAATGGTGTTAAGCAATTTGGATTAAACGGATAGGCAAATAGCTTGGGTCGATGATGTTTAATTACTTGCCTAGCCATTTAATGAAACAGCTAGAAATATTACTTATATCCGAATGGTTATAAAAAAAATAACCACGAAGACTAACCCTTCTAACCTAACCTATCCAAGTCGGATTGCGTATCTTTGTCAATAAACTTATCACAAATTTTCTGTGAATACACCTCTGCCTACCCCCTCAGAGATTTACAGGCGTGAGTTTATGTATTTATGTATGTGATTCACTGTCTTATTTCGGGGTGGTGCCCCATGTTACAAATGGCCTAAGCAGTGGCCAGCTAGTTTATTAAGTGTTGTATACTCCGCACGCCGAATGATGATCCCTATGACGTTTCAACTGACAGTTGTATTAGTTATGCGAAACAATTTCGATAAAATACTGTTTTTTCAGGCAAATGTCATGACATTCAGCCAGGTCATTCAACATAATAAGCAATATTTATTTATTTTGAAAAAAAGACTACGCGCATTGATGGACGTAAAACACTAGATAAAAAAGTAACAGCCTTATTATATTTTATTTTACTATACTTTAATTTTAATTCAAATTGCATAATTTAAAGAATTTAAAATTCTTTTTGAATTGAATTTTAAAGAATTCATAATTAGCTGGCAATTATGGATTACATGGAAAAGTATTTAAAAGGAGGCCATAGACCTACCGTATTTTTTTAATTCAGTCATGTCATGTCTTGTCAGTCTGTTTTGTCTTCTTGTCACACCGCACTCTAACGCCGCGCTCTAACGCCTTGTATGCGCCACATCTTTCTTTGTTAGCTGAGTTTTGTTTCTGTTTTCGCTGTTTTGTGTTATTTGTTGATTTTCGGTTTTGCAAAATGCCGAAAAGACAGCGGAAAACTGTTCTCAACAGTGAAGTTCGTGAGTTTGTAGTTCGTTTGCGAGACTATTTTGCTCGTGAACAACAAAATGGCGGACCCTTGTTACCGCTTGACAATGTTCGCGATCGTGTAGCCGATGCTCTAGGAATCGGATGAATTTCGAAAACTTTAAGACATGGTTTATAAAACTATTAGAAAATTTGAATGAGCCTCACTATATTTTAATGGACAATGCTTCATATCACTCAGTTCAAATTAACAAACCCCCCAGCAGCAATAACAAAAAAGCTGAAATTATAGAGTGGTTACACGGCAATGGTGTGGAAACTGACAGTCAGATGTTAAAAAAAGAGTTGGTTAGACTGTTGAACTTTCACAAACAACAGACGCACCCATCATATTTTTTGGATGAATTGGCCAAATCAAATGGACACACGGTAATTCGGTTACCGCCCTATCACTGCCAATATAATGCAATCGAGTTGATATGGGCGCAGATCAAAGGTATCTATATTTTTTATTTATATAATATTATGTATATGCATATATTTCTAAAAATAATTACTAAATGTACAAATATTTTCAGGTCATGCAGCTAGGCTTAACACAACTCCGCCATTCACGGCAAATAAAATGATGGTTTTATTGGATGAAGCTTGCGCTCAAGTGACAGCTGACGATTGGCGAAAAGTGGTCGAAAGAACGAAGAAAATTTGCTTACAAGACTGGGATCGTGATGTACAATACGACAATATCATTGACCAACCGTTAATAATAAACGTCACGGATAGCTGCAGTTCAGACTCAGATTTTGAAGATCCGATTGACCCTGTATCAGATTCAGATTGATATAAATAAAATACAAACTCAAAGCATTTGTTTTATATTTCCAACAAATTATCGATATATTGTTTATCGATGTGTCCCTTCTTAGTCGATAACAGCTTGACGACGTAACTTTTGCAGCACGTACCATGTACATTTGCATCGAGTTTTTTTCTATTATTTCCGAACATTACGTAATAATTTCTTAATATTCATTTTTATAATTTACAATTGTCCACAATTATGATTTTTTCGTCTTTTTAATGGACCTCTAAAGGATTTGATGTGATAGGACGTCAGTACAATGTTAAGCGCTAACGAACTGTCATAGGGATCATCATTCAGCGTGCATATTATAATAAACGTAAAGGCTGAATTCGACCGTTAATTGAATGGTGCCGTTTAGTTACCAGCCTAGGCAGTTAATTGAACGGTTGATTAAGCTAGTTGGCGGCGACATAATGTATGTCACTAACGAATAGTAGTATGCCAATTCAAAACCGGCCGTAATTATTAAAAATGAAGGGTGCCACACCATTACCTATATGTCGCCTTTGTAGTTATTTTTTTTATATAACCATGCAAAAATGAGTAATTTGAAATGGCTAGGCAAGTAATTCAACGTCGAGCCGTTAAACTAACTGGCTGAACCTCATTCAGTTTAGTTACCAGTCTAACAGTTAATTGAACGGCTGATAAGTTAATTGGCTGCGACATATACATTAGACACTATTAAAATATAACCTGTTTTACTTTATATACTCTCTAAAATTATATCATCAGTCTCTGAGCCTTTTCCTAACTCAGTTGGTAACGGGTTTCCAGTCTGATTGAGACGCGGCTGAAATTCGATTTTTTCCATGAAGCGACTGCCATCAGTACCCCGAGCACGAATAACATTCAAATTCGAAACGTAAACGTATTGAAAGAACAGAGCATTGCGATTGACAACACCTATAATAGTAAATGATTTGTCTACTATTACATCTCTATTATTCTGACATCACAATCATACAAAATTCCTCAAGTTTACCGTTCTGACGTTTAGTAAAAAGTAACTAATTTGACTACTCAGTCAAATACCCAGTTACATAATATATCATTTCTTTTTCACCGGCTTCCCTTTTTTAAAATGTTAACAATGGGGAGCATACCCCAATATTAACAGTTACAAATCGATTCAAAGAAGAAAAATGAACCGGTCTGGGGTTCATTGGTTACGATAATTCGTAGGAATATCGACAGACGGCTCCACTGTCGAAGACAAATATAAAAAGAGTAATTTTGGTTTGGTTCAGGCGAGGTCTGGTAGCTAAGTGGTCAAAGCATTGCCCCTGTAAGGCAAAGATCGCGGGTTCAAACCCCGCCTAGACCGATTCATTTTAATATATTTAAATCGATTTGAATATATAGCATGAAAAATGCTTAAAAATGTAATAAAAAAATTAAATAATAATACTTACATCTTACTCAGCTGCGAGTACTTGACAGTCATAACCTTCTCTAACGCCAATAGCACTGTGGGTGGGAACTTGCGTTTCTTCACCGAGATGAGAGCCCTCACCCACAGCAGCAGATGTTCTAGATGTCGGCTATCTTCAAGCAGACGAGCTAGGGAACTCAGCAGGCGGTCAGAGTACTCGTCGTCTAGAGTCGATACTGTCAGGTTTACTGTGGAAAAAGGAGATCGTTATTTATGGTTCGGATTTAAGTAATTAAGACTTGGAATTCCTTGCCAGCTCACGTGTTTCCCTCTTCCTACAGTCCCGGGTCCTTTAAGCGGGGCGTGAAAAAGCATCTGATGAGGCCGTCAAGCTGAGTGCCACCATTGTTAACATGGCACGTGTGCATAATGGTGGCCCTCTCTCCTGAGACTTTGCCTTCAGCTTACCATCAGGCAAGGTAAAATCAAATTGACGTGTCCCATATAAAAAAAAAAAAAAAACAATTAAAGGTTAATTAATTCCTACTGAAAGATCAGCTGGATTACAAGCCATATTGAATTTTATCTATAGAAGTTGATAGTCTTTTAAACTCAATGGAACGGTAGCGTGGCACCGCGAGTCATCTTTGCCGCACAATATAGTCTTGGAACTTTTCAACAGCACTATGTTTTCTATACTACCACAGATAAAATAATATAATTCTTATGATAAGAATTCTTATAATTCTTACAGATGCACAATCAGGAACAAAAAATGGTTACACTCGTAACTTCGAGAAGCAGGCAGGCAGCTTTTTAGTTCAGGATTTATAACTAGATGGCGACATTGTTCTGGCAAACTTTTCTAATTTTTAGTAATAAAATTAACTTAACAAAAACAAACCATACACTAAACACATTATTGAGTATGACTGAATAAAACTATAAATATTCTAATCTGTATTAATTCTGCCAGATTCTGCAGTAATTGTAAAAATTACAGACATCATGCCGCTAGATGGCACAAAAATAAATAAATGACACGATTGTCACGAAAACGAGTTTTATATGCTTATCATGTGTTTAAGTTCTTAAACAATTTATGTGATTCTAAGTCAGCAAATAAGCGTTTTAACTTTTTTATTTCTTTAAATGAGTCTCCTAGTGCCATCTATTCATTTTCGAGTATTACTAAACATATTTTCTTAGTAGCAGTATCCCATGATACTACTTAGACGGCAGATACGGCCCCATCTTATGGCAAGTGATTACCGTGGACGTGTACCACACTGGGAAGTCACACTTGTTGCAGAAGACAAAGCAGATAGGCCTTTGATCTTCCCACTGACAGCACAAAACATCTCCAGTGAGCTCTGGGTACTCTACTCATCGCCGGGAAGACAACACGAGATTATTCTGTATGGCAGAGGTACTTTCCCAGTCGGAACGCTCAATTGGGACGGAAATACCGTCGTGTTCTACTTCCATTGAAATCTGTATCTGCTCTAAATATATTGGGGTACAATAAAGAATTCTATCTACTTACTGTCGCCAGGCGGCACCGCCTCCACACACTGTTGTATAACGGTATGTTCATTCAACTGTAGAGCTCCGACGAGGGCGGAGCCCCACGAGCCTTGGGACAAAAGTTGTTTAACTGCGTACGGCGTCGAACTCGCCTCCAGACGGTATGGCCTGAGGGATAGTATAAAAATATTATATAGTAGCTACGCCCGCGTGGATGTCGGGTATCGCGACCAAACATAGTCTATGTCCTTTCTAAAGGACTAATCTACCCCACCATCAAAATCGTTTCAGTGGTTTGGGCCTGATGGTGTGATCAAATGAAATACGGATTAATTCTTATATATACCTATATATATAAATTTCAGTACTGTGAAAAATTGCCCTAGTGTATCAAGTTCAAGTCAAAAATCATTTATTCTGTATGAAACCTAAAAACGGCACTTAAAAAGTCTGCATTAAAGAGTAGTTTAGCAAATTAGCCCCTGATTTGGAACGCGGCCCCGTCCTAAGAAGACTCCGGGCAAGAAACTCAATGGGCTTATTTTGTCTATTACAAATAATTTGAATGAAATTTTTAAGCATTATGAATGCTAAATATACAAATTTATTAAAATACTACACTGTCGCCTCAAAGACAGATAGATATTGAAGGAGAAATTTGAATCGGTTCGGGCGAGGTCTGATAGCTTAGTGGTCAGAGCATTGATCCTGTAAGGCAAAGATCGCGGGTTCAAACCCCGCCTAGACCGATTCAAACTTTTCGTATTTTAATCAATTTGAATATTAACAAATGGTTGCTTTGTCTAAATATAATAATTGTTAGTAATAAGTTTGAGGGAATGCGCATACTATCCGCTCCCCGTCAAATTCTATTAGTGTAAACAGTTATAGAACATTTCTTTATTTGAAAACAAGGTTTCTTTTGCTCTAAAATACTAAGAAAGAATACTCTTGTAGTAGTTCTAGCTCTACGTTCTTTCGAACTAAAATTACCTCTTTAAAAAAAAAGAATATTAGCAACCGAAATTATCGAAATTACTAATAATCCCTCTAACCCCTCCAAATAAGCTAATTGCTCGTGTTAGGAGTGGGTTCACGTCGGTAGTTTAATGGCCAGGATTCGAACCCGGAACCTCTCGATCGTAAAGCCGACTCCTTAACCACTAAACTATCGATGCTTAACTACTATAATACTATAGCTATGAGTATTGGGCTGGGCGCATCTAAGTTTTTTAATTGTTGCCACTGACACGATAAAAAAGACTATGGGTATAACAAAAAAATCCTGAAAATACTGAGAATGCAAGTGAGTACATTACACAGTATGTGTAAAGTAAAGCTGTTTGAAAAGGAATATAATACGAGAGAATTGTGATCTTTAACCCTATCACGAACAATTATAGTAATCGTATGGTAAACGTATTGACAGAACGGAGCATTACGATTGGCCGTCCGCCTACTGTGAACCTGTGTGAATGTGAAGCCGGCCAATCGCAGTGCTCCGTTTTCTCAATACGTTTATGATACGATTACGATAGTTGTTCGTGCTAGAGGTACTGTATGAGAATGTTGTAACGACAATATAAATACAGTGGATAAAGACATATAGACGGATAGGTCTGAGGCAAGTAACCCCATATTCTCGCCGAGGTATGTATAGTGCTTTTCTTAAACAGGCATTGAAATAAACAACAAAAAAATTAAAGATTTATTTTTAAAGAAATTAAAAGTAAACAAGATAAGAACTAAAACTCACGTGTATATAATTATTTCGTCTATTTTAGCTTGATTTTAACAGAAAACATTTAAATTTATGTTTATTATCATGTGACTTCAAAAAAGTATAAAGGCACGTTTCTGAACGAACCTTTAGAGATTGACAGTGACACTTGTCGTTGTTATAAATGTCAATTTGTTGCAACTAAATTAAATATTAATATTTGAATGTTTATATGTATAGTTAAGAAAAAAAATGATAATTATGTGTTATTTGTTATGTTAATGTGGAATTTTTATGTGAATAAAACTGCTCTAAGTACATACTAAGTCGTTTTTTTTTAATACGCGTAATGGCAGAGTGTCGATGCCTTTGCCACAAATTTATGTGGAATCGAAATTAAAAAAGAGGACTTTGCCGGCCTAGGCCTGCAAGGTTTGTGTGAAATTCCATTAACGACCTCTGGAGGACCAGAGGTCGTTAATGGAACAACAGGTTCGAACCCGGTACTATCTGAAACCATAAGGACTTATAGTCGAAGCGGTTACCGCTAAGCCGCGAAGCTTATTAATGCACTTAACAAAATAATCAATCTATAGCTGTTGTAATGTTGTATGACGTCAGTCGTCGGTTACGGTTCAAAGATCAACTAATCCTGACGAAAGTTTAACACTTTTTACCCATCCAACGCCGCTAAAGAAGTTTTCACTTCAAAAAAAAAAAAGACGGGTGGCACTCCGGGAGTGCCGGCAGAAGTGAAAACTTTTTCTTTCTTTCTTTCTTCGTTATATACAGAGAAAAAGGTAAAAAGAACACACCATACCATACCATACCTATAATATAGCGCCAATCGTAGAACCTATCACTAATTTGCTGTTAGAAGAAATTAATGAATTACAAAATATATATATATATATATATACTTCGCAGCCTATTATGAGGAACATAACGTCAATATTTCTTTTTTGGTGTTTTGTTTGGTTTGAACTTTCTGCCTCTTATAAATATTTAAACTATCGTGATCGCTCACATTACTATCAGAGCTATATTCACCATTTCGGCGCTGTTGCAAGCACCACGATGACTGAGGAACTGGAGTATTGGCGGTCAATTTCTTTTTATATAGGACACGTCAATTTCTCTTCACCTTACCTGATGGTAAGCTGAAGCCAAAGTCTCAAGAAAGAGGGTCACTATTACATACACGTACCATGTTAACAATGGCCTCAAGACA
This sequence comes from Eilema caniola, assembly GCA_949126895.1. Classification (NCBI taxonomy): domain Eukaryota; kingdom Metazoa; phylum Arthropoda; class Insecta; order Lepidoptera; family Erebidae; genus Eilema; species Eilema caniola. The sequence continues at coordinate 3,363,527 of OX421469.1, read as the reverse complement.
CCCACCGGACCCATTAGTGCCGCGACCACTCTCCCCTGCCCGGCTAAGCACGCTCTGACCCCTGAACGCAATCCAAACGAGATAGGATTACTATGGAGGGTTGTAATTCATGGTAATCTCCAAACAATACATGGTAAATAGCCCTATTGCTCTAATAGTAATTTATACCTTTTGTTCACCAAAATTCGTCTACACCTATATGTATGTAAAAATCAATCCAATATGGCTATACCTGAATGTGCCATCGATGCCAGCATTTTGGCTGTAAATGAGCAGGCCTTCGGTGGCTGCTACGGCGAAACTGTCCCCAGTAGGAGAAAACCTGACGCAATGGACTCGGACCTAGGAACACAACATTAAGTTAGGGTTTTTAATGTTTTTTTTTAGATTTTAGAATAGAACAAAAATAGTTTACTAAATAACGAAATTATAAGTTCCGCTGCAAGTGACTAACCTCAGGTTTCACCCTCCTATCCGCCATATCACCCTCTTTCACCCCCGGCAATCGCACGTTCACATCTCCGCCCTCCAAGTCACCCCTCTCTTCAATGAGGGCCATGTTTCCGAACTCAGTCATAAGCCGGCGGTTTATAAAGTCCTGAAACAAACAAAAATAAACATTAAAGGGTGATTTTTGTCGTAATTTATTGGTCGCGCCTCTATCCTATTGGGGTAGGCAGATGTAACTCGTCGCAGTTTTGTTAGTCCCGGTCACTTCCGAGGTATTCACCTCGAAGTTTAGGGTTCGCTTGCCGGCTTATACCTCTTGACTTCCCACGGTATTGGGTAATAAAAGTCGGCATTTCAGAAGCTATCAATTTTGAAAAGTTTGCCTTTAGTTAGACAGTCACAATCACAGTAATATATTAGAATAGAACGGCCATACGCAGTGTTCACCTGCATGTCGCGCGTAGCGAGTTTTTCAATTTAAATAAACACTCACGACAGATAATAACTTTTTCTCAAACATGCTTGGAAATGTGAACATTATATTGACAACCTTCTTCGAGATAAATCGAAATTGCTGTACATGCGAGCAGCGGCCGGATAAAGTTGTATGAAAATCCATATTTGTCGTGTTTTAGCGGCCAAATACATTACTATGTAAACTCATACCTGTCGTGTAATTTAAAAATGGAACCATCTTTTACTTCGAACCATGGCAACCAAGGAGGTAACTTATCCAAGGCATTATTTAAATACAGAACTGGCTTGCAAATAGAATGTTGTTTATTAAGAAAAATAAAAAAGACGTGTGGCACTCGGGTACTGCCGCGGTAAAGCTATTGCATAGCATTTTGTATCAACATATGTAATTATGATAATATGCCCTTTGACGTGCATTAGTTTTTTTTTTAGCTCTTTACGCTTTTCTTCTCTATAAAACGAAAATATATAGGTATGACGGCGCGTTATAATTATTGTGTGATTAGGGTGAATGAAATTCACTCTGGCGTAATGCAAGACTCTAGTGCTCTATGGTCGAGTGTGACGTCATTCGTTCATTCGGTCAATTTGAGTTTGACAGATCATTGACTTTGGTGGGGCGCGCAGAGAATCGTGATCAGTATCGCTATGAACCTCGACCGAGCACTACGTGTCTAGCAGAACGCTCCTAGTTCGGTTGAATATACTTGGTTATAGATCGCGAGTGTGTCTGTAAAATGTGTAGTCAGTGATTGATGTGATTGAAATATGGTGATTCGTGTATTAGGTTGTCCTATCTCCTCGCCCGTAAAATCCACGCAGATTGTAAGTGTAAGCTTACAATGGGCTACTAAAAGGCCCCAGACCCGAAGTAAACCCCATGTGCCTGCATCAGAAGTGGGATACCAGGGCAACAAGCTGAGGAGAATAGCAGTGGCAACCAAAAGACTCGCTAGTCGGATTTACATGAAATAACGTGAAACTGTGTCTGTCCTGATTGTTGGCTGCATCCCGACTACAAGACCCGGTGAGCCCGTTCCTTTTTATTTCGTAGACAGTGTGTCTGCTTATTTTTAAAAACAAGTGCCAAATAATTTAGCCAAATAATTTCCTGGTAGCGGAATATCGCATTCCACCCTCCAGGCAAAGATATTGTTGTAAAGGTATTACTCGTGGGTACAAATTCGTGTTTGAATAAAAAGTCTCGTCCTATTTCTACTATTCCATGTAGAGACGATAGCAGTTCTGGCAATCCGTGAGCAGAGGTTTATGAGGTAGCGGAGTTTGCACCTAATTATATAGTGGCTAAGTCATATTGTCATTACACGAGAAAGTTTCGAAATATCCCTAATATCTAACTATGCTAATTTCTATACTATCTGTAGCTGTTAATACGGTGAGAAGACTTATTTGAATTGAGTAGGGTACGCTGCAAAAGGTTACTGTGATTGCTTAGATTAGCTTGGAATGCGGTGACGCAATCAGTACGTACAAGAAGTGAGAACGATAAATTTTAATGAACTACCCTATATTAACATCAGTGAGTTCTTTATTGTCAGTACGCAGATGCCATGTCACCATAGTGCAAAGGCTCGTGTTAAATCGTCTTCCATTGAGTGGGAGGGTAGTGAGACAAAAGGAACCAGTTCTCGTCGCCAAATTGGCAGATTGAGGCCGATAAACTGCCCCGAGTAGTCTCTCGTCTTGACTGGGCGATTATATGATCTACATTCTGGTGAAAGCCTCTGTGGCATAGCGGTGGTCGGTGCGGCTGCTGCGCGAGGCCTCGGTTTCGGTCCCCGGTCGGCGCGGGTGTTTGTGTGCTCGTATGGGTCTGCTGGCATTGGTCTGGTCTACGTGCTACGGAGGGCCTGTTGCGTCATATATCCCGGTTGTCATGCGAGCGTCTGTGGCGGCCGCTACGGGTGATCAGAGCCCACAGGGGTCCGACTGGTGTAGCTGCAGAACATCGGTGTGCCGCTTGGTTGTGGGGATCGGATGGCGGTCGCTTCGCTTCGGGGTGTTTAGAGATCCAGTCGCGCCGCGTTTGTACTGGAGAGCCGAGACCGACTAGGTCGAGAAAAGGGTTCGGAGATTGACGATAGAATGAGTTGGAGTTGATTGCTAGGAGCGGCGGTTGCTGCTATTTATTTGTCATATACCCTCCATTATGATGAAGTGGAGTAAAGTGTGTAATTACGGGTCCACCACCACCAGAATGGCTACCAGCTGATTCCGCGTTGTCTGAGTGCTAACAAATTGACACTAGGTTATTAACTGTAGAAGGTTTCTGGTGGTAGGAAAACTGAACCCGACTCACTGCAATCACGGGCACAAGGTGAGGTGCGTAATGTTGAGGATTTCGTGTTGTTTGGTTAGACAAGATGTTTTTTTAGTTAGACAAGATTCTTTACTGTCTTTTATTCTAAGGTTGGGACAGTGTTTGCAATATTTTACAATAATCTTAAGGTAACTAGCTAGTGCTTGTGACTTGTGTGGCTGACATGTAAGAGCAATATGGCGGACTCATTCCGAAAGCGGATACAAGATGGTGTGCCGCTCGGGATGCGTTCCGAAGCGTTAACACGTAAATTTCAAACTGTTACGAAATTTCAGGCAAAATTGGGTCTAAGTACGAATCATTGATCAGATGTCAGAAGTTGACGTACAGACTATAATCAGATGAAGGGGGCTGTAATCCGTCACATCAGTAAGTGGTGTACAAGGAGTGAAAATAAAGTGCTTTGGTACTGTGTTCTCGGGTATGAGTGATAAAGTCGTCACAAGCTGTGTGCCTTTGCTTTGAGATGTCTCATTTGGTGAAATTAGGACGTCTTTGATTTCAATACCCTCGCGTACCTAAGATTTAGGGAAAGATGTTCTATTAGCAAGTAATGTTTCATTGTTATCTCAAGTAACGGTTTCTCGTCGTACGTGGTCACATAGACGAAATTCTACATCGATCAATCAATCAACCAACTAGGTCACCATGGTCAACTGCTCGACGTGGGCCTCTCCCAATGTGCGCCATTTCGAAATACTACATGGATATGGGTTATCTATGTTATATGATTAGAACAGGAGAAGACCTAAAGTTCCAGATACTGACAAGCATTGGCAGAGACATCCAGGTTGAGGATTACTACTTCAAACAGACGCGTGCTTGGGTGACTTCTCTTACTTTACAGGGTAGTATCGGTGTCATAGGGCTACTCCGTTTAATAGGCAATCAATGAGCTAGATGAAAATGACAGCTTCCCCGTAAGTGTGATAGATATGTTCGCTCCACAGCCGATCGTGTTGATCCAATAGTGACTTCGATGGATCAACACACGGATGATGGCCAGGGTGGTAATGAAACCGTTCTAGTTTGTGGGAGGGCGGTGTGCTCCTCCATGCATCTTATTTCGCTCCATATTAATGATTGAGTGATGTAAAGTAACAGCCTAGATGTGCAATCCGTGCGACTCCGCCAATGGTCCGGGGAAGCGTAGTCGTGATTCGTGCCCTCGTTAATAGACAGGGTAATGGAGCGGTTACGAGAGCCTCTGCGAGAGAAGCGTCGGTGGCTTGGTGGTTGGGGGGTCGGCCTTGCGATCGAGGGGTCCCTGGTTCGAGTCCTGGCCGTTGCACAGCCGACGTGAGCCCACTCCTGGCACGGGCAGTTTGGCTTGGTTGGAGGGGTTAGAGGGAATATTAGTAATTTCGATGATTTCGGTTGCTAATATTCTTTTGAAACGAAGCGCGTATGGTAGTTTGGTACAGGAAAGCGAAGTGTAACAAAATTGGCTCCTAACTAATTCTGAACCATAAGTTTGTTCTAATTAATCGGTTTCGAGTGTATGCGGATAGAGCACTAAATGGAGTATAGTCAGTGTTGGTTTATTGGTTTCCAGTCTTGCTTTACTTGCTACTACTACCTTTGGAAACCTATTCAAATAAAGCCTGGCCGCGGCTTGGGCTAGGATGTAGACGCTACTCGCTTCCAATATGGCGGATAGAGCTGGGACACATCGTGTTTGGGCAGACTTCAGTACATTTCATCTCCTAGCTTCGAACCCCAATGCCTCAATCCGATCTCGAGAGATTAGTCATACCACTGTAGCAGAAATTGACAACGAGCTGGCCGAGACGGCGGTCTATAGTCAGAACGAAGGAAGAATTCACGACAACGACACATTCTCAGCGATTAATTCTCACATCATTACTACTAGTCCACCTTCCACAGATCTTGATGCATATTGTAAGTAGGTAGGTCCAGACTCACTTTCATGTTCGGACTGACTCCTCGAGGGTCGATGTTCGAACTATGTATTGTTGCTAGCCTTGCAGAATAGTGTAGGTGTTTGTAGGGGCACCGAGTGGTTGTACGTAGGTCTAGACTCACATTCATGTTTGGACTGGCTCCACGAGGGTCGATGTTCGAACTATGTAATGTTGCTAGCTTTGGAGGACAGTGTAGGTGGTTGTAGGGGTACCAACGAGTGGTTGCCCGGCCCGACTGGTTTGCAGTCGTAGGGGCACCAATGAGTGGTTGCCCGGAGTCCGACTTGTTTATGGTCGGAGGGGCACCAATGAGTGGTCGCCCGGGGTCCGACCGGTTTATGGTCGCAGGGGCACCAATGAGTGGTCGCCCGGGTTCCGACCGGTTTATGGTCGCAGGGGCACCAATGAGTGGTCGCCCGGGTTCCGACTGGTTTATGGTCGCAGGGGCACCAATGAGTGGTCGCCCAGGTTCCAACCGGTTTATGGTCGCAGGGGCACCAATGAGTGGTCGCCCGGTTCGACTAATTCATAGTCGTAGGGGCACCAATGAGTGGCTGCCCGGTTCTGCTCGTTGTGGCCGAAGAACACCAACGAGAGATGTTAGGCCTGTGCGGCGATGGAAGTCAGTGATGGACGAGCGTGTCAGTGCGAGAAGAATTAAAGCCTCGTACATTTGTTCACAGACGGATCTCTGGCATTGGTCGCACGAGGACGAGCGACATGTCAGTCTGGCCGTGACGGCGCGTTATAATTATTGTGTGATTAGGGTGAATGAAGTTCACTCTGGCGTAATGCAAGACTCTAGTGCTCTATGGTCGAGTGTGACGTCATTCGTTCATTCGGTCAGTTTGAGTTTGACAGATCATTGACTTTGGTGGGGCGCGCAGAGAATCGTGATCAGTATCGCTATGAACCTCGACCGAGCACTACGTGTCTAGCAGAACGCTCCTAGTTCGGTTGAATATACTTGGTTATAGATCGCGAGTGTGTCTGTAAAATGTGTAGTCAGTGATTGATGTGATTGAAATATGGTGATTCGTGTATTAGGTTGTCCTATCTCCTCGCCCGTAAAATCCACGCAGATTGTAAGTGTAAGCTTACAATGGGCTACGAAAAGGCCCCAGACCCGAAGTAAACCCCATGTGCCTGCAGGTATAAATAATAGGTATAAATAATTAGGTATAAATAGTGTAATGACAAACCAAAACAAAATTATTCATTTAAAAAAAAACGATATTAAGAAGTGATTATCGACAAATTTTACAAGTACAGCTATTCACTGTTGTACATAAATACCTATACACCTTTATACTTTCTCATAAACAGCTGCTTATGTATTCGTCCGATTTCGGAGCAGCTCGTCTCGATTCGTGCGAGCTTCGTAGAGTCGTACAATACGGCTAGTTGCACGCACACGAACACCGTGTCGAAGACTGCCGAAAAGAAACGAGCGTGGGGTTTTTTCGTTACGGAATTTCTGGATTCGGTCCCCGCGCTCAAGGCCCTCGATAGAAGCTATGCAATAGCTTAAAAACAAATTAACATTTCGCCGCGTGAAAAATTACTGTTGTTCATTGTTCGTCATTGGTTTTGAAAAGTACGTAACTAAAAAGTTCTGCTTAGATACTACTTAGTTTTAATTTCCGCGCATTGTTTGAGAAAAGCCCTATACTAGCCTTGGCCACAACTGAGCGAAGCCGGACTCCGTATGCGTGCCTCGGCTGCGCCTCGGCCCGCACACTTCACGATCGTCCGGCAACACTACACTTGGCGGCCGCGGCAGTAATGTACTATATTTTTCAAATGTAGCTATCCATTTTTATTATACAGTTGAAAATAGCACAATATGGCATATTCACGATATTTTTAACGATGTTATTACAAGGTAGTCTTAACAGTAAGCGTTCCAAAGTTCGTATCTCATAGGACCGCAATTGACTAAAATGTTACCATGCGTTTCCTACTCACATGGCCGTTTTATTCTAATACTTCTGTGGTTACAATCATTGCTCTTTCACGTCTCGCTTGAGAACCCCTGTGCCCCGAGCACGAAAAACATTCAATTTCGTAACGAAAACGTATCGAAAGAACAGAGCAATACGAATTTGCAGTACGAACGAAACACTGAGACTGAGCTCGGTACACTGGTCACAGTGAGAAGGAAATTTGTAGGAAAGTGTAAACAATTCCATCAAGAACCAAGCGATTCACGGACACTTTTCTTGTCGCACCATAAAAAATCTTGGAATTCTTTAACAACACGCGTGTTTTCTTCTTCGCGGGCCGCCATTCTAGAGACAGCATCTGTAGTCGTTCCTACTGTTCTTTGGACTGTGCTGTCATGGGGTACCGATACTAAGAAAATATCTTTAGTAATATCAAAAGTCCGTAGATGGCACTAGTAGACTCATTTAAAGAAATAAAAAAGTTAAAATGCTTATTTCCCTATTTAGAATCACGTTAATTATTTCAGAACTTAAACACATAATAATGTAAGCATATAATATCGTTGGCAATGTAATAAATAAAAGTTTCGTGACAATAGTTTTATTTTAGAAAGCCGCCATCTAGCGGCTTGGTGCATTAAGTCTATCTTTTACAATTACTGCAGAATCTGGCAGAATCAATATAGATTAGAATATTTATAATTTTATTCAGTCATATTCAATAATATGTTTAGTGTATGTTTCATATTATTTATTTATGATAAGTTATTTTTTAATAGTAAAAATTAAAAAAGGTTGGATACAATTTCGCCATCTAGTTACAACTTCTGCAAACAAAAGATGCCTACCTGCTTTTGGAAGTTATAGTGTAACCATTTTTATTTCCTGATTGTGCATCTGTATAAGAATTATATTAAATTATCTGTGGTACTGTATAGTGCTGACTTACGTTGACTGCATCCAATGACCTATTCTGCGTGATGACGTATTTATGTATGAGTATGGACTCCTTGACGCTGTAGAGGCACACATGTTTGGAATTACCGCCGCCCAGGATACAAGACCCGTCGGCTGAGTAGCAGATTGTTGTGAACGCCCTGTAAATAAAAATATAATAAGTTTATATAGTATTTTACCCTTATATTAAGTACCCTTACCGTTTCAGGACTCAGAACAGTGATAGCGGTGAAGACCGAACCATTATTACCATTATCCATAGTGTATGGAGAGCGAGGGACCAGCCTTAACCGCCTGAGTGTCCCATACACACTTTGATTAAATAGAATGGTCTGGGCTCGAACACACTGGACATAGAGGAACTAAAAGATCTAAGGGTGGAACAGATCGCAAGCTTCTGCAAGGAAAGACAACCTGCTTCCGGTGGCCATGTTTAGAAATAATAATAATAATACATTGGGTAGGTAAATATGGTCCATCAAACGCCAAATGCAAGTTAGAACATTAGTGATTGACAGACGTAACTGTGAATTAGGGTTTCCTCATGAAGTCAGACGGCAGTCCCTTCTGTAAAAGCCATAAAAGTCAATTCATCATCATCATATCAGCCATACGCAGTCCACTGCTGAACATAGGCCTCTCCCATAGACTTCCAGAATGACCGATCTAACGCAGCCCGCATCCAGCGCTTCCCGGCGACCTTGATGAGGTCGTCCTCCCACCTAGCCGTTGGGCGTCCTACACTACGTTTGCCCGTACGCGGTCGCCATTCCACAGCTCTTTTGCTCCATCGGCCATCTGTTCTGCGCGCTATGTGTCCCGCCCACTGCCACTTCAACGAGCTAATCCGCTGGGCTACGTCAGTTACTTTTGTTCTCCTACGGATATCATCATTTCTGACGCGACCACGTAGGGAAATACCGAGCATAGCCCTTTCCATAGCTCGTTAATCGACTTTGAGTTTGTTTGTTTACGGATCTGAAACGTGGTCCCTCACTATGGGTCTCTTAAAAGTCAATTAATCTAATAAAATTCCCTAGACTTGCTGCTAAAGTCTAAAATTCAAAGGAATTTTGTAGAGTGAATGAAAATGTTCTTCTTGTTCCGCTTTCAATATTTTCATAACATAAACTCACGCCTATATCCCCGAAGGGGTAGGCAGAGGTCCTAGCACCCACATTTCGCCAGTTTATGTTTAGGTCCCAATGTAATAGGTGGCGAGCCTATTGCGATTAACCGGGCACTTATAAACCTGCGATAAATACACACAAAACTTCGAAAAGCATCGACAAGTCATTGGTGTGTGCCATGGGAAAACCTGGGATTGAACCCGAGAACTCGTCTCAGCAGTCCATTACCCATACCACTAGGCTACCGCGGTATTCTCAAGTTCAACATTTTCAAGTTCATTATATTCTCAATCTTTTTTTATTTAGATTGGAATAAGTGACCAGTCCCTTAGCGAGGGGATGCTTTGACTGAGCTACTGAAGTTCAAGTCCCGCCCAAGTCGTTTCACTTTTTCGAATCTAAATCGATTTGAATAGTAAGCACAATAATTAGTTTAGACTGTCATGAAATATATTGAGAACACACTTGTACTTTTCAAAGTATTTATTATTGTACCTGACCGGTTTCGCATTACGGCATCCCCAAAGGTTTGCCTTTTGCACCTTTTTTTATACCACTTACGTGGCAGACAAGTACACGGCCCACATGATGGGAAGTGGTTACTGTGGCCTATGGACGTATGCAACACCAGGGGCATCACAATCGTGCTGCCGACCCTGTAGAAACCTTTGAATGCCCTTCTTGAAGAACCCCATATTGTAGTCGCTTGGGAAAACCACAGCAGGGAGTTCATTGCACAGTTTGAGCGTGCGTGGGATGAAGTTCCTTTCATACCGCACGGTTCGCACCATTTCTGGTCGCAATGTGTGAGAATGAACGCACTGTCTATCGCGACCGGTGCGATGATAGAATGTAGTTGTGGGCATCATGTCAAACAATTCATCTGAGCACAAATCATTGTATAGACGGTAGAACACACACAGCGAGGAAAAGTCTCTCCTGAGTCTGAGAGGTTCCACATCGCCTGCGAGTATGTGAGTTGTATCGATTCAAAGGGGTCAAGCTGGTATGCAGGTGCTCCGGCAAAAAGGTGACAGCAGTATTCCATATGTGTGTTCTCAATATGTGTAAAAATTAATTCCACCAAGTGCCATCAACAGTATAAACAGTCATCAAATATCTCAATCTTACTTCGTCTTCAGCATCTTCTCAGGCGTGATAAGGTCTGTGTCGGCCTTCCCTGACCCCAGGTCGTTCCGACCCTCGATGCTGGCGGTCTGGTCGCACGTGGTCGCGTTGAAACACGTTATGTTGCCATCCAGGGTCGATACTGCGAACTGGAAGGGTACAACATAATTAGTTATGACGTATTATACAGGGTGTATTTTTGAAACGGGGCAGTAAGGGCAAGTACCTTAACCGTTGCAGTTACAGCAAAACGTTCTTAAAAGACCTTCCCTAACTTTTTGGGACATTTTGAACTGCATTCACAGATTTTGTAAAAAACTTACCGTTAGCAAAAAAAATGCAAAAAGATCAAATTTTTTTTTTTATGCCAATCGATTCTATTTCATGTGGGGATCAAAAAACTCTATGGGACCATTTTAGCTTTCAGTACTAGAAAAGACAGAAATCGCCAAAGACCTTTCCCATACATTTCGTACGGAAATATGATAAATCAACTCGAAACTCATAGGTCAGGTAAAATTTTGAACTTTTTTAAATAAAAAAAATCATTTAAACATTTAAGAAATTGGTTTATGAAATAAATTGTTCAAAATGATTTCCATTTTCACGAATACATAAGTCTATCCTTTTTTGCACTGAACGAATGGCGGCTAATAATGTTCTGGGATGAATATTACGTAAAATGGTCATTAATGCATCCTTGAGCTCTTGAACACTGGCGTACGTCGTCTTATACACCTCGTTTTTCACGAAGCCCCATAAAAAAATCAAGTGGTGTTAGATCGGGGCTACGAGGTGGCCACTGTGTTGGACCATGTGTACCTATCCACTGTGTACCGAATAGGCGGCTCAAATTGGAACGTGAAAGGTGACTGTTATGTGGCGGAGCACCATCTTGTTGAAAATGAACTTTTCGCAATTCCGACAGGGGCCATTCGTCCATCTCGTTTTCAAGATGGTGTAAAATGACTTCATTATACATGGCAGAATCCAGTTTCCCTTCATAAAATTCCACCATTATGACTCGATTGGACATTATACCACACCAACAGTTTTATGAGAAGCGAACCTGATTATGACTTGCCGTAACTCTTAGTGGATTTTCTTTGGACCAATAGTGGTGATTTTTTCTGTTGTACATACCGTTATTGGAAAAATTCGTTTCGTCTGACCACAGTATGTAATTTAAAAATTCATGATCTCTGCTTATTTTTCCTCTTAGCCATCTGCAAAAAGTAAGCCTTCGAACATCATCACCCGGATGTAACACTTGAACTATGCGCCCATATCGATAGCACTTGTAGCCGTATTTCTTCCATATCTTTATCACAAGGGAGTGGGATACACCTACTTCAAGGGCGACTTGCCTGGACGATACCTCTGGATATGCTTCGACATAAGTTAGAACCGCAATCTCCGTGTTCATGTCCACACGAGGCTGCCGCTTTCTTTTGAAAGAACCCTGCAATTCCAGGTTTTTCAAAAGATTTGTAATAACCTTTCTTGTTGGCACATGCCGCAACGGATACTTATTGCGGTACCACACTAATGCAGCTCCCGCATTTCGATTATTGACAAAATACGCTTCTAATAAGTCAATTTTTTCACGATTAGAAGACATTTTAGCGAAAATCCTTAATTAATAACTCATACGAAGTTTCTCAGCTGAAACTAAGAATAACACACAGATTTTCGAATCAAATTCGAAATTTGAGGGTAAAAATTCTTTTTATTTACTTTACAGTCAATTCTACCCACTTCCTGGCCATAACAAAAAGTTAGACCATCGTAGAAATTTGTTTCTGTTGCCGAAATGTATGGGAAACGATTTTGGCGATTTCTGTCTTTCCTAGTACTGAAAGCTAAAATGGTCTCATAGAGTTTTTTGATCCCCACATGAAATAGAATCGATTGGCATAAAAAAATTTTTTGGGACTTTTTGCATTTTTTTTTGCCAACTGTAAGTTTTTTACAAAATATGTCAAAAAGTTAGGGAAGGTCTTCTAAGAACGTTTTGCTGTAACTGCAACGGTTAAGGTACTTGCCCTTACTGCCCCGTTTCTAAAATACACCCTGTATGTAGGGTTTTATGAACCCCGCCGAGATCTAACCACACCCAAAACTCGCTTATCACACCCGATAAACAGGCCAACCAAAATCCTGTATTTTAATGAGATCAATAGATAGTGTAAATCGTAAGGATTAAATCTCCAACAAATATGGTAAATTAAATTAAAGGAAATCCTTGAAAACTAAATATTATAATTAGAAATACCAAGGGTACGAACACGCGGCACGCGGGGACGTCATACATACATACAGTCACGGCTTTTTCCTAGTGGGATACGTTCATAGTTCAACTTTCACAATTGTTTTCATACATGCTCGCCGGTTTCAGGTACTCCTGACATGTCCTTTCTTTTGAATGAAATTTTAAAACATTTTGCATTCTATATATTCAATTATTTTTCCTATTTTGATCAATTTAAATATTTAGCATGCAAAATGCTTTTAAATTTCATTCAAATTGAATAATAATAGCACTTGTATTGTTCTACACTTTATTTTATTTTATTTTTAACCTGACCAGTTTCACCTCACGGCATTATCAAAGATTTACTAAATACATAATAATGGTTTAAAGCAATTATATTTCTAAATACTAGAATTTTTATATGTGGGTAGTTTTAAAAATGTGTATACCAGGTTCAAATTTTTTTACCAACATTTGGGGAAAATAATTTTTGAATTTCCTTTAAAATCAATCTCCAGTATAGACAGTCTTCATTCAAATTGTTTGGGTGGAATGGTCAAAAATCAATATTTAAAAATAATTGTAAAATCATTCATTAGTTCCGATGACCCTCTACTGTCGCCCCAAAGATAGATAGATGTACAGGAAAAAAATGGATTGGTTCTGACGAGATCTGGTGGCTAAGTGTTCAAGTAAGGCAAAGATCTCGGGTTCAATCCTCGCCTACACCGATGTAAAAAAAAACCTATTTTAATCAGTATAATGTTTAACATGCAAAATGCTTCAAAATTTCATTCAAATTGTTTGGGCGGAGTAGCCAAAAATCAATGATTAAAAATGATTGAAAAATCATTTATTGTTTCCGATAGTTCGTAAGTATATCAGTAGACCCTCCACTGTCGCCCCACATACAGATATAAAGGATGGGTGCGGGCGAGGTCTGGTAGCTTAGTGGTCAAAGCAATGCCCCTGTAAGGCAAAGATCGCGGGTTCAAACCCCGCCTAGACCGATTCATAGATGGACATACTATGTCCTAATCGACCCCTACCGGGTTGCCCATTCACCCTCGCTTCATTTTATTTGTCAGTCTTCCTTCATCCATCCTCTCTACGTATCCGAACCATCTCAGCATCCCCATCTCTTCCTCAATCATTACACTTCAATCACACCACATCGTTCCCTTATCAAGCTGTTCCTCACTAGATTCTTAAACTTCTACCTACGACATAGCAGTCAATCACTTTATCGCAGAAATCGAAAAATCTTATATAAAATATAAAGTCATTTCAAAGACCTTACCTCTTCCCCATCAGGTCTGAAGACTACTTGTAGCGCGTCAGCAGTCAGTTGTACCGTCTCGCAGTCTCCGCTGCTCTCGAGACAGTTCCACAGCTTGACGCTCTTGTCCCAACTCGCGGACACGAGGCGGGAGCTGGCCAGCGTGGGGCTGAAGGATACGCAGGATACTGGGGCCTCGTGACCTCCTAAAACCTGGGGAGTTTCTTAAATGTTAAAAAAAAACCTGTCAAGTACGAGTCGTGAGGGTCACTGAGGGTCCGTACAACACTGAATACTTGCCATCTGAGACTTTACCTTCAGCTTACCATCAGGTGAGGTGAAGTCAAATAGATAAAAAAACCTACTAATATTATAAATGCGAAAGTAACTCTATCTTTCTGTCTAATCAACTGAACCGATTTAGATGAAATTTATAATGATGATGATGTGACCTTGGCAGGCATTTACGTTGACCTAAAAGTTTTTCTTGGTTTATTCATAGCTGTAAGAGGTTGCAGACTTGAGTATTTGGTATGAATTTCAACTTGATCCGTCCACACATTTCTGAGAAAAAGTTCTTGTTAAAGAGACGGACAATGAAGTGTTCCTATAGTGGTTGCAACTGGGGTTCCACCAAGATACGTGCTAGGACAATTTAGGGTAGCCGGTACACTTGCTGATTCGGTATTAATGGACGACGATCTGGTTTACCCGCAGAGTTGTGAGATCATACAGCACTATAAAAGCCGTATATACCAAACCAAAAGATAGACTAGTAAGCGGACCCCGATATCCGAGGCTTCTTTTTTTGTTTTTATACCACACAAGCACACGGCCCACCTGATGGAAAGTGGTAAACGTGGCCTATGGACGTGTGCAGCACCAGGGGAGTGACACTCGTGCTGACGAACCTGTAAACACAGAGAGTTTCTATGCCGTCAGTGTAGAAGACAGAGCAGGAATAACCTTTGGTCTTCCCACAGACAGAACAAAAACTCTCTAGTGCCAGAGCCTACCTGCTAGCCAGAGGCTACCCTACTCACCGCCGGGAACACAACACGAGGTTATTATGGCCGCGGTGTTCTGTAGGGCGGAGGTACTTCCCCAGTCAGACTGCTCAATTGGACGGAAATACCGTCGTGTCCCACCGTGAAGGAAGAGCTTCTGTTCGAACTTTAGCTGATAGAACTAATTTTAGCCTATAACCAAAACTGACTAACATATTAGCTTATAAAGTAATACGGCTCTGTGGCGCACAGTAGGCTCAATTTAATTTCTCATAGAATTACGATATAAAAAAATTAACATTTTTTTTTAATTATTCTTTTAATGGTGATTTGTTCTACTAGTCCACACGAGTCTTTAATGGTATGGGTTCATTTTGTTTACAGTCATATTCTAAAAGTTATGAAAGATTTTATTTTTTTTTGTTTGAAAAAATATTAAAAAAATTAATATTTCAAAAAGCTCACATAATCTCCAAATATTATTTATGGTGTCGATAAATAAGTTAAATATTCTATCTTTACACATAATTCGGGAGCTTCGAAAATCCCCGAAACTGCGTCATTTTGGACCTCATTTTTTTATTTTTTAATATTTGTTTATTCTCTTGTGGAGGTTAAGAACCATAGTGCGTAAGGTGTTTATAGTAGTCAGTATAAAAATTAGTCAAGTGCGCAATTTTTTTTTAAATAAATAAATGTTTGGACATTCTCACACAACATCATCTAACCCAATTTAAGCCAATATAAGCTTGAGCTATGGGATCTAGACCACTGTTAAACACACTTATATATTTCTAAAGACATAAAGAAAATAAATAAATAAATATTTTGGAAAATTACACACAACGCCATCTAGTCCAATTTAAGCTAATTAAGCTTGTGCTATGGATCTAGACAACTGATAAATATGTATACTTAAATACATTTGTTTTTGTAAATACATACATTATTATAGATAAATTACACCCAGACACAGAATAAATCTTTATGCTAATCTAATACATATAATTAAATTATACATAGAAAATACCCAAACTCCAAAACAAACATTCGTGGATCACACATATATTTGATTCGACCCGGAATTGAACCTCAGGGACGGAAGTCGCACTCTCATACCACTATGGGCCACTGAGGCAATCTGGTTATTAATTTTTTTTACATCTACCCTCAAGTCATCAGTCTATTATTCTGTCAGTATGTATTCTATTAGTCCGTTTTTTGCTTTTGTGATTAACGTACGCTATTATATGTTCGAATTATGGAAGGTTTATTTTCTAATCTTGACGTATTTTTAAAATTAAAAGAAAGTGGAAGTTTAAAAAATAGTGAGATAATGTTCAATCTCGTTATATCACATTTAACGGAACAGTTAAATGACGATCAAAACAAAAGTCTCAAAACATTTTGTAGGACATATTGTTTTAATCTTCAAAGAAAATGGACCTTAGCGGGTTGCAAAAGTTCTGTTTTTGTAAATAAATATAGTTCTTGGTTAGATTCGCGTGTAAATTGGCCTGAATTTATCAATAATTCAGCAAGTGATAGTGAGAACGTGCACTCGATTGCTGGCCCTTCTTACGTAAGTACTCCTTTAACAACTAAAACCGTTGGAACTTCGACTCAGATTAGTCCAAGGAAACCTTTTTCTGATTTAGGGCCTAAACAGAAAAAAAAGCGAATTGAAAATACTGAATCTAATTCCTTTTCTTTTGACAAAGAAGAGGAACAGTCTTATTTTTATTTACGTTCATTAAAGGCGTGTGGTAAAAATGATATTGCTGAAATTTTAAATTATCTGCTCAAAAATCCTGAAGAGGTAAAACATGTAAAGGAATTCATTTTTGTTCCGAAAAAAAACGTTATGTTTTCTGAAAAAGCCTTAGGTAATATGTTATCTTTAAAAATGACAAAATGGCAATATAATGCTATGAGAAAATCAATTCAAGACGAAGGCGTAGTTTTACTACCCTCTTACTATTTTATTCAAAAGGCAAAAAATGAATGTTATCCATCAAAAGATGATGTGGAAATAACAGATATTTCTGCGCAAATAAAATTACAGGCTCTTTTAGACAAAACGGCAGAAAGACTTTTAAAATTAGTTGAAATACAAGACGATTACAATAACCTAGAATTAACTAGTAAATGGGGTTTCGATGGTGCCTCAAGTCAGTCTAATTATAAGCAGAAAAGTGAGACCAATGATGATGATAGCAGTATATTTATGGGAAGCCTAGTTCCTTTAAAACTAACATGTGGAGAACAAGTTTTGTGGGAAAATAAAACACCTAATTCTACTTTTTTTTGCCGTCCCCTGTTTTTTAAATTTATGAAAGAGACGCAGTTAATAATTAGGAGTGGAAAGGAGAGGATAGAATCCGAAATTAATTGTTTAAATGAAACTAACGTTCTAGGAAAATTGATTCGTCACACGTTACATTTAACTATGATTGATGGAAAAGTGGCATCAGTACTGAGTGAGACCTCTTCACAAACTTGTGATATTTGTAAGGCCACACCTAAAGAAATGAATGAGTTGGACATATTGTCACAAAAACAATGGAATACTGAGGTGTATAAATTTGGCATATCATCACTTCACGCTTGGATCAGATTCATGGAATGTATTTTGCACATATCCTATAGACTAGATTTTAAATCTTGGATTGCGAAAGGTGAAAATAAAGCTAAGTTGGAAAATAAAAAGAAAGAAGTTCAAATAGCTTTTCAAACTAGAACTGGTCTGCTTATTGATATTGTTAAACAGGGTCATGGTACCACTAATGATGGGAATACGGCCCGCAGATTTTTCGAAAACGTAAATACTACTTCTTCTATTACTGGAGTAAATGAAAATCTTATTAAGCGGTTTTCTGTCATTTTAGAAACATTGTCATCGGGGCTTCCTATAAATACATTTAAATTTAAGGAATTTACAGATGCTACATTGGCTTTGTACATTGAGAAATATAAATGGTTTTATATGCCTGCAAGCGTGCATAAAATACTTGTGCATGGTGCAGACATCATTGCCAATTTCGGTCTTATCCCAATAGGAAAATTGTCTGAAGAAGCCGCTGAATCTAGAAATAAAGATTTCAGGAGGTATCGAGAACACCACTCAAGGAAATTTTCTAGAAAAGCAACAAATGAGGACATTTTTAATAATTTTATTGTTACATCTGATCCATATATTTCTACAATTAGACCAAAATTCGTTAGGAAACATAAAATAATATCCAATGAGGCACAATCCTTACTATTTACTACTGAACAAGATAAAGAATATGACGAAGAATGAATGAAATATAATATTCGAGGTTGATTCTTACCTGAGGCCATTTGAGACAATTTTTTTTTCAGGTTTAATATTGTTTTTTTATTAAATAATTATTTTTATGTCAGGTGTATAATAGACAGTCCATATAATTATTTTTGCCAGTGGATTAGGCCTCTTGGGGACACCACTTAAAAAAAAACGCACTTGGTTCTTAACCTCTGGGGTAGTGTGGAATAGAGAACATACACATTATGTATAATTAATATTTAATTAGTTAACTATTTTTAATTATTTCTAAGCATAACATAAGAATTAATTAACTGTTTCATGTTATAACATTGTTACCGTATAACTTTTGAAATACTAACTTTTTGGATTTATGCCCATAACATAAAACGATTATAGACAGAAAAGGAATCACTTTCTATAGTTTTTTCTCCCTAATTCCACAAAACGATATTTCAGTCCACTGTGTGGCGTAGCGGTAGTCAACGCGGCCGCAACTCAGGAGGCGTGGGTTCGATCCCCGCTCAGTGCAAATATCTGTAGGTATGCAAGAATATAGGTATTTGCCAATGCAAATGCCTCGAAAAGCACGTTAAGCCGTTGGTCCCGGTTGCCATACATCTATGGTAGTCGTTAGGTAGTTGGAGCCCTAAAATGTCCAACAACTGGTCTAACTGCAATGCTTCGATATCGCTTTTGGGTTGTGGAGGTCAGATGGCAGTCGCTTCACAGAAAATATCGAAGTTTAACCAAATCCGAATTAACTTAATCCGAATTAAATTAAATATGTAGAAGAGAACTAATTTTAGCCTATTAATTTTCATAAAATGATTTTATTTTAACTTTATATAAATTTGCTGTGCCCCAACAGGGCAGAGGGCGTCATGTTAAAACCTAAAATATGTTTAAGATCTATACAAAACGTTAACACAAAAAAGACTTGACTTTTAACTAGGTAAGAATGAATAAAAAGTGTCGAAATGAAGCTCGGAATAGCGGTGATTGTTTATACTGGAGATTGATGGCACTTGGTGGAATCTACTACACAATATTGAATAATAATTGCACTTGTATTTTTCCACAGTTTATTTTTATTTTCAACCTGACCGGTCTCACCTTAAGGCATTATCAAAGGTTTTAACTATGAATACACTATTTTATTTTTAAATACTAGAATTTTTATATGTGGGTAGTTTTAAAAATGTGTATACCAGGTTCAACTTTTTTCCCAACATTAGGGAAAAATAATATTTAAATTTCCTTTAAAGTTTATTATATTGCCTTATAGGTTTAAAAATTAATTAATACATTAAATAATTATAATGATGATAATGATAGATACTTACATCTAACAGCTTGCCAAACTTGATGGACCACAGGAATATCTCGAAGACATCTTGTCCCCCCGCGGCGCAAAGTTCGCTGCTCGAGTCTAACGCCACGCAGCTAAACTGTACCAGGCTGGGCGAGGTCAGCGTCTTGAAGTTACGATACCTGCGATATGAAGAGTGAGATATTAGCTTCGTGGTAAATAGTGAATCACATGTATCCGCACATTGGTCTATCTATAGGACCCCAGATAATTTAATATAATTCTTATACACATGCACAATCAGGAACAAAAAATGGTTACACTCGTATCTTCAAGAAGCAGGCAGGCAGCGTTTTAGTACAGGAGTTATAACTAGATGGCGACATTGTTTTCGCAAACTTTTTACAATTTTTTATATAGTATTAAAATTAACTTATCAAACATAAAACATACACTATACACATTATTGAGCATGACTGAATAAAGCTATAAATATTCTAATCTATATTGATTCTGCCAGATCTGCCCTAATTATAAAAGTTACAGATGGCACAAAAATAAATAGCACAATTGTCACGAAATCTTTATTTATCACATTACCAATGAGTTTTATATGCTTACATGCTTACTTTATCATGTGTTTAAGTTCTGAAATAATTTACGTGATTCTATAGCCTTGATTTTTGAATATCACTAAAGATTCAAGAACCAAGCGGTTCGGTGACTCTTTCCTTTGTCGCACCATTAAGACCTGTCATTCCTTGCCAGCTCACGTGTTTCCCTCTTCCTACAGTCCCGGGTCCTTTAAGCGGGGCGTGAAAAAGCATCTGATGAGACCGTCAAGCTGAGTGCCACCATTGTTAACATGGCACGTGTATATAATGGTGGCCGCCCTCTTTCCTGAGACTTTGCCTTCAGCTTACCATCAGGCGAGATAAAGTCAAATTGACGTGTCGTATATAAAAATAAAAAGATATTTTCTCAGTATCGGTACCCCATTATAGGATTTATACGCGTCTAAGGACTCATTGGTCATCGGACTGAAAGTACTGATGATGGAAACGGTCAACCATTGAGGTTTGTATCTAATGCCACCGTCGCAAGTTTAACTGTGGGCTTCCCATAACATGTTAAAGTGTTTGTGTTTTGGGTGAGAAAGAGATATCGTAACTATGTACAGTATGGCTATTATGGCATAGAGCTCCAATTCACAAAAATTCTTGTATTTTATCATCCAAATTCTATACTTGAATAGGCAATTAACAGTTTAGTAATGTTCGAACATTTGAAATATTTGAAACATTTCAGAAGAGACTTTTGTTTCTGGAGCACTAGAGGAGGGCACTGGAGAGTTTTTGTGCTGTCAATGGAAAGACCAAAGGTTTGTCCTGCTTAATCCTCTACACTGACGGCACAGAAACTCTCTGTGTTTATAGGGTCGGCAGCATGAGTGTGACTCCTCTGGTATTGCACACGTCCATAGGCCACGGTAACCACTTTCCACCAGGGCCTGATTATGCTATTATTTTTTCATGGCAAAGCCAGTGCGGTACCACAGACACTGTAACCAAGGCCATTTAACTTTAGACTTTACTATTTTATCGTTAAAGTCTAAAATTAAATGATAATCTTGTAGAGTGAATGAAAAATGTTATAAACTCTTTCTCTTTTCATTTTGGACTTTAATTGTCAGACATAAAGTCTCAAATTTAATGACAATTAATGTAATGTCAGCGGTATGACAGTGGTTTTGTTATGTCATAAGATTAGCAAAATCAGGGGCCAGTGTGCTTGTCTACCAACTCAGTTGTATAAAAAAGGCAGACAGGATCGTAGCAAGTAGAAACCGGTGGTCCCTGCATTTCCCATTGAGAAAGAGGCATAACAGTATATATGTATCTGTAAAACCATAGCGAACAATGTAAGGAGTGGTATCTAACAAAAAAACATTCTCAAATATCAAACTCACCTAGTCAAATCGTAGCACCTTACAGTCCCATCCAGACTAGCCGACACGAAAAACTTCTTATTGCTGCTGAAGGTGACGCTTGTGACCGTAGACTTGTGCTCATTGAAGGTTAAGAAGCAGAATCCATTGGAAGTGTTCCATACTTTGACTTTGCCGTCATACCCGCCGGTCACTACGTAGAGACCGTCAGGGGAGTAGGTGACACAGGTCATGTCTAGGGAATGGCCTTGTTGCTTCATGACGTACTGTTCACCTGATTGATAACAAATAAGTTTAGATTGGAAAAAGTGAAAAGACGTGTATGGTATCACAGGCTGATATATTCAACTCCACGTCATTCATGGCGAGGTTTTTGCATGAGATTTCAAGACGGGACTGGAACGTGACCAGCACCTTACAGGAGGAATGCGATCTAAGGCCCGTCCTCTAGAATGGTATTTTGATTCAGAATTTCGATTTATCTGTCTGTCCTGGATACAGACCAAAATCTATTTATAAATTTGCATACTGATAGCTTTAAACTGTCATTAATAGTAGTT
This sequence comes from Eilema caniola, assembly GCA_949126895.1. Taxonomy (NCBI): domain Eukaryota; kingdom Metazoa; phylum Arthropoda; class Insecta; order Lepidoptera; family Erebidae; genus Eilema; species Eilema caniola. Next base: position 3,341,524 of record OX421469.1, on the reverse strand, counting down.
TATGATACTGTCGCATAATAAGGGTTCTTTCACATGAGTGTTATAAGACCAAGTTATGTACAGTGTCATACACTACTTTATCTACTCTCATACTGTAATACATAAACTAATTTATTTTACAAACAAAACCAAACTTTTCTTAATTTAAATGTAAAATGTTGGCGCCAAACATCGATTGCGCTTGCGTGTTTTTTTTTTTCTTCCGAATCGGCGGTTTTCATCTTTTAAAGTAGAGGTTCAACCTTCTTGGTCCAGATGGAGGTTATATAGGTGTATCATTATGATTAAAAAGTTATTTAATTATATAGGTGTCCATACAAGACCTGTATCATAATAAAACTTTTTTTTGGCCTGTGCGTAATATTTGTCATAAGAGTTTTGATTTAAATTTTATAATCTTTGTATTATAGTATCAGAGTAGATAAAATTATAAATGAAATTGGAACAAGTCATCATCGAGAACGAGAATTGAACCTGAAATGGTTTCATCGTCGCCCCAAGACAGTATGTATGGAAGAATTTTGCTTATCTAAGATGTGTCCAGGTAGCTTGATTGGGGATTTTCATGTAGTTAATAGTAGTTTATGATACTGTTGCATAATAAGGGTTGCATAATAAAGGTTAACACGAGTGTGTTTTAAAAAAACGAGCCGTAGGCGAGTTTTTTTATATTATCACACGAGTGTTATAAGACCAAGTTATGTACAGTGTCATACACTACTTTATCTACTCTCATACTATAATACATAAACTAATTTATTTTATAAACAAAACCAAACTTTGTTAAATATAAATGTAAAAAAAAAAAGTTGACGCCAAGCCAAGGCCGCAAACATCGATTGCACATGCGCGTTTCTTTTTTTTTTCTTCCGAATTGGCCGTTTTTTTTTAAAGTAGAGGTTCAGTCCAGATGGAGATTGTATAGGTGTATCGTTATGATTAAAAAGTTATTTTATGATATAGGTGTCCATACAAGACCTGTATCGTAATAAAACTTTTTTTTTTTGGCCTGTGCGTAATGTTTGTCATAAGAGTTCTGATTTCAATTTTATAATCTTTGTATTATAGTATCAGAGTAGATAAAATAAATTATTTAGCTGAACTTATTGCATAAGAATAGTAAAAGTGTCATGACAGTTGCATTTGTTCTTATTTTATCGTTTATATTTATTTTTAATCAACCACCCAACGTAAATGATTTGACTATTAATTAAATATTATGACGTCACAAATAATTTTTTCTTCCACCTCCTTATAACTTATCATTTTGACGTTGAGTGAAAAGTAACTTATTTGAATTGCCAGGAATTATTGGTGGGTAGCCTGATAGTTACTTCGTGTAGGAGAGATTTAACCAAAATTTCATTGTTTTCTTATTCTTTTATAACAATATTGTTGTGTTCTATGCAGATTGTTTGTGTTATTAACCCTAGTAAATAGTGGTAAGTTTAAGTTAGTTTTGTGTTCGTTCGGGAGGGGCCACCATGGACCCTCCTCCCCCTCCCCTGCCTCCTGACCCTCCAGACGCCATGGACGACTCCACAGAGGCCCTCGTCCTGCAGTCCACATCTAATGAGTCTATCATGGCAACTAAGCGCCGTCGTCCGGAGGTCGAGGCCGGTATCGCTGCCAAGAGACGAGATGTTGGAGAATCTATACCCTCCAATCAAAATTTGTACATGCATCCAATTCTTGTCATAGGCATAAAGTCATATACTAGCACAGATAAAGGTCCCTTCATAATCCATATCTCACGCACAGTATCAGATCACTCGACAGAGACAATAATCCGCCCTATCAAGTTTGGTCAATTTCTCGCCCAAAATAATATTTCTAATATTCTTCGTGACGGCGTTAAAAAAGTAGGTAGAAACAAGATTTCTATCCAGTTTCGGACTGCCATTGATGCCAACAAGTTCTTGGACAATCCTATCCTGGATCGTAACTCGTACCAAGCCACAATCCCAACATATAACATCACCAAAATGGGACTAGTCCGTGGTGTACCGACGGATCTTTCAATGGATGAGTTTGTAGACTCGCTGGTTCTTCCCGAAGGGTGTGGTGAAGTTATTAAAGCTCGCCGATTAAGTAGGAAAGTCGTTAGCGAGGACGTAGCTTCTTGGATCCCCACGCAAACTGTGGTTCTAACCTTTCAGGGTCAGTTCCTACCTGACCGTGTCTTCTCATTTTACACTTCCCTTCCTGTAGAACTGTATCAATTCCCCACCATCCAATGCAACAATTGTTGTAGATTTGGTCACATCAAGACACAATGTCGCTCTAAGCCCCGCTGTTTCCGGTGCAAGGATGCCCATACGGGAGCTGAGTGCAGTGTTCCTGAATCACAGGCGTCCTGCATTCACTGCTCGGGTGGTCACTTTGCTACTAGTAAAGATTGCCCTGAACAAAATAGACAAAAATCAATCAAAATGTTAATGGCCAAAGAGAATATATCATATGCTGAAGCTTCCATTCGTTTTACCCCATCCTCTAAACCATTGTCAGAAATTGCCCAATCGTCCCCTCCCTCACAGCGCCCTCCACTTTCTTCTTTCTCTCAAAATCGAACACCATCTTCCCTTCATTCCCGGTCGTTTAAAAAAACAACATTTTCAGTCCCTCGTCCAAGACCTGCATTAAGCGCATCATATGATAGAGTGGCTCATCAAGCGTTAGTAGCTGATGAACCCTCCTCCCTCCCTAATGGCTGTGCTTTCCTGTCTCAGACACCCTCTCCTTCTGAATCTCAGGATAACTCCCTTCTTCAACATCTAGAATCTTTAATAAATATTATCTCCGTTTCAAATCCTAATTTACCGTCCCACATTGCCTCAAAACTATCTCAATTACTCTCCTTACTAAGTTCTTATGGATCAAGTGTCAGCTCTCCAGTGGAACACTAAGAGCATCTCACGTAGAAAACCTGAACTCGTTCACCTCATAAGTAAATTACGTCCGTCCGTCATTGCCATCTCGGAGACATGGCTGGTGCCTGGATCCCGTTTTAGGATATCCGGTTACTACTGTCTGCGGGATGATAGGATAGATGGATATGCTGGTAGCGCTTTACTTGTTAAGCGTTCTCTTCCATTTTCCCAAATCACTCTCCCCTCTTTTCCCCCTGAAATTAATGTTGTTGCTGTTAGAGCTCTCAACATTACTTTCCTGTCTATATACATTCCCCACCCCCATTCTAACTTGATTCCTGACATTCTGTGTGTCGTCTCCTCCGTTCCTCCTCCGATCATCCTCATGGGTGACTTTAATGCTCACCATCGTTCATGGGGTTCTCATAATAATGACACTTTTGCTCTCTCCCTTCTTGAGATCTTCGATGATGCAAATCTTTGTGTCATCAACAATAACTGCCCGACTCGCAGAGTTCTTCCTACCCAAAATCCCAATGATGCCGTAGACCTCACTGTTTGTTCAGCTTCCCTATCCTCTATGCTTTCCTGGAACATTATGTCCGATTCCCATGGTAGTGACCATTTTCCTATTGTAATTTCCATTGCTGTGAGGGCAGTCCCTCCTTGTAATTTTTCCCCATCCCTGAAATATCACCTTTCAAATGTTGACTGGTCCTCCTTTGCATCATCTCTGGATAGCAAACTTCAGTCCTTGCCTGTTTTGGGCAGTGATAATGTTCTGGATTCCTACAAAGATTTTTTAAGTATAGTCACTGAGACTGCGGATGAGCAGTTCCCACTCAAGAAACCTGCTAAATTTAGAGTTTCCACGCCCTGGTGGGATTCAGAATGCTCTGCCGCTGTGAGAGACAGAAAAGAGGCAGAAAAGAATTATAACAACTCCATGACACCCGAAAACTTTGTTCTTTACAAAAAGAAAGCTGCTATCGCAACCAAAATTTTTTCCAAAAAGAAGAAGGAAGGGTGGCTTCGCTATTGCGAAAATTTAGCTCCAAGAACTCCTTCTTCCCTAGTTTGGAAGCAAATTAAGAGGTATAGGGGATCACTCAACGTTATGAATATTCCATGTAATGATCCATCTTGGGTCGAATCATTTTCTAATAATTTGGCCCTCCCTTTTGTTCCATTTGTGGATTGCTTTCCATCCCCCCCTAAACCTCTCCCTAGCTCCAATTCACTAGACATTTCATTTAATCTTTCTGAACTCCACCTGGCGCTAGATGGGTTAGTGGATTCGTCTCCTGGCCCAGATGGCATCCCTTACTCCTTCATCCAACATTCCTCTGATAATTGTAAGCAATTGTTTTTAAATTTTATAAAAGCCTTTTTTGAGGAAGGGCATGTCCCCGAATCTTGGAAGCATCAAATCATCGTTCCGATCTTAAAGCCCGGCAAGGACCCATCCGACTCAAAAAGCTACAGACCAATTGCTTTATCGTCAGTCTTATGCAAAATCACCGAGCATATGATAAAGCACCGACTTGAGTGGTTTGTTGAAAGTAATAGCTTGCTGGCTAAATCTCAGTTTGGATTTAGAAAAGGTATGAGCACAATGGACAGTTTAAGTCTAATAACAACGGACATTCGGTCATCTATTTTAAAGAAGGAGTACTTAGTTGCAGTTTTCCTTGACATTTCTTCAGCATATGATAACGTGATACTTCCGGTGCTCAGGAATAAACTTACTCACCAGCTGAGCCTACCTGAGAAGTTGGTTCGCTTCATATGTAACCTTTTTTCTGAACGCACTATTTCCATCAAACTTCAAAATACCCTCCTCCCTCCCCGTACAGTTTGGAAAGGCCTTCCTCAGGGCTCAGTATTAAGCCCTCTATTATATAGTTTATATACTTATGATCTTGAACAAACGGTTGAACCATTTTGCCAAGTTCTGCAGTATGCAGATGATTTGGCCCTTTATGTTCCCGAGAAGTCTACAAGTGAGGCGGAATCGCGATTGAATTCGGCTCTTGGCTATCTTTCTGACTGGCTCCTTCAACATGGCCTATCCTTATCTGCTTCCAAAAGTACTGCTGTTGTACTTATAAAGAAAAAGTCTGTCCCATCCCTTCTTATTAAAATTAATTCTGATTGTATTCCTCAAAAAAATAAAGTGAAATTCCTTGGTGTTTGGCTGGATACTAGGCTATCAGGTGTTCACCACACAGACTATGTGGTTCAGAAATGTGAGAGGAACATTAACATACTGCGCTCCTTAGCTGGTGTTTGGTGGGGAGCGCACCCCGTTACTCAAAAGCTCCTTTACAATGCCATCATCCGTTGCCACATAGACTATGGCATGTTTCTTTTGGACCCCATTAACATCTCTGGGGCCTGTTTAATAAACGCGACAATGACAGGTGACAGGCGACAGGCGACAATCCGACAATTTGACAATATTTTGTTTAATATAAATTATTGCTGACAAATAAGTCACGGTGGAAAATCTACAATAATGTCGACAATGTGTTTTTATGACAATTTGACTTATTTCTGTTTAATAAATATTAAACCTTGACAGGCGACAGGTGACAATTTGTCAGGAAAAACTTGTAAAATTTGTTTTATTAAATACTAAATTGTCATTGCAGGCGGACATATTTGTCAATTTGTCACAGATTTTCGACAGGCATTTCATCCAATGTCAACGGTAGTCGGGAATTAAATTAGTACGATTAGTTTAAACATTTTTTAACGTCGTCGACGGATAACAGTGTAGTAGTGAAGATGAATATTTGATGCAAACTATACGACGTCTCATATTTAAACCAAGAATAAAAGCAAACAAAACAAGTTCAAGTCATGTTGTCATATGACAACATCAGGGTAATATCAAAAAAGTAACTACCTACAACAATTTGACTTTTGTTTTTGACTTAAACTTGATTGGTTTGCTTTTATTCTTGGTTGTATATGAATGCATGAATCGATATTGAGATGCAACAAATATTTATTTATTTATTTATTTATTACTTTTAGGAAGGCTTACAGACTAATAACAATAATGTATAGATAACATTGTTTGACATATTGCTAATTACAAGCCTACACATATATATATTTGATTATTGCGTTGTTAGATAAAAAATAATCAAACAAGACACGAATGATGCAAAATTGAATACAGGTAAATATATTTATAAATATAGGAGACATAAAACACACAGAGCACAAGAATAGTCTGCAGTAGGTGTCACTACACTGACTGACTTCTACGACGGCGACCGTCACCCTCCGCAAAAAACTCGTTACCCATTCGTCTTTTAATGGTGTTCGAGCTTGTACAGAACAAATCCATGTCTAGGGATATCGAGACCTCGTTAAACTTTCTTAGACTGCGGATAAGAAATCCTCCGCGTCTGTAATTAGTAGAAGCCACAGGAACACTCAATAGTGGCCGCTGTCTGATGCCCAGCAGGTTGGTGTGCAACCCTATATTAGCGAGGAGTTCCGCGCAGTCCACAGAGCCATTTGCTATACCAGCCAAGTAACAGACATCACTCACACTACGCCTATATTCAAGCGGGAGAAAATGATACCGCCTACATCTATCAATATAGTTAGGCGAAAATTGTTTGGCTTTAAAATCTAGGTACCGTAGGAATTTTGCCTGTACCCTTTCTATGCGGGATATATAGGTGTCGTACTGCGGGTTCCACACCTGGGATGCGTATTCGAGGTGGCTGCAGACATATGAACAAAATAGTATTTTGACAGGTTTCAAGGTTCGAAAACATGCAGAAGCTCTCATGATGAGCAATCCCATCGACTTTAATGCTCTCTTAACTATATAATCTACATGTTTGTCATACATGAGTTTACTATCTAGGATCACTCCTAGGTCACGAACATGATCCAATCTGCTAAAAGTTTGGTTGTTTAATGTATACCTACTGTCTATGCTTACAAGCCGCCGGGTAAAGCTCATGTAGCTACATTTTGAGATATTCAACTTTAGCTTGTTTCGACAACAGTAGGCAACAAATCTATTGAGATCATCTTGAAGCAGAGTAGAATCAACCAAGCTATGTAATATGTAAATTAGTGACAAACTTGTCAATTGTCATGACAAATAAGTCACAGAATATTTTCTTAGAGACTCGACGGGTAAAACCTGACAATTGTCGCTTTTATTAAACAGTTTTATAGCTTGACAATTTTGTCAGTATTTGCCTGTCGCATTTGGACTTAATTGTCAACTTTATTAAACGCCAATTGTCGCGACAATTCGACTAATTTGTCAAAAAGTGACAAATTTGTCGTATTGTCACTTTTATTAAACAGGCCCCTGGTCTCCAAAAACTCGACAAAATCCAAGCCAAATGCCTCCGAATAATCCTAGGAGCTATGAAATCCTCACCAATTAACGCCATGCAGGTCGAGTGTGGCGATCCTCCTCTTTCTCTTCGCAGACAGTTTCTAGCTAATCGTTTCTTTCTCAAATTAATACAAAATTCTAACCACCCTTTGCTTCGCAAATTGGAAGCTCTATCCACCTTGTTCAGTCCCCACAGGACAGTGCAAGGCGCACGCAATACTCTTCCATGCCTCGTCCGTGCTTACCTCCAGTTCACCCACCTTCCCAACCCATTCTATCAAAGTCCTATACTTCCTCTTTATTCTGTCTCTTTCAATTCCCTACTATTCCAGCCCAATGTCGTACTGAACTTCGGTATTGGTAAAGGTTCCCTGGAGGCAAATAGTCAATTTGCTCGCCAGTTTCAATCTAAATTTAAAGACTGGACTGCCTTTTTCACGGATGCTTCAAAAGTTTGTAATGACAGTTCAGTAGGCTCAGCGGTGTGGATTCCTTCTACCCGTATTATTTTAAATTTTAAATTACCGTCCTCCACCTCTGTATTTACAGGGGAAGCCTTTGCTATTTTAGAAGGCATCCGTTTCATTAAATCTCATAATTTAAATAACTCTGTAATATTTTCTGACTCACAAAGTTGCCTTCAGGCTATCTTATCTAACCCCTTTAAATCTAAATCCAGATTTCCCATTATCCTTCAGATAAGGGAAGAACTCTGGCTATGTCACCGTCTTGGAATTAACATAGTTCTATCTTGGATTCCTGGCCATTCGGGAATCACTGGGAATGAATATGTGGATACTTGTGCCAGACAAGCTATTCAAAATGGGACTGAGCATCGGCAAATTTACAGCCACGACCTTATTGTCACCCTTAAACCAGCTTTATATAGTTCGTGGTCTAAAGCTTGGTGTATTTCCAAAACGGCGAAAGGTAAATTTTATGGTGACATTCAACCCGATATCCCCTCCAAGCCCTGGTTCTTCAAATTCCAGACGGACAAGGAGACGACCTCCACTATTTGTCGCCTGCGTTTGAATCACTGTTGCACCCCAGTATTTTTGTCCAAACTTAGGATTAGGAATTCTTCTCTCTGTGAGTGTGGTCTAGATGATGGTACGGCGGATCATTTGTTCTTCAGTTGTCCTAGAATGCTCTATTCTCTATATGATGTGCTCCCTCCACATGTCCCCCGTCCTAGCTCCATCAAACTTCTCCTGTCCCTTGTGTACACTCCCCTGGTTTATATCTTATGTAAATTCATTAAAATTAACAAATTAAAATTATAAATATGTATTTATTAATCTTTTAAAGGTAGCCTTATAGTATGTTCGTGTTATTTGTTGTTTGTGTTTGTAGCTGTAGATACCACTCAAACTCTGCTGAAGAACCAATATTATTGTACCCCCTTTTTTTTTTGACCGTACAATTCATTTAACAACAATCTCATAATACCGAATGACTTTTCACAACACCCTGACATTGGCAAGTTGTGGCAACACACAGAAGCCAGTCAACAAGAATTGAATTGAATTGAATTGCCAGTCAAATCCCCAGTTGGTCAAAGAATGAGCCCTAAATAGGGATCGGTCGCGGGTTTAAGTCCTGTCCTGAATATTAATTAAAGAAACTTTTCGTAGTTAAACTGAAACCTGACCTGCACTAAGTAAAAAAAGGGTCGGAGGGAAATATTAGACTACAAATATGAATATTTATGCTTACTTTGCCACTCCCAAACAAGCAACTGCCCAATACCCGGACATCCAAACGCTATCCAGTCTCCCGGCGAAGATATGGCGATGCTGCTGATACGGTGCTCTGATATGCTGAGTGTGTGGATCAGGTTCACATCTGGCATCTCGTGTAGAAAGAATATGCCCGTGGAGAAACCTGAAAAATGTCTGCATTATAGTGTCGGAAATTTAAGCGAATATCACACATTGAAATAAAATTATTTATACTCCGTTTTGGTAAGGTACTTAATTAAAAATTAAGGTTATTAATATTTTTCTATTTAAGGAGTTTACTGTTTATGCTAGTGCGGCACTCTGGCGCCAGTACTTTATATTAACGTATTATCTCTCATTAAATCATCACAGATATGAATAAAATGGCCTTTTGACTAGTCAGTGATTGGCATGGTCTATAACCTGTAACGTTGTAGCACGGTACGTGTCTGTAATGGTGACCCTCGTTCCTGAGACTTTGCCCTCAGCTTACCATCAGGCGAGGTGAAGTCACGTTCTATATATAAAAAAAAAACAGCATAGTAAACATACCAGTAACCAGCATCTTAGTCTCCTTGTGGTATTGCACTGCAGTAAGTTTGACTTTGTGATGTGCCTTTCTGATCTCATCACCAATGTAATGTCTGCCTAATTTCTTGTAAACTAATCTTTTTTCGTCCTCCTTCTTAACTTCTGTGTCTGCTGGCGTCTCTTCTGTGTCACTTTCCTGGAAGAAGAGATTGGTATGATGATATTCTAGGACATATCAATGTTCTGCAGTTAGACCAGGTTATTGCAAAGTGGTTATTGTTGCCTATGGACGTGTGCTACCTTCTAATGCCTTTCTTGAAAGACCCCATGATGTACTCGCTAGACAAAAAAACACAGCAGAGAGTTCAATCCACAGCTTGAGCAGCAGGATGTCTTATGTACTTTAAATACGTTCTTTCAGAGCCCCCCAACCAGGCTATTTCACCAACACCTGGGGGTATCTTGAAGAGTTGAAGAACTGGAATGTAACAAATTCTAATCATTGTCGTCAATGTACCAAATCAATATGTCAATTGTGACACTTCACTTTTGTATCCTTTAACATTTTGAACTGTATGTGTTAACTTTATTACATGTTGGTGGAAATACATAATTTTGTTAGATATACTAACACTTCCGTTTTATTCCTAAATATTACCTGGATTATTTACAAAAGGCGACCCTAACGTGTTGTAACGAATAAAAATTCCCTCTCCCCTATAAAGAGGGCCCACATCTTCTAAGACAACATACCAAATTCAAGCCTACTGTAACAAAATACTCACATATTCTTTATCCTTCTCAATAACATTCTTTTCATCAACTTCATCTTCGCTATCCTCTTCTTTCTTTAATTTTCGTCTCTTTCTATGAGAAATCTGCACATCGGACACTACCAAATCATCCATATCTATATTAGCCTCCCACAAACACACTTGCCCATTCCTACTCACAGTAATTAGATCTAAGCTCTTTCTCTCAAAGAAAACTCCCGTTATTTTATCAGTGTGACCACTTAAAGAATACATGCTGAGGTTGTCTAGGTAGTCTACGGTATATATTTTGGTTGTGGTATCTTTGGAACCCACAGCAAGGAGTTTAGAGCATGGAGACCAGTCTAAACAGGTTACTGCATCACGAGATTTTCTGAAAACACGTTTCATGACGAAGGAACGGAACTCTCCAGTGAATGTGCATGGTGCTGTCATTATGAACACTGAAAGTAATAAAAAAAATTAATAAACATAGATCTTATGTTAAAACGAGGTTGATGTGGTATCTTAATGCAATCGCAATGTCAAAACTATTGAGAGACTAATATGACAGAACTCGTACTTTGTTCTCACTCACACTTACTGTTTGTGCATGCACATGCATTACGAAATAAGATCACACTGTAATATTTAAAGTGCACCAATAAATAGATGTATGTGTGCTTAAAAACAAATGAAACTGTACAGTTTTTATCGATCAGATGTATTCATTTATTGGTGCAGTTTGAATGGCACAGTTGTAACTATTTCTTGTAGCACATCGTAAGGTGGCACCTTCACAGGCGCAAACTCAGCAACGAGCTTCGTGCACATTAGTTTGTTTATTTTCGCGGCCGCACCTCTTGCCGCTGAGTTCGTGGCTGTAATCCCAATGTCTTCTTTATATTCTTTCCAAATAGTGGAATATTACATGCAAAAATAATTTTACCTGTGTCATCACAGCAAGCTGCAAAGTATTTGCCATCAGGACTAAATTTAACTGCATTCACTTGCTGTTTGAACTTGTATCTGTGTATCACTGTGCATGTTAGCAAGCTGATCATCTGAGCCTCCCCCTCTGAAAAATGTAAAAATTAACTAGTTAGTTATTAACCTAGTGTTATAATTATGTATGAAGTCTGTAGTTACCATCACACTATATATTGTGCTTTTCAGACTTACATTCATGTGCTTCATGAATTTAAAGTATACTAGCTGACCCGGCAAACTTCATACCACCAATTTTGTTCCACCTGTGTGGTGTCAGATCCCGTGCCCGCTGCACCCTCTACTATATTAAGCATGTATTGTAGATATAAACCTTCCTATTCAATCACTCTATCTATTAAAAAAACCGCATCAAAATCTATTGCATAGTTTTAAAGATTTAAGAATATATAGGGATATAGGGACAGAGAAGGGACTTTGTTTTATACTATGTAGTGATTTTATCGATCCACCATTCACCATCCACCTGTGATGTCGCCATGTCTGTTGGTACGCTAATTTTGTGGTTGAGACTAATAACAGACCCGAACTGAGTTGGAAAATGGCTCTGAGAAAGATCATAATGATACATATACATACTTTCATTGATGGCCAATAAAGTAGATCCATTTGGTGAGATATCAACTGCTGTGTAATTGTAGTAGCTCTCAAAAGACAGGGTGTTGCTTTTGTTTCTGAAATTATAAAAAAATACAATTGAATTCAACAAAAAGCAGAGAGGACAGATGGGCAAATATGTACATAAATGGAGGAGATTAATACAAATGCTCAGACCTTTTCAGCCTGGGGTAGGCATAGGCAGCAACCCAACATCTGTTTACTGCCAGGTGAGGCATGAGTAAACAGTATAGAATAAAAATTACGCAGGCAAATAGAATACCTTAATGTTGAGTATACTTACTGTTTAAGATTATGTACAGTAATTTTATTTCCAACCGGGCTTATTACACAGTTTCCATCTTCAGTAAATAGTACGTCACCTTTCCGATACACCGTACCCAATAAATTTTGAAACTGAAAAATAAAAAGGTTATGATTGAACAAAAAAATTTATGATACCTAATAATTGTTATTTGCAATATCATAACTGTTAATATGGTATTGATTTAGACTACCGATTGTGTAATTTCCTCATATAAAAGAGTTTGAAAAATTTCAAGTAAATTTGGTTTTAACGTGGTATTTTATGAACCCAGATTTTATACATAGGAAAAAAAGGAAGAATAATATGTTACTTACCGTGTAGTGATACTTCATTTTGTAGAACGTTTATATCAAAGCATAATAAACTAGCCTATGTATCAATTATTTGCACTTTTCATTTAAAATTTTCATATAACTAAATACTTTAAACAAGCATGGCATCGGCTACGCGAAACAAACATTCAACATGTGACTATGACATATTATGTCACTTCACTGTCACACTTGACTTGAAGTTTGCAAAAGACTAAATTGCCAAATCAAAAAAAATACATTCCACTAAAAAATAGGATTTCATTACTTTTAAGTTAATGTTGTACGGGCGTGTAATTAAATATAAATGATAATTATAATGTTACACAAATGGTAGGACCGAGAATTGTATTGGTTTCAATATAATTGATCATACCGAACTCAGGTATCAAAATGAAGTTTTATAATTCGGAAATTTCGATCTTTACACTGGCAAGAATACCCCCATAAAATAGGTTGCCAGCCAGGAAAAAGGTGAAAAAATAGGGTTCATGCTATAAAATGGTATTTATTGGCACAATAATATATTTACTGGAAGAAATATTCAAGAGCTGAAGTTTTTTGCTACTTAAACACTTCCAACATTTTCATTCTATACAGGAGAACGGGAAGTCAATGAACAATCTATAAAAAAGTAAAAGTATACTTATTCTATGAGAGCTATGACAGCTCAGTGATACCCTATTATTTACAATAAAACTACCAAACAAGTTTTTTTCCTACAATTTTGTTCAAATGGTTCTAACAATAACCTTCATAATACAAGTTAAAGTAATTGTCGCTTTTTCGCCTTTTATACCATTGATACGAATTATGGAATTATGACTTTTTTCAGCTTAAATATTAGTTGGATGAAAAGTTAAAAGACAATAAGTATGAATTACAATATCTTGTTAGTCAGTCTGTCATAAAGAAAGGAAATCTCATGACTTCACCCCGTCACTTCACATAATTTGAAGTGTCTTGTCGAAAACTGGAACGTAATCCGAATAATACAGATGCTAATACTTGTGTACAATTTACAGTGTTTTCTCTTGCCATTAATGCTGCCATCATGGTTCTATGTAACCTTTCTACTTTCGAGTTTGTTTGAGTGTGGTACTTCATAGTCCGTATTTTACTATTCCCATGAATTTGGTAAGGCTTCTAAATAGTTCTGAATCGAATTGTCGTCCTTGGTCTGTTGTGAGTAATGTGTTTGGGACATCCGAGGCGTGTAATCCATCCGTTTTATACGGTTTTTGCAATCGTTTCGGCTGTTATGTCCGTGATAGGAAACCCTTCCGGCCACGATGTACAACGGTCAATCATTGTTACTATGTAACTTTTGTTTCGTGATGGCGAAGGGACACACACAATGTCTATGTAGATATGGTTAAATTGTTCACCTGATATAAATTTTTACAGCAGTAATACTGTGTGATGATGTACTTTCGCTCGTTGACACTGTAAGCATGATTTACACATTTCGTGAATGTCCTTGTGCACTTGTACTTGTGTCCAGACGTAATTTGACGTAATTAGCTTTTTTTAACGTTTTTCCCAGAATGGCTTATATTATGAAAACTGTAGAATATTTACCTTTTGAATTGATATGGCAGGTATGTACTAGCGTATTTTACCATTGGAAGTGTCACAATATATTTTAATAGTTCCGTTTTGTAATGGCACTAATGCCCTTTTCTAGTGTCGTACTTCGTTTATATTTTTGTACTGTCGCTGTCACTTTCTCTCGGGGAAGCCTGATCCCTAGAGAGCGTGTCCCCAGGTGGCGGATAGGGGAATGCTCGCCAACCAACGGTTGTAGGGTAGGAGGGAAATAAAATACCTCCCGCGGACTAACAGGTCGGAGAGAAAACTCCGTTGTCAAACTCAGCCACGGAGCTCCTTCGTCGTACTTGGAGCAGAGGTCCTTGGCTGTGATGGGCTCTCAGGTCGGAGGGTTCATTAGAGCAGGCGGCGGAAGAATTCTATATAAGTCAACGGCGGCGCTCAAGTCTTTCAGGAAGACTACAACCTTGATGTCAGGTGGCAACCGATCGTAAAACATAAGCCAATATCTATATTGGAATGAGGTAAAACAAGAAAAGAGAGAATATGAAAGCTAGGTCGTCGCCCTCAAGTGACGGAGAATATCGAAATGCGAATGATATTAGGGCGTTCCCCAAAGCGACGAAAAGAAACAACGGGTCACGGCCCCAATGTCCGAAGTGCGTATAGCCACTTGGAACATTGGAACGATGACAGGACGCAGTGCTGAACTCAGCGCTATTCTAGAAAGACGTCGCATAAATATCTGTTGCGTTCAAGAAACAAAATGGAAAGGCGCAAAATCACGGCAAATAGGAAAGGGGTATAAACTCATATATTATGGAAAGGAAAACACTAGAAATGGAGTAGGAGTTATATTAGACCACTATCTCAGCCAAAATGTAATAGACATAAAAAGGATCAGCGATTGAGTGGTAGCTGTTAAGCTCGCCCTAGAAAATCAGCCATGTCTTAATATTATTTCTGTTTACGCACCACAGGTTAATTGCCCGGAAGCAGACAAACTTGAATTTTGGGAAGACCTTCATGCTCACCAAATGACCATACCCAAAACGGAACACACACTTATATGTGGGGATCTTAACGGGCACGTAGGCGAAGACATGGGTAGCTTCGAAGGGCGGCATGGTGGCTATGGATTCGGAATATTAAATAGGGAAGGAGAAACAATTTTAGAATTCGCCACATCACATGACTTGGCAGTAGTAAACACTTTTTTCAAAAAGAAGGATGAACATTTAATTACATATAAAAGTGGGAACGCAAAATCACAAAAATACTACATTCTAGCTGATAAGTGAAACCTTAGACAGATTAAAGATTGCAAGGTTATCCCTGGAGAACCGCTAACGTCGCAGCATCGACTACTCTTAGCAGCGTTCAAACTACGTAGATTTATAAATATTAGGAAACCTAAAGTTACAAAAATTAAATGGCATGAGCTTCACTCACAAAAAGGATTCAACCTACGGAACGATATCGCTGACTATTTGGGTAAAAGTGTACCTCAATACGACACTCCCTCGACTGTATGGTCAAACTTTGAAGAATTTTGTCTTAAAACAGCCAAGAAAGTGCCAGGAATCAGCAAAGGAGCCCTTCATAACCTAAAAGAAACTCGCTGGTGGATGAATCGCACTAAAAACAGCGTAGACGAAAAGAAACGCCTATTTAAGACCTGGCAAGAAACTAAGTTTGACGAAGATAAGGAAAAATACAAAGAGGCTAAAAAATTATCTAAAAGAACTATCGCAATAGAGAAAGAAAGAGCTGTACAAGATCTATATAAGCGCTTGGAAGAGGCAACTGACAACGAAATATACAAAATAGCAAAGCAAAGACATACAAATACTAAAGATTTCACTGTCACAAAATACATGAAAAATAAGGAAGGTACGTTATTAACCACTGATAAAGAAATATGAATATTGAAGATTTTATAGATTTTATGTAAGAGATGGAATGAAGAATTTCCATGCCAACCGGAATCAGAACAATCGAAGACGCAAGGACCAGTGAATGAAGTTTCCGTAGCAGAAGTCAGAAAAGCAATCTCCAAAATGAAGAACCGTAAAGCTACAGGACCAGACGACATTCCAGTAGAACTTTGGAAGCTCCTTAAACAGGACGGTGAAGTGTGGCTTACTAGTTTGTTCAACAACATCATTACAAGCGAAACCATGCCCGACTCTTGGCGGAAAAGCAAACTAGTACCATTTTACAAAAACAAAGGAGATGTACGCGTATGTGGAAACTACAGAGGTATAAAACTCACCTCACATACTCTCAAAATATGGGAGAGGATTTTAAGCGAGCGTCTTCTACAGCATATCACTCTGACAGAAAATCAGTTTGGATTTGTGGCTGGTAAAGGAACTACGGATGCAATCCATGCGGTACGTACTATCATCGAAAAAACCCAAGCTAATAAGCAAAACATATGGATAGTCTTTATTGATCTCGAAAAAGCCTTCGACCGTGTACCCAGGTACATAATATGGCAGGCACTGAGAGCAAAAAATGTACCAGAAATCTACATAAGACTAATTGCAGACATGTATAAAGATATCCAGACGCATGTGCGAAGTGCAGCTGGGCTATCAGACAGCTTCGATATTATAGTGGGTGTTCATCAAGGAAGCTCCCTGAGCCCTTTGATATTCAACATCGTGATAGATTTTCTTAACGCGAAAATACAAAAAACTACTCCGTGGAACCTTTTATATGCCGACGACGTAGCACTAATATCCAATAACCTCCAAGATGTAGAAGAAAGTCTGGAGCAATGGAGGGAGGCACTTGAGACAAATGGGTTGCGCATCAGTAGAAATAAGACAGAATACATGGTCTTTAACTTCGATCCCGGTAACTCAGAGCACGCAGACGTCAGGCTAGATGGCGCAGCTCTACCTAGAGTGAGCACTTTCAAGTACTTGGTTTCCGTTATCTCGGTGGATGGATCCATTGAAGCGGATATAGCTCATCGGACCACTTGTGGGTGGAATAAATGGCGTACTCTTACAGAAGTACTGTGTGATAGCAAAATGCCAGTTAGAACAAAAGGCAGGGTCTATAAAACAGCTGTTAGACCAGCCCTCCTCTATGGCAGCGAGGTATGGGCTGCGAAGAAAAGCCATGTACAGAAGTTACACACGACCGAGATGCGAATGCTGCGTTGGGCGGGCGGAGTTACACTTAAGGACAGGGTGCGCAATGAATTCGTAAGAGGTACCTTTAAAGTTGCACCAATTGCAGAAAAAATCACGGAGTCTAGGCTGAGATGGTACGGTCATATACAGCGAAGACCAGACGACCATGTCGTGAAGAAATGCCTTTATATGGCTACAAAGGAAAGAGGGAGGGGAAGGTCCCCAACTACGTGGATGACGAATGTCCGCAAGGACATGAAGCAATTGGGGCTTTCAGACGACGACGCATACCAGCGGAATAAGTGGCGCCTCAGCACCAGGGAAGCCGACCCCGCTTAACGGGAAAAAGCGAGGCCGAAGAAGCTGTCACTTTCTTGATATTTTCTTACTTCTTGCCAATCGATAATTTGGGGTAATGATATTGTTTCTATGACCCGTGATAATACGTTGTCGAGTGCGTTCATGTGCTGTATTTTTGTGCAGAATTGTGCTATGTATTCTAGGTATTTAATTCTTCTTGGGGATTCATCCACTGACGACCTTCTATTAGTATTCTAAAGTGTTTTATTACCATGTAAATACTCAGTAGTTCTCGATCGTAAGTACAATATTTATTTTATTTTATTTATTTATTTATTTATTTATATTGCAAATACAGGTAGAGGATTGGTACAAAATTATTTCTTACAAAGTATCACTGTATTTCGCCTTGCGGCATGCAACAGTATCCATGAAATTGAACATGCAATACACACAATTAATCAAAATTAATCAAAATTATCCTTTTGAGAAGAATACTATAAGCTTCCATTAGCCTTGAACGTGTTGTTGAAGGACAGCGCCTTTGCATTTTAAACTAGCATCCGTCATGATGGCTAGCAGTGCGTCCGCTTCAAGGAACACTAGGGTTGTAACGTGTTGAATATCCAGTTCACAGATTTCAAAAGCTCGGTTCGCTTCTTCATTCCACTCAATTAGTGTTTTGTCGTTCTTCTTTGAGTTTATTAGGTATTTGTTGAACGGAGCTTGATGTCTTGCTGCGTGCAGAATGCTATTTCTGTAGAAGTTAATCATTACCAAAAATCGACGTAGCTCCTTTACTACCTTAGGTTTAAGATGTTCGTTTATTCCTTGTATTTTCTCAGACGTAGCCTTGATTCCTTGGCTCTTTATATGGTAACCTAGGGAGTCGTTTTCTTAGTCGATTCTTACTTGCGTTGCACTTCGCACTTGCTTGCGTTGATTGAAATGCCGTTTTAGCTTAAATGGACGAATAATTCTTCCAAATAATCGTTTAGTTTTTCAACAGACTGGCTGCTGATGAGTATGTCGTCAATGAAGACGTTTATATAGTCTAGATCTTGAAATATGGAGTCCATAAACCTTTGAAATATTTGCCCACTATTTAGCTATTCATAGGGCTTGATATTCCACTGGAATAGCCCCATTGGAGTAATTATTGCTGTCATTTCGGGTTATGCTACCCGTATTTGGTGAAATCTCTTTTTATTTCTATAACTTTACTACGGCTATACTCACGTCACTCGTCAGGATGCGCCCGACTAGTTTCGGACCCGACCGGAGCCCTTATTCATGAGCAGAGTATCCAGGCGCGGCGACGTCTGGTGCTTTACTGCGTTCCCAACGTTGGCGCTGGCGTCGCGTGCGCTCGGATAGCGGGGGGGTATTCGGCCGAGTACAGGACAGTTAGGCTGTCCTCGCTGTCGTGTCTGTGTCGTCATCGTCGTCGCTCGGTGGTTCAGCAGTGCGGCATAACGCGCTCACCGTATCGCATTCCAGGTTCGATTCCCATTTGTGGTACGTGCATTTCAAGGCCGGTTTCCAAGCTGGTGGCTGTTCTCTCTGTTGAAATTCGGACGAAGGCTTATTTCAATCGCCTCCCGTACTTTTCGCGGCACAAAGTATGTTTCTTTCGCTAGTACGGAGGCCTTATCAAACCGTATGTAATGAGCCGTGTCCGTCATACAGGCGTGCTCAGCGACTGCCGACCTATTGGTGTCCCTGTTTTTTATGCACCGTATATGTTCCTTGAGCCTGGTCGCGACGCTGCGGCGAGTCTCCCCGATATAGCTCAAGCCACAGTCGCACGGTATCGAGTAAACACCGGCTACCCCCAATGGACTGTTGTCTTTGGGTGAGCGAAGCAGCTGCCTTAATTTGCTGGGTGGGTGGAAGATTATCCTGATGCTGTATCCGTATAGCCGTAGTAAAGTTATCGAATTGAAAAATGGCTCACGATAGTTTCTATACAAAAATCTCTTTTTATGTCCAATTTGCTGAATACAGTATTTCCACTTACGACGTATATGAAGTCTAATAGTCGTGGTAACGGGTTTCGATCGGGGACAGTTAACTCATTTAATGCGCGGTAATCGCCGCATGGTTTCCACTCTCCGTTTTTTTTCTTCACCATGTGTAGTGGCGACGCCTATGGACTACTTGATGGTTCTAATATTCCTAAGTTTATTAGATCTCTATATCCTCGGTCTCTGGCTATTTATCAACGGCTTTTTGTATGTACTCATTTCATTACACACATCTGGTATACTTTGATACTATATTGAACTTTCAATAATGAGATAGTCAAGAGTCGGTGGGTTTAAATTCTTGGTAGAGGAACATTGTATTTGCGATACTCATGCGCACCCTATGGAAGAATGTTAAAGTTCGTGCTAGTCGAAAAAGTGCTACGACTAATTGCCTACAGTTCGATTGCAATATTCCTGCAATATTCCCAATAGCTTCCTGGAATTTGGGTACAGACGGGCGCGGGGTAATTACGATGCGTCCTTTGTAAAAGCAAGGGATAGCAAGATCCTGGACATTGGCTAAGGTTAGTGGGCCGGGACATGCGGCTTGAGGTTACAGACTAGGGCAGTCGACGAGCTGGCGTGGGATATGGAAGTTAGGCGCGGGATACTCGAGTAAGTTAGAAGTGTGGCACTATTAATACTCTATGGACGTATTAGTTGATTTCATACTATCTATTATTATTGTTATTGTTATTTTCATATAGTTTTGTGTTATATATTTTACTAGCTGACCCGGCGGACTTCGTACCGCCAATATTTTTCCACCCGCGTGGCGTCAGATCCCGTTCCCGCTGCACCCTCTACTATATTAAACATGTATTATACATATAAACATTTCTCTTGAATCACTCTATCTATTAAAAAAATCCGCATCAAAATCCGTTGCGTAGTTTTAAAGATTTAAGCATACAAAGGGATATAGTGACAGAGAAAACAATCTTGTTTTATACTATGTAGTAAAAAAAATCAAATCAAAATCAAAAAATCATTTATTCCATAAAAATATTAAATTTGTTTGGAATCGTCATTATTTTTTTCCCCTACCGTGCAGTGCGTGACATGGCAACTACTGAGAAACACTGCCAAAAAACTCAGTAGGAATCCTTTTTTAAAAAAACGTCGTCATGTATGTACAATCATTTTCTT
This sequence comes from Eilema caniola, assembly GCA_949126895.1. Classification (NCBI taxonomy): domain Eukaryota; kingdom Metazoa; phylum Arthropoda; class Insecta; order Lepidoptera; family Erebidae; genus Eilema; species Eilema caniola. Next base: position 3,320,843 of record OX421469.1, on the reverse strand, counting down.
GTGTTGACTTAGAGCTACTTAATCCCAAGCATTTTTATCATTCAAATAGTCTGAAATATTATAATATGCTCTGCTACACAATTTGGCCTTAATTGTTGTTTTAAATTTATTTATGGACAATGTTCTAATTTCATTGGGAAGTTTATTGTAGAATCTAATACATTGCCCCATAAAAGAGTTGCTTATTTTTTGGAGACGAGTAGTATGTAACACAAGATTACCTTTATGTCTAGTATTTATACCATGTATATCACTCTTTTTAGTAAAGGAGTGAATTCCTATCCCAGGCTGAGTAATTTATACGTGTATATTTTTCGATTAATCGCATGATTTGTTGAGTCACGTATTCATTGATGTATGTTACTTGGTACCGTAAATGAGATGGCTGTGAGAGTGTCACACACATGTTATAAGTCAAGTGGTAGACCAGAAACTTGTCATAGCAGAGACCGAGGTTACCTTCAATAGGATAGCCTTGGGTAGCTGCTCATGTCTTCTGCAATCTACAATCTATGGAGGCATTACATTGATGGTCCGCTATGACGAGCGTCTATTCGAGATAGCCTAAGCTGCTGTCGTATAATGCAAATATACCCGTCGGGGATACTATGTAACTGACGTCAGCGTATTCGTTTGTTCTGTTGCATAAATTTTGAGTATTCTTTAGCCGCGGTTACATTCTAAGTATTAAACCAGTGGGAACTTATTGTCTTTGGATAAAATTGCACAATATCTGTGCGACTGGTACTCATATCTCATATCTCACGGCAGAGAGCGGGGCACTCGTGTCATCCGTCAATGCACGTGGCAAGACGTCAAGCCAGAACTTCTTGGACCTCCCCCTTCTACCTTAGGTCCTGGTTATTGTACAGTCATTGTCATGTATTTGTTACCCAAGTATTCAGGCGGTTGCCGCAAGACGTGGCCGCGCCAGCGAAGGTGGCTCTCTTGCATTTTATCTTCTATGCCACAGACATGAAGGCTACTACGAGTGTGAGAGTTCCTCAAGTGATCTGTACAGGTGACTCCGCACATCCACTGCAGCATTTTCATCCCTGTGACACGCAGCTCCTGCTTGTGTTGCTCCAACAGTAGCACGCCTCCCAGCCATGTTAAAGGACACGCCTAATGATCGTCGCATAGACCAGCCCGTTCAACCTGACTGGCATTTTAGAATCGTATGTGACGCCAGTCATTTCTGACTTGACTGGCATTTTATCTTAACTTACTAAAGCAATAAGACCTGTATAACGATGAATGAAATTAACCCATCAATTTCTCTACTTCCCTTTTCTCGTTCCCAATATTTTGCTACTCTTGTAAAATTTAGAACTAGCGGCTGGTTATAACTTCTAGTGTGAAGTTATAACCAGCCGCTAGTTCAAAAAATGTGGTGATATTAAGTGTGGCATCAAGTCTAGATTAAGTAAGCACCGTAGTTTTATTTGCTACGAGAGGTAAGGACACTATTATAAAAACTAGGGTATATTATCTGTTTCAATATCGGTAGTTGTATGTTAGAACACGGTAAGTGTTAAATTTTAGGCCCGGAATCCAAAATAATCTTCGTTTATTCAGAGTTAATTAAAATTGAAGAAATTTAAAAAAATTATAGAAACTACCAAATTTAAACCCGCGCTTACTTGGCAATACTGTTTTGAATCAATACAATGTTTTTCATTTATTTTTTCGAACCATTATATTTGAATATCAGTGAAAGATAATTAATTTAGTCTTTATAAGAAATAAATAACTTAATTTTAAAGCCTAAATTTCTTTGAAAGAATGCGTTAGGATGCTTTTCTTTTTCTTAATAGTCACTTAACGACTAATTAGTACATGCGCAAAGGACGATTGCTGGCCAGCGATCCACATCGATGCCCGACGTCATACCGCGGTGAAATCTTTAGCTCAGGATTGGTCGCGTGTTTCGGAAGTTACGTATCAAAACCAATCAGAACTTAGGTCATATTGAGTACTGCCTTGAACATCAATCGTCATATGACCCATTCTATCGAGTCTGCAAAGCTTGGGCCATATTTGTCTGTGCAAAAGTAGTTCCGTGGAGTGAGTGTGTGCAGATAGTCATCACAGTTTTTGGGACCTGTAAATACTCCCTCAATCAACGTACAAAATGTCGGCTGAAAACCCAATCTATGGACCCTTCTTTGGAGTAATGGGGGCGGCGTCTGCTATCATCTTTAGCGGTATGTATTGTGTGGTCCATTATCGTAGAAATGGTTGTCTAGAACAATTATCGATCTTCCAAAATGGAATACAAGTATTCGTCATCTATTAGATATGCATGAGTGGAATTCTTACTGAATTATTTGTATGAAGTTATAAATCAGTTCAAATCTGGTTATTTTAGGAGCACTAATTATAGTATTTAGCCGCACCTTGTGCTGTATAATCGCTATATCAGTTTATAGATAAGTATGACAGAATGGGCTAAATGATCATTTTTGAGGGTGGTTGATGATTTTTGGGGCGTTGTTTTCTGATCGTACTTGTAAAATAATCATGTGATTGATAAGTTAGTTACTTTTTCCGTTGGCAGCACTGTATAGGTCTTAAATGACCTCTTTTGTTCAATATTGAGCACTTTTTTCATAGTGTAAATAGGATTCTGGACATTTCTGATCACTTTGTTGATGTATCATTATAAATGCAAGACGATTTGTATATTTTTGTAAATTGGAAATCCCTATCTGAGTCATGCAGAAAAACTATACATATAACCACTACACTATTTTTCTCCATTGAAATGAATCATACAATTTCCAATTAGTCTAGTATTTGTTTTGTCTAGACTTGCACATAAACGGTTGGAGTTATATCTAGTGATTTTATACTTCATTTCAATACACTAAACATACATTTTACAGATTGTAAGACACTCAGAAATAAGTATGAAAATCACATGACTAACTTAGGCCTAATCATGTGACAAAGTCAGCTGTACTAAGTTCTAACTTGGACTATAAACATATTATGAACTATCTAAGATAGTAAAACTAATATCAGGAGTCTTTAGCACAGTATTTCATAATTACTTAAGACCATCACATGACTTAAGAACATAATTTTGAAGTAAACTTCCTCATTATGAATTCACCTGTCCTAACTACATACAGCCTGAAGCTGATATTACTGTAATTTGAATATGCATTGTATTGAATAAGAATAAAATTATGAATGGGTTCAATCAACCAGTCACATGATAGACTATAATATTAGGTTATGTCATTTACAGCCTCTATGGCACATGACATAAGGGTTATAACTGCATGGCTTGATAATAACTTAAGTTCTCAATACAATATTATAAAGTATGTATGTACTGAAGTAGAAATCAATTAGCCAACACAATAGATTAAGTATATCATGTGATAGTAGTCGGCTTAAGTTATTTTAATTGTGTCACATGATGAAGTACTTATGTTAAGAAGTGAATGTTGCTTAAAAGTAGACAGCAATAGGTAGACTGATTAACTATGGGGATATATAACAATGCTTTTTCTCTTCCTGTTTGGAACCTTTATGATCTGGTGTGAAAATAAATACTTATCTAGTCATAGATGACTCTATAAGTCTAATATGCAATGTCCAAGTATAAGCATTTTCCTGACATTCATTGTTTAAAGCTGTTAACAAATTAATTACTTCAAGTATCTGCTATATTAAGTAATTAAATTCAATGCAATTAAACGCACATGTATAAATAACCAACTTACAGAAAACAACTCATAACATAAAGTAATATCTTTCCAAACAACTCTGTATAAGAATTAAACAGTTTCATTCTCTCAATTCCAGCGCTGGGAGCTGCCTATGGAACCGCCAAGTCAGGTACCGGTATTGCCGCCATGTCGGTGATGCGGCCTGAGCTCATCATGAAGTCCATCATTCCCGTTGTCATGGCGGGTATCATTGCCATCTACGGCCTGGTCGTGGCTGTGCTAATTGCTGGCTCCTTGGAGTCTCCCTCCAATAACTACACCCTTTACAAGTTAGTATATTTAATGATTTATGAGTAAATTTAGAAGACCACAGTTGTTCCCATAGAAGTCAAAAGTCAAAATCTAAAAGTACATCAGGAATGTTGAATTCTAGTAAAATATCATGCTATTACCAAATAAGGTAACTCTTCAATAATACTAAATGGCAATCTAATAATCTTAATCATTAAATTAGAAACTATTAATTGAATAATTATATTGTCATTTAGTATTATTCATTAATTATGATATTGACACACTTTGTTGTAACCAAAGTTTAGTTACAATTTATCCTTATTTAGCTTATTTGTTCAAAATTTTACCCAACCTAACCACAATTAATTCTACAGCAGTTCAAGATAACAGATTTGACTAGACTTAATGGCCATATACATAATTATGTCTTATATCTAACTATTATTGAGTATATGACATTAACATAACTATTGAGTATTATGTACCTCTCTGCTTCTATTACATGTGTCATTCTCTTCCCTCCTCCCTCCCTTTCTCCTCTATGATGTATTTCATACATCTTCATTTCATTTATACACAGTACAAATCTATATATATAAAAAAAAATTGCGTTAGTTACACTACTTATAACTCAAGAACGGCTATACCGGTTTGGTTGAAAATTGGTAAGGATGAAGCTTAGAACCAGGAGACGGACACAGGATTGGGGTTAAAATGGGGATGATAGTTTGTCCTAAAATATATTATTTACCTAGTTTTGGTGCATACTAGGCTAGGGCATAACAAGCTGCACTGGCATACTCAATAAGCCAATAGCATAGAAGTAGGCCCAAAAAGATGAAGATCATTTATTGTTCACTAGCGGCCGCCCGCGACTTTGTACGCGTAAAGTGACATACAAACTATCATCCCCATTTTAACCCCAATCCTGTGTATATATAATAACTTTTTAATCATAACGATACACCTATACAACCTCCATCTGGACTAAACCTCTACTTTAAAAAAAGAATCCGCCGATTCGGGAAAAAAAAAGAAACACGCATGCGCAATCAATGCTTGCGCCTTGGCGCGAACATTTTTTTTTTTGTTCTATACATTTAAATTAAACATAGTTTGGTTTGGTTTGTAAAATAAATTAGTTTATGTATTATAGTATGAGAGTAGATAAAGTAGTGTATGACACTGTGCATAACTTGGTCTTATAACAGTCGTGTGATAATATAAAATAACTCGCCTACGGCTCGGTTTTTTAAAACACACTCGTGTTATAAGAACCCTTACTATGCAACAGTATCATAAACTACTATAATGATATAGGTGTCCATACAAGACCTGTATCGTAATAAAACTTTTTTTTTGCCTGTGCGTAATGTTTGTCATAAGAGTTTTGATTTCAATTTTATAATCTTTGTATTATAGTATCAGAGTAGATAAAGATTTTTAGTTTCATCATAAAATACATGCTTATCTATTCAAAAAGCTTAATGGATCCAACAATTAAATCTTTACATTAAATATTAATAATAAGAATCAAAAGATCGTTCAGTCTACTAATATTTGTTAGCCCAATTCTTTGCATGGGTAGAGATGAAATAGGTGTGAAAGACAAAGGCAATGCAATTCCACAGACCCCTGCCCTAATAAAGAATAGTATGGCGGGTGAAATCGCAAGGCTTATCATCTATATTATATTTGTTTGCACTGTGTGTGTAATTCAGGGTCCCGAGACACTATGTGTTGTTTCCTTATAATTTTAGGCCAAAAAAAACAAACACTTGAAATAGTTATCTTGTTTATTTCATTCTTATCAATCTTATCCAGACCCACTCCACAAGGGCTTATGACTATAGTTCGTATTGCAGTATCCACTGCCCTTTAATGAAAAAAGGTTGTTTTCTGACATCCTCAACTTGTTGTGCCAGTTCAGCCTAAACAATTATATTATGCATCAATGATCACCAAGTTCCGTGTTACTGCTCAATGTCAAGGTTGTCTCAAGGCTATTCATAGGAAACAATTTTCTAAGCAAGTTATTATATTACATTCGAACATTTCAATACAATAGTACTTAACACTATACAATATTTCCTGTTGCACACTACTCTTTATAGCACTTTACAAGTCTGTGAATAGGAATTCCAAGGACTCGTAAGAGCTTAACTCGTTTTCGATTTATGTGGAATAGTGGGTGAAACGTACTCACGTTCCCAATACATTTTTATCTACATGAAGAGTAAGGAATTGTCACTATGTCGTGGAAACTTAACATGAAAGTTTATATGCAGATAATAATTTGTTCGAAAATATATTCGCGACAATTTATTATTTGCGTTCACAACTCATTTCAGAAACTGCATTAACAAAAATCGATGTGGTTATCGTATGTTCCCTATGGGCTCCAAAATGACTGGCAACATTTGCAGGCAATCTGACTAACTTAGTGGGTGATCCTGTAAGGTGTTACTAGAGGTATCGTATCAACAAAAATTACCGTGCTAAGGCGGGTTTGGTTGTAGTTGTTTGTCAGTTGAGGATCTAAATCACCGAGAAACATTACATATTACATCTTTTCCAAACAATTCATTTCGTATTCACCGACTAAACATTGTACTAAGTTGGAATGTGAGATTACTAAATATTTCATAAGGGATATTTTATATTCATTTCCCTGGTTCATACACTAGCCCGACTTTTCAGTGTTTTGTTGGCAGATGGCCAGGGTCTCCCGCAATCTAGCCCACTTAGTCTAGTCTTTACGTCCGCAGTGGGGTAAATAGATGGCTAGCCGATGTCTGCTACACACGCCCACGAAATACCTTTTTTTTTATTACTATTCAAATATAAAACATTCTTTAGTAATTTGTAAAGCAGTCTGTACATATTGAGCTTTTAAGTGCCTAGTCCAGCGTGTTGCGAAAAATCTTGCACCAAATAAATTAGACGTGAGTATGTGCGCTACTGACACTATTTAATGATGGTTGTCAACTAGGTACCTACCAACAAACGCCAAGTTACAGTATGTAAAAGTACAACATTAGCCCAACATGCTGTCCCAATGTGTACAAGCTGCCTTAACTATTACGTCTACATCGTCTGTAACGCTTCCTTTATTCACCTGAGTAAACACTGCAACATATTAACTATTGAATGCATTATTCATGCCAATTTTTAAATTTTGGTTATTAGACTCGTTATCCATTTTATATCAAATATTTTACTCATCATTTTCATAAACCTTGTAGGTGTCGATATATATACTCACTCGAAGACGGTAATTGATAAGCCATGATCAATCATATTCGATAAGAGAAACCAATACCAAATACTTATGGCTCATTCCATTTATAACAAGCATTATACACCATACTTTATAGAGAAATCCTCAACATTATATTATAGTTCGACACATAAATAATCACACCGAGAAAAATCCATAACCAATTGACCTACTCTAGATAAAAGGTCAACTGTAATGCATTCCTTTATACTGCTTAACCCATTATAATAGTATCAGGTTTTCTGTAATCGATTAACCTTTCAGTCTCGGCAATTCGATTTTCATTTTTCAGATTATATAACGACATTTTGGACTATTATATAAGTTAAATGAAAAGTTTTGTGGTAAATGCTGCGATTACGTACGTCATTCATTATATTGTCAGTCAATCCAATTTAAAGTTATTGACCATTATTTTGTACAGACCAATGACCTATCACGTAAGAAAATAGTGACGTAATTTGTCTTAGTTTTTAGAGAAGAAGCATAAAAGCAAAAGGAATTTAAACAATCGCATTGCTATTTTGAGCATCTGTGGTTTGCAGTATTGTGAGAAACAAGCTATTGAAGTGGGTCATTTTTATATAAACCGTCGAGGATATTTTTTATATCGTATAATTAAAACTGTCATGCGCGTACGTTTTGATGTTATTAACCCGGACTATCTTGATATCCATTAGCGATAATATAAAAACTGTCGCTAGACAATTTTACGGTTAATTACATACATCAAATATTTTATCCCATATTCATACGACTTTTGATCCTGTGGCGCAAATTTTGGTTCTATCCGAGATCAAACAATGAGTCATAGATTTTTTTATCACTTAGACAAATATACCTGGCAAAAAATAGTTATTCCCCTAGATAAGATTTAATTTTAGTATCACAGTTCTCCTTATCTGTTTTCCTAGATAACTAGAAACAATGTCTGATTAACATTGAATGTAATCTCATCTCTAACTAGTTTCATGGTTTAAGTTTTGTCTTTTGGAATATAACATCTTTTGTATACCTTTGGCAAGCAATTAGTGATTTTTCTATTCTTATTCTAATGCATGTTGTACTTCAACTGAGTTAATAATGGCACCCGTAACGAATATACATACATAAACTCACGCCTTTCTCGCCATCTGCTTCTATTCTTACACACTCACAAGATTCCTTTACCATCATCATACCCTAGATGCAAACTTTATTTTAAAGCCATATAACTTTACCCTAATTTGTATGATATATGATATTATTTTGTGTGTATTGGTATATTAACCAAATGTTTTCTCATCTTTACAGAGGTTTCATCCACCTGGGTGCTGGTCTCGCCGTAGGTTTCTCAGGTCTAGCGGCCGGTTTCGCCATAGGCATCGTCGGTGATGCAGGCGTCCGTGGTACCGCGCAACAGCCCAGATTATTCGTCGGCATGATTCTTATCCTCATTTTCGCCGAAGTATTGGGTCTATACGGTCTCATCGTCGCCATTTACCTTTACACGAAACAGTAAACACGTTACGCACACTCTTACTCCCGTCGCCCGTGCTCCGAGGTGCTATGCCTATGCCCAGTCGCCGGCGGTAGGGCCCCGGAGCACCCTGTATAGTACTGTTGTTACTTGACGTTGTCGCCGCGCCCGGCGGTGCCGCCCTGATGCTGCGGCCGCACCGCACGGAACGCGATCTGTATAAATAATTTTTCTATTTCAATTTTATAAATGTAACGATCACTATTTTCGAATCTAATCATGTTTTACAAATGTAAAAAGCTACCGAGCGATGACGGCGTAATTTAATTCTAATTTATTACAGCATTTTATTTTGAGTTTCGGTGACAGGAGATTTTGTTTCACCTATGGACATATCAGATGTTAATTTGCGCGTTTACATCCCCCCGCGAAACGTATCTTCGTACCATCCGACGATATCACTTTTAGATTATTTTAGCGTTAAGGCGAAACTAATGTACAGTTAGAGTAGAAATTTAAGTCCAAACAAGTTATTTTAATAATTTATGAAACCGTTAAACCCCGAAGGTACTGTGTACCTATGTCTATCGCTGACGATGTAAGGTTAAACCTGGCTTAAGTACTACAATGATATATAGCTTTCAGTGTTATAGTGGATCTATGTATTCTTCTCGTACTGTTTTGGGTCTCTAAATGTTATCCTGTCTCGAGTGGCTGTTGGTAAATTCAAAAGCGAGTCACAAACATTGTATTGCCAGGAATCAGTAAATAAACATGGTTTGTACATTCCATATTATTTTGTTTCTACTTGAGTATACTGTGTGTTTTATTTTCCTTTACGATCTTGCGAGCGATTATATTATAATATACATTTACATAATATAAAGTATCCTGAAGGACTTCATGACATTATATAGCAACTGTCGCAAAATTATTACTATAGCTATAATATTAAATATTTAAATAGTATTATTACATTTCTGACGACTTAAAATGTGAAAAATAATATTTCAAAATATATTTATTCTGTATACCTCATAGTCGAAATGATGTTTGAATGATTATAAATTGGTAAGTAAAATACATTTAGGTAAAATTGTATTTTATTTTAGGTTTCATGTTAGAGAATGTTATAATCTTTGGTGTTATTGAATGAATTGTGTTAATAAAATATTTTGAAAACAACTAATGTAAATTATGAATCCATTGTTTCAATTTAGTCCATTTTCTATTGTTTTTAATGCAATTGTTTTCAACCAATGTCATTTTTTTAAATGACAAAAAACGACAAAAATTATAATACGATAAAAAAAATCACTAATGATATCGGGATATATAAAATTTCGGGAAATTTAAATTTACAAGAGCATAAATGAAATGCTACCTGAGGCATGCGCCGATTTATTGACTTTGTATCTAAGGGTCACGAGTCGGGAGTACTATTGATAGCACTGTCGAGCTGGCAGGTGTGCCGTGGGTGCAAACTTATTTTCGTAAGTATCTTATCTACCCAAAGCATCAAATAAGTAACCCTCTATATTCTCTATTGGATTGTAAAAAACTCAATCGAGTAATCAATCGTGAACAAGCACGAGAATTGCGGCCGGCGGACAGTCACGCTTGTAACATCGCTGGTTTCTTAGGAAGAAGTGGTGTGCATCTGAACCTGAACTGAAATTTTTAAAACAAAATGGAGCAATTATTAAAAATAAATAGGTAAAGCCTCCTAGCCAGATGCACTGATGTTTGGCTACGAGGAATTAAATGTCCTAGTGGCCAAACTGTCAATCATTTTATATCAGTTCAACAAATTTCCACCCCCTTTAAAAAAAGCCTTGGGGCAGACTGGATGCAGAAGGCGGAGGATCGGACGAAATGACGCACTTTGGGAGAGACCTTTGCCAGTAATGGGACTGCGCTGGGATAATCTATTGAACTTGAAACACAATCGTAAACTTCTCAAACGTAAGATAAAACATGATTAAATTACTTTGGCCTTCGGTCCGGATGTTTGCATCTGCACTGACGGCACAGAAACTTCTAACAGGCTCGATAGCGCGAGTGTGTCGACCCTGGTGTTACACGTCCATAGGCCACGGTAGGTACCTCATCACTTTCCATAAGGTGGGCCGTGTGCTTGTCTGCCGCCTAAGTGGTAAGTATATAAAAAAATAGTGTCCGACCAAAGTTTTGGTTTGGGCCACCATCGGCCAAAAAATGCAAGCGAGATAGAGGGTGCGCCGAGCACAGCGTTTCGTCGGCCCAATCGCATTACATTAAGTAAACAAAACAAATCGAAAAAAAATTGAGGCTGTAACGGACATGAAGGTTGCCGCAGATGTGAGAGTTCTTCATGCGATCTTTAAGCGTGACTCCGTTTATCCACTGCAGCATTTTCTTCTCCGTCACACGTAGATGAAAAAGCAAGATCTGTTTAGCTGCAGAGTATTCTATCTTCGCTACCTTTGGCTTGAGACCGCCACCGTTCTCAAGCACCTCACTCCACACTTTCACACGACGCACCAATCTGCTCGCGTCCATCAGCGCATTATCAGCATACCTACATGAGCAACCGTGGAGGCTGCTTATGTGAGTTTCTGATGCTGTCTGACAAAACGTCTAATACTAAATAAGGACGGATCCTTGGTGTGTGATCCCGAAGCCAAAAATGGTTTTCGTGTCGCCAACAACGTAGCGGTCCTAACCACTGAGCCAAAATCGAGGTTCATACATGTCTCGGATGGTGTCAATGTAAACCTCTGAAACTCCTTTGGTCCCCGCCGCAGTGCCCACCAGATCACAGCGCGAGAAACACAGTCGAAGGCCTTCTGCAGGTCTATAAATAAACAGTGCGGAGGTGTATTCTTTGTCCTGTATTTCTCTGCGACAATCCTTTAGGGCAAACGCCGGATCCATGGTTCCGTACCCGGGACAGATCCCTTACTACTCTTCTCTCGGATCCGGGAATCGATTTACCACTCGTAGACTGCTGTTGGACATAACCTTTATACCGCGGTAAACCGGTCACACCTGATCCGATTCTTTGCCTTTGAAAACTGGCATGATGATACTCAGTCTCCAGTGACTTGAAGGTTTGTTAGGGTGCTCACACCACTCGTACCCATTGCCTTCCGCCTCAATGAGAATTTCGTCGGGTCCAACAGCTTCCAGATTCTTCATGCTAGTCCTGGATTTGGAGGGAGGTCTGGTGGTTGCACCTCTTTATACTGCTTATTCCGCAGCTCGTGGAATTATGAGCGCCATCTCTCCTTCACTGCGACTTCCTCGTATTACCACAAGCTGATTGTATAGGAGAATTTGGAATTCTCAACGCGTGGCTCAGAAGCTCAGTGGTCAGAGCATTCCGGTCGCGAATTCAAGTCCCGTTTGAGCATTTCACTTTTTGCAATATAGACTATTGCTTCTGCTGCCTCCGTGGCGTGGCGGTAGTGAACGCGGCCGCTACGCAGGAGGCGCGGGTTCGATCCACGCTCAGTGCAAATATTTGTATGCATGAATATGGGTATTTGCATTGGTCTGGCTGTTTAGGTAACTATGTATATAATATATGTGTATGTAATATGTAGGTATGTATTTACAAAAAAAGTATCTAAGTATGTTTATCCCATGGAAGTAATAAGTACTACGTATACTTATTACTTCCATGGTTTATTCGCATTCTAGATTTCATAACATAGATAGCGTTTTGTGAAAGGAGAGTTTTTTAGTTTTAATTTTTTAGGTTCATTATACCTTCGGCTTACGATTACGATGATGTTCATCTGTGTTCATCCCCATAGTTATCCCCGTTTTCCCATGTCTGTGACATTACGGTTTTACTAAACTACTACTGCACCTACTACTATGGCACCATTTTAGATTTTAACACACTTTTCGAATGCTGCAAAAGTACACGTCATTCCTATTTTGACGTTTGTTTTGAGGTGGCAACGATTTGACACATGTCAAACTAGACTTGTTTAGATTTCTAAACAATTTTATATAAATTCAATAAAAATGAAGTATAAACTTCTTTTATTTCTAACTGTGATTCTAACTTATTATGAGGGAGAAGCTCAAACTCGTCCCAAAGGGGTAAATATAAAATGTTCTATGGTTAATACCGGCACTTCGCCCATCCCTTTTTAAAGTGAAAATGACTAATTAAACCTTTTGAGATGCAAATAACAAGATTATAAGTGCTTATTCTACTTCTACTTGTAATTTTTATGTACTGATAATCACTCTCCTGCCCTTATCCCAAGTTTATTTGGGGCCGGCGCAACATGTTTGTTTCTTCCACTCATCTCTAGTTGCAGTCATCTCAACATTCACTCAATTCTTAACCATATCATCTTTCACACAGTCCATCCACCTCCTTTTAGGTCTTCCTCTACCCTTGTACCTATCCACTTCCATAGGAAATGCCTTCTTTACAACATTACTTTCATATGGATGAAAGTAATGTCGTAAACTATATACGTATAAATATAGTATATATATATAAAGTAATTTCATATGGATAAAAGTAATGTCGTAAGCATAACATGTCTGAACTTCCTAGATCTTCCTTCCTGATTATTACATTCTAGCTGACCCAGCGAACTAAGCACCGCTAATATTTTTCCGCCTGCGTGGCGTCAGATCCCGTTCCCGCTGCACCCTCTTCTATATTCAACATGTATTATACATATAAACCTTCCTCTTGAATCACTCTATGTAGTAAAAAAAAAAACGCATCAAAATCCATTGCATAGTTTTAAAGATTTAAGCATACAAAGGGATATAGGACCTGAGAAAGCAACTTTGTTTTACACTATTAAGTGACTATCGGGTTTAAATACCTATGGATAGACTGAAGAATGATGATATTCCGAAAAGGACTTTTCATTTTGCTATTACAAATAAACTTATTATTATTCTAATTAGCACAGGATTTGTTGCTTAATTATTTTTAATGTCAGATATAAATACATTTTTTTTATCTTATTTTGTACTACTCGGCACAGAATAATTTAGAGAAAAAACTGCACTATTCTGTATTAGTCAAGTTTGCCAAGTATAATATTATAACCTGCCCTGAAGTAAATTTTTTAAGATAAATTGGGGTCAAAATGAACATCTAGAAGTAGTGGCATGTGAACAAATCTTTATTTATTTAGCTCACAAAGTATCAATAATGAATATCATTTTTATTGGTATTTGTGACCTGAATTAATAAAGGTTTCTTTTATTTCTTTTGACTGACTAAAGATCCAATCTTGACTAGATTTTTTTTGTTGTATGTTTTGCAGTAGAAATATTTTACTGAAATATTTTATTGGCATATTAAAATTTCTTTTTTTATTTCAGCTTGAAGAAAAAGTCCAACAGCTGACAGATCTCACTGCCAAAAAGTCTATTGTGTCATTAAATTTAAATAAATTTAAGGATTATGTTAAGTCACCACCAAGAGACTACTCCTTCATTATAATGTTCACAGCAATGGCACCGTCAAGACGGTGTGCAATCTGTCAGCATGTGTATGATGAATTTTTGATTGTAGCCAATTCGTTTAGGTTCTCGCCAGCCAATAATAACAAATTGTTCTTCGGTATGGTTGACTTTGATGAAGGATCTGATATCTTCCAAATGGTGAGGCTATAATTTACTTGTAGTTTTACTAGGTTCAGGTACCAGAATTACAGAAAAGTTAATCAGAAATCTTTTTATTTTTTATTTTAAGTAGGTAAGAAGGTTTTTAATTTCCTAAAACTACTTACTCTGCAGTCTGTGCTGTCCGAGCCAACCTCCGACAAGGTCACGAGGCTATGTCGTTTGGTCACATCTGCCAACAGCCAACAGTCCAGTGAGGTTTAGGGTCTTGAGCACGAACAGTGTTTTTGTTTAGTATATGTATATATAAGAGGATACGATGGGGTTGATGTATCTAAATAGACAAAAACCCCCACAAAAAAACTAGATGAAAAAAAACCACTTACTTATTTTGTTATACCAGGTATGTTATCAAAAGCATAGATTATGCCTATACAGAAAAAGAAAAATAGAGAGAGAGAGAGGAGATAAATCCAGAGCACTAGGGAATTCATTCCAGACTCCCTAGTATAATGTAAATTAGAATGAGATGACTTTGGGAGTTTCTTCCTTCCAAAAGTATAAGTATACAACCAACTCTAACATTTATTTCATAAACTTCCAGCTGCGTCTGAACACAGCACCCATAATAATGCACTTCCCAGCCAAAGGTAAACCGAAGCCAGCTGATTCCATGGACTTTGAGAGGACTGGTATTCATGCTGAAGCTATTGCTAAGTGGATTCAAGATCGAACTGACAATCAGGTAGGTCTTTAACACTGTACAGTCAACTACACAGTAGCTTATCAAGTTCTAATTCATTACTGACTGTGGCCCCTAATCCTCACGAAAAATAATGAACATTTCCAAAACAAAAAATAATAAAAATAAAAATATAATTATTACTTGGTCTTCCAAATAATTATTTATGTAAATGGATAAAATGACACATCTGCAAGCCCTTTCATCTTTGGATGGATCATCTACCTTGCTTTGGGTATGTTCATTTTTAAATTAGTCCTCAGAGAACTACTAATGTATATTGATACACATATTCAAATTTCAAAATAGATAGAGGCTAAATTAGGCATTTACAAGACGTACGAATTAACATGGCACCTGACTCGGTAGCAACCCTCCCTCCCACAACCCCGCGCGAGGCCCCGCGCACGCCTTGCGGTAGCGTCAGCATCGCTGTGACCGTTGCATGTTTCGTTTCGTAGTCATTTGTTATCGGATTTTTGAGGAGTTTTTTTATTGTTAAGTTTGGTTATTTTAATTGTTATTATAGTTTTTTGTTGAGTTTTTGTAATAATATTTAGGTTTGGTCATTTTATTCAGTGTAGTGGTTGTTTTTCCACAAAAATGGTGAGAAAAACTATATAGTAAAAAAGAGCCCTAATATTAAAATTATTGGCCTTTTTCGAACGCGAGAAAGAAATCAGCCATTTTGTAATTCCCGTGGACCCTACAAAAAGTGCTAATGAAGTTCGTCAACATGATAATGTGAATAAAAAGTTTATGATCCCTGAATATATCAGACAATAAATAGAACCTGTGCAGCTACAGGTATATCCAAGAGAACGTTGATGCGAATTAAACAACAAGTGAAACCAGTAGTGA
Organism: Eilema caniola; assembly: GCA_949126895.1. Lineage (NCBI taxonomy): Eukaryota > Metazoa > Arthropoda > Insecta > Lepidoptera > Erebidae > Eilema > Eilema caniola. The sequence goes on along the minus strand of OX421469.1, from coordinate 3,304,929 downwards.
CGTCAAATTCACCGGCGCCAACTACTTCAACGTCTACCCCAATGCCTGGACCATGAACACGTGGTAAAAAGCGAAAACAGAGTAAAAAGAAAATTAATCTCGACAGTTTCAACTTAGTCGCTTTGAGGAACCTGGACAACAGTTTTTACACGGTAAAAAAAGAAGTCCAGGTACGAATGAAAAAATGTTAAAATTTACTTATGTTTTTTTCATATTTAAAACATAAATGCCATTTATACCAACAGTATTTCTGGCTTGTATTAATATTTAGTTTTATAAATAAATTTTGAACTGAAGCTATTGTTTCTGCTTTCTACCTCAAATATTTTTACTTTAATGCCCTCTGATTGGCGCACGTCACTACTGGTGACTCATCTACTGATAAGAAACACATTGGGTGGTATGGCATGGTAATTCACTGGCATAAAATATTTACATTTTCCAATGAAGTAAACACCGTACGCAATGATTTTTTTTCATACAACTTTTATGTAACTATATGGTCCTGAGAAAATATAAAATTATTAATATCTATAGGTGAAAAAAAGGTCCGAAAACAAAGTATTGTATAAATATACGAAATTTTAATATATGCAAATAAAAAATAAACATTGAAATTAAAAAAATAAAATAAACTTCCAAATTTTGGTTGCACTCGGTACTTTAAGCGTCGCCCGTCAAGGCCAGCAGGGCTAACATGCGCGCGTCGTCAACTATCTCGAATCGAGATGAGATATCATCTCGAGTCTTCTCGAGCGAAGTAACGTCGACATATTTTGTCGCGTCAAACTTTTTAAATTATTGTCTATATCATACACATTTCTAAACATGATAGTTGCTGTTTTCACATATATCCCATAAAATCGGCCCGATACGGCCATTTGCTCGAAAGCACAGACTAGTTAGGGATGCTAGGGATGAAAAAAAAGACCTTATTAACATGACATGCTATCGAATTTTTTTTCTTATATTCGTCATCAATTAACGCGAAAAGACACGTAACAAAGGAAATGTCATTAAGGTCGAAAATGGCTTGCAGTCGCTGTTTTAGTCCAAAATTAATCGAGTACAAAAAAGTTTACCCTAGATAACTTCTCGTCGACCAAATGAAAGACGGGAGACAAAACATTTTAAATGTCAAAATTCGAGTAAATAAGGGCACGTATGTTACAAATTGCATACACTGAGTAGAGATAATTTCTCGAAGTCAAGTTATGTCGCCATCTGACAGACCGCCATGAAATTTGCCATGATACCAACAGTCGATATCGACATAAAACGGCAAAATGCCTCGAGATAGCTATCTCGTGGCGCGCTTGTTAGCCCTGCATGTTACCAACAGTCGACATTTCGACATAAAACGGCAAAATGCCTCTAGATAGCTCTCTCGTGGCGCGCATGTTAGCCCTGCAGGTGCCAAGTTAATCCGTACGCGTAGTATGATTATTTATACTGATAGATAGATAGATAGATAAATAACTACTTGTGGTTGGTTAACTCAGAATAACTTAAAACTAAACATTAATAAGACTAGTGTTATGACATTTAGCAATAGGGTCAACAAACTTATGAATTTAAATATACAATACGACAATAAGAACATTAAACAGGTTCAAACGGCAAAAATTTTAGGTTTAAATATTGACGAAAATTTGAATTGGAAGAGTCACATTGAGGGTCTGTGTTTGAAGATTGTCCAAAACATCAAGTATGTCCACAGTCCTGACTGCCTATCATGGATATGTCGCACCAAAAATATGGCATAATTTTCTGGGGAAACTCTACTGATGTGGAATTTGCGTTTAAAGCACAAAAGAAATGCATAAGGGCCATCTGCAATATATTGCTACGCCCGGCGCTTGGCCACTTCAATATATGGCCAAATTTCCATAGGAGTGAGCGAGACGGCACTATAGAAAGAGACAGCATGCCTTGACGTCACTGTTCTAGAAGGAATAGGATGAATAGAACGAGACGTCAGGCTAGAAAGAGACAGCATGCTTTGACGTCACTGTTCTAGAAGGAATGGAACGAATAGAAAGAGACACAAGACCTAATAGAACCTCCCAGAAAGTTCCTGTCTTTTTCAGAACGTACCTGTCTTTTCTCGATCTTTCGCTACTCGGCCGCGCCTTATATAAAAGGCGAGCTAACAGCCGCTGCTCAAGTTAGTCTAAGACGAGTATTCGAAGCGATCAAAGCGATAAAGTGTGTGAAGCTATACAGTGCGATTATACAAGTGACTGTGTGTTGTGTAAGGAAGAGTTTTCGAATTTCTACGCGCTTTGCTGTAATTGAAGTGAAGCTGAATAAAGTCTGTCTTCAACGGTTGTCCTCGCATTTTCTATTCAAACCGATCCCCACGCTCGTAACAACTGGTGTCAGAAGCGGGATAGAAAATGCCGATAACGCCGAGAGACGACAGGGAGGGAGTTAAAACCAGAAGCCAGGCCGCGGAAGAGGCTGCGGTTACTCCGAGTACGTCGACGGGTGCTTCAAGATCATCATCGGAAATTGACCTGAACGCGATTATGACCCTATTGAAGGAGCAGGCCCGTCACCAGGCAGATCAGGCCCGTCGCCAGGAAGAGCAGGCCCGTCGCCAGGAAGAGCAGGCCCGTCGCCAGGAAGAGCAGGCCCGTCGCCAGGAAGAGCAGACTATGCAATTGAAGGCACAGCTCCAGCAACAACAGGAGGAGCTGATCTGTCGCCAGGAAGAGCAGGCCCGTCACCAGGCAGAGCAGGCCCGTCGCCAGGAAGAGCAGGCCCGTCGCCAGGAAGAGCAGGCCCGTCGCCAGGAAGAGCAGACTCTGCAATTGAAGGCACAGCTCCAGCAACAACAGGCAGAGCAGGCCCGTCAACAGGAGGAGCAGGCCTTGCAACTAAAGGTCCAGCTCCGGGAACAACAAGAAGATCTATTTGCCTTCTTGAAAGAGTCTAAAGCAGAATGGCAAAGAGAAATTTATTCAGTGCAAGACAGAATAGAAAGCCACGACAAGAAATTTGAGAGTTATGAGGAACGGTTGCAGTCTGTGGCTCAAAACGTAAAAAAATTGGAGACGAAAATAGCTTGCGGAACAGCTGGCTCTGTAACCATTCCATCTGCACAGGCTGTCGGGAAGTTCAAAGTACCGCCATTTGATGGGACCTCCTCGTGGACTGCATACAAACTGCAGTTCGAGTCTGTGGCAAAGGCGAACGGTTGGGATAAGGAGCAAGCAAAAACAGCATTAACATTGGGGTTACGAGACCAAGCACTCAGTGTTTTAGAGGCGCTTGGAGGTGAAGTGACTTACGACCGCCTTCTTGAAGCGTTGGAATCACGTTACGGTGATAGTCACTTGGAACATGTCTACCGTGCCCAATTGAAGGACAGAAACCAGCGTCTTAATGAGTCTCTGCAGCAGTGGGCTTTGGAAATAGAAAAGCTCGTAAGAAAAGCTTACCAAGGAGCTTCTTCGTCATTTCTTGACAGCATTTTGGTGCAAGCTTTTATTGACGGGATCAGAGACTTGGAGGTGAGAGCTGCCGTCCGTCTGGGTCACCATGCAACCCTTAAAGATGCTGTTGCTCACGCCCTTGAAGTGGAAGCTGTACGACATGACCCTCGAGCACATAGATTGCGTGAGATCTCAACAAATGAGCAACGTGTGTACCGTCGGGAATTCACACCCAGGTGTTATTTCTGCAAAGAGCAAGGACATATTCGGTCTAGCTGCCCGAAACGGACTCAACAAGGTAATGGCCAAGAACAAACGGCGCGACATCCAGATGCGCCGGAGCAACAGGGAAACGAGTAAACGCCAGGACTGCGGGACGGGTGCTGGCTGGTAGTGTAAAAGTCCCAATTCTGATCTCTCAAGCTAATGATGGAAATAGTCTGGTCATCGAAGGAGGTATTGATGGATCACCGTGCCACCTCACCATTGATACTGGAGCAAGTCGGACCGTGATTAGCTCTCGGCTGGTGAAAAATGTACCTAGAGATCATCTACATCAACTTAAGCATCTCCATCTGCAGACAGCTACCGGCCAGCGCATTTCCGTCCGAGGAGAGCAAGAAGTGGCGTTGGAAGTCGGTGATAAGACCTATTGGCATAAAGTCATCGTCGCTGATATCTTAGATGACTGCATCATTGGGTTGGATTTTATGAGAAAATATCGCTGTAAAATCGACGTGGATTGTGGCGTTCTGAAACTTGGGTTCGACGAAATTCCCATGGAAGGTGGCGCATGTGGAAAAGTGTACTGTGCAAAACGAACTGTACTCCAGCCTAAATCACAGACCCTAGTGCCAATAAGACTACCTCAATATGGCATCAATTCTCATCGCTGTGCATTGGTGGAAAAAGTAGACGGCAGTAGTCCCTGGATACCAGCTCGTACTGTGGTAACAACACCAACCACAGCCGTTATAAGAATTTTAAATATGAGTGACAACGAGTGCGTCTTAAACAAAGGGACACTGCTTGGCACTTGTGAGGAGATCTCGTGGATACGTAGTTGCCAGGGTTCGACCAAAAGCGATGCCACAAGTGACAGAGAATCAACAGTGCTGAAACTACTAGAAGATTGTCGCAATGACCTCAGTAAGGTAGAGATGCTGAAGGCGCGGAACATGCTGCTACGTTATAAAAACGTCTTTTCTATGCATGGTGGTGACATTGGCAGAACTGGAGTAGTACAGCATAAAATCGATACTGGTGAGGTAACGCCAATCCGTCAACGACCACGACGTGTACCGATTGCTCGAGAAAAAGAGGTGGAGGAAATGATTGAAGAGATGAAGAAGGACCGTATCATTGAACCCTCGGTCAGTCCATGGTGTTCTCCGGTAGTCCTTGTAAAGAAAAAGGATGGAACCACCAGATTCTGCGTCGATTATCGCCGACTGAATGATGTTACGAAAAAGGATAGTTATCCGTTGCCAAGGATAGATGACACTTTGGACACCTTAAGTGGCATGCAGTGGTTCTCAACATTGGACCTCAAGAGTGGGTATTGGCAAGTTGAAATCAGTCAACGAGATAAGGAGAAAACTGCGTTTTCTACTGGAAAAGGTCTCTGGCAGTTCGACGTCATGCCATTTGGATTATGTAATGCTCCGGCCACTTTTGAGAGATTGATGGAACAAATACTTGCTGGACTGCTGGGAGAAGCCTGTCTGGTATATTTAGATGACATAATCATCATTGGAAAAGACTTCGACGATCACCTCAGCAAACTAGAGCAAGTTTTGACTAAACTACGGGGTGCCAACTTAAAACTCAGTCCAAAGAAGTGTTCACTTTTTAAACGACAAGTGAATTATTTGGGGCATGTTATTTCGAAGGATGGGATACAAACAGACCCTGAGAAGATAAGTGCCGTGAAAGATTGGCCGACACCAAAAGATAAGACGGACGTTCGTGCCTTTTTAGGTCTGTGTTCATACTACCGGCGGTTCGTGAAAAGCTTTTCCGATATTGCGAAGCCTTTGCATCGGTTAACGGAAGAAAAACGGAAATTTAGCTGGGATGAACAATGTGAAGCCGCTTTCAAAGACCTTAAGCGAAGACTCTGTGAAACACCAATCTTGGGTTATCCAGATGCAGAAAATGAGTTCGTCGTCGACACAGATGCCAGCAATACTGGGATAGGAGGAGTCCTGTCCCAGAGAAAAGGAGACAAGGAGGTCGTGATTGCTTACTTTAGTAAGTCTTTGTCTAAACCAGAGAGAAATTACTGTGTTACACGAAGAGAATTACTGGCCGTGGTTAAGACATTGCAGCATTTCAGTAAGTTTCTGCTGAGCCGCAAGTTTCATCTGAGGACTGATCATGCTGCTTTAAAATGGTTGCTACAATTTAAAAATCCAGAAGGACAAGTGGCAAGATGGATTGAACAGCTCCAGGAATACGACTTCGTCATCGAACATCGGAGTGGGAAAGCGCATGGAAATGCAGATGCGCTCTCTCGAAGACCTTGTCCGGTGGAATGTAACCATTGTGTTAGGCAAGAAGCTAAAGACAGTGTAGCGATTAGAATAATAAGGACTGATACTGTCAGCGATGAGTGGAGTAGCGAAGCCATGCAGCAAGCACAGCAAGAGGATCGAGACATCAAGCCTATTCTCGAATGGATAAGGGCAGGAACACCTAAGCCGAAATGGAGTGATGTCTCCCAAATGAGTGCAGCTACGAAGAGCTACTGGGCACAATGGGAAAGCCTCGTGATACACAATGGAGTCCTGTGTAGAAAATGGGAGTCTGCAAACGGGAAAGACTCACATCTGCAGTTGGTTGTCCCAAAGATCAAAATTAATGAGGTTTTGAGATCATTTCATGACGGAACTTCAGGCGGCCATCTTGGTGTGAAGAAGACGTTGATGAAGGTTCGTCAACGATTCTATTGGATCCATTGCCGTGAGGATGTTGAAGATTGGTGTAGGAAATGTACATGCTGCGCATCGGTAAAAGGGCCTCATACAAGGAGCAGGGGAGCATTGAAGCTATACAATGTTGGAGCGCCTTGGGAAAGGATTGCATTAGATGTTGCAGGGCCATTTCCTGCATCGGAGTCTGGAAACAAATACATCCTAGTAGTAATGGACTACTTTACTAAATGGCCGGAGGCTTTTGCCATACCTAACCAGGAAGCAACTACAGTCGCGGAAAGACTAGTCACGGAAGTGTTTTGCCGATATGGAGTTCCTCTGGAAATACACAGTGACCAGGGAAGGAATTTTGAATCACAGGTATTTCAAGAAACCTGTAGGATAATGGGTATTCATAAAACCAGGACTACCCCATATCATCCGCAGTCTGACGGAATGGTTGAAAGATTTAACCAAACCTTGGAAAGGCATTTGGCTAAGGTTGTTGAGAGCCACCAGAAGGACTGGGATAGTCATATTCCTTTGTTCTTGTTGTCTTATAGAACAGCGATACATGAAAACACAACGGTGACGCCTGCGTGTGCAAACTTTGGCAGAGAACTGAGACTACCGGCTGATCTACTGACTGGACGTCCTCCAGATTCACCGCAAGAAATCACGGAATATGCTAGTGCATTGCGCGATAGACTAAATGACGTTCACACCCACGTCCGTGAATCTGGGCTCCAGGCAAGCGACAGAATGAAAACCCGATACGACCGCAACTCTCATCAAGCCGGGTTCGACGAAGGCTCGTTGGTATGGCTACACAATCCGATGCGTCGCAAAGGCAAATCTCCGAAGTTGTCTCCAACCTGGGAAGGGCCGTATAAAGTTGTCACCAGGATCAATGACGTTACATACCGGATACAACGCAACCAGCGAAGCCCCTTGAAGGTTGTACATGTTGACCGACTGGCGAGATACTACGGATCTAATAATGCTCGGGACGAGCATGTCTAAGAAGGGGGTAATGCTACGCCCGGCGCTTGGCCACTTCAATATATGGCCAAATTTCCATAGGAGTGAGCGAGACGGCACTATAGAAAGAGACAGCATGCCTTGACGTCACTGTTCTAGAAGGAATAGGATGAATAGAACGAGACGTCAGGCTAGAAAGAGACAGCATGCTTTGACGTCACTGTTCTAGAAGGAATGGAACGAATAGAAAGAGACACAAGACCTAATAGAACCTCCCAGAAAGTTCCTGTCTTTTTCAGAACGTACCTGTCTTTTCTCGATCTTTCGCTACTCGGCCGCGCCTTATATAAAAGGCGAGCTAACAGCCGCTGCTCAAGTTAGTCTAAGACGAGTATTCGAAGCGATCAAAGCGATAAAGTGTGTGAAGCTATACAGTGCGATTATACAAGTGACTGTGTGTTGTGTAAGGAAGAGTTTTCGAATTTCTACGCGCTTTGCTGTAATTGAAGTGAAGCTGAATAAAGTCTGTCTTCAACGGTTGTCCTCGCATTTTCTATTCAAACCGATCCCCACGCTCGTAACAATATAAACAATTGATTGATAGCTGTCGTCCCATTTTCATTAAATTAAACATTTTGACTCTGCCCTGTGTGTACATCTTAGAGACAGTTATCTTCGTAAAAAAGAATATTGACTTGTTCGAGAAGCTTAAATCTAAGAGACATAGCTCAAAAAATTATATTCCCTCTAACTCCACTGCATACTTTAAAAAGAGCTTTTTCTGTATGGCTCCTAGAATATTTAATCACCTACCAAAGACAATTCTTGAGGAGCCTTGTATTGACTTTGCAAAAAATTTGCTAAAAAAAATGTTACTAGAGAAATGTTTCTACTCTGTGGATGATTACTTGAATGATTGTAATTTAAACTAGCATGTATATAATTTATAATTTGATTAAGTTGTTAGTTTTAATGTTGTCAATGTGTTACATTTAATTTCTTAACTTTTAAGGTTAAATATTGCATGCCGCAAGGCTAAATACAGTGTTACCCTAATTTATGAACATGACATCCTGTATCTACCTGTATTTGCAATTTATGATAATAAATAAATGAATAAATAAATAACTCTTTATTGTACACCAACATTAGATTACAAGAGACAGTAGTATGGATTACAGTAATAATAGTTAAATGCACATGTCCATTGAAGAAAGTAAAGTTATAATAATTTCAAAATAACGTTTTTAATACACTGCCCTGTGTGATGAGACCACTAGTATTTCCAATTAACTATATTACTTTTGATAGCGGCTTGAGAACTTAACTTTCATTATTCGTAAAATTAAACTTTTAAATGCACAGTAAAATAAATATATAAAATGTTTAATCACAATTATTTACACTTTTATAACCCATTAAAAATACAAAGGATTTAACGAATACTTTGAATGTCTCAGTTAAATTCAAATATTATGTGAGAACTTACAAGTGTAATATAACAGTTATATAATGTTGCAAGTATACAAAATGCTGGTAATTTTATTTTATACTAGCTTCGCACGGGTGGTAAAAACGTTCCTGTGAAAATCCGATATAGCTTATGTTACTCAGGGTGAATGTAGCTTTCCAATGGTGAAAGAATTATTGCTTGAAATGTGATCATTATTTTGACAACCTTCGAGATAAATTGAAATTGCTGTACATGCGAGCAACGGCCGGCAAGTTGTATGAAAATCCATATCCGTCGTGTTTTAGCGGCCAAATAAATTACTATGTAAACTCGATATCTGTCTTGTAATTTAAAAATGGAATCATCTTTTACTCCGAACCATGGCGACCAAGGAGGTAAATTATCCAAGGCATTATTTAAATACAGAACTGGCTTGCAAATAGAATGCTGTTTATTAAGAAAATTCAAATACAAATGAACATTTCGCCGCGTGGAAAATTACTGTTGTTCGTCATTGATTTTGAAAATAGTTAACTAAAAAGTTCTGCCTAGATACTACTTAGTTTTAATTTCCGCGCATTGTTTGAGGAAAGCACTATACAAGCCTAGGCCACAACTGAGCCGGACTCCGTAATGCGTACCGGCCCGCATACTTCACGATCGTCCGGCAACGCTACACTTGGCGGCCGCGGCAGTGATGTACTATTGAGTTTGTTCATTACAAACATACAAATCTTTCCTCTTTATAATAGTAGTGTAGATGATTTACCTAACCTAATATGAACAATTTTAATTGTTTCATTTACAAAGATTACATACAACTATACATTTAGCCTATTGTCTGTTCCCACTACTAGGTAAAGGCCGCCTCCACCTCTCTATCTCCATTGCTACATCTGGGCATAGGTAGAATGAATAATAGTTCTATGTGATCAGGGTCCCACTCGGATTATTATTATTGGGGCATCTTCCAGGGTGACTGTCTGAGCCCGCTTTGGTTTTGCCTAGCACTGAATCCTCTCAGCACTTTGCTGAGAGATTCAGGTCTAGGTTACCGGCTTCGGAGAGAGGGTGAGGTTATTAGTCATCTGCTGTACATGGATGACCTCAAACTTTTCACACCGAAACTACCTGACCTGGTGGAGCTGCTAAAAATCACGCAGGTTTTTAGCAGTGCCATTGGGATGGAATTCGGTGTGGATAAGTGTGCGATCTTACATGTACAGCGGGGGAAAGTTGTGAATTCTACGAATTTGCAACTTTCTGAGACTATGACTCTCAGATCTCTCTCTGAAAACGAAACGTACAAGTATCTCGGTATGTCAGAGTATTTGGGTATCTCAGAAGTGGATATCAAGAGATCGGTGAAGGAACGCTTCTTCTGCCGCTTCACAAAAGTACTCAACAGTCTTTTGTCGGGCGGCAACAAGGTGCGAGCCTTCAACGGTTGGGTGATGCCTCTACTGACTTACTCCTTTGGCATACTGAGATGGACTCAGACTGAGCTGGACGCCCTGGATAGAAAGGTCCGTCAACTGCTTACTACTCATCGCATGCTACACCCGCGCTCGTCTGTGATGAGACTGTACATTCCACGGAGGTGGGGGGGTCGAGGCTTTTTAAATGCCAAGAACCTCCACAACCGTGAGGTGTGCAGACTCAGGGATTATTTCCAGAGCAACGAGTGCGGGATGCATCGTGATGTGGTGGCAGTAGACAAGGGTCTCACTCCGCTCTCCTTGGCGAACGAGAACTGGCGCAGACCGACGGTTCTGAGCGTCACGGACCGCAAGGCCATATGGGAGGGCAAGGAACTGCACGGGAGGTTCTATCGAGCCTTAACAGGGCCCGATGTGGACCTCCTGTCCTCGGTGAACTGGCTACGCTTCGGGGACCTCTTTGGGGAAACTGAAGGGTTTGCCTGTGCAATTGCTGACGAGGTCATGATGACGAACAACTATCGGAAATATATCCTGAAGGACGGTACGGTCGACATCTGTCGGGCATGCCGCCGTCCTGGAGAGTCAATCAGGCATATTATTTCCGGTTGTTCTCATGTGGCCAATGGCGAGTACTTGCACAGGCATAACCTAGTGGCCAGGATCATCCACCAGCAACTTGCATGTTGAGTCTGAGGTGCCTTACTATCGGTACACACCGGTGTCGGTTCTTGAAAATAGTCATGCATTGCTCTACTGGGACCGCTCTATTATCACAGACAGGACTATTGCTTGCAATAAGCCTGATATTGTGGTGGTCGACCGGCCCCAGCGCCGGGCAATGATCGTTGACATCACCATCCCGCATGACGAGAACCTCGTGAAGGCTGAGAAGGACAAAATTAGCAAGTACCTTGACTTGGCTCACGAGGTAACCGCCATGTGGGATGTTGATTCAACGATTATTGTCCCGATAGTTATTTCGGCGAACGGGCTGATAGCGAAGAGCCTAGAACAATACCTCAAGAGGCTCTCGCTAGATAGTTGGGTCAAGGGTCAGATGCAGAAGGCGGTCATCCTCGACACGGCACGCATTGTCCGGAGGTTCCTCACCCTGTGATCCCACCCGCCGTTAGCTTGGGCCCTGCCCCGCTATCGGTGGCACTCTATTTTTTATATATTTAAATAGACGTTTTTCTATGTTTTTTTTTTAAATGTGTATTTAAAAATGTAATTTATAAGTAGTTTAAAAGTAAATAAAGAGATAATAATAATAAGCCTTTTTATTCTGAACTTCATACAAATATGGCTGCAATATTTATATGTATATACATATATTTATATATTATGTTCTTGTCAGAGTATGTCCCGAAGTTCAGTTTGCCTCTTGGCATAGGCCTCCTCTAACCATTTCCATTGGGACCTGTCACTTGCAACTCTTCTCCAGTGAGGTCCAACCGTGAGTTTCAGGTCGTCTTCCCATCTGGTTTGTTGGCGTCCTCTGCTTCTCCTACCGTTTCTAGGATACCAGTTGGTGACGCTTTTGACTGTGTTGGGTGTGATAGGTTTATTGAGAAAGTTATGCAATTTTTTGTATAACCATGCAGTATTAAGTCATTTTTCTAGCTGTTTGAATAAATGGCTAGGCAAGTAATTAAACATCATCGGTCCCAGCCATTTCCCTAACCGTTTAATCAAATAGCAGAACACCATTCAATAAAGAGCCTAGGCAGTTAATTGCTGCGACATGTCCATATCTTTTAGTGTTCTTGGACAGTCAACAAAGGAGATACGGTTGCACATAGAACTTTATATTAAAAAGTGCAACCGAGACCGTGCCTCTTTTTAGTCGACTGCACATTAATGATTTATTTTCACACAAACCAGACTTGAAACTGTTCACAGATTGGGCCTTCCTGCTAACATTTTCTTGCACTGTTAAAATAAGACTCATTTTTCTCCGAGCTAACAAATATAATTATTTTTACAGATCAGAATATTCCGCCCACCAAACTACTCTGGCGCTGTTGCATTTTCAATGTTGTTCATCTTAGTGGCTGGTTTCCTGTACCTCCGAAGGAACAACCTTGAGTTCCTCTACAACAAGCAGATGTGGGCTGTCGGAGCCGTGTTCTTCTGCTTCGCGATGGTGTCCGGACAGATGTGGAACCAGATTAGAGGACCCCCGTTCTTCCATAGAACTAAGAATGGCCCGGTGTATATTAATGGTGGTTCCCATGGCCAGTTTGTGTTGGAGAGCTATATTGTAGCTATCTTGAGTATCCTTTTTAATGTCAGTCTGTAGATTAGATCTAACCCAACATAAAATTATGTTTATCACTTTTTGTAAAGAAAGTGGTCTATCTTACAGTTGTAGGATCCAACCAGACAACCAATCAAGTCGGATATTATAATAAAAGCATTGGATCCCACAACAGAAGCAAAACTTAATAGGCTTGCAGTGTGTCTCAGATATTCGAAACATAACCAGCTTTGAGAGAAAATGTGTCTCTCGCGTCTATTCTATTCTTACGTAAATCGAATTAGATCACAGGCATTTTCAAAAAAGGACCAGAAACCGATGACCATGTATGAAAACAAGTATGAAAATAGAAGCGAAAGTTGTGTGCCAGAATCGTAGCAGATGGAAACGGGTTTCGTACAAAATACCGAAAGTTAAATAATCGAGTAACAATGGGTCGACAACGATTGGTCGGACGATCTAATTGTCGCTGGTATATTAGGTCGCAATATGAATACGTCGACGTATTACTTCGTAAAGATGCAAACGGTCTATTGGCGCCTCCTCATAAAGTTGAAATTTTCAAAAAGCCTGTCTAATATACCGCTTGCATTTTAGATCGTCCGACCAATCGTTGTCGACCCATTGTTATTCGATTATTTATCTTTCGAGATTATGTACGAAACCCGGTGGAAACATGTGATCTGTATCGACCACAGAACAGAAAAAACTATTAGAAGTGTGATAGGACAGATTCAATAGCGGAACCAATGTCGCCAAACTCACACATACAACGAGATAATAATACGTTGCACTACTAGTAAACAATTGTTTTGATTGATCGTATATCTTTAACACCAAATTAGCCTAAATTATGCACACTGCAGAACGAAAACACACCTTATTGATTGGCATTAGTGTTAACTTTAATATAGATAAAAAAAGGAATTTACGACGTTTTGTATCTGAATCAAACTTGCTTCTCACTCTAACTCTATTACGAAAAAGTTCAACTACTCCCCAACAGATGTCCATTTATTTTAAGAATGTTATTTAGAACCTTAACAGTTATGAATACGGTTGATATTACTTTGAAGTATTATCTCTCTCACTCTAACTCTCTCACATTAACGCTAGAGCAGTGAAACAAAAAGTTGGCAATATCGATAGATTTGTAATTTGTTTTCAAAATATCAAAGGATTCCAAACGCTGTTAGTAATTATAATCTAAGAGTACTAAAAAAGAGAGATGTTTTTATTTACGATTAAAAAGGTATGAAGAGGTGTTACTACGTATGTTCCTATTTAATTGAAATAAAACAAGTGTCCATTTATAGTAGATATTTTATGTAACTGTTGCATAATAAAAGCGTTTTCACATTATCCGGTGCATCCGATATCCGATATTAGTGTCGGCTCCGATATCGAAGGAAATAAAATAAAGTATAAAAAGAACTCGATACTAGGATTTTTTTTCATCCAGTCTGTGCGATCGAGAAAATGGCCGAATCGGACCGATTTTATCGAATATATGTGAAAACAGCACATGGTGACCGCTATCGGCGTCAGGTACCCAATATCAGAAAATGTGAAAGTGGTCTAAGGATACTTAAAATACGAGTGCGAGTATTTTACAATATGAGACGGGTGTTTTAAGACCATATTACAAACAGTTTCATACACTACTTTGAAATAATTAATTTAATTTGCATAAAATGAGAAAAACGTAGAGCGCCAAAATCTATTTGCTGATCGCGTATGCATGTTGCGCCGCGTCCACAAACTAGAAAATATCCAGCTGGAGTTGTTAAATACGGAAGTTTATATTTTTGCATGTTTGTACGCGCATAGCTTCGTCATGTGTAGACGAATTTGCAAAATTCCTTCTTTGTTCGAAAGAAGACTATTCCGAAATGATCCCATTTAATTTTTGTAAAGGTCCGATAAAGGGTTTCAGAGAGAGACCACGAAACTCTTCAATAAACTCTGCAAACGCATATTATTGCTATGTCTATGCCACTACACATCATAACATCACGCCCGTATCCTTTGAATGGGTATGAGGAGTGTTCCGAATGTTCCGTGATATTTAAAAAAAAAACAATAAAGTCATTTGACAAACGTTTATAAATGTTTCCACAAAATTAGATATCGATAAAATTTGACTACATCACTAAATGAGTAGCGGAGAAAGTTCTAGAATAAATAAGAATGACATGTCTATTATGTGTAATCAAAAACAAGCTTTATTGATATGTGGTAAGGTTGATTTTGTTTTGATTTTATTTCTTTGCATTTCAATAATATTCGTTATAAATTCTGCTATATCCTGACTTATTGATGGTATAAAACAACTCCATTTCGAATATTTATGCTCCTACTATCATCTGTGCACTGCAAAATGGCCCAGTAAGGCATATTTCCATTAAATAGTATTAAATAACACACGGTGCAAAACTGTCAAATACACGTGATGACAGATACGACTGAAGGTTGAAATTGTAAGAGCTTGCAAATCTCCGCATAAGAATGACACGCGTGCCACGCCCACTTCACACTTCCACCGTTTTTACTGTTCCGTGGTATCGACCCTACTGGGAAAAAGGGATGGATGTATGTTTTCTCTCTTCACTACCATACCCAACCTTTTTTTTACGTGTGGTCATAAACGTCAAATCCCATACATTCGTCATTCTACTCCATCAAACGTAGTCCAACGAATTGCCACTTGTCTAAAGAGGCAGGTCGGGTTTCGAAATTCCTTCCCCACTGAACTAAAACTACTTTTTAACATTTTATCGCGATTTATTTGGTACTAGCTTTTGGCTGCGGCTCCGCCCGCATGGATGTCGGTTATTGCGACCAAACATAGCTTAAGTCCTTTCTCAATGACTAATCTACCCCTATACCAAATTTCATCAAAACCGGTTCAGTGGTTTAGGCGTGAAAGCTAACAGACAGACAAGAGTTACTTTAGCATTTATGACATAAGTATGGAAGTATGAATTGGTGTTGCACACGTCCATAGGCCATGGTAACCACTTTCCATCATGTGGGCAGTGTGCTTGTCTGCCATCTCAATTCAAGTCAATCAGCCCACTGTAGTTCACTGCTTGACATAGGCCTCTCCTAATCCGATCCTCCGCCTTCCGCATCCAGTCTGTCCCAATTATCTTTTTTAAGTCGTCAGTCCATATGGCTAGGAGACGTCCTACCTTCCGCCTGCCTTCTCGCGGTGTCGACTCTAGGATTCGTTTGATCCAGCGGCCATCTAAGTGGTATTAAATGATAGTGATAATGAGTTGAATCGATTAAGATAGAATCAAACGTGATCCGGCAGCTTAGTGGTCAAAGCATTCTCCCTGTAAGAGAAGGATCGCGGTTTCGAACCCCGCCTGAACCGATTCAATTTTTTTTTAATAATATTAGCAACCGAAATTATAGAAATTACTAATATTCCCTCTAACCCCTCCAACTAAGCTAAATTGCTTGTGCTAGGAGTGGGTTCACGTCGGTAGTGTATTCGATTTTATTCGATTTGAATAGTTAGCATGCTAATAGCTTTAAAATTTCATTCAATAATGAGTCAAACCAATATTCCTTAACCACTATGACCAGACGGAGCAGTAGTTGTAGGCATGATACTGATGATCGAAGCGGCCGGAGGAGTGAAGCCGGAGTCCCTGCGCCCTCCGTCAGAGGGCAAGCGGCGAAGGTTCCAGTCTGTGGTGGGGCTGGTGCTGGTCTGCGTGTTCTTCTCGCTGCTCCTGTCTGTGTTCAGAGCGAAGACACAAGGGTATCCTTACAGGTAAGGGCAATACATCGTTTTGGCATGTTTTTAATTTTTTACGACGCCAAGCTAGCACTTCTATACTCATACATACTTATACTCAAGCCTATAAATCCTCGAGGGGGTAGGCAGAGGTGTGTTAATACCCACATTTCGATAAATCTGATTTCCGATCCCACGTGTTAGGGGGCTAGCCTATCCCCGTCAAGCGGACACTTAGCACATAGTCATGACCTGTATATTTACTGTCAGAGAATAGTCTATACTTATTCGCCTTTTACGACATCCACAGCAAGAGATGGGATGGCCCTATTTTACTCCTGTGGAGGAACGAGGTGTGATGTTCCTCCAACACAAAGGGAGGATCCTCCGACCAGGCAAGGTGATCACGCCTGGCGGGCCGCGGCCCAACGATTGTCGTTGGCATGTTGTATATGTATTGTACCAGTGCAGGAACTTCACTTTCGCGATGCAGGATTTGTAGTGTTATAGTAGTTTGGCTTGATGTCGCTAGATGGCGCTGGGTACTTGTGGTATCGCCACAGTCTTATAGGAATCATACTTCTATATTCGTTATGTGTATGTTGCCGCCAACTGGCTTAATCAGCCGTTCAATTACCTGCCTAGGCAGTTAACTAAACGCCGCTATTCAATTAACGGCTTGAATTACAGCCATTTAATTAAACGTCTAGGCAAATAGCTTGGATCGATGACGTTTAACTACTTGCCTAGTCATTTAATTAAACAGAAAAATTACTTATTTCTGCATGGATATAAAAAAAATAAACACCAAGGAATAATGCGGTAGCTACGCTCTGCTCCCGCATTAGCCTTCTAACCTAACCTAACCAAATCGGATTGTGCCGTTATCACAATAAACCTATCACTAATTTTCTGTAAATACACCTCTGTCTACCCTCTCTCGGGGATTTACAGGTGTAAGTATATGTATGTATGTATGAAATTTTCTATTTTATTTCGTGTTAGTGCCCCATCTTACGATTGGCCTAAGCATTAGCCAGCCAGGTTGTTTAATGATGTAATAAACGAGACGGCTGAATATCATTCAGGCGGTTAATTGAATGGTGCCGTTTAGTTAACTGCTTAGGCAGTTAATTGGACGGCTGATTAAGCTAGTTGGCGGCGACATATAGACGGTCAACCATAGAACTAAATATACCCATAATGAATAAGAATGTGCAGGACCTGGGTTGAGGCGCCTCTCGTTTTATTTCGCATCAAATTTCTTAACCTTTTAATGTTATAACAGCTACAGCTAAAATTCTAAGAACTAGTCCAACTACTAAACCTTCGATATCGCCAAGTAGTGGAGGTCAGATGACATTCGCTTCTCTGAAAAGGAAGTTCAGCCGTTTTGTAACTATGTTTTGATCACACGTACCGAGGAAATGGGCGAAACAGTTCTCTCGACCGCATGGTCGTCCACACGGTCCAGAAAACTGTCGGACGGTCCATTTTTAGACGTAAATCTTGGGACATAAAATCTGCTATACACACAGTAAATACTCATTTCTTGGGTATCTTTTGAGGATAAATTGGGGACGAGCTTAAATTCTTCAAGTAAAGATTATTTCACAACAATCCGCTTGCGCCAAGGCCTCGTTTGTCACGCAATTTAGATACAAGAGATTTACATATGTTCAAGATATTAGACTGGACAGCCTCCGTGGCGTAGCGGTAGTGAACGCGGCCGCTACGCAGGAGGCGCGGGTTGGATCCCCGCTCAGTGCAAATATTTGTATGCATGAATATGGGTATTTGCATTGGTCTGGGCGTGCCTCCGATAGCACGTTATGCCGTCGGTTCCGGTTGTCATACAAACATCTATGGCAGTCGTTACGGGTAGTTGGAGCCCTCAAAAATCCAACAACTGGTCTAGCTGCAATGCTTCGATATCGCCTTTGGGTTGTGGAGGTCAGATGCCAGTCGCTTCACGGAAAATATCGAAGTTTAGCCAAATCCGCAGTTAGACTGGTAAAAACTCCCCCAGACTCCCAAGTTGAAAAGCTTTGGATGCGACTGGGATTAACGCTAGGATGAATAAGAAGGTATTAGACTAATTCCAACCCTATCGGAGCGGATGAATTTCGTGATTAATTTATTAACTGTTTTTTTTTTTACAGCTTCCTGTTCAAGTGAAGAGTGTATTCGAATAGCAGTAATGGCCGGGTGTAGCGTAAGAACGTAGTTAGGTGTGTGTGCAATTATATTCGTGTGGTTGTCATCGTTCTTTATAGGTCAATAAAGTTGTTTATTATAAGAATTTTGTGATTGTTTCTCCTTCAGTAACCCTAGCACGAACAACTATAGTAATCGTATGGTAAACGTATTGAGAGAATGGAGCATTGTGATTGGCCGCCTGCCTACTGTGAACCTGTTTTCTCAATACGTTTACGATGCGATAACAATAGTTGTTCGTGCTAGGGGTACTGTTCAAAGTTCATTATCTTCATCCGAGAGCCAATCCTAATCGAATTCAAAGGTTGCACTTTGAGCCCTTTGGAACCCGGTCTACGTGATAGATTGTCTTGACAATGAGGGCCAATCCCAGCTGAAAGAGCAGCGGCCTGTTTGTTACTAGAAATTGTTGCAAGTAGGCCCGCGCAGACCCTCCTGCGCCTTCAAATGACTATGAACTTTTACTCCTGTAGATAAGATTGAGAATGGTTTGTTATATTTTACTTCAAAAAGCCGGCCGCTGCTCTTTCACTTATTCAGTGGGGATTGACCCTGACAGCGCCTGCGGTCCGTGGCTGTTACAACAGCAACTGGCGTCTGAACACCTCTGCCTGTGTCAGAGCGTCTTCCATCACGATCCGCAGGTGGCTTGAGCCCCGATTGCTGGGGCTTCATACACATATTTTGAATGGTTTCAAAGTTTATAGGTAACGCACATAGGTAATGTGATAACAAAAGAAAATCGATTTCAAAAACTAAAAAGTATAAAATAACTTAGAGAAAAATATCTGAATTTACAGGTGAACGATAGAGTCGGTGGCCAGCCCGAGAGGTCGTATTTCAATTGATTTCATCATAGTAGATCAGGCACCATTTGGCACCGACTTCTTACAAAACTGTTAATGTGCAAATGCAGTTATTTTTTCTAAGTTATTTTATATTTTTTAGTTTTTACAGTCGATTTTTAACGTAGGTATTTGGTATTTAGTGGCTGTAATGGGAGTTCTTAAAAGAAGATTTTCCCTTTTTTACTGGTCTAGGTTGACATACAACTCTCAATAACTTAAATGAGACATTCATGATATACGTCATTAAGGAGTTCTGTTGTCTGTCTCCTTAGTTCAAGACTAGGTAATTCTAGCATGTTATTGACCATTATAATGTTGCCTACCTCATCACAGAATCTTCCTTAAACTAGCTAAAAAGCAATAATTTCTTATTTCCTGTTTGATTTTGAGGACTTTCTCTAAGTCTCCGAACTCCAAGGTCCAGTACCCATGAAATTGATATGCGACTACCTGTGATACTCAATGCAATAAGATAAATTTGAAATCGGCTCATAAACGACGGAAATTTATCAACAAAATAAATTAGAAGCCGGTAAAAAATTAAAATAAAAAGACCCCCAAACATTTTCATAAAATGAAAACTACTATGTCAAACCATGTAAAAAATTATGGGACCAAATGGCAACTATTCCGCATCGAACTAAAAAAATCTCGTAAATCTGATCATAAATCTCAGAGTAATCTGTGAACAAAAATACTCATCAAATTGAGACCCTCCTCCTTTTTAAATCGGTTGAAAATATAAAAAATCACAATTTAAACAGTTAAAAAATAAATATATTTCAATAAGTTACCTTTAACAGTCTTAATACACTATATTATTATCTATTTCATTTCTGGGTAGAACAATTTGTCTTCTTTATTAATAAAATTTTAATCTACTTAATAAATAGTATGTAAAATATTATTATTTTCTATTCTTATTCTTATTTCGAAGGCCGCTCGGACGATCCACCACCCACGTATTCAGGCAGGCAGACATTTGCGGGCCACTTCATCCATCTCTCGTCTGTTTTTTAATTTCAGGTAATAAAATGACATTACCTGTGATGCCGGTTTATTGCAATTAAAAATAGTCACGTGCCACCATCGAAAGTTGTAAATAAATAATTTTTTTATTTAATTTAAAAAATATATATATTTTATTGTTAGCTTATGTGGATAGTGTATGAAACGAAAAAATTTTTTAATTTTAATTCTTTTTTAAATATAATAAAGTTAAACCACTTATATCTCGGCCACAAACATTGTCGATAGTTTCGCGCACGTCACTAAGCAATAAGAGCTGGTATCATTATTTCAGAAATTGACATTTGCAGTTGTTAATTTCCTATCTGAAATTAAAAAACGGACTATAATAAAAAACATTCAGTCTCAGTAATTTTGTATAAGTTACAACAAACGCGGGAACACCGCGAACCTATTCTTAGGGTAGTTGTCGAAAGTCTTCTTGTACCACTCATGAGCCTGGATAGAAGTTTGAATCTGTCAAGGAAACAACACATTTATCAGATAATATTAGATGAATAATCCTATGGTAGAAGTGCCCAAAGGTCATTCGCTGCTTCAAACATGCAAATATGTATATGTTTCACGCAAATAATATTGGGCGAATTTAGTTTTTATACAGGACATGTCAATCTAACTTCATCTCGCGTGATGGTAAAGGCAAAGTCTAGAGAAAGATGGTCACCATTACTATAAGAATTATATTCCATATCTGTGCACTGTGTACAGACACGTACCAAGTTACAATAGTCGCACTCAGATTCACAACCTCATCTGGTGGATTTTCACGCTCCTAAAGGACCCGAAAAGCGTACAAAAATACAAAAAATTGTACGATAAAAGAAGCCTGTTTGCGAGCTCAGTATATATGTGTGAGGGAGAGGACATTGTAAAACTTCGAAACTAGTGTTTAAGTAATAATCTAGTGACTCGCTCCGGATCGTACCTGGTGCAAAGGCTACACCTTGGAATACAGCGCGGAAATGCAGCCAGTGTTCTGGGCTCCTTTGCACCAGACACGACCCGAGGCAGGTTATTTACCTGACAAAAGCTTGGCTGGTTAATGGATATTTTTGCAACAATTTGTTAATACTTAAGTAAGTAGTAGGAATAATTATATAATCTAGTATCGTCACACAGCCTCCGTGGCGTACCTACCCGATTTGCGGAAAATTCGTGGAATACGACGAATTTTCCGCAGACGAGCGTACCTACTGGCAGTAGTAGGTAGTGCTAGTACCGTCAAACTCTTATGACCATTCTATTGTCTGTAGTTTACGTGATTAACTACATATATAAATCTCACCCGTGCGTGATGCCAATTAAATTTATAGCTACAGTTGCTAGCCAATAAATTTTAACGTGTGTAATAACATAACTAACGTAGGTACTTAATGTGTGCATATTTTAAATAATAGTTAGCCCTGTGCTACATTACCTAATACATAATTTAATACTTAAATACAGTGAAACTTGGCTAAGTGAGAAACCTCTATAAATGGAACTGCTGAGGTCCCAACACTGGCACTAATTTACCTCTATTATTGGGACGAAGCAAACCTCTGTATTTGTGATTCGTACTATCGATGTTATCGTCTTAGTTACCTCTATAACTGAGGCAGCGAGTGAA
This sequence comes from Eilema caniola, assembly GCA_949126895.1. Classification (NCBI taxonomy): domain Eukaryota; kingdom Metazoa; phylum Arthropoda; class Insecta; order Lepidoptera; family Erebidae; genus Eilema; species Eilema caniola. The sequence continues at coordinate 3,282,984 of OX421469.1, read as the reverse complement.
TTTTATATGTATTAACCTCTTTAACTGAGATAACATCGTTTTATTTGTTTACTTATTATTATTCTACCCGCATATTCCACGCTTGGGTATCTTATTTTGAACCTCGATAACCTTCAGTTTTAGTTTTGCTTTACTTTATACGGAAGTTTATTTGAAAAATGCCGAAATGAGATTAAAGTGAAAAACTGGATTTATTATTCGATTATGAAATTGAGAAGAGATGCGATGAAATCTTCAATTCAATGTGCCAGTCTACTCTTTGTAGAAGACTTCAGAATAAAGATATAATCCATACTAATATTATAAAAGCGAAAGTAACTCTGCCTGTAAAGTATGATTTCACGCCTAAAACAGTGAACCGATTTTTATCAAAGAATCAAAGAATCAATTTCGTTTATTCAGTTTAGGCACATAAAGAGCACATATGAACGTCAACATTTTACAGTCATGTCAAGAAATTACTAATATAATATTAAATTAAGTAAATAAATCATTTGAAAATGATTATTTCGCTGGTTCGGTAAGTTGGTTCTACTGAGAAGAGACCAGCAAGAAACTCAGTGAACAATATTATAGTTTCTTTTTTAAAACAATGTTTTTTTTTTAATAGATTTATAATGTACGAGCAAGCAAAAAGATTAGGATGACCATGCATTTTTATCATTGAGGTATTCGTTTACTTTGTAATATCCTTTTTTTCATTAAAGACTTGTTTACTTCTATTTTAAACTTATTTAGTGGCATGTCAACCAAATCTTGAGGAATTTTATTAAACATTTTAATACTGTTACCTACAAATGAATTACCAACCTTATGAAGTCTGAGTTTTGGCACTACAAGTTTATGGAGTAGATTAGGTATACGGTTTAGTCTAGGAATGACCGATGCGCGGAATGACTACATGATCTATAATTGACTAATTCTTGGAACGTACAATTCTATAAATGACTGATTCTACAAATGACTGATTTTTTTAAATTTTATGAACAGTTAGTAGGATTATACCTTGACAAAGTACAGAGGCTATGTTTGGTCGCGATAAGCGATAACCGACATCCACGCGGGCGGAGCCGCGGGCAAATTCTAGTTTATAATAAAACGTGCCTTTAATAAATGTTAAACATTTGTTATCTCTTTTGATTCCCAATACAGATTTAGACTTAGACTTAGACTCGACCAATATGTCGTTTTATTTAATAAAACCTCAAATTGGACCCATAGCGTATTGGACTAATCGCGAATTGGACCAATAGCGTATTGGACTAATCGCGAATTGGACCAATCGCGAATTGGACCAATCGCGAATTGGACCAACCGCGAATTTTTCCTGTTTTTGACAATTGGACCAAACGCGTAATGGACAAAACGCGACTAAACGTATTAATGGAACCCCTCTTTTAATGAGACATACCTATATTTATTTATACCTTGATAACTGAGACACTGGGTAAGTAGAATACCTCTATAAGTTACATAAATTTGTCTTACTTAACCAGGTTTCACTTTACTACTGTAATACGTACTGGATTTTTTGGTCCAGATCTTTCGGTTGTAATTTTATTAGTAAGATAATAATATGTTCCGCACAAAACAGTCGTATTATGTCATTTCTCAAGCTTTAGTCTATCTCTGTACCAAATTTCATTAAAATAGGTTCAGTGGTTTAGGCGTGGAAGCGTAACAGGCAGACAGTTCCTTTCGCATTTATAATATAATAATTGCCGTTCCGGTAGCGTCTATACATGTATGTTATTTTTAAAAAGCCGTTTATTAGTAATTGGGCAATATTTATTACTTACGCACCAAGTGTAACGACCTTAGCTATTTCTCAATTGCACCTTACGAAATATAGCTAACTTTCAATAGTATTTTAAAGGTCGGTACATGTTTTAGGCAAGCTTATGCCTCGGCAGAAGACCCAAGATGGTAAACAGTTGTAGTCGGTTCAAGTCCAAACACCCCCGCCAGGCGGTTCTTAGTTCGAAGTTCGGACGACAGTTGCTCCCGTAAAGACCAAGAAACTTCCACAATGCGAGCTTCAGATAGCAAGCGGAATTTTATTTTTATAAGCCACTCAGGTGGCATACAAGGACACGGGCCACTTCATGAGAAGTATTACCGTGACCTATGGAGGCATGCGAAACGAGTGGCGTCATGAAAAAACAAATTACATACCTGATTACCCAAAACCCAGAGATATATGCAGAAAAACGTTCTTGTAGGAACCAATAACAGCAGCAGTGTGTACAAAACAATCTCACACGACCGATGCGGACTGGACACATACTCGAACATCCTCCCGTGAGGGATTTTGTGGTCCTCTGTGACCACTTGGCCAGATTTCTTGTCCTTCCGTAAGTTCGCGAAGATGATGTTGGTTCTTAACTGTTCATACCACGTTATGATGAATAGAGTAGTGCATGGTATCGCTAGGATTGTGGTGTATGTGTCGTTCCACGATATAGCCTCGCGGGCGTGTTGTCCTAAAAAGGATAAAGAGTTTGTAAGTTATGGACTTCGAATATTGGTCTTATAGTGTGACCGAGAGCGCTGTAACGCTCTTATGATACGTGCGGCGTTGCGGGGGACGAGGTTAAGACAGAGAAAGAAAGAGTGTTAGCCGAGAGTGAGCGAGATACCGCTATGAGCGCTGAAGGCGCGATTTCGCTCGCTATCGTCTCATGCTCTCTCTTTCTTAAAATGTTCTTAAACCAAGGTATAAAGAATAAATTACACTGTTTTATTGATTCAAATTGTAAAGGTGCGTACCGAACTAAAGTTGCGTACCGAACTAAAGGTGCGTACCGAACTAAAGTTGCGTACCGAACAGGTGCGTACGTGCGTACCGAACTAAAGGTGCGTACTGAACTAAAGGTGCATACCCAAATATCAGAACAATCAGTGAACAGGAAGGGGGGAAACCCAGGTAATTAGATAATTTCGAGTAGTTTTTTCATCAAGACCGATCTGATGCTGACTGTACCATGGAAGTGGTATAGCGCCAACAGTAGGTCTATAATACTATCGATCTTATATTGCAACTGTGTACTTATATCTGTGCCTGCCCGTGACTTAATGATTTAAATTTTTTTCGTTGGACGCTAACTATTTTTAAAGTTACGCCTTAAGACATCAGATATATAAAGCCGGGTACAGACATTGCGAGGCGTGCATAGTGAATTGTTCGTCTCGCATGCCTCCACCTGAGGCATACGGCGGTACTTTTATGCATGCGACCCAAACGACACATGCTCAAGCTGAGTACGCAAATAACCACACAGCCCCCATGACACATGAGAGTGCACGTCTTGCCCTGAGGCGGCGTTTGAAATTATTGAATGACGCGAATGCTCAGTGTGAGCAAACGTCCACATAGCCCGAGGCACGCGAGACGAACCATTCGCGACACGACATCTATACGCGGCTTAAGAGGGAATGTAAAAAATAGTTATCAGGGTCGAGAATATCAAAATAAATAATTACATGCATTAGAATGTTAAATGTGTAACTAGTATGACATGTTTCAAGAAATGCAAGGCTATCATGTATCTACTAATCTTATATGACGATACAAACAAGCCAATATGATTCTTACTCACCACAGAATAGAGGTGCTTGTCCCACCACACTTATAATGCAAGCAAAGTAATGTACAATGCCAGCTAAGTAATGACTAAGGTTCATCTTGCTAGATTTTGCAAAAACTTGCAAATAGTATGTCTCATATAATCTCCTAGTACATTGTAGGGTGAGCAGAAACATAGCGATGAGGGCTGCGGTAACTGACACTGAAAAAAATAATTAAAGATTAGGAGCAGCCGTTCAATATGGTGTACTGTAGTTTTTTTATACCACTTAGGTGGCAGGGGAGCCCCTTATTTCGTAGAAAGAAATTTCATAGAATTTCGTTTCACAGAAAATGTTTCATATAATATTTGATTCTTATATTTTTATTTCGAATATTATTGTTTCAAAAACAATTTACTACAATGAAACTTATTTCACAGAAACACAATTGAACGAATTTCTAATCACATTTTTTTGTTTAACAAACTTATCAAACTGTAGAATTATTTTTTAAAGAATATTAAACCACCTTTATAATGTTCCAAATCACATTTATTTTTAACTGTTACATTTACAATATAGTTAACACCCCGACTCAGATTACCCCGACTCGGATAGGTTAGGTTAGAAGGCTAATGCGGGAGCGGAGCGTAGCGAAGCTCCCGCATTAGGCCTTCGTGGTTATTTTTTTATAAACCACCCAGAAGTAGCGGGGCTCCGTCGACCTTGTAGACGCATCAATTGTTTAGTTTATAAAAAAATTGTCCCATTTAAATGAGGGTATGCATTTTATGAATTGAAACGTTTAGAAACAGTCACTTTGATAATATGTTTTCTTTGTAATAAGTTTTCTATTAAATAAATAATATAATGATTAAGAATATTTGATTTGATATTCTATGAAATAATTATTCTAATGTTTAACTTTATATGAAACAAAATTCAATGATTTAAAATTCTTTAAAGTAAGTATTATGTATATTGATTATTCTATGAAACGAAATTATGCGAAACATTTTCTGTAATACGAAATTATATTAAACAATTGTCTATAAAACAACGCACACCCTAGGTGGCAGACTAGCATACGGCCCACCTGATGGTAAGTGGTTACCGTAGTCTATGGACGTGTGCAACACCAGGGGCATCACAATCGTGCTGCCGACCCTGTAGAAACCTTTGAATGCCCTTCTTGAAGAATCCCATATTTTAGTCGCTTGGGAAAACCACGGGATGAAGTTCATTCCACAACCTGAGCGTGCGTGGGATGAAGGTCCTTTCAAACCGCACGGTGCGCACCATTTCCAGTCGCAATGTGTGAGGATGAATTCCCTGCCTATGGCGAGTGGTGCGATGATAGAATGTAGCGGTGGGCATCATGTCAAACAATTCATCTGAGCACAGACCATTGTATAGGCGGTAGAACACACACAGCGAGGCAAAGTCCCTCCTGAGGCTAAGAGGCGAGTGTGACGTTCCTGGTGGAGCACACATCCATAGGCCGCGGTAACCACTTTCAATCAGGTGGGCCACGTGCTTGTCTGCTATCTCTATTAAATATAATATTCCACAATATCTAGATCCATGGTAAGCATAGCCTAACTAGCTTGTGTTATGAAATCTAGAATGCGGATGAACATACTTAGATATATATATTTTTTTGTAAATATATACATATTATACACAGAAACACCCAGACCAATGCAAATATACATATTCACACATGCAAATATTTGCACGGAGCGGGGATCGAACCCGCGCCTCCTGCGTAGCGGCCGCGTTCACTACCGCCACGCCACATCATGACGTCATGACCATAAACAGATTTGTTGATAACTTCTCATTTGGTGTCATAGAAGGTAAGGGATAAGGCTGATCTCCGTCTTACAGTAAATATACAGCCTATCTATAACTTAGTGGCCACTCGACGGCAATAGGCTCGTCCCCTATTACCTCGACCGAGAAACATAGTTGACGAAATGTGGGTGTTATTACACTCCTGCCCACCCCTTCGGGAATTTACATGCGTGGGTATATGTATTGTATACTCATTTGGTTGTGTAGGCCAGCCATTATGCAAACAGACAATATGCACCGAGTAGGCACAGAACCATTTGATCTTGCAATCACATCACATACCTCATCAGAGGTTTCAACACATGAATAAATAAATTGACATTCATATCAAGTATTTTAAAATGGAGTTTCAATATTCAAACACCCTGTTCTATTTTGCAAGTCTATCTAACGTTAAGTGTTATTTATGTTTCGAACTAGATGGCACCTGAATACAAATGTACAATGTTTATAATAACAAGACATACATACTAAATGTATGTTGCGAAGGTATCCAACTCATATTATCAAGAGCCAAGAGGGGATATGAGGCTTGTCATAGAGATAATAACAGGACACAGCAGACTAAACAGACACCTAACAGTTATAGGTATGAAGACCGACCTCATCTGCCCGGAGTGCATGGAAAGGGAGGGGACCAGCCTGGCAGAGTGCTCCATGTACTCCCTGGTCAGATGGAATATCCTGGGATCGGACAAACTGGACACAGAGGAGCTACGAGATCTGAAGGTGGAATGGATTGCGAGCTTCTGCAAGGAAACAGAGGTTTGAAGGGGCACCGTGAGAGCTGGAAAACCAAACTCTTCCTCAGGGGAGGGTTGGATAAATGGATGAAATGGCCCGCAGAAGCCGCGGATGGATCATCCGGCATCCCCAAAATGAAATAATAATAATAATTATCAAGAGTCATTTATTACCACAACTGCACATACAAGGACCAGCGATGTGATGCTAGGGGCTATTCAGTTTTTTAAATCTATATACATATACTCACACCTGTAAATCTTCGAAGGGGTAGGTAGAAGTGTATTAAAACACACAATATAATCTGATGTAACAGTTAGCCAGAGCCAGAGCTCACTGGAGAGTTTTGTGCTGTCAGTGGGAAGACCAAATGCTATTCTTGCTGTCTTCTACGCTGACGGCACAGAAACTCTCTGTGTTTACAAGGTTAATGGTGCTACAAAGGTAAGAGTCACCAAACTGCTTGGTTCTTGAAGGAATATTCTTCACTGTATGCCGGTAATATCTAAGCCCTGCATGTGTTGTCCTTTGTCAGAAGGGTGAGGGTGGGACTAATTGGAAGAGCTCATCAGAAAATTCACCATGGTAGAGCCAGTAAAATACTGCTAAAGAAGCAACATTTCTATGCATCTGCAGAGGCTTGAATGCACCTGAATATGTTGTTTTTATTTAATCTGATTCCAAAGAACACTTCACAGACTTAATCTGAGATTTGAAGAAAATGATAACTGTATTGATGTTTACCATTGAGGTACAAGACAAAGTTCTATTATCTTAACATTAATGTGATATTTTGACAGATAATATTCTGAGTTTAGTTATTCTGCTATTCATTGTTTGAAACAAATTAAATGATAATTGCTAAGTAGTAACAAGCAATCTAATTTAATTTTTTTTTTTAATTTAAATTGAATTGAGAAATGGAAGGAATAAATGTCAGTCTAGTTAAATACCACCAGATTTGATTACTGTTATTAGATTTACTCAAAAAAAAAATTACTTAAATTACTTGATCACAAACATTACACTAACTTACCAGAGGGTTCGTTTTCCTGTAGCAGAACTTTCAACATGAAGTAAACAGGGTAACTAACAGTAACACCAAAGAAATATACCATAATCATGTAGAGTAACATTGCACCACTGAATAGCGAAGAAAATGAATAAAAATGTCGATAGTAAGCCTTTGGTATTTCGATCACTTGAAGATAGTTCGCGTCTGTACCCTGATAGGCGAAGCTCCCGTACCTATAACCCTTAATAATAAAAGCCGGGACATATTTCTCGAAGTTATTGATAATAACGCCGGTAAATGTAACTGCGAAAGCGAGGTTTAGAAAGATGAAGTCTATCACGTTGATATAGTCGTCCATTGTGCCGCGAGTTGTAGATCGTAGTCAGCTGTATAAGGGGTCAGTCTAAGCACTGTTAGAGAACGACTGCTGATCTTAACGGGACTTACAATCATTTTACTTTCGGTTTTGTCCTAGATGCTACATACCCACTTTAAACATAACTTGACATTTAGTAGTTAACACTGTTGACAGTTTTGACATTCTTGACAGTATCCAATTTTTTTTCTTTCTTTCGTTCCTTTCGGAACAGCCTAAGGTGCTACGATCATGCTGCCTATTCGATTAAGAGATGGACTATTTGATGAGTACTTACGATGATAAGAGTTGATAATGCTGATAATTATGATAATGATAATGACGATCAATGAGATTATAGCTGCCTCAGTAAAGTTGTGGGAGCTCTACATGGAGCTCCCTAGGTATTTGGAAGCTGAGTGCCAACATCGCTAATAAGGTACGTGTTTGTAATGGTGACTCACTTTCTTGAGAGTTTGCCTTCAGCTTATCATCAGGCGAGGTGAAATCAAATTAACGTGTCCTATAGGTATTAAAAAAAACTCGAAACGTCACATTTTTTTTGAACTGTGTTGACAATTATAGACCGTTCACCGTCTTATCCTCGATATCCAAAGTTCTAGAAAAAATGAAGTTGATTGAATTTGTTGAAACTTCTTGATGGAACTTCATGAGTTAATCGAAACATGTCGTATTAGTATAAATCAAATATTAGCATTATACAGTGACAAAATTAAATATAATTGTGTGGAACTGGTAAAGTGTGTTTTAATATTTATAAAAATAGTTCTAGAAAAAATCTTAAATAAACAGCTGCGAGCGTTTCTCAATAAATATCATGTCACAGCTGACAATCAGTACGGTTTACGACCAGGCGGCTCGACTGAAGACGTATACTATACATAATAATCTATACTGAAGACGCAGCTCTAGATCTAATGGAATTTGTGGCTAAAAATTTAGATAGTTAATAGAGTCAAGTGTTTGTAACAATTTGTCATGCATAACCTTACTTTCCTGAAGTTATTAGAGGAAAGTTTGTGTTGCATAGCCTTAGACTTTTACTTTTGAATCGTACTAATTTATTTTATACTTTATACATTTATTTTATACATGTGAAAAATAAAGAATGATGTATGTACGTGGGAATGTAAGAGCGTGTAACTTGTAAGCATTGTATGCATTCACCGTGTAAATACGTACATTCAGCGTCAAGAGTAGATGAAGACTGCACAGATTTAAAATTTTGGTTGAAAATTATTAATTGGCTAGCACCAGAGCCTCGTTTTTGTAGGTACCTAACGAAAGCTTGGCATCCAAAGATCTTGGTCACAGTAATACTATCTAGGTATATAGTATTGTACCTTCATATAAAAGGATGAAGCGTGAGCCATACCTACGCGCCTCGATCTCGGCACAAGTAGAGTATTTTATGCTTCTTTTTGTTGCATGAATTCCTCAATAACGCATTATATAAAGTTATGATTTTGTGGAATATATAAAAAAGGAGAAAATGTTCCGAACTTCATTTAAAACCGAACATCTCGCCCTCGGATGCAATCAGGATAACGTCTAAATGTCGATGATGATGATATGAATTGTTAAATGGCTGCAGGCATTAATAACCAAGTAAAAGACATCCCTATTTCTCCTCGTTGTCCATGTTTCCCAAAACAATTTTTAATTAAGCTATAGGTGCATGTAATTTAATAGGTACTTTCAATCTACAGGACCTGCATTGCTCTCAATTACATACCCAGAGTATGGAGAGAGGCAACAATAGTCTTCCTACCAAATCTAGGTAAGAAGGACTACACACATCCCAAATCAATTAAGGCCCATTTGTCTCACATCATTGCTCCTCAAAACGCTGGAGAGACTAGTAAATAAAGCCTCAACACTAGCTACTTTCATAGACATAGAAGGGGCTTTAGACAAAACTATACACAGCAGCATTAACGAAGCCTTACGAAAGCGTAAGGTAGAACCAGCCATAAGGGACTGGATTGCTCAGCTGATAAGCAAAAGAGCGGTCCAGATAGTGATGAGAAGAAGATACCACTTCTCGAGGCTCCCATAGACAGAATACCATGTCACCACGTCTTCGAAAGGAACTATCATATCCAATAATTTACTGAAGAAAAAAGTAGCTCTGGCGTCAAAGAAGTTAGGATATACACAGACGGCTCCAAAACCACAAATGGTATCGGAGCAGGTGTCTTCTCGAATGACCTAAATATCAAAATAACAACCACTCTGGACAAGCTAAGTACAATATTTCAAGCAGAATGCATTGGAATAACGAGAGCGGCGGAGACGATTGCCGCCAGAGATGTCAGAGATCTAGATATAAAGATTCCCTCAGACAGTGCATCCGTAACATTGTAACCTCTGTCCTCATATTGGAATGTCATAAGTCATAACACACTCCAATCCATTGCAAACACAAAAAGGGGTCACGCTGCAATGGATCAAGGGACACAGCAACTCCCTCAGCAACGACGCAGCCGATGAATTGGCCGAGAGAGGATCAGGGGCGACAGTATATGAACCGGAATCAATACTACCCATACCTCAAAACTAGGCTACGAAAAAGTACAGAAGAAACCCATCAAACAGAATGGACAAACACTGAAGGATGCAGGCAAACAAAGAATGCAGTTCTGGTAGCATCAAAAACGTTTAGCCGAAACCTCATTAGGTTAAAAAGGGACCAAATTCGCAAGATCACAGGCATCTTGACCGGTCACTGGCCCCTAAACAAGCATCTATTTACAATACGTGTGACGGACAGCCCTCTGTGCGGAGGCTGCATGGGGGCAGAAGAAACGCCTCATCATGTGCTTACAGACTGCATGAGCGTGGCCGAAAAACGGGCGAAATTTCTCCAGTCACCAGCGTCGCTCCGTAAAGCATGTGGAAATCTGAAAGGGCTGCTGGCTTTTTGGGAGAATCTGGGTTGGTTGAAATGAGGTAAGACGGTACGCACAATGGCCCAATCAAGAGGCTAAGCGCGGAACAGCCCAGATAAACTAGGTGCATTCAAATGCGGATTTTTTATACTTAAAAATATGATAACAAAGGATTTTATTATGTCTCAGTCGAGGCGCAAATATTTTTCGATCGTAAATTTATTTATAATGCCTATTTCTTATTAACTCTAACATAAACTAACATGGTTTTTTAATGGCATTTAACACCTTAGACATCGATTATAAACCGCATAGGATTTCTGTAATGCTTATGCCCGCCAAGACAAGCCAAGAGAAGCGCAAGGGCACTTTTTACCTTTTCTCGATACGTTTCGTCGTTTTTCTGAGCTCTCATAACTTTTCTTTGGATGATGCTAAATAGATAAAATTTTCAAGATAGAAGAATGCCATCAGCACAATAATTCAATACAGAGTTTGAATGTCGTAGCTTTTATACTTTAGATTTCATGAATGTCTCAAAACCACGGAGGAAAGAAAAGTAGCTCAAAACCCTTAATTTCGTCACTCACTCATCCATCACTCACTGATCATCAAAATTGTTAGGGTACTTCCTGAAGTCCTAGAACGCTGAAATTTGGTATGTAAGCTAATATTAGAAATCTGATACCCAAAAAACATGTATCAACCTTTGATAATGCCGTAAGGCGTAACCGGTCAGGCATTTAATAAATAATGTGGAATAGTACAAGTGTTTTCATTGAAGATGTGTAGCAAGTTCCACTAAGTGCCATCAATCAACAGTATAAGTAAGCTAATATTACTACAAAGACAACAAAAAAATAAAATACCTAACCTAACCTATCCACTGGGAATAGCTCTAAACCTACAAGCCTTAGGTTTAGAGCGTGCAGTCTTTAGAGCTTGGCTTTATACGAGATCTAATAACTTTTTCACAGGGTAAGCTACGTAAACTCGTCTTGGCAACATTTTTACATGAAAATGTTTTTGATGGGATGCATCTTTTGTTGTATACAAATTGTTTATAATGATAAATAAATGAAAAAATAAATTTATACTAACTATTCCATTCACAATAATAGTTATTATATTATATTTATATTTTATTCATTTTATATTTTATTTTATATTTATATTTGCAATCACAAAACTAGATGGAAAGCTAAAGTAGACAGATGTAATTAAAAGCAGCCATATCGCATGTGTACCTGTACGATACTGTATGCATAGTATTACCATGGGTTACCGATACTAAAAAAATATCTTAAGTAGGTAATACTCAAAAATGAATAGATGGCACTAGTAGACTCATTTAACGAAATAAAAAAGTGAAAACGCTCATTTACTGACTTATAATATAACCAAGTAAATTATGTCAGAAGTTAAACACATGATCAGACAATTAATGTAATACCTACAACTCGTTGGTAATTTAATAAATAAAGATTTCGTAACAATTTCGTTTGTGTGCATTTTGTCTATAACATTTACATTTACTGCAAAATCTGGCAGAGTCAATATAGATTAGAATATTTATAGTTTTATTCAGTCATAATTAATAATGTGCTTTATTTTTGATGATCTAATTTTAATATTCAATCAATCAATCAATTAGCCCACTGCAGTTCACTGCTGGACATAGGCCTCTTCCAATGTACGCCATTTCGTACAATCCTCCGCTTTCCGCATCCAGTCCGTCCCAGCCACCTTTTTCTGATCATCGGTTCATATGGTTAGGGGGCGCCCTACCCTTCGTTTGCCTTCTCGCGGTCTCCACTCTAGGACTCGTCTGCTCCAACGGCCATCGGTCCTTCGACAGACGTGGCGAGCCCATAGCCACTTCAGCTTGCTTATTCTGCGAGCTATGTCGGTAACTTTGGTTCTTTGTCGGATGACCTCGTTCCGAATTCTATCCTTCAGAGAAACTCCAAACATCGCCCGCTCCATAGCCCGCTGCACGACTTTTAGTTTATGGACTAGCTCTACCGTTAGTGTCCACGTTTTGGCACCTTAAGTCATAACAGGTAGGACGCACTGGTCAAAGACCTTTGTTTTCAGGCATTGCGGTTGGGGGGAAGAGAAGACTCGACGTAGTTTGCGAAATGCTGCCCAGCCCAGCCGGATTCTTCTAACTAGTTCTTGCTCGAAGTTGTTTTTTACCGAGCTGGATAACCTGGCCCATGTATACATATTTTTGGACAACTTCGAGCGTCGCCCCATCGATGGCAATCGGTCTCGGTACTACATGTTCGTTACACCGAGGCCGACGCCTCGAGAAGCTCCATCTAGGCTGTGCAGCATCTAGCCCAGTTGTTCAAGCGACTCCGCAACAACGACGATCTCACTGGCGAACAGAAGGTGTGAGATGTACCTATTCACCATTTATGTAAATACCCCGCCTAGTCCAATCCAGAGTCTTGAAGACGTCCTCCAAAGCATTGGTGATTAGTTTCGGGGATATAACATCCCCCTGCCTGACTCCACGCTGGAGGCTATTAGGTTTCGTCTTCTGGTCTTGGAGCTGGACGGACATTGTGGCAGCGTCATATAGGCACCTCAGCACCTCGATGTATCGCCAATCGACACGTCACCGCTGCAGGGCATCCCGAACTGCCCAGGTTTCGATGGAGTCGAAGGCTTTTTCGTAGTCCACAAATGCCATACACAGCGGCTGATTGCATTCTTGAGTTTTTTCGACAATCTGCCGAACGGTATGGATGGGGTCCACGGTGCTATAGCCTTTTCGAAACCCGGCTTGCTCCGGTGGCTGGAACTCGTCGAGTTTACCCGCGAGGTGATTTGTGACGACTCTCGAGAACAACTTGTAGACGTGGCTCAGGAGTGAGATGGGCCTGTAGTTCTTCAGCAAAGTCTTGTCGCCTTTTTTGAAGAACAGTATCACCGCACTCCCGCTCCATGCCCTAGGTTCTACACCCTGTTGGATGACAGAATTAAAAAGACTTGCAAGCTCTTTTAGGATAGGAACCCCGCCTGCTTTCAGGACATCAGTAGTAATTCCGTCATCAATAGGTTTCACTAGGGCTCCTGTTGTTCTTCAGTTGCTTGAGAGCCGCTTCTATCTCGTACTGCTCGACAATGGGCTTCATCACTGTGTCCCGTCGGTTTACTCATCCATGATGCATACGGCTGTCCATAGAATTTCTCGATCTCTTTGAGCATCCCGAACATTGAGGCAATCATTTTGCCATCCACAGTTTTAAGTTTCGTCAGATGGGGCCTCCCCAACTGCTGAGCGAACACTTTCGCCCCCCTATTTTGCTCAATCGCCTCTTGGACAGTGCGTGTATTGAAGCGTCGGAGGTCGCGTCGTGTCAGCTTTTTAATTTGTTTGTTTAAGGCCCTCTCATCTGACGAAGACGACTGTGTGGTTGGTTGTTCATGCCTCTTTCTCATGAGTTCGAGAGTCTCAGGAAAGAGCTTTGACTCTTGCTGTTTGCGTTTTCCGGGAAACACCTTTCGAGACACTTCCTGTCATGATTTGACCACTGTGTCGATTTTCTCATCAATGCCGCTAGTGGTTTCCAGCATTGCGAAGCGATTTTGAAGTTCCAGATAGAACTTTTCGGACCCTAGAGCTACTTGGAGCGGCGTAGATCGGAGAATAGACCGTATCATTCGGAGCCTTTCAGCCTTAATGTTGATATTTAGAGAGCCTCGGATAAGTCTGTGATCGCTTCCGGTATTAAACCTGTTGATCACAGAGACGTCTCTGAATATGTGCCTACTGTCCGTTATGACAAAGTCTATCTCGTCCCTTATCAAAAAATCCCGGGGTTGCCAAGCCCACTTCCTGTGGGTCTTCTTCTTAAAGAAGCTATTCATTAAGAAGAGCCTCTGTGATTCGAGGAAGTTGACTAGCATTTGCCCTCTGTGATTTCTGCGCCCCACTCCATAAGGTCCTATTCTCGTCTCGCCACGTTCTTGTACTCCCACTTTGGCATTGAAGTCCCCCATAACAACGTTGTAAGTGGCTTTGGCGGTGTAATTTATTGCCTTGGCAATATCTTCATATACGGCCTCGGCAGTTTCGTCGGCGTAACGCGAGGCGGGCGCATATACCTGTATCACCTTCAGCGAACGACTGTTCGCGATTTTACTCTACCTGGTTCGACACACTGCCGACTTCAACAACGCTGCCAATGAGGTCCTTTTTAACCAGAGACCGACACCTCCCTGGGAGAGCAGAACACCTTCTCTGAAGTAGAAAAGGTCGCTTGACTCAAGGGTTATCGTGTCCTCCCCCTGTCTTCGGATCTCGGACAACCCCAATATGTGCTAGTTTATGCGACCTAGTTCTACCTCGAGTTTTGTGAGGTGATAGTCCAGCCTGAGTGTACTGCAGTTATATGCTGCTAGTAGTAGCCGTTTGCGGTAGCCTCCCGTAGCTCAGAGATTCTTAGCACCCCCCGCCCCGCCGTTACCCGAGCCGCTACCATGGCTGGGAATAGCGGGACCACCGGGAACTGGGGGCCTTCTGTTGTGGCGTCTTTTCATTAGGAGGGTTTTAGCCTACTGTTGCCACGCTGGCCAGACGGGTTGGCAAAGGGTTTTATTTCAAGTTTTCCATCTTTCACGGCGATCTCGTCTGTGTATCCCACCGATTTGTCGCCTCTTACGACACCCTCGGATGATGGGGTGGCAACACTTGTATTCTTTTATCGCCACCACACGGATTATTGTGCATCGGTATAAGAATAATATTAATAATATTATCTGTGGTATTACCGTATCTTGGTCTAGTTCCAAAAACATCATTCTCATTGTCATGTTATGTTGTTTTAACATTCACGCATACATAGGGGTGCTTAATGCGTATTAAGCATACACCTCTTTACGTCCAAGTTCAAAATATCTTATTATGCCCACGCCACGTCAGCTCACGAACTAACAACTCAACGCAATTCAATTATAAAATAAACCGAACTCCAAAAGTTGTAATAAGCCAGCCATCACGATAATACGTCTAGTCATATGCCCACGCAGGCTATTATCCATCCAAAACATTTCGCGGTCCAGTTAACTCCGTAATGTATACCCGAAAACTTATTGAATAGGAAATCAGGATTCCAATAAAATGCTGTCAAACCCAACGTATGTGATGAGACAGGTGTACCGCGGACGAATATAATCTTTACTTTTTTGTTGTGACAAGGGTGGGTGTTATTATTATGTTAAGGGATTGAGCTATAGGCCTTGTCGTGGAAGAGGGTAGTTAATTGTTTGGTAGGTCCTCAATCTCACTTATATTATAATTGTGATTGAACTCGTCTCCTCAGAAACTGCAATTTTTTTAAAGCTAGTTTTTTATTATTGGCAAAATTAGCTCTATGTTAGGTATTTGGTAGATCTAGGTAGGTTTAATTTATAGTAGTCTTACCTTTTAATTGAATACTTAATATAAGTTGTAACTCTTCCCTTGAACTCCTTCTTCGTCTGTTGGTTTTTACCATTTATTTATTTTTACCGTAGTTAGTGTAAACATTTAGCAAAACCATAGTAATGTCTGTCACTGCCCAGCTGGGCAGCAGTAGCTAATACATACATACATACATATAATCACGCCTTTATCCCCGGAGGGTTAGGCAGAGGTGAATTAACACCCACATTTCACCAATCTGTATTCGGTCCCACGTAATAGGGCGTGAGCCTATTGCCGTATTCCGGGCACTATTGTTGACTCGAGCCATGCATCTGAGGCTGAGTCTGGGCTGTTCATATCGGTCTGATGTTAAAGTTAATCAGCCCTATCCCTTAGTCACCTTGTACGACACCACATGGGAAGAGAAGGGGTAAGCAAATAGCTAATCCGAACAAAATAATTCGTTGAAGCACAATTATTCCAAGTGGTACCTTGAAATGTCTAGTCGATAACTTATCGATAGCACTTAAACAGTTCAATTATCGGCCACTATTAATCGTTTCCCTTTTTCTTTCAGAAATCTTTTCCCGACCAACAATGAACACTCATCACAAATGGGACTTGGGTCCTTTGTCCCGGTTCTGCTTCCGACGTGTACCGATAATTAATTAATAATTAAGGGCCACTCCATTATCCTTTAATGAACGAGTTTCATTTCTTTAATGTTGCGGTCCGTTGTGATGTATGGTCCTATTTTTTTGTTCCTGGTAACATCTTGTAATGGTAGTAAAAAAAGGCTTTGGCCCTTTTAATGTTTGAAGAGTATTTAAGCGATTATTATTGTTAAATAATAGGAAGCCTTTGGGTAACATCAGAAACTAAGCTTGAAATATAAATGAGCCTATTATAGGAAGCTTTTATGCGTAATAGAGAAATGATTTTTTCGCATGAATGAACCATCTTAAGGGGAAGTACCACCCTCTCACTCAATTTTAACGTTAACTTGTAGACCTTTTTTTATTTCGACAACTGTAAGTGAAGTGTAATGTACAAATCACCATCATTATATACTTGTCGCAATTGTAGCCGGTCAAAATAACGGTGTTGATAAAGAATTTCAAGATTTAAGCGTGTGTTTTAGAATCGATGGCATATGATATTTTTACTGAGACTTTTTCCTTCATGTGGTAATTAGAAGAACAACCTGTTATTTTAATCTGGTCCTACACCCATCAGTGTCGGAGGCAGGTTCCAGACCTATACTACAACTTGTAGGAGTTGTAGGAGGTAGGTCCGATTGGGGAAATACCTCCGCCCTACAGAATACCGCGTTCGCAATAACCTCGTGTTGGGTTCCCGGCGGTGAGTAGGGTAGTCAAAGGTCACTGGAGAGATTTTGTGCTGTCAGTGGGAAGACCTAAGGCTTATCCTGTTTTATCTTCTACACTGATGGCACAGAAATTCTCTGTTCTAACAGGGACGGCAGCGCGAGTGTGACGCCCCTAGTGTTGCACACGTCCATACGCGGCGGTAACCACTTTACATCAGGTGGACCTGTGATTGTCTGTCACCTAAGTTGTAAAAAAATAAACCGGCCAAGTGCCGTACCAGAAAAAAGGCTAAAAGTAAATATATAATTTGTAATCATTTCTAGCGTCTACGTCTTGCCATTATTAATATCGAGCAAAAAACGGTAAAAAAAATACTTTTGTTGCATGGAAGGGGGGCCCTTAAATATTATTTTTCATTTAATTTTTGGTATTTATTGTTTTAGCCACAGTAAAAATACATAATCTGTGCAAATTTCAACTGTCTTGCTATTAGGTACGGTTCTTGAAATCTAGCTCGGTGACTGAAAATGAGCATGAAAAAGGGCTAAAATATCACACATTTGTATGGAAGCCCTCCCTTAATTATCATTATTATTTTGTTTTTAGTATTTGTTGTTATAGCGGCAATAGAAATACACAATCTCTGAAAATTTCAACTGTCTAGCTATTACGGTTCTTGAGATACAGCCTGGTGACAGACGGACGGAGGGACGGACAGCGAAGTCTTAGTAATAGGGTTTTTACCCTATGGGTGCGGAACCCAGGGCACGCCGTGATTGCGGCGGTAAGACCCATCATGGGGGAGTGGCTAGAGAGGCCGCACGGTGGCCTCTCATACCGTCAGACGCAGGTCATTACCGGACACGGTAACTTCGGTCGGTACCTGCATCTGATGGGCATAGAGCCAACGCCCGAGTGCCATCATTGCGACGCGAGCGTGGACTCGGGGCTGCACACGCTCACCGAGTGTCCGGCGTTTGAAACGCCGAGGCGGGAGCTTGTGACGGCCCTGGGGGTGAGAGTGCTCACGCTCTCCACCCTGCTCGCGGCGATGGCCTGCTGCGCGGATGCGTGGGCGGCCAGCGCCTCCTTCTGCGAGCAGGTCATGCTCGTGAAGGAGACAGCAGAGCGGGCGCGGCGCAGCGAGAGAGAAAGACTCGCGGACATCGCTGGCCGCGTTCGAAGGCGGCTCGGGCGTCGGAGGGCGCAAACCGACCGCCGCCTCCCATGAGCGCGGGCCTGAGGGTGACGATTGGAGCCGCTCGTCACCCTAGCAGAAGCAGGCCACGGCGGCGCCGGCGGCGCGCATCGTAGGACGATGCGCGCCCCCCCCATACCGGGAGCGAGTCGGGGACCGCGTGGTCCCCCCTCTCGAGGAGGGCCAGACCGAGAGGAATGGCCCTGGGTCAGCCGGGGTGCGAGGGATATGTCAAAAGACAAACTCACCTCCGGCCTAGCACATCGACCCACAGACGGCGTGCGGTTTAGTCGGTTCGAGTCCGACATAACCTCCCCCTTCGGCTCCAAAGGGGGGGGGGGGGGTATCCGAGGGGATTTCCCGCACGTAAAAAAAAAATGGGTGCGGAACCCTAATAATAGGGTACCGTTTTTACTCTTTGGGTACGGAACCCTAAAAACAATAATTAGATAATTATTTGTTAGACTTGATCATCTTTGGGAATAAAAATGCAAATTCCATATTAAAAATGCTTCTACAGATATAATTCATCTGTAGCCGTCCAACGTAAATGGACCATTGAAATTAGTACCTACACGGCTGGCGAGAGAATGGAAACACAATTTCCATTCAAACGTTTCACACCGCTACCTGGCAGTTCTAGTTTTCTTCGTGCTGCTTTTGTCTGTCTGTACAAAGCAGAAAATACAGAGAACCCAATCAGGGATCTGTCTAAATGTCCGACCAATGGACGAGTGGGAGTTACCTCAGCCAATTTTGTAATATCCCTGAATATACGTCTACCAAGGGAAAAATCGCGAATACATTTAAGTCTTTCTTGTGTGTTAAAGTGTCAATCATCCGAGTGATATTTCAATAGAATGAAGTTAGACAAGATCCTACAATCCTTTATATTATAACACTTTATTATTATTTAAGTTTCTCTGAAACAATTTCCATTTTTTATACTAAAAATCAAATTTTATCATGGATTTATACTAGATAGGTAGGTACTATTCAACATTTGCTTTTTTCTTTTAAATAGAGAGATAAAGAAGGATCGGGAGAGGCATAGTTCTGCCATAGGGTACATATTTGATTGAAAAAGGCAATCACTGTTGCATTTTTTATTATTATTTAATTAATACTTCCATGCGATGCATTGTGAGGAACATGGCATAATGACAGCATGGTTATATTTAACACTGGGGACTATGAAGAAATTGAATATGTCATTAATACAAGCCTGGTTACAATAATTGACTGGTTAAATACTTACAATTTAAAATTAATCTAAATTAAACTTAACCTGAACCAACCACTACCAACCACTAAATAAATCAATCAATTAAAGATAAAATAAATGACACGAAATTTTTTGGTTTGAATATAGCTATGATATGTCGTGGAGAACTCATATCAGTTCATACAGCATATGCAATAATAAATTCAATTGTATTGACCTTACTTTTTTTTAATTCACAAATAATTTAATTATTACATATATGATTATTTTAAAGTTAAACTAAAACGTATAAACTAAATATTTACAAGAATTAGCAAAATAAAGAATATAAAAGAGGCCAAAGAGTTTAGGCGTCGATTCGATTCCTAGGACTGTTGTTTGACGGGAGGTGTGAGTGCCCACAAAGAAAAGTGTAAAACTAACGCGGGGGACCGGGCAGCTCTGCGCCGATTACTGGCGACCTACAACTCACATTTTGTTGACCTCGATATTTTTGCGCTATCGAAGAACAAATTTAAGGTAATGGTGTCTGAAACTCCCACAAATGATTCCTAACCGGGTGTCATTCTGTAAGGGTTGATTTTTGAAACAAAATTTATTTGTTTAGTACGTGTGAACTACGCGTCCGTGTTTTCATAACACATTAATTACTTCGTGGACAATAGTGTGGGCTGTGCGTTAATCTAATTTTTAAGACTTATAACTGTTTTTTGTCCCTAATAAATAAAGTAAAAAATTAAAACTTAAATTGACAATGTCATTTTGACTCAACAGATTCTCATATGCTCTGTATGAGTTAGGTAAAATTGCAAATGTAGCTCTCTTAACAGCATACCATGGCTATATCGCCTCCACTTTGCCATACGGTGTACTCTTTTGGTGTAGGTTATGCTGCAAATGTCAACGACGCATTCATAACCCCAAACGAATGTATACGAGCAATGTGTTAATTGCATCGAAGAGATACTTGTAACCCGCATTTCCAAAGCCTCAATATCTTGACCCTACCACCTCTTTATATCTATGAAGTAAATATTTTTATAAAGTCTAATATGTAAGTGAACGTCGCTCAGAAAAATTGCTTTTGGTGCCCTCAAAAATGACGTTCTATCATAAAAGTGCGTATGTAATGGCGCCTAAAATATATACAAAAAATTACCAGATGACATTAAACATTGCGAGAATATTTTTGGATTTAAGTCAAAACTTTTTGAATTACTATGTACCAAAGCATACTATTCTGTAAATGAGAACCTAAACGATAAATTTGAAATTTTAATTCTTACGTTGACACAAATTACGTAAATAACTCTTGGCATGCTTAATATTTTATCATTTTAATTTTTTAATTGGTCATGATTATACTAACATTTTACTTTTTGCGATTATGTTTTGACCTAATTAACTTATTGGATATTGCGCATTTTTATACATTTTATGACTTCATTTAATATTTTGTATACCTTTGGCTGAACATAGCTGGGACTAATATTATTTATTACATCTATTCTGTAACCTATGCTTCACGAAATAAATGAATTCGAATTTGAATCATACTGTGACTTTTTCATTGTTATAATTCACAAGTGAGTTATAGATTTTTTTTTATTTCATTGGTTGAGTTGAGATTAAAAAATATTACATATTGCTTGCTCATTTCATGCAAGTTCATAGATAGTTTAACTTGTACGTGTTTCATTAACAAAACTATAGATCAAAAACTGCTAAATAGTTTATGAAAAGGGTTGTTTCGTTCGTTCGTTCTATGAGTGTGAGTTAAAAAAAAAACCGTAAGCGAGTTTTTTTAAAGTATTACACGAGTATTTTAAGAACAAATTATGTGCAGTTTCATATATTAATTTATTTAATCTCATGGAATAACTACCGGTAATATAATTTGTGTAACAATACCGCGTCCACAGACTACATAGAAAAAATCCAGTTGAAGTTTTAAAATTTATTAGGATATTCTGTGCGTAAATCCACTCATGGCAAGGTAGTATGATCGTAGCACCTTAGCCTTTTCTGAAAGGAACAAAAGAAAGTTGTAAGTATTATTTAATTGGCAAAGTGTGTTCAAAAACGACGTATGATACACGTGTGTATTGTAGTTTACCGTTCTCAGCTCTCTTAAGACCCTCACCTAAAGTCTCGGGTCTCAATGGCGTCTCAGCGGTAAACGCCAACTTTATACACTTGTACCATAATGTACTATTTATGAACAGTATTAATGAGGTATTCATTTCTTTTTGGTGAATTGGTCAGAGGAAATCATCTAGGCATCTACCAACTAACATTCTAGGATCCTGAAAAACTCCTAAAATTCTATGGTAAATCTAAACCTGGTATCACTGCAAGTGTGCACGCTGTGTAAGTAAGAGTTTTTTTTTTTGCATCCAACGATTGGACACTAGGTTCCAATAGATTTCGTTTTTACAAATGGACCAATTGATTCAAATTATTCCGAAATCGTTACTAAGAATATGAAATAGCTTATGATTCTAGTTTGAATTACCTAGTGGCAAATTGCTAATAAAAAAAGCAATGTAGATTATATACTAAAAAATAAAAAAAAGGGATTTGACTTTTTCTTTCGCACAAGGACAACTGAACATATGGCAATACATAGTTATATTTCATGTAAAACATCCGCTTATAATGATTTTATACGGAATCGGCTATCGTTTGACCTCATCGAAGCCTCGGAAATCACTGTCAATGTATCCTGTTTTATTGCATATCCATTGCCTCAGTGTGCACGATTTGATAATATTAAAGGGACAGTGGCACCATTCTTCACGGAATTCTTGGTTTGACTACACAACACAGTACTGCAATACTCTTACATTTTACGTTGTAAGTTATTACAAATTTAACAGCCGACCGACATCGATATGCACAATTTTATGGCAACATTACGGTTATCTGTGATCGATGACACGACACTGCCGATATGAGAATCGATTAGGAAATATATTCGATTCTCACCACCCTCGTTCGATTTATGAATGCCGATATCGGGTGGCTGAAAAATTCTGCATTCATTTATTTCGTGCAGAATAAAACTATTGTAACATTGTAAGTGTATTAAGACAGTAATATCATTATAACTATACTGTCCTACTAATGTTCGGATTGAGAGTTGAGGAGCTGAAGAGTGAACGGAATTGGTTGGGCATAACTGCGTACAAATAAATAATAAGTGTATTTGTAATGCCTCCTGGCAGGGGTATTTAATAATAGGTATACCTACTCATATTATTAAGTATTGATATTAATGTACCCAAGACTTTGACCCTCTCATTGAATTGTAATTCCACTGTGAGCTCCCGGGTTTGCTAGAAGAGAACTCAACCTGAGTTAAGCTCGCTTTTGTACATAATATTTCACCTTTTTTTTTGAAGAAATGCCATGTGCCATAACATCAGTTATGCGGATGATATGGTGCTTCTGAGTGCCTCAATATGTGGACTCTGAACACTTATTGAAAAGTGTGAGAGGTATGTGAGGCATCATGGTCTGATATATAATGATAATAAAAGTGAAGTCATGATCTTTGAGGCTGCAAAGAAGCAGGTTGAATTTGTTGCTACTGTAAATTTGAGCGGTATACCCTTAAAGAGGGTATACAAGTTCAAATATTTGGGATATCTACTGGTCCCTGACCTCAAGGATGATGACGACATAGAACGAGAGCGAAATTTTTTTTTATAAAGAATAAATAAAATAAAAGTATTATAAAAGTGTATAAACCCAGGTAAGTATAGATTAATTACCTGTGTTAACTATTTGGCTATTTTTTTTGTAAATACATCGTCTTATCAGTCTGACCAATGTACACAAACATATTCATGCATACAAATATTTGCACTAAATGGGAATCGAACCTGCGACTTCCGACGGCAACGTAGTAATCAAACACATTGCCGCTACGCCACAGAGGTCGTCAACCTGTGTATATTGTACCTACTCATATAGTTTGTAACTTAAATAACTAGGTAATAAATAAGATAAAATTGTCCTTTATGTAAATGTCGTGGTACTGAACAGAGTGAGACTATTTTTCACGCCGGAGCAGCGGCATCTTCTAAATAAGACACAAATACTCCGGGCTCCGTAAAGTACTTATTAGAGGCTTTGGACAGGTTGCTGCGACGTGCGGTCTGCATTATTAGGAATCCCGAGGTCACGAGCACCCTATGCATCTGCAGAGGCAGATGCATAGAGATGTTGCTTCCTAGGCAGTATTTTACCGTCTCAACCATGGTGAATTGTACGATGAGCTCTTCCAATTGGTCCCGCCCTCTCCTTTCCTACACAGCACTACACGAGCAGGGCATAAATGTCACGCGTATACGGTGCAGAACATTCCTTCAAGAACCAAGCGGTTTGGTGACTCCTTTTTTGTCGCACCATTAAGACCTGGAACTCCTTGCCAGCTCACGTGTTTCCTTCTTCCTACAGTCCCGGGTCCTTTAAGCGGGGCGTAAAAAGCATCTGATGAGTGCCACCATTGCTAACATGGTACGTGTATGTAATGGTGACCCTCTTTCCTGAGACTTTGCCTTCAGCTTACCATCAGGCGAATTGAAGCCAAATTGACGTGTTCTATATAAAAAAATAAAAACAATAATGTAATTTTTTAATTTTCTGATTCGACTGGCAGGATTTCTGTCAGACTCTTATGACTGTCAACTTTTTGATCTATTTTGAATAATTATGTGGCGATACAATAGTAATTATCATAAGTGGCGATACAACACATATCCAACGTTTACCAAAGATTCTCTACTTTGTACAAAAAAAAAAACACCGATTTATGAGTCATAGAAAGTGGATATCAGGAACTGTAATCAGGGACGTCATAACACGCCCCCATCCTCCCCCACATGTAACATAACATTACCCCTGTCTACACCTTCTATCGGGGTAACACACTTGAACATAAAATTACCCCTACCTGCCGGGGTAACACACACACTTGAACAAGCAATAAAAGTATCGACGCCGCCATCATCCACAATGGATGTTTAAAAGCTTCCTCGTTTTAGTAATTTGAGGGTTCAAAGTATATGGCGCGTAAAATAAGAGCTGTGTAACAATTTATAGGATACTAGCTGGTACTCGTGGTTCCGTCCGCGTGGATGTCGGTTATATCGATCAAGTATACAATTTTTTTTTTCAAGCTCTATCTATCTCTGTACGTAAGGCCCGCTGCTGATTGCCACTTTTTGTCGACGTGACTTTTTGTCACTTAGTCAAGTGCAATGAGAACTATACAGAGTGCGCGAAAGAGTTTATAGACATACGCAAATAATTAAAAAACTTAGGTGGATGCTGACGTAATTCAGAATATATAGTGTAGAATTTTCCTTTAAATAAACTTTCCGTGTATATAGGATGCACCCAGTAGCGTTTTTGCCGTTTCACTTTTCTTCTGCGTATTTCAAGAGCACAAATTACGGCAACCTTGTTGAAGTCCATTACAAAAATGAACGCGATTTGTTACCCAAGAACAGATTCAGTGAGCGCATGTTCGGTGACAGCAGGTGACAGTAACAATAAGTCACGGTGACAAAAAATTACAATCAGCGGCGGGCCTAACTACATCAAAATCTGTTCACTGGTTTAGGTATAACAGATAGAGATTATTTGAGGCTCAAGGCAACTTCATCAGTTGGGTAGTTAGATGACATTCGTTCCCATAAAAGCCAAAATGAACTATTAGTGTTAGGGAAGAATGGCGAACCTTGGTTCTTGCGTCTTTCCTCGTAATTCAATCAACAAGTAGATCGGCTTACAGGTGAGATTGGCTTAGGCTCCACCAATATCTATTGGTGAGGTCTTTATCATCCACACGTAGCTTGAGGAGAGGGAGGATAAAAAAAGTATGTTTACTAACATAATCAGAACTCCATCCACTTGGACTAAAGTCGGTGAACACTAAGACTACAATTACTAAATGGCACCAAATGTTACTTTGCCATTCGATATGGCTTTAAAAAGATAATTACTAGCTCAATGCTACGCTATTATCCATTGTACAGTGTTTTTGATTGCTCGGACTGAACACGAAAACAATCAAGATGATTTTACCGGTAGCTCTTTTAAACTTGGAAATATGAAAAAAAAACTGGATTTACCTAGTTATGTTGAATTAAGGATTCTGAAATTTTTGTACGTAGTAGCAAAACGACTGAACGAATTTCGATGCGGTGTTTTTTTATAACAAAGGTTTTGGTCCGAGATACCTACTGCCGTAGTTTTATTGCAATTCATTGAGTACCTAGAACCGAATATAAAATGAAAAAATCGTGATTACAAATAGCTACGCAAGCTGAGAAACATACAAATATATAAGAAATTAATATTCAATCGAAATTATAATCCTTGAATAACATGTTTGAAATTCGAATTCCAGAAGAAATAAGAGGTACGTATCGCTTTCTGATTACGCCACATTACCCCGAAGGACATAAAAAAATGGCAGTGGCAACTTAACTATTAAAACAACTCTCCTGCCGCGGGTTTGCCTTAACTTCCTATTTCGACCGCATCGAAGAAACTGTGCCACCCGAGGGGAATCTTGCGTCAACTATAAAACTATGTGCCACGAAAGTTATTCTGACCACTGTTCACGAGGGAATTCGAAAATTGTTTAATGTATTTTGATAGTTTAAGACCGTGTGACGAATAAAAGCCGGGAAACCTTAGCGGGACCACGGAGATGATGGTGATGATGAGCCGCATTAATCTGTAAGACGAGTAGACAAGTACTACAAAGGTTCATATAAAGTAATAATATACAGCTATATTGGTATTAATTCTAACTATACAAGTTCAAGCCATTGACAAACATGTTCGGTAAACACGTTTGACAATGAACTCTCTTAATAGTCTTATAAGTATAATATAATATAAAAATATAAGAAAAATAATACATTGAAAATATTATTTCCAAGTTCGTCTAAAGATTTCCAAGTTTGTAATAGTAGATTGTTCAACAAGGGACTAAAACAAGCCATAATGAGACGAGACGTTTTAGCCCCCCGAGCGAAGCGAGGATGGCTAAAAGTTCGAGTGTCATTGTGGTTGTTTAGTCCCACGTTAAACATTCTACTTTTCACTTTAAATGTGAGGAAAAAAAACGACGTTCTATACAAAATTATAATATTTATAATAACAAAGTTTCTTAGAATTACGTATTAATCGTTAATCTAACCTAAGAAAAGTTCTAATCCAAATTCAAATTGCAAAGAATTTTGGAGTAGGTACTATTTTCTATTCTGTGATTTTGTTTAAGTGACGTACGCTTTAAATGCTTGCATATTTAGCCAACAGATTCAAATTTAAAAATAATTTAAAACTAATTGGAAATGCATACTAAAATTAATTAATCCTTTAAACTTACATAATACCTAATTATTTAAATTAATTTCATTAATCGTGTTTCAAGAAATTAAATGGATTTTTAGATTTTTCAAATGTCATTTTGAGGTTATTTCTATACACAATCACTAAAAAGGTGATAATCCTCCCATTCACAAACACCGTGATTGGCTATTTAGGGGTTTTCAAAGTAAATTAATAAAAAAATACTTTAGTCCTTAGATATTAATAAGGAACTTTAGTCCCGATATGCAGAGACTAAAGTAACATTTTAAGAGCATGAGAAGTGAAAATATTATCTTTGTCAATTCCCCATTTTAAAATATTGTGATTAAAAAAAAATTGACGCGATCGTTGAAAAAAATCACGTTGGAACAGACGACTTTACTTTGATAATGCCTAACGCCTTATGACTGTCTGTATAAATAACGCCTTAAAATCCAACACACAAACATTGCAAGTTAAATAAAAACTTGTTTACAAGTTCTCGTTCAAAGAACCATAAAATCCAAATAGGAAAAATTGGAAGCTGCCAAGAATTAGGCAACACACACGGAGTATTCCCTCGGTGAGGACGGGATATTTATTTATCGCTACAGCCAGCCAGGCTCTGATTGCGAACTGTAGTTTGAAACAAAAGGCACCAAACTTTTTCTTCCCAACAACTTGGGAGCGTTACAGAAAAGATGCATTAAAATTCGCTTTGGAGCTAAGTTACTAATGAAACGTTTCTTGGCAGATTAATGGCATAACAAAGCTTTAGTTTAAAATTCAAAATGGTGGACATTAGCTGTTGTGGATATAGTTGTGTGCTGATTAGTATGGGTAAGTTAGAGGGTGGGGTAAGAAAACTCTGGCACCAAGGACATGTAAAATACAATAGGAATGATAGATACGATCCGAAATATTGATAGCTAATGTGAGTCCATAGTATTCCGACTTTTCTTGCCTGCCCCCTAGACATGTGGCAATTGGCTATTTTTCTATAGTTAAAATAAATTATTTAGCTGAACTTATTAAATTAAGAATAGTAAAAAGAGTGAAAACAGTTGCGTCGCGTCGGTTCTTATTTTATCGTTCTTAATATGTAAATGATTAATCTCTAATGGTAAATGATTTGACTATTAAAAATTATGACATCACTTATACTTTTTTCACACAATTTTCCTTTTAACTTACCGTTTTGACGTTTAGTAAAAGTAACTAATTTGACTAGTCAGTCCAATACCCAATTCGTTGGCATTGTAGAATAGAATGACGATTGTATGGGATTTGACGTTTTGACAGTCATCATCGCATGTCATGATATTATGGCTGGATATTAAAGATGTGATGGGACCAGGCCCCCGATTCTGACATAACAAAACCACTGTCATGTCACGACATTGCATAAAATGTCATTAAAATTTAGATTGTATGGCTGAGATTTAAAGTCCAAAATGAAAAGAGAAAGAGTATATAACATTTTTATTCACTCTATAAGATTGTCTATTAATTTCAGACTTTAACTGTATGACTATGAAGTTTAAAATTAAATGGCATTGTTAACAGTGTTTGTGGTGCTGCCACATTTATAAAAGAAATATTTATGCTTCTTCCTGCCTGAATGTTAAGACATAATAGATACCCACATTTAAAAAAGTCTACCCCGGTCGCCTGCTCTGAAAAGTTGGGTTTTGCGATGGCTCCTATCGTGTGTCTTTTACATAAAGTAAATTTTAGTGTGAAACAGTCACTGCTCTATCGTATCATTTCTGTTCAGAGTAGGCGTCCTGCTCTTAGTGTCCTCTTTTATACTCGCATTTACATGTTAGTATAATAGTTAATTAACTCTTTATCCATCTCCATTTCATTGATTACTTAGTTAAAAAATATATTCTTTAGTAATATAAATAAATAATAAATAAAATATTTTATTTTCAATAAGGAAAATACAATTTGTCTATCTCTATCAAATATTAAAGCACTAAATAATATTCAACATGCACATTTTATTTTTTGAGACAGAGTGAACGTCAGTGCCTGTGCTAGTATTAACAGTGTTTCAGGCACTGGCGCCTTCCTCGTACAGATTTCTACTACATTTTGAATATTATGGCAAACATTTGTTTCTTTTTAGCGTGGGCAATTATAAATAACATGCGGAGTAGTATTCGTATCAAGTGTTGTGGCACATTTGTTCCATAGTAAAATAATTATATTTATTCCATAGTAATATGGAGTTGACGATGTTAGTGTCACAATTATTAAGTTATATATTAGGGGTTAAAGTATGTAATTGCCGATTTGTACTGACAAATTGAAATTCGTTTTTTTTTTAATTTAACGTATTTATTTAATCAAAATAATTACCATTATTATCTATACATTGCTGCCATCTAGTAGGAAGGTCATTTATGCCTTTGCGATAGAACTCTGGTGATCTAGATTCGACAAACTGTGTGAAAGCATTTTGTACTGCCTCCTGAGAAGAAAACTTTTTATCACATAGAAAATTGTCCAAATCACTCTCGTCTGGCGAATACGGAGGGTGACGGATAGTTTCTAATTGCAGTTCCTGTAGAGTTAAAACGGTTTCTCGTGCTGTATGAGGTCTCGCGTTATCATGGAGCAATAATGGTGAAGATCGATTCATGAGTCGGGGCTGTTTCACTGCTAGTTTTGCTATCATTGTTCGGAGTTCGGCACAGTAGACATCTGCCGTTATTGCTTGACCAGATCGTAGAAAGCTATAGTGAATAACACCATGCTGAGACCACCAAACAGTTACCATTACCTTTTTATTGGTAAGCTTTGCTTTAGGACACTGTTGTGGCGTTTCAACTGGGGTCAGCCATTGCATTTTTCGCTTACGGTTATCGTAAAGAATCCACTTTTCATCACATGTCACAATTCGATCCAATATTCCTTCATTTCTGTATCGATTCAACAAGGCAACACAAGTTTCAACACGCATTTCTTTCTGCAGATCAGTCAACTCATGAGGTACCCATTTTTCACATTTTTTTTTTATTGATTTGACGCAAATGAGTCAATTTTGTTGGTAAGGTAACGTTAAACCATGCAGCTAATTCCTGGGTAGTTTGGCTCGGATCGGCTTCCACCATGTCTTTCAATTCATTGTTATTCACCTGTGTGGACGGCCTTCCTCGTGGTTCGTTCTTCAAATCAAAGTTTCCATCACGAAAGCGTTTAAACCAAAATCGCACGGTGCGTTCATTAGCAGTCCCCTCTCCAAACGCAACATTGATATTGCGAGCTGTTTCTGCCGCGTTAGTTCCGCGTCGGAACTCGTATTCAAAAATCACTCGATTTTCGAAGTATCCATCTTTCTTGTCTAAGCTGAATAAAAAAAACAACTGAAAGTCGATAATCGCATGTTGCACATTTTTAAATGAAGAACTACATAGGTACCATGTGGAAAAAGTTTCACTTAAAAATCTTAAACCATGAAGGTTCTATGTCAATTCGAAGTACCTATTACAATGAAACGGCAATTTTTATACTTTAACCCCTATTATATATAAATTATAATGTTATTCATTATTGTGAACACTGTTTGTTGACTTAAATAAACAAATTAAAAAAAAGTACCGCAGTGGTTTTGCGATATAAAATAACAGCAGAATCAGGGCCCTGTCCCGAATTTGTGTTTGCCTGCCTGGATGTTGATTTCTTACAATTAATCTCATGTTATATTATATACACCTGAATTGACGATCTGAAAAAGATGGCTGGGGCTAACTGGATGTGAAAGGCGGAGAATTGAGAGAGGCCCATGTCTATCAGTAGACTGCGTAAATTGGTTGTTATTCCACTAATAGAGTTCTATAAAGGCATTTTAAATGTAGGGTATTCACAAAAAAAATTGGCATACTGAATACTTACTAAAAATATTGAGACCATTCTAATCTTTATTCAAATAGTATACAGTAAAGTTTGAAATGACTTTCCAATACACAGAAAAAGTGCGACAAGAAACTTCACTAATGACGTATCTTCGCATCTGTATTACTGATTTAAATATTGCAGGCCAGTCGTTATCAGGTTTTATATCAGTAAGTTTAACGAGATTTGAAGTCACATACTTATGACTTTTTAAATTTTGCAATAATTGCAGAGAAATAGGTACTTGGGCCAAATTGGCAAAGTATTGAAAAAATTAAAGGTCAGAAGCACTCGAAAGCGGCGAGCTTGCATGTAAGATAGGGCTTGCAGGAAGCTCGTGAAGTGTTTAAGGATGGAATTAAGCGACAGGCTGCTGTCTCTGCCTATCCCAGAGGGAAATAGGCGTTAGTATGTGTATGTGTAAAACTGGTACTATCTTCTTCATCACAGAATATTCAGTGAGCCTCCATCGGCCTTTTCGCAAACTTACTGTCATATCAGTAATCATAGCAAACCAAACCTCCTGTTTTTTTCAGATATTTCAATCAATGAATATAACATTACAGCTAAGTGATAGTTTCCTGTGACTTATTTGGAAGAGTTATAAGAGTTATAATTCTTGTCATTGGATCGCGTAAACTTTCGTTAATATCGGAATGAAGAAATATGTCACAACGAGAAAAAGAGAGATATATTTTTACTATGAAACATAATGAATTCAAAACATAGTATAGCATGATATTAGTAAATTCACTTAATTTCCGAGGTGGCCCCTTACTGTCCAATGTCTCCCAAAACATAGCGGAGTCCTTCACCGTTAGCCTTCTAATCTCGGGTTATCTTAGTTCCGTGTTGAACAAACATGTAAAGTCCAAGTTAAATTATAGTTGGAAATTGTTTAGGACCCGCTATTATACTTAGGTCAATGTTTTGGTCTTATCTAGACAGTAACAGGCGAGGTTGTTTGGGGCATTGTATTTTTTATCCATCATTATTCGAAGGCATACATACATGCATAAAGTTCAGCCGATCTAAAAAGGCCACATTGGGCAATTCTGCTGAAAATAGTAACTTTATGAATTTCCAGTAGATCTCAACAGATTTCTATTAAATTTGTAAATGGTCACTCATATGAGTAGAATCACAGCAATTCATTTATTTGGCAGATTCTAATTTCGTATAAACATTGCCGCATGACAAAAAATATTATTCTTACACGATTCTAATGAAGTGGCCTTTTTAGACCTGCAGAACTCAGGATATTAGAACTGACCTCAGTTCGCTGCCTACCTACGCTACCTAACCTAAGGTCCGCTTTCCTCTTTTTATTTGTTCACTAAAGAGTTAAATAGCAAAATTCTGTGTAAATCAAAAATTTTGTCAATATCGTTAAAATGGTTTTTGAGAAAGCTATCAGTAGATACCTATTGGTAGAGGCCTTTGTCCAGCAGTGGACTGCAGTGGACTAATTGATTGATTGATTGAGATTCCTATGTATGCAGGAGCTGCTCGTTTAATAGTAGGTATAAAAATAAATAAATAGTTTCTTTATCAGATAAACATGGTACCAGTTATATGTAGGTAACGATTTTCTTACATCGCTGTAATTAGGACCACAGATAACATTTTAATATTTTGTAATTTTTATTCTTGCAAACTTATGTTTTTGTACCAGGTACGTTACAAAAAATTAAGTTTGCAAGAATATAAAATTACAAAATATTAAAATTAAGATATTATCAAACACCAGTACAGACTCAACACAGATGTGGAGAGCCTGTAGCATTGATTGACAATATACAATCAAATCTACCATAATATACACTCTAGGATGCTGTAGGGCAGTGACGATGGGAGAAAATTTTGAAGAGGAAAGCCGGTGTAAAAACATCTCACCTAGATCTAGTTTGCTTGCATCATGCTTCATATTGGGAAGCCATCAGGAATCGAATTATAAGGACCCCTAACCACTGCTAAAGGGACTGACCCACATACGATGCACCAGGGACGCGCATATCTTTCGCATAAGTGTATAAAAGCAGTCGACATAAGACTCTGCAAACATTCCTGATGCACTGTAATACTTATGCAGCATAGTCTTCTTCATCCAAACGTTAAGTCCCGGTCCAGTACCAGTCACATTCGAAGCTTTAAACTTGGAGTCTGGGGCCGCTTCTCCAGTCTTACTTAGGCAGAATAGTATAAAGATATAAAAAAACTCTAAAAAGGTTAATAAAAATCCACTCTTATTAAATTAAACGACACAAAACTTTAGAAATCTCTTGTATTAAGTAAATTTCATTTTTCAATTCATTTCGCCGGTAATCCTGGTCTCGACTCATTTCAATTACAAGCTCGGTGAGCTGAAATCGATAACTTTAATCTGACATTAGACTCAGGACTAAACCTCGGAATTGTGTTTCACGGAACGGATATAGTCTGGGGGTCTACTATGAAACGGAACGCCGGAACTTCAAGCCTTTACGAAAACGACAAGAAAGTAATATTAAAAGAAATTACTTGGAATTCCTTTTGATAGAGTTTAGGTATATAGGAACTAATATCTTCGAAGCCCGTGCCTGTAAGCCACTTTAACGTCGGAGTTGGGAGGTCAAACGATAGTCGCTAATAGCCAACTAAAACAAGTAAAGAGGGAGTAGAGAGTGAAGCCCAGGTTATATCTAAAGCTTACACTTTGGATGCAATCTGGATCACTCTCGGATGCAAAGAGGAGAAGGTTTTGGTTGTATGAAGTACCTACCCTATCGTACTATCGTGTCTATAGTCTCTCGGGATAAATATGTTTTATGTTACCAATTGCCCGAAAGTTCGGTCCGCATGTTCCGACGTAGGTATCGTGGTAGGTCTATTGGGGTATTTGCCTGAGGCGATATTCTGTTACCGTTTAGGGGTGTGCTAATTTTTCAATTATCTTAGTGTGGATGATGATTGCCTGGACCCTGGCTTACGAGGGCTCTTTTTACGAAAATTTGCGTAAATTCCACTTTGAGTTTAACATGAAGGTCTCGAAAAGTTTTTGGAACAAGTTTTTCGTTTAAAAGCTCTTTCTTTGTGACTAATCTTACACTTCATACTAATGCAATTATGGAAGCCTATGTGTTTTAAGATATGACTAATCCATACTAATATTATAAATGCGAAAGTAACTCTGTCTGTCTGTCTGTCTGTGTGTTACGCTTTCACGCCTAAACCACTGAACCGATTTTAATGAAATTTAGTTTAGGGGTAGATTAGACCTTGAGAAAGGACATAGGCTATGTTTGGTCGCGATAACTGACATCTACGCGGGCGGAGCCGCGAGTAAAAGCTAGTGAATATAATAAGTAAAATTATGAGCACTGAAATCTGAAGATTATCTGGGAATCGTGATTAGACAATATTTAATGGTGAGAAGTCTATATCAAACTCACCTGAATTGTAGGCGCAGCGACTCGTCAGCTCAGTGGTTAAGGAGTCGACCTTACAATCCAGAAGTCCCGTGTTCGAAACCTAACCAGTTCCCGTTGTATATCCACTCCTAACACAAGCAATTCAGGTTAGCTGGCCCTCCAGTTAACGGCATTACTAGCAATTGAAAAAAAAAACGCAGTCCCAATGGTGTTACAATGAATAAACATTCATCTACCTACTACTTAACTAGTAAAACTGCAATTTCCAAAAGAGTGACGTTATAGTCTATAATTCTTCTCTTAAACGCAATTCTGTGACAGAATGAAATAGAATTTTACCCCGTAGTACCGTAAATAAGACATTTCGTTGCGAAGGTGTGAAGATATGGAGATGTTTGGAAATGCACAGACACCTCATGGGTGCTATTCATGAAGGACTGCACATTTGGAATGTCTTATAAATATTGTCCAACCAAAAACACAGTTATTACTAGTATATCTATTTTGTACGTTTAGAGCTCTCGAAGGAATTTCTGAAAATTTAAGTTTATCAAGAATTTAATAATGAAAATCTTTTTTTGCGATTATTTGTTTTACCTTGGCTAACACTTTGGTACTACACGATATTATTGGGGTTTATAAATGGGGATAGTATGTCAGTATGTGGCTACTGGAGCATTTGAACTAGAGAATATCGACCGGTCGTGTTTGAGTATGTTTGGTTTGTCTAGGCAAGAAGGAGGACAGAGGAATGGTGGTAAGACAAATGTACAAAATGAAAAATAAAGTTATGAAACTTTAAAAAGATCAGATTTTAGTGAAAAAAATCTGTTGAGATATTGTGTCCAATCGAATGTCTATTTCTAATTTAACACGTGCATGCGAACAACATATATATCTATATGCGATAGAACACTCCATTTTCCCATGAAAATTTAAGCGTCTTATGTCGTTATGCAAATAACTAAGGATTATGTATTACAAAATTTACGACGTCCACGTTCATATAGCCAAGCAACGTACCATCACGTTGAGCGCTCATTAAGTAGGTAATTTCAATCAAAATTGAATGCCACCGAAGATGAAAATAATTCGATACGGTATTTGATCTATAATATATTTGCTAATACGTGGTTATAAGGGAATAAAAAACAAAATGAATAAAATATTTCTAGCTTTTTAAAATATTCATCTTAAATCCATGAAAACTTAAATATAGATTTAGTACCTATACTATATTGCTTCGGTGAGTATTATAGAAATAATTTAAAACAGGCTAGGTTTTAATTTTTTGTTTCTTTTACTTCCGGACTTGAAATATCAAAACTGCGATTTTTTTTTAAAAACGTCTGGAAGTCGTAGGTACGCGGGAGTTCTACTCTGATGTTTCTTTTGATTATGACTACAGTATTCAAGAAGGAAATGGGAGTGACACAAAAGTGGGTGTTTTGCAACACCGTGCGTTGTTCGCATGAACGTGCTTATTTCCAAGATTTACCAAGATTTAACCTAACCTATCTAACCTATGAAACGACATGTATGTGTGTTGCGACAATTTTCTCATAGCAAACTTCTTGTGAAATAATAGAGATTCATTTTAATAAAAATACTGCAACATCGATTTGATTCTACAGCATGATACATTCATATACTTATTCTATTTCACTCAAAACTTGCATAATAAAACTTGTTCAAGCATAATATGACATTTGTCCAGAAGAAAAGAAGAAAGTCATATCATAACATAACATCATACATATCTTAACAAATTCATTCATATAGCTATAACATACACTAAGTTTTTTATGTCGGGTCTTTGATTTTGGGGTCCCAAGGCCCCAAGATTGCCTGTTATCGGCTTCAGGATTTGCATATTTTCTTCGAACCCCAACTTGGACCTCGAAAGTTTCTGCCACAAATTCGATTATTCTAAACGATATCTCTCTGATATTGTACTTCTGATATTTGTTTTTTCGTTCACAATATTTTACTGTCTTTATCTTTTATTAAATTTCATCTTTTTTGTAAGGGTCGCTTCGGCGCCCGCAGATGTGGTTGATCTTTTTGGTGTTTTGGTAGTCGAGGAATATTGTATCGTGCACTTATATATACAAACTTGAAGAAAGTTAGAGTGTTATATTTAGCGTTGTCTTTGTTTTCAAATTAATGGCAATAAATTGTAACCACTGATTTACTCAGGTGGGTTTTACCGGCTCACTCAGGGGCTGATGCAGAGGACTCTTTCCCAGGGCACCTTTTCTACAGAGCTATTGAGTGTGTGCACAGAGAAGCTAGGGCTCCAATAAAAACAACTGGTCAACAGGTTATACACACATATATTTAGAAGTAAAAATTACAGAGTAACACACAGAGAAATATAATAACAGAGTAGGTAGATACAGGAGACAGAAGTATATGTATAGATAAGTAGGTAGACAGGAATGCACAGAATACAGAAGATATGTACAGACAAGTAGGTAGACAGACAGGCACAGAATACAGAAGAATGAGGCAGATAGGACACACACAGTAGGCACGAGTGTTATTGCACTAGCTACACATTGATAGGCACGTGAATTCTAGCACAAACTACTAAGCGTACCAAGTTTACAGATGGTTGGCACTACAGCTACACATTTACTGGTACACGATGGTAGTGTACTGGCCTTTGGCTTCGCTGGTGGTAGCGCAGACGGTCGCGGTAGACCTCTCGCCGTGTAGCCGCTCTCGGCAGCAAATGTACCACAAGGTACGCAGCAGAGTGAGATGAGGCGGTCTCAACCTCAAGGACTCTCTAGCACGAACTAAGGACCCTGTGTAAAACAGACCACACATAAGCCGTTAATACACACACAGGCCTGCCATCAGTCCTACTAAATAGAGTTACAAAAAAACTTACCAGAATATCTGGCGACGAGATTTTCACCAAACTAAATTGTTACAAGCAATTGACAAATTACAAGATTAATGCCACAGAGATTTGGTAAGACTAACAAAGGTCACTAGTTGCCACGAAGAATCAACAGAAGTGCTGGTGAAAATCTGGGCAGGTATATTTATAGCCCGTTCATCGAATCTTCGTGAACAATCTTCAAAATTCTGCTAATCATGATGTATTTCATCACCATAAATAAACTCATTAGCTGTCAGTCGCCAAAGACAACTTGACGACCCATTACCAACAATTATTATAATTATGACTTGTTTACTGGTAAATCATAATTCCTGAG
Organism: Eilema caniola; assembly: GCA_949126895.1. Taxonomy (NCBI): domain Eukaryota; kingdom Metazoa; phylum Arthropoda; class Insecta; order Lepidoptera; family Erebidae; genus Eilema; species Eilema caniola. The sequence continues at coordinate 3,245,444 of OX421469.1, read as the reverse complement.
AAAATAAATCCCATTCAATTTATTATTGTTAAATTGTAAAAATAAAATAACAAATGAGTGCAATAAAAAATAGAATATATGCTGTAGGACACCAGCGCCATCCACCGGTCGAGCGTGAGAACTAGGACACACCTAATCGAAGATTACAAGTTTCTCCGCCAAACAATTATACCTAGTTCCCATGAGACACTCTAGGTGGCTCTGGAACAAAGAAATCAATTACAAGACCAAAAGAGAAAAATATCACGTTACACCATCCCCCCCTTAATAGTATTTCCTGCGGACACGATACGCTGGAAATACACAACAAAAAACAGAAAATGCTTACAATAGATATAGACACACAGCTGGGTACTTCAAACCCAAACTGACAACTATAATTACAAAACTAAAGAACATTCCTCCCACACACCTAATTATACACTGACTTGCGCAATGGTTAGGTCACATAGCTAGAGTCAAATGTCCTACAGAGAAAATGAATGTTCCCTTTATTCGCTGCAGATACACCAACACTACCAACAACTACAAGGAGCTGTGGAGAATTGAGAGGCGAAATGGGGGATAAACACTCGGTACGGTGTATGGTGGAACCCCTAATGCGACTAATTATAGTCACGTAGATACTCAGAGAGAAAACAGATTTTGTACAGATTAAGCATAACATAGCGCTGGTTTTATAGACTAGATAAACAGTGCTATGTAGTGACAACATCGCTGACATTAGGTACTGGAGACGGCTCCTCCTTATACTTCAGGATGTCTTTGATATGGTACTCACCAAGATCCTTACCGTCTAAATCTGACAGCCGATATACCAGAGGGGATTGCTTGGCGGTTACCACACATTTAAGGAACTTAGGGGCTAACTTGGAAGTGAAGTTCTTTGCTTTGTTTGACAGGTAGAACGTGCGTTTGTACACGATTTGTCCTACTTTCAGCTCCACATGCCTTTTTCTGAGGTTGTAATACTTTTCATTACGCTGGTGGGCAACGTTCAAGTGTTTCCTCACCTGGTCGTAGATACGTTGTATTTCTCTCAGTTTGACACCAAAGGCTGATGGATCGTCCACGGCGACAGAAGCCGGGTGGCACGCAATGTCTGACTGCCTGTATAGAACTCCATCTCCAATGAACTCCCTACCATGCACCAGAAAGTAAGGAGTAAAACGAGTTGCTTCGTTCACTGCGGTGTTCAGAGCGCACTGTACCTCAACCAAGAACGAGTCCCATGCTTTGTGTTGTGACTTCACATAGCATGAGATCGCTTGGACAACATTGCGAATAGCTCTTTCCGCCTGATTAGTCTGGGCATGATACCTAGGGTTATAATATATATTGGGTACATTATATTTAGTTAATAAATCTTTAAAAGGCTTACTTACAAACTGAGGACCATTATCCATGTAAATAGTTTTACATACTCCATGCACAAGAAATACACTCTTCTCTATGAATCTCGCGACCACAGCGCCTGTGGCAACCCGAATAGGGCACAACATGACGTATTTACTAAAATAGTCGGAGACCACGATCAGGTGCACGTTTCTATTGCTTGAAGTAGGAAAGGGACCTAGTAGATCGACAGAGATAGCTTCGAAAGGCTTCGACACCCGCTTCGGGCTACCCATGAGGCCAGGACGAGACGTGTTTACGGGTTTGTACTGCTTACAGATTTCACACTTCCCGACATATTGTTTGACGTCCTCGTACATTTTGGGCCAATAATAATTTAGGGCTAACCTTTTGTGTGTCTTCCAAACACCACCATGAGCACTAAGTGTGTCATCATGGTACTTAGAGAGCAGGGACAGGCGATCCTCCTGGGGTACCACCAACTTCCAGTCAAAATCTGAAGTCAGAGAATATTTATTCTTAGAAAATCTATATAAAAGGTTGTCACGAATGTCAAAATTTGGCAACTTCCTAGGGTTCTTCCGCACACTGTTCATGGTGTGGACATACCAAGGGTCTTTAGAGGAGGTAGCATCTAGCGAATCAATCGTTATACGAGACAGAGCATCAGGTACAACGTGATCCTTACCCTTCCGATGTTCAATGTCAAAATCGAATTGACTTAGCCTCATGCTCCAACGCGCTAAACGGCCTGTAGGGTTTTTTAGCTTATGGAACCACAGTAAGGAGGAGTGATCCGTGACGACTGTACACCTCTGGCCTTCGACGTACTGTCTGAATTGTTCCAAGGCGAAAGTCACGGCCAGAAGTTCCCGCTCAGTTGTGCTGTAGTTCACCTCGTTCTTGTTGAGAGAACGGCTGCAGTAGGCGATAGGGTGTTCAACTCCATCGTGAGTTTGTGTCAGCACAGCAGCAACTGAAAATGCGGATGCATCACTGAGAATACGGAAAGGCAACTCAAAATTAGGCATCTTCAATATAGGGGCAGAGACCAAAGCTGACTTGAGAAGATTGAAGGACTGTTCAGCTTCAGGAGTCCATTCAAACTTAACATTCTTAGACGTTAGCTTACACAGAGGTTTACTAATCTTAGAGAAATTATTGACAAAACGACGATACCAACCGGCCATCCCCAGAAACCTCTTAACCTCCTTTGGGTTAGTAGGGGTGGGATAGTTGAGAATAACCTCAACTTTACCCGGGTCAGTCCGAAGGCCGTGTTTGTCTACATAATACCCCAGGTATTTGAGTTCACTCCGACAAAAATGAGACTTTTTCATGTTAATAGTTAGACCAGCATCCTTGAGTCGCTGATAGACTCTATGTAAGAGCTCTACATGCTCCTCAAAGGTACTGGACACACAGACTATGTCGTCCTGAAACGCAAATACCCTATTGTCGAACTCAGGACCAAACAGACGGTCCATTAGGCGCTGCATCGTGGCGGCAGCTCCAACGAGTCCAAAACACATGGTATTGTAATGAAACAGCCCCCTCCGGGGAACTGTAAAGGCAGTTTTCTCGGCGGACTGCAGAGAGTCGAACGGAATCTGCCAGTAGGCCGCACTCAGATCTACAGAGGATAAATATTTAGCATTATTCAGATGGTCCAAGATTTGATTAATGTACGGTAAGGGGTATGCATCACTTTTTAACACAGAGTTGAGCTTGCGAGAGTCCAAGCACAACCTGAGTTCGCCGTTCGCCTTCTCTACCATGACCACTGGAGAATTCCATGCGGACTGAGACGGGGACACTACTCCCATATCTAGCATTCGGTCCAACTCGGCTTCCAGGGCTTTCTGTTTGAGAGGAGAAAGCGGGTAGTAACGCTGTTTGATCGGCTTACTGTCACCAGTGTCAATGACATGATGTTCGAGTGTAGTCCGACCTAAGCCCACCTTATCCGTGTTCAAAGAGTCAAACTTTTCAATGATCTCGTTGATAACACCCCTTTGTTTAGTAGTCAGGTTGCTGTAATCCTCGAGGCCACTGTTAAGAGACACAGACTCGATAGGATTATTGTCACTAAAACCATCAAGACTAATATTTTGTGAAATTAGTTTATCACCTAACTTAAATTGCTGCCAAAAATCCACTCCAAATATCATGGAGGTGGTGATTCCCGGGACAACATAGAATTTGATAACTCGGATAACCGAATTGTACTCAATAGGTAAAGAAATACAACCCAGACATTGCAAATAAGAGCTGTCGGCAGTTGTAATACGAAAGGTAGGGTTGATACTTTCAAGATCAAAACCCAGTTCCAAGAAGATACGGTGCGCTCCCTTTCCTAGTATAGAGCAGGAGGCACCGGAATCCAGAAGGCCTAAGACATTTAAATTTAATACTTTAACAACTAGATACGGTCTAACATCGTTATCCCGTTTAGTAAACAGGACCCTATCAGAAATAGACTCAGATACAGAGTGATGTATAGAGTTCACAATAGGGCCCTGGCCTACGCGTTTTTTGGCTTACCAGTACATTTTGAGCAGTCTGGTGTCTTGACTCCTTTGAGACCGCACCGGAAGCACACCAACTCTCTGGACTGGGTGCAGTTGTATGCCGCGTGCCCGCTCTTGCCACACCGAAAGCATTTGCGTTCGTTGGATGCAGATGGCGTCTCGACTGCAGACACCTGCTTAGTGGGCTTTTGCACGCCTTTGGTCTTGTGCTGGTGTAAATCAGACGAAATCTCAAATTTATCAAGAACAGGCTCACGGAAAGCTTCCGCCCTTGTACGCGCAAGCTCCAGACGCTTACCTAGACGTCTCAGATCATCAATAGAGTTAACATCATGCAAGGCCAATTCCTTCATGTAGTCTGGTCTGATGTTGTGCATGAGAATGTCCAGCTGTTCTTCACTGGGCATTTTGCAAGACAACCTTGAGAACATAGCCTGCATTGTACATATATAGCTAACCAAGGACTCAGAGCGGGATTGGCTACGCTGTCTAATCTCATTTCTGAGACGATAATCATAGTCAGGAATATCGAATGTATCTCTGAGCTCACTAATAAGATCTTCATATGAGACGAAGTTAGATCTATTGGTACGGAACCAAGACAGAGCTGGTCCGTCCAACAGGTCAGAGAAAGCCAGAAGGAGTTTAGACTTAGAGACCTCCCGTGCACATCTAAGTTCTTCTAATCTCTCTAAAAACACGCGCACACAAGAAGAACCATCATATTTTAAGTTAAAAGAGCATAAATTAACGGGACGTTCCCTATACACTATATTGTCAGACGTGGAACCAAATTTATTAGAACTAGCTCGTACCGAGCGGTCCTCTCTCACTGCAGGTGAAGTGTACTCTACCCGGTCTCGACCCGAATCATCATCACCTTCATCTGACCCGTCAGATTCAGAATCAGTGCTGGGTTCAGCCACAGCGACGATCTTCACAAGCCTATCACGAAGTTCGGCCAGTTCAGGACAATCTAGACCACAACGAGCCAGCCTAGTTAGCAGATAGTTCGCCCTGAAGGCTACTCTTATGCGACAATTTTTATCAGAAACAAAGTTACCTGACTGGAGGGCCGCACTTAGTTCCGAGACCTTAGGCGTACAGATGGAAAGCTCCGCCGCTGCATCAGTGGGGACTACCGCCTTCACCTTGATGCTACCCCGACGGACAAGTCGGTGTGCCGTCCTCAGCTCACTCCGAAGGCCAGCCACCGTCGCATCAGGTGCCACTGAAATGCCTATGTGAGCCAGCTCGTTAGAGAGTTCATCTTTTCTCAGAAAGTTAATATATTTTTGCATCTGTGCCATGATGTAAAAGTTTAATTACGACAATTAAATAAGTAACAATGTAGATGACACAGACAGGGTTCAATCACAAAGTATTAAACAGAAATAACAAGTAAGTTCCACCAAAGTGTATGATATCTAACAATGGTTTCAAATTAAATTATATGATTTATATTTATAATAGAGTTACTGGTTTCTATTATTAAGACACTAAAGTTAAAGTCTTGACTCAAATGCAAAGTCAGTTACACAACTGGCAATGCAGGTCAAACAGACAAGGTTCAAATACAAGATGTAAAACAGAGGTTCATAAGTAGATCTCAACAAGGTGCATGATATTTAATTAAAGTTTTAAATTGATTGGTATAATTTAATATAAATACAGGCTGACTAATAGAATTAAAAGTTTCTATCATTTATGAGAACAAAGCTCCAGTTAATATTCAAAATGCAAGGTACCTACACACTTTCTATAAAGTTTGTAGTTACACAGAAAATCTTATTAAGTTTTATTACACAGAAAAAAATATATTACAGTCCAAATATATATGTGCACATCTGCTAGAAAGACTAGAAACAGGCTAGAAAAGAGGAGAAAAAAGAAAAAAAGAAAAAAACAAAAAAGAAAAAAAGTGGGTATGCCGAAAAATCAAAAATCTTACCAAAATCACAGCTGTTTTTTAATTTTGGAAATTTAGAATTTTGGGCGTCTTTTCCCACCCCAGGTGTAGGTAGCTGGAAAAAGACAAGAAGATTAATTACGTGTTCAGCTGCTAACACAACCAATTAACGTCTTGGGAAGTCTCAGACGGATTCCCAGGTTGTTTTCATCAGAGGTAGCCACCTATGCACACACACTAGACTGAGACTACCGCAGAGTAGTACCAGAGTCTTGCCCCACGTTGGGCGCAAATTTGTAACCACTGATTTACTCAGGTGGGTACTCACCGGCTCACTCAGGGGCTGATGCAGAGGACTCTTTCCCATGGCGCCTTTTCTACAGAGCTATTGAGTGTGTGCACAGAGAAGCTAGGGCTCCAATAAAAACAACTGGTCAACAGGTTATACACACATATATTTAGAAGTAAAAATTACAGAGTAACACACAGAGAAATATAATAACAGAGTAGGTAGATACAGGAGACAGAAGTATATGTATAGATAAGTAGGTAGACAGGAATGCACAGAATACAGAAGATATGTACAGACAAGTAGGTAGACAGACAGGCACAGAATACAGAAGAATGAGGCAGATAGGACACACACAGTAGGCACGAGTGTTATTGCACTAGCTACACATTGATAGGCACGTGAATTCTAGCACAAACTACTAAGCGTACCAAGTTTACAGATGGTTGGCACTACAGCTACACATTTACTGGTACACGATGGTAGTGTACTGGCCTTTGGCTTCGCTGGTGGTAGCGCAGACGGTCGCGGTAGACCTCTCGCCGTGTAGCCGCTCTCGGCAGCAAATGTACCACAAGGTACGCAGCAGAGTGAGATGAGGCGGTCTCAACCTCAAGGACTCTCTAGCACGAACTAAGGACCCTGTGTAAAACATACCACACATAAGCCGTTAATACACACACAGGCCTGCCATCAGTCCTACTAAATAGAGTTACAAAAAAACTTACCAGAATATCTGGGGACGAGATTTTCACCAAACTAAATTGTTACAAGCAATTGACAAATTACAAGATTAATGCCACAGAGATTTGGTAAGACTAACAAAGGTCACTAGTTGCCACGAAGAATCAACAGAAGTGCTGGTGAAAATCTGGGCAGGTATATTTATAGCCCGTTCATCGAATCTTCGTGAACATTCTTCAAAATTCTGCTAATCATGATGTATTTCATCACCATAAACAAACTCATTAGCTGTCAGTCGCCAAAGACAACTTGACGACCCATTACCAACAATTATTATAATTATGACTTGTTTACTGGTAAATCATAATTCCTGAGAAAATAAATCCCATTCAATTTATTATTGTTAAATTGTAAAAATAAAATAACAAATGAGTGCAATAAAAAATAGAATATATGCTGTAGGACACCAGCGCCATCCACCGGTCGAGCGTGAGAACTAGGACACACCTAATCGAAGATTACAAGTTTCTCCGCCAAACAATTATACCTAGTTCCCATGAGACACTCTAGGTGGCTCTGGAACAAAGAAATCAATTACAAGACCAAAAGAGAAAAATATCACGTTACAAAATGAACTCACAACCCAAGTGATAGTAAAAAGTTATTGTCGTTTGTGAATTGCAGATTATCCATTTACTTCATGGGGAAACGCAAAATCTGGCCTTTTTCGTACACGACGCAATTCCGTTTTTATAGAAGTCCAGAAGAGGATGTCGCTCACTAAGATAATGAATGCTGGAATAGGGTAATTTTGACCTCCGAGCCAAACTTCTGCACTCCAACGCAACAGCAGAATCACTTACTAATTCACTACGCATTAAACTTTCATCCTTCCGAAACGTTCGTCTAGACAAATCGATATGATCTTGCCAAATCCTCTTTAAGAATCAGCGAGCTAACTACCCATATTTAAAATTCGTTAACGTTCAAAAGGCTTAAATTCGATTTAGTTTAGTAAGGTTGGCAGCAGCTCAAACGGGCTTCCGTGTGATTTAGAACGAAGCCAGCGTCTATATTTGAACTTCGAAATGATGGCCACTGGAACGGCTAGTTAATGCGGTTCCAGGAGAAGGTGAGCGAGCGATACTACTAGTGATGAAAAAAAAGCAAGGGGTGTTCGCTGTATCTTGTTTTTAAGAACGGATCGTCACTATTTATGGTGAAACATCTGGATGCTCCCTGGGGCTGTCAGAAGATACATATCGCCTTTTTTTAAGAATCCTACCAGATTTGATTAAGAATAAAAATGTGGCAAAGAGTGCTCGCTCGGTCTACTGTTCACAGAACTACTTACTTGTTTATCAAGATAATCTCACTAATATTTACCTCTTAGTTCTCCTAACAAAATTTTCAACAAAAAATTGTTCGCAATTTTAATGGCCCCATACAAACCGCGTAGATTCTTGGCGCTTACTTAGCATTGTCCAATAGCGAATGTTGGTTCAAATATTTGAGTTTGGGCTACAATTTGAGGTGAACTAAGACGGTTTATTGAATCAGATGACGCGGTGTTTTGAATGTTTGAAGACGGTTCAGAGTTAAGATATCCTCACTAATATACTTGTAACTTTGAGAGTTTGAGTGCGAACTTTTTCGTAAAGCGAGATGTTTAACATAATATTCCTTCTTAAGTGTTGTTTTTGTTCTGCTATGTAGTAAAGGGTATATATAACATTATTATTAAGCCTGTTTGACGTATCAGACTTTCTAGAACGTATCAGATTCCTACACGAGCCGATTTGATGAATCAGCGTACTGTTTTACTCGTTCCTAGCCTGACATTGTAGCTCCGATGAAGTGAAGCCCGTAAGGGTATCTGCATGCCAAAAAGGCCTGTTCGACTACACATTAGATGGATATAGGGCTCGCCTCTTCTTGTAATGCCACATAAACTCTGGAGTTTTTCTGAGCGTCATCGTGTCATGTTGTCAACGGTTTAGAAGATTCCGTCAGATTTTTCTAAACATTCATGCATATAGTCAGGCCAGCGATTACTGATATACTATGCTAGAAAGGTTAACCATGTGTGGAAAAAAACATTCGAAGTTCAGCAATCTGTAGGGACACAGTAAGTACATTGTACAAGGCACGGCGTCGCTTACGCAGTGAATTCCATTCGCGGCACTTCGTGGTGACTAGTGGCAACCCGCGTTAGTTCATCATCATCATCATCATCAGGCTAGATTAGTCCACTGCTGGACATAGCCCTCCCCCAATGAGCGCCATAGCGCCCTGTCTTCAGCTTGCCGCATCCAGCATCTGCCTGCAGTCTTTCTTAGATCACCATCCCACCTAGTCGGAGGGCGTCCTACACTAGTTATCTCCTAACAATTCGGCCGTTCGCTTGTGTCCACACCTCAACCCTTTGCGATAGATTAACATTGTAACCGTGTTGGACTAGGTTCAGTAATTAAACAGTGCAGTCCAAATTTATAACGAAACTTTTTATTTGACTATCCTAGCCGTGCAGTTACGTGTGGAAGACACAGGGGCTTCCAGTGGGGTAGTAACCTGCATCGAATACGCTCCTTCTAGTATATTCACCTATATATATATATATACCTCTCAGATCTATACCCCACAAATCTTTATAGTCGGTCAAACATACTCTGAGTGAAGCTAGACTGCATTCTAAGCCCTTGTAAAATGAAGCTTATTACGCCATTAGAAATTCAAATTATTCATCAAGCAACGGTTTATTATGAGAAAAGTTTGAGCGGGTGAATAGTTCTTGACACCTAACACAAATACCGCTGTCGAATGAGTTCGTTTGCACTGCGCTTCGAACTTCAATTGTTTTAGTCGAGTCTGTTTTGAGGTAAGAGCATTTGTGAACTTTTCGAATTTCAAGTATGTCTGAGTTGGAATTTTAATGATCTTTAAATAATGTATTCTTATATATACTACAATTTATTTTCATACTTATATTTCATGATAAACAGAAAGAATGCTTGACAGAACTGAATTGAATATGGTCATCATAATAATGTTAGTGTGTTAGGAACCACGAATCTAAGGTTGTAACATCAGAGCCTGGGCTACACTTAATCTTTCCTTGATTCGACTTATACGGCTTATATAGGAGGCATTTACATCTGACCCCCGAGAGGGGCAAGTTACCTATACTGGGTAATTTTGATTGCAAATATTGATATCTAAACATTGCTGTGAAGAATAATTTAGGCGTATTGCGAACAGTTGGTGAGCAATAGATCTATCTCTCCCTTCAAGTATTTACAGGTATGGGTACCTATGATACATTTAAAGGGAATCTTTGGGATTCCCTTAAAATGCATTTGTACTTTAAAGTATTTTCCTTACTTACTAAGTAAGGAAAACAAGAACTTAAAAAAAAGTCAGTAACAATTTTATATGGTCTTGCATCGTTCCTACCTTTTTTAAATCAGACTAACAGTCTTTATCATTACACTCAGTTTAAATATCCAATGTAATTTATAAATTGTGAAATTAATCAATGATCATTATTTATCTCTTTGTTGTACGTGTGAAATACAAATCCAGTCCACGCGACACATAATAACCTTTTTTTGGTTAATAGGCTCTCAATTGACCGCTATCTCACTTGATGGTAAGTTATGACGTGGCTCCCAGTGACTCCCAGCTTCCCAGCTTTGCGGAAACTTATAGCTAGGCAGTGTATTTCACATCTGATAAGTATTAACTAAGCATTATGAACGTGTTGTAGGTGAAATACTTACAACACGGGTAGGTATAAAATGAAGACTAAATATGCGTTATTCCTTACTGCCATCAATCCCTGTTACCATTCCAGCCAGTTTAGTTCTGAAGTTTGTGACTTTGATCGAAAATCGATCTACCACATTTATCACCTTAATGTCAGGCCTCTTATTCTGAGTGACAAACCGTTTCATAACTTTTAATAACCGACAAATTTAAGTTGGTCTAGTTTTCCACCAGTTCTATCTTATATGATAACCAATTGACAATTAACGATTTTTGATGTAACGACTGTGTTTGAAGTCAATGTCATTCAGAAACATGTCCCAGTACATCTTCAAGAGAAATATTAATGGCTCTTAAAGCCTGTTGGTTAGTTACTACCATCTCTATCAGTATTATTTGAATTTTACTTTGTGACTTTCATAGTGTGAATGGGACGGTCAGCGTCACTCAGATTAGGTACTCAGAATATTAGTTTTATTTGGTCAAACTGGTTCAAACAGTACATTTTACATCTTAAAATCTTTACTATAGAAAAGTAATATGAAGTATGTTCTAAATTTTCTCATTTCCCATCAAACAAGCAGCATAAAATGACTGACATGTGTCAGTGATTTTATGCTCGGTTAGGTAGCTAACCGAGCATAAAATAATAGGTCTTTAAAAATGATATTTCGGTTTCTAACTGAATAGTTTGCGCGAGAGACACTTCCATAGTGTGCCCCTCCCCCTGTAACTTCCAAAATGAGAGAACTAAAAAATAGACCATGTATATTGTATACTGTTACCGAAAATTGGTTTGAACGACATCTATTTATCTAGTTTTTTTTTAATACGCCATAAATCTTAAACCGTAATTTCCCTTTTATTTTTATACATTAAAATATAATATTATTAAAATATCTATCAAAGTTACAATGAACTACATGAACTTTTATATTGTGTTACTTGCTGCTTCGGAGCACTTCATATGCGAGTCCGACTCACACTTGGCCGCTTTTATCATACATACATACATACATATAATCACGCCTTTATCCCCGGAGGGCTAGGCAGAGGGGAATTAACACCCACATTTCACCAATCTGTATTCGGTCCCACGTAATAGGGGGTTAGCCTATTGCCGTATTCCGGGCACTATTGTTGACTCGAGCCATGCATCTGGGGCTGAGTCTGGGCTGTACATATCTGTCTGATGTTAATCAGCGCTATCCCTTAGTCGCCTTGTACGACACCACATGGGAAGAGAAGGGGTTGCCCAAATTCTACTCTGCCGGGAACCACGCGGCTTTTTCATCAACGTCTCACAAACTTAAAAAATCACATTGCATTTATTACTTTAGTAATAATATAATACATGTGTGTGATATTCATAAACTTGAATTTTTAAGTAAAACACCGATCTTGTTTGTCTAGGCATAATAAATTATGTTATGAGTTATCGAAGCCATTTAATATGTAAAATATGCTTTTTATGAATAATTACATCATTTTCGCTATATAAATAAACACTTGAAGACATTCATTAATATTTAAGTAGGTACAGTTAATAGTTGTTATTCAGGTGTTTTGTTAAGGTGCGGTCGCACATTATTACTAATTATTACAAAGTCAATGATACGGACGTACATTCGTCCGTATCATTGACTTTTATAACAAAAAGACACAAAAAAGATGCACTGAAAAACGAAAAATAACTGTAGGTCTAAAAAGGCCATATTGTATGTTCATTTACTGATCATCATGTGTGCTATTTCACTAATACTTGTAAAATGGTCACTTTTAGACTATCATAAAATGAAGCTTCATTTGAGAACATCATACCATTTGACAGTTTTGTATGAAAATGCTTATAATGGTTTAAATTTATGAGCTATTCATTTGTCAAATAATATGCAATGTGGCCCTTTTTGGACATGCTGAACTTACAGATTTACTGATCAGATGACTTTTCATGTTCTCTGTTAAACAAGGCAAGAATAATAAAAAATAGAACAAGCAGACAGCAGGCAGCAAATAGACATAGCAACAATAATAAATTAAATTATTAGAAATAAAAAAACCCGACTGATGCTGAAAAGATCGAAACAAGCTTTATAGCAGGCGGTTCCCATTAATTTCGATCGTTTCAGCATCAGTCGGGTTTTTATTTACAATAATTTAATTTATTTTAAACTATTTAGTTATGACATATACCTACCGATATTTTTGTAATCTTCTAATTGCCTCCATTTTGATACCTCACTCGATAAATTTGACTGTTTTTTTTTACCATAAGGTGGCAGACTATGGAATCAATGGTTTCATAAAAACACGACGATGGGCTATTGAGTTTGACACGTCACTGATGACTGTTCTCCGCGTACTCCATGCCGAAGGCGTGCATCACTGGACGCCAACAATAAAACCGTTTTTAACGCAACGGCATAAAGACGCAAGGTTAAGTTTTGCCCGGGAATACCTTGATTTTAACTGGGAAACAACTATATTTTTGGACGAAAAACTTTTTAAGTCCTGTCAGAAGAGAAGGATGCAGTTGTGGCGTAGGAACAATACAATAGTAACATTGTTGCTAACACGGAGTCAGGCAGAATAAGTGTTAATATGTGGGGATGGATCAGGGCGCAAGGACCAGGCGAACTAGAGTTTATTCCGCCGCGAGCGAACAGCAGTAGTTATGTGGACGTTTTAAATAATATAATGTTACCTACAGTGCGCAATGTTTTCTCCGATAACTTTAGTTTTGTGCAGGACAAATTGTCCGATACACCGCACCGTGGCGTCATAGTTCGCGAATGGCTTAGGGAACATGCAGAGGTCAACATTATTCCTTGGCCAGCACGATCCCCTGATTTAAACCCAATAGAAAATATATGGGGTATAATGGTCCAAAGATGGGATTCACGGGACGAGGGATGTCCTGAATTATAAAAATTTTATTCCGGCGTGAAAAATCGTCTCACTCTGTTCAAGACTCCGAGTGTTCGCGAGGCTGTTTTGATGATACTCCCGATGTAGTTTTATATTTTTGTCATAAATATAAAAAAAAAAGTTATAAGCTGGAATCGAACCACAAATGTCTCTAATCACTGTGAATCAATATTATCTTGCTTCAGCCACTTAGCTATCAGTTAATTTAATAGGTTGGTAAATTACTGTATTAGTATCTAATGACTCACAGCAGTTGTAAAGAATAATACAGTTATGAAAACGAACATATTATTATATCATTATCTTTGTCTAGCACGAACTACTCATATTTTTTTGTTCTATTTTACGCAATACGCGCGCGGCGGCCGCACGCCACACCATTTTTAACCTTGTTGTGCTAATGCACTTTTGAGCTCTGACTGTACTTACGAACACTTGGGCAATAAATACCTTTCATTTGAGACATGAATCATTGAAATCCGAACGGTGGTTCAGAAGATTTAAGGTAATAAAGAATATTATATATATATATATATATTAGGGGTTAAAGTATGAAATTGCCGATTTGTACTGACAAATTGAAATTCGTTTTTTTTTTAATTTAACGTATTTATTTAATCAAAATAATTACCATTATTATCTATACGTTGCTGCCATCTAGTAGGAAGGTCATTTATGCCTTTGCGATAGAACTCTGGTGATCTAGATTCGACAAACTGTGTGAAAGCATTTTGTACTGCCTCCTGAGAAGAAAACTTTTTATCACATAGAAAATTGTCCAAATCACGAAAAAAATGGTAGTCTGTTGGAGCAAGGTCTGGCGAATACGGAGGGTGACGGACAGTTTCTAATTGCAGTTCCTGTAGAGTTAAAACGGTTTCTCGTGCTGTATGAGGTCTCGCGTTATCATGGAGCAATAATGGTGAAGATCGATTCATGAGTCGGGGCTGTTTCACTGCTAGTTTTGCTATCATTGTTCGGAGTTCGGCACAGTAGACATCTGCCGTTATTGCTTGACCAGATCGTAGAAAGCTATAGTGAATAACACCATGCTGAGACCACCAAACAGTTACCATTACCTTTTTATTGGTAAGCTTTGCTTTAGGACACTGTTGTGGCGTTTCACCTGGGGTCAGCCATTGCATTTTTCGCTTACGGTTATCGTAAAGAATCCACTTTTCATCACATGTCACAATTCGATCCAATATTCCTTCATTTCTGTATCGACTCAACAAGGCAACACAAGTTTCAACACGCATTTCTTTCTGCAGATCAGTCAAATCATGAGGTAACCATTTTTCACATTTTTTTATTTTATTGATTTGACGCAAATGAGTCAATATTGTTGGTTAGGTAACGTTAAACCATGCAGCTAATTCCTGGGTAGTTTGGCTCGGATCGGCTTCCACCATGTCTTTCAATTCATTGTTATTCACCTGTGTGGACGGCCTTCCTCGTGGTTCGTTCTTCAAATCAAAGTTTCCATCACGAAAGCGTTTAAACCAAAATCGCACGGTGTGTTCATTAGCAGTCCCCTCTCCAAACGCAACATTGATATTGCGAGCTGTTTCTGCCGCGTTAGTTCCGCGTCGGAACTCGTATTCAAAAATCACTCGAATTTTCGAAGTATCCATCTTTCTTGTCTAAGCTGAATAAAAAAAACAACTGAAAGTCGATAATCGAATGTTGCACATTTTTAAATGAAGAACTACATAGGTACCATGTGGAAAAAGTTTCACTCAAAAATCTCAAACCATGAAGGTTCTATGTCAATTCGAAGTACCTATTACAATGAAACGGCAATTTCATACTTTAACCCCTATTATATATATTAACAAACATACATACAAGATACGCGCAAAACACATAACCCTTCTTGGCAGTCGGGCAAAAATCCTTAAATAATTGGTGTTGTAATCGAGTAGCATACAGAAAATTAAACGAGATGTGCGATAGAATTGAGAGTCTTTCTTTTGTGAAGTCGGTTAAGAATTCAAATGAACTGGCCTTTTAGACGTGAATTATATAGAAAAGGTATAAGGCGTACCGCGTAGTGTATAAATCGAAGTAAACCGTATTCATTAACGTGATTTTTGCCTTTGGCGCATAGTTAGAAAAATGATGTATTTTTTGTTGATTCTCGCATATCTGACATAATCAGGCTTTTCTTTGATCGGACAATATTACATTTTGATACAGGCATTTAAACACATAAAGGAAAAAAACTAACTAATTGCTGAAAATATGAAGAACTTGTGGATGTTTTATCATTGTTATGCTTTGCGATTAATCAATTAGCCCATCGAAGTCCGCTAATGGACATAGGCCTCTCCCAAGGTTGGGAGGGTGTACAGTTTCCACGCTGGCTACTGTGTTTTATTTCGGATGTTCCTTCTCTCGCAGTCATACATTCACGTCTTAAGACACACTTTGGATTAAATGGGCGGTGATACCTACCTGTATTCTTTCTCAGTCACCACACGAATACAAAAAAAAACTAAACAAATGTGTTGAAATCAAGACAAATAGTTTACATTTTTAGATTTTATTTATTTTATTTTTAGAGCTTCAACCCTCAACGATTGTAACTGATATTCGTGTGGCAACCGGGTCCAAACGGCTGAAAGTGCTCTCTAAGAAACGGATAGCTGTATCATGCTTGTATTGGAAAGATTGAACGTTTTACTGATTTGAAGTTGGACTGCGCCTTAAGTCGATTATCTAGTTTACCAGGTACCACCAAGTTTTAACAAATGAAAACAAGAAAAAAAACTTTAAATAACTATTTAAAAATCAACTTCTACCTGTCCAAGAGAAAATTTATATCATTAGTGGTCTTCAAAAAGTGTGTTGTGTACGCCTGTCTCAACGTCTTAAGTAACTCATAACAAAAGAATTGTGCGTACGAGTTTTTACAAAATATGTCATAGACCCTAAAGAAAATTAATTTACCTTGTCTTATTTATATTCTTCTCTAATAGTCTACTGTGAATCACGAGTCACCTTATCATTGGTGCTACAATCACGTATTCCATATCCTCTTTGCGACACAATTTGTGCTTTTTATCGTTCTTTTATGTATTCATTTAATTATTTATTTATTTAATTACTTAAGTTATTCAGTCTTCATGTACAAGTAAGTACATTGGTGGACTTAATGCGATAGACATTATCTAACTGTCAACCGTAGGGAGATGTAGTGCCGGTGTTATTAGTGATGGTATAATCCACATTCATATATTGTCTGTCGAAAGTGCAGTGCATCGTAATCCAAACTTCTCCGTGGATAAACTACTGAGTGGACTATTCTATAACTACTTAACAATTCAAGGCCTAAGGTGACCTGAAAAAGGTAAGGCCCTTAAATATTTTAGATGTGGCAAGAAGTCATTTCACAACACAAACTTTCAGAGATGGTAAAAGGCATATGATGCGTAGTTTCTTCAAATATTTAAATCTAATTTCACGTTTGGAATCGGAAGGTAAAATCATCTCTTTATCGTTGTATGTTCTTCCTTAATATACCCTTCTACAGGATTGGATTCAGTACTTTCTGTGTTGCTTCCAATTAGATTAAAGATAACCTCTGAATTTGCAAAACTTACCATAGTTATAAATTTGGTTTTCTCGCCATTTCATTGCATATTACATAACTATAACTACTAGTATCTGTCCTATGCTGTAACTATACAAATATAAATATTATATAGTGAATCTAATTGTTATAATAAAACATGTGTGCTGGTTAAGAATATCCAGTGTTTATTACGGCAAAGAGAAAAGGTGCCTAACGGTTTGGTCCTAGATGTAATTAAATAATATATATAATAAATGTTTATTTTTTCAATCAGTTCAGTTAACATTACGTAGAGTACAAAATTATGAGCTGCCTGATATACATCATTACAAGTTAATTTACATTCTAACTTAAGGTTTCTTTTTTACATTTTTTCATTTTACTGCTATAATAACATTTTAATCAGATTATACAACGAGGTTAGATATAGATCAATTTGATATAACTGGGACCAGCCTGATCTAGGTTTATGTCAAACCTGTGTTTCAGACCTTCTCAGTTCTCATTTTAAATATCATAGTACTAATTAATATTAATTATTATAATATAATACATTTAATTAATGTTTATTAATATAATTTAATACATTAGTCTAGACTAGATACAATAAGCTTACAGTCAAACTTTTAGTTTACAATCTCCAACAACTCTTCCGTGTCCTCGTAATCTAGTTTCTTTAGGTAATCAGTCACCGAAGCCTTGCATTCTCTATAATTTAAATTACTGATGGTTAATTTCTTATTGAACTTGTTGTACAAATAAGGGCCTAAAAATATCTGAAATTTATTTACATAAGCATGTTGGAAGAGTGGAATGGTGCGAACCCGGTCTCTCCGTCGTCCTACCCCGGTCTGTTCAGGTGGCGTGAGTTTGGTATGCTGGTATAATATAATACTTAATATAAACTGAGAGTACATCGCATTTCGTATACAGTTGATGGGTGGGAAATCTACGCGGCCGATAAATGGCTACCTTAAAGGTGATTTTCCACCAGAGGGGCGAGACGAGACGATGCGAGGAGAGAATTGAAATTTGTATGGCAAATTTTCAATTCTCTCCCAGCCTATCTTTGGTGGAAACAGTGTGGATTGACGAGAATATGCGAGGCGTGAATTGAAATATTTGTTTGTGCAAAAATGAACCGTATTGGTTCCCATATAGAGTATAAATCACCTTCAAGGTGATTTTCCAACAGAGTGGCTAGGCGGGGCGAGGCGAGGAGAGAATTGAAATTGGCGGGGCGCGGCGGTCACGCGCGAGCTCGCGATGGCAATTTTTAGTGGAAAAGGGTCAGTGCGATTTCAATTCTCTTCTAGCCTCGTCTCGTCTCGCCCCTCTGGTGGAAAAGCACCTTAAGAAGGGCTCTTTGGGAGCGTTCCAGCGGGAGTAGGATTGAACCCGCTGCATCACCCCAGGACGTTATGCAGTACGTGATAATGGATTGACACAAAGCCAAATATACCTGCTTTATTAACTTGTAGTTGGCTATAGCACGTAGGTTCTTGAATATGTATATTAGTATGCGTACTCTGGTACATATCAAACTTGTTTGCTTACGAAAATTTAGGTTTTTGTCAATCGTGACGCCGAGATATTTTATGTCATCGGTTTTGTCTATAGTGGGACATAGACATGGTGCGTCAGCAGTTCTACACCTATGCGCGAATATGTGTAAGTTGTGTGGTGTTTTATAATTATTGCGCATTGTGAATAATACGTATTTTGTCTTATCTGCATTTAATGTGAGTAGGTTTTCATTAAGCCAATTCGTCACAAAATTAAAACCACATTGGGCGTGACTATATAAGTCTGAACGTGTTTTTGCGGCGAATAACAGAACTGTGTCATCAGCATATTATGATATTATCATACCGGTATGTAATGGGGTAGCGCAGAGGTCATTAATATAAATTAAAAATAAGGTACTTCCTAACACACTTCCCTGTGGGACGCCAAAGTTACTGTTAGACATCACATTGCTTGTGCGATCCCCAATTTTTACCGATTGCTTGCGATTACTAAGATAGTCAGCGAATAATTGAAGTTGAGTTCCTCTTATTCCAAGAAATTCAAGCTTCCGTAGTAGAATATTGCACGAAATACTATCAAAGGCCTTGGCAAGGTCGAGGAAGATACCCATGGTATGCATGCCCTTATCTAGATTGTTAGTAACATATTCTGTTAATTTATGTACTGCCTGGGTGGTGGATCGCGCTGGCCTAAAGCCATACTGACAGTCCGATAGTAGGCTATTTTTCTCTAGATAGTTTATTAATCTGCTATTAATAAGTTTCTCCAGAATCTTTGATAAACCTGCTAAGACAGAGATAGGCCTATAGTTATTAACACAAGTCTTATCACCAGATTTAAACACTGGTGTGACAACCGCTTTTTTTGGTTCATCCGGGCATATTCCTTGAGTTAGACATAATTGGAATATATGGGTCAGAGGAGGTGCAAGAAGCAGCCTAAATGCTTTAAGTATATTATTAGGTATGTTGTCCGATCCGGTGGCACAAGCATCTTTTAATCCTGTAATGATTCTTATTATTTCCTGAGTGTCAGTATCTAACAAAACCAAAGAATTCACTGGAGTCTTAGTAGGTCGGTATCTTGTATTATTGGTGCGTTTACATGATTTTAGTGAGTTTTCGGCTAAGTTTTTACCAACGTTTATAAAGAACTCATTGATATGGTCTATGGTGTTGTGTGGGTTTTCGTTCGGATATAGCAGCTCGAGTGGTTGGTCAGGTGTTTTCGTTCTAAGTGTATTTGTTTTAAGAATTTCCAGATAAGCTTACTATTATTACCCGCTTTTTGTAGCTCCCTTCTCTCAAACTGGTATTTCAACTTTTTAAGAAGGTTGTTGCAAAAGTTTCTATATCTTTTATAAGTGTTAGCAAGTATTTCATTATTAGGCGTTAGTTTTAGTTTAAGATGTAAGCTATCCCTATGTCTTATGCAGCAGACGAGTCCAGGTGTAATCCGTGGTTTAATGGTCTTATATTTTCTAGGTACTGTTTTTGTTTGTGTATTTTGTAGTATGGCTGATTGCAGAGAATGAATAAAGTAGTTCAGTGAAGTATTAGGATTGTTTGAGTTGAAAACTGGGTCGAAATTAACCTTACGTAGGTCATATTCGAGATTAGACATATTCACTGTTGTCATGTTATGTGTGCATTTTTGCCTAGGTAAACACGTTTGCATCGCCAGCAAAATAGCTCTATGGTCAGCCAGGAGTTAGTTACTAAGGTTTTGGTCGATAATTTAGATTTTATAAGGATATGGTCCATGCATGAACCAGTTTGGAATGTCATGAAAGTATGAGTAGGTAATAGGCCGTGGGCTGAACACAGGTATCGGTGCGCATTTTGGTCTGCGTGCTCAGGAACGATATCTATGTTTATGTCCCCTATGATAATAATATTTTTTGTTGAAGATAGATGTATTAGTATCCTATTTAAAGCATCTAAAAACGTTTCTATCCTTTGTGAAGGAGGGCGATATATCGCAAGAATTGCTGTATCAGGTTGAGTTTTAACTATTAAGCAGTTACTGCCATCTAATTGTGGTTCCTCAATGGTACAGATAAGACCCCGTTTAATATAAACTGCAAGACCATCATTCTGGTTGATGTAATTTTTTTTTTTTTTTTTTTTTACGTGGTGGAATGCATTTACGCACTTCGCTCACCCCCCGCGGGGGCAGGGGGCTCGCTTTGTGTGGGACTCCTGGCCGAGGCCAGACTACCCACTAAACCACCACGGTGTTCCTCCTTCGCCCAATCCGAGCCGCGGGATAGAATGCTCACCGCGACTCGGCTAGGGACGCCCGCCCTATTTAACGGGCCCTCCTCTCGAGGACCCACCATCCCGGCTATCGGGCCGAGATGGTGGGGCCTGTCCTCCTCTTAAGAATGCGCCCCAGGAACACGGAGGGGCGCATTCCGCCACATCAGCATAAGGGCAGCGGGTCCCCCGACCCGCCACCCGTGGCCACTCTCATTCGGGGACGCGGGCGAATTGTGCTCGCCGGCGTCCCCTCGCCGGCGGCCTGCGGGGCGGAAGAGTGAGCCCAGCTCGCTCCCGTTCCCGCAGCGCCTCTCTATTTGCCGCCATCACCTCGCTGGCGAACGAGGCGACGGCGGCCCAGCACTGTTCGCTGCCGGCCATAGCTGTAACTACGGCCGACAGCGACAGGTCAGCACCTATGGTGCTCGTGAGGGCCGTCCGTTGTCCGTCCCACGCCTCACACACGGCCAAGGTGTGGTGTGCCGTGTCGGGGTCGCCGCTGGTGCAGTTTCGGCACCGGGGCTCCGATTCCACACCCACCACCTCCCACAGGTACTTGGCGAAACAGCCATGACCTGTGAGGAGTTGAGTGAGGTGGTACGTTGGAGCCCCTGGTTGATGTAATTGGTCGAGGTATGTGACAAGTATCCAGGTAAAGCGGGCATATTATGAGCGTAATCTGGGAGCCAGCATTCAGTTAGTATAATTATATCACAGCTTATATTAATATCGTGCGATAACACTTCCAGTGCGTTCATCGTGAAATTGTTTGATAAGTATGAGGAGGCTCCTGTGCTCTGAATAGAAAAGAAGAGGATGAAATTATGGAAGAGCTCAACGGGCCAATACCATGATAGAGGTTATAGTATACTGTCAAAGAGACAACATCATGCGAAGGCTTAAAGCTTATAGTGATAGGGATATGAGAGGCTATCTCACCACGGGCATCTGATGATCCGAGAGGCTATCTCACCACGGGCATCTGATGATCCGAGGCGGCCTTGCAGTTATGATAGGTTCGAGTCCGTTATATCCACCCCCTCTGGCTCCGCTACCGCCGCCGAGGGGATTGCTGTACGCTAAAAAAGACAATGATGCGGTTTACACTGGTTTACACTCTGTTATAGCCCAAGCGCCTAATAGTACATTTCATGGGTAATAATACTTTTTTTACAGAAATGGTGGACATTAATGAAGCTTTGGATGATAAAAAAGATGTGGATCTTGAAACTGTGTTGTCTAGATTCCGACCTCTGAGTCCATATTACCTGAGGTTCATGCCACTTTTAATTTTCACTGGCATTCTTAATGGAATGCACTCTATGAACTACATTTTTGCGGTGGATATTGTGGATTATCGGTATGTATATTTTATTCTGTTTGCAATTACTGTACCTTTTTACGTGCAAGTTTTAGTTTACCGACAAGGATCGTTTTGTGCAAGTGTGAATGTTATGTTTGGTGAGTAGAAATTATCTGTGCAAACAAATGAATTTTTACGATACATAAAAATTATTATGATTTGGTTTTAGGTGCAAATATCCAGAATGCACTACAGAAGCTTATTCACACTTAAACTCCACCATAATCGAGGACAAGTGTCATAAGTACCAACTCAATCAGAATGGCACCTGTTCAGCCGGCGATTTCAACATGTCCAACATTCAATACTGTAAAGAATGGGTTTATGAGAATCCTTGCAGTTTTGTTTCTTCTGTAAGTATTTTATTCATGACAAATATTTATAACGTATATTAAACATCTGAAACTCAATCTTAATGCAGCTAAAACAAGCATTTTTTGGGATTGGGATAATTCGAATTCAAATAAACCTAATTAAAAATGAAGTAAACAAATTACCTTAAGTTTTCGTAGTATTTAAGTAGTAGTTGTTGGTGCTTGCTTTCAATATACAACCGAAAACTGTCGATTATTAAGCAATAGGAAAGAAAACTGCAAGAAAGATCGAAAGAAATAAAGACGTTTTGTAACAAGAAGCTCATATAAATAGCTATACCGCTAAACCACGGTGGATTACATGTTAAGCTTGTAAAAGTTTCGGACGCATTACCTCCCTTTGTATTCCCTTTTCTCATTTGCCTTCCTCATAATCAATCGCTTTTCATTTACTTATTATTTCGTTTTTTTTGCTTCATTATTATTTCATTCTGTAATAATATTGGAGTTGATTCTACTTATATGTATTTTTATACTATTGTGATGGCAAATAAGCAAATGGCTGTCTTGATGGTAAGCGATTACCATAACTTATGAACGTTTGCAACATCAGGGTGAACGTGTTACCAACTCTGTAAGACCTTTTACATTCTGTCCCCTATTTAATTTTTTTTGAACAATATTAGCAACCAAAATTATCGAAATCACTAATATTCCCTCTAACCCCTCCAACTAAGCTAAATTACTTGTGCTAGGAGTGGGTTCACGTCGCCACTGTACTAAACTGTTGTCAATTTTGAAAACTACGGCGAATATGCTGAAATATGTTCATGGTACCCACAACTACCCACAATCCGAATCAAACCTTTAGTTCCAGCTAGGTTGCCGAGATGTGAAACGAGGGATGGTCGCAACAACACACAGTATCGGCTACATGTTGGGGCTGCTAATCTTGGGGCCAATCTCCGATAAGTAAGTGATGTGGTGTTATTATGTATTATTGACACTAAGATTATGTATTATGCATATAAGAATATTGTCAAAACTGCCCTTGATATCATTATGTAAGCAGCGTGAAGAGGAGCCCTCTAAGGGTTTACGGCTAGTTGTTGGAAATTGAAATTTCTTGCCTGTACATTTCCTATGTAGAAATTTTATATTTACAAAGATGACGTAAAGGATCTTTGTAAATATAAAAGTTACCATCATCTTGCTAGTACTAAACCAATATCATAATCTAATAATGTCTCTCCAGGTTCGGTAGAAAGAAGCTAATAGTAGTTTCTGGTCTAATCGGTGCTGTGATGGGTCTAACAAAAAGTTTCGCGACATCGTATTGGGTATATGCCCTTTCGGAACTGACAGAAGCTATGTTCGGTGATACTTATTCACCAAATTATATTTTAGGTAAGACTTTATGTATTTTAAAATTATAAATTTTAGAAACTAACTGAAAAAAATACTAAAAAACCATAAATATTTCCAAATAAATACGCGAAAAGATTTAGTAGCCTTCTAGACCTCTGAATAAACTTTCTTTCAGGGATTGCCTTTGTTTTTTGCCTAATTTATAATGTTAAAAAATGTGAATACAGGATCTTTGAGGTCAGGGGCAAGGAACGGGGAACGGTGACCTTTACTATGAATGGATCACAAATTAAGAGGGTATCCACTTTAAAATATCTTGGGCACTTCCTGGCCGATGACCTCAAGGACGATGTAGATATTGAGAGGGAGTGCAGGGCTTTGGCGGTCCGAAGCAACATGCTGGCCCGTAGATTTGCACGGATTACTGATCAAGTAAAAATAATCTTATTCAAAGCATACTGTCAGAGCCTGTACACTGGCAATCTATGGGTTGGCTATGCAAAAAGATCGCTGAATACCCTGCGCGTTCAATATAATAATGCGTTCAGGATGTTGTTGAGACTACCTCGCGTCACTGCAGTGCATCGGGAATGTTTGCACAAGCCAGGACCGATGATTTTTATGCGATTATACGCAAAAAGTCGGCATCACTGTTGAGGAGGATGAGAGATGGTCGCAACAGCATACTGAATACCGTAGCGGAGAACATTAATTCTCCGATAGTACGCTACACTATACACTAGTTAATAAGATACTTATGTTACTAACACCATATGGAACTACAGTTTTCCGAAATAAATTTCTTATTATTATTATTTATTACAAAGTTTTATATGCTAACATTCCTACTATTGAATTTTTCGACATTTCAGGAATAGAAATGGTGAGCAAAAAGAACAGAGTGTTCTTCGCACCAGTCATGCAAGCTGCCTTATCAGCAGGAGGAGTATTGTTGGCCTTAGCAGCATGGTCGTTACCTTGCTGGAGAAATTTCGTAAAAGTTGTATATGCCCCTGCATTATTATATATTGTACATGCTTTCTTCCTAGATGAAAGTGTCAGATGGTTGCTATTAAAAAACAGAAGGGCAGAAGCTAAGACTATTCTCGCAAAAGCCACAAAATTGAATAAAATAAACATAAAAGATGAAACACTTGATAGAATTAAATGTGAAAAGACTACGACTAATAATAACCTAATAAACACTTTGAAATTGACATTGACTTCTAGAACGCTAATACAAAGATTTTTAGCTTGTGTGGTTGCTTGGATTACAGTTACTTTCAATAAAAACAGCCTCTTATTCATAGCTGTTGGTTTAGAGGGGAACAAATACGTCAATTTTGCCTTGTCGTCATTTGTTGGTATTCCTGCTAGTATTGTTATAATGTTCATACTTATAAAATTTAAAAGAAGAAAGCCATTGATGTTGTCATTTTTAGCTACTGGTGCTTTTTGCGTTATAGTGGCTTTTATGCCAAAAGGTATTTCTTGAATTATATGCGAATTTGATTAATATTGTTAAATATTTCTATATCTAAGGTGCAGTGTGTTTTTTTCAGGTTATCCGTTACTTTCTACATCGATATTTCTATTGGGAAAGTTCATGTCAATGGTAGCTTCGGGGACACTATACCTGTACACTTCGGAATTGTTTCCAACCTATACACGTAATACGATGCATGGCCTATGTTCATCTCTGGGAAGAATAGGGTCCATTGTTGCACCGCATACGGTTTTATTGGTAATATTTAAAATCTATGTATTATTGCAATTGAAAGTATCCTAAAACCCATTCTCAGACCTAGTAATTTTTTTGAGAAATTTCATAAAAATCGGTCAAGAGGAGTTTGGTAACAAATACATTTTATAATGTAAGATAGTAACATATATTATAAATAGCAATGCCCTTTTGCATGACTGCCTCAAAAGCCCAATTCAACAGGAAGCTGAAACTACTGAAACTAAATCTGCAAAATATAGACAGTTGGTTTTTCTGAAGATCAAAGTAAGAAATGTAGAGAAATGTTATGGAAAATTCAACTTCAAAGGGTGTAAAATAGGAGTGAAAAGTGTGTTTCAATATTTAAAATAGATTAATCTTTTTAGATACCTTACTGGTCCGGTCTTCCGACAGCTATAGTCGGCGGTTTGTCCTTGATAAGCGCCCTCATAATAAAGATGATGCCTGATACTGCTGAAAGTACTTTACCGGATACTGTGGAGCAAGCCGAGGCCCTTGGGATCAAAGAATTTGAAACAAATTCAACACCTGGTTCAAAGTCTTTGTTGTGAAGTACAATATGGTATAATAAAAGAGCACATCTGTAATTTTAACCAACCACAAATTTTGTCCGTGTAATGAAATTATAAAGTAATTAGTATGCTAACTTTTCCTATAAATTAATATCGGAAAAAATTAA
Source organism: Eilema caniola (assembly GCA_949126895.1). NCBI lineage: Eukaryota > Metazoa > Arthropoda > Insecta > Lepidoptera > Erebidae > Eilema > Eilema caniola. The sequence goes on along the minus strand of OX421469.1, from coordinate 3,219,146 downwards.
CACTCAAGACTGGACTTTCCTTTGTAAGGAACTGACCGTGGATTCAAGTCCTGTCTGGGATGTTTACATTTTTCCTATCTAAATCTATGAATTTTGTGCGTCCACAATGCAAACGTTTCATTTTGAATCCGACATTTTTATTTAATTGTAGTTACCTAGTTTTATGAATAGATGTAATTTCTCTTCTTATAAACTGGATTGTTCAATTGTTATTCATTTGGATAATTATTATGTAAGTACAAAACAGATAACAGTTGATATAAGTGACTTACAGAGTTTGAAAAATAATTCGCTATATATTGTTGTAATAAAAGGCGTTATCACATCTATAACCTTTTATTTCACGTCAACTTATTGTATTAAGTATGTGTAGCTTTTAAGTCGTTTGAAAATTGTAACCACCAGTTGTTTCATTCTTACAAATACTGAATTTCTACAGTATCCTATTCTGTCTGTCACAGTTCAACACACACAACAGCCTCTATAATGAGCTGGTGGCTGGGGAGCCTGACCTAATTTGTCTCGAACCATTCCTAAGCGCAGACCTGATGATATCTCAACACCTGATCCTGGTAGAAAATGCCGACGGCATTAAGTCCGGTTTCGTGCATTTATTTTATATTTGTGCAAGAACAATAAATAAATAAATATTCCAGTTATATCAATGGATATAGCCTGCGATAATTTAATGTTATTAAGTTCTTTGATAAGATTAGATAGTAGTGCCAAAAATTAGCGTAGAATATTTTGATATATACATAATGATATATTTTAACAAACTGTGTTTTTTTTTGTTATTAAATCACGAGTGGGATAATAGATTTAAAAAAAAAAATTGTTGAGTTGCACTATTCTTAAAAAAATCGATACCAAAAAGAGCGTGTTCAAAAGAACAAATAAATTAATATACCTACCTATTGCTTGTTCATTTCAAGCAACTTCGTATTTGAATAGAAAATTTCATTTTGTACGTGTATAATAAACAAATCTTTCACTCAAATAAGTATAACTTTTGTTTTCTCTCTTTTTAAAACTAAGAAAATTTACCATTTTGTATACCTAAGCGATTAACAAAACACCCTCATTATTTTACTTTATGGCCGCATGCTCGCGCATAGAAAAAGTCCGCTAGTATCAAAAGTTTCGCAATTCGTTTTTACTGTTGAAATTAAATTTATTTATTAATGAAAATATCTACAAGTACTACCTAGTTATGAAGAAAACGAATTCATGTACCTAGTACACCGCCCGATATATACACATATACTGTACGACATCTGATATATGATGTGATTGATGTGAAGTTATTACCGTTATGGAATGTTTACCTACTATCTGAAAACTGCAAGGGTAAAAGGAATAATTGCGTTATATTAAATTAATGATCCTGAATCCATTTTTTATCGGAAAACACGTTTGATTGTTCGTGATGGATGCAAAAAATACTGAAGGGATTTTGTTGATGTTTTTTTATTAGAAAAGTCTTGGTCAGACTTGAAAAACTACCGTATGTTTAATTTCAATAATCGTGTAGAACTGGAAATATGACCAAAAATAGAACCAAGATTACCCTTGTCAGATAAATGAAAGCGTTTGTTTTTACTTACAATCTAAGTTTGTCCGAAACCATGTTAACTTTATTATTAGATCTGACTGGCCAATACTCGTAATTTCGGTTTAAAGAACTTTATTTCTCATAAGAACATAGTTCGCTTAAAATGAGATACATAGTGACATCTTATTATAATGTAATTATCATTTGCATCTGGCGAGCTGGGATATCAACAAACATTTATTGCATAGTGTGTACATACATACATACATGCATTCAAAAGCAATCCTAAAGATCATGTACATACGTTTTAAGTTTACTTTTGAATGCATTCACACTTTCGCAGTTTTTAATATCGTTAGGTAGTTTATTTTTATAAATATTATAAACTAGCTGTTGCCCGCGGCTCCGCCCGCGTGGATTTCGGTTATCGCTTAGTGTTGATCCGACGCTATTGAGCAATAAATTCGCCTCTCTACTCAACTTTGTCCTCGACTATGTACTCACCTCTGTTCTCGACTTTCTACTCGCCTCTATATTCGACTCTCTACTCGAATTTCTACTCGCCTCTATACTTGAATTTATACTCGACTCTCTACTGACTTCTCTGTTCCCCTCTCTACTGGACGTTGAACTCTTCTCTATACTCGCCTTTCCATTGGCTTCTCTACTTGCCCATCCATTCCATTCTTTTTTCGCCTCTCTACTTGACTCTCCCCACTCGCCTATCTACTCGCACCTCTACTCAACTCTCTTCTCTATTCGATCTCTACTTGCCACTATATTCATCTTTCCACTCGCCTCCCTATTCGCCTCTCTACTCAAACCATTACTGCATTCTATTTGATTCTATACTCGCCTCTCCACTGGCTCTCTAGTCGCATATCTACTCGCCCCTGTAGTCGACTCTACTCGACTTTCGATCTTTACACGCCTATCCACTCGTCCCTATAACAATCTCTACTCGCCTCTCCGCTCGCTTCTATATTTGGTTCGATACTCGACTATGTCCGTTCCGAAGCTAATTCACCTTTGTACCAAATTTCATGAGGACACTTTAAAAGAAATTCTTACTATTTATGCCATATTCACCCCCTTTTTTGTGCTATTGAAAAATGAGAAACTTTAATCCCATAGCCCTATTCCCCTTCTCCCTTCCTCCTTATATACCTTTTTCGCGATAAGGGGTAGCCTATGTCCATTTCCAAGCTTTAATCCATCTCTATACCAATTTCATCAATATATCTTCAAAATTGTCAAACTTACCCTAGCCCTGTTCCACCCCTTCAACTCCCTTTTTGGCAATGAAAGGTAGCCTATGTCCATTTTCGAGCTTCAATCCATCTCTGTAAAAAAATTCATCAGGATATCTTCAAAAATGACAAACTTTCATACTAACAATCTAGTCCTTATCCCCCCCCCCCTTTACCACATTATTCACGATAACAGGTAGCATATGTCCGTTACCAAATTTCATCAATATATCTTCAAAACTGTCAAACTTTCATCCCTTATTACCTCCCCCTATACCGCCATTTTCACGTCAATAGGTAGCCTATTTTCGTTCCCAAGCTTTAATCCATCTCTGTACCAAATATATCATCAGGATGTCTTCCAAAACTGACAAACTTTCATCCCCTATAACCCCCCCCCCCCCCCCTTTAACCTCGTCTTTCGCGACAAAAGGTAGCCTATGTTCGTTCCCAAGCTTTAATCTATATCTGTACCAAATTTCATTTCATTTCATCCCAAGGCCCTAGTTACCCCCTTCTACCCCATTTTCGCGATAAAAGGTAATCTACGTCAGTTCCCAAGCTCTTTACCAAATTTCGTCAGGAAATCTTCCAAATCAATAAACTTTTATCCCAAGGCCCTGGTCCCCCCCCCCCTTCTTCGCGATAAAAGGTAGCCTATGTCCGTTCCCAAGCTTTAATCTACCTCTGTACCAAATTTCATTGATATCTTCAAAAAAGACAAACTTTCACCCCATATTAGCCATATCCCCCCTCCCCCTCCTTCTACCCCTTTTTGCGATAAAAGGTAGCCTATGTCCGTTCCCAAGCTCTAAACTATCTCTGTACCAAATTTCATCAAGAAATGTTCAAAAATGGATAAACTTTCATACCAAGGCCCTAGTCCCCCCCCCTTGTACCCCCCTTTTCGCGATAAAAGGTAACCTATATTCGTTCCCAAGCTCTAAACTATCTCTGTACCAAATTTCATCAGGAAATCTTCAAAAATGACAAACTTTCATCCCAAGTCCCTAGTCCCCCCCTTCTACCCCCCTTTTCGCGATAACAGGTAGCCTATGTCCGTTCCCAAGCTCTAATCTACCTCTGTACCAAATTTCATTACGATATCTTCAGAAATGACAAACTTTCATAAAAACTTTCATCCCCTATTTCCCCCCCTTAAACCCCCTTTCTCGTGATAAAAGGTAGCCTATGTCCGTTCTCAAGCTCTAATATACCTCTGTACCAAATTTCATCAAGATCGGTTCGGTGGTTTAGGCGTGAAAGCGTAACATACAGACAGACAGACAGACAGACAGACAGAGTTACTTTCGCATTTATAATATTAGTATGGATTTATATCTATTAAAAATTCATTATTAGTCTTATGTCAATCTCCCAAATGTCAAAAACGATATTCTCTTAACACAATGATCATAGATGCTACGGAAGTATGTAATAATTTTTAATTTTAATAACTAATAATATATTAATTTAATTTTTGAGCATTTTCATAATAAATATTCAAATCGAATTGAAGAGACAAAAATTTAATCGGTCGGGGTTTGCGATCTTTGCCTTATAAGGACAACGCTTTGACCACTTAGCTGCCAGAACGCGCTTTAACCAATTCAAATTTCTCCTTCTATATCTGTCTTTGTCGTCAAAGCATTTCCCTTGTAAGGCAAAGATCGCGGGTTCAAACCACGCCTAGATAGATAATTTTTTTTTCGCTTTTATTCGATCTAATAAAATTGTTAATAGAAGGTTTGCATGCTGTAGTCTGCGGCTAAACATGCTGTGCTTGTACGTATTGTAAGAATTTTATTTAAATTCACGTTCTTTATTTCTAAAATTATGCAACGTGATTACACCTGTTTGATGTCAAATCCACTTAAAACTAAGTTTACCACCACTTCCTAGGTGCTAGTGGAGAAGAAACGGCCGAACAAACTCCACTGCAGCATTTTCTATACGTCAGTTTACAAAAATCGATTTGAATGTACATCTGTCCAATATCAAGATAATTAGGAGAATATTTAAAAACACCTGCCCGTCTACTCGCCACTCTATTCAACTTCCTAACTTGTATCTCTACTCGAATGTCTACTCCCATCTCTGCCGTTACCTTGGCCCTTCCCCGTTGTCTCTCTTTTCTACTCTACTATGTCCTTACCCAAGCTCTTAACAGTCTATGTAAGTATTTCATCAGCATTTATTCAATGAAAAATTTTCATTCAAGAGGAGGTTCGCAATTCGATCGGAATGTTTTTTTGTATGTTTGTTACCTGGAATCACAACCGGAACGAACCGAAATGAAAGGAATTTTATTATTCTTGTGGTGTTCTTCTTTCAGACTGGTTCCATACGGAAGTAGTCCGGATCTGATGCTGAGATTAGTACCTCAAAATGACAGGAAAATGCGCCTACTTCATTTGATTCAGTAATTATGTCGTGTCTTTTGCAAAAATAAATGCATAGACGCTTTCTTTTGCAATCATAGTATAGTAAACATCAATAACATACAAAATAAAATGTTAATTTACAGCACGTATGTAATAATCAACATAATATGCCGTGTTGTTATGAACGCCGTTTCAAGAAAAAACGTCTTTCATAACAACGCAGTGGCATTATCAGCCTTAAGTACGTTCATGTTCTGAGTGTAGAGCAGTAGCAGTAGAGCCATAAATTAGAAGCGAATGGGGAAAATTTTCAAAATGGAAGCCGATGGAAAAGAGTTCTTAGCTCGTTTTAGTTCATCGAATTTAAACATCTCTACCATGTATGCAAAAGGACGCCGGCAGGGATTGGGTTGTAGGGACCTTTTTCCGCTGCCATAAATGAATACGTGTTTCAGTATGTTTCAAAATTTCACAAAATGCAATATAGGCGATTAACCTTTGTATGTAAAAACCATAATTTGCGAAACGGATTTTTATGATCTTTGTTTTGTTGGAAAGAGATAGATATAGAGATAGATAGGTACTTGTCAAGGGAGTCAGAATCGGATGAGGGAATAAGTGTCGAAGTGAGATCTAGGAAAAGCCTCAAAGATACTGTTTCTGTTGCTTTTACATAATTTGAGTATTTGCCTCTGAAAATCATGATGTTAAAATGATGATAAAACATTAGCAAAATGATCGACGATATGGATCGTTTATACACTTAAAACTCACTGAAAAGGGAAAAGATATAAAATTTTAACACAAAGTTAAACCAACTTCCAGAAACAAAACGGAGGCATTGAAAAGATAAAAATCACTTAGAAATCGGTGATAACTTTGTTTGCTCTGCCTCAAGTACCACGATGTTATCAATTTTATGTTATCGATTTCTGACAAATCAGTAAATCAGTACACAGTAAGCTGAGTTATTTTCACAGTGAGCTTTTTTGTACCTAACACTACAAAAGTTCAACTGACTAATGAGTCAGTTGAACTTTTGTAGTGTTAGGTACATTTGTCCCTAAGCTAAGTAAAAAAAACCGCTAAAACACTAATACGCGTGCGTAACTGTAGCGTAGACCTGATAATTTATAAAATACAAAATTGATGTCCATTCTTAAGCTCTAAAAAAAAACAACAGCCTCCGTGGCGTAGCGGTAGTGAACGCGGCCGCTACGCCAGTGCAAATATTTGTATGCATGAATATGTATATTTGCATTGGTCTGGGTGTTTCTATGTATAATATGTATGTATTTACAAAAAAAAAGTATCTAAGTATGTTTATCCGCATTCTAGATTCCATAACACAAGCTAGTTAAGCTATGCTTACCATGGGTCTAGATAGCGTTGTGTATAATGTTGTGGAATATTTATTATTATATTTATTATAACTCTGCACCAAATTACATCCAGAACGGTTTAGTTCTGTGGTTTAGGTATGATAGGCAACAGACAGAAATTCAGAGTTTCTTTGGCATTTATAGGGGATCTAAGTCAGAACTTGGAAACTACCGCCCCATTTGTATTTTGCCAGCTCTGAGTAAGGTGTTTGAGCGAGTGATGCTCATTCAGATGCAACTGTACTTCAAGACAAACAATCTTTTCCACAGACAAAAATATGGCTTTACTGGGTTAAAATCTACCACCGATGTGAAAGTGGCCCTAGGTAGCCTAATCCACGACGTTTAGGATGGATCGCAGGATGCTATTGACGTATTCTGTGATCTTTCTAAAGCATTTGATTGTGTTGACCATCAAACACTCTTACTCAAGCTACGTCAATATGGTTTTGATAAGAAATCTACAGAACAATTAGAGATGTACTTAACGGATAGGCTTCGGATGGTTGATGTGAATAACATTAAGTCTAAAAGGTCGAACGTCAAAATAGGTTTACCCCAAGGATCAATCCTAGGACACTTTCTCTTTCTGGCATATTTATGTTATTAAATTACCTTATATGGTCGAGGCACAAGCGGCATAGTATTGTTTGCAGATGAGACATCGTTAATATTGCATGTAAAGCAGCATAGTTCAGATGCAAATAATCAATCAATCAATCAATCAATTAGCCCAAAGATGTAAATAATGTTAATAACATTAAGCGTCGGTAGCTTAGTGGTTAAGGAGTCGGCCTTACGATCGAGAGGTCCCGGGTTCGAATCCTGGCCATTACACAACCGACGTGAACCCACTCCTAGCACAATCAATTTAGCTTAGTTGGAGAGGTAAGAGAGAATATTAGTAATTTCGATAATCTAGGTTGCTAATATTCTTTAAAAAAAATGCTCTCTCAAATTGGGTTTCTGCAAGCAATCTATTGTGGCATGTAGAAAAGACCAAAATGTTTTAGGTTCACACTGCCCAATGTGAGGCAAACACATGTTGATGTCGTGCTAGGGGGTTAGAATTCTTAACGTGTGTTTGCCACTACTTTTCTCGGAATTACAATAGATTCTAAATTACAATGGGGTGACAATATTACTGTTTTGGCCAATAAACTTAGCTCTGATGCCTATACTGTGAGACCGATTAGGCAATTGACAGATGTAGCTACTGCAAGGGCTGTTATACTTTAGTTATTTTTATAGCTTGATGTCCTATGGAACACTACTATGGAGGAACGAGGACATATTTAGAGACTATAGTTTAGGCAAAAAAGCCTCCATCAGGGAACGATTTTTCCCCAATATATATTTGAAAACAAGGTATGTCAGAAAAATATATCTCATTTCACAAAAATAAGTGACATTACAGACAGAATTCTCCGTAATGAACATAAATTGCTACTTCCATGTTATGTTGCCTGAATCGTTCCTTGGTGTGCTTGACAATAAATTTAAGACCCATGTAATGACAACCTTATGAAATAGAAATAGAAAGAGATTTGCTTATAAACATGGTAACAAAGATCTTAGTAAGTAAGTATTATAACAGCACAACATGTTTAGCCGCAGTATGTGGCATGCAAATATTGATTATTATATTAACAATTAAAATGTCAATGGATTATTAAAATGTCAGTCGTCAATACTAATATAATAGCCCTAACAGTTGAAAAACTCTTCAATATCATAGAAACATTTCTTGATAAGGTATTTCTTCAATTTTTTTAATGAACAGGCGTTGCGTTAGTTCTTGTAGCGTGTGTGGTATTTTATTATATATATCTTTACACACAGGTTGAATAACTTATTATGACACAACGTTGTCCGTTATACATTATGTATAAAAACATACTAAAGGACAGATGACTATCCTAAAGACAAAAATGTCTGGCTTGAGCATGGTGCAGGCACCTTCTAAAATGCTGTAGTTACGGCATAATACTGTACTAGTAACGTGACATTTTCGCCATAGTTTAACTTGGGTTACTTATTTTATTATTGAGTTGTTTATATACTTACTTATTGTCCATTCTAACACGAGACTAATGTAGATTCGTCCACATTTAACCTTAAGGAAATAACTATTGTAAATTGACGTTTTAAAAATGCCGCAGTGGAGTTTGTTGCGCCGTTTCTTCTTCACCAGCGCCTTGGAAGCGGTGGTAAACTTAGCTCAAGTAGTATTATTACAGACGACTATAATATTGTTCTAGATGAAATAAAAATCTTTGACCTTGACTTTGTCCTCCGTGATCTACACAGGTATACACAGCTGATTGAATATATTATACGAATTATCAACAACTGTCATAATACAGACACTTCGGTTGTTTTATAATTGGCATCTAGTACAAGTAGTGAAAAAAAAAAAAAAACTCTTTTTCATTTAATTTTGGATGATAAATCTATATCAGTTGAGCACGGCGGCTTCGTGTATGGTGGTAGCAAAGGCTCAATTCAGTTTTGTACCGGACCATCAGTTTTTACTTATTACGTTGACCTGTCGGCCTGTTATTATATATAAGTAGGTTATCGAAACAATTAAAAAACGTATAATCGATACTTTAGGAAAACGACCTACATACTTTTTGCCCAAAATAAGCAATATTGAAGTGAAAACTTCTTTAGCGGCGTTGGATGGGTAAAAAGTGTTAAACTCGCGTCAGGATCACTTGACCTTTGAACCGTAACCGACGGCTGACGTCATACAACATTAGCTACAGATTGTTTATTTTATAAGGTATGCTAAGAAGCTTCGAACCTTAGCGGTAAGCGCTTCGACTGTAAGTCCTTATGATCTCAGATAGTACCGGGTTCGAACCTGGGCTTCTGACACTAAACTTGTTGTGATTATTTTTTCTTTTTGTAATTTATTAATTTTTGTGATTATTTTTTCTTTTTGTAATTTATTAATTTCTTCTGACAGAAAATTAGTGACAGGTTTATGATTGGCGCTATATTATAGGTTAGGTATAGTGTGTTCTTTTTATCTTTTTCTCTGTATATAACGAAGAAAGAAAGAAAGGAAAAGTTTTCACTTCTACCGGCACTCCCGGAGTGCAACCCGTCTTTTTTTTTTAGAAACAATTCCATTAAAATAACAATGCTTGTCAAAAATACCAAGTCTTGCATCAGTAGTTCTACCGTAAAAAGTTGTGAGATAATACCAAGTCGATGATTAAGTGCGAGCCCCTCCTCGACGCTATCGGCTCCCGTGCAGATGTCGTCGACATACAGATCCTGCTCCAGAATCGCAGCAGCCCGAGCGAATCGCAGTCGCTCCCGTTCCGCCAACTCTCTCAGAGTGCAGATCGCCTCATAAGGGTAGGACCGCAGGCCATACGTGTTGGTGGTTAGTTCATAAACCACCACTGGCCTATCCGGGCCTTCCCGCCAGAGTACCAGTTGGTACCGTCTGTCATCCGGATGGATCACTGTTTGCCTAAACATCATCCGGATGTCGGCCACAAAAACAAACTGGTGCCTCCGGAAACTTGTAAAGACATCTCCCACATCCCGGGTTAGCTTGGGTCCCGAATGTAAGCACTGGTTCAGTGACACCCCGGTGCTGGTTGTCGACGAACCGTCGAACACCACCCGAATCTTCCCAGTGGGAGTCTTAAAAACTGCATGATGGGGGAGGAAATAGTGGTCTTCCCGCTCCCAATCCACCTTCGACGCAGATATATGTCCCAGGTCCAGCATGAATCCAACATATTTCTCCCGAAAATTCTTATCCCTGGCCATCCGCCGTTCGATTTATCTCAGCCTGGCTCATGCCGCATTATAGGACCAGCCCAAGGCTGGACAATTCCCTCGGAACGGAAGCCGTGTGATGAATCTACCCAATGGAAGCCGGCCGATGTTGTTCTAATAGAACAACTCGCACTCCTCGGCCTCCGGATCCACGCGGCGTGCCATAGGTGGCTCCTCCACATCCCAAAACTTCTGCATGATATCCGACAGCACAGATCCCACTAACAGCCGATCACTGTTCTTGGGCACCCCGGCAGGCAAGACTGGACTCAGCACTGTATACCCAAAGACAGTTTTGATCGCCAGCAACCCGTGTGGGTCTAACACCCGCCTGTCACGCAGAAGTATCTTTCCGAGGACATCTACTACAAACAGAAGGTCCACGGTGCGTGGAGTGAGAATGCTACGCTCCAGCCCTATCTGACGAATACCCGGGCTGAGCTTGGCTTGAGGATGATTGCCCATAACCTCCGTCATCACCACCGCCCCCACCGCCAGCATTGGCGAGCCCGGCCACCTGTAGACCCCCAACTCCATAGAGTTTGTTCCCGTGAGACATTATGTCCAACCCCAACCGTCGCGTTAGACGGTCTGACATAAAGTTGTTAACCTTGTAAGCGCAGGTGTGGAGGCCGTGGGTCCAGTCGCGGCCGCTCCAGTACGGTGGCGGCGGCAATAGTGGGCCCCCCAACTTGGGGTCAGACCCCCACTCCCAGCGCAGACGTAATATGAGGGTGGGCCATGCCGTCGGACCGCCCACGCCCTGCACCGTTGCCCCCGCTAATGTAGACCTCGGAGGTTTTCGCCCCACTGTCCCTGGGGTGTGCGTCACGCCTTCCACGGGGTGGTCAACGACCCTGCGAACCCTGGAGCTCCTGAGCCATTGCCCCCTGTGCCACCATCCGGACTCCCGGTCCTATCCTGAGCCCCAGACTCCCTAGTCCGGCCCTGACCCGCTCTGTTCATACAGAGCACCGGATGGTGGTCTCCTCCACAGTGGGAGCACGGCCTTGAGTTGTCGCAGCGGTTTGCGATGTGGGGCCCCATGCAGTAAAAGCATAGGCGGTGCTGCTGGACGCCGCTGCTCGCTGGAACCGCGTGATCGCCATCTAGTTGTATTTTTCAAACTAAATTATAGAACTACAAATTTTTATTTATTGATCGAATTTGTATACACAATTTACAATTTTTTATTTATTGATTAAATACGAATTTGTATACACAATTGTGTCTGTAAAAATAAAGTCTATTTATTTACATAGTTGCCCAGATAAGATAAGCTGTAAAAAAATTACCATAAAATAATCTCAAGCAAAAAAGCGACATTATTACTCACATCTCTGGTTCAAGTCAACCGATTGCTCAATCAAACAAACTTAAGATTTTAAGTCTAAGCAAACCCTGCCTAAGAAAAAAAACCGCATCAAAATCCTTTCAGTACTTTTTGTGACCATAGCGAACAAACAGACAAACGGACAGGAATTCCAAAAAATATATTTTCGTGTTCAGTATCGTTAATATAACATACTCCAAGTATTTTTTTTTATGTCTCCAATGTACCGACACGACTACTTCACAATTATATCTAATATATAAAATTCTCGTGTCACAGTTTTCGTTGCCATACTCCTCCGAAACGGCTCGACCGATCCTCATGAAATTTTGTGGGCATATCGGGTAGGTCTGAGAATCGGTCAACATCTATTTTTCATACCCCGATTCGCGATAAACGACATCCACGCGGGCGGAGCCGCGGGCGACAGCTAGTAATAGTATAGAAATAGATGTGAAGCTTCTGTGTCTGCTAGAAGTGCCTTAGAATTTTGATGATTGTTCAGTCAGTGAGGGTCAATATTAAGAAACTTTGACTCATTATAATTTCCAACTACAGATTCAAATTGTTTGAATTTTGAAATATACCGAGTTTATACAGTGCTTGTTGGGCTGTTACGGGCTACGGCCAGGCCGTTTTTTTCTCTAGTCTTGGCGGGGGCACTGCCATGGCCACATACATTTACAGTGTGATACATTATAATTGTTCAGATAGTTATTAACCGTTAACTATGGACGTGAAATTTTTGTTACCTACATATTTATTTGGAGCGGTCTGTGAGATCGCACGGACGTGCTCCCTCAAAGGCTGTATTATATCTAGTTAAGAATGTATTGTACCAGATCTTATTTGTATTCTTTTAAGTAGCTACTCATTGTATATAAAATAACATAACATAAACTCACGCCTATATCCCCGAAGGGGTAGGCAGACGTGCTAGCACCCACATTTCGCCAGTTTATGTTTAGGTCCCAATGTTATAGGTGGCGAGTCTATTGCCATTAACCGGGCACTTATAAACCTGCGATAAATACAATCATAACTTCGAAAAGCATCGAAAAGTCATTGGTATAGATGTCAACCGCAGTGATCGACGAAACGTCTGGAACGCAAGTTTCAAATGGACCACGGTCAAACAACTCATTTACACAACATACTCTCACATTCTCACATTCAAAAGTTTTTGTTAATTATTTATTTCGTTGCTGTTATTTATATCAAACTTAAATTGAATTTTTATTACATCGAATCATGCTCTCCTGTGCTTACTGCTTAGCTAGTGTGGTGTGCGCTGGCACCTTTGACGCTGGAAACTGGAAACGACAAAACAATCGCGGCATTTGATAAATGAATGTTATTATATTGCAATATTGTATCAACTACGCTGTTCCCTAAGATACAGGCAATAGCCTAGTTTGGGTCACAGCAGTCATTCATAATCGAATAATCATATTATGTATCCATACAAATATTTATTGAACGTCTCTGTATAAAACCCGTAGCATTTCTTGTGTATTACCCGTGTAATTATACGTAACAATAAATGTTTATTTTTTATTTTCACTGTGAATCACGAGTTACCTTATCATTGGCATTATTATATATCCTTTTTGCGACACGATTTGTGCTTGTTATCGTTCTCTTATGTATTCATTTAATTATGTATTTATTTAATAAATTAAGTTATTCAGTCTTCATGTACAAATAAGTACATTGGTGGACTTAATGCGATAGAAATTGTCTTACTGTTAACGTTACGGAGATGTAGTGCCGGTGTTAGTGATGGTATAATCCACATTCATATATTGTTTGTCGAAAGTGCAGTACATCGTAATCCAATCGTCTCCGTTGATAAACTACTGAGTGGACTACTCTATAACTACTAAACTATTCAAGTGATAAGGTGAGTTTAAAATCCTAACCTCAAAAATCTTTCAGAGATAGTAAGAAGGCATATCACAACACAAACTTTCAAAGATAATAAAAGGCATTCGATGCGTAGTTTCTTCAAATCTATAAATATTTAAATCTAGCTTCACGTTTGGTATCGGAAGGTAAAATCATCTCTTTATCGTTGTATGGTCTTCCTTAATATATCCTTGAACAGGATTGCATTCAGTTCTTCCTGTGTTGCTTCCAATTCGATTAAACCTCTGAATTTGTTAAGGTTATCATAGCTATAAATTTTATTTCTTCGCCATTTCATGGTATCTTACATAACTGTAACTACTATTATCTGTTCTGTGCTGTAACTATACATATATAAATATAATATAGTAGATGTCATTGTTATAATAAAACACATGCGCTGGTAAAGAATATCCAGTATTTATTACGGCAAAGAGAAAAGGTGCCTAACCGTTTAGTCTCAGATGGAATTGTTTGTTTTGCATGAGGAGGCTCCTGTGCTCTGGATTGGAAAGAAAAGTATGGAATTATGGAAGAGCTCAACGGGCCACTCACCATGATAGTGGTTATAGTATACTGTAAGAGAGATAACATCATGCAAAGGCTTAAAACTTTTAGTGACTTTACGACCTCCAATGATGGCGTGAGGAATATGAGTGGCTATCTCACCACCGGCATCTGATGATCCGAGGTGACCTTGCAGTTATGATACGTTCGAGTCTGTTATATTCACCCCCTCTGGCTATGACACCGCCTCCGAGGGGATTTCCGCACGTAAAAAAAGACAATGATGCGGTTTAGACTGGTTTACACTTTGTTATAGCCAAAGCGTCTAATAGTACATTCCATAGGTAATTATATTTTTTTTTACAGAAATTATGGATATTAATGAAGGTTTGGATGATAAAGAAGATGTGGATCTTGAAACTGTGTTGTCTAGATTGCGACCTCTGAGTCCATATTACTTAAGGCTCATGCCACTTTTTATTTTCACTGGCATTCTTAATGGAATGCACTGTATGAACTACATTTTTGCGGTGGAGATCGTGGATTATCGGTATATATATTTTTGTACGCTTTTACGTGAAAATAGTTTACTGACAAGGATCGTTTTGTGTAAGTGTGAATGTTTGGTTGTCCATTTGATTTTAACCTGTGTAACGAAAAAAAGGATTTGATGCTAGGTTTATATGGTAAGTTAAATAAAGTGAATGAAAGTGGCTATGAGAACTGTTAAAAGTAATTAATATGATGAGTTTGTCTACCTGGCTAGGTGGTGAGACAGATATTAATGAAAGGTAATTATAACAGTAAACAATTATAATCGATGTAATAGAATGACGTTACATAAATTTATGTATAGGTATTATGGAAATGAATCTCAGGGTGAATTCGCAATAAATATTCTGCCGAGGCGTTGTTTGATCCGTTGTGCAGAGATGGAAGTATGCACTTAGCTCGTCACTCCCGGCTGCTGATGTTGCCGGCGTGTCAGGGTCCTCGCTTGTGTGTCTCACTTCCGAATGATGGCGTGAAGCCCGGTGCGAAGACCCTGGAAAAAGAAAGAGTGCGGGTCAGTATGTCACATGGGAACTCTTCACCTGTTGAAAGAAGTAGGAAATGTTGATCTCAAAACTTACCCGGTGCCGACAGCAGTTGGCCGCCGGGGTCAAAGTGACCTTCCTCGGCGAAGGGTAGCTGAAGAAAGGGACAACTTCAGCGCCGTGAATAGACACTTTAGTTAATGTTGTCCAATCTCGCTCGCACAAACAGAGACAGATTAGTTATTTAGGGTCGAAAATTACTAAAGTATCGACTAAGGTAGAGAAATTATTAGGAATAGATTTATAAAAAATCCACAACGTTACACCTGGTAGAGCCCAAGTAGTAGAAATCATCTGTGCAATCAAATGAAAATAATAACATTCTCCAGAAGCTATATAAATACAAAAGGCAATATTATATTGACCGTTTTTGGTAGAAATAGATCATTTTACCTGCGATACATATAAATTATTATGATTTGGCTTTAGGTGCAAATACCCAGAATGCACTAAAAAAGCTTATTCACAATTAAACTCCACCATAATCGAGGATAAATGTCATAAGTACCAACTCAATCAGAATGGCACTTGTTCAGCCAGTGATTTCAACATGTCCAACGTTGAATATAGTAATGAATGGGATTACGAGAATCCTTGCAGTTTTGTTTCTTCTGTAAGTATTTTATTCTTGACAAATATTTATAACATATATTAAATCTCTTAAAACTTATTCTCAATGTAGCTAAATCTGTTTTTTTCTGGATTTGGTTTCTTTGGATTGGGTTAAATTTATTACACTACATCTGTACAACCTAAGTTTAATGCATTTGGCATTTTTTGGGACTGGGATAATTCGAATCCAAATAAACCTAACTAAACAGATTACTGCTTGGTTTTTATTGCTTGCGTGCAATATACAACCAAAAACTGTCGCTTATTAAGCAAGGGAAATGAAAATTGCAAGAAAGATTGATATAAATAAAGACATTTGGTAACAAGAAGCTCATATAAATAGCTATACTGCTAAACCACGGTGGACTACATGTCGTTAAGTTTGTAACCGTTTCGGACGTATTACCTCCCTTTGTTCATTCGCCTTCTTCATATCAACCGCTTTTCATTTACTTCTTTCGTTTTTTTTTCATTATTATTTCATTCTGTATTTATATTAGAGTTGATTCCATTAATATGTATTTTTATACCACTGTGATGTCAAATAAGCATATGGCTCGCTTGATGGTAAGCGACTACCATAGCTTATGAACGTTTGCAATATCAGGGTGAACGTGTTACCAACTCGGTAAAGACCTTTCTACATTATGTCCCCTTTGAAGACGGCCACTGTCCCAAACTGTTATCAGTTTTGAAAAACATGTCGAATATGTTGCAATATGTTGGGGTACCCATTACTACCCACAAATCACAATCGTTTAAGTATCATGAATAAACGATACCAAAATATCAAACCTTTAGTTCCAGCTAGGTTGCCAAGATGTAAAACGAGGGATGATCGCAACAACACACAATATGGGCTACATGCTGGGGCTGCTAATCTTGGGGCCAATTTCCGATAAGTAAGTGTTGTGGTGTTATTATGTATCATTGACACGATGATTATGAATATGTATACAAAATATGTATTGTCCATGGAAATTGAAATTCATACCTGGACATCGGAGGACGTATGAAAGTCACCATCATCTTTCCAGGTTCGGTAGAAAGAAGCTAATAACAG
This sequence comes from Eilema caniola, assembly GCA_949126895.1. NCBI lineage: Eukaryota > Metazoa > Arthropoda > Insecta > Lepidoptera > Erebidae > Eilema > Eilema caniola. Next base: position 3,202,251 of record OX421469.1, on the reverse strand, counting down.
TTTCTGGTCTAATCGGTGCTGTAATGGGTCTAACAAAAAGTCTTTCGGAACTGACAGAAGCTATGTTCGGTGATACTTTTTCACCAAGTTATATTTTAGGTAAGACTTTTAGAAGAAGAATTTTAGAAAATAATTGAAAAAATAAACCTCCAAACCTTCAAAAACACCATAAATATTTCCAAATAAATACGCAAAAAGATTAAGAAGCCTCTGAATAAAATTTCTTTCAGATATTGCTTTTGCTTCTATTATAAAGTTGTATATGCTAGCATGCGTAGAATATATAAACTATTGAATTTTTCGACATTTCAGGAATAGAAATAATGAGCAAAAAGAACAGAGTGTTCTTCGCACCAATCATGCAAGCTGCCGTAGCAGTAGGAGGAGTATTGTTGGCTTTAGCAGCATGGTCGTTACCTTCCTGGAGAAATTTCCTAAAAGTTGTATACTCTCCTGCATTATTATATATCGTACATGCGTTCTTCCTAGATGAAAGCGTCAGATGGTTGCTATTAAAAAACAGGAGGGCAGAAGCTAAGACTATTCTCGCAAAAGCCATAAAGTTGAATAAAATAAACATAAAAGATGAAACTCTTGATAGTATTAAATGTGAAAAGACTACGACCAATAATAATCTAATAAGCACTTTGAAATTGACTTTAATTTCTAGAACGCTACTGTCCGTCAAATCTAAGAAGTACCGTTTGACAGTTCTGACAATTGAATTATAGGGATGGGATGAAAAAATCGATTACTATAATATCCGAACTTTAAGAGATCGATTACTATAATATCCGAATTTTAAGAAATCAATTGTTATAATTAAATAAAAGAAATGTTTAGGATATTTTTTTATTCACTACTAGTACTAGTATCGTCGTCTTCGTCATCATCGTCATTTAAATTAATGACCAGTTGATTGTCCATTACATTATCAAAGTGTACGTCTCTTTCGAAGTCGTCCATTATTATTTTCTTTGTTTTTTGTACTACTTTACTCCAATCTTCCTGTGTAACTTGGGCACATGCTTCCTTTAATAAACCTTCCATTTTCTTGACACTGAAGGGTGGTTTTGTGTTGTGTCTTGCTGCATAACCTGTAAAACAATAATGTAACTATTTGATAGCAGACGAAAACCATTGTTTAAATTATAAATGTTAGAAGTACTCGTGTTATTATTATAATATTATAAAATATTACCTTTAACTTGGGCCCAAATCAGTTCAATGGCATTATATTGGCAATGGTACGGAGGAAGTCGTATGACTTTGTGCCCGTGCTCTTCGGCCAATTGGTCAATTACATATGTCGGTTTTGGTGGTTTATGCAATTTCACTAACTGTAATAATTCAGCTTTTAATAGTGACATGTCGGCATCCACTCCTTTTCTTTGCAGCCATGCCACCAAATCTGCTTTCTTATTGGCTGACGTAGGTGCTTTATCAATTTGCACAGAGTGGTATGGGGCATTATCCATTATAATTGTGCTGTTAGGAGGGATATTCTGTAATAAATTTAAGAACCACTCTCGGAACCTTACTGCGTCCATTTCTTCATGATACTCTTTAGTGCTTTTGGATTGGAAAGCTAATAAAGAGTTTTCCACGAAGCCTGTAGACGCTGACCCAGCATGGCATATTATGAGGCGTCCACCTTTTCCTATCGGCACCTTCGAGCACGAAGCTTCAGAATCATCAGTCCATGTTTTCGGCACAGAATGGTTGGAATTTAGCCAAGTTTCGTCCAAAAATATTACATTATCCCAGTTTATAATTTGTTTAACTTCGCGCAGGAATGTTAGTCGCTGCATAATTATGTCATGTCGCTCCATAACAATTTTTCGTTTGTCAACTTTTTTGTATCTGAAGCCAATTCCTGTTATTACCGTTCTCAACGACTCTATGCTTCCCTTATACAGCCCGGCATCTTTTAAAGTTGCACATAACTTTGCCAATGTTGGAAATTCGCCTCTTGTAAAATACCCGTATATATGGTTTCTAATAGCATGACTATCGAATTCATCGATGCCTGTCACAGGTTTATTTCTTTTTCGTTTTTTCGGTGTGTGAAGTACGTTACTGTCACTCCCCGAAGGCCCATATTTTCACTTAATATTTTGCCAACGGTGCGGCTACCAATACCGAGAGCTTCACCGACGCGATCCCGAACTTGTGTAACTGGCAGTAGAAGTCCACCATTTTGAGATTCACGCTCAAAATACTCGTGTAATTTCACCACCAATTCACAAGCCTGGCTGTTCAAAGTACGTCCTCTTTTCGACATTATTAATAAACACTTGCTTAGTTCGGAGTCCAGTATAAATATTGCCAAGGTAAACGGATAAAGAATGATCAGTCCAGAAAAGTAATAGCCAAGTCACAAATTGTAAAACACAAACGAGAAAGCAAGTACGCGCACAGTCAGCTTCCAAGATGGCGAGAGACTGCTGACGCCGAACCGACCGAGCGGACCGCGTGCGCTTGTAGTTGGCAGTGTTGCCAGAAAAAAAAAATTGTAGAGACTTGGACACCTGCGATTTTGCCTATTGACCTAAAAATAATTAAATTAATTTATTTTAGGGTATCTGTGTATTCAGTGCATTATGCGGTCGCGCAGTAACGTCGTTAATTTATAACATCAGGCAACAACATTTTTGTGAATGGGTTCTACATACCTTATTTTTTTTAGTTTTAGACGTAGAAATAAGACTTAGAAGAAAAAATTGTAATTGTAAAATCAATGGATGTGCTTGTTAAAAATTTGTTTATTTCTCTGTAATATGCAAACCCATACTATCATACACAAAAATAAATGTAAAAAACACTATCCCTGACTCCATTTACTATTTCGACAGCGTTAGCGCGAGAAACCCCGACTTATTTGGGCGCGAAAATCAAAAATCGACAAATCGCTTTCGACAACTTTTTAAAGAAGCAAATATATTTGATTTATAAATACGTATTTTTGGTGAATGGGTTTTATCTCATATTTTACGATTACATAACTATTTAGTTATGTAATCGTAATATGTGAGATAAATCCCATTCACATGAAAAAATATTTGTTTGGTTGTCAAGTGTAATTTGTAAATAATACATTCGATTTTTCGTATATGTAAACGATTTTTTGCATACAAGTGTATCCGAAGAGTCGCAACACTACGTGCAGTGACCTAACTACGTAACTTTGTAATGCGGTCAAGAATATAACTATTAGAAATTATTTACTGTGTAAATATGTGTTATTTTGCTTTGTTTGAAAGTTTTCAATTACATTTAGATATTAAGAATTGTACATTTTTAGATACAATAATGAAATCTTTCTAAATTCATGGTTTTATGAAAAAGGTTATCGAAACCGAATAATGTACGTATGAACAAAGTTGTTTCGGTTTGAAAAATATGAAACGTCAAACGGTACCTCTTAGATTTGATGGACTTTAATACACAGATTTTTAGCTTGTGTTTTTGCTTGGATTACAGCTACCTTCAATAAAAACAGCCTCTTATTCATAGCTGTTGGTTTTTTTTTATTTTTTATTTTTTATTCCTAGTTTCTCCGATGTTTATATTTCGGAGTTCTTGCTATGCTAATCCTTTCACTCCAGTTCTCGCATTTGCTACTGCTCGTACTTCCATGCTTCATACTGGTTCTTTCTTTCATGCAACCTCTCATACTAAAAGCAATTAAGTTGCTTCTATTCTATTTTCTATCTTATTCTTTATTTCTACTTCAATTCTTATTCTACTAACACGGGTAAATAATTTTACACATTTCTGTATATTTTATTTCCTTCATTCTTATTTGGATATTGGGATAGGGTTTACTAGTTTATTTATTTTACTTATTAATACATTTTTATCTTACGCTAACAACTTTTACTATTCCTGGTTACCTTACATCATCTTTGCTTACCTAGATATTATTTAACATTTTTAATTCTGTATACTCTTACTTCTATTATTTTACAATGGATTTTATTACATATATAGGATAACCTTAGGTTATCCCAATATTAATACTTAATCTACCTTATTTCTATGATTAGCCGATTTTACAATTTCAATACAGAATTCCAAAAACTGTGCTCTACTTTTTTTGCTACTAATAAGCTGACTTACGTTTCCTAAATTTATTTGACTTTTAAGTTTTTGTTCCAAGTTAAAGCGTTGCCCTGCGTAGATGGGGCATCCCACTATCAGATGGGGGATGTCCTCGGGTTGACCCGGTTCGCAGGCGCACGATGGATCCTCCTTGCACTTGAATCTTGCCAAGTACTCGGAGAATCCACCGTGCCCCGTCAGCAGCTGCGTTGTGTATTTAGTAGGTTCGAACTTTCTGATAGTGGTATATGCATCCACCGCACTCGGGAAGAAGAGCTTTGTGACTGAGGCGGTTTCGCCCGACACGTACCTCCGGTTCCACTCGCCTAGCGAATCCTTACGGATTTTCCGCTTGACGAATGAGATCGGACACAGGTCGTAGTCGGGTGCCCGCCTCAGCCCCAAGGCTGCCTCTTTTGCCAGTTGGTCAGCCCTCTCGTTCCCCTCCATCCCCGCGTGTGCCTTTATCCAGAACAACTTTACAAGTTTGTTCTGGTGAAAAGATGCTTTCAGGTTTTTCCTTGATTGCACTGCCAAGGGATGGAGACAACCCGGATTCGTGACCGTCTGGAGTGCTGCAGTTGAGTCGCTGTAGATTCCAAAAGAGGCTGATTGGTGTTTGAGGATCACCCTCGTTGCTTCGCATATGGCCAAGAGTTCCGCCTGGTAGACAGTGCAATAGGATGGCAAAGCAAGTTTGAGGGCCTTGGTTTCGGCCCCGTTCCTCCACATGGACAGTGCAGCTCCCACCTTGCCCTCAATCTTGCTGCCGTCTGTATAAATTTGCATAGTGGTGTCACGCGTATCGTCCACCTGCTCGATGGTCTCCAGGCTTTGGAACTCCAAGCGCATATGTTCCGCAGGATGAGGGTTTTCCATGGCCGATGCCATTCGCTCAATCTCCCTCCCCGGCAGATCCGGGATGGGACCCCCCCTCTTGATTGTATACAACAAGGCTGCTTCGCGAACGCGAAGGTCAAGAGGGAGTATCCCCGCCAGGAGCACTGCCGAGTGGAGGGAGACCGTGCGATAAGCTTTGCAAATTTTCTGTGCGAAACCTCGCTGAATAAAGTTCAGCCTCTTCTGGACCCCCAGCTTCCCAACAGCCGGAGCCCATGTGCCGGCTGCATATAACACTATCGGCTCGACTGTGGCAGTATAGATTGTATGGATCACCTCCGGGTACAGACCCCAACTAGTCTTTGCCGCCCTGGTTAGTTGCTTATAAATGGCGGTGACTTTTCTACACGTGTTGTCGACATGCTTATTAAAAGTTAATTTGCTGTCAATAGTGAGGCCAAGAATCTTAATCTCCTTAGATGTGCCAATGCCTATCCCGCCCATGCTCAGACGTGGTGTGTCATATTTGAGCTTCCTTGTAATGACCATTGCGTTAGTCTTATGAGGTGCAAATTTAAGTTTGTTTGCATCTCCCCACCTCTGAACATGGTCAAGAGCGGCATTGGCACACCTCTCTATCTTAGCAGCTGTGTCACCGTGGAAGACCAGGACGACGTCATCGGCGAATGCCTGAGCATAATCCCCCCTATCCTCAAGACCTTGCAGCAGCGGATCCAGCAGGAGATTCCAGAGGATTGGCCCACCAATTGAGCCTTGGACGCAACCCTTTCTCGTACTTTTACTATATTCCTTGCCGGCGTACCTCACCCGGACCTGTCTATCTTCCAGGTAGCTATTTAGGAGTCTTCTAAGGCCCTCCGGACACATCTCCTCCACGAGTCGGACTTTAATCGCCGGCCACCAGGCACTGTCGAAGGCGCCCTCTATATCCAAGGAAACCAGCACCACGATCTCCTTGTCATCAAGCTTAGATCTTATGTGCTGGACCAGGGTATACAGGGCGTCCTCACAGCTCCTTTGTGGCATGAACCCGTATTGGCGGGCGCTGATATTTGGGTGGAGATGGTGTCGCAGTCTTGCCATTATCATCTTCTCAAATATTTATTTATTTATTTATTTATTTATTTTCGGAAAACATACAGTAAAACATACTGTAATAGTAAATTAGCAAAATAGATTGTCTAATTTACTATTACATTACGCACCATTAATTAGTTTTCACATGTTGAATCGATTAAGTACACAACTTGCTTGATACTACTTAAGAAATTAACAAGCCCAACAAAAAGAGATTTGTATGAAATTCTAAGATGCGCCGTCAAACCAAGTATTAGTTAGCGAATTGCGAACTTTGTATACCGGTGAGTTGAAAAGGTCAAATTCAGGCAAGTCCACATTATTAATAGTACATGTAGATCTGACAAAGAAAGAATTTTTTCTATAGTTGGTAGCAAATTGGGGGACATTCAACAGTTTATGCTGTCTACGAGAGCGTGAGGGGGGTGTTATTATACCTATCCTGGAGAGGAGCTCAGGAGAATCAATTTGAGACTGCGCTATTTTCATTAACATTACTATATCCGCAATCTGACGCCTTTCCCGGAGAGGAAGCATATGTTGCCTTTTGCATCTTGCTTCATAGCTGTCGTCATATATTTTGCACTTAAACTGTAAGTGTCTCATAAATTTTCTCTGTATAACTTCTAGCCTATTGATATAAACATCGTATCGTGGATTCCAAATTTGTGAACAATACTCGAGTATACTACGCACGTATGCACAATACAAGATTTTAATCACTTTAATGCTACTGAACTGATAACTTGACCTGATAATAAAACCCATGGCCTTGTTAGCCCTATTGGCTATGTTATCTATATGTTTCTCGTAAGTTAGTTTCGAGTCATGTATTACACCTAAATCACGTATTTCGTCTACTTTTTTAACTACTTGACCTCTAAGCCTATATTTAAAATGGGTTGGTTTATTCTTACGTGTGAAAGTTACAGCATGACATTTTGCGATGTTAAGGTCTAATTTATTTACTTTACAGTAGCTATCAAATCTATCTAAGTCTTGTTGTAAAAAATAGCAATCGGTTATATTATTAATACATTTAAAAACTTTCATGTCATCTGCGTATAAAACAAATTTAGAACTAGTGAAACAAGATATTACGTCGTTAATAAAAATGTTAAATAGAAGAGGACCTAATAGGGAACCCTGTGGCACTCCTGATGGTACTAGCTGCCATTTTGATGTGAAGCCGTTTATAGCAACAGCCTGGGATCTGTTTTCAATGTACGATTTAAACCATCTGTATAAGTTTCCATGGATTCCAGCATTGAGGAGCTTCCGCAAGAGAACGGTGTGGTCTATACGATCAAAACATTTGCTGTAGTCCGTGAATATGGCATCAACCTGTCCACCCGAGTCCATATGAGAGGTAGTGTAGTCTACAAAAGATAAAAGATTTGATGTTGTTGAGCGCCTTTGAAGAAACCCATGTTGTTCAGAAATAAATGAGACCGACATACTACTGTAGACCTGCGAGTAAACAATACGTTCAAATATTTTAGCAAATATACATAGTTTAGATATTGGTCTGTAGTTTTTAACGTCATTCTTACCGCCGCTCTTGTGAACAGGCGTTATAAAAGCAGACTTCCAGATGCTAGGAACTATACCTTCCGTTACAGAACGTGAAAATAGTATTACTAGAGGTTTTGTCAAAGCGTCTGAACATTTTGTTATAAATAAAGGCGTTATTTGATCTGGCCCCGCTCCCTTAGTTAAATCTAGCGTTTTCAGTAACTTATTTACCTTATCAGGGGTAATTTCAATGCTACCCAAGACATTAGTGTAATTACAATGATGCTCCTGAGTTATAGATTGAGTACTTGTGGCAGGTAATGAGAAAGAGGTAGAGGTGGAGGTGGAGGGGGGTAGAAAAGTTGTCTGGAAATAGGTCGCAAAGAGATCACAAACATCTTCACCAGAGTCTGCCACTTTTCCTTCATACGAAAGAGAAGCGGGGAGTGTATTAGAACCTTTTTTAATTGATTTTGTGAACGACCAAAACATTTTCGGGCATTTAATAATAGAATCTTCACATTTTTCAAGATAAGTATCGTAACACGCAGCTTCCAAAAATTTTGCTCTTTTTCGTAGTAAGGAAAACGTTTCGTAATCAGAGGTGTTGCCATATTTACGGAATTTTTTCAAAAATTTGTACTTTTCTTTAAGGACTTTTTTCAGTGGAGTATTGTACCATGGTGGGAAAGTAGATGTAGTCGTTATTACCTTATGAGGAACATATTTCTTTATAGTGTCACGTAAGTATACGTAGAAGACATCAATGGCGTCTTCCAGAGGAAAATTTAGCAAACACTCATCCCAATTCACATCATTTAAGGAAGAAATGATGCCATCATAATCTCCAGATTCATAAAAATATTTAAGTCGTGAGTTAGCCTGTAATGAGTGGAATGCCAGTGTGTTTAATATAATGTTCAATGATTTATGATGAGAATCTTCAGGTACTAATGGGTCGTCGCACGCAGACACTCGTAAGTCTTTATTACACAGTACTAAGTCCAAAATTCTATTATTAGCGTTGTGACAAAAGTTAAACTGAGTTAAGTCGCAAGCTGATAAGGTATCAATAAAATTTAATTGTGCATCACCTGTTGCGCCCGCGTGATTCAGACCGTTATTATTGTCTAGTGACCATTGTATGTTACTTAAGTTGAAGTCACCCATAATGACAAAGAAATCGTTTGGGCATGCATTTACAATAATAGATAATTTGTCAGTAAAGTTAGAAAGCTGTAAATTTAGAGTGTTACCTAGGTTTTCACTACATAAGTAAATAGTACAAAAGTGTACTGTAATAGGTACCGCACCCCTATTTTTAAACGTGACAGTTACCCACATATCCTCGGCCGACGACGACCACTCCGGCCGATGTACCGCTCGGAGCTCGCGCCGAACCGCAAGCAGAACCCCCCCGCCATACTTCTCACGAGTAGCTAGGTAATTTCTATCTCGCCGCCAAACAACATACCTATCATCAAATAGTTCACTATCATTGATACCACCCAATAACCAAGTTTCAGTAATGGATATCACATCATAAGAATTTAACAGTAAATTTCTTCTGAATAAATGAGTTTTCGTGCGTAACCCTCGAGCATTTTGATAATAAATATTAACATTGGAAGCCATTAATTATGGTATTTAATATGTCAAAAAAGCGAAACGAGTTGATGTTTATATTAGTTAAGAATAACAATTTACGATACGAAAAATACGAGACGAAACAAGAGTATTTTATTTTACCACAGCTTTTAGTTAAAAACAAGGATGGCTGAAAAGCATTGGGCAAAAAGATTTTCATTATAATTTTATTAATATTATTATGCAATGCCAATGTTCGACGTACCGACAGCCAAATAAATAATAAAAATAAGGTAGATTGTAATCTCAATTGTAAAGTTTTAAAACTCCTCACAAATAAGGTTAAATATAAACCAATGTCTGCGTAAGCTAACCTGACCTTTCCGGTATTATAACTGCACGTATTTAAGAGCGAGAGTTGTATGGACTCAAATGGACTTACGTGAACCATGACCCCAACAAGCGCACCGGCAACCACTGCGCTCGAACAGCGATATGAAGAACAAAAAACTTTAACTATGACGGCGTTTCTCAAACTATTGATCACTGAGTTCGGAACTAAAAAACATAAGAATAAACTACACATTAACAATAGGAACACTAAACTATCTTGGAAAGATCTTTGTCGCTTTTTATAAAAAATACGGGGGATGTGTCATTCTTCCTGGCCATTATTTTGCAGTGCTTGACCCAGATGTACTTGAAGTTCTTCTCCTTCGCCAAAGACCTTGCCTTACTAAGCAGTAATTTGTTGCGCTGCGTCAGGTGGTCAGTAGTAAATACGACTCCATCTCTACTAAAGCCCAGGCTAGCTAAGGTCAGCTTCTTATTCTTACGCGATCTTGACAGAAACTCCTCTTTTGTGTATCTGCTGTGGAATGCAATCAAAATTGGTTTCTCAGCGTTGGGCACTCGAGTTGGGATACGAGCTATATAATTAACTTCTTCTTTTTTTATTGGAAAATCACACATTTGGCTTATTTTCTGTGCAATTTCGTGCAGATTTTCGTTGTTCCTTAAAGGAATTCCTCTTATTTCAACGTTATTGGCTCTAGCCCATTGTTCCTTATCCTCTAGTTCCTGGTGAAGTTTGACAATTTCTGCTCGAAGAACAGGGATTTCTTCACATGACTTTTCCGCCTCAATCACCCGTGACTCTAAAGCTTGAACTGTCGCGGAAAAATTGCTAATCAGCTGATATGCCATTTCCTGGGATTCTTTAAGGCCGTTTATCTCAATTCTGATAGATTTAACATCTTCCAACAATGATGACAACGGGATCAGCTGTAATATCACATTGTTGAGCTGCTCCTGGATACGATCCAATTGATTGGGCATTGGTGACGTCGGGCCTGGTGAAGGTGTTGGACTAGATTTGCATTTTGGGCACCGCCAAGTGCTCCTCCGATCTCCTAGTCTACGAAAGCCGCTTTCAGTGATTCCCGAACACTGGAAGTCGAAGTGCAGCTTACAAATGCTGCACGTCGGACCATCAGTATGTTGCGATCCACAACTGGCACACGTAAACATTCTGACAAAAGTTTGAGGAACACTGGACAAGCCGGAGCAAACAAGTGTGCGCGTGCGGTAGCTAGCGTAGCCAGAGGCCGAGTATGATATCTATGATATCTTGTCCATAACTGGAAGCAGTCCAAAAGGCCTATATGATTTGGGAAGACTATAGCTTTCTCGACCTGGTTTGCGAAGTGCGATGACAGTTGCCTCTTTCCAGATATTCGGAAAGTGGTGAAGTGTTAGGCATTTGTTTGCCATGGCAAGGAACAGCTGGGGTTCGTTTCTGATGGCGTGGCAGCAGATGTCAGCCGTGAGGCCATCAGCTCCTGGTGCCTTCTTGGAGTTGAAGGAGTCGGCCGCCATTTCGAGTTCGAAGAGAGTGAACGGAGCGTCTCGCTGCTCCGCGCAAGGCTCCTCGACCAACTCCTTTGCTCTTTCCCTCAAGCAGGCTTGTTCTGCCGTATCCTCCACCTCCAAGTCTTCCGGGTAAAACACGTCCTGTATCCTGTTTACAGCAGAACTCTTTCCAGCTGGCGATTTGGGCTTTTTTAGCCTCCGTTTCGTAAATCTCCTTAATCCGGAGGTAATCACCAACGACTCTATTGCGTCGAGCCGGTGCAGCGACTTTTATTCTACGCCTCTTGGTGGTGACCTCCTTTTTAAGTTTAGTCAGATCCTCGGACCACCACGGAACCCTTAACTTTTGGTCAGCACTTTTTGTGGGTATCGAAATGGTGCACGCTTTTCCAACAAGTGCCGTATACCTAATTACGGCATCCTCGAGTTGCGTCCTGTCCCCAATGTTTTCCACTCTTGTCACCGTTAGGCTGTCTTCGGTTTTTAACTTCTTTGGTTCATTGTGGAACAGAACCCAATTGGCTTTTTTTGTGTTGTAAAGCCTTGTCGTGCGCTTTATATCCGTGCCTCGTGACCTTTGCAATTTAATTCCAAAAGTGATTCCGTTGTGATCCGAGCTCGTGAGGTTCACCTCCACCTTCCAGTTTACTATCAGGTCTAATACGTTGGCCGAGCAGGTGGTTACGTCCACATGACTTTGGAAGCGCCGACCTCCTCTGACTGTATCAAACGTCGGGGTGTCACCCTCGTTCAATAAGCAGAGGCCCAGCTCATCCAACATCTCCATCAGTGCCTCACCCCGATCGTCCACCTCCACGCTACCCCACCATGTGTTCCAGGCATTCGCGTCCCCCCCAATGATTTTCATCCCCAATCCAGGCGTCTCGGCTACGGTTTTTAACTCGCAGATATAGGGACCTATAGGGCGACTCGGCTCGAAGTAATAGGACACTAATGTGATCGTCCATGCCTCGGTTGAGAGTCCCACCACCACGATGTGGTCAGTGGTGAGATGGGGGTATTGCACGACGTCTAGGCTACCGTCAAACACGGCTATGGCCGCTTTGACGGTACCCTCCCCCACGGCATTATTTTGGAAGATCCGGACACCTGCGTAGTTCCTCATACCCCGAGCCGCACCGATGTAGGGTTCCTGAATTAGGGCAGCCGCAATTTTGCGTTTTGAAGCCTCCATAATGAGCTCCTCTTGAGCGAGCTTCTTTTTCTGAAGGTTGGCCTGGAACACACGGTATGCCAAGTTCCCCGTCTCCACCTTAGCAGTATGCTACAGTGGACCGGGATAGCTGTTGGTTTAGAGGGGAACAAATACGTCAATTTTGCTTTGTCGTCATTTGTTGGTGTTCCTGCTAGTATTGTTATAATGTTCATACTTATAAAATTTAAAAGAAGAAAGCCATTGCTGTTGTCATTTTTAGCTACTGGTGCTTTTTGCATAATAGTGGCTTTTATGCCAAAAGGTATTTCTTAAATTATATGCAAATTTGATTAATATTGTTAAATATTTCTATATCTAAAGTCCATCAAATCTAAGAGGTACCGTTTGACGTTTCATATTTTTCAAACCGAAACAACTTTGTTCATACGTACATTATTCGGTTTCGATAACCTTTTTCATAAAACCATGAATTTAGAAAGATTTCATTATTGTATCTAAAAATGTACAATTCTTAATATCTAAATGTAATTGAAAACTTTCAAACAAAGCAAAATAACACATATTTACACAGTAAATAATTTCTAATAGTTATATTCTTGACCGCATTACAAAGTTACGTAGTTAGGTCACTGCACGTAGTGTTGCGACTCTTCGGATACACTTGTATGCAAAAAATCGTTTACATATACGAAAAATCGAATGTATTATTTACAAATTACACTTGACAACCAAACAAATATTTTTTCATGTGAATGGGATTTATCTCACATATTACGATTACATAACTAAATAGTTATGTAATCGTAAAATATGAGATAAAACCCATTCACCAAAAATACGTATTTATAAATCAAATATATTTGCTTCTTTAAAAAGTTGTCGAAAGCGATTTGTCGATTTTTGATTTTCGCGCCCAAATAAGTCGGGGTTTCTCGCGCTAACGCTGTCGAAATAGTAAATGGAGTCAGGGATAGTGTTTTTTACATTTATTTTTGTGTATGATAGTATGGGTTTGCATATTACAGAGAAATAAACAAATTTTTAACAAGCACATCCATTGATTTTACAATTACAATTTTTTCTTCTAAGTCTTATTTCTACGTCTAAAACTAAAAAAAATAAGGTATGTAGAACCCATTCACAAAAATGTTGTTGCCTGATGTTATAAATTAACGACGTTACTGCGCGACCGCATAATGCACTGAATACACAGATACCCTAAAATAAATTAATTTAATTATTTTTAGGTCAATAGGCAAAATCGCAGGTGTCCAAGTCTCTACAATTTTTTTTTTCTGGCAACACTGCCAACTACAAGCGCACGCGGTCCGCTCGGTCGGTTCGGCGTCAGCAGTCTCTCGCCATCTTGGAAGCTGACTGTGCGCGTACTTGCTTTCTCGTTTGTGTTTTACAATTTGTGACTTGGCTATTACTTTTCTGGACTGATCATTCTTTATCCGTTTACCTTGGCAATATTTATACTGGACTCCGAACTAAGCAAGTGTTTATTAATAATGTCGAAAAGAGGACGTACTTTGAACAGCCAGGCTTGTGAATTGGTGGTGAAATTACACGAGTATTTTGAGCGTGAATCTCAAAATGGTGGACTTCTACTGCCAGTTACACAAGTTCGGGATCGCGTCGGTGAAGCTCTCGGTATTGGTAGCCGCACCGTTGGCAAAATATTAAGTGAAAATATGGGCCTTCGGGGAGTGACAGTAACGTACTTCACACACCGAAAAAACGAAAAAGAAATAAACCTGTGACAGGCATCGATGAATTCGATAGTCATGCTATTAGAAACCATATATACGGGTATTTTACAAGAGGCGAATTTCCAACATTGGCAAAGTTATGTGCAACTTTAAAAGATGCCGGGCTGTATAAGGGAAGCATAGAGTCGTTGAGAACGGTAATAACAGGAATTGGCTTCAGATACAAAAAAGTTGACAAACGAAAAATTGTTATGGAGCGACATGACATAATTATGCAGCGACTAACATTCCTGCGCGAAGTTAAACAAATTATAAACTGGGATAATGTAATATTTTTGGACGAAACTTGGCTAAATTCCAACCATTCTGTGCCGAAAACATGGACTGATGATTCTGAAGCTTCGTGCTCGAAGGTGCCGATAGGAAAAGGTGGACGCCTCATAATATGCCATGCTGGGTCAGCGTCTACAGGCTTCGTGGAAAACTCTTTATTAGCTTTCCAATCCAAAAGCACTAAAGAGTATCATGAAGAAATGGACGCAGTAAGGTTCCGAGAGTGGTTCTTAAATTTATTACAGAATATCCCTCCTAACAGCACAATTATAATGGATAATGCCCCATACCACTCTGTGCAAATTGATAAAGCACCTACGTCAGCCAATAAGAAAGCAGATTTGGTGGCATGGCTGCAAAGAAAAGGAGTGGATGCCGACATGTCACTATTAAAAGCTGAATTATTACAGTTAGTGAAATTGCATAAACCACCAAAACCGACATATGTAATTGACCAATTGGCCGAAGAGCACGGGCACAAAGTCATACGACTTCCTCCGTACCATTGCCAATATAATGCCATTGAACTGATTTGGGCCCAAGTTAAAGGTAATATTTTATAATATTATAATAATAACACGAGTACTTCTAACATTTATAATTTAAACAATGGTTTTCGTCTGCTATCAAATAGTTACATTATTGTTTTACAGGTTATGCAGCAAGACACAACACAAAACCACCCTTCAGTGTCAAGAAAATGGAAGGTTTATTAAAGGAAGCATGTGCCCAAGTTACACAGGAAGATTGGAGTAAAGTAGTACAAAAAACAAAGAAAATAATAATGGACGACTTCGAAAGAGACGTACACTTTGATAATGTAATGGACAATCAACTGGTCATTAATTTAAATGACGATGATGACGAAGACGACGATACTAGTACTAGTAGTGAATAAAAAAATATCCTAAACATTTCTTTTATTTAATTATAACAATTGATTTCTTAAAATTCGGATATTATAGTAATCGATCTCTTAAAGTTCGGATATTATAGTAATCGATTTTTTCATCCCATCCCTATAATTCAATTGTCAGAACTGTCAAACGGTACTTCTTAGATTTGACGGACAGTAAGGTGTGTTTTTTTCAGGTTATCCGTTACTTTCTACATCGATATTTCTATTGGGAAAGTTCATGTCAATGGTAGCTTCGGGGACACTATACCTGTACACTTCGGAATTGTTTCCAACTTACACACGTAATACGATGCATGCCCTATGTTCATCTCTGGGACGAATAGGGTCCATTGTTGCACCGCATACGGTTTTATTGGTAATATTTAAAATCTGTGTAGTAAACGGCTCCGTATGCTATAGATATGTAGATGTCGGTTATTGAAATCGAAAGTATCCTACATTTTTCATATAAATCGGTCAAGCCGTCTCAGAGTAGTTTGGTAACAAACACTGAGAATTTTGTAATGTAAGATGGTTTTATTATAAAAAGGAATGCCCGTTTGAATGTTTGCCTCATGAGCCCAATTCAACAGAAAGCTGGAAATACTGAAACTACATCTGCAAAGTGTGGTCAGTTGGTTCTTCTGAAGATCAAAGCAAGAAATGTAGAAAATTGTGGAAAAAAGTGTGTTTCAAAATTTAAAATTCAATAATCTTTTTTAGATACCTTACTGGTCCGGTCTTCCGACAGCTATAGTCGGTGGTTTGTCCTTGACAAGCGCTCTCATAATAACGATGATGCCTGATACTGCTGAAAGTACTTTACCTGATACTGTGGAGCAAGCCGAGGCCCTTGGGATCAAAGAATTGGAAACAAATTCAACACCTGATTCAAAGTCTTTGTTGTGAAGTACTATGTCGTAGAATAGGTTACCTATCTTAATCCCGAATTTTAATATTCCGAATATCATAATCCAGAAAACGTTTGGCCAATTTTTCATAATCCCGGTTTTTCAAATTCCGAAGTTTTATTTGCCATATCGCAACTCTGAATTTCATTTGCCCATTTATTCATTTGTACGTCGTTTTATAATCCAAACGAACGAGTTCCAGACACACGAAATCTAAATGCACAAAATCCAGATGACCGTAATCCATATGAACGAAAGCCCAATTTTTAAAACACAAATTTTTGAAATGCATTTAATTGATATCCAGACAAACAATATCCAGATTTTTAAACCTAAAATTAAACCTCATATGGCGTCTACTAACTACAACTGGAGACGTACTGAACAAAACACACGTTGCCTTAAAAAATATATGTATCCATGTAAGCAAACAAGCATTCATGCAGGCAAGCTGGTAATCAAACCGGCAAGCATGCAGGCAAGCATGCAGGCAAGCAGGCAAGCATTCAGGCAATCAGGCAAGCAGGCAAGCAAGCATGCAGGCAAGCAGGCAAGCAGGCAAGCAGGCAAGCATGCAGGCAAGCAGGCAAGCATTAGTGTTGCTCTTCTCCGACGCTGCGGGAAGGACTGCCCTCCCTCCGCGCCTCCGGTTCTTAGATAACACTCTAGTGTAGGGCAGACAAGTACCACGGCGAGTCGGGTCGGGCGTGGTACGCAGTGTTCACGAGCTCGTGTTTACTATACCTGTAAATAGTTTAGCTGGAACACGGTTTGTATGGGAACCAAATAAAAAGATTATGAAAATGTGGTAATAGTTTATTTGGAAAATGGTACGATGGGAAACAAAAAAAAAAATATTCTGAGAATCTGATATAACTATATTTGCATTATGACAATATGGGAAACAAAAAAATACTATTTGAAAATTTGGTTTTAGTGCACCTGGAAATTGATTCATCTGGGAAATGAAAAACAGAATTAGAGAAAGTAGTCATTCATTACATCTGTCTTTTAAAAGTTCTACCAACCGTTTTCGGGGTTTTAAGATTCGGGTAACAGAAATTCGATATTTCAATAGGTTACCCGTAGAATATAAGAGCACATCTGTAATTTTAACCAACAACAAAATTTTGTCCGTGTAATCTATACTATTATATAATTGTAAAGTAGTCGTGTCTGTACATTGGAGATATTTAAAAAAAATACTTGGAGTATGTTATATTAACGATACTGGACACGAAAATATATTTTTTTTTTAAATTTATTTATTTAGGTTCACCAACAACTGTTTACATTTATACAATACACTATAAGAGTATAAGATGATCAAGCACAATGCAACGTAACAGTCTCTTAAAGGTAAACACCGCTTGCGTATATAAAAAAAAACCAACAACAGTTAACAATTACATTACAATATTAGCACTAGTGCCATTAAGTTAGTGGCGAACCAAGAAAGGAGGTAGGTGAGCGTGAACAAAACAAAAATACCACTACAAGACTAAGTTTGTGCGAGAAATTGGCTACATAAAATCTGGTAAGGTGCTAATTGTGAATTTTACCTTGGCAACAGTATCAGCGTGGCAATCAATCTGGTCGCTGTAGCTATTTATTGATCTATAGATTCTGGCGTAGGGAGAATGAGCGCCCAGAACTGTTCTCCTCAGTGGCGGACAAAGTGGGGTGATTGGATTGCGTGGGAGTCTTGACGGAACACGAAATCTGAACAATGACAGCAAGGGTGGGCAGGATATCTTATTCTGAATAATTTTGCTCGCAAACATCACTTCGTGAAGGTTTCGGCGATTAGCTAATGACGTCATCTTGAAGTGCGTCAACCTATGTTTGTAGGATCGTGTTTTTTTAGCGATTCCGTTGCAGAAGGCGAGATGCCCCACGAAACGTTTCTGCACACGTTCAAGACGCAATGAGTGGGTTGCGTAATGTGGTCGCCACACGACACTACAGTATTCCAATATACTGCGAACCAAACTATAATAGAGTAATATTTTTGTGCTGTTATTATAAAAGGTTTTGCAGTTTCTCAAGACAAAACCAAGCATTTTAGATGCTTTCTTAATTATGTTGTCAAGATGTGGGATGAAGGTTAACTGTCTGTCGAAAAGTACTCCCAGGTCCTTGATAGTATCTAGCTCGTTTATTTCAGTACTATCGATGTAGTTAGTAACTGGACCTAATGAATTTGCTTTTACGCGTATATTTCACATGGTAACATTTACTACAATTTAAGAACATTTCATTATCTCTACACCATTGAATGAGGCTATTGAGGTCATTCTGTAAGTAATGGACATCTTCATCTCCCTTGACAATTTTAACAAATTTCAAATCATCTGCGTACATATAAACTTCGGAAAATTGAAAGCAGTTAGGTATATGATTAATAAAATAATTAAATAGAACTGGTCCCAAATGTGAGCCCTGGGGAACGCCGGATGAAATGTTCTGTAGCTTCGATTCATAGCCATTGACCACAACAAAAAAATGTCCAGCCACTCCAGCAAGGAACCAGCTATTCCATATGCACGTAATTTTGCAATTAGACGTTTATGTGGGACTTTATCAAAGGCCTTGCTAAAGTCTGTGTATATTACATCAGCTTGATGACCTGAATCTATAGCTTTTATTAGTAACTCGGTAATGGTACAAGATTTGTACCTGTAGAACGTAGTGGGACAAATCCGCTTTGATGGTAACTCAGGTATATTTTAAGGTGGTTTTGTATGTGTGGGCAGATAAAAGATTCAAAGACCTTCGCAAAAGAAGATAGGATTGAGATGGGCCTATAGTTAATAACATTTTCGGCGTCATTTGCTTTGTGAATCGGTATAACCTTTGCCATTTTCCATTCTGAGTGAAATACTCCTGAAGTCAATGACTTATTAAAAATGAGCATAAGCGGACGCACCAACTCAGATGCGCCAGCCTTTATGAAGAAAGGAGGTATTCCGTCTGGACCAGCCCCTTTTCTTATGTCTATACATTTTAATTTATTGTGGACAGTTGACGAATCTATAAAGGAGTGGTTCAGATGCAAAGGTGCTTCTCTAAAGATTGCAAGTGTTCGGAGTCTAAACCCTTAAAATTATCATGTGTGCTATATTATTTTATGGAATTCCTGTCTGTTTGTCTGTTTGTTCGCGATGGGCGCAAAAACTACTGAACGGATTTCGATGCGGTTTTTTTTGTTAGAAAGGGCTGGCTCAGACTTAAAATCTTACGTTTGTTTGATCGCAATCGGTTGAGTAGAACCAGAGATGTGAGCAATAATGTCGCTTTTATGCTTGAGATTATGTTTATGGTACATTTTTATAGCTTATCATATCTAAGCAACTATGTGAATAAATAGACATTGTTTTTACATACATAATTGTGTATATAGATTCGTATTTAATCAAAAAATTAAAATTTGTAATTCTATAATTTAGTTACAAAAATACAACTAGATGGCGATCACGCGTTTTTAAACAAGATATTGTTTCGTTCACAACAGAATATATAAGAACTGTCATTTCGATTAGTACATTTTCTTATTATTATATCTCCTGTTATTTATTTAAATTTAATATCCTGGGTCTTCTTCTTCAGCCGCGTGGTCCCCGGCAGAGTAGAATTTGGGCCACCCCATCTCTTCCCACGCGGTGTCGTACAAGGCGACTAAGGTATTTAGGGCTGATTCACATCAGACAGATATGTACAGCCCAGATTCATCCTCAAATTCATGGCTCGAATCAACAATAGTGCCCGGAATACGACAATAGGCTCACTCCCTATTACCAGGAACCAGGTCCGCTTTCACCAGTCTACCTGCGGATTTGGCTGAATCTCCACAACCCAAAAGCGATACCGAAGCATTGCAACTAGATCAGTTGTTGGACTTTTGAGGGCTTCAACTACCCGTAACGATTGCCATAGCTGTTCGTATGGCAACTGAGACCGACGGCTTAACGTGCATTCCGAGGCACGACCAGACCAATGCAAATACCCTTATTCATGCATACAAATATTTGCACTGAGCGGGAATCGAACACGCGCCTCCTGCGTAACAGCCGTGTTCAGTACCGCTACGCCACAGATCCTTAACATCCTGGGTAATTCATATTAATATCATAACATAACGAGTCTGTAACTCTGTATGAAAGTTCTTTAGACTGTGCTAACATTATAAATGTGAAAGGAACCCAGTCTATCTGTCTGTTGCCTTTCACGCCTAAAACGCTGAACTGAACCGATTTTGATGAAATTTGATGCAGAATTGGATTAGAGTTTAAGAACGGACATGGACTAACCTTTATAGCAAATAAATAATTTTTTAACGAGTTAAACCGTCAAAGAGAACAAAAAAGAGGCACTGAAAAAAAAGTTACTGATATTACAGCTGTTCTGTTAGAAGTCGGTGCATAGCCCGATAAACCATATATAAATTGATTATATCATAGTACTTCAGGCACATTCAACAAAGTTGACACCGACTACAAAGTGTGTTTCTTGAAGTCGGTTTATAGTGAGTTGTAAGTATGTATCTAACGGATCCATCATTAATCATTTGCTTAGTTTGTTATTTGTTTTTATCATCGGTTTAACATCATGATTTTAGAGGCAAATACTCAAATTATGTAAAAGCAACAGATACAGCATCTTTGCCTACATTCCTAGATTCTTACTCTCTGGATCCCGCCATCTGACAATTCTCTTTTCAACAAAAAAAGGTCATAAAATCCGTTTGGCAAATTATGGCCTCAACATATAACGGTTCATCACCTATTAAGCTCCCATAGTAGTGAAATTCTGAGAAATCCTGATACACGAATCCATATTTTGTGGTGTGGGTAACTACATCGAGGTAAGAATTATCTTCCACCGTCATCCATTTTGAAAATTTTCGTTCTTTGCCACTGTTGTGGCTTTACTGGGGAATATTCTCCCTACCAGAGCCACTGAGAAAACGTACTTAATGCTGATAAAAATCACTGCGTTTATGTACACAACATATATTGATTAATATGTATGTGCTGTAGAGTGTTATTATTAAGTTGTATTTTTATCAATTTTGACTATACTGTAATTTTAATAGAAAGCGCCTAGACATTAATTTTTTGAAAACGAAACGACATGATTGCTACCACAAACAAAATAGGCGCTTTTTGCTGTTATTTTGAAGTCTTATCTCAATGTTATTCATTTTTTCAGTCATTATAAGCAATATAAGCTTACAGTTTGCACAAAAAGCTTATTTGAAGTCAGTTACATAAATATACATTACATTAAATTAATTATTTATATGATAAATTTCTTGAAATCATAAAATTATTAAAAATACGATGAAATACGTTACATTTTAGGCATACAAATACTATAAGTTACACAAATACTTTGTCACAGTTGTAGCAAAGACACCTGGCTTATCATAGAATATGTCCGCAACTGGATCCTTTTTCAAAAAGTCATTCAGATATTGAACAGCTCTGTAAGTAGGGCTACTCCATGCCAAAAAACGTCAAGCTGGTGGACAAGTCAAGAGCTGATGTTGTCGCCGTCCAGCGCCACGCGTGTACGTGTACCACATAGAAGTGGATACATTCACGAACCGAAAGGTTGTCCACTTTAGAATTCAAAAGTAAATAATAATGCATGAAGTGCGCTAACTCCCGCCTAAGTCGTTATATATTAAGACCGATCAAGGATGATCTGATATGAAGATGGACGGGTAAAGAAATGAATAGGATCTCGGCATCAGATGCGAACTTCTTCGATATGGGATCCTTCTGTGTACCCTATCCAACACCATAAGAATTATAAAATTCCTTTCATAATTTCCGTTCGTTCTGATTTTGATACCGCGATAAACTAACAAAAAGCATGCCGAACGAATTGTGAACTTTCTTTTGAATTAGAAATCATCAAAGAATAAATCCTGGTGAAATAGATAGACATATTAGAGCTTGAGGAAAGACATAGTGGAGTAGAAAAGAGAGACAACTGGGAAGGAACAACTTAAGGGGCAGAGATGGGAGCAGAGAGTCGAATAGAGATGAAAGTTAGAAAGTCGAGTAGAGTGGCGAGTAGATAGGCAATTTTTTAAAATATTCTTTTGATGATCTTGATACTAGACAAATGTAAATTCATTCATATTAAGTTTTAAGAAATCATTTTTTGTATATTGACATTTCAAAATGCTGCAATTGAGTTTGTTACTGCACTACTACAGGTAAACTTATTTTAAGCGGAATTTGACAGCACAAGATGCAATCACGTTGCACAATTTTGTGAAATAAAGAATTTGAATTTGAAGTAGGGACTCGAGTAGAGAGGCTATTAGAGAAGTGAACGGGAGGCAGGTGGCGAGGTGAGCAGAGTAAAACAGGCATGATCAGAGGATCGAGTAAAGAGTCTAATAGAGAGGTTTGAAGAGTATCAATTAAGCTCTGAAAGCTTGACTCTGCGCTAAAATTTACGACACTACGCGATAAGCGACTTCTACGCGGGCGAAGCCGCGGGCAACAGCTAGTATAATATAATAGTATAGAAATAGATGTGAAGCTTCTATGTCTGCTAGAAGTGAAAAAATTAAGAAACTGACTCATTATAATTTTCAAACTACAGATTCAAATTGATTGAATTTTGAAATATACCTCGTTTATACAGTGCTTGTTGGGCTGTTACGGGCTACGGCCAGGCCGCTTTTTTCTCTAGTCTTGGCGGGGGCACTGCCATGGCCACATACATTTACAGTGTGATACATTACAATTGTTCAGATAGTTATTAACCGTTAACTATTAACGTGAAATTTTTGTTACATTTGGACGTGCGGTCTCACAGACCGCTCCTTTAAAGGCTGTATTATATCTAGTTAAGAAAGTATTGTACCAGATCTTATTTGTATTATTTTAAGTAGCTAAGCTAATTGTATATAAAATAACATAACATAAACTCACGCCTATATCCCCGAAGGGGTAGGCAGACGTGCTAGCACCCACATTTCGCCAGTTTATGTTTAGGTCCCAATGTTATAGGTGGCGAGTCTATTGCCATTAACCGGGCACTTATAAACCTGCGATAAATACAAACATAACTTCGAAAAGCATCGAAAAGTCATTAGTGTGTGCCATGGTAAAACCTGGGATCGAACCCGAGACCTCCTCTCAGCAGTCCATTACCCATACCACTAGGCTACCGCGGCTTAAATATTCACTTGTTTTCAAAGAAAATTTAACCATTTAACAATTAAGGGCGCTTTTCAGACTTTGTTACTTTAGATCAATTTATAGGAAAATTATCTAAGAAAAAATACTATTTCGATCAGTGTTATTAGTTTTAGCACAAAATATAAAAAATAGAGAATAGAAAAAAACTTAACCTTAACTTCATAAAACAAAACATCACAATTTTGTCAATGGTCCAACTTGTGCATATTTGTAGGCAGTTTTCGTATAATAGCTTATACCATTGCTTATATTGGTTGTTGACAGCCCACACACATGTGGTTCATCTTTCTTTTTGTCTTTGGTGGGTATAGTTTACACGACTTACATTTAAAAACTATGATTTTTTAAATTAGCTCTTGGAATGGTATATCAGGACCCAAAACTCAGCCCGATTTATTATACAATCGTGGACCCGGCGATCTCACAGACCGCTCTCAAAATTTAAAGCGAAATTAATTAGTAACATACAGCCTGCGTTGTAAATTTCTTTCTTAACAGTCGTTTTACCTATAAGTCTTTAGGCTTTCACGGCCGGTGTTGCATGTAGAATATACTGTTTCCAGGCTGTTTGGCCGTGGTCCTTTTGAAACTTGCATTCCAGACGTTTCGTCGATCACAGCGGTCGACATCTACAGTGGCGCAGGTCCGGGCGTCGACGAGTGCGCAGACCTCTGCGCGACCTCTCTACGACTGATGTTGAATCCCGAGTCACTGGCGTAACTGAAGATGTCAATCGCAGTAATCGAAGAAACGTCTGGAACGCAAGTTTCAAATGGACCACGGTCAAACAACTCATTTACACAATATACTCTCACATTCTCACATTCAAAAGTTTTTGTTACTTATTTATTTCGTTGCTGTTAATTATATCAAACTTAAATTGTAATCACATCGAATCATGCTCTCCTGTGCTTACTGCTTAACTAGTGTGGTGTGCGCTGGCACCTTTGACGCTGGAAACTTCACTGGTACAGGTATCAGTGGGCGTAACAGCAGTAATTCATAATCGACAAACCATATGTATCCATACAAATATTTATTGAACGTCTCTGTATAAAACCCGTAGCATTTCTTGTGTATTACCCGTGTAATTATACGTAACAATAAATGTTTATTTTTTATTTTCATTGTGAATCACGAGTTACCTTATCATTGGCGGTACAATCACGTATTATATATCCTTTTTGCGACACGATTTGTGCTTGTTATCGTTCTCTTATGTATTCTGTAGTTGATTGAATTTGTTGAAACTTCTTGATGGAACTTCATTTTACTATCCAAACTAATATTATAAATGCGAAAGTAACTCTGTCTGTCTGTCTGTCTGTCTGTCTGTCTGTCTGTCTGTCTGTCTGTCTGTATGTTACGCTTTCACGCCTAAACCACTGAACCGATCTTGATGAAATTTGGTACAGAGGTATATTAGAGCTTGAGAACGGACATAGGCTACCTTTTATCTCGAGAATGGGGGTTTAAGGGGGGGAAACTGGGGATGAAAGTTTTTATGAAAGTTTGTCATTTCTGAAGATATCTTAATGAAATTTGGTACAGAGGTAGATTAGACCTTGGAAACGGACATAGGCTACCTTTTATCGCGAAAAGGGGGGTAGAAGGGGGGGGGGACTAGGGCCTTGGGATGAAAATTTGTCATTTTTGAAGATTTTCTGATGAAATTTGGCACAGAGATAGTTTAGAGCCTGGAAACGGATATAGGCTAAGTTTTATCGCGAAAAGGGGGTTAGAAGGGGGGCGGACTATGACCTTGGTATGAAAGTTTGTTATTTTTGAAGATTTCTTGATGAAATTTGGTACAGAGATAGTTTTAGAGCTTGGGAACGGACATAAGCTACCTTTTATCGCGAAAAGAGGGGTAGAAGGGGGGCGGACTATGACCTTGGTATGAAAGTTTGTCATTTTTGAAGATTTCTTGATGAAATTTGGTACAGAGATAGTTTAGAGCTTGGGAACGGACATAGACTACCTTTTATCGCAAAAAAGGGGATAGAAGGGGGGGGACTAGGGCCTTGGGATGAAAGTTTGTCATTTTTGAAGATTTCCCGATGAAATTTGGTACAGAGATAGTTCAGAGCTTGGAAACGGCCATAGGCTACCTTTTATCCCAAAAAGGGGGGTAGATGGGGGCGACTAGGGCTTTGGGATGAAAGTTTGTTATTTTGAAGATTTCCTGATGAAAATTGGTACAGAGATAGTTTAGAGCTTGAGGACGGACATAGGCTATCTTTTATCGCAAAAAGAGGTAGAAGGAGGAGAGGGGAATATGGCTATGGTATGAAAGTTTGTCTTTTTTGAAGATATCCTGATGAAATTTGGTACAGATATAGATTAAAGAACGAACATAGGCTATGTTTTGTCGCGAAAGACGAGGTTAAGGGGGGGGGGGGGGGGGGTTATAGGGGATGAAAGTTTGCCAGTTTTGAAGACATCCTGATGATATATTTGATACAGAGATGGATTGAAGCTTGGGAACGAACATAGGCTACCTATTGACGCGAAAATGGAGGCATAGGGGGGGGGGGGGGGGGGGGTAATAAGGGATGAAAGTTTGACAGTTTTGAAGATATCTTGATTAAATTTGGTACAGGGATTAATTAGAGCTTGGTAACGGACATGTAGTAAAGTAGTAGGAGTAAAGAGGCGAATAGGGAGGCGAGTGGAAAGATGAATATAGTGGCGAGTACAGATCGAACAGAGAGTTGAGTAGAGGTGCGAGTAGATAGGCGAGTGGGCAGAGTCAAGTAGAGAGGCGAAAAGAGAATCGAATGGATGGGCAAGTAGAGAGGCCAATGGAAAGGCGAGTATAGAGAAGAGTACAAAGTCGAGTAGAGAGGGGAACAGAGAAGTCAGTAGAGAGTCGAGTATTAATTCAAGTATAGAGGCGAGTAAAAAGACGAGTAGAGAGTCGAATATAGAGGCGAGTAGAAAGTCGAGAACAGAGGTGAGTACATAGTCGGGGACAAAGTTGAGTAGAGAGGCGAATTTAAAGTTCAATAGCGTCGGATCAACACTACGCGATAACCGACATCCACGCGGGCGGAGCCGCGGGCAACAGCTAGTCTTTATATATATTAAAAACTCACTTTACAAGTTCCACACAATTAAATGTAGTTTTATCACTGTATAATATAAATACTAATATTTAATTTATAATATTACGACATGTTTCGAATAACTCATCTATTTATATTATACAGTGATAAAACTAAATATAATTGTGTGGAACTTGTAAAGTGAGTTTTTAATATATATAAAGATAGTCTTATGTATTCATTTAATTATGTATTTATTTAATCAATTAAGTTATTCAGTCTTCATGTACAAGTAACTACATTGGTGCACTTAATGCGATAGACATTGTCTTACTGTTAACGTTACGGAGATGTAGTGCCGGCGTTAGTGATGGTATAATCCACATTCATATTTTGTTTGTCAAAAGTGCAGTACATCGTAATCCAAACGTCTCCGTTGATAAACTACTGAGTGGACTACTCTATAACTACTAAACTATTTAAGTGATAAGGTGAGGTTAAAATTCTAACCTCAAATCTTTCAGAGATAGTAACAACGCACATCACAACGCAAGCTTTCAAAGATAATAAAAGATGCGTAGCTTCTTCAAATCTCTAAATATTTAAATCTAGCTTCACGTTTGGTATCGGAAGGTAAAATCATCTCTTTATGGTTTTTTGGTCTTTTTGAGGATTGCATTCAGTACTTCCTGTGTTGCTTCCAATTCGATGAAACCTCTGAATTTGTTAAAGTTACCATAGTTATAAATTTTATTTCTTCGCCATTTCATGGTATCTTACATAACTGTAACTACTATTATCTGTTCTGTGCTGTAACTATACATATATAAATATAATATAGTGAATGTCATTGTTATAATAAAACACGTGTGCTGGTAAAGAATATCCAGTATTTATCACGGCAAAGAGAAAAGGTGCCTGACCTTTTAGTCTCAGATGGAATTGTTTGTTTTGCATGAGGAGGCTCCTGTGCTCTGAATAGGAAAGAAAAGTATGAAATTATGGAAGAGCTCAACGGGCCACTCACGAGGTTATAGTATACTGTAAGAGAGACAACATCATGCAAAGGCATTAAAGCTTTTAGTGACTTTACGAACCCCAATGATGGCTTGAGGGATATGAGTGGCTATCTCACCACCGGCATCATCTGATCCGGCCTTGCAGTTATGATTGGTTCGAGTCTGTTATATCTACCCCCTCTGGCTATGACACCGCCTCCAATGGGATTTCCGCACGTAAAAAAAGACAATGAAGCGGTTTACACTGGTCTACACTTAGCCTAAGCGTCTAATAGTACATTCCATGGGTAATTATATTTTTTTTCAGAAATTATGGATATTAATGAAGGTTTGGATGGTAAAGAAGATGTGGATCTTGAAACTGTGTTGTCTAGATTCCGACCTCTGAGTCCATATTACTTAAGGCTCTTGCCACTTTTTATTTTCACTGGCATTCTTAATGGAATGCACTGTATGAACTACATTTTTGCGGTGGAGATCGTGGATTATCGGTATGTATATTTATTCTGTTTACAACTACTGTACACTTTTACGTGAAAGTAGTTTACCGACAAGGATCGTATTGTGTAAGTGTGAATGTTTGGTTGTCTATTTGATTATAAGCTCCAGAAGCTATATAAATACAAAATTCAATATTATTTGGTTCGTTTTTGGTAAAAATACATCATTGTACCTGCGATACATATAAATTATTATGGTTTGGCTTTAGGTGCAAATACCCAGAGTGCACTACAAACGCTTATTCACATTTAAACTCCACCATAATCGAGGACAAATGTCATAAGTACCAACTCAATCAGAATGGCACTTGTTCAGCCGGTGACTTCAACATGTCCAACGTTGAATATTGTAATGAATGGGATTACGAGAATCCTTGCAGTTTTGTTTCTTCTGTAAGTATTTTATTCTTGACAAATATTTATAACATATACTAGCTGTCGCCCGCGGCTCCGCCCGCGTGGATGTCGGTTATCGCGAATCGGGGTATGAAAAATAGATGTTGGCCGATTCTCAGACCTACCCGATACCACAAAATTTCATGAGAATCGGTCGAGCCGTTTCGGAGGAGTTTTTTTTCAAATTCAAATTTCAAATTCAAATTTAATTTATTTGCAAGAATATGGTAGATAGAAAGGTGTTACAATATAATAAAGTTCATACATATTCTGCCACATGATGGCATGCAAAATACATATTTTGTCAATTTCAATTTACATTTAACATTAACATTATTAAAAACTTTATTGATTTAATTACATATATTTAATTGTCATTCTATAGATTTGTCATTTAGATATTCATTTATGTCATAGTAATTTTTATTTAATAATATTCTAGTTAATGTCCTTTTAAATAATCGGATAGGTAATTCAGCAATGTCATTAGGTAAGTGATTAAATATTTTTACACACATGCAATACACACTTCGTTTAGACAATTCTAGCCTTACCATAGGCAGACATAGCTTATTCCTATGCCGAGTACGACTATTTTCTCTATCACTGAACTTCTCAAATAGTTCTTTATGTTTTTTTACAAAGACACAAATATCCAAGATATAGAGACATGGTAGAGGCAGTATTTTAAGTTTTTTAAACAGTGGCTTACAACTATCGAGAAAGTCTGCTCCACACATAGCACGGATACATTTTTTTTGTGCTTTGAAGACTCGATCGACATCTACGGAATTACCCCAAATTATGAGACCATATCTTATTATAGAAGACACGTATGCATGATAGGCTGTCATAGCTGCCTCAAGATTTACTGTTTGTCTCATTTTTTTCAGTACAAAAACGAATCTGTCCATTTTGTGCAGTACTTTCTCTACATGTGGTTTCCAGCTACAAAACTGATCTAAGGTTATGCCTAGAAATACACACTCATTTGTATTGGAGAGCTTACAGTTGTCGAAACATATTTGAAGGTTGGGGGGGTTAGAGTTTACTGTTTGGAATTGAACTATCTTTGTCTTGGCCATATTTATTTTTAAATTATTATGCTTCAGCCAGTTTGTAATGTCATAAAGTTTGGCAACGAAAACTGTGACACGAGAATTTTATATATTAGAAATATTAAATCTCTGAAACTTAATACCAATGCAGCTAAATCTGGCTTTTTCTGGATTTGGTTTCTTTGGATTGGGTTAAATTTATTAAACTACATCTGTACAACCAAAGTTTAATGTATTTGGCATTTTTTGGAATTGGGATAATAAGAATCCAAATAAACCTAACTAAACAGATTACTGCTTGATTGTTGCTGCTTGTTTTCCATATTCAACCGATGATTTTTGACTTTGACTTAAAATTTTGTTTTTTCATTATTATTTTATTCTGTAATTATATTAGAGTTGATGAGCATATGGCTTGCTTGATGGTAAACGACTACCATAGCTTATGAACGTTTGCAATATCAGGGTGAATGTGTTACCAACTTGGTAAAGACCTTTCTACATTTTGTCCCCTTTGAAGACGGCCACTGCCCTAAACTGTTATCAGTTTTGAAAACTATGTCGAATATGTAGCAATATGTGGGGGGTTTACCCATAACTACCCACAAATCACAATCGTTTAAGTATCATGAATAAACGATACCAAAATATCAAACCTTTAGTTCCAGCTAGGTTGCCAAGATGTGAAACGAGGGATGATCGCAACAACACACAATATGGGCTACATGCTGGGGCTGCTAATCTTGGGGCCAATTTCCGATAAGTAAGTGTTGTGGTGTTATTATGTATCATTGACACGATGATTATGAATAATGTATCCAAAATATTGTCCATGGAAATTGAAATTTCTTACCTGGACATCGGAGGACGTATGAAAGTCACCATCATTTTACTAGTGCTAAACCAATATTATAATCTAATAATGTCTCTCCAGGTTCGGTAGAAAGAAGCTTATAGCAGTATCTGGTCTAATCGGTGCTATAATGGGTCTAACAAAAAGTTTTGCGACATCGTATTGGGTATATACCCTTTCGGAACTCACAGAAGCTATGTTCGGTGATCCTTATTCATCAAATTATATTTTAGGTAAGAGTTTTAGAAGAAGAATTTTAGAAAATAATTGAATAAATAAACCTCCAAACCTTCAAAAAACACCATAAATATTTCCAAATAAATAGGTACGCAAAAGATTAAGAAACCTCTGAATAAACTTCCTTTAAGGGATTGCTTTTGTTTTTATTACAAAGTTGTAAATGCTAACATGCGTAGAATATATAAACTATTGAATTTTTCGACATTTCAGGAATAGAAATAATAAGCAAAAAGAACAGAGTGTTCTTCGCACCGGTCATGCAAGCTGCCTTAGGAGTAGGAGGAGTATTGTTGGCCTTAGCAGCATGGTCGTTACCTTGCTGGAGAAATTTCCTAAAAGTTGTATACGCCCCTGCAATATTATATATCGTACATGCGTTTGTCCTAGATGAAAGCGTCAGATGGTTGCTATTAAAAAACAGGAGGGCAGAAGCTAAAACTATTCTCGCAAAAGCCATAAAGTTGAATAAAATAAACATAAAAGATGAAACTCTTGATAGAATTAAATGTGAAACGACTACGACTAATAATAACCTAATTAGCACTTTGAAGTTGACTTTAACTTCTAGAACACTAATACACAGATTTTTAGCTTGTGTGTTTGCTTGGAATACAGTTACTTTCAATAAAAACAGCCTCTTATTCATAGCTGTTGGTTTAGAGGGGAACAAATACGTCAATTTTGCTTTGTCGTCATTTGTTGGTGTTCCTGCTAGTATTGTTATAATGTTCATACTTATAAAATTTAAAAGAAGAAAGCCATTGATGTTGTCATTTTTAGCTACTGGTGCTTTTTGCATTATAGTGGCTTTTTTGCCAAAAGGTATTTCTTGAATTATATGCAAATTTGATTAATATTGTTAAATATTTCCATATCTAAGGTGCACTGTTTTTTTTCAGGTTATCCGTTACTTTCTACATCGATATTTCTATTGGGAAAGTTCATGTCAATGGTAGCTTCGGGGACACTATACCTGTACACTTCGGAATTGTTTCCAACTTACACACGTAATACCATGCATGGCCTATGTTCATCTCTGGGAAGAATAGGGTCCATTGTTGCACCGCATACGGTTTTATTGGTAATATTTAAAATCTGTGTAGTAAACGGCTCCGTATGCGTAGATGTCGGTTATTGAAATCGAAAGTATCCTACATTTTTCATATAAATCGGTCAAGCCGTCTCAGAGCAGTTTGGTAACAAACACTGAGAATTTTGTAATATAAGATGGTTTTATTATAAAAAGGAATGCCCGTTTGAATGTTTGCCTCATGAGCCCAATTCAACAGAAAGCTGGAAATACTGAAACTACATCTGCAAAGTGTAGTCAGTTGGTTCTTCTGAAGATCAAAGCAAGAAATGTAGAAAATTGCGGAAAAAAAGTGTGTTTCAAAATTTAAAATTGAATAATCTTTTTTAGATACCTTACTGGTCCGGTCTTCCGACAGCTATAGTCGGTGGTTTGTCCTTGACAAGCGCTCTCATAATAAAGATGATGCCTGATACTGCTGAAAGTACTTTACCGGATACTGTGGAGCAAGCCGAGGCCCTTGGGATCAAAGAATTGGAAACAAATTCAACACCTGATTCAAAGTCTTTGTTGTGAAGTACTATGTCGTAGAATATAAGAGCACATCTGTAATTTTAACCAACAAAAATATTTTGTCCGTGTAATGATATTATAAAGTACTTAATTAGTATGCAAACTTATCCTATAAATTTAGATCGAAAAAAATAACACCCAAGACGGGACTTTCTCCTATAAGGAACTGACTGCGGGTTCAAGTTCTGTCTTGGATGTTTACTTCTTACTATCTAAATCTATGAATTTTGTGTGTCCTCAATTCAAATATTTCATTTTGAATCCGACAATTCCATTTTAATGTAGTTACCTAGTTTTATGAATAGACGTAAGTTCTTTTCTGATAAACCGGATTGTTGAACTGTTATTCATTTGGGTAATTATTATATAAGTACAAAACAGATAATAGTGAATATAAGTGGCTTGCATAGTTTGAAAAAATAATTCACTATTTATTGTTGTAATAAAAGGTGTTATCAGTATCAATCTATAACCTTTTCTTCATCCTAGCGTTAATCCCAGTCGCATCCGAAGCTTTTCAACTTGGAGTCTGGGATCCACTTTTACCAGTCTAACTGCGGATTTGGCTAAACTTCTACATTTTCCGTGAAGCGACTGCCATCTGACCTCCACAACCCAAAGGTGATATCGAAGCATTGCAGTTAGACCAGTTGTTGGACTTTTGAGGGCTCTAACTACCCGTAACGAAAGCCATAGATGTTTGTATGGCAACCGGGACCGACGGCTTAACGTGCTCTCCGAGGCATGACCAGACCAATGCAAATACCCATATTCATGCATACAAATATTTGCATTGAGCGGGGATCGAAGCCGCGCCTCCTGCGCAGCGGCCGTGTTCACCACCGCTACGCCACGGAGGCTGTGATCTATAACCTTTTATTTCACATTAACTTATTGTATTAAGTATGTTCGTTAGGCGCAAGTAGGATACAATCTGAAAAGCGGCAGTCGCCTGCAGCCAACCTGGTGGTTTCGCACGTATTGGCATGCCATTCCTGTGAGCCAAGCTGGGGAGGCCGAGAGGGTGGCGAAGGTCCTGGGCAACCCTACGTCATCAAATTGCGTCCCAGGCGATGCAGCGTCT
Source organism: Eilema caniola (assembly GCA_949126895.1). NCBI lineage: Eukaryota > Metazoa > Arthropoda > Insecta > Lepidoptera > Erebidae > Eilema > Eilema caniola. The sequence continues at coordinate 3,169,175 of OX421469.1, read as the reverse complement.
GTGGAGAGGACACTTCACCCACGTCGTTCTGCGACGTGGATAACAACACGGGGAGTGGCAGTCACCGGTTATAAGCCCGTGCGCATGGGCGAAAGCGCGGACGCCAGGGGTCGCTCTCGACAGTGGGAGGGTCCATTGTAGGCCCACTGACCAGTTATCGCCCGCTCCAAACTGGGCAGCCCCCGGTCAATAAGGTACTGGTCCGCCTCGGTGTCGTTTGTTCCTCTGGGGTGTTGGGAACATAGGGGCAACCCGGAAGACGGCGCTGTGCTGTTGTACACCCGCGACTAAACAGCTATATAAAAACAAATTTAAAGCTAGCACTTCCACGCGCTTTGGTTCTTGGAATGTCCGAACTATGAGGACTGGTCTCCCGGATAGCTCAGAGACTTCGAATTACGCTCAAGATCTGCGTAAAACGGCTGTTATCGATCTAGAAATGACACGTCTCAATATATCTATTGCCGCACTCCAGGAAACCAGACTTCCAGATGGGGGCTCATTGCGCGAACAAAATTATACCTTCTTTTGGAAAGGCAAGGCCTCTGGCGAAAATCGCGAGCACGGTGTTGGCTTTGCAGTTCACAACACTCTCTTAAATGCCATAGAAACACCTCGAGGTGTAAGTGAGCGTATTATGGCCTTGCGCCTCAATACCAAAAGCGGCTTTGTTACTCTGATTTCCGCCTACGCTCCAACTCTCACCTCAACAGCAGAGTCTAAGGACGACTTCTATGATAAGCTCTGCTCTGTTGTGGCCAATGTACCGACCGGAGACCGACTTTATATTCTAGGGGACTTTAACGCCCGTGTAGGGCAAGATAATACCGCCTGGCCCGATTCCCTAGGTAGCCATGGCATAGGAAAGCAGAATGAAAATGGCCAACGCCTGCTAGAGTTCTGCGCCAAGTTTCAGCTGTGTGTTACCAACACATATTTTAAAGGGAAACTGATGCGTAAAGTTTCCTGGAAACATCCTCGGTCTGGTCATTGGCACCAATTAGACTTAGCCTTAACCAAAAGGAAGGATTTAAAGGAAGTTACCCATGCTAGATCCTACCACAGTGCACACTGCGACACTGATCACTCCCTGGTAGTGTGCAAACTTCTCCTGTCGCCCAAAAAGATTCACTCCTCCAGGAACCCCGGTAGGAAGATGCTAAATCTTCCTAAGACTAGGAACCCTGAGTTAGTGGATACTTTCAGTTCATTGGTGCAACGGATAGTAGCTGCCTGGGATGCGGATGCGCCCGTGGAAACAGAATGGGAATCCATTAAAGACCTCCTCACCACAACAGCCGGCGAGGTTTTCGGATATGCCAAGGTGAAATCACCGGACTGGTTTACCGAAAATATGGGCCAACTTCAGCCTCTAATTAACACCAAACGCCAAGCTGCGCTAGGGTACCGCCTTGGTCCCTGTGACGCCACGCGCACTAAACTCTGCACAGCAAAGTCATCCCTACAGCGAACCTGTCGCCAGCTCGCTAATGCTTACTGGATAGAACTGTGCAGAAACATTCAAGATTGCGCGGCCGCGGGAAACTTCCGCGGGGTATATGCAGGAATAAGGGTGGCTCTTGGTCCAGTGCAAAAAAAGACGGCCCCTCTAAAAGAGATCGACGGCACTGTTATCACTGACAACAGTCGTCAACTTAATCGGTGGGTAGAACACTACACTGGGCTTTATTCTCGACCAGTTGAGATCAATCCCGTAGCCGTGGATTTAATTCCGAACCTACCTGTTATGACTGAGCTCGATGATTTACCCACCGTGTGGGATCTTCGCGCGGCCGTACTAAAGCTTAAATGTGGTAAGAGTCCGGGGATTGATGGTGTACTCACTGAGCTCCTAAAACTCAAGTGCATATTACCAGTATTGCATAACTTCCTGGGAAAATGCTGGGAGAGGGAGCTATTCCCACAGGATATGCGCGATGCAAATATAGTAACTCTTTACAAAGGGAAAGGTGACCGCGGCGATTGTAACTGCTACCGTGGTATTTCCCTTCTTAGCATTGTCGGCAAGCTTTTTGCAAGGGTCATACTGACTAAACTGCAATGTCTTGCCGAACGCGTGTATCCTGAGGCACAATGTGGCTTCCGCTCCCAGCGTTCCACTACGGATATGATATTTACCATCCGGCAACTTCAAGAGAAGTGTCGTGAGCAGAATACTCCTTTGGTGATTGCGTTCGTTGACCTGAATAAAGCCTTCGACGCGGTCAGCAGAGAGGGTCTCTATATTGCACTTGAGAAAATAGGATGTCCCCCGAAACTGCTGAAGTTGGTGAAATGCTTTCACGAGGACATGAAAGGCACCGTTGTTTACAATGGTCAAACGTCCGACGCTTTTGATATGCGTAGAGGAGTTCGCCAAGGCTGCGTCCTGGCACCAACTTTGTTCGGCATATTCTTTTCACTTCTGGTCAAAGTTGCCTTCGGTGATGCGCAACAGGGTGTCCATCTACACACACGAGCCGATGGGAAATTGTTTAATGCCGCCCTCCTTAAGACTCGCCGTAATCGCGAGGACTTATTTGTTGACAGCTTGCTGTTTGCCGACGATGCAGCCTTTGTTGCAAAAACTCCCCAAGAGCTCCAGGTCCTACTGGACAAATTTCACCACGCATGTGCCCTGTTCTCCATGTCCATAAATGCAAAGAAGACCGTCATCCTAGCGCAGGGCTACACCTACCAGCCGACCATCTTGCTGGAAGGTGCACCCTTGGAGGTAGTCGACAAGTTTTGTTACCTGGGGTCAACCGTGTCGAGCAATCTCTCCCTTGACGGTGAGATCGATATTCGCATCGGCAAGGCAGCCACGGCGTTCGGCAGGCTACGTATAAGAGTATGGAATAATAAACATTTAACGGTCAGGACAAAGGCGATCGTATACCAAACTTGCGTCTTGAGCATGCTCTTGTACGGAGCCGAAACCTGGACGTCGTATGCAAAACAGGAACGTCGACTTAACACCTTTCATATGCGCTGTCTTCGTAGCATTCTCAACATAACATGGAAGGACAGGGTAACAAATGAGAGAGTGTTAGAGATTGCACAGCTTCCTAGCATCACCGCCCTTCTAAAACAGAGACGTTTGCGGTGGCTAGGGCATGTGCACCGAATGAGCAGCACTCGTTTGCCCAGGCAGACCATGTTGAGCCAAGTCGCTTTCTCGAAGCGTAAAGTTGGACGTCCCATACTGCGATTTAAAGACTGCGCAAAACGCGACATGATCGCATTCAACATCGATCGCGACACATGGGAGGATCTGGCTACCGACCGTGATGAGTGGAGAAAGGCCACCTACGAGGGCTGTGAGACGCATGATACAGCCTGGTTTCAAATCCTGTCCCAAAAACGGGAAAAACGACATGCCCGTGCAGAAGGTTCCGCCACAAGAAACTCTCAGTTCGCGTGCCGTAAGTGCGGACGAAAGTGCCGCTCGAGGATCGGTTTATTTAGCCACGAGCGACGATGCTCTTCTCGCGTAGGCGCTGTTTAAATCATCTGTCAAGATGAAAAGGCCTGATGATGATGATGTGTAGCTTTTTAGTCATTTGAACATTGTGACCACCAGTTGTATCATACTGATTTTCTACAGCATCCTAGTCACAACTTAACACACACAAGAGCCTCTATAATGAGCTGGTGGCTGGGGGCCTAACCTAATTTGTCTCGAGTCATGCATCATCGCAGACATGATGGTTTTTCAACAACTGACTATGATATGACCAGCCTGTGATGATAAAATGTTATCAAATTCTTCGATAAGATTAGTTAGTAGTGGCAGAAATAAGCTTAAAAGTATGTAAAACTAAATGAATTTATTTATAAGTCACCGAAACAGATCAGGTACCTTATTATTATTTCAATTTGGGGACGCCGGACGACCGGACGGACGATCCATCCGCAGCTTCTGCGGGCCATTTCATCCATTTCCCCGACAGATCAGGTACCTTAAAATGAGCATTAACAAATGTCGTAGAGCCTGTAATGTGTACTAAGACAGATAAAAGAGGTAGTTAAAACCCAGACACACCAATGTGAGTTTTATCTGTATCAGCTCGAGGTAGAAATCACACCTTTGAATGAATCTTTATGATTTTTTTTCTCTGTTACACTAAAATATCAAACTGCACAAAAAGAAATAGGGGAGTAATCTTTATTTTCTTTATAGAGTGCTTGTTAAAAAAAAGCAAAAGAAAGCGACCATGTTGCCCTAAAATAGGGGAGTACATTGAGGCTTTAAATAGCCTAGTGGACACCTGTCGCAGTAATGGAGCCTATACAAGCAAAATTTTGATCACTGTGAAAAACCCTTGCCGTGCTCTGCCCCCCCTGTCAATACCGGTACTTGTACCAGTACTCTGGACACGCTTTTCTCACAGATAAATGCTTTTACAATATGAAAGAGTATATGACATAAATAATAAATAGGAGTAACTAATTCTAATAAAGCCATTTAAATTGATAGTTGTGACCATGTTGAGTATTATAATAATTTTGTTGACATTCTTAATTGTTTTGGTAGATAAATTTCATAAATGAATACTATGTTATAATTTTTAATTTCATTAACTAATAAAATTCATATTTGAACGTTTACATGCTGTTGTCTGCAACTAAACATGCTGTGCTTGTACGTATTGTAAGATCCATGTTACCATGTGTGAAGGCAAATAAATTATTCTTATTCTTATTCTGTCAACATTGAGCCACCTAGTAATACAATGGTATTTTCTGGTAGTGTGGGTCGCAACATGGGCTACATGTTTAGTCAATATTTGAAGAACTGTATCCATTATTGCCTGCCCAATGCAACTTACACTCAAATTATCAGATAAAATTGTGTCTTCTATAAATAAGTATAGTAACTCCATTTTGCTGGCCGGTGAGAGTAACAAAGTAGGTTAGAAAGAATTAATGTACTACATGGACTGTACATAAACTAAAAAATTAAAAGTATTTAAAATAATATTATAAATAATTAAATAAATTTGTTTTTATTCAAGTGACCATTGACTCAAAATGTTAGTAAGACTTAGAAACTATGTTAGTACACTACATTATAATTTTTGAATCACCGGCGGCGCATCCCATGGGAGATAGCTCCGCAGTGACTCATATATGTGCAATCTAGCCTACTTGCTATCATTCTTAGGATGCTGTTAGTGCTGGCTCGCACTCTTTGCCCCAGAGATGCGCACCTCTTTCTCATTGTGGCATAGAAACAGTCCACACGAGCATCGGCGAACATCCCCGAAGCACTACAGTAGCGCGTCAACCCCATCAGCACCCTAAACGCATTATTGTATTGCACTCTAAGGGCAATGTACGAGCTTAGAGTATATCTAGCCCACAGGCTGCACGTGTAAAACGTAGTACAGTAAGCACGAAAAAGCGTCAGTTTTACAGGAAACGAACAGCGTGCAAACCTGCGAGCCAGGACGTTCGCTCTCACTGACAATGCCCTACGTTCTCGCTCAATGTCCAGGCCATTACTGAGTTGGGGGGTTAACATATGCCCGAGATATTTAAAACTGTACACTCTCTGCAATGGAGAATCGTACAGTGAAACAGGCTGCACAGACTCAAGGTCCCTATCCCCTCCTTGGAATACCATCACGACCGACTTTTTACAATTATAAGTCAGGCCGTGAGTCTCAGCGTACTCCTGACATCGAGTAACTAATTTGCGAAGGCCACACACTGATGCACTCAGCAGCACCATGTCATCCGCGTAACTGATATTATTGACGCAGACACCATCCACATAGCACCCGACCCTGGTGCTGCTGAGCTCACCAATACTGTCATTGACATATAGGTTGAAGAGCGTTGGTGAAGTCAGCCCCCCCTGTCTTACACCGCTCTCCAACCCATATGGATGAGATAAGGCCAGACCATCGTACACTATTGACCTGGTTCCCATACCAGAACTTTAAGATGTTTGTTAGTTCAGTAGGAACATTAAGTTTTTCTTACTTCCCCCAAAGGATGTCGTATGAAACCAGGTCAAAAGCTCTGGATAAGTCCAGAAAGCAGGCGTAAACAGGAGTCTCTCTCTGTGTGTAGTACTGGATAGTGTGCTTAAGACCCAGCTCAGCACTTTCCGTAGATAAACCCTGTCGAAACCCGAACTGATTGTCATATAGTGCCATGTACTTGTTTAATTGCGTATTAAGCACACTGTCCAGCACCTTCGAAATTACAGTAGCTAGTGAGATGGGCCTGTAGTTCGTGCAGTTAGCAAGGCCGGTCTTATTTTTAATAATAGGTACGATAATTGTTCGCATCATATCGCTTGGCAAATAACAATGAGTCATACATAGATTAAATAACATAGTAAGTACTCGGGGTAGGTGTGGGCCCGCATGCAGCATTCCCATATGTGTGTTGCCAGTCCTCATCTTAGAATGTACAAGGAAACAATTTTTTATTTAAAAGACCACACTTGTTATACCTTCATTCTGTGAATAAATGAATTTGAATATGAATATAATAGAAATATACATTCCATGAATAATTTTATTCATATATCGTCGTATTTTTTGACACTAATAATTTTACAATTTTCGTTTTTTTTTATATTTCTAAAAAAAAAGCAAATTTCAACAACATGTTATACTTTTGTTATACAATACAAATATTTATTTCTTGTGATCCTCGACAGAATTGAACAATACATAATAAAAAAACGGAAAATTTAAAAAATAAAATAAATATGCCGGTTGTGTCGTAATACTGTTTATCGTATTTTAAGCTACACTACACCTCACCACTATAAAATAACCTACCCAAACAAACGATCCCAAAACCCATTTAATGGAGAATTAAAAAATATGGAGGGTAAGTTCAAAGATATAGAGTCTACGGCCGTTACCCGGAGGTCATCGGGGCGCATCTGGAGCCGAAGCTGGACGCTACAGTATGCGAACCGTACACAAACAAATACCACTACCAACAGCAGAATGAGATGATCGGAGGAAATTAATGACGACATTATTAGATGCTACTTTGAAATTACCGATTAAAGACAAATAAGATAGCCTACCGACAAAAGCTTCATTAGCTATTCATAGAAAGACACCCAAACTTATCTCATCTAACTGTACAAAGGATGGCAGACCAAAGAAGATTAATATTCAATAATAAAAAATACACTGACAAAATCAATACATTGAAAAAAGAAGTACAACTTAAACTAATATATCTTCATGAAAATCATCAATTCTTCAAATCATCTTCCCAGCGGGCTAAGAGTTTCCCCTTCTCCTCTTGCCTGATTGTCCTTTCCACTGGGTAACTCTTATGGTCCACCTTCTGTCAGGCATTCTCGCTACATGTCCAGCCCAATGCCATTTCCGCTTTTGAATGAAGGTCAAAGCGTTTGGAGGTTTGGTGATGCCTCTTATCTTTGTGTGTCGAATTTTATATCTGGATGGATGGAGGATGATATACAGTAACTAATAACAGATTGACAGAGAGCAAGATATACTTTTTTTATAATTATTGGAGGGACAACGTTTCTTACTCTATAGGATAGGTACGACTGCATAAGTTTCAACTGTGCTCCTCTAATGTTTATCTTTTCCATTTTTTCACTAAGATGGATATAGACACCGTATCAAATGCCTTTAACAAATCGAGGAATATAGATAAATATTTATTGCCTTTATCTAAGTTCAAGTTTACGAAGTCAATAAAACTACTAACTGCGTCATCAGTCGATTTTCCTAAACCAAACCAAACCAAATTGATACTTTGAGAGTATGTTATTAGTCTCTTAATATTTCACAAGCCTATAATATATCATTTTTCAAGGATTTTAGAAAGTGACGGTAATATTGAAATAGGTCTGTAGTTGCCTACATTAGTCCTGTCACCTCCTTAATAAATTGGTTAAATCCGTGATCTTTTCAGGTCTCTAGGAAAGATCCCATGGGTCAAGCACATATTGAAGACATGAGTCAAGTGTGAGACAAGGATATTTTTGTGATCTTTTAATACCCTGTTAGAGATACCGTCCCAGCCAACCGAACACTCATTTTTGAGATCCGTTATTAGACGTGCCACTTCCTCTTCATCTGTGCTCAACAGTACGAAAGAGTTAATTCGGTCATCGATCGTAGGCAGCTTATGAGGTAAGGTTGGTATCGAATTGACTATCCTCTCAGATAGATGTTTACCTACGTTGGCGAAATAGTCGTTAACTCTATTAAAAGATTTCTGTGGAGTCTCTGATAGTCTGAGTAGTTCCTTGATGTAGGCAGTATTTTTTGTAGTATTTGTTATAGATTATATTGCATTCCACATTTTTTTATTGTCTTTGCCAGCCATTTCAATTAGATCTCTATCATATTGGCGTTTGTGCTTTTTTAAGATTGAGTTACAATAGTTTCTATATCGAGTATAGATTATTTTAAGTATAATGTTTTCCGGGGAAGCGTTAGATTTTTTGTGAAGTTTATCTCTGTTACGCATGCATCGCAAGAAGCCTTGGGTAATCCAAGGTTTGATGGTTTTTTTGCGACGGGAAAGAATCACTGTTCTTGTGTCTTTATTTGGTTGATGATGTAGTTCATTGCAAGATAACAGTTATCAGTTTGATAAATATAGTCAAAGTTGATGTTCTATATGTTGTTTTTTAGCCACTCTTGATCTATCTGAGTGACTGTTACAGGAGAACGACTGTTACAGAAGAAGGAGTTTTAAATTTCACCAGGACGTGACCAAGATATCGTCCACTAGCATCGCAAATAATAAAGTAATGTTCTGGCAGAAGGCCATGATGTCTAGTTAATCCCAAGTATTCTTCAGTAGAAGGCTTAGGTTCATTTGCGAGTATGTCGATGTTCAAGTCACCCATAATGACAATGTTTTTGAATTAAGAAAGGTCATGTGAAGTTCTATCAAGCGATGTTAGAAAGGGGTCTTAATTTGCAAGATGGCTAATAATTAATAAGTAGACAATTCGAGTCTTGTAGAGCAGGCTCTTCAGTACTACAGGCAACATGCTCTTTTACATACATAACAACTTCGTCATTTTGTAAGGGGTTTATAGTGGTCGTCGTGGAAAAATAACCTCTAAGGGTGGAGCACCAGATAACCTACACTCTGTTAAAAGTATTACATCACAATCGATACCCAGTCTCGTCAATAGGAGCTGAAAGCCTGTAAAATTGCAGTTTATACTCCTAATGTTTTGGGTAAGAATTGTTAATGTTGGGTGAGTGGGTAAAACTTTTTTACATTCGTCCACTCGGCAAGTAAAAGTCTCCGAGACCGTAAAGTCGTTTATGTCCTGTATAACGTCATTTAGATTATCATTAGCCATGGTCACTAGTTGAGAAACAATCCTTCTATAGATCATTACTTAAGTGAATAATATAGTTTGATACAATACATTTATAATATACTAATTCACTCTGATACATGCAATTTCCATTTATAACTTTATCATGTTTGACATATATCCAATACTTGTATTTCTGTGTGAGTGCGGTGTGTATGCAATGATGGAATGAGTTTTGTGAGACTACTTGTGTGTGATGATAGGGGTATAATGTAGTTTGTTCAGATGTGCACTTAACATTAGGCATGCAAAATTTATATAAAAATAAGAAAAATGTGGATATTGCGCACTAAGCTAATGTAATATGTTCTATAACATGTCATATTTTTTTTTGAATTTAGTTATTTCATTATTCATTGTTCATATTAATATCGACACAGTTTCTTAGTCTATCGTGCGTAACAATATGTAGTAAGTGCATAAGAATCTTAGGTATGTATACTGGTTATACACTTATTTACATTATCATGTGTCTCTAGGTCTTATAAATAAGTATTTAAGTATATTACATAGTATGCGCCTGAAGTAGGTAATCCTGTGTTACAGGCGTCCAATGCAATTTATTAATAATTCTAAAAAGCTCAACATGATATTACTGTTAAATACAACAAACAATACAATGCCAAATTGGGTCACTACTGCTAACTGAAATAACTAATATAATAATATTATATATTATCTTATATCTAGCAATAATACACCTCTGCCTAACCCTCCGGGGATAAAGGCGTGATTATATGTATGTATGTTATATCTAGCACTATTCACTTTAGAACAGACATTAAGTCCTCTGTATCATCGTAGGACGTGCTTTGGAGGGTATTCTTTACAACTCGCTTACAACAACCACTACTCAGAGGATAAATGCTTGTTATAGCGTTTATCCTATTGTATAGTAGAGGTCCCAAAAACAAATAAAATTTACCTGTGTACTCATGTTTTATTGCAATTATTTCAGTACATACAATATCTTTCCGTCTTTTGTTAGAAACTTCAGTGCTATAGGGAAGCGCAGCGTGCTGTTTTAGTACTGTGCTCAATATAAATAACTGGCTGACTGTTAGTACTTCACAGGATTTGTATAAGAGGTCAGTGGGAAACAGGAAAGAGCGGAATGTGGCTACTTTGAGGATCGCTCTCTGAGCTCGCTCGACGGGCAATAGCAACGTCTCACCTACTCCTCCCCATGATGTTATACAGTATGTCATTATTGACTGACAAAGTGCATAGTAAACTTTGGATCTTCGATATATTTTATTTTTCTGAAGACAAATATCAACTTGCGTATTTGCGTAATTAGTGCTTTGCTATGCGCTTTAAACGAAAGAGTTTCGTCTATTATAATACACAGGTACTGTATGTTGTCTGTTTTAGCTATAACCGGGCAAGTGCACGTGTTATCCTTAGAGTTAGGATATGGGAAGAGCTTATGAAAATATAGTCACCTTTAAATTTAGAAAAACATTCAAAACAGGGACACCCAGTTATATACGACAAAAATAGTCATTGATTATATTTTCTTAGTGCATCGATTACAGCTTCGCTGGTAACTCGAATTTGAGGTCAGCCAATCTCCTTACGAAGATACACTATCCCGTTTGCAGTCCAGCAGAAGGCGTAGTTATGACTCCTCTGGAACCTTCTTGCCAGATAATACAGCTTCTGGGTTGTATGAGTTAGCGTCTCAGATATAAATTTCGGTTTTATTGGTTCACGGAAATTTATATGACTGGTATTCAATTTTTGCTGATTACTCTTTTCTTTGTTAAATGATTTAACTCCTTTTATGAAACTTTCTTTTAGCAGAACCGATGTAAAATCTGCGACGACCGGATTTGAGTTGTCTTTTGAATTAAGTCTATAGATGTCGCGTATTTTACTGTGTTCAATGCTGATGTCTAGGAATACTTAGCGTTTTTATAATGTTGCACAATGTATCCCTTGATTGTCCTTAGGATTTTGGTATATTTCTCACTTCGTTGCTCGTGATTTGCGTTCCGGAGACTATTTTTTCCTCCAGGAGGTCTATAGTTTTTTTGGGATCTTGTTTTTGTTCTTCCAAACCGGGGATTCTATATAATATCTCGTCATACTTAGCAGACATAATTTTCACGCTCCTCCGCAGCTCAATACTTTGTTCATTCATTTTTGAAATTGTTTTCTGTAACCCTTGGAATCGTAGGGCACGCCGTGATTGCGGCGGTAAGACCCATCATGGGGGAGTAGCTAGAGAGGCCACACGGTGGCCCCTCGTACCGTCAGACGCAGGTCATTACCAGACACGGTAACTTCGGGCGGTACCTGCATCTGATGGGCATAGAGCCAACGCCCGAGTGCCATCACTGCAACGCGAGCGTGGACTCGGGGCTGCACACGCTCACCGAGTGTCCGGCGTTCGAAGCGCCGAGGCGGGAGCTTGTGACGGCCCTGGGGGTGAGAGTGCTCACGCTCTCCACCCTGCTCGCGGCGATGGTCCGCTGCGCGGATGCGTGGGCGGCCAGCGCCTCCTTCTGCGAGCAGGTCATGCTCGTGAAGGAGACAGCAGAGCGGGCGCGGCGCAGCGAGCGAGAAAGACTCGTGGACATCGCTGGCCGCGTTCGAAGGCGGCTCGGGCGTCGGAGGGCGCAAACCGACCTCCGCCCCCCATGAGCGCGGGCCTGAGGGTGACGGGTGGAGCCGCTCGTCACCCTAGCAGAAGCAGGCCACGGCGGCGGCGCGCATCGTAGGACGATGCGCGCCCCCCCCATACCGGGAGCGAGTCGGGGACCGTGTGGTCCCCCCTCCCGAGGAGGGCCAGACCGAGAGGAATGGCCCTGGGTCAGCCGGGGTGCGAGGGATATGTCAAAAGACAACCTCACCTCCGGCCTAGCACATCGACCCACAGACGGCGTGCGGTTTAGTCGGTTCGAGTCCAACATAACCTACCCCCCCCCGGCTCCGGAGGGGTGGGTATCCGTGGGGATTTCCCGCACGTAAAAAAAAAAAACCCTTGGAATCGTTCGTCTTGTTCCCTTGAAAACTGTGTGAACATATCTTTTATGATGGTAGTGATGGTGGTGATATCTTCATCAATCTTCCTTTTTTTCCGATCCCTTACATTAACGGTGATCGAATGGAGATCAGTGGCCGACAATCCCTGTTACGATTGCGATTGACTTCTGCTTTCGTAGGCGTTTGCGGTAACATTTGTGTCAGGCGCTGTATCTGACTGTGATGGTAAGGGAGTGTTCGAGGGGTTCGCTTGGTTTTATTTGAAGATTTAACCATGACTGTATACACAAATACACAAAGTTTATATGGAATCGATCGTAATTAATTTATCTGTACCAAAAGCAATGTCTCCAAGCACAGAGTCAAAGTTTTCGTATTTGTTAATTTAATTTATAAAGTTAATGATCACACAGTACTCGGAAAACGCTAATCCTTAAACGTCACTGGTTTCACTACTTGTTTGCACACTTGCATACTGCAATAAAGCTTTTTATATTTTTTTACGAGACTTTTATTACGGAGCTTACAAAAATTGGTCCGTCACGCTACAGCGCCACCTGGTGAATAGTATGCACACAGTATTTGTTACAGATCGGTAAAAATTAGATAAATATTCTTTTTATAATTATTCCTTGTCGGTCACTAGATCCAAACCTATCTACTTGGAATACCAATTTCAAAAAGAATTCTGAGTAACTGGGACTTCGACCATATAACAGTAAAACGCAAGACATCCACTTCTGCGGCTCATCTACTGTGACACGCCTTAATATACTCCAATTATGATCTGTATTTGTGATTCTAATAAGAAGCAGTGTTCTATATATTACCATATAAGGCTATGATTGCAGCACAAAAATGTTCTTCGACTCAGCAATGGTAGTGCTGTTGGTCGATGATTCATGCACCTGTTGTGTTGATTTTGAATTCGAATTCCAATTTGTGGTCCAATATTTGTAGATAAAAACGATGATAACTTCTGAAAGGCTTGAGGTATTGAGTTAGCGTTTGAAGCACTACAAAACCAGTGTCACTGTTAAAAATTCGAGTAATTATAGAATATGAGTATTGTCGTGGCAGCAATGCGGCACAAGCGGCACGCAACATCAACGATGTTTACGGAGCTAACACTACAAACCAACGCACCGCATGTTATTGGTTTGCTCGCTTCCCAATCTGGAAATTTTGTTCTGAAAAATGAACCTCGCGGTCGTCCAAAGACTTTGGTCGACAATGACGAATTAAAGGCGATTGTGGTAGTGGATGATACAAAATCTAAAACTGAATTAGCAGCAGCTTTCGACGTTAGCGTCAAAACAATATTGGTCCATTTGCGACAAAATGAATTTTGTTTGATAACCACTAGCGCTCAGCAAGTTGGTTGCATCCTGGTTCAGCTACTAACTAATGTCCTAAACGAAAACTTATCCCTAGAAAAGTGATGGTCACTGTTTGGTGGTCTAGCGCCGGTGTGATTTATCACAGCTTCTCACCAAATGGGGTGAGCATTACTGCAGATGTGTACTGTGAAGAACTGAACACAATGATGGAGAAGCTGGCACATCTCCTACCAGCATTAGTCAATCGCTCGTCTCCGCTGCTCCTGCAGTAGTGACAGGAAAGAAATTCAATACCCGAAAGGCAGTAGAAAATCCCTTTGAAGAATTTGTTGCTTCCCGTCCAGCTGATTTCTTTAAGAAGGGCATCAATAAAATGCCGCTGCATTAGCAAAGATGCATTGATTGCATGGGTAATTACTTCGATTAATACAAATAAAAAATACATGAAAAAAAACGTTTAATTTTTTCATACATAACCTCAATTTCATAGGTAAAGACCTAATATTGGCGGCCAAATACATCGTATTTTGATAAATAGTACAGTCAGCATCATTAAAATGTCGCTAGCAAAAATACTCAAAATAATCCAAATACCAATATTCCAATTTTATATTGGTTATTAGAGTACTCAAATAGTTGTAAGTATCCAGAGTGGTCCAACTATCTTAACAATCGGTCTTCCATTATAATCTAAGTTAGTAGAGTATTCATATTCATATACACAATCACGCCGGTCGATGGTTTTTTTTTTTTTTTTTTTTTTTTACGTGCGGGAAATCCCCACGGATACCCCCCCCGTCGGAGCCGAAGGGGGAGGTTATGTCGGACTCGAACCGACTAAACCGCACGCCGTCTGTGGGTCGATGTGCTAGGCCGGAGGTGAGGTTGTCTTTTGACATATCCCTCGCACCCCGGCTGACCCAGGGCCATTCCTCTTGGTCTGGCCCTCCTCGGGAGGGGGGACCACGCGGTCCCCGACTCGCCCCCGGTATGGGGGGGGGGCGCGCATCGTCCTACGATGCGCGCCGCCGCCGTGGCCTGCTTCTGCTAGGGTGACGAGCGGCTCCACCCGTCACCCTCAGGCCCGCGCTCATGGGGGGCGGAGGTCGGTTTGCGCCCTCCGACGCCCGAGCCGCCTTCGAGCGCGGCCAGCGATGTCCGCGAGTCTTTCTCGCTCGCTGCGCCGCGCCCGCTCTGCTGTCTCCTTCACGAGCATGACCTGCTCGCAGAAGGAGGCGCTGGCCGCCCACGCATCCGCGCAGCGGACCATTGCCGCGAGCAGGGTGGAGAGCATGAGCACTCTCACCCCCAGGGCCGTCACAAGCTCCCGCCTCGGCGCTTCAAACGCCGGACATTCGGTGAGCGTGTGCAGCCCCGAGTCCACGCTCGCGTCGCAGTGATGGCACTCGGGCGTTGGCTCTATGCCCATCAGATGCAGGTACCGCCCGAAGTTACCGTGACCGGTAATGACCTGCGTCTGACGGTACGAGAGGCCACCGTGTGGCCTCTCTAGCCACTCCCCCATGATGGGTCTTACCGCCGCAATCACGGCGTGCCCTGCGCGTGGTTGCTCAACGCCGGTCGATGGTATCCAGTCAAGTATAATTTCAAAAAATCTAGACATTCATACTTTTCTCACTAGTGCAAGTTGATAGTTCATGGCTTATGCAACTGTCAACTATAAAAAAATAAAAAGCCATTGTCAATTGACACATTTTGTATCTTTTTTTTACTCATATACCCATCCCTTATCATCCCGGTATTGTGTGAAAGGGATGACTTTACAAGTAAGAAAGGGATACAAAATGAGATTAAATGACAATGTCTAGTTTTTTGAAATTATGCTTGACTGGATACTATCGACCGGCGTGATGTGTATATGAAAATGAATTATCCACTAACTGACAGAATTCTGAAAGGCCGATTGTTAAGATAGACCACTCTGGATTCTTACAACTATTTGAGTACTCTAATAACCAATATAAAATTGGGATTTTGGTATTTTGATTATTTTGAGTACTTTTGTTAGCGACATTTTAATGATGCTGACTGTACATTGTTTCGTGAATTGACCACATTTTCATTATGATTATTGCTTTTCGGCAACAAGGACAAATTCAAATAACATAAATCATGAAAATCTGTTTAGCCGTTCTTGAGTTTTAAGAAAGTACTACATTTTTACCCTTTCAAGGCCCTTAGGGTTAAATTTCAAAAAATCCTTTCTATGTACACCTCCACGCACCAATTCAAACATTCTCTACAAATTTCAAGTCTTTAAGACCAGCGGGTTAGGCTGGGCATTGTCTCTAAGTCAAGTCAGGACAAAGAGTTCTATTATAATAAATTGCCTGAATCAGTCCTTGGTATGCCTAAGGTTTGCCTAAGGAAAAAAATAAAGACAATCTTATAAAAGCACACTAAAGGACAGATGATTATCTTAAAGACAAAAATGTCTCGTTTGAGCATGCTGCAGGCACTTCCTAAAATGCTGTAGTAATGGTATAATACTGTACTAGGAATGTGCCTTAGTTAATTACTTTATTATTAAGTTGTTTATATACTTACTTATTGTTCATTCAGACACGAGAAAAATGTAGATTTGTCCTCAGTTAACCTTAAAACTATTGTAAATGTCATAAAAAATGCATCAGTGGAGTTTGTTGCACCGTTTCTTCTCCACCAGCGCCTTAGAAGCGGTAGTAAACTTAGCTCAAGTAGAATTATTATTGACGTCAATAAGAAAAAACCATGTTATTTTATATTAAATAAAAATCTTTATTCAAATTCAAATTCAAATTCATTTTATTTGCTTAAATGTGGTTATACAGGTGTTATTATTAACTTTTGTGCAGCACATTTACCATTTTATGGCATGCAAACATTATATTATACATGAGGTATCAATATTAGTTTAGGTACACTACAATATTTTATTATTTTAGCACATGCAAGAAAATTCTAAAGTCACAAAGAATACAATAAATTAAATAGAATGTCAGAACATAAAATGCACAAAAATAAGTCATTAATAAACATTTGTAAAAATTATTAGCACGTCGGTATTTTTTTTTTAAGTATATTATAAACTTTATGGACATAGGTTGCCTCAATATTTGCTAATAATAATACCAACATTTAGTCATAGTTTACCCTTACACTTTTCCAATTCCTCTATCGTATTTAACTTTGACTTTGTACTCCATGATCTACACAGGTATACACAGCTGTTTGTATATATTGTGTTGGTTATCAACTACTGTCATATTAAAGACACTTCAGTTGTTTTATAAATGGCATCTTTTACAGGTAATGAACTGTTTTTCATTTAATTTTGGACAATAAATCTATATCAGTAGAGCACGACGGCTTCGTGTATGGTGTAGCAACGACTCAATCCATTTTTGGCCGGTTATTAATTTATTCAGTCGCTACTTAAGGGACCTTCTGTGTTAACTTGTTACGTAATTATCTATTCTAACAACATCTTATAGTGTACAGTCAGCATCATTAAATCTTTAACGTTTTAAATATGTATTTAAAACTGTTCCGTAATTGAAAAATATTTTAGTTTTTCCTTGATTCACACACTAAACACTAATAAAATTATATTCTAAATTTACAGCTTCTATGTTTGCTAAAAGTGCCTTAGAATTTCGGTGATTGTTCAGTCAGTGAGTGACAAAATTAAGAAACTTTACTCACTATAATTTGAAATGCCTGTTTGGCTGTTGAAAGTTCAGGCCTCTATTTATATCTACAACGAAGTTACATGGGGTCGAAAATGGCCTAAATTGCTTCGAGAAATTGCTTCGCTTTTTTCTCGTCTTGGCAGGGGCACTGCCGTGCCCACAAACATGTACAGTGTGATACATTATAAATATTAAGATAGTTATTAACCTTTAACTTTTCTTTAAAATTTTTGTTACTTACATTTGGACGTGCGGTCTCACAGACCAGTTCTTAATACGCTATATTCTATCTAGTTAAGAAAGTATTGTACCAGTTCTTATTTGTATTCCTTTAACTAGCTACTAAATGTATTTAAATATGTAATTCAAATGAATATGCACATGTTTTCAAATACAATCTAACTATAAAACGTTGTTATTCGAGATTATTTTTTATATAAGACACGTCAATTTGACTTTACCTCGCCTGATGGCAAGCTGAAGGCAAAGTCTCAGGAAAGAGGGCCACCATTATATACACGTGCCATGTTAACAATGGTGGCACTCAGCTTGACGGCCTCATCAGATGCTTTTTCACGCCTCGCTTAAAGGACCCGGGACTGTAGAAAGAGGGAAATACGTGAGCTGGCAAGGAGTTCCAGGTCTTAATGGTGCGATAAAGGAAAGAGTCACCGAACCGCTTGGTTCTTGAAGGAATGTTCTGCACCGTATACGGGTGACATCTAAGTCCTGCACGTGTCGTCCTGTATAGGAAAGGAGAGGATGGGACTAATTGGAATAGCTATTCAGAACATTCACCATGGTAGAGACGGGACGGTAAAATACTGCCAAGGAAGCAACATCTCTACGCATCTGCAGAGACTCGAGGGTACTCGTGACCTCAGGATTTTCGATAATGCGGACCGCACGTCGCTGCAACCTGTCGAGCGCATCTAATAAGTACTTTGCGGATTCATCCCAGAGATGCGAGCTGTATTCCACGCAGGAACGAATTTGAGTCTTGTATACTTTGTTCAGGACTCCGAGTTTACGCGAGACTGTTTTGATGATACTCTCGGTGTAGTTTTTGTTATTCAGTATGTGGTTCAGGATCCGGTCAAGCTCAGTGTCAAGAAGCTGTCTTTTTTCCGCGATATGCGTCTGCTTATCCGCAGGACGTCCATGATAACTCCCGTGCAAGGTGCTATCAGCAAGAAAGAAAAAAAAAAGAGTGTTGGCGATAGGACAGACCGAGAAGAAGAAGAAGAAGAACTCCGAGGCCGAGAATACGGTGCTCCTACAAGAAGCCGGCAACCTAGTCGCACAGTCTAGGTGGCAGACCAATGGCTGGTAGCTTGGAAAGAAGCGATTTGTGCCAAACTCTATCGAAAGCTTTGGCGATGTCAAGACTAATTGCCAATGACTCGCCGTGCTTGTCCATAGCCTCACCCTAATATGGGTAACATGCGCCAGAATATCACCCGCTGACCGTTTCGGCCTGGAGCCGTATTGCCGGCCATTAATTAGGGAGTGATGTTGAACTGTTTGTTAATTATGTGCTCGAACACCTTGCACAGCACTGATGTGACGGCTATGGGTCGATAGTCGTTTGGGTCTGAGCGATCCCCCTTCTTGGGGATCGGCTGTACCTTCGCCTATTTCCAAGCCGAAGGCACTGTACCAGAGCTGTAGGCCAGCCGGTACAGCCGCGCAAGCATTGGAGACAACTCCGCTGCACATTTTTGCAAAACCACCGCCGGAATACCGTCCGGAGCACTGGCTTTCCGGACATCGCGTGACTGCAGTACTGTTCGGACATCGCGTTGCCTGGTATGAATATCAGGCATTGCATGGTCACTGATGGGCAGTGTCGGCGGCTTCATACCACAATAATCGACACGAGAGTTGGCCGCAAAGAGATTAACCAGAAAATTTGCTTTCTCTTGCGGCTTATGGGCCAGGGATCCATCGGCATTACGCAGCGGGGGCAGCGAAGGCTGGCAGAAGTTGGCTTGCACAGCTTTGGCCAGTCGCCAGTAGCCACGGCTGCCCGTGGGATGCGCTACTAGCACCTGACCAAGCCGCGCTATGTGCTGGGCATCCGCTCTGACATAAGCCTTCTTGTAACACGCGCCCTCATCTAAGCGCGGTACGTAGACTGTTTATGATTAACAGCCTCCGCGCACTCGCGCCCGAACCAGGGGCGAGCTCTGCGTATACCGGCGACATCAGTGTAGGGGAAAAAAAATAAAAATCACGCAGTCCATCCCAGTCTGCTGACGAGTAGTGCTAGAGACGCCGCTTCCCTTGCACGGGTCGTGGGGGTGCTATAATGGGCACCTCGGAACGGACCAGACAATGGTCGGATTCACCTAAAACGGCGCTCACCGAAACACTGTACTGGTCTGGGTGTCTCGTCAGCAGCGGTCTAGCAGAGAGGGCTCATGGTCCGACCTTTTTGGTATCCTAGTGATCTCGTGCACCAGTTGGGTCAAGACACCAGTTCAGCGTTCGTAAACCGCTCCTGCGCGTCATCTGCCGCCTGACTCAGGTATTCAAAGAGTTGAGTTGTCTCGGCACCGCCTGTATAGGAGCGGTAGAGGCGCACATAGATATGACTCGTAGAGCCATGGTCTATGTGTACCCAAAGGGTGGAAATGGATGGGTCCTCTAGGCAGCGCAAACGGCGACAACAAACATCCGCCCTAACAAACGCGCATACCCCGGCTTTTGCGCGGGAATTCTTCTCAAGGACATAGCCGGGGTAGAGCAAATAGGTCGTGTCATCAGGGCAGCATATTTATGACTCCGAAAGAAACAGAATTGCTGGTCTCGCCGTCTCCACGTGTTGGTGGACGGCGTTGAGGTTTGTATGGAGCCCACAGATGTTCGTGGACTCCACCTCGATTAACGAGCCCGAGGGAGAGTTTTTTGCCGCTGTGTAGATCAATCTACTGTTATTGTGCGCTGCCATGTGGATGACGAGGAGGGAAGTCGTGAAAAAAGAGGCGGTTGTTGTGCAGCACCACGTGACAAAGCGGGGGATATTGGTTTTATCTATGAATGTGAGATATGGCGAGAGCCGACGCGCCGAACGGAAGGGCCCCCGTACCTCCCCGAGTATGGTCGCCGTGCTCCCTCGTCCGGTCACCAATCGTCACAACGAGCCATATCGGGATTATGCACGGCCTGGTGGGACAGCCTCCCAGGGTGGTTAGTCCCTGTACTATGCCGCGGGCGGCCAGTGGCATCACCGTTTCTACAGGTCTCCCTGCTCGGCACGTCACCCCGCGCCGCCCCCCACTCGACTACCGGTCCCACTTGTGCTGCGACCTAAATCCCCCCTGCCCGGCTATGCACTTGCTGACCCCTGAACGCAATCCAACCGAGATTGTAGTATGTACTCACCCGGTCGAAATTTGTGACAAATTTGTGCCATCAAATATCCAAGAAAAGATACTATTTCTATCAGTGTTATTAGTTTTACCACAAAATACAAAGAATAGAGAATAGAAAAAAAAACTAACGTTAAGTTCATAAACAAAATATGTCAATTTTGTCAATGGTTCAACTTGTGCAAATTTGTAGGCAGTTTTCGTATAATAGCTTAGACCATTGCTTATATTGGTTGTTGACAGCCCACACAAATGTGGTTCATCTTTCTTTTTGTCTTTGGTGGGCATAATTTACACGTCTTACATTTAGAAACTATGATTTTTTAAATTAGTGGCTCTTGAAATGGTATTGGACGGGCGGTCTCACGGACCGCTCTGTGAGACCGCACGCTCATATTTAAAGGTTAAGTAGCTTAGCCGGTTTGTTGGGAACCTTTACCCTTTAAAAAAAATACATAGAAGAACAAGAATAACTATGGTATAGTTATTTAAAAAAAAAAACTACTAACTAAATGTTTGCTCATTAGTGCTTCTTTGAAAATCAGAGTGAACGTCTGTGTCTTAAATAACGAACAAAATAGTACATACGGAGGTTCATTGCAAGGTAGGGGTAAATATTTGTTAATTCATAACAGGTGGACCAATCTTTGACACCTGAATATGCAGGTGTGTATATATTGTGTCAGTCCATTAATAAATCAATTAGCCCACTGCAGTCCACTGCTGGACATAGGTCACTCCCAATGTGCGCCATTTCGTATATTATGTATTGTTTTTATATTTTTATTTACATAATTATTATACATTATGTAAATAAAATTTTAAAGGTCATCGGATCGTTGGCACACGTCCTTGTGTTGAAACTTTTGAATTTAAAGTGAAAATAGAAATATAAGAAATCATTATCTTTATTTATTCATTTATTTATATTATTGTTAACAATATAAGCTTACAGTGACACCAATAAGCTTATTATCAAAACGTTTTTATATCAGTCATCATCATGTTTTAAACTCTCGCTTTCCATGATATTTAATTAATAGAACGGGAATTATCGCGGTCATGGTAACAGCGATCTGTCTGACGATGACATTTAGCTGCTTCTTTATCTTTCAGGCTTATGTCTGGTTCTTTCAGCCGTGAGGAGTTGTCCACTGACCACTCTCACTGTGCTTTAGAATATCGATTTATGAGATTCGGAACGCTGTTCCTTCTTAGTCTTGTGTAAGTTACAGAACCCGTTAATTTAGCAGCAAGAGCATTAAGAGTTCTACCAAGTGCCATCAATCAACAGTATAAACTGTTGATTGATGGCACTTGGTAGAACTTGCTACACATCTTCAATGAAAATACTTGTACTATTCCACATTATTTATTAAAATCCTGACCGGTTTCGTCTTACGGCATTATCAGAGGTTGATACATGTTTTTTGGGTATCAGATGTCAATTAGAGTGATATACTGACTGTGTGAGATACCACTTTCGGCACACCGGTTTCGCCTTACGGCAGTATATTGTGATTCTCCTTAAATTTTGGGAAAATTATAAAGTGGTATCCCACTATTTTTGTCTACCCACACAGTCAATATATTACTCTAATTGACATCTGATACCCAAAAAACATGTATCAACCTTTGATAATGCCGTAAGGCGAAACCGGTCAGGAATTTAATAAATAATGTGGAATAGTACAAGTGTTTTCATAGAAGATGTGTAGCAAGTTCCACCAAGTGCCATCAATCAACAGTATAAGCATACTTCTAGTACAAAGCGAACATCATGGAGGACCTCAACTTCCTCTATCCAACTTACGTGAGGAGTGGTGGCCGCTAGGCGCGCGCAATTTGGTTTGAAAGGTGGTGCGTGACTGTATCGTTTGTATTCGCTTGCGGGGTAAAACTTTAACGCCAATCATAGGTTGTTTACCGGCCGAGCGTTAAGACTCTGTATTTCCCTTTATACGAACAGGAATAAATCAGGGGGGACTAGTATACGACCTAAATAGGAAGGGGAGATGCATGAAATGGTATTTATTATGTTCGTTCATTTGTTTTCTCGCACGAGCTGTTCACATAGAACTTGTTCCTAGTTTAAGTACTGATGACTTTATTTTAGCCTTGAAACGTTTCAATAGTATAAGAGGAAATCCTTATTGTCTATACTCAGGTAATGGTAAAACTTTGCAAGGACTAAAAGGATTGCTTTTACTTCCTTTTCATAATTCTAAACAAATAATTGATTACACTGTTAACTTTATTCCACCCGCTTCACCCCATTTTAGTGGCCTCACATACGAGGGGTTGAGTACGGTTTTAGCACAAATTGAATCTGACGTAGCTCCACTGACCCCTTGTCATTTCCTCATCGGCCGAACGTCAACAATTCTGGCAGCGGTGGTCTAAGGAGTATGTATCAAAATGAAACCTAAGAACGAAGTGGAAATATCACCAGAACGACATTCGCCTCGACAGCCTAGTGTTAATCAAAGAAGATAACCTTCCTCCGCTCAAGTGGTGCTTGGGCCGCGTTACGAAGGCGTTTCATTTTGTTTTTCTATTCAATCGATCATATGCTTTAGCAACACATTGTCCTTGTAATTACTATTAAAATAAACGTTAAATATAAATTCAATAAAAGGTATTAATTGAAGACGAATCCGTAGATCCCCGTTACGATGACGATGACATACCCGATATCGAACAGTGTGAGATAGAGGCGGCTCACAGGCAACTGAAGAACAACAGGTGTCCTGGTGATGACGGAATTAGTACTGAGCTCCTGAAAGCAGGTGGAATTCCAATCCTGAAAGAGCTAGTAAGTCTTTTTAATTCAAAAATATTGCTCAGCTGTCTGGCATGACGGTCTATTATTCAAGATCAAGAAATAGCTGCCTCACTCTTCTTTTTTATGCTAAATTTAACGACGTGACGTCGGATATGTTTGAAATCAAGTCAGGGGTGCTCCAGGGGAGCTTGGGACTGATCTTGGGACCTGTATTGTACCTCATCTTCACGCCTGATGTGCTGGTTGACCGTAACGCCCTCATTGCCACGTACGCCGATGATACGGCAATAATGTCAGTACACACACAATCTTCCTAACCTAAATTTATAAAGTGGTATCTCACACAGTCAGTATATCACTCTAATTGACATCTGATACCCAAAAACAACAGTATAAACAGTATAAACTGTTGATTGATGGCACTTGGTAGAACTTGCTACACATCTTCAATGAAAATACTTGTACTATTCCACATTATTTATTAAAATCCTGACCGGTTTCGTCTTACGGCATTATCAGAGGTTGATACATGTTTTTTGGGTATCAGATGTCAATTAGAGTGATATACTGACTGTGTGAGATACCACTTTATAAATTTAGGTTAGGAAGATTGTGTGTGTACTGACATTATTGCCGTATCATCGGCGTACGTGGCAATGAGGGCGTTACGGTCAACCAGCACATCAGGCGTGAAGATGAGGTACAATACAGGTCCCAAGATCAGTCCCAAGCTCCCCTGGAGCACCCCTGACTTGATTTCAAACATATCCGACGTCACGTCGTTAAATTTAGCATAAAAAAGAAGAGTGAGGCAGCTATTTCTTGATCTTGAATAATAGACCGTCATGCCAGACAGCTGAGCAATATTTTTGAATTAAAAAGACTTACTAGCTCTTTCAGGATTGGAATTCCACCTGCTTTCAGGAGCTCAGTACTAATTCCGTCATCACCAGGACACCTGTTGTTCTTCAGTTGCCTGTGAGCCGCCTCTATCTCACACTGTTCGATATCGGGTATGTCATCGTCATCGTAACGGGGATCTACGGATTCGTCTTCAATTAATACCTTTTATTGAATTTATATTTAACGTTTATTTTAATAGTAATTACAAGGACAATGTGTTGCTAAAGCATATGATCGATTGAATAGAAAAACAAAATGAAACGCCTTCGTAACGCGGCCCAAGCACCACTTGAGCGGAGGAAGGTTATCTTCTTTGATTAACACTAGGCTGTCGAGGCGAATGTCGTTCTGGTGATATTTCCACTTCGTTCTTAGGTTTCATTTTGATACATACTCCTTAGACCACCGCTGCCAGAATTGTTGACGTTCGGCCGATGAGGAAATGACAAGGGGTCAGTGGAGCTACGTCAGATTCAATTTGTGCTAAAACCGTACTCAACCCCTCGTATGTGAGGCCACTAAAATGGGGTGAAGCGGGTGGAATAAAGTTAACGGTGTAATCAATTATTTGTTTAGAATTATGAAAAGGAAGTAAAAGCAATCCTTTTAGTCCTTGCAAAGTTTTACCATTACCTGAGTATAGACAATAAGGTTTTCCTCTTATACTATTGAAACGTTTCAAGGCTAAAATAAAGTCATCAGTACTTAAACTAGGAACAAGTTCTATGTGAACAGCTCGTGCGAGAAAACAAATGAACGAACATAATAAATACCATTTCATGCATCTCCCCTTCCTATTTAGGTCGTATACTAGTCCCCCCTGATTTATTCCTGTTCGTATAAAGGGAAATACAGAGTCTTAACGCTCGGCCGGTAAACAACCTATGATTGGCGTTAAAGTTTTACCCCGCAAGCGAATACAAACGATACAGTCACGCACCACCTTTCAAACCAAATTGCGCGCGCCTAGCGGCCACCACTCCTCACGTAAGTTGGATAGAGGAAGTTGAGGTCCTCCATGATGTTCGCTTTGTACTAGAAGTATGCTTATACTGTTGATTGATGGCACTTGGTGGAACTTGCTACACATCTTCTATGAAAACACTTGTACTATTCCACATTATTTATTAAATTCCTGACCGGTTTCGCCTTACGGCATTATCAAAGGTTGATACATGTTTTTTGGGTATCAGATGTCAATTAGAGTAATATATTGACTGTGTGGGTAGACAAAAATAGTGGGATACCACTTTATAATTTTCCCAAAATTTAAGGAGAATCACAATATACTGCCGTAAGGCGAAACCGGTCAGGAATTTAATAAATAATGTGGAATAGTACAAGTGTTTTCATTGAAGATACTAGAAGTATTGTGAAAGGATGGCTACTATACAGCAAAATCGAATATTTCTTTTCGTAAGGAAATTCAGACGAATTGGATCGTCGACCTCCCACTCTAATTAACTTATCTTCATCAAGAAAAATATTCAAACTCGAAATACGATTTCTTTGTTTACTATTTCTTTTGAGAGTGGATAAACAATTGTATATGACAGGAAAAGAGTCAACCTGTGATAACTTTAATAACATCATTTTCGACGCGTTCAACTCAGCTATTACGTAGTACGTGTATGTAATGGTGACGGAAAGCAAAGTCTCTTTTTTGAGACTTTACCTTCAGCTTACCATCAGGCGAGGTGAAGTCAAATTGACGTGTCCTACATAAAAAAAAAGAAATTAATAAGGAACCGGTTTTTGGTGTGTTGTTATTACGCACAAATTAAAATAACATATCTATACGTTTTAGTTTAATGAACGATGAATATTTATGGAATTGAATCACCTGATTAGAAAAGGTACATAAACCAATTGATTGGGACTTTATTTCTGGCAAATTAGTGAAATTAATAGATAGTTTCGTTACATAATGTATGGTTTAAAAATTCATGACTGATATCATGTAAGTAGGTTGGGCCATTCCACTACAACTGAATTTTTTTGTAGGCAATAATTTTATAATATCAGCAGTAACGACTTGATTAGTGTTATTTATAGTCTTATTATTCCGCTAGATGGCTCTTTACGAGATACGTATATAATTCAAGCAGCACGTTACAATTATTATTATATAATAGGTACAATCATTTATTCTTGAAGAAATTGATTGTCTTCAAGGCTCTCTCAGTCCTTATAATAACAAAAAAAAAATAGAGAAACATTTCTTAAAAATGCAGGGTTCGAACTCGCACCACACTAAACACAGCCAACCAGAAAAGCTGCGGTGCAAGCCACTAGACCAAATACACATGACGTGGATCTGGAAATTAGTAACTACTTGCCTCCGAACACTGTGCAGTGGTTATGAATGTAATAATATACTGTTGCTGTGTGTGTCAATATAAGCAATGAGCGCCAGCGGATGTGGATTCAAAGTCCAATTTCTTATTACCAAGAATGTCACTGATCTATATCTATTCTATTATTATTTATATTTATAATCATTAAATTATATTATTATCTATACTATTGTATAATTGTAAAATAGTCGTATCTGTACATTGGAGATATTTAATAAAAATTCTTGGAGTGTGTTATATTAACGATACTGATAACGAAATTTTTTTTTTTGGAATTCCTGTCTGTTTGTTCGCAATGGACGCAAAAACCACTGAACAGATTTCGATGTGGTTTTTTTTGTTAGAAAGGGCTTGCTCAGAATTAAAATCTTACGTTTGTTTGACCGCAATCGGTTGAGTAGATCCAGAGATGTGGGCATAAGCAAGAACTATCTTCCACCGACTTCCATTTTGAAATTTTTCACCCTTTGCCAATGTTATGGCTTTACTGGGGAACATTCTCCCTACCAGAGCCACTGAGAAAATGTACTTAAGGCTGAAAAATGACACTGCACTTATTTACATAATGTATGTTGATTAATATGTACATTCTGTAGAGTATTATTATGAAGTTGTATTTTATCAATTGTTACAATACTGTAATTTTAATAGAAAGCGCCTAGACATTCATTTTTTGAAAACGAAACGATTTGATTGCTGCCACAAACAAAGTAGGCGCTTTTTCCTGTAATTTTGAAGGTTTCTCTCAGTTTATTTAATTCATTATTAGTGCGTTACATTTTAGGCACACAAATTCTATAAGTTTCACAAATATTTTGACACAGTTGTACCAAAGACACCTGACTTATCATAGAATATGTCCGCATCTGGATTATTTTTCAAAAAGGCATTCAGGTATTGAACAGCTCTGTAAGTAGGGCTACTCCATAACAATAAACGCCAAGCTGGTGGGCAAGTCAAGAGCTAATTCTGTCCCCGTCCAGCGCCACGCGTGTACCTGTACGGCACATAGTAGTGGATACATTCACGCACCGAAGGGTTGTCCACTTTAAAATTTGAATGTTAATTATAGTGCATAACGTACGGTAACTCCCGCCTAAGTTGTAATGAATCAAGACCGATCGTCCCTGATACGAACATGGACGGGTAAAGAAATGTATAGGATCTCGGCATCAGATGTGGACTTCTTTGATATGGGATCCTTCTGAAAGTGTACGCTATCCAACACCGTAAGAATTATAAAATTAAAAAAACGTTCATCGTTTCCGCTCGTTTCGATTTTGATACCGCGATAAACTAACAAAAAGCATACCGAACGAATTGCTAACTTCCTTTTGAATGAAAATAGATAGACCGATTAGAGCTTGGAGAAAGATATAGTGGAGTAGAAAAGAGAGACGACTGGGAAGAAACAAGGTAAGGCAGAGATGGGAGCAGAGAGTAGAATAGAGATGCAAGTTAGAAAGTCGAGTAGAGTGGCGAGTGGATAGGCAAGCTTTTTAAATGTGCTTTTGATGTTCTTGATGCTATACAAATATACATTCGTTCATATTTAGTCTTAAGAAATCACTCTTTGTATATTGACATTTCAAAATGCTGCAATGGAGTTTGTTGCTCCACTAGCGCCTAGGAAGCTGTGGTAAACTTAGTTTTAAGCGGAATTTGACGGCAAAAGATGTAATCACGTTGCACAATTTTGACAAATAAAGAATTTGATTTTGAAGTAGGGAGTCGAGTAGAGGGGCTATCAGAGAAGTGAATGGGTGGCATGTGGAGAGGCGAGTAGAGAGTCAAGTACAGAGTTGAGTAGAGACGAGGAGAGAGTGAAACAGGGATGATTAGAGAGGCAATTAGAATGTCGAGTAAAGAGTTAAATAGAGAGGCGAGAAGAGTGTCTATTCAGCTCTCAATGCTCGAGTCTGCGCTGAAATTTACGACAGTACACGATAAGCGACAACTACGCGGGCGGAGCCGCGGTTAACAGCTAGTATATAATAAAATCGTAACCGATCGATGTCTGTACATAGCCAGAACTCGTCCACTATGGTACTATTAAGATGTTAGTCCCCTTTGCATTGTTTATGTGAGCTAACACTCTTGGTATTAGACAAAGTGGCGGAAACTCTCAGCCCAGTTGATAATCCGATTGTCGACTGAATGCGTCGTAGAAAATTACGAAACCTTCTTTCCAATTTAATGTTACGTATCTTGTTACTAAAGCTGTGTTTTCTGACGCGAACTGGTAGATGTTTAGAGTACCCCATGCTTTGAATATAACCTCCATAGCCTCGGGGAGAAGATGCCACTCTGGTACTACGGGAACCCTTGACAGGCGGTCTGCGATTCAATTTAACCTCCCCGGAGTTATGTGGCTGAGAGGATTATCTCTAACATCTTCGCGAGGTTTAAGAGTATTGTGGTCAACTTCAGCAGTAATACAGACCGTGTCCTCCCCCCTCGTTTTTGGGATATGCTACAAGGGTTCGGTTGTCGGTCTGTACTAAAATGTGTGCATTCCTTGGTATCATCCACTGACTATTTATGGCTGCAAACACTGCATACATTTCATCAATATTTGAATGCTAGAATCTCTGGTGTGGAGACCAAGTGCCTTATAGGTATGAATTGTTGAGCTGAGCTCACATCCATCCGCTGCATCTGTGGTTAAAAAATGAGTTACACTCTTCTTTACTATTCGTGAGAAGCTGTGGTCCACCACCTGCAACCATCATCTTAGATTCTGCTGTAAGGGAGACTTTTTCTTTCGCTTGGTCTGATCTGTTTGAAGAGTCTTAATAAAAGCTGCATTCAGCGGCAGTGTAGTCAACCTTTGGGTACTACTACGTGATTTGAAAAGTTGAGTAAACCTAATAAACTCTGCATTTTTATTATTAATCTTTTAATTTTAATTTTTATGGGCAGTTCTATTTTGTTTAGTTTTGTTTTCCAGAGCAGACCAAGATACTGCACCTCCTGAGAGGGCTCCAGGACAGACTTTTGGTAGCTCACATGCCAACCTAAACTTTTGTAGTTCTTAGAGCTACCGAAGCCTAAGAACTCACTACAGTCTGGTCTGGTCAGTATTCGAATACCCTGTGCTCGTAGGATTTCTGTAATCCAGTTGGACAGTGTAGCAAACAGTTTTGGGACTGATGGCAGGCCAAATGACTTCTCTCCTGATTATCTCCTGTGTGTTTCTGGAATTGGTAGGTAAAATTATGTTTAATGGAGACCTATTGTCACCATCTAATCGATTACCTGTAAAAACTCTGCTACATTTGCCTGTGAAATCAGTTCAAAATGTCTGGATGTAATCAATACATTGAGACCTCTGAAATCGAATATTGGACAGAACTATACTATTCTGTCTGATTTCTGAACTATAAAACATGCGACAAAGGAAAACTGGTTTCTTTGTTGATGAAGTCTCCAATAATTTCTGCCGATTTAACTGACAAATTCTATTTGACACCTTTCTTGATGTCCTGGTGGCCAACTATTTCAAGACATGGCTGCTGGGGTATTTTAGAGGTGTCTTCTTTGAAAAGGGTAGTCGACCGCCAGTGTTTAGTTTCATGATGTGGTTTTTGGCTCCCTCTTTCTGCCACAAGGGTGTATAGTCTTTTAGGCTGCCACCCTGAAATACTCTCAGACATGCAGTCATTCCTTGTTTTTTATTAGAATGCCTCTTCCGAAAGGACTGGTTTGTTTTAAATTTAGAGGTTTGTTTATTTTTATTAAGTCGATCGTCTGTCCTCGTCATAGTCTGTTCTGAGGTAAGGACACTGACCTGTAATAGCACTCAGGTCAGTGGGTAAGGACATTCATGAACTTTGCAACTTTCAAGTATGTCTAAGTTGGAATTTTAATAAACTCAAAATATCTACTACAATCTATTGTCATACTTATATTTCATGGTAAAAAGAAAGTATGCTTGACACTGAATGACTTGAATATGACTGAATTGAATATGATCATCATAATAATAGAGAATTTTGTGTACGAGATTCTGGAAAATATGTCATAAGTCCTAAACAACATTCATTTACCTTGCCTTATTTATATAATATAATCACGAGTTACCTTATCATTGGCGCTACAATCACGTATTCCTCTTTGCGACACAATTCGTGCTTTTTGTCGTTTAATAAATAATTAATTATTTTATTTATGTATTCAATTAATTAAGCATTTATTTAATTAATTCAGATATTCAGTCTTAATGCACGTAGTACAGTATACTACTATTACTACTAGTCTGTATGCAGTAAGTACATTGATGGACTTAATGCCATAGACATAATAAAGCAGTCAACCGTAGGATGATGCAGTGCCAGTGTTAGCAATGGTATAATCTACATTTAGATATTGTCCGTCGAAAGTGCTGTGCATTTTATTTTTATTTTATTTAAGTTCAAACGTCTCCTTTAATAAACTACTGAGTGGACTACTTTATAACTATTAAACTACTCTATTACTATTATACTCTATAACTATTATACTCACGAAGGGATAAGGTGACCTGAAAAAGGTGAGATCCTCAAAACATTCAGAGGTGGTAAGAAGGTATATCATAACACAAACTTTTAAAAATGATAAAATGTATATGATGCGTAGTTTCTTCAAATCTATAAATATTCTAATCTAGCTTCACGTTTGGTATCGGAAGGTAAAATCATCTCTTTATCGTTGTATGGACTTCCTTAATATATCTGGTTAATATTACTGCTGCTTAAAGCCTGATTTATTATAACCCGGCAATTGGCACAATACTGCTCATTGTGTTTTGAAGTCAATTAGGCTGTTTGAGTGTGACTCCTTGGTCATCATTCATTTCGTCGATTTGCATACGTCACTCATTGAGGGTGGACGCATTTTTTTCGATCCTACCATTCTTACCGCATCTCGCAAGGACTTCTGTTCCTAATTTGTCGTGTTACCTATGAACTGCTTTGAACTGTGCTGTGTATATACATATAGAGATAAATAAAGAACTACAGTGACCTGTGAAACAATCCAGAACTAACTTGTCTGCGAGTGACTACATTGCTCCCGTACGGAACCTTCTGGGGATCTCTGCTTACGCTGAACGGCCGAGAGACAAGGTGAGTGGTTTGTGTAGATTGTTGGGAGGATAACAGGCAAACAGCTAGTAGTTATATTGATCAGGAATCTGGGATCAAGGATTGTGCTAGAACCAGTAAAAATACAGGTGCGCCAAAATAGTGGCCCTGACACCCGCGTCGTTATTAAAGCTTCGTAAATAATATATTTATGAAATTAATAACCATATTTATGGTCCTTTTCGAGCGGATTTAGCTCAGTTCATATTCTAGAAACGTAATCAAATCCTATCTTACTGGTTAATGCTTGCATATCGTCACACGAAACTCATCTGTATTGCTTCAGTATAAAGATCAATAATCAGTTACCAGTAATTATAAAAATTGTAATTTCCATGGTATTTCGCATGTAAAAATAACAATTGATATTGTTAATTCATACATAAGTCAGTTCATATCGCTAAATAAGTTTATTTTATAGAATATTGGTTATTTCTATAATATTATATGATTTATTTACAAGTGGGTAGTTACTTAGACGCCCGCTTGCGCGATTCATAGGTATCGACATAGTAAAAATGTTCACCTCGTCATAATAAGTAGGTTAGACGAGTTAATATTGTGTTTATTTAGACAACATCGCATTTGGTTAGATTATTGCAATTTAACCATCTAATTCGCTAGCATTTTACTCATAAGAAAACCTTTTGATTGATTGATGGGAATCTTGGTAAAATATAATAATACATCTTACGGCTCGATTTATGTAGCATTGCATACGTTCGATCGTAAGGTTGTACGTTTCAATAGCTATCTTTAGATAAGTTTTTTCTAAGATAGTTGTAGATAGGTACTTAACGGATATTGTTTTCTTTACGAACGCATTTCATTTCGTTACGTATCTAGTTATTATTCGTGTATTTTCGCCTTAAGGTTATTTAGCATTGTTTTACACAGCTAAGTATCCTTTAAAGTATCACATACCTACTAATTAGGGTTCGCTCGTACGGGAAATTGGTTCCGTACAAAGTTTACTTAGTTTATTAAAAATAAGAAACTTATATAAAGTGTATTACATATTGTCGACTGCGTGTATTATTATTTATTGTTAAGGATCGTCATTCATAATATATTTAAAATATATTTTTTTTGTATTTTCGTAAATCCTTAACAATGAACGACCAAACAAAACTTAAGCTTTATGAAGGAAAGCGGAATAGTTGTTTTGCTAAGGTTCAGGCTTTATATGATTCAATGGACTTGTTAAATAATGAAAAGGCACGCAGAAGTTTTATAGCGCAATCAAAGAATATTGACCGGTTGCGTAGTGAATTTATTGATATTTTGGATAACGTGAATGTTTTATCCATGAAGTTGGATGAATCATATGAGGTTAGTTATAGCGCATTGAATTCTTTCGACGATTTAGTTAGTGAGATAAAATATACTGTGTCTTCTCTCACGGAAGCACAAGTACCTACGTCATCTCCAACTGTCAAGTTAGGTTCACAAGCCTCTCGCATTAGTCTTCCACGTGTGGATCTTCCGACCTTTGATGGGGATATACAAACATTTCCGTTTTTCTACGAAACTTTCAAACGTGTTATTCATACCAACTCTGACTTAAGTGATTCTGATCGAATTCACTACTTATTAAGTTGCCTTAAGGGGAAGGCGATAAATGTGGCAGCTGGAATAACTCCATGTGCTGAGAATTACCGAATCGTATGGGATGCGCTTGTAGCTAAATATTTAGACACTCGCGCACTCGCCATCAGCTATCTTAATCAGCTGCTTGCATTAAAGACAGCTGGGTCGTCGCCCTCTAATGTTGAAAAGGTATTTGATAAGTTCACAGCTATTGTTGCGGGACTTAAACAATTGAAAGTTAACAATTTGGAAGATTTTATTTTTACTCATGTTGGTCTTAAATTAATAGATTCGGATATCGCAAGACATTATGAAATGTCGCTTCGCAATCAAACGGATGAAAAAACTGTTGATTACAATTATTTTGTTAAATTTGTACGAGACCAAATAAAAATATCTTATCGTACTCAATCGCTTGGACGTTCCTCCAGTGGAATTATCGCCACCACATCATCATCTAAGGTTCCGCGGGTTCACGTGTCTACTAGTGACAAGTGTTCGCTTTGCAATTCTACTCACACGCATTTATATAAATGATACGTGTTTCAAAAATTGACCGCGGATGACCGATTTAAATTTATTAAGGATAACAATATGTGCGGAAACTGTCTAAGTAGTCAGCATACCGTTTCAAAATGTCAGTCCAAATCAACATGTAAGCAATGCCGTGGTAAACACCACTCATTGTTACATTTTGAGCAATCGTCGCGCCCGCAAACGAAACCTTCTAATAAGTCTCACGCTCCTTGCGTTTCCGCTTCCGCCTCCGCATCAGCACCTACTGCTGATGCTGCAATGCCAACTCCAGATCGGGTTGCATTGTGCACGCATTCTTCTGTACCGCAGACTACCCGCACTACCGAAATATTAGCGACTGCTAAAGTGTTAGCTGTAGGTAGGAACGGAAAAGATACCGTAGTCAGGTGTCTGTTGGACCCAGGCTCGCAAAAGAATTATATTACTACTCGTTGTTGTCGTAAACTCGGGTTACCCATTCACTCTGATATAATATGTACCGTTAAAGGTATAGGTGGTACGTCGCCATCCGTTCGGGGCTACGTGAACTTTACCTTTAGCTCTCGACTTCGCTCGTTACCCAAGTACACGATCGACGCTTTAGTGTTGGATCAGATCACTGATCAGTTGCCATTGTGTGCGATAGATATCACTGCATTGAGCCACATTGATACAAATCTACTTGCAGATGATACTTGGGGCGTCCCGGGTAACATAGACGTTTTGCTTGGGGTTAAATTATTCGCAAAATTATTACAACCAGGTCACGTGACTAGCAAGCCAGGTACTCCCGATGTGTTAGAGACTGTATTAGGCTATATACTTATGGGAGATGCGCCGATATCGACACCGCTATCCGACACGCGATCGTTCCTCACTACTTCATTTCCAGACAACTGCGATTTACGCCGCTTTTGGGAAATTGAGGAAGTCAACACTGTGTCCCCAATTAACGTCGATGATGAGCGTTGTGAACAGTTTTATGTTTCGACCATCTCTCGCACTCCTTCCGGTAAATATGTAGCAGCCTTACCGCTGAAAACTGAAGCATCTGCATTAGGCAATTCCTTCGAAATCGCGCTTCGTAGGTTTTATAGCCTCGAAAGAAAGTTTAAGAAGAATCCTAACGTCAAACTATTATATGATGAAGTCATCAATGACTACGTTAAGAATGATTATATTTCACTAGTACCTAATAATAGTCAAATAAGAGAATCTTCTCTTGAAGGCAGTTGTACTGATCGACAGGTGGAATATCATATTCCGCACCATGCCGTTATTCGCGAAGATAAAACGACCACTAAACTGCGAGTGGTGTTAGACGCTAGTGCGAAAACAGACAACGGTACCTCTCTTAACGATATACTATACGCAGGTCCCGCCCTTCAGGCGGATCTTTTTAACATTTTAGTAAATTTTAGGCTATACGGTGTGGCGATGTCATCTGACGTACGCGCTATGTATTTAAGAATAGGTATAAGACCGGAAGATCGCCCTCTACAACGTATTTTATATCGCTTCAATGAAAACGAAGACGTCAAAATCTATCAGTTTAACGTGCTTCCTTTTGGACTCAAATGCAGTCCGTTTGTGGCCCTCCGCACCGTCCAACAGCTTTGTATGGACGAAGGTACACAATTTCCTCTGGCTAATGATATTTTAAAGCGCGATATATATATAGACGATATAGCGAGCTCTATACCTAACACTGCGTTAGCTATAGACGCAGCTCATCAACTTATTAATAATTTTGCCCGAGGTAACTTTCAACTTACTAAGTGGTCAAGTAATAATGCAGAAGTTCTTCAAACTATCCCTGAGTCATTAAGACTATCGCTTAGTGTAGATCTAAATAAAGACTTAACGCAGAAAATATTAGGACTCCGTTGGTACCAGGGTGAAGATTACTTCGCCTTTCAAGTGACTCCCAATGACCGTCCTTGCACTAAACGAAATATTCTTTCTTCCATTGCACGTCTCTTTGATATTTTAGGTCTTGTTGCGCCTATGATATTATACGCCAAGCTTCTTATTAAAGAGCTTTGGCTTGCCAAACTTGGTTGGGATGAGGTCCCACCAATCCGCATCGTTAACTTATGGGAACAGTTTCAAGCTGAACTTCCTCTTATTTCTAAAATGAAATTTCCGCGACACATCGGTGTTCAAGAAGACTGTAAGATTACCTTGGTTGGCTTCGCAGACGCATGTGAAAAGGCTTATGGTGGAATGGTATACGCCCATGTCATTAAGCCTGACGGTGATATTGTTGTATCTTTGGTATGTGCAAAATCAAAGGTTGCACCTCTTAAAATTATTTCACTAGCTCGTCTAGAGCTATGCGCCGCACTCCTCTTATCCACTTTGATGAAGAGAGTACTTGACATTTATTACGCTAGGCATGCCATTGAGGCTGTTTATGCTTTTTCGGACTCCACTGTAACTTTGAGTTGGATTTACTCCGCACCACATCGCTGGCACACCTTTGTGGCCAATCGCATCACTAAAATACATGAAAATATATCGGCAGAACATTTCTATCACGTTAAAGGATCAGAAAATCCTAGCGACTGCCTCTCGCGTGGATTGACACCAGCCCAGCTAGTTCGTCACCCTTTGTGGTTAACTGGACCGCTGTGGCTTAGCTTCTCTCAGTCGGAATGGCCTATCAAACCCTTTGTCATGAGCGAATCGAATGAGCTTCCTGAAATGAAGCCTCTTGCGCTTCCCTTGCTCGCGTTTACTAGTTCTAATGACAGTTCGGCTTCGGGAAATATTCTTTATGAATTCGCAATTAGATTTTCGTCTTGGCCGAAATATCTCAACATGATTTGTTTTGTTTATAAATTTATTAAACGTCTTCCCAGAGGACCTGTCACCGCCTCGGACCTAGCCTTTGCTGAGTCCGTTGTTTGGCGATTAGTTCAAAGGATCCACTTCAAAACGGAATTAGAACATTTGTCTCGTCAAGAACTTTGTTCTAAACCAATACAAAAATTAAGTCCTTTTCTTCATAAGGGGCTTATACATGTTGGTGGTCGTCTAGCCAACTCTGAGCTAGATTTCGATTCTCGCCATCAAATTCTACTTCCTCGTCAAGAGCATCTAGTAAAACTTTTAGTATCGCACTATCACGTGAATAATTTTCACACTGGTCCTAATTTACTCATGGCGTTGTTAAGGCAGCGCTATTGGATTTTGTCTACGCGACGCATCGCACGTCACGTCACGTTTAATTGCAATACCTGCTTTCGAGCAAAGCCGCGACCAGTCTTTCCAATCATAGCAGATTTGCCGCGCTCTCACGTAGAGACTGCTCCTAAAGCGTTCTCCCACACGGGGTGTGATTACGCTGGACCTCTCTCTATTACCTCAGTGCGAGGTAGAGGCCAACGAAGCAGAAAAGCTTATATATGCCTATTTACTTGCATGACAACTCGTGCTCTGCATCTGGAAATTGCTTCAGATCTAAGCACCACAAGCTTTCTGGCAGCCTTAAAACGCTTCCTATCACGTAGAGGTCCTGTAGAGAATCTCTACACCGACAATGGGACGAACTTTATCGGCGCGAGGACGTATCTTCGCGATCTTTATCGATTCTTGGAGAAAGAATATTACCCAATATGGGGAAAAGAACTTGCGGAGCATTGCATAACGCTTAAAACGATCCCTTGCCGAGCTCCCCACTTTGGTGGCGCTTGGGAAAGTGAAGTTAAAAACGTTAAATCGCATCTCTATAAGGTGATTGGTCAACAGATACTCACTTTCGATGAACTGAATACGATGTTGACTCAAATTGAGGCCCTACTAAATTCTAGGCCTATTTACACGCTTAGCTCTGATCCGTCGGAGCCGTCTGCACTCACACCTGCGCACTTTTTGCATACCAAACCACTAGTTTTTCTTCCCGCGCGTGAAATTAATGAAACCCGTTTACATCTTATTACGCGATATGAAATGACTGACAAACTTGTTCAATCCTTTGGAAACGATGGAGTCAAGAATATTTACCCACGCTTCAATCAAAGCAAAAATGGAACACGCCATCTAATCCAGTAAGGGTTGGAATGGTAGTTGTCATCATGCAGGATAATGTAATGCCTTTGCATTGGCAATTAGGCGTAATCACAGAAACATTCCCTGATAAAAATGGGGTATGCAGAGTCGCGTCAGTTAAAACTAAGGGTGGCATTTTGCTAAGTCGCCCTGTAGTAAAGTTGTGTCCGTTGCCAACACAATAGTGACTTTATTCATAATTTTTTCCTTTGTTTATACCTACACGTGCATTGTGTAAATCTTAGATTAAGTAAAACCTTAAGAGTTAGTGATGATGATATGCAAGTCATTCAATAGTTTAAGTTTTTCTTCTTTTTGTTGTTTTGAAAGTAGGATCTTTCAAGCCGGGGGAAATGGTTAATATTACTGCTGCTTAAAGCCTGATTTATTATAACCCGGCAATTGGCACAATACTGCTCATTGCGTTTTGAAGTCAATTAGGCTGTTTGAGTGTGACTCCTTGGTCATCATTCATTTCGTCGATTCGCATACGTCACTCATTGAGGGTGGACGCATTTTTTTCGATCCTACCATTCTTACCGCATCTCGCAAGGACTTCTGTTCCTAATTTGTCGTGTTACCTATGAACTGCTTTGAACTGTGCTGTGTATATACATATAGAGATAAATAAAGAACTACAGTGACCTGTGAAACAATCCAGAACTAACTTGTCTGCGAGTGACTACATTGCTCCCGTACGGAACCTTCTGGGGATCTCTGCTTACGCTGAACGGCCGAGAGACAAGGTGAGTGGTTTGTGTAGATTGTTGGGAGGATAACAGGCAAACAGCTAGTAGTTATATTGATCAGGAATCTGGGATCAAGGATTGTGCTAGAACCAGTAAAAATACAGGTGCGCCAAAATAGTGGCCCTGACACCCGCGTCGTTATTAAAGCTTCGTAAATACTATATTTATGAAATTAATAACCAATATCCTTGTACAGGATTGCATTCAAAACGTCCTGTGTTGCTTCCCATTCGATTAAACCTCTGAATTTGTTAAAGTTACCATAGTTATAAATTTTATTTCCTCGCCATTTCACAGTATATTACATAACTATAAGTACTATTGTCTGTTCTGTGCTGTAACTATACATTTATAAATATACATAGCAGTTGTCCGCGTCTCCGCCCGCGTGGATGTCGGTTATCGCGGATCGGGGTATGAATATCTCATCCACGGCATCTGATGATCTGAGGCGGCCTTACGGTTTTGATTGCTTCGAGTCCGCTATATCCACCTCCTATGGCTCTGCCACAGCATCCGAGGAGATTTCTGCACGTAAAAAAAAAGTATGATGCGGTTTAGATTCTGTTATAGCCCAAGCGTCTAATAGTACATTCCATGGGTAATTATAATTTTTTACAGAAATGATGGACATTAATGAAGGTTTGGATGATAAAAAAGATGTGGATCTTGAAACTGTGTTGTCTAGATTCCGACCTCTGAGTCCATATTACTTAAGGTTCATGCCACTTTTCATTTTCACTGGCATTCTTAATGGAATGCACTGTATGAACTACATTTTTGCGGTGGAGATCGTGGATTATCGGTATGTATATTTTATTCTGTTTGCAACTACTGTATGCTTTTACGTGAAAGTAGTTTACTGCGAAGGATCGTTTTGTGTAAGTGTGAATGTTTGGTTGTACATTTGATTTTCACCTGTTTGAGACCGAGGAGTAGAAATCATCTGTGCAATCAAATGAAAATAATAACATTCTGCAGAAGCTATATAAATACAAAATGCAAAGTTATATGGTCCGTTTTTGGTATAAATACATCACTGTACCAGCGATACATATAAATTATTTTGATTTGGTTTTAGGTGCAAATACCCAGAATGCACTACAGATGCTTATTCACACTTAAACTCCACCATAATCGAGGACAAATGTCATAAGTACCAACTCAATCAGAATGGCACTTGTTCAGCCGGTGATTTCAACATGTCCGACGTTGAATACTGCAAAGAATGGGATTATGAGAATCCTTGCAGTTTTGTTTCTTCTGTAAGTATTTGATTCAAGACAAATATTTATAACACATATTAAACATCTGAAACTTAATCTTAATGCAGCTAAATCTGGCATTTTCTGGGATTGGGATAATTGGAATCCAAATAAACCTAATTAAAAAAGAAGTTAACAGATTACCTTAAGTTTTTGTAATGTTTTAGTAGGCCTTGCTTTCAATATACAACCGAAAACTGTCGCTTATTAAGCAAGAGGAATGAAAACTGCAAGAAAGATCGAAATAATTAAAGACATTTGGTAACAAGAAGCTCATATAAATAGCTATACTGCTAAACCGATTACATATCGTTCAGTTTGTAAAAGTTTCTGACGCATTACCTCTTTTTGTATTCCCTTATTCTTCTCATTCACCTTCTTCATTATAAACCGCTTTTCATTTGCGTATTATTTCGTTTTTTTTTGCTTCATCAATATTTCATTGTGTAATTATATGAGTTGATTCTACTAATATGTATTTTTATATAACTGTGATGGCAAATAAGCATATGGCTGACTTGATGGGAAGCAACTACCATAGCTTATAAACTTTTGCAACATCGGGGTGAACGTGTTACCAACTCTATAAAAACCTTTTTAGATTTTGTCCCCTTTAAACATCCACTGTCCTAAACTGTTGTCAGTTTTGAAAACCATGGCGAATATGTTGCAATATGTTGAGATGCCCATAACTACCCACAATCGTTTATTATCATGAATAAACGATACCAAAATACCAAACCTTTAGTTCCAGCTAGGTTGCCAAGATGTGAAACGAGGGATGATCGCAACAACACACAATATGGGCTACATGCTAGGGCTGCTAATCTTGGGGCCAATCTCCGATAAGTAAGTGTTGTGGTGTTATTATGTATCATTGACACGATGATTATGAATATGTATACAAAATATTGTCCATGGAAATTGAAATTTCATACCTGGACATCGGAGGACGTATGAAAGTCACCATCATCTACTAGTGCTAAACCAATATTATAATCTAATAATATCTCTCCAGGTTCGGTAGAAAGAAGCTAATAGTAGTTTCTGGTCTAATCGGTGCTGTGATGGGTTTAACTAAAAGTTTCGCGACATCGTATTGGGTATATGCCCTTTCGGAACTGACAGAAGCTATGTTCGGTGATACTTATTCACCAAATTATATTTTAGGTAAGACCTTATGTTTTTAAACATTATAAATTTTAGAAACTGACTGAAAAATAACCAAAAAATACAAAAATATTTTTATATAAATACGCAAAAAGATTCAGAAGCCTTCTAGACCTCTGAATAAACTTTCTTTTAGGGATTGCTTTTGTTTTCATTACAAAGTTGTGTATGCTAACATTCGTAAAATATATAAACTATTGAATTTTTCGACATTTCAGGAATAGAAATGGTGAGCAAAAAGAACAGAGTGTTCTTCGCACCGGTCATGCTAGCTGCCTTATCAGCAGGAGGAGTATTGTTGGCTTTAACAGCATGGTCGTTACCTTGCTGGAGAAATTTCCTAAAAGTTGTATACGCCCCTGCAATATTATATATCGTACATGCTTTCTTCCTAGATGAAAGCGTCAGATGGCTGCTATTAAAAAACAGGAAGGCAGAAGCTAAGACTATTCTCGCAAAAGCCATAAAGTTGAATAAAATAAACATAAAAGATGAAACTCTTGATAGAATTAAATGTGAAAAGACTACGACTAATAATAACCTAATAAGCACTTTGAAATTGACTTTAACTTCTAGAACGCTAATACAAAGATTTTTAGCTTGTGTGTTTGCTTGGATTACTGTTACTTTCAATAAAAACAGCCTCTTATTCATAGCTGTTGGTTTAGAGGGGAACAAATACGTCAATTATGCCTTGTCGTCATTTGTTGGTATTCCTGCTAGTATTGTTATAATGTTCATACTTATCAAATTTAAAAGAAGAAAGCCATTGATTTTGTCATTTTTAGCTACTGGTGCTTTTTGCGTTACAGTGGCTTTTATGCCAAAAGGTATTTCTTGAATTATATACGAATTTGATTAATATTGTTAAATATTTCCTTATCTAAAGTGCAGTGATTTTTCCAGGTTATCCGTTACTTTCTACATCGATATTTCTATTGGGAAAGTTCATGTCAATGGTAGCTTCGGGAATACTATACCTGTACACTTCGGAATTGTTTCCAACCTATACACGTAATACGATGCATGGCCTATGTTCATCTCTGGGAAGGATAGGGTCCATTGTTGCACCGCATACAGTTTTATTGGTAATATTTAAAATCTGTATAGTTAATGGGTCCGCATGCGTGGATGTTGGTTATTGCAATGAAAAGTATCCTTCAACCTATTCTCAGACTTAGTGAATTTTTAGAGAAATTTCGTAAAAATCGGTCAAGCCATCTCAGAGGAGTTTGGTAACAAACGATTTTTTTTTATTTTATTTAGGTATATTATAAATAGGAATGCCCTTTTGCATGACTGCCTCAAAAACCCAATTCAACAGAAAGCTGAACTACTGAAACTAAATCTGCAAAATGTGGACAGTTCGTTCTTCTGAAGACCAAAGAAAGAAATGTAGAAGCATTATAGAAAATTCAATTTCTAAGTTTGTAAAATAGGAGTTAAAGGCGTGTTTCAATATATAAAATTGAATTATCTTTTTTAGATACCTTACTGGTCCGGTCTTCCGACGGCTATAGTCGGCGGTTTGTCCTTAACAAGCGCTCTCATAATAAAGATGATGCCTGATACTGCTGAGAGTACTTTACCTGATACTGTGGAGCAAGCCGAGGCCCTTGGGATCAAAGAATTGGAAACAAATTCAACACCTGATTCAAAGTCTTTATTGTGAAGTACAATGTGGTAGAATACAAGAGCACGTCTGTAATTTTAACCAACAACAAATTTTTCAATATAAAATAAAATTATAAAATAATCAGTATGTTAACTTTTCCTATAAATTTAGATCGGAAAAAATTTACACCCAAGACGCGGCTTTCCCTGTAAGAAACTGATCGCGGGTTCAAGTCCTGTCTGGGATGTTTACTTTGTTATTCTACTTATGTAACTTTGTTTGTCCTCAATTCAAATGTATCATTTTGAATCCGAATTTTTTATTTTATTGTAGTTATATAGTTTTATGAATACATGTATTTTCACTTGTTATAAACGGGATTGTTCAATTGTTATAG
This sequence comes from Eilema caniola, assembly GCA_949126895.1. Lineage (NCBI taxonomy): Eukaryota > Metazoa > Arthropoda > Insecta > Lepidoptera > Erebidae > Eilema > Eilema caniola. Next base: position 3,125,894 of record OX421469.1, on the reverse strand, counting down.
ATTTAGATGATTATTATGTAAGTACAAAACAGATAATAGTTGATGTAAGTAACTTGCATAGTTTGTTAAATATTTCGCTACATATTGTTGCAATAAAAAGTGTTTTATTTCACGTTAACTTATTATGTTAAGTATTTTTTTAGTCGTTTAAACATTGTGACCACCATGTGTTGCATACTTACAAATTCTGAGTTTCTACAGCACCATATTCTGTCTGTCACAACTTAACACACACAACTCAATCACTCACATGGAATCATCAGATTCACAGATGAGGCTGCCTTCTGCAACAGCCTCTATAATGAGCTGTTGGCTGGGGAGCTTGACCTTATTTGTCTGGAGTCATGTATCACCGCAGACCTGATAGAAATGTCAACACCTGATCCTGATATTCCAGTTACATCAATGGATAGAGCAATGGTAAAATGATATAAAATTCTTCGGCAAGATTAGTTAGTAGTAGTAGAAATAAGCTTAAAAAAAATTAAACTAAATAAATTTAGTCATAAGTCAAAGAAACAAATCAGGTACTTTAAAATTGGCAGTGACAAATGTCGTAGGGTCTGTAATTCTAATGTTATGTGTACTGAGACAGATAATAGAGGTAAGCAAAACCCAAATAGACCAGTATGAGTCTGATCTATATCAGCTCCAGGTAAAAATCACAAGTTTGATACAGAATTTAAAGAGTCATTCTTTAAATTCTGTAACGCTAAAATATCAAACTGCACAAAAAGTAATAGGGGAATACATTAAGGCACCAAACAGCCTAGTGGACTCCTGTCACAGTAGTGTAGCAAGATGGTATTCACTTGAAAACCTATACAAGCAAAACTTTGGCGACTTACATCAAAATCTCCTCTTTCATGTACACGAGACTTTGCCTCTTGTAGTGCAATTCCTCTGTGCACTAAGAATAAATAAAAATAAAGACTGTGCAAAATCTCTGCTCCCCCCGTCAATGACACCATACCAGTTGTTTCTACTTGCACGAGTACTCTGGACTCTGCATGTGATGCCCCTGTCAACATTGAGCCACCTAGTAATACAATGGTATTTTCTGATCGTGTGGGTCGCAATATGGGCTATATGTTTAGTCAATATTTAAATAACTGTATCCATGCCTGCCTATTGCAATTTCCACTCACATTATAGATAAAATTGTGTCTTGTAAGTATAATAGTAACTCCACCACTGTATTGCTGGTGGATAAGAGTAAAAATGTAGGCAAGAAAGAATTAATGTACTGTATAGACTGCCCAAGCAAATTAAAAGTATTTAAAATAATATTATGATTTTTTAACGTGTGGAAACCCCCACGGGATTCACCCCATCGGTGCCGACGATGGGGTGGTCGTGTCGGAATCGGCCCGACTAAAACCACACGGTGTCCTTCCCAAGTGTCCATTGCCGAGCACCCCGGGTAAGCCCTCGAAAGTACAACCCCAGGGTTACTGGCGGACACTGGCCGCCACCGCGGTTTCGCCTGGTGGGGTCGGGTTTTATCCCGCGTCGGTGAGTTGGCAGGCGTGTGTAGGACGCATACAACACGCCTCCGCCACGGGCTGCTTCTGTAAGGACGCCGTCCTACGCCGACGCAGTCGGCCGTAACTGCCGTCCTCAGGCCCCGATCATGGAGGTTGGCAGTTCCGGGCGTAGACGAGTGAGAGAGACAGACTCGTGCGGAACTCATGGGGCAGGGTTCTATCCCGTTCCCTCTCCGCCGCCTCTTTCGCGCGCATTACCTGCTCGCAGAAAAGGGCAGCGGCCTGCCACTTGCTCCCGTCGGAGACCACGGCCCTCACCATGGTCCACATTTGAAGTCGGGGGTCCAGTAGAGAGGCAATTAGAGAAGTGAATGGGAGGCAAGTAGTGAGTCGAGTAAAGAGTCAAATAGAGAAGCGAGCGAGCATTTAACGGTCGAGTCTGCGTTAAAATTTCCAACACTACGCGATAAGCGACATCCAGCTACCAACTAGCAGCAACAGTTAGTCTATAATATAAAAATGGATCGCTGAATGTGTTGCTAAGCGCAAATCTCGAGAACAGCTGAACCGATTTCGCTAATTCTTTTTTAGAATATTCCTTGCACTCTGAACTCGATTCTCTACTTTAAATTCAAGTTCTTTATTTCTCAAAATTGTGTAACGTGATCACATCTGTTTGACGTCAAATCCGCTTAAAACTAAGTTTACCACCACTTCGTAAGTGCTAGGGGGGAAAGGGTAAGAATTCGGTAACAGCACTATTTTTTTAGGAATTACAATTGATTTAATTTAAAATGGGGTGACCACATCACCATTTTGGCAGTTGACAGATGTAGCTACTGCTAGGCTGGTATACTTTAGTTAATTCCATAGCTTGATGTCCAGTAGAATACTACTTTGGGTAAATGCAGCAGATTTAGAATTTATTGTTTAGGCAAAAGGGATTCCTTCAGGGAATGATTTAAGAATATTGAGATTTTAACTGTAGCATCCCAATATATATTTGAAAACATAATGTATGTCAAGATAAAATAAATATATCTCATTTCACAAAAGTAGGTGACATTACAGATATAAGTCTGCGTAATAAACATAAACTGCTACTTCCATATTATCCATAATAAATTGTCTGAATCGGTCCTTGGTATGCCTGAAAATAATATTAAAACCCATATAAAGATAACCCTATAAAAGCACACTATAAGACAGATAAATGCTAAAAGATGAAGCCTAAAATGCTGTAGTTACGGCATAATACTGTACTAAGAACGTGACTTTTTTGCCATATTTTAACTTAGGTTAATCATTTTATTATTAAGTTGTTTATATACTTACTTATTGTTCATTTAGACACAAGACAAATATAGATTCATCCACATTTAACCTTAAGGAAATAACTATTTTTAATTGATATTTTAAAAATGCCGCATTGGAGTTTGTTGCACCGTTTCTTCTCCACCAGCGCCTTGGAGGCGGTGGTAAGCTTAGCTTATGTAGAATTATTATTGATGTCAATTAGAATTAACCATGCTGTTCTAGATTGAATAAAAACCTTTAACTTCGACTTTGTTCTTCGTGATCTACACAGGTATACACAGGTTATTTCGACTGCGGAAGTACCTCTGCCCTACAGAATACCGCGGCCATAATTACCTCGTGTCGTGTTCCCGAGTAGGGTAGCCAGAGCTCACTGGAGAGTTTTTGTGCTGTCAGTGAGCAGACCAATGGCTTGTGCTACTTTATCTTCTACACTAACGGCACAGAAACTCTCTGTTCTAACAGGGTGGGCAGCGCGAATGTGACGCCTCTGGTGTTGCACACGTCCATAGGCCACGGTAACCACTTTCCAACAGATGCGCCGTGTGCTTGTCTGCCACCTAAGTGGTATAAAAAAAAACACAGCTGTGTGTTTATATTGTATCAACTACTGTCATAATACAGACACTTCAGTTGTTTCATAAATGGCATCTTGTACAGGGAATGAAACTGAATATTTAACTGCAGTTGTAATCCTATATAGTTATATCGGATTACAAAGTTATTAATGCAGTTAATATATCCAGAAAACTAGACCTAAATTACAAAATATTTGTGTTTTTAGGGTTCCGTAGCCAAATGGCAAAAAACGGAACCCTTAAAGATTAGTCATGTCTGTCTGTCTGTCCGTCCGTATGTCACAGCCACTTTTTTTCCGAAACTATAAGAACTATACTGTTGAAGCTTGGTAAGTAGATGGATTCTGTAAACCGCATTAAAATTTTCACAATAGAAAAAATAAACAATAAATTTTGGGGGTTTTCCATACCTAGAACTGAAACTCAAACCTATTCGTAAGGGGGTCTTCAAAAATAATATTGAGGTTTCTAATATAATTTTTTTCTAAACTGAATAGTTTGCCTTCCAAAGTGGTAAAATGTCCCCCCCCCCCCGTAACTTCTAAAATAAGAGAATGATAAAACTAAAAAAAATATATGATGTACATTACCAAGCAAACTTCCACCGAAAATTGGTTTGAACGTGATCTAGTATGTAGTTTTTTTTAATACGTCATAAACCGTAAACCACAATTTATGTACTTCCTGCTACGGGACCCTTCATCGGCGAGTCCGACTCGCACTTGGCTGCTTTTTTCCTTGATTCATACATTAAGCATTAATTATGTTCTAAATTTGTAACTTCTATGTCTGCTAGAAGTACCTTAGAATTTTGATAATTGTTCAGTCAGTGAGTGACAAAATTAAGAAAATTTGACACATTAAATTTTTAAACTACAGGTTCAACTTGATTGAAGTTTGATTTATACCGAGTATGAATTCATTTGAAAATTCAGGGACTATTTATATCCACAACAACGTTATAGGGGGTCAAAAATGGCCTCAATTGCTTCAAGAAAAGAATGTTACGACCGTGTCGTACCGACGTGTGTCTTGGCGGGGGCACTGCCGTGCCCACAGACATGTACAGTGTGATACATTATAATTGTTAAGATAGTTATTAACCTTTAACTATGGACGTGAAATTTTTGTTACATACATTTGGACGTGCGGTCTCACAGACCGCTCTTCTAAAGGCTGTATTTTATCTAGTTAAAAAGTATTGTACCAGTTCTTATTTGTATTCCTGTATGGAGCTAGTAAATGTATACAAAATATGTAATTCAAATGTATATGAAATATGTAAATAAAATCTAACCATATAAAATAGAGGGCGCTTTCCAGACGTCATCAGTTCATAGGAAAATTATCTTAGAAAAAATACTATTTCGGTGAGTTTTATTAGTTTTACCATAAAATATAAAGAATAGAGAGTAAAAACTTAACGTTAATTTCATAAAACAAAACATGAAAATTTTGTCAATGGTTTCTACTTGTGCATATTTTTTGGTTAGTTTTTGTGCAATATCTTAGTAAATTGCAGGCATATTGGTTATTGACAGCCTACACAAATTTGGGCATAGTTTGTGATGTTGTAAGAGATAACTAATTTGGCAGTAGCGCGGCGCCACCTAGTGATGACGTTTGAAACTGCTGGAGTAAGTGGAATAGACGATATTAGCGAGGTAGTTAGCAATTCAGGCCACGACTCATAGAGAGCGTTAGGGTGCTGTCTTTCTAATTGCGTCACAAGCGGCCTCTGGTGGCAATTAGCAGAGTGAGCTATCGCGTGTTCTGGAAAATGTAGAATATTTCAGCACATCGGAAGTATATAAAGCGGGCCCCGAGGGTTTGTCGTTACGCGGTTACGCTGTCCATCTGATAACTGACATATACTTAAAGTTTGATACTGGTGAACTGGTGCTCCACTGGGTGAGACCTGTTAATATTCTACGGACCCGATTTTCGGTGAGCTACTATACTTTATCTATCAGCCTACCTATTTACCTTCTGTCTACCTTATACTTTACACTCTTCTGTTTCTGTGTAGTTTCTGCTTACCTCTGTAACTTCTGCTAATCTGTTTGTACTACCCCTAATTGTACGGTAAATATGTATGTTTGTGTGTACCTAAAAATTGTGAGGTAAGCGTCCTTTCCCTGGCCTAAGGCTGGGCAAGGGATGCGCGCCTCCTTCTTGTGACGTCCTGCGTTATATGTTTCTTTCTCAATAGTCGTTTTACCACTAAAACTAAAGCTACTTAGACCGACAGACGTATGAGGTACGCTGGATTAGAGAGGCACGTAAATCACAATCTGCATCGGTCTGTGAGACCGCACTTCCATAGTTAAAGGTCAAGTAGCTTAGCCGGTTTGTTGGGAACCTTTACCATTTAAACAAATAAAAACGAAGAACAAGAATAGTTACCATAGTTATTTAAAAAATGCAACTTCTGCTTACCAGTTCTAATGAAAATTTTTGCTCATTAGTGGTTCTTTGAAAGTCAGAGTGAACGTCTGTGTCATAAATAACGAATAAAATAGTACCTACGGAGGTTCATTGCAAGGTAAGGGCAAATATTTGTTTATTCATAACAGGTGGATCAATCTTTGACACCTGAATCTGCAGGTGTGTACATATTATGTATTGTTTTCATATTTTCATTTATGTAATTATAATACATTATGTAATGAAAATTTTAAAGGTCATCGGATCATTGGCATGCGTCCTTTTGTTGAAACTTTTGCATTGAAAGTGAAAATAGAAACATATAAAATCATTATTCTTTTGATGTTTTTTTATCAGTCATCATCATTATCTATATCTACTCCATTCGGTTAAGTACTTAACTAAAAGTAAAAATCTTGAAGCGACTTTTCATAAAAAAAACACAACATAAATAAGTTTACAAAATATAAAAAATAAAACTAGTGGTTCAAATTCCAACTAAAAAAAAAATATGACGTACATTACCATGTAAACTTCCACCGAAAATTGGTTTGAACGAGATTCAGTGAGTAGTTTGTTTTTAAGTCCGTAATTAATCTTAAACCTTCAACTATTATTAAAACATCAATCAAAGTTACATAGAACTACAAGAACTTTTATATTATGAAACTTGCTGCTTCAGAACCCTTCATGGGCGAGTCCGACTCGCACTTGGCCGCTTTTTAGTCTTTAAAATGAGTTTGAGACAGTATAACATTATTAAACTGAGTTGAAAAATATATAATAGAGGGACGGATTTAACAATATTTGATACTGTTAGAGGGTGCACGGTTGTCATGCGAATATTAAGGCACTCGTTGCGGGTTCTTGAAGTTCGTAAAGGTCCATTACTTCATAATATTTTTCATTTCATACACGAAAAAGGCATCGTACTATGTAGCCAAAATTATCACATCCATCACTACACCATTTCTAAATGATATCATACGAAATCTGAAATAAACCTAAATCTGAACTAACTCTTCTTCATCGAGTCAATTACTAATATTGTTAATAAATTTAGTTGGCCCATAACTGTGGACACAGCCATAGCTTTGTCCGTTGCCCAGACAGATCATCAGTTGTGAAGTCAGCATCAGATCGGTGTTGATGAAAAAAGTGCTCAAAATTATTTTGATTCCCTGCGATTGACCGGTCGTTAGGTAGTTACTATTTACCGACCCATTATGATCGTGCGCGTTGCAGTTGACCTGAGGCTCAGTAGATGGCGTCGATAGTCCGTCATCGACATACTGCCCGTCTTGGAAGCACCAGCTTAAAATGACGTGATGAGCTCCAATCAGTCAATGCTCAAGGCTCTTCGTAGGGTGCCGGTTGTCGTACGTATTTCAGCGATTCGTGACATCCCGTCTGGACCGGGAAACGCCTTCGTAACGCGGCCGAAGCACCACTTGAGTAGAGGAAGGATATTTTCTTTGATTAATACGAGGCTGTCGAGGCCAATTTCGTTCTGGTGATGTTTCCAGTTCGTTCTTAGTTGTAATTTTGATATATACTCCTTAGACCACCGCTGCCAGAAGTGGTGACGTACTAGTTCAGCTCGTTGGTATCGCGTCAGTTGTACCGTCGGGATACTAGTGATATCATCACATGCTGGAGCAGTCGGCCGATGAGGAAATGACCCGGGGTCAGTGGAGCTACGTCAGATTCAATTTGTGCTAATATCGTACTCAACCCCTCGTATGTGAGGCCACTAAAGTAGGGTGAAGCGGGTGGAATAAAGTTAACGGTGTAATCAATAATTATTTGTTTAGAATTACTACAAATGAAAGGAAAGATTTTTTTTTTTGAAAGGAATTTCCTTTTCAGCCCCTACAAAGATTACTTTAGACTAATTACACATAGACGGATAGTCCCGTACGAACACAACGACGCGAATGAAGCTAAAGGAATATCTATGTAGGCGTAACCTATACGATCTTACACTCAGGGATACTGACACAAGCCCACCGATAATAATACTACACCATAAAATTTACCGTATAAATAAGGAAAATAAATAAATTGTGTTGTGTACAATTTGTTATCAATTTGTATGTATATATTTCATTTATTATTTTAGTTTATTTTAGTACGTAATAATATTTTCTAATTTTAAATCTCATTTAGTATTCTTTATATTTTATTGTACATGTTAAAATAATAAATGCTGGAATTTGAATTGAAATGTTTATAGTACCTAGTATTTCAGTAGCGATAACCGACATCAACGGGGGCATAGGCTAGCTACTTATATTATTGTCAGTGTGAGAATATTATAGAAATCAATTTATATATCCATGGAGTACTTTGAAACTTACTTTTACCAATGAATTTGTTTTCAATATAATATTTATTTTTACCTAATTATGTGATAACACTGGTAACCCTGATAATTTCGTACGATCGTACGATTTCGACATAATTATGTTTTACGCAAAAATATAATACGTTTTGAAGTGCAAGTGAACAAGTGAACTGTAATCTACAAATATTTTTTGTTATTTTGAGATAAATTGTGGCATTCTTTCGCTGCACAAACCATCATTTTTAAATTAAAATGCGAGCTCTTGACCTTGACATTTGATCGCTGACACTGGCGGGGCGGGTCAACGACTCGCGTGTAGTTTTTACCATTATCTGGGTAAAGACAATCAGGTTTACCTTTTCTACTAAAGAAATGTTTTAATTTGAATTACATTCTTAGAGCTCCAGGATAGTGTCTTATCTATAAGTATACCTAGGTTTTTTACCTTGCTACTTATTTGATTGTAACAGCGTTAAATACTACATCTGGCAATTGTGACCAGTCTATTCGGCTTATCATTCCGGACCTGCCCACAATAATAACCTGAATCTTAGAAGGGTTCACTTCAAGCCCATGTTGCTTACTACACTCACATACTAGCTTCAGATCAGCATTTATGGTAGAGATAGCTGCTGTCGAATTTTGTAATGGGGCTTGTGTGTATATTTGAAGATCATCTGCGTAAAGGTGGTAGGAAGAACGTAAAGACTTAGAGATGTAATTTATAAAGATAGACAAAAGTAAAGGAGATAGCTAACCACCCTGTGGCACACCGGCAGTTGTACTACACCAAGAAGAGAAGGAACCTTCAACACGTACACGCTGTCGGCGCCCAAACAGTTAACTAAAAAACCAATCAATAACTATTGGAAATATGTTAATAGAGCGCAGAACGCCGAGCAGACTATGGAATCCACGGTACTGAACGCGTTATTGAAATCAAGAAGGGAAAGTACTGTGAGAATTCCCTCTCCATACATCCATCCATAACATATCGATTTTAGTAAAAATTTAGACTCAACCTTCTTAGATTGCTTATTCCATATTCGTAATTAGCAACCCCAGAAATCCTGAAAACGATACTCAGCCCAAGAAAGCTTTCTGCGAGCAGGTCATGCTCGTGAAGGAGACAGCAGAGCGGGCGCGGCGCAGCGAGCGAGAAAGACTCGCAGACATCGCTGGCCGCGTTCGAAGGCGGCTCGGGCGTCGGAGGGCGAAAACCGACCTCCGCCCCCCATGAGCGCGGGCCTGAGGGTGACGGGTGGAGCCGCTCGTCACCCTAGCAGAAGCAGGTCACGGCGGCGGCGCGCATCGTAGGGCGATGCGCGCTCCCCCCATACCGGGGGCGAGTCGGGGACCGCGTGGTCCCCGACTCGCCCCGAGGAGGGCCAGACCGAGAGGAATGGCCCTGGATCAGCCGGGGTGCGAGGGATATGTCAAAAGACAACCTCACCTCCAGCCTAGCACATCGACCCATAGACGGCGTGCGGTTTAGTCGGTTCGAGTCCGACATAACCTCCCCCTTCGGCTCCGAAGGGGGGGGGGGGGGGGTATCCGTGGGGATTTCCCGCACGTAAAAAAAAGCCCAAGAAAGCTGAAATTTGGTATGTAAGCTTTTTTTTTAACGTGTGGAAACCCCCACGGGCTTCACCCCATCGGTGCCGACGATGGGGTGGGCGTGTCGGAATCGGACCGACTAAAACCACACGGTGTTCTTCCCAAGTATCCATTGCCGGGGGGTAAGCCCTCGAAAGGATAACCCCAGGGTTGCCGGCGGATATTGGGCGCCACCGCGGCCTCGCCTGGTGGGTTCGGGTTATATCCCGCGTCGGTGAGTTTGCAAGCGTGTGTAGGACACACACGACACGCCTCCGCCACGGCCTGCTTCTGTAAGGACGGCGAGTCGGCCAACTGCCGTTCTCAGGCCCCGATCATGGAGGTCGGTAGTCCCAGGCGTAGACGAGTCTGCGGCATCCACGCCGCAGACTGCGGAACTCAGGGGGCAGGGTTCTCTCCCGCTCCCTCTCCGCCGCCTCTTTCGTGCACATTACCTGCTCGCAGAAAGAGGCGGCAGCGTGCCATTTGCTCCCGTCGGAGACCACGGCCCTCACCATGGTCTCCAAAGAAAAAACGTCCACGCCCAGGACCGCAACGAGATCCCGGCGTTGATTCGCCCACGCAGGGCAATCCACTAACGTGTGGAGCGCCGTGTCTTCGCCAGGATCCTCGCAGTGCTGGCACTGCGGTGTTGTCTCCCGGTGGATGCGCCATAGCAGCCGTGCACCCGTGCCCGGTAAGTATCTGGCACATCTGGTAGGAGAGGTCACCGTGGTGCCTCTCCAACCACTCCTTCATGATCGGTCTCACCGCCGCAATGGTGGATTCCCCCTACCTTGGATGCTCAAGTCGCACCCGCCATGTCTCCATGAGTTCCCGGCGGAGCTGGGACCGCTGAGCCCTGATTTCTCGGGGCTCCGGCCTATGGCCCCGCTCCAGTGCCTCCTTGCGCCACTGATAGAGCAACGCAAGGGCTCTCGCTTCCAGGTCCCATGGAGGGGTCCCGGCTAGGAGACATGCCACCTCGACAGAGATCGTGCGATATCCCCTGATCACTCTGACGGCCATCGCTTTTAATGGACTGTTTAATACAACCACGTTGCGGGCCGCCAGAGTCTCAGCCCATACGGGAGCCCCGTACAGGGCCATGCTTCGCATGATCCCCAGGTACAGTCTCCTAGTGGAGGCGTTGGGTCCCTTAACGTTGGGCATTAGCCGCGATAGCGCGGCCGCAGCCCTCCTCAGTTTTGGAACCAGACTTCGGAGATGAGGTCCGAAGTCCCATCGGCTATCGAGTACGAGCCCAAGGTACTTCACCGTGGGCTCGATGCCGATGTTTACGCCCCCTATACTGGTTCCCGCAGGTGGCCCCCTCCGAGGCCCGTGAAAACACATAGCCTCGGATTTGTGGAGAGTCGCCTCGAGTCCCAGCCGCCGTATTCGACCCACGACTGGAGCAGCCCCTGTCGTGGCCTTTAGTGCTGCGCTTTGGTACGTTGCTCCCCGCGCCATAACGAGGGTGTCGTCAGCATAACAAGTTATCATCATCGAGCAGCGGTCCGCGCAGCACCCAGTCGTATCCGATGTTCCACAGGAGTGGCCCTAGGACCGACCCCTGCGGAACACCGCACGACACTTCTCGCCGCCCTGGCCCTAGCCAGCTCGGGTAAACTATGGCCCTCTCGGATAGGTATGCCTCGATAATGCGGCGGAGGTAAGGAGGCACTCCGTGATACGCGAGAGCCACCCTAACAGCTCCAAGGTAGGGTGTTGAAGGCGTTGGCAACGTCGAGAGACACCGCCACCACCACCCCACCTCGCGAGACTACTTCCTCCGCCAGGCGCCTAACGCGCATGATCGCTTCCACGGTGGAGTGCCCCCGGCGGAAACCGAACTGGTTGTCCGCCAGATCTGGCCCCACGTTCGTGAGATGCTCGACGAGGCGCTCTCCAATAATCCGCTCATAAGCTTGCACACCTCATCGAGCAACACGATCGGCCGGTAACCGGATGGCTGATCCGTCGGCCGCCCCGCCTTCCGGATAAGGACCAGTTTCCCCGTCTTCCACGCAATTGGAAACTGGCCCCTTTTGAGGCATGTGCTAAAGAACGCCACCAGCATGTAATGGTATGTAAGCTAATATTACTACAAAGAAAACAAAAAAATTAAAAACCTAACCTAATTTATCCCCTGGGGTGGAAGCACAGATTACCTCGACTACGGTGGAACTTGTATATGACACTTGCACTACAGTTTGTGCTGAAGCGTAGGCATTAAAGTTTATATAGTTTTATACCTAAAACTACTCTTTGACAATATTACTCTATAACAATGTATTCTGGTTACTTATAATATTACGATGTTGTCAGCGCTTTAGCCTGGGAAAATAACTGATTGGATTTTTCATGTGAACGTTATTCAATAAACGAAGACAATACGGAAAACATGTTCTTTTAATCCTGTCCAAATATTCACCCCGAATCACATCATATCTCATGGCGACCCTGCCTACCAATTGGACCTTGGATTAGAACCGCAATTGCCGCAAACCCTGTGGTCCTGCCAAAATTTTTCAAGAAGATTAAGTAAGAAGACAGAAGATTCATTATCAAGAAAGAAGAACCGTCAAGACACATTATGGGAAAATCGTACTCCAAGGAAGAAGTAGTGATTGCGCAGAACGCGAACGGAGCAGCTTCAGCAAACGCCAAGTTGTCACAAGGAGAATCTGACAGCCTCTATAGAAACCTGATCATCACCTTGGTCGCGCTCACCTTCGCTGCAGTGAAATACTACGTCATGAAGAAATGCCGCAACAGTGCCGTCAAAACTCTACGCCGAGAATTGAACGCCATCTCCATGGACAATCTTGCTCGCCAGCCGAACAACCTGTAGGAAAACTCCACTAAGCTACCAATTTCCCGATGAGACCTTATGCAAACCCTGATGAACAACCCGCTACAAGGTCGTCGCAGCCACACAGCCTACTAGCCGAAATTCTACGTTGTGCGTTCTACCGTAGACTTATCTAGTAAGTGAACTTAATTAAGTAATGATTTAGTGATTTTATTAGACTGTTTATTTTACTATTTACTTTAATTATTTTTTTAAATATGGCATGTGCTTATTATATTTAGATATAACAAGTAGGATATGTCTGCATCTGATTTACATGGGATATATGTTAGCTTAAAAGATATTAGAGAATATCTAGTTAAAATCGGCCCATCTCGTAGTCAGTCATCGGAAACTGCCAAAACAAAGTATAGTGATGCACAGAAACTACACAGTCAGTTGGAGAATATTTCGTCCGCAATTAAGATTAAAATAGAGAAATCTGAAATAAGTAGCGATAGTTTATCGATTATCAATAATTACATTGACGATATTCACTATTTTTTTAAGGATATAACGCGTTTATTTTTAGTAGAAGAAACTATTGACACCAAAATGGCTACTAGTAACTTCGATTTAAAAACTGCGATTGCCCTGCTGCCTGCAATGACTGGCCAGGAGCAAAACACGCAACAATTGATAGATAGCATTAATCTTTACAGTAACATGCTAAACAGTGTAGATCAAGAAAAACTTCTGATCGAATTCACTCTCAAAACTAGGCTCTCTCCTAGTGCTAAGTTAAGATTAAAATCTTCTTATACATCCGTCGAGGCCATGACTTTAGATATGCGCTTGCATTTACTTCCAAAAAAGTCAGCATTCGCATTACAATCTCAAATGCATAACACCAAACAAGCTCGTAGGTCCATCGATAAATATGGGTCTGACTTGGAAAAATTATTTGTCGAATTGACAATTGCCCAAGCTGACGGAGATGATAAAAAATATGATTTATTGCGTCCATTGAACGAGAAAGCAGCTATAAAACACTTTGCTGATGGATTATCGGACCCCAAGTTAAGTACAATCATAGCATCGCGCCAATTTCACTCTCTCCCAGAGGCAATACAAACTGCCCTTGACGAGAATACGACATCCACAAGCGATCATCAAGTTATGAACTATAGGGGTAGATATCCTAATAGACGGTTTAATTCGGGTTCTCGTAGGTTCATGTCAAATAACAAGTACCAGAACCGAAACACGCAACGAGGAAACGGACAAAATAATTTTAGAGGTCAGTCGTCACGTGGTTATCGTAGTAGTCGCTCTAGATATTTTAGGAGCGCTCCGAGAACATCTCGAAATCCAGTTGGTTACAACCCAAGAAACGCAAATGTTTCTCAGGTTCAGTCGCAAGCTATACAAAGCGAACCGTGCACTCAAAGTGCACCGAATAGTGAGTTTTTTCGTGACCAACAACAAACATTACGTTCTTAATTATAACACGAATAGAATAGTTACATTCAACGTAGGTAAAGATAGTAGCATAACACTCTTGGTTGAAAGCGGTGCAAACCTATGTGTTTTGAAATACGAGTGGTTACTTCACCATCAGGCGTACTTGAATAACTTACACTACGAGAAAATAATAATCAACGGAATTAGTGGTAAGTTACACTCAGAAGGCTATATTTACTTAGATTTAGTATATAACGGGGTTTTATTTAGGGAAAAATTTTACGTGTTTAAGGATTTATTATGCTTATCAGATGGTATTTTAGGAGATAATTTTTTTAAACGCTACAATGCGATACCTAATTAATTATGAATTAAGGTCTTTGCGATTATTAAATAATGGTATAGAAGTTAATCTGTGCATTGACAACTATAATGATAGGTACGTTTATACGTTACCTGCGCGTTGCGAAATAACAAAACATATTCCTTATAATGGATACGGTGATTGTGTAATTTTAGCAAACGAAGTCAAAGAAGGAATTTTTATTGCTGGCATGATTGCCACCCCCTCGCGTAATAGTATTCCTGTTAGGGTACTAAATACAAAAGACGAAGATATTTCTTTAGATTTTTCATCAATAGAAGTACATTCGATTGGTCATTTCGATGTGTGTAACCTTGACAAGAGTAATAAATCAGTAGAACGTGTAAAAAATCTTTTCAAACTACTTGATTTAAGCTATTTAAATAATGAAGAAAAGCGTAGTATGCAAGAAATATGCGCCAAATATGCCGATGTATTTCATTTACCCGGCGACTCGTTATCAGTCACGAATCTTACGGAACATAACATCGTGTTGAAGAACAACGTGACACCTGTTTATGTGAAACCATACAGAGTGCCACAAGCCTTGAAAAAAGAAATTGATTGACAAGTTCGAGAAATGTTAGAAAGTGACATCATTGAAGAGACCACTTCAGAATGGTCGAGCCCGGTTTTGTTAGTTCCCAAAAAAGCAGATGAATCGAACCAAAAGAAATGGAGATTGGTCATCGATTATCGTCAACTAAATAATAAAATACAAGATGATAAATTTCCACTACCAAATATAACCGAAATATTAGATTCTTTAGCCGGTAGTATTTATTTTTCTAAATTAGACTTGTCTCAATCATATTATCAACTATCTTTGTCACCAAATTCACGTAAATATACATCTTTTAGCCTAAATGCTTTTGTTATTTAGATGACATTATTGTTATCGGAAATTCGATTCAAAATCATAATAGCAACCTGATTGATATCATGAATCGATTAAGAACAGTGAATTTCAAAATTAATCCTATGAAATGCGAATTTTTGCGTAAAGATATAGTCTATCTCGGTCACAAAATCACATCAGAAGGAATATTTCCTGACCCTAGCAAAATTAATATCATGCATAATTATCCGAGACCAACATGTGCTGACGAAGTAAAACGCTTCGTAGCATTCGCGAACTATTATCGTAGATTTATTTCTCACTTTGCAGACATAGTTTATCCATTAAATTGTTTATGTAAAAAGGGAGCAATATTTAACTGGACAGAAATATGCGAAAATGCGTTCCAGAAATTACGTTCTGCACTTATGAACCCTCCAGTACTTGACTATCCAGATTTTTCGGAAAATAATATCTTTAAACTACATTGTGATGCGTGTAAGACAGGATTAGGTGCAGTATTGTCTAATAACAACGGAAAAGTAATTGCGTACGCTAGTAGAAGCCTAAAACCAGCTGAAACTAGATACCCAATCATTGAATTAGAACTATTAGCTATTGTTTGGGCCGTGCGCCATTTTCGCCCTTATTTGTATGGTCGAAAATTTATAATATATTCGGATCATAGACCTCTAATACATTTATTTGGTTAAAAGGATCCCTCTAGCCGTTTAACAAAATTCCGTTTGTATTTAGAAGAATATGATTTTACAGTAGAGTACGTACCAGGTCGAGTTAATGCTCCGGCCGACGCATTAAGCCGACTATTGGTTACATCACAAGAGTTAAAAAATCTACATAACAACATAGTGTCAGTTCTAACCAGAGCTCAACATAGAAAGCTACATAGTAATAAAGGTAATGACCATGACATACAAATTAATGAGTCATCTACACTACCCAGGACTGATCACCCAGCGGTTGTAGAAGTACTCAAGAAACCTAATAATATTATAGAACTACGTTTTACTCATAAAAATGATAAGTAGATAGTACAATCAAATGACATTGTTTCCGACGCTAAATGTTGTATCTACGCACCGTCGTACTCAGCGATAATTCTAGATTCTCGATCGTTATCGACCCCGCAGGTGTTAGCGAGAGATTTGGAAAAAATGTGCAAGACATTAAATATAAATGGAGTACTTATAATTAAAAATAAAAGTAATGAGAACGATATCAAACGTTTGCTGCTCAGCATAATAAGCAAAGATAAGGTAGCGTCACCACAGATTTTAATAACGAGATATGTTAAAAGAATTTTTGACAAAGATGAAATCACGACAATTTTAAATGACTTCCATATTTTGGCCATCAGTGGACATGCCGGTATTAATCGTATGTTAAACAACATTAAACGATATTAATTTGGCCAGGAATGTCAAATGACGTCGCGAACTACGTAAAAAAATGTAAGAGTTGTCAAATTCAGAAACACTCAAACAAAAAAGTTCGAGAGCCACTGACGTTAACTACAACTGTTAACTCAGCATTTTATCGTATAAGTTTTATATAATGGGTCCCTTAGATATAGATAGTCATAACAATAAGTATATACTTACTATACAATGCGACCTAAGCAAATTCGTCGAAGCATATCCTCTAATGCGAAAGGATACAGAAACAGTACAAGAGCTTTTGTAAACAACTTTATATTGCGATACGGCATTCCTTCTCAATTTCTTAGTGATAAAGGTACTGAGTTTACATCTTCACTTATGACTGAAACTTGTAAGTTACTAAGTATCGAGAAAATCCATTCCACAGCTTATCACCATGAAACTTTAGGAGGAATAGAAAACACTCATAAACATTTGGCTGCATATCTTAGGATACAGTGTGAAAATAACAAATCAGATTGGAGCGATTGGTTACCCTTTTGGTGCTTTTCATTTAATAACAGTGTGCATTCGCAAACGAAATATACTCCATTTGAATTAGTGTTCGGTAAGAAATGTAATATCCCAAGTAATTTATCAAGTCAAGTAGATCCCATGTATAACTTTAATGATTACCCAAATGAGTTGAAATTTCGCCTACAGAAAGCTCAATATGACGCTAATCAAAATTTGTTAAACAGTAAACAAATTCGAAAATTAAAATATGATACAAAACTTAATAATTTTACATATAAATACGGCGATTTGATTTTATCTTCAAAGGTCCTTATAAAGTTTTAGAGGGATTGTCACCTAATGTTAAGATACTTAAGAATAATAAAGAAATTTTAGTACATAAGAATAATACGAAATTGTATTGTGACTAACTAAAAAAAAAATGTTTTTGAATTATGCTAACATTTATCTATACTATTATATAATTGTAAAGTAGTCGTGTCTGTACATTGGAGATATTTAAAAAAAAATACTTGGAGTATGTTATATTAACGATACTGAACACGAAAATATTTTTTTTTGAAATCTTGTCTGTTTGTCTGTTTGTCTGTTTGTCTGTTTGTTCGCGATGGACGCAAAAACTACTGAACGGATTTCGATGCGGTTTTTTTTGTTAGAAAGGGCTTGCTCCAACTTAAAATCTTACGTTTGTTTGATCACAATCGGTTGAGTAGAACCAGAGATGTGAGCAATAATGTTGCTTTTTTACGTGAGATTATTTTTGTGGTATATTTTTTATAGCTTATCATATATAATCAACTATGTAAATAAATAGACTTTATTTTTACATACACAATTGTGTATACAGATTCGTATTTAATCAATAAATTAAAATTTGAGATTTTATTATTTAGTTACAAAAATACAACTAGATGGCGATCACGCATTTTTAAACAAGGTATGGTTTCGTTCACAACAGAGGTATATAAGAAAATACATTTTTCAATTCTATAATTTAGTTACATCAATTACATCAATACAACTAGATGGCGATCACGCAGTTTTGAACAAGATATAGTTTCGTGCACAATAGAATATATAAGAGCTATCATTTCGATTCCTAAAAAATGTTTCTAATTTTCACAATTTCATTTAATATACTGAGTCTTCTTCTTCATCCTAGCAAGCATTAATCGCAGTCGCATCCGAAGCTTTTTACCTTCAAGGCGAGGATCCGCTTTTACCAGTCTAACTGCGAATTTGGCTGAACCTTTGAAATTTCCCGTGAGTCGACTACCATCTGACCTCCACAACCCACACAGGCGATATCGAAGCATTGCATCTGGACCAGTTGTTGGACTTTTGAGGGCTTCAACTACCCGTAACGACTGCCATACAAATAGCTGTTCGTATGGCAACTGAGACCGACGGCTTAACGTGATTTCCGAGGCACGACCAGACCAATGCAAATATCCATATTCATGCATACAAATATTTGCACTGAGCGGGAATCGAACACGCACATCCTGCGTAGCAGCCGCGTTCAGTACCGCTAAGCCACAGAGGCGGTCGACCCTTAACATCCTGCGTAATTCATACTAATATCATAACATAGCGAGTCTGAAACTCTGTATGAAAGTTGTTAGACTGTGCTAACATTATAAATGTAAAAGGAACCCTGTCTATCTGTCCGTTGCCTTTCACGCTTTAAACGCTGAACTGAACCGATGTTGATGAAATTTGATTAGAGTTTAAGAAAGGACATGGGCTAACCTTTATAGCCAATAAATAAAATGTTAACGAGTTAAACCGATTAAGGACTAAGAGAACAAAGAAGAGGCACTGAACAAAAGTAACTGGTATTACAGCTGTTCTGGTAGAAGTCGGTGCATAGCCCGAGAAACCATATATAAATTAATTACATCATAGTACTTCAGGCACATTAAACAATGTTGGCACCGACTTCTCACAGTGTTTCTTGAAGTCGGTTTAACTTTATTATTATAATTTTATTTATTTTACCTTTATAGTGTGTAAGTATCTAACCGATTCATCGTTCATCATTTGCTTAGTTTGTTATTTGTTTTTACTATCAGTTTAACATCATGATTTTAGAGGCAAATAATCAAATTATGTAAAAGCAATAGAAACAGCATCTTTGCCTACATTTTGAGGATTTCCCTAGATTTCTAGATTCTTACTCTCTGAATCCCGCCATCAGATTCTGACTCCCTTTGCCAGGCACCGCCCTTTCCTTTCCAACCAAAAAAAAATATAAAAATCCGTTTCGCAAATTATGGCCTTAACATATAACGGTTCTTCGCCTATTTAGTTCCCATAGTAGTAGAATTCTGAGAAATCCTGATACATGAATTCATATTTTGTGGTAGTGGCGATGGGTCCCTATAACTCAATTCCTACCGGCTTCCCTTTGCATAGATGGTAGAGACGTATTAATTCGATAAACTACATCGAGGTAAGAACATTCTTCCACCGACTTCCATTTAGAAAATTTTCACCCTTTGCCAATCTTCTTCATCCTAGCGTCAATCCCAGTCGCATCCGAAGCTTTACAATTGGAGTCTAGGGTCAGCTTTTTACCAGTCTAACTGCGGATTTGGCAAAACTACGATATTTTCTGTGAAGCGACTACCACCTGACCTCCACAACCCAAAGGTGATATAGAAGCATTGCAGCTAGACCAGTTGTTGGATTTTTGAGGGCCTCAACTACCCGTAACGACTGCCATAGATGTCTGTATGACAACCGGGACCGACGACGTCTTAACGTGCTCTCCGAGGCATGATCAGACCAATGCAAATACCCATATTCATGCATACAAATATTTGCACTGAGCGGGGATTGAACCCGCGCCTCCTGCGTAGCAACCGCGTTCACACACTTTGCCACTGTAATGGTTTTACTGGGGAACATTCTCCCTACCAGAGCCACTGAGAAAACGTACTTAAGGCTGATAAATGTAATTGCACTAATTTACTCAATGTAAATTGATTAATATGCACGCGCTGTAAAGTGTTATTATTAAGTTGTATTTTATCAATTGTTACAAAACTGTAATTTTAATAGAAAGCGCCTAGACATTCATTTTTTGAAAACGAAACAACATGATTGCTACCACAAACAAAGTAGGCGCTTTTTCCTGTAATTTTGAAGTTTTCTCTCAGGTTATTTCATTTATTCATTAATTATTAGTACGTTACATTTTAGGCATACAAATACTATAAGTTACATAAATATTTTGTCACAGTTATACCAAAGACATAGAATATGTCCGCCTCTGGATTATTTTTCAAAAAGGCATTCAGGTATTGCACAGCTCTGTAAGTAGGGCTACTCTATACCAAAAAACGCCAAGCTGGTGGACAAGTCCAGAGCTAATGCTGTCGCCGTCCAGCGCCACGCGTGTACCTGTCCGGCACATAGAAGTGGATACATTCACGACCCGAAGGGTTGTCCACTTTAAAATTTAAATGTTATTATATGCTATTATTTATAGTACATGACGTGCGCTAACTCCAGCCTAAGTCGTAATGTATCAAGACCGACCATCCCTGATACGAAGATGGACGGGTAAATAAATGGATATGATCTCGGCATCAGATACCGGACTTCTTCGATATGGGATCCTTCTGAAAGTATACGCTATCCAACACCCTTAATAATTACAAAATTCCGTTTATCATTCAACGAATTGCGAACTTCCTTTTGAGTGAAAATTCATCAATGAATAAATCCTGATGAAATAGATAGACCCATAAGAGCTTGGCAAAAGGAATAGTGGAGTAGAAAAGAGAGACAACTGGGAAGAAACAAGGTTAGGGGCAGAGATGGGAGCAGAGAGTAGAATAGAAATGCAAGTTAGAAAGTCGAGTAGAGTGGCGAGTGGATAGGCAAGTTTTTTAAATGTTTTCTTAATGTTCTTGATGCTAGACAAAATAAACGTGTACATTCGTTCATATTTAGTCTTAAGCAATCAATCTTCGTATTTTGACATTTCAAAATGCTGCAATGGAGTTTGTTGCTCCACTAGCGCCTAAGAAGCGGTGGTAAATTTAGTTTTAAGCGGAATTTGACGGCAAAAGATGTAATCACGTTGCACAATTTTGCGAAATAAAGAATTTGAATTTGTAGTAGGGAGTCGAGTAGAAAGGCTACTAGAGAAGTGAATGGGAGGCAGGTGGAGAGGCGAGTAGAGAATCCAGTACAGAGTTGAGTAGAGACGAGTAGAGAGTGAAACAGGGATGATTATAGAGGCAAGTAGAAAGTCGAGTAAAGAGTCAAATAGAGAGGCGAGAAGAGTATCTATTAAGCTCTCAATGCTCGACTCTGCGCTAAAATTTACGACACTACGCGATAAGCGACATCCACGCGGGCGAAGCCGCGGGCAACAGCTAGTTATACTTATATTTTACTTATTTTTAAGTTATATTGTCTTTGAATTTTAAAATCAATAAACATTTTTTTTTGTAAAAAAAGGGGCAGTGATGTAACTTTTCAGAGGAGGTGAAGCGTAGGCATTAAAGTTTATATAGTTTTATACCTAAAACTACTCTTTGACAATATTACTCTATAACAATGTATTCTGGTTACTTATAATATTACGATGTTGTCAGCGCTTTAACCTGGGAAAATAACTGATTGGATTTTTCATGTGAACGTTATTCAATAAACGAAGACAATACGGAAAACATGTTCTTTTAATCCTGTCCAAATATTCACCCCGAATCACATCATATCTCAGTGCTACATAAGTCAAAATTAATTAAAATATATCTTATAACAAATAAAAAAACGTCATCATAATTTTTAAACCACTTACAAAAATAAATGAAATCCAACCAAAAACATTTTCATGTCAAAATGTTGCCAAGACGTGTTTACGTAGCTTACCCTGTGAAAATGTTATCACATCTTGTATAAAGCCAAGCTCTAAGGACTGCACGCTCTAAACCTACAAGCTCTACACTACACCTTACTCAAAATATATGAAACTAGCTGTTGCCCGCGGCTTCGCCCGCGTGGATGTCGCTTATCGCGTAGTGTCGTAAATTTTAGCGCAGAGTCGAGCATTGAGAGCTTAATAGATACTCTTCTCGCCTCTCTATTTGACTCTTTACTCGACTTTCTACTTGCCTCTATAATCATCCCTGTTTCACTCTCTACTCGTCTCTACTCAACTCTGTACTGGATTCTCTACTCGCCTCTCCACCTGCCTCCCATTCACTTCTCTAGTAGCCTTTCTACTCGACTCCCTACTACAAATTCAAATTCTTTATTTCGCAAAATTGTGCAACGTGATTACATCTTTTGCCGTCAAATTCCGCTTAAAACTAAATTTACCACCGCTTCTTAGGCGCTAGTGGAGCAACAAACTCCATTGCAGCATTTTGAAATGTCAAAATACGAAGATTGATTGCTTAAGACTAAATATGAACGAATGTACACGTTTATTTTGTCTAGCATCAAGAACATTAAGAAAACATTTAAAAAACTTGCCTATCCACTCGCCACTCTACTCGACTTTCTAACTTGCATTTCTATTCTACTCTCTGCTCCCATCTCTGCCCCTAACCTTGTTTCTTCCCAGTTGTCTCTCTTTTCTACTCCACTATTCCTTTTGCCAAGCTCTTATGGGTCTATCTATTTCATCAGGATTTATTCATTGATGAATTTTCACTCAAAAGGAAGTTCGCAATTCGTTGAATGATAAACGGAATTTTGTAATTATTAAGGGTGTTGGATAGCGTATACTTTCAGAAGGATCCCATATCGAAGAAGTCCGGTATCTGATGCCGAGATCATATCCATTTATTTACCCGTCCATCTTCGTATCAGGGATGGTCGGTCTTGATACATTACGACTTAGGCTGGAGTTAGCGCACGTCATGTACTATAAATAATAGCATATAATAACATTTAAATTTTAAAGTGGACAACCCTTCGGGTCGTGAATGTATCCACTTCTATGTGCCGGACAGGTACACGCGTGGCGCTGGACGGCGACAGCATTAGCTCTGGACTTGTCCACCAGCTTGGCGTTTTTTGGTATAGAGTAGCCCTACTTACAGAGCTGTGCAATACCTGAATGCCTTTTTGAAAAATAATCCAGAGGCGGACATATTCTATGTCTTTGGTATAACTGTGACAAAATATTTATGTAACTTATAGTATTTGTATGCCTAAAATGTAACGTACTAATAATTAATGAATAAATGAAATAACCTGAGAGAAAACTTCAAAATTACAGGAAAAAGCGCCTACTTTGTTTGTGGTAGCAATCATGTTGTTTCGTTTTCAAAAAATGAATGTCTAGGCGCTTTCTATTAAAATTACAGTTTTGTAACAATTGATAAAATACAACTTAATAATAACACTTTACAGCGCGTGCATATTAATCAATTTACATTGAGTAAATTAGTGCAATTACATTTATCAGCCTTAAGTACGTTTTCTCAGTGGCTCTGGTAGGGAGAATGTTCCCCAGTAAAACCATTACAGTGGCAAAGTGTGTGAACGCGGTTGCTACGCAGGAGGCGCGGGTTCAATCCCCGCTCAGTGCAAATATTTGTATGCATGAATATGGGTATTTGCATTGGTCTGATCATGCCTCGGAGAGCACGTTAAGACGTCGTCGGTCCCGGTTGTCATACAGACATCTATGGCAGTCGTTACGGGTAGTTGAGGCCCTCAAAAATCCAACAACTGGTCTAGCTGCAATGCTTCTATATCACCTTTGGGTTGTGGAGGTCAGGTGGTAGTCGCTTCACAGAAAATATCGTAGTTTTGCCAAATCCGCAGTTAGACTGGTAAAAAGCTGACCCTAGACTCCAATTGTAAAGCTTCGGATGCGACTGGGATTGACGCTAGGATGAAGAAGATTGGCAAAGGGTGAAAATTTTCTAAATGGAAGTCGGTGGAAGAATGTTCTTACCTCGATGTAGTTTATCGAATTAATACGTCTCTACCATCTATGCAAAGGGAAGCCGGTAGGAATTGAGTTATAGGGACCCATCGCCACTACCACAAAATATGAATTCATGTATCAGGATTTCTCAGAATTCTACTACTATGGGAACTAAATAGGCGAAGAACCGTTATATGTTAAGGCCATAATTTGCGAAACGGATTTTTATATTTTTTTTTGGTTGGAAAGGAAAGGGCGGTGCCTGGCAAAGGGAGTCAGAATCTGATGGCGGGATTCAGAGAGTAAGAATCTAGAAATCTAGGGAAATCCTCAAAATGTAGGCAAAGATGCTGTTTCTATTGCTTTTACATAATTTGATTATTTGCCTCTAAAATCATGATGTTAAACTGATAGTAAAAACAAATAACAAACTAAGCAAATGATGAACGATGAATCGGTTAGATACTTACACACTATAAAGGTAAAATAAATAAAATTATAATAATAAAGTTAAACCGACTTCAAGAAACACTGTGAGAAGTCGGTGCCAACATTGTTTAATGTGCCTGAAGTACTATGATGTAATTAATTTATATATGGTTTCTCGGGCTATGCACCGACTTCTACCAGAACAGCTGTAATACCAGTTACTTTTGTTCAGTGCCTCTTCTTTGTTCTCTTAGTCCTTAATCGGTTTAACTCGTTAACATTTTATTTATTGGCTATAAAGGTTAGCCCATGTCCTTTCTTAAACTCTAATCAAATTTCATCAACATCGGTTCAGTTCAGCGTTTAAAGCGTGAAAGGCAACGGACAGATAGACAGGGTTCCTTTTACATTTATAATGTTAGCACAGTCTAACAACTTTCATACAGAGTTTCAGACTCGCTATGTTATGATATTAGTATGAATTACGCAGGATGTTAAGGGTCGACCGCCTCTGTGGCTTAGCGGTACTGAACGCGGCTGCTACGCAGGATGTGCGTGTTCGATTCCCGCTCAGTGCAAATATTTGTATGCATGAATATGGATATTTGCATTGGTCTGGTCGTGCCTCGGAAATCACGTTAAGCCGTCGGTCTCAGTTGCCATACGAACAGCTATTTGTATGGCAGTCGTTACGGGTAGTTGAAGCCCTCAAAAGTCCAACAACTGGTCCAGATGCAATGCTTCGATATCGCCTGTGTGGGTTGTGGAGGTCAGATGGTAGTCGACTCACGGGAAATTTCAAAGGTTCAGCCAAATTCGCAGTTAGACTGGTAAAAGCGGATCCTCGCCTTGAAGGTAAAAAGCTTCGGATGCGACTGCGATTAATGCTTGCTAGGATGAAGAAGAAGACTCAGTATATTAAATGAAATTGTGAAAATTAGAAACATTTTTTAGGAATCGAAATGATAGCTCTTATATATTCTATTGTGCACGAAACTATATCTTGTTCAAAACTGCGTGATCGCCATCTAGTTGTATTGATGTAATTGATGTAACTAAATTATAGAATTGAAAAATGTATTTTCTTATATACCTCTGTTGTGAACGAAACCATACCTTGTTTAAAAATGCGTGATCGCCATCTAGTTGTATTTTTGTAACTAAATAATAAAATCTCAAATTTTAATTTATTGATTAAATACGAATCTGTATACACAATTGTGTATGTAAAAATAAAGTCTATTTATTTACATAGTTGATTATATATGATAAGCTATAAAAAATATACCACAAAAATAATCTCACGTAAAAAAGCAACATTATTGCTCACATCTCTGGTTCTACTCAACCGATTGTGATCAAACAAACGTAAGATTTTAAGTTGGAGCAAGCCCTTTCTAACAAAAAAAACCGCATCGAAATCCGTTCAGTAGTTTTTGCGTCCATCGCGAACAAACAGACAAACAGACAAACAGACAAACAGACAAGATTTCAAAAAAAAATATTTTCGTGTTCAGTATCGTTAATATAACATACTCCAAGTATTTTTTTTTAAATATCTCCAATGTACAGACACGACTACTTTACAATTATATAATAGTATAGATAGATAGTGGTCAGATCTCATGTAGAGCCAAGATTTTTAATCTATGCGCCATAGCTTTACTAGGCCTACCTTAGGGCACGTCGTGATTGCGGCGGTAAGACCTATCATGGGGGAGTGGCTAGAGAGGCCACACGGTGGCCTCTCGTACCGTCAGACGCAGGTCATTACCGGACACGGTAACTTCGGGCGGTACCTGCATCTGATGGGCATAGAGCCAACGCCCGAGTGCCATCACTGCGACGCGAGCGTGGACTCGGGGCTGCACACGCTCACCGAGTGTCCGGCGTTTGAAGCGCCGAGGCGGGAGCTTGTGACGGCCCTGGGGGTGAGAGTGCTCACGCTCTCCACCCTGCTCGCGGCGATGGTCCGCTGCGCGGATGCGTGGGCGGCCAGCGCCTCCTTCTGCGAGAAGGTCATGCTCGTGAAGGAGACAGCAGAGCGGGCGCGCCGCAGCGAGCGAGAAAGACTCGCGGACATCGCTGGCCGCGTTCGAAGGCGGCTCGGGCGTCGGAGGGCGCAAACCGACCTCCGCCCCCCATGAGCGCGGGCCTGAGGGTGACGGCCCTAGCAGAAGCAGGCCACGGCGGCGGCGCGCATCGTAGGGCGATGCGCGCCCCCCCCCATATCGGGGGCGAGTCGGGGACCGCGTGGTCCCCCCTCCCGAGGAGGGCCAGACCGAGAGGAATGGCCCTGGGTCAGCCGGGGTGCGAGGGATATGTCAAAAGACAACCTCACCTCCGGCCTAGCACATCGACCCACAGACGCCTTGCGGTTTAGTCGGTTCGAGTCCGACATAACCTACCCCTCCGGGGTGGGTATCCGTGGGGTATCCGTGGGTATCCGTGGGGATTTCCCGCACGTAAAAAAAAAAAAAACTAGGCCTACCTTCACAAATTCTACATTTAGTCAAAATGCGTGGTTGGCCGTTTTGCTACCGATATAAAGATTCCATAGGCATTCGTCATTGGGTGTAAAACAAAACGGCCTAGACATGCTTTGTCTTCTACACTAACGGCACAGAAACTCTCTGTTCTAACAGGGTCGGCAGCACGAGTGTGTCGCCCCTGGTGTTGCATTCGTCCATATGCCACAGTAACCACTTTCAGGTGGGCTGTGTGCTTGTCTGCCACCTATTTTTTGAAGTGAAAACTTCTTTAGCGGCGTTGGATGGGTGTAAAATGTTAAGGAAGCGTCAGGATTAGTTGACCTTTGAACCGTAACCGACGACTGACGTCATACAAGATTGGTACAGACTATCTATTTTGCAATTTACAACAGATGGCTTCGTAGCTTAAACGGTAAGCACTTCGACTGTAAGTCCTTACAGTTTCAGATAGTATCGGGTTCAAACCACTTGGCCTTCAGGGACTTTTTGTGATTGTTTTTTCTTATTATAATTTATTACTTTTGGTGATTATTTTTTCTTTTTGTAATTTATTAATTTTTATGATTATTTTTTCTTTCTGTAATTTATTATTTTTTGTGTATATTTTTTCTTTTCAATTTTATTAATTTCTTCTGACAGAAAATTAGCAGAAAATAAGTGATAGGTTCTATGATTATCACTATATTATAGGTATGGTATGGTATGTTCTTTTTTATCTTTTTCTTTGTATATAACGGAGAAAGAAAAAAAGAAAATGTTTTCACTTCTGCCGGCACTCCCAGAGTGCAACCCGTCTTTTTTTTTTCAGTAATGATCGGCACTAATGACCCTTTGGATTCTGTTGTCTAGATTCCGACCTCTGAGTCCATATTACCTGAAGTTGATGACACTTTTAATACGTAACCTTTTTACACATAACTTTGACCTATCTGCTTATTGTTAGTTGTAGGTTATCGAAGCAATTAAAAAATGTATAACCGATACTTGAGGAAAACGAGTTACATAATTTTTGTCTAAAACATTAAGAGAAGAAATACAGCGCTATATATTAGAATTGTTAAGACAGTTATTAAGTAGCTTAGCCGGTTTATTGGAAACCTTGACCATTTAAACAAAATACAAAGAAGAACAAGACTGTTATACCATAGTTATTTAAAATATTAACTTCTGCTTAAAGGTTCTAATGAAATTTTTTGCTTATTAGTGGTTCTTAGAAAGTCAGATAGTGAACACCTGTATCTCACGGCAAAATAGTGGCTACGAGGTTCATTGTAAGGTAAGGGTGATTTTTGGACATCTCTGGTTCTACTCAACCGATTGCATATAAACGTAAGATTTTAACTCTAAACAAGCCCTTTCTAACAAAAAAACTGCATCAATATCCGTTCAGTCGTTATTGCGTCCATCGCGAAAAAACAGACAAGAATTGCAATATATTTACGTGTTCAGTATTATCGTACAACATAACCCCATTATTTCTTTTAATATTGCCAATGTACTGACACGTACACTTTACAATAATATAATAGTAAAGATAGATAGGATAGATAGTTTTTTTTTAAATATAAAGAATTTGAATTTGACCACAAAAATAACATTAAGTTATTAGTGAAATTCAATGGAATTTCCTTGCTTGAGTAATATTTTTAATTGCATACCCGAATAGTGCATGTAGCCAAAGCCTTAATAATAGGGGTTAAAGTATGCAATTGCCGTTTCATTGTAATAGGTACTTCGAATTGACATAGAACCTTCATGGTTTGAGATTTTTGAGTGAAACTTTTTCTACATGGTACCTATGTAGTTCTTCATTTAAAAATGTGCAACATTCGATTATCGACTTTCAGTTGTTTTTTTTATTCAGCTTAGACAAGAAAGATGGATACTTCGAAAATTCGAGTGATTTTTGAATACGAGTTCCGACGCGGAACTAACGCGGCAGAAACAGCTCGCAATATCAATGTTGCGTTTGGAGAGGGGACTGCTAATGAACGCACCGTGCGATTTTGGTTTAAACGCTTTCGTGATGGAAACTTTGATTTGAAGAACGAACCACGAGGAAGGCCCTCCACACAGGTGAATAACAATGAATTGAAAGACATGGTGGAAGCCGATCCGAGCCAAACTACCCAGGAATTAGCTGCATGGTTTAACGTTACCTTACCAACAATATTGACTCATTTGCGTCAAATCAATAAAATAAAAAAATGTGAAAAATGGGTACCTCATGATTTGACTGATCTGCAGAAAGAAATGCGTGTTGAAACTTGTGTTGCCTTGTTGAATCGATACAGAAATGAAGGAATATTGGATCGAATTGTGACATGTGATGAAAAGTGGATTCTTTACGATAACCGTAAGCGAAAAATGCAATGGCTGACCCCAGGTGAAACGCCACAACAGTGTCCTAAAGCAAAGCTTACCAATAAAAAAGGTAATGGTAACTGTTTGGTGGTCTCAGCATGGTGTTATTCACTATAGCTTTCTACGATCTGGTCAAGCAATAACGGCAGATGTCTACTGTGCCGAACTCCGAACAATGATAGCAAAACTAGCAGTGAAACAGCCCCGACTCATGAATCGATCTTCACCATTATTGCTCCATGATAACGCGAGACCTCATACAGCACGAGAAACCGTTTTAACTCTACAGGAACTGCAATTAGAAACTATCCGTCACCCTCCGTATTCGCCAGACCTTGCTCCAACAGACTACCATTTTTTTCGTGATTTGGACAATTTTCTATGTGATAAAAAGTTTTCTTCTCAGGAGGCAGTACAAAATGCTTTCACACAGTTTGTCGAATCTAAATCACCAGAGTTCTATCGCAAAGGCATAAATGACCTTCCTACTAGATGGCAGCAATGTATAGATAATAATGGTAATTATTTTGATGAAATAAATACGTTAAATTAAAAAAAAAAACGAATTTCAATTTGTCAGTACAAATCGGCAATTTCATACTTTAACCCCTATATTTACCACTACACGATTTTTTTTGTGAATTCACACAAAAAAAATTGATAAACCTAAATCGGAACTAACTCTTCTTCATCGAGTCATTGCTAATTGTTACTAAAGGACATTTTTCATTTTGTTAGAGATTTTGGCTAAGCATGAACAACTACTTTTCAACCAAATCTGATATGGAACTTGTACCTCACACTAATAACTAACAGATTTTACTAATAAAGTTGTATCCAGGTTCACACATCACCTTTTATTGACAAATACATTTAGTGGGTTCATGTTAATAAAACATCCATTTTAATTATTATTTTTTGTAAATCTGAGTCATATGTTAACAGAATGTAGTCTAAAACTGTGCTGATGGACTAATATTGACTTTATATCTTGTCCAGGTCATGAACCAAATAATTGTCATTACATGAGCACAGCAACCCTCCGTCCTTTTACCTACAATAAAATATAGCTTCTCTGCCATGGTTATTTTGGTAGATTCTTTTATTTATATGTCTACTATCAATTTTAGCTATCATAGCAACTGTAAGTCGGCTCAAGGATATCTAGGTACCCTGCTGGCTATCTTTAGGTAAGTAAAAGTAAAAAAATCTTCAGGTGGTGATGGATGGGATGTTGCTTGATCAAATCTTTGCCAGTATTGATAACATATTTGGTGTGCTCCGTATAACTGCAAGTAAAAACATTCCTCATTAATATTCAATATTAG
Source organism: Eilema caniola (assembly GCA_949126895.1). Classification (NCBI taxonomy): domain Eukaryota; kingdom Metazoa; phylum Arthropoda; class Insecta; order Lepidoptera; family Erebidae; genus Eilema; species Eilema caniola. The sequence goes on along the minus strand of OX421469.1, from coordinate 3,095,246 downwards.
TTTATATTCATCAATAATAGCTGCGACTGGGATTAACGCTAGGATGAAGAAGATAAGTTTATATTCCCATTGCCTTAATTATTATTACTACCAACCACACATTTAATGACATAAATAAGAAATAGTATGTTAACCCTAGGTTATAAAGTGACACCGAACAGTCTTGACAACTGCAGGACAACTATGTATTACTATTCAATTACAATCTATAAAACAAACTTACTTGTCGAGGCTCAATCCATACTACTATAACATTTAAAATGTGTGCTTCTCGTTCAGTGCCAGATTGGAATGAATGCGATTTCGTTTGCAAAATGGAACTTCCAAAGTTGGCACACACTTGCTGACGATACCCATCACTGGTAGAGGCTCCTACATTCACTTGAGTATTTGAATCATATAACGCCAAAGTTCAACAGGTAGGAGTTACATACAACACTGTCATCTTCGATCTGGAAAACGATTTGAATTAGCTACTATACTTTATAGTTGCATTACATATTGACATGCTAATATAATGAGGAAGAAACGTACCACAAATTGGCTGTCTAAAAACAGAAAAAACTTCAGTGAGACGAAGAATATGGCTATTGACTCGTCCTTGGGCTAGGCTGCAGTCGGTGCCACAATTCAAAGGCGCGTCAGGATCGTCAATAAACGGAATATCCAGGATTCATTTTCAATTATCAACGTATCAGGCGTATCATATCAACAGTGCCAAACGAAAACAAGGCGAATGACAGTTGTCTGTGTTGCCATATATATTTCCCAAAATGATTATGACAATCGGCATCGATTAATGAGGAATGAAGTAAATAATTCGATTTATTAATGTTTAATTTAGAACTAAGTGTTTAAAATAATATTTAGTATGATGTAAAATATGACTGTGATAATATATTAGTACTATTATTCAAATAGGGACAGTTTTAGGGAAAAACCAGTATTCTAATAATATGCATCGATTATATATATAATCGATTATTTTTATTAAATATATCTTGGCAACATTATAAGGAAATAAAATGGATAACCAAAAGGCTGAACCTTGAAATTAATTGAAATACTACTTATTCAACGAAATAAGTTGATACAAAAACCAAACACCAATATCTTTATAAAAATGATATTTAATTAATGGCACTAATAGCCATTTGCAAGCATCTTGTTCACGATAGCCGATTATGAAATATGTCCTTTGTTGGCCCATAATTTGACCACAGCCATAGCTTTGTCCGTTGCCCGGACAGATCATCAGTTGTGAAGTCAGCATCAGATAGATGTTGATGAAAAAAGTGCTCAAAATTATATTAATTTCAAGGTTTTCCACCCCTTCCTGTTGACAGATTATGCTAACATTTGGTACACACCTTTATTTAGTATAATAATTTAATTTAAAGTAATAAAACAGTTTTATTTACTCTTAATACCTCAGTTTTATGATCATATTGGGACTTTTTAGTCAAGATATTTCTGACGCTGGCTGTACACGTGAAAGGTACATAGTATCTAATTAAATGTGACATGGAAATACACTCTAATCGAAGAATTCCTGCTTATGAACTATTTGAGAAGTGAAAACTTCTTTAGCGGCGTTGGATGGGTAAAAAGTGTTAATCTCGCGTCAGGATCACTTGACCTTTGAACCGTAACCGACGACTGACGTCTTACAACATTAACTACACATTGTTTATTTTGTTAGGTACGCTAAGAAGCTTCGTAGCTTAGCGGTAAGCGCTTTGACTGTAAGTTTTTATGGTTTCAGATAGTACCGGGTTCGAAACTGGGCTTCTGACACTTTTTGTGATTATTCTATCTTTTTGTAATTTATTACTTTTTGTGATTATTTTTTCTTTTTGTAATTCATTAATTTCTTCTGACAGAAAATTAGTGATAGGTTCTATGATTGGCGCTATATTATAGGTATGGTATGGTATGGTAGGTTCTTTTTATCTTTTTCTCTGTATATAACGAAGAAAGAAAGAAAGAGTTTTTACTTCTGCCGGCACTCCCGGAGTACAATCCGTCTTTTTTTATACCACTTAAGTGGCAGACAAGCACACGGCCCACCTGATGGGAAGTGGTTACCGTAGCCTATGGACGTTTGTAACATCAGGAGCATCCTGTAGATACCTTCTAATACCCTTCTTGGAGAACCCCATATTGTAGTCGCTTGGGAATTTAATCTAATAATAATAATATGGCAAACAGACTGCAACTTGGCCACCATTCCATTTTATATGACCTGAATTTACAGGTACATAAAAATTTGACGCATATTTATGACAGCGGAAGGTAAAATCATCTTATTACTGTCAACTAAACTATAGTTAACATTTCCTTAAGGAGCCCTTGTGATCAAGGATTTCATTACTTCCTATATTCAATCTAAATCAGGAATCACAATAACAAAAAAGAAAACGAACGGAAGATTCAACTACGCTAGTTCTTTTAATTGTTCTGTGTTTCAATCAAACTTTACTTATTTATGTGTAAACTCGTGTCTAAATAAGAAAATGATGAACTGTAAGTTACTTACACGATAAGAGATCAATGTCAACATCAGCCTGCCCTTGTTCCAATAAACTGTAGTCAGTGCAACATGTCATCCTCCTCTATACATTTTCTTCAATTGTTATCTCCTCAGTCACTCTCTTCTCCATTAATTCTCTATCACGCAATCCATCCTACTTTTCTTGGGACCAGAGAAACTGCTCTAAAACCCTGTACAAATCTGAACTTTTTTCTCTTTCAACGATACATGTGATAAGTATGAATAAGGCATCTTGTATTCCCTATTATATACTTCAGTTAAATAAATCAGTCTAATCAGTGAAAGCATTACATTATAACCTTGCATAAAATCACGTAATCGTTCAATACCTAGTAATTATAAAATATTTATAATAAAAAATAGCTTGAGTTTGCAATTTTTTACGCTTTTAATCTTCCACAACAATTTGTTTTATATAGGTATAATCATTAGTATAGCACATAGACCAGCACATAACGGAGTAAAAATTGTTTGCACATCAAGAATAATTTTAATATTGTTTTCGTAAATTATTGTTATTGATTACTCTCGCAAGTATTTCGAAATTTTCGTCCGTCAATCAGCATATGTACCAGTTTACAGGTGAGATTGGCTTGCGGTCTCGAAGAGTCCTATTTACTCAAGGTTTTTTTACGTAAGTATTGACATTATTGTTTTCTCATTGTATACCACATGTAGAATTCATAAGTATTGCACAGTGATATGTATCCCCAGTACCCAGTGTATATCCCCAAACATTTGCATTAGTACTTTGTATCCCCAGTGTATACTCCTTAACTTTTTTGCATTAGTGTTGTAAAGTTTTTGTATCCTACGTGTAAGTATATCCTCGAACCTTTTTGGTCATTACTATTACACAGTGTTTCGCGGCCTCAATGTCGCGGCCAACTAGCTTAATCAACCGTTCATCTAACTGCCTAGGCAGTTAACTAAACGGCGGCATTCAATTAACGGCCTGAATGGTGTTCAGTCATTTAATTAAAGGGCTAGGCAAATAGCTTGGATCGATGACGTTTAACTACTTGCCTATCTATTTAATTAAACAGTTAGAAAAGCTACTTATTTCTGCACGATTATAAAAAAAATACGCTTCGCTCCGCTCCCGCATTAGCCTTCTAACTTAACCTAACCAAGTCGGATTGCGCAGCTATCACAACAAACCTATCATTCTATCTTATTATTTTATTTATTTTCTATCTTATTTCGAAGTAGTTCCCCATTTTACGATTGGCCTAAGCATTAGCCAGCCAGGTTATTAAATGAATAAACGAGACGGCTGAATATCGTTCAGGCCGTTAATTGAATGGTGCCGTATAGTTAACTGCCTAGGCAGTTAATTGGACGGCTGATTGAGCTATTTGCGGCGACATATACACCCAAAATATGAAATAAAATAAACAAACTATATTTTTGTTACTCTTTATAGGCTTTATACTTTATTAGTATAATAATAATTTATTGACCAGTTCGCTACCAAAATACACACACACGAAAAAGTTTATAATCAGCATGCAACTAGAACGACACATAAATATAATTTAATAGAGACTTAATTTGTTTCATGAAGGTAAATATCGTGTTTAAATATTTTCAGTTCTTTTTAGGCAGTAAGGTTCATTGCTTTTTTAATGAGTTAAAAATATAATTCATTTTTTTTTACAGAAATGGTAAATACTATGGAAGATTTAGGCGATAAAAAAGATGTGGATCTTGAAACTCTACTGTCGAGGTTTAGACCTTTTAGTTCTTATTACTTGAGGGTCATGCCACTTCTCTTCTTCACAAGCATCTTAAATGGAATGTACGCTATGAACTATATTTTTGCAGTAGACATTGTTGATTATCGGTATGTATATTTTGCTGTTGCTTTTAGTAACGTCAGCATGTTGTTTGTCTTAATAGAGGATATTTTATTGGCGACTGCCTTTGTGGCCTAGTAGTAAACGCGGCCGCTACGCAGGAGGCACGGGTGAATATGAATATGGGTCTTGGTATGGTACCTCGGAGAGCACGTTAAGCCGTCGGTCCCGGTTACTATACAAACATCTCTGGCAGTCGTTACGGATAGTTGGAGCTCTAAAAAGTTCAACAACTAGTCTAACTGCAATGCTTCGATATCGCCTTTGGGTTATGGAGGTCAGATGGCAGTCGCTTTACAGAAAATATCGAAATTTAGCCAAATCCGCAGTTAGACTGGTAATACGGACCCCAGACTCCAAGTAGAAAAGTTTCCGATGCGACTGGGATTAACCTTAGGATGAAGAAGAGGATAATTAAAGACGTGAGTGGATGAAGGGCGTAACTAACATTTTCGAGATTTTTTATTTTTTGCATTAAATGGCGGTTATAGATGTATATAAACTATATTAGACCAAAAAAACCCGCAATTTAAGCTCAGTTTCAAAAATACCAGAAGATGAAGGACATAACTGCAACAAAAATAGCAAAAGTCTCATGGAAGAAGGAGGTATGTGACTTAAAACCTTCTTCCATTTGAAATTGGTCAATTAAACGTATTTCTTCCATGGAAGAAGGGGTTATGTGCAGGAAAATGCACTGCCACGATGCTTTATTTGCTGCTCTTCAATGTATTCTACTAGACTGGCTGTATATAACAAAAAACTTAGTAACTATTCTGAAAAATCACTACTTGACTTACAACAATGAGCAACTTTTTGTTACCGTTATATATGACAGTACAAAAAGGCGCACTATGTTGTACAGATTAATGTCAAAATATATTAGCTCATTATCTAGTTTTCATACCAGATGAATCTTGTAATCTGAGACTATTATACAAACTCTATGGACGCCACAAGTGTGACAAAACGGCGTCATACATACATGCCATGACGTGCACACATTGTCAGTTTAAAGAACAATATAGACAATTAGCTAACTCAAGCAAAACCGATTTTCGAGACCGTTTTTTGTGACGAATTTTCTTACGAAGCTTTGTCTATACAGTATGTGGTCTCAGCTTTTAATGCCCTCCTTGAAACCGAATAGCCATTAGGCAACATTGTTACGTACCATGTTGTGCGAAATTCTCGCACAACGAAGACGCGCAGCAGTGGAAAAAATTTGTAAGTCCACAAATGATCAATCGTTGAAGATATGTCATGTTGCGCATCAGCTGCCAACATCGCGCATGTGTTACCGAACTTCACGCATTGCAAGTCAAATATAAAAGAATTTAATCTAATTTCGCTCTGAATCCGTACCGACTTCATTCAGACTCCACCCCGACTCCCTCCAACTCCAACTACAAACCGACTCCACTCCGACTCTAAGCCGACTCCACTCCGATTCACAACCGACTCCTCTGCCACTCTAAACTAACTATACTCCAACTCCGAACCGACTCCAAACCGAATCCACTGTGAGTCCTTCCCAATTCCACTCGGACTCCCTCTAACTCCAAATCGACTCCACTCCGGCTCTAAACCGACTCCGCTTCAGGTCCAAGGCGACTCCATTTTGACTCCAAACCAACTTCAATCCACCTCCCTCCTACTCTACTCCGACTCCTTCCAACTCCATTCCCACTCAAACACCAAACTGATTCCAACTCTCAACCGACTCGACTCCACCTCCCTCCAACTCCATTCCAACTCCAACTCCAAACAGACTCAAAATGGACACCATTCTGGCTCTAATCCGAGTCCACACAGGTTCCAAATCGACTTCACTCCAACTCTAAACCGACTCCCGCCGCTTCGAAATTCAGACTTCACACCGACTTCCTACCAACTCCAAACTGGCTTTACTCCAACTCCGAACCGACTCCTAACCGAATTCACTTCGATTCCCTTCCTACTTCAAACCGACTCCACTCGGGCTCTAAACCAACTTCACTCGGGCTCTAAACCGACTCCACTCCGGTTCCAAAGCGACTCCACTCCAACTCCATTCTACTCCACTCCACTACCTGCAACTCCGAACCGACTCCAAACCAATTCCACTCGAAATGGAAATCGACTCCGCTCGGAAACCCTCCGAGTTGCTCCTTAACTTAACTGGCTAATTAAACCACGTGGGTGTCGTGTAACATATATGTTAAAAAAAATGACTGTTGAAGTACTCACCAAGGACATGATGTCTGTTTCTGTTAAACCTGGTATTAAAAGTTCTGTCGAACAGCATCAGAGACTCCGCGGCTGCTCATTTATGCTGTTTGTATCGCACTGGTGGATTGGACAGGGGTAGTTTGACTCATCAAGTCGGGCGGGGAGCAAGCGCCACCTTTCATTACTCTCAAGTAATGAAAGGTGGCGCTTGCTCCCCGCCCGAAGTTAAATGTGGCGACGACCGAGTATATGGTGTACTCCATGCTGTATGGGTCAAGCTGCGTAAGGTAACAAGTGGCATTTGTGACCCCAAGAACCTGTCCACTTACACGGCTACGAAGCTTGGCCTTTTCTAGGGCAACACAAGCAGGAGCTGCTTGTTACGGAGATGAATATGCTGCGGTGGATGGATTGAGTACACCTAAACATAGCGTGAGGAAGTCACGCATCCGGGGCAGCCTTGTCATGTTAGCTTGGCTACGTTTAACCATACTACCTGCACCGAGCCCCGGTAAGAGGGTAGACCCAAAAAGTACTGACTTTACGTCATGGACGATAATATGCGAGCCAATAGTCTCACACCATAGGTGCCCAAGACCGTGTAAAGGTGAAAAGTAAAAGCTGGAAAGCGGATCGCGGACTCCGGGGTGAAAGCCTCGGATGCGACCGGGACTAATGTAAAGATGATGATGAATGACTGTCTTGACTGTTCTTGAGTGTAAAAAGTTTGTAGTGGGTCACACTACAAACTTTTTACATTATTATTATTAGTATTCAACTCTGAGATGGTGATGATATGCTAAAAAGGTTTAGCAGTAGACATTAAAGTTGGAAGAAAATAAAGTACCAACTTACTAGTTTATTTCTGAGAAAACGTAAGTTAATGTTTAAAAAACATATAAAATCCGGAAACCTGAATATCAATATTGATAACATAACCTCGTTGCCCAAGATTAAGTTGATAAATTTGCAATATATGCATGTTTTTATATTATTTATTATTACATACTCCCTTCTTCCAATCTTAATATTCGTAATTTCTATTACATTGTCAATGGAAGAAGAATGTATATGCACAGTTTTTCAAATATATAAATTTCCATCCACTTATTTGTATGTTTACGCATCTCCGATAATAAATATGGACAATTACTATAATTAGACCCCATGGCATTACGACATAAATTATAAGAAAACATAATAATTGCAAATGAAATGTTCAAACTTTGAAGCCGATTATCTCGATATTTAGAATTTGTTAGTTACGTCCTTCATCCACTCACCTCTTCAATTATGTAATTGGGTTTTGGTGGGAATCATTATATTAGTTTTCTTGTAGAGTATACTTTAACTAAGATAATTTTATAAGTCTTCAGGCTTTCACGGCCGGCGTTGCATGTAGAATATACTGCTTCCGGGCTGATTGGCCGTGGTCCATGTGAAACTTGCGTTCCAGACGTTTCGTCGATCACTGCGGTCGACATATTCAGTGGCGCAGGGCCGGGCGACGACAACTTCGGAGACCTTGCCTCGCCGGCGGCTGACGTGCGACTGGCGCGATGCCTTGAATCACGGCTGTATTTATAGGCATTTTCATGCTTTTTCACTTTTTTTTCTTCTCCTTTTTCTTCTTCTTCAACAAATAACAGCGCTAATTGATGTCGCCAATAGGTTATTAAAGTTAGATAGCAGACGTTTCACGGCAAATATCGAAGTTCAGCCAAACCCGCAGTTAGACTGGAAAAAGCGGACCCCAGACTCCGAGGTAAAACCTTCGGATGCGATCGAGACTGACGTTAGGATAAAGAAGACATTATTATTGTAGTTATTACCATCCAGATAATTATAATATTTATGTGTTATGATGTAGGAGGTAGGACACGACAGTATTTACGTTCAATTGAGCAGTCCGACTGGGGAAATACATCCGCCCTACAGAATACCGCGGCCATAATAACCTCGTGTTGTGTTCCCGGTGGTGAGTAGGGTAGCCAGAGCTCACTGAACAGTTTTTGTACTGTCAATGGGAAGACCAAAGGCTATTCCTGCTTAGTCTCCTACACTGACGGCACAAAAACTCTCTGTGTTTACAGGGTCGGCAGCACGAGTGTGACTCCCCTGATTTGTCACATGTCCATAGGCCATGGTTACCACTTTCCATCAGGTGGGCCGTGTGCTTGTGTGGTATATAAAAAAAAACCGAAATAACGACTTCAGAACTGTAACTTTGTTGATCATGAAGCTTGTAAGAGTACCGAAATTTAGGAACAAAACACACAAACCTTATTATTGTCCTTTGTCTGCCACCTATGCCTACAATATATTAATTATTACATGTGTTGGTTTTAGATGCAAATATCCAGAATGTACAACAGAAGCTTATTCACACTTAAACTCGACCATAATCGAAGACAAGTGCCATAAGTATCAACTCAGTGAGAACGGCACTTGTTCTGCCGGTGATTTCAACATGTCCAACGTTGAATATTGCAAAGAATGGGATTATGAGAAGCCTTGCAGTTTTGTTTCTTTTGTAAGTATTTGTTCTTAACATAGGTAATTATGATACCTACTAATCGTTTTGATACAATCAGCATTCTTTTTACCCGACTGCGCCAGAAGGAGAGTATGTATGGATGTAGGTATGTATAACTGTTTAGCACGCTCTGCAGTGTAAACGACTCGATGGATTTATATTGAGAGGTGTTGTTAGACTCGTATTTACTGTGAAAGTGACACTAAGTATATAAAAAAAACTTTTTTTAACTCATATTTTTTCTCAATAATTTAGGCCAATAAGACGGCGAACTATTTAGTATACGGCCTACTTAATCATATTCTATCCTTCGTGTATATCTACGGCCGACATGATAGCACGCAATTACTACAACCAAATATACGTTTGAAATTGGCGAGTTTCTAACCCTGTTAAAATAATATAAAGTCCTTTTTGAAGAATTTTTGAACTGTAAATAGGTACTTGGATGTAACAAAGGTGTATATAGACGACTAGTGATGTACTATTGTATACGTGTTTTAGAAACTGTACTAAACAGTATGCACCATCAGTTCCAGCTAGGTTGCCAGGATGTGAAACGAGGGATGGTCGCAACTACACACAGTATCGGCTACATGCTGGGGCTGCTAATCTTGGGGCCTATATCAGATAAGTAAGTGCTGTGGTTTAATATTACAATATAGCTATATCTTTACAAAAACATCTATGTGACATTACATTATACAACGTGTCCCAAAATTCAACGATAAGCGGGCCCCAAAAGGTAGTCCTACTCATGACACTCGAGGAAAAATAATAAAAAAATATACCTAATTTTTTTTGGTTACAACATAAATTTAGAAATTCTTTGAAAATTTACACCTTTTATGATATTTTGAGTTACCACGACCACAATTTCTCAATTATGCTTAAGGTTTTTTTGTATCGGATACCTAAGTAGTACTACTATTGACCACAACTCTTAAAAATACTAAAATGCCCGCAGTTTTTACACAAAAATTGATCAAAATAATATTTTTCCCTTAAATTTAAACAAAAAATTAGATTCACTCTATTTTGACTAATGGTCTTGTAAAAAAAGTATGGGCAACACTACGGCAATCTACAAAATATGTGGTATCAAAATCATGGTTGCCCAGCTCACGACGCTCGTCTTGTTAGACAATACCTATCCCCAGAATATCCGGGGCGTTGGATCGGGTGACTTGGTCCTATCTTATGGCCACCCCGATCACCCGACCTAAACCCCCTGGACTTATTTTATTGGGGCTGTATCAAAGACAGGATTTACGCAAAACCGATTACGACATTGGACGAGCTTCGGCAAAAAATTACTCAGGCTGCAGCACATATCAACACTAGAAGATATGCACGAAAAATAAAACGATCCTTTTTAAAGCGATGTCGTGCATTAATGCCGGTGGAAAACAATTTGAACATTTACTATAATGTTAATTATTTAAAAAAATTATTGCACAAATAGTTACCATTGTTTGATTTCTCATTTTTATAAATAACAAAACAATTTTTGGAACATAGTAAAATTTATTACTAAAAACAAGAAAAATTAAGAATTTTGGTTCTTGTTTACAAATGGTGGGCATATTTTTTTTGTGACTTTTTTAGAGTTTAGTACCATTTTGGAATCTTCATTAGTTGCGTCAATTTTAAAAATAACTTGCCGTAGTGGTGCCCATACTTTTTTTACAAGACCAGTAGTCAAAGTAGAGTGAATCTAATTTTTTGTTTAAATTTAAGGGAAAAATATTATTTTGATCAATTTTTGTGTAAAAACTGCGGGCATTTTAGTATTTTTAAGAGTTGTGGTGAATAGTAGTACTACTTAGGTATCCGATACAAAAAACCTTAAGCATATTTGGGATATTGTGGTCGTGGTAACTGAAAATATTATATAAGGTGTAAATTTTCAAAGAACTTCTAAATTTATGTTGTAACCAAAAAAAAATTAGGTATATTTTTTTATTTTTTTTCGTCGAGTGCTCATGAGCTACCTTTTGGGGCCCGCTTGTCGTTGAACTTTGGGACACGTTGTATATGATGGATTGGACGAGTATACACGAGGATGTGAATCCCCATTTATACGATACCAAGCATTAATTAAATGCAATGAGTGACTTTGTAAACAACTGTTTATATACGGATACTAGTATAATAAACAATAGTTAAAAAAAAACTAAAAAACAAACCTTGCATATGACCACGGCTATTCTCTGATCATCACTATGTATATAAAAGATTAAAGTATATACCTAACATGTAGGTTGTTTAGTTAATAGATGTAGAGTGAATAGTAGTTTGTACATAAATTTTCACGTGAAAATATTTTCTTGTTTCATACTTTCGAGTAGTCAGGTTATAGTTTTTGTACTTATTTTTTATTTAAATTCTTTTGGAATTGTAAAGTAGATAGGTATAGGTAGGTTTGGAGAGGAATAGTGTTTAGCTCGCTTCTTAGTCGTAACCTTATGAAAAATTATTCTCAAAATTCGATTTATGCAAGCAAAGCCGCGAGCAACAACTAATAAAATGTATATTTTTGAAACATCCTAATCAAGAGCTTTCATTTGATATCAAACACGATATGCTTAATTTTTTTTTTTGAAGTGAAAACTTCTTTAGCTGCGTTGGATGGGTAAAAAGTGTCAAACTCGCGTCAGGATTATTTGACCTTTGAACCGTAACTGACGACTGACGTCATACAACATTACAACAGCTACAGATTGTTACTCGTAATTTTATTAGGTGCGTTAAGAAGCGTCGTAGCCTAGCTGTATGCGCTTCGACTGTAGGCCCTTATTGTTTCAGATAGTACCGGTTTCGAACCTGGGCTTCTGACCCTTTTTGTGATTATATTTTATTTTTGTAATTTATTGCTTTTTGTGATTATTATTTATTTTTGTAATTTATTACTTTTGTGATTATTTTTTCTTTTTGTAATTCATTAATTTCTTCTGACTGAAAATTAGTGATAGGTTCTATGATTGGTGCTATATTATAGGTATGGTATGGTATAGTATGGTATGTTCTATTTATTTTGTTCTCTGTATATAACGAAGAAAGAAAGAAAGAAAACGTTTTCACTTCTGCCGGCACTCCCGGAGTGCAACCCGTCTCTTTTTTTTTAGTTCATAGCTTTATGTCGTCTAGAGGGCGCCATATTCAATTTCATGTGACATCACGTAGCCTATAACCAGCAAATTGAGACGCTTCAAACGATACCTCAATTGTGATCAGCAGTTTAGAAGTTATGTGGGAACAAATGAACATACATACCCACATACATACATACCGGTCAAACTCATAACCCTCCTTTTGTTTTGTTTTGCCCTAGTCGGGTAAACAAGACAAACAAACAAGTCTGGCAACGTACAACACGCTCACACTGCGAACCGACGAGAAGCTCGCTGAACTCGAGGAAGAATTGAGCAGGTTACGGTGGGATATCGTAGGATTGTGTGAAGTCCGGAGAGAGGGGGAGGACACCATGATCCTCAAATCCGGTAACCTGCTCTATTTCCGGGAGGGCGACAAACTGTCCCAGGGTGGTGTCGGGTTTATCGTCCACAAGTCCCTTGTCAACAACGTGGTCCAGATCCAGAGTGTTTCGACGAGGGTAGCGTACCTTATACTCAGAATCACCAAACGGTATTCGCTGAAGGTCATACAGGTACACGCACCGATCTCGAAACACCCCGACGACGAGGTGGAGACTATGTATGAGGATATCTCTAAAGCCATACATAGCTCCCGAATACACTATACCGTTGTGATGGGGGACTTTAACGCGAAACTGGGCAAACGAAGCGACAATGAGCTGAGAGTGGGGTAATTTGGATATGGAAAGAGGAATGCACGTGGCCATCTGCTGGCCGGCTTCATGGAGAAGGAGGGCCTTTTTATGATGAACTCCTTCTTCAGAAAGCCGGAACAGCGTAAGTGGACATGGCTACACCCTAACGGTGTCTCAAAAAATGGGATTGATTTCATCTTGTCGACGAAGAGGCACATATTCAATGATGTCTCCGTGATCAATTCAGTAAAAACAGAAAGCGATCACCGGATGGTAAGAGGCACATTGAATCTTAGAACAAAACTCGAAAGATGTCGACTGATGAAGTCTACGCTGCGACCAGCACCTATCCAGTTCCAGAACCCTGAGCACTTTCAGCTCGAGTTGCAGAATCGCTTCGAATGCCTGGGAGATTGCGAAAATGTGGATGATTACAATGACAGATTTGTGGAAATTGTCCAAACGACTGGGTCTAAGATCTTCAAAGCCCGTCGTTCAAAAGGAACCAAAAAGATCTCGAACCTCACCAACAAACTCATGGAACAAAGGCGAAATTTGGTTCTCCAGTCCTCTGAAGATGCTGCTCAGTATCGGCGTTTAAACAGACAGATCTCCAAGTCCTTGACTCGTGACCTACGCCAATTTAATACGACTCGTATTAAGGAGGCGATTGAGAGCAATAAAGGCTCAAAGGTTTTCGCAAGGGATCTGTCTGTTGGTCAAAGCCAACTGATTAAGCTGAAGGCAGAGGATGGCAAAATTATTTCGTCAGGGCCGGAGCTGTTGGAAGAGGTCGAGAAGTTCTAAGGACAATTATACACGAGTGTACGGCAATCTGTTAATAATCTGGCTAAAGACCCAAGACCCGGATTGACCCGACACTATACCGAGGATATCCCGGACGTCAGCCTGTACGAGATCAGAACGGCTCTTAAACAGCTAAAGAACAATAAGGATGATGGGATCACGGCTGAGCTTCTGAAAGCTAGTGGAACACCGGTACTTAAAGCTCTTCAGAAGCTATTTGATTCCGTCATACTCGAGGTACGAACGCCTAAGGCATGGCACAGCAGTGTGGTGGTACTCTTCTTCAAAAAAGGTGATAAAACCTTGTTGAAGAATTATAGACCCATCTCGCTTCTGAGCCATGTCTACAAGTTGTTTTCGAGAGTCATTACGAATCGTCTCGCTCGCAGGTTCGACGACTTCCAGCCTCCCGAACAAGCCGGTTTCCGAAAAGGCTTTAGTACCATATACCACATACATACGCTGCGACAGATTATACAGAAGACTGAGGAGTATAATCAGCCACTCTGCTTGGCGTTTGTGGACTATGAGAAAGCCTTCGATTCGATCGAGACCTGGGCTGTGCTACAGTCTCTCCAATGGTGCCAAATTGACTATCGATATATCGAAGCGCTGAAGTGTTTGTACGAAAACGCCACCATGTCAGTCCGCCTCCAGGACCAAAGCTCAAAACCTATCCAGTTGCAGCGAGGGGTGAGACAGGGAGACGTTATATCTCCGAAACTGTTCACCTCCGGCCTGGAAGATGTTTTCAAGCTCCTGGACTGGAGAAGACTCGGCATCAATATCAACGGCGAGTACATCACTCACCTTCGATTCGCTGACGATATCGTAGTCATGGCTGATACCTTGGAAGACCTAGGCACAATGCTCGATGGCCTCAGTAGAGCCTCCCAACAAGTGGGCCTCAAAATGAACATGGACAAGACGAAAATTATGGCAAATGTCCATGTCGCACCCACTTCTTCTTTAAAGGTTGAAGACTCTACACTCGAAGTTGTCGACGAATATGTTAACCTGGGACAGACAGCCCAGTTAGGCAGGTCCAACTTTGAGAAAGAGGTCAATCGTCGAATCCAGCTCGGCTGGGTAGTGTTCGAGAAGCTTCGTAATATCTTCTCGTCCAAAATACCGCAGTGTCTCAAGACTAAAGTCTACGACCAGTGTGTGTTGCCAGCGATGACCTACGGAACTGAGACTTAGTCCCTTACTATGGGCCTCATAAGAAGGCTCAAGGTCACCCAAAGGGCGATGGAGCGTACTATGCTCGGAGTTTCCCTGCGTGATCGAATCAGAAATGAGGAGAGCCGCAGGAGAACTAAAGTAACCGACATAGCACACAGAATCGCCAAACTTAAGTGGCAGTGGGCGGGGCACATAGTTCGTAGAACAGATGGCCGTTGGGGCAAGAGAGTTCTCGAGTGGCGACCACGCGCCGGAAGACGCAGTGTAGGCAGGCTTCCCACACGGTGGACCGACGACCTGGTGAAGGTCGCGGTAAGGGCATGGATGCGGAAGGCGCAGGACCGGTCATTGTAGAAATCCTTGGGGGAGGCCTTTGTCCAGCAGTGGACGTCTTTCGGCTGAAATGATGATGATGAGTCGGGTAAAAATAGCCGAATCATCGGGCTAAGTGTAAATAATACCAAATAAATCGCGATATAAACCGTTAAAGAGTGGTTTTCGTTCAATTAGGTAATTTATGAATAAATATTGTAATTCCAGGTATGGCAGAAAAAAGATAATTGTATTTACCGGCATTATTGCTACTGTGATGGGAATTTCGAAAAGTTTCGCAGTATCGTATTGGGTATATGTGCTTTCAGAACTGACAGAAGCTATGTTTGGTGATAGTTTTTCAGCCACTTATATTTTAGGTAAGATTAAATTATTAATAAAATAAATGATTAAAAATAAGAAACCCGATTGATACTGAAAAGATCGAAACAAGCTTTGTAGCAGGCGGTACCCATTAATTTTTATCGGGTTTGAGATTTGCAAATGGGTACCGTCTGCTATGAAGCTTGTTTAGATCTTTTCAGCATTTTACTTTTTAGTTATGACATATATTTTTGTGATCGTCTTTTAATTTCCTTCATTTTGATACCCCACTCAATAAATTTGAGTGAATTTTTTTCCCACATACATTTTGGCGCCAAAAAACCAACATAGAGCTTTTGTTCATATATTATGTATTCAAGAACACTTGGGCAATCAATACCTTTCATTTGAGACATGAATCATTGAAATCGGTATGGTGTTTCAGAAGATATGAGGTAATAAAGAATATTACAAACATACATACAAGATACGCGCGAAAAACATAACTCTTCTTAGCAGTCAGCCGACTCCTTTTAGCCAAAAGGACGACTATCTTTCATCTTAAGAACTAAATATGATTGAATATACATACGTTATTGTTTCTTATTTCTTCATATGCATGTTTAGAATAAAACGTTTGGTTCGTATAACTTCAACTATCCTCTAATGTTACAGGAATTGAAATGGTGAGCAAAAAGAACAGAGTGTACTTCGCACCATTATTACAGGCTGGTTTGTCCATTGGAGGAATGTTGTTAGCATTAGCAGCGTGGTTGATGCCTTGCTGGAGACTATTCTTAAAAGTTATATATGCTCCCGCTATATTATATATCTTTTACGCTTTCTTACTAGACGAAAGCGTCAGATGGTTGCTATTAAAAAACAGGAGGGCAGAAGCTAAGACTATACTCGCAAAAGCCACAAAGTTGAATAAAATAAAGATAAATGATGAAACTCTTGAAAGAATCAAATGTGAAGACACTACTACTGATAATAATCTAATCAGTACTTTGAAAATGACGTTAACTTCTAGAACGTTACTTATAAGATTTTTGGCTTGCGTCTGCGCTTGGATTACAGTTACTTTCAACAAAAACAGCCTCCTTTTCATCGCTGTCGGTTTAGAAGGGAACAAATATGTGAACTATGCTATGACATCATTTGCTGACTTCCCTGCCAGTATTGTTTTCATGCTCTTGATTATAAAATTCAAAAGGAAAAAGCCGTTGATGTTTTCCTTTTTAGCTACGGGTGCTTTTTGTATCTTGGTGGCTGTTATGCCTAAAGGTAATTTGTTTTTATTATTTGCATATTATGGTGCTGATAGACTTGAGCATTTACAGTTTTTGAATTTGTAGAAATAAAGGACGAACCAAGTCAAGCATATATATAACCAAGCATGGCTACGAATATTTTCATGATTTTTCCAGCGAACGCTCTAGTCGATACAATAAAATTACTTTAATTTGTCAACGACAATGCTCGCCAGAATGCTCTATAGATTGCAGTAGAAGATGTATCATGAATATTGTAATTGGCGTACAATAAAGTATATAATAAATAAATAAATGAAAATTAAAAAAAACCGGAGTGCTCGCTAAAACGCTCTAGTTTGTTTATCCGAGGACCGAGCACGTCCGAATACTTAAGAATGCTCTAAGGTACTGTTCCCGTGCTCTGTTGAAGTTTACATAAAGCGAGCGAGCATTCTTAGAATATTCCATATACTCTATGAGAGCTTAAGAAAGAACAACGAAGAAATGTTGTCGCTGTTTATACTAATACGTGGGACACTCAGAAAATTTTGAGAAGCAAAAAACTAACTTCTATGGATAAAATAGTTTAATTGAATCTTTTCAAAGAACTCTCCGCCCAGTACAAAGTTTCATGCGTCTGAACCAATTTGCGAAACATTTTTTCCAGTCCGCCGCAGACAACTCTTTCCGTCTTCCAGCGATGTAAACTGTATCCCTTTCAGCAGTTTTTATTTTATTTTAGGGAATAAAAAGAAATCACATGTTGCTAGATGAGGACTGTAAGGAGGGTGCCTCAGGACTCTGACCGGTGTGGTGTCCAGGTAGCCCCTCGTTTTGAGTGCTGAGTGCGCGGGTGCTTTTTTATGATGGAGCAGTATCTCGCGGAGCCCAGTGTTCGGTCGCTTGTTGCTCAATGCAGACAAAACTTCTGGAGGGTATTTATTGGTATACCAGTCGGCGTTGATGCTGCTTAGATCTCGTAATGGAATTGAAATCAGATACCCCGACAGAGTGAAGAAACCAGCGATTAAAATGTTCCCTGCGCTTCTCGATCGCTTCACTTTTGAAACAGCCAAACTATCAACTGACGCTTTTGTTTCTGGATCATATTGATAAATCCAAATTCGTCACCTGTCACAATGTCGTAAACGTGCCGAGACGAGCCCGCTGCAAATTTTTGTATCATATCATGGTACCACGCAGGTCGACACGGGCCTGTTTATGAACTGCAGTAAGGTTTTGCGGCACCCAGGAGCAAAGAATCCTCCTCACGCGAAGGTGCTTTGTATAATCTTGTGAACGCTTCGCGAACCAATCTGGAGTGTTTGCTGAATCTTTTTGTATGTAATTCACCTGTTTTCTTGAACGAATTTTTTTACTGCCAGCACACTTTCTTCCGTAACAACCGTCGTAGGACGACCACTCCTTTGTTCTTTCCCCAAAGTAAGGCGACCGCGCTTGAACTTGCTATACCAGCGGTAAATGGATGCTTTTAAAAGTCCTTCATTCATAAAAGCCGTCTGAAGTCGATCAAATGATTAATCCGGTTTCAGGCCACATTTAAAATCATAGAAAATCATAGCACGAAAATTTTCTCCATGCAGATCTATTTTCAAATGAGACACGATTATTTGATTTGGCTCTCAAAGAAATGAGGTGTGAAATTCAAAATTCTTAGAATGGTATTTTTATTCTTAAACAACCAAAGTTCTCAAAATAATTACAATTGTCCAGTGCCTTATATATAAAAATATTTTTTCGCAATACTTTCTGAATGACCTGGCTGATTTTCAGCATTTTTGATCACAATTTTTTACGCAAGTATGCTTTTTACCGGTCAATGCTCAAGTTTATCAGTACCTTTAAGTTAAGGTTGTTAAGCGCTCTTATTACACACAATAATAATTATAACTCGCGGAACTATATGTTTCTTAAAAAAATCATTACATTTTAATCAAAAGGGATTTTTATATAAACTGATGTGTTCCTTTTCAGGTTATCCATTACTTTCTACTTCGTTATTCCTAATAGGAAAGTTTATGTCCTCAATAGCTTCAGGAACACTATACCTGTACACTTCGGAACTGTTTCCAACCTATACACGTAATACGATGCATGGCCTATGTTCATCTCTGGGAAGAATAGGGTCCATTGTTGCACCACATACAGTTTTATTGGTAATTATTTTTAACATTGATTTCTTAATTATTTATTAATACTGAATGTTTGTGAAATGTTACAGTATGAAATTTTCTTTTCCAAAAATTTTACCAACTTTCCTTCAAATAGATGGCGTTATTTGTCATAATATAATTTTCATAATATTGATAATGGTCTTTGTAAATACATAAGCATACATTTATAAAATTGTGAGAATAGTCCGGTAAGAACCATGTGGGGGAGTGGCTAGAGAGGCTACACGGGAGCCTCGTACCGTCAGACGCAGATTATCACCGGGCACGGTAGCTTCGGGCGGTATCTGCATCTGATGGGTATAGAGCCAACGCCCGAGTGCCATCACTGCGACGCGAGCGTGGACTCAGGGCTGCGCACGCTCACCGAGTGTCCGGCGTTCGAGACGCCGGGGCGGGAGCTTGTGCAGGCCCTGGGAGTGAGAGTGCTCATGCTCTCCACCCTGCTCGCGGCGATGGTCCGCTGCGCGGATGCGTGGGCGGCCAGCGCCTCATTCTGCGAGCAGGTCATGCTCGCGAAGGAGACAGCAGAGCAGGCGCGGACCGATGAGCGAGAAAGACTCGCTGACATCGCTGCACGCGCTCGAAGGCGGCTCGGGTGTCGGAGGGCGCAGACAGATCTCCGCCCCATATGAGCGCGGGCCTGAGGGTGACGGGTGGAGCCGCCCGTCACCCTACCAGAAGCAGGCCACGGCGGCGCGGCGGCGCGCATCGTAGGACGATGCGCGCCTCCCCGTACCGGGGTTGAGTCGGGGACCGCGTGGTCCCCACCTCCCGAGGAGGGCCAGACCGAGAGGGATGGCCCTGGGTCAGCCGGGTTGCGAGGGATATGTCGCATGACAACCTCACCTTCGGCCTAGGACTACGACCCAGAGACGGCGTGAGGTTTAGTCGGTTCGAGTCCGACATAACCTAACCCTCCGGCTCCGGAGGGGTGGGTATCCGTGGAGATTTCCCGCAAGTAAAAAAAAAATGTAAGAACCATGTTATAACTTATTAGTTCATTTCAAAAACAAAACAAAGTTCAGGATTGGGTAATTCTGACCGATTTACGAGTAGATAGGAAACAGTGAATGTTCTAGACGGAACTTGAACCAAGTACCTGTCGCTTACAGAGAGAATGCCCTGACTATTGAACTGTATGAGTCTGAATTGGCAGACAGGCACACAGTCCACCTGATGGAAAGTGGTTACAGTGGCCTCTGAACGTATGAAACACCAGGGGAGTCACACTCGTTCTGCCGACCCTGTAAACACAAAGAGTTTCTGTGCCGTCAGTGTAGAAAACAAAGCAGGAATAGTCTTTGGTCTTCCTACTGACAGCACAAAAGCTCTCCAGCGAGCTCTGGCTACTCTACTCACCGCCGGGAACACAACATGAGGTTATTCATCATCATCATCATATCAGCCGCTCACAGTCCACTGCTGAACATAGGCCTCTCCTATGGACTTCCAGAACAACCGATCCAATGCAGCCCGCATTCAGCGCTTCCCGGCGACCTTGATGAGGTCGTCCTTTGACATGGCCGTTGGGCGTCCTACACTATGTTTACGCAGTCGCCATTCCAGTACATTTTTTTGCTCCATCAGCCATCTGTTCGGTTATTATGGCCGCGGTTTTCTGTAGGGCGGAGGTACTTCCCCTTTCGGACTGCTCAATTGGACGGAAATTCTGTCCTGTTCTACCTCATACAACCATCTTGGGGCGATTTTATCAAATTGAGTAATTTTGGTTTTAGATACCTATCTGGTCCGGTCTTCCTTCTGCCATAGTCGGAATTTTATCCTTGACAAGTGCCTTAATAATAATGATGATGCCGGACACTGCTGAAAGTATTTTACCTGACACTGTTAAGCAAGCTGAGGCTCTTGGTATCAAACAGGAACACATGGAAACAAAACAAACGCCTGATTCAATGACTTTGTTGTGAATATTGTAATAGGAGTTAGAATACAAGAATATGTTTGTAATATTAACCGCTGTAAAATTGACAAAACAATGTCCATGTTTTATTTTTTGTGTGATATTTTACTGTAGTTCTATTATGAGTTCCATCGTATGTTTACAATGGATAATTTTTCTTGTGTAAGTAGGTACTTGGTTGGTTACAAAAATAATTTGCAATATATTGTTGTACTAGTTGAGTAGGTAATTACAATTATATCTTATGTTTATTATTTTCAGCCTTTCATCTTATTCTAACTTATTGTGTAACTAGCTGGCACCTTTCGGCCCGTGGCAAATTTCGAAACCATATGTTACCCCTTTGAACCATATACTTAAAGGCATGACCGTCTGTGGGTCGTTGTGCTAGGCCGAAAGTGAGGTTCTCGAAGACACATCCCTCGCAACCCGGCTGACCCAGGGCCATCTCTCTCGGTCTAGCCTTCTTCGGGAGGGGGGACCACGCGGTCTCCGACTCGCCCCCAGTATGGGGAGGCGCGCATCGTGCGATGCCGTGTCTCTCGCTCATTGCGCCGCACCCGCGCTGCTGTCTCCTTCACGAGTGTCACTTACTCGCAGAAGGTGGCGCTGGCCGCCCACGCATCCGCGCAGCGGACCATCGCCGCGAGCAAGGTGGAGAGTGTGAGCACTCCCACGCCGGACACTCGGTGAGCGTGTGCAGCCCCGATTCCTCGCTCGCGTCACAGTGATGGCGCTTGGGCGTTAGCTCTATGCCCACCTTCCCAGCCCAACCCAAGCCTACCTTCCTCCATAAACGTACTATTTCAAATCAATTCTAACGATTAGTGCCTCGGATCGGCGCGTTCAATGAACCAAACTTTTTTATAGTGTTATCTAGTAACACAATTACAACAACTTTTTTTAAAATACTTCCAATGTCAAAGACACGGCTGACTGAAAACTTTGTGCTCTTCTAGACTATCATCTAGTATAACTATCTATATTATACCTAGAATAGCACAACGTTTTGTTTGTTTGTATGTTTTACATAGGTGTAGACCTGAAAGTCAATTTCTCGTAAAAAAAAAACTGTTTAATATTTCGTCTCGGTCTAATTAATCTCCCAAAAACGGTATTCACGCAACACATTGACATCTTGATCGTTTTCGACATTTAGTAGATTAGGATTAGATCGAGAATCGATTTTTATTACGAGAATTGGCCCCATGTTTGACATCTGTATATTAGTTATTAGAACTTTGATGACACTAGTCAACTCGATAGATGAAGGCCCATGTACAGTCGATGATAGAAAATGTTTGCCATCGTAAGGATCACAATTGCATGCACACATTTTGGCCACAAGTTCTAGATATCTATTTCAAGCATTTTTCAATTTTTTTCATCACAATTTGACTGACATATAGATTATTATCTTTTTTCTTACGAAATACTATCGTGAACTGACTGCTATCAAGGTTTGATGTATAGAAAACCTTTTTTGAAAAATCTAATATTTAGACTAAGAATATTTTATGCTATTTGTTCCGACAGTTGACTGCACCCCGCTAGATGGTTAAAAGCTGGGGTGCAGTCCAGAAGATACGGACCAATAATTGACAGCTTCCGTGGCGTGGCGGTAGTGAACGCGGCCGCTACGCAGGAGGCGCGGGTTCGATCCCCGCTCAGTGCAAATATTTGTATGCATGGATATGGGTATTTGCATTGGTCTGGGTGTTTCTATGTATAATATGTATGTATTTACAAAAAAAATATTTAAGTATGTTTATCCGCATTCTAGATTCCATAACACAAGCTAGTTAAGCTATGCTTACCATGGGTCTAGATAGCGTTGTGTGAAATGTTGTGGAATATTTATTATTATTATTATTAATAATTCTCTCGATGCGTAATTTTGTATAATGACATTTGAAAGGTACTAAACTTTAGTGAAAAAAGTGTGATATTGGATCTAATTTGAAAACTGGTAAACATTATTGACCGCCACTGTACAGCGGAATACATCACTTGGCATTTAGTACTACCCATTAACCGATTCTGGTCAGGGTTTTTCATTTTACTAATAGGTGTTAAATACTTGATAGTAGTTGACTTAAGTTTATTTACATTCATAGTATGTAGATTATTTCTATAAAATTATCTTAATCAGTCGATCATTTAGCCTATCCTAGGCCACTGCTGGATATAGGCCTCTACCAATGTCAGCAGCCTTCTGCATGGCTGAGTTCGAAACTACTTTTGGTACCTTCTTTTTCTTTCTTTTATTCTTATATTTATGTAATGATCCGTGAATGTCTGTACAAAATAAAAATATTGTCTTTCTATCTTCTTTCTTTCTTCCTTACTGTCTTCACGCCTAACGTGTTAGTACGGGACTTTATTTCGAGTTTTCCTTCTCTCGCTGTGATATCGTAAGTCGCCCCTTATGACACCATTTTGATGAGATGGGGTGATGATATTTGTAGGGTAAAAGTGTTAGAGACGCAACACTTTTTGTAGAAATTAGAATATTTATACTTCTTGGCAGTCGGGGGAAAAAAAAAACAAAATATTCACATCGTTTATTTTTTATTAGAAAGTTACACTAATATTCTTTGATATAAATACAAAGTAATTTATTGATAAATAAAAAAGAAAAGTGAAAGGTAAGTAGATACTGGGCTATCTCTTCCATAACGTATGGGTGAGATGCCATATGGTGTGAGAGAGTTACTGTACACATGATCATACTTATTTTACGAAGCAATTCTCTTTCACAATTATTACAAGCTGGAGATGAACTCACTACATTGCAATAAATGTGGGGATATACCACTCATGGAGCATTATTTGCACAAAGGACACTTAATTCCAGCACTCTACGCGCATATTTTTAGTCCACATTCCTCTGAATACAACGTTCTTCCTCACGTATTATCTGGGCATCATATAAAAATGTATGAGAAATTAAGCATAGTAACAAATAGCGACATCTCATTTTAATATACCGAGATATGAAAAGTATGGCGTCTCTTCCATTTTTACCCTATTCTTTCACCGTCATCTCACGAATTGTAGACAAAAATGTTGTTGGTAGATAAGCTCATTCACCAAGGGTGATTTCAATGAGCACCATCGAAGCGTTCTTAGACCTCCCTTAGGACATTGGTCTCTTACATAACCTGGGTGTTTCTGCAATGTAACCGTACCAGCACAGGTGACTTTCTTTCTTTATTTTTTTGCTCTTGTCCGCGTCTACATCACTAGCGTGCATGAGCAACCTTGGAGATTGATTGGGTTGTTTCTGATGCTGTCCGACAGAACGTGTAATACCACGCTGAGCAGGTAAGTTCTAAGGACGGGCCCTTGGTGTACCCCGATAGTAATTGGTAATGTTTTCAAGTGGTCCAATCCATACAACTGGAATCGTAGTATCTACTTTTTTATTTACTTCATCTGTATTTTAATAAAAACTAAGTTTAAGTTAAAATACAAAATTACGTTCTCATTGCAGTCTGTACCCGTTTGTCATGCTTCATCATCATCATCATCATTTCAGCCGAAAGACGTCCACTGCTGGACAAAGGCCTCCCCCAAGGATTTCCACAGTGACCGGTCCTGCGCCTTCCGCATCCATGCCCTTCCCGCGACCTTCACCAGGTCGTCGGTCCATCGTGTGGGAGGCCTGCCTACACTGCGTCTTCCGGCGCGTGGTCGCCACTCGAGAACTCTCTTGCCCCAACGGCCATCTGTTCTACTGCAATTTAATTTTAGTATTTAACTTTTTCATATAATACTAATAATACAATTTATCATGACAATTCAACACCTGAACAATACACTATTTTATTGTTATTATCTCAAATTAGCATCAGCGTAAACAATAATGTAAACAGAAATTAATGCGATCATGGTGTAGACATTCACGAACTCAGCGATACTGTCCGAAGTTCAAATTTTCCTAGATGTGTAATTCCCCAATTTCCTTATTTTCCGAATTTTTATTTTTCCACATTTTTCTTTTTCCATAATACAATATTTATATATTCACTTATTTACAAGTTCTATTTTAATCCACATTCTACTATTTTCCTTATATAAGTACAGTCACAGACTCATTTATCAATACCAAACATATTTATCTTGTTCGGTTTGTATGAATGAATACTACACAAACCTTTGTAATGCATAAACTCTTTGCGCAACAAAATAGATGATTAAATCTCTAATGTCAAGTCAAAGTCAAATTAATATTGCATAAATAGTTATTCACGATCTAAGTACAAAGATATTACAAAGTTATAAATGATTTTATAGAAGTAGGTACATAATGGCTACTGCAAGTACAGGGAGCGTCAAATTAACCTTTGTTGAAGTTGGAAGGAAAGGTAAGAAGAAACTACTTCGTGGCGGTTACCAATATTACTTCCATTCTAAGAATAAAACTGGAACTCAACTTTGGCGGTGTGCAAATAAAGCCCAACGCTGTAATGCTTCTGTCACATTGAATGTGGAAAATGATGCGATATTACGGGAAAGCATTCATAAATGCAAGCCTGATTTTTCTAAAAACAAAATCGCTCAGGCTATGAACACCTGTAAGAAACGTTGTCGTCTTGAGTGGAAGTCAATTCCAGAAATTTACGATAGTTGCATGGAAGGTTTAGCGAGTGATTCAGATTCCAGTAATAACGCGGAAGTGCCGCCATTTTCTTCAGTAAAAAATTCATAGTACGCGACGCGAAAGGATGTTTTTAATATTTCTAAATGCATATTTAAAACATGTGAAGATGTAGAGATCCCGAAAATTTTAAGGAAAGATTTTTTATTGTACGACGGAGAAGGAATTTTCATTTTTGGGAACCCAGATTGTCTTAATTTAATAAAAAAAAACTGACTTATTTTTTGCCGACGGTACTTTTAAAAGTGTGCCAAAACCATTTCAACAATTGTTTACAATTTTCATAGATATTGGTAGTACCACAGAGGTTACGGCTATAATTCCTATTTTTTTTTGCCTTTTACCAAATAAGAAAGAATCTACATACATGGACGTGTTCCGCATTTTAAAGGAACTTTTTAATGTTGATATACGTTTCTTTAAAAGTGATTGGGAAACTGCCATAATCAATGCAGTTACGTCCATTTACCCACAAGTTCGCGTGAAAGGATGCTTTTACCATTTTACGAAAGCGATTTGGAGGAATGGCGAAAAAGTCGGTATGCTAGTTGATAAATCACACAGAAGAATTGTAAGACTTACGTCTAATCTGGCACTGATGCCTGTAAAATTTATACCTGAAGCTTGGCTATACATTCTGAACGAAGCTACAGATGATACTGTTACAGAAAAGTTTATTTCCTACTTTCAAAAGCAATGGATGAATAAGATTTGCTTAGACATGTGGAGTTGCTCCAGTGAACGCCACAGGACAACTAATGCCTTAGAGGGATGGCATTTCCGATTAAATAAAAAAGTAGGAAAATCGAATCTGTTTTGCTTCATTAGCTTTCTAAAAAAAGAAGGTATTTATTACCAAAAAAAAATTAAAAATTCGCAAATATACGTAAAAGAAAAGAACAGACGTTCTAAATTTATTTTGAAAGATGCTAAAATTCAGAATATTATTGATGATTTATTAAAAAGCACAATTACACCAGAAGAAGGATTAAAAAAATTATGTTGGTTTAAGTAAGTTTGTACCTATATAATATATAGTTTAGTTTTAAATTTTTAATGGCTTAATCGTTAGGATGCTAACACAAGATTAAAAATATAAGTATGTTGAACTACTTTGTTTCTCTTGGTACCATAAAGCATTAACAACCCAAAATAATGTAACTGTCCCGGACTGTATCAAACTATACATATTTGGAAAATTTTAGAGTTAGTACTCTAAGGAACTATAAAATTCAGTAATTCGGAAAAATAGGAAATCGACAAATTAGTAATTATGAAATTTTAAATTTTGTATAAAAAGGAACTCGGAATATTAACAATGCAAAAAATTGTGAATTGAGATTTTAACCCTGACTTCGTTGAAAAACTTTATGTTTTTGGAGCGCAATAATTTTGTAATCTTTAGTTCAGTATCTTTACATACATACTTTTGATTTGCTTGACGTTTTTACTGCTTTATATTATAAACCATTTTATTTAACTTTAAATACAACCAATATATTATTTGTGTTGAGCATCGCCAGGGCGATGCGCGCCTCTCTATACCGGAGGCGAGTTGGGGACCGCGTGGTCCCCCATTCCGAGGAAGGCCAGATCGAGAGGGATTGCCCTTGGTCAGCCGGAGTGCGAGGGATATGTCGTTGACAACCTCACCTTCATCCTTGCACAACGACCCATAGACGTGCGGTTTAGTCGGTAGCAATTAGTTCCTACCAAAATATAACCATGTACAAAATTCATCTGCCTGCGATTTAAAGTTTAACTGTTATGATATTTTGATAAAGATTACGCAAATGTCACTGTGTTATTAAGTCTTGCTGTATTCTGCAGTTTACTAGGTTTGAATAAGTGTATGATTGGGTCCCAGGCTGCTGGTACGATCCATCCATCTTCTCTATTAAATTAAATATGTATACATTCAAAAAAGTAAATAATAATAAATAAATCCCGATAGAATACCTTAAAAAAGTGTTTAATTTTATTTATTTATTCTTTATTGCACACATATTTACATGTCTTTTAATCGTTTTTTAAAACTGTCTAAAGTAGGGCTATCGCTTATGGAATGAGGAAAAGCATTCCACAGCCGTACTGCATAAACTGTGGAAGAATTGTCGTAGCAAGTAGAACTATGAGAGGGAGTCCGAAGCAAAAGAGAAGACGAAGTGCGACAGGGTTTACCCCTGGGGACGAGAAACTCAAAGCGCTCACGAAGATAAGAAGGACAATGAGGATTATCAAGGATAGACAAGAGAAGGGAAAGAATTTGAACATCTCGATGCCATCGTATTGGCAATAATTTTAGTTGCTTTCGGAACTCCGAAACGTGGTCATACTTACGTAGACCGAAGATGAAACGAATACATAAATTTTGTAGTCGCTCCATCTTGTTCCAGAGTTCTTCGGTTGCATCGAGAAAGGTGACATCAGCATAGGCAAGGAGATGAGATTGGGCAAGACAAACTCAGGTCTTAAGAGGAAGGAAATTTTGAAGACGCTTAAGAGAGTGAAATGTGCCAAAAACTAGTAGACCATGATAAGTTACAATCAATAAGAACGCCAAGGTTTTTGGCGACCGTGGTAAATGGTATTAGAAGTGTCGTTATAGAATACAGGAGGTAGAGAGGCATGGTCCAGATTTTTGTAAAAATATCTACCACCTACAATGACTGTCTGGGATTTAACAGGATGGACAAGCAATCCGAATGATTTTGCCCAAGCATTAATACTTTTAAGGTCATTATTGATAGCAGAAATGGCTTCACTTACCTCATCAGCCCTAAATTTTAAGCTAAAAGCTTTATTTTAATTTAACAGTTATGATTTCTTTTTCCATTTTTAAAGTTTTTCATTTCTCCTGAAAAGTTTGACATTTGTTGCTTACAGTAAACGTTTTCCACTATATTTCTAAATTTCTCCAAAATTTGATGTTGGTTGAAACATACCACAACAAATAGTCATATTATACAACCAAATCCAGAAGAACACAATAACATGGAGATTGTCCACGATGGTCTTATCACAGATAACCCTCACGTATCTCTTTACCCTGAAAATCTAGGGCAGATCTTGAATGTTTCGTAAAAAAAAGATTATCTCAAGTTCCACTCCAGATTATCAATTTACATAAAAACTTGTTTAATAGCTGTATTGTTAGTGTCTTATTACGAAAGGTCTGATACACAAATAGCTTGTGTAATAATCATAATTATGTATGTTTTAAGCATAGGCTTATTATGGATCTAGATGTTGATCTATATATAGAAATACTCAGACTAATGCAAATATAAACATGCATGCATACAAATATTTGTACTGATATTTGTGGCATTGAATTTACAATAGCCTCAGAGGTCGTTATTATTACCGTCCAATTAAAATTCACAGAAATTGATGTTTCGCTACCGACTAAGCAAGTGCATCTCTACCCCATGAATGATCGATGGGCTGGTAGCAGGGGACGAAGATGATGCAAGTGAAATGAAAAAAATCAAATGCACAGAAGATGATAGCAAAGAAGAATTTTTGTACATTTTCATTTCATTTTATCCTACTAATATTATCTACTACTATAAACGCGAAAGATTATAAGTATCAATGGATATTTGTTTCGCTTTCACGTGAAATCTACTGAATGGATTTCAATTAAACTTTACAATAATATAGCTTAAACATCAGAATAACACATAGGCTACAATTTATGGCGATAACTGATATTATAGCGATAACCAACATTCACGCGGGCGGAGCTGCGGGCAAGAGCTAGTAAAAAAATAATAACAAAAACACATCATTGCCAAATAAAGATAAAATGAAAAATATTTAATTATTGTTTTCTTTCTACTTCAAACCACACATTTACAACGCAGCAACGCTGCCGGTTTGCATGCGGAGGAATATCAATGTGTTTTTAGGTTCATATTTTTCTTTTTGATTTTAAGGTCCTTTTATTGTAGGCATTATTTAATATTACAATAATAAATTGTGGAAATCTCTCAACAAATTAATATTTGTTTAAGATACATTAAGTATTATCATTACATTATCTATCTTCATCATATCAAATACCTAAAATGCAATTACTAAAACAAGATTGTATGGTAATTTGGAGACAAATTTCGAAACGTCAAAATGCATGTTTACTGTTTATTACGAGTATCTATCTCCCAATGTTGACTCCTTTTTTATAAGCGTCTCGAGTATTAAGCAAACTTCTAACCAGTTTTATATCTTTGATTTCAATATTTACTAACATTCAAAAGAATTTGTGTGAAGTGTCATTTCATTTACTAACTGCATGCCAAATCGACTACAAGTGTAGAAACTGGTTAAGATTAAACTTATACAACATAGCTACATGTTTTTAGATCACAGTACAGCGTATGACTGATTTATAATTAAAAAATGTTAAGCCAAGCGAAGCCAAACCGTCATTGAAGTATGTGTCTATTGTTGAGCTGCGGACATGCTGGTTTCATTTTCCTTAGCGTATAAGAGACGGTTCTGGGTGATGCTCGACTTCATTTCTTATCAGTCGAAGGAGTAGTGAGTGCATTAGCAGTGTTATGTTACTCTAAAAGTTGTGATTTATTGTGGACTGTACATAGTGCAGGATCTTAGTTCCTTTGACAAATTTGTAATTAATTATTGCTGAAACTTTAAACATGAAATAATTAATTAAAATAAAACAACTAGAGTATAGTGTTATTATTATATGAAAAAGGGCTAAAAATTTCTAAGATTAAAACAATTGATTTCAATTATGTTAATAATGTTGAGAAAATATAAATTCAAATATATTTGAATAAAGTTCAATTATAATTTGCGACAAGAAAAAAATGAATATCAGTGGAATAAAAATGAATAAATTCTACGCAAAAGAGGATACTATCCCATATAAATCAGATAAAATGGAAACTGTGACTGAGAAAAACAAAGAATTGGCTACTAATAATATTAAAAAAGAAAAAATAGCAGATTCAGATTTACCTGAAAAAAATGTAGACAATTTAGAAAATATATTGAATGACTTGAAATTATCTGGTAGATATCACCTAAGATTTTTACTTCTGATGAGCTTTTTATCATTTTTGTCTTCGGGATATCCTATAAATTACATATTTGCTGCGGAAAACGTCGACTATAGGTAACTAACTTAATATTCTCTCCATTTTTATTTAATCATATAATTATCGTTTTTTGTATGAAAAAATTGTCAGAACAAGTATTGTTTATTTTTTAAAGAACATAAGTCTCAATAATATTGTGTTATATAATATTGTAATTGTTTCTTGTTCTTAAAACCGTTTATGTTTAGAAAACATTAAAACCATAACCTGGGAGTTTAACTGCTCTAAAAATATACAAAGTGATAAAGAAAAAACATTATCGTTTTATCAACTACTTAATTTAGCATTCGACTCTTAGTAAATGGCCTAGTTTGCTGGTCTAATGCACCGCTGCACAAGCATCATGCTAGTGCGTGACACTGCAAAGAAATGTGATGGTATACCATTATTGTCATGAAGGTCAAGGCATTTGGTATAGGCAATTACTTCTTATGATTGCACCAATAAAGTTTTGATAGCTGCCTTGGAACAGTCTACCGAGCCTATCGAAAGAAGTAGTGCATTTGCCATTGAAAAAGTGTTGCATCAAAAATTATGCAGATTCTTTGCAGTGATAAAATTAAGTACTAGCTTTCTCTGTTTAATGGCCGGAAGGTAAAGAAAACAAAATCTTTCTTTCTAGTGTGAGAAAATAAGATATCACCTTTAAATAACACTATGGATCACCTTACATACATAATAATAATATATTATACATATACATAATATTGGCCTGGGTAGGGTGTATTTTTTTAAAAAGAAATGTGTTCTAATTCTTAATTGGGTTTCCTTCAAAAATACAATGGGGCATTTTTTTTTTTAATGATTTGGTACTGAAAAATGCGTAAAACCATAAATTCGCACCCTTCTGCTACCAACCACTATATAAAATAGTGGCAATATAACGTTTGCTGGATCAGCTAGTAGGAAACTTTATATCCTTTTAATTATTTCCGCTCTTTGCAGGTGCAAATATTCTAACTGTAAATATACTGAATTAGTCAAACCGGCTCTAAATTCAACTTTAGACTATAAATGCAATAAGTATGAGTTATTTGATGAAAATGGGACATGCACGGAAGACAACTTCGATGAGTCTAGATTCAGTGAATGCACGGAGTGGGTCTATGACAAATCTAATAGCTTCATGGCAGAAGTATGTCTAACTATTATAATTAATGAAACACATATTTTGAAACTTAACCTTTTAAATTATGATATTTCATTCTCATGGCTATTTACTGAATTGCGAAATTGAAATCCAGGTGAGGTTTCAATTTCTCATTTAATAATCTAACGATGTCATTAGGCATTTTATAAATAATCAAGTTGCATAGTAAGATGTTAAACAAATAATTATCATATTCAAAACATTTATCACAGTACGTAAATAATAGTTTATTTTACCACGCAGTTTAACCTCGGATGCCAGGACTGGAAGAGAACCTTTGTGGGCACGATGCACAGTATTGGTTTCATGATCGGCTTGCTGATTGTGGGTCCTTTGTCAGATAAGTAAGTATACAACCAAATGCAAATACTGGTTTGGGTATTTAGAAGTAAATAGGTATAAAATTATTACGATGTCATGTCAGAAATCGAAGAATTCTAAACTTTTAATATTTTATTTCCATCGCAAAAAAACTGAGAGGTTTCTCAGACTGTGCATTCTAACTCCATATATATATTCAATGTACCCTTTCAATATATCACACCGTAGCATATGTGGAAAAGTATGTACAGCTTTTTAGAATTCTCTATAGATAAATATATTACATAAGAGATATTGAGCAAATGTTCTAGTATACCTAATGAAAGCATATTTTGCACGGCATTGAAGTTAATCAGTCATAATCTTATTATATTACTTTTAAAACAATAACAAAATTTAATTTTATATATTATATGAATATTGTAGCAATCGATAAGAAAATACACTTTTCATTTATGATTCCGATAGACCTTTGAAAGGCCAGTTCACTGTTTTCTTTCCTGAGTTTCTAATGCCATAAGCATGATGACGGTTCCAATCTAATCAGCTGCGGTTGAATATTCAAATCACGTTTTAAAAGTACTTGGACATGACAATCGTATTTATATTATTCGTCTTTAATTAATTTCTATTTGATGTAATTTGCTATTTATTTTGTATTTGTTACATTTTGTATTTACATTTGTATTTGTTATTTAACCAATACCATTTTCAGATTCGGTAGAAAAAGTATTCTTATAGCTACTACACTCATTGCCGGTGTGCTTGGTATATCGAAAAGTTTAGCTACATCATATTGGATATATGTTGCTCTTGAAACAATAGAACCAATGCTCGGTGATAGTTATTCAGCTTCTTATACAATATGTGAGTTTATTAAATAGTATTTTATTCACACTAAAGTCTGTTAATTGTCACTTTAATATATTGTTGTCTTTTTATATTTCAGCTGTTGAAATGGTGACTACAAAAAAACGACCGTTAATGGTGCTTGTGCTATCAGCTACTGCCACACTTGGGGATATTGTTATGGCCTACATAGCCTACCTTTCACCAAACTGGAGAATATTCTTAGTTTTAATATATACACCAGCATTTTTCATAATTTTATATATATTTTGTTTAGACGAGAGTCTAAGATGGCTTCTGATCAAGGGAAGGCAACCTGAAGCACATCAGATAATTAGAAAAGCAGCTAAGATCAATAATATTGTTGTAGATGAATCTAAAATTCTTAACTTGAAAAGCGAGTCAACTTCAAGCGCTACCTTGAAAGATTCACTTAAACTTACATTTTCTTCAAGAAAGTTGTTCTTCAGACTAATATTATGTATTTGTATCTGGTTCACGGGGCTATTTAATTCTTACTCACTGTTGATAAACTCTGTGTCGTTGGAGGGCAATAAATATGTAAATTTTAGTTTAGTATCTTTATCGAGCACAGTAGCTGGTGTTATTTTATTGTTTGTCCTCGCAAAGTTCAACAGGAAAGGGCCTTTGATCATTGCTTTGGCCATGACTGGAGTATTCTGCGTATCGCAATCATTTGTTCCGAAAGGTAATCATTTTGTTACTTATAGAAATAACGCTCTATTACTTTTATTAGTTGTATGAGTAGTGTTTGGGTCAAGGGCCGTATCCACGACCCTTGCATTCGAAATACCTACCTGATTTCAACTTAGCCTAACTTATAAATACCAGGAGTTTAAAAACAAGAAATCTTTCAACAGGTTATAGATGGCTTTCAACACTGCTCTACATGTGCGGTAAGATAAATTCAAGCATAACAATCAAAATGGCATATCTCTATACGACGGAGTTGTTCCCAACGTACACAAGGAACACGATGCTCGCGCTCTGCTCCTCTCTGGGACGGTTTGGAGCTATTTTAGCTCCACTAACTCCGTTATTGGTGAGTCTCAATCATTTTTATAATACGATATTGCACTCACGAGTTAATAGTTCATTTAAATTTGGCAATAGTTCGATATTGGTTACTGAAATTAGAAAGTGCTGACTAAAAACGTGACTGTCTAGCCTGATTACGCTTTATCGGTAGCTAGACAGAAAAGTTACAAAATTCTAGGAGCCTAGTTTCAAATGTACACTTATGCCACCGAATGGATATTTGTCAATGCTTATTTCAATTTCTAAATTAGGTTGTGAAATTGATGACAGTTATCGCGACTAAATATAGCCTATGTCCTTGGGGGTGACGGGTGGAGCCGCTTGTAACCCCATCAGAAACAGGCCATCTCGCCCTATACCAGGGATGAGTTGGGGACGCCGTGGTCCCCCCACCTGAAGAGGGTCAGATCGAGAAAGATGGCCCTGGGTAGGCCATCTCTCTCGATCTGGCGGTGCGAGGGTTATGCATTATAGCTACCTCACCTTCGGGCCTTGCACTGCGACCCACAGACGGCGTGCGGGTTAGTCGGTTCGAATCTGACATAACCTCTATACAACTCCGGTGGGAGTGGTATCCCAGAGGATTTCCCGCGCGTTAAAAAATAGCCAATGTCCTTTCACAAGGAATAATCATGTCAGAGCCAAATTTCATCAAATCGGTTCAACTAGAGTTACTAACGCACATAACTATAGCTTGCTCTCGCTTTCATAGTTCCTAGTATTGATTTACATCGTTTAACTCAGTAGTTTCTAGGGTTTCATTAGCTTCTAAGGTTTTCAAGGCAAGAAACGTTATATAAAAACCTTATAAGCAAATGTTTTGATTAAACTGGACCCTTTTTGCTTCCATTAAGCGACGATGCGACTGATCTAAGGTACAGGCACCTTCGCAGGTAAGGTAAGGTTCATTTAAAGGACTACTGTAGGCCCTTAAATTAATAAAAATATTATATTATGCTACTTTGGCACCAAACCAGTTTCTAAAATTATGTTGATGAAGTATTTTTGAGCCCTAATTTGCCCTTGAATATCGATTAAACTTGTTTTAATGACTGCTTACTAACTTCACTTATTATTCTAATGTGAATGTATGTTTGCTACTTAATCATACAAATGATTATTTAAATTAAATTTGGCTAAGAAGTAGACCATGACCTTTACAAAGATATTGTGATACTTATTACTGCAGTAGACTTGTTGTTGTCTAAATAGACATGCATATCAATAACTTAATTTTTTATAGGTTCGGATGACTTATTAATAGACTTCCAAAAAGGGGGGAGGTTCTCAATTCGATCGGTATTTTTTTTAATGTATGTACACTGTATACTTTGAGATTTCTTATCCGATTTACGTGTTTTTTTTTGGTCCCATAAAATTTTTAAATAGTTTGTTCCAGGAGTTTTCATTTTTTGAATATTTTTGTATTATTTTAATTCAAACTTTTAACCGACATATTATTTATGTAGTCCCGTATTTCCGTCTTTTGGGAACCGATTTCAAAAATTCTTTTTCATTTAATTCGGTTAAGTATAACTCACACGAGGTCCCATATCAGTTGCATGGGTACTGGACCTCGGACTCCAGAGGTACACCAGAAAACTCCTCAAAATCAGATAGGAAATGGGAAATGATTACTTTTTAGCTAGTTTTAGGACGATCCTGTGACAAGGCGTTTTTTATCGTGCGGGAAATCCGTGTGGATACCTCCCCCGCCGGAGCCGGAGGGGGAGATTATGACGGACTCGAACCGACTAAGCCGCACGCCGTCTGTGGGTCGTAGTGCAAGGCCTAAGGTGAGGTAGCTATAGAGCATATCCATCGCAGATCCTGTGACAAAGTAAGCTACATTATGATGGTCAAGGACGTGCTGGAATTTTTAGAATTTTATCACAATATTTAAGACAACCTATTACAAATACTGAAAAGTAAAAAGAAAACCAGGTTTAAAAAAAGCCGACTTCAAAACCAGAAAAGTATAAAACAACTTAGAGAAAAATAACTGAATTTACAGATATACTCGTACTGTTCTCGGGCTAGGCACCGTCTTCTAACAGAACAATGAATTTGTGAATTCATTTATTTTTCTTACGGAGTCTCAATACCTACTGATACCACTAAAATTACGTAGTTATAATTTCAAGGTAGCAATTAATTTTATGGTAGAGTACATTAATTACAGGCTCAGGTGAACTATAACAAAATCAACAGCATCACAAAGCATTTTTTGTTACAAAATAGGGTAATAAACGTTACATACCGATCTACGAAACACCGAAATTCAAAATCCCGAATGTGCGTTTGACCGAATGTTCACCGTCCACGAAAATATAAATATAAATAAAGCTTGTCTCTTTGATTCGAAATGCTATTTTGAACCTTAAATTCGGGGGGAATTGGTAAAAAGGGGAATTGGGACTAAGCTGTTCAAAATTACAAATTCTCGAAGTATAAAATCCCGAAGTTCATTCTCGAAAATCCTGAAAATTCGATTTTTTTTGGGTGGTTTTATTTGGATGGTTATAAAAAATCTAACTTAATCTATTCAAGTCGGATTACGCAGGGTGGACACTGCAAGCCTCGACATGGACACGTATAGGTTAAAAGGAAACGTAGACGATCTTTGCCATACCCTTCGTATTAGGTTACTTGTGTGACAAACTCAATGAAGTAAGAAGATGGAACGTTACCTGAAAAAATAAAAATATTGCACGGTTGTTCTTAAGCCTTATTACAACTGTGTAAAATGCCTGTCCGTTTTTGACCAAGATATTTGTTCACGCAAATTATATTTCACTTTTTTAAAATAAAAGAATATTAGCAACTGAAATTATCTAAATTACTTATATTCCTTCTAACTCCTCCAACTAAGCTAAATTGCTTGGGCTAGGAGTGGGTTCACGTCGGTAGTGTAATGGCTAGGAGTCGAACCCGGAACCTCTCGATCGTAAGGCCGACTCCTTAAGCTCAATTTTTCCATTACATAATTTGGTTGTTACGCACCAAAACAGGGATTGTAATTATTCTATTAAGTGATGAAGATATAACAATAAAATACTTATAGATTTATGCAAATTACCAGAAATTACGTTACAAAATATTATTTTACTAACCATTACTAATTATAGTGTTAAGATTATAGACATGACACGCAATTGTTTAAGATTTTTTCACGTAATTGTACAAATTGGAATGTCTGTCAGTTTGCTTAAACTCTTTCATATTACGTAGAATTGCCTAACAACTGGTATTGCGTAACTATTATGTAATAATCATCATCATCAATATAATATCTGCCAAAAGCCTGAAAAGTTATGGTTTACTATTAACGATTTAAATAAACTGTTACTTTGAAGACACTATTTGCATGACTATTTACATGACGTAGCAGACTCCGTTTCACATCTTTATAAAAAGTCGGACAAAACTCAATCGCCACACAAACTGGGACTTGACAATGTATTGCTGGAAATGAGCCAATAATTTTAGACAGGTAACTTACTTACATTTCTAAAAGACTTTCGTCAAGACTTAGCTATTGCCAAATTAGTTCTATAATTAATTGATTTTATTGTACACAAATGATATTTTTTTAAACAATGCAATCGTTAAATATCTTTCTTAGTAGTACATATGTGAAATAGTATAAATGTGAAAGTTTGTGAAGATGTTTGTTTGAATGTTTAGATGCTTGGAATTTGGATGTTTGTTATCTACTCACATACTAACGGTTCAAGGGAGCTGCCTTAAATTTGATACTAGGATAGATTATAGTTTGGAATAACACATAAGCTACTTTTTATCCCAAGAATAGGTTACATAGGTAGCGAGAACGCGATCAATCTAATCAGTCAGTCTAGGATAACCCATGTATTTTTTTAAATATACTTACATTACAATTATATATTCCAGCCCGACAAATTAAATAAAAAGATAAAAATACATTTTATATCTTTGCAATATATGATATCTTCGAATACCCCGTAAGGAGGTTTATGATTGTGATGCCCTGGGTTACGATTTAGATTTCAAAAAGGTGCATGCAGGTAGCACCAGCCCAGGGCTTAAATTGTTATTTTTAGAATTTCGCACCTCAACAAGAATAAACGGAATCCTTTTAGGATCACTCCGTTGTTCTTCTGTCTATCTGCCTGTCTGTATTTCTCGGGAATTTGTGGCGGCATCAAGTTAAAATTTATACATTTCAACTTGATGCCGTGGAGGATCCCCAGACGATGAAATTCCCTCAGATGGTCAGGTCTGCAATATCTTGAAGCTGTGACTAAATTAGACTTCTAAGTAAATGCCATCGAAAGAAGATTACGAGTGGACTGCCTACTTCTTTGTTTTGCAAACAGGCGCGATTCGCCTACTTAAATTCGCCCACTAATGCCTTTTACCAATGTTAGATATTTGTGAACAGCGCAATTCGTATACAATTGCGTTTAATAAAAAAGTACGTAACAACAAAAATGGAAATATTATTTTATTATTTATCTTATTATCAAACTCTAATACAAGAAGGCGTTTTAAACATTGCTCAAGTGTGATATATGCCGTTTATGCAGCATTCGTCCCTCAATTCAGTTTTATATGGAACTCTCACTGTGCGAGTCCAACTCGCAATAGACCGGCTTTTTAATATTTAAGAACCAACTTTTTTTTGTTTACAGTTGGTATATTGGAAGGGTCTCCCATCGTTCCTGGTTGGCATATTGTCACTGGTGACTGCTTCTATCGTGACTTTGATGCCTGACACATCTGAAGATACTCTCCCTGATAACGTGAAACAAGCAGAAGCTATAGGCACTAAGGAAAAGAAGAAAGGACTGTCGGAAATTTAGATTTATGCAAAATCAACTACTGTTTATAAAATCTTCCATGCTGTGATATAGTTCAACAATAAAATTTAGTTTTCTTGTATATATTTTTTTTATTAACCTACAGATTGCTGAGTCTGCTTAAAAATGATTATGTATGATAAATACGTAATAATTTTCAATCTAATATACAGGGTATCTCAAAATTCAAGGATAACCAGAGGGTGGATTTGCTTATGGAGGCTTGAGAAAAAACTAAAAAAAAATTCTTTTTATGTATTTTTATTTTTAAATCATGCGATATTCGACACCTCTTGTGATATTTTCATTACCAGGCGTCAAATATTTTTAATCTCTTTAATGTATTAGCAACCGAAGAAGCACAGCTACCCAACACAACCCTTTAAAATCACATAAAACATTTTATTTCGTAAAATTTTCATGGATTTTTACTTTTGACCCATTTTATCCCACTTTGGTGGAATTAAAATGATTATGTATGATAAATACGTAATAATTTTCTATCTAATATACAGGGTATCTCAAAATTCAAGGATAACCAGAGGGTGGATTTGCTTATGGAGGCTTGAGAAAAAACTAAAAAAAAAAAATCTTTTTATGTACTTTTTTTTTTAAATCATGCGATATTCGACACCTCTTGTGATATTTTCATTACCAGGCGTCAAATATTTTTAATCTCTTTAATGTATTAGCAACCGAAGAAGCACAGCTACCCAACACAACCCTTTAAAATCACATAAAACATTTTATTTCGTAAAATTTTCATGGATTTTTACTTTTGACCCATTTTATCCCACTTTGGTGGAATAAAAATGATTATGTATGATAAATACGTAATGATTTTCTAGCTAATATACAGGGTATCTCAAAATTCAAGGATAACCAGAGGGTGGATTTGCTTATGGAGGCTTGAGAAAAAACTAGAAAAAAAAATTCTTTTTATGTAATTTTTTTTTTAAATCCTGCGATATTCGACACCTCTTGTGATATTTTCATTACCAGGCGTCAAATATTTTTAATCTCTTTAATGTATTAGCAACCTAATAAGCACCGCTATCCAACACTACCCTTTAAAATCACATAAAACATTTTATTTCGTAAAATTTTCATAGATTTTTACTTTTGACCCATTTTATCCCACTTTGGTGGAAAAAAAGTAGGTACACCACTTTCCAAAAAAGGATGAGATGTCCTTTTTTGGAAATTGGCCCAGCTATCCAATATCTCAAAATGGTATGATACTCCAAGTCAAATACTAAAATAAAATCGTCATACCATTTTTGTAAATAAATATATTTCATACATTTCTTTTATTGAAAATGAGACTTACTGTTTTTTATTTATTTATTAAAAACAAAAAACCCGACTGATGCTAAAAAGATCGAAACAAGCTTACCGGCGGTACCTATTAATTTTCATCTGGTTTGAAATTTGCAAATGGGTACATTGTGCTAGTTATAAATATATTTATTATTATGATATATAATATATATATTTGTGTATTTTAAAAATTGTGGGCCTGTTAGTTGAAAATACTATAAGGTGTGACACATGAGACGTGGCGGGGGCGTATGACGGTGGCGGGCAATTTAGGTAACACAATATTAAACCTTATGTAGTGTACAATAACGTCGTTTTGTCTTAGAGGAGCTCGCGCATTACGACATTGTCGTTTTGTACACTTACTTCATAAGGTTTATATTGAATTAATTGAATTGTCCGCCACTAAGGGGTATCGAATTTCGAAGGATTTTAAAAAGGTTTATATATTTAGGAAAAAAATAGAGATATTTCTATTTCAAATTTTTATTCCAGCCGCCATAAGTAGGTGCCCGCTTATACTTGAATTTTGGGACACCCTGACATAAAAAGATTTATCTACTCTGATACTATAATACAAAGATTATAAAATTGAAATCAAAACTCTTATGACAAACATTACGCACAGGACAAAAAAAAAGTTTTATTACGATACAGGTCTTGTATGGACACCTATATCATAAAATAACTTTTTAATCATAACGATACACCTATACAACCTCCATCTGGACTAAACCTCTACTTTAAAAAAAGAATCCGCCGATTCTGGAAAAAAAAGAAACACGCATGCGCAATCGAGTGAGTTTGCGCCTTGGCGCGAACATTTTTTTTTTTGTTCTATACATTTAAATTAAACAAAGTTTGGTTTGGTTTGTAAAATAAATTAGTTTATGTATTATAGTATGAGAGTAGATAAAGTAGTGTATGACACTGTACATAACTTGGTCTTATAACACTCGTGTGATAATATAAAAAAACTCGCCTACGGCTCGTTTTTTTAAAACACACTCGTGTTTTAAGAACCCTTATTATGCAACAGTATCATAAACTACTATTGTGTCACGGTGTTTGTCTGCTAACTCATCCGAAACGGCTTGACCATTTCTTGTGAATATTTGGTTGGTCTGAGAATCGGTCGTAAAATTATGTATTAAATTTCGAAGTTATAAGGCTGAATCAGCCAAAGAATTTTTTTCCAGTTTGATGACAAATTGTTTTATTGCTATTATGATTGGCATCACAAAATACACATAACCCTAAATGTTCACCTTCTACTATCAACACCCATTTTTAAATAGCGGTACGAGAATTTATAATGTGCGTCTGTATCGATATAATTGTGAGACTGAATCGATACCAACACTTATTATTTCAACTAATTATAAAATTGCTCATGTTGCAATGCCACCACCTTCCATTGAATAAATATATGAGTTCTATTGTGCCTTTACATTTATATTACTTTACACGCCCTACTACGACATGCGGAGGTCAGATGGCTTGCTTCCCGGAAAATATCGTTTCCTGGTTAGACTAAAATCCGAGTCTAACTGAGTTAGGAAATTCTCGGAGGATGATTTTCCTGTGCGTCGCGGAAATGGAATTGGTGATTCAAGCAGAAGGCTATTCTACAATAATAAATTAAAGAGGAAAGATGTGTTTGTAATGAATAAACGCTACAACTACTGGACCGCGTTAAACATTTTTTGTCATTGTCATAGTGTGTAATAAATAATATAAGACTATTTATACTGTTGATTGATGGCACTTGGTGGAAATAGTTGTTAAACATATTGAGAACAGAGAACACGCTGGTACTTTTCCTACGGTTTTTATTATTCAACCTGCCCGGTTTCGCCTCACGGCATTTTCAAAGGATTACTACCTGTAAGTACCGGTCAGGCTTAATAATAATTACTGTGGAAAAAGTACAAGTGTTCTCAATATGTGAAATAATATAAATTTTTACACACAGTTTTTTCTTATTGACGTCAATAACAATTCTGCATGAGCTAAGTTTACCTCTGTTTCCAAGGCGCTGGTGGAGAAGAAACGGCGTAACAAACTCCACTGCGGATTTATTTAAACCTCAATTTAGTAATTTTGATTATTCGAATGCTACAATATTCCGGAGTAAAATATAAAAAATACTATTATTTTGTTAGTTCTTCGGGATTAGGACTTATCAAGAAAGCATTGCAACACATGCATTACTTAGTTCTTGATATAGATCTACGCAGCAGTATGTAGAGGAGATCACGTACTAAACTAGTGGAAAACTATAATAGGAATAGTTTTATGTATATCTACCTACATTATTCAGATCACGTTTGACTCTCAGTCGGAGAATTCTCAGTCTATTGAATCGGCTATTGAGACCGTGAAGTCAGTCTAGCGAACACTGGCTTATACCTTTATTTTTTCGAAAGAATCTCCCCGGAGATCGTGCCTTCTTGCCAGCGGGATGGATATTTCGGACTTGAACCGACTAAAATCGCATGATATTTCGAGTCTTGAATGCTGGGCGTAAGGTCTCTGGTAACTTGGCCAAAACTGGTCCATTTAGAGTGTAGGAACCACGGTATACCCTGTCTTGCCCTGAGAAGGCCACGGTATGAATCGCAACCTGTCTCTCCCTTTCG
Source organism: Eilema caniola (assembly GCA_949126895.1). Taxonomy (NCBI): domain Eukaryota; kingdom Metazoa; phylum Arthropoda; class Insecta; order Lepidoptera; family Erebidae; genus Eilema; species Eilema caniola. Next base: position 3,052,319 of record OX421469.1, on the reverse strand, counting down.
TTCCTCCTCGAGGAGCACTACTTGCTCGCAAAAGTCGGGATATCCAACATCTATGCAAACGAAGCTGCGGGCATCAGCTAGTTTTAAATAAATCGATTTTATCTGTTCTATAATTCATTTGTTATGTATCTATAATGATGAATGTGATCTTTCCGCCAAGACGAGCCAAGAGAAGCGCAAGGGCACTACCTACCTTTTCTCGAAACGTTTCGTCGTTTTTTTTAACTTTCATAACTTTGCTTTGGATGGTGCCAAAGAGTCACAATTTTCAAGATAGAATGCCATCGGTACAATCATTAAACTTACAAAGTTTGAATGTCGTAGCTATTATACTTTAGATTTTATTAATGTCTCAAAACCTATAATTTCGTCACTAACTCATCACTCACTGATCATCAAAATTGTTCGGGTACTTCTTGAAGTCCTAGAAAGCTGATTTTTTTATGTAAGCTAATATTACTACAAAGTCAACAAAAAAATTAAAAAACCTAACCTAACCTATCCCCTGGAAATAGGAGGTGGAAGCACAGATTTTGGAAGTTTGTATATGAGACTTGCACTGCAGTTTGTGCTACATAAGTCAAAATTAATTAAAATATTATACAGCAACATTTTTAAATGAAAATGCTTTTGGTGGGATTATTATATACACAGACTCATACACTGCATTGTAGTAACACTAAAGTGTGACATACCTAAAGTCTACAACAACTAGAACTAAAGTATACAACATTGTTTTAATGTTAACTCTAAGTTTGTTTACTGCAAAAGGCCATACAACAGTTCCTCCACGTGTCATTATTACTGATTCTAATCAGTTCTGCAAATATATTAAATATATGGAGAACTAATTGGAATCAATAATAAGGTAGAATTATTAAGTGGTCTTGTGGAAATATTGTCCCATTCTTGTATAATTGCTGTTTTTAGTGCTGCTACTGTTGTGGATACAGAATTTCTCGCACATACAGTTCTTATTAAACTATCCTAAACACGATTTGTTTCTCTCTCTCTTGCCTACGAACACAATGTGTATGGTGGGCCGCTTTTAATGCTCAATTTGTTATACTACTTAGGTGGCAGACATAGACAAGCACACGGCCAAGCTGAAGGAATGTGGTTACCGTGGCTTACAGACGTGTTCAACACCAGGGGAGTCACACTTGTGCGGCCTGCATTTTCTGTGCAGACAAAGCAAGACAAGCCAACGTTCGGCCAAGGCTGTCAATTTAAAATCCAAGTCCGTTTATGTGAAGAATTTAGTTCGTCATTCTACTCTAACTATTCTGCCTTCAATGGAACATTTGTCTGATGGGTAGTAGAGACATTGCTAGTCGATCTTTCTTTGAAAGTGAAGAGACTACAATAATAAAGTAATCGCCCATCCTAAGTTAAGAGATTGTAACCCTATGAATAATGTATCCCATTATTCGTAGTTGTAACCTAAGTTTGGTCTTGGTTATATTGAAAAGAAAGAGATTGTCAGTCACCAACATGCATGATTAGACCACACATTGCTTTATAATTATAACTAGGCGCTTGCAATAATTTTTATGACGTAATTTATAAATTGATCTGAGATAAGCGACAAAGTTCTGCTATCCATTCTTTATTAATAAGCACTTAGGTATATCACTGTATTGCAACTAATTGCCTGGATTTCACTCTTCTACTCCTTTCCATAGTTTTGTTGATTCTGGCATTTATGGGTACGATTGCCATAAAAAAAAATAGGACACGTTACTTTGACTTCACCTCGCCTGATGGTAAGCTGAAGGCAAAATCTCAGGCACTCAGCTTGACGGCCTCATCAAAAGAAGATTGTGATCGCAACACCGCGTGACACCCACCGGTCCCACTAGTGTTCAGTGCTATGATGTGTGTGTTCTGTACTAGTGTGCAGTTCCCACTACAATAGTGCTGCGACCACAATCTCCCCTGCCCGGCTATGCACTTGCTGACCGAACCGAGATTGGATTACTATGGAGATCTTTTTTGCAAAAGTGCACGGTTGTAACGTTGTGGATTTTTTATAAATCTATTTGAAATAAATTCTCTAAAATAGTCGATAATTTAGTATTTTCGACACTAAATTACTAATTTGTCTATGGGTGTGCGAGCGAGATTGGACAACATTACCTAAGTGTCTATTCACGGCGCTAAAGTGGTCCCTTTCTTCGGCTATCCTTTGCCGTGGGAGGTCACTCTTGACCCCGGCGGCCAACTGCTGTCGGCACCGGGTAAGTTCTGAGATCAACATTTCCTACTTCTTTCAACAGGTGAAGACTTCTCAGCGGCGCAGCTTACGGCCTGCTTAATGTATGGCTTACTATATTTTATTATTTAACATTTTTTTGTGTTATTTCAGCCTACCCATTAGTGACACGAGGCCGATGACCCCTATGGTCAGAGGTCACGTCATCAGCTTGCACTACTTTTAATATTTTCTTATAGCTTCTAGCTACGCTGTTCTGCCGCTGGGGAGATTATCTTCACCTGCTATTATTTTAGCGGGTCACTGGACGTAGTTCCCTTGTGACAAACTGACCCGCACTCTTTCTTTTTCCAGGGTCTTCGCACCGGGCTTCACGCCATCATTCGGCCGTGAGGCACACCAGCGAGGACTCTGGCACGCCGGCAACATCAGCAGCCGGGAGTGAACGAGCTAAGTGCATACCACCATCTCTGCACAACGGATCAAACAACGCCTCGGCAGAATATTTATTGCGAATCCACCCTGAGATTCATTTCCATTTCTTAATACCTAAACATAAATTCATGTAACGCTTTTTTAGATTACAATCATGTTACAAATTGTTAATCTATCTTATTATTTATGTCTCAACCTCTAGCCGTTAGACACCTTTACGTTTATTAATTTTACAGTTCTCATAGCCACATTTTCTTTCACTTTTATTCACATATTTAACTTCACTTAAAACCCCAACATAAAAATTATTTTTCGTTACACGGTGATGGTACCCACCCGGCCGAAATTAGTGACAAATTTGTACCATCAAATTAACCCCATGCCAGAACCTTGTCCGAATCCTCTAGTTCACTTACATGGTTCCTAGTTACATTTGAGACTTTTACCTCCCAGCTTAGAGTCCGCTTATTAAGAACCTCCTTTAAATTTGGCTTTAATAAACCTCTCAACCCCGACAGGAAAATCTGTGTCAGTGCCTGAGCCCTCAGCCTCGACAATTGTACCGGCCTGCAGGTGAAGTAAAACCGACCTTGGTGGAGCCCCACACCAGTAAGCACTTACCTACTATCTAAGTCTTAATTGCTTTAAGCAATTACAGTGTATAAATTAATAAACTAATATTTGAAAATCAATTAAAGTAAACCATTAAATTTCACAATATGGCCAATCCTATGCAATAAAACGCGTCAATTGAATGACATAAATGGTTATGACATGATTGTTTGGCAATGAACCAGCTATAAACCAATATACTTATTGCGAATTATGAAAAGATACTTAATATGATATATGACAATGACTTTCTAATACCATTTAGGAGGCAGACAAGCACACGGCCTACCTGATGGTAAGTAGTTTCTGTGGCCAATGGACGTGTGCAACACCAGGAGCGAAACTCACGCGCTGCCGACCTTGAAGAAACCTTCTAACGTCCTTGTAGAGCCCCATATTACAGTCGCTTGGAAAAACGTATCATATAATTATATATATATAAGCTATGTTCAACGATAAAATCATTAATTCTGCCGTATGTCGCGGATGAAAACTACGCTTTTTAGCGTGTGCTTGCTCGTGTTGGGTTTAAGGCGCTCATCGATATTATATTGCATTATTTTTATCAGTTTTTTTTTGTAGATCGATTTTAGTCGATGCGAGTCCAACAAAATCGCCCCCACCCACGCTATTATCTGATTAAAGTACTTCTTCACCCGCAGTGGGTGATGAATAACTTTCACTATACCGTACCGGTTATGACACAACAATCAATAAAAACATATTATACCTTTATCTCTCCTTGCGTAAATCCCAGTCGCATCCGAATATTTTAAACTTAGAGTTCTGAGGTCCGCGTTACCAGTATAACTGCGAATTTGGCTGAACCTCGATATTTTCCGTAAAGCAACTGCCATCTGACCACCACTACCCAAAGGCGATATCGTTAGACCAGTTGTTGGAATTTTTAGAGCTCCAACTATTCGCAACGACTGTCATAGATGTTCGTACGTCAACTGAGACCGACGACCAATTTTCATGCATACAAATATTTGCATTGAGCGCAATTGAGCTACAGCTACGCCATAGAGGTTGTCCTTGATCATTATCATCACAACAATAATCCCAGTTGCATTCGAAGCTTGCATTTTGGAGTAAAGGGTTAATTCTCTGCCTTTTGATGCATAAAACCTTATACGTAAAATACCAATCATTTGCCGTACCGTGGTCTAGAAAAATATATTAGTTATTGTATAATAAAGTCATTAATTTAAATTGATTCAATTTAGGTCGCAAAGTAATACTTCTGTACCTAATAGCCATTGCAACTAAGTATTATAATAAATACTGCAATAAATAACATAATAATTTGCATATGCATAACTTTGAAATAATTAAAAATAATTTCTACTACTAGCGTTCTATTACTAAATTCAATTTGAAATAGATTTTATTAGGGGAACGTGAGGTAAGATGGGTTAGCGAGGTAACGTAGAGGTTATAACGAACTCAAACCTGCGAACTCTCTAGGTAATTGATTTTTGCCAGCTGATGGTATTTAGCAGAACTTGTTAGTGTTGAGGGTATTTAGCCGATGATGTGCACGTGGCGTCCTCGTAAGTTTGATCATAATTTAAAAATCAAAGACTGATTATTCTTTTATAAAAGTTCTTATTTTGCGCATTTGTTTTAGGTATATAGACACTTACAAGCTCCGTCTTACCCCACCTTCCCTTACCGGGTGTGGCATGTGAAAGGAATTAGGATAGGAAATATGCAATCTGCTGTCGTACCTCCGTCTTAAAGTCTGTACTGCGTCGCGCGGGTTTCGAGTGAATAAATCTGAACTAATAACGCATATTCTCTGCCTATCTCGGTGGCGAAATATCGGTAGTATCTATACTATATGTATGCATATTCTACCTACCTTAAATTACATTGCAATCACATTTAAACTCTTTATGGCCTCACGAACAATAAGTAGTTATGTAAAATGTATGTCCGGTACTTCCACTTTGAACAACAATTACGGCTCGATTCAGAAGCATTATTGCAGTCATTTGCGTCACCACATCGCCCTGATGTGATTCTAGTAGTATACCCACAACATCACAGGTAGTTGTCATAACAATAGGGTTGGCTTTGTGATTGGTTATAGTGTTGTGTTATCGCTTCTTACATTCGAACGGACGGACTTTCAATCATAATAAATAAATAAATCAGTATTTGTGTTGTATATTCGTGCTACAACTGTATGGAGGAATACAGCCACTATCAGTGGAGTAACTGGTTCCTGGTTACGGCATTAAAACGAGTTTGGACTACATTGATAACTTAGGGGGACAGATGGGCAATATTCTTTTTATTATTCTCATTGTAGAACCCACAATGTCAGCTAGTTATTGAGCTATGTTTGATTTGGATTGCGCTGTTAAGAACATCGTAAATATATTTTCTTCTTTTTATTAATTTGGCACATATACAGGATGATTACACACATGCCATAGTTATTTTCTGCCAGTCAAACAATAACAACCAAAAAGTCTGTGTTCATTCAGAGGAACTGTTTAACATGATGCGTTACTCTGCTCCCCATAGGCAGGGAGTCTATCTTAACACATTGCGAAAGGAACTTCTTCTTAACACGCTTAAGCTGTAGAATCAATTCCCTGCTGTGGTTTTTCCAAACGACTATAATATGGGGTTCTTTGAGAGGGGAATTATGAGGTTCCTAGAGGGTCGGTAATACGAGTGGGACGACCCTGGTTTTGCATATGTCCATGGGCCATAGTAACCATTTTCCATCAGTTGAGCCGTATGTTTGTTTACCGCCTACGTGGTATAAAAATACTTTTAGTGATTACTGTGATGATTTAGCCATATTAGGTATCTATAAATATTATTATACTGAACACGTAATATCACACATGGATTTCTTTGTAGACTCAATACAGAGCCAGTAGATGTAGACTTTTTGTTAACACAAGTGTTGGTAATATTTGTTCGGAATGCGAATTGTTAATAGACGTTATTGAAATTATATTTGGTATATTTCTATTAACCACATAAAGCGTAACGCTACTAATATTTTAAATCTGAAAATTTCTGAAGATGTCTGGATGCTTGTTATTCAACCACGCTCTGATGGTTGAACAGATCTGGCTGAAGTTGGGTACAGGGATAGATTATAAGCTGGAATAACACATAGATTAAATTTAATTCCGGGAATAGGATTCCATGGGTAGCAGCAATGGGATCTGAAGTTCACGCGGGAGGGACCGCGGTCATAAGCTAATAATCCATTATTTTGGTAGTAAGTCAAATCATACCCGTGACTCTAGGGCTGATTTATTCCTTGCGCAAAGGATTGGTATTACCATTCAACGTGGCGATGCCGCCAGCTTTATGGCTACTCTCCCAGTTGACATTCTTTGACGCCTGAACCTGCAGATTTAAATATATATTATTATGTATTGTTTTATATTTTTATTTAGATAATTCTAGAGTAGGTAATAATAATATATGTATTACAAGTACGTTACATTCTTACGGACATAGTTCATCGTCATCCGTGTAGCGGATCTCTACTTAAGTCTCTGTTTTTTCTTTTTTTATTGATATGAGCAAGATTAGGCACTCTTGAGGGTCTTGAAGGTTCGTTCTTACGTAATTATTTATGAATTTACAAGTGCTCTTCAAGTACCATTTAATTGCTTAGATCAGAATCTTAAGTTCCAAGGTCTTTTGTATGAGGCATCTCAGGCTTCTACCACCAACAAGGCACAGTTTTATTCTCGTTGAACTCAATTCTTCACCTTCAGCATCTAATGTATCTCAACTACCTTTTTCAAGTCATCAGTTTATTTGGCTGGCTGGTCATGAGATCCATTTACTGCTTCGCGGTCTCCGATATAGGACTTATTTGCAGCCACCAGGCCTTCAGCAGATGTAGCTAGTCCATTGTTACTTCAGAACCCGTACCATGAACTCTTAATTCCATTCAACAGTTAAGCTGTGTCTTCGTAATCCCATATATTTATATTAAAACTTCATGCACAGTAAATTGTACAAAGGCGGACTTAATGCCTAAGCATTATCTGATCATATATTCAATTAGGATTTCAAAGTTATTTATGCAGTTAGTAGTATGACAGCCGATAATTTTTTTAACCTGTTATAAGAGGGTAGCTCCAATTTAAAAAACCAATGTTTAGATGGTCACGTCATCCAGTTGTGCTGGGTTAAGTCATCAAGGTCAGTACGCGTAACTGACACGCATTTGACTGGTTAATGTATATTCGCTTGTTAAGTAGGGATGGCGATCTGAGGTCGATTAATCGAAGAATCGATTTTTCGAGCAGAAAATATCGATTTTTTAAATCGATATGAAGTACTGCGTCGATTCACTGAATCGATATATCACCCTTGAAAATCGACATTCGATTTTTTCTGTTTTGGTATAAACCATACAAGTTTTTGCATTTAGTTGAATGTGCCTGAATTATAAGAGTGCTGCCGGTTAAAGAGTTAACTACTAATAAACTCGCGAGATGGCTGTATATTTAGTATCCTTTACTCGCCTCTCTTTAATAAAAAAGTTACGTTTGTAGTCTTTGACTTTATGTATCTATAATCTGTGACGATTGATATTGCATTATTCATTTGTTGTTGTCGTTTAATGAATACTGTTATTAGCGTAATATAAGTATTTTCATGATTGATTTTCATCAGATTTTCATGTAGTGTTTGTTGCGAAATAATAACTAATTGAGAGTAGGTAAGTAAATAAGTAAAGCGCTTCTTATTTTTTACTTTGACGCTATAATTTTCAGTTTGCTCTGTTAGTTGTGATTATCATTTAAATTTACTTTTACACAGGAATAATCAGCATTGAAATAACTAATAAGTTTAAACATTATTTATCGCAGGCAGTTGTGCACCTGAAGTATGATCCTTTACTTTACTGGCAAGAACAAAAGAGCTCCATTTATCATCACGTTCACCCAATCGCCATGATGTATATGAGTATCGTTGGATCATCCGTTCCTTGTGAGCGCCTGTTTTCAATTGCTGGAAACATCGCAAGTGATGAGCGTAACCGCTTGGATCCCAAAAGGCTTGACAGACTGTTGTTTTTAAAAAGTTTAGATATTGAGCATTGGGAACTATAGTTCCCAGTTATAATTCCCAATGCTTAATATTTAAACTTTTAACTCTTACCTTATTTTTAACTTTTTTGCAATCAATAAAAACATTCAGTATATAAATACTTATTTTTTTTATAGTTGATCTTATAGTTTGATACGGTAATAAAAATGATTGTTATTTTTGAATTCCCTGATTTTATTGATAAGATATCGTTAATTGCAATATTAATCTTGTTTTTAGTAAAATTGATACAAATTTACACTGTAAACGCAAACTTGAAAAAAAGATCGATTTTTTAAGAATTGATTTTGTAGGCCGCGATTTTTTCGTGAATCGATTCATTAGAGTACGATTCGAATCGATTTAAAAATCGATCTTTTTCGTAAAGAATCGCCATCCCTATTGTTAAGTAAATAATATTATGTGAAGTACCTAGTACTAATCATTGCCAAATTTTTTTGAATTTCAATCACTATTACACGTTTGTCTACTATATTTGTTTTTACTAATTATTTATCTTTGTGTAAAGTCAGAGAACAAAAAAGTTAATGAGAAGTAGGTACTTAGCTAGGCCGCGTAAGATAAGGCAGTCTGTTCTGTGCATTATGTTATATTTTACATACTTATCTAAAGTTATTCACGTGAACGCAATTCAATCGTGCTACAGACCTACGGCCAGAAATAATTCAATTAAAACGGTTCTCGCATGTAAAAATTGCAGCCGATAAAAATTACATAAAGGTTGAGTATACATCGTCGCCAGTCATGGCTATTTCAAGGTTAAAAATTAGTAAAAGTCACATAGCATTTATTGAGAAAAATCAAGTTATTTTATAATGTTATTTTTTCTTATGAATTTTTATTCAAACAATGTTCCGAAAGTTTCTAATACGTCAGAGGGCAGTGAATATATGGATTGATTTTGTAGGTAAAGTAATCGATAAATTAATTGAAGTAATAGTTGACTATAAATATATTTGTTTTTTATACCACCCTAGGTTTGTCTGCCACCTAGGGTGGTATAAAAATAGCACACGTCCACCCTGATGGAAAGTGGTTTCTGAGGCTTAAAAACTAGGGGCGTCACACTCGTGCTGCCGACCCTGTAAAAACATTTTAATGTCCTTCTTGAAGAACCCCATATTGTAGTAGCTTAGAAAAACCTTAGTACCAATACCGTACATTAGTTGTGTTAGTGTTTGTAAATTTCCCAACAGTTTTAAAATAACTTTCGAACTAAGTAATGCTGTGTGGGAAAGTTTCTTTTCTATTTTGTGTTTAAATATTCACACCCAATGAGTTGTAAGTACACTCAGTGTTTGTAATACACCCGTATGATGTTAGTGGTTCTTTTTACTTCTAATACTCATACTGTTTAGTATAGTGTGAAAGTACGTTTCGATAAGGCGTTGATTTTGGGGTATTGTTAAGAACACGTGTTGGATCATTAAGGTGGATAATAACGAAGAAAACATTTGTTAAAATAGTGCTTTTCGTTATGTACTATGTCATGAATGGAAATCATTTGACCTCGGTGCTGCTAACCCAAGCTTGACGAATAACGTGATTGTCATAATTTTAGTGTTGAGCGGATGACATGTTACATACAAGTCGGCTCTTGGTGATAATATTGTGATTGTGTGTGTGTACCAAATGGTTTTAAATATTTTTGAACTGATAGTAAGTATTAAGTAGTATAGAAAAAGAGATGGTTGGAGATAGTAATAATAAAATATTGAGATTTTTAACTATTCTTATGTGTCCGAAAAAGCCATTGAAAGACTAATCAAAGTATAAAAATGTTTGCTAAACAATTAATAGCAATCTCGTAAAAATTAATTAATTAATTTTTGCAGAAATATATTATTAGGTACCTGAGATTAATAAAGTTTATATTGATTGAAAAATGAAAACCAATAAAACAAATATGAATGAATTACACAAAAATGAAGACGCGGTTAATTACAAAATAGATGCCGTGAAAGTTATACTAAACGATGCAAGTAAACAACTGACAACTGTGAAATGTGAAACAGAAGAAAGTGCAGGGTTACCTGAAAAAGGAATCAGTTTAGAAGATGTGTTAACAGACTTAAAATTATCTGGACGATACCACATACGGTTCATGCTTCTGATGAGCTTCATATTAATAATTACTACGGGGTCTCCAACAAATTATATATTTACAGCAGAAAGAGTCAACTTCAGGTATAATATAATATTTCATTCACTTCATCTTTATTTGTCATCGATTACAATATGAATTTTATATTCTTTCCAAAATCTAACTATGAAGTAGTTCGGAGAGTTATTGACACATCATTGACGTTAAGTAGTCTCTTAAATATACTAAGGTAGGTACACAGTGAACAGAAATATACCTCTGTGGCAGTATCTAACATGTTTCCAGGGCTTGTTTTCCTCTAATGACAGAAAGTTAAACTACTTACTTACGTTGGAGGATTCTCCCTTTGTTTCGGAGGAATATCTTACTCTGTTTTATCACATAAATACGTATATATACTCACGCCTGTAAATCCCTGAAGGGGGCAGGCAGAGGTGTCTTAACATGTCGAACTATGATTTTGGCTCCCATGTAATAGGGGGCGGAATAGCCTTCAAGCAGGCACCCAAGTGCATGTTAGACTAATCATGGGTTCTATGTTTACTGTCGAAGATTAGCCATATCCTTTAGACGCCTTCTACAACATCCACGTAAAATAGAATATAATAATTAAACGGTCAAAGTTGACAATAATTTATTCTGTATAAACCATTAAAACTAAACCCGTAAAAAGTTAAAATAAAATAAATAGACTTTCTTAGCAACTGGGTAACTTAGAAACGGGCCCCGACTTAAGAAGATTCTGGCAAGAAATTCAGTGTGCTTTCTTATTTTTTGAAAACATATTTATGTCTGAGTAGCAACTTGAAACAACAGTACATTTCTAAGCTTATTTCTGAACAAAATATTCTTGAACTTTAAAATAGCCTTTTTGGAAAAGTTTATTTTATTTATAATTTAGAATTTCCTGACAAGTAGATTCTATGTTTTTTTAATGTGTTCGTATTTTTTGTCACTACTTTTTCTTTTTGCTACTTGTTTTTCTGCTATTCAGGTTAAAATTTATGTTTGTTGGATCATATCTTCACTTTAAAACTATATTCTTGTGTATTTATCAAAGCTATTTTCTCATTGATCATATTAACTATTACAGATGTAAATATTCGAATTGCAAATACAGTGAATTGGCCAGACTGGATAATAATGTCACTTTAGACTTGAAATGTTACAAGTATGAGCTACTTGATGAAAACAGGACATGCACTGAAGACAACTTTAATGTGTCTAATGTCAAAGACTGTTCGGAATGGGAGTACGAAAATCCGAACAGCTTTGTAGCAGAAGTAAGTCTTAATTGTAAACATCCCGATTGCAGCCCCACCTTCAAGGTCCAATTGTAAATCACAAGACACTTTAATATGGATTTTATGCTTCTTACTCCCAAAGCACTGTGTTTTCCATTGTTTCAATTTCCCGGTTATCCCTTATTTACCACTTTGGGGGAAAATCTTAGAAAAATCCAATACATGTTTACGTTTATTTCTAATTCCAAGCAGATACATGAATTTTCAAAAGAAAAACAGACTTTTCATACAATTCTTCACTGCTTATTTGATCCCTTTAAGAGAGTAATTTCAAAAAAATCTTACTTTATTGAAAGCATTTATTGCCGACGTTTGGAGTTTGTAGTCCCATCGGTTTAGGCTTTGCGTTGATAATCAGTCAGTCAATAAGTTGGAATAAGTAATTATAAGTATTTATATATATATATGCATAGATGTTTAAGAGATTTATAACTAGGTACGTAGATATTTAAAGTTGGATAATTTATTCATTACAAATAAAGAAGGAAGTCATGACTTCAATTTTTTATCACGGTTTTATCTAATGGAAACTTCGTCGTCTTTTTTTGAAATTCCTAAAAATATTGTTGGTACTTCCTTAACTTTAGCTACTGTTTTTTGCAGTTTAACCTTGGATGTGAAGACTGGAAAAGGACTCTTGTTGGCACAATACACAGCGTCGGTTTCATGATTGGCTTGCTTCTCCTTGGTCCCATTTCTGATAAGTACGCAAACTGCTTTAGAAACTTAAGGAATAAAATTAATTGTACACGAATGGAAATAGCGATCTGGAATATTTACGATCAAGGTGGTAATGCCCCGAGTAATTCCTGGGGTAAAGGATTGCCTACTATATTAAATACACAATAATATTGGTACAAATGGGGACCTTATCACTAAAAGTAATTTCGAATAGGGTGAACAATGCACACGCATTTTAATGGACCTTCTTATTCTTAATGGGTAGTTATTAGTGCAGTCAAACAAAGTTTGATCATTCATTAGAAACAAGTGAAATGTCGACTGAAGGGTGTCGAGATTGTTTAGAAATGAAAATTGCAGGAAACAATGCATTTTATACTAATGATTTTTAATCGTTCACGTTCTATGCTAAACAATCTAATGATAAAGAGAATGATGTAGGTCATGCATTTGCATGCACACTATGACTCGGTTCATTTATCCGCATTCTTCTATAACACAAGCTAGTTAAACTATGTCACAGAATAGATAGCTTTGTTGTATTGATAGCGTATTGACGCTGTAGGTATAAAATGTTGTAGGATATTTATTTATTGTGATGATGCTTCATCTAGTCTAATGTCATTAATGCCTTGGAAAATGGGCAGGACTCTGGTTTGGGACGCAATATGCGTTGACACTATTACCCCTACCCATATACCTGGCACGGCTGGCTGTGCTGGTGCTGCTGCAGCTTCTGCAGAGGCTCTTAAGCGGCGCAAATACTTCAATCTTATTGGAGATTATAAATTTGTACCGTTTAGAGTCAAAGCCTTTGGGCCTTGGGGCCCGAGCGCCCGCAATCTCTCCAGGGAGATTGCGAACGCTATCACAAGAGGCATGCGATGCGGATGAATTCCACGACGCATTTTAACATTTAGTTTTTTTTATAGTATTGAGTAGGTATATGTAGTAACTTCATAATAATTTAAAGTTAGTTAAGATATGGTAATGCTTTCAATGTTCATAATTTTTAGTTAAAATACGAAGATAATAAATAATATTTGCAATATAACTTTGTCTATAAAAACCAGACTAACTTGTAAATAATGTTTATGCAATAAGACAAAATACTGTGACGACAATACATGTATAGAACGATCTGATCAGGGATTGTATTTTAGGAGGCGGTAGTGGAAATGAGTACTATAAAGAATAAAATGGAAGAAGACTTTTACACAATAGTTAAATAGTTAAATGGGACATGGTTACTTGACAACAATATCATTATTAATACTAATAAAACAAAGTGCATTCCCGTATACCACCCACACAAAAAAACCATCAGTATTATCGTAAAAGGTCACTCAAAACAATTGTTTACATCAGAGTTAAACTTATTACGACTGTAAACTCATAGAACAATTAACTACCTATAAGCCGAATTTACATTACAAAATTAATGACATGCATGATGAAATTTGTTGCTCGTGATCTCCCGGAGCGTAACTGTATTATTGAAATACTTAGCTCTGTATGTGACGGTTGGAGGAGAGTGTAAGAGCACATGTGCCACTATTTCTTCCTATCTCATACAGGCTCAACAGAGAGGGTTGTCGGTGATTCCTAAAATACAAAGACGGGTTGCACTCTGGGAGCGCCGGCAGAAGTGAAAACTACTCTTTCTTTCTTTTTTCGTTATATACATAGAAAGATAAAAAGAACATACCATATCATATCATAACATACCTATAATATAGCGCCAATCATAGAACCTATCACTAATTTTCTGCTAATTTTCTGTCAGAAGAAATTAATAAATTACAAAATGAAAAAATAATCATAAAAAGTGTCAGAAGGCCAGGTTTGAACCCGGTACTATCTGAAACCATAAGGACTTACAGTCGAAGCGTTTACCGATAAGCTACGAAGCTATTTATCGTATCTTGCAAAATAGACAGTCTGTAGCTAATGTGACCTTTGAACCGTAACCGACGACTGACGTCATATACGTCAGTCGTCGGTTACGGTTCAAAGGTCAAGCGATCCTGACACGAGTATAACACTTTTTATCCATCCAACGCCGCTAAAGAAGTTTTCACTTCAAAAAGTCGTTTATCGAAGGAGCCATGCCCCGTGATGACAGCTGTAACCATGCGTAGTTGTTGTTTTGACAGTTGTCGAAGACGCCTGATCAGTCTATATTCAAGCACAGGGAGTGCTTCCCCGGTTTGTGTGCATACTTCCAGGTTTGTCCAGTATCGGTTGTGTTGATCTCTTGTTCGTTGGTTTATTATGGTTCGTGGGTATGCAAAGGTCCCATTGCGACCATGTCAGATCATCTCCTGGTAAACTCGTCGGCTGCATCATTGCCGCGTGAGCCACTGTGGCCCTTGATCTATTGCAAGGTTATGTTGTTGGTGTGATCTTATTGGTTTAATTTAAGATGGCACTCCAGTGTTATGATACGTTTATAAATACTATATTAATATCGGCTGTCCAATATTGGTTTGCCATTTTTGGCGTATATTTGGCAGCACCGCAACAAATAACCACACGTCAAAACTGCACACTTACTGTTGCGACACTAGTTTCGCGACGTGAAATTCGTTGCGTGACAGTAGTTGTATAAAAAATATGCACATGGCGCGAAATTATTTCAGTGTCATGAAATTAATGCATGCATTATAAAACTTGACGTTTACACGTGAAATTAACGATGAAATTAGTGTCACGACATTAATTTTATGCCAGTAATTTTGTAATGTAAATTTAGCTATAAATACCTAGTTGTAGTGATGGATAGATAAAAATTTCTCATGGCACCTTTATTTAAATAAATAAATATTCCACAACATTTCACACAACGCTATCTAGACCCATGGTAAGCATAGCTTAACTAGCTTGTTATGGAATCTAGAATGCAGATAAACATACTTAGATACTTTATTTTGTAAATTGTATGTGTAGTGTATTATACATAGAAACACCCAGACTAAAGCAAAAATATATATTCATGCATACAAATATTTGCACTGAGTAGTCTAGTTTCTGTGTAGACTAGTCGGAATAGATCCGATGCTGAATGTACATAAACATACCTACCCACGTACTGTATTGTAACAGCTGTTGTATGTTTTAAATAAGTTGCAAGTAAGGTTAAATAGTTATTTTATTTTATATACGTTTAAATTAATTAAAAGAACTAAATGCCAATAAAGTGCTCTGCAGTTGTCTGCGGCATCTGATAATTATTTGTTAAGTTGCATTAATTATAATGTAAAATGAATTTTCAAATAACTCTACAGAGGACTGTAGGATGCCCTAGTATAGGTGCTAGTCTGGTTTCTAAAAAAACTAGTTTATAATCGTATTAGTCGTCAGTTTTTTTGTTGAAATGTATTAAACCTTGGAACATTTTTAGGTTCGGTAGAAAAAATACCATTATATTTACCTCAATCATTACTGGCGTACTTGGTATAGTGAAGAGTACGGTGACATCGTATTGGCTGTTTATTGCTCTAGAAATGTTGGAACCAATGCTTGGAGACAGTCACTCAACCGTTCATACTATATGTAGGTTCATTTACTAAAATAACTCTTCAATTTGATCAATATTTCTTTACAAATAATGAAATATTATTTTCTCTTATTACAGCAGTTGAGATGGTGACCACGAAGGATCGTCCAGCTACGTTATTTATAGCATCCATAGCTATCACACTTGCCGACATTATTATGGCTTTTACGGCTTACTTGTCTCCGAACTGGAGAATATTCTTAGTGTTACTATACGCACCATCATTTTTTACGATTTTGTACATATTTTGGCTGGACGAAAGTCTGAGATGGCTTCTTATAAAGGGAAAAAGAGCTGAAACAGAAAGAATAATTAGAAAAGCAGCTAAGCTTAACAATGTAGCTATAGATGTATCGAAACTTAATAATTTAAAAACTGAGGAAACATCTGATTCATCTCTGGGAGCTGCACTAAGAATAACTTTTTCTTCCAGAAAGCTGTGCATTAGATTTATGTTATGTATCTGTATTTGGTTTACAGGACTATTCAATGCTTACACTTTGTTGATAAACTCTGTGGCACTAGAGGGTAACAAATATATAAATTATGGACTAGTGACTTTATCAGGTGCAGCTGCTGGTGTTATTATATTATTTTTACTATCAAAGTTTAACAGGAAAGGGCCTTTCGTTTTGAGCTTAACATTGACTGGAGTATTCTGCGTAGCACAATCATTTGTTCCACAAGGTGATTCGTTTGATACTCTGTAAAATATCAATAGTTTTAGTTAAGAATAATAAAAATACCTAAGCAGATAACTTTGTTAAAACATTTTAACATAGTCTCTGCAAATATAAATATCAAAGGAGACTCATACACAGACTTAAGATAAATATTAACAATTGCCAAGAGCTGGTTGACTCTTCATAACAATTCTTACTTTTTTACAGGTCATAGATGGTTGTCAACATTACTATATGTGTGTGGTAAACTAAATGCAGCTATTACAATAAAACTGGCATATCTGTATACAACAGAATTATTCCCAACATATACAAGGAACACGATGCTGGCGCTCTGTTCTTCTTTAGGGCGAGTTGGAGCTATTTTAGCTCCACTAACTCCACTATTGGTAAGCTGTAAACCAATTATTTAATATAGGTAAGTTAGTCAAAATAGAAGATTAAGTTTAGGTTATGTATAAATAACAATAAATTTATGGAATTATAAGTAATAAGAAAATTGTGGGGCAGTCTTTGGGGAATGCCCATAGAAGTTAAAACTTGTGATTTGTATCGTCACGTCGTGACATCAGAAAGGGGGGAGTCTAGGTCACACCCATTCGATGTTCTACGTGTCGGACGATGGCGTTCAGCCAATAAGAAAATCCACGATAGAAAAGTTCAGGAGCGTTCATGCGTTGGAATAGAACCGGGTGAAACCGAAAAGCACCAGTAAATAGAATAGAGCAAGTGTAGTAGGGCAATAATAGGTATAGTGTAGTATAATGGTAAAATAAACTGAACTACTAAACTGTGATGATAATGATTATGAGAGATAATGTGAGGAGCTTTTTTTAATTTAGATTTTCATTAAACAGGATTTCGATTCTACATTTTTTTATCTAACTCATAATTAATGGTTTTCATTGCAGTTTAAATATTGGTCGGGTCTACCGTCATTCTTGGTGGGGGTTTTGTCACTGTTGACTGCGTCAATTGTGACTTTGATGCCTGATACGTCTGAAGATGTTCTCCCTGACAATGTGAAGCAAGCCGAAGCTATTGGCAGCAAAGAAAAGAAGAGAAAATTGTCTATATGATATAAAAAAATTATAAGAACCATATTTATAAGTTGTCTTATTTTTGTTTCGATGTTTCAGAGGGAAATTAGTTTGCCAATTTCAGCGGGAGCGATATAGGTACACACCTCGGAGGACAGAATTTGATTAAATAATTTTCTATTCCATGGTACCCCACATTAGCCTACATTATCAATTCAATGTTCAAAGAGAATTCATATTTTGGCACACATTGGAAAAATACAAAAAATAAAATCAAAAATTATCTAGACCCAAAAATCAATCAATTTGAGTAGGTACTCTTGATTTGGTAATTAAGAGTATGTGAGTATTTGCAGTGTATAGAGGATCATAGCTAGTTCAATATCTGCATTTAACTCGCTCAGAGTATCAGTCTAAATTTAAAGTAACCACAGTCTATCTGTGTATTATTTAGGAATTAAGGATTAACACAGTCGAAGTGTGAAAAGAAATAATTTGTACTAGAATAACATAAAACTCAATACGGTGTTCGACCTTTCAACTACACAACTGGTTGTAATAATGAGGAAGCGTGGCCGCTGGGCCACTTGCAGAACACAATCTTACAATTTGAATAATTTAAAATTGGAGATTTCCTTCCAGACTGGCCATTGACTGAGAAATGTTGATAGAGTTAATAAACTAAAGAAAATGTTAAAACGAACTCTGAATTGTTATGATAATACGGTATTAGAAAAGTTGAAATAGTTAAACTAATCTTTTATGACATACTAAGAGCTATCTAGATATTTACTAGTTCGGGAACTAGGCTATAACTTGTTATATATGGGAAAGTTTAAAAAGGAAAGAGTAAAAAAAGAAGTACATTTAGTATTCGTGGAAGAATATCTGATTTCTTGAACTTTCAGTAATAGCCAGTATTGAATAAATTTTAAATCAATCGTGTACTTGTGCAACTGGAAAGAATTTATAGATTTAAATGTCAAACCGAAAAAGTAGTTAAAATGCAGAATAACTTTAGAAGATAAAAATAATAAATTGATGTAGTATTAGTAGTCTTACCTCTGGAGCTTAGAATGACATAGGGGATCTTTGCATTGAACTACATAATATATTTTTGTAGATTATGAGCGAAGCTAACTCCAAAACACTCCTTTACGTGTGCCCCACTTGAGTGATAAGTAGGACTAGCACGAGGCCGCTTAGCCAATCATTCCTAGTTTATACACCCCGATTAAAGTTTAACCCATCAAGTGATTTAGCAAATGGTCATAAGATTTAGATTCGAAATATCAAGTATCGATTTTTCAAAACGGTACAAATAACTTAAACATTTTTGTTAATATGTTAAATATTGCTAAGTTCTTAAGCTGGTATTGTACAACTTAATTATTTGAAAATGATCACTTCTTTCTTATTAGTATCTGTTTTTGACGTGACAACGTCTTATAAATTGGTTTGCCGGGTGACACTTCAAGAAACTGCGTTACGCTCCGCTCACGTTATGCGCTCACAATGAGAGCGAGTGAGAGGCACGCGTCCCTTCCACTCGGGCACAGTTAGCCCGCCTAAGAGCGAGAGAGACAGAGCGAAAATTATTTTACCACTCAAAGTCGTTGTCACGTAAAACTTTCGCCCGTATACCGACTTTACAGGCAACCAATTTTTGACATTTAGATTTTAGATTTATTTACTGACATATTATTTACTGCTACATATTAAAGTCAGCCTGTATGCTGACGTTAATTTTACCGATAATTAAAAGAAAGAGAGAGAGTTAAAAGAAAGAGAAAAGAAAGAGTTAAAAGAAAGAAAAAAGATAGTTAAAATTAATTATTGGTTAAGTACCGTAATTAAAGGTATAACCTTTAATTAAATATTGGTTAAGTACCGTAATTAAAGGTATAACCTTTAATTACGGTACTTAACCAATAATTAATTTTAACTATCTTTTTTCTTTCTTTTAACTCTTTCTTTTCTCTTTCTTTTAACTCTCTCTCTTTCTTTTAATTATCGGTAAAATTAACGTCAGCATACAGGTACTTAACCAATAATTAATTTTACTCTTATGTGTAGAACATGAAGGTCTGTGTTTCTTTCTTTCAAATCTTTCAAATCTTTATTGGTTCAAAAGTTTAGATTCACTTTACAGGTAAAACTGCTTGATGGAACATTTTCAATTTGGTACAAAAGGTATTGAATGCTATCGACCAAACTAGGCATTGCCTGTATTTTGGTTGATAGTATCGGCCGTAAGGTGAGATAGAGTTACATTATTTTATGCTAAAGTGAACATAAATCACTGCTGCTTGGCTTAGGTAATCAATGAGTAACAGTAATATAATATAATAAAAATCAATCAAACAAAGATAAAAACAAACTTATTATGGTGTGTGTGTGTGTGTGTGTGTGTGTGTGTGTGTGTGTGTGTGTTACCATTCATGTGTCTTATTTTTTAAAAGAAAAGAAGATAATCTCAAATCATTCTGTAATTTTTCACATCGATTTACATAACTTATGTTTATTCCTGTATTTAATTCATGAATATTGAATTGTTTAGTTTTTTTAAAGAAAAGTACGAAATATACTGTTATCAAGTCTAATAGTTTAAAGTACGTAACAATTATAAACACAAATATTGGCTACAATTATTATTTAATTTCTGTATCAGAGTTATAAATAAATATACTTATGACCCCTTTAGAGTTAGATCGAGGATGGTAATTTGTTTCATTGAAGATTCTATTGTTGAGCTGTTCACATCCTCATATTGCGTTCTTGGTGCTATTTGTGCAACAGTGTGTGTGGTGGTATACGTCTGCAATTTCTCTTTTTTTTATTAAACGTTGCGACTAGCATATTGTTAAGTAGCACAAGACAGATTATGGTTTGATCTGTCTATGCTGTCATTGCGAATATGTTTAAAGGTAATTTTTGAAACTCTCGAACTATATTGTGTGTTATCGTTATGCAAAAAACTGCTATAGAAAAATATAAGAAAGAAAAAAGAAGAATCTAGAGCGATATGAATAATCTTCATCTTAAAAAAGATAAAATTTCTTCGAAACCAGTTATAATGCAAGATTTGGCAAATAATGAAAATAAACATGTAATAACTGGTAATTGTGAAATTGAACCATATTTAGAAACAGATATAACTGAGAAAGAAAATAATATAGAAAATATTTTACGTGATTTAAAAATATCTGGAAAATATCACCAACGATTCCTGTTATCACTATGTTTTTTATTATTATTAACTACAGGGTTTCCTATACATTACATATTTACTGCAGAAAACGTCAGCTACAGGTAAGCATAGACAAGCTTTTCAGAAATGTTTCAGTATATTATAGAGATATTTATCAATAGCATCTCCATCGGTATAAGTAAAGGTGGCACGCTATTTTCCATGTGATTAGCTGAGACAAAGTGAAATATCCTATTAATGTGAGTAAGTACATTGTTCATAATATATGTGTACTGCTTAAGAATGTTGGCGATGGTTAAAATAATCCTATAGGAACCACAGGCTAATAATAGCTATATAGGAGACGTTTTTAGCGAAAATGCTCTACTATAATATCTAGGCGGAGACAGAAATTCTAAGCTAATCCATAAACCTGATCTGCAACAGACAATTACAAAAGCTTAATAGTAGTGAACTGTGGGAGTAGAAACGGAATTAGGGAAGCCAGAGTAGAATGATATTTTGGACAGGATGGATCATTAATCATTCAACAGAAATTTCCGTACCTCGGAGGGTACGTTAAGCCACCAATCACGGATGCCATACGAATATCTATGTCAGCCGTTACAGGTAGTTGGAGCTCTGAAAAGTCCGACTAGTCTAACTACAGAACTTCGATATCGCCAATTGGTGGTGTAGGTCAGATGGCAGTCGCTTTATGCAAAATATCGAAGCTCAGCCGTGTCTTAGTTAGACTAAAATGCCAAGTCCAACTTAGTTGAAAAAGGGCTCCGAGGGAATGAAAGTGAACTTAGCGAATTTATACTTCCTATCCTTGAATGTTTTGTTGTGTGCTTTCCGAATAAGTTCTACAATTTTTGTTTTAACTGAGGACTGCGGTAGGTAAATTGATGATGATGATTGTTTTAACTCTTTCCAGGTGTAAACATTCAAGATGTAGCGATATTGAAATATCGAAATTGCAACATAATTCAACGTTAGATCATAAATGCCATAACTATGACTTACTTATCGACAATGGGACATGCACTGAAGAAAACTTTGATGTGTCTAGTGTCACTGATTGCTCGGAGTGGGTGTACGATAAGCCCGATAGCTTTGTTGCTGAAGTAACTATAACAAATTTAAATATGAGAATATAGGGGTGATTCTTCAAGGTCGGCGAATTCAGTTGATTCCTTTGATCCACAAAAAATAAATTTATATAATTTTTAAATAACTAGTATCTACGAAAATGATACCTATTTGAAGAAGATTTTTGGTTAAAAATCTTCGTAAATTAAATTTACCTCGGGAATCAATTGAACGCCAACCTTCAAGATTCGCCCATAGGCTGTTGTTTTTATTTAATCTTTTTCCTCTTTATATGAAAATGAATTATCCATGTGGTGACGGAGAAAGAATACAAGTATCGCCACTCACTTTATCCGAAGGGTGTCCTACGAGGCGACTAACAGATAAACTTAGACTATATCACTGCGAGAGAAGGAAAACTTCAGATAAAATCCTCTACCAACCCGTCTGGCCAGCGTGTAAGCAGTAGGCTCTTGACTCCCACCATTGGGAGAGACCAATGTCCAGCATTGCTTTGCGAACGCTAAATAATTGATGAAAATTAATACAGCCTAAGCGTCACGTGAAAAGAACTTTATTGAATACATTTTCAAAACATGCTGTATATTAGGTACTAACTTTTATTCTTCTTTGTAGTTTGACCTTGGATGTCAAAACTGGAAACGTACCTTAGTGGGCACATCACATAGCATCGGTTACATGATCGGACTGCTCCTTTGTGGGCCTATGTCAGATAAGTATGTAGACTCTCGTTAATTTTATTAGTGATACTGGTGTAGGATAAATGCATAAATTTCATTTTTCGTCAGATTGTTCTGAAACAATAAAGGTAACTCATCGCATTGTTAATGGGTCAGTGAAGGTAGCGTGCTTATATTTCGCCCCCACTTCCTAAGAATAATAATAATAGGGAGAAAATGTTTAGGGTGCTAGCAACAATATGTCTGTTTTTAAATTTATTAAGTTCAGCTTTGTCTGATGAATGATGAGTAAATGCTATAAATTAATCAGGTAAAGTTGGAAAATAAATGTGCAATTTCTTGATTTTTTTAAAGTTTATTAACTCAGATTTTGAATAATTTCAGGTTTGGTAGAAAGAGGATAATTATATTTAACACTCTCTTTGCGGGAGTTGTTGGTATATTAAAAAGCTTGGTTCCATCTTACTGGATGTTCATTGCCCTAGAATTGATAGAAGCAATGCTGGGAGACAATTACTCAGCTATGTACACAATGGGTTAGTTACTTGATACTTTTTTCTAATCTAATATACAAAATTCTCAAGTCACAGTGTTTGTCTGCGAACTTCTCCGAAACGGCTAAATCTTTTCCGATTAAAATTTAAACTATTTTATCAAACCCCTAACCCCTAAATTAAAAGGGTCGCCCACCGCAATTTCTTTTTTCTATTGTTTAGCCATAAGAAATATTTTTATTTTATTATGATTGGGTATTATAAAACATTCAGCAAAATGTTTTTTTAGTGTTGAGCTATTATTCTGCAATTCACAATTAAATGTTTGTCTTTCTTTTTTTTCAAATTTTCGTCTTTTCTTTTCACCTTTCTTTTTAATGGCGGCAAGAAAATGTTTACCTGGTCCGATGTTTCGTAGCTATTAATTGAAATTTTTCATTTCAGTTATGGAAATGGTGACTACACAGAATCGTCCGATAGTGATCCTTGTGTTCTCAGCGTCTATCTCACTTGCTGACATTATTATGGCGTTCATGGCTTACTATTCACCAAACTGGAGAATTTTCTTACTTATATTATACACTCCAGCATTCCTCGGCATCCTACATATATTTTGGTTGGATGAAAGTTTGCGATGGCTCCTTATTAAGGGAAGGAAATCAGAAGCTGAACAAATAATTAGAAAAGCAGCTAAAATGAACAAAATAGCGTTAGATGAATCTAGAATTGTTAACTTGAAAAGTGAAGAAAAATCTAGCATAACCTTACGGGCATCGCTTAGAGTTACTTTTGCTTCCAGAAAGATGATAATTAGATTAATATTATGTATATGTATTTGGTTTACTGCCTTGTTTAATGCTTATGCTTTGACTATAAACTCTGTGTCATTGGAGGGTAACAAATTTATAAATTTTGGCATTGTGTCTTTATCCGGATCGGTAGCTGGTCTTATATTATTGTATGTACTAGAAAAGTTTCAGAGGAAAAGACCTCTGATTCTAGCTTTGATAATGACTGGACTGTTCTGCGTATCGCAATCTTTTATCCCAAAAGGTAATTTATTAAATACTTTATGAGAATAAGCAGATAGTTAAGTTAATGGTAATAATGTTAAAGATACGAAAGTAACTATGTCTGCCTATAACACTGAACTAACTTTGATGTAATTTGGAACAGTGATAGATTAGACGCGTGAACGCGGTCGCTCCGCAGAAGATGCTGGTTCGATCTCCGCTCAATGCATTTGTATGCATGAATATTGATTTTGCATTTTAGCACGTTAAGCCGTCGGTCCAGGGCTTATGGTCCATACGAACATCTTTGGCAGTTGTTATGGGTAGTTGGAGCCCTCACGAATACAACAACTGGTCTAACGGCAATGCTTCGATATCGCCTTTGAGGTTTTTATTATAACTATATTTAGGAACACATATAGAAAACACACTTGTTCTTTTTCTACAATATTTTTTATGACCGGTTTCGCTTTCCTTCTTAAAGGTTTACTGTTTTTTACGGTCAAGTTCAATAATAAATATATTATAATAAATAATATATTATGTTCTCAATATGTATGACAATAAACAACACCAAGTGCCATCAATCAACGATATCAAAATAAAGATTTAGGTGGACGAATTAATATAATGTTAATACAATGATTCAATAATTCTTCCTCCTAAACACTTAATAGTTTAAGTGTAATGAAACTTTGAATATAAAAAATATTTACTTTTCAATAGGCTACAGGTGGCTGTCTACGATACTTTATGTGTGTGGCAAACTGAACGCAACTATTGCCATCAGAATGGCGTATCTATACACAGTAGAGTTATTCCCAACGTACACAAGAAACACGATGCTGGCACTCTGCTCTTCGTTGGGGCGAACTGGGGCTATCTTAGCTCCTCTAACTCCTTTATTGGTAAGCGTTAAGAATATAGCTCAAATTTAGAAATAATAGAAAGAAGAAAATATGAAACTTAGGTAGTAGACAAGCAAACCGACTGCCTGTGGGAATGAAAATTGGTTACCGTAGCCTCGTGTGCAATACCAGCGGTCACACTTGTGCTAACGACACTTTAGAAACTAATCAAAACTTTTAATGCCCTTCTTGAAGAACCCAATTTTGTAGTCGCTTGTGTCTTTTTAGTTGTATCGCATGATATTTATATTTATGGAACGCCTGTAGGCTACTTTCCTACACATATATATTAATCACTAATATAATATAAACAAACATAAAAATACTCAGTAAATATAATATTCTACATAAAAACACAATAAATAGACTAATTACATTTATCTACATACATTATAATTATTTACAATATTCGTTGCGGCACTACATGTACAGTTAACACTACGGTACTTACCAGTCCGTCGATCGTAATGCCGACATGCACTATCGACTGTGTCCCATCCCTAGCGCGCGGCAGGTAAATAACGCGCTATGTATTGTAGACGCGTCGCCTGCGCAGCGCGGCCGGCACACCAGTCAAGATCTGTCTTCGACGCGGAGCGCACGCTTTTTGCCTATACGTTTTTTACGCCATCAACGATCGCGCCTTATATACTACTTTGCTTTCCGCTTCTTTTCCGTGCTACTTGTTTCCTAAGTCTATATACTATCTCTGAACTTTCTTCCTGTGCCCGTGCTTGTGCTTTTCTACCCTTCTGTGCCTTCTGAACTTAATAAATGTGTAAGGATTGTACCTACCTGGACCTGGGACATTAAACCGTCTACTTGAATCGTGAGTGTTTTTATTTACGAGCTACTCCTGCAGGATTACACCACTACCTTACCATACGCCATTTCGTACGATCCTCCGCCTTCCGCATCCAGTCCTTCCCACCCACCTTTTTCAGGTCATCGGTTCATCTGGCTAGGGGGCGTCCTACCCTTCGGTTGCCTTCTCTCGAGCTCCACTTTAGGACTCGTCTGCTCCAACGGCCATCGGTCCTTCGACGGACGAGGCCAGCTCATTGCCACTTCAGCTGAAGTAGCTCGATAAACCGAATAAACCGACATAGCTCGCAGAATAAGCAAGCTTGCTTATTCTGCGAGCTATATCGGTAACTTTGGTTACTTTGTTGGAGGATGCGTAGCTCGCTCCATAGCTCATTGCTCGCTCCATAGCGATTCGTCACATCGGCTCATAAAATCGTTATTTATCTTAAACAAATTCAAGAAGTACTTAGTAGTAGCTGTTTGTCAGCTCGTAAAGTATGTACGAGTAAGAATAGAAGTAGATGGCGGGTTGCTATTTCTGCCAACCCAGGAAGGAAGGCGTGAGCGTACATATTCACTTCTTGCAACTTTTCATTGATTTTGATACTCGTTGTTGATAATTATGTTGTACATTTCTTTGCAGTTAATATATTGGTCGGGTCTACCTTTATTCCTCGTGGGGATCCTGTCACTGATGACTGCATTACTTGTCACTTTGATGCCTGACACAGCCAAAGACGCACTCCCTGATAATGTGAAGCAAGCAGAAACTATTGGATGTAAATAAAATATTAACGAATTTTTAATAAAATATTATACTGTCATGACTTTTTCAATATCTGAATAATCATTGTGATCCTAGCGATTACCTGATTAAGTTTACACTATAGTCTTAGGTCCGCTTATTGCTTTTGATTAGTATTTCGACTTTTCCGGGAGCGAACCGGCCGTCTGACCGCCTATTCTGAGAAGAAAGCCTGCCCCAAAGCCCAGTTCGTTTTTGGGAGTAAAATAGAAAAAATATTGATTTATTATTGTGATGGAAAATTACGCTATGTATCTTTAGGGTTTCTAGCTATTTAATTTATTACACATAAGAAAATAAACTGGTTCTCAAGAAAGTTACGGTATCTTCATCTCACCTCGCTTTTCCAGTCTAATTATTGGCTGATTATATTGGCCGAACTTCGATATTTTCCGTGAAAAGACTGCCATCTGACCTCCACAACAGTTAGATCAGTTATTCTACGATTTAGGGTTCCAACTAAATGTAACGATTACCATAGATGTTTGTATGGCACCCGGTATCGACGGCTTAACGTACTTTCCGAGTGATGAGTAGGATTATAGCACGAGGCCGCTCTTCTAATCATTTCCACTTTATATGTACCGATTGTAGTTAAACCCATCAACAGATTTAGCAAATGGTTTTAGGATTTAGATTCGAACTATAAAGTATTGAAGTTAAACAAAATGGTACAAATAACCTAAAATATAATTGTTGATGTATTTAATATTGCTAAGTTCTTAAACTGATATACTATTAAATTGAAATAATGTCTTTCCATTCTTCTATATAACAGTAGTTTAAAAAAATAATAATGACATAGTTTTTTTTAAACTAATGTTAAACAACTGTAGTTTAAAAAATACTAATGACATAGTATTTTTTTTAACTAATGTTATAAGCCTAGGTTTATTACATTAATGTGAACAATGTTGAATTTTAAAATTATAATTATGTAACTATTAACATACGTTTTGCATGCTGCGGCGAAATGATAGTCTGGACAAACATTAATTGTAACACCTGTGTACTTAACCATGTTACTATTATAAGCAGCTTTGTGGTTATGAAGTTATTGAAATTTAGTGTACGTTAAATAGTACCTGTCTGAATTTGTGATCGACAGGAATGGTAACGCATGACGTTTCTGTACTTTTGGATTGTTTGTTTGATTCCTGCCAGTCAATAAATGATAATTAATTTTAATCTAATGTGTAGAACGTGTGTGTACATGTGTATGTGTTTACCACTTATGTGTCTACATTTTTTGAAAGAAAAGAAGAGAATGTCAAGCCGTTTCGTAATTTCACATCGATTTTTATACTGATTTTCTTAACTTATTTTATTCCTGAATTAAATTCCTTTTAGTTTTTTTATGGAGTATAGAATTGTTTATTTTTGTTGAAGAAAAGTATGGAATATACTGTTAGCAAGTTCAATACTATAAAATAAATAATAATTATGAACACAATATTGGCCATAATTTTTATTTAATTTATGTATCAAATCGATTTAAATGGAAAAAATTAATCGGTCTAGGCGGGGCTTGAATCTGTAATCTTTGCCTTACAAGGGTACAATTGTGACAACCATTATACTTACCATTTGACATTCAATCATCAAATTACTTCTGACTAGTGGAACTTCCCTATATATTGAAACTATTTACTTTGACTGATAACAGATAATTTGTACTAATTTGTAACTGTGTTTTGTTAACAATTTAAACTACTTACATAAGAAGGGAACAATGTACCTGTATCTCGAGCTGCGACAACAGCTTATGAGCTTAATAAAATTTGTACGTCTACATTGACAGAACATGTTGAAACTTGTAACGTATTATATCATAAAATGCCACCTGTACCTACACATGTTTCCGCAAATAAAGTTATCTTTATCTTTATCTAATGCTTTGACCACTACGCTACCAGACCTCGCTCCAGTCAATTCAAATTTCTCCTTCTATATCTGTCTTTGTGGCGACATTAAAATGTGTCTATCGACATTCTTACGAACTGTCGGAATTCCAATTCAATGTTTTCCATTCAAATCGATTTGTATATTTAGCATGAAAAATGCTTAAAAAAGAATTTAATCCAAATTATGTATCAAAGTCAAAAATAAATATACTTATTACCCCTTTAGAGTTAAATCGAGCATGGCAATTTGTATGTTTGTTCTTGGTTTATTTATGCGACAGTGTGAGTGTGTGTGAGTAACTTCCTTTTAATAAGTCTAGATCAGCGAAATGTCAAGCAGCCAAGGCAGAGTATAGTTTGATCTCTCTATGCCATGATTGCCAATATGCTTAAATGTAACTGGACAAACTCTTGTACTATATTGTGTGCTTTACTTTATATATATATGTTGTGTGTTACTATATGTATTTAGCAAAAGAAACTAAAGAGAAATGAATAATCTTCATGATAAAGAAGATGTGATTTCTTCGAAACCAGTTATGATGCAAGATTTGCCAAATAATGGAAGTAAACATGTGACACCTGTTAATTGTGAAATGCAACCATTTTTACAAACAGAGTTACCTGAAAAAGAATATAGTATAGAAGATATTTTACGCGAATTAAAAATATCTGGAAATTATCACCAACGATTCCTGTTTTTATTATTTATTTTATTATTATTAACTAACGGGCTTTATATAAATTACATATTTACTGCAGAAAACACCAGCTACAGGTAAGCATACAAGAGATTTTCAGAAATGTTTCAGTAAATTTCAATATCGTCGAATTCTCTATCCTTCAGAGAAACTCCAAGCAGAGCTCGCTCCATAGCCCACTGCGCGACTTTCAGTTTATAGATTAGCCCTACCATCAGTGTCCACGTTTCAGCACCGTAAGCCAGTTTGTTTACAGGCATTGCGGTAGTGGAGAAAAGATGACTTGACGTAGTTTGCGAACTGCTCAGCCCAGTTGAATCCTTCTGGCTAGTTCTTTCTCGAAGTTGTGTTTACCGAGCTGGATAACTTGGCCCAGGTATACATATTTTTGGACAATTTCGAGCGTGCAACATGTTCGTTGAACATGATCTTGGTTTTATCCAAGTTTACACCGAGGCCGATGCGTTGAGAAGCACCATCAAGGCTGTGCAGCATTTCGCCAAGTTGTTTCATCAACTCCGTAACTACGATGACGTCATCGGCGAACCGAAGGTGTACGATGTACTCACCGTTTTTGTTGATACCCCGCCCAGTGCAATCCAGAGTCTTGAAGATGTCCTCCAATGCATTGGTGAATAGCTTAGGGGAAATAACATTCCTCTGCCTGACGCCTGACTCCACGCTGGAGGCTAATGGGTTTCGTCTTCTGGTCTTGGAGCTGGACGGACATTGTCGCAGTGTCACATAGGCATCTCAGCACCTCGATGTATCGAAAATTGACACAACACCACTGCAGGGTATCCAGAACTGCCCAGGTTACGATGGAGTCGAAGGCTTTCTCATAGTCAATAATATACTATTACTTCACGGAATTCTCCATATCATTGAAAACCATCAAAAAGTGAAATACCCAACAGGGTAAATGTTATAGATGTGCTATAACATT
Source organism: Eilema caniola (assembly GCA_949126895.1). NCBI lineage: Eukaryota > Metazoa > Arthropoda > Insecta > Lepidoptera > Erebidae > Eilema > Eilema caniola. Next base: position 3,022,013 of record OX421469.1, on the reverse strand, counting down.
TGCATACATATAACATATAACATTCTGTTGGACAAATCATTTGAGTTGATTTGTCATAATATATGTGCTACTTCAGAATATCGGCTATGGTACAAATACCAGAGCCTAATAATAGCCATATGGAAGACTTTCTTGTTAAGAACTCATAGCTAGTCCATAAATCTGATCTGCAACAGAAAAGTATAGAGGCTTTGTAGATAAAAAGCCTTTGTTTTTGTAGTTAAAAAGTTTGTCTGCTGCAGATGAGTGATCTGCAGCAGACAATACTGAGTGTGGGAGTACAAAGGAGATCAGCGAAGGCAGACCTAAGTGATATTTTGAAGAGGATGGATTATTTATCTTTTGTCAGCTTAGCGAATCATACTTAATTTCCTTAAGTTTCAATGTTCTTTTTGTGCTTACCGACAAAATTCTTCAATTATTATTTTAACTACTTCCAGGTGTAAATATTCAAGATGTAGAAATATTGAAATATCGAATCTGCAACATAATTCAACTTTAGATCTCAAATGTCATAAGTATGAGTTACTTAACGACAATGGAACATGCACTGAAGAGAACTTTAATGTGTCTAGTGTCACTGATTGCTTGGAGTGGGTGTACGATAAACCCGATAGCTTTGTTGCTGAAGTAAGTATAACAAATTAAAAGAAAAAAGCTCCGTTTAAAAAATCTGACTTAAAAAACTGTAAAGTAAATTTACAGATTCACTATTCTGTTAGATGTCGGTGTCAACTTTGTTTGTGGTGCCTGAACTACTATGCTGGAATAAATTGAAATATGACCTCTCGGCGTAGGCACCGACTTTTAACAGAACAGTGAATCTGTAAATTGTTATTTTTCTCTAAGTTATTTTATACTTTCAGTTTTTGAAGTCGGTTTTTTAAACCTAGTTTTTTTTTTACTTTTCAGTGTATGTTATGGCTTGTTGTTAAAATTATATTAATTTCCAAAAAAATAGTGAAAAAGTCAGTATCAGTTTCAGTAGTAAAGTCCAGCAAGCATTTGACTAGTGTGTTTGAGTTTTGTTTCATAAGATTGACATAATGCTCTTAATAACATAAACGAGACATTCATACTATATGTAATAAATGAGTTCTATTGTCTAGGTAACTCCATAGTTCAAGACTTACCTAATTCCAGCATGTCCTTGACCATCATAATGTAGCTTACCTTGTCACAGGATTAAACCTAAAACTAGTTAAAAAGTAATAATTTCCCATTTCCTATTTGGTTTTGAGGAGTTCTCTGGTATATCTCCGAAGTCCAAAGTCCAGTGCCCATGAAATTAACATGGGACAACCTGTGAATTATACTAATTCCGATGCATATAGAATTTTTGAAATCGGTTCATAAACGGCGGAAAATATGGGACAACGTAAATAATTTTTCAGTTAAAAGTTTCAATTAAAATAATACAAAAATGTTCCTAAATTGACGACGACTGAAAAAAAATATTATGGGACCAAATGGCAACTATTCCGCATCGAACTAAAAATAATAACGTAAATTGGATAATAAATCTCAGAGCAATCGGTGTACAGTCGACAAAATTGATAGTCCCACCTTTACATATAAAGTTGTATGTAAAGGTGGAATACTATCGATTTTTTCGACTGTACATACATTAAAAAAAACCGATCGAATTGATAACCTCCTCCTTTTTGGAAGTAGCTCAGAGCAATCGGTGTACAGTCGACAAAATCGATAGTATCCCACTTTTACACATAAAGTTGTATGTAATGGTGGAATACTAGCGATTTTGTCGACTATACATACATAAAAAATACCAATTGAATTAAAAACCTCCTCCTTTTGTAAGTCGGTAAAAAATTACAATATAGGTGCTGTTTATTTCTTTACCCTTAAAATAGCCTAATCGTTATGTAATAAGAATATATAATATTGAACACAATACATTTTTAAAATATGTTTTATGTTAAGTACTAATTTTTAATCTTCTTTGTAGTTTGACCTTGGATGTGAAAACTGGAAATGTACCTTAGTGGGCACATCACATAGCATCGGTTACATGATCGGACTGCTCCTTTGTGGGCCTATGTCAGATAAGTATGTATAATCACGTTCATTTCATTACATAATGATACTAGTGTTGGATAATAAATAAATGTCCTTTTCGTCAGATTTTTCTAAAACAATGTAGGGAATTCATCGTATGGTTAATGGGTCAATTGAGGCAGCGTACTTATACTTCGCCCCCACTTCTTATGTGGTGATAAAATGTTTGCTCTCTTCGAAAAGGATGGGGTTGATAGCAAAGAAGCACTACTGTAAAAATGATTTAAAAAAAAATAACTAAGCTCAGCCAAAAGTTTAAAAATGTTAAAACGCTTATTTGCTGACTTAGAACCACGTAAATTACTTCAGAACTTAAACACATGTAAGCATATAAAACTCGTTGGTAATGTAATAAATAAGAATTTCGTGACAATTGTGCTATTTATTTATTTTTGAGCCATCTGGGGACATTGGTGCATTATGTCTGTAACTTTTAAAATGACTACAGAATATAGATTAGAATATTTATAGTTTTATTGAGGCGTACTCAACAATGTGTTTAGTGTATGTTTTTTTTTTTCAAAAGTTTGCCAAAAAAATGTCGCCATCTAGTTATAACTCCTGAACTAAAAGGCTGCCTGCCTGCTTTTGAAGTTACGAGTGTAACCATTGTTTATTCCTGAATTTGCATCTGTATAAGAATTATATTATATTAGCTGTAGCTCATCTGACTGTTTTCTCAATTCATATTACACGTATAAATAATAAGTAAAGTTATAAATTATTCAGGTATCTTCAATGAAAACACTTGTACTATTCCACATTATTTATTGTTGAATTACTGACCGGTTTCGCCTTACGGCATTATCAAAGGTTGATACATGTTTTTTGGGTATCAGATGTCAATTAGACTAATATATTGACTGTGTGGGTAGACATTGATATTAGTTTTAGACATCCACTAAGTCATAAATATACTGCGTTTCATTCTATGGTAGGTAGATTAATTTCGATCCCAATGTCGCAGAATGATTTTGATAAAGAATTATCAGTTATCAAGACCATAGCAATTAATAACGGCTTTTCATCCAAGTTAATCGATAACATGATTAAACGAAAGAGGTCAAGGGCAGCCATAGATCTGGTGTACAAAGGAAGTACTGCCTTTGTTACTCCCAATAATGACAAGAAACGATGGGCTCGCATACCTTATATTGGTAATATATCATATAAGTGTGCTAGATACCTAACAAATTGTAAACCAACATTTTACACAACCCATAATTTATACAAACTTATCTGTAATAACAGGGATAAGACACCGGTTGAACAAAAAAGTGGTGTGTATGAGTTGACATGTTCCACATGTGATAAAAAATATATAGGCCAAACTGGACGATCGTTCCAAATTAGAGTTGCTGAGCATGCTAGTGCCTGGAGACTAGGGGTCGCAAACCGGGATACCGAATTTCGAAAATACCGGAAAACTGGGCCAAATTTAGGTCTAATTAATACCGGTATTCATTTCACAAAATCCGGGATATTCGGTATTTTCGGTTTTAGTAAATTAAATAAAAAACAAATACAGATAGAAAAAGTTACGCGTCATTTAATTCAAATTACGCGCGCGCGAGTTCGTTCACCTTACGCTCTCTGTCCCGCGCAAGGATTAGCGAATGAGCCAATGGTGTGGCGCGGCGAACGGTGCAAAAGTGAGTTTGTTGTAGGTAGTTGGGAGTTTGCGACCGACAACTGTCAAATGTTCTATTTCATTCAATTGTTTACATCATTCGTCATTGCATCGTTTTGTTGGTGTTGTGGTTTGTTTTTGTTATCCACACTCGGAATTTAGAAAGAAAATAGACAAATTGGTAAGTAAATGATTTTAAATTATCATATTGCATGTCGTAAAAGTAAATGGGGTTTTTAATTATTTTTGAAAAGAGCTGTTTTTGGAGACAGAAAGAAGTGCAAATGTTTTTCTACATTTGTATTGTATGTATTGTACTGCAAATAGCTAAGATAGAAATTACGATATATATGAACGTTTAATTAATGGTTTCTACCGCAATTGTTTTCAACTTTCATTTTATAGCATTGGCCTTTGATTGACCATAATATTTAGTTTTGTAAACAGTCATCGTATTATATAAATTAACTTTCAAACTAGCTGTGTCCGCGACGTTGTCCGCGTGGATTAAAGATATACTTATCGAAAGAAAAGTACCTATCGAAGATAAAAAGTATCTCACATCGCAATAAAGTGTATCTTATATTGGAATAAAAAGTAGACTGTGTCCTTTCCGTGAAAGCGTAACAGACAGACAGACTTAGGTTTTTACTTTGCATTATAATATTAAGGTATGGATTTATTTCATGTTATTTTTATGTTTTGAATCAATGTGTTTTATGCAGGGTTCAAGTTCAGTGATTTATTTCTTGTAAGTGCAATTTGATATTTTCTTTACAGATTGTTATAAATCGAAAGCGATGGCAGAATTGGCAGATCAAGTTAGAAGTGTATTTTTTTGGTTCGTTTTGTTTATGTTCAGACTGTTGTGATTACCATTTAGATTACCAACATATCAAATATTAAACCTTGTATCAATAAAAAAAATGTTTTATTTAGAAGATAAATTCATTTAGGTTAGCTACCTACTTACTATTCCTCCGTAAACTAACTTTATTATACTAAATTTGCTAACTTTAGCTTAATGCCGGAAATATCGAAGATACCGGATTATCGGTATTGGTCTGGAGCCAATACCGAAAATACCGGTTTTGCTTAAATGATTCGGTATTGCGACCCCTACTGGAGACTCAATAAAACTGAGTCCAACTTCGCGGAACATCTTCTAGCAGAAAAACATTCCCGAAAATAAATTTTAAAGTTCTACACTCATGTGACAAAGGTAGGAAAATGAATGCCCTTGAAGCCCTAGAGGTAAATAAAATAATGAATTCGGATAGGAACATGATCCTAAACCAACAGTTGGAACTAAGCCGTTCACCTTTATTACAATACAGCAAATGGTAAAATCTACATGACATATCAATACCTGAATCACATGACAATTAGTTAATATTCTTATTTTATTTTATTTTTTAATTTATAATACTTTGACATTGAGGACATTATACAATCGTTTTTGACATTTAATTTATTTATTAATTATTGATAAGGTCTTATACTTCATTTATTTTATTTTTTTAGTCGTTACTTGTTTTATTCTAACATTTTTGTATTAATTTGACATTTAATTATAATAATACTTCAAACATGACTTGTTTTATGGTAATGGTCTCATATTGTGATTCTCCCTAAATTTTGGGAAAATTTATAAAGTGGTATCCCACTATTTTTGTCTACCCACACAGTCAATATATTAGTCTAATTGACATCTGATACCCAAAAAACATGTATCAACCTTTGATAATGCCGTAAGGCGAAACCGGTCAGGAATTCAACAATAAACAATGTGGAATAGTACAAGTGTTTTCATTGAAGATGTGTAGCAAGTTTCACCAAGTGCCATCAATCAACAGTATAAGCAGTTATTCAGGTATAGCTGAAAAAAAAAGGTTTAAATTCTTGATTTGAAAAATGATCCATTGAAAAATTTCAGGTTTGGCAGAAAGAGCGTAATTATATTTAACACTCTCTTTGCGGGAGTGGTTGGTATATTAAAGAGCTTGGTACCATTGTACTGGATGTATATTGCCCTCGAATTTTTAGAAGGAATGCTGGGAGACAATTACTCAGCTCTGTTCACAATGGGTTAGTTAATCGATTATTATATCTATGTGCATATATTATTTTATACCTGTTCAATACGATATGATACAAATTATTGACATGAAATTCATAAGAATTAAGTTAGCGAATTGGGGCGCAGGTTGAGGTACAAAACTGGTGACTCTCGCTCCGCCTCGTACCTAGCAAAGGTTGGCCATTGCTGCCCAATGGGGCAATGCCGCTAGCTTGCCCTTCAAACTTCAAGCAATGGGGTGGGTGGTTAGTTCACACGTAATATTAAATTTAAACTGTCAATTATAAAGTGGTCGTGTCTGTACAATGTATGTATATATTAAAACGTGACAGGTGGACACTACGTACCTCGACATGGATAGATATAGACTAAGCGGGAGAGGAGTTTGGTCCATAACATAAACATGATATATGAAAGATTATTATAGGGTCAATATTTCGTAACTAGTAAATTAATTTTTCATTTTAGGTTTGGAGATGGTGACTACTCAGAATCGTTCGATAATGATCTTTGTGTTCTCCGTGATTATTTCACTTTCTGATAGTATTATGGCGCTCACGGCTTACTTTGCACCAAACTGGAGAATTTACTTGCTTATAATATACACACCAGCGTTTCTCGGCATTTTATATATATTTTGGTTAGATGAAAGTTTAAGATGGCTCATTATAAAGGGAAGGAAATCAGAAGCTGTACAAATAATAAGGAAAGCAGCTAAGATGAACAATATAGCATTAGATGAATCTAAACTTGTTACCTTGAAAATTGAAGAAAAGTCTATTATAAAACTACGGGCATCACTCAGAGTAACTTTTGCTTCCAGAAAGTTGATAATTAGATTAATATTATGTATCTGTATTTGGTTTACTGCCTCGTTTAATACGTATGCTTTGACGATAAACTCTGTGTCATTGGAGGGTAACAAATATTTTAATTTTTGCTTAATGTCTTTAACGGGAGTAGTTGCTGGTCTTATATTATTACATGTACTGGAAAAGTTTCAGCGAAAACGACCTTTGATTTTAGCTTTGTTATTAACTGGATTATTCTGCGTATCACAATCTTTTATCCCAAAAGGTAATAATATAATTGGATTATAACTAAGGTAAATGTCATTAAAAATGCGAAAGTTACTCGGTCTGTTACGGTTAGGACACGCCGTGATTGCGGCGGTAAGACCCATCATGGGGGAGTGGCCAGAGAGGCCACACGGTAGCCTCTCGTACCGTCAGACGCAGATTATTACCGGGCACGGTAGCTTCGGGCGGTATCTGCATCTGATGGGTATAGAGTCAACGCCCGAGTGCCATCACTGCGACGCGAGCGTGGACTCGGGGCTGCACACTCTCACCGAGTGTCCGGCGTTTGAGACGCCGAGGCGGGAGCTTGTGGCGGCCCTGGGGGTGAAAGTGCTCACGCTCTCCACCCTGCTCGAGGCGATGCGCGGCTCCCCATGAGGGTCAGACCGAGAGGGATGGCCCTGGGTCAGCCGGGGTGCGAGGGATATGTCGCATGACAACCTTTCGGCCTAGCACTACGACCCAGAGACGGCGTGCGGTATAGTCGGTTCGAGTCCGACATAACCTCCCCCTCCGGCTCCGGAGGGGTGGGTATCCGTGGGGATTTCACGCACGTAAAAAAAAAAGATCTGTTACGGTTTGATGCCTGTACCAATTAACCAATTTGATTGAAATATGGAACAGAGATAGACTAGACCTTGCGTAAGGATGCAGGCTATGCTTGGTCGCATTATCCGACATCCACGCGGGTGTGGCCTCGGGCAACAGCTAGTGGCATTTATGGCATGGGAGCTAGCATTTCGGGAAAAGTGCATGTCAGGTGGGCCAGTTTTTAGATAAAAGTTTTGTCTCCCACTCTCCCGGACGCCACACAGGTGGTCTAGCTGGTGCTGGCGGTAGTGTTAGTACGCATCGTATCTGTACAGGTAAAATAGCAATTTTTCAAGTTATTTCAAGAAGCTTCCTTTTTTATTATTATTTAAATTGATTTTTTGACACATGAATCTTGAATTGCTAGACTGTTTTATTGCTGCTTAAACTTTTCCTTAACCTTTTTAGTCTGTCCCGATGTTTGTCATCAAATATTGCAAATTAAATTTGATCCACTTCCCGGCTACCAATTGTGCTGAAATTTTGCATTCATTTGTAAATCATGAGATGATGCAATATTATCACGACGTGCTACTGATATGAAGATGGAGCTGGAATGTGGTTGTTGGAAGTCAGTTTTAAAACGATGCAACCCCATTGAGTACGGCTCATTCGAATCGTATTGACGAGTAGTTTGTCTTTTAATGGTAAGCAAGGTCTGATGATGGACCGGGAATGTGGTCATAGAAACTCTGTAGTGAAAGGACGCACCCCATTGAGTCTCGGCTTGTTTGATTTGTCTTGACGAGTATGGCGTCCAGGAGAGTGAGAGACATAACATACCTTAAAAACTGGCTGACATGAACACATGAAATGCACTCTCGAAAACGTTACTAGCTCTTAAACGAATAATTCCTCCGCAAGCAGTTGGGCTGGAAAATGCAGACCCCGGACTCCGAGATGAAAGCTTATTGAATCATTGTATAAGTGTAATGAAATGTTGACTTTAAAATATTTACTTTTCAATAGGCTTCAGGTGGCTGTCTATGTTACTCTATTGCTGTGGCAAACTGAACGCAACTATTGTTATGAGAATGACATATCTATACACAGTGGAAATATTCCCAACGTACACAAGAAACACGATGCTGGCACTCTGCTCTTCTTTGGGGCGAACTGGGGCTATCTTAGCTCCTCTAACTCCTTTGTTGGTAAGCATGAAACCAAAGCTGAAGCTTATGAAGATGTTTAGATCTTTGCTGCTCAATCACTATCAAACTGCCGAATGAATCTGACTGAAATTTAGTACAGGCATAGATTTTTAGATTGGAATAACATGAAGGCTCTTAATTCTTATCTTAAAATATAGGTCCTACTAATATTATAAATGCCAAAGTTTGTGAGTATGGTTGGATGTACAAGTCCGAGGCCATGTTCTTTCATGGCCCTCGGCGCAGGCCAGACCCGGGAGCCAGCCTTACAGTGGGAGGCACTCCCATCGACATCAAGCCCCGGTTGAAAAACCTGGGGCTGGTGCTTGACGGTCGATGGGACTTCGGAGAACATTTCCGAAGTCTGCGCCCCAAGTTGGTGGCAACGGCGAATGCCTTGGGCAGGCTGTTGCCCAACTTGAGGGGCCCAGAGGACTCCTGCAGGAGACTCTACGCGGGTGTCGTGCGGTCCATGGCCCTATATGGGTGCCCCGTATGGGCGGACACCCTGGAGGCCAGATTCCTGCCTCTGCTCCACGCGGCGCAGAGGACGACGGCCTCCAGGACCATCAGGGGGTACCGCACGATATCCTTTGAAGCGGCGAGTCTCCTGGCCGGATCGCCACCGTGGATCCTGCAAGCGAGGACCCTTTCGGCACTCTATCAGTTCCGAAAGGAGGCGCGGGGGCGGGGACACGATCCCGAGCCCGAAGAAATTCGGGCCGAGAAGTCCCGGCTCCACAGGGCCATGGTGACCGAGTGGAAGCTACGACTTAAGCAACCACGCGCAGGGCACGCCGTGATTGCGGCGGTAAGACCCATCATGGGGGAGTGGCTAGAGAGGCCACACGGTGGCCTCTCGTACCGTCAGACGCAGGTCATTACCGGACACGGTAACTCCGGGCGGTACCTGCATCTGATGGGCATAGAGCCAACGCCCGAGTGCCATCACTGCGACGCGAGCGTGGACTCGGGGCTGCACACGCTCACCGAGTGTCCGGCGTTTGAAGCGCCGAGGCGGGAGCTTGTGACGGCCCTGGGGGTGAGAGTGCTCACGCTCTCCACCCTGCTCGCGGCGATGGTCCGCTGCGCGGATGCGTGGGCGGCCAGCGCCTCCTTCTGCGAGCAGGTCATGCTCGTGAAGGAGACAGCAGAGCGGGCGCGGCGCAGCGAGTGAGAAAGACTCGCGGACATCGCTGGCCGCGTTCGAAGGCGGCTCGGGCGTCGGAGGGCGCAAACCGACCTCCGCCCCCCATGAGCGCGGGCCTGAGGGTGACGGGTGGAGCCGCTCGTCACCCTAGCAGAAGCAGGCCACGGCGGCGGCGCGCATCGTAGGACGATGCGCCCCCCCCCCCCCATACCGGGGGCGAGTCGGGGACCACGTGGTCCCCCCTCCCGAGGAGGGCCAGACCGAGAGGAATGGCCCTGGGTCAGCCGGGGTGCGAGGGATATGTCAAACGACAACCTCACCTCCGGCCTAGCACATCGACCCACAGACGGCGTGCGGTTTAGTCGGTTCGAGTCCGACATAACCTACCCCTCCGGATCCGGAGGGGTGGGTATCCGTGGGGATCTCCCGCACGTAAAAAAAAAAAAAAGTATGGTTGGATGTAGGTTGGACTTGTTACTCTTTCACGTAAAAGCTACTGAATGGATTTTAATGATACTTCACAGTAATATAGTTTATACATCAGAATAACACATAGGTTATATATCATCACGCTACTGCTCAAGGGAGCGGAGCAGTGATCATTAATGTCAACAAATCCGACATCCACGCAGGCGTAGCCGCGGGCAACAGCTAGTAGGTTATAATATAATAGTTTCCCATTAGTTGTAGTAAAGCAGTCAAAATTCCACCCAGACAATTCTTTGAGCAACAGATACTTTAGAAATAAATATGGTATTGTAGCTTATTTATTATTCCAATGACATGCCTTATAAGACATTTTCATTCATTCTCATTCATTTGTTTTAAAAATGGTACTTCTTTCCACTTTGTCATTGAGATACTATAATAATAGTTTACAATCATCACAGTATAACGAGTAATCTTGATAATGAAGTATGGGTCGATAGACTGTGCAATTATGTTGTATCTTTCTTTGCAGTTAATACATTGGTCGGGTCTACCTTCATTCCTCGTGGGGATCCTGTCACTGATGACTGCTCTACTTATTACTTTGATGCCTGAAACAGCCAAAGATGTACTCCCTGATAACGTGAAGCAAGCAGAAACTATAGGACGTAAATAATAATATTGTCTAATTTTTAATAAAATATGATAGTATTATGACTTTTCAATATCTGAATCATCAACATAAACATAGCGATTGCCAGATTGGGGCTAAAGTGTTAACATTGGATCCCAGATTTGGTTATTTTGTTTGATTGGTATTTCAACTTTTCCAGGAGGAAACCGGCTGTTTGACCTCCTAACCTAAGATTCCGTAATTCCAACACGAAGCTCAAGGAGTTGATTTCATTGTGATTTTTTACTGATGTAATATCTTCAGCTCATTGCAGTATTTTATATAGCTACTAGCTTTTGCCCACGGCTACGCCCGCCTAGATGTCGGTTATCGCAACCAAACTGCTATAAGTTCCATACGAAATTTCACCCTCTCTTTTAAAGGGTTGAGGGCAGATTTCCAAAAAAAAAATGATGCACAATTTTTTTGCTAGTTAGATATAGTCCGCATACCAATTTTTAGCTTTCTACCTTGAAAATTGCGGAATGCTCCATACACACTTCCACCCCCCATTTTAAGAAAGTGGGGGGTTAGAAAGAGACATAAAGTAGCCCATGGAAATCTCCATCCAACTATGTGCACTTAAAAAATACGTCAATTCTTCGCTCCGTTTTGCCATGAAAGACGGACAAACAAACAGACACACACTTTCCCATAGACATATTAGTATGGATTCCATTTATTTATCATGCAAGAAAATAAACTGGTTCTACATTCAAGGAAGTTACGCCATCTAGTCGTTACTAAATAGTATTGGTTAAATTGTGTCATGAGAGGCGGATGGACCATTTTATAAGGACAAAGAGTAAGGTTCACTCACGGCAGCGTGTGTGGCGTGGCGTTAGTAAACGCGATTGCTACGCAGTGGTCGTGGCTTCCATTCCCGCTCAGTGCAAATATTTGTATGCATGATTATGGCTGTTTGCATTGGGTTGATCGGACCTCGGAGAGAATTATTGGTTCCCTATTGTTTGACAAAAAATGTATGACAAATGATCACTTTACAAACAACGTTTGAAAAACTAATTTTTACTTTAAAAATAATCATTTGACAAGATACAGGTTTCGCAAATATATTACTTATAAAATATTTCAATTGTTAAAATTTTGTTTGACATAATACTGGTTGTATTACTTAAAAAATATTTCAAAAAAATATTCATTCGGCAAAATAATGTCAGTAGATAAATAGTTGAAAGCCGCACAAAAGGTGGTATTTAGGACAGTTTTATTGAAGTACCCACCTATTGCCGTACAATTTCGTTATATTGCATTGTTAGACAATGACAATGTTAACGGCCTGAATGGGGTTCAGCCATTTAATTAAATGGCTAGGCAAATAGCTTGGATCGATGAAGTTTAACTACTTGTCTAGCCATTTAATTAAACAGTTAGAAAAATGACTTATTTGCGCATGGTTATTAAAAAAGAACCACGGAGGCTTAATGCGGGAGCAACGCTCCGCTCCGCTCCCGCATTAGCCTTCTAACCTAACCTTACTAAGTATAATTGAGTAGCTATCACAATAAACTTATCACTAATTTTCTGTGAATACACCTCTGTCTATCCCCTCGGGGATTTACAGGTGTAAGTATATGTATGTCATTATCATCATCATCATATCAGCCATACACAGTCCACTGCTGAACATAGGCCTCTCCCATAGACTTCCAGAATAACCGATCTAAAGCACCTTTCCGGCGACTTTGATGAGCTCGTCCTCCCACCTGGCCGTTAGGCGTCCTACACTACGTTTGCCCGGACGCGGTCGAAATTCCAGAACTCTTTTGCTCCATCGGCCATCTGTTCTGTGCGCTATGTGTCCCGCCCACTGCCACTTCAACGAGCTAATCCGCTGGGCTACGTCGGTTACTTTTGTTCTCCTACGGATATCATCATTTCTGACGCGATCACGTAGGGAAATACCGAGCATAGCCCTTTCCATAGCCCGTTGAGTGACTTTGAGTTTGTTTAAGAGACCCATAGTGAGGGACCACGTTTCAGATCCGTAAGTCATCACTGGTAACACACATTGGTTAAAGACTTTCGTCTTCAGGCACTGAGGTATGTCGGAGGAGAAGACATCACGTAGCTTCCCGAACGCTGCCCAGCCGAGTCGGATTCGTCGATTTACCTCGTCTTCGAAGCTGGAATTGCCTACCTGGATCAGCTGACCCAAGTAGACGTACTCGTCAACAGCTTCTAAGACTGAGTCCCCAACATGAACCGGTAGAGGCGCAACATGGACATTTGACATAACCTTTGTCTTGTCCATGTTCATCCTAAGGCCCACTTGTTGGGATACTCTGTTGAGGTCTTCGAGTATGGTGTTCATGTCTTCCAGCGATTCTGTCATAATGACAATATTGTCGGCAAACCGAAGGTGAGTGATATACTCGCCGTTTATGTTGATACCACGTCCTTTCCAGTTCAGTAGCTTGAAGACGTCTTCCAAGGCAGCGGTAAACAGTTTCGGAGAGATCACGTATCCCTGTCTAACGCCCCTTTTCAGTGGAATTGGTTTCGTGCTCTGTTCCTGTACTCGGACCGAAATAGTGGCGTTCTGGTATAAACACTTCAACACTTCGATATACCGGTGATCTATCCGGCACCGCTGGAGAGACTGTAGACTGCCCATATTTCGATCGAATCGAAGGCTTTCTCATAGTCCACGAATCCTAAGCAGAGAGGCCGGTTATATTCTTTGGTCTTCTGTATAACCTGCCGCAGCGTATGGATGTGGTCTATGGTACTGTAGCCTTTTCGGAATCCGGCTGGTTCGGGAGGTTGGAAGTCATCGAGCCTGTTGGCGAGACGGTTCGTAATAAACCTCGAAAACAACTTGTAAATGTGGCGGCTCAGGAGCGTGATGGGCCTATAATTCTTCAACAAAGTATTATCACCTTTCTTAAAAAAAAGGACCACCTTAGCCCCTTTCCACGCTTCCGGCGTTATGCCTTCGTGTAGGTCGGAATTGAAGAGCTTCTGAAGGACCTTCAGTACCGGCGTTCCTGCCGCTTTCAAAAGCTCTGCTGTAATTCCGTCCTCACCCGCCGCTTTGTTATTCTTTAGCTGTTTGAGGGCCATCCTAATTTCGTACAGGCTGATGTCCGGGATGTCTTCGGTATATTGTCGGGTATTGCTCTTGGATCTTTAGCCATGCCAACGGGCTGTGTTACAGATGTATATAGCTGTCCATAAAACCTTTCGACCTCTCTAAGTACCTCTGCCGTTGTCGTTGCCATGCCGCCATCCTCCATCTTCAGCTTCGTCAACCGGCTTTGTCCAACGGACGCATTCCTCGCAAACACTTTGGAGCCTTTGTTTCGCTCTATCGTCTCCTTAATAGTTTTTGTATTATAGGAGCGAATGTCGTGTCGCAAAGATTTCTGTATGCGTCTGTTGAGCTGCCTATACGCCTCAGCCTCGTCGGAGGTCTGTAGTGGCATAGATCGACGTTTGGCCATGAGATCAAGGGTCTGGGTCGAAATTTTCTGAGGTTTTTGTTCAGGGCGAGACCTAAGGAATTTAGATCCCACCGTTTGGACAGCTTCCACCAGCACGTTGTTTACCTCGTCCACTGAAACGCTATCCTGTAGACAATCGAAACGATTGAATAGTTCGAGCTGAAAGCTCTCGGAGTCCCGGACATCGGCATTATGACAGTCTGAGTGTTGACTTCATCAGACGTGACCTTTCTAGTCTAGGGCTATATTCAATGTGCCTCTTACAACACGGTGATCGCTACCGGTTTTTACACGGCTGATCACAGAGACATCATTGAATACTTGCCTCTTTGTCGTCTGGATCTGGCAACCCTGTCATACAGTGGATACACAACCTGCATTGTTTTCTTCATTAAATAAAATTCTACGTATTTCGAGTTTAAAGTTTGTGCTTAGTGAAGTTTACTGAACTAGGAACCCGTGCTATTGTTATCAGCGCTCAGATCAGCTGCAATTTAGCAGATATCATCAAAGATAAGTTTTAATTTTATACCCACATATTTCTCAAGAACGCTGTCACTTAATATTTTTACACTGTCAAGATCGTTTGACAGCATCAAACATCAATTTGACAAGTGTCAACTTCAATTGACGTTACGGATTTTGCATTCGACAGTGAAAAAGTGTTGCCAGTTTATAAAAATATCCTTGAATAGTGGCAAATCCAAATATGTCAGTCTGCTTAAAGTGTAAAAAGGCAATCAAACCCGACGACTTAAAAGCTTGCAGTAATTGCAACGCCGCCTTCCATTATCAGTGCCAGGGAGTGTCTGTCGACAATTTTGCGAGGGAATCTCGGGCCTCTAAGGCCAAATGGAAATGTTGTGATTGCAGAACCACAACTACTACCAAAAGAGGAGATACCTCGTCTTCTCCTTCTCAACTCCTCACCCCAAGCCCGGTATCATTGTGTACCGATACGAACGAGGAACTGAAACAATACATCGACATAAAGCTTGAGGAATCCTTTTCGCGCCTTCTTAAGGAAATTAGACTCGATCTTACAAAGGAAAGCTCTGTCACTCGTAGTAAAATCCAGGAACTAACCGAAAGCCTAAACTATATGTCCACTCAATACGAACACTTAAAGGACGACTTGATTGCTAAGGCCAAGAAGATTGGAGATTTGGAAAGCGAAAATAATACGCTCAAGACCAAAGTGACTGACCTAGGCTCCAGATTGGATCAATTTGAACAGCAATCTCGTGACTGTAACATAGAAGTCCAGTACGTGCCGGAGCACAAATCAGAGAACATAGGCACCATAGTACGACAACTTACCACAATTGTAGGTTGTTCACTGCCGGAACACGAGCTACTTAACTATCACCGCGTGGCTAAAGTAAATCAGGAGTCCAATAGGCCACGGAATATCGTGGTGAAGCTATCTAGCCCCTTGGTTCGTGATAGGATTATAGCTGCGGTTAAGACTTTCAACAAGACTCATCAAAGCGACAAACTTAACTCATCACACTTGGGCATAGCGGGAGATAAAAAGCCAATTTACGTGTCTGAACAATTGTCTTTGTCAAATAAAGAACTGCATGCAGCTGCACGCCGAGTTGCAAGAGAGAAGAGATACCAATTTGTGTGGGTACGAAACGGGCGTATTTTCATAAAAAAGGACATTAGCTCTAATAGTTTATTTATCAAAAATAAGGACATTTTAAACTCTCTGTAATTCTTCTTTTATTGTTGTATTAATCTGTCTGTAATTTTACTACACCAGTGCATGGGCACTTCACAGAATTCTCCACACAAAAGTAATAGTTTAAATATATTTTACCAAAATGTCCAAGGTCTGAAGACAAAGACACACACTATTTTATCCAACGTACTAAAACAGGAAGCGGATGTTGTTCTTTTGACGGAGTCATGGCTTAACGATACAGTCTTTGATCATGAAATTTTTGATAGCAGATACACTGTATTTAGGCGCGATCGGAGTTCTTCTAGCTCTAACAAAGATGAAGGCGGTGGAGTCGCGATTGCAATATTAAAAAAATATTCTCCAATAAGAAAGCCACACTGGGAGTCAGCCGATGAAGATTTATGGGTTGTTATTAAACTAAAACGTAACAGTTCAGTAATCCCTCTATGTATCTGCTCTGTATACTTACCATCACCGGTCACTGACAGTCGATTGGACACCCTGACAGCAAATCTATCGAATACTATCCAACATAAATTACCCCCAGATTCCATATTGTTAATAGCAGGTGATTTTAATCTTCCTCATTTGTCGTGGCATTTGGACCCAACCGAAAAGTTTTACCTTCCCAACCGTAATGTAAGCGTAACAGAAAGTCTATTAACCAGCATGATCTCTTTCAACGGACTTTACCAAATGAACCCTATTCTTAATTCGAATTCACGCATCTTGGATTTGGTCATAACGAATACTTGTGGCTCTCTCAAAGTTTCCAAGAGTACTTCCCCATTGGTAAACGAAAACATTCATCACCCTGCATTAGCTATCTCTTTAAAAGTCCACTCACAAAATAACCCTAAAGTAAAAAGAACTCTTGGCTTTAACTTTTTTAAAGCAGATTATGAAAAAATCAATGCAGAGTTACAAGAGATAAAATGGAATGATCAGTTCGGTTCTAATAACAGTATCGATGAAATCATTGCTATATTTTACAATAACATCACCCCAATTATAGCCAAGTACACTCCATTAACTCAAAAAGGAAATAGTGCTTATCCTATCTGGTTTAATCGCTCGCTAATTAAGATGCTAAAGGAGAAAGCACGGGTTCACTCGAGACTCAAAAAATACGCAAACCCTAGGGACTTGCTAACATACCAGACACTCCGCGCTCAGTGTGCTCAGTTACTGAAGGAATGCCTTAATAAATTCAAAACAGAAGCAATATACCTCATTAAAAAAGACCCAAAACTCTTTTGGACATTTGTAAAATCACTCAGATCTAATAGCACTGATATACCTGACGAGATGTGTCTTGACGGCAGGAAAGCTCATGGTGGACAGAGCATCAGCGATCTCTTTTCGGAATATTTTCAATCAATTTACCCTAGACATCAATCACCACTGACCACTACCCCAACTGAACCAATCAGTAATAATAGATCTCTCAGTACAATTTACCTCTCGGAATCTGAAATCTTAAAAGCTCTTCAACTAATAGATATCAACAAAGGGCCTGGGCCCGATTCCATACCTCCCATTTTTCTGAGGAATTGTTCTGCGCAACTCGTAACACCTCTCCACTACATATTCAACAAATCTCTTTTATGCGGACAGTTTCCATCAAAGTGGAAGTTAGCCCATATTACCCCTATATACAAAAACGGAGTTCAGGCTGATATAGCAAACTACAGGCCTATTTCAATTTTATCAGCCCTGGGAAAACTCTTTGAATCCCTGGTCCAACACCATCTTCATCATCATCTGAGACCGCTGTTCGATAACCACCAGCACGGATTTCTTTCGGGGAGGTCGACCGTGTCGAACCTTCTTGAATATGTTAGTGACATAAATGAAGCTCTTAAGGATAGGCTAGAGGTACACGCCATCTACACTGATTTCTCGAAGGCGTTCGACGTGGTAAACCATGATCTACTACTTCAGAAGCTTGATCATGCCGGAATTTGCGGATCGCTGTTGAGATAGTGCGAATCTTATCTTCGCAACCGTTCGCAGCTTGTGATGGTGAGGGGCTTTGGATCCGCACAAAATATCGTACCATCGGGAGTCCCACAGGGCTCGCACTTGGGACCCCTTTTCTTCCTTGTGTTCATAAACGACTTGTGTAGTAATATCATATCCAACTATCAGATGTTTGCCGATGATCTTAAACTTTACAGAGTTATCCGCAGCCAGGATGATGTAATAGTATTGCAAACGGATATTGATGTTATTGTCAGGTGGTGCACGGAAAATGGTATGATATTAAATTCATCTAAGTGCTGCCACATCAAGTTCACAAGAAGGCAGAACCCCACCACGGCCAAATACTATTTGGATGGCGTTCTTCTCCGAGAGGTCTCGAGTATCCGCGATTTAGGTGTAACGATGGATACCAAATTGGAGTTTCACGAGCACATGGACAAGATTAGCAATAAAGGTGGACGACTGGCCGGATTCGTAATTCGGCAAACGAAGTTTTTCAAGGACCCCGAAATTTCCATTCTACTCTTCAATTGCTATGTCCGGTCTCTCTTAGAATACTGTTGCCAAATCTGGAGTCCTTCTTATGCAGTTCATATCAACCGATTGGAAACACTTCAAAAAAAATTTCTTTACCACCTGTCATATGCACACAATCTTTGCAATCATCTAACTTCATACGACGCTAGACTCACCCATTTTAAAATGTTAACACTCCACAATAGACGTAACATAGCCGACATGGTGTATCTGCACAAGCTAATTAATGGTAAGGTAGATTGTTCCAACTTGATCGCAAAATTAAACGTTGTCATACCGCGCCCTGGCAGTCGCCTCCACAATAGGAAAACGTTCGCGCTTCCCCTCTCTCACTCCAACTACGAACAACATTCGCCACTGTACCGCATGATGTCCTCATATAATAAAATATGTAACGATTTGGATCTTTTCGATGCAACGTCCGTTACGATAAAGAAATTCTTTTATGACCAGATCTACAGTAATTGACACTCACATCATAACTATGTCGTCACTATTTTGTAAGTAACTATTGTGTCCATTGTGTATCTACCTTTCTTTTTAATGTTTGAAAAACGCATGTAGTGTTCACGTCAAGAAGGACTTTACATCACTTTCTGACATACTGTTTACGTAATACTTATGCCATATGTAACGTCCAGTTTCGTGAACCAAATAAAAAAAAAAATAATAATAAAAAAAAAAAAAAAGATGCAGTCAATCTCATACGCCATGTTAGCGGGGCTTAGCCAGGTCCACTTTGTCTGGGGTGGCTTTCTGAAGAAAGAGTTCGTCGCGTAGAGACCCTCTTTCTCCATAAAGTCCGCCAGCTTGTGGCCCCGGTCATGCCCACGCCCATATCCAAAAGGCCCCACCCTCAACTTCCCATCGCCTCGTTCGCCCATTCTCGCAGTGAAATAGGTTTTGGAAGCATGTATACACTTCCTCGACCTCTCCATCGGAGTATGGCTTGGTGGGCATGTACACCTGGATGACCTTCAACGAGTACCTTTTGGATACTCTGAGTATCAGGTATACCACCTGTTGGAGATAACAGCCCCTGTTCCCTACTCCAACTGGCTGCAAGTAACGCAGCGCTTAAATAGTTATATCTAATAGGAACAACACTGTTCACTTACCCCTGTGATGTCACCCCAGCACCAGACAGAATGAAATGTTGACATGGAACCCTAACCTTTTAGATCAAACACCACCCGATTCGAGATACTCTCGATGGATATGACGTTATTAATAAGGGACCTATGGACGAGGAACCCGACACCATGCAGTGACTTTCTGTCACCCTCCCGGTGGTAGAGTAGGTGACCAGACTTCAGGGTTGTCGTGCCTTCCCCCGCTCTTCGCACTTCGGACAACCCAACAATGTCCCAGTGCAACCTACTCATTTCCTCTTCCACGTCGAGCAGCTTCTCGTCAGTCCTCATCGTGCTGACATTGTGTGTTACCAGGGCCAGTTTCCGTTTGGGGTGGTAGCCGAATCTCTGCCAGGGATTCTTCGCACCCCCTGCCCCGCCGTTACCATGACCGCTACCGGAGCCAGGAATAGCGGGGCTGCCGGGGACTAAGGGCCTGGTCTTTTCTTGTCCGTTTATTGGGAGGTTTCTTTTACTATACTCGCCACGCTTGGCAAACGGGTTGGCGAGCGCGGTATTATAGTATTTATAAGGATGCATCACAAAAGACGCCGCTGCCCATCCTTTGGTGTTCCCTTAGTCGCCTCTTACGACATCCACGAGAAGAGATGGAGTGGTCCTATTCTATGCCGGGAACCACACAGTGTATATGTATGTGTGTAATATTCTATCTTATTTCGAGGTAGTGCCCCATCTTACGATAGGCCTAAGCATTAGCCAGCCAGGTTATTAAATGATGTAAAAAACGAGACGGCTAAATATCATTCAGGCCGTTAATTGAATGGCGCCGTTTAGTTAACTGCCTAGGCAGTTAATTGGACGGCTGATTAAGCTAGTTGGCGGCGACATACCTACACCTACTGAATAGTTAGCTACTTTCTGTGTAAGAAAAAATATTCTTGAGGCGAGGGATGAGGGGGAAGGAACTATCCTGGTGCTCCTGGACTTCTCCCGTGCGTTTGACACCATAAATAGCACACTCCTTCTATCCAAGCTGTCGTACTATGGATTGGCCAGGGAAACGGTGGAATGGTTTCAGAGTTACCTGGAAAACAGGACGCAATATGTGGAGATACAGAGAGAGGATGGTACCCGAATTGTCTCCCCCCCCCCCCCGCCTGGTGCCTAGGGGTGTGCCACAGGGGTCCCTTTTGGGTTCTTATTCACCTTATACAGTGCTGATATTGTAGACTCAATCCGAAACTGCAAATACCACATGTATGCAGATGATATACAGATCTACAGGTCCTTCAAGCCTGCAGAGGCACCTACTGCGATAGCAGCCATTAATGAGGACCTGGGCAGAATAGTATCTTGGGCTGAGCATAATTCTCTCATATTGAACCCAACTAAATCTAAATTCATGGTGTTGGGCTCAAAGAAGCAAGTCAAAGCCATAGTCGATATGGACCCAACTATTACTGTTGGCGGTGTATGTATCGAGAGAGTGGAAGCAGCAACCAACCTTGGATTAGTGATGGACCCGGAATTGCGTTTTGATGCACACATCAACAGGGTGGTGGGGGGCTGTTTCTACAGGCTCAAGATTTTATATAACGTACGGCAGTTCCTGAGTGAACCCCTGCGGAAGCTCCTGGTTGATAGCCTTGTGCTGTCGAAACTTAATTACTGTGATACTGTCTATGGCCCGTGCCTGCTTGGGCGGACAGAGAGCTTGATCCAACGGGTTCAAAATGCTTGTGCTCGCTTCTGTGTGGACATACCTAGGCGAAGCCATGTAACTCCCTATCTAAATAAGCTAAAGATGCTTAAGATGGCAGCCAGGAGAAGGTTGCACCTAGCCAGTTTGGTGTTTGGGGTGGTGACCACACAGAGGCCAGCTTACTTCTTTGAGAAGCTCAGCTGGAGGTACGAAAAGCAGCGATATAGCAAGAGGTCGCAAGTTCCCCCTTTGTCGCTGCCTCGGTACAGGACGGCTGCCTTCCGGGGCTGTTTCAGGCATGCTGCCGCGCAGTGTTGGAATGTCCTCTTGCCGCCGGCCCGTTGCCTGAATACAAAACACACATTTAAACGCTATCTCAAAAACATGTATATGGCAGAGCAGTCTAAGTCAAATTAGAGTGGCCGCACAGGAGACTGCACTGCACTTCCATGTCATATAGTAGCTCATAGTCTGATCCGGCTGGGTACTCAAACATATCACATGCATTTACTCATTAGTTTATGCATTTACTCATTAGTTTATCTTATTGTCACTTGGTTATTGTTCGGTATTTACTGTGCCTTGTATTGCTGACAGTAAACATTCCCTATTTTAAACAATTTGATATATAACTGTAAATGTAACACAACTAGCTTCACATTTCAGTTTAATTTATTTTAACACTCAAGTCACTGTTTTTCACACAATAAATGTATCTTATGCCCTACTATCTAGGTTATCTGACTAAATAACTGTAAATGTAACTCAACAAACTTCACATTCATTTTTATTTAATTTAATGCTCAAGTCACTGTTTTTCACACATGTACATTATGTACTACTAATTAGGTCATCTGTAAGTCTAAATACCTTGAACCCTGTGGAGAAGTGTGTTGTGCCGGCATAGGTCTTCTGTCGCATGTGTAGGCGCACCTTTTTTGACCCATTTATATGTACCTATGCCCGGCTTGAGATGTGCCCCGTGACTCATTTCAATCTGTAATCATTGGTTTAAATCAAATGTTAGTCGGAACACAGGTTCCAGTCGCAGTACAATTTAGGGTAGATCTTGCTTTGTAATAATTTAGCATAATATTTAAGACTTATGTTTTGAGCTCACCTTGCCGCGGCGGCGTCGGTATGTGGATGGCGTCCAAGCGCTGCGTGCGAGACGCCCGTTTTGTGGCGTTCGGTTGTGAGTCCGTACTGTACTTGGGGCGGGAAATAAATATAAATTGCACGGAGGGATCACTTCTGCACTTTATCCTGGGTTTATGTTATGATTATAATATGTTCACAATCAATTTTGAAGGCTTGGTTGAACATGGCGTCATTTTCGATCGGACGCGGGAAGAGTCGGGCCTGGTGGCTTTCCTTTTTTTTTGTTTTGAAGAATGTTTTTGGCTTGGTTACAAGACCTTTTGTAATTAACTGTGTTGCCAATATGGCGGGCACAGATAAGATAAATGAAAAATGTTGTCTTTTTATTTTTATACTCTCTGTATTTTGTCGATAGTATTTTAGTCATTTTAATTTAGTCGTTCTTTTTATAGTGTGGTTTACTTCTATTGTATTTTACGTGTTTGGCTTGTGTAACATAATTGATTTTTGTAAATTATACTCGTGGCCGTCTCTGAAAATCAGCGCTGTACCGCCTGCACCACAAAGTGGACAGCATTAAGCTGAGAGGCGGCCATTTATTCAGCACAGTTGTGCGTTTATGTGAATTTATTATTCTGCTGTTGTTGCCAAATTATTGTTCAGCTGTGCTTAATAATAAATATTTCTTTCTTTCTTTCTTTCTTTCTTTCATTGTATTGAAGTGAATATTTGGTAAATAAAATATGTACCAAACAATGCATTTATGAAATGTTATGTATGCTTTACGTTCTGGGTCAGCCGGGGTGCGAGGGATATGTCGCATGACAACCTCACCTTCGGCCTAGCACTACGACCCAGAGACGGCGTGCGGTTTAGTCGGTTCGAGTCCGACATAACCTACCCCTCCGGCTCCGGAGGGGTGGGTATCCGTGGGGATTTCCCGCACGTAAAAAAAAAAGTATGCTTTACGTTGCTTTGCCAACTAACATGTTATAAAAAAAAAAAATGTGAAATTATGTTAAGGCATAATGAAATTTTTGCAAATCAATATTTTTTCTCCAACATGCAATGAAATATTGACGTTATGTTCCTCATAATAGGCGGCGAAGTATGACGTTTCAGGCGCGGCTAATACCAGAGGTCGTTAATTGAATTTCATACAAACCTTACAGGCCTAGGCCGGCAAAGTACTCTTTTTTAATTTCGATTTCACAAAAATTTGTGGCAAAGGCATCGACACTTTGCCACTATGCGTATTAAAAAAAACAATAAACGACTTGGTATATACTTAGAGCAGTTTTATTTACATAAAAAATCCACATTAACATAACAAATAACATATTATTATCAATTTTAATCTTAACTATACAAATAAACATTGAAATATAAATATTTAATTTAGTTGCAACAAATTGACATTTATAACAATGACAAGTGTCACTGTCAATTCTAAAGGGTCGTTCAGAAACGTGCCTTTATACTTTTTTGAGGTAACATGATAATAAATATAAATGTGAATGTTTTCTGTTAAAATCAAGCTAAAATAGACGAAATAGTAATATACACGTGAGTTTTAGTTTTTATCTTGCTTACTTTTAATTTCTTTGTTTATTTCATTGCCTGTTTGAGATAAGTACTATACATACCTCGGCGGGAAATATGGAGTTGCCTGCCTCAGACCTATCCTCATTCTATATGTCCTCGGCCAGCATCCCCTTTCTTCCCGGCCTCTGTAGTAATGTACTATATCTAATGAGTAGTTTATTAAACAATAGTTTGTAAAATGATAAGTTTATCAACTATAATTTTGTCAAACGTTGTTTGTTAACTGAAGATTTGATTTTCGTTTTTTGTCAAATGATTGGCCTACGAATACATATAGCAGTTACGGGTAGTTAGAGTCCTAAAAAGTTCAACAATTATTGTAACTGCATAACTTCGATATCGTCAATGGGTTGTGGAGGTCATATGGCAGTCAGCCAAACCTGCAGTTAGACTGAAAGAAGTGAACCCCGACTCCGAGAGAACACGAAGGCGACTTCGACAGTTAAGATAAAATATAAACACTACAAAACTGACTTGAAAAATACAATATTAAACGAAGACTGTGCACCGTTCTTCTGTCATATTATATATTTTGAGCTGCTTTTGCCTGTAGCTGGTAATACACATAGATATACTGTACTCATGACATTAGAATCCACTACATGTCTGAGAGGTTTAAAAATTTAGGTATGTGAGTAGCTTTAGGATCCTTCCATATCTTTATACGTGTTTAAAATTCTCTTGTACGTGTATTTGTCACTAACATTCTCCGAAATGTCTTATTACTTCCGAATATGTTTTCAAAATTATCATCATTTATCTTATTTCTAAAGTTTATGACAATGAAACAACAGGACCACTCGTTCCTACTTCGTATCTATTTATTCCTCTTTCTTCTGTTTTCGGGCCACTCTTAACCTCCTGGAGCGTTCAGTATAAGCTCCAAGAGGTAAAAAAGGAACAGACACTATAATTTCCATAACATCTACTCTGTCATTAAAACTGTTAACGACTGGGAATGTCTTGTTCCACTTGTTGATAGTATTGAAGAGCGCCACTTTTTTTAGTATATTTCCCGCTTGTTGATACCTTGTCACCGTGACTTGACGATGGGGAATGCTGTATTGAAGAGTGTGTTTTTGGTTTCTTATCGTTCACACCTTCATGCCAAGAACAGTCTGGGTCTCAGAGTCAAGGTAAGTTTAATACTCTTGAATTAAAGGTAATTAAAAAGCGAAGGTTGTTACTTCTTAAGACAAATTCGCTTAAAGTACTACTGTCATCTCAAGATATCCTTTTTATATTTGCCAATAGACTTAAACGTGTTTCAATGAATCGATCCAATTGCAACCTATGGAGCAATTTCGATTTACACTAATGTCAAATATTTAAATACTTTTCGTAAAAATTTACGCACATGTATATTTAAGTAGCTGTTGCTTGCGGTTACGCCCGCGTGGATGTCGCTTATCGCGTAGTGTTCCCAAGCTCTAATTCACCTCTGTAAGAAATTTCATCAGAATATCTTCAAAAATTACAAACTTTCATATACCCTATTTTTCCCTCCCCCCTTTTACCCCTTCTATCGCGGTAAAAGGTAGCCTATGTCCGTTTCTAAGCTTTATTCATCCCTATACCAAGTATCAACCCTTTCGCTCGTGTACCACGATGTGCCTCTCTACCTCCGCCGCATAGTCGGGGCGTTTCGCGGTGACTTCGCGTACGGTGTCACCGTCGCCGGTTACGCGGACGACACGCTGGTGACGGTGAGCGGGGCTACGCACCGCGAGGCGACCCTGAGGGCCACGACCGCGTTTGCTCAAGTCGTGGAACGGATCCGGCGGCTGGGTCTCGAGGTGGCTCTGCACAAGTCCGAGGCCATGTTCTTTTATGGCTCCGGGACGAGGGACGAGACCCGGGAGCCAGCCTTACAGTTGGAGGCACTCCCATCGACATCAAGCACCGGTTGAAATACCTGGGGCTAGTGCTTGACGGTCAATGGGACCGAAGTTTGCGCCGGACGGATGTCAAAAATTATTTTGTAATTAGAAAGATATATAATTACTGACTAACAAAGGCTATTTTATCAACAATATAATTCACAATAATTTAAACCTTGAGTTACATTATTGGGGTCATTTTTTGAAAAAATAATGCTCTAAAAATTAGTAATATCGTTAAATCGTGAAATCCTTATATTCCTTATACCAAAATGCAGGCGCAGCCGCGAGAACAGATAGTTAGTAATGAATAATAAATTGATAATTATGTTTACCAGCCCGTATAAGATTTATCTAACCATTGTTTTTCTAGGACTAGCTTTATCATAAATTTGAATAAGTATTGATTAGAAGTAAATATGAGTATAATAATAAATATACCACAGTAGTAATCCTTCAATTCCCCCCGCTATGGTTATCACGTCACTGTTGTGACTTGGCCGTTCGAGATTCTTATTGTGTTGCGCGTGCTTGTGCCTGCTAGTCAGTGATTACAAATAGTAATATGTATGGGTCTGCATCGTGTACGTTTGAGTAATTAGCTATCAGAGTGTTTAAGTTTGTTGAGGTTTTCGTCAAACAATAATTCATGCAGTGAATAAATATGGTGTGCCTCAAATTGGATTTTTTATGAGTGCTTTTATTATTTTTTATATATCAATTGCAACTAAAAAATACTTATTACTCATTACCTAAAAAAATCTTATAAATATGCACTTAACAGGAAATAAATAAAAACTCATTAGTTCAAGTTCACAATAGTGGCGGTCAATAGTTTTCGTGATAATTTTGTACGTGTTATCTACTTGTATAAAAATCTATTGCATTCAGGTGATAACGTTAAAGTAATATTGGTTACAGTTATAAATTATAGGGCTCATAAAATAAATATTTCTTCAAAAACCTCACATTTAATTACGTTAATTGGTTGGCGCAGTAATTTCTATTCTAAGGTCTATTTCATTGTAAATTAAGGGATTTTACGAATATATTCCCCTGGGCTAGGCTTTTGTATTATCTTTGTCTATACCAAATGTAGTTACTATTTAATGACTTACTGGAAAAGCCGACCCGGTAATAACAAACAGTTTTTTTGTATTTTTTTCGTTTGGTCATTTTCTGCACATCATTAATATTTGAGTGCTGGGAAGTAACAATGGCCGTTTACGAGTGCTATGAACGATAAGTAGGTATCGGCTGAACGAAGGTTATAGATTCGATCCGACAGGTTTCTGTGTGAATGCAAGTTGTATTTATGTTTTGAATGGACTACAGAAGGCTATCGGCTGCAT
This sequence comes from Eilema caniola, assembly GCA_949126895.1. Taxonomy (NCBI): domain Eukaryota; kingdom Metazoa; phylum Arthropoda; class Insecta; order Lepidoptera; family Erebidae; genus Eilema; species Eilema caniola. The sequence goes on along the minus strand of OX421469.1, from coordinate 2,994,737 downwards.
GATCGGCCTTGCGTTATTGGTAGGCAGCAGTTATGAAAGTTGTATGGTGATACGTCATAATCTAGGAAGTACGGTATTATTTGTATTTCCTAGAATATTTCTATACTACATTGTAGTAGATATAAATAATATAGTGGTAAACTAGTCGTATCTGTTCATTGGAGTTAACACAAAAGTATTTATTTTGGAATCCTTGTCTGTTTGTTCGCCTTCGAGTTTAATTTAACCTGTGTGCTGGAGAGGCTGCATTTACACGTAGTCTCTCAGCAAATATACACATAGATTCAGTATATAACAAAAAGATGCAAAACAAAGTATACAACAAAACTGATTTAAATTTAAGTTTTGATGGCAAGTGTACAAGATTCGGCATAAGTATGTCAAGGTAGTTAAGTCGTTTTTATTTAAATTTACAATTTGTTTTGGTTCACTTTAAGCACGTGCTGTTAGCTCTAGGTGATTAGTATTCACCGGTGTTCGTAAGATATAATTACCAGTATAAATAAAATGTAAAACAAAGCTTTTGTTTCTCAGAAATTTCCTTATTTATGTATATTCTAAACAAATATTAACCTGAAACTAAAAATGAATGTAAATGATGTGAAAAAAGGTGCAACTACTCACGAACTGGAAAATATAAGTGAAAAGGTAAGAAATGCGAAATGTGGAATTGAAGATGCAAAATCAGAAGAACCTAAAAAAGAAAATAGTTTAGAAGATGTGTTTAAAGATTTAAAATTATCAGGGAGATATCACATTCAATGTTTGCTTCTAATAAGTCTTGTAATAATATTGAATGCAGGGCAGTCTCTGCATTACATATTTTCGGCACCGAGTGTTAACTACAGGTAAGCATTCTGATAACATTTTTTTTAAATATAAGTCTTTTATTTTTTGTTTTATCATTCTTCTTTTATTCCTCCTAATATAAGCATATTTTTTCTAAGTTCACTTCACGACATGTTCATATTTCATAGTTCAATATCCTAATTATACTTTAAAGCGCGCGTGAACTTATAACATTAAAACTTATTCTTTTTCTTGTGCTTCTATGTATCAATTTAATTGTATTACTTCTTTTTTACAATTAATGAGATTTTGAGTGTGTAATCAATTGTATCAGTGCACTATTCACACGTCTCTTCATTGTGGTGCTGAATAGATGCCGCGAAAAATTATTAATATAAGATCTGCTTCTAATTGTGTAGGCAATTGGCCAGTAATAACTACCGAATTTACATATACATACATACATGCATTTAATATCGCGCAATACCTTTTTAATTTTTTTCTACTTCTTCCAAAATCATTCGTCTTACATCTGTTCACTTTATATGGCATCTACAAGTCAATACAGTCATTAGCATAAAAGATAAGACATTATAAAGTAAGGTTAAATAAGAAATAACTGCAAACTGCCGCAAATACGCAGGCGAGGTGAAGTCAAATTGACGTGTCCTATATAAAAAAAATATCACCCGTACGATAATAACATACCTAATATTTTAATATTGGGACCAACCTTATTTAGACATTTTCTCACGTTTAGACCATAAAACTTAAATTTTTGCTCATTCTAACGAAGATTAATTACCAAAAACAATGTCTTTAGCTGAGTCAGATATAGTATTCAGTTGATTTTTTATTCCATCGTTCGTCACTTGTGTTTTCTATTCTGACATTAATGATTACCATCTATTTCGTAAACTAAATATACAAGGACTAGCAACTGTTAATTTCTGGTTCGCTAGTAGCAATTAAAATTTATGTTTGAATTATTAAAAATTACTTTGCTTACAGGTGTAAATATTTGGATTGCACAAACACTGAATTATCGACACTACAACATAATTCGACTTTCGATTATAAGTGCCATAAGTATGAGATATTCGATGAGAATGGGCCATGTACAGAGGACAATTTCAATGTGTCTAGTTTTACTGATTGTTCGGAGTGGGTCTATGATGAACCAAATAGCTTTGTTGCTGAGGTGGGTCCAATTCATATTCTGTACTTTCCTAATAGTAGAAAACTGTAATCTCATTTTAGTTCTTAGAAATGGAAGTATTAGTTTATCATAATGTCGTTATAAATTATTTATAAATAAACACATTAACATTGTTAAATTGCTATACCTTTTACAGTTTAACCTTGGCTGCGCAGAATGGAAACGAACCTTAGTGGGTACGGTGCACAGCATCGGTTTTATGGCCGGTCTTCTTCTCATTGGTCCTATGTCAGATAAGTATGTAGATGACAGTTTTCTTTTATAAATTTGCATAAAGTTTTAAGGCAAGATTGCAATAATACTTTAAAAGAAAATTTATAAATTATATATAAATGATTTACAGATTTGGTAGGAAGAAAACTCTTATATTTAATGTGCTCTTTGCTGGTGCGGTTGGCTTAACGAAGAGTATGGTCACATCGTATTGGCTCTTCATTACTCTTGAAACGTTAGAGCCAATGCTTGGGGACGTTTACTCGACTGCATTCACCATGGGTAAGTTTATTGATAATTTTTAAAAAACTGGTCAAGTGATGATTTTCATACTACGAGTATAGATAGATTTTCATTCCCATGCATTTCGTTGAAGTAGTACATTACGTAACGACTGTGTCTTTTGATGACATTGCCTTAGAAGTCTGATTTTTCTGATGGTTCAAGGTATATATATATATTTAAAAATTTTACCTAAATACCTCCACTCATCCCTAAGTAAAGAGACAGACGAACGGACAACGAAGTAATCCTATAAGAGTTCCGGTTTTTTCCTGTTGAGGAACGGCACTTTAAAAACTACTGTTTAGTCAAAGTGATTGGACTACATATCTTACACAAAGAATTATCACTACCATTCAACGTGACCAAGCTGCACGACTTCTGGGTACATTATCAAATAACTTGCGAAGGAGAAGTAAAACTTACTTCTATTTTTCAAGTACCTTATTTTTAATTATTTTGTTCCAGTCGCTGAGATAATGACTACAAAGAATCGACATCTTATGATACTTTTTTTCGCAGTATCAGATGCGCTTGGTGGCGTTTTAGTGACCTTGTTAGCCTACCTCTCACCCAACTGGAGAATTTTGTTACTCGCATTATATTCACCAGCGTTTATCGTCATTTTACACATGTTTTGTCTCGATGAGAGTCCAAGGTGGCTTTTAGTCAACGGAAGGAAAACAGAAGCAGAACAAATAATTAGAAAAGCAGCCAGGATAAATAATATAGTAATAGAAGAATCGAAGATTGTTAACTTGAAGAAAGAGGAAGATAAGCCTAATACAGATTTACGAGCAGCGCTCATTGTTACTTTGTCATCCAAAAAGCTATTAATTAGATTAATATTATGTTTTTGTATGTGGTTTACAGGTTTATTCAATGCTTATTCTCTATTGATAAACTCTGTATCATTAGAGGGTAATAAATATGTTAATTTTGGTTTAATATGTCTGACTACAATAGGCGGTGGTGTCATTTTAATTTTCGTTTTGACAAAATTTAAAAGGAAAGGACCGTTGATTCTTTCTTTGGCATTGACTGGTGTATTCTGCGTTTCACAATCCTTTGTGCCAAAAGGTAATAAACAAATACTTACTATATTAAGATCAAATTTTGTTCTTTCAGGATTTGTTTCTGCCTTTATTTTCATGAATAAATTTATTTCTTTATCCTTTTAGTCTTACTTTCTTTCAAATTATAGAATTTTATTTTCAAATTGGTTATATTTTGTATCCCAGACCATTCGTGGTGAACAATGTTTCAAGGGGTTTTGAATTAACGATAAAGGCTAATTAAACATTTCATCGGTCTTCGTCTACTTTAGTCTCACTTTACAATCTTAAGTCTCAACTCTCTCATATCCTTCTAGAACGTTTTCTTAATCCAGATGATTAAACTTCCCTTTTACCCATTCTTTGTCTTCACTTCTCATGTTATGTTATTTTAATTCTTAAATTACATTTTCAACAGGTTACAAATGGCTGTCATTATTATTATTTCTGAGTGGTAAAATTAATGCAGGAATTACAATTAAAATGGTTTACCTGTATACAACGGAGTTATTCCCAACGTACACAAGGAACACGATGTTGGCGCTCTGCTCTGCGGTGGGACGAATCGGAACTATTGTAGCTCCGCTAACACCTCTACTGGTATGTTATGGATATTAACATGAACTAACTTGATTAGAATTTCTTGAACATACAATTTATTTTAGATTTCCGAAAATAGGAAATGTGCCATTTTTTATATATATAGGACACGTCAATTTGACTTCACCTCGTCTGATAGTAAGATGAAGGCGAAGTCCCAGGAAAGAGCGTCACCATTACATACACCTACCATGTTAACAATGGTGGCAATTAGCTTGACAGTCGCATCAAAAGAGGATTGTCTTCGCAGCACCGCGTTACACCGACCGGTCCCACTAGTGCCTTAGTAACCGGGAGCTTAGTGGTTAAGGGGTCGTCCTTAAGATTCATTGATGCCGGGTTTAAATAATTTTTTTATACCACTTAGGTAGCAGACAAGCAAACGACCCACTTAATGGAAAGTGGTTACACCAAGGGCGTCACCCTCGCGCTGCCGACCCTGTTAGAACTGAGAGTTTCTGTGCCGTCAATGTAGAAGATAAAGCAGGACAAGCCATTGGTCTTCTCACTGACCGCACAAAAACTCTCCAGTGAGCTCTGGCTACCCCACTCACCGCCAGGAACACGACATGAGGTTATTATGGCCGCGGTATTCTGTAGGGTGGATGTACTTCCCCAGTCAGACTGCTCAATTGGACGGAAATATCGTCGTGTCCTACCTACTTCATTCATTCTACATTCATTACGCTACCGAAGTGAATCCACTACTCCTAACACAAGCATTAGCGCTTACTTGACAGGGCTAACGGTACTACTACGTTCGGTTATTAGTATTCTTTAGAGAAAAGGAACATTTTAGGGTAAAAAGGGTAAAAACAGATCCCTATTACTATGACTTCATTGTTTGTCCGTCTGTCGAACACTGGGCTGTTTACTATGAATCGTGATGGCTAGACGGTTGAAATTTTTATGGATGATATGTTCTGCTAAGAGAACCAACAATAAAACAGAATAAAATAAATATTCAAGTGGGAACTTATCAATATCCATGATATGTTGACCGTTTTTCTTTGGTTTGATATGAATAGTGGCAATAGGCGAAAGCTTGAAAAATTCACAGAATATTTATTGATTATATTTTTTTTTTAAAGTAATAATAATAAAATTAAATTAAGGAAGGCTAACGTTGTACAGAAATGGTACGAAACACAACAATATAATCAAATAAAAGACTCTAAACATCGTTATGGGCACCGATTACGTAATAGTTGTTTGTATTTGGTACAAGGACTGGCTACGACTGTAGAGAGAGGAAGTTCCTCATAATGCATGTCTTGAGTCTCAAGTCTTTGACTCAGAGGTCAAGCGAAAACCTTTTGACATTGCTCATGATATTTAGCCCGTGTAACAATGGGCTATTAATGAAATAAAAAAATACTAATATAATAATGTCAATAAACATTAGACTATTGTGTATTGATAAATATTATAAAATAATTTTAGTAGATATGTATTTTTATAGGAATTGATATGATTACAATACCTATAGGGATGTAGCAGTCACAGTCAACAGCTTAATAAGCCGTTTAATTAACCGCTTAGGCCCTTTACTAAACGGCGCCGTTCAACTTATGGCCTGAATGGTATTCAGCCATAACGTTTATTACAAAATTTAATAAACAGGCTGGCTAACGCTTATGCTTTTCATAGGAGGTAGGACACGACGGTATTTCCGTCCAATTGAGCAGTCCGACTGGAGTACCTCCACCCTACAGAATACCGCAGCCATAATAACCTCGTGTTGTGTTCCCGGTGGTTAGTAGGGTAGCCAAAACTCAGGAGATTTTTTGTGCTGTCAGTGGGAAGATCAAATGCTATTTCTGTTTTGTCATCAACATTGACGGCACAGAAACTCTCTGAGTTTACAGGGTCGGCAGCACGAGTATGAAATTGAAATGCGAAAACTATTCATTTTAGTAAAACATGATAAAAGTAACCCTCAATATCATTTTTTAAAACCTATACATGTATGGGAGTGATCAAAAAATATTTTTTTAACTTTCAGCTCTAAGTATGGGAACACCCAAGAATTTTTGTATTTTTTTTCAATTTCGTGTGAAAATCTTAATGCGATTCACAGTATACATCTACTTACCTTACCTACCTACCCTTGGTAACAGTATAGTTCGTATAAAAAGTGGCTGTGACATACGGACGGACAGACAGACGAACAGACATGACGAACCCATAGGGGTTCCCTTTTTTGCCATTTGTCTACGGAACCCTAAAAATGATATATAGTTAATGTCTAGGTAAATATTCGAAACGATAGATAACTATCGTGGACTTTAATATCCTCATTACAATTATCTATACTTTGTATGTACATATTTAACATCATTATAATATCAAATACTGAATGACATTTAAAACCAATTATTATGCTAACTATTCAAATAATAAGTCGTACATATGAAATTGCCGTTTTATTGAAGAAATTGGAGGAAACCCAGTTTGGAGTTCTAAAATTTTTGCATGTTTTTTAGAAATGACAAATCCAAATTTTATGATTTTTTTGTGTATAAAGGAGACAACGTTAAGCTAACAGCAAGTATTATTACATTTTCTAAAATGACAGCTGTAAAAAAGTTATACGAAATTTATCATCAAAATGGATAGCATTTAGACAGTACTGTTTTTGAAGATCGAATTTAATTTATCAAGCGGCCAAAAAAATTTAATACAGAGTTGAAAAATCTTGTAATCCACTTTCAAACAAAGTATAAATAATGGAAACATCTTTTAAACTACAAGAATATCGAACTCATGAATCTGTAAGAAAATATCGGCAATTTCATATGTAAATTATTAATTTCTAACATTAAGATTAGAAAAAGTGAAAGGCTCAGATGGGAATTGAATCCGCGACCAGTTCAAGTCCCGCCTGAACATTAAAATTTTTCTAATCTTAATAGAATGTCAAACATATTTTAGTGAACGAGGTATTAATATTTGCAAAATAAACATTTACTTACTAACATAATGTAACCGGATAGTACTCAATACCCGATTACAGCGAAGCCAAAGGAGTCAAAGTCAAGGATTTTTGTTCAATCTAGAACAAAATGGTTGTTTATTATTGACGTCAAAAATAATTCTACTTAACCTAAGTTTACCACCGCTTCCAAGGCGCTGGTGGAGAAGAAAAGCCGCAACACACTCCACTGCGGTATTTTTAAGATGACAACTTACATTATTTATATTCTTAAGGCTAAATGTGAACGAATCTACATTTGTCTCGTGTCTGAATTAAAAAGTATATATAAAAAAAAACTTTATAATCAGATAAGTAAGTTAAGTTGAAGTGTAAAAAGATGTAAAAAGTGGCGTTATGGGCTGTGTTTGTTTCTATGTTTGTTCATCTTTGCCCTCGTAGCTCTTCAACTACTTATTAGAACTGTTATGCTGGTTATAAGCAATATAACGTGTCACTCAATCTAATGTGGCACCCTACAGCAGTAACAAAGTACAGTATTAAAAAAAATTGAGATAAATATGCCGTGTTAAGTATAAAATGAAAAGGCTTAATAAGCACGTTTCTAATTATTTGCAATTGCTTGTCTCAAAATAATAAAAAAAAAAGTTTTAAAACTAAAATCTAACTACTACAAAATCACGCTCTAAAAGGTATCAAAAAAGAAAACATCAAGGATAGCCGTGGTCGAAGATCGCCTTGGGGTTGTGGAGGTCAGATGGCAGTCGCTTCTCGGAATATCTAAGTTTTAGTCAAATCCGCAGTTAGACTGGTAAAAGTGGACCCCTGATTCCAATTTGAAAAGCTTCGGATACGACTGGGATTAATGCTAGGATAAAGCAGAAGAAGAAGATAGCGCTTTGTAAAATGTAGAATATTATTAGTAGAGTATTTATTTATTGTTAAACTTATTTTCCTTTTATTACAGTTGGTATATTGGTCGGGTCTTACATCATTCATTGTGGGAGTCCTATCATTGGTTACGGCATGTATTGTGACATTGATGCCCGATACATCTGACAACGTGTTGCCTGATGACGCGAAAGAAGCAGAGTTTATTGGCAGTAAAGAAAAAAATAAACAATTATCAACAGCCTAATTATATACACTGAGAAAAACAATTTGTGCTATAAATGAGTCTCGTCGTTAAGAAAAAAATATCACTAAACGCTATTGAAAAATAAAAAGATTTATTTTTTATTATTTATAGAGAAGATGGTTGGTACGTACCACCACGTTAGGTCAAGACGGAGGCCTACATATAAAGGCTATCTGAACAACTCTGTCACATTGTTGGCCACTAACCACACGAACAAGAAAAAGAAGAAGACGTACCACCACCTGGGATCCAGTCAATAATTTAAAAAGCTGTAAATGCGCAAACAATTAGGATAGAATCATTTAAAAAGCGGCCAAGTGCGAGTCGAACTCGCCCATGAAGGGTTCCGCAGCAGCAAGTAACATATTATAAAAGTTCTTGTAATTCGTTGTTACTTTCATCGATGTTTTAATAACAGTGTACGGCTTGCGATTTATATATGACGTATTAAAAACAACTACATACTAGATCAAGTTCAAACCAATTTTCGTTGGAAGTTTACATAGTAATGTACAGTTGGGAGAGTTGGGAGAACTGACTTGGGTAAAAAACTCAGAGAATGATGATAGGGGAGTACAGAGGCCTACTAACTCCTTTGGGGTCCAAGCCAAAATTTACAAACTACTTGGTGCACCTGCTAACTCCAGATAGTTTTGCCAGGATTTTCGCTACAGCGCCTATATTTATTTTAATATTAAAGTTGCTGTTGACCGAAAAATGTTTCTTTAAATTAATTACATTTACGTCATCGTTTATTTTCTATTTGAATGATAGTAATTTTAATTAAAACTCCTGGTGCCTTAGTGGTTTGACGTATAGAATTCCTCTTATCAGAATTAAGTAGTGTTATCAGTGTAAGAAAACATTTGAACCCTACCTGTCCTGAACTTGCATAGATCATTTATAATATTTTGAACTTTTATAAAAACAGTAGAGGACACCGAGGGGTTTTGAAACAAAGGTGATTTGAAACAGTGCCGATTTCTTGAATTTTAAAATCGTTAGCGAGCTGGCAATATCGCATTTCAACCACTTCCATTCACTCGCAAACGTCTCAGTTTGCGTCGGTGGCGTTGGCCTCGCGGTTGTGTAGTTCTGAGTGCCATGTGAGAAAAAGTAAGTTTTTATCGTTTTTTTACTATGTCGATATTTTTATAGGAGTTGTGTATTTTGGCTTAATTTAAACATATTTCGAAAGCTCATTAACTAAAGATTTATTATATATATATCATACAAATGATTTCTGTGTATTTGTTACTTGATGGTGAATAGACTTAAAATTGGGAGAGTTTTCCTAACTGAGGAGATTTGAAACAGGCTGTTTCAACTCCCCTCGTTTTTTAATTTCATGTCAGCAATAACGGGCATGTTGATTTCATTTGTTTATTTTGTTCCAGCAAGCCTACTGATTGTAATTGAATAACTGACAGAGGTGTGGTGAGTTGCAAAGTAGCTATAACGGATAGCACAGAAAGTCTCGCCTCCAGGATCCATGGGAGCGATCCGGGAGGAGACTCATCCCGTCAAAGGATATCGTACGGTACCCATTGATGGCCCTGATGGCAATCGTTAGCTGCGAAACACGTAGCAGCTGCCCGTGTCTTGCTTTCAGAGTCACCCATATAGATCCATGGACCTCACGATTTCTGCGTAGAGTCTCCTGTAGGAATCATTCAGCCCTCTCATTTGAGACAGCACCAGCGCCATAGCATTAGATGTGTCCTCTTATTTGGGAGCCAGACTTCGGAGATGCTCCCTTAAGTTCCGATGGCCGTCAAGCACAAACCCCAGTAATTTTATTTGGTACCTGATGCCGATGAAAGTGTCTCCCACTGTGAGGCTGGATCCCGCCAGTTTTCAATATAGCCACCATGAGACCCAGCCACCAGACCGTTCCATGTCCATGTCCAAGTGTAACCAAGTCGTGACTTAGGCAACGGTCATGGCCTTCAGGGTCGTTACGCGGTATGAAGCCCTGCTTGCCATCACTATCTTGTTCTCCACATAATACGTGACGACGGCACCGTCTGTTAACTCCCCAGGACCGATTCCTGCAGAACACCGCACGACATCTCTCGCCATCCAACGCCTGTCGGTTTGAGTATATGACGACTCTCTCCATCAGGTACGCTCGAACAATGTGGTGGAAATTGAGAGGCATTAAGTGATATACTAACGCTTCCCTAATGCATTTCCAGGGCAAGGTGTTGAACGCGTTGGCGATGTCCAGGGCGTCAGCATCATACATACAAATAAATTTAAGTTATATCATCTTTTTGAAGTGAAAACTTCTTTAGCGGCGTTGGATGGGTAAAAATTGTTAAATTCGCGCGTCAGGATCACTTGACCTTTGACCCGTAGCCGAGGACATTCCTAGCTACAGAGTGTTTATTTTTCTAGGTACTCTTAGAAGCTGTGTAGCTTAGCGGTAAGCGCTTCGACTATAAGTCCTCATAGTTTCAGACAGTACCGAGTTTGAACCTGGGCTTCTGACACTTTCTGTGTTTTTGTGATTCTTATTCCTTTTTGTAATTTATTACTTTTGTGATTTTTTTTTGTGTTTGTAATCTAAATTATTAATTTCTTCTGACAGAAAATAAACAGAAAAGTTGTGATAGGTTCTATGATTGGTGATATATTATAGGTATGATATGGTATGATATGTTCTTTTTATCTTTATTTTTGTATATAACGAAGAAAGAAAGAAAGCAAAAAGTTTTCACTTCTGCGGGCACTCCCGGAGTGCAACCCGTCTTTTTAATTTTGGCGATGTAAAATAAAAAACTTCTCAAAAACCACATATTTCAACTCTTCTCGACCCCTGTTTCATCTTATGAAATTGAAACAAGTTGACTTCTTGCGGTTAAGTCGACTTTTAACCACGAGATTTGACGCTTACCCTCTCCTAATAATAGTTATTCGCAAGCTTAAAGAATAACCTGGTAGCTTAATAACCTATCGATTGGTGCTAATATCATACGATTTCTGTTTATAGGATTTGACGTATAAAAGAAAATGAAAAAAAGACGGGTTGCACTCTGGGAGTGCCGGCAGAAGTGAAAACATTTTCTTTTTTTCTTTCTTCGTTATATACATAGAAAAAGATAAAAAAGAACATACCATACCATACCTATAATATAGCGCTAATCATAGAACCTATCACTTATTTTCTGCTAATTTTCTGTCAGAAGAAATTAATAAATTATGAAAAGAAAAAATAATCACAAAAAATAATAAATTACAGAAAGAAAAAATAATCATAAAAAGTAATAAATTACATAAAGAAAAAATAATCACCAAAAGTAATAAATTATAATAAGAAAAACAATCACAAAAAATCCCTGAAGGCCAGGTGGTTTGAACCCGGTACTATCTGAAACTATAAGAACTTACAGTCGTAGTGCTTACCGTTTAAGCTACGACGCTATCTTTTTTTTTTTTTTTTTTTTTACGTGCGGGAAATCCCCACGGATACCCACCCCTCCGGAGCCGAAGGGGCAGGTTATGTCGGACTCGAACCGACTAAACCGCACGCCGTCTGTGGGTCGATGTGCTAGGCCGGAGGTGAGGTTGTCTTTTAACATATCCCTCGCACCCCGGCTGACCCAGGGCCATTCCTCTCGGTCTGGCCCTCCTCGGGAGGGGGGACCACGCGGTCCCCGACTCGCCCCCGGTATTCGCGCATCGTCCTACGATGCGCGCCGCCGCCGTGGCCTGCTTCTGCTAGGGTGACGAGCGGCTCCACCCGTCACCCTCAGGCCCGCGCTCATGGGGGGCGGAGGTCGGTTTGCGCCCTCCGACGCCCGAGCCGCCTTCGAACGCGGCCAGCGATATCCGCGAGTCTTTCTCGCTCGCTGCGCCGCGCCCGCTCTGCTGTCTCCTTCACGAGTATGACCTGCTCGCAGAAGGAGGCGCTGGCCGCCCACGCATCCGCGCAGCGGACCATCGCCGCGAGCAGGGTGGAGAGCGTGAGCACTCTCACCCCCAGGGCCGTCACAAGCTCCCGCCTCGGCGCTTCAAACGCCGGACACTCGGTGAGCGTGTGCAGCCCCGAGTCCACGCTCGCGTCGCAGTGATGGCACTCGGGCGTTGGCTCTATGCCCATCAGATGCAGGTACCGCCCGAAGTTACCGTGTCCGGTAATGACCTGCGTCTGACGGTACGAGAGGCCACCGTGTGGCCTCTCTAGCCACTCCCCCATGATGGGTCTTACCGCCGCAATCACGGCGTGCCCTGCGCGTGGTTGCTCAAGTCGTAGCTCCCACTCGGTCACCATGGCCCTGTGGAGCCGGGACTTCTCGGCCCGAATTTCTTCGGGCTCGGGATCGAGTCCCCGCCCCCGCGCCTCCTTTCGGAACCGATAGAGTGCCGAAAGGGTCCTCGCTTCCAGGATCCACGGTGGCGATCCGGCCAGGAGACTCGCCGCTTCAAAGGATATCGTGCGGTACCCCCTGATGGTCCTGGAGGCCGTCGTCCTCTGCGCCGCGTGGAGCAGAGGCAGGAATCTGGCCCCCAGGGTGTCCGCCCATACGGGGCACCCATATAGGGCCATGGACCGCACGACACCCGCGTAGAGTCTCCTGCAGGAGTCCTCTGGGCCCCTCAAGTTGGGCAACAGCCTGCCCAAGGCATTCGCCGTTGCCACCAACTTGGGGCGCAGACTTCGGAAATGTTCTCCGAAGTCCCATCGACCGTCAAGCACCAGCCCCAGGTATTTCAACCGGGGCTTGATGTCGATGGGAGTGCCTCCCACTGTAAGGCTGGCTCCCGGGTCTAGCCTGCGCCGAGGGCCATGAAAGAACATGGCCTCGGACTTGTGCAGAGCCACCTCGAGACCCAGCCGCCGGATCCGTTCCACGACTTGAGCAACCGCGGTCGTGGCCCTCAGGGTCGCCTCGCGGTGTGTAGTCCCGCCCACCGTCACCAGCGTGTCGTCCGCGTAACACGTGACGGTGGCACCGTACGCGAAGTCACCGCGAAGCACCCAGTCGTAACCGATGTTCCACAGCAGCGGCCCCAGGACCGATCCCTGTGGAACACCGCACGACATCTCGCGCCTACCGACTCCGGTCGAACTCGGGTAGACGACGGCTCTCCCCGTCAGGTATGCCCCGACTATGCGGCGGAGGTAGAGAGGCACATCGTGATACACGAGCGCCTCCCTGATGCAACTCCAGGGTAAGGTGTTAAACGCGTTGGAGATGTCCAAGGACACCGCCAACATCACCTCGCCCCAAGCGACCGCATCCTCCGCCAGAGTCCTCACACGCATGATGGCATCCACAGTGGAACGCCACCGGCGGAACCCGAACTGGGTATTCGCCAGGTCCGGCCCCACTCTGGAGAGATGCTCGACGAGGCGCTTGGCAATGACTCTCTCGAAGAGCTTGCCCACCTCGTCGAGCAGCACTATGGGCCGGTACCCGGACGGCTCGTCCGCCGGGCGCCCCATCTTGCGGATGAGGACCAGTTTCCCCGTCCTCCACATCGGAAACTGGCCCCGCTCCAAACATGCGCTGAGGAACCCTCTCAGTCGGGGTTCGAGACCGTCTTCCCCTAGAGCTAGGACCCACGCGCGGCCTGGAATGCCGTCGGGTCCCCGGGCGTTGTTCTTTTTGGCTCCAAGCCTTCGCACCGCCAGCTCTAGTTCTACCCGAGTGACCTCGGGCACATCGTCGTCAATCACCGCGCCGGGCGCCACAGGCGACCGAGGCGGCGGAGCCATCTGCGGCGGAACATGTTCCGCTCGCGCCGGGAACAGGGCTTCGACCACTCCCCCGAGCAGAGCCGGCTCGAGCACCTGTGTCAGCGGAGGGGCCCGGGGGCGCAGCTTTTGTCTTACCATAAGGTAAGGCCGCCCCCATGGGTCCCGCTCCAGCGTCTCCAGGAGCTCCCGGTAACAAGCGGCCTTGGACAGCTTGATCTCCGCTCGGAGGGCATTCCTGGCCTCCCTGTATCCCTCGTGAAGCTCCGCCAGTCGGGGCTCCGAGTCTGCGGGACGGCTACGCCTCCTACGGAATCGAGCCCACCGGCGGTGCGTGATCACGCAGGCTTGACGCAGCCTCGCGATCTCCGCATTCCACCAGTAGACCCGACGCCTCGGATTATAGGCTGGAGCCCTAGGCATACCCGCATCGCAGACACGTGTCATGGCCTCCCGGAACCACGCCGCTTCATCGTCGACATCGACAGGCCTGTCCGGCGCAATGGCCCAGGCCTGTACGATGGCGGCTTCCAGGAGGTCCTCCCGATTCAGTCGCCCCAGCACCCATCGCGGCTCGCCTTGGGCCGTTGCGACCGGCGCATCCCTAGCGGGAGGGGAGACATTCAACCGAACATATCAGTGGTCCGACAAAGTCTCCACCTCCGCGACGACACGCCAGTCTCGCACGCGGAGTGACAGGGAAACGCTCGCGAACGAAAGGTCTAGGATCGACCTGCGCTCCCCCGACACAAACGTGGCTTCGGCCCCGCGATTCTGCCCTGCCTCGCGCGTCCGTGCGCCGGGAACCTCAGGCCACAGACCAGGCGTTGAAATCCCCGAGCACGAGAACCGGGCGAGGTGTGCAGGCATTGACGACGTCGGTCAGCCGCTCCAGCGACCGCCGATAATGCCCGATTAGTCGGTGTAATCTCGGCGCGAAATAAACGGCCACGACCGCAATCTCCCCTACACGCGCCGCTACGATGCCATGCTCCCTTGCGATTACTACAAGGGGAGGGGCACCCGCAGCGGCGTTATGCACCAGTGCCGCCAAGCCATCCAGGTCAACCACCCAGGCGGGCCCGAGTGGTCGGTGAGTGTTTGGCTCGGCGACAGCGGCGACGTGTACGGACCACTGTGCCATGCTCTGGAGCAGAAGTGCCTGAGCATCGACACCGTGGCCCAAGTTCGCCTGCAGGATGCGGAGCTGGGGATCCATTATGGAATCATCTCCGCATCGGCGGAACGCCCGCCTCGCGGCTTCGGCTTCCCGCGGGTGCAGGCCTTGCTGCCAACCCTGTGGTCGGCCGGCTTGCCCTCCGCCGCACACCTAAAACAGTGCGGCGGAGCTTCGCAACCACCGGCCCTATGACCGGGTTGGCCACAGCGGAAGCAACGGTCACCGACCGTCACCTCCGCCGTGCACTGCACTCCCACGTGGCCGACCGACAGGCACCTAAAGCACCTGGCCGGTCGGTCCTGTAGGAGGCGTACCCGCACCCCTACAACTCCGCCCACCGCGAGGGTCCGCATGTCGGCAGCCTTTTGGGCTGCTGCGATGGGGCAGCCGACAACTACTGCCCCCTGTCCGCGACGGCCGTAGCGGATTGCTCCGACCTTGACCGCTTCAGGGGGGCATCCCCCGGCCTCCGCCACGGTGACCCGGATTTCGTCAACCGTGATGGAGTCGTCCAGGTCCGAAATGCGCAGCTCTGCGCACTTGATGGGCCTGGACACCCGGACGTCGGCTGCGTCGAGCGTTTCCCTCAGCCAAGCCGCTATGGCATCAGCCTTGGGACCGCTCGAAGCGCCAGGGACGTGTATGAGCCGGGCACCCGTCCGAGTGTGTGTCACTCGGAGGGTCCCCGCCACGTCGAGGGCCCTCATATCGATGAGGCCCCTCGCCTGCTTCACCAAAGCAGTGTACTGCACGCCCCTCTCCGCAGCCTCCGGTGTCATCGTTAAGACGACAGCGGTGGTGCGGGGGACGCGCAGCACTCCTGGCGCTGCCTTCGCAGCAGCCTGGGCCTTCTTGGCGTTTTTGGCTGCCTTCTTTTTGGCGTTCCGCCTTTTCTTGGCCTCGCCGACCACCTCCCAGCCCCCCGCCGGTGCGGAGCTGGTGGAGGCAGCCGGGGCCGGAATTGGTGTTGGTGCCGGAGCTACGACGCTATCTATAGTAACTTGCAAAATAGATAGTCTGTACCTAATCTTGTATGACGTCAGTCGTCGGTTACGGTTCAAAGGTCAACTAAACCTGACGCTTCCTTAACATTTTACACCCATCCAACGCCGCTAAAGAAGTTTTCACTTCAAAAATTGTTTCAACTGTACTCGGTCTCCCCTAACCAGAAGTAATTATAAATTTTCTTGATGCGTTAAATATAACTGAGTAAAAAAACTAGAATCAATGAGAAACGTCTTTGAATTTGAGTGAGATAGATGAACCTATTCAAATTCAAGACAATTTTAGCGAACCCGAAGTAAACTATTTGATCACTTAGTTCGAAGACTTTTACAAAATATTAAATAACGATGCTAAAAAATATTTGAAACTTTAGTTTTAATTTTTTTATTTGAATTTGTATTTCATTATGTTCATCACTTAGTTTTATTAACGTCGTCGTATCATCTTACTTATGATTATAGTATGTTAGGGTCTTACGTCTGTCTTTTATCATTGGTATCTGTATTGATCTAGGATAATGCAACCGCCGTGATAAGAGTCGGTATCTGTAATTTTTCTTCATTCGTACCTTTCGCAACCTTAGATGACAACGATTATATGATTTATCATATCGACTAAAGTAGTGATTAGAAACAGTAGAATAGGTAAAGAAAGATTTCAGGAATTTCCTACCATTGCATTTACCATGTTTGTTAGTCAGAATTGGTCCTTTTGATCCGATTTTAGTCGGTTCGATTACCAGGTATGACAGTCGAGTTTTTGAAAACATTTGAATGTATGTTGTATCTTTTTAAAATAAGGGAATGTTGCCTTTTAGTGACACTCATTATCTTCAGTATTTAGAGTATGTACTTTGTACCCCCAGGCAAGTTCGAAATATTCCACCCTGTATAATATAATATACCTGTAGATAAAAGCACTGAAGTGTCTAGTGTCAATATGATTTACTTAAGAGCGGGTTGCAGTCGTTTTCGAAATTTTTAAACACATTTGTCATCGAATTAACTGTTTGGTACTGGCGGGGCAGGAACAATGAATTAGTTTTTCTATATTGACCATAGACTAAAAGAATGAGTTTTCTTGTTTTGTTAATCATGTGTACAAAATGGTAATTTAAAAGTTTTAACACAGAGAAAACAAAAGTTATATTTGAGTGAAAGTTTTGTTTTTGTTTCGAAAATTTTAGATTTGAAGAAAAATAAATAAATAATCCATTTTACAACAACATTTTACACAGTGCTATCTAAATCCATGGTAAGCATAGCTTAACTTTTAAAGATTCTAAAGGTTGTGTTATGGAATCTAGAATGCGGATAAACATACTTAGTTACTTTTTTTTGTAAACAAATACATATTAGACATAGAAACACCCAGACCGATGCAAATACCCATATTCATGCATACAAATATTTGCACTGAGCGGGGATCGAACCTCCTGCGTAGCGGCCTCGTTCACACCGTCACGCCGCACAGGCTGCCAAATACGAAATATCATGAAATGAACAAGTAATAGGTAGGTATATTAATTTTTTTGTTCTATTGAATACGATCTTTTTTGTATCAAAATATTTTTAAGAATAAAGCAGCTCAACCAATAGAATAAAATAAAACTATATCCCACTTGTGATACATAAAATCATCCATGCCGTGTCTTTTGATTGCATTGTAGAAGATTCGAAATGGTGTCTGCAATAAAGTGTATTAGTTGTAATCTTTTTATTGCCGAGATGTTGTCTTACATGCAAAATAAGTTGTCTATAATAGACAAAGGCAGTTTGATAAAAAATCGAGGTGTTTATTATTTGAATCTTTACCTGGCAAAATACCGTAAGCCAGCAAGAAATGAGCAAGGTAAAGACAACCGGGTGCTAAATGACATTATTAACGCATTAAAAGTGACTGAACTCAATATAATGCATACTTTTGTTGTATGAGATTTGGAGAAACTTCCTCCCATCACGTATGATCACCTGCAGGCAGACATTAAAAATATTAAAGAGTCATAATGCCACTTTCAATAGAGAGATAAAGATTACGAACAGACCTATTCAAACTGAATTCGTAATATGAAGCAAGGGGCTTGCAGTGATGGTGAACTATATTTAGTGTCTCATATAAGCAGAAGTAATAATATTATTTTAATGATAATCACAAGTGAAAATAACAAATTAGTAGCAAACCACAATAAAGATATAATAGAGGAACCTCATACCAGGTATCGAAAATAAAAACCCAATGTCATCGCCGCTGTTACCGCGTACAAAGGATCAGCTGAGAGAAATTACGCAACCCATCCTAAGCAAACAGTCGTATGCTAACGCTTCTACACAGAAACATCACTTAAATAGTGGGAACAACGAATGGGCCCTAGTGCAAAGTAAAAAACAGAGGCTTAAGGAACGTTTTATGGGCAAAAATGCGGTTGGTATCGATGAAAAAAAAGCTTAGAGCGGCGGACCGACGGGTACCTATGTTTCTCACAAATGTACATAAAGATAGGTCTGAAGTTGATATTGCTGAATATATATCAAGGAATACTGCAAATAACGTAGCGTTGGAGAAAATTAAGTTGGAGAGACAAACGGATTACAATGCACACAAATTCCAAGTGTTACATCATAATCTACCCATTTGTCTTAATAATGAAATATGGCCCGAAGGCGTTGCATTCCGCCGTTTTGTGAATTTACGTCCGAAGCAAAATAATGTTAACTACTGGCTCTGAATCTGGACTTACCGTATAGTGCAACTAATGGATAGCAAGATTCACAGATTTGTAATTTTATAAAATTGTAAAAATGTCAAACGTTCAAGTTACTTCATACATGAGATGTGTAAGACTGTGGACGTCATAGCCTTACAAGGCTTATGTCATACAAAATATCGTACTAAGTGACGATTTTCGTTGTACGGGAACGAGTGCGATGGATTCTTCGGCGGGTATGCTACGAGGTAGGCCCTATGGAGGTATGGGGTTATGATAATCCGCGCATAAGTGCTATTAAACTAACATGGTAAGAAAAAACATTATTGGTGTTTAGTAGTAGGCCCTTCACATTTTCACGATTTCACGGATTTCACGGATGTCCTCGGTGCGGTGAGTGCAATAATAGATACTTATAGAACATAGTGCGTCTATATATTGCGAGATTTTAATGCTCACCCGGGAAAGAACTTTTATGTTGAACTGTTGAGTTTCTGTAGTGGACAAGACTGGGTGTGTATTAACACACAGCTGTCAGGTTTGACATCTAATAAACTAAACTGAAAATATGACTTGTATGAACAAATAGCTTTAGAATCTTCATTTAATTTCAAATATACTTTATTTAATACTTTTATTATGAACTATGCACATGTAGACGCAACTTACTATGTCGGATAAATGCGATATTCTCTTGCTATCTATACATTTGCACTAACCGCAACTGGCGAATGACGTCACTTGCAATACAATTTTATATGGAGCGTTTTGGAGCGTTTTTTAGAATCAAATATCTTGTAAACTATTTTTCGTAAGAATATTTAACTTAAGCACTTGATTATATTATTATAAAGTGTAAAAGTAAATAATATTACAAGCATACTTTTAGGCAGTCCTACTACCTACCTATTAAAAGAAAGTGAATATTAGTAGGATTTTGTGGTACACGTTTGTTTATTTGTGACAGCACTTAAGTACCTGTTATCTACCCGTAGAAAATAGTAGATTATGGTACAAGTGTGTAAAGGTGGTGATGATTACCGCTGAGGCGATATTGAGACCGGAGCCGTCAGGCGAGGATCTAAAGCTAGCCGAAGACGGAAGAATAGGTATCATTATGTAGGTAGATAATAGGTATGTGGATATCATTATGCCTAATTTTGGTGAGACTACAGCCATATTATGAACAAGTGAAATTAAAAACTTATTTATCTTATAAGATAATAAATGACATCCATGAATAATCTACTTGAACACGTGCTGTAAAATCTCGAGTAGCTATTGAATGTAGATGTTACTGTGAATGTCCGAACTTAGTGAATATTTAGAAACACCGGTGTATGTCAACAATCACCAAAATCGATGGTTTAAGTCCGATTTTTTTCTTAATTTATACTTGAATCGATGAGGCGATTTACAGCTTCTGTGAATGTTAAGAAACACCGGTGTTTTTTTTTAAACTACAGATTTGTGTTCAAAATAATCACTCTTCGTAATTCTTTCAACTCAACATAATCATTTCCTTCGGTTACGTATCAAAATAATGAATTTCAAAATTCCGAATGTACTGAATACCAAAGTTTCGATTCACCGAAATTCAGAATCCCGAAACTTCAAAATCCTGAAATTTAAAAGCCCGAAAATTTGATTTTGATATGTTACCTTTGGTAGCCATTCTAATTATTATAAGATCGTAGAAAGTGGAGAGATTGGGTTTCTGCTTGCCCCAATGAGAAAAAAAAAAGATATGAAATCATGGCTTGAATAAATAGTCTTCAATAATCAATAGTTTTTTGTGTATGTAACATATCTACATATAAATAAAAAAGAACAATGTGTTGTTAAGACAAAACAACCGATTACAGTGATGACAGTGATCGTTTTATCGATTGATGCATGATTATATACAATATGTATTCAATATACCTATCTAGAATTAAAGAGTGGGTACACTAACTGATTTTTCTCATTCGGCCTTAAGTATAATGGTTGAGCCTTTGAAACAGCAGTGCGGTTTTAGTCAGTTCGAGTCCAATATTACAACTCCCCGGCTCCGGCAGAGGATGGATTATCAGAGGGTATTTCCGCACTATACAAAAGCAGATGACCTGTCGTCCTGACCATGATTTCTATGAAACACGTGTTGACGATGTGTGGCTAGGGAAGGTATTTCATAGAAAAATATAGGTACTAGTAATGTGGCACACTGTAGAATTCGAGAAAAAACAACAAAGACCTTGTATTTCATGGTTGCTTATTTCTAATTCCCACGGATAAACAAGCCCGCTCATGCAACATATTTATCTCCATAGATATTAATATGCTACAATATCATAAGTAAGCTAAATTATCCTAAAATGAGTAATCCCTACTCACAAATTAGTTAGACGATAGTTATTTCATAACTGAAGTGCTGTTTTGAATTGATATCATGGGCTCATTCAGCGCAACTCTGTAATTATACCCCAAGAAAGACATGATTTTGTCATAGAGAAAATTCCTAGTTCTCAATTCTCTTTCGGAATTCTTTATGGGAGGTTACTGGCAGTCTAAATTCAGATTTGCTGATTTTATGGTTTATTCAATAATTGGTTTATTTTTAATCTAACAAAACAATGGTAACCACCAAGTTATTGAAAATTCCAAAGGGTGGTAAAATTTTATTATATTTTCCTGATATAGGTAAAATTCCTAGTAGCTATTTTCTTTGGGTATTTGCTAAAGGAGGTCACTGGCAGCCTAAATCTTGATTTGCGCGGTATTCAGATCCTTGTGTTCTCCGCCATCTTGAAGAAAAAAAAATGGTAAGAACTAAGTTATTCAGAAATAAATTCGTTACGATTTTGGAACTAATCAATTTGTCCTAGGATGGATACTTTCTTTTTATATCCCAAAAGGTGGGAACATTTTGTTTGATTTTTCTGTCATGAAGTAAATACCTAGTAGGTAGCCATTTTCTTTGAGAATTCTTGGAGGGAGGTAACTGGTAAAAATCTTTGGTAAAATGATGTTTCCTAATCGAAGGAAATTTAATTCACAATTACTTGGTAGTTATAATTTTCGTGTAACCTTACAAAATCAATTCTCGTGGTAATGCAATCATTCCGTGCTAATCGAATAATTTAATAGACAAAAATTTATCCTTAAATTCAAGATGACGGAGAACGCAAAGAACCGAATGCCACGAAAATCTGAATTCAGACTGCCAGTGACCTGCCCCAAAGAATTTGGAAAGAAAATTTATGCTAGGATTTATTTTTCGGTTCGCCCTTTAATTGATTATTTTTTTCTCGTACTAAGGCGTAAGAAATTCATGTCTTTGTGGGAATCCACTGTGTGTATAAAAACTTCATTACCAAACTGCCATACTGAGGGTGTCATGAGACATACATTACACCTGATTAACTAACCGCCAATCTGCCACCAACTTCTCCAATTTGACGTCCTTACAAAATTTGACCATTAGAATGCGTCGATAGTTATGTTAGATTTATCATCGCCTGTCATGAAAAAGAGATAGACCCCATTGTAGATAATTTTGCTAAACGTTTTTTATATTTCACATTGGCTTGCCAGTGAGAAAGGAATCTTATTGCAGATACTTAAGATGTATGAAGAATAAATAACATTTATCGTCGGTATTGTTACGCCGACCATTTCAATTTGTGTCATTTACGCGTTCATTGTTGAACTGTTAACATTTCCTAGCATATGTGTAAATGAGTAAGAGTTGGTGTTTATTGTATTTATAAAAAATAGCTGATAATATTAACAAAGCAGACTGACTAGCTCCCTTGAATGAATAATGCGACATAACTACACTTGAGCTGAGTGAAATAAAAATGAAAAAACTCGACATGAAAATATATGCAATGCACAATAAACCAGCAGAAACAATACCTGCGCCGAGTAACGAAAAAGTGGCAAATATCGAGTGTAAAACAAAAGAAAATATAGATTCAGGGCTACCAGTGAATGGAAATAATTTAGAAGATGTGTTAAATGACTTGAAACTATCTGGACGATATCACCTAATGTATTTGTTTTTAATTGGCTTTTTAATTATGATGAGTGCACCTTTCACTCTTCATTATATATTTTCCGCAGAAGCTGCTATGTATGGGTGAGCATTATTATAAGCCTTTAAGTACCATCACCACGTTAGTAGGTTGATAGTATTGTTTAATGAAATAGGGATGTCAATTACTTTTTGTTATTACCCTGCTGCTTATGAATACAGATATAGCCAGAAATTGTTTGTTATAAATTCAATAAAATCGAAATAGATAGCCAGCGGTTAGGCATAATTAGTGTTACTGTAATTTTATTATAGTGTGTAGATACGGCTCTGTACATTCGTTTGAAAATGATCCGATTTAGAATAATTCTCAAACTAATCACCTAACAACTGCACGATATCTACATTTACACAAACATTCAAAAACAGCTGATCCGAAGCATTATGCTTACAAATCCTAATTGTTCATAACTTTGACCGTGAAATGAAAGAATATAGTGCTCTTCTAAAAGTCAAGAATACTAACTTTTAAACTCTCACGTTGCATGTCCTCGTTAATTCTAGTAAAAGAATCCCCTTAAATTCTGCTTTAGGCAGACTTGTATGCACAAGTCCTCAAATTCCGCGAGTATCGCCGGCGCAATTGTTAGAAACTCTTCTCGAAATTGCTGCAAATCTTTCTAAATTTCAAAATCATAGAAAAATCGAAGTAATAATTAGTTTTCTCAATAATAAAAATAGGTTCGATATACATTTGTGCTATCATGGTATAAACTATTCACTACCTACCGAAGTCACCGCTAATTTTACTGCAAAATGTTAACTATCAAACTCTTGGTTGATTTGTTTTGTTTATTATATTTGCTTTCATGTACATAATGACATTTGAACTCGTTTATGCATTTGTGTTCAATCATACATATGGTTACTGAAACCTCATTGTTTGCAGGTGTAAATATTCGGATTGTACATACACTGAATTGGCAACATGGCAAGAGAATTCAACATTAGATTTTAAATGCAGGAAATATGAGTTGCTTGAACAAAATGGAACATGCACGGAAGAAAACTTTGATACGTCTATTTTCACGGAGTGCTCAGAGTGGGTTTACGAGGATCCAAAAAGTTTTGTTGCTGAGGTAGGTGCTAGCCATTTAGTACATTACAAGAAGTTTTTAGATCTATACCAACATTATAAAGCAGCTGAAGAGATTTTTGGTTTGGTCGAACGCGCTAATCTCAGAAACTATTAGTTCGATATGATAAAAATAAATTTAGTTTGAATAGCCCATTTATCGAGAAAGTTTATAGACTACATGATTATCACGCTAATGCTCAAGGGAGTCGATAGTTATATTAAAAGAAGAGTAAAATAATTTTTAACTAACAATGGTTAAAAAATAATAAATAGCTGCTAATTTTTATAATCCTTTGTAGTTCGACCTTGGCTGTAAAGATGGAAAACGTACCTTAGTGGGCACAATGCACAGCAGCGGATTCATGATTGGCCTGCTCATTCTAGGGCCTTTGTCAGACAGGTATGTAAACAAAAATATAATCATAGCAGATTATGGTACAAGTATGTAAAGTTGGTGAGGCATTACTCAGGCCATATTGAGACTCGATCCGTCAGGCGAGGATCTAAAGAGAGCCGTAGACGGTAATCAACAATACACATGATGATTTTGAATAATATAATACTAAAATAGTTATTTACCCTTGTAGTTTTCAGATAGAAAACATTCCATAACGTGAATGACTTTACATCAATCACATCATATATCGGACGTTGTACAGTATATGTGTATATATCGGGCGGTGTACTAGGTACATAAATAGCTTTCTTCATAAATAAATAATAAATAAATATTCCACATTTCACACAACGCTATCTAGTTCCATGGTAAGCATAGCTTAACTAGCTTGTGTTATGGAATCTAGAATGCGGATAAACATACGTAGATACTTTTTTTTGTAAATACATACATAATATACATAGAAATACCCAGACCAATGCCAATATACAAATTCATGCATACAAATATTTGCACTGAGCGGGGATCGAACCCGCGCCTCCTGCGTAGCAGCCGCGTTCACTACTACCACGCCACAGAAGCTGTCATAAGTAGTACTTTTAGACATTTTAATTAATAAATTAATATAATTTAACCAGTAAAAACGAATTGCAAAACTTTTTGGTACTGGCGGACTGGCGGGGATAAAAAAATACTGGCCACAGAATAAAAGAATAAGGTTTCTTTTTTTTTGTTTATCACGTGTAAAAAAAATACTAAACTTTAACTTTTAAACAGAGAAAACAAAAGTTATATTTGGGTAAAAGTTTAATTTGTTATACACGTACAAGATGAAATTTTCTATTTGAATATGAAGTTGCATGAAATGAACAAGCAATGGGTAGGTATCGTAATTTATTTGTTCTATTAAACACGATCTTTTAGTATTGATTTTTTTTAAGAATAATGCAACTCAACTAACAAAATTTAATGAGTCTCGGGAATTTGTTGAGGTATCAAGTTGAAATCCATACCAAATAGATCTGTGACGCCTTAGAACCATCAAAAAATTAAACTGCTAAAGGCATTAACAGTCTACCGGAGGACGACCGGACGATATAATTCTGTCAGTTAACCGCAATAACCCACACCCTAACAGTTTCGTTAACGATTTTGGACTGACGACTAACACGATTCGATAGTGTGTGGCCGCCGGACATAGTCCGTAAGGTTCAAAATAGCTAACACCTATTTCTTACAATGATTTTCACGTACTTATATAAGATTAACGTTGTGCTGTGTAGCGATTTTCAACCTTATTGACATCACAAAGCATCAAGTTTTTTTCTTATATTCGTGATCGTGTATTCGTTTATTTATACAAAAAGAACATGTAACTAAGAAAATGACAAGAATGTCGAAAATCGCTTGCACTGTTATTCGTAGTCTCTGTGTAAATGATATCAGGCCATTGCCGGCAGGCGAGAAACTCTTGACTCAACTGCTAGTGTGTGGTCGCAAAACTGACAGCTGGGAATTACCAGCAGGGCAAAACCGCTTTAGTGTGTGGGCGCTATCTGCTTAGGGATGGCCGCTGGGTAGGATCAGAACTGCAGAAGGGCTGAGAGCCGACTGTTAGTGAGTGGGCGCCTTAAGCCAATGTGATCAGAAGATACAGTCGTAGCGTAGAAGAGTAGCATTTTTTTTTTGGAAATGCATGGGTACCTTTCATGACTGGGTGCATCTTTCAATCCAGTTTTGTATGGAACCCTCCGTGCACGAGTCCAACTGGCACTTGACCGGTTTCTTTTATAAACAATTAAACTTTTTACTGTGTAGTTTTTATTGTAAAGTTATACTATTCAGGGTCCAATTTGAATTGGCCGAATGCTTCTTTGTTTATAATTTTTGTTTACTCCATGAAATTTTAAAGCATTTAGTATGCTACTATTCAAATCCATTCACCATCACCCTTAAATCATTGTACAGGAGAATTCTGAATGCTCAGGATGTGCTCATGTAGCTCAGTTGGTCAGAGTATTCCACCTGTAAGGTAATGATCGCAAGTTCAAGCCCAGTTTTTTTATACCACAGAGGTGGCAGATAAGCACACGGTCCACATGATGGAAAGTGGTTACCGTAGCCCATGGACGTTTCCACCAGGGGAGACACACTCGAGCTTACGCCACTGTAAATATAGAGAGTTTCTGTGCCATCAGTGTAGAAGACAAAGCAGGAATAGCCTTTGGAACGCTAGTACTATTATCTATTCTGTGCCTTTGGTCTTCCCATTGACAGCACAGATACTCTCCAGTGAACTCTGACTACACTATTAACCGCTGGTAACACAACACGATGTTATTATGGTCGAGGTATTCTGTAGGGTGGAGGTATTTCCCCAGTCGGACTGCTCAATTGGGTGGAAATACCGTCGTTTCCTACCTCCCCGTCTTGAGCATTCAGCTTCTCTCTAAATGGTTCGATTATCTTGTAAGTTCAGTAAAAATATTTTTGTTATTCCTATTTACAGATTCGGTAGAAAAAAGATACTCATATTTAGCACTCTCTTTTCTGCTGTGGTTGGCGTATCCAAGAGTCTGGTCAAAAATTATTGGTTATTTATTATCCTGGAAACGATAGAACCAATTCTCGGAGATAGTTATTCAACTGCATATACCATGGGTTCGTTTGTAAAAAAAAAACTAAAAAATTCCATAGCATACATTCATAAATAAGTTAATAATGTTAATTTATTTTCTTTTATTTTAGTTGCTGAGATAACGACTACGAAAAATCGTCCAATAATAGTATTTTTGTTTGCGTTATCTGGCGCACTTGGTTCCATTCTTATGGCTACTTTAGCCTACCTCGCACCAAACTGGAGAATTTTGCTAATTTCTTTGTACGCACCAGCGTTTGTTTTCATTTTATATATTTTTGCCATAGATGAAAGTCCAAGGTGGCTTCTGATCAAAGGAAGAAAAACAGAAGCCGAAAATATACTAAAAAAAGCAGCCAAAATTAGTAAAACAGAAATAGATGAAACAAAATTGGTTAACTTGAAATGCGAGAAAGCATCTAGCATAGATCTTCGTTCAGCACTTAAAGTAACGTTTTCTTCAAGAAAGTTATTAATTAGATTATTATTATGTTTTAGTTTCTGGTTTACAGCCTTATTTAATTCCTACGCTTTGTTGATAAACGCTGTATCACTAGAGGGTGATAAATATATTAATTATGGGTTAGTGTCATTATGTGGTGTGGCCGGCGGGATTATTTTGTTATTTATACTAAAAAAGTTTCAGAGGAAAATACCTTTGATTCTTTCTTTGACATTAACTGGAGCATTCTGCATCTCACAATCTTTCATGCCTAAAGGTAGTATATTTATACTTTGAATGTCCTTCTTCTTCATCATAGCATTAATTCCAGTCGCATCCGAACCTTTCAGCTTGGAATCTGGGTTCTGCTGTACCAGTCTAACTGCCGTTTAAGCTAAAACTTCGATATTTTCCGTGAAGCGGCTGCCACCTGACCACCACAACCCAAAGGCGATAACGAAGCATTACAGCTAGACCAGTTGTTGTATTATTAGGGCTCCAACTACCCGTAATGACTGCCATAGATGTTCGTATGACAACCGGGACTGACTGCTTAACGAACCCACATTCATGCATACAAATATTTGCACTCTCGCCTATGTATTTATTCCCTGAAATCAAAAAGTGATCGTTCAGGACAATTCATAATTTTTCCCCGGAGCAGTCAAATGTCCTCACTAATGTTATTAAGTATTAATATAGTATCGAAGCTACACATTTGCTACACGCTACTCGCTATATCGTATAGTTTTACCTGTTTTAGTTCTCGTAACTCAAGCGCAGTGGATCTCAAATTTAAAACGATTTGAAAGTATCTTAAGGTTAGAAATCTATCATAGAAAATAATTGATTGAAAAAGTTAGGTGAAAAAGTTTAAAAGTTAGCTTCAACACTAGCGTAAACATGTCAATAAATTTTATAAAGTTCATGACATTCTTTGACGACTGTCAACGGATTACCACTTGCCTAAGGGGCTAACAGTCAATAACTAGGTAATTATACATCTCGATTTTCAACAGGTTACAGATGGGTGTCTTTGTTACTATATTTATGCGGTAAAACATGTGCGAGCATAACACTTAAAATGGTATACCTGTATACAACGGAGTTATTTCCAACGTACACCAGGAACACGATGTTGGCGATCTGTTCAGCGGTCGGACGAATTGGATCTATTTTAGCTCCTCTAACTCCTTTATTGGTAAGTATATATGCAGTAATCTACACTTAATATCCTTAACATCCGTGATGTTTTACGAATACAAGTATCACCATCCAAACTCATTAGAAGGGTGTCGTAAGAGGCAATTAATGGAAAAATATGCAGTATATATGACTGAAAAAAGGAAAATTCGAAATAAAACCACTCTGTACCAACCCGTCTGGCCAGCATGATAATAGTATACCAAAGCCTTCTAACATACATTGGAAGAGGCCTATGTTTGGCAGCGGTCTGCGATAGATATCAGTAATTGACCCTTAAAAGGTATAGGTGAAGAGTCTGTTTGTTTCTTAGGTAAAATGTGCTAATCTCAGGAACTACTAAATCGAATTGAATTTTTGAAGTGAAAACTTCTTTAGCGGCGTTAGATGGGTAAAAATTGTTAAACTCGCGTCAGGATCGCTTGACCTTTGGACCGTAACCGACGACTGACGTCATACAATATTAGCTATAGACTGTCCATTTTGCAATATACTATAAATAGCTTCGCAGCATAGCGGTAAACGCATCGACTGTAAGTCCTTATGGTCTCAGATAGTACCGGGTTCAAACATGGCCTTATGACACTTTTTGTGATTTTTTCTTTTTGTAATTTATTACGTTTTGTGATAATTTCTTCTGATAGAAAATTAGCAGAAAATTAGTGATTATGATTTGCGCTGTATTATAGGTACGGTATGGTATGTTTTTTTTTATCTTTTTCTATGTATATAACGAAGAAAGAAATAAAGAAAAAGTTTTCACTTCTGTTGGCACTCCCAGAGTGCAACCCATCTTTTTTTTGTAGTGAATAGTGAGTTTATTGTGCAAGGTTATAGGCTAAATATCATCACGCTGCTAGTCAAGGGAGTGCAGTAATAATTATACATGTTAACAAATAGCAGGTATTATTTGAAAATTGTAGTGTTAAAAGGGTCATACCGGGTTTCGAAGAATGCCACGGGCGAGACCTGTCTGTCTGTATGTTACGCTTACACGCCAAAACCACTGAAACATATAGATGAAATTTGGTATAGAGATAGATTAGACCTTGAGAAAGGACATAGGGTATATTTGGTCGCGATAACCGACATCCACGCGGGCGGAGCTGCGGGCTACAGCTAGTTTTTAATAATACCATTAGCATTAGTATTATGAAATGTCAAAGTCAAAGACACAGCTAAAATAATTTATTCTGCATCGACCCTTAAATCGGCACTTACAAAACGTCAAAACACAAAAAATAATAACACTAGTTTAGCAAATGGAGTTTACAACATTTTTATATCGGTACTGAATTACTTTCTTAATTTTACGTTACAGATGGTTTATTGGGCGAATCTACCGGCATTCCTAGTGGGGGTACTGTCTCTGTTGACTGCAACAATTGTGACTATGATGCCTGACACATCCAAAAATGCACTCCCCGATAATGTGGAAGAAGCCGAAGTCATAGGAATTGAAGAGAATGAGAAAAAACAATTGAAATAAAAGTAATTAAAAGGATTCTATCGTGAATTACTTAGTACTATCTGTTACCCGCGACTTCGTCCGCGTTGAGTTCGGAATAGCTCAAATTTAAATAATAAAATAATAAATAAATGTTTATTGCAAATCTTCAGAACAGTACAACTCTAAGGTATTTCGATTATATGTGTACATTGCACTCACAGAATATTAGTATTAAAAGCACTCCCATGAATGCCCATGGAGGTAAAGTAAAGGCAAAAGCGCCAATGGTGGACACTGTAAGGACAAACCAAAACTGCACTACAAAATTACACATATTCCCTAAAGAATGGTCATTGCATCCTATTTTACCTGTTAAAGCAAAATTTTGACATGAAATTTTGGAGATAAAATCTGTTAAAAACGAACACATTCTCTCTATAAAATACAATTATTGTTCATACACATGGTCGGCACCACCAATAGTCGGCACCACCAATAGTCGGCAATCGCTTGAAACTAATAGAAAATCTAGCCTTAAAATACGGCAATGGTCTACGTAGGTCAACAAGTTACATATTTAAAAAATATCCATATTAAAAATAGTGCCAATCATTATTAACAAATAAAAAATTCAAATAAAAACTCACAGCTTTCAAAAATCACTACCATTACCAAGAATCTTAAGAAAGATACTGGGGCCAATTTAATATTTAATCCCGACCATGCTGCGAAATTTGAACATGTATTATTGTATGTCCCATAAGTAAATAATCAAGCAAACCAGATAGTTACTTTTCTTACAAAAAAATGTTTTTTTTTCTTTTCCAAAGTGTTGACCATTGGGTCAGTGTCGAACATTGGGTCCTTCGCCATAAAAGAAAACAAATAAAAATAAACTAAGTACAGCCACACACGCCAACAACCGCCACTATACGACAAAGTCAGCGAAGACCTCACAATAACAAGGAGCAGCGGGCACGGTTTTTAAGTCGCTGCAAATAACACCACATATTTTGGTCTCCGGACACGGTCAATAATATTGAGTCAATCCTGTTAAAAATATTAATTTCAGTAGCTTCCGTGTATATATGTACACATTTATTGACGTCAAGTTATTGGTTTTGTATGACCGTGGCCGGAGCCCACACAAATTATTATCTGTGTCTCAATCGTAGTAACTATTTATTAAATCTGTGGTCTCAATACACATATTTTACTTTTTACTCTATGACTGGCCTGACGTGGCGCCATGTGCAGTCAAAAGTATGAAGGGGTTATACATTGTTATACCTTATACATTAAAAATATGCGAGAAAATTTCTGTTCGTCGAGCTTGCAATGGGCCGACATTCAGCAAAACTATGATAGCGATGTCATTGCACATCATAGTAACTGATTTTCAATATCCGCCTCAAGAGGACACACCCAGCGGCGCGGGACAGCATGTAAGTCTCTCATAGATTAAAATTGATAACAACAAAAACAATTTATACTACAAGATATTCGTCAATCAGATATGTCATGTGCTTATGATTGCCAAATTAAACCGAAATATTTCACGTTCAGGTCAAGAGTCATGCTCATTCACGGACCCATACATCATAAATATACCTACCTCGACAATAAAAACAAAAACAAACACAATATCAGACCAGGGCTACCGTTCAAGCTTGCAGATATCAGGCACAATCATCTCTTCAGGGTAAGTATTAACACAAGTACATTTTAAACCTAGTTTTAAACTTTTTATCCGACTGTTAAGAAGGGCCATGTTTTTCGCGCGTATCTTGCATGTGCAAATGTTTGTAATACTCCCTATTACCTCAAATGAAAGATATTTATTGCCCAAACGTTCTTGGGCACACAAAATATGAACAAAAGCTAAAAGTTGGTATCCTGACGCCAATATGTATGTGATAAAAATAAAAATACAAAAAAAAAATAAAAAAAAAAATGAAAAGAACATCACTCAAATTTATCGAGTGGAGTATCAAAAAGAAGGGAGTTATAAGATGATTACAAAGGTAACAAGCAGGTATACAAGTCTATCCTCCCAGTGCCATCTCTCTCACTGTGTACTCCTCTGTTCAGATAACAAGAGGTTCTTGTATTTAATTTTGAAAGTGTGTTTTGATTTTAGATCCCTAAGTGGCGGTGGCAGGTCATTCCAAATCTTCATAGCTGCATATTTAAGACACCCTCGAAACGATGCAGTCTTATGTTTTGGCACTGATAAAATGCCTGTGGTTGATCTTAAGGGATGACTGAAATGA
Source organism: Eilema caniola (assembly GCA_949126895.1). NCBI lineage: Eukaryota > Metazoa > Arthropoda > Insecta > Lepidoptera > Erebidae > Eilema > Eilema caniola. The sequence goes on along the minus strand of OX421469.1, from coordinate 2,962,354 downwards.
CCCTGCCTAAAAGTTAATTTTTCATAAAGGTAGGCCGGTTTTTTACTTTTTAATACACCAAAAAGCAGACTGGCCAGATGAGCCTTTCTCCGAGCCTCCATTTTCAACATATTATTGTTATTTAAAAACGGCGTGACATGCCCCCGCCTAGGAATACTGAAACAAAATCTAGCACAGGCATTTTGCATCCTCTGAATCAGTTTTTTTGTTCTAGCCAATAAGCAGGGACCATACACCACATCACAGTATGTAAATTTAGACAGTATGAGACTGTCCACAAGTTGTCTCCTGATTGCCACACTAGTGTGATCACGAATATTATATAGAATCTTCAGTCTATAGAAGCAGTTCTTCACTGTCTTATCAATGTGTGCCTCAAACCTTAACTCTGGATCCATAATTAGGCCAAGATTACTCGCCTCTTCAACTCTCAGAATTTTTTGCCCACTTAAAATCAAAGTAGGGTCATGTGAAAGAATTGACTCTATTTGCTTTGAACTACCCAATATCATGAACTTAGATTTAATAGGATTTAAAACCAATGAATGATCTCTTGACCACTCAACCACTCTCTGTATGTCCTCATTCATCCTAGACACAGCCAACAGTGTATCACAGGGTTCAAAAGAATAATATAATTGAGTATCATCAGCATACATGTGATACCTGCAATGCTGAAAGGAATCTACTATATCAGCTGTGTACAGAATAAACAAAAGGGGACCCAAAATAGATCCTTGCGGTACTCCCTTAGTCACCGGTAGCGGAGGCGAGGCCAGCACCGATCCGTCATCCTTGCGCAGTTCCACATATTGCCATCTGTTTGTGAGGTAACTGGCAAACCACCTCACTGCTCCCGGTTTGAAACCATAATAAACCAATTTCGATAGTAACAGTGAAGTATCTAAAACATCAAAAGCCCTTGAGTAGTCTAAGAGAACCAATGCAGTACCCTTCCCATGGTCTCTGGCCTCCAGTATGTTCCCCACTACATCACTTAGTGCAGTGGCTGTACCCCGTCCCTTACGAAAACCCGATTGCTTGTCAGGGAGAATGCCATGTTCTTCCAGAAATGACATCACTTGGATGTATACAACCCTTTCTAGCACTTTAGACAAGCATGGCATAATACTAATAGGGCGGAGGTCTTTGGTGGAACTTGGGTTGCTTGTTTTGGGTATAGGTTTTATTAGGGAGCACTTCCACAGCTCCGGAAATGTACTGGTAGCTATGGAAGTGTTGACTACCCTAGTTATAAGATCTAATGATTCTGGCAATGTTAGTTTCATCATTTGAGCACTGATGTGGTCAATACCCTGTGCATTAGTCTTAATACCATTTACAATTGTTAAAATAGTTTCCTGGGTCACCGGTTTAAGTTCAAATGAAACTGAAGCATCATTATATCTGTGGAATTCATAATAGCTAAGCTTTGAAAGTGTAACTGGACAACATACTGGCAAATCCAAGAAAGCCCTATTTATGCAATGTGGATCACAAAAATGATCAGGAAGGCTGGAATTTTTTTGGGAAGGTAGTATGTCTTTTTTTAAATTTTGCCACAGAATTTGAGGGTTACCTATGTTATCATTAATATGTTTAGAGAAGTAAGCTGACTTCTCATTACGAAGAGCCACTACTGCTTGATGTTTAAGATCCAAGTAGTATTTTTTTTTGGACTCTAATTGGGATTTCTGATATGAAACTCTCGCCCTGTCGCGCAGTTTAAACAACAACATCACATTATCTGTAATCCAGGGGGTTTTCCTAGTTCTAAAGATTTTTTTCTTCTCCGGTGCATGAATATTAAATAGGTGCAGAACCCATTGAGAAAATCCCTCAACCATATGATCAACTGTCTCTTGAGTCGATAACATGCGCCAAGGGACCCATCCCAAATCGCTTGTAAAGAGATCCATCACTATGCCATCCAATGACCTATATAAAACCATTCTAGGTTGCTCCTTAATTCTTTTAAGGGTTGATTGGCATGTCACTATAGCATGATGACCCAGCTCTGGTACATAGGTAACTATAACATTTTGAATATTCATGTCAGAACATACAATATCTATAATACTGCTCTTCCCACTCACAAAATGTGTTGGTTCGTTTACTACTTGGTGCATGCTAGTGTAGTGCAAGAATTGTACTAACTTTTTAGTGGCCGACTCTTCCGGCTTACACATATGCACATTCAGATCACCCAAGAGGACTATGTGGTCATAGGGTGCGAGTGCACAGATGCTTGCCGTTAAACTATCCAACACCACATCAATACTCTGCCAAGGGGGTCTATAGGCTGTGCCAACCAAAATTTTTTTACCTATAGAATTGAAGCACATCCAGGATTCCTCCACTTGAGGATTTATAGGATGTCCCGCTGTCCTAACACTAAATCCATTCCTGACATAAAACCCAACCCCACCCCCCCTGCCCTTTTTAATAGTTTTTGGTCTGGGCGTGTGTCTCAACCTATAACCGGGGACTGATGGAGCCTTGCCCTCCCCGTCAAGATTTAGCCATGTCTCGTTAACGGCCATAATGTCAACAGAATGATGGTTCATAGCTATTCGAAATTCATCATGTTTGTTACCCAAAGAACCTGCATTAAATAAACCAAACTTTATACTTTTCTTATGCATCATTTATATTGTTTGGTATTGTATATATAAAATTTAAAATATAAATGTAAATAATAGTCACACAAATTAACATAAACCCATACTGTATATATGTCTGTAGAGAAATTGTATATCCTTAACATTTCCCCTATCTGCCAATTGCCCATTATAGATATTGACACAAAAATTAAATGTAATTTATATGTACTCAACATTATTTTATCATTATAAATAATTTTAACAAACAACATAGTAAATAAAATGTGAGCTTTATGAATACAGTCACCCATAAACTCAGAACTCAGTTGAAAACAAAGCTGTATTGAGTATAATAGTAAAGGATCACTCACAAAGAACAGCAACACCACAATAGCAAGCAGGAGACAACACTGGCAATCACACACAATCAAACTCACAAAATTTCCAAGATCACAGACAAAAGGAATCACCCAAGTTACCATACTGAATTTGTTACCTCTGAAAACCAATTCTGAAAACATTTGGTATTTTAATTCAAAGTTTGACGGATGATCGTACCCGACAGCCGCCGACCCGCCCATCAAACAAATACACCTTGGTTTCACTTTGAAGATCCATAATGTCAGGTAAGTCATGACATTGAGATCTATATTTTTATTAAACATTTTTTCAACAGTGTGATGTTTCAACTTAAGACCCAAATAAGCCCAACACATTATATTCACAATTAAATAAGTGTATACAATTGTAAACATATATATCATCATGTAAATGATAGTATCGATACACTTACTAAATATTTGACCTATCACACAACAACATAGGGCCAGTATCATCTTAACATTGATATCTTTACTGTAGTATTTTGGTTCCAGATTATAGCAAGATAGACATATCATGTCCATAAAAAAAGCACTGTAAATAGTTTTAAGCAAATCTAACATATACATATCAATAATATAAAGTTTAAGCACCTGACATAACTCAAGCAAAAATATATGTGATTCAATACCGAGGACCAAGCTGTACACCGCTGAGTGACACAATAAGTTCACAAGCAAAAAACCTTCCACAACTGTAAGCACACTTAACATGTACATAATAATATCATTAAGTTTTTCATGTATTTGACATGACCTATAGTAACACAGTGCCAGAATAATCTTACCATTGATATCTCTATGTTCCATTACCAATTTTTTAACACTGTAACATTTTAATTTAAGACTATAGTAAGATAGACATATTATGCACACCACCCGACAACTGTAAATAATTTTAAGGCTATTTAACATGTATATTTTAGTACTATTAAGTTTTATAGCCATTTGGAGCAACTCGAGCAAAAACCCACATAATGTAACACTCATAACTGAGCTCACTAATTTATACACCACTGAGTGATTATATGTAATGAAGTCGCAGTGACTAAACGGACTCCATACCAAAAACCCTACCTATATCTCTCTCATGCCTTACTGAATAAGTAGGACCTCCATCATGTTGCTTCACCAGGATTCTCCCGTTTTTTATCCACACGAATTTCCACTGCTTTTGTTTACGCGCCTCGCGAACCCTAAACAAGAGTTGGCGGTGGTACCTTGTCAAGCGCTCGTTTATATACAGTGGCTGTGCTTCACACGTGAGCCCCAGATCAGCCGTGCTCAGGCCACGTCGAACCCTCATGCTTTGTAGGAGGTCGTCCCGTACTGCGCGACATGCCAGCCGCACTATGAGTGGCCGCGGGCGTCCTGACATAACACCCCCACTGCTGGCACCTCCACGCGCCGGCTTTGGACCAACCCTCTGCGCACATACGACATCACGTTCATCAAGTGTCACTCCGATCTTTGTAGCTATCAACACAGCCAAGTGCACAGGGTTTTCAGCACCGCTTTCCGGAAGGTTTGAGACCTCTATGTCATTGCCTAGTAGCTGCTGATCTCGATCATTAAGTTCATCCCTTAAGGACTCCACCATGTTCTCCAGGTGCCCAGGAGAGACCCCATCAGCCTCAATCTTCCCTTCCAGCACTATGACCCTATCCTCCAGAGCTTCCAGGCGCGAAATACTTTTGTTAAGGGTATCCTTCATCTCCTGGACCTCCTGTCGCACAAGTCTAAGCAATTGCAATTCTTCCTGCACAAGCTTCATTTGCTGACGGAATAGGCGTATTTCCAGCGCCAGATCAACATCTCCATACCCTGAGCCAGCACTGGCCACACTGTCATCCTCTGTCAGTCCGATCACCCCGCACGCTACTGGTCGTTATATTTTCAATTATTTATTATGAAGAAAGTCTTGTTCGAGTGATTGACCATTTACGAACTGAACAAATAAAACGGCATCGAGAGCATCGTGGAAATAACTTCAGCTATGTTAAATTATACCGACCACAGCCACATCGGTGTACGTTGCCATCCTTACGCACAGGTGGCAACAACTTCAGAAATGCTGATAACCGGCCATTTGTGACCACGTGGTGTCACCTGGGCAATAGAAACGGTAATGCCTCTTTTCCATTTACCTATAGAAATGGAGGATAAAATTGATATTTATTTTTAAAAAAAGTCGGCTGATGTACTTTGCGCTTTTGAGCTAAAAGTTGTGACCAGATCAAATGGTAAGAGACCGAATGGGTTAATTCTCGTACTTTGGAAGAGGGCTAGATGTGTGGTGTGGGATTCGAACTGTGTGAGTACTGTGGCTGCAAGTCACGGGCTGCACGGCTATTTCCCCTGCGGCCGCGGCTGAAGACGTGGCTAGCAAAAAACTCACGAAGTACCGCAAAAAAACTATTGACTCTCACTCTGGGTCGTACCTAGTGCAAAGACTAGTGTTATAGGCTCCTTTGCAACAGACCTACTGCTTGACATATTAGTAAAAATGCAATATTAGTAAACTTTTGTGTAATTATTAATAAGTGTTAATCAAAACTACTATATAATAACAAAAATACATAAGTTGAACAAAAAAAAATCTGTAAAAAAATAATTTAAACTTTAGATGGACTCCAACCACAGATTACCTAATACACACACCGGCAGGATTAGCGGAACAAAAAAAAAAAGAAAAGAAGCTACCTATAAATATTAAGTCCTTACGTATGAAATTGGCGTTTTGTACGGGAGGAATAAAAAGTCGTTTTTTTTTTGTAAAATATATTTAATTAATCAAAGTATGCACCGTTGTTATCTATGCAATTTTGCCTAGATAACAACGGTACAATCTTATGGGTAGTTCATTGATCCCTTTACTATAAAAACCATGGGGGTGGGAATCGATAAACTCTTTAAAGGCGGTTTGGACTGCTGCATCGGAGTGGAATTTTTTTCCTTGTAAGAAGTTGTCCAAATTCCGGAAGAAACGGTAATCTGTTGAAGCAAGGTCCGGGGAGTACGATGGATGTCGCAGACATTCCAATTGTAGCTCAGCTAACTTAGTGGTTGTTTCTTGTGCAGTGTGTGGTCTTGCGTTGTCATGAAGCAGCAGTGGCCTAGAGCGATTGACCAATCTCGGTTGTTTAACAGCTAGTTCTTCCTTCATGGTTTGCAGTTGCTGACAATAGATATCTGCCGTAATCGTTTGGCCAGATTTAAGAAAGCTGTAGTGAACGACACCGGCGCTAGTCCACCAAACACTTACAAGTAACTTTTTCTGACGAAATTTGATTTCGTTTAGGGCAGGATTTGGCTCGGTCTCCAGGGTTCAGCCATTGCGATGAGCGCTTTCGATTATCGTACAATATCCACTTTTCATCACAAGTAATGATTCGATTTAAAATCCTTTCATTATTGTGTCGGTTGAGCAAAGTAACACAGCAGGCAACCCGTGTTTGCAAGTTCGATTCACTCAATTCATGAGGTACCCATCGTTCGAGTTTTTTACTTTCCCGATTTGCTTCAAGTGGATTAATACAGTTTTGTCACTTACCCCGAAGCATGCTGCTATCCCTGAAGTTCTTTGTGATGGATCCGCTTCCACAATAGCCTTTAATTCTTCGTTTTTCACTTTGATCCCCGGCCGTCCACCGGGTTGGTTCTTAAGGTCGAAATTTCCAGAACGAAAACGTTGAAACCAAAAACGTACCGTGCTGTCTTTAGCGACACCAGCGCCGTACACATCATTAATTCTTCGAGCTGTTTCTGCAGCACTGGTGCCACGGTAGAACTCGTACTTCATGTTTTCCATTGCGCGGTTATAAGCGACGCCAAAGAAAAAATAATGAGATATAACAAATGAATGACTGTATTCCAAAGAAAAAAAAATCTGCTAAATGAATTTATTAATTTGAATTTGGAATTCTTAACACTAAGAGGAGATATTTCAGATCAAATTGATCAGAATGACAAAACGCTAATTTCATACGTAAGGACTTAATAGTTAGTCTTATTTTTAAACAAATAATAATTCAACATGAAACAAAAGTTAAAGTAACATGCTTTGACATTATTTTGCAATACCATACTTTAAGTTTAATAAAAAAAACATAACTAAACAAAAAGCATTTTTCTTAGATGTCCTAGTAACAGAGAAACAGTTGGTTCTTAATGTGTTTTTAATCATGGTATGGTCAAGCTCTTTAAGTTGTTGGTATCCTTAATATTTATATCAGTCTGTCGGTTCCATTGCTGTTATTGTATCAGTACCTACCTTCATAAATTACACATTTTAGTCAAAATGCGTGGCTTGGCCGTTTTGCTACCGTCACAAATACACATAGGCATTCGTTGATTGAGTGTGAAAATGGCAAAGCCACACGTTCTGACTAAAATGTAAAATTTGTGAAGGTAGCCCTGGTACAGTTATGCCGCATATATCAAACATCTTGGCTACTACATACATGAGATCTGACCACTTTTTCATATACTTTGAATAAGGTGTAGTGTAGAGCTTGTAGGCTTAGAGCGTGCAGTCTTTAGAGCTTGGCTTCATACGAGATCAGATAAATTTTTCACAGTAAACGTAACGTAAAACGTAAACGTAAATCTACGTAAACTCGTCTTGGCAACATTTTTACATGAAAATGTTTTTGATGGCATCTGTTTTTTTTTTTTATGCCCCTTAGGCGGCAGACAAGCACACGACCCACCTGATGGGAAGTGGCTACCGTGGCCTATGGACGTTTGCAACACCAGGGGCGTCACAATCGTGCTACCGACCCTGTAGATACCTTCTAATACCCTTCTTGAAGAACTCCATATTGTAGTCGCTTGGGACAACCACGGCAGGAAGTTCATTCCACAACCTGAGCGTGCGTGGGATGAAGTTCCTTTCAAAACGCACGGTGCGTACCATTTCCGGTCGCAGTGTGTGAGGATGAATTCCCTGCCTATGGCGAGTGGTGCGATGATAGAATGCACCGGTGGGCATCATGTCAAACAATTCATCTGAGCACAAACCATTGTATAGGCGGTAGAACACACACAGCGAGGCAAAGTCTCTTCTGAGGCTGAGAGGTTCCACATCGCCTGTGAGTATGGGATTGTCGACGAGCCTCAACGCCCGTCTTTGCAATGAGTCGAAGGGGCCAAGCTGGTATGCAGGCGCTCCGGCAAAAAGGTGACAACAGTACTCCATGTGGGGCCGAATTTGTGCCTTATAAAGCAGAAGTCGTTGCCCCGCAGTGAAGTACTGCTTCGCCCTGTTGAGCACTCCAAGTTTCTTTGAGGCCAGCTTGACCTTGTCCTCCAAATGGTTGCGGAACTGAACGTCGCTTGAGATGTCGACACCTAGGATCCCAATACTCGAAGAGATGGAAAGTGGTGTGCCCAGGAATTGCGGCGCTACAATAAATGGGGTTTTCTTAGCGGTGAATACACATACTTGTGTCTTAGTGGGGTTAAATTGGACTAGGTTAAGTCGACCCCAATCGGATACTCCCGAGAGAGTAGTCTCGATTTCAGACAAGTTGTTCGCGTCTCTTCTCCACCTCGAATTGAGAGATATTTACGACCCGTGTAACACGTATCCCCGGTACTGTCGTCCGCATAGCAATGAATAGATCCATCAGACAGCATGTCATTGATATGCAGCAGAAACAGTGTCGGGGACAACACGGAGCCTTGTGGGACACCAGCGTTTATGTCCATGCGGTCCGAGCAGCTGCCATCGACGACGGCTTGGATACTTTCTGTTGGACAAAAAGCTGGCAATCCATTCGCAAAGTCCCTCGGGGAGTCCGTAGCGTGGCACCTTCGAAAGAAGACCTCTGTGCCAGACCCGGTCAAAGGCCTTTGCTATATCGAGGCTGACCGCTAGTGCCTCGCCCCGACTCTCGATAGCTTGCGCCCATCGGTGTGTGAGATACACAAGAAGGTCACCAGTGGAGCGACGGTGGCGAAAGCCATACTGTCGGTCGCTCATTAGGTCGTTTCCCTCAAGGTATTCCAGGAGCTGTGCGTTAATCACACGCTCCATTACCTTCGAGAGAAGGTAGGTTATAGCAATAGGCCTGTAATTGGACGGGTCTGTCCTGTCGCCTTTCTTAGGCACAGGATGCATGAATGCAGTCTTCCACGAGGCTGGGACTTGTCTCGCGGAGTAAGAGAGCGCGAAAAGCCGTGTAAGTACTGGGCACAATTCGGGGGCACAGTGCCTGAGCACCATCGCCGGTATACCATCCGGCCCACTCGACTTCCGAACATCCAGGGACTTGAGTTCCCGCCGAACCACCCGTGGCGTGATTTCAGACATGAAAGTACCACAGTCGGGGACAATAGGTGGCTCGGCATTCCCGTCGTTCATCGTCGAGTTTGACGCAAAGCGATTACCTAAAAGATCGGCTTTCTCCTTAGCGCCATGAGCTAGGCTACCGTCGGGTTTTTGCAGCGGTGGAAGGCAGGAATGGCAGAAGTTTCCCTCGGCAGCTTTGGCGAGTGACCAAAATGCTCGACTACCGGATGGGTAACGAGTAAGCCGCTCCCCAATTCCACCGATGAACTCAAACTTCGCCCTGGCAGTAGCTTTTTTACTGGACCTCGAGGCGGCATTCAATTTCCGCTTCACTTCAGCTATGTTAGGATCCTTATTGGCAAGTGCCGTGGTCCAAGCCTTATATGCAGATTGCTTGCGGTCTCTAGCTTCTCTGCAAGGCCTATTAAACCACGGCCGTTTGCTCGCTCCTGTTGCGATCCAACGGTTGGGAATATAGCATTCCATGCCCGATAGGATCGTTTCAGCGACTGCTGTTGCACAGGAGCTTGGATCCTTAGAAGTGAAGCAAAGCCGCCTCCACGGGTACGACGAGAAGAATTCTCGCAGTCCGTCCCAGTCTGCCGTCTTGTAGTGCCAGACATGCCGCCACTGAGGTGACCGCGGTGGTTCTGGCCGCGCGAGAGTCACTTGCGCCCGGATGACGCTGTGGTCCGAAGTACCGAGAGGTGCTTTCACAGTTACGGAGTACTCATCCGGGCGCGTAGTCAGCAGAAGGTCCAATAAAGACTCTCTGTGGGTCCCGACATCTGGTGATGGAATGCACCAGTTGCGAGAACCCATAGGTCAGGGCAAAGTTGTGAGCAGCCCTTCCCGCAAAATCAGTCCGGTGAGACCCCAGCCACTCCACGTGGTGAGCATTGAAGTCACCCAAGAATACTAAGTCCGCAGCAGGGTACTGCTCAATTACTCTGTCCGCCGACCGCTGCAGGTGCTCAAACAGTTGAGCCGTGCCCAGGTCACCGCTATGAGACCTGTAGACGCACGCATAGATACGGGTGTGGCCACCGTAATCCATACGTACCCATAGTGTGGACAGGTCCCCGTCTTCAAGGCCGTTTAGGCGGCGACAACAAACGTCATCCCGGACGTACATGCATACCACGGCTTTACTCAGGAAGTTATGCTCGAGTCTGTACCCCGGGTACATAAGGTAGGCTGTATCGGCCGGGCATGATATTTGGGTCTCTGTCAGAAAGAATAGGGTCGGCTTTACTGTCTCAAGATGGTGGTGGACCTCGTTAAGATTGGAGTGGAGGCCCCTGATGTTACAGAAGTCCACTTTCAATGTGGACGAAGGTGCCGCTGTATAGACTCTATTGCTTTTCCTTTTTACTGCCATGATAAAGAAGGGGGGGGGGGGAAGTATAGAGAATCTCTGTGTCTGTGTCAGCGCAGAAGACAAAGCCCCACCACCGCAGACGAGCCAGGGTTTCGTGACTTGCTGGCGCGGCGGGTGGAAGGGCCCCCGGTCCCCTCCCAGATACTGTAGCCGAGTCCACTCCGGTTTCCTCCTCCGGCACGACTACAGCACCGGGAACTTTACCGCGGCTGGTTCAGCTTCCTGGGGCGGAGATTATGTGATCCCCAGGTTCGGGAACCGTACAGCCTGCGGGCGGCCAGCGGATAACCGTTTCACCGGGTCTCCCTGACCGCCGCGCCAACATTTCACATCCCCACTAGTCAGCGGTGGCATCTTAAGCCTTTGGTCTTCCCACTGACAACACAGAACCTCTCCAGTGAGCTCTGGCTACCCTACTCACCGTCGGGAACACAACACAAGGTTATTATAACCGCGGTATTCTGTAGGGCGAAGGTACTTCCCCAGTCGGACTGCTCAGTTAGGACGGGAGATACCGTCGTGTCCTACCTTCGTTCCTTTATTATGTTTAAAAAACGCATGTAGTGTTCACGTCAAGAAGCATATTATACATCGCTATGCCATATAAAACGTCCAGTTCGTGAGCCAATACAAAAAAAAAAAAATGTTTATCAAATAATAAAAATTCTTTGTCTTATTATGAATTTCTTCCTATGTCCTGATGAAATTTGGCACAGCGATGGATTAGAGCTTGACAACAGACTAAGGCTACCCTTTATTACTTAGGCTACCTAAGGGGGTAGGGGGAATAGGGCTATGTTATGAAAGGAATATGAAATTTTGTCATTGTTGAAGATATCCTGATTAAATTTTGTACATAGAATAGAGCTTGAAAACGTACATAAGCTGCCTTTTATCGAGAAATAATGGTTTAAGGGGGCGGGGGGGATAGGGGATGAAAGTTTGTCAGTTTTGAAGATGTCCTGATGAAATTTATTACAGAGATGGATTAGAGCTTATGCTACCTTTTATCGCGAAAAAGGAGTAGAGGGGGGAGGATAGGGCTAGGGGATATAAGTTTGTTAATATTATGATATCCTGATGAAAAATGCTTAGAGCTTGGGAACGGACATAGACTACCATTTATCGAGAAAAAAGGATAGAAAAGTGGGAGGGAGAATAGGGCTAGGGGATGAAACTTTGACATTTTTGAAGATATCCTGATGAAATGTGGCACAGATATTCATTAGAGCTTGGGAACGGTTGTGGGTACCTTTGGTATGGTTAAAGGGGGAAGGAATAATAGGCGACGAAAGTTAGCATAAAAGTAGTGCCTCTGTTGTTGCATACGTCCATTGACCTTGTTAACCACTTTCCATTAGGTGGGCCGTTTGCTTGTCTACCACCTAAGTGGTTTAAAAAAAAATTGTAAAATTAATAGCACGAGGTGAGTGTGTGGATTTATACATATGATTTATATGTATGTAATGTTCGCATAGACTCACTCGCCATGTTCGGAAAAATTGTAGGAGGACACGACGGTATTTCCGTCCAATTGAGCAGTCCGACTGGGGAAGTACTTTCACGCTACAGAATATCGCGGCCATAATAACCTCGTGTTGTGTTTCCGGCAGTGAGTAGGGTAGCCAGAGCTCACTAGAGAGTTTTTGTGCTATCAGTGGGAAGACCAAAGGCTATTCGAAGGCTATCCTACGACAAAGTACAGTTTAGTATTCTACTGGGTAAACTATATGGAATAGGTATAAGGGGACAAGTGGCTCACATCATAGCTAACAGACAGGAACCAATTAATAGAGATTGAATCCTTTAACGAGATTACTAACCAAATAGAAAAAAATCGTTCTAACAAACTAGAAGTAAAGCCCTCAATATCGCACGGTAGCGTGATTGGGTGCTTATTATTCATCATTTACATCAACGAGTTGCCGAAAGCTATTTGATTACTTAGTTCAGATACTTTTACACGACCATAGGCCACGGTAACTACTTTCCATCAGGTAGGCCGTGTGCTTGTCTGCCACAGGAAAATTGTAAAATTTAAGCCACTCCTATTTCAGTATTCCACGCTGTACCTACTTCATTGCCGTTTTATTATATTATTATCACTCTATGCTCAAGTGTATACAAAGTATTAAATTTTAATAGCTTATTTGTTACTCCAAAGCATAGATTTGTTGGGACTAAAGCTATAAAGCATAATATGGAGAACTAATACAACGTATCAACATTATCATTGTAAACAGTGTCAACATCGATATTTACAAGACATAATCTCTCATAATCTGCAACTTGACTACATTACAATAAAAGTAAATAGAACGCAGTCATGCACTTCATTTACAGTCGACAAAGGAGATATGGTTAAACTTCTTTTTATTTAAAGTAGGATGGGCAGCACGATTGTGACCCCCCTGGTGTTGCACACGTCCATAGGCCGCGGTAACCACTTTCCATCAGGTGGGCCGCATCTGCCAACTAAGAGGAATAAGAATAAAATCATATCTCTTTTGTCGACTGTACATTTTTTGCATAGGACGTTTCAATTTGACTTCACCTTGCCTGATAGTAAGCTGAAGTCAACGTTTCAGGAAAGAGAGTCACTATTCAAACACCAACAATGTTACAATGGTGGCTCTCAGCTTGACAACCTCGTCAGATGCTTTTTGACACTCCGTTTCAAGGACCCGGGACTGTAGGAAGAAGAAAACATGTGAGCTGTTAAAGAATAACAAGACTGTATGATGCGGCAAAGAAGAGAGTCAAAAACAGCTTAGTTCTTAATGGTATATTCTGCACCGGATATCTTCCTTTATAACCTAATAGGAAAATTTTAATTAACTGCTTGGTTTGATTAGAGAAGTTGGGAGAACTGAGTTGGAAAAAAGGCTCAGAGGATGATGATAGGGAAGTACAGGGACCTACTAAGTCCTTTGGGGTCTAAGCCAAACTTACCTAGGTACTAACCGGTGCACCTGCCAACGAACTCCAGTTAGTTATGCCAGGATTTTCGCTGCCTATTATAATATTAAACTTGCTATTAGACTGAATCATGTTTTTTTTTTAAAAATAACATTTACGTCTTTTTTTATACCACTTTAGTGGCGGATAAGCACACTGCCCACCTGAAGGGAAGTGGTTACCGTAGCCTATGGACGTATGCAACACCAGGGGCATCACAATCGTACTGCCGACCCTGTAGAAACCTTCGAATGCCCTTCTTGAAGAACCCCATATTGTAATCGTTCGGGAAAACCACGGCAGGAAGTTCGTTTCACAACCTGTGCGTGCGTGGGATGAAGTTTCTTTCAAACCGCACGGTGCGAACCATTTCCAGTCGCAATGTGTGAGAATGGATTCCCTGCCTATGGCAAGTGGTGTGATGATAGAATGTAGTGGTGGGCATCATGTTAAACAATTCATCTGAGCACAAACCATTGTATAGGCGGTAGAACGCACACAGCGAAGCTAAGTCATCAATTTGAACACTACTCGTCCTGAACTTGCATAGATCCTTTATGATATCTTAAGCTATTATAAAAACAGTAACCAAAGGTAATTATAAATAATCTCGATGCGTTAAATGTAATTGAGTTCCTACAATCAATAAAACCTTTTTGTATTTGAGTGAGATCGATGAACCTATTCAAACTCAAGACAATTATAGCTAATCCTAAAAAAAATATTTGATCACTTAATTCCGATACTTTACAAAATATGAAATCATCAGTGACAATGCTAAAAAAAAGACGGGTTGCATTTTGGGAGTGCCGGCAGAAGTGAAAACATTTTCTTTTTTTCTTTCTTCGTTATATACATAGAAAAAGATAAAAAAGAACATACCATACCATACCTATAATATAGCGCTAATCATAGAACCTATCACTTATTTTCTGCTAATTTTCTGTCAGAAGAAATTAATAAATTATAAAAAGAAAAAATAATCACAAAAATAATAAATTACAAAAAGAAAAAATTATCATAAAAAGTAATAAATTACAAAAAGAAAAAATAATCACCAAAAGTAATAAATTATAATAAGAAAAAACAATCACAAAAAATCCTGAACGCCAGGTGGTTTGAACCGGATACTATCTGAAACTATAAGGACTTACAGTCAACGTGCTTACCGTTTAAGCTACGATGCTATCTATCGTGACTTGCAAAATACATAGTCTTTACCTAATCTTGAATGACGTCAGTCGTCGGTTACGGTTCAAAGGTCAACTAATCCTGACGCTTCCTTAACATTTTACACCCATCCAACGCCGCTAAAGAAGTTTTCACTTCAAAAATATTTGAAATGGGTTATACTTTTTATTTGTTTATTTAAATATGTATTTCATTATATTCATCACTTAGTTATATTAACGTTGTCGTATCATCTTACTTAAGACAAAAGTATGTTAAGGTCTTACGTCTGTCTCATATCATTTGTATTTGTATTGATCTAGGATAATGCAACCGCTGTGATAAGAGTCGATATCTGTAATTTTTCTTCATTCGAACCTTTCACAACCTTAGATGACAATGATTGATATTTTTTTCATAAAACATCGACTTAGCGAGTGATCACTAATCAGAAACAGTAGAATAGGTAAAGAAAGATTTCAGGCATTTCCTACCATTGCATTTACCTTGTTTGTTAGAGAGATATGATCCTTATGATTGACACTATACTCGTAGATTGATGCCATGAAATACACGCCGTTATTCTTTCGGATTTTAACCGGGTACAGACGAGTTTTCGTAAACATTTGAAGACAGCTTTGTGTCTTTTTAAAATAGGAGAACGTTGCCTTTTAGTGACACTCATTATCTTCAGTATTTAGAGTATGTACTTTACCTCCAGGCAATATATAGGTAGGTATGGTATGTAGGTATAAGCACTAAAGTGTCAAGTGTCAAAATGATTAACTTAAGAACAGGTTGCAGTCGTTTTCGATATTTTTAAACACATTTATCATCAAGTTATACAGCAAATTTCACCCAATAAAATCATATTCATAAAGTAGACTAAACCATCTAGGAACATATAAAAGCAGCATCTTGCAAAGGTGTATTTGCTTCGGTAGAAATTAGCGAAATTATCAAAATAATGTCGAAGTTTATATTAAAAATAAAGCACAAAAATATTTTTGTATTTTTATCCAAAAAACTTGAAAAAACAAAAATCCTCTATTGCGCAGCTTTCCGGCTCTTTAGATTAGTCGCACTGTAACCCGACTTTAAGTGTCATGTGAAAAAATAATAGAATGGAAAATATCGAAAGAAAGTACATTATGGTATAAGTGTGTAAAATTGGTGACTTCCGCTCAGGTACCATTGATCTTAAGACAGCCGAAGACGACTATTAACAATACACACATGTATCTTACGACATTTTCAATACATTTGTGAATAAAATAATACTTATATAGATATTAAACTTTTCAGTTTTCAGGTAGTAAACATTTCATAACGTTTTAGGGCTTCACGTTATACATTGTACGTTGTATAATATGAATAATTTCTTCATAACTAGTACTTAATTAATAAATACGAGTAACTATAATTTTAACGGCAAAAACGAATTGCGAAACTTTTTGGTACTGGGGGACTGGCGGAAACAATTAATTAGTTTTTAGATATACACTAAAAGAATGAGGTTTCTTTTTTTACCAAAAACAATTCGTAAATTTAAAATGTTTGTTCAAAGAGACAAAACAAAAGTTATATTCGTGTATAAGTTTTCTTTCTTATTCACGTACAAGATTAAATTTTCTATTTGAATACGAAATTGCATAAAATGAACAAGCAATAAGTAGGTATATTAATTTATTTGTTCTATTGAACACGATATTTTGTGTATCGAATTATTTTGAAGAATAAAGCACCTCAACTAATAAAATAATAATTAAACTACATCCCACTTGTGAAATGTAACAATCAAAAAAACACAGTTTGATCACAGGTACCATTATGTGCGTAATTACGGTGAAATTATAACCATTTTATGAGCAATTGTATTGAAAGTAATATTTATCGATGTGCATAACCATATACATGCCACGTGATTCCTTGATCTCTTTGCGATAACGAATTTGACTTGCTAGACAGGTGATAGATGCAGATAACATGATATACACGAGATAAGTCGCAAGTCAAGATGCAACAAAGTAATAGTTTTAATCATTTACTCGAGCAACACTTAAGGTGTCTTTTTAATGTCAGATTCAGGAACGAACATTTCAATAGACTATTCGATCAGGTAGTCTGATTCTTTATAATACTGCTTGATATCTTAGTTTATGTATATGTTTAGTTTATCTTATGTTGAAAAAATATGCAAAAGGGATTTTCCTTAACTAAACTGAAAATATGTCTTGTCATTATTTTTATTTTCCAAAGTAAATCAAAATATAAACAATCAAATAAAGAACAAATCTACATATAGCTTTAGATGTTTCATTAAATTTCAAATATATGTTACTTAATACTTTTATTATGCGTTATTCTCTTGCTATCTATATGTTATAGGCAATGTGTTTAATGCAGGCATTCTATACAATATCTAGGAAATGTATAGAATGCCGGGGTCGGTCAGGCAATGTATAAAATGATATTCAATGTTTAAACTATTTTACACTTTGCCTAGGAAATGTATAGAATACCTAGGCATTGTATAGAATGCCGGTCGAAGCATGTGTAATGTATGTAATCTATTTTTCTTGTCTATGATAAGTTAGATAGTACTAATCTTTTGAGAGCTAATCCTAATTTGAACTTCCACCAGCAGACAGTGCTGATAAGACATGTATTCTATTGGTAGGTATGCCTAAGTACCTACGTGTTTTCTGCGTATTTGTTTCTTTGTATTTGTATTTGTTTATTTATCTTAGGTAAATCCCAAGATGACACAGTCAGGGCACTCCCGAAAGATAATAACGCGTCCGAGCTTGAATCTAGACTTATATTCCATAAACGATTTATGATAGGAGCCCAGTCGAACAAAGTGGGGTTGGGAGTACGAGAGCCAAAAAGGGACCAGGATATACTTAGGTCCTTTCTGAAGCAAGACGAAAATGATAAATATCGAGTGCACGCGATGAATTTGGAAATCCAAAACGAATGGTTGACAATGGGATTTCTGTGAGAGTTCTGCATACCGATGGCTTTAAAGTGGCGCACCTTGATCTATGAGTGGTCGCCGGCCCTGTTAAAATTCTATCTTAATGCCTTTCAGATGACCCTTCCAGACCAGAGTAATCTGGTAAGGTGAGGGAAGGCCACAGAAAAACAATGTTATACGTGTGGTGAGGCAATAGGGACGGCTAGGCACATATTAGTAGGATGTAGGGTGCTTCTTGATAGAGGCAAATACTCACGCTGCCACGATAAGGTGGTTTTCATCATACGCGAAGCAATGAGTCTGGCAGTAGCTAGAGCCCAAAAAGGATTGACTACTAACAGACGTCATATCAACTTTGTGTCTGAAGGTTCATCCATAAAATCCAGGAACAAACCTTGTTTAGAACAAACTAAACATACAGCATAAATATTTATGTTTTTGTACAACATTAGTAGTAATAATTTAGCTCTTAAGTGTGCAACACTTTTTTTGTGTTATTTTTACGCTGTGTTGTGGCAACACCCCTTCCTCTGTGACTATCAATGCGAACGGCTGTGCCTTTGACTGTTAACTTTATAAATTCAATAAACTCCATAAGTTTTCATTTCCCACGCATTTTATTTCGTACCAACCTTATTCAATCTTAGATACTGCCCCAGATTGGACTCTCATAATCGACACGTATGAAAAGCACTATAAAATTCCGGAGGATGTTGGGGTTTCGTCATCTAGACCGGACATATTTCTCTACTCGGAAACGACTAAATATGTGGTCCTTGTGGAACTTACTGTACCGTGGGAAACAAATATACCGAAGGACCACACACTTAAGAAAAATAAATACTATGATCTCACAAACGAATTAATCAAAAACGGTTACGTGGTTAATTTGTATGCAGTAGAAGTGGGAGCGAGAGGTACACCAGCTAAATCTCTCTATAACCTACTTAAAGATCTAGGTCTATTGTGAGCTACAATAAGCTCATTACTAGGACGAATGTCTAAAGCGGCACTAGTAGGTTCGTATCAAATTTGGTTAGGCAGGGAGGGTAACTTGGGTAGTGAAGGTGAGTGTTGATGTACATCAACAAAAGGGGCCCCTTCTAAACCTACACTTGAGTCGCAAGTCCCAGGCACTGTCCCGAGTTCCCAACTCAGCAACGCGATGGACCCGGCACCCGCACGGAGAATCCATGGATTGCTAAGAATATCGTCTCTCTACTGCATGGTCATAAAAAATAACCACGAAGGCCTAATGCGGGCGCTTCGCTCCGCTCCCGCATTAGCCTTCTGACCTAACCTATCCAAGTCGGATTGCTTACAATGTCGGATTACATAATATACATATTGCCTGATGCGTTTCGAGCATTTAATAAAATACCTAGGCAATGTATGAAATTTATCGTATTATACACATTGCCTGAACGTTTTAGGCAATGTGTAAATGCCAGATTATACACATTGCCTATGACAAATACATTTACACTACCCGCAACTGGCTAATGACGACACTTGTAAGTACTTTAATTTTAGTTACTTTAATTTTGTAAGGCGCGTTTTCGGGTGGCTTGAGAAATTTAATTTTTAAAATTAAATATCTTGACAATTTTTGTAAGAATATTTAACTTTAGCAGTTCATTATTTGATTATAAAGTGTAAAAGTAAATAATATTACAAGCATACCTACATACATAAATACAAGATACGCGTGTAAAGCATTACCCTTTCAGGCAGTCGGGTAAAAACAAAAGTCCTACCACCCACCTATTAAGAATTTCGCATTTATAGTAGGTAGGAAATAGGATATTAGTGGGATCTTGTGGCTTATTTTTGTTTATTTGCGTAAAGTTCGTAGTACCTGTAGAAAAAACTTCAGTAAGTTATATAATTTATCCTATAAGATAATAAATGTCATCCATTAATAATCTTCTTCAACACGTGCTGTAGATTTAATTCAGCTACACAGAAACCTCACAGTAATCTATGATCAAGATATGATCAAGGATTTTTTACATCTCTATCACTTTAGTATCTCGAGTAGATATTGAATGTAGATGTTACTGTGAATGTTCGAAACTAGTAAATGTTAAGATGCACCGGTGTATGTCGACAACCACCGAAGTCGATGGTGTAAGTCCAATTTTTTTCTTAATTTATACTTGAATCGGACATACACCGGTAAATGTTAACATACACAAATATACACTGAATCTTAGATTAGGTGATTTACAGCTTGTGTGGTGTTGAGAAATGCCGGTGTTTTTTTAAACTACCAATTTGTGTTCGAAATAATCACTCTTCGTAATTATTTCCACTCAACACAATCATTTCCTTCGATTGCGTATCAAAATACCAAATTTCAATTTAGTTTCAAGTTGGGGTTTCGTCATCTAGACCGGACATATTTCTCTACTCGAAAACGACTAAATATGTGGTCCTTGTGGAACTTACTGTACCGTGGGAAACAAATATACCGAAGGACCACACACTTATGAAAAATAAATACTATGATCTCACAAACGAATTAATCAAAAACGGTTACGTGGTTAATTTGTATGCAGTAGAAGTGGGAGCGAGAGGTATACCAGCAAAATATCTCTATAACCTACTTAAAGATTTAGGCCTATCGAGAGCTACAATAAGCTTATTACAGGGACGAATGTCTAAAGCGGCACTAGTAGGTTCGTATCAAATTTGGTTAGGCAGGGAGGGGAACTTGGGTAGTGAAAGTGAGTGTTGATGTACATCAACAAAAGTGGCCCCTTCTAAACCTACACTTGGGTCGCAAGTCCCAGGCACTGTCCCGAGTTCCCAACTCAGCAACGCGATGGACCCGGCACCCGCACGGAGATCCATGGATTGCTAAGAATGTCAGTCTCATTCCTAATGTATGAAATACCGAAGGACGATATTCCGAAGTTCAAAGTCCTGAAAGTTCAAAATCTCAAACGTCAAAAGCCCGTAAATTAGATTTTGAAATATGTTACCTTTGGTAGGCATTCTGGTAAAAATTGTACAGTTACTTTTTACAAATTTGCTATATCTTCATGGTAAGTCACAGTACATGAAAGGTATAGTGGAGATACTCGTCATACCTTTCTAACCTCTATGTATCCATGTGAAGGCACACAACGTCTAGCCCGCGAAATCCGACTTGGATAGATTAGGTTAAAAGACAGGCAGGAGCAGAGCGGATCGGAATTCCCGAATTCACCTACGTGGTAAATTTTTTCATAACCATCCAAATAAAACCACCCAAAAATCGTATTTTCAGGATTTTAAACTTCGGGATTTTGTACTTCGAGATTTTGTACTTTCAGTAATTTGTACTCTCGATATTTTGAACTTTCGGTATTATGAGCTTTGGGATGTTGATACGAAACCTTCATAATATAATTATGAGACTGAGAGACTGTGTTTCTGCTTACCGCAATGGGAAAAAAAAGATATGAATTCATGGCTTGTTACTGAAGTAGAATATATGTTTTTAAATTAGTATATTTAGTGAGGTTATTAATAAATAGTTTTTTTTGTGTGTATCATACCAACATATAAATAAAAAAGCACGATGGGTTGTTAAGATAAAACAATCGATGACAGTGATCGCTTTATCGATTGGCGCATGATTATGCACAATATGTATTTAATATATCTAGAATTAAAGGGTGGGTACACTAACTGACCTTTCTTATTATATGAGCATAATGGTCAACGGGTGGGCATCTCATCTCTCAGTAGGCCGGGAGGCTTTCGGGCTTGGGAACATACAAGTCCGTTAACCCGGCTTAAGGTACAGTAGAGCTAAATTCTCTACCATCCACTTAAGTAGCTCTTCCTTGGCGCGTCCACGCTGCGGGGGTGGGCATATCATCTCTCAGTAGGCCGGAAGTTGATGATGGCGAAGTCCATGGAAGGACCCAGTGCTGTGGGGTATAACACGGTCCCCTGCCTGGGGTTACAGGTGAAGACCTTAACGGTGGAGAGGGCATAGATGTTTCCAAAACAGAATTTGGCTGAAACAGCGGAGGAGGCAAACCTTGTTATAACGGCGTAATTATTATGGGGGGTTGGAAGCAACAACTTACGTACTTTCATAAGGACAAAGCTAGAATAGCTTAAAGGGCTTATATGAGACACTTGTGGGCGCAGCCGACATACTTGGCGCGTCGTTCACGATGATGGAAGGCAACGGGATACCACCTTCATTATATAGAATAGAATAGAAATGAGTTCATTCAGTACATCATCATACACTGTAACAACAAGCATTTAGCGAACAAAACTTAAATAAGTATCATAACTATGTGCAACCGAAAGGGTCACCAGCTCAGCATGTGCTGGGTATGTAAATACCACAGCGCTGGTATTCTGCTGGCACCCGCTGGCACACGAACGGGGGTACCCGATCAAAGAAAAACAATAAGAAACACATTACTTAGAAAAATATAAATACATGTAAACAGCAATATACATAAATATAGATAGGGTAGTGATATAAATAAAAATAGATGTAGACACACACAATATCATCAGTCTACCTCCATTTCGCAAAGATGTCGTACAATGCAAATGATTGGATTGTCATTGGAGGAGTACAGCCAACAACCATGGTTTGACCAACCCTAGAATATCTCCATTATGTATGTAACGTGACCTATGGGAAGCGTAAGGTCCAAATTCACGACCAGGAAATCCACCCAAGGATTTCATCGCTCAATAATATGCCGGTAAGTTGGCAAATTTGTGTACAAAGTAAATTATAATTTAACTATTAAAATATTATTATATTATTATTAAGATATTATCACTAAAATATTGTATATATAATGAAATAATAATTATTACCAACAATATATAACTAAATAAAAGATTTGTCAACATTTATGTTATTAAATTCCCTTTGCCGGGTAAGGATAAATCTTTATAATTTATTTCTAAAAGAATTAATATTTTTTAGGTCCCTGTTATGTTGTTGTTATTCCAGCACTTGGACGCGGCATACCGGAAGCTTCCTCTAAAAGTAGCAGTTCGGTGTTTTGGTATCGAAAGTTGCTGGGCGCAACGTCTACCTTCGATCTGCCGATGACTATTTACCCACTTAAGTTTTAAGTGAAGGTAGGTTCAAATGTCCATTTGAACCTTATAACTCCGAACAGAAGATAGGATAAGTGGATTTTACGGCAAGATTTCATTTTCAACATACTGTGCTTATTTAGGAATGGAGTAATATGACTTCTGTGCGGTATATTAAAGCAAAACCGCGCACATGCATTTTATACTCTTTGTATAAGCTTTGCAGTTCGTGATAGAAGTCTAGGGCCTATGATGGAGTCCGCATAGTTAAGCTTCGATAATACTAAACTTTCTACAAGCTGTGTCCGTAGTTTTTCGTGCACAAAAGGTCTCATTTTATATAATATCTTCAAGCGGTAAAAGCCATTTTTAACGCAATTAGTTATGTATGATTCGAAGCGGAGTCTGATCCATTATCAGACCCAGATTTCGCGCCTCAGAAACCCATTCAATAGGTTGTCCCATTACAATCACGTTTCTATGACTAGGTTTTATTGTTTTTAGTTGAGCTTTTGTTCCCAGCAACATGTATTTAGATTTACTTGGGTTCAATACAAGGGAGTTTTGGTTTGACCAGTTTACAATTCTACCCACATCTTCATTAATTAATTCTACAGAAGTATCATAATTTTCGGGCTTAAAAGAAATATACAATTGAATATCAACAGCATAAGTGTTTTTAATTATGTATAGCATTAATGATATCCGCACTGTAAAATAAATAAAGTCGGGCCCAGTATTGACCCTTGGGGAACTCCTTTCATAACTGATGCCATATCTGAAAATGATGAGTTGGCGGCGGTTGCTAAGGTAACTAACAGAAAGTTTCCAACGTGCGGGTACTCCAACGTGTCGGCAAAAGCCTCGAGTTACTGCAGACCATCAAGAGAAGAAAAGTCCCTTACCTGGGCCATGTTTTGCGACACGAAAGGTACGAGCTCCTCCAACTAATAATGATGGGCAAAATCGCAGGCAAGAGACGCGTTGGACGTAGAAAGAAGTCGTGGCTACGGAACATCCGAGAGTGGACAAATATTGCCAACGTAGAGCAACTTTTTCGCTTGGCACAAGATCGGGAGAAGTTCGCTGAGCCGACGGCCAACCTCCAGTAGTGGAGAGGCACCGGAAGAATGGTCAACAATATAATGTAAGTTTATGTAAAAAGGCTTCTTTCACTAACGGTATGAGTTCCTAGTCGACTGCATACAGCAGTGCAGTTTAGGTCAGTTCGAGTCCAATATTACCAGAGGGCTCCGCGTATCTATGTTGGTAGTTACCATTTTCGTGTAAGATTAAAAATAAACGAATTATTCAATAAACAAAAATTTACCCTTAAATTCAAGATGGCCGAAAACGCAGCGAACCGAATACCACGCAAATCTGAATGTAGACGGCCAGTGACCAACCTCAAAAAATTCCGAAAAAAAAATACTACTACGATTTTTTTCTAGGTTCGCCTCTTGATTGAGCTATTTTTCTGATACTAAGACTTAAGAATTTCATGTCTTTGTGGGAGTCATTTGTGTGCAGAAAAACTCCATTTCCAAACTGTCATACTGAGGGTGTCATGAGATACATATTGCACCTGAACTGCTTACCTGGCACCAACTTCTCTAATTTGACATCGTTGTAAAAATATGACCATGAGAACGTGTCTATAGTTGTTAGAATTATCATAGCTTGCCATGAAAAAGGGGTAGACTCCATTGCAGATAACTTAAGCTAAACTTTTTTATTATTTTATATTGGCTTGCCGGTGAGAAAGGAATCTTATTGCGGATACAAATACGATAAGAATAATATTTATCTACGGTATTGTTACGCCAACCTTATCAATTTGTGTCATTTACGCATACATTGTTGAACTGTTAACTTTTCCCAGTATTTGTGTAAATGTGTAACTGACCAGCTTCCTTAAATGAATTATGCGATTTAACTAATCTAGAGCTCAGTGAAATAAAAATGAAGAAACTGGACATGAAAATATATGCAACGCATAATACACCAGCTGAAACAATATCTGTGCCGAGTAATGAAAAAGTGACAAATATCGAGTGTAAACCAAAAGAAAATGCAGATTCAGGGCTACCAGTGAAGGGAAATAATTTAGAAGATGTGTTAAATGATTTGAAACTATCTGGACGATATCACATAATATATTTGTTTTTAATAGGCTTTGTAATTATGATGAGTGCACCTTTCACTCTTCATTATATATTCTCCGCAGAAGCTGCTATGTATGGGTGAGTATTAACATAAGACTTTGAGTACTATCACTACATTAGTATGTTGATGGTATCAATGTCAATTACTTTTTGGAATTACCAACAGTGTAATTGAATACAGCAAAGCCATGTGCAGATACATTCGTTTGAAATGAAAAAATATAGCTGATCTGAAGCATTAAGCTAACAAATCCCAACAGTCCATAACTTTGACCGTAAAATGAAGTAATATAGTGCTCTTCTAAAAGCTAGTACAAGAATTTTACCTATTAAACTCTCACGTTGCATGATATACAAGAAAGACGAAACGTCAGGCAGTTTGATGTATCAGGCAGATATCATGTTCGCGTTAATTCATGTATAAGAATACAATACAATGCCCAAGTCCTCAAAGAAAGAGTGAGTAACGTCAGATAGAAACTTTTCTCGAAATGGTTGCAAAACTTTTTAAAATACAAAGTTACAGAGAAATCGTAATGATTGGATCTCTCAATAACAAGAATAGGTTCAATATACGTTCGTGCCATCTATTAATCATGGTATAAACTATTCACTACCGAACTCACCGCTAATTTTACTGCAAAATATTAACTATCAAACTCTTGGTGGATTTGTTTTGTTTAATATATTTGCTTTCATATGCATAATTACAATTGAACTCGTTTATTCATTTGTGTTCAATCATATGGTTAAACCTAATTGTTTGCAGGTGTAAATATTCGGATTGTACATACACTGAATTGGCGACATGGCAAGAGAATTCGACATTAGACTTTAAATGCAGGAAATATGAGTTGCTTGAACAAAATGGAACATGTACGGAAGAAAATTTTGATACGTCTATTTTCACGCAGTGCTCGGAGTGGGTTTATGAGGATCCAAAAAGTTTTGTGGCTGAGGTAGGTGCTAGTCATTTAGTACATTACAAGACGGCTATAGTTCGATATGCTAAGAATATTTTTATTTTGAATAGCCCATTTATCGAGAAAGGCTATTTGCTACATGATCATCACGCTAAAATGCTCTAATTTTTATAATCCTTTGTAGTTCGACCTTGGCTGTAAAGATGGAAAACGTACCTTAGTGGGCACAATGCACAGCAGCGGTTTCATGATTGGCCTGCTCATTATAGGGCCTTTGTCAGATAGGTATGTAAACAATAAAAGAACCAAAATAATTAATAAATATTTCAATCATAAGGCCATGGAACTGCCTTTTTAAGGTTTGGTACCTTAAAAGGAATAAAACGGAACCCTTATAGGAACTTCCTAGTCCGTCCGTCTGTCTGTCAAGACCTTTGTCTCGGGAATGTCTTGAGGTACATACATACATATATATATATATATATATATATATATATATACATAAACTAAAGCCTGTATCCCCGAAGCGTTAGGCAGAGGTGCTAGCACCCACTAATGTCTTGAGGTATCAAGTTGATATTCAAAAGCTGTAAAATAAACAATCTTCTAAAGGCTACTCACTAACAGTGTACCGGACGACGGCTGGACGATATAATTCTGACAGTGAATCGCAATAACCCACACACTAACAGTTTCGTTAACGATTTTAGACATACGCCTAACACGATTCGATAATGTGTGACCGCCGAAAGATTCCGGACAGCCCTAGACCATCAGGGCGAACGTCTATATTTCTTATGAACGTAGTCCATAAGGTTCAAAATATTTCGACCTTATAGAATAGAATAGAATAGAATAGAATAAAACTTTATTTGTACACAATTTACATAAATAACATTTTAGAATTAAATATAATTTATCCTCTACACTTGTTGTACAAAGGGCGGCCTTATCGCCATGATAGGCAATATCTTCCAGGCAACCTTTGGATGGACTTGAGTTAGGTGTAAGAACAGGTGGTAGTTGGAGCGATTGGAAATGATAGAAAATGATATATGATTATTATTATACAAATATGAATGAATATACATGCGCAAACGCAAAATATATACACATATTACAATCACATACTGACATACATATATACAATATATATACCCATATATACATCAATACTACAAACATACATACCCTCATACATCCATACATACATACTTACATACATATTTACATATACCCACAGCAAAATGACACAGATAATTTATAAATTAACTTTACCTCTCAATAGTTGGATACATAGATATATAATAAGTACTAAAGTGATAGAAAATGCTCATGTAAAAGTTTTTTAAAACTTGCGCTAGTTTGTGCTCGTCTGATAGAAACTGGCAACTCATTCCACAAACGCACTGCTTCTACGGTGTAGGATCGTCCAAAGAAATTCGTGGAATGCGTCGGCATTTTCAGTCTTAAGTTCTCCGATGACCGTAGGGACCTCGAATGTGTGTCATGTAGGAACCTAAAACGTTCTTTAAGGTAAGGGGGTGCTTTGGGGTTAAAAAGGATATTGTAAAGAAACGTAAGAATATGAGTATTCCGGCGAAGGCGAATGGGCAGCCACTTGAGTTTTAGACAGTATTCTGAGACATGATCGTATTTGCGTAGGCCAAATACGAATCTTATACAATAATTTTGAAGTCGCTCAAGTTTATCTAATTGTGCTTCGGTGAGATTTAGATAGCTGACATCGGCATAGTCGAGAATTGGTAGAAGGAGGGCTTGTGTGTTTGTGGGCGTTATCTGCTTAGGACTGCAGGCCGTCTGTTAGTGAGTTGGCGCCTTAAGATACAATAATTTATGTAGCAATTTTTTGCAAATGCAAGGGTACCTATCATAACCAGATGTTATCCTTCAATACAGTTTTGTACGGAAACTTCTGTGCACGAGCGCGACTAGCACTTGACCCGTTTCTTATAATAACAATTAAATTTTTTGCTGTTTAGTTTTTATTGTTAAATTATACAATTCAGGGCCTAATTTGAATTAGTCGAATGTTTCAGAAAGTCTTAATTTATAATTTTTGTTAATTTAATGTAATTTTAAAGCATTCAGTGTCAAATCCGTCCACCATCACCATTAGATGATTGTAAAGGAAAGTTGTGAATGCTCAAGACGTGCTCATGGAGCTTAGTTGCTCAGAGCATTCCCCGTCTAAGGTAATGAACGTGGGACCAAGCCCAGTTTTTGTGCCACAGAGGTGGCAAACAAGTACACGGTCCATCTGATGGAAAGTGGTTACCGTGACCTATGGACGTGTGCAACACCAGGGGAGTCACACTCGTGCTGATGACTCTGTACAAACACAGCGCTCCCGTGCCGTCACTGTAGAAGACAAAGCTTTGCTCTTCCCATTGATAGTACAATAACTCTCCAGTGAGCTCTGAGTAGGATTCACCGCTGGAAACACAAAACTAGGTTATTATGGCCGCGGTATTCTCGCGTATTCTCGCGCAGGGCGGATGTACTTCCCCAGTCGGACTGCTCAATTGGATGGAAATACCGTCGTGTTCCACCTCCCCGTCTTAAGCATTCAGCTTCTCTCTAAATAGTTCGATTATCTTGTAAGTTCAGTAAAAATATTTTTATTTTTTATTTCTATTTACAGATTCGGTAGAAAAAAGATACTCATATTTAGCACTCTTTTTTCTGCTGTGGTTGGCGTATCCAAGAGTCTGGTCAAAACTTATTGGTTGTTTATTACCCTGGAAACGATAGAACCAATTCTCGGGGATAGTTATGCAACTGCATATACCATGGGTTCGTTTTCAAAAAAACTAAAAAATTCCATCGCGTACATTTATAAATACCTCAATAATGTTAATGCATCTTCTTTTCTTTTAGTGGCTGAGATAACGACTACGAAGAATCGTCCTATAATAGCATTTTTGTTCGCGTTAGCAGACGCACTTGGTTCCATTCTTATGGCTACTTTAGCCTACCTCGCACCAAACTGGAGAATTTTGCTAATTTCTTTGTACGCACCAGCGTTTGTTTTCATTTTATATATATTTGCCGTAGATGAAAGTCCAAGGTGGCTTCTGATCAAAGGAAGAAGAGCAGAAGCCGAGAAAATACTTAAAAAAGCCGCCAAAATTAATAAAACAGTAATAGATGAATCTAAATTGGTCAACTTGAAAATCGAGGAAGCATCTAGCTTAGATCTACGTACAGCACTTAAAGTAACTTTTTCTTCAAGAAAATTATTCGTTAGATTATTATTATGTTTTACTTTCTGGTTTACAGCCTTATTTAATTCTTACGCTATGGTGATAAACGCTGTTTCACTAGAGGGTAACAAATACATTAATTATGGGTTAGTGGCATTATGTGGTGTGGCCGGTGGTATTATTTTGTTATGTGTACTATCAAAGTTTAATAGGAAAATAACTTTGATTCTTGCTTTGGCATTAACTGGAGCATTCTGCACCTCACAATCATTCGTGCCTAAAGGTAATATATTTATACTTCCTTCTTCTTCATTTTTAGTGTTAATCTCAGTCGCATCCGAAGCTTTCGGCTTGGAGTCGGGGGTCCAGTGAAGCGGAAGTCTAACTGCGGATTTAGCTGAACATCAATATTTTCTGTGTTTGTTTGACTGCCATCTGACCTCCACAACCCAAAGGCGATATCGAAGCATTGCAGCTAGACCAGTTGATGGACTTATTAGGGGTCCAACTACCCGTAATTACTGCCGTAGATGTTCGTATGACAACCGGGACCGACGCATAACGTACCGATATTCACACATACAAATATTTGCACTTAGCACCATACCCACGCCTCCTGTGTAACGGCCGCGTTCATTACTGCTACGCCACGAAGGCTGTGTATTAATACTTTGATTATTTTGTTTAAATCGAAAAATGAACGTTCAAGACAATTCATATTTTTTCACTGGAGCAATCAAATGTCCTGACTAATGTTATTGAATATATATAGTATCGAAGGTATACACTTGCTACACGCTACTCGCTACATCGCATAAGTATGTGTTTTAGTTCTCATAAATCACCGGAAGTTGAATAAATACCTTAAGGTTAGTAATCTACCTTTAAAACAAAATATTTATCGACAAAGTTAACTTTAATACTAACGAAAACATGTCAGCGAATGTCATAAAATTCATGTCATTCTTTGGCGACTACCAACGAATTGCCACTTTTCTTAGGGGCCAGCAGGCAATTATTAGTTACTTATACATTTCGATTTTCAACAGGTTACAGATGGCTGTCCCTGTTGCTATATTTATGCGGTAAAGTATGTGTGACAATCACAATTAAAACGGTATACCTGTATACAACGGAGTTATTCCCAACATACACAAGGAACACGATGTTGGCGATCTGCTCTGCGGTAGGACGAATTGGAGCTATTTTAGCTCCTCTAACTCCGTTATTGGTAAGCGTTAATGCAGTAATTTTTTAAATTTAATTAGCATTTGTAATTCGTGAAATTAGGTTTATGGTTATGGTTATGGTTATGCAGAAATATGCGTTACAATCTTTGCATGAGTTAAAATAATATGTTAATGAATTTGCACTGCCCATTTGTACATCTCATGGACCTCCAAATTATTTTTGACCGAGTAAGTGAAGCAAACGAAGCGAGCATTTCGACAAGGTGGCCGATTTTGCTTTTGTCCGCATGTTTGTTTGTCATTTTCGATCTAGAAAGTGCATTTTTTAACTGATTTATACCAAACTTAGCACACAATTTCTTTGATTTAAAACACAACTTTTGTGGAGAGCTTTTTTAATAGAACGAAATATGGAGGGGAAAACCGGGACAGTTGGCTGTCCCGTTATTCATGAATGAATCTTGATGTTTTTTGGCAGAAACATAAAGGACATGATTTCTCACAGGCTGTTATGAAAAAATAAAAAATACCTCTTAAAGGTGAACTTCGTTAACAGATGAGATAAAAGGGAGGGAAGTGTTGCTGTGGTGTTTTTTTTTTAGTAACGGACTGTTTAAAATAAGAAGATATTACAGAACTACTAGTTTTAACTAGATATAAATCGAGATTCAGGACTGAATATTGTTCGGTAATACGGGCCTGAGTGTTTTAAACCAAGCGATATTCTAGCTTTCAGCAACGAATCGATCGAAATTCTGGTTTCGGATTGGCATATTTGTATTGAAATCCAAATATGCCAATCCGAACCACCGAAGACCAGCCAGTAGTGCACATCACGTTAGCATCGCAGACATTTTAGTTTTTGAAGCATAAACAAACTGTCGTAGACTGAATGACTTTAATCCGTATCAGATGAATAAAACAGCAATTTCTTCCACAATGCTTGTTTATTTATTCGGTTCTATTTCTTGGTTCTTATTAGACCATGTATTATTTAACCACATTACGTAACAACTAACCCTCGATGTTTTGTCACCAATCTTAGATCAGACCCTTGATCTTTGGTCACCGATCTTGGGATCCTTTGTCGCCGGGCTTGGTTTTCTCTCGGTTCTCTTCTGATTAATCGCTTTAATCATTAGAACACACACATCGCACAAATGTGCGTACTAATATACAATTATTCTTCAATAGCCCGCAGTGCGGCCTAAGAAGCAATCAAATGACGTTATTTCACTACCGTGTCTTACAATCAATATCCTACTTAATCTGTTAACTTAACCTATCGCATCTATCACATTATTTACACATAAATCGGCTCGACGTACTGGACACCAACTTATCAGATTATATATAATGACAGATAATATATAATATAATTCTTATACAAATGCACAATCAGGAACATAAAATGGTTACACTTGTAACTTCAAAAAGCAGGCAGGCAGCTTTTTACTTGAGGAGTTATAACTAGATGGCGACATTGTTTTGAAAAACTTTTTATAATTATTAGTATTAAAATTAACTTATCAAAAATAAAACATCCACCAAAGACAAGAGTAAGTCTTAATAAAACTTGAAATATTCTAATCTTCATTGATTCTGCCAGATTCTACAGTAATTATTACTAACGAGTTTTATATGCTTACATACTTATATTATCATGTGTTTGGGTTCTAAAATAATTTACGTGATTCTAAGTCAGCAAATAAGCGTTTTAATATGGTTTTGACTTTTTCATATCTTCAAATGAGTCTACTAGTGCCATCTTTTCATTTTTGAATATTACTAAATATATTTTCTTAGTATTACTGATACTAAGAAAACATGATGTAATGTATAACGAATGGTAGGTACTGAATTTATTTCTTAATTTTACGTTACAGATGGTTTATTGGGCGAATCTACCGGCATTCCTAGTGGGGGTCCTGTCTCTGGTGACTGCAATAATTACGACTATGATGCCTGACACATCCAAAAATGCACTCCCCGACAATGTGCAAGAAGCCGAAGACATAGGAATTGAAGAAAATGAGAAGGAACAATTGAAATAAAAGTAATTAAAAGGATTCTATCGCTATTTATTTAGTCATTTTCATACCACTTAGGTGGCAGACTAGCAGACGGCCTGCCTAACGGGAAGTGGTTACCGTGGCCTATGGACGTATGCAACACCAGGGGTATAACACACGTGCTGCTTTTTGATGCTCTTCTTGGAGAACCCCATATTGCTGTCATTTGAAGCAAATCATGCAATAGAGCCTCGTTTGTCAATTTCCAGCCAGCTTGCAGGTGAAGCGACGATTATATAAGTATTGCAGTTAGATCAGTTGTTGAACTTTTTAGGGCCCCAACTGCTAGTAATGAAGGCCATAGATGTTCGTCACCGGACCTATGACGTTCGACGGAACCGTGACGAAATTTTAGTCTGAAATGACTGATGATGATCACACAGAACGATATATAATATTAAATGAAGTCTTACAAAGTACGAAATATAAAAGGAAAAAAGAAAGAACAAGTATCGAATTCGTAATGGATTTTTTAGAATATAATACTTAAAATGCAAACAAGTTATTTCCTGAGTCACATGCAGAGAAAACAAGTATGTCATAAATAAAGTATAGTTGACGTGACATCTCAATATGAAGAACTAATGATACACCAATCGCCAATTTTATTTTTGGTTTTCTTCTAATTTACTGATCAGTATGACGAAATACAAAAGTAATAGCCGAGTCAAAGTCATAATATAATTTATCATGTAATTAGATCCAGCCAGCTTCAATAATTCAGCTTCATGTGGGACAGATTTCAGCCTCATGATTAATTTCGTATTATTTTTTATTTTTTAAGGGTATAGAACAGTCAGCATGATGTTGATCTTGACTTGCCAAGTAATCAAAATGATTCTAATATCAATAATTTTGAGTTAAGTTAAACTGAAGTTATACTGTTCTATGGATTTAAATTGTACAATCGTCCGAGCTAAAGGTGTGTACTTTGGCATAACAATTAGTCAAATGTCACCCATATACTAACTAATAAATTTTGTCTTAAATTTGTATGTATATACACTTTTGTACACGTTAATTACAATGTTTTAACAACAACAACAATAACTCCTGTCATGAAATTATTGGGTATATGATTTTAGCTGTCCATACTCACATGGGTATCAACAGAAATTTTAAAATTATGCACTATAGAACAAATAAACCTTGTTTTATAATTATGAACATTCAGAAGCCTTTGATTTGTCTTGGCAACAAATTAAGCAATTCATTTATATTAATTATACAGCTATACCATAACTACTTATCAATCTGCATAGATTGTGCACGACTCGTCTAAATGCAACACGCCCAGCTGGCCCTTGAATAAGTACTATCCCTTACAACTAGATGGCGCTCTGCAAGTGATGTCGTTTTCTATACTTCGGTGTTGGTGTAGGTGTAAACTAGGAACAACCCAAAGCACAGTCACTTAACGCTCTGAAATGCTATGGATGTGGAGCACCAGGAGTGGTGCGCAGTAGCTGCCCCACCTACTCGAGTAGGCGCCAAGCATGCGCAACGCTAAGCATCACGACAGACATAAGAAGCTAACCTATATTGTCTTTATAAATATTAATGATTATCACGGCCCGGCCTTCCTGGATACATGCGTGAAATCCAGCGTTGCTTCGTACCGGCTCTACCAACACCTGGAAAAATCGAGATCTGAAATCAAACAGGAAGAACTGCGTATGTATCGACTACCAACGTTTAAATGCTATAACTATACTTGACACTTATTCGATTCCTAGACTATATGACTTACTGCACGCCGCCAAGTCAACACCGTTTATTTCAACCCTAAACCTAAAACAGGACACTAGCAATTGAAGGTTAAGGAAGAAGATGAAGATAAATCGGCTTTTATCGCACCTTTCGGGATCTGTAAGTTTAGAAAAATGCCATTTGGGCTGCAAAACGCCGCCGCCACGTTGCAAAAGCTGAAATTCGGATAACCCTAGAACACATCAATATGACCTAATCGTGCTATCTAGCACCTATGAGCGACATCTCCGTGACCTGAGAGATGTTTTCCAAAACATGAGAGTATAAACTCACGGTGAACAAAGAGAAGTGTAGGTTTTATGGAGTTTGACGCAGAATGTGCACTCGTGCATTTCGCATTTGGTGCACTTCTCATAAGGTGTACTTCTCATAACGGGCACTTCGCAGAATGTGCACTTTGCAGAATGGGTACTTCGCAGAATGGACAATTCGCAGAATGTGCACTTTTGAGATATTATCCGGGTAATGTAAAATGGTATGGAATAAAAAATTATGTTTCAGAGTTTAATTAATTTAATTGCACTCGTAAACTATGATGTTAACAGTAAGAAATGAAAAGAATGTGGCAATAGCACGCTTATTTTTTCGTATTTTTTTTACTTTATTTACTCGTAAATAAAACAAGAAATTACATTTTAGATTAGTGAATTATGATAAATCATATTAGTGAGATGTAAAATAGCTAAGTTAAATCTCCTTCTCTATTTTCACATAAAATGGGTAATGAAGATTTTTAAATTAAGTATCAATAATTAACAATTAATAAAAATCACAATGGTGATAATTTGTCATCAAGAGAATAATAAAAAAATACAATTTGTATATTAATTCGTAAATATTATACTTAAAAAGTGGTAAAAACATTATGATCCTCATAAATAATGCGACTGTCAAGTCATCATTTTCTAATTTATATAAAAGTCGGTTATATTTTTTATCAAAATAAGCATCCCCGGATTTTAGGGTTTCTTTTTACATTTCCAAACAAACTGTTACGTATATGCATATCTTAATCTCGACTTTCTATTTTTATTATGTGCACAAACATAAATAAAGTTGAGTTTTTCGGGATTCGAGCATTGAGGCAGCGATGCCATCCTTCTAAAGCGTTGGTTGTCCTATGCCTTTGATTTGCGCAGCTTATAATTGAATAGATGGCAACATTTTTGGATACCATGTTTTTTCCATATAATTTTGAAATTGCTTCATTTCGGAAGTATCTGGTGCCTGGTTTAATATGTAGTGTCATGCCGTGGGAACATAGTTTGCTGGTAATTTGAATACCGTTGCGGATGCCTTATCCAGGTGCCCATGTTGCGAGGATAGCTCCCACCTGCGACATATGCTCCATGATGGTAGATATACCAGTTAATTAGTAAGTGTGTTGAAAAGTATCTTATTAAACATATGAACAGTACCTGAATGTGCCCAAAAACTCACTGTCACTCAGTGTCGCCCAAAATTGCTTTTAATGTTTCAAGGGCAACAAATAGCTAATACTTCGTGATCATAAGCTTTTTGAAGTGAAAACGTGGATGGGTAAAAATTGTTAAACTCGCGCGTCAGGGTCGCTTGACCTTTGGACCGTAACCGACGACTGACATCATACAATATTAGCTATAGACTGTCAATTTTGCAATATACTATAAATAGCTTCGCAGCATAGCGGTAATCGCTTCGACTGCAAGTCCTTATGGTTTCAGATAGTACCCGGTTCAAACTGGCCTTATGACACTTTTGTGATTATTTTTTCTTTTTGTAATTTATTACTTTATTAATTTCTTCTGATAGAAAATTAGCAGAAAGTTAGTGATAGGGTCTATGATTGGCGCTGTATGATAGGTATGGTATGTTTTTTTTATCTTTTTCTATGTATATAACGAAGAAAGAAAGAAAGAAAAAAAATTCACTTCTGTCGGCACTCCCAGAGTGCAACCCGCCTTTTTTTTGTTAAGCCAACCACAACAGATAACAGTGAACTTATCACTATTCTTTTTCTGCTAAATCTGGAATATTCTGGTAAGATGTTAGATTATTAACGTACTATACGAGTAATATTTTTTTAAGTAAATCTTGTAATCCTGTAAAATCATATTCATATAGTGGGACTTTGTAATATAGATATTGGTTGGTACACAGAGCCGAGCTAAATTTGTTCGCGTTAATCGACATCAATACAATACAATATAGTACAATACAATATACAAAATCAAACCTATTATATACAAATTAAATTAAATTAATAAAGTTACTATATATACATAATACTAAATAAAAAATAAAAACTAAAACTAAAAGTTAAAATGCGTCGTGGAATTCATCCGCATCGCATGCCTCTTGTGGTAGCGTTCCCAGAAGACTGGCAGCATTGCCACGTTGTATGGCAATGCTTAATCTCTGACCTAAAAAGAGGCCAGCCTTCTGGTCACGAGAAGCGTCGACCATACGCTTCGCAATCTCCCTGAAGAGATTGCGGGCGCTCGGACCCCAAGGCCCAAACGTTTCGATTCCAAACGGCACAAATTCATAATCTCCAATGAGATTGGAGTATTTGCGCCGCTTAAGAGCCTCTGCAGAAGCTGCAGCAGCACCGGCACAACCAGCCGTGCCAGGTATATGGGTAGGGGCAATGGTGTCAACGCATGTTGCGTCCCACACCAGAGTCCTACCCATTTTCCAAGGCATTAATGACATACCATCCGGTCTCTTGCCATCGTCGCGCGCCAAACCGTTTGGTTCAAGCACAGCAGGCACACCAGTGGTGACAAGAGCACGGCGGATTATGTCGTTGAGGCTGGCGTGCCGTGGAATTCGCCCAGCGCTCCTGCAGCACGACAGGCCATGGTGTCCGAGTCGGTCAACTGCTTCTCCACAACGGCATTGATGCGGAGCGACACACGGCGCACCTAGGCGGAGGCACGTCGCGATGCGGAAAGTAATGTCATCTAACATAGTCCCTACGTTAGATGACGGAAGAGCTTGTAACCAAAGACCCGATTCCCACACTCCAACTGCCAGTAAGCGGGCACGCTCAGCAGCATTAGTGCAAGTATTTAATAAATTTTGTCTTAATAAGTTACAGAGCGGCCCGTCCCACTGACGCTGTGAGAAAAGGTTCCTTGGGAGATCAGTGTTTGGACAAGCAATTTTCCAAGCGTTCACTGCTTCAGTCTTACACAATACTTCAGAATTAACTAGTGTAGGTGCAAGGATTTTCCTAGTTAATTCTTCTGTACTGTGGACCGAAGACAGAAACGCTGGTAAGCTGACATCCGAAATTTTGCGAATACCGAGCCCACCCAAGCGAATCGGTAGAGACGCTTGTAGTGACGCACGATCATTCAAGGCCACATTTAAAATTTTAGTGAGTGTAATTTCTATAATTTTGTCCATTTTTTCCAAAATTGTTAAATGTTTCCAAAAGGGTGTAGACCTGAGAGCATGGGTGAATTTCGGAACGAAAAGACAATACCGGAGAATAGTGAAAGCCGAATGGATATTAATTTTGAGTAGGCGGTCCGAAATGATATTAAAATTTTGAATTTTTTCCTCTATAAATGGGGTGTAGGCTTCTTCTAAGATTGGGGACCCGAGGGGACGTAGAGACTCTTTTTCTATAATTTTGATATTAGGAGCCAAATAATTAAATTTAGAAATAGTATTTTTTTGTCCGAAGCATCATTTAAAAATATCTCGCATTTGCTATCATTTAGATCTAAACCAATTAAACTAAATTCGTTTTTGATAAAGACCAAATCTTGTAAAACAGTCTCCACATCTCCTCCTAGGGTCCCGTCGTCTAGATACCATACATTGAATTTAGAATTTAACTGCCGAATAATAGGTTGAATAGCTAAACTGAAAATTACCGGTCCAAGTGGGTCTCCTTGTTGACAACCAACAGCAGATTCCAAAAGGTTGTCCTTATATAATAATTTAGAGGGGTACCTGTAACATTGCCAAAGGAAATTATAGATTTTGGGGGTTTCTAATTTAGCTTGGGTCAACAAGGTATCCCTGTTCACTGAGTTGAAAGCATTCTTCACGTCAACCTTGAAAATTACCTCGCTTCTCCCGGAGTCAAGGTAGGTTGACAAAGCATGTATGGCAGCCTCACAGCCCCCCTTTGAACCAAAACCAAGTTGGAGGGGCTGGAATTTTGTGGCTAGGTCGTTTTTGTAATGCTGGCAGCAAAGTTTGGCTGCCATACGTCGATATGTGCATCCCACAGCAATGGGACGAATGCCACCATCTCCCTTGCGCAGGGCACACAAATTAGCCCCATACAGAATGTCTATGATGGCTTCGTCCACACTGCCGGAGAGCATCATATTCATGAGGGCCGTAAGCTCCTTCAGAAGGACTTCGCCAGCCTCCCCAGCACTCGACCCCAGAAGATCTTTTAAATGCTGTGGGGTCAATGCATCGAGGCCACCAGCAGAGCCACTTCGAAAGGAGGTTACGGCTGTCAACACTTCCTTGGCCGTTACGCGCAGGCAATCAGGGTCAGGCTCAGGCGTCTCAGGAAAAGAAAGGCCATCCGCAGGTGCCGGATGCTTACTCCGCAGACCAGCGAGGGTTTCTGGAGAGCAGGGCGCCACTACATCGTTACTAAAAAGTAATCTCGATGCACCACTTATGTCACCATCCCTTAATTTTGATTCCACCAAATTGTAAATATTATTTTTGCGAAAAATTGTAAATTTTGGATCTAAATTATCTAAAGAATCGTTGCAATTATTTTTAATTTGTGATGTTAAAGAATTTGTTCGATTCGTTGATCGATTTTCTGTCCTGACATGTAAAATTTTGTACGGGAAGGTGAGTAGCTGCTCCCAAGTTGTTTTGGAGTTCTCTCGAACTACAAGACCTATACATTTGGATAAGCTTTGAGCAACGATAGGTCTTGCACCACGAGGAATCCTTTTTAGGATCTGAACGGATTTTTTTAATTGAGACAATTTTTGCCAAAAGGGAATTTCAAAATGATTGGGGTCGGAGACTATAGCAGTGACAGCAGGCTGAGATGGGTTTGAAAATACATGTCGGGGCTTGTGTACTTTCCCAACATGTATTTTCAAGCCTCTCTCACCGTTAAAAAAACGGGCTTGGGAACAGTGTGGGCATTGCACTAGATTCAATAACGATGTAGTAGGTTGACTTACCTCCGCATCGCCACTGTATAGTGACATGTACTTAGTAATCCTTACACTAATAAAAATATCCACAAAACATACCTCTTACTTACACTATATAAAACTACACTAATAAAAATATCCACAAAACATACCTCTTACTTACACTATATTTACAAAAGGCAAAAAAATTATACTAAAATATAAACACTATTATATAAAAGAATTGCGCTGGTGACGTAGGGTGACAGGCGCGTTGGCAGTTGGCTGCCGTTGCCGTGGAGCCGCCCGTT
The DNA here is from genome assembly GCA_949126895.1 of Eilema caniola. Classification (NCBI taxonomy): domain Eukaryota; kingdom Metazoa; phylum Arthropoda; class Insecta; order Lepidoptera; family Erebidae; genus Eilema; species Eilema caniola. The sequence goes on along the minus strand of OX421469.1, from coordinate 2,922,739 downwards.
GCCTTGGGAGCGGCGTCCTGCGCGTCCTGTCTCAAGTATGTTGTTAATTCTTCATCACAAACGCCTTCAAGCAAATAAACCATCAAACGCCGGCCAACGAATTGCCACTTGTCTAGAGGGGTTGAGATCAGATCAGATCATCACTTTAAAATAAGTACATTTTATCATCTCATTTGAGATTAGATTTCACTGGTTATTCAAAAACAGTAGGTACTTCCTAAATGCTATCCATTTCGTATTCAAAATAATAATTTTAATATAATATTATAATATTTGACATTGACATTCTCATTCAATCTCCAATGTTCATTCAATCTTCATATAGTTAAATACATATTGCTATATCTTTCTTTGTTTATTATTAAAACTATATTTCAGATCATTGATCCATAAAAATGTTAAGAGTACACAACATTTAAAAACTATGTTAGTAACAGAATAACAAAATCATAGACCAATTCAATTCATGAACCGGTTGCGCCTACCTGACGCACCGGGCACATGTAAATGTACATGCACCTAAAGCGCCATGACAGCGCAACACGGCTTCTCGCTGATAACCTTCAGAATGCCGTTAGCGCTCCCACGTACCCTTAGCATCATAGAAGATATCCTGTTTCGCAGGATGGTGCTAAAACAATTAGTGCGCGCTTCGGCAAACATTTCTGACGCACTGCAGTAACGCGGGAGCCCCAACATCATTCTGAAGGTATTGTTGTACTGCATTCGGAGAGTGTTGTATGCTGTTTTCGTATAGTGAACCCACAGGATACACGTGTCCATGGACTGGCAGAAAGCTTTAAAAAGAGTTATTTTAATTGCCAGTGTACAACGGGTATACCTGCGGGCCTACATGTTGCATCTGACAGCCAGCGCCCTCCCATTTCTCTCCATGTCAGCGTCATCTTTTAAGTCATCAGTGATTGTCCCAGGTATTTAAAATTCAGAACTCTCTCATGGCTACACCTCCCAGAATAACCGGTGGAATATATGACGGGTTTTTGCGTTTAACCCTAAGCACAAGAATTTTGCTCTTTTGCACATTATAGCTAAGCCGCATATCAGCATAAGCCTCGCAGACTGCCAACAGCTTCCTGAGTGTGGCTATTGACGGAGTCAGCAGCACCTTGTCGTCTGCATAACTAATACTATTGACACAGACCTACAATAGAACAGACAATATTATGTGCTGCCGAGTACAATTTAAAATAGTTAGCCTTATTAAAATTCCAACCTTGATAAGGTGATGCCTGGAAGCTCGTCGGGCTCTAGTGGTATGGACCACTCCCGTGGTTGTATTTCGACCAGCACCTCGAGTGGTGGATGGTGACCGTCCACCTTTGTTAGCGGCGCCTCGGCTGCTCGCACGCTCACACTTTCATTGTTCGCGAGGGTATTCAACACTAAATACGCTCATTTTTATTGACTATCCCATTTCACTGCGTGAATGCACAATAAGTTAAAAATACTAAAAAAAAACACGGGTTGCACTCCGGGAGTGCCGGCAGAAGTGAAAACTTTTTCTTTCTTTCTTTCTTCGTTATATACAGAGAAAAAGATAAAAAGAACATACCATATCATACCATACCAATAATATAGCACCAATCATGGAACCTATCAATAATTTTCTGTCAGAAGAAATTAATTAATTACAAACAGAAATAAATTACAAAAAGAAAAAAAAATCACAAAAAGTAATAAATTACAAAAAGAGTCAGAAGCCCAGGTTCGAACCCGGTACTATCTGGAACCATTAGGACTTACAGTCGAAGCGTTTACCGTTAAACTACGAAACTTCTTGTCATTCTGTTAATGTTGTATGACGTCAGTCGTCGGTTACGGTTCAAAGGTCAAGTGATCCTGACGCGCGAGTTTAATAGTTTTTACCCATCCAACTTTTTAACAACAGTTAGTTAGTCAGTTTTTAACTTCATCCGAACATGAATACAAGTTAAAGTCACCTACCACTAAAACGTCATCGTGTTTGTTACATAAATGTTCAATTAACCCAAATAATATCATGTATCCTTTTTACAAATATTAGGCGGAATGTATACGACACACAACAAAAATAAGGGTCCATTACGTATGTAAATAGTGGCACTAACTAATTCGAACACTCGCTCGTCAAAAATTTTCATAATGAAACGTATCTGCGTCGCCGTTATGCGGGCAGGCACCTCTAACACAACAGTCACCGCACAAATACTGTTAACATTTGTTTTTACAAGCGGCTGTAATTTAAAACGTTCCATAAACATGTTCGCGATCTCCCCGGATGTGCTTACCCCGTTCACACTCACCGAAAAGCTAGGCCTGGGATTTAATTTTTGGTGTGAAATATGGATTGGATTTTTTTAATTTTCCAAGTGCAAATAAAAAAATTGCCCCTTTATCACACGCGCACATCGTATACCCATATTGGTTAAGTTTAAAAATGGATTTCCATGAAATATGATGGCAAAGTTTACTTGGACACAAAAAGAGAATAGAAAATATAGAAAGAAGAGAAAAGATAAAGGAGAAATAATGGGCAGTGTTGCCGTTGAAAAATGTATAATATATGTAATTAGGTTTTATAATAAGTATTTTGTATATATTTTTTTACGTGCGGCTTATCCCCTAGGATACCCCCCCAATTCGGAGCCGAAGGGGGAGGTTATGTCGGACTCGAACTCAACTTTTATGTGCTGCAGCTATGCAAAATGGACATATTTTCATTCTTTAAAAATATATTATAGTAAAGGTTTATCAAAGAATAAAATGTAATTTATCGCTCTCACCAAGTCCGTCCTTAGATTACGTTGTGTGAAAGCGTAATTGTTATTTAAGCTTTATGAAAATAAACAGAATGTATAAAGCTACTTAGACGTACATCAGCAACAACACTATCAGGGTCTTCATAGACTCACTTCGAGTAATCAGTGATAGAAACTGTACAGACTGAATTTTTAGAAAATCACTAAATTCTCTCCACCGTGGTTTTCCCAGGCGACTACAATATGGCGTTCTTAAAGAAGGATGTTAGAAAATTTCTCCTAGATCGGAAGCACGAGCGTTATGCCTTTGGTGTTGCATACGTCCTTAGGCCACGGTAACCACTATCGTATGAAAAAGATTGTAAAATTGAGGTAAGGTGAGTCTATGGATTTATACAAATAATTTGTATGTATGTAATGTTTGCATAGACTCACTCGCCATGTTTGGAAAAATTAGCGCTGTACCTACTTCCTTGTCGTTTTATTATATTATTATCACTATATGCTAGAGTATACATAGTGCTAACTTTTACTACCTTATTTGTTACTGCAAAGCATAGATTTATATTGGTACTAAAGCTATAAAGCATAAGATAGAGAACTACAACACCGTATCAACATTATCATTGTTAACAGTGTCAACATCGATATTTACAAGAGAGGACTCATAATCTACAACTTGACTACATTACAATAAAAGTAAATAGAACGCAGTCATGCACTTTACTTAAAGTCGACAAAGGAGATGCAACCGTGAAACTCTCTGTTCTAACAGGGTAGGCAGCACGAGTTTGACTCCACTGACGTTGCACATGTCCATAGGCCGCGGCAACCATTGTTGAATAGAACATTTCAATTTGACTCCACCTCGCCTGATGGTAAGCTGAAGGCAAAGTCTCAGAAAAGAAAGTCACTATTATAAACACCAACAATGTTACAATGGTGTTTCTCAGCTTGACGACCTTGTAAGATGCTTTTTGACAATTCTTTTCAAAGACGCGGAACTGTAGGAAGAAGAGAACACGCGAGCTGGTAAAGTATTTCAAGATTTTATGGTGCTACAAAGAAAAAAGTCAAAAACAGTTGGGTTCTTAAAATATTCTGCACCGGATATCTTCCTTCATATCATCTTTATATTCTAATAGGAACATTTTAATTACTGCTTTGTTTGATTAGAGAAGTTGGGAGACTGATGATAGGGGAGTACAAGGACCTACTAACTCCTTTGGAGTCTAAGCCAAGCTTACCTAGGTACTTCTCGGTGCACCTGCCAACGAACTCCAGTTTCGCTGGTGTACTACAGCGCCTATATTTATTTTAATATTAAAGTTGCTATTAGACTGAATCATGTTTCTTTAAAAATAACATTTACGTCTTTTTTATACCACTTTGGTGGCAGACAAGCACACGGTCCACCTGATGGGAAGTAGCTACCGTGGCCTATGGACGTATGCAACACCATTCGAATGCCCTTCTTGAAGAACCCCATATTGTAATTGCTTGAGAAAACTACGGCAGAAAGTTCATTCCACAACCTGAGCGTGCGTGGGATGAAGTTCCTTTCAAACCGCACGGTGCGCGCCATTTCCAGTCGCAATGTGTGACGATGGTTTCCCTGCCTATGGGGAGTGGTGTGATGATAGAATGTAGCGGTTGAAATTATGTCAAACAATTCATCTGAGCACAGACCATAGTATAGGCGGTAGAACACACGCCGCGAGGCAAAGTCATCATTCATTTTCTGTTTGAGTGGTAGTAATTTTCTTCGAAATCCCAGTTATCAGCATTAAGTAGCGTTATCAGTGTAAGAAAATATTTTAACACTAACTGTCCTGAACTTGCATAGATCATTTATGATATTTTGAGCTATTATGAAAACAGTAACCAGAGGTAATTATAAATTATCTTGATGCGTTAAATATAACTGAGTACCTACAATCAATAAAAAAACATTTTGAATTTGAGTGAGATAGATGAACCTATTCAAACTCAAGACAATATGAAATCATTAGTAACGATGATAAAAAATATGTGAAATGTTTTATAATTTTTATTTTTTAAGTTGAATATTATTATGTATTTCATTATATTCATCACTTAGTTATATTGACGTCGTCGTATCATCTTACTTATGATTAAAGTATGTTAGGGTCTTACGTCTGTCTTACATCATTTGTATCAGTATTGATCTAATGCAACCGCCGTGATAAGAGTGGAAACTGTCAGTTTTCTTCATTTGAAGCTTTCACAACCTTAGATGACAATTACTGATATTTTTTTCTTATAATATCTACTAAGGTAGTGATCAGAAGCAGTAGAATAGGTAAAGAAAGAATTCAGGAATTTCCTACCAATTACCATGTTTGTTAGCGAGATTTGATCCTTATGATTGACATAATCGATTGATACCATAAAATACAGGCCGTTACTTTTTCGGATTTTAGTAGGTTTGGTTACCGGGTATTGCAAATGAGTTTTCAAAAACTTTTGAATACAGTTTTCTTTCTTTTTAATAAGCGAATGTTGCCTTTTAGTGACACTCGTTATCTTCAGTATGTACTTTTCCTCCAGGCAAGGTCGAAATTTTCCACCCTGTATAATATAATATACCTGTAGGTATAAGCACTAAAGTGTCAAGTGTCAATATGATTAACTTAATAGCGGATTGCAGTCTTTTTCGACATTTGTAAACACATTTGTCATCAAGTTATACAGCAAATTGCATCAAATAAAAGTCATATTCATAAAGTAGGCTAAATCATCTAGGGACGTGTAATGGCAGCATCCTGCTAAGGTGTATTTGCATCGATAAACATGGCACTAAAATGCTCTAAATCGCTATTTCAAACATGTAAAACATGTTTGAAATAGATATTATTGATATCAGAATAGTAAAAAAAATATTTAAGGATTGGTAAGTTAAATTTATATTGCAGATATTATTATATTCGTTTTCAAAATATCCTCAATATCGCGGCATTCAAGCTCTTTCTATTAGTAGTGCGAAGAGTACGGACGTCGCACTGTAACCCGACTTAAGTGTCATGTGACAAAATGATAGAATGGGAATATATGAAAATAATAATATTTATTGATGTGCATCACCATACATAATATGTCACGTCCTTCCTTGATCTTTTTGCATTAACAATCATTCAGTGTCTTACTAATATAATGTGGTATAAGGTAAATACTTGTCAATCATTAATATCTGCCATTAGATAATAATCTTACGATAACGAATTTGACTTATTAGTCAGGTGATATATGCAGATAATATGACATACACGAGATAAAACGTAAGTCCAGATGCAACAAAATAATAGTTTTAAACATATACTCGAGCGACACTTAAGGATTGGATATTTATATAAGGGCCTACTTATCTGGGCTGAATGTGTTGTGTAATGGTGCGTCTACATAGACACTATAGTTCGTCTACTATATTTTTGTATTTTAGACAGCTCACACACAGTGGTCGATATAACTTTGTTCTAGCGTCAATGCCTAAAACTCCGAACAAAAATTGGGCGCCAATACATCACATGTCATTGACAACGTCACGTCAGCAAGAGTGCAATTTTATGGATGGAGTTAGTCGATCGACTGTGTTTTACATAACTTGAAAATGTCACAATTGAAATCGACTACAGAACATAATTTTTTTTAAATTATTTTACTGATGATTTTTAACCGACTTCTGAACAAGGAAGAGGTTCTCATTTCGGATGTTTTTATGTTTGTACTATGTCTGTCATCTGTAGACGGATATACAAAATTATTTTTTTTGTTCGAAAGAGGTTTATTCTAATTTAATGAGACTACATTAAAATTTCGTAAAGAACTAATGATGGGTTCCAGAGACAGACCTCGGAACTCTTCAATAAATACCAGAAACTCAGCCGCGATTTGTTAGATATATCGCATATCGGTTTTGTTAGATTTATGACCATCCTGTGACACGGTAAGTACATGACTATTGTCAACGACGTAAGAAATACTATCCGTGTGGTGACGTAGAAAGAATACAAATGTTGCCACCCCATCATCCGAGGGTGTCGTAAGAGGTGACAAATCGGAAGAATACACAGACGAGATCGCTGTGAGAGAAGGAAATCTTGAAATAAACCCTTTGCCAAACCGTCTGGCCTGCGTGGCAACAGTAGGCTAAAATCCCTCACATTACAAAGACGCCACAACAAAAGGCCCCCAGTTCCCGGTGGTCCCGCTATTCCCAGCCATGGCAGTGGTTCAGGTAACACGTTAAACGCCATCATGAAAAAAAAAATTTTTGTTAAAAAAAAAACCGTTGTAATTTATATATTTTATCAAGATAAGTATGTATACTGTGTTTCATAAGAATCTGCCGTAGGGTTCCGTATATATAACAAAAAAAAAACTTTGAGGGCACCGGTGCCCCCCACGGCGCTATAAAGTAATAAAAATAGTTTCCGTTACGAAGGCGCCACGCGCGCCGGTCACCGCGTCGCCCACCCGCCCGCTCAGTACTGCGCTAGCGCCCGTGATGTGAATACGTCCGTGTTCTATCTTGATGTAATACTTTGCGTCAAATACCTAATTAGTGTGATATTGTATGCAGTGAAATTGAATATTACGATCATTGCAGTAAATAATTAAAAATGGAATTATTTAGCACTACAAATTTTGAAGAAATGGACGTCGACAGGGAAGATTTTGATTTTACGCAGGAAGATTTGCGGGCATTATCATTGCTCGAGAATAGCATTATACGGCAGGTTAAACAAGATAATCAATCAGATCTAGAGTCGTCGGATTCAAACGAAGAACAGTTGCATATTCCGAAAAAACGAAGACGTTTAATCATCCGAAGCGACAGTGAGAGTGAGACTGATTCGATTCGAAATTATGTGTCAGCCAATATTACCGCCTCAGATCGTGTATCAAAGAAATGGTCACGCCCTAGGCGTCAACAACCAAGTATTATACCATTTACCGAAACTGCAGGTATGCACAAAGAATTTTCTACTGTATTAAAAAAAGCAGACCCGGGAGCTTTTTATAGTCTTTTAGTGCCTGATGAAATTTTCGATATGATTGTAGAGCAGACCAACTTATTCGCCTTACAATCCTGCGAATCGAGAAATGTAAAACCTTCATCAAGATCTCATGCTTGGAAGCCAACAGACAGACATGAAATTAAACGTTTCTTTGGACTTATTCTATACATGGGTCTTGTAAGACTCCCAAAGTTAAGCTATTACTGGAGCAAATGTAAAATCTTAGGACAGACATTTCCACGTACCGTCATGAGCCGCAATAGATTCGAAATAATCCTACAGTACCTACATTTTAGTAATAATGAAACCGCAGATAAATCTTATCGAATCTCTAAGATAAGACCGATTATAGATATGGTCAATAATACGTTTCAAAAATATTATTCACCGAAAGAAGACATATGTGTCGATGAAAGCCAGGTTCCATTCAGAGGGCGTATTGTATTTAGACAATACAATAAAAGTAAACGCCATAAATATGGCTTAAAGCTATTCAAACTATGTACTATTCCCGGGTACACGTGCAAATTTTCATTGTATAGCGGTAAAAATATCGATACCGTAAATACTACACCTACATCAGTGGTAATGTCTCTTTGTAGCCAAATATTAAACAAAGGGCACACTTTGGCAACTGATAATTGGTACACCAGCTTAGAGTTGGCTTACAATTTACTGGAACATCAAACACATTTGATTGGGACTATTAGGAAAAACCGAAGAGGTTTACCTAAGGATGTAGTAGAAGCCAAACTTCAAAGAGGAGAGTTCATGGCCATGGAAAACGAGGATGGAATTACAATTTTAAAATGGAAAGATAAGCGGGATGTGATGATGCTTTCTACTAAACATTCCGATAAAATGTCAACAATCGCCAAAAAGGGCAAACAGGTTACTAAGCCGAAAGTGATTTTAGATTATAATAAGTCAAACGGATCTGTCGATATGAGCGACCAGATGACGTCGTATGCTTCTCCCTTACGTAAAACCATTAAATGGTACCGGAAACTTGGTATTGAGATTTTGTTGAATACTGCCGTAGTGAATGCATGGATTATGTTTACCGAAACTAGGAACACAAAAATGTCAATCGTAGAGTTTCGGAAATCTCTAGTAGCCTATCTAACAAGCTCGTCAGATTCTCAGCAGAATGAGTCAGGAGTAGTATCAAGACCCAAACGTTTGAAGCACGAGTTGCAAACAAAATCTGGAACAGTGAGAAATACTAGACGATTTTGTGTACATTGTTACAAAGATATGGTAAAGCAGTTTGGACGAAAATTGGCGAAAAATAAAGCTAAAAAGGTTAATACTTTTTGCGCTCAATGTGATGGAAACCCACATATCTGCTTATCTTGTTTTAATAAGATCCATCGTTATGTTTGTGGGAGAAATATTTAATTTTTATTAATTTAAAAATAAAATCACAATTTTTCGAGTAACTTCCGATTTAATAAGTTTTTCTGTTGACTACCCGCTCCCACCCACTGACAAGCAAGCCATAGTATAAAAGAGTGCGCAGTGGCTCGATCGCTCAGACTTTGTTCAACTACGAACTCGGAAGGACATTTCTGAACGGTCAGGTACGTTTTATTTTTTATTAAGTTATTCAAAACCAATATTGCTCTTGATAAATGTTACTATACAAATATGTTGGTGATTATTGTTATTAATGCTTTATTGTTTTTATATGATCTTGTTCTATAAATAAATTACTGTGTTTTCAATCATTATAAAATCTATTTAATTTGTGCATTCGTTTTATTCAATCAAATCTACCCTCACATGTTTAGTTGTTATTTTTTGTCAATTATTGATTTAATTTTTTCTGATTACATTTTTATTTCAATGGTAATTTGTAGCATTTTATGGTATATTTTTTTCTATGTAAGAAGACCTTTTTTTTTAATTTGAAGTTTATATTGTCTGTTTTATATTTTCAGTAACGTGGATTGTAATATTTTTAAGATTAAATGTGATTAAAAGTCATGTATCATGAAATTAGTTGTTTTTTTTTTACTTTATCTACAAAAATCTTAAGAAGATTGTATATATTTCCTAAAATTTTCTAAGTAGCCATGTCCCGTTGAAAAGGATTACTCTGTAGCGCCAAGACGGTCACTCGCGTACACGAAATCTACGACACGCGTGACCGGCGGCCCAAAAATACATTTCGAATATGGCTCTCGCTTGAGGTCACCGGTGACCCCCATGGCGCAATAAAGTAAACCAGATGAGGTCACCGGTGACCCCCATGGCGTTCAACGTGGTAACGGCGGGGCGGGGGGTGCTTAGAATCGCCGGGCGACGGGAGGCTACCGCAAAAAACTACTACTGGCAGCGTACAACTGTAGGACACTTAGGCTGGACCATCACCTCGCAGAACTCGAGGTAGAACTAGGTCGCATAAACTGGCACATTCTGGGGTTGTCCGAGATCCGACGACAGGGGGAGGATACGATAACCCTTGAGTCAGGCGACCTGTTCTACTTCAGAGAAGGTGATCTGCTCTCCCAGGAAGGTGTCGGTTTTCTGGTAAAAAAAGACCTCATTGGCAGCGTTGTTGAAGTCGGCAGAGTGTCGTATATTGATACGGGTATATATATGCGCCCAACTCGCGCTACGCCGACGAAACCACCGAGGCTGTTTATGAGGATATTGCTAAGGCAATAAATCACACCGCTTAGGCCACTTACTACGTTGTTATGGGGGACTTCAATGCCAAAATGGGAGTACAAGAATGTGGCGAGACGAGAATCGGACCTTATGGAGTGGGGCGCAGAAACCAGAGAGGGCAAATGCTAGTCACCTTCTTTGAAGCAAAGGGGCTCTTCTTAATAAATAGCTTCTTTAAGAAGAAACCCTACAGGAAGTGGAGTTGGCAACGCCGGGACTCTGTGAGGCGGAGGATCGTACGAAATGGCGCACATTGGGAGAGGCATATGTCCAGCAGTTGACTGTACTGGGCTAATTGATGTTAATATTTGTTTTGGAGATAAGCGTATGTGCGTTATAGCCCACAATCGTGTTATAATAACCACTAAACACTCTGGCTGAACGGTGGGACTTCCCATTACTGAGCCGTTGGCTACAGCTACAGGCCCCTGTCTGTCTTCGTCTTCTGTACCTCATTGACAATAGTCAATAGCTAAGATACTAACACTAGATTAAGATTATAATATGTTACTAACACTTTATATGGATTGAAGAAATCTGAAATAAAAATAATTACAATAGGGGTTAAAGTATGTAATTGCCGTTTCATTGTAATAGGTACTTCGAATTGACATAGAACCTTCATGGTTTGAGATTTTTGAGTGAAAATTTTTCCACATTGTACCTATGTAGTTCTTCATTTAAAAATGTGCACCATTCGATTATCGACTTTCAGTTGTTTTTTTTTATTCAGCTTAGCAAGAAAGATGGATACTTCGAAAATTCGAGTGATTTTTGAATACGAGTTCCGACGCGGAACTAACGCGGCAGAAACAGCTCGCAATATCAATGTTGCGTTTGGAGAGGGGACTGCTAATGAACGCACCGTGCGATTTTGGTTTAAACGCTTTCGTGATGGAAACTTTGATTTGAAGAACGAACCACGAGGAAGGCCGTCCACACAGGTGAATAACAATGAATTGAAAGATATGGTGGAAGCCGATCCGAGCCAAACTACCCAGGAATTAGCTGCATGGTTTAACGTTACCTTACCAACAATATTGAGTCATTTGCGTCAAATCAATAAAATAAGAAAATGTGAAAAATGGGTACCTCATGATTTGACTGATCTGCAGAAAGAAATGCGTGTTGAAACTTGTGTTGCCTTGTTGAATCGATACAGAAATGAAGGAATATTGGATCGAATTGTGACATGTGATGAAAAGTGGATTCTTTACGATAACCGTAAGCGAAAAATGCAATGGCTGACCCCAGGTGAAACGCCACAACAGTGTCCTAAAGCAAAGCTTACCAATAAAAAGGTAATGGTAACTGTTTGGTGGTACTATAGCTTTCTACGATCTGGTCAAGCAATAACGGCAGATGTCTACTGTGCCGAACTCCGAACAATGATAGCAAAACTAGCAGTGAAACAGCCCCGACTCATTAATCGATCTTCACCATTATTGCTCCATGATAACGCGAGACCTCATACAGCACGAGAAACCGTTTTAACTCTACAGGAACTGCAATTAGAAACTATCCGTCACCCTCCGTATTCGCCAGACCTTGCTCCAACAGACTACCATTTTTTTCGTGATTTGGACAATTTTCTATGTGATAAAAAGTTTTCTTCTCAGGAGGCAGTACAAAATGCTTTCACACAGTTTGTCGAATCTAGATCACCAGAGTTCTATCGCAAAGGCATAAATGACCTTCCTACTAGATGGCAGCAATGTATAGATAATAATGGTAATTATTTTGATTAAATAAATACGTTAAATTAAAAAAAAAAGAATTTCAATTTGTCAGTACAAATCGGCAATGTCATACTTTAACCCCTAATATTCTATTCTAATAAATTTTATAAAATAAGTAAAGGCACGCAATATCTACTGCTTCTTTATCATGTATAGATAGATAATAAATAATAATTACACATAAATAATGATTCCTATATATGTACTTATTCGTCGATTAAAGATTTTTTGAATCGATCGATTTTATTGATTTAATTTTTATGCAATCACTACTTCAATTTGTCCAAAATACAATAATATAATGGACAGGGTTTAATCCAGACAGATAAAGCTAACTGCGGTGAATGAATTCAACGGCTGTCTTTTTAATGTTATATTTAGGAAAAAAGATTTCAATAGGTTATTTGTCAAGGTAGTCTGATTCTTCCTAATACAGCTTGATATCATAGTTTATGAATATGTTTAGTTTATCTTAGTCTAAAAATGTGCAATAAAAGTTTATGCCTATCTTTCTTTTTTTGTATTTTTGTTTGCGATCAGTTGATTAACTATGAGCAGATGTGATGTAACTAAACCGAAATTATGACTTGTTAATATTTTATTTCCCATAGTGAATCAAAATATAAACAATCTAATTAGGAACAAATTTTTAACTTTAGATTCTTCATTAAATTTCAAATTACGATGTACGAAATACCGAAGTACGATATACTGAAGTTCAGAATCCCGAAAGTTCAAAATCGTGAACTTCAAAAGCCCGAATATTTGATTTTGATATGTTGCCGTAAATATTGTATCTTCATGTCACAAGAACACATTATCACAAGAAACTTAACACGAAGGCTATGGCGGAGGTCCTCGTCATACCTTTCTAACCTGTACGTGTCCATGGAAGCAGAGCGGAGCGGAGGTCCCGAGTAGATTTCCTCACTATAAAAAGCAGATGACCTGTCATCGTGACCATGATTTCCATGTATTTCTATGAAGTACGGATCGACGTTGTGTGGCTAGGGAAGGTATTTCATAGAAATACATAGGTACCAGTAGTGTGACACACCGTCTGCTGCTGCAGTTAGCTATGAATTTGGAAAATAATAACAACAACCTTGTACTTCGTGGTTGTTTATTTCTAATTCCCACGGATATAGGTACAAGCCTGCTCATCCAACATATTTATGTCAATACATATTAATATGCTACAATATCATTACTAAGCTAAATTATGTAGGTATCCAAATATGAGTAACCTGTAGTCACAAATTATTTAGATAACAGTTGTTTCGTAACTGGAGTGCTGTTTTGAATTGATACCAAGGGTTCATTCGGCTCAAATCTGCAATTATATCCCAAGAAAGATAGTATTTGACATAGAAAAAATTCCTAGTAGTAATTGTCTTTCGGAATTCTTTGAGGGAGGTCACTGGCAGTTTCAATTCAGATTTGCGTGATATTCGGTTCGTTGCTTTCTCCGCCATTTTGAATTTAAGGATACATTTTTGCTTATTCAATAATTGGTTTGTTTTATCTTACACGAAAATGGTAGCTTCCAAGTTATTGTGAATTAAATTTCCTTCAATTTTAAGTCATCAAATCATGGGGGTCCTGTGGTCCCCGCACACGAAGATTGAGCGAGACGGCCCTATGTCAGCCGGGCAATACCTCTCGGCATTGCACTGCGATCCACAGACGGCGTGCGATTTAGTTGGTTCAAGTCCGACAAAACCTCCCCCTCCGGCTCCAGCGGGGGTGGTATCCGTGGGAATTTCCCGCACGTTAAAAAAAGGGTGTCATGAGATATACATTGCACTTGATTAACTAACCGCTAATCTGCCACCAACTTCTCCAATTTGAAGTCCTTGCAAAATATGACCATGAGAACGCGTCGATAGTTATGTTACATTTATCATCGCCTGTCATGAAAATGAGGTAAACTCTATTGCAGATAATTTACGCTAAACGTTTTTTTTTATTTCATTGTCTTGCCGGTGAGAAAGGAATCTTATTGCGGATACTTAAAATGTTTGAAGAATAACATTTATCGTGGGTATTGTTACGCCGACAGTATCAATTTGAGTCATTTACGCGTACATTGTTGAACTGTTAACATTTCCGAGCATTTGTGTAAATGTGAAAGAGTACCTAGGTTTTTGTTGTATTTCTAAAAAAATAGCTGATAATATTAACAAAGCAGACTGACCATCTTTGTATAAATTATGCGACATAAGTATACTTAAGCTCAGTGAAATAAAAATGAGGAAACTCAACATGAAAATATTTGCAATGCACAATAAATCAGCAGAAACCATAATTGTGCCGAGTGATGAAAAAGTGACAAATATCGAGTGTAAAACAAAAGAAAATGCAGATTCAAGACTACCAGCGAAGGGAAATAATTTAGAAGATGTATTAAATGATTTGAAGCTATCTGGACGATATCACTTAATGTATTTGTTTTTAATAGGCTTTGTAACTATGATAAGCGCACCTTACACTCTTCACTATATATTCTCCGCAGAAGCTGCTATGTATTCGTGAGTATTAATATAAGACTTTGACTACTATCACTACATTAATATTATATTTTGATGATATTGTTTAATGTGATGGTGTCAATTACTTTTTGTAATTACACTGTTTCCCATGACTACAGCATAGCTAAATTGTTTGCTCATTAATTTTAATGAAATCTAAATCGAAACCAAGCTGTAAGCCATTTGAAAAAAGAAAGAAAAGAATATTTCTCAAACTAATCACCTCAGGAAACTACATGGTATCTACATCTACACCTAGACCGAATAATATAGGTGATCTGAAGAATTAAGCTAACAAATCACAATAGCCCATAACTTTGACTTTGAAATAAAAGAAAATAGTGCTCTTATACAAGCTAGTACCAGAATAATAACTTTTAAACTCTCATGTTGCATAATACACAAGAACTTCAAAACTTCAGGTTGTTCAAAGGTATCGTGTTCGCGTTAATTCTAGTATAAGAATGCTCTCAAATTCTACTTAAGGCATACTTGTATGCACAAATCCTCAAAGAAAGAGTGAGTTACGTCAGCGCAATTATTAGAAACTCTTCTCCAAAGGTTGGTTACTTTTTTAAATTCAAAGTCACAGAGAAATAATATAGATTCGATATAAATTCCTGCCATCTATTAATCATGGTATAAACTGTTCACTACCAGAGTCACTGCTAATTTTACTGCAAATTGTTTACTATCAAACTCTTGGTTAATTTGTTTTGTTTATTATATTTGCTTCATGTAATTACTTTGAACTCGTTTATCATTTGTGTTCAGTCGTATGTTTACCGAAACCTAATTGTTGGCAGGTGTAAATATTCAGATTGTACATATACTGAATTGGCAACATGGCAAGAGAATTCAACATTAGACTTTAAATGCAGGAAATATGAGTTGCTTGAACAAAATGAAACATGTACGGAAGACAACTTTGATACATCTATTTTCACGAAGTGCTCGGAGTGGGTTTATGAGGATCCAAAAACTTTTGTTGCTGAGGTAGGTGCACGCCTAGCCCGTTACACGAAGAAGAACGGACAGTCTATAGATCTAGACCAATATTATAAAGCTGAAGAGATTTTCGCTTGGTTGAACGCGCTGAACTCAGGAACTATTGGTCCCATATAAAAATATATTTGTGTTGAATAGTCCATTTATTGAGAAAGGTTTATAGGCTTATGATTATCACGCTACTGCTCAGGGGAGTATAGCATTAATCATAAAAGTCATCATTCCCAAATATTATTTGAAAATCAATTAATTGCGGGCATATAGCGGTGATCGTGATAAGGGGTTTCAAAGTATGCTACGGACGAAGCCTGTGTAGGTTGGCTAGTATGTAATATATTTCAATTAATGTAATATTAGTCAATAGTTATATAAGGAGTAGAATAATTTTGAACTAATAATGGTTAAAACATTATTAAGAACTGCTAATGTTATTATCCTTTGTAGTTCGACCTTGGCTGTAAAGATGGAAAACGTACCTTAGTGGGCACAATGCACAGCAGCGGATTCATGATTGGCCTGCTCATTATAGGGCCTTTGTCAGATAGGTATGTAAAGAACAATATAACCAAAATAATTACTTAATATTTTAATCAAAGGCCATGGAACTGTTGCCAATGTTGTAATGTTCGGTACCCCAAAAGGAATAAGGTAGACGGACAACGAGGTGCCTTCGTTGTCTGCCTGTCTGTCAAAATCTTTGTTTCGGGAATGTGTTGAGGTATCAAGTTTAAATTCATACCAAATATTAAAATCTGCGATGCCTTAGAGCTGTCAAAAAATCAAACTTCTAAGTCAATGCGATCAAAAGATACAGTCATTTATGTAGATTTTTTTGCAAATGCAAGGGTTCCTATCATAACTGGGTGCTTCTCCTTCAATCCAGTTTTGTACGGAACTCTCCGTGCATGAGCGCGACTAGCACTTGACCGGTTTCTTTTAATAACCATTCAACTTTTTCTGTGTAGTTTTTAATGTTAAATTATACAAGGAGGTAGGACATGGCGGTATTTCCTTCCAATTGAGCAGTCCGACTGAGGAAGTACCTCCGCCTAACAGAAAACCGCGGATAAAATGCCCTCGTAGATGTTCCCGGCTGTGAGTAGGGTAGCCAAAGCTCACTGGAGAGTTTTTGTGCTGTCAGTGGGTAGACCAAAGGCTATTCCTGCTTTGTCTTCTACACTGACGGCCCAGAAACTCTCTGTGTTTACAGGGTCGGCGGCACGAGTGTGACTCCCCTGGTGTTGCACACGTCCATAGGCCACGAAACCTCTTTCCATCAGGTGGGCCGTATGTCTACCTGTCACCTCAGTTCTATCTATCAGCCAATAGACGTCCACTGCTGGACATAGGCCTCAGTTTCATAAAAAAAAGACGGGTTGCACTCTGGGAGTGCCGGCAGAAGTGAAAACATTTTCTTTTTTTCTTTCTTCGTTATATACATAGAAAAAGATAAAAAGAACATACCATACCATACCTATAATATACCGCTAATCATAGAACCTATCACTTATTTTCTGCTAATTTTCTGTCAGAAGAAATTAATAAATTATTAAAAGAAAAAATAAACACAAAAAGTAATAAATTACAGAAAGAAAAAATAATCATAAAAAGTAATAAATTACAAAAAGAAAAAATAATCACAAAAAGTTTCAGAAGGCCAGGTGGTTTGAACCCGATACTATCTGAAACTATAAGGACTTACAGTCGAAGCGCTTACCGTTTAAGCTACGACGCTATCTATGGTAAATTGCAAAATAGATAGTCTTTACCTAATCTTGTATGACGTCAGTGGTCGGTTACGGTTCAAAGGTCAACTAATCCTGACGCTTCCTTAACATTTTACACCCATCCAACGCCGCTAAAGAAGTTTTCACTTCAAAAATACAATTCAGGGTCCAATTGGAATTGGCCGAATAGTTCAGAAAGTCTTTGTTTATAATTTTTGTTTATTTGATGAATTTTAAAGCATTTAGTATCATCCACCATCACCGTTAGATCCCTGGTAATGATTGCGGGTTCAAGCCCCGTTTTGAGCATTCAGCTTTTCTAATCTAAATGGCTCGATTAACTTGTAAGTTTTTTACAGATTCGGTAGAAAGAAGATACTTATATTTAGCACACTCTTTTCTGCTGTGGTTGGCGTATCCAAGAGTATGGTCAAAACTTATTGGTTATTTATTACCCTGGAAACAATAGAACCAATTCTCGGGGATAGTTATTCAACCGCATATACCATGGGTTCGTTTTTAGAAAATCTAAAAAAAATCCATAGCTTACATTCATAAATAAGTCGAATGTTAATTTATCTTCCTTCATTTTAGTTGCTGAGATAACGACTACGAAGAATCGTCCTATAATAGTATTTTTGTTCGCGTTAGCAGACGCACTTGGTTCCATTCTTATGGCTACTTTAGCCTACCTCACACCAAACTGGAGAATTTTGCTAATTTCTTTGTACGCACCAGCGTTTGTTTTCATTCTATACATATTTGCTTTAGATGAAAGTCCAAGGTGGCTTTTGATCAAAGGAAGAAAAGCAGAAGCCGAAAATATACTAAAAAAAGCAGCCAACATTAGTAAAACAGTAATAGATGAATCTAAATTGGTTAACTTGAAATGCGAGGAAGCATCTAGCATAGATCTACGTTCAGCACTTAAAGTAACTTTTTCTTCAAGAAAGTTATTAATTAGATTATTATTATGTTTTAGTTTCTGGTTTACAGCCTTATTTAATTCTTACGCTTTGTTGATAAACGCTGTATCACTAGAGGGTGACAAATATATTAATTATGGGTTAGTGTCATTATGTGGTGTGGCCGGTGGGATTATTTTGTCATTTGTACTAACTAAGTTTCAGAGGAAAATACCTTTGATTCTATCTTTGGCATCGACTGGAGCATTCTGCATATCACAATCTTTCGTGCCTAAAGGTAGTATATTTATACTTTGAATCTCCTTCTTTCTTATCTTAACTTTAATCCCAGTCGCATCCGACACTTTCAGCTTGGAATCTGTAGTCCGCTTTACTAGTCTAAATGCTGATTTGGCTGAACTTCGATATTTTCCATGATACGATTGCCATCTTACATCCACAACCCAAAGGCAATATCGAAGCATTGCAGCGGGACCAGTTGTTGAACTTTTTAGAGCTTCAACTACCCGTAACGACCATCATGCCATAGATGTCCTGACTAATATTATTGAGTATTACTTTAATATCGATGCTACACTCGCTACATCGTATAGTTTTACTTCATTTAGTTCCTATAAATCACCGGCAGTTGAACAAGTACCTAAAACGAAGTCACTTAACCTTAAAACTAATTGATCGTAAAAGTTAACTTTAACACTAGTGAAAACATGTCAGCGAATTTCATAAGGTTAATGACATTCTTTAACGACTGTCAACGAATCGTCACTTATCTAAGGGGCTAACAGGAACAGGCAATAGCTAGTTACTTATACATCTTAATTTTCAACAGGTTACAGATGGGTGTCCTTGTTACTATATTTATGCGGTAAAATATGTTCGAGCATCACAATTAAAATGGTATACCTGTACACAACGGAGTTATTCCCAACGTACACCAGGAACACGATGTTGGCGATCTGCTCTGCGGTGGGACGAATTGGATCTATTTTAGCTCCTCTAACTCCTTTATTGGTAAGTATTAATGCAGTAATCTACACTTAATATCTATAACTTCCATGTGGTGAACGAGAAATAATACAAGGATTACCACCCAAACTTATTCGAAGGAGGTCGTAAGAGGCAAGTAACGGGAAAATACACAGTATACAGAGTTGAACAAAAAATCTTTAAGTTTTTTTGTAGTTAAAGCAGTACTTCCTTTATTTTTAAAAAGTAACAAAACTGCATTCAGTAATTTTCGAAAACTCGATTGAAGGGATACGTAGTTTAAATGTGTGTATCAGAATCCATACTAATATTATAAATGCGAAAGTAACTCTGTCTGTCTGTCTGTATGTTATGCTTTCACGCCTAAACCACTGAACCGATTTTGATGAAATTTGGTATGGGTGTAGATTAGGCCTTGAGAAAGGACATAAGCTATGTTTGGTCGCGATAACCGATATCTACGCGGGCGGAGCCGCGGGCGAAAGCTAATATTTAATAATCTTCCATTAGGCTTGACTAACCTACGTATGACATTATTTAAGAAACAATTATTTGACATGTTATTAAACAAAATATATTACTTACTTACTTACTGCCATCAGGGGACGCCGCGACCGGACGGGTGATCTGCCCTTCGGTGTGGGCTATTTCACCCATTTCCATTTATCCTGTAACGGATAGGGGTGTAGGCAATCACGGCGTATCGTCAAACCTACCTGTTTCCTTGCAAAAACTTACAATCTGCTCCACCCTCAGATTGGGAATGTCTTCGAGATCTAGTTTATCCGTTCCCATGATTTCCCATCTTTTTAGCGAATACATGGGACATTCGGCCAGCAGGTGAATGCTGGTTTCCTCGACATCCATGCACTCTGGGCATTTGGGATCAGTCTTCACTCCTATTAGTGTCAGGTGCCTGTTCAGTCGACAGTGGCCTGTTATCACTTCTACGACAAGCCTCATATTTTTCCTGGATAATTTCATCAGTTGGCTTGTTCTTTTTGTGTCTAAGCTTTTTATGAAAATCTTCGACTGTCTCATGACAGGCGATGATTTCCAGCTTCGATTGGTTTCTGCCACTATGCTCCGGCTGATGACTTTCTTGGTGATTTTGTGGGCTATTGGCAGCCTGGGTTCAGGGCCCACTTGGTTTTCATCAGCTCCTTTCCTGGCCAACTCGTCGGCTACCTCGTTGCCCATATTGCCCTCATGTCCGGGTACCCAGGCAATCGTCACGTCGGTTGTTCTGGCCAGACTTTCCAGCGCCTTTCTGCATTCCTTTACCATTGCCGAGGTGGTCTCTATCTTGCCTAGGGCCTTCAGCGCCGCTTGGCTATCGCTGTAGAGTGTGACCTTTTCGGCATTCAGGTCTTTTGTTATTTCCGCGCACTCTTTGATGGCAAAGATTTCTGCTTGGAATACACTTGCATACTTGCCCAATGTTGTTGAGCTGTTTATCTCTGTCCCGTCATCGCATTTAATGTGCACCCCGGAACCAGAGAGCTTCGTTGTTGCCTTTCTGGAGCCGTCTGTATCTATCTTCCAGTTGTCTCTCTGTCCTATATGTACTCTGTATTTCTTGTCAAAGGTTCTCTCTTCTTGATTAGGTCATTGTTTGAGAGAATCATTGACAGTTTGTCTTCATAGCCCTGACTGATCTTGGCATGGCTTTCATCGAATGCGTTTGCTGTCCAGAGGCCAATGCTTCTTAGTTTGAACCATTGTTCGACTGCTTTCTTTTTTGCCTCTAGGTCTAGTGGGTTTAGTCCCAGTATTATCTCTAGCGCGGCAGTGGGTGTTGTTCTCATTGCACCCGTGGTCATTAGTGCTGCCATTCTTTGGGCCTTGTCTAGTTCTTTTTATTGCTCCCTATGTTGGCTCTGTGCCACCATACCAGGGCACCGTGCAGGATTCTCGGCATAATTATGGCCTTATAGATCCACAGTACTATGGCCGGTTTTATTCCCCAGGTTCTGACTATAGCTCTTTTACACTGCATCATAGCCATTTTGGCCTTCGAGCATGCGTTGCTTATGTGAGTCTGGAATGTCAGTTTGCTGTCCAGTGTCACACCCAGGTATTTGACCTCTTTTACCTTTTCGAGATCGTGACCGTCAAGTCTTACTGGTTCAGCCCGTCCTAGTTTTCTTTTCCTCGTGAAGAGTACTAGTTTGGTTTAATCCGGGTTCAGGTCTAGGCCTTGCTCCTGCACCATTCTAGTGCTTTGTTGAGTCCCCTGTTCATGATATTACATATGACACTGAGGACCTTTCCTGTTATCAGAAGCACACCATCATCAGAGTATACCTGTGTGTATATATGCATTCTGTTTATCTTGTTCACTAATTCATCAATTAGCAGACACCATAGTAGGGGTGATAGGCATCCTCCTTGAGGAAAACCTCTCCTTGCTATCACTATGCTTGTATCAGTCGTTGGTTCAGCATGTTTCTTATCCAACCTGATATATCTTTATTTATGCCTTCGCGGTTTAAGGTTTCCTCAATTGAGACTGGGGTCGCCTTGTCGAAGGCGCCCTCAACGTCGAAGAAGCATCCTAGTGCATACTCTGTGTTGCTTATCGATCTCTGTATCCTGTTGACCAAGTTATGTAGGGCGGTCTCGACAGACTTGCCTTCCGTGTATGCATGTTGGTTCTGGTGGAGCGGAGATCCGCTAGCGGCGACTTATTCTCTTATTAGTCTGTCCAGTATCTTCTCTAGGGTTTTGAGTAGAAATGAGGAGAGGCTTATGCATCTAAAGGCTTTGGCCTCTTGATACGTCTCTTTACCGGGTTTTGGTATAAATACCGCCCGCACTTCTCTCCATTTTCTGGGAATGTATTTCATTCTGATGCTGCTGTTGTATAGCTCCAGAAGGTCGTCATCTATATATTTAATGGCTTTTTGGAGCATTCCCGGGAAGATTTCATCTGGCCCGGCTGCCTTGTACGGCTGGAACGATCGAATGCTCCTACACAGCGGCAAGAAACTCTCCCTCGGGCTCGCTATTTGAGGTGGAGTCCACGAACATCTGTGGGCTCCATACAAACCTGTTGCTGTTTCTAACGGAGACACAAATACGCCGCCCTGATGACACGACCTACTTTCTCTACCCCGGCTATGTCACAGGAGAATTTCCGCAAAAGCTGGGGTGTGGGTGTATGTTAGGGCGGGTGTTTGTTGTCGCCGTTTGCTCTGCCTAGAGGACCCATCCTTCTTCACCCTTTGGGTACACATAGACCATGATTCTACGAGTCAGATCTATGTATGCCTCTACCGCTCTCATATAGGAGATGCCGAGACAACTCGACTCTGAACACCTGAGTCAGGCAGCAGATGATGCGCAGGAGCTGTTTCCGAACGCTGAACTGGTATTTTTGGAGGATTTAACGCTAACCACAAGATCTGGTTGCGTTCTGCCAAGACAACCCACGCGGGAAGAGCCGCCCATGCATTTGCTCTGGCGCATGGCCTGACCCAATTGGTACACGAGGTCACTAGAATACCAAAAAGGTCGGACCATGAGCCCTCTCTGCTAGACCTTCTGCTGACGAGTCACTCGGACCAGTACGGTGTTTCGGTGAGCGCCACTTTAGATGAATCCGACCGTTGTCTGGTCCGTTCCGAGGTGCCCATTATAGCACCCCTACGACCCGTGCAGGGGAAGCGGCGTCTCTAACACTACTCGTCAGCTGACTGGGATGGTCTGCGTAACTATTTTGCGTCCATCCCGTGAGTTGAACGCTGCTTTGAGGGTAAGAACACATCTGTGAGCGCAACTGCTGTCGCCGGCGAGATCAGAATAGGCATGGAATACTATATCCCCTACACTGATGTCGCCGGTATCCGCGGAGCGCGTCCTTGGTTCTAGTGCGAGTGCGCGGAGGCTGTTGATCATAAACGGTCTACGTACCGCGCCTGGGTAAGGGTACAACAGAGACACCAATGTCTGCAAGAGGGCTTACTTCAGAGCGGATGCTCAGCGTATAACGCTGCTTGGTCAGGGGCTAGTGGCGCATCCTACGGGCAGCTGCGGCTACTGGCGACTGGCTAAAGCCGTGCAAGCCAACTTCTGCCAGCCTTCACTGCCCCCGCTGCGCAATCCCGATGGATTCCTGGCCCATAAGCCGCAAGAGAAAGCAAATTTGCTGGTTGATCTCTGCGGCCAACTCCCAAATCGATGATTGTGGTATGCACCATGCAATGCCTGATATAACACCCGCATACGGTGCAGAATATTCCTTCAAGAACCAAGCGTTTTCGTTGACTCTTACCTTTGTCGCACCATTAAGACCTGGAATTCCTTGCCAGCTCACGTGTTTCCCTCTTCCTACAGCCCTGGGTCCTTTAAGCGGGGCGTGAAAAAGCATCTGATGAGGCCGTCAAATTGAGTGCCACCATTGTTAACATGGCACATGTATATAATGGTGACCATCTTGCCTGAGACTTTACCTTCAGCTTGCCATCAGGCGAGGTAAAGTCATATTGACATGTCCTATAAAAAAAATGCTGTGTCAAAGGGGCGATACCGGGTTTCAATGAATGCTACGGGTGACACCGCCATAGTAATATATTGTCTATGGTGACAGCAATAATATTATAAGCTATATCTTCACTTCTTTGAGTTAATATGGCACGGGATTAGCACAATTTTAACTCTTTTACTTTTAACATTACTTTGTGGACATAAGTGTAGGTTATACATTTGCCAAAATTTTATAATATAACTATCATATTGTATGATATAATGTATCACTGTTTTATGTCCCAATTGAAATAAAATAAAATAATTGTGAAAGTAACTCTGTCTGTCTGTACGTTACGCTTTCACGCCAAAACCACTGCAAAATATTGATGAGATTTGGTAAAGTATAGATTAGACCTTGAGAAAGGACATAGGCTATGTTTGGCCGCGATAACCGACATCCACGCGAGCGGAGCCGCGGGCAACATCGTCCCTCAATCTATGCTTGTCAAACTCGGAGTACATTTTCGCCACCCTGTGCCCGTACACCTAGAATACTGAACTACCTATATAATGATGATTTTTGTGTATGATTGAATATAGGTATAAACATATGTATACTTAGAAATTTAAATAATGAAATTATTATAAGAATAATAATATTTTGTAATACCATTAACGAATATGTGTATATATATTTTTTTAATAATGAAATTATAATATATGTATAATAATATATTGTAAAACAATTTATCGTAGGTATCGATCACAATATAATAAACAGAATAATTATATATCAATACATAATTTAATCATTTATTTCATAAAATGTTGTATGTAGTTAGTAATGCGAAAAGGTGTTGCGTTTCCATAAACCTCAGTGGTTTTAAATGCACTCAATTTTTTTTATACATATATACATTACACATATATTTATATACATTAAAATCAGCGAGTTTTTAAAAATACCATTAGCATTAGTATTAGGAGAAGTCAAAGTCAAGGGCACAGTCAAAAATAATTTATTCTGCATAGAACCTTAAATCGGCACTTATAAAACGTTAAAACAAAAAAAAAATCATAAGACTAGTTTAGCAAATGGACTTTACAACATATTTAGATCGGTACAGAATTAATTTCATAATTTTACGTTACAGATGGTTTATTGGGCGAATCTACCGGCATTCCTAGTGGGGGTACTGTCTCTGGTGACTGCAACAATTGTGACTATGATGCCTGACACATCCAAAAATGCACTCCCCGATAATGTGAAAGAAGCCGAAGTCATAGGAATTGAAGAGAATGCGAAAAAACAATTGAAATAAAAGTAATTAAAAGAATTCTATCGCAATTTATTTAGTAGTTTTCGACCACTTATTTGGCATATAAGTAGATGGCCTGCCTGATGGGATGTGGTTACCGTGGCCTATGGATGTGTGCAACACCAGGGGCATAACTCACGTGCTGCCTTCTAATGCCTTTCTTGGAGAACCCCATATTGCAGTCGTTTGGAAAACCACAGCATGAAGATGATTCCACAAGTTAAGCTTGTACTTTAAAGCCCGAGTCCACATTCCTAATTCTTTTTTTTATATCAGGTTGCGGATAAGCACACGGCCCACCTGATGGAAAGTGGTTAGCGTGGCTTATGGACGTATGCAACACCAGGGGAGTCACACTCGTGCTGCCGACCCTGTAAACACAGAAAGTTTCAATGCCGTTAGCGTAGACGACAAAGCATGAAAAGCCTTTGGTCTTGCCACGGACAGCACAAAAACTCTCTAGTATGCTCTGGCTACTGTACCTACCGCCGGGAACGGAACACAACACGAGGTTATTATGGCTGCGGTATTCTGTAGGGCGGAGGTACATCTATGCTAGTTTGGCTTTACCATCATTTGTCAACCATCTGACAGATAAGTTCAAGACCAGAATACGCCAGATCCTAGTTTGTATATCAGCAGCCAACTTGCAAGTAAGGCGACTGATGTTTAACCTCCACAGTAAATTGGCACTATCAAAGTATTGTTTAGACCAGTTCTCTCTCAATATAAATCTATTTTAAAAAAAGAAAACAAATTGTTTTAAAAAATAAACGATAATATTGTTTGTATGTAGAATATACTGCTTCTTGCTGGTATCTTCTCAGTAAAACCAATTTACCGAACCAGCTAAAGAATAATTTTCAAATGATTTATTTACTTTATTTATATGAGTAATTTCTTGACATGATGTGCTCTTTATATGCCTAAACTGAATAAACGAAATTGATTTTTTGATTCTAGAACTTTTTAGGGCTCCAAATACTACATGTTCGCATAGTTCGTATAGATAGGAATAGATGTTCGTATGACAATTAGGACTAATGGAACTATGACGAAATTATGGTTTGAAATGATTGATGATGATTACACTGTTCAATTATCCGTGTGGTGACGGAGAAAGAATACAAATGTTGCCACCCCATCATCCGAGGGTGTCGTAAGAGGCGACAAATCGGAAGAATACACAGACGAGATCGCTGTGAGAGAAGGAAAACTTGAAATAAAACCCTTTGCCAACCCGTCTGGCCAGCGTGGCAAGAGTAGGCTAAAAACCCCTCAAATGGAAAGACGCCACAACAAAAGGCCCCCAGTTCCCGGTTGTCCCGATATTCCCAGCCATGGTAGCGGTTCGGGTAACGGCGGGGCGGTGGGTGCTAAGAATCTCCGGGCGACGGAAGGCTACCGTAAAAACTACTACTGGCAGCTTACAACTGTAGTACACTAAGGCTGGACCATCACCTCGCAGAACTCGAGGTAGAACTAGGTCGCATAAACTGGCACATATTGGGGTTGTCCGAGATCCGAAGACACGATAACCCTTGAGTCAGGCGACCTGTTCTACTAGGTGATCTGCTCTCCCAGGGAGGTGTCGGTTTTCTGGTAAAAAAGGACCTCATTGGCAGCGTTGTTGAAGTCGGCAGTGTGTCGAACCGGGTAGCGTACCTGATCCTAAAAAGCACGAACAGTTGTTCGCTGAAGGTGATACAGGTATATGCGCCCACCTCGCGCTACGCCGACGAAACCGCCGAGGCTGTTTATGAAGATATTGCCAAGGCAATAAATCACATCGCCAAGGCCACTTACAACGTTGTTATGGGGGACTTCAATGCCAAAGTGGGAGTACAGGAACGTGGCGAAACGATAATCGGACCTTATGGGGTGGGGCGCAGAAATTACAGAGGGCAAATGCTAGTCAACTTCCTCGAATCACAGGGGCTCTTCTGAATAAATAGCTTCTTTAAGAAGAAACCCCACAGGAAGTGGACTTGGCAACGCCGGGACTCTGTGATAAGGAACGAGATAGACTTTTTCATAACGGACAGTAGGCACATATTTAGAGACGTCTCTGTGATCAACAGGTTTAATACCGGAAGCGATCACAGACTTATCCGAGGCTCTCTAAATATCAACATTAGGGCTGAACGACTCCGAATGATACGGTCTACTCTCCGACCTACGCCGCTGCAAGTAGCTCTAGGGTCCGAAAAGTTCCACCTGGAACTTCAAAATCGCTTCGCAAGTCTGGAAACCACCAGCGGCATTGACGAGAGAACCGACACAGTGGTCAAAACATTACAAGAAGTGTCTCGAAAGTTGTTTTCCGGAAAACGCAAACAGCAAGAGTCCAAAATCTCTCCTGAGACTCTCGAACTAATGAGAAAGAGGCGTGAACAACCATCCACACAGTCGTCTTCGTCAGATGAGAGGGCCTTAAACAAACGAATTAAAAAGCTGATACGACGCGACCTCCGACGCTTTAACACTCGCACCGTCCAGGAGGCGATTGAACAAAATAGGGGGTCGAAAGTGTTCGCTCAGCAGTTTGGGAGGCCCCATCTGACGAAACTTAAAACTGTGGATGGCAAAATTATTGCCTCAAAGTTCGGGATGCTTGAAGAGATCGAGTAATACTATGGACAGCTGTATGCATCACGGATGAGCAAACCGACGGGACACAGTGATGAAGAAGACCACAGAGCCCCGCTCACGCGCCATTACACCGAGGAGATACCCGATGTCGAGCAGTGTGAGATAGAGACGGCTTTCAGTCAACTGAAGAACAACAGGTGTCCTGGTGATGACGGAATTACTACTGAGCTCCTGAAAGCAGGCGGGATTCCAATCCTCAAAGAGCTAGCAAGTCTTTTTAATTCCGTCATCCAACAGGGTCTAACACCTAAGGCGTGGAGCGAGAGTGCGGTGATACCGTTCTTCAAAAAAGGCGACAAGACCTTGCTGAAGAACTACAGGCCCATCTCGCTCCTGAGCCACGTCTACAAGTTGTTCTCGAGAGTCGTCACAAATCGCCTCGCGGGTAAACTTGACGAGTTCCAGCCACCGGAGCAAGCCGGGTTTCGAAAAGGCTATAGCACCGTGGACCACATCCATACTATTCGGCAGATTGTAGAAAAAAATCAAGAGTACAATCAGCCGCTGTGTATGGCGTTTGTGGACTATGAAAAAGCCTTCGACTCCATCGAAACCTGGGCAGTTCTGGATGCCCTGCAGCGGTGTCGTGTTGATTGGCGATACATTGAGGTGCTGAGATGCCTATATGACACTGCCACAATGTCCGTCCAGCTCCAAGACCAGAAGACGAAACCGATTAGCCTCCAGCGTGGAGTTAGGCAGGGGGATGTTATATCCCCCAAACTATTCACCAATGCATTGGAGGACGTCTTCAAGACTCTGGATTGGACAGGGCGGGGTATCAACATTAACGGAGAGTACTTCTCACACCTTCGGTTCGCCGATGACATCGTCGTTGTTGCGGAGTCGCTGGAAAAACTGGGCGAGATGCTGCACAGCCTAGATAGAGCTTCTCGACGCGTCGGCCTCGGTGTAAACTTGGATAAAACCAAGATCATGTTCAACTAACATGTTGCACCGAAAACCGATTGCCATCGAAGGGGCGACGCTCGAAGTTGTCCAAAAATATGTATACCTGGGCCAGGTTATCCAGCTCGGTAAAAACAACTTCGAGAAAGAACTAGCCAGAAGGATTCAGCTGGGCTGGGCAGCATTTCGCAAACTACGTCGAGTCTTCTCTTCTCTACCGCAATGCCTGAAAACAAAGGTCTTTGACCAGTGCGTCCTACCTGTTATGACTTACGGTGCCGAAACGTGGACACTAACGGTAGGGCTAGTCCATAAACTAAAAGTCGCGCAGCGGGCTATGGAGCGAGCTTTGCTTGGAGTTTCTCTGAAGGATAGAATTCGAAACGAGGTGATCCGACAAAGAACCGGCCGGCCTGGCCGTTGGAGCAGACGAGTCCTAGAGTGGAGACCGCGAGAAGGCAAACGAAGGTTCGGACGCCCCCTAGCCAGATAGACCGATGACCTGAAAAAGGTGGCTGGGACGGACTGGATGCGGAAGGCGGAGGATCGTACGAAATGGCGCACATTGGGGGAGGCCTATGTCCAGCAGTGGACTGCAGTGGGCAAACTGAAATTGATTGACACAGTTCAACGGTACATTATAAAATAAGTTATTAATATTTTATTATTATTATTTTCTGATTAGTATGACTGACACGGGACAGTCTTATATTAGAATATGCGACTGCCCTAATAAATTTAGAATATTTTAATTAATTGTACAATTTATTGAAACAAAGTAAATTATCTAACTGTTGAAAATTCACATTTTAAAGCATAAAATCATAATAACATCTAGATGGCTCATAGAGAAAAACAAATAGCCATTGACTTAAAATTTCCCAAGAACAAAAAAATAATAAAAGGTCTATTAAACAAGGAAATAGTCAGCTTTTGAAAGATAAACAGATAGACGTTTATGCGATTCGTGAGAACAAAGCCAATATTCTATTTTAGGCACATGGTTTTTAAAATTTACATGTTATATTTCTAATATTATTTTACTTGAGCGGATGTAAATATAAAGCTTGATAATTGGTTCTTTCATTTAAAAAGCATTCATTTTGATGCTGTTTTATCAAAACATTTAGAGCCTCGTTTAATTCATTAACATTTAACGGACTTGTTATTTTAGATTTTTGTTTTTCATAACCTTAAGAGATAGGCAGTAGATCTGTACAATAATGTAAAATTGGAATATCTATCAAAGTCTCCGATTCCACTAATGTTCTTAATATATGTATTGTTTGAATTAGAAATGCATTGTAGTGATAACATTGATTGGGTATTTATATTGTTGGAATATTATTAGAATGATTAAGTTGGTGGACTTGATAATTCAGTGCCGTTGCGATGCACCATATAATTGTAGATTTTTGTGAGTATGACAAATGGATAAAATGGGAATAAAAAATACAGAAATATAGAATTCTATGGAAAAAATAATTAAACAGAGCTCTTCGTCGAGACAAGCGCAATAGTACTATAATATTTATTTATTACATAGGTTTATTATATGGGTATGAACTGTATCAATTTGCATGATTGATATTCTGTAGAACATAAGTGATTATATGGCATGAAGGTAAGTATCACTTGAGTGTAGCTATAAGCTTAAAATAAACAAAGAAATCGCCTGTCAAATTATACACCGAAAGAATTATATGATGGTGAGCTTGAGGCGCTAGCGCACCCTTGTGCTATCGTGGGGCGGGTCGCAGTGCGGAGGGTTGAGACCCTGCGTTTACATAAAAACTGATGTTGGACTGATTGAAAGGCAGTTGAGTTTAGCTGATTTCACATGAATCTAACTTGTTCTTAAGCAAGTATAAAAAGTGAGGAAGTGACATAAGACAGTGTGCTGAGTCGTGTCTGAAAGCAACGCGCTTCTGAATTGATATTTGGAAGTTCCTAATTACTTTATCATACCTTCCTAATAACACCAATATACCCTTGATTTGTTGTCAATTGAAAAGTTCTTATAGGTAGATTATTGACTGTAAGTCTGGGAGTTGAGACTGGCTTCCGGAGACAAATCGAATACCTTAATCCCGATCATCTAGGCCTCTGTGATCTAGTTGTAGGAAAGTCTAAAACCTAGAGCACTCCCTATTCCACGTAGCTAGTTTCAAGTTTGTTTTCCTTTACACAATTCGCAATACACACACATTTAAAATCATACACATCCATGTTCATCTTGGTACGAGCTCATGGTCTGCAGGTTACACTAGGTTTCTAGCTAGAATGCAGGTATAGATGTTCTGTTGCGATAGAACCTAGGAATACTTACGAGAATTATAGTGGTAATTTATACATTACGTTTGGTGAAAAGTTAATTTGTGCGTTTATTTTGTGTGAATATAATAATTGAAATTGGGGGTAATTATAAGTTATAATAACGTATTATATTTTGGTATAAACAAATAAGCAGATTATTGTGCGTTTACAGTCGGGTTTTATTCAAAATAATAGTGACAAGTGTAAACTATAATTATAATTTGATTGAAGTTAGTATATTAACTATATACCTAAATCATATACATTGATTAACTTTACTTTACTTTACAAAGTCAGTACATTGAATAAACAAAAGGCTTTGTTTATTGAGATCATTAAATTCAGCACACAGTTGCTAATGAGAGACTAATTGACATCTCCGACGTATACTAGATCTATTACCATCCAAACACCTGAGAATCGCTACGTAGATAAGTTCTTTTAGGCTAAATCTTGTTTAAATCTGGGAGTTGACACTGATTTCTGGAGGCGATTTATATACCTTTATTCCCTGTCATCTAGGAATCCGTGATCTGGTTGTAGTAAAGTCGAAACTAGACCAGACAAGATAAGATAAATACTCTTTATTGCACACCAAACATAGAAACTATACAGAGGGTACGTACATAAAAGAGAGTTGTACAATGGGCGGCCTTATCGCGGTCTGCGATCTCTTCCAGACAACCAGTATATGGATTAAATTGCAAGAATAGGTAGCTTGCGGTGTAGCTATAACCACTTAATATTCTTATGTAAATAACAGAAGTAATGGATAAAGTACTTAATTCATTAAATAAATACCTACATACACATATATACCTCCATCATATACTATACACACGTACTATACACATATACCATACCATACACATAGTTATATACAATAACTACATATATACAGCCTTATTGCAAAATAAATAGTCAATACATTAGTGCTCTTTAACCAGTCTTTGAAATGTAGAAAGCGACTGTGCTCGTCTTATATTTACAGGCAGCGCGTTCCACGGTCGTGCAGCTTGTATTGTGAAGGATTTGTCGTAGAAGCTTGTAGAATGCATCACCATTGCCAGTGTTAAATTTTCCGTGGATCTTAAGTGTCTACTATTATTGTCTCGCAGAAATCGAAAACGCTTTTTTAGATAGAGAGGAGTAGTCGGGTTAGACAAAATATTAAAAATAAGCGCGAGTATATGAGTATTCCGGCGAAGGCGGATTGGTAACCACTTGAGCTTTTTACGAAATTCGGAAATACCCTGAGACAGTCCGTCCATATCTGTTTGGCAGTATTTTTTGTAAATCATCTGCATAAAGGTGGTAGGAAGAGAGAAGTTGATTAGAAATAGTGTTAATAAATAACGAAAAGAGCAAGGGAGATAAGACGCCACCCTGTGGCACACCCGTAGTGGTGTTAGACCATGATGAATAGGTATCATCCAGTCGGACCCTCTGCCAGCGACCAGACAAGTAACTAGTCGTAGACTAGTTAGAAGTAGGACGGTAATCGTTAAAGGATGAAGGTTTAGGATTTTTGGGTATCGGGATGATTAGAGCATTATAGGAAATGTACCTATGGTGATGAAGTGATTCATTATATGAGTAATAATGGGCAGAATGTCGCCGAGGATGGGGAGCACCATCTTGCGACTGATAGAATCAGATCCAACTGCGCTCAATGATATGGATTAAATACTCTTCTCAACATCAACGTACAATTGAGTAAAGCTAAAAGGAGAGTAGTCAGGGGTTGGAAGCGATGAGAGATGATTCAGTGTGTTAATTTTAGCTGTACCGCTGAAATTTGAAGAAGTAGAGAAATGCTGGTTAGGGCCTTAATATCGAGACGTGTTGAAAGTAATTCCAGCGGGTGCTTTCCAACCCCTAGCGATTTAAGAAATTTCTAGATTTAGCTGGGTCTCTGTTTTGTACAGAATAATGGACATGTTGGCGTTGT
This sequence comes from Eilema caniola, assembly GCA_949126895.1. NCBI lineage: Eukaryota > Metazoa > Arthropoda > Insecta > Lepidoptera > Erebidae > Eilema > Eilema caniola. The sequence continues at coordinate 2,889,730 of OX421469.1, read as the reverse complement.
GCATTCCTATACACCTTGTTGCAGTGATTACGTATCTTCAAATAGTTTTCTTTATTACGGTCAGTAGGTCGCATCTTGTACTTAAATTTAGCTGCACCCATTTTAGCGATTAGTTTTTTATATCATCAGTGAGCCACGGTGCGGGAGGATGTTTCAGCTTTATAGCTCGAATCGGCGCGTGTACATCACAGAGCGCGATTACGTGGTTATTAAAAATATCCACCTTCTCGTAAGTAAGGTAGTTCTGGTAAGGTCTCTCTGTAGTTAGTAAGGATGCCCAATCGATCTCTTTTGCCTCTTGTCGGAGCAGGTCAATGTTCATGGCTCCAAAATTACGCTGCATCAGCACTTTCGGCTTCGGATTTTATAGGAGAGATAGAGCAGATGGTGATAAGAGAACATATCCGTTGTTAATTGCCCATGTTTAGCGACATGGTCCAAAGATGACACAAGCAAGAGATCAAGAAGGGATGCTACACAGTCAGGGAAAAAATGGATCGCATTAAGAGGGAAAACAAAGAAGTTTGTAGATTCTACAATAGAAAGAAGAGAAAATGAGCAGGCATCTTTTTTTAATAAGCATGTGTTACAGTCACCCATAATAATGGTATGATTGTAACAAGGTGTGAGATTGTGTAGAAGGTTTTCAAAGGATGAAAAGAAGTTTACCAGAGGACAATAAAGGCCAATAACCTGACAAAGGGCAATAAACACAAATTTTGGAATGATGCAGCTCGACTTCCACGAACCAATGCTCGCCGGTATTCGACGCGGGCGGCTGTGCCAATATATCGACTACGGACACTGCCTTTCTTACCCGTACGATTGTTACGGATAAGTGTGAAGCAGGGTAGAGAGTAAGAATTAGAATACTATTATTGCCGAACACTATCAGCATCTCAGGAAAGTGGCTAGGAATACTCTGAGCGTTAATGTGAACAACATTAAAATTTCTCGAAACATCGGAAAATTGAGCCTGAAGAGAGTCAGCCAGTGTGGAAGCACTAGCGTTACTATCATGACTGTCGCTGCATCGTCACTAAACGAGTAGAATATTTCGCTATCGCTATCACTACTGCACGTCATAAATATAATATATAATGCGTATAATAATAAAATATATTAAAATAATAGAAACGATAGAGAATAAAATTATAAGTAAATGGGCGGAGTAGTCAAAAATCAATGTTTAAAATGATTGAAAAATCATTCATTGGTTCCGATAGTTAGTAAGAAGGCGCTCCACTGTCGCCCCAATGACAGATAATAAATTTGAATTGGTTAGGGCGAGGTCTGGTAGGTTAGTGGTCAAAGCATTGCCCTTATAAGGCAAAGATCGCGGTTTCAAACCTCGCCTAGACCGATTCCATTTTTTCGCCTTTATTCGATTTAAATATTTATTTAGCATGAAAAACGCTTAAATAATTTAATTCAAATTATATGGACGGAGTTGGGCGGAGTAGTCAAAAATCTATGTTTCAAAATGATTGAAAAATCATTCATTGGTTCCGATAGTTTGTAAGAACATCGGTAGGTGCTCCGCTGTCGCCCCAAAGACATATATAGAAGGAGAAATTTGAATTGGTTAGGGCAAGGTCTGATAGCTTAGTGGTCAAAGCATTGCCCTTGTAAGGAAACAAATTTACTGGCGTGGCTAACGTGGCTCTGGTACGCTTGACATTGGCGATTAGCCATTAATAATTTTATAGTAGATACATTTTATTTGAAATTGGTATTGCTGCATTGAATTTCCTGCAGAGACCATATTGAAGAAGTTGAAGTAAATAAATAAAGGTGATTAAAAAATAAATAAGAAAATAAGTAGCCAATGTCACCGTGATGACGTACCATAGCAAAAATATCCTCTAAAATAAAAATCTGCCCGGATATGAAACAGCACAACAACAACATAAAAAGCAATACAGGATAAGTTTACTTCGTCATAGTTTCTTTGGACTTTGTGGACCCATACCTTGGTGCAGAGGGTGCGGGGGAATCCACTTGATCTATTTCCTGGGCCGCTGCTTCAGCGATATCATGTAAATCAGCTCCGGTAATAATTTTACGACGTTGCCCCTTTTCGCCCAGTACAGATATAATACCGTCACGGGTCCAGCATTTCGCAACACCATACTTTATCCGAGTGGCCATGAACAAGTCGTGACAAGGTTTGGTCAAGAATTCCGACACTGTAATGCTTTTACCCTCAAGCGTGGTTTTTGAAAACCAAATCTGATCCTTAACAGATGTCTGCTGCAACTTGACGAGAATAGGCCGATGTCTATGAGGCGTAGCAGGCCTTCCCAAGCGATGGCAAAGCTTAATGGCACTTACCATGAAACCATCCACCCTGGGTGTAGACCTAACCACATTGGCCACTACTTGCGCTAGGTCTTCATTTTTTACACAACTACTCCATGAAATAAAAGTGCTTTCCGCCTCTCCTGCATCTCTAGATGGTCGACACTACAAGCTAGAGACTCCAGCTTTAGCTGGAGGCCCCTCACTGCCTCTTGAGGCTTGCATAAAAGCTCGGAATGGAGTGAACTCTCCAGCTAGTCCCGCAGTACTAAATGGGGGGGGGGGGAGGGGCAGTATTGTTCCGGAGATCTGCTTCAAATGTGTCTATCCGCTTTTAAAATACACTTCTTAAGCTCTCTATGGTGCTACGACTCCATTAGTTTTTTTATATACTGAATTGAAAGGAGAGTTTTAAAGTTATACTTTCTTATTTATTTTATTAAAACTTAGGAGGCTATAATTTTCAGTCTATTACACTCAACTACCCACGTATTTTTTCTTATTTCTCTTACACCCTTAGCTTTCACAATTCGCAATACACACACACACATTGAGCATCATACACACCCATGTTCACTATTGATACGGGTTCATGGACTATTGGTTCAAACTAAGTATCTAGCTAGCGTGCAAGTAGAGAATTTCTATTGAGATATAAATTAGGAATTATTACGAGAATTATAGTCGTGATTCATACATTACGTTTGGTGAAGATTTAATCCGTGAGTTAATGTTTGTATATAACTTATAAGTCTTTAGGGTTCACGGCCGGCATTGCATGCAAGTAAATTTTTGTGTTGATATAATAATTTCAATTGGTGAAATTGTACGTTATAATAGCGTATTATATGGTGGTTTAAGATAATAAGCAATTTGTTGCGCGATTAAAGTCGAGATTTATTTAAAATATACATTGATGCCTCATGATTAATACTATCGATTGGTGCCATAAAAATACAGGATGTTACTTTTTGGGATTTTACTCGTTTCGATTACCGGGTATGGCAAGCGTGTTTTCAAAAATTGTTAAATGCAGTTTTGTTTCTTTAAAAAAATAAAGGAATGTTTCCTTTGAGTGAAATTCGCTATCTCCAGTATTTAGAGTACTTCTCCTTCAGGTAAGGTTAAAATCTTCCACCCTGTATACTAGATCTAATTTATTAAACCATACCAAAGCCGAAATTTGATATCATCTCTAGATACGATTTTCAGCTCTTGAGTCACTTTGACCCAGTATTTAAGCGTGTATCTGAAAAAGTTCAGAGGTGGTTTTTTAATATGTAGCGATTTTGATCATTCTGCTGAAGCCTGTTTGAGTAATTATATATCCAGTAAATAACTGACAGCCATGCACTGCTGTGAAAATTACTATACTGTGGTTGAATTAACCAAATCATATTCAATCATCTTCCTAATTGCTTCAGCTGAATCATTTTATACTAGAGCCGAAAGTTACACTGAAATCTACAGATAACAAAGGTTTACATAATAATGGACTGGTAATTATTATGTTAACCTTTGATAATGCCGTGAGGTGAAACCGGTTAGGTTAAAAATAAAAATCATCAATCGCTCAAATCAATGAGATCATTTTGATTACTTTGCTAGTCATGATCCATTTGTACTAGAATTTGTAAAGCCACCCAGAAAACAATAACACGCATATGAATATTTGTATTAAATTTTTATTTATATACGCTTTTCTACATGTTAATTACAATTATTTAACAACAACAAAAAAATACTTTTACAGTATTATTATATGACTGCTGCTGTCTATTCCCGAGGTCACCTAGGTATCAAAAGACATTTTAAAATTATGAACATCCAGAAGCCATTGATTTCGTCTTGGCAACAAATTAAGCGACTCATAGCTATTTATAAAAATTGTAGCCTATTTTTTTCTTGAATACTTAGGTAAAACCTATTGATTGGATACTGAACTGCAAAAACAGATTGATCAGGGCTTACGATATTATTATGCAAAAAAAATAGATAAATGCGAGAACGTTACAAGACGACTACCTTGCATAATAAAATAATACACCAGAAAAAGATTTTTTTTTTAAATTTACGTATCCACAAGTTATAATAGATATTTTAAATTTATTTATTCCAACTTCATACACACATATACATATGCGGATTTATTGCCATAGGCATTCTCTACCAGTCAACCTTATAGGTAGTGCAGAGAATAACGAAGTAGAATCGATTTAAATAGATAAATTGAATCGGTCTAGGCGGAAAAATCACTCATTGGTTCCGATAGGTTGTAAGAACATCGCACACACACTCCACTGTCGACTCAAAAGTCAGATATAGAAGGAGACATTTGAATTGGTTAGGGCGACGTATGGTAGCTTATTGGTTAAAGCATTGCTCCTGTAAGGCAAAGATCGCGGGTTCAAACCCCGCGTGCACCAATTCAATTTTTCTACTTAATTCTATTTGAAAATTCTTTAAAAAATCATTCAAATAGGTGCATTACGAACACTATAATTAGGTAATATTGTTTGCAATATGCAATCAAACTTTCTCGAGCAAACGGAATAACAAAATTTAAATGAGCAAATGTTTTATTTAGAAAAATGTTAAAATCCCAATGTATGCGGAAATGAAAGACTGATCAAAAGTTGCTAGATGTAATTTTAGAATATCAAATCATAACCAATTAATTTTTTTAATCACAAATGATTTCTTATTAAGAATAACTAATTTATATGTAGGTATAAGTACTTATATTTGAAGTACATCACTAATTTTAACACAATAATTTAAACAACAGTTAAAAAAGTAAGCCAAACAACGATTAGGTATTTAGATTTTAGGTATTCTAAAGGTAGATTATTTAACGTTAGGGATTTTTAAATTTAGTTAGGTATTCAAATACGTACCCCTCAAATTAGTATACATGCATGAAGTAATTTGAAAAAAAAAAAACTTAAAAATTAAGTACTTAATAAAACAATTTTTTATTTTATTACTATCATCGGAACTCATAACAGTTAGTGATTATAATTTTTTAATTAATACTGTTACTACAAAGAACCAATTTAAATCCATAATTTTATTTCAGATCTTTTTCTTCATAACATTCTATTCTATATTTTCGGTATGGCCAGCGATGCCGGAGTCGTGACGACTCGACAATTCTGCCAATGTCAACCGTGCGGTGGAGTTTTGTGTGTGTGAATTTTAGGAAGTAAGAATGTACTTGACGATATTGGACTTGTTGTGAAGTTTGGAGTTAGTACACTGAAACAAAACAAATACACCATGGACATTTGTTAAAAAAAAAAAAAAAAAATTTAAACACATAAAGTATGTAAGTACATTAAAATATTGGTAAATATAATGATACATAGGTACTTACACTACAGAATTACATAAACATAAGACTACCACATCAACCTACAATAGTTTCCAATCATAGTCTTATATTGTTACAGTGGATAAACGAGAGGAGGATTTTATATAGTTGCGGAGAGGAATAAGTCAAGAGAGATCCAAAGTTAACGGGAAGAGGGATACTCAGTCTCGGTAGTTGATTATACAGATCAGGTGGCAAATTATTAAGGGGGCAGCTGAAGAAAATATGTTCTATGTTACCCTCGTCGAGCCCACACTCGCATATAGACGAGTCCCGTATGCGGATTTTATGTAAAAATACTGGGGAGCAGCAATGGCCCAGTCGAATCCGGCACAAAACAGATATGGCTGTCTTCGATACCTTTTTATACTTATAAAACCATGGTTTTGGCCTTATCAGAGGTTGGATTGCCGAATAAAACTTACCTTTCACTTTACTTGACTCAGACCACTGTGACTGCCAGGTAGACAGTTGTGTCTTTTGCGGTATACCCAATAAGTCATTACCATGGTGTTTATAATATTTGAGATCTGTGGATGATATAGAAATAGCATTTTTTGCAAGTGTATCTGCCAGTTCATTGCCTCTGATGCCCGAGTGGCTTGGGATCCAAACTAGAAGAACTAACTTTTGGTTCAATTCACAGCTGAATAGATACCTTTTAATTTCTAAAAGTAGGGAGCAATGTAATTTACTTTGAAAGGGGTTCTGTTCTAGAGCCTTAAGGCAGCTTAGGGAGTCTGTGAATATCACAGCCTTTTCAATATTGTGTGAGCTAATAAATATACAGGCCTCTAATATGGCTACACATTCACCTGTAAATACTGAAGCCTCTCTGGGGCATTTAAATGTAAGAATTATTTTGGAGTTTTGGTAGTATACCGCCACTCCAGTTTCATTCTCTTGAGACAGTTTTGAGGCATCAGTAAAAAATCTCTGGAAGTCCTGCCATTGTTCATCCACCAATGCATTGAATATTGATGCAGCAGAAGCACTTCCCTTGGAAATACCAATATTAAGTAGAATATTTGGTTTGAAGCACAACACCTCAAATTGGTAATGAAATATGGGAAGTCTATCAAAACTTACCACAGGGCACTCCAAAGTTAGGAGGGACCGGTAGGCTTTTATTGTTAATGGGATATCCTTGTATTTCCAATATGGGGCAGAGGCGATGAGGGAGTTTAAGTGGATTAGTTTATTGATAAGGGGGTGCTTTTCTCTGCATATAAGTCGATATATAAACCGTGTTGCTAGGTATTGCCTTCTCAACTTCAAGGGAGGTTCTGCACATTCCACCTGCAAGGCGTTTATTGGGGAGGATCTCATACAACCAGTGATGATCCGAAGGCATCTGGATTGTATTCTGTCTAGCCTAGTAAGTGCACCTTTATTACATGGGCCCAGTATGAATGTACCATAGTCCATTATGCTGCGAATCGGTGCATTATAGACCAATTTCATCGTGCATGGGTGAGCTCCTCACCAGACACCAGCCAGAGCCTTCAAAATGGGTATGACCCGTTCACACCTTTTACTCAGGTAGTTCATGTGGTGGGTGCCAGACAATTTCCTGTCTAAAAAAACGCCCAAGAACTTTGCCCTTGTATGCACTGGAATGTTTTGTCCTGAAATATCTACTTCAATTTGTGGTATATGTCTTTTTCTAGAGAAGATCACTATTGTGCTTTTTGCTGCTGATAGGTTTAGACCCCGATCCAGCAACCACTGGTCCAGAGATCTCAAGGAAACTGTGAGAGATACGGCTGCATCAGTAATGGATTTATCCTTAACATATAGTGCCAGATCATCAGCGTACTGCAGGAGATGACAGTTGTTGTTGAGACAGTTACCAATATCCACAGTATATAGGTTGTACAGTAAGGGACTCAGGACAGGGCCTTGAGGTAAGCCTCTCCAAGTCCTTCGCTGCCCAAACTCTGCTCCTTGCACTCTCAAGACCAGTGTGCGGGACGTAATCATTCTACCTACGCATTGAACCATTCTCGCCATGACACAACAACTGAGTCATTTTGGGATAGGGAGATGCGGATGTCTGTAGTGAGAACTCCAACACTATCCATAGTACCGAGTCCCTTCCTAAACCCAAATTGAGAGCACGGTAGTAGATCTCTAGATTCCACAAACCATTCCAGGCGATTTTTAACCAAATGTTCTAGGATCTTTATACAGACAGATGAAAGAGCTATTGGTCTGTAGGCATTGGGATCGTCTGAGTGCTTCCCAGGTTTCAAAATTGGGATGATTATCTGTATCTTCCATTGATTGGGAATCCAGCCATTTCTGTAGCAGTAATTAATGATATTCAGGAAATATTTCCTGGCACTGCCACCAAAATGTGTAAGGAATGAATATGGGATTCCATCATGACCGGGGGCTGAGTCCCGGACATGACCAAGCACCAAGTCTAGCTCCCGGATTGAAAATGGCATATCAGCTGGTCCAGTTTCAGAGTATAGAGGCCAACCTTCACTTTCTTCTATAGAAGGTACATAGGGGGGTGCAATTTTATCTAAGAATTTTTCGGCTGTCTCACAAGTTATGGGCGATGAATTGGCAGGGTTGCAACCTGACCTGAATCTATTTATATTTTTCCATACTATTGTCGATGGGGTGGATGGCGACAATGAATTACAAAAGCTTTTCCATCCTGCTCTCTTCTTTTGTCGGAGTAATCTTTTACATTTTGCATTAATTCGCTTGTAATGTAAAAAATTATCCATGCTCATATTTCGATTGTATATTTTCTCCGCCTCCTTCCTCTCCCTAACCGCTCTAGTGCAGTCTTGATCCCACCATGGTGGTGATGGTAGCTTACCTTGGGCTGCATTTTTTATCGGAAATGATTGTTAAGCGCCATCTATCCCGCTAGTACGGAACTACGAGAGGCGTCTACAGATCGTTGTTCGTCAGGACACGCAAATACATCGCAAGCGCAGGAGTGTCGGCGAATTACGCAAGAGGGCGCGCAACCACACAATAAAAGGACCACATTAGCTTGACAAAGCACCTTTTCACATTTCTCCTGAGCTACGACTGGGCTGCTTACCTCGTAAAATTTTAACTGTATTCAATTTATATTAATTATTTAATAAATTCCTACTTGTTAAAGTTGAAATAACAAATTTCATTGAAGTTCACCTTTAAATCATATTTTATTCTTTTCCAAAATTACAACGGGCAAACATTTGGACCTTCAGCGCCGGATTATTTAAACTTTTTTCAAGAAACCCTTATGGTTAGCGGGTAGCAGAACAGTCGTAGCAAATCCTCTTTTCCTTCCTTTATTCCCGCCCTACTCGCCCACATTTCTTCTATTTGTACTAAAACCGTTTGTTTCTTCTAGAAAGCTACGCGGCGGTGCGCATAATTCACCAAGTGGCTGCAGGACAAATGTGAGTACCTCTGCTTTCTTATTAAGTGCCAAAATGAGTGAAAGTTTTAAAGAATTAGTAAAAAAACGCGGTTCAGTCAAGGGTTCCCTGACCTTACTAGTCAAATACGTAGATTCCTTAGACGGGGCTTTATTGTCCGCAAGACAATTTGCTGAGTTAAAGTTACGAAAACAACAGGCGCACAAGCAGTCTGTTATCTAATTTTAATAGCTTTCAAGATAAGATTAAAATAGCTCCGGAATCGGATATAGCAGTGCAATTAAGAGAACGCGAATCCTTTGAAAATAGTTATTATAGTATTATGGCCTCTATTGACTGTCTATTACAAAGCGATAATTCGAATAATCATAAATGCAAGGGTAGTAAATTACTGGTTAAGTTACCCACTATTTCGCTGACCTCATTTGATGGTTCATATGACAATTGGTTGGAGTTCCGAGATACTTATTTGTCCATGATTCATAATTCGGAAGAGCTCGATAATATTCAAAAATATCACTACTTAAGATCGGCTCTCACGGGCAATGCCATGCAGGTCATCAAATCTCTCGAATTTTCAGCCGATAACTATATAATAGCTTGGGATCTGCTTGAAGCTAGATACAATAATAAAAAATTACTAATTCATAATTATATTAAGTCCATATTTTCTATACAACCTTTGTCTAGGGAATCGCCCGCTTGCATAAGAAAACTTATAGATACCGTCCTTAAAAATTTACGCGCTTTAAAGAGCTTAGGCGAGCCAGTGGATACTTGGGATACCTTATTAATTTATTTAATTGTATCTAAGTTCGATGCTTCTATGCAAAAGGACTGGGAGCAATTTAAATCAAATTCTCTAGAAAATAAGGAGGTAAATTTGAAACTAGACGAGCTTATTTCATTTTTAAGAAATAAAGCGGATATGTTGGAAATGATTAAAGCAAATCATTCCTCAAGCTTCAATAGCAAAAATTTGTCCCAAGATAGTCACAAAAACCAAATGTCTAAAGTTCAAGGTCTTGTGTCTACGCAAACTAATCAGAATACCGCTAAAAATTCTAAACGGACTCGTGTATGTTCTGTGTGTGCTGGTAATCATCCTGTTTATTCGTGCACTCAGTTCATTAATTTACCTTGCGACGAAAAGTTGGCCCTTATTAAAAGCAAGAGTTTATGTAGGAATTGTTTACGTGAGGGACACACTATCGATAGTTGTTTCTGTGGGCCATGTCGGGTATGTAATAAAAAACACAATAGCTTGATTCACGAGGCGTTTAGGAATGGAGAAACCTCGGTATTTACGGGTTCCTCTAACGCACAGTCCACCCCCTCGAATAATGAATCTTCTACTGTTCTACATTCCAACACTAATAATCAAATTAGTAATAAATCAGATAAATCATCAAACACTCTCGTACCCGTGTTATTGTCTACTGCGCTGGTAGAAATAATCGGTGCCGATACTCAAGTTCATATTGCCCGTGTACTACTGGACAGTGGAAGCCAACACTGCATCATGTCCAGTTCTTTATGCAATAAATTAAACGCCAAGGTTATGCAGTCCACTTTTCAAATCACAGGAATAGGACAATCAATCACACAGTCAAATCATTCCTGTGAAATTTCTATTCATTCCTTAAATAGCGAATATAATACGCGCATTAATTGCTTGGTTATGCAAAACATAACTTCGTGCATACCCTCTTCATATATACATACGCATAATCTTAACATTCCTAATGATATTAAGCTTGCCGATCCTACGTTCAATTCTCCATCGCAGGTAGATATTTTAATCGGTGCGAACTATTTTTGGGATTTGTTAAATGAGGGTAGGATTCACCTAGCTAGTGGACCTTATCTACAGAATACAAAGCTAGGGTGGATAATCTCAGGTCCTGTAAACACGAATTTGCGCATCAATCAAGTTCAGTGTCATGTGGGTACCTCTCAAAATCTCGAATTGAACGCGCAGTTCAAAAGATTCTGGGAAATCGAAGAGATTTCGCAACCTAAATCGCATTATACAAACGATGATCTTGTATGTGAACAACTTTTTATAGATACTACTAGAAGAGAACATGCAGGTCAATTTGCAGTTCGTATTCCATTCAAAGAATCGCCAGAAACACTTGGTGATAGTTATGAAGTCGCAAAAACACGTTTTTTATCACTAGAGCGTAAACTCGCACGTCAACCTACTTATAAATATATGTACAACGAGTTTATGCAAGAATACTTAGGCCTGGGGCACATGACGCGCATTGACGGATTTAATTCACCCTATTATTTTTTGCCTCACCATGGTGTGTTTCGTAAACAGAGCACTACCACAAAGTTAAGAGTTGTATTCAATGCAAGTCAAAAAACATCGAATGGTAAATCGCTTAACGACATTCAAATGACCGGTCCGCCCTTGCAAAATGACTTAATTGGAATACTTTTACGTTTCCGGCAGTATAAATACGTAGCTTGTGCGGACATAGAGAAAATGTTTAGGCTAATACTAATTCACGACGATCAACGGAATTTACAACTAATTTTGTGGCGTAAAAATCCGTCGGAACCTCTTGGTGTGTACCGTCTGAATACCGTTACGTACGGAACGGCGTCCGCGCCTTATCTAAGTATTCGTTGTGTGCGTCAGCTTGGACTAGACTGTAATAATCCCGAAATATCGAAAATCATCTTAGAGGATTTCTATGTAGACGATTTGATCACTGGTCATGACAATAAATCTCACTTAAAAACTATATGTAAACAAGTAAAAACTGTTTGCGATTCTGGTTGTTTACCATTGCGAAAATGGGTCTTTAATACGCCAGATTTAGATTCAAATACATTTCAAAGTGGTGAATCCAGACAGATGATGTTCGATGAAAACAGTACTAGTAAAACGTTAGGCTTAGGTTGTACTGTAGTGATGAATTTCATTTTAACTCAAACGTAAATAGTAACGCATGCAAAATTACTAAACGCTTAATTCTATCAGCTGTGTCACAAATATACGACCCATTAGGTCTGATTAGTCCTATTGTTATGGTAGTCAAGATTTTGCTACAGCAGTTATGGCTTTGTAAATTAAACTGGGACGATTTGGTACCGGAAAATGTATCAAATCGTTGGTTACAGTTCTATAATTCATTGCCTAGATTAAAAGATATCCGTATTCCCCGTTGGGTCATTGGTAATGATTCCGTACGTTTCGAGTTGCACATCTTTACAGACGCGAGTCAGCTGTCTTATGGGGCCTGTGCCTACATACGTACTTTCAATAGCTACGGTGACATCACAGTTAGACTTTTATGTTCGAAAGGACGAGTCGCGCCCATTAAAGCAATCACTATTCCGCGACTCGAGCTATGTGCAGCATTGATCGGTGCGAGATTATATGGAAAGATCATAAATTCATTGCGTTTGGAGTTTGACAATGTAGTATTTTGGTCAGATTCGACTATCGTGTTAAGTTGGTTGAAAATGTCACCTTATTTACTTAAAACGTTTGTGCAAAACCGTGTAGTAGAAATTAATGATCTAACAAACAATGCGCGTTGGTATCACGTGAACGGCAAATGCAACCCGGCTGATTTATTATCACGTGGTATGACGCTAGAAGATATCAGTGATAGCAAACTGTGGTGGAACGGACCTGCATTTTTATCAGAGAATGTAGTAGAGTGGACACAAGATAATCTAGACATTCTTCAAACTAGTACATTGCCGGAATTGAGGCCGAATCGAACTGTAAGTGTGTTTTGTACCAGTAGTGACTATAGGATGATAGACATCAATAGATTCTCATCATACATTAGACTTCAACGTGCTTGTGCTTATATATTTCGCTTTATTTACAACGCACGAGCTAAAATTAGATCACTGGAACGTAACTCGGGCCCTTTGTCAGCAGCCGAGTTACATAACTCTTTATTGTATCTAACAAAATTATCACAAATTCAAGCATTTCCTGATGAGTACAATGCCTTATTGAATAAGCAGACCTTCAAAGGTTCACGTAACTTGTCCTCTTTAAATTTATTTTTAGATTAAAATAATATTATTAGAGTGGGCGGAAGAATTGGTAATTCAGAATTTGCATATGACAAGAAATATCCCAAACTATTGTGTAGCCAAAGCTATTTTACAATTCTTCTATTTCGGCATACTCATGCTATGATGCTCCACGCTGGCCCTCAGCTCCTGTTAGCGCAGATTAGGGAGATGTGGTGGCCTCTTGGTGGCCGAAATTTAGCTAAGAAAATAGTTCACCAATGTGTAGTTTGTTGTCGTATGAAGGCTAAGACAGTGCAGCCTATAATGGGTGATTTACCTAGTGAGCGTTTGCAAGCAAACTATCCCTTTTTTCATTGTGGCGTAGATTACGCTGGACCAGTTTATATTCTAAATAAAAAGGGTCGAGGTTCTAGGTTAGAAAAGGGTTACATCTGTTTATTTGTTTGTTTTTCAACGAGAGCTGTCCATTTGGAGCTTGTTACTTCCTTGTCAACTGAAAGTTATATTCTAGCTTTGAAACGATTTATATCGCGTAGAGGAAAACCTATCAAAATATTTTCGGATCATGGTAGAAACTTCGTAGGAGCGGCTAAGGAGTTTACAAGCGTTTTGACGGGAGGTTCTCAGGGAATTATTGATTACGCATCAAATAATCATATTGAATTTAAATTTATTCCCCCTTAAGCACCTCATTTTGGCGGCTTATGGGAAGCAGGGGTAAAGTCCTGCAAGCACCACCTTACGCGCGTTGTAGGGAATGCTAACTTAACCTACGAGGAGTTCAGCACGGTTTTGGTACAAATAGAAGCCGTCCTGAACTCCCGTCCGATGTATCCCATGTCCCCAGATCCTGACGACTTCACGCCGCTCACGCCGGGCCATTTCCTTATTGGCCGGCCCTTGACAGCTCCTGTGGGCGAAGACACCTCCATGAAGCCCCCGCTCTCACTCTCACGATACCAGAGAGTCGAGCAACTGAGGCAACACTTCTGGAAGCGCTGGGCCTCCGAGTACGTGTCAGAGCTACAGAGACGCCTCAAGTGGAAGACGTCTAGCGGGATCCTGATTCCAAACACGCTGGTGCTGATAAAGGACGACAACCTGCCCCCTCTCAAATGGCGCTTGGGCACGATTATCCAACTTATCCCAGGCAAGGATGGTGTGGCCAGAGTCGCTACTATCCGCACGGCGACCGGCGACATCCAGAGGGCATTTTCCAAGATGTGTCCCCTGCCAATTCCACCAGCCAGCGAAGATGCAGAAACTAACATTGAGAGCTAATAGCTCTCAAAGGGGCCGAATATGTTAAGCGCCATCTATCCCGCTAGTACGGAACTACGAGAGGCGTCTACAGATCGTTGTTCGTCAGGACACGCAAATACATTAGAAGGCGAATTACGCAAGAGGGCGCGCAACCACACAATAAAAGGACCACATTAGCTTGAAAAAGCACCTTTTCACATTTCTCCTGAGCTACGACTGGGCTGCTTACCTCGTAAAATTTTAACTGTATTCAATTTATATTAATTATTTAATAAATTCCTACTTGTTAAAGTTGAAATAACAAATTTCATTGAAGTTCACCTTTAAATCATATTTTATTCTTTTCCAAAATTACAACGGGCAAACAATGATAATTCTGCACATGAGTTGATGGCATCCGTCAGGATGTCCAAGCAATTCTGTACATGGCAGTGATCTGATAGGTCTAAATTTGAGAAGACTAAACTTGGAAACATGTTAACCTTATCTTCTAGCAATGCTGTGTATTTATCCCAATCTGGATTACATAGGTTAAACTTCAGAAGTGGAGGGATGCTTGCTTGCCGTACAAATTTGTCAGAGAAGGTGGTGATAATGGGATAATGATCACTGCCATGTGACAGATTTGTGCAATGCCATTGAGCTGTTGCAGCTAGGTCAGTGGAGCAAAATGTGAGATCCACGCAACTTTTGCGCTGGCCAGGGTAAGGTCGGCGAGTACAACATCCATTATTCAGGACTACAAAGTTTAGATCATCTAGGACTTCCACCAGGTTTAGCCCAAAAGCGTCGCAATGTTCTGACCCCCATCTGTAGTGATGGCAGTTAAAATCACCCAAAATTATGGCTGAGCCCCTGATTTCCTGGAATATAGTCCTTAGTATTGGTATGAAGCTCTGTTGTGGGTATGCAATATAAATCGAAATTAGCAAGATATTTTCTACCCTGCATGCCACGATGTCTATACCTGTTGTGAAATGGTCTATAGGGACTAGCACATGTGAAACTCTGCTATCAACGAGGAGGGCTGTCCCTCCATAGCCATTCTGTCTGTCACATCTATATGTATTAAAGTGAGGTACTCTAAAATTAAGGCCTGGTTGTAACCAGGTCTCAGATATGGCACATGCAACCGGATTATACTTGTTCAGGAGGGAATTCGTGTTTCTTATGAAACACGCTCCTAACATTCCACTGAAGGAGTCTCAATTGTGGAGCCATTTTTAAGCTCTACTAGGAGTGTCATTAATTTTTCGGCAACGTAGGACGGTGAACTAGAAGTATTAGGAGATATAAAAGACTTTAGAATTTGGAGTAGTAGTTCAATAATAGGTGTCAAAGAGGTAAAGGAATGAGTACTAGGGTTGGATAGGCTGCAGCCATTGGGCTGAGTGGATTGGGGAGTACTAATAATTTGATTATGCGCAGTTTTATTATAAGATGGTGAGAGGGGAGCATGGGACTTCGGGTTAAGTGTTACGGTCTTGCGATAGGACTGAGAGGGGAGAGTTTTTGCTGCATTTGCATAGTTCCTAGAGGCACCTGGTACTAATTTACTAGCTTCTGGATATGAAATAGCCTTTTCGGCCATAGCAGTCTTAATTGCCCTCTGCCGTCCATACTCAGGGCAATCCCTACTATTGGCAAAATGGTTGCCGGAGCAAAGAATGCAGAAAGCCTCCTCTATTGATATATAACAGCCATTACCTGGATGCTCCTGCCCACACTTTAGACACCGTGGTTGGGATCTGCATATTGCCTCTACGTGCCCAAATCTGCAGCACTTACGGCACTGTATGGTTGGGTAAATATACTGCGTTACCGGGAGGGATGTGTAACAACAATACACTCTTTTAGGCAGGACCTGGCCATCAAAGGTTATAACAACAGTTTCAGTAGGCTTCCATTCTGTGACCCCATCTTTTGAAACTCTCCGATTTATACGCCTGATCTTAAGAATCCTTCCACATCCTGTGGGCACTGACAAATATAGCTTTGCCTCCTCATCAGTTATATCCGCTGGCACCCCACTTACAACACCCATACGGGTTATATTGAATGTAGGTATGTATGCTGAATAGTTATTTTTAACAAGCATATTACTTTTCAAAAAAGAGTTTGCATCCTGGGGGGTCACAAACTCTACGGATATACGGTTGCGGCCAACTTTTTTAATTCCATCTTTCACAATATTGTTTATATTGTTTTGAAAAAGAAAAATTCCAAATGACACCGGGTGAAGTGTGGAACCAGCATTAGGTTGGGTTTCTATACGGGAAACGTGAACTATATATGGGGCTTTATCTGCAGCTGAGTAGAATTCGCGAGCTATCTGAGTTCTAATTTGCTTAAGTGGACGACTATCACCAGAATCTTGGTCAACCGGACGTTTTTTCCGAGTTTGTGATTCCGAGACGCTACAAGCGACGGCTGCCAACTGTGTCAGTGGATTGGTCGGGGTCGCTGGAGTAGGCGTATAGGGAAAAATGGGAGGTGTTGAGAATGTCCCCTACATTCTCAACACCTCCCATTTTTCCTGGGTGAGGAGTCATTAGGGGGGTCAGGGGGTTTTGTGATATCCAAATCCATTGTTACATATATTCATGCAAATGTGGCTAGATATACTACAAACAACAGTACTATACCTTATACCAGTTAGACTAAGTACAACACACACTCAAAAGTCACAAATTTGACACAATAGTCAGCAGAAACACAAAATATTTGTAAACTTTCAAGGCACACGTGATGCTCAAACACACGGCAACTTGACAGTCTTCATAACATTATATTATCATATTATTATTGCTTTAGGGCTTACTACTACTACTATCCAAGTCGGATTGTACAGCTTTTTATAAAAACAAATATTAGAATAAAACACATTTATGAATATTATTTATTCGAATGATTATGAGTTTCGATCATTAGTATAAACAAATATATTAAAACTAGGTGTCGCCCGCGGCTCCGCCCGCGTGAATGTCGGTTATCGCGAATCGGGGTATGAAAAATAGATGTTGGCCGATTCTCAGACCTACCCGATATGCCCACAAAATTTCATGAGAATCGGTCGAGCCGTTTCGGAGGAGTTTGGCAACGAAAACTGTGACACGAGAATTTTATATATTAGACTAGCTGTCGCCCGCGGCTCCGTGTAACTGATTGTTGCCATGACCATTGAATCTAGATGTATAAAGCTATCCCCGTACGCCTCTCGTATTCAAACCTACAATTCCCAACCGCGCTATCGTCTAGTGACCTTTAGGACGCTTATCGTGATACGTAGTAATCCGTGATTCTATAGAAAAATGGGTTGTGAAAGATCTATTCCTTAGGTCCTAGTTCCCCAACCTAAAGTTCACATACTCTTATGATTGTAACTCGTATTTACTTTAACATACCTCTTGACAGATTTGTCGCTATTCCAACCTTACTCCGTAGTCAATCCACAGTTCGTCACCTTATTTATCATACTAAACTCACAATATAACATACAAATTCACTTATTTACTTAGTGGAATAAGACCAGACAATCTTTTGACAACTAGCATTCATAATGACGTTCGAAGTTTGACAATACTCAACGCCCTTCATTCAACACTTAGCACAGAGACACCTACCACATTACGCTTGTACTACACGTAAAATTAGAATCAACAAAACTAACTGTCAATCATTCAATACTTCAAATTATAATTGTTTTCGAGGATACCAACAGAGGTCGTGTTATTCAAAAAAAAATACACAAACAATTATTATCAGTGATAATTTATAGTTAAGATCAACTCATCGTTGAAACTTCTATAAATCTTTATTATTTCTGTAATATAGTGTATTTCCCCCCCCCCCCCCCCCCTCCGTGTATACGAAATGTGGCCCACTTAGTTTTAAATACTTCCTATAAATAACGATAATAAATATTATGTAAGTTGGATAAATTTATTGTGATAATTTCTATTAACCTTTCCTATTCCTATAATATGTGTATACTTCTTTGGGCTTTCCCAAAGGTGGGTTTCCCCCCCAAGGTGGTGGCCCCACGCTCGCCACTCACAGTAGGACTCATCCACTATTTTTATAGTCATAGTCCTTCCTATGCCTAAGTAGGTATTCAGGAGACAATTTTAAAGTCCCCTGCCTACTGTATCGAGGCATCCGGTATACAAATCCCCAATTCTATTTTCAGAATAGCGTAACTCTAACGCAGGACTTCAGTCCTATTGCCGTAATTCCTTTAATATAAGGTATTAAGATAATAACACAGAATCATCGTTCTAAGCGTCACTTTAGGACAATTATATTAGTATCTATCGTAGTAACTTCTGCGCTGTTTAATAATGATAAGTTTAATTAGGTAAAACTCATTTATAAGCACAGACTTAAAATAATTATAGTAAATACTAGGACCAATTCACTTCTGAATAATATTGTCTGCATAGGCACTTCAGAGAGAATACATTCTCACCGAACACATGATCGAACTACAATAATTCAGCTCAACTATAGCTTTTGCTTCACCCTAGTGGGTGATAAGATTACTATAAAATAGCGATCGAGCGACCATGTGCATTCAATACAGTACATATAACAACTGATTATGCAACAGTGATTAAAATATCCAAACATCATTATTTGTGTGTTTGTAGCCATGGTAATCTTATGTGTAAGATCTTGCTCGTACACAAAGAACAATAGTAAAATAACTACCTCTGTAGCTAGTCCGTTAGATACTTCCGACCCTTCAGACTTCGGTGGTCTTGCACATAATTCTGTAGCCAGAAAGGTTTCACTAGTGTGAATGTACAATATACCGTTGTGTTGTTGTTCAATAATGAACCAGCAAGGATCTATATGTAAATAGTAAATATTATATCAAAGATGGTTAGGACAGATCAATCACTGTGTATTTACTTTTAACAATATCTGAATTCTGTAATGAATACACCAGTTCACTGCCTCCATTTCACTCACAATCACTCACTTCACTATTAAATCACTCATCGTGGTGTTGCAGCATTCGCTTGTAGTTTTATTTTCACCAAAATCTTAGCGTAATTATTACACAATCCTGTCACTATAATCCCAGTAAATTCCAACAACGTAAATCGACATGAAAATTGGCTTGCAAAAATTAGCGGGAAAACTTTCATTCTTCGGTCACAAGATGGCGGTCATTTACAAATCTGCTATGTTGTAATTGAACCAATTGCCTATCTAATTTCCCAATCAGATTATCATGATTTACAATAATAACAACTTAGATCACCCCTTTACATACGCAATTCTACCTACCTAATATATATATTCATATGTTTGCTATTAGTGTGTACCTACTCACCTACCTGACTAAACTAACCATGTATCAACAAACATTCAACTACGTTAATCGTGAAATGTGTAAAGCTAATCTATCTGACTAGGGCGCAGGTAGTAAGCCTGACTTTGAACTATCACTAGTACCCCCTACAAGCAAGAGACCACGGTCGAAGCCAAGGATGTGTTCTCTCACAGGACAAGGACATAAAAGTGTGTATATATACATATATAAAGATAGACAGGACTGATCCGCTCTGGAGAGCGACAACCGCCTCCCCTCCAGTCACAAACCATCCTGGAAGCTCACGGATCCCTTTCAGGCAAAATCCGTGTGCTGAGCGCTTCAGACTATCCTCAGCATGCCTAGCTGAACAGAGGACAAGAGCTTCGTTATCACCGATAGGTATCAACTCAAGGCAATCACGTCGATTGACTTCCTAAGCGGGGGAACCTAGCTAATACCTATGGCCTCAACCGTCCCTAGCCCTACCAAAGTCCCACAAAGAATCCCTATATAAACATTTTATCTCATGTATGGCCCTGTACCGCAGACTCACAGTACAGCTGATATTCTGAATTGAACACGAGATTCAATTCTTAATCCCAGAGATAAAGGTGTCTTGTCTGGCTCATACGATAAAATGTTCATTTCGCGAATTATAAACTTCAATAAAGGCGAGCTACCTAATTCCTGTTTTCACTAATTTAAACACTATATATTTACTAATTAAACTCAATTATTCACATAAAAAGTAAAAAATCTTCACGACTTTAATTGTAAAAATCTCAAAATTCCCGCCAAAGTACATTGTACAGAATACCTTTCGCGAATCGACCAACCCCGAAGCCAGCTCAAAGAAAAAGTGTCCTTGAATTCCCACTCAAAATCCTACTTTCGCCGAATTAGGGCTCCAATAGTGTCCTCCACCAATCAGAAGCCGCCAAAAGTCACAATTCATGAATAATTGACAACAGCGCTAGGTTTTTTTATGGCGCCTGCGTTATAATTATGAACTAACTTAAATCTTCCGAGAATCAATGGCTTTTTTTAAATATTTATAAGCTATTTACATACTTACACTCATTGATTCTAACTGTCAATATTTTCATAATAATATAAGATTAATTTTATGTTTAATAAACATCCATATTATACTCAATAATAGATATAGAAAATTATTCAATAATCATTTGACCTTTAAACAATAATAGCCAATCAGAGCCATTTCCTGCATTTTTCATAGCTCTGAGGCACACAGATAATAAATAGTATTTATAATCTCTTTTCAACAGTACTTTATTGCATTAAATATTATAATTATTGTTCCTTGTAAATAATTAATAAGTTTTAACTTTATCTGTTTATTCTTTTCTTTATTAATTTTATTATAAACAATACACAAAACTATTATAATATTATTCTTGTGTAAATATCCATAGACTATTTTTCTTAAATTCTTTCAATCATAGTCCCGTCTATAGGTACTGTCTATATTAAACTACATTTTAAATTTATTTGTTCATAAAACATATTTACTTGCCCTTTGCAATTTAACAGAATAATTTCTTTATGAATCATTTTTTCTTTGACCACATACCATAGTGTATATTTATTCATCATTTTATTTACGTATAAAAAATTCCTTACTTAATCAACTAGATGGCGTTTTACGACATTGAATTATTTTCGTTTTATAAAAAACCAAGTGATATTCAATTTACTTGTAGAAATTCTTACTTAATCACTAGATGGCGTTTTACGACATTGAATTATTTTCGTTTTATAAAAAACCAAGTGATATTCAATTTACTTGTAGAAATTCTTACTTAATCACTAGATGGCGTTTTACGACATTGAATTATATTATTTATTTATGTTTTCTTGTTTTATAAGAACCTCGAAAAGGTGTTTCAGTCCGTTACATCCGCCCGCGTGGATGTCGGTTATCGCGAATCGGGGTATGAAAAATAGATGTTGGCCGATTCTCAGACCTACCCGATATGCCCACAAAATTTCATGAGAATCGGTCGAGCCGTTTCGGAGGAGTTTGACAACGAAAACTGTGACACGAGGATTTTATATATTAGAAAAATAAATATTAGTAAAAAGGAAGTGTATAATTTGTGATATTATGAATTTAAATGATTATGTTTTTTAATATTTAGTTTAATTATAATGATCGTTATAATTTTAAATGTTATGAGAAACATTTTCGGACCTCCGATCATAGGAGTTGAAAAGTAATGTAAGACAAAGCGCTCCCCCTATATTATTTGTATTAGCGAACCGGTCACGTTGTGCAAAGGCTTTCTGTATCAGACAGGCACTTATTCGCTAATATTAATATTATTTTTACCTTTTTCAGTTAATTCATTTGAAAATTAATAATTTATCCAAGAATCCATTTTGACCTTTAAACGATTTGATCAATAGTGTAATAAATAATTTAAACATTGATATTCCAGACTTTGGTCAGCTAAAGTTTTGATCAAATGACTTTAAACTGTGATTTTAAACTGTGTTGATTTGTACATTGTTCTTTAGAAATTTGCTCCAAAAATTGTTGATTTTCTAGTATGCAACCGTTAATACTAATACTAAAATACTAAAATACGTATACTATACAGATATAATAATATGTAATAATACATAGCTATAAACATAAATATATAAATAAACTAAACATACAGATAAAAGTAACCATATAAATTTAAATATGATTACTATTAAATCTCTTTGAATTGAATTTAGCATGAGACGCCGCATTTGACCGAATTCCCGTATAACTGTTAGTGGCCCTTGTAGTTCCTATTGAACCTACAGAACATAAAATCAAGTGGTAATGCCACACAACAATGCCTAGCGAAGTCACAATGCCCATCATGCCATTTCGAGCAAATGAGTTTGACTTCTAAATGACCTAATAATTTTTGGGATTATTCTCAACTTGTTGCCACGTGCATATTTGATCCCGTTCTCTGGAACCTATAGGGACCTATACTCGAAATGTTATTAGTAGACTGTGTGTTATTCCAGACTTTAATAATACCTGTACCAAATTTCGGCCAGATTTGTTCAGCATTTATAGCGTGATTGAATAACAATAATCCAAACACATTTCTACATAACTTTTACTTATTTATAACTATATAGACCTATATATTAAATATAAATAATTAAAAAAATATAAAAATAAATTGTACAAATATGCTATATTAAGATTAATTGATGGATTCATTTAAATATAACACGAGATTTTCGATTGACTATAAACGTTCATCGTTCTTCTGGATAACTCAATGGAAACGACCAAAACATTGCAAAAGCAATATTTTGTGATCGAAATCAATTAATTCTATTAAAAATGTGTAAATTGTTCCTTTTTTCCTTTACTTCCAATAACTTCTGCTTGCTGCACGTTGTCAGGCAGCACATCCTCAGACGTGTCAGGCATCAGAGTCACTATCAAAGCCGTTGCAAGTGAGAGAACTCCCACTAGGAACGATGGCAGACTTGACCAGTATACAAACTGCAACGAAAATAATAATAAGGTAACTTACTAAGTACCTTTTTATAGAAACAGTAGCAGAGTGACACTAGCTATTTCATCTTATTCTATTATTTGAAAGTTTTATAATATTACTCTTCTGCATAAAATCAATATCTTCCTACAGTCCCGGGTCAAAAGTATCTGATGAGGTCGTCAATCTGAGCTGAGTGACACTCTTTTCAAGACGTTGCCTTTAGCTTACCATCAGGCGAGTTGAAGTAAATTGACATGTTATATATAAAAAAGAAAGAATAATAATAATGCATTTTATAAGCAATAAACAAGGATTTTTTTTTGTTAATTTACATTGTAAAAAGTATCCGCTATGAGAATTGAATTGAGATTTTTATATAAGATTTTATATATGACTTAGTCTCACCTGATGGTGAGTTAAATGCAAAGGATACTGAATGAGCCTTTGTCTGATCCATTTAAATTAAGTCTGGATAGTTGAAATTCTGTCTACAAATTTCTGAATGCGATATTATTATAATAATTGAGAATTTCTAAATTATACTAATAGTTGCAATATTTACTAGGAAAACTTTTAGTCAGTAGTCTAAATTGCAACAATTAATTATACATTCTATTTTAACTGCAACTTGTTTGTCACTTACCAATAATGGAGTCAAAGGAGCTAAAATAGCACCAACCCGCCCCACCGCGGAACAGAGTGCTAGCATTGTGTTCCTTGTATAAGTCGGGAACAATTCCGTTGTGTACAGATAAACTAGTTTCATTGTTATGGTTGTATTTATTTCACCACATATATAGAGTAATATAGACAACCATTTGTAACCTGTTGAAAAAAAAGTAGTAATTGTTGTTAGAATGTTCTTACAAGATCGGCAGCACAAGTGTGACTCCCCTGGTGTTGCACACGTCCATAGACCACGGTAACCACTTTCCATCAGGTGGGCCGTGTACCTGTCTGCTACCTAAGTGGGCCCAGGTTTCTGAGCAGGAACTGAATTCATGTTTTCTGCTGCATCAGAATCAATCATACTAATTGATTCTGATCTAAATGAAGTCAACGTATCAAGAACAAAACTGATTCCTTCTAGGAGAACGTGCTTCATCATAGATCACATTGTAAGTTACAAAAAAAAAGACAAAACCAAAGTATTAAGTGAGTTTCTCAAAATAATACTAACTTGCAATTATAAATTTTCAGGTTTTAGAAATAAAAAATATTCTGACAGAATTACCTTTAGGTACAAAAGATTGCGCGACGCAGAATGCTCCTGTAAGTGCCAAAGCGCACATCAAAGGTCCTTTCCTCTTAAACTTTGATAGTATATATAACAAAATAATACCACCAATTATGGCAGATGTAGATACTAGAGCAAAATTAATATATTTGTTACCCTCCAATGATACCGCGTTTATCAAAAGAACATAAGTATTAAATAGGCTTGTAAACCAGATAAAGAAACATAACACTAATCTCAACAATAATTTTTTAGAAGAAAATGTGACTTTAAGCGCTGTCCATTGATCTACACTAGACTTTTCTTCACATTTCAAGGTAACAAACTTAGATTCGTCTATTACTGTGTTGTTCATTTTGGCTGCTTTTTTAATTATATTTTTTGCTTCTATTTTTCTTGCCTTGATTAGCAGCCATCTTGGACTCTCATCTAGATAGAAAATGTAAGAAATGACGATGAACGCTGGTGAGTATAATGAGATTAAGAAAATTCTCCAGGTTGGTGCAAGGTAGGCTAAGAAAGCTATGAGAACAGCACCAAGGGCGTCAGATGTTGCAAACAAAAGAACTATTGCGGGCCGACTCTTTGTTGTCATCATTTCAGCAACTGCAATAAAAGATATAGAATTTAAGTATCGATAAAGATTGGAAAAAGTGTAATGACTCAGATGGGACATGAACCCACGACCAGTGACTTACAGGAGGAATTCTCTGCCCAGTGAGTTACCATGATTCATCATAAGTGTTCCAAATTCTTCCACCATCGCCCCAAGATATACAATAAGAGAATTTGGTCGCGCGTCCAATTACCATCTCAGTTGTTTAAATATTAATCAATTTGAATTATGAGCATACTAATTGCTTCAAAATGTCATTAAAAAGAATTTAAGTTTCTTGTTAAAAATATGAACAGTATCTGAATGTGCCCAAAAACTCACCCATGGTGTAAGCAGTTGCGTAAGTGTCACCCAGGGTTGCTTCTAATGTTTCAAGGGCAATAAATAGCCAATACTTCGTGACCATACTTTTTGTTAAGCCAACCACAACAGAAAATAGTGAACTAAATAACACCATTCTTTTTCTGCCAAATCTGGAATATTCAGGTAAGACGTTAGATTAATAACGTACTATATAACGTACGATTCACCGTTTTTTTAGTAAATCCTGTAATTCTGTAAAGTCATATTCATATAGCTGAATAAATAAACTATATTTTTTTCAGGATTTTTAAGTCTGCCTCTGAAGGATATTTTAAATTATGTGATAAATGATTTTTCCACTTTATCACACGCGCACATCGTATCCCCATATGGGTTAAGTATAAAAATAGTTTTTCATAAAAATACAAAGGCAACGTTTACTTGGACACAAAAAGATATTAGAAATCATAGAAAGAAGAGAACAAGAAATGAGCGGAAAAAAGGGAAAAGATAAAGGTGAAATGATGGGCAGTGTTACCGTTGAAACAATTATATATAATTATATTCTATAACAATTAGTTTGTATACTGTATGTTTTTTAATATGTACTTAAGTATTAGCAGTAATCATAAATTCCAACAAATTAGGCGGATTTCCATAAATTAATTAACGACTAAAAGTTACGGGTTCAAAGGCCCTTAAGGGGTAATCCAATTGGTAAATTTTAGGGGGGATTAAAATAATAATATGTCACGATCGAATGCGGGGCGCGTCGGCTATTGATGACTGTCTAATCGCCTTAGTGTTTGAATTATTTGAGAGGACACCATGATACAGTTTTTATTGTTATTTACTTACCTATCTGACAATGGACCGATGACGAGAAGGCCGATCATGAATCCAGCGCTGTGCATTGTGCCTACTAATGTCCGCTTCCAGTCTTGGCATCCAAGGTCAAACTATAAAGAAGTTAGAATGCCTATTGGTACGTAAGTATTGTTATTTTAGTTACTAACTAGATTATATTTGTTAGAATTGAAGGGATAAGACCACCCCTCTTAGAATTAGTAAAATAATAAAGGGTTTCCAATGAAGAGTATTATAATCAAATTTGCTTATCTACATTACACCAACTTTTTTAAAGAGATGATGCCTCCATTATGCATCTTTTATGAAGCACGATGAACTTAAGTACATCTAGGTAAAGGTAAAGCATAATTGTTATTTAAGCTTTATGAAAAAAAAAGACAAACATAATATTATATAAAGCTACTTAAACTTACATCAGCAACAAAAGTATTAGGGTCTTCATAGACCCACTCCGAGCAATCAGTGACACTAGACACATTAAAGTTCTCTTCCGTACATATTCCATTGTCGTCAAATAACTCATACTTATGGCATTTATGGTCTAAAGTTGAATTCTGTCCCAATCCTGATAATTCAGTGCTTTTGCAGTTTGAATATTTACACCTGCAAGTAAAATGAGTTTGTTAAACATATTATTGAATTGATTTACTTTGCAGGTAGTCACACACTCTCTACCATGGACGCCAAACACCGTGCGAAGTGAAGAGGAAAGAGCCAGAAGATGAACCCTGACCTCCAAGTTTATCTTGGCCTCAAATGCAATTAGGAAAATACGTCTCCATGATGATGATGTATGAAAAGAAATATTTTGATTTTGCAGAAATATGTATGTTAGCTGCACCTAACATATTTCTGCGAAATTGTGGTAAACATAGAATCGCATATTTCGGTAGTCAATGTTCTGACATGAAAAATGTAGTGTACAGTCAACACAGAATGAAAGCAAGCAAAACTCAAATAATAGGTAGGTATGCTTCCCAGATGTTTTATTGGAATAATAGATGATGCCCGCGGCTCCGTCGTATTTTGATCCTGCAAACAATGGCTAACCCTAGCATAAAACGTATCCTATATTATTCCAGATGGATGTCTGTTTGATCCGTTACTATCCATAAACCTGGATACCATACCATGAATGTTACGGTACCGTTCGTGGAGCCGTTTTATGTGACAGGGCACTAAGTTATAGCTATGTGATTAACGCATACTTTTCTTCCTTATTTTCTGCATTTTCTTGCCACTGTCAGTCGGAAGATATTTTTTATTTGTACAGAATTCCTTCTAGATTCTCGAGTTGTAGTTATCGCATGTATTCATGTCAAGAAACCACCCAACCTGCTCGAGGGGATTAATAAAAACCTTCGTTAGATAATCTATTTGCCTTAGGTTCATCTTAGGTTGTCATGAAATAAATAATATCAGAGTTAAGGAGACTTGTATTATTATACAGTACTGCTGTATGATGTAATGAAAATGAACACCTAAGAAGTCTGGCTGTAAATGGCTACATCGCAAAATAATAATAACTGGATGCTGTGCCTATAACGCTAAGTGCGTTATAGGTACAGCATCCAGCTATTTTATATTTACATACGGTAAATTACAAAAGAAAACACGGGTTACACTCCGGGAGTGCCGGCAGAAGTGAAAACTTTAAATTAATAAATCGTGTCCATATAGAATTTGTTATCGACGCATTATGTAATTGTAAATATTTTATTTATTACTAGCTTTTGCTTGCGGCTCCGCCCGCGTGGATGTCGGTTATCGCGACTGCGCGTTGAGCCGACGCTATATAGCATTAAATTCGCCTCTCTACTCAACTTTGCCTTCGACTATTTACTCGCCTCCGTTTTCGACTTTCTACTCGCCTCTATATTCGACTCTCTACTCGTCTTTCTACTCGCCTCTATATTCGACTCTCTACTCGTCTTTCTACTCGCCTCTATATTCGACTCTCTACTCGTCTTTCTACTCGCCTCTATACTTGAATTTGTACTTCCGAAGCTCTAATCCACCTTTGTTTCAAATTTCATGAGGATATCTACCAAAAAAAAAATCCTACTATTTGTCCCCTATCACCCCCCCCCCTTTTTTGCGCGATTGAAAAATGACAAACTTTAATCCCCCTCCTTTTACTCCCTTTTTCACGATAAATTTAGCCTATGTACGTTCCCTAGCTCTAATTCATCTTTATACCTACTAAATTTCATAAGGATATTTAATAATAGCAAACTTTCATCTCCTATTACCCCTTATTTCGCTATAAAAGGTTGCCTATGTTCGTTCCCAAGCTTTAATCTATCTATGTACCAAATTTCATCAGGATATCTACAAAAAAAAAACTTTCATACAAACATTCATCCCCTATTTCCCCCCCTTAAACCCCCTTTCTCGAAATAAAAAGTAACCTATGTCCGTACTCATTCTCTAATACACATCTGTACCAAATTTCATCAAGATCGGTTCAGTGGTTTAGGTGTGAAAGCGTAACATACAGACGGACAGACAATACCATTTAATAAATAAACTAACATTTTAAAAATTGATATTGAACTCGGGCGAGATTATTGTGATGAAAGTTTCTTAAAATGGATTGAGTTATTATTACAACTATTATACATGTAAGACAAGGTTACTTATTTATTCTCTACGCGAGATGGTGCTGTAAAGATATTTTTTTCAAAAATTTAAAATGTAATTATAGTGGACTTATTTACTTACACTTTGTACATCCTATGTACATCCTTGTCCTTATTTAATTTATTATTATTTAAATTAAAACAACCAAAATATGATCTGTAAATTTTTATATTTTCTTAGATCTTTTAACACGTTCGCGCGCGGTAATTTTACCAAATATAATACAGCTAATCATCAAAAATTTCCATACATGACGAAAATTCAAACTTTTTCTTTCTTTCTTTCTTCGTTATATACAGAGAAAAAAATAAAAACAACATACCATACCATACCATACCATGCCATGCCATGCCACCGTACCGTACCGTACCGTACCATACCGTACCGTACCGTACCATACCTTACCTATAATATAGCGACAATCATAGAACCTATCACTAATTTTCTGCTAATTTTCTGTCAGACGAAATTAATAAATTACAAAAAAGAAAAAATAATCACAAAAAGTGTCAGAATCTCAGGTTAAAACCCGGTACTATCTGAAACCATAAGGACTTACAGTCGAAGCGCTTACCGCTAAGCTACGATGTTTCTTTGCGTAACTAGCAAAATAAACAGTCTGTAGCTAATGTTGTATGACGTCAGTCGTCGGTTACGGGTCAAAGGTCAAGTGATCCTGAAGCGACAAAGGTCACGTGATCCTGACGCGACAAA
Organism: Eilema caniola; assembly: GCA_949126895.1. Taxonomy (NCBI): domain Eukaryota; kingdom Metazoa; phylum Arthropoda; class Insecta; order Lepidoptera; family Erebidae; genus Eilema; species Eilema caniola. The sequence goes on along the minus strand of OX421469.1, from coordinate 2,860,154 downwards.
GGTCACGTGATCCTGACGCGAGTTTAACACTTTTTACCCATCCAACGCCGCTAAAGAAGTTTTCACTTCAAAAAATACTTTACTTTTTTGGTCCTTGAAGTATTAAAGAAAGATATTTATGATAGATAAATTAGCGTGACATAGCGTTACTATGAATACCAAACTACTAGTGATACCAAAGACCATACGAGGTACAAGAAAAGGAGTTAAGTTAGTTCAGTTAGTTTAGTTTTGTTTACTTGAGTCTAGATAGCGCACTATCCTAGAATATTATTTACTTACAAAGCCGGGACATAGAATTATACAATTATTTAACTCCAGTAGATAACAGTTAATTTAGGAAAGGAGAGAAGACTATAATAAACAATATTACTGCATTCTTCAAGGAATATGGTGAACTGTTATACATTAAATACATAGAGCCTGTAATAATGGTAGTTTCAATTTACACAAGTTACTAAACTTAAACAGCATCTTCTTAATTCAGATAATATAATTTGTGGAATTGTGGCGTATTTGTGTCAACTACAATAATGATAAAGATAAAAAAAATCATAATTATGTTTAGTAGATCGTAATAGTAAATACTTACTCATAGATAACATTTTCTGCTGAAAATGTGTAGTGTAGAGTGTATCCTGAGTTCATTATAATTAGAAAGCTTATTAGACACAGGAATCGTATGTGATATCTTCCAGATAATTTTAGCTCGTCTAGCATACATTCTAAATTATTTTCTTGCTCAGGTAGTACTTTACCAGCATTTTCTTCTGTTTCATTATCATTTATTGCCACTTGTTTGGTAGCATTCTTTGGCATAGCGACAATCTTATCCGTTTTAGAATCAATTGTATCTTCTTTAAAATCGTTCATTTGTTATAGGTACCTAATGAGAACAATAATGATCACTATGTAATTCTAACGTTTAATAGAAACGAGAAAACATTTATTTCACTTACTTTATCTAGTTTGTGTGCAATAAATATCAGACAGCAGATTTATGCACATGAATTTAAATAAAATTACGCAAACCAATTTTAAACGCGCTTGAAAATCTTTAACGATGTGAACAGTTCAACAATGTAAACATCAATGATGTAATTCGTCATAACCTACGTTTAACGTTGGCAATTCAAAAATAATCTTTAAATGACTTAAGTATACTTAAATGATAATTATTAAAACCCCTTTGCTCTTAGCGAAACGGTAACAAATTGAACTGTAATTATATAAATATAAGCGTAGCTAAAATTACATAGGACTAGACAAACCAGTTTTGATAATATACTGAAAAAACTAAAGCATGTAAGAACACTTTTTTTGTGTATTGCAATTGATATCTTATGCAAATCTTAATAGCGACATCTGAAATAATTAAGTTACTTATAAATTTTTGAAAACTAATAATACTGTTAAAGTACTCCTGTAAAAGTGGTCGTGTTACACAAATAGACATCTTTGGAATTCAGGAATCCATAAAATATTGATAGTAACCTTAGAAATCGTAAATAATCATCACTGGAAGCGCTAATTAGCTGCAGTGTATTATATGTTTTTGATATTCTGCTGACCTCAACGACGCATCTAAGGACCCAATTAGGAATCAAACCAATCTTAAAAACCGTACAAGAACGACAGGAGATGAAAACAATAATGTTCTAGTTACTTGTAATTACTGTCGTCTTCATCTTTCGTGCTGCCAGGTCTGATTACGAAGCTGCTGTTGATAAGATAAGAGATAGGTAATATTTATTTGAGTAAGGATCTTAATGTACACACCTACACACGCACACATATACAAACACACACGCGCACGCACGCACACACCCACACACACACACACACACACACACACACACACACACACACACACACACACACACATACACACACATATTTACTATATCTTCAATCTCTTTTTTGCAATTATTCTGTTTTCATATTAGGTACCTTATTCTGGAATAATTATTGTGATTTAACTAACCTGGGAAGAGACTGAACTCCACGACACAGGGCATCCTAGTGTGGGGTTCAGTGAATCAATATGTGTCTAGATTATGTCTATAAGTTACTGCATACATATGATACCATAATGTACATGTATTTTTGGAAACAATAAATAAATTATTTATATTTAAAAATTATTTAATGTTAATAGTTTACAAGGTAGTTCTGTCTGTGATTTAGAAAATCTATAATGATAAAAAGATAGTTAACAATTAGTTACCGTCACAAGTAAATACATTATTATCTAAAGTTGATGAATACATATGAAAATACTTACCTGTTGAGTAAGACACAACAATGAACGCAATGGAAACTCTGGAAATAAAAAGACTTCTATATGCTGACGGAAACAACATAATAAACTTTTTTTTTTTTTTTTTTTTAATTTAAGAAACCATTAATTTAAGAAAAGAAATTATTTCTATGTTTACAAAATCAAACCTATTATATACAAATTAAATTAAATTAAATTAATAAAGTTACTATATATACATAATACTAAATAAAAAATAAAAACTAAAACTAAAAGTTAAAATGCGTCGTGGAATTCATCCGCATCGCATGCCTCTTGTGGTAGCGTTCCCAGAAGACTGGCAGCATTGCCACGTTGTATGGCAATGCTTAATCTCTGACCTAAAAAGAGGCCAGCCTTCTGGTCACGAGAAGCGTCGACCATACGCTTCGCAATCTCCCTGAAGAGATTGCGGGCGCTCGGACCCCAAGGCCCAAACGTTTCGACTCCAAACGGCACAAATTCATAATCTCCAATGAGATTGGAGTATTTGCGCCGCTTAAGAGCCTCTGCAGAAGCTGCAGCAGCACCGGCACAACCAGCCGTGCCAGGTATATGGGTAGGGGCAATGGTGTCAACGCATGTTGCGTCCCACACCAGAGTCCTACCCATTTTCCAAGGCATTAATGACATACCATCCGGTCTCTTGCCATCGTCGCGCGCCAAACAGTTTGGTTCAAGCACAGCAGGCACACTAGCGGTGACAAGAGCACGGCGGATTATGTCGTTGAGGCTGGCGTGCCATGGAATTCGCCCAGCGCTCCTGCAGCACGACAGGCCATGGTGTCCGAGTCGGTCAACTGCTTCTCCACAACGGCATTGATGCGGAGAGACACACGGCGCACCTAGGCGGAGGCACGTCGCGATGCGGAAAGTAATGTCATCTAACATAGTCCCTACGTTAGATGACGGAAGAGCTTGTAACCAAAGACCCGATTCCCACACTCCAACTGCCAGTAAGCGGGCACGCTCAGCAGCATTAGTGCAAGTATTTAATAAATTTTGTCTTAATAAGTTACAGAGCGGCCCGTCCCACTGACGCTGTGAGAAAAGGTTCCTTGGGAGATCAGTGTTTGGACAAGCAATTTTCCAAGCGTTCACTGCTTCAGTCTTACACAATACTTCAGAATTAACTAGTGTAGGTGCAAGGATTTTCCTAGTTAATTCTTCTGTACTGTGGACCGAAGACAGAAACGCTGGTAAGCTGACATCCGAAATTTTGCGAATACCGAGCCCACCCAAGCGAATCGGTAGAGACGCTTGTAGTGACGCACGATCATTCAAGGCCACATTTAAAATTTTAGTGAGTGTAATTTCTATAATTTTGTCCATTTTTTCCAAAATTGTTAAATGTTTCCAAAAGGGTGTAGACCTGAGAGCATGGGTGAATTTCGGAACGAAAAGACAATACCGGAGAATAGTGAAAGCCGAATGGATATTAATTTTGAGTAGGCGGTCCGAAATGATATTAAAATTTTGAATTTTTTCCTCTATAAATGGGGTGTAGGCTTCTTCTAAGATTGGGGACCCGAGGAGACGTAGAGACTCTTTTTCTATAATTTTGATATTAGGAGCCAAAGAATTAAATTTAGAAGTAGTATTTTTTTTGTCCGAAGCATCATTTAAAAATATCTCGCATTTGCTATCATTTAGATCTAAACCAATTAAACTAAATTCGTTTTTGATAAAGGCCAAATCTTGTAAAACAGTCTCCACATCTCCTCCTAGGGTCCCGTCGTCTAGATACCATACATTGAATTTAGAATTTAACTGCCGAATAATAGGTTGAATAGCTAAACTGAAAATTACCGGTCCAAGTGGGTCTCCTTGTTGACAACCAACAGCAGATTCCAAAAGGTTGTCCTTATATAATAATTTAGAGGGGTACCTGTAACATTGCCAAAGGAAATTATAGATTTTGGGGGTTTCTAATTTAGCTTGGGTCAACAAGGTATCCCTGTTCACTGAGTTGAAAGCATTCTTCACGTCAACCTTGAGAATTACCTCGCTTCTCCCGGAGTCAAGGTAGGTTGACAAAGCATGTATGGCAGCCTCACAGCCCCCCTTTGAACCAAAACCAAGTTGGAGGGGCTGGAATTTTGTGGCTAGGTCGTTTTTGTAATGCTGGCAGCAAAGTTTGGCTGCCATACGTCGATATGTGCATCCCACGGCAATGGGACGAATGCCACCATCTCCCTTGCGCAGGGCACACAAATTAGCCCCATACAGAATGTCTATGATGGCTTCGTCCACACTGCCGGAGAGCATCATATTCATGAGGGCCGTAAGCTCCTTCAGAAGGACTTCGCCAGCCTCCCCAGCACTCGACCCCAGAAGATCTTTTAAATGCTGTGGGGTCAGTGCATCGAGGCCACCAGCAGAGCCACTTCGAAAGGAGGTTACGGCTGTCAACACTTCCTTGGCCGTTACGCGCAGGCAATCAGGGTCAGGCTCAGGCGTCTCAGGAAAAGAAAGGCCATCCGCAGGCGCCAGATGCTTACTCCGCAGACCAGCGAGGGTTTCTGGAGAGCAGGGCGCCACTACATCGTTACTAAAAAGTAATCTCGATGCACCACTTATGTCACCATCCCTTAATTTTGATTCCACCAAATTGTAAATATTATTTTTGCGAAAAATCGTAAATTTTTGATCTAAATTATCTAAAGAATAATAAACATAATAAACCAACAGTTAGATCTGAGCCGTTCGCCTCTGTTACAATGAGTGATGAATTCTTCACATCTTTTTATTTATTTCTTGTAAATTAATTTAAATTTATTAACTTCGTGACTGAGATTTCATTTATTTATTTATTTATTGATAGACACACCAACAGTATGCATATACATCATTATTATCGTGAAATACAAGGCATAGTTCTGATATGTACACCAATTAAAGGCATGTACAGTTTACACCATAGGATAGCGTACGATTAAGTGCTAATTAACAAATTGAGATTTGAAATTTAACAAACAGACAAAGAAAGTTTGCAGATTCTATAAAAGCGTTCTCGATACCTTTCTAATGAAAACACCAAACGAGTCATGGAAAATATCCAGTTGGTCGAGTTTACTGTTTAGCGTATTGTACTCACGATACGCACGTGTCAGGGGTGAATTAAGTCCTATATTGGTTCTAACTAGTGGTTGGCAGAAGGTTCTAACCAAAGGGTGACGCGGTGGATTTCTAGGAACAGTGTACAGAAGGCGGTTTGATAGGTTAGTGAGGTCAAATTTACTGTTTACGATTTTATATAATAAGATTATATCGTGAAGCTTACGTTTTTAATTTACGTTTTTACGTTTTTAGTTTAAGGCGCTGATCATAGCCAGATGTGAGATGCCCTGCGAGATGAACGCTATATGTCGTGTAAATGCGCGCTGTATGGATTCTTTTCGCTGCGCGTGTGCGGCATAAAAGGGATTCCAAATCGCGGACGCATATTCTAGTTGACTACGGACCAAGGCATTAAAAAGTGTAATTTTGGTTTCAGCATATCTAAAGCCTCTTGTATTCCGCTTCATGAATCCCAGCATTCGGGCAGCTTTTCCGGCAATTGCATTTATGTGTGATGTAAAATGAAGTTGCTCGTCGATTGTTACTCCAAGTTCTCTAATTTCGCTTACCTGCTGAAGTTCAACTGCACCGATACTATATTTGGAAATAATTTTGTATTTTTTTCTTGAAAATCGAACGTGGCAGCATTTGGCCACACTAAGTTGCATTAGGTTAAGGTTGCACCAGTCTTGTATTCTATTTAGGTCGCTTTGAATAAGGTCTATATCGTTAATTGAGTTGACAACCTTGTAAAGTTTCAAGTCGTCGGTGAAAAGAAGACAGTTACAATTTTTTATGACAGATGTTACGTCGTTTATGAAAATTGAGAACAGAACTGGAGCTAGATGGGAGCCTTGAGGCACACCTTTTTTTTTACGTGCGGGAAATCCCCACTGATACCCACCCCTCCGGAGCCGGAGGGGTAGGTTATGTCGGACTCGAACCGACTAAACAGCACGCCGTCTCTAGATCGTAGTGCTAGGCCGAAGGTGAGGTTGTCATGCGACATATCCCTCGCACCCCGGCTGACCCAGGGCTAACCCTCTCGGTCTAGCCCTCCTCGGGAAGGGGGGGACCACGCGGTCCCCGACTCAACCCAGGTGTGGGGAGGCGCGCATCGTCCTACGATGCGCGCCGCCGCCGTGGCCTGCTTCTGCTAGGGTGACGGGCGGCTCCATCCGTCACCCTCAGGCCCGCGCTCATGGAGGGCGGAGGGCAGTTTGCGCCTTGAGGCACACCAGAGACCGCGTAGTAAGGTTGTGAACTATATTATCTACTATTACTATATTCATCTATTGTAATTTATGTATATCACGACCCGCCTGGCTTCGCACAGGTAGCAAAAACGTTTCCGTGGATATGGCACGGAGTCTTAAACGTTTTTAAATCCGATATAGCCTATGTTACTCATGAAGAACAGTATAAACTTAGATAACGTAGTGTACCGTTCCGTAGAAACGTAAAAAATGAGACAACCGTCAACAAAATGTCAAAGTTTAGCCACAGTTAGGATGATGATTAGTTGAACAAATAAAAATATATGACGGTCAAAGATCACAAGTAGGAAAAGTCTGTAGCTTTCTAATACTCAAATAGACATTTTTATAAGTGTCTTATTCAATTTGTATAGCAAGTTCCACTTAGTGCCATTAATTAAAAGTATTAACAGTCAGTATGGGTCTCCTAAAAAGCTCTAAGTCGCTAGCCCAGCGGATAAGCTCGTTGAAGTGGTAGTGGGCAGGACCCATATCGCGCAAAACAGATGGCCGATGGAGCAAAAATGTTCTGGAATGGCGACCGCATACGAGCAAGCGTAGTGTAGGACGCCCAACGGCCAGGTGGAAGGACGACCTCATCAAGGTCGCCGGGAAGCGCTGGATGCGGGCTGCGTTAGATCGGTCATTCTGGAAGTCTATGGGAGAGGCCTATGTTCAGCAGTGGACTGTGTGTGGCTGATATGATAATGATGATGATTAACAGTCTAATTACCTGTTGTTATCTTTTACCACAGTCTAACGTGCTATAACTATTTATTTTAAGCAAGTAGATACATTATGTGAAACCCTTGTACAAAATGTTAATGTCAACTCACATACTTATTGAGACTATTAAAATAACTGTTAAATTCATAAAATAACATACAATGACGTATTGTGATGAATCCCATAACATAATCAGATTTACCGCTTAAATATACCACTAAAATATGTACTCAATTCATGTATTTCAACAAAATATGTTATAATATAATAATAATCAATAAAATATTTACGGCGAACAATAAATAGTCATTACCATGGTACCATAGACTTCATGGTACAGTCAGCATCATTAACATGTTGGTAATAAATGTGCTCAAAATAATCCAAATACCAAAATTCCAATTTTATATTGGTTATCACAGTACTGAAATAGTTGTAAGTGTCCAACTATCATAACAATCGGACTTTCAAAAATCTAAAAAACCAATATAAAATTGGAATTTTGGTATTTTGATTATTTTGAGTACTTTTGTTTTCAACATTTTGATAATGCTGACTGTACTTCATCAAATAAAAATAAAATTGTCACAGTACCATCAACAGTCCTATTTATACATTAGATACAAATATAAAATACTAGCGGGAGCTCGCCACTTTGTACACCTGGAGTAAATTAACCTTGTCATTCAAAATTTCAAATCTCTTATTTCAATAAAATATATTTTCATACAAACTTACAACACGCGTTTTAACCCTTTCTACTTCTCCTTAAATCTTCTCCCTTCCTTCTTCGTAAAATCCGTTCTTAGGCTATGTCTACACCCTATAGCCTACCTGCCAAATTTTGAATTTATAGGTGTTATGGTTTCTGACATTTTGTCATTAATCAGTGAGTGGTATTTCGATTTTATATAATATAAAGTCGGTTATCGCGACCAAACATAGCCCATGTCCTTTTGCAACGTCTTATCTACTACAATACTAAATTTCGTCAAAATCGGTTCAGTAGTTTAGGCGTGAAAGACGGACAAACACACAATTTCACATATAGAATATTAGTATGGATAGATTTTTCATGTTTTCATATATTACACAATTATATTTCGTTACAATATTTAAGATTATGGGGTCCCACCAAAATTTTAGGGGCCCAAGCGAACTACATAACTGCAGCCACATTAAACAGAAGTATAATTGTAGACGAGTTTTCACCCTGGAGTGAGCTCAGACGAACCTTGCCGTTTACGGGATTGATTCAGTTACAGTCAAAATAAACTAGATCATGGAGAGGAAGAAGAAGAAAGTGAATTTGGGTGACAGTAATGATGACGTAGCAACAGAGATAGTACAACACAGAGAGATATCCGTAAACATTTAAACTTTGAAATCTTGCCGATTGCCTAATACGAAGCACTCAATATTCTTCAGCTTTTCATTATTATCAGTGGTCATGAAACTAAAAAAATGCATATCATGGATAAAATGTATCTTTTATATTATAAAGGATAAAAGACAGACAGACACATGTCATAATTTTATCACTATATGCTGATTACTATCTCAACAAAATCTAGTTATATCTCTCTATACCAGATCCAGAAAAAAATGACCTTCAAACAAATTTTAATTCGATCTCATTGCATTTTTATCTATTTGATAGACACGAGTATACAAGGTTGATTGACAAGTTATATGATGTAATATTACTGATAGTATATATTATAGATATCGTAGTAACCAGACATGTTAAGCAACTGTAGTCTTCTTCAATGAAAATACTTGTACTATTCCACATTATTTATTAATATCCTGACCGGTTTCGCCTTACGGTATTATAAAAGTTGATACATTTAAAAAAGAATGCTATAAAAATAATGCCGTAAGGCGAAACCGGTCAGGATTTTAATAAATGTGGAATAGTACAAGTATTTTCATTGAAGATGTGTAGCAAGTTCCACCAAGTGCCATCAATCAACAGTATTAACTGTAGCCTTGTTTTAAGACTTATGGTAGCAAAAATCATATGAACCGTATAACTGTATGTAACTGTGAATGAAGCCTAATAGAGTATGGATAAACATGAATTTATTCTTGTCTACTGACTTTTAAACTTTTGCATTCCATGATATATAATAATGTTAACGGGCATTAAGGCGATCAACGTTTGATTTGCTTTACGTTTTCCCCAGGTTATACAGCCAGTGGTCAACATGCCATAGTATACCACGATCCCGTTTATTCTCCTCATCAAAATCTGACAATATGCCGTAAACACTCTTGCTTCTAAATATTTTGTTTTTCCTTGTTAGACTCCCCAAGTTATGCGGAAAGAAAACTCAGTAATGACTTAAGCTTACCTTTGTACATTTATGCCTCCTTTTATTATTTCATTCCCTAAGGTGTTCCATGTCTATGTACAGTCAGCATCAGATATAACGACTACAAAGTCTCAAAATTATCTTAATACCAAGGTAGAGCATCAAACTGTTAAAATTGTACTATCGTCGTCAATTGTACTGTTTGAACTCAACAATGTTTTCAGGTCAACAATCAGTAAGTCAATACTGCTTTGTCAAGAGTTGAAAAGAAAGGTGGCACAAAAAACAAATCGCAGCGTCACAGCACTTCTTGTTAACAGAAATATTATTCTCAGGTTATTCTTTGATTCTTATAACTTCTAAACAAAATTTTCTTGCAGTTGGCTGGACTCGAATAATATAATATTGCTATACGCCTAAGGTGTTCCTACTTCAGAAGCCCAATAATGAACATTAGTGCATTGAAGCACATAACATACTAGCTGTTGCCCCGGCTCCGCCCGCGTGAATGTCGGTTATCGCGACCAAACATAGCCTATGTCCCTTCTCAAGGTCTAATCTATCACTATAGCAAATTTCATCAAAATCGGTTCAGTGGTTTAGACGTTAAAACGTAACATACAGACAGACAGACAGACAGACAGACAGTTACTTTCGCATTTATAATATTATTATGGATTGGTTCCGAAAAATCATAACTGTCCATATTTAATATAGCGGACAGACTTGATAATCGTTTCGATGAACACAATCTATTATGTGAAATAAAGCGTTGTTTGTTTTAATGGATATAATAAATAGTAACGAATAGCATAAATAATACACTCAGCAATTAAATCCATATAGATCCATTCATCTGCATTCATTTTAAAGTAAGGATTTGTGTAATACAAAACAAAAAACATTAATATCATCACTATTTTACTAAAAAAATAGTCAAATTTGTTTTATTAGACCCAATTCTGTTGACGATGATGCTCGTCAAAGGTATTTTCATTTACCCAATAAAATTAAAAAGTTCCAGTGGGCCGTACACGGTTAAAATGCTTGTCGTGAATAAGATCTGTTTTCATAATAAATGTACAAAATATGTTATATGTAAACTTTGGTTTCGTTGGACTAGATTAGTAGTATTCTTTAAATATATTTATTTCCTTAAACAACAATTTGTACGAAATATTATCCCGATATCTTTGGTCAGTTATCATCATCATCATTGAAACGAATTCCCATGATTGCATCCGAGCCCGAGGTGAGCACGGAGCTCAGGGTCCGCCGTCCGGCCAAACCAGAACTTTATTTAGTACTACTTTCTATACTGTGCTGTGTTTTATTCGTAAAAGTACTCACAAAATTTAACTTAATCATGGCCATAATTATTTGTTTTCAATACCAAATATCTTAATTCTCATTCTTATTATTTTATCTTATTCTTTATTATTTTACTTTCTTATTCTTTATTTATACTTTCTTATTCTTTATTTATTTTATTCTTATTATCTTCAATCTTAATTATTTTATTTTAATAAGGTTGTATAGTTAGTTTCTGCTAAAGTTTACTGCAATCAATAGCTAATTTAGTCACAGTTGTACACCACTCTTTAACATATTAGTTAAAGGACAACTAATAAATACTTATCGAAACTGGGAAAACCCTATGTAGTTTTTAACTGAGCACGTAAATGACTTTTTGCGGAAGTGATTACAATAATAAAACTAAATGGATGTGAACGTCAAACTCCATAAGTGATAATCAAAGTGGCAGTTTGTTACACGAGTCAATCATCCGATTGTTTAGTAGTGAGTTCATTATACATGAGAGGGTCCCCACTAGAAAGTAGCTGCGCACTCTGTAAATGCTGCTTTGGTGGCAGGTATTTACGCGGCAAATGCAAATTGACATTACTAATCATGCAGCATTTTTCTAGGTATTTTGCTGTGTGAGACGTAAATCCTGCTTTAGTAGGACCCTTAGATATAAATTAGATGCGATAAAAGTATGTGATGAGCAGTTGAATTAAAAATTAAAATAGCTACAGCTATAACGTAGCATAAGAAAATAGCAATGATACTGTAATGATACTGTTTTTTTATACCACTTATGTTATATACCACTTATGCAAGCACACAATCTACCTGATAGAAAGTGGTTAACGTGGCCTATCGACTTATTCAGAACCCTTCTTGAAGAACTCCATATTGTAATCGCTTGGGTAAATTAATCTATAATCCTTATCATCAGTTTTATCGACGTTCCCACCTACTCTGGAGTCCGCATCCACCTTCACTCTCTATTAATTAGTTAATTAATTTTGTTTGCTACCACGGCCTGGCCCATCGGATGAATAGCTACCCGAGTTGATCTTCAAGGTGACTCTGACCTCAGTCGTTTATATGTTCTGAAACCCACTCCCCATATCGTCTCTCTGTTGATACGCACCACACTTTGTTTTATTTGTAATAGTTTGTAAACCTTTTATTCTACTAATTCTATCTCTGTATTATACTCACCTTCTCTGTCTTACTTCGTTACACGAAGTGTCAGTGTCGTCACATTGTTCTGTTGTGTGTTATAGTACTATATCCGTGTCTGTGTTATCAATAAACTCTTTTGTATTGTTAACGTCGTCTCTTTCTCACCTCATTTAAAGGACTACCTATGCAGTACATGAACTATGTATTTGCGTTGGACGTGTCACAAATACTATGACTTGTGACTGCTGTTCCTTAACATTGAAATTGCAAAGAGCGTTGGTAGTGACATTTTTCCTAAAAAAAACTAACCAGAGTTTATGTATCGCTCACGATGTTTTTCAGAAATTTATGACCTTGATTTACTTATTAAGATTTAATATTTGTTAATTATTCTTTTGTAAGGGTTGATTCATTACGAGGTGTCTTAGAATGATTTTATCTCACCAGCATAATATATACGAAGTGCTTGAAGTTAAAACGAATCAATTTCATGTAACTATAATTACTTATTATTGGGAATATAACTGTGTTCTTTGTCATTCAAATCTATGTTATAACAGCAAAATTCAATTTCTACGATGTAAAATAAGGGTACCAATTATTTTTATAAGAAAACGTACCTAATTTATCATTCGACGAAAATAAAATTCAATAGTAGATTACAAAATATTTAGTCTCATAACTGATACATTGTTTTGTAGAAGAATCTAGTCGTCTTTGCGCTCCATTCTTAACCCATCATTATATATGCGAAAATGTTGTTCATTTTCTTGTTATACCATAAAAAGTAATATATTCACGTATTTTTTAATTAGAATTAGTATTTCTTAGAAAAAAATCTCATAGGACAAATGCCGTGGTATAGCCCCAGCTTTTTTTCTATGGTAGATTTTTGCAATAGAGCAAACTATCGTCTTTTAGGGAATTAAAAAATAACTACTGGATAGAACGGCCGCCTTTTCACTAACGAAGAAAAAAACAAACGAACTGATCACTAAACCTACGAGATACAGAATAAGAAGGAGGAAAAATACACACAATAACAAAAATACAATAGACATATACCTCGCAGGCAGACTGGTACCTGGCGCTGGTTTACAACCAGGCCCTTTTTGACCCACAGATGTCAATCAGCTAGCCTACCAAAAAATAATAATCAATATACGACAAACAACATTAAGACTGTAAGTGAGTCCAAGGCACCATAACTGGAACATTCGTACCATACGTCATCAAGTGCACAGGGTCAGAACAATACAAACGCATTGAGTATAAACATTAAAATTATTATGGTTATCCTACATATACACTATCGCGCCTAAACCACTGAACCGATCTCGATGAAATCTGGAACCCAGTCAGACTAGACTAGAGCCTAGGAACACAGGACACAGGCTATGTTTGGTCACGACATCCGACATCCAAGGTAGGGAGACTGCTAAATTGCTCGTGTTCGGAGTGCATTAACGTAAGTAATATAAGGCCAGGCTTTGAACCTAGAACCTCTCAATCATAAAGCCTAACTACTAAGCTTCAGGTAATGTTTACAATAGCTTTGCTTTTCGTACTTGATATACTGTACCAGCATTTATTTGATATGCCATTTACTTGAGAAATAACTTGCGTAATAATTTTTTTTCATGCATTTCAAATAGCGATAAATAATTCGTAGTTACTTGTTTAATAACCGTGTGAGCGGAACGTTAAATAACTGTTTTGATATGGTTCTTGTGGTGATTAAAAATAAAAATAAACATTAACAAAGTTCCAAACAATGTATCATGAGATATTTGACAGTTTTCTTTAGTCTCACCTAGTGAGAAAGTGTTTGTATATTATCGTTTACTGTGAATGCAAAGTCACATAAAGATTAATTTGTCCTTTATATTGCTACAGTGAGCGTCACTACTGTTTGCCATTGACTTGTCTATTGTTGAGCCGATCGCATTCTCGAAGCATTGTGTCTTAAATATGATCACATTTCGGCTGTTTATTAAGAGCAGATAAAGTAAAAAGTATATCAAATCAAACTTGAGATGTTTACATATTTTATCCTTTGGTTTACGTGAAATAATTTGAATACAAAATTAATTAGATCAGTAAAATAAAAATGAGTAAATCATATGAGATAGACAACACAAATATTTTAAAATCTGATAATATTACAGCAGTTTTTAATAATGTAAGTGCACAAGTCATAAATATTAAGTGTGAAACAAAAGAAGAGTCTGGAATATCTGCAAATGAAAATAATTTAGAAGATGTGTTAAGTGATTTAAAAATATCTGGAACTTATCATATAAGATTTTTGATTCTAATAGGTTTACTAATAATAAGTAATGCAGGATATCCTATAAATTATATATTTTCTGCAGAAGAAGTCAACTATGGGTAAGTTATTATAAAAATCTATGAAATATGATCAGCAAATAAATTTATTATTATGATGTCGATGTTCTAAACATATTTTCATTACAATCTGTCATCTTTCGTCAAGTTAGTACATTATTGCCCGGCATTATGGTATTATTGAGTACCTATTGTACCTAACGTCATAGTAAGTTACATAATAAATTGTATTTATTTATGTCTAAACTAGTTTGCCGTACTTTCTAAACATATTTCCATTACAATCGGTCGTCTTTCGTCAAGCTAGTACACTATTTCCCGGTATTATAGTATTATTGAGTACCTATTGTACCTAGTAAGTTACATAATAAATTGCATATAATTATATCTAAACTAGTTTTCCTTACTAAAAACACCAGTTTGAGAAGAAATATTATAATATTCTTTGGAGAATATAATTATGTTGCGATACTAACTTCTTTATTCGACGATTCTTCTAAGGTTAATTAAAATATAATTGAAATATGTTTATTACACGATAAGGACCAGATTTCCCCTATGCAATGCCTCAATGTTATTCTTTGTTATTATTTTAATGCTCAGCTGATAATAATTTAAGGACAAAACAGCCGATGTCTGCAATTTAAAAAAAAATATTTATCTCTTTTAGATTAAATATTAATATTTGAATAAAGAAGCTACGTAATTTTTTAATTTTAAATATTTTGATTATATAATCCTTGGTCAGAAAGTTTCCTGGCGTGTTTTAATTTTCTGTAAGTTATATACTTATTGCTATTTTGGTCATCTACAATCTAAACACTTTAAAGAAGTAGTAGACTCACGTATCTACTACTTCATAAAGAAATCTCATGGATAGAGCGTAGGAGATACATCATCTTTGATTTCACTACATTGGAAACAGCATAAGTAGCGTATTTTATATTTTTGTTACTATTAGATTTACATTAAAAGTTACTAGCAAACAAAATTCGTACTTCCAATAGATAATTTTGTTTATTGTTATTCATTGCGTATAATACGCTACATACACATCATATTTTTGCTTTTTAATCCTTTGCATCCACACCTCTATTTATAAAAATCATTTTGTTTTAGTTGTAAACACTCGGACTGTACATATGCTGAACTATCTAAACTAGAATTGAATTCAACGATAGATCTTAAATGTCGCAAGTATGAGGTACTTGATGACAATGGGACATGCACGGAAGACAACTTTGACATATCTAATTTCACTGAATGCTCAGAATGGGTCTATGAAGAGCCAAATAGCTTTGTTGCTGAAGTAAGTCTAACAAATGTTATACATTGTAAGTATTTTATTATGTGTAGTGTAGTAAGTCAAGTCCATTCTACCTACAAGTCTATGTACCCGCTGATCGATGAAGGAGACTCTGGCACAAGCCTTTTTACATAGTCGAGACTCCCTTGCTCCAATAAAAGACGCATAAACCAAATCAAATGGACGGAGATAGTGGACGTAAACCACTGAACCGATTTTAAAGAATGGTACACAGACATTAGACCTTGGGAAGAAGCATAGCGTATGTCCAGTCGCCATAACCAACATCCACGCGAGTAGAACGATAGGCAACAACTAATAATAAATGAAACTTTGTTTTTCCTTGTCCTTCCTTGATTAACATACTCTTTGTCTTTAACTCTCTACTTTAAGACATCCATACTAATACTATAAATGCGAAAGTAACTCTGTCTCTCTGTCTGTATGTTACGCTTGCACGCCTAAACCACTGAACTTATTTTGATGAAATTTGGTATAGGAGGGGCAGATAAGACCTTGAGAAAGTACATAGGCTATGTTTGGTCGCGATAACCGGAGCTGCGGGCAAAAGCTAGTTCCTTATAAAAATACAATAGAAATAGCTAATTCCTATTAAAATTTTGCAGTTTAACCTTGGCTGCACAGACTGGAAGCGGACGTTAGTGGGTACAATGCATAGCATCGGTTTCATGCTTGGGCTACTCCTAGTTGGTCCTTTGTCAGATAAGTATGTCCACAATATGTTAAGATTCATTTGCATCTATTTACTGGTTAGCATATCGGAATAGTAATCAATTTCTGCCATGAATATTGAATTTAATGTTGTTTTGTCTCTGTTTAATTATTTCTATTTCATTCTTTTGAGCAAATATAGATTAGCCAACGATTCAGCTAAGGTTGTCATTGTGAAATGAACACTGTTTTACCGTAAATCAAAGAACCACGATTTCACAATATTGGACGGTGGTGGTGTCCTTCATTTCACGGACTATTTAGTTTAACAATACGCTAATAAGTATATTCTTGAATACATATATAGTACTTAAAATACACATATAAATTATATTTTTCAGATTTGGTAGAAAAAAGATACTGATTTTGACCACACTTCTTGCTGTTATTCTTGGCATATCAAAAAGTCTGGTTAAATCTTATTGGATGTTTATAACACTTGAATTATTAGAGCCAGTGCTCGGGGACAATTACTCAACTGCCTACACTATGGGTAAATTATCGAAAACATCTTTTTTTAATTTTTTTTTTATTCTTTTTGCCTTTTCTTAATTTGTCATATTTTTAAACTCAATTTTTCATTTCAGTCGTTGAGATGATGACAACAAAGCATCGTCCTGTTATGATAATCTTGTTCACAATATCTAATACAACTGGTGCCGTTCTCATGGCTCTCATAGCATACCTCACCCCGAACTGGAGAATATATTTAGTCTCTTTATACTCACCGGCATTTATTTTCATTTTATACATATTTTGTATCGATGAAAGCCCAAGATGGCTTCTAACCAAAGGAAGAAAAGAAGAAGCAGATCGAATAATAAGGAAAGCTGCCAAGATTAATAAACTGGTAATAGATGAAAATAGGATTGCCAACATGAAATGTGAAGAAAAATCTAGCGTAAATCTACGAGCTGCTCTTAATGCCACCTTTGCTTCCAAAAAGCTATTAATGCGATTTGTTTTGTGTGCCTGTATCTGGTTCACGAGTTTATATAATGCCTACTCTCTACTCATAAACTCTGTTTCACTAGAGGGGAATAAATATATTAATTTTGGCTTAGTGTCTTTATCTGATATAGCTGGTGGCCTTATTTCATCATTTGCATTAACAAAGTTCAAGAGAAAAGGACCCCTGATAATTGCTTTAGCATTGACTGGATTATTTTGCGTATCGCAGTCATTTGTTCCAAAAGGTAAATTAAGGTTATAAACTATCAGAATATTTAATACATTGTCAGAATAATAGGCTTGAGGCTTATATTCCAGAACCTACTCAGTCCTGAATCACATTTTATAACTAGTACTGAAGACAGATTGCTACTGACAATCTGTCAATGAAAACTGAGATTCAGGACTATGTATCGCTCTGGAATAAGGGTCTTATTATAATAATGAATGTTCAGACACAATCTGTTTTAAATGTCGAAGTTCAGCCAAATCCGCAGTTAGACTAGTAAAAGCGGACCCCAGACTCCAAATTGAAAGCTTCGAATGCGACTGGGATTAACGCTTGAAGAAAAATAATAAAGAGAGAATCTGTTTTAATCAAGATGACTATTGGTCTCTTATCATTGTTACTTGACTTAAGTTGACTTTAACCTGGGTCATCAATAGTGAGATGAGAATTATTAAGTGATTGCTGAAGGGATTGTAGGGTGACTACTTAAATACAATTTTGATTAATTTCAATTTATTATGACTTTACTAACAATTGGAACATTTCAACAGGTTATAAATGGCTTTCTATTTTACTATATATATGTGGAAAAATTAATGCAAGTATTACAATGGAAACGACGTATTTATATACAACGGAATTATTTCCAACTTACACAAGAAACACGATGCTGGCGCTCTGCTCCTCAATTGGTCGAATTGGTGCTGTTATAGCACCCCTAACACCGTTACTGGTAAGTTATAATTAAATATATTAATACTCATTTTAACTAAAGATGTTTGAGTCCCCACTAAGATTTTTGAGGCCATCTTCGTGCGACTATCTTAAATGTACCGTTTAGTAGTAAACCAAAATACAAGTCAATAAAGACTTGCTATCTAAATTACCTCGGTAAAAAATTATAATATAATAAAAAATTACATAAAGGCACTTTTTAAACTGCAGATAGAATATTGGTCGGGCCTACCATTATTCTTGGTTGGTATCCTGTCGTTGCTGACTGCATCTATAGTGACTTTAATACCAGATACATCAGAAGACATACTCCCTGATAACGTGAAAGAAGCAGAAGTGTTAGGTTTGAAAATAAAGAAATAATTATAGAAAGAAAGAAAAAAGAAGAAGGCTTTAGAACAAATTCAACAGTTGAGAGGTCGAATCCATTGAAAGAGAAGTCAGGAGGATGCAATGAGATTTTTATCAACGTTAACGTATCAATTATAATGTCATAAGTATACTATATGGTTTGTTAGTTTTGTAACTATATAATAAGATTATTCTGGTGCTGCGTATGTACATATAGCTTAACAGTGTAAGTGGTACTATAAAATATTTTAATATTTTTTGTGTCATTCATTTTAATGATCCTGTTTAATTAAACTTCATATTTTAGTTATGAAATGGAAACCTGTCAAGTTTGAGTAAGGCTAACTAAGGTATCCCTCAACCCCGAAAGAAAAGCCTACTCCTTAGTCTCGTTAGTCAAAGAACAGGTGTACTGGCTTCGAGGTGAGGTGGGCTAGGCTCCAAAGGTCTTTTTCTATACCAATTAGGTGGCAGGCAATGATTATGTAATGGTAGTTACCGTGGCCTATGAACGGGGGCAACACCAGGGAAGTCAGATAGCTTTTTGTTCCGCCAGTCAGTTATTACGAAGCTAATGAACAACATAGGACAAAAACAAAATACTTTTTAATTTATTATATTTCTATTTTATAAGTCTAAAACAGGTATTGAACCGAACCTCATTAAAATATGTAGCTAGCCAATATGCCAAGCAGGTTTGGGTGTGGTGGTCTCACTGAGGTATTCGGATCAAGGCGATTGTCCGATTGGCCAACTAATCGGTACGCTTGCAAGCTGAAACACCTGCTAATTGAAGGATGAAGATCTTGTGTGAACTTTGATTGCCGGGTTTAGTGGAATACGTCAAACCAAAAGGTGGAGAAGAAGTGAACAGATCCTGGGCTTAGAGATGAATGCCTCGGATATAACCGGCAACAACGCAACGAGAATACTGGGATGGTGATGTTACGGGCAATTGTTTAATTTTAAACCGACTTCTTAAAGGAGAGCGCTCTGAATATTTTATTAGTAACAATTATTTTATAATAAAGACATACCAAGGATACAGGGTGGAAGATTTTAACCTTACCTGGAGGGGAAGTACGCTAAATACTGGAGATAGTAGTGATTTACACTCAAAAGAAACATTCCTTTATTTTTAAAAAGAAACAAAACTGCATTCGAAGACTTTTGAAAACTTGCTTGCTACACCCGATAATCGAACCGACTAAAATCCCAAAAAGTAACATCCTGTATTTTTATGGCATCAATCGATAGTATCTATCATAACAACAAAATCTGTCTAACAAACATGGTAAATTAAATAAAAGGAAGTCCATAAAATCTTAACTTTTAACTTAGTGAGTAATTTTTACTCAAGGAGTCATCAGAAATCTTATCAACATTAAAGTTATCTTTGATGCCAAATATTTATTAAAATAAGTAACTTTGTAGTAATGTAAGTTTATTGAGTAATTGCATGAGGTATGTAGGTAGGGTTGGTAGTAATTTAGGATGCTAGATTGAAAACCTCCACGCGGTGTACCCTGGGCAACGGGGATGGCGAGAGAATTGTTGCATTGGTGGTGAACTTTCTTCTTCTTCTTTATCTTAGCGTTAATCTCAGTCCCATCCGACCCTTTCACCTCAGAAACTGGGATTTACTTTACTAGTGTAACTGCAGCTTTGACTTAGCTTCGATATTTTCCGTAAAGCGACTGCCATATAAGCTCCACAACCCAAAGATGATATCGAAGCATTACATTTAGACCAGTTGTTGGAGTTTTTAGGACTCCAACTACCCATAACGACTGCCATAGATATTCGTATGGCAACCGAAACCGATGGCTTAACGTGCTCTCCGAGGCACGGCCAGACCAATGCAAATACCCATATTTCTGCATACAAATAAATGCACTGAGCGGGGATCGAACCCGTGCCTCTTGCGTAGCGGCCGCATTCACTACCGCCACAATATAGAAGATGTTAACTGAGCCCTGAGACGGCGACCGGTTTTTAAAAATCGAATTTCATTTTTAGGATGATATCAGATGAGCCTTTGAATATAAGTGCTTTTTTTGTCAAATTTAATTTATAAGTTTAGATTTCAAGGATTTCCTTTCATTTAATTAACTATGTTTGTTAGAGAGATTTGATAATTATGATTGACCCTGTCGATGGATGACATAAAAATAGAAATTGTAATGTTTTTGGACTTTAGAATGTTCGATTACCGGGTGTGGCAAACGAATTTTCGAAAATTCTTGAATGCCGTTTTATTTCTTTATAAAAATAAAGGAATGTTTCCTTTGGGCGAAATTCGCTATCTCCAGTATTTAGAGTACTTCTCCTCCAGGTAAGGTTAAAATCTTCCACACATGTTTAAGGCAAAAGTGAATAGGTGGGACAGCCCCCGTTTTCCTTATGGACCAACTGCCGGGGTCGACCTGGCGATACATACACTGGCCAAATTGATAAGGTATTGAAAATATTGAAAAGGGACCGGCCAGAAGCAGAAGCCGGCAGACTAGCATGAAAGTTTTAAGGTGCTTATAAGAGACGATGCCTTAGAGCGAATGGGTGGAGTCTACGCACGTAATAAACGCCCCGCCCCAGCCCCGCACCACCCCGCACGCACGTCACTAAAGTGATTATAATATAAAAATTTGGGAAATGGTGTAGGTAAAAAAGCTACGGAGTGGACACATCGATGAGATCATCATATTATACCTAACTTCACGTAACTGACTTGGTCATTTTTTTAAATTGATATACTAGCCTATGGCGGCGGCTCTGCCCACGTGGATGTCGGTTATCGCGACTTTGGTTTTATCTCTTGCAAAACCCAACCAAGTCTTTTCATTTTGTAGTTTTTGTGTCGATCGCGAACAAATATTCCGAAACAACATTTTTGTTTTGTTTATTCCTTATTGTACAAACACATAAAATAGTACAGTAACAGGCATAATTACATTTTGATGTACAAAGGCGAGTTTAACTCAGTTTTGAGTTTTCTCCCAACAAACCTTTGGGGGATAGAGGAGAAACAGCAACAAAAGAGCAGAGAACATACATAAATAATAGAATATAAAGTACTAAGAACATACATACCGTACATATTATATTTCTTACATATAGACAAATTATATGCATAAATATATGTATACATATATACACATTTGTATATGCAGGTACTTATGTACATAAATACATAAATATACAATAACTTATGAAAATTACATAAATAAATAATACAAAGTTATCTATCTAGTTTGAGCGAGGAACAGTTCTTTTACTTTGATCTTGAACACGTTCGAAGAAGTGCTATCGGGTACAGAGTGAGGCAGCGAATTCCACAACCTTACCGCGCGAACAGTAAAGGAGCCATCGTAACAGCTGGAGTTGAGAAGAGGAGAGATGAGTTCTAAGAAGAAGCGCAGGGGAAGTGCGACAGGGTTTACCCCTGGGGACAAGATACTCAAAGCGTTCTCTTAAGTAAGAAGGCGAATCAGGATTAAACAGAATAGAGTATAGGAGAGAGAGAATATGAGAGTCTCTACGCTGATGAATAGGTAACCAGTTCAACTTTACTCGAAACATGTTCATACTTTCGGAGACCAAAAATGAAGCGAGCACACAAATTTTGCAGTCTTTCGAGTTTATTAAGAAGTTTCTCTTTTGCATCAAGATGACAGACATCAGTGTAGTCTAAAAGTGAGAGCAGAAGAGATTGCACAAGAGTAACTTTCAATTGAAATGGTAGAAATTTCTGGAGATGTTTGAGGGACTGAAACGAGCAGTAAATCTTTTTGCTAACATCTGCAATATGAACGTCCCATACCAGATTAGAGTCTATTATAGACACCTAAATTTTTCATGTGTTTCTTAAAAGCAATAGGAATCGCATTGTATAAAACTTTCGGAAGAGACTGGTGAACCAAAAGATTCGACAATGTAGCTGCTACCAACAATGCTTGCGATTTCGTTGGATTAACCAGAAGCCCAAAAGATCTAGCCCATTGACTAATGTTAAGATCATTTTTGATAGCTGCCACAGCCTCAGTCACCGCCTCGGCCTTGAAGTGTCGATACAGCTGCAGTACGTCTGCATAGAGGTGCTAGTGAGAAGTAATGACTTTTGTGATAGCATTTATAAAAACGGAGAAGAGAAGAGGAGATAGTACGCCACCTTGTGGGACTCCCGCAGTCAAATTGCACTATTCAGAGGAAGCCTCTTCATAGCGCACCGACTGCGAGCGCCCCTGAAGATATGATTTAAACCAAGCAGTTACGGAGGATGAAACATTTAGAGAAGCTAGAACTCCTAACTTTCGATTGAAATGGTAGAAATTTCTGGAGATGTTTGAGGGACTGAAACGAGCAGTAAATCTTTTTGCTAACATCTGCAATATGAACGTCCCAGACCAGATTAGAGTCTATATAGACACCTAAATTTTTCACGTGTTTCGAAAAAGCAATAGGAATCGCATCGTATAAAACTTTCGGAAGAGACTCGTGAACCAAAGAATTCGACATGTATCTGCTACCAACAATGACTGCTTGCGATTTCGTTGAATTAACCAGAAGCCCAATAGATCTAGCCCATTGACTAATGTTAAGAAGATCATTGTTGATAGCTACCACAGCCTCAGTCACCTCCTCGGCCTTGAAGTGTCGATACAGCTGCAGGTCGTCTGCATAGAGGTGATAGTGAGAAGTAATGACTTTTGTGATAGCATTTATAAAAACGGAAAAGAGAAGAGGAGATAGTAAGCCACCTTGTGGGACTCCCGCACAAACTGCGAGCGCCCCTGAAGATATGATTTAAACCAAGTAGTTACAGAGGATGAAACATTTAGAGAAGCTAGGACTCCTAAAAGGACATCAAAATCAACAGAATTAAAAGTACTGCTACAAAAAAATTGTAAGCCGTTTGTTCTCCATAGCCAGTCTCATATCGTCAGTTATTTTGACCAGAGCAGTTACAGTGCTATGACCACGGCGGAAACCAGATTGGTATGAACTAAGCAGGCTGTTAGAGGAAAGGTAAGATGATAGTTGATTATGAACTACGTTTTCAAGGACTTTGGATAGTAAAGGAAGGATAGATATGGGATGGAATTGAGATAGCATGGAAGGATTGGGTACTTTGGGTAGGATTATTACATACGCGTTTTTCCAAGATGAAGGAAACGTATTACTGTATAGAGAGTAATTGATTATGTGAGTGATTATAGAAGTAATTAAGGTAAGGATGGGAAGAAGCATTTGAAGCTGAAGACCATAATAGCCTAAAACTTTTGTTGTGATGGAGTGTAAGCATTTTCAATGAATTCCAATTTCCAATGAAATAAGAATAAAGTATTTATCGGCAATGGAAGAGCAGATGGATAGTTAAAAGTTGAAGTTTTAACATCATCGGGAATGGTAACTGGGGACCTCGAGAAGTGAGTATTAAGCTCATTTATATCAAAGTATATTGCAACCATTGTTTTCCGAGGCCTTACCAATTCCACGAGACCGAAGAAATTGCCATACTTGTGATGTGTTGAGATTTTGTATTGAGTTATGAATTTGGCGTCTTTTTACATCCCTACACAAACGACCGCAGCGATTGAATTTAGTTTTTTTTATCGATAGTCTAATATAATTCAAGTAGGTAACTATTTCTTAAAATATTTCCAGTGTTAAACACAACCACTTTACACATTATTTTCCTCCTATTCATCTGAGCATTAGTCCCAGTCGCATTCGAAGCTTTTACCTCGGAGTTTGGGTCCGCTTTACCAGTCTAACTGTGGATTTGGCTGAACTTCAATATTTTCCGTGAAGCAACTACCATATGACCTCCACAATCCAACAAATCACAAACGTTACAGGTTTCCAGAACGCCAGCGTTTGTAGTGTAAGCACAAAAATGTGTTTATCTTCGACATCACATTAGAAACATCTGAGATTATCAGTGTTTCTCTATGAATCACTCTCTATTAAAGAAAACCGCTTCAAAATTCGTAGTGTAGTTCTAAGTTGATGTACTTATTACTACAATACTAATTGTATTGTAATAATATTATACACCTCTTTTTAACATGATATATATAATATACACACATGAACATGGTCTAGGGATATTTCAATCAAACCTAAATAATTAAAATTCTATTAACTTTTTGTTAAGACACCTACACATTAAAATAAACCTTGTTCAATAACCTATCTAATCTGATAATAAACTTTAAATAAAGTTATACTGTCCCAAGTCCTGCTAAGATGCAAGAAAAGCTGGTTTTCATGCACAATAGCTCCAGGGAAATTCCTAAGAGCTCTTCTTTGAAGCATATCCCAGGCATGCTCAATAGAATTTAAGTCAGGGGTTGTGCAGGCCAGTTTTAAGCTTAGATATGCTGTTGTAACCAAATTGTAACGATACGCCCGTTTGTGGACGGGCATTGTCGTGCATTAGCTGGAAATTTTGTCCGGTTTGCTGTCTGTGGGGCAAGATTACAGGCTCTAGCACCTCATCAAGGTATTTTAGAGCAGTCATGTTCCCTTGTATCCAAACGAGGTCCGTTCTACCGCCGAGACGAATTCCTGCCCAAACCATAATAGTGCCACTTGTGCTTTTCACCGATGAATCCTGGTTTGGATTTCATTCTTATTCGCGAAGAGTACGCGTTTGGAGAGAACCTGGACGTTGGAATCGACTGCAGCACCCACAACAAGTCCATGCATATAAAATATCACTATTACGTGGGACTGAAAATAGTAAGTGTTAATTCACCTTTGCGCACCGCTTTGGTGATTTACAGGCATGAGTACATATATGTATGTATACTAAATCATTGGTGAAATGTATATATTAATACACCACTACCTGGGATGTACAGGTCGGGTATTCGAACACATATAGAAAGACGAGAGTGTTAGGAGATACATAGATGTTAAGGGCTTGTAATCAGCTCCCCAACCACTGGCTTACTGCATAGAAAAGGACCACAGGTATAAGTATATGTATGTATGTATACTATATGTATATTGTTCTACAAAACCAATTCTAAACATTATTTTAGCAATAAAAACACACGTTATTTGTAAGTAAGTGGCTTATGCTATATATCATCCCACTATCTGGAAGGATCAGTAGCGGCTTCGGAATCAGAAATCTACGCGGGCGGGCAATAGCTACCAATAAAGTGTGTGAATAAAATAATCAAAATATTATCATGTATTTCTGAAGAGTTTAAAGCTTTAGCTTTCTTTACTTACTTTATTTTCGGAGTCTCAAAGCAGTGACTTATCTGTGCACTTGTGCATTAACTCTCGAGAAGCTGTCAATGCTGCGAGGACATGAAGCACATCCTCGCTGTCCAACAGCCATCACAGCACTGCTGCCCGGCTCCAGCTAAGCCAAGCCCTCGGGAAATTAACAAAATGTTGGCCTGTGACTTCAAAAATCGTTGAATTAAATAGAAAAATGTAAAATTTATACTTCAAACTTTTGTCTTTCTTTTATTTACAGAACCACGTAACAATTCCTTCCTAGAAGCAGTTCTAAGTTTTCTTTTGAGTGACCTTCTCGCTAAAGTGAGAATAACAACAAACGTTCAAACTGTAGCTAAAAAACCAACCTATAATAGAGTTTTAACAGTCTTTGAATACGTCCACAAAAAAAAAGTGGTTTACCTCTAAACATAATACGCCTTTATACGAGATTGACGCTCCCAAAGGCCTTAATGACCGAAGCTGATGCTCGTAAAGTATGTAAACGGATGGAAATAGGCGTGATCGTATGGTTGTATGTGTTACAGTTAAAACGCGTTTTTCGTTAGAACTAGCTTGCCCTAGTTAAAACTAGTTTTTACTTAGGTAATGCCTTTGTTTCCCATTTAAAACTAAAATTTATCACTGATGTATTTGATTTTAAGTTAAAACTAGTTGTCACATCGAGCTGTAGTTAAAACTAACATTTGAAAAAGAAAAGTGACTTATTTCTGCATGGTTAAAAATAAACTTTCTCATTAGATCTATCACTAATTTTCTGTGAATACACCTCTGCAGTATACAACGTGTCCCAAAATTCAACGATAAATGGGCCCCAAAGGGTAGACCTGCTCATGAGCACTCGAGGAAAAAAAATAAAAAAAATATAAGTACCTAATTATTTTTTGGTTACAACATAAAGGACATAGTTCATAATCGGCTATCGTGAACAAGATGCTTGCAAATGGTTATTAGTGTCATTAATTAAATATCATTTTTATGAGGATATTGGTGTTTGGTTTTTGTATCAACTTAATTCGTTGAATAAGTAGTATTTCATTTAATTTCAAGGTTCAGCCTTTTGGTTATCCATTTTATTTCCTTATAATGTTGCCAAGATATATTTAATTAAAATAATCGATTATTAATATAATCGATACACATTATTAGAATACTGGTTTTTCCCTAAAACTTTCCCCATTTGAATAATAATAAGTAGTAATATATTATAACAGTCATATTTTACATCATACCAAATATTATTTTAAACTCTTAGTTCTAAGTTAAACATTCATAAATCGAATTATTTACTTCATTCCTCATTTTAATTATTTTTGGAAATATATATGGCAACACAGCCATCTGTCACTCGCTTTGTTTTCTGTTGTTTTCGTTTGGCACTGTTGATACGCTTGATACGTTGGTAATTGAAAATGAATCCTGGATATTCCGTTTATTGACGATCCTGACGCGCCTACCTTAATACTGGCTTGTATATTGACACTGAACGCAACATGGGACTGGATTTCATGTTTAAGAACTTTTAATTGTGGCGCCGACTGCAGCCAAGCCCAAGGACGAGCCATATTATTCGTCTCACTGAAGTTTTTTCTGTTTTTAGACAGCTGATTACCCCACACATGTGGTACGTTTCTTCCTCATTACATTAGAATGTCAATACGTTATGCAATTATAAAGTATAGTAGCTAATCCAAATCGTTTTCCAGATCGAAGATGACAGTGTTGTATGTTATTCCTATCTGTTGATCTTTGGCGTTATATGATTCAAATACTAAAGTGAATTCAGGAGCCTCTACCAGTGATGGATATCGTCAGCAAGTTTGTGCCAACTTTGGAAGTTCCATTTTGCAAACAAAATTGCATTCATTCCAATCTGGCACTGAACGAGAAGCACACATTTTAAATGTTATAGTAGTATGGATTGAGCCTAAAAGCGATGGCCGTCAGAGTGATAAGGGGATAACGCACGATCTCTGTCGAAGTGGCATGTCTCCTAGCCGGGACCCCTCCATGGGACCTGGAAGCGAGAGCCCTTGCGTTGCTGTATCAGTGACGCAAGGAGGCACTGGAGCGGGGCCATAGGCCGGAGCCCCGAGAAATCAGGGCTCAGCGGTCCCAGCTCCGCCGGGAACTCTTGGAGACATGGCGGGTGCGACTTGAGCATCCAAGGTGGGGGGAATCCACCATTGCGGCGGTGAGACCGATCATGAAGGAGTGGTTGGAGAGGCATCACGGTGACCTCTCCTACCGGATGTGCCAGATATTTACCGGGCACGGGTGCTTCGGTAGGTATCTATGGCGCATCCACCGGGAGACAACACCGCAGTGCCAGCACTGCGAGGATCCTGGCGAAGACACGGCGCTCCACACGTTAGTGGAGTGCCCTGCGTGGGCGAGTCAACGCCGGGATCTCGTTGCGGTCCTGGGCGTGGACGTTCTTTCTTTGGAGACCATGGTGAGGGCCGTGGTCTCCGACGGGGGCAAATGGCACGCCGCCGCCTCTTTCTGCGAGCAGGTAGTGCGCGCGAAAGAGACGGCGGAGAGGGAGCGGGAGAGAACCCTGCCCCCTGAGTTCCGCAGTCTCGTCCACGCCGCAGACTCGTCTACGCCCGGGACTACCGACCTCCATGATCTGGGCCTGAGGACGGCAGTTGGCCGACTCGCCGTCCTTACAGAAGCAGGCCGTGGCGAAGGCGTGTCGTGTGTGTCCTACACACGCTTGCCAACTCACCGACGCGGGATATAACCCGAACCCACCAGCCGAGGCCGCGGTGGCGGCCAATATACGCCGGCAACCCTAGGGTTATCCTTTCGAGGGCTTACCCGGGGTGCCCGGCAATGGATACTTGGGAAGGACACCGTGTGGTTTTAGTCGGTCCGATTCCGACACGCCCACCCCATCGTCGGCACCGATGGGGTGAAGCCCGTGGGGGTTTCCACACGTTAAAAAAGAAAAAGTATTGATTGAGCCTCGACAAGTAAGTTTGTTTTAAATATTGTAATTGTATAGTAATACATAGTTGTCCTGCCGGTGTCAAGACCATTCGGTGTCATTTTATAACCTAGGGTTAACATACTATTTCTTATTTATGTCATTAAATTTGTGGTTGGTGGTAATAATAATTAAGGCGATATGAATATAAACTTATCTTCTTCATCCTAGCGTTAATCCCAGTCGCAGCTATTATTGATGAATATAAACTAATATTGAATGTTAATGAGGAATGTTTTTACTTGCAGTTATACGGAGCACACCAAATATGTTATCAATACTGGCAAAGATTTGATCAAGCAACATCCCATCCATCACCACGTGAAAATAATGTGCTATCTATATATCTGCCTGACGATTTTTACTTTTACTTGCCTAAAGATATAGCCAGCAGGGCAAGATAGCCAGAGCTAGATATCCTTGAGCCGACTTACAGTTGCTATGAGCTAAAATTGATAGTAGATATATAAATAAAAGAATCTACTATAAGAACCATGGCAGAGAAGCTATATTTTATTGTAGGCAAAAGGACGGAGGGTTGCTGTGCTCATGTAATGACAATTATTTGGTTCATGACCTGGACAAGATATAAAGTCAATATAAGTCAATATTAGTCCACAATTTTAAGACTACATTCTGTTAACATTTGACTCAGATTTACAAAAAATAATAATTAAAATGGATGTTTTATTTACATAAACCCGCCAAATGTACTTGTCAATAAAAGGTGATGTGTGGACCTGGATACAACTTTATTAGTAAAATCTGTTAGTTGTTAGTGTGAGGTACAAGTTCCATATCAGATTTGGTTAAAAAGTAGTTGTTAATGCTTAGCCAAAATCTCTAACAAAATGGAAAATGTCCTTTAGAAATTCTTTGAAAATTAACACCTTTTATGATATTTTGAGTTACAACGACCACAATTTCTCAAATATGCTTAAGGTTTTTTTGTATCGGATACCTAAGTAATACTACTATTCACCACAACTCTCAAATAATATTTTTCCCTTAAATTTAAAGAAATAATTAGATTTACTCTACTTTGACTAATGGTCTTGTAAAAAAAAAAAATGGGCACCATTACGGCAAGTTATTTTTAAAATTGACGCAACTAATTAATATTCCAAAATGGTACAAAACTCTAAGATAACTAGTCACAAAAAAAAATATGCCCACCATTTGTAAACAAGAACCAAAATCTTAATTTTTCTTGTTTGTAAAAATCACTTTTACTTTATGCACAAAACGAGTCATAAGTTGCAAATTCCTATAATTTTCATGGAACGGCCGATAAAATTTAAAAGTAAGAGAGAGAGAGAGAGAGAGAGAGAGAGAGAGAGAGAGAGAGAGAGATAGCGAGAAGAGTACGTTAGAGAGGGATGGATAGATTGAATGAAATTTTGAAGCATTTACTATGCTAACTTTTCAAATCGATTAAGGCAGAAAAAAGTGAATCGCTCAGGTGGGACTCGAACCCACTATCGTACTGAGGTAGTCGAATCAATGTTTATTTCATTGAGAACTTCTTCATCGTATTCCGATCTAGGTCTGCCAGCGTTTCTTCTAGCTGACGGCATACGACCCTCCGAAAACGCGGATGTTATCTACCCGCATTATTATCACTCAACATAGAACAGAATACGGTAGTATAGGAGAATTCGGATAGCTTCAGGTGTGGCTCGGTGGCTCAGTGGTCAGAGCATTCCCCCTGTAAGGGAAAGATCGTGGGTTCGAGTCCCACCTGAGCGATTCACTTTTTCCCGTCTTAATCTATTTGAAAAGTCAGCATAGTAAATGCTTCAAAATTTCATTCAATCTATCCATCCCTCTCTAACGTACTCTTCTCACTATCTTTCTCTCTCTCTATTTCTCTCTCTCTTTCTTACTTTTAAATTTTATCGTCCGTTCCATGAAAATTTTAGGAATTTGCAACTTATGACTCGTTTTGTGCATAAAGTAAAAGTGATTTTTACAAACAAGAAAAATTAAGATTTTGGTTCTTGTTTACAAATGGTAGGCATATTTTTTTTTTGTGACTGGTTATCTTAGAGTTTTGTACCATTTTGGAATCTTAATTAGTTGCGTCAATTTTAAAAATAACTTGCCGTAGTGGTGCCCATACTTTTTTTTACAAGACCATTTGTCAAAGTAGAGTGAATCAAATTTTTTTTTTAAATTTAAGGGAAAAATATTATTTCGATCAATTTTTGTGTAAAAACTGCGGGCATTTTAGTATTTCTAAGAGTTGTGGTAAATAGTAGTACTACTTAAGTATCCGATACAAAAAAACCTTAAGCATATTTGAGAAATTGTGGTCGTGGTAACTCAAAATATCATAAAAGGTGTAAATTTTCAAAGAATTTCTAAATTTATGTTGTAACCAAAAAATAATTAGTTATATTTTATTTTTTTCGAGTGCTCATGAGCAGTTCTACCTTTTGGGGCCCACTTATCGTTGAATTTTGCGACATGTTGTATGTATTCATTCCCCCGCACTTGTCGAATCAGTTAACGTCTTGCCACCAATCGGAAGAAACTACGATGATCAGATGATACAGTTTAACTGACCCGCTTTAAAAATACGTTTTGAGTAAGAATTAGTTTTAACTGAATTTCGATTTGAGCATTAGTTAATTCTAGTATTAACAACAACAACTAACTTACAACTGTATGCTTAGAGTAAAAACTAATTTCTAAATAGGAATAACGCGTTTTATGTAAAAACTAGTTTTAACTGTGCAATATGCATTTAATAAAGAAAATAATAAAGAATTACTTACTGTGTGGGAATGTGGTTGAAAATTTAAATGTTAAGCTAATCGAGTTGCAGCCTGTAGCACT
Organism: Eilema caniola; assembly: GCA_949126895.1. NCBI lineage: Eukaryota > Metazoa > Arthropoda > Insecta > Lepidoptera > Erebidae > Eilema > Eilema caniola. The sequence goes on along the minus strand of OX421469.1, from coordinate 2,828,274 downwards.
TCGTATGTGTTGGGGCCGGCTTATTGGACGATTCGCACGAATTGAACTCGCACAAAACGTGCACATCGACTCCTTTAAATATATTTTTTTTATGTAGACGACTCGCATATGGTCAAATATCATAATATTTAAGTAGTTAGGTACTTTACTGTTTTTTACATTATAACTAAGACTTGCTAAGCAGGTTATAGAGGTCCAGTTATAAAGGTGCTATTCTATAAAATAAAAAACGAATCGCTGAATGTGTTGCTAAACGATCTCGTGAACCGCTGAACGAGGATGGTGGACGCAGAGAAAAATTTAAAATATGCCTAAAATGTCTAAAAACGTACCTTTTCTATTCTCCCATACAAACAATTATACAAAAATACTTACAAGTCAATTTGTACTTTAATATCATTTCATAAAGTTTAGCGGAGAGGTTCCGGGAAGATAAAACAATTGAATGACGCTTAATAGCTTAGGGGTGCTAGCGCATAGTTCTAGTGTATATCGATGGGTCCTATGTGTATAGGCCAAAATGCAAAACGTTAACTTTTGAGGAGAGGCTTCCAATGTTTCAATTTGCTATAATTTTTATTAATAAAACCGAATACAACTATTCTCCTTACTTATGTTACTGTGTTTTATATATACATGTATCAGGGTCAATTTTACTGCACATGTGTTTATATTAAAATTACTCCTTTCATTTCAGAACATCTTAAAAGGGCCAATATGTCAAATTGGTTCTTATACGTGTACTATGCTACAGTCCTTTCCACTGACTTTTCTTTAAGTTTTTATGTTAATGTTTTTCTCAGGGTCCATAATTGTAGTTTTAAGGCTGATTCAATTTTTGTTTCAAAATCTGAATAAAACTATCGCGTGTTTCCTCTATCATTGAATTATCTAAATGAAAACTTAGTCCGTAAGTTAGTAGATCGTTACACGTTTAAGTGTCAAACTGGCTGATTGGTCCAACGTTAAAGAAGAACGCGCGGTAACTCCTTGCGTATAAGTATCAAACAACTCTTTGGACCTTGTACGTTTATATTCATGTCACATACGCCGTTATACTTTGGCAAAAAATCGTGTTTCCATGTAATAATGATCTTTTTTAATAGCTCACATTTATTGATCATATTGATAAGATACGTTTACTATAAAAAAAGTCAAATTGGCCAAATTGTTAGTTAAGCCCATATACATAGAATACATCGATATATCGCAGCATTAATAGCTTATCTTCTTCGTTATTACAGTAAATCCGGTTGTATCCTTTCACCCCGGAGTCCGGGGTCCGTGTTTTACAGTCTGACTCCGGGTTTTAATTGAACTTTGACATTTTCCGTTAAGCGACTGCCATTTGAACTCCACAACTCATTGACAAAATCGAAATATTGATTAGGCTAAGTGATAAACTTTTTTTTGAAGTGAAAACTCTAGCGGCGTTGGGTGGGTAAAAAGTGTTCAAATTGCGTCAGGATTAGTTGACCTTTGGACCGTAACCGACGACTGACGTCATACAACATTACAACAGCTACAAATTGATTATTTTGTTTGGTCCATTAATAAGCTTCGCGGCTTAGCGGTTAACCGCTTCGACTGTAAGTCCTTATGGTTTCAGATAGTACCGGGTTCGAACCTGAGCTTCTGGCACTTTTTGTGATATTTTTTCTTTTTGTAATTTAATACATTTTGTGATTATTTTTTCTTTTTGTAATTTTTTACTTTTTGTGATTACTATTTCTTTTTGTAATTTATTACTTTTTGTGATTATTTTTTCATTTTGTAATTCATTAATTTCTTCTAACAGAAAATTAGTGATAGGTTATGGTATGGTATGGTATGGTATGGTGTGTTCTATGTATATAACGAAGAAAGAAAGAAAGAAAAAGTTTTCACTTCTGCCGGCACTCCCGGAGTGCAACCTTTTTTTTTTACCGTTTTATATTCATAATAATAAATAAATATTCCACAACATTTCACACAACGCTATCTAGACCCATGGTAAGCATAGCTTAACTAGCTTGTGTTATGGAATATAGAATGCGGATAAACATGCTTAGATTCTTTTTTTTTTGTAAATACATACATAATATACATAGGAATACCCAGACCAATGCAAATATACATATTCATGCATACAAATATTTGTACTGAGTGGGGATCGAACCCGCGCCTCCTGCATAGCAGCCGCGTTCACTACCGTCACGCCACAGAATTTCCAAACTGCAATCTTTGCCGAATTTCATCGAGATTTATGTATTTAACCATTCTGGCATGATTTGTGAGAGCAACTTCCACTTGAGTCATTCTTCAATCGGCAGATATATTATCTGGCAAGTAAGTTGTTTTTTGTTTATACCACTTAGGTGCAGACATGCACACGGCCCACCTGATGGAAAGTTGTTACCGTGGCCTATGGACGTGTTCAACACCAGGGGCGCCACACTCGCGCTGCCGACCCTGCTACAACAGAGAGTTTCTGTGCCGTCAGTGTAGAAGATAAAACTGGACAAGCCTTTGGTTTTCCTACTGACAGCACAAAATCTCTCCAGTGAGCGTTAATTTGGGATCTGAAGATTTTGGTGTGGCCCAAAAAATAGCCTTTTAGTAACTAAAATAACGAGAATATATCGTATCTTTAATATAATAAATGGTAATTAATATTCCACAAAATTTCACACAACGCTTTCTAGACCCATGGTTAGCATAGTTTAACTAGCCTGTATTTTGGAATCTGGCATGCGGATAAACATATTTAGAGACTTATTTATTTTAAACACATACATATTAAACTGCTTATACTGTTGATTGATGGCACTTGGTGGAACTTGCTACACATCTTCAATGAAAACACTTGTACTGTTCCACATTATTTATTGATTTCCTGACCGGTTTCGCCTTACGGCATTATCAAAGGTTGATACATGTTTTTTTTTTTTTTTTGGGTATCAGATATACCCAAAAAACATGTATCAACCTTTGATAATGCCGTAAGGCGAAACCGGTCAGGAAATAATGTGGAACAGTACAAGTGTTTTCATTGAAGACATACATATTAAACATAGAAACACCCAGACCAATGCAAATATATATACATATTATTCATGCATACAAATATTTGCACTGAGCAGTGATCGAACCCGCGCCTCCTGCGTAGCGGCCGCGTTCACTACCGCCACGCCACAGAGGCTGTGATGGCATAAATTCAATACGACGACGAAATAACTCTTGTTTTAGTTTTGTCTTTCATCTGAATCTACACATGTTGACATCATATTTCGGAACTAATCTATCATTTTTGTGAATCTTCTTCGTGGTGGCGTTGGTTTCAGTGAAGGGACTGCCATCTGACCTCTACAATTAATTGGCGATATCAAAGTTCAGCAGTTAGATCAGCTACGCTATATTGAGGTAGCAGTAGACGTGGCTCCAAAATTCACAAGGCAGCGAATAATACCAGTACGTACAACATGCCAAAATGCGCGACGGTGCACCAGTCGATCAGTCATAGATTTATTAAACTAATCACGGCAAAAAAAAAAATAGAATTTCGAAACGCTTTATAGACGCTACCAGTGACCGGAGGGCTGGTTCATTCCTTGCGCAAAGAATTGGTATTGTATTTCAACGCGACAATGCTGCCAGCCTTCTGTTCTGGCCATTCTCCCAGTTGATGGGAGGAATTTTATGACGCCTGAACCTACAGTTTTCTATATTTTATTTGCTTTATATTTTTGTTTAGATAATTCCAATAAACCTACATGCTTTAAAGTAGACTAAACGATCTAGGGATAGTTTAGTCTACTTTATTATTATTTGACATATTGAATAATGTAATCACTTGTACTGTTTCCACACTTTATTTGGTTTTTATTTTTAACCTGACCGGTTTCACCTCACGGCATTATCAAAGGTTTACTAATTTTATATATTATTATTTGGTGCAATTTGCTATATAACTTGATAATAAATGTGTTCAAAAATGTTAAAAACGACTGCAAGCCGGCCTTAACGTATAAAGTATTAGGTTTATGGTTTGTTCAACTTTGCCAGTAACTATGTAATACTCAAAAACCGGTAGGTTTATAGATTCTGGCAATTATCTTTGAGAGTTTTCCTGTTAGTTTGTAACCATTATTTTCCTCTGTGTTTCTACTATGTTTATTACATAGTGTGTTTAAGTAGTTATTATAATAAACATTGAGTAGCATATCATCAAATTTGTTACAATTATGAAATCTCTTTAATAATTCATTTCGTGAAGATAAAATTCAGTTAAATTAAAACTACCTTTCAAAAGTTTGATTCTAGATGTCCTAAAAATGTACTAACATTTATATAGTAAATTTTAACACGACTAAATTAAATACAACATAAATTGAGTTATTTATCAATGACGCAGTCTAGATTTTTTCTATTGTCAGAGACTGACTTTTAGTAGATAACAGTCAATACTGTATTATTAACGGTCATTTTAACCATCGATTTGAACTATTTTACAGCCAATTTAATTTATCTTGCCAAGTGATTTTATTCATTGTTACCTATTTATGATACCATTGTTTAGATTTTTTTGATTTACATTCTCGAATGGCTTAGGTGTTCAATCCCACTGTCTTTTTCAGTGTTCGACAAGTGTGCTAAATTGTTATACATTAGCGTCGTCAAAGATTCTATTGTAAGGTTCATAATTTATTCTCATCATGTAAAATGCTATTTGTGCGTGGAATATGGTCACAAATTCTTTAAAAGTTTTGGCTGTTTGAGAACTATTTAGTTTGAAACAAGAAATAGGCTGGACATGTGACAGAATATTGTGTTGTGTTAACAGATTTCTCAGTTTCAATAATTTGTTTGAAGTCAAAAATAACACCATCTATGATTAAAATAGTTTTTTTTTCCTCAAATTTTCGAATTATTCAAAAATAAGTACTCTAAAAATATTAAGGGGTAATTCATAACAATATTATTTTATGGTGAAAGAATAAAGACCTTCGAAATTTTTAAATTGTGTTTAAAAATGCATACAATGGATATACCTGCACCTAGTGATGGAAATAAACAAAAGACAACTACAAAAAGTGAGTCAGAAGAAACTGATTGTACGGAACTATCAAAAGAAAAACATAATTTGGAAGATGTGTTAAATGACTTAAAACTATTTGGGAGATATCACACACGATTTCTACTTCTGATTAATCTTTTAACAATAATAACTTCAGGTGCTACTGTTAATTACATATTTACTGCAGAAACTGTTAACTTTAGGTGAGTGTAATAGGCTACAATTTATCTAACTTATCTCTACAAAAAACTTCAAATTAATGTGACTGTAATTTAATATGACGCTGTCCATTGTTTTGTTCAATGCAACAAAAACGTAAAATAAACTTGTGCTTGCGTTCGCCTAGGGTTCTACAATTTCATAACTTTGATTTGAACAAACTCTAAATAGGAATACGAATAATTCTTACTGAGTTTTGACTTATTTAGAGGTTATTTTCAATTTAAAAGTAACGTATACCGACTACTAAGAAAAAAAAAATGGAGTGAAGGCGTCAATGGCGAATGGTTTCTATAACCCGATTCCTGACGGCTACCCGGTCGGTCGCTACGTGCGCGACAAGCTGGAATGGAGAAGGTTTTTCTACTGGCTGTTGAAAACTGTTAAAAAGTTTCACTCTTCTTCACTGGAAGGTACTATGAGTATGAATGTGCACAGTAAAACAAATAAAAAAAACATATGCAGAGTGTAAAAATAAATCGGGCTTTAGAGGAAAACTACCTTTAATCCTTAAGTTGGCTCATTTTACTTATATATTATAAGTTTAGATTTGAAGGATTTCGTTTACTTTAATTTACTATGTTTATCAGAGAGATTCGATCCTTAGAATTGACCATATCGATTGAAGCTTTAGAAAAAATCTCAATGCAATATTGTTTCTTTTTTAAAATTCTTCAAGTTTAATGAGCCAATTTAAGGATTTGAGGTAATTTTCCTCCAGGCCCGACTCATTTTTCCACCCTGCATACATAAACTCACGTTTGTAAATCCTTGAAGAGGTGAGCACATGTGTGTGCCCCACATTTCGCCAGCTACAATTTTCATTTCTACGTATAAGAGGGCGATTCTTTTGCTGTTAAGCGGACATAAGTTGTCATGGTCTCTATGTTTAGTGTGCGATTCACATAATATGTTGCTCTATGAATATTATGCTTACATCAGTCTTCAGGCCATTAACAACTACCCAATATACAATTTTATTTATATCCATGTAAACATTGTTTGAAACCTATTACTTTAAGCAATAAGCTTGTCATTTGTACATTGTGTTAATAGTACTCCATATATATATATATATATATATATATATATATATATATATATATATATATATATATATATATATGTATTTATGCATTATGTGATTGGTGTATAATAACGTTAATTTCTATTGAATTATCTATTGTTTTACACATGTGGAATCATGATCGTGATGTTTATATTTTAGTGTGTTTATCAGTTATTATTATTCCTCCATTACAATAAAATACTTTATCTACTTGGTTAAATTACACCTATACATAGCTAATCTAATTTTGACATGCTTACTTGATGGAAATCTGAGATGAAATTCATTCAGTTACTATTCCTAAATTGTTGGTCCCTCTACCTTGACATTTTTGATAATATATGCTTTTTCGTGTTCTGATTGAAGAAGGAGAATTTTAACTAATTAACAGAAGTACCTCCGCCCCAGAATACTGAGGCCATAATAGCCTTGTGTTGTGTTCCCGTTGGTGAGTAGGGTAGCCAGAGCTAGCTGGAGAGTTTTTGTTCTGTCAGTGGGAAGACAAAAGGTTATTTCAGCTTTGTCTTCTATACTGACGGCACAAAAACTTTCTGTGTTTACAGGGTCAGCAGCACGAGTGTGACACCGCCGGTGTTCCACACGTCCATAGGCCACGATAACTACTTTTCATCAAGTGCGACGTTTGCCTGTCTGTCACCTCATTTGTATAAAAAAAGTCTTCTCCATCTGAGCGTTAATCCCAATCGCATCTGAAGCTTTCGCCTCGGAGTCTGGGGTCCACTTTACTAGCCTCCGGCCTAGCACATCGACCCACAGACGGCGTGCGGTTTAGTCGGTTCGAGTCCGACATAATTCGGAGTCGAAGGGGGGGGGGGTACCCGTGGGGATTTCCCGCACATTAAAAAAAAGTTTGGCCTCCCTTCGATATTTCCTGTTAATTAACTGCGATCTGACCTCCATAACCTAAAATCGATATTAAAGTATTGCAGTTTGACCAGTTGTTGGACTTTTTAGGGCTCTAACTACCCGTAATGACTACCACAGATTTTTGTATGGCAACCGGGACCGATGGTAGTATTCATATTTGCACTGAGCAGGGATCGAACTCGCGCCTCCTATGTAGCGGCCACGTTTGCTACCGCTACGCCAAAAAGGCTGTCAAGAATTTTAATTAATTATTGCAATCAATTGCAGGTGTAACTATTCGAACTGCAGTTATCCTGATTCATTATTACTGGAACATAAGACAAATTTAGACCATAAATGTCATAAGTATAAGTTACTTTATGAAAATAGTACTTGCACTGAAGACAATTTTGATGTCTTGAGTATCGAAGATTGCTTGGAGTGGGTCTATGACCAACCCAACAGTTTTGTTGCCGAAGTAAGTCTAGGTTATAGTGCAAAATTATATACATCTTCTTCAATATTTAAATAGAAACTTCACACAGCGACAATATTTACGTGGACTACAGAATTGGGTCAAGACAAATGAAATGAGACACTTGAAATAGATAAACTAACCGTATCAAATTCCTTCTTTTGCATGATCAAGTAACTATCTAAATTATAATATTAATACTTAAAGTAACTTTCCCAAATGACTGCGATATGAAGTTGAAGAAGATCGATCGCAATAATATAATAGAAGTTCAATATATTTAGAAAAATCCTTTTATAGTTTAACCTTGGATGCGAAGACTGGAAACGAACCTTAGTGGGTACAATACACAGTGCGGGTTTCATGATCGGACTACTTGTCATGGGTCCCATGTCAGATAAGTATGTAAACAGTTTTAGAACCTGTCTTAATGGTGTAAGTTGTTGTGTTGGTAAGTAAGGCAATATCTCAATCGATTGGAAATATTGAAGTATTGCAGTTAGACTACTTGTTGAACTTTTAAGTAATGAACTACCCTTAAGAACTGCCATATGAAAACTAGAAACGGTTGCTTAACGTGCTTTCTAAGGTACGAAAATACCCTGATCCATGTGAATGGACATTTACATGCATACAAATATGCACTATTGCACTTTTGAATCAATCGCGTTCTTTACCACTACGGCACAAAGGCTATCAATTTTATAAACCTTTATTTTTGTTAATAAATGTTACAATTTTAGTACGTTATATAGGGTATACCTATTGCGTATGGAATAACAATATCGAAGCCGTTCAATAATGTTACAGCATATTAGTTAGTAAAAACTACTAATTTTAGACTAGTGCGTGGGGCGTCGGCACTTGTTTTTATTGTAATAGTGGCACTTCACATCATGCCTATTTGTATTTGCGTATTTGACATATTTGACAAACAATTACCACTTGTGAATAGTGTATTTGACAAAACATTGATAAATTAGGCCTATCACAAATACGTATAACTGATAAGTTTTTTTAGTTTAGTTTTTTTTTATTCCCTACCTTTCAACAGTACACAAAAGAATACTTTTTTGTGAAGTAAATTGTATTTGTCTATATTTGCACGTTTGCAAGTACGTTAAATATTTTGCCAAAAACTACAAAGGCCCAATAGCAAACACAAATAGCCATTCGAAGTGCCACCATATAGAATCATAGTATTTTAAATTTGCTAATTTTCAGGTTTGGCAGAAAAAAAGTAATTATTTATAACACACTCTTTACTGCTGTGATTGGTTTATGGAAGAGCATGGTGACATCGTATTGGCTATATATTGCTCTGGAAATGTTAGAACCAATGCTTGGAGACAGCGAGTCAACTGCTTACACACTAGGTAGTGGGAAAAAATTATAAAATTTGGAACAATAACTTTTTAATATTCAAAACAAATTAAATTAATATCGGACGTTTCCAAATAGCTTAGTTGGTTAGCGACTGTTCAAATCCCGTTCTGAAGACCAAATTATCATTGTAAAACTTTGTTGAAATTCAGTATCGATCTAATCTCAATCACCCGAATGTCAAAACCGATCAGCATGTTAATATTCGATTGCAAATTGTGTCACGGGGACACCATTTTTTACATTTGAGATTAGTTTATTTTTGTGAAGAGAGAATTAGCCTTTTGGATTAAGAAAAATGTTGGAAAACATATATTATTTTTTATGGGATAAGGACCAAATAATAATTTTAATAATTGTATTTCAGCTGCTGAGATGGTCACTACAAAGAATCGTCCTATAATAATCTTTATATCCTCTGCAGCTTCTACTATTTCTGACTTGATCATGACTTTCGTGGCCTACGTTTCTCTAAATTGGAGAATATATTTAATGATACTATACTCACCATTATTTCTTATTATTCTGCACATATTTTGGCTGGATGAAAGTCCCAGGTGGCTTCTAAGTAAGGGAAGGAAAACAGAGGCACATGAACTAATAAGAAAAGCTGTGAAGATAAATAATATAACAATAGATGAATCTAAGATTATAAACTTGAGAAATGAGGAAAAATCTAACGCAACGCTATTGACTTCGCTTAAGGTTACATTCTCTTCCAGGAAATTGTTCATTAGATTCTTGTTATGTATCTGCATTTGGTTCACAGGGTTATTCGATATATACACACTATTGTTAAACTCTGTATCGTTGGAGGGTAACAAATATATTAATTATGGGTTAGCGTGTTCGACGAATATGGTTGCTGGGATTGTTTTATTATTTGTACTAACCAAGTTTAGTAGAAAAGGACCTTTCATGCTTACTTTAACACTGACTGGAGTATTCTGTATGGCGCATTCGTTTGTTCCAAATGGTAATCATTTATTTACTATAGTAAAAAGCAGCAAATTTACACCGCGATTTTTAGTCATTTTAGAGAATATACAGAAATAAAAGAATTTTTCATTAAAAAATAACTGACTTCTGGTTATAGATACTACTCAAAATGGTTGGAATTCAAATAATATTTTTCACTCTACTGGTAGTTACTAGTTAGGTACTATTGTCTGAATTGGATTGATATTTATAAAAAAGAAAAACAGTTCTAATGAATCAAAATATTATTTGCAGAATCTGTTAGTAATTCTGGGCTAACTATAAAATCACGATAAAGTTAATGCATATTGTTTACTAATATTGCTTAATTATCCACCATATTGACTTGTTGCTACATTTATGTAAAATTCCAATAGATTATAGATGGCTGTCTATCTCGCTCTACCTATGTGCAAAAATAAATTCAGCTATTACGATGCAAATGACGTATTTGTATACTGTAGAATTATTTCCAACGTACACAAGGAACACAATGCTGTCACTCTGCTCTTCAATTGGACGAACTGGAGCTATCGTAGCCGGCTTGACTCCTTTATTGGTAAGTTTCAGATAAAAGTCATTCACTATTGTCTTTGTGTTGTTCCTGGTCGCTTCCGAGACGAGCTCAAGCTACCTCACACCTGGCGGTCCATATATTTCTCCGTTTGGTTTCACTTGTACGGCTATTCGCTCTTGCAGTCCGACTTCGTCCGTCAGTTTTAAACCTGGGAGAGTTACTGTTTCTCTAGTACTTTCATCAAGTCAAACCGGACAGAACTGACAGAATTTTACAGGACAGAATTGAAAAAATCTCATTCGCAGAAAACAGTTAATTACAGAGTGAATATCAGTTCCGAGTCAGAATTCACAAAAAAGAAAAATGTAATCAAAATTGTCAATTATTTCGTCTAGTAAGAAATTATATAATCTTAACGAGCTATCATTTGCAGCTTAAATATTGGTCGGGTCTACCATCATTTCTGGTTGGGATTCTGTCTCTGGTGACAGCCTTATTAGTGACTTTGATGCCTGACACATCCGAAGAAACACTACCTGATAACGTGAAGCAAGCTGAAGTTATTGGCTGTAAAAGAACATAATAGAATTGTCCTCATATTAGACAACAAATTATGATATTAATCCTGTTTTTGTTTGTTTATTTCCTGTTAACACGAATGTACTGATTTCATTCACTTCACGTTTTAGGCACTTTCTTGACAACGATATAATATGAATAGAAATATTAAATGATTTATTTTCTCTAATATTGTTCATCTAATTCAAAGGTTCCCATGAATAAAAGCCAAGATTATATAGATGCTACAATTCAGCTTGATTTCCTTCGTTGTTGAAAACATGCACCACATGAAATCAATTGAATGACTGGATTGTAACATCCCCAATCAAACCAACAATCTTAAAATTCCACTTTATACGTCTAGATAGGTAAATGAAGTTCTGTGGTTACAATTTGACGTTTTAAACCAAAATCCGCTGGCTCTGTCATTGGTAACACTTTGCATGAATAATTTCAAAGCATGCAGACTGTTTTACTGGACGATTCCATTTTCACTGAATGTTCTCGCAAATTGTCACCCGTCCTGGCTCAAGTGGGGAAGAGGGAATCGGGTGTTGGGGGGAGTCGGGTGGCTTTTTTTGGGATCGTACGTTTGGGCTTTCAGCAATTTAGTTAATTGCAGTTCATTTTCACTTCATTTTATTCACATAAAGTTTTATGTGGGGCTCAAAGGTTTGAGGTCTGTGACTTGATGAATGATGTATATTTGTATGTTATTTAAATAATTAAGACTGAGTAATTCTGTGTGAATGTTTTGAAATTTTGATTTTTAAATAAACACAAAAAGCAAACGACTCCTACATTTTTTTATTTTATAATAATGTTGGTGGAGTTGAGAGAGAGAGAGAGAATATTTTTATGTAAAGCTCTGCTAATCTCCTACTGTCTGATGATAGGTCATTTCGTGAAGTCCAAAATTACGAATCTAAATTCCATATGCTTGATATAGTCGAAAGTTTATGCGAATCCTCCGTGGGGTATCCCCGCTCAGTGCAAATATTTGTATGCATGAGTATGGGTATTTGCATTGATCTGGTCGTGGCTCGGAGGGCCTACGGTCGGAGCCTAAGTCGGAGACGCCTATCGCAGTAGTTACGGGTAGTAGGAGCCCTCAAAAATCCAACAACTGGTCTAACTGCAATGCTTCGATGTCGCCTTTGGGTTGTGGAGGTCAGATGGCAGTCGCTTCACGGAAAATGTCAATGTTCAGCCATATCCACAGTTAGACTAGTACAAGCGGACCCCAGACGACAAGTTAAAAGCTTTGGATGTGACTGGGATTGACGCTAGGATGAAAAAGAAGTCGAAAGTTTACGTAAATGTCACTCTATATAATAAAACCACTTAGACAGGTGACAACTACCATCGCGATAGAATCCATGTGAAAAGTCACCCCGCTACCATGACTGCTGCAAAGTAGTCGAAACGAGTTAAAATTTACTTCTAATACCAAATAAATCACGATAGAATCCTTTAAAAAGAGGTTTAATTTCAATGTGTGAATATGATCGACAACAGTTTTTTCATGTGACCCGTTATGAATTAGTTTTAAGGAAGAAGGTAACGCGTGTGTTTGTAGGGTATTACATTATTTTTCTAGTATTTGTATTGAGCGATATAGGCGCAGTTTATACACAAGAGACCGGGGACGTATGATGGTTTAAATAACACAAAACAAACCTTATGCTGTGTACAATAACGTCGTTTTTGTCTTGTTGAGGAGAATTGCGCCCGCGCCTCCAGGCAACGTCCCGCCCCTAAATGACGATGCAGTTCTCAACTAAGACAAAAAGGATGTTTCTGTGCAGTACATAAGTTTTATTTTGTGTTACTGAAATTATCCGCCACCGGAATACGTCCTCACCACGTCTCTTCTGTATAAACCACGCCATAGAATGAAGGCACGTCAGACATGCACTAATACTGTTACGTTGGCCATGTGTCTACAGGTGGATTCATTTCGTGACCCCAAACGTCTGATGACGTGAAGGAAGGCACTTTTAAACGGTGGTCTGTAGATTAACGTAAGACTGAACACAAAGCGTTATAAACAGATCCAAGGTAACTGGATTCATTTGTGACCCCAAAATGTCTGTTAAATTGTAGGGACAAGTTTATAAAACCATGGGCAATGAAGTGTGGCCGGTGCCAGAGTAGGACAAGCAGCTGCTGCGTGTCACAGAGATAAATACGGTTAGATGGGTGTGCACTCACCCGTGAACCTAATATAAAACTGGAAACTTAACTGAATTAATTATATTTTTAATGAGCAAGACTCAATGATGTTGCGTTTTATTGTTGAAATAATTTAACAGCTGCATTAAGACAGATGACTTACATAGAAGGTAATTTAGTAGGATTGGAACGAAATCAAACTATTATAATTAAAGTTTATTAATTTGTAATTACGTAATTACTAATGATTTACGTTTAAAAATATAGTGTGCCATTTTTCAGTTTCTTTTTATGTTTAAATTTTAATTAAGAGTAAAATAATATAAGCTATGGCGTGAGTCTTTATTTCTGCGAGACTTCGTAAGACAGCTAGGTTTTATGGGTTTTGTTTTTTAATATTAGTTTTATGGCTATATTGTCTTAGGTTGTAACATTTTTTTCGTTACGTTTTACTAAAATATTGAAGTAACAAGGACAACAAAATAGTGTTACCACACTACTGAACTGAAAATATTATAATAATGATTGTGAAACACCAGAAGGGTTCTAGGTGCGTTGCCGGCCTTTATGGTGGAAGCACGCTCTCTTCTTGAAGGTTTGAAGGTCGTATCGGTCCGGAAATACCGCAGGCGACAGTTCATTCCATAGTTTAGCTGTGCGGACAGGAAGTTTCTGGAGAAACGCACAGTTGAGGACTGCCAACCTTCTAAGTGGTGAGAATGAAAATGTTGTCGCGTAGGGCGATGGTGGAAAGATGCGGCAGGGATTAATCTGAACAATTTCTCAGAGCACTCCCCGTTGTACATGCGATAGAAAATGCAGAGTGAGGCTACATCTCTACGCAGCGCCAAGGGGTCAAGCCAATATAGAGCTGAAGGCAGAGGGCCGGTGTGAAATACTGTCTCGATCTGTTGAGCACACCGAGTTTCTTTGAGGCTAGTTTGGCCTTACCCTCTAAATGGCCGCGAAACTGTACTTCGCTCGAGATGTCGACGCCAAGTATTCCTAGACAAGCTGTGGCAGTCAGGGAAGTGCTCTCAAAACGTGGTAAATTCTAACTTTTTTGCCGTAAACGTGCAAACTTGTATCTTGGTAGAGTTCTATCGGACTAGGTTCGTTCGACCCCATTCAAATACTTCTTTTAAAGAAGTCTCAATTTCGGACACAAGATTAGCTATTCAAACAAAAGTAAGCTTTATTGTTGTAATGAAAAGGAAAAGTCGTGTTCGCTAGTATCCCCAGCGATACCTCTATCGTTCAAACGATTTATCATACAATACAGTTATTATCATCTGTGAAACAGCTGGTGAATTGGATAATAATAAACAAATACGAAATGGGTCGAAAGTAAAATGTAACAAAAGTAACATTCTGACAACAAGGCCATTACTCTTTTGTAATACTTAAAACGATTATTCTCATTACTGATTTAAGACACTCCAACCCTAGACTACAACTGTCATAATACACCTATTAAATTGTTTCAACTATAGTATGATGAATTATCACAGACTGTAATCTATTCCTGTACTAAAATCCAGCCAGATCTGCAGTTAGAGCGTGATTGAAAACATACAAATATCTTCACAAACTTACACAATTTTATAATATTAATAGGACATGATTTGAACCTGCATATACTTTTGACACAACCAGGAATTACAACACAAAATAAAACAAAACAAAGTAAGTTATCGCAGTGAGGTAATATCTGTGAGACAACAAACATTTCAAGAACAATGATAATACTGTGAGTTTTACTCAAGGTTCACTGTCTGAGATCTTAAGTTGTACTCGATAAAGTGGCATCTTATCTAAGAATCATTATTATATTGTCTATAGTAGCTGTTATCACTATATAATATTACTGGTAAATCCCTAGAATTTCGCAACTTCATTATAGTTGGAGAGTTCATTATGGGCGGAGAGCAAAGGCGCCCCCGCCAATAAAAGTAATACTGGCAAGACTATGATCAGTCCTGCCACATTATAGGATATGGATCATCATGTTTGGCTTCAGAAGTTACGGATGAAAGAAAGCAGCGAGTAGTACAGATGCGAATGTTACGATGTATGTGCGAAATAATGAAATAGACAGAATAGGGGATGAGAATATTAGAGAAAATTGGTTGGAAAGTAGTTTTGTGAAACAGTTCCAAATATGGCAAAGAAGGTAGTGACTTAGGAAATAAAATTTGACAGAAATATATGAAGAAGAACAAGTTACGCTGATCCTAAATAATGGAAAATGGGCTGGTAGTTGATGAATGAACCAGTATTACATCCAAAAGCTAAAAAAAAAGTAAAATCACTGCTTATTTATAACTTTAATTATTCTATCGTTCAATAAAGATATCGGCAGAAATGGAAACAAATAGATACATAATATAGATTCGAGTGCCAGTATACTAATATAACTGTTAACTGTTATGTGTATAACTGTTATTAGGTTCAACGACTGATTTATCAACGACTTCGACCAAAATCTCAAGAGACTTGTATTAGATAAATGAATACTCTGTCAATAACAGCGTGATCACTGTGACATACAATATCTTAAATATGTATAAAGTCATATGATTTAAATATGTATAAAGTCCTGTTTCAAGCGTCGGTAGCTTAGTGCTTACAGAGTCGGTCTTACGATCTAGAGGTCCCGGGTTCGAATTCTGGCCATTACACTACCGACGTGAACCCACTCCTAACACAAGCAATTAATCTTAATTCGAGGGAATATTAGTAATTTTCGATAATTTCGGTTGCTAATATTCTTTTTAAAAAGAAAAGAAAAAAAAGCAGAATAGTTTAGGTTAAAACAAAATCAATAACGACAATAAAAAATTAAGACTACCTTAAACTAAAGAAGACTAATGGGCCCTAAGAGTAAATACAAGGGCATTATTCAGAATGATATCGAGTTTCAAATGCAGTCATAACGTGAGAAGACGGTAGATTACAATTTTTACTAACATAGAAAAGGAACCTTGCGTAAAACTAGACCTACCTAAATTTATAGGCTTCAACGAACGCGGATAGTTACGAAACGGTTTGTCACTCAGAATAAGGGATCAGACTACAAATGCCATACTCGTACCTACTTAAAAGCTGTTCACATACTTTCGCGTTCTATTTCTGGACAAAAATATTTCAAACTGCTGTAGTGAAATTTTATTTTCTTTACACAGTGTTATGCTGCATAAAGGCAATTTACAAGCTGACTTTTTTCTATTCTAGCTCAATTTATTCCTTATACATATTTCTATGTTAATATTATTTCTCAATTTTTTTGCAATATATTACAGATGTATATGTTGGTTGAAGTGGCTCTAAACCTCAGTCCGGTGTGGCGATATATACCTAGCGCTATCTAGCGATAAAAGGTGGAACTATTTTAACTCAACTGAATGTGAAAGTTCCCATGCTTATTTTTTTATATCATATTATACATATAATAATGTTTTATAAAATCAACTAACTGCCTAACTGACACTATTTGATATCCTCTTCTAGTTATAAATAACACTATTATTTTTCATTCTACACAATATCTAGCCGCAAATGGAGGCTTATAGATAGTAATACTATGCCCAAAGTAAGCTTAGCTTAACTAGCTTGCGTTATGGGTCTTAATATGCGGATAAAGATTCTTAGATACATAGATTCTTTTCTTGCAATTTCCTACCTATCTACACAGAGGAAAGATTTACATGTTTGTAATGAATAAACTCAAAAACTACTGTGCCGATTTTTAAAATGTTTCGCCATTGGAAAGCTACATTCTTCCTGAGTAACATAGGCTATATTGGATTTCCACGGGAATGTTTTTACCACACGTGCGAAGCCGAGGCGGATCGCTACTTGTACATAAAAAACACTCACACCAATGTAAATTAAAATTCATGCATACAAGTATTCAAACTGAGCGAGAATCGAACGCGCGTTCCATGGGTAGCAACCGAACGTTCTGCCATTACGCTAAACAGGCTGAGGTAACATCACAATGCGTTCCTACTAAATTACACGTTAGTTTATGAGTTAAGATCTTGTCATAACAAATATTAAGTATTTTGACAAACACGGAAATTGTTACGACTGTTGTTATTATGAGATTATATTTATTGTTCTTATCATGGATAAAATGTTAAATTTTATTATGTGAGAATCTGCAAGATTATTGATAGTTTGTATCCCTGAACGATTAGCGTTAATATAAAATTAGTATTAAAAACATTAGTATAAAAATAAAACTGAAGTTTTTATTAGAAATTTTTTAGTTTCATTCATATATTTCGCCAATTTTCTTAATTTAGTCTTATAGTAATTCAGTCAGCGAGTTTAAAAAGGCTACATTGATCAATTCTGCTAAAAACGAGTAACTTTATGAGTTTACAGTAGAGGTCACTCATATGAGCAGAATTACAACAATTCGTTTACTAAGTAGATTCTAATTTCATGTAAATATCACCACATAACATAATATTATACCTATACGATTCCAATAAAGTGACCTTGAGTCTTTCGAGGCCATCATTTTCAGTTTACATATTATGGCCTTCATCTCATCCATGCTCATTCCATAGAGAACCAAGCGATTTGGTGACTCTTTCCTTGGTCAAACCATTAGGACCTGGAACTCCTGGCCAGCTCACGTGTTTCCTATTTAAGCCGGGCGTCAAAAAATATCTGATGAGGCCGTCAAGCTGAGTGCCACCATTGTTAAAATAGTTGCAAGGCAGGCGAGGTGCAGTCTTATTGACATGTCCTTTATATATACATAAAAAAAAATATTGGTTATATTTCAAGTTTGAGAAATAAACAGTTAAATTGATTAAAAGTTTGGAAAAAGTGAACGCTCAAGAGGGACTTTTCGAATTTTAAACGATTTGAATAATTATCATACTAATTGCTTATACAGTTCATTAGATAATTAAAAATTTAAAAAAAATATTTTCAATCTTGAACGCATGGATAATTTACTAATTAATAAACTTAAAACCATTAAAATGTCCCATACAATTATATTCCTAAAACACTAATTGCTACAGAACTCATTAGTTTTTACCACAGCCGCGAGAGGCGCTGTGGTGCTGCATCACAATGACGTTTAATCGCCTCAGCAATTAGATTGGGAATGAGCAGACCAATTAAGCTCTCATTAGTATAAGCGAATACGATCCAAACTGCGAATTCAAGTTATAGACGAATTTGAGAGCGATTCGAGTATATGTGCGAAAATGAGTATAGTCTTATCGATTTTGATGAACAAAGTGTGCAAAATGATCTTAATTCCTAGATTTTACATTCTTTCTTTTGACGGATTATTCTGATATTATGGTGTACACCTTTAGTTCGTTCATTCATTTGATTTGCTCTTGATACCTTGGTTTTAAGATTATTTTGAAACTTTGTAGTCAAGAACTTGATGAGACTTTGAAGTCTTTGTGGTTCTGACGCTAACTGTACCTACTAAGTATAATGTCTTGTAGAAATATTCTGGGGTGGTGTAAGCAAAGCTAGCCTAACAGTATAGCTATGAATAAAATAGAGCAGAATTTTTAATACCACTTATTAGGTGGCTTATCTTATCTTATGTTATAGAGGTGCGTGCTTTGGAGCTATCGCGGACACTTCGACCCTATTGGAACCTTTGTGTCAACCCCAACCTGGCCCCTACGTTTGAGGAGGGATATCCATCTCTATTAAAGTGGCTATTCCTCTTAATTATAGATGCCTGTAATCCTCTGGTTTTGGATAGCCCTTCCCGAGAAGATCCATACGATGTCTTCCTAAGGCGTGGAACTCGTACAGTATGTGTTTCATCGTTTCATCGCCCTCCTCGCAGTGTCTGCATTTTGCGTCGTTCATGATACCAATCTTGCTCAAGGTGTACTTTGTGCAGTAGTGGCCAGTGAACGCTCCTATTACTTCCCGGATTTTGTTCCTGCTGAGATTAATTATTTTATTGCTCAGCCTTCCTAATTCATTACTTATGAATTCTTTCGAATGTGTTAGGCCTGGTCTGGTCTTCCATTCTTTAAGCTTATTAGGTGGCAGACAAGTGGCCAACTTGATGAGAAGCGGCAAGCACCAGGGGCGCCACACTCGTGCTGCAGACCCTGTAGAAACCTTATATTCCTTTTTGAAGCACCCCATACTATATTCGTTTAAGAAAATCGTAGCATAGGTAGGTATAATTTCACAATATTTTAATATCTAATTTTTTAATTTTTTATTTCTTCAAAACATTACAGTAAACATAATTTCATCTATAAAATTAAGTTGTTCTAGTAAATATTTTACTATTTTTAATCATTCATATACAGAGGTAGGTTTATAGGGACGTATAGTCATGTTCATAATGTCGTCACTACCTTATGGTCTACCATCTTTTGATAATAAATATTTATATAATAAAATAAAGTAGCCTTTATTGCTGTTTCTTTCTTTACAATTAATTAATACATGCCTAAATTCTGGCTTGAATTTAAATGATCGGCAACTGAATGTAGGTGTGAAACAGCTTGTATGTCGCCTCTAAAGACTTTCACGTGTCTGTCTCTCGCTAGAAGGCCCATACTAAACCAGCTGTCTTTTTGAAATCATCTTCCTATCTTTTTGTTTGCCTGCCTCTATTTCTTTTGCTATGTCTTGGATACAACTCGGTTACCAATTAAGTCCATTTCTCTTTACTTTCTCTTAGCATAAGTTCCGTCCAACGCCATTTAAGATGGCTGTAGGCTGTGTATGCAATTTTAAATTTTGTTATATTTAAAATTTTTTTCTAAATTTAGTATTTCTCTTTTTTTAAACCTGATGATACCCTAGGTCTAATTTATTTACTATTATTAACTTATTTACTTTAACACTAGATGGCGTGTGGAGTCCCGTCATACAATTTTAGTTTCAAAATGTCTAAGCACTTTTGTAGCCCACTGTACCTTTCTATGCTTACAGAGTAGTAAATGGCTAAACAATCCTACCACCTTGCCATGTCACCAAACACGTGACAAATGTAATAAAACCACTACCCTACATATCGAAGCAAAGGCAACGGAGCAAAATAGGTTTATTCCCTATAAAAATGAGATAATAAAAACGATACATAGACTCTCAAAAATACAATTTTCCGTCGTATCATTCCTTCACCTTGTAACTAGCATAGATGGAGGTACCAACGACAAGGATGGGCTGTTATCATAATATTTTATTACCGATATATAAAGTTATAATATAAAATAAGGCTCCAATGAGAACTCAAAAGTCGGAATATAGCACATAAAAGTCGACGAGCAACATTCTCTCACACTATTCGGCGTGACGATTCACGTGGGATGTATTTTTGTAAATGTATTGTATTATATGGAAATTCTCTTACACTATTCTCAGTGACAATTCACGTGGGATGTATCTATACTGACATGTATTTTTGTAAATGTATTATAAATATTTTTAACACGCTGTATATACTATGGAACTAATAATCATCATTTTAGTATGATTCCGGGCCACTTTTTGTAATAAAATTCTTATCAAAATTCAATTTCGACCTAATCGCTAAATTCAAAATGTCATTCAGGTTGCATTCAAGTTTTTCACCAGTGTTCAATTATCTTCTTCTTTATATTTGGCTTACTTGACTTTAATGGAAACAGCTGCTGTCTATCCCCCTTACCCCGTTAGAAAACATGTTAAACCTACATAGATATAGATATCCCCAGACCCCAGACTCCGAGGTGAAAGCTTCAGAAGTGACTGCTTAACTGCTTGCTGCACTAACATTTACCATATATTGTGTTAACATCCTATTTTATTTAATGTTACATTTTTGTTCATGAAAGGTGCATTTTTGTCGTTAACTGTGCATTATGATTTGTTTGAATTGACTGAAACTGCGACCAAATGGTGAGTTGACTACCGATGTGCATGTACTTACATCGAACACGATTTGTGCCAGGCCAAATTGTTTAATTCAGCTTAGCTGAAGCGGTTAACGACAGTAATAATAAATTTTGGTTATGTAGCCTTAAAAATAATATCAAAGTGAGATGTCATAGGTGACTCTCAATTGTGAGATAAATGAGATTTCATCTGTAGGAATTATATTCCAGCAGATCGACGAGCGGCAATCATCATCATTTTCAGCCATTTAGAATCCATTTCTGGACATGGGCCTCTTCCAATTCCATCCACTTTTGACGATCTTGTGCCCTCTGCATCCAGTCGTGCCCTGATTGCCTTCGGATGTCATCTACCCATCTCATTGGTGGTCTTTCTCTCGGTCTGTTGTTTGCACGAGGTCTCCACTCCAATAGTCTCTTTGTCCACCGACTAGGTTCCATTCTTGCAATGTGTCCCGCCCATCTCCACTTCTTTTTTGCAATGGCAGCGGCAAAAGAGCGATTTTTAATACTTTTTTTAATACAAATGCCTAATTATCGTCACTAGGTATATGGGCCTCAACCCTCAACCTCACCTACAACGCGATAAACGTAATTGCTACCTTCTCGGAGAGGTTGGGAGTCGCTTCCATAAAATAATCCAATCCCTCGTGGTTTAAAAGGCAGAACCCAGGTTTCAAGGTACGAGTTTGAATCCAACAGCGATTGGTGCTCGGATGAAGAGATATATATTTTTATCACGATAAAGCATAGTTTAGCATATCACAGTAATGAAATGAAAATATTTCGATCTTCCGTGAAATGTCCAATAGCAATTGTGTATTTGAAAAAGTTTAATACAAAACTTAGAGAAATTTTCCCCTACGTCTCGTAGCAAATTGATCTGCGGTCACACTACGTCGAGCCTACGGAGCCAATCAGGCCGAATGTTTTCCGAGGCAGTATAGAGCCCCCGGCGAGCCCTTATTTCCTGTACAGTTATCGTGGCCCCTACTATCGATATTTCTTTTCAAAAAATTGTGGCATAAACTTTTGTTTAAATATTTGAATGAAATTTTGAAGCATTTACTATGCTAACTTTTCAAATCGATTAAGATAGTAAAAAGTGAATCACTCAGGCGGGACTAGAACCCGCGATCTTTCCCTTACAGGGGGAATGCTCTGATCACTGAGCCACCGAGCTACACCTGAGGCTATCCAAATTCTCCTATACTACCGTCTTCAGGGTGATGGTGGGAGCCATCTACCGACACTCATACGAACTATCGGAAACAATGAATGATGTTGCAATCATTTTTAAACATTGTTTTTCGATAACTGCGCCCAATTCACTTTTTCCTATCTTAATCGATTTGTTTAAATATTGCTGTATAAAATTGTGTAGCAACAACTGCTACCTGCCTAACTCAAGTGTGGCCGTCGCTCCAAGTGTGTCCGCAGGCAGTTGAGACGGTGTTTACCTTCCACTTGCGCTAAAGCCTCCAGCCAATGGGGATGCCGATGCAAAACTAATTGTAGATGGCAGCAGCATATGACCAAACAACAATAACCATCTGGCCCCCGATTCCAAAACCACTGTCACACCGCTGACATTGCATAAAATGTTGTTAAATTTTAGACTTTATAGCTGAGTGTTAAAGTTAAAAAGAGTAAAAAAGAGTTTATAACTTTTTCATTCATTCTACAAGATTGTCATTTAATTTTAGGATTTAATAGTATACGAGTAAAGTCTAAAGTTGAATGGCATTGGTTACAGTGTCTGTGGTGCTGCAGTAGTTTTGTTGGCCCTGTTCAGTGACAATAACAAACTCTTAGCTGTCAGATTTGAAGAGACAAACAATGAAATCTACGTAGATGACAGCTAAAATTGGCCATTATGAGGCGCCCTCTGTAGGGATAAAAGCGTAGTCGGCATCCCCATTAGATGAAGGATCCTTCACACTATCACAAGGAGGCTACAAGTGGCAACATTAGTCCACTGATTTCAGGTGTAGACTAGTACACGTTCAAGTTCATTTTAATAAAGTAAAGTTAACCGCTGCAATTTCCTCGTAAAGCACAATGTATTTTTAATAGCAGTACGTAGTGTGAAAAAGCATTCGGCGTGTACCTAATTAATTTCTATAGAGAATCTGTAGAGAAGATGCTGGTAAATTATTTAAAAAGAAGTATATTTCTTCCACAAACATTACTGCACAAAATGCATAAAAGTGTCGCAAATGGTTTCCTAAAAAGCGACTAAGGAATAGGGCTGTTCTTCATCCGTTAGTAAGCATACAGCCTAACACAAAGTGCCCCACTAGACGGCGATGAACTCGCCCCCTATTATGTGGTACCTAAAATCATAGTTGGCGAAACGTAGGTATCAATACACCTCTGCCTACTCCTTCGAGGATTTACAGGCATGTATATATGTATATAAGTCCTATCATTGCATGTTTCAGTTGGGTTTTATTATAACACTGAGAAACAGTCATAGTATTCTTCAGTCATAGTATTATATATTCTTATTAAAATTGAACTGTGTGTAACAAAAGAATATTAAAATTATCTATAATGTATTCCTCATCTATATACTTAGTATAAGTTTTGCTGCTGAAGCTGAAATAAACGCATTTTTTCCTTTTTTCTTTTTTTTTCTTATTCTATCACGGTACCTTAAAAATATCCTCATCTTTCTAAACCAAAGGCAGATAGTAGGGCCTTCAGCCAGGCCGTACCATTCAGTAACCCGCGTCATCACCAACATCGTGCCCTTTACAACGGCCGTCTCATCTTTGGTACGTATAAAGCGGTTCTGTATTGAGAATTGAATTGCTTTGTACTTTTATCAGTCTTATGTGTTTCGGTTCGATGACCGCGGATCAAACTGTACGGATTTTCTTTTACTTCTATAATGAATTCGGGTTATTTTTTATAGGTATTGAGGCAATAGATGGATATTGGTATTGTAGGGATTGCGTTCGAAGTACGGCCGTTAGCGTCCGATTCGACCGGTCTTAGTCACCGCAACGTTTACTATACTGCTCTCCAAGAACAATGGGTGTGAACGAAACCGGTATAATTAGACCAGTCAATGCAGATGATGAAGGCAACACTATATTCATTAAAATTCAAATAGCTTAACTTCCTAACTTAACGTCTTTGGCTAATTAAAGGTATGATTCCGAAGGTGACCGCATAACGACAACTGCAGACGCATGTAGCAGATATACGTAATTCATTGCGACTCCTCAATGGTCTCCTTTTATCCGTATCGAAGTTGAAAAAGTAATGTATGTATCGCGGTACGCTGTATCTGCTGCATTGTCGTATGCGGTCGGCTTCAGAATCATACCTAAAGTAATAACTTTCTAGAACATAGTTTGTATGTCATGTTTCATAAATCCCTTGTAAGGACAAGAAGTGTGTAACGAGGCACGTGGGTACAAAAATATCGAATTACGTCTTTCCTATTTATCGTCGACAATCGTTTAAAACCGCCTGTTCGCTCTGTTGTGCTTTATTTATATTTGTCCGAGTGAACGAAGCACACGAGAGTCACCATTTCGAGCAGCTCGCGGATTTAGTTTGTGTCCGTATCTATGTCGGTTTGTCCATTCCGGTCTAGAGTGCTCATTTCTTAACCGATTTTCACCAAACTTGGCAAACACTTGTTTTTTGATTTAAACTCAGCTTTTGTCGAAAGTTCTTTTTTTGATATACGGGAAAATGAGGAAGAAAAAAGTAATAGGTCTTGATGATATTTGGCTGAAACATGAAGGACAGGATTCCGCACAGGTTGTTGTAAAAAAAACGTGCATCGGTAAGGGTAACTTCGTTTTAAAAAAACCTGATGAGGAAAAGGGGTAGAAAATTACTGTAGCGTTGTTTTTAAGAAACTATCGTATTTTTTTGTGAAACATTCAAGATTTTAAAAATAAAAAGAAACGTATTGTTCTTTTTTTAAAGTATTTTTGAGGTTACCAAAAATACGTTAAAGCGTGCTCGCGAGGTCTACTGTTCACAGAAGTACTATTTTACATTACTAAAAACTAAGAGCCCTTTCCAATTGTTACCTGCACCTTAGCCTGCCCTTAATAGCGAAATCTAAAGGCAACATCCGTACTAAAATGTTATGTTACCTTGAGAGTCCTTAATTCTAAAGATAACATCTAAATATTTTACCAGCACTTATATCGGTACGATACATTACGTTTACGAGTGCTTCCAGCACATTTATCAATTTGTCTCTGAAGTGTGACTTTTATTGAGCACATAAATACCTACCATAACTTACGCACAGAGTGACTAATAAATAGATTTGCAATTATTAAAGAAGATTCAGGTAATAGAACAGAGGCGCATTTTGTCATATTTTAACTAAGGTTAATTATTTTATGCAATTTTTTTTTTCTATTTTTCATTTAGACACGAGACAAATGTAGATTCGTCCATATTTAGCCTTGAGGATATAAATATTGTAAGTTGATGTCTTAAAAATGCCGCAGTAGAGTTTGCTGCGCTGTTTTTTCTTCCACCAGCGCCTTAGAAGCGGAGGTAAACTTAGGGTTAGTAGAATTTATTATTGACGTCAATAAGAGACAATGATGAATTTCTAGATTGAATAAAATTCTTTGACTTTGACTTTTTTGACTTCTTCTCATGTCAATGGCAGCAATTTACAATGTTGCATCCAGCCCATAACTCAGTGACCGTATCCTCCATCACGTTCAGGTTGGTTAAAAACGTAACGAGCACCTCTAGTCGTAGACTGATGGATTCCCCACATCAAGGTGTAATAATATTATGCATTATTAAGCATAATTAATTGAATAGTACACTTAACTTGTACTTTTCCATAGTTTATTTTTATTTTGAACGTTATCTTATTTTAAATTTTATTATCATATTTTTATAATGGAGAGGCTCGTTGTTAAGTAGGTTAAAACATTGCAAGGTTAAGAAATACTAGCCAAGGCGGTCTGAGAATGGGACCGTCTTAAGATATTGAAACCTTTTTGTGGATAGGAGGAACTCGTTAAGCCGCCGCGGTCCCGTTTGCCATTCGAACATCTATGCCAGTCGTTACGAGTAGTTGGAACTTTAAAAAAGTCAGATTACTGGTTCAGCTACAAAACTTTGATAACTTCTGATAATACGAGTACGATACTAATTTAAAGACCGTTAATATTATTGCTGAATAGCGGTAACCCTAAAAATTATTGAGATACTTACTAAGTACTGAGTCATCTACGAAACCTAATTCCAGCTTAGTACTCATTTATCTAAACGCCTCTTTACGACTAATTCCCATTCTCCTTGTAAAGCGAACATGGAGACTATCGATACTAAAACAAGAAATACATTTCCAATGGGCGAAACGTCTCTATAAAATGTTATATGTATCCTTATTCTAGAGAATAGAAGCGTTAAATATACAAAAGAAACGATATAAAGTGATATAGGGCTCTATTCTGGTTTTACGATCGCCCCCGTAAAAGTTACGGCCTCAGGTACAAGGACTGTTTAAGGGTCCCCCGTGCCAATAAAATAGGTAAATATATGTTTTTATTTGATCATCGTTTCATATTTTTGTTTTAGTGCTTTGAATAAATGGCGCCCTGTTTTCTTTTTAGCTGTGACGTGTATGAGGACATTACCTTGTGGAGGAACGGGATGTGATGTTCCTCCAATACAAAGGGAGGATCCTCCAACCAGGCAAGGTGATCACGCCTGGTGGGCCGCGGCCCAACGATTGTCGTTGGGATGTTCTATATGTGTTGTACCAGCGCGGGAACTTCACTTTCGCGATGCAGGATTTGTAGAGAGGTAGGATTCAATCGATCAATCGCTTAGCTTAATACAGTCTATGTTAGACCCCTAGTAGATCCCTAGTAGGCCATAGCACCCGATCTCTCACTTTGCGCATCCAGTATATTCGAGCTACCTTTTCAGGTCTTCAAATCTACCTAATAGTAAATTGTCACAGAACATGTTCAAGCTTTTCTGCAATAGTTTCAGCAAGTAAACAATAGAAGTCTGGTATGTTATCTCAACATTTTGCCTTACGACACGATTGCTGCAATACTTGCAAATATGCAATCTCAGGTATTGCAATCTGTGCAAACTGGTAGTAGTGTGTTGATGGCACCGAAGCTTATTCTGTGTACCGTCTGTCCTACAGCGTGATTGTTTCATTTTCTGTTTGATGTGTTGAGGTACACTTGGAATTCGTTGACTTAAATTAAATATGCTTATGCAACATAGATATTTTATCTTTTACTTCACTTCAAGAAAGGAGGATATGTAAATTTTATAAATACATTGTTTTTTTTTTATTTAACGTCGTCTTTACACCAGGTACTTTGTATTATTTATTTTATATTATTATATTTGGCCATATAATTGCACTTTCTGTGGTAATACATAAGTAAAATAAAAAAATAGAAAGCAATCCTGACGTCGTAACGTGTCGACTGCGTGTGAATTACGCAGAAGTGCCAACAGTTTCTTTTGTGATAGTTGCGGTGCCGTTTTACAAAGGCACTGTCGTGATATTCTATTGTATTAATATGTTTCTTGGTTATCTCACACTTCTGACGTGGAACACTATAATTATTTCACTGTGGAGACATCAGAAGCCGGACGGATGATCCATTCGCGACTTCTGCGGGCCATTTCATATATTTCTCCGACGTGAAAACTTTGATGTAAATTTCAAAGACATGGACAATGACAAAATATGTATTTATTAAAAATACTGCATAAAAAACAGTTGCTTAGTGTCAAAGATTCAAGCATTAATAGGGACAGACAGGAAGATGCGGGGAACGACTTTGTTTTATGCTATATAGTGATGAATTATGTAGTGTGTTTTGTTGTTTAATTTGTATGTTGTGTTCACGTTTTATACGATCAACTTATGAATTCTTCTCAAATTTTAGAACTATAAAAAGTTAATTAACAGAGATGATCGCTATAATATGAAACAGTCTTATATCCTAGCCCTTTTCACGTTATATTTAAAAATTTAGGGGTTATGACAACGTTGCTAATAAAATAATACATGTTACGGCTCAACATTTTGAGTGAAATTGAAGTTATTTTTGTCCTGAACACTTCTTTTACGAATGTATAGTAAAATCAAAATAATAACTTTAACATTACAACTACTTTAATAGCGATGCGGACTGCGCTTTTATCCCTACAGAGGGTACCTCGTAATGGCCAATATTAGCTGACATCTACGTAGATTTCATTGTTTGTCTCTTCAAATCTGACAGCTATGAGTTTGTTATTGTCACAGAACAGATGGTTCTTATTGTTTGGTCATATGCTGCTGCCATCTACAATTAGTTTTGCGTCGGCATCCCCATTGGTATATATTTTCTCTAAAAGCAAAATAACCTGATACCAGAACTTCTTGACATTTTACGTGATTTTTTTTACATTGTAAGAAATAGAATAAAAATGGAACAGAAGGACCACTTTCTGTTCTTTTTTTATTGTATTTATTACAATTTCTTACAAATACACACATTGACAACGCGGTCGTTGTCAATGTTCGATTCGATTCGATTTTTGACATTCGGGAGATTGAGATTCGCTGCACGAAAATTGGCCCTCTGCAAGGTAACGTTGCAGTCGGATCACAGCATGATATGTGTTTTAAATTAAATTAAATTAATTTTTTTAAATGAATGAGTGAATGTATGAATGAATGATTATATTTATTTCAGGTAATTAAATTAAAAATTAAATCTTAAAAACATATTAAAATTAAACAACCATAAATTAAAAATAAAAATAAAAGTAAAAATCACAAATAAAAAAATAAATAATAACGATTTACAGATCAAAAAAATAGAATTGAATTCAAATTAATCAATTAATCATAAAGTAATCAAAAAATTAATTAAATTAAAAATTAAGAATTTATTTATTTACTCGTTTCCTAGTGGGATTACAACGTCAGAGGCCGCATATGTGAGTCCAATAAGCCCGATATACGGCCTCTACTATAACATTTGTTGTATCCCTGATAGTGGACATGCAAGAGGCGTGTCGTTTTCGCATGACTGCATAGAAGTCATCCACCCTGTTCATGGCAAACATGCCAGACGCACTGCACCTCCACGGCAGCCGCAGCATGCAGCGAAAGGCGTTATTATATTGTACTCAGCGCATTATACGCTCGCTGTGTGTAGTGCCGCCACAGCTGACAGGTGTACATAGGCTGCCAGCCCATGTACACCTGCCCCGAACAGGGTAATTATTACCTCTTTTGAGCAACTTGAAAATCGTCGACCAAGCATATTGCTTTTTGCGGCTATAGATCTTAGTTGCCTTTCCATGTCCTGATCATCCTTCATTGAGTCCGTTATTATGTGGCCTAAATATTTAAATTTCGAGACAATGTTTAACTCACAGCCGTTTAACGTTCTAGAGGGTGTAGTATTGGCTCCCTTGCCATGCTTAAAAATAACAACCTCTGATATATTCACATTATATGTTAAACTGTGACTTTCGGCATAGTTTTCACAGATAGCTATCAATTTATTTAGAGCAGTGACTGAGGGGCTCAGCAGCACCATGTCGTCGGCGTAACTGAGATTGTTTACACAAACATTGTTCAAGTGACAGCCATACCCAGTCCTGCTCAGCCCCTCAATCAGGCTATTGATATACAGATTAAAGAGTGTCGGAGATGTAAGTCCGCCCTGTCTTACGCCACTCCATTTTTCCCACGGTACGTCATAATTAATGGTATAAAATGCACGGCTCAAATCAAGGAAGTATGCATACACATCCTTTTTTTTCTGTGTGTAATACTTTACGGTGTTTCTAAGAGATTCAGCCTTCAGATTTGAGTCAGCCTGTGACCACGGCCGGTGTAACCTGGTCGAAACGTCAGGCAATCAAAGGTATGTAAGTACCTATACCATGATCGCGTTAATTCCCGTTTTCTAAATTATATATCATGGAACGCGAGAGTTTAAAAGTAAGATATTGATTTGTTTGTTGTCCGAAAATGATTTTTATTTTTATTTATTTATTAACTTTGTCCATAGTGGATTCTAAAACTACGTATACATAAACTGAATAATCTAATGTAAAAAAAAACACGACTTATTTTAAAAAAAATATCATAGAAGGGAAGGTAGAAGGAAAGAGAGGAAGAGGTAGACCAAGAGGAACGTTTATGGCACAGATAAAGGAAAAAATACAAGTTGTGTCATACCGGGAGGTCAAAGGATAGGCGGAGGAGAGAAAACAGTGGCGATTACTCCACCGAAAAGAGCACAGCTCTTAAGTTTAGAGAGAGAGAGAGAGAGAGAGAGAGAGAAAAAATTGTATCAATCAACTTTTGTCGTTGACCGTGTACCGTGTCGTTTAAGAAAGTATTCTTTGTATCGTATTTTTTTAATCATACTAGCTGTTGCCCGTGGCTACGCCCGCGTGGATGTCGGATTTGTTGACATTAATGATCACTGCATCGCTCCCTTAAGAGTAGCGTGATGATAAATAGGCTATGGGTTATTCTGATGTATACGCTATATTATTCTAAAGTTTCATTAAAATCCTTTAGCAGCTTTTACATGAAAGAGTAACAAACATCCATACATACATCCATTAATACAAACTTTAGCATTTGTAATTTTTTTTTTTTATTTTTTTTTTATTTATTTATATAAATATTACATGTGTAGCTTAACTCTATAATGAAACGGTACAAACATAAGTTATACTAACTTTACCGTGTACCGGTGCAGCCGACATTCGTTCTTAATAAGAAAAGAGACAAAAAGTTACTAAATTAATTTAAATTACCCGAGTAACTCTGACATCGAGTCGCGGAATAATGGAATGCGGCAAGCGGCGCACGCGCCGCACGGCGATCGTCGTGCCCACTCGTGCATCCCCGCCTCCCTGCTCGTACTGCAATATCGGAATTGGTATAAAGCGTGTTTGCTTTTTTTTTTTTTTTTCTTTTTTCTTTTTTCTTCTTTTCTCTCTTTTTTTTTTTTTTCTCCCCTTTCCTCTTTTTTATTATTATTCATTCTTTTATTGTTTGCATTTATGTAATTGATTATGCTATTTTAATTTATTAATAAAGTAATTCTTTAGCTTGTTTTTTATGTTTTTATTTGTAATTTCTACTTTTAATTGTGACGGTAGTTGATTTATTAGATCAGGAATCATATATTCAAGGGTACGTTTTCCGTAAAAATTATTAAATTTTGGTAAGATGTATTTGTTATTAGTGGCATTGCGAGTTGGGCCAGTAAATTTTCTTAATGTTTTATAATTGGTAGCATTAAAGTATTCCTCTAATAATAATATATAATTTAGTTTATCGTTAATTGGCATTATTTTACAATGACTGAAGAGTTTATGGTATCCGAGAGATTTGAATTTATTTTTAACCTTTTTAGGGACAATTGTTTTTAAGATTCGTAGCTGTAGTGTGTATATGAGTTCAAGGTGTGACTTATATGTTCTGCCATAGCTAGACAGACCGTACGATATTTTTGATTCCACCAGCGCCTTGTACAATTGTACCATAATTGGATATGGTATTTTATACTTTACAATGGAGAATTTCGCAAGCATACTTCTTAGTTTATCACATACAGATGTAATATGTGCTTTCCAATTTAGGCGGCTATCGATTGTAAGACCCAGGTAGTTCAGCGTTTCCACTCTTTCAATAGCGGCGCAATTACACTTTCGGTCATTTTTGGGCCCCCCAGTGTGAAAACATCGATGGTCGTGGGCTATAAGTTTCGGCCTAATGCTGCTTCTATTTTGACTCGAACTGATGTACATTAGCTTGGTCTTACTGGCGTTTAATAACAAACCCATATCGTAGGACCACTTCGCAAGGGCATTAAAGTCCTCTTGCAAAATGTTTGTAGTCTCGGTGATGTCTTTGCCCGCAGCAACCAAACATGTGTCGTCAGCGTATTGGTAAGTTTCACATTTTTTGATGATATTTGAAAGGGTATTAACATACATAAGAAAGTGCAAGGGTCCAATGACAGAGCCCTGCGCTGTACCTACGGTCACATCGACAGCACTACTCGTAGCATCAGCAACTTTAACTACGTATGATCTGTTGGACAAGTAGTTTTTGCACCATGCCAGTAATGGACCTCTAATACCATTATCTTGCATACTGTTTATAAGTTTATCATGTCTAAGAGTGTCGAATGCTTTGCTATAATCTATAAACACCACCAATACATGTTTTTTATCATTTATATGTTTATTAATACTATTAGTAAAGTTTGATAATAGTTGTGTTGTGTTTTTGCGTGGTTGGAACCCATATTGTTTATCTGTCAGAATATTATTATCCCTAAGATAGTCGTAGAATTGTTTGCATATGTATTTCTCGGCTATTTTATCTATTGTAGGTAATATAGTAATTGGCCTATAATTTTCGTAGTCTGTGTAGCTACCTTTTTTGTGTATGGGTCTGACTATACCTGTTTTCAGCATCCGTGGATATTCGCCTTTCTTAACACTAGCGTTGATGAGGTTGACAATGGCTGTTGTTACAACTGAGCTGATCTTTTTAATATCGATTGCCCTAATGCCGTCAATACCTGGGGCTTTGGCACTGCTTAACGATTTAATGATGTTGCAAACTTCGTTATTGCTTGCGGACTTGAATCTCATCGAAACTGTTGTAGGATCCCTATATATTAGTTCATCAAGTAATGGAGTATGACAATTATAGGTACATTTCTGGACATTCTTATCAAATGATGATGCAAAGGAGTTTGCAATATCTTTGGCAGTAGTACTATTATTACCAAAAGCTCTTAATATAACCTCGTCAACCGATGCCTTTATCCTACCTGTCAGCCTATTAAGAATACGCCAAAGATGAATCGGGTTCTTTTTATTTTTATGAATTTCTGACTTTATGTTATTATTTTTAGTGTTTTGAATTAAGTTATTTGCATTGTTTCTAGCTTTATTGTATTCTTGTTTTATTACCAAATTACCCGTATCTTTAATCCATTTATTAAACATTTTGTCCCTGTATTCACAGGCCTTTAATACTTTTTTGTTTATCCACTCATTACAACATCGCTTATTGGATTTTATTTTTGTTATATATTGACTTTTTGTGTAACAATCTGAGAATTGATTTGACAAATAATTGTATATTTCAGAAGGGCAGTTCATGGTGTTAGTTTTTGTCCAATTTACCTCTTTTAATAATTTTATTAGTAAGTTATTATTAATACAATTTTTGAATTTTTGAGCACTCTGTATATTAGCCCCGTTCCCGAAGCTAGCGAGCACTATCATGCGATGGTCGGCCAGTGTTGTTCCGACCGCCGCAGTGAAGAGGTCGTGTGTTTGGGATCTCGCAAATATGTGATCTATACAGGTTGCACTCAGTTTCCCACCAGATAATTCTATGCGAGTATTTTGGGTGATCCCACACACAAGGCCCAAGCTATGCAATGAGTTGCCGTATCTATGCTTTATAGTATTATCGAGATTCAAATCAATGTTCATATCTCCAATAAGATATAGATCGTTATTACAGTGGCAATGTTTCTTTAAAGTGCTGTACAGTTCGTTAATAAATAGGAATTTACTATTTTTCGGAGGCCGGTACACCGCACACAAGTCAGCGGAATAACCCGAATGAGCGGTGATAGTGCAAATTATGTTTTCAAAGTGTTTTGTTTTAATGTTCTTTATTTTTACAGTGTGTATATTCTTTACATATAGTATAATACCACCGCCCCTCCGAGTCTTCCGCAGATTAGTATACATTTGGTATCCATCTATGTGATACAAACTGCTAATTAAATCTGATATATTGACTTCAGTTACTATTATGACATCTACACTTTGATTAGATGACGTTATACATTGTTCCAAAGACGAGAAATTTTTAATCATGGACCTTATATTGATATGCACAACAAATAAGTTTAGTTGGTCATTAGGGACACATTCAAGAAACTCATTAATATTTATACAGTTTAAGCACTCACTTAATTCATCGCGCACAGAGATCATTTATATTAAAATTATAAGCTTATATATTTTGGTAAGAGAGACTGAACTAAGCTGACTATGATACCTTACATGCCTCGCTTAGCCACCACATTAACATCGTTAAGGGATCTAAGTAGATATATTTTGCTTTGATCTTCCTTACATGCCTTTACGAGACCGTTCTTGAACCATACATACTTGAATTTTAGCTTGATTTTTAATTCTTGTTTTGCGTGCCATAGGATTTGCTTGTTAAGTCGCGTCATTTTTTCTCTGATATATACTGGGCCGCTGTTGGTACTTTCTTTTGGTTGGATATCTGATATTTTCACTTTGGATGATTTAGATGCCTTAAGCCATTCGTTTTTTATATTTTCTTCTTCGAGCTCTACCTGGATGATTCCGACCTGGCCATTTTTTCCTGGTAGTCTATATGATTTTTTTATGCCCTTATTTGTAACTTTAAGCTTCTCAACCAAATTAAGGACCAGGTTATTCACATTCTCGTCTTCGTGACTAGGCACATTCGCTATTTCTATATAATTAGACAGTTTTGTTTGTTCCATTATTTGGATTTGCTGTTCCAGAGCGCCTACCCTCGTTTCCAAATTGTTGTTTTTATTTGTTAATTCTATGTTTTTTCTTTCTAAATCCTTAATAGTTTGCTTAAATATATCAATGCATGCCATTACCTCGTCAAGTTTCTCGCTATTAAATTGCAACGATTTATTCACTTCCTTCATTTCATTTTTAATCGCTTTCTCTACTTCTCTTGAGATGTCTTTGAGAAGCTTGGCAGCACCAGCTTGAAAAACTGTTTCATTTTCTTCTTCATCGTCTTCCTCGGGTATTATTATGGATGAATTTCGCCTCGAAGACTCCTGGAGACAATCCAAACAGGTCCATCCTAGTCCAGGGGCAGCTGCTTTGAGGGCGTGTAGTTGCTTGTTAGTTAAGCCGGTGCATTTAGTACTCAAATGTACTAAACGTTCACATTTACTGCACTCCACGCCCGGTGAACTTTTCGTAATTGATTTATTACAGTTATCGCACTTGGAAGACATTATAGTAGTTTAAGAAATTACGGAAAACAACGAATATCTATTCAAAGAGGCTGCACAACTTATACCAACTTTGTGTTGCGGGTACGCGTGCTAAAACACTTACTTATTCTAGACACGTCTAACGTCGCACACCAGCGTATCGCGTATGAGTTAATATTAGTAGGATATAAATAATATTTTCGATATTGAATTTGTACTTGAGAATTTGAAGATTATGGGAACGGACACACTAGACATAGAAAGATGAAATAGGTCGTAAGAGTGTGGATGAAACGGGAAGGTTCGACATCTCACATCATCCCCAGGGAACGACTAGAATAGATGGGTGAAATGGCTCACAATGAAGGGAAAATCACCCGTCCGAACAACGGCGTCCCCTGCTGTAGTATGTAACCGCAAGTGATATGACATTATTTTAAATCAACAGTCTTGGTCATAAACCATTGACAACTATAGGATCTATATAGATTCACATCTTGAAAAGGATTTGGCATTTATTAAAGTCTCTGAAGAGTCCTTCAAAATGGCAAGAAATTCAAATGGAGGTTATTTGTACCCGCTTTCACTTTATTTGTACTTTATTTTATTTATATTGGCTTATAAAAAATATATGGTAAAGACGTTTTATTTTGTCTTTTCACTTAGAAGGTAGGACACGACAGTATCTCCGTCCAATTGAGCAGTCCGACTGGGAAAGTACCTTCACCCTACAGAATACCGCGGCCATAATAACCTCGTGTTGTGTTCCCGGCGGTGAGTAGGGTAGCCAGAGCTCTCTGGAGAGGTTTTGTGCTGTCAGTGGGAAGACCAAAGGCTATTCCTGCTTTTTCTTCTGCACTGACGGCACAGAAATTCTCTATGTTTACAGGGTCGGCAGCACGAGTACCGAGCACGAACCAATTCCCATCAACTGGACCACGTGCTTGTCTGCCACCTCGATAATATTAGGGGTTAAAGTATGAATTGCCGATTTGTACTGACAAATTGAAATTCGTTTTTTTTTTTAATTTAACGTATTTATTTAATCAAAATAATTACCATTATTATCTATACATTGCTGCCATCTAGTAGGAAGGTCATTTATGCCTTTGCGATAGAACTCTGGTGATCTAGATTCGACAAACTGTGTGAAAGCATTTTGTACTGCCTCCTGAGAAGAAAACTTTTTATCACATAGAAAATTGTCCAAATCGCGAAAAAAATGGTAGTCTGTTGGAGCAAGGTCTGGCGAA
Organism: Eilema caniola; assembly: GCA_949126895.1. Lineage (NCBI taxonomy): Eukaryota > Metazoa > Arthropoda > Insecta > Lepidoptera > Erebidae > Eilema > Eilema caniola. The sequence goes on along the minus strand of OX421469.1, from coordinate 2,791,766 downwards.
TACGGAGGGTGACGGATAGTTTCTAATTGCAGTTCCTGTAGAGTTAAAACGGTTTCTCGTGCTGTATGAGGTCTCGCGTTATCATGGAGCAATAATGGTGAAGATCGATTCATGAGTCGGAGCTGTTTCACTGCTAGTTTTGCTATCATTGTTCGGAGCTAGGCACAGTAGACATCTGTCGTTATTGCTTGACCAGATCGTAGAAAGCTATAGTACCACCAAACAGTTACCATTACCTTTTTATTGGTAAGCTTTGCTTTAGGACACTGTTGTGGCGTTTCACCTGGGGTCAGCCATTGCATTTTTCGCTTACGGTTATCGTAAAGAATCCACTTTTCATCACATGTCACAATTCGATCCAATATTCCTTCATTTCTGTATCGATTCAACAAGGCAACACAAGTTTCAACACGCATTTCTTTCTGCAGATCAGTCAAATCATGAGGTACCCATTTTTCACATTTTCTTATTTTATTGATTTGACGCAAATGACTCAATATTGTTGGTAAGGTAACGTTAAACCATGCAGCTAATTCCTGGGTAGTTTGGCTCGGATCGGCTTCCACCATGTCTTTCAATTCATTGTTATTCACCTGTGTGGACGGCCTTCCTCGTGGTTCGTTCTTCAAATCAAAGTTTCCATCACGAAAGCGTTTAGACCAAAATCGCACGGTGCGTTCATTAGCAGTTCTCCAAACGCAACATTGATATTGCGAGCTGTTTCTGCCGCGTTAGTTCCGCGTCGGAACTCGTATTCAAAAATCACTCGAATTTTCGAAGTATCCATCTTTCTTGTCTAAGCTGAATAAAAAAAACAACTGAAAGTCGATAATCGAATGTTGTACATTTTTAAATGAAGAACTACATAGGTACCATGTGGAAAAAGTTTCACTCAAAAATCTCAAACCATGAAGGTTCTATGTCAATTCGAAGTACCTATTACAATGAAACGGTAATTTCATACTTTAACCCCTATTATAAAAAAGTTATAAGTCCTTCACTGTTTTGGTATTCTTTCTTAATTCGTAAGAGTATTTGCTGAAAGAAAGTCTTTCTTAACACAAAAGCGCGTTATCTGCCTGACAACAAAGCATTATATTTATTAATTTTATCAGAGAATTATCAAATACAATAACCATCTAAGGAACTCATTACAAGTATTTAGACTCCTTGGTAACTCAGCTAATATCAAAAATACCTTTCTCTAGATATAAATTCAAGAAGTATTCCTTTTAGAAATCTTTAACTTTGAAGTTTAGATCAGTAATTGGGTATTTGACTGACCAGTCAAATTAGTTACTTTTTTCTAAACGTCAAAACGGTAATTTATAAGGAAAATTGTATGAAAACTATATTTGTGACGTCATAATATTTAATAGTCAAATCATATACTATTAAACGTTGGATGGATGATTAAAAATAAATAAGAACAAAAAATAAGAACCGACGCAACTGTTTTCACTCTTTTACCATTATTAATTTAATAAGTCCAGCTAAATAATTTATTTTAACTACAGGAAAGTACCCAATTTCAGAATTTAATAAAATATTTATCTGGTCGATGGTATATAGCTACCAAAAGTGATCAAAGGCTAATAAGTTTCTTAATTATTTTAGTAAAACTTATTAAGAACTAAAAATCTTGTTTGAAGTAATAAGAGGCTTACGGACTAACAAAAAAAGCGGCCAAGTGCGAGTCGGACGCGCCCATGAGCTCGACATCGCCCACTCGGGTAAGCAGCCGCAGCTACCGATCAAGCCACGCCCCGCGCGAATTATAATTTATTAATAAATTAGGCGTCTATTACAGATTTGTTATTAAAAAATAACGGTTCATGGTTTATGCATAAGGTTTATGTATATGAAAATATTTAAAAAAAATATATTGGAGTTGATTGAATAATGGATTAATTGCAGATTACGATTTATGGCGTATTAAAAAAAACTAATTATTAGAACTCGTTCAAACAAATTTTCGGTAGAAGTTTACATGGTCACATCATTTTGTAAGTTTTACATGGGGGCCTTTATTTTTTACTTTTTATCAGGGTGAAAAACTTCAATATAATTTTTGAAGGCCTATTCATAGATAGGTACTCAAATCCAAACGTATGGATTTCATGAAAAAAATAATTGAGTTTCAGTTCTAAGGCGAACCCCCAAAATTTATTGTATTTTTGAAGTGAAAACTTCTTTAGCGGCGTTGGATGGGTGTAAAATGTTAAGGAAGCGTCAGGATTAGTTGACCTTTGAACCGTAACCGACGACTGACGTCATACAAGATTAGGTACAGACTATCTATTTTGCAAGTTACGATAGATAGCGTCGTAGCTTAAACGGTAAGCACGTCGACTGTAAGTCCTTATAGTTTCAGATAGTATCGGGTTCAAACCACCTGGCCTTCAGGGATTTATTGTGATTGTTTTTCTTGTTATAATTTATTACTTTTGGTGATTATTTTTTCTTTTTGTAATTTATTACTTTTATGATTATTTTTTTCTTTCGGTAATTTATTATTTTTTTGTGATTATTTTTTGTTTTCATAATTTATTAATTTCTTCTGACAGAAAATTAGCAGAAAATAAGTGATAAGTTCTATGATTAGCCCTATATTATAGGTGTGCTCGTATGTTCTTTTTTATCTTTTTCTAAGTGCAACCCGTCTTTTTTTTTCTATTTATGTATGAAAATCTTAATGCGGCTTACAGAATACATCGCCTCTTTGCTTCAATAACGTGACATATCCGAAAAATCGTTTTTTTTATTGTTTGATAATTAAAACCGCCGTATCCGATTTTATTTTCTCACAAAACGTGGTATTTTTTACGCGCGAAATAGCTAATCTGTGGGTGAAAAAGACAGCGCCACTGTGATAGATCACAATATCACGTTGTCTCTTACTGCAGAGAGGTTTGATGCGACAACGCAACATAATAGTAGCCACCGCGCGCTTGCAGCGGAAGGTGTTAAAGAATTTCTGCAAAAACGTGACTTATCGACCATATCGCGTTTTAATTGCAAAGGTAAGGTTCATTTTAAATACGATTTTAAATTTTATAATGTGATATGTAACTTTGACACATTGATATTGAAAAATAATACGGAAGGTCGATTGTTATATTATGTTTATGTCACACTGCTGCCGAAAGGCTGTTAGTTTTGCTTTGCCTTAACTTACGATGTAACATTGTAGGTAATAAAACTTTTTCTAATATAAAATTTAAGCAATAGATAATTGTTTATGTCTCGTTTTAGAACAAAAAAAAATTGTTTTCTTGGAATTATTTCCAAATAGTACTTTGTTAATGCTAAAACTAATAGCCATTGGTACTTAATTTTTCAGATGGAACCTAGAAGTAAAAAACTAGTTAAACTGGCAATGACAATGGAACATGCAAATACTCCTGAAATAAACACAAGTGTAGGTAACTACGTATTTGTGTGTAGGTATAACCTCTTAGTATAGGTACCTACTTCGCTGTGCGAGATACCAACGCGCGTCTGACTTAAATACTAGTTCTATCTACTATTTAAATAATGCACAGAAATATGGGTACTATTAATATTTTAGTAATAATGTTTGATTCGTACAAATCCTAATCTATGCCTCATAATAAAACTAATTAATTACGTCTGCGAGTTCGTTAGTTAGTTTGTTACGCTGTCACGCCTACTATAGTAGTTATTCAAGTGATTATTACACGCTATTATTCTCGAACACGTTATCAGGCGTGCATACTAGGTTAAAAAAGGTACATTAAAAATCAAAGAAGGTACCTACTAAAATATTTTAAAGATTTAAAGCAATAGAACGTCTTTTGTTTTACAAAATTACACAATGCTAAGCGTGGAGGATGCAAATATAGAGGATGTAATGGACGTAAATGAAGTTGTAGATACTGTAGCAGAAAAAAAAACTGAGACAACTGTTCTTGAGACTTTACCTTCAGCTTACCATCAGGCGAGGTAAAGTCAAATTGACGTGTCCTATTTATAAAAAAAAAATCTAATTGCCATCGTTGTGTTTCAACTAGTAGTAGCAGTAGTTCGTCGACTGACTCCTCATCGTCATCAAGCAGATTTTAGCTAAAGATGCTTTAACTTGTCTAGTAAAATGTGATCTCGGCTCCACGTCATAATTTCGAAATAATCTGGCCGACCGTCAAAATTCCGAACGCTCATTTCGCCGATAATTAATTCAACGAATGGTTGTATGGTCGACTGTTAAAACTCCGAATGGTCATTTCGCCGATGATCAGTTTTACGAATGATTGTATGGTCGACTGTTAAAACTTCGAAAGCTTATTACGCCGATGATGAACTTTATCATTATTTGTGGTATTATGTTGTGATGAAGAAATCCGTTTAATCACAGTGTAGAGACACAGTGCAGCGTTACGCTGATGTGGCACAGTTCAATGGGTCTAGTTCATAATATCAACAGTCACTATATCGATGATCGCTGTATCGAAAATTCCATCGACAGGCTAATGTATCGACAGCACCCCAAATCGATGGTACGCTACATCGACAGTACGCCAAATCGTTGGTACACTACATCGTTAGTACACTAAAACGATGGTATGCTACATCGTCAGTAAACTATATCGTCGTCAGTAAACCAATAGTACGCTGCATCTACCACCCGACCCGAGCAACAGTTAGAAAAAATATTTATTTCTGCATAGTTATAAAAAAAATGCGTAATGTGCATCCGAAGTTTTAACAGACGAATAATTATTGTATGGTCGACTGTTAAAACTCCGAATGGTCATTCCGCCGATAATCAGTTCTACTAATTATAATTACACACAATTATAATTACACACTCACAAAACTGAGACAACTGTTCTTGAGACTTTACCTTCAGCTTACCATCAGGCGAGGTAAAGTCAAATTGACGTGTCCTATTTATAAAAAAAAAATCTAATTGCCATCGTTGTGTTTCAACTAGTAGTAGCAGTAGTTCGTCGACTGACTCCTCATCGTCATCAAGCAGATTTTAGCTAAAGATGCTTTAACTTGTCTAGTAAAATGTGATCTCGGCTCCACGTCATAATTTCGAAATAATCTGGCCGACCGTCAAAATTCCGAACGCTCATTTCGCCGATAATTAATTCAACGAATGGTTGTATGGTCGACTGTTAAAACTCCGAATGGTCATTTCGCCGATGATCAGTTTTACGAATGATTGTATGGTCGACTGTTAAAACTTCGAAAGCTTATTACGCCGATGATGAACTTTATCATTATTTGTGGTATTATGTTGTGATGAAGAAATCCGTTTAATCACAGTGTAGAGACACAGTGCAGCGTTACGCTGATGTGGCACAGTTCAATGGGTCTAGTTCATAATATCAACAGTCACTATATCGATGATCGCTGTATCGAAAATTCCATCGACAGGCTAATGTATCGACAGCACCCCAAATCGATGGTACGCTACATCGACAGTACGCCAAATCGTTGGTACACTACATCGTTAGTACACTAAAACGATGGTATGCTACATCGTCAGTAAACTATATCGTCGTCAGTAAACCAATAGTACGCTGCATCTACCACCCGACCCGAGCAACAGTTAGAAAAAATATTTATTTCTGCATAGTTATAAAAAAAATGCGTAATGTGCATCCGAAGTTTTAACAGACGAATAATTATTGTATGGTCGACTGTTAAAACTCCGAATGGTCATTCCGCCGATAATCAGTTCTACTAATTATAATTAGTAGAACTGATTATCGGCGGAATGACCATTCGGAGTTCTACTAATTATAATTAGTAGAACTGATTATCGGCGGAATGACCATTCGGAGTTTTAACAGTCGACCATACAACCATTCGTTGAATTCATCATCGGCGAAATGAGCGTTCAGAATTTTGACGGTCGGCCAGATTATTTCGAAATTATGACGTGGACTCTGTAATCTCAGTAAGTAAGCGATACAAATTGTGATTATTTTTGTAGCAGGTATTAAGTTGGTTTTGTCATAATATAAATTACAATAAGTGAGGTATCGGTTCCTCTTTTTTTCAATAAAAATTGATTCTCAAATCCAATAGTTTTTATTTCTTCAATGTTTATTTATGACATAACTCAGTGTCATAACAAAAGTAATATCATCAACACCGTGACTACTTAGGTTGTAACACTTATGTTATTAATTTTTTGCAAGAATAACGTGATATATTTTCCCCCTGTTTGAAATTGAAGTCAATTTCTTGCTAAGCTTTCAAATAGCCAAGATTTTAACAACTTTTCAAATACTATATTTGTTGTATTAAATAATAAATTAATGATCTACAGTAAAAAAGTTCTTTGTTTCGTCACAATTGTGTTTTGTAAGTTAAAAATCAGTCTCCTGTAAAATTGCAGTTTTCAAGATAACACATTATCGAAGCAAAGAGGCGACATCTACTTAACAAGTTTCAACAGCATAGTTCTTATAGTTTTGGAAAAAAATGACTGTGATATACGGATGGAAAGACAGACTTTGATTAATTAGGATAAAATAATTCTAAGCGTGACGATTTAGCATGGCTAGTGAGATCGTTTACACCTGTCTGTCCGGCCCCGAAGTGTGACAAAATGTAGGTACTAAACAGCGTGTATTGTGGGTACATAAGATACAAAATAGAATATAGTACTAATTCTTTTACTAACGTCATAGCCAAAAAATTTTACTTCGATTTCATTTGTCAATTTTTTTTTATACCTGCCGATCCTGAAGAATCCTTCTAATGCCCTTCTTGAAGAACCCCATATTGTAGTCGCTTGGGAAAACCACAGCAGGGAGCTCGTTCCACAGCTTGAGCGTGCGTGGGATGTGACCCATTGGGAATCCAGGAGGAATCGGGTTATATGGATTACTCGCCACTGACGGGTATTAAGATATTCAGCACTGTACGGCCGCTTTCCACGATTCAGCGATTTCATAGATAAACGTGACAGATCGTACCGTGGCAAAAGGCTCGTCCGTGATACTGCAGACACGTTTGCGATAATAAATGCGTCCGTGTCTGCGTCCGCGTCCGTGAAACCTCTCACCGTGGTAACCCGGCGTTACGAGCATAACAGATAGAAATGTTTATGCATGTTAAACGTATTTACTTTAGGGGTTTCATGTTTATTTAATTATTAATGTCTGTAATATCCATCTAGAACTAACATGCTTGTAACTATATCAGCGGAGATGATAATAATAATATTATTGTGAATTAAGCATGACTAAATTAACATAGATACTGAAATATTATGTCTAAAATGGTTGGCTATTAGACAAATACTGCTACACGTATATTTTCAGATCATTTAGGTTTAAGTCACAGTTTACCCGACCTGTAGTCGAAGCTAGGGTATTGCTTAAGCCACAATAGTTGCCGCTGAGCCACGGTGGTAAGACCCGAGGATGGGAGCGATTTTACCAACTGACGAAACATTTTTATGTACAATTTTTAAATAATTTTTGTCGTATCTAATATAACTTGCATCAGGTATTCAGAGACATTATAACTGTAAGATTTTCTACAATAATATCAGTATTTAGGTAGATGATAGAAAATTCTTATCCTTTGAATATTTCTACGCAATTATTCTGACGATTTATTGAGAAGTTGTCTACAAACTTTTGGACTTTCGCATATTTCGCTTTGTTTGAAGTTATTTAAAATATTTTGTGAGACTATATAAAACAGAAGCCTTAGAAAAGTTTTGTGGTTTGGTCTGTTTCTATTTTGGATAACTTATAACTTCAAATGTATTTAGTTTGTTTTATTTTACCACTAACTGATGTCCGCAAGTCTGCCCGCGAGAAATGCTGATCCCGTACGCGATCTTTATTGTTTAATCAAAAACCGTGAAGTTTCTGGGAGCTTGGTACTAATGAGACTTAACAGTTTAAAACAAGTTGCCACGCGCGACGTGCAAGTGAACACTGCGTATTGCCATTCTATCCTAATATACACACATCAAAAAAGTCTAAGCAACATGCATGATATTACAATGACACCAGCCGATGTTAACCGCTGGAGAGATAAGTTTGAGGCTACAAAATTCAAGTGGTGTTTATGTAAGTCCCCAAACTGTGCGAAATTGACTGCATGAGTACGGCCTACGAGCTCCACGCCCAACCAGGTGCCCGTCGGCCAGGAAATACTGAAAGGCTCAGCTGCCTCCATACAGCGGCTCAATAGTTACGGTATGGGTATTATGAACAACAGGCGAACTGAGCTCGTTTTTGTAAATGGAAACAGGAACGCTATTCTCAGACCTTATGTCCATCCATTTGCACGAGCCTTTGGCTCCGATTTTACGTTAATGCATGACAATGCGCGTTCACATACAGCTCGGCGAACCAGTGAATACTTGGCAATTTATAACATCCGGGTATTGCCCTAGCCTGCACAATCGCCAGACCTCAATCCCATCGAGCATGCATGGGACATGCTCTAGAGACGTGTTCTGAAGGACTTGGACGGAGTGACAACAACCCAACAGCTGAAAGATTTGCTACAATTCCATTGGGAGCGAATACCGCAAGGTGACATAAACAGTCTCATTGCCGACAAGTGCTGAACAGCAGAGGAGGCCATACTTTGTGTTAAATTGTCCTATTCTTTCACAATAAATTTATTTTCTTTAGAAATTTTATTTTGTAATCATTTTAGAAATAAAATACAACGTTATAACGTGACGAACCATCCTAAAATTTGAATTAGTACACGTTGTTTAGAGTTTTTTGATGTGTGTATTTCTATCGTCTAAGCCCTTAGCAACACAATTTTATCCAAAGTTTGCTCTCTGGAGCCTAGGTCTGCCGCGTGACTTGGAAGGCTCTCGCGTACGCATCTCAACCTCAAGGTGCAAGCCTAAACCAGAATTATTAAAGTTTTCGGGATATTTACCATGTAATGATTTATTGAGTATATATCCCGAAAACTTTAATAATAGTATGAACAACCATGATAGTTTAAAAACCGATATTGAAAAACAAGTTATTCATGCAAAAAAAAGATGAAAAATCAAGTCAAAATATGTGTAACAATGTCATTTGCAATTTAGTTAGTGATATAATACAATGCATAATTTTAGTTGGATATCAACTTGTCAGTTAAAAAGTCCGATACTGAGTAATTGCACTTGTCTAGTAGTATTGGAGTTAATTTTTCTTCAAAATTCTTAGAAGCTGCTCCCTGATAATGCTAGGTATCTTATTATAAACAGCAACCATCCCAAAACACTTTTTTGTAGTAATGTGATAATAAAACCTCTTGTGCTAAGTCTATTTCACTAATTAGGCGGTGCCAATTAGTGAGTGTGGTCAACTTCGTCTCTCAAGTTATTGGTAGGGCTCTGCACAGCTAATCATTGATATTGGCAGAATAAATCCTTCTGTTTTAAGACTGAAATATTAAGTGTTAACGCACCTTTTCATTTCAATTGTAATAAGCAAAAATATTTGTTTTTCACGCACAAACCTTTTAGTCGAAAATTCAACTGTAAATAAAACTGAAATATACATTACGTGTCATATTTTTGTAGCGGAAATGAATAAATAAAACGAAGTAAAAACTACAGGAAACAGAATAACAGAATAGCATTCCCTGGATGATGATAAAGAGACGAAGTAAAAATGTAATATGATATATGTACGTGCACGGGTACGGAAACTACCCCCGAAAGAGTCATGTGTTTCGTTTAGGCAAGCTGAACTAGTTTTAATTGTTCCTTTATTTCACTTCAATGTCATAAAATTCATAAAAATAATAATTAAAGTCTGATATTCATTTTTAATTGCTGGCGTAGTCAGCATCAGTTCAATATTTACTGGCAGTGTGCGTTTTATTTTGTTGGTCAAGATTAATCTGATGCTGACGATACGAGTAAATTTGCTTGTCTGTAAATTTATAACAATGCAATGGATCAACCTAGTTATCAAGTCGAGAAATGTAGGAATTAACTGATGTTTAATACATATATTTTTGATACAATATAATTATTTCAAACAAATCTCTTAATTATAGAGTTTTCTATTCCGACCAGTAGTTATAGATCTAATAGGAGTGTCTGAGAGAACAGAAGGTAGTATAGATCATAAGATTTCGCAGAAAAACAATTATGACTTCTCTTCGAAAGAATACCACAGAAGTTTAAACAGCCTCCTGTCCCTAGAAGAAAATCTGGCGAAAAGAAAGCAGAAAAGAATAGATTTTTTAATACCATGGTGGGCAGCGGTCACCATGGGCTATGGACGTGTGCATCACCAGGGGTGTTACTCTTGAGGAATCTTCTTATTCTCATAACATAACATAAACTCACGCATGTATCCCCGAAGGGTCTTTATATTTAGGTCCCAATGTAATAGGTAATAACAATAATCAACGTTTTGATTGACATCAGAAAGGACAGTAAATATTAAGAAACCTATTCACGACTGTCATAAATATAATATTATAGAAAAATGTTGGCATTTCTATTAAAAACAATCATAAAATAAAATCATTCACATCATAAGATCATGATCTCAAAAACAGTTTTAGATATTGAATAAGCTATGAGCACGTTGTACGGGATTTAGAAGATGACGTCACGTATCATGAAAGTAATAAATGTTGCAGTACAATAAACTGTTAAGTTAACGCTTTTATGGTCTCAAACAATACGACATTTGACAAGCACGTGTATTTATATCACTCGGCTCATCTTGATATCACAGTGATGTAGAAACATTTTCTAATAGGAAAAACCAAACAATACTACACAAATTCATTATCGTCCTTGCGTTTGTCTCGGTTGAATCGGAGGCTTTACCTAGCATCCCCGTGTCAACTTAAGTTTTATGTAGCTTGGCTTTTCGTCTGCATTTTTATAAGTCTGTGGCCAACCACTGATAGAGTAGGACATATAAAGCCAGGGTCCCACGGCCTGATGAAAGCACAGGCCACATCAGGCCGCGCCAGACCGCGCCGCGCCCCGCCGCCGTGGGAACCGATTGGCGCGTGTCACAAATATAATAATTGGCCTCGTGCTTACATTTGCACCTCGACGCGCCGTACCTTTGAAGTTCGACTATCGATGGATTGGACGCGCCACGCCAGACCGTAACAGGCCCTGACAGGCGCGCTGGTTCCCCGACGCGTTGGCATGTCCAACCCAAGCTTAATACGTCTTCACCTAACGACTTGCATAACCTGGACCGAATTTTAGAGTGCCATTCAAATGGCAACCGTACTCTTTAGTAACAATATAAGTATATCAATGACCGCACCCATGTAGCTATAATAATATTTTTATTTTCATAACAGGTACAGCATTCCAGACAAGCTCAAGTGGCTTATGGTTTGCTTTCTATGTATTTAAATTGTATTTTTGTAAATGGTATTAAATAAAAAAAAAAAGCTTAGCCCTCTGGTGTGGAATTCTGTAAGGTTTCAGCGTCGAGCGCAGCGCGACGTCAGCTCGCTAGAAATTGTCAAAGTCAAAGTCAAAGTAAAAAATCATTTATTCTGCATAGACCATTAAAACGGTACTTACAAAACGTCAAGTTTAAAAAAAATAATCTAGACTAGTTTAGCAAATGGACCACCGGTTCGAAATTGTCATTGTCATTGGTGCCAGTGACGTCATCCAAACCGACCAATGACAATCTATATCAAAGATGACGCAGCACTACGCTAGACACTGACTGCTTAGAGAATTACCCAGCTGGTAGTTTACTAAACAGTGAGCACACTTGACCAAGAGCGCTTCAATTTGAGATAAAAGTCTCATTAGTACCAAGCTCCCAGAAACTTCACGGTGTTTGATTAAACAATAAAGATCGCGAACGGGATCAGTATTTCTCGCGGGCAGACTTGCGAACATCAGCTAGTGATAAAATAAAACAAACTAAATACATTTGAAGTTATAAGTTATCTAAAATAGAAACAGACCAAACCACAAAACTTTTCTAAGTATAAATAGCACAATATGGCATATTCACGGTATTTTTACGATGTTATTATAAGCTAGTCTTAACAGTGCCGAGTAAGCTTTCGAAAGTTCCTGGCTCATAAGGCAAGAATTGACTAAATAGTTGCCACGCGAATTCCGCTCACATGGCCATTCTATGCTAATATGTTTCTGTAGGTTAGACACTTCAATTAAGTTATAGGACTTTCTTCCACATGAACTTGGGACAAGTATTAGTATCTTTATCCTATTTATGGGGACTTTAGAATTCAAAAGCGTCCAAAAATAATAATTTTATATTCATTGTTGGTCAAACGTTTAAGTGCATTTTCACATAATAATATAATCTTGACCCTACTTCTCCGTAGATTAGCATAGAAATGTCCTCTTTCAAATCCTGGTGCCGATGAAAGCTGTTTGAATGGCTCATACGTATTATCTGTTGGATGATGAGGGCCAGTGACATAATAACTCACAGGTTCCGGTAATTCAATTGCTGCTTGAGGGCCATACACGGCACAAACTCGGCTAATTCTGTTTACACGTACCTACTTCTAAATTGTGGTCTATGTGACAAGTGAAGACGTTATTTTATAGCACAGTAGCATAGCCTTTCGGTTTCACTGGCTTCAATCCTGATCCCGTAAGAATATCAGAACAAAAATCAACCTCAGGCATAACGTAGCATTCCAATAGTTGGAGAATTATTGTAATTGTTCCAATAGTTTTTTATTCGTTTGGTACGTACAATTATTATTATTATTTACTTTGAATAAAAATTATATAACGGTTTGTAAATATTAAATAAATCATTTAATGATCGAATTGACATTTAGCTCCCCATTTATTTACCTGCCATTTTAACTTAGTTTAAATTGATTTTAAGTTGTATGATATCCAAGCTACTGATAGTAACAATTTATTGTTTGTGCAAAAAGTGCGTCTCTCTTGACTTGCGCTGCCATATTAAGGCTTGAGGGTGAAGTTTCTGTGATTTGGCAGCTGCCAACCACCTATAAAGGACACGTACTTGACCAACTTATTGCATTGTTATTTACGGCACTGGGGATGAACGGGTGGAGCCACGGGTAGAAGCTATAGTTATTTATAAAATGTTAAAATTTATAAAAAATGGAAAGAAATAAAATCTTTAAATAGAAATGTTAGTTACTAATTCTATCACAATTTACTTGATGTTATTTTATTACATTGATCGCGATGTTCGGTTGCTTTTTCGCCAATTATGATTATGGTATCAATGTGTTATAGAATTCGCATAAACTTCTTTATACAATATCATGTATTTTAGGATTTTTTTCGTGTTATATGCGTTTTTTTAAATCCCCCACCCCCTCCGGAGACGGAGGGGGAGGTTATGTTGCACTCGAACCGACTAAACCGCACGCCGTCTGTGGGTCGTCATGCTAGGCCGAAGGTGAGGTTGTCTCAAGACATTTCCATCGCACCCCGGCTGACCCAGGGCCATTCCTCTCGGTCTAGCCCTCCTCGGGAGGGGGACCTTGACCCGCCCCCGGTATGGGGAGCCGCCGCTGTGGCCTGCTTCTGCTTATGTGAGGAGCTCAGGCTCAGGCCCGCGCTCATGGGGGGCGGAGGTCGTATATACGTGTGTTATTTACTATAGAACCTATAATACAGGTACAGGGTAGCAGGGTAACCCAACTGAAGTTAACGTTGACACGGATAATAAATATATAGGTATGTGGGGACTTATTTTGATACTTATATCTTTTTAATTGTTATTATAATATGTTCATGATATCTACATTTCTAGCTACTACGACAATCACAGGTCTAAATAACAGGCCAATTTGAAATTCAATGTAGTCCTTTTTCAATTTTAATATAATAAATAAGATAAATAGACACAGCCATGTGTTACCCTTAGTTTGTAGTTAGATGTAAGAAAAAATCTGAATACGGCTCTCGGTGACTCGCTTACTTTTAAATTTTGCCACATCTGTCTGCATATTTTATCCCTTTGACTGCATAATCATTGGTATTTTGTATACGTTTATGATTTAAGTATTTTATTTATGAACAATATACAAGCACGAAAGTTAGGTGTATGAGACTGCACTAAGATCTTTGGGGTCAAGCAAACCTGTGATAAGTAATGACAATAACTATCAGTACCTCATAGTATTTTAATACAATTTTAATATATTATATACTAGAGGGAAAGAGTTCTGGAATGGCGACCGCGTACGGGCAAACGCAGTGTAGGACGCCCAACGGCTATGTGGAAGGACGACCTCATCAAGGTCGCCGGGAAGCGCTGGATGCGGGCTGCTTTGGATCGGTCATTCTGAAAGTCTATGGGAGAGGCCTATGTTCAGCAGTGGACTGTGTATGGCTGATATGATGATGAGATATACTGGAGGGAACAAACCTCAAACAAGAGCATACATGAGAAGCGAATTGCTTAAGTATAAAACTTCTTAAACTTACTTTTGAAATAGATCCGGCTTTTTTGTGTTCTATTTTCGTTTGATTCTAGCTTATACTGACTTTTTTTTTCGTTGGTAGTGTAGTGACCGTGATTCACACCTGGAATCTTTCGGTCACGTCGTGTCACATACTGCTACCGACCGTTTCTAAATGTAAAGTTGGCTGCAGAATTTCGTGGTCAGCTAAAGATCTAGAATCCTTTGGGAGTTTTATTTAACAGAATGAAATATGGAAGATGGTACGTATGTTCTCAATACTAAAAGCATCAATTCCACACATTTAGAAGATGAGATAAAAAGAAAGATGTACCATTTATTTACAGTGTATAGGTTGGTTGTTACCAGTATATTAATTACTTACTAGGTGGCTTGTAGCGTCACCTCAAACTCAGAATTTTAGTTTCAAATTGTACACGGGCTTCTGCAGCTCACTGTACATAATTATTAACATCATATTAACATTAGAATTTTACGTACGTAGTATCTAGGTCTGTCGGATCAACCATGTGTAATGAACAAACTAAGTAGAACGCTCGTTCATTTGATAAGTAGTTATTAAATAAACCTTCATTTTACTTATTTATTGGAATAACCGCTTTGAGAGTGACTTTACGAATGTCGTCTGCAGACAAACAAAGTTCCATTACTACGCACTTATATCGTCAACCGTCACAAGTTAAAAGATTATAGCGATTTGAAAGATACTTTTTTAAATATTTGAAATGCAAACGAGCACACGATATCTGAACTTTTCATATTTAGTGCATTGAATGAGGTTTATTGAGGTTGCAACCTTTGCCTTTCGGCTGCTATTTTTGAAATAGAATTTCGAATGGTTTTTATGGTACAGACTGAATTCTGAATAGATTTTTGTTACGAGAATTGTATCTTACAATTATATAATTTTCTAGTAACTCAGCGTAGTTGTTGTGAGGGAGATTTTTAACTAATAGAGTTGTCAATTGCAAGGGGTGGATAAACACAGAATATGTGTGAATCGATAGTGAAAAGGGATTGTCAAAGATCCATCGATGACGATGCCACATATGGACGTTTTCAGCAACGAATCGATCGTAATTCTGGTTTCGGATTGGCATATTTGGATTGATCCAAATATATTGAGACTATATGTACATAAATATTTAGAAATATATAGCCGCGTTTCCACTTCTGCCGGGACACCCAGAGTGTCTTTATCATATCAAGTTTTGCCGCTATAATCCTATAACTTGAGATCATGACCCCTTTTGAATCACCTTTGTTTATGCTCTCGACATGAAAGCCTTTCATGATACGCTTAGGATTTGAATACTGGATTTTATCTTTTCTTTTTACCACAATCAAAGATATTATTTCGTTTAAAACACGTGCTTTGATAAGTTCGTAATTTCTTTGAGTTGACGTTATTTTATTAGTTCCACAGATTATAAATAACGCATATCATAATATATTCTAAGGGAGTAATAAGTTTAAAAATAAGAGAGTTCTTTTGACAAAGTAAAGAAAATATCATACTCGCTTGATATCAAGACAATGGTTCTTTTGGAAGAGATCAAATTTTATTATTAGGTTATGGAAACCTTACATTTTAATTTAAAAAAAAAATGATTTTTCTCAAGTGTAGCGTCTTGACGAACTGTCCACTTTGATTTCAAATACCTATCAAATGTTAGTTTAGAAATTCTATACATATAACTACTTTTAGAATTCTTAAACTGTTCATGTAATATAAACATTATAGGAATGTGATATAATGTAAATTTCATGAATCATTTGTTTTCACGACATAGCATTTATCTTTAACATCATTCTGTTCACACAATGGCAAGTTTACAATATAGCATAATAATAGATTTTATTTATGAATACGAACCAGCGCTGCTCAAACAGTTCCTTTGAGTTGTGAATATTACACACTGAATTTTTGTCGGCATTTTTTCCAGTAGCTCTCATTTCAGATATAGATGTAAAAAAAAATACAAATGTTACTTTACCTTGAATAATATTATTGTTCACATGGGATAAATTGGTAATTTTCATGATTTCTTTATAATGGTGAACGTAACGTTCATAAAAGCAATTTGTTTCTTCTTCACTGCCTTTGTATACAACTTTGATGGCAGACAAGCACACCTGATGGGAAGTGGTAACCATGACCCATGGAAGAGTGCTACACCAAGGGCGACACACATGCGCTGCCGGCCCACCTTCACCTTCTGATACCCTTCTTGAAGAACCCCATGCTGTGTAGTCCGAATATTATAGGTCTCAGGACCCCGAACTCTGAGTTGAAGTTTGGAAAGTAGTTATCGTGGCTTATGGACGTGTCCAACTCTAGGGGCGTCACACTCGCGCTGCTTACCTTGTTAGTACAGAGTTTCTGTGCCGTCAGTGCAGAAGATAAAGCAGGACAAGCCTTAGGTCTTCCCAATGACAGTACAAAAACTCTCCAATGAGCTTTGGATACCCTAGTCACCGCCGGGAACACAACACGAGGTTATTATGAACGCGGTATTCAGTACGGCGGAGGTACTTCCCTAGTAGAACTCCTCACTTGGAAGGAAATACCGACGTATCCTACCTCCTATATCCTCCTCAATTAATGTTTTCTAATAAATTAATCCTATTTCCCTTGTTTTTTCCTCTATGCGATGTTTCTATTCTGTTTTATAAATTATATTATGGCAAAGAAAAGTTGTGACAAGAGTTCGCCTAATAGAATTACTGTTCACATCAGTCTGACTGATGAAGTTTGCTGGCAAGTCTTATGACGCTATGAATTTGTGTCAATTTCTGTTTGTGAGAATTTTTTATTTTATTTAGTAGGTAGATATTTTCAATGAACAGCGATAACAAAATGATGAAATAATTTACATTCATAACTTTTATTATTTAGATTTCCTTTTATTTGAGAAATTTTCAAACCAGAATCGTATTCCATCTTTTTTTTACCTGCGGGAAATATTCTCGTCTTAATACGTTAAACAAGTAAATTAGTTTAGATTACTTTAACAACCAGGTCAAATAAAAAGCAAGCCACTATTTTATAACATAATTTAATTATAACTTTTACCGTCTTGATACCATATTTAAACTATTATTATCATCTAATTGTACTATCACGATTCAAAACCGCGATTTCTTATACCTAAATCTTCATCGACGTCGAATTCTATAGAATTAACTTTTATACGTGTGATATCTTTTATCTTGTCAATTTCCTTTATACCAATAGCTTCAGCTTCTTTCACTGTATCCGGTAATGAAACGTCAGCAATATCAGAAATTGCAAAGGTCAGTAGTCCAGCTACTATAGATACAATTCCGAATGTCAATGAAGGCAGGCCTCGCCAGTACATCAGCTGAAATTAAAGGAAAAATACCTCACTTTACCACTTCACTTTGTATCAAATTAGATTAACAGAACTTTACACTAATAAACAGTACATGTGCAGAAAGCGTAAGAAAATTATGTAAAAAATGACGGTCTGATCACTGCAAATGATTTCTGAGAGGCAACCTTTATTAGTGATAATTATATTTAATGAACAATTACTCCAGCCGAGATAAATCCAATGTTACAATAATTCGCACCCGGCTGGAGTTGGTAGGGTTGTTTAAAACGCCATCATAAACGAACTCTAAAACTTCCTCATTGATCCGATATCTGGATTTTCTTTATTCAGGGTCAAAGGTGCGGATTTTATTGATTTTCAGCGAAACGGTAAGTTTTGTTATACAAATGTCTGAGAAAAATTAAAGATCATGCAATTATCTATTAAAATCGGTTTAGTGCTATTTAGGCTCGCGCGTCCATTAGAAACTGAATTTAGGCGCGTACTTGTGCTACAAAAATGGAATTCCACTAAAAACATTTTCATGTCAAAATGTTGCCACGACGAGTTTACGTAGCTTACCCTGTGAAAAAGTTATCATATCTCGTATAAAGCCAAGCTCTAAAGATTGCACGCTCTAAACCTAGGGTGTAGTGTAGATGTTGTAGGTTTTTGAACAACCCTACTAAATTTCAGTCGTGTGCGAATTATTGTAACCTCATTTATATAATATAGTTTAGATTGACCGGGCCATGATTAAACATCAATGTTATTTCTTGTCAGTATCTTGAAAGAGTGCTTTCTTATATAGACTGAGACAATGTATAATTCTTTAAAAAGGCAAACTATTACACTTACCAAAAGTGGAGTCTGCGGTGCAATAATTGAACCAATTCTTCCAATAGATGAACATAAAGCGTGCATTGAATTCCTCGTGTAAGTGGGGAACAACTCTGACGTATATATGTACGTTATATTAAAATATAAGCACGCCATCAGTCTTCCAATCATGAACATTATTATTGAGAGCCAGTATAGATCTGGAAGAAATTAATCGATGTTTTAATATCGACAAAGCTATAACTTTTTAATAAATAGTAACCGTCCAGCCTAATATCTAGTATAGTGGTTATGCTTTTGGACCAGTTGACTTTCTTCTAAAAAACACGTTTTAGAAAGGAAAACGTTCCCATCTCGAGCGTTGGGAATTGAACCCGCGACCAATCCCTTATAGAAGGAATACTCTGACAACTGAGCAAAAAAGGTTAATACATCACTTTACGAGTTTAAATCTTCCTTCATAGAATCATTCTGTCGTATTTGGACTTATTACTCCATGTAGGTGATTTTAGGCCTGGGGATGAAATGTCGAATTTAACTATTTTAATAGTTTGGATTATATATTTATTATTTACTTTAATTATTTACACATAAAATATACATACTTGTTGGCAAAAATGGTTGTCCTATGATGAACAATCCAGCCAACAAAAATGCCGCAATCAAAGGATATTTCCTCCTGTACTTCTTCAGCACATATATTGTTATAAAATTTCCGGGAATTTCAGTTAAATCTGACAAAGCGTAGTTTGCGTATTTGTTTCCCTCTAGCGTGACAGATGTGATTGCCATCCCGTAGTTTACGAACGTAGATGTCGTCCACCAAACAATGCACAATAAGAACCTCTGAATCAAAGTTGATGAACTAAATGTGTTTTTCATTACTGCTGAAAATTTGATACTCTCTTCTTCATCATTCTCACAGGCCAGATTTTCTAAAACATTCTTTTCTATCTTCACTTTGTTCTTTTTAGCCATTTTTTCTATAATTTGTACTGCTTCTTCTTTTCGCCCTTTTATTAATAACCATCTGGGGCTTTCGTCTACTAGGTATAAGTACAGGAAGAACAGTAACGCTGGTGAATACAGTACTCTCAAAAAATTACGGAAGTCTGGAACTAAATAAGCTACTAACGCTTTGTACACAGAACCCAAAGAGTACCCAAAAGCAGTTATTAAAAAGTATGGAACTCGTTTCTTATTGCTTATTATTTCAATATCTGTAAAAATAGGAAATAAAAAATATTACCGGTGACCTCAACAATATATAGTCGTACTTCCTACTCTAATATTACAAAATATTTTTGTATTATAATTTCTTTGTGTGCTTGGATTTTTATTACTATTGTCTAAAAACTACTGAATGTATCTGGATAGTGCGATTGAGCATCAATTGATTTAGTGTTTAAAATAACACATAGACTACTTTTTATCCTGTCGGTTTCGTATATGCATAAGAAAAAGTTTTTAGTATTAACTATCAAATCATACAATGCATGCTACTCGAAATCAGGCTTATAAAATATGTGACTTAGGGTCAGAGCAGACATATCAACTCGTAAATAGATCGGAAATGTATCGCCTCAAATAAATGAAATAATAAACAATTTGAATGAAATTTTGAAGCATTTACTATGCTAACTTTTTAAATCGATTAAGATAGGAAAAAGTGAATCGCTCAGGTGGGACTCGAATCCATGATCTTTCCCTTACAGGGGGAATGTTCTGACCACTGAGTCACCGAGCCACTCCTGAATCTATCCAAATTCTCCTATACTACCGTCTTAGGGCGACGGTGGGAGCCATCTACCGACATTCATACGAATTATCGGAAACAATGAATGATGTTGCAATCATTTTATACATTGTTTTTCGATGGCTCCGCCCAAATAATTGAATGAAATTTTGAAGCATTTACTATGCTAACTTTTTAAATCGATTAAGATAGGAAAAAGTGAATCGCTCAGGTGGGACTCGAACCCACGATCTTTCCCTTACAGGGGGAATGCTCTGACCACTGAGCCACCGAGCCACACCAGAATCTATCCAAATGCGCCTATACTACCGTCTTAGGGCGGCGGTAAACAAATTACTTATGGCTTTTCGTTACCGCAAAAATGTCAAATGTAATGAACTCTTCCTCATTTAATTTTGGACTTTAAATCTATACTCATAAAGATTAGAATTGGGGTTCTGGTGACAGCTTGGTTCTGACAGCGGTAATTGAGTCATAAGTGCGACGTCATCTAGCCGAAAGGCAATATAGTGACGATGATTTTCCGAGTAGATATGTATGCTATGACCCTTAATCGTCTAATACGGATGCTAAATAAATTATATTTATAGGTATAGGTTCTTTATTAACTTACTCAATATGTAAGTAGGTGAGCAAATGTCTCCAAAGGCTGATTCAAAGAACTCGATAACTATATACAGCCAGTACGATGTCACAAAACTCTTGCCTATACCCAGGACAGCACCAAACACTCCAGTGATTACTATCATGTATTTTCTGCCAAGTCTGAAAAAAGACGAAAAAGAAATAAATAAAGGTACATTTACCGCAAATTTATTTAACTTGGCGTTTACCTACGGGCACGTATGGCCCACTACTGGAACCACGGCGCATGTTTTTTCTTCATAGTCCCACTGAATCAAGGAAAATTTAATTTTATTCTGTATGACAGTTTCTAGTGAAACCATAATTATTACAGTTTACCCCTGGTCTCACCGCTTATGTCAGTAGCTTTACCCATGAGGATATCGGTTATCGCGACTTTTGGTCATATCTTCGGTTCAATTCGATCAAACTGACGTAAGTCTAATCCTGACCAAGACCTTCCAAATGAATAGATCGCATTAAAATCCTTTCAGCAGTTTTTGCGTTCATTGTGAAAAAAGACAAACAGTTGAAAATTTATTTTCAAGTTTAATGTTGAATGTTTTCCCGATTATTTTTAGGTATTTGTGTTAAAAATTCAACTTAGAGTGTCTGTTGCGACCTTGACGTTGACTTTGAGAAATAAACTATATTATAATTAACTCCATTTTAGTTCCATTGTTTGTGCGCGTCTCAGTGAAAAATAATTATAGTATTTTTTTAAAGTTATTAAATCCGGTACCTAATTAAAATGCATATTCATGAACCATCGTATTAGTTTTCATATTTATTTGTCTATTATCTAAATTTGTTCCTTGTCTGAAATTAGTTTTTATAGTATTCATATTCAACTGTATACACGAGTATTTATTTATTTTTTATTAAGAAAATTATTTGTCTCAGCTGACTGATTCATCAATACAGAGCCTAAGCCGCTGGAACTACAAACTTGAAATTTTGACAGGTAATGCCTTTCATGTTTGAGCATCTACTAAGAAAGGAATGAACGGTTGTTTTGAAGTCTGTCATTTTAAAAGAAGCTTTAAAAGAAATTTTATGTCTGAAACGTGTATCAGCGTTTTTCACTTCTAAGTAGATACTTAAAATAATTAAATTCACGTGTTTTGTAAACGTGGCGTTACAGAAATATCTTAGTGTCGAAGTAACAAAGTTTAACTTGCTATGGTTGAAAGCCATGACCAAAGCGTACATTGATTTGTTCATGGCATGACAGATATCCGAAGAAAATGAAGGCACCGATAGCAGTAATACAGCACATATTGGGTTGTAGCAAATACCTATTTTTATTTTTACTATTTCGATAAGTGTTACTCGGTAGATTAACTTTGGTCTGACAAATTACTCATCATATATCTCTCTTCCTGGTTTTTATAAACTTTTCATATTATACTGATATGCAACCATCTACCAACAGCTGTTTCTTGCATTTTGGTGAGTAGATAGGTATTGAAGTTTATAAGGATATTTTTATCCTGTCCGCGTAAAACATCCACAATAGGTATCTACCTATACAATAGAATAGAATAAAATGAAAAGAATATATTTTATTGATCAGAAAGTGTTTACAAACTTATTTTACTTAATTCATGTTTTAGTGGGAGTTATAACCATAAAATATCTGCTAGCTAGGCTTGCGCTTGGATATTGGGGCAAAACAAATTAATTCATCCGATATCGCGGTTCATGATATAATATTAACCATAAACGGTATAGTGAACATTATTACGTAACAATTACTACTTAAAACCTAAATAATTTACATTGTTAAAATAAAATGAAGATTTGAATGATTGGGGAATGATTCGGAGGATGATTGTCAGAAATACAAAGAGGGGAATATATTTTATGCTATTTTTGTCCTGGAGTGCACATGCCTTAACTTTATCCTTCCACACGGCTTTGGGTTCAAGATACGTGCCGATAAGCATACGTATCCAAGTACTCACCTGTCAGATAAAGGGCCAACAAATAAGAGGCCGAACATATACGCAATGCTGCGCACAGTCCCGACCAGCGTTCTTTTCCATTCTTGACACGCTAACTGAAACTGAAAACCACGGTCCCTTAGCAATTTCTTAAACAGGATCATGTTGACGGCCTCTGCAGCGTGGTGGTAATACATGGAATGGGGGCACAGGTTCAATTTCGAAATATTTGTATGCTTGATTACGTCTATTTGCGTCTGATCTAGGTATTTAAGCCATCGGTCGCGGGTGCCATGCGAAATCTATGGCTTCGTTACGATTAATACGCATACAAATATTTGCACTAAACAGGAATCGAACCCGCATCCTCTGAGTAGCAGTCGAATGTTAATAATACCGCCTCGTGATATCGGAGGAAGGACAAATGTATCTGTCTTTCATATTGTCCGGCCTGATATTGGTTATCGGAGCCAACACCACTGTTTTGGCCCGATATCGGATCACAAAGAGACTAAAACAGCGACTGCAAGCAATTTTCGACCTTAATGACATTTTCTTAGTTACGTGTCTTTTCGCGTTAATTGATGACGCAAAAAGAATAAAAATAAAAGAATAAGAAACACGATACTATGTCATGTCAATAAGGTCGAAAATAGCTTGCATCTTTTTTTATCCCTAGCATCAGGCCGATTTATCGGATAAATGTGAAAACAGCACAAGGTGTCGGCTATCAGATATCGGCTACTGCGCGTCCGACACCGATATCGGATGAATGTGAAAACGCTCTTCCAGTCCCTGTTACAAAACCAAAATTGGCCTGCTTGGTTTCATGGTTTTATAACCTATATAAAGAAACTCGAGGCTCATGAACTGCATGCTGTTTTTTAATACAGTGCAGTACTAAATCAAATCAAATCGAATTCTCGCGATTACCTAGTTGATTGGTTTATCGACTTTAATGGGAGCCGCTTTGTCACCTGGCCTCCCGCCCCAAGAGGAAGGCCTCTCGACCCCAAAGGACATATTTATATTTTCACTCGTGTAGGTCCTAATTCCGTGAGAATATCGAGATAAATAGTAGCCAGTGTTGCTCAGGAGTATATAGCTTCCAATAGTGAAAGTATTATTTCAATAGATGTTAATAAGGAATGAACAACTAACTAGTATTTGGTTTCCTTCAGACAAACCCGTCATTCCTATTTATAATATTAATCTACTGAGGCTCACTTATAAGAAAACCATTTAAAATCCCTACCTCTGCAACAAAACTATCAGTTTTATCATAAATCCATTCCGAACACGTTGTTGAATTGATTTCTTCGCATGTGGCGTTGCTAAAATTTGAATCTGCGCATCTGCAACAAAGAATACATCAAATTTACAACTTCTGAACATGGCCTCAAGACGTAATAAATCGTATAAGCATTATGTTCTTGTTTTATGGGTCATTGTAGATGGAAGATCCTATTGTGCAGTAGAATCGTGTGTAATAACACTCTGCCAATAAATTAAAAATTCCACTTTACTACTTAATATATTTCATGAGAATTGAAGTTTTAATTAAAATTGTAACTAAAGGAAATGAGGAAAATATTAACTTTATAGAAATCTACGTGACACAAGTTCTAGCTCATCTTTACTGTCATAAATTGGTTGTGCAAAAATGATTGCAGTGTCATTTATATTAATTAACTATGGCTAACTTAAACTCTCCGTTTAGCCGTAGCCAAATGATACACCGAAGTCCACCGCCGACACCAACGCAACGGGACCCTCCTAAACCTGCAAACCCATCAACTGGTCGCGAAAATAAGTTGCTGAATAAAGTTGTTCCGACGGAAGAAATCCAGAGGTGGATGGGAATCATAGATGACGTTTTAAACGAAGTCGAAAGGTATCAAATGGGACATCCCAATTGGCAGTGATGTACCAGTCACTTAAGCAGACGATGATTCAGGCCCATGATAGACTTCAGTACGTACAGGCCCAACAGAGTCACACTAAGGACCAACTTAAGCAGACCGTGGAGACTAAAATGCAGCCAGCCGAACCGACCTCTTATGCGCACATCTTCAAAAAAGGAGCTGATAATCTGGCCCGTCTAGCAAATCTGAGTGTAGTAACTGTATGTACTTCTGTTTAACATGTGCTGAGTGTGTCAGAGCACAGTTATTAAATACACATCGTACTGTAAGCTCGTGTTTTCATTTAATGTAATAACTCCTGATCTCGCACGCTACATGGTGACCCTGCTAGGCTCACGGTGTCGGGTGATCGTCGCCGCGACGAAAGAATGCGCGGGATCAGCAATAATTTACCGTGGAACCGATCGCCACCGTGTACTACAAGAGTTCCTTTAGCCTGTGACTAGTTATTTTTAATATATTTTTTCTTCTCGAAAAAAATGGGAAAAGAATGCAGCAATTGTCTTTGTGAGAATAAGGAAACAATAATTAGGCAGCACGGTGCAGAGAATGATACCAATGTCTCTACACATTTTCAAACTACCAATATCTTATTGGGGGTAATGGTCGTAGTCGCAGCATTGGCTGTCCTGTATATCCTATATGCCCAGTACAAGAGATACCATAGTGACTGGATGCGCAGACCCATAGGAGACGGTATGCAAGCTGACTTCATTAGACGGCTGACAATTGCCATCTACCCTAATGACAAAACCAAGACCAGCGACGAGACCAAGGCACTTACACGTGCAAAAAAAAAAATTTCACCAGAGACCTTTAAGCTGCAAGTCCGTGGCCTAAAGAAGATCAGATATGGAGGTGTACTAATAAGCACAGAAAATAAAGGGGACGTCGATAAACTGAGGGGTTCAATATGTTTTAATTGTCAACTGTTTTAACATGCAGCAAAGTTTTGCCGTGATAGTACCCTACCTGCAATCACTGTGGAGAGAGTGGTCATTCGGACAAGGAATGATCTAAGAAATCTAAAGTATGCGCGACGTGTAAACGTTTCAAAAGGAAATGTGACCATCAAACAGGTGAAGAGAGTTGCCCAGCACGAAAATATGCTGAAGCTAGTTATATCAATTCTATAGACTATGAAGGCGCCTAAGAGCGCCTCCAACAAACTTTTATTTTAGCATACTTGAAGCAATTTTTATTTGTTTTTTGAACCAATTATTGTTATTTAGACATGTAATTAGCTATTAGCTAATCTAGAAAACTATTACGTGTCAGAAACACATATCAGCTTTGCTACGAATTGTAAGAAAATTCTATCTTCGGGTAACAAGCTAACTTTACTAACCCAAAATATTCGTAGTATTAACCAAAATATGAACGCACTGGAAGTATTATTGCACGACATTAATATAAGCTGTGATATAATTATACTAACTAAATGCTGGCTCCCAGATCACGCTCATAATATGCCCACTTTACCTGGGTACTTGTCTCATACCTCGACTAATTACATCAACCAGAATGATGGTCTTGCAGTTTATATTAAACGGAATCTGTACCACTGAGGAACTATTATTAGATGGCAATAACTGCCTAATAGTTAAACCTCAACCTGATACAGCAATTCTTGCGATATATAGCCCTCCTTCACAAAGTATAATAACTTTTTAGATACTTATATAGCGACTATTACATACCACATTGTGACAAAACGGTCAAGTGTGTGTTCGGTGGGACCACGAAAAAGTTTTGTCCCACCGGTGTGACGCCACAGTGTGACCACGGATCCGGACATCATAGGGGAAATAAATATAGATATCGTTCCTAAGCACGCAGACTAAAACGTGCACCATTACCTTTACATGTACCCATACATTTATGACCATATCCTTATAAAATCTAAACTATCGACTAAGACCTTAGTAACTAACTCCTGGCTAACTGACCATAGAGCTATTAAAAATACTTCCGCATAGGTGTAGAACTGCTGACTCACCATGTCTGTGCCCCACTGTAGACAAAACCGATGTCGTAAAATATCTCGGCGTCACTATTGACAAAAACCTAAATTTTCGTAAACAAACAAGTTTGCTATGTACAAGAGTACGCAAACTAATATACATTTTTAAGAACCTACGTGCTATAGCCAATTACAAGTTAATAAAACAGATATATTTGGCTTTGTGTCAATTCATTATCACGTACTGCATAAAGTCCTGGGGTGGTATAGCGGAACGCTCCCAAAGAGCCCTCCTTAAAGTAGCCACTTTTCGGCCATGCAGATTGCCCACCCATCAACTATATACGAAATGCGATTTACTCTCAGTACGAAAACTGTTTATATTGAGTATTATATTATACCAGCATACCAAACTCACGCCTCCTGGACAGACCGGGAGGACGACGACAGAGGGATCAGGTTTGCACCATTCTACTCTTCCAATATCCTTATATAAATAAATTTTATATATTTTTAGGACCTTATTTATACAACAAGTTAAATAAGAAATTAACCATCAGTAACTTAAAGTATAGAGTCTGCAAGGCTTTGGTGACTGATTATCACCTAAGAAATTACGAGGACACGGAAGATTTGTTGGAGATTGAAAACTAAAATGTTGACTGTAAGATTATTGTATCTAGTCTAGACAAATTGTATTATATTATATTAATTAACATTCCTTAGTACTATAATATTTAAAATGAGAACTGAAAAGATTAGATTTTAACACAGGTTTGACAAAAACCTAGATCAGGCTAAAACCTAGACTGTTTAAAATGTTAATAAATAAATAAATAAAATTTGTTTATTTCGGAACAATATTCCATATAAGTTAGTTTACATGAACTTACGGACTATGTTAGTGATAGGTATGCA
This sequence comes from Eilema caniola, assembly GCA_949126895.1. Lineage (NCBI taxonomy): Eukaryota > Metazoa > Arthropoda > Insecta > Lepidoptera > Erebidae > Eilema > Eilema caniola. The sequence goes on along the minus strand of OX421469.1, from coordinate 2,764,041 downwards.
TTCAAAAAAATAGTTAATTACAATAATAAAAGGAATAACAATAAATTAATGAATAAATTAGAACAATGTCGGAATGAATAAAATTGTATTTAATGAATTAAATTGAATTTTAGAGATTATATTAAGTATATTATATGAAATGTATTGCAATGAATTATATTAATTGAAATTGGATAGGTAGGTAGAAATACAGTCATCATTATATTTTATTTAATTCAGGTAGCCTGGTTTACCTGGTCGATACATATGCAAACGCTCCCAGTATCGAGCCAAGGGACAGTCAGGTCGATCAACGATTACTCTCATGATGCCGTTGGAGCTCGCCCTCAATCTCTGTAACAGCGATGTGACGCGCTTTCTTAATATAGTTTGGAAACTGTCTATGTTTAATGGTATCATGTAAAAATGTAAAGTGGAATTTGTGTTAGAATGTAAATTAACTTGTAAGGATGTAGATCTGCCAGCTAATAATTTTGTACTCTACGTAATGTAATTTAACTGAATTGAATGAAAAAATAAACATTAATTATTATTCCTCTTTATTAACATTTTTAATCTTATAAATTATATTTTTAAATACATATACACATATAACAACATATATTTAAAAATATAATAAATTGAGTCCCACCGGCATCGGACACAGGGACCAAGCTACGGCTCCAGAGAAAGGAACCTCCTCACAATACGTGCCGTGTCGAGGAGTATCGCCTTCTGCATCGGACCCTTGAGCCAGCTGCCTAACGAGAGCCTCTTAAGGTGTTGATCGAGGCTCTTAGCAATCAGCCCATGGGCTGATATGACTATCGGCACAATGATTGCCGAACATGAGCCAGATCCAAATATTTTATTTGTTTGTCTTTTTCGGCTTTCGTCATGAGGAATGGTGACATCAACAATCATTGCAAGGCGCTTTAATCGATCTATAACCACTATGTCAGGCTTATTAGCGTCAATAGTCCTATCCATGATGATAGATCGATCCCAATATAATATGGCACGACCATTTTCGAGAACTGGGTCGGGCACATACTTGTAGTATGGTACCTCCGAAGTCACAAAATTGTATTTAAGGGCAATATTAATTATTATTATTATTATAGTAATGTATTCACAACTGAGCGTAGCTAATTTTCAAACAGGCCTGCTTCACTGCCTTTGTATAAATTAAGGCCAATTTAGACGGGGATAGTGTCTAGCACATTTCGGTGCAAGAAAATCGTACGCTAGCACCAGCAATAATCGCCATACCATTATCGAATTAAATCGTTTACATACAAGCAAACACTTAATTCTCACCTACGATTATATCATACGAGGTTCACAAGTGACTTATCGCTAGACGAAATATCCTCGTGCACTGCACACAGCAACTACCTCGTGAAGTGCACTTCATGGTAGCAACTGGCACAAAATTTCGAAATACGATTATTCCTTTAAAAATTCAGTTTAGACGGACAGTATCAATATCCTATTGCTATACAACTGTCGTCAAGGTAGAAGAGTATTTGCGAATGTTTGGGCGAAGCAATTTTTTTACTAAATCAGTTATTCGTTTAGAAAGTGAACGCCATTCTTATGTTTTTGTTTATTTAGTTTAAGCTTCGCAGTCACTCTTAGAGCGTTTTCACACTCATCTGATATCCGACATCCGATATCGAAGAAAGTCAAATGTATGAGTCCGGCCCGATATCGGTTATCGGAGCCAACACCACTGCTTTGGCCCGATTTCGAATCACAAAGAGACTAAAACAGCGACTGCAAGCAATTTTCAACCATAATGACATTTTCTTAGTCGTACCATGTCTTGTCAATAAGGTCGAAAATTACTTGCACCTTTTTTCATCCGTAGCATCTCTAAGTAGTCTGTTCTTTCGAGCAAATGGCCGTATTAGGACGATATTATCAGATTAATGTGAAAATAGCACAAGGTGTTGGTTATTGGATGTCAGCTATCGACGTCCGACACCGATATCGGGTATCGGATATCGGACGAATGTGAAAACGCTCAAATAGGTAAGAGTGCTAACATAGAGAAGCTGTTTGCCGCGTGAGCCCGCGCGATCATCGATTGTTTAAACAATACAACAAATTTGATTGGTGAATCGTGGTGAACAATTGACGATCGCGCGGGCACGTGCGGGTAAACTGCTTTTCTATGTAAGCACACTAACAAAGTAAAGTGGAAATACGTAAACACACTATCTATCACAATTTATTAATACCAATAATACTTAAGTATGGATAATTATTATTATCTCTATGTTAATAAGTGCAATAATTGTTTTAAATACCTCACTGATAATAACCTTCAAAATAATTATGCTGGTTATGTATGTATGTAAATTTAGTTTTTATAAGCACACTTGCTTTTTTCTTTTTTATACCATTTGGGTGGCAGACAAGCACACGGCCCACATGAAGGAAAGTGGTTATCGTAGCTTATAGACGTGTGCATCATCAGAACTTATTGTAGTCGCTTGGAAAAACCTCAGCAGGGGTTCATTTCACAGCATACATAGGCGTGGGATGAAGTTCCTTGCATACCTGTCTGTCCGCACCGTTTTCGGTTTCAATTTGAAAGAATGTATTCCCTGCCTGCAGCAAGCGGTCCGATAATAGAATTGTTTAATTCTATCAAAAATTAGGGTGGATCGGTAATTTATGGCAGCCTGCAGAATAAATTACCAATACTTATCGGATTAAAAGTTGTGGCAATAAATGGAAAACTGAGAAGCGAATGGAATAATGTTTTAGCAAAGATTTAGGTTCAAATAAATGGTTAAATATAGGGGGGTCTCAAGAAAAGAAGAAAGTTAGTTGCATAGAAAAGAACATGGTAGGAAAATAAGCTAGTGACATCTGACAGGAAAGAAAGAAAGAGAATGGCATCCTAAATATTCAGAGTAAGGGTAGGTAGATGATTAATTGACGCTGTTGCATATATCAACAAAAGTACACAAATATAAATTGTAATTTTTAGGAGGCGTACTCAAATTTAATCTAGAATGTTCATTAAAATTTTATAGCTTACCTGTAATTAACTTGCTCAGCAGCAAAGATAAAATTGGATGAGAAGGCAGTATTGGAGGCATACGCTAAAGCAAGGATCAACATCATTCTGCGATGATACGGACTAAACATGCCAAACTGCTTCAAGACATCGTCCAAATTACTTTTTTCTTTCACTTCACCACCCATTTTGTATTATTTTAGAACAATATTTTAAAACAATCTTGATATTTTTAATGTACATACATAACAATATTTTTATTACTCTTATTTTTTGTTGAATTTATAGATGCTGTGGATATTTTAGCAGTTTTTTTGTTTCGATTTTGAATATTTTTAAATTCACAAAGCACTTTAACTTAACCTTAAACATTTATAACTAAAACAGTGAATTCTTATATCATGTTCAACAATTTTTTTCTTATATCTTTGTTCAATAGCTACGTGAATGAATCACGCCGTTCATCACAAGTCTACACTACAAGACCACAATAGCGAATGCAAATCTCCATTTTGCGGTACAAGGCATGGTTAGTCAACGTTCATGTATTATACCGGTGGTTTGTAACGACTTCCATTCACAGTGTGAGTGTTATCGTATCGAAGTTGCATAACCTAATAAACGCTGAAAATAAAAAGTAATCATCGGTTTGTACATAAATATAGTCAGCAGGCCTTCAAACGTTGGGAAAGGTCTATGTCCATCAGTGGACTGCGAAAGGGTATAATGGATTGATACAGTCAATAATAGTATAAATATACTACAAAGAGAATTGTGTAATCTGTAACTAATGAGCAGATTTTCATAATTTTTCCACCACTATTTTATTTTATGCAGAAGTAACAGAGGCTTACTATTTATCTCGATATTCTAATGAAATCAAGTGAAGCTGCGGTGTTGTGCTAGCTATAAAACTGGTCATATCTGAGGTTTAGTTTCCTTTTCAGGTTCAAACTTGAAATAAAAGTCCGAGAGATTTATTTAAGAAATTAATCTGAATTCACATTTTTTTTAAGAAACACCGCAAGTTTGTCATATCCAAATATTGTGTCACTGTGGAGGATCTAAAGAAATGCACCAAAATAAACTTTTCTGGCGTGTTAAAATAAAATTTCTGAAAGACAAAGAATATTAGAAATACTAAGTTAAGAAGAAGTCATAAGTAAAATCGATGCTAGATTTTGCATGAATAGTTCATTTGATTGTTTAATGAAGCCAACATCCGGTCTTAGACGAACATCGTTGTACCTATACCTACTGCACATACTTTGCATACAGCTAGCGATAAATAAAATACTAAAATAAAGCCGGGTACTCATTAGCGAGCTGTAACATGCTGACACAGTACGAGGTTCTAGTGTGTACGCTTGTTACATTTTAGGTTCATGAGGTCGCCGCAACGCATACACTGAGCATACTCATTTTGCGAGCTGTAACTGTAACCAAACAGATACAGTAACGAGTTTCTAGTGTGTACGAGAAGGCCCCAGATCTGCGTAGTGTTTTTGAAGTGAAAACTTCTTTAGCGGCGTTAGATGGGTGTAAAATGTTAAGGAAGCGTCAGGATTAGTTGACCTTTGAATCGTAACCGACGACATACAAGATTAGGTACAGACTATCTATTTTGCAAGTTATTATAGATAGCGTCGTAGCTTAAACGGTAAGCACTTCGACTGTAAGTCCCCATAGTTTCAGAAAGTATCGGGTTCAAACCACCTGGCCTTCTGAAACTTTTTGTGATTATTTTTTCTTTTTGTAATTTATTACTTTTTATGATTATTTTTTCTTTCTGTAATTTATTACTTTTTGTGATTATTTTTTCTTTTCATAATTTATTAATTTCTTCTGACAAAAAATTAGCAGAAAATAAGTGATAGGTTCTATGATTAGCGCTATATTATAGGTATGGTATGGTATGTTCCTTTTTATCAATTTCTATGTATATAACGAAGAAAGAAAAAAAGAAAATGTTTTCACTTCTGCCGGCACTCCCAGAGTGCAACCCGTCTTTTTTTGTAAGTCCACGAAGTCAGACGAAGTGTCTCTCGCTTGTGCACCATACATACATAAAGATGTCTAACTCGATGATCATAAACGACCACGAAGATGGTTGATGCAATGGAATGGTATCAGGAAAGAAGTGATCTACTTATCATGTTGAAAAATTAAGAAATTAGTGATCATTACAAAAATTTCACTCATCACAGATTCTCGAATTAGCTGGTACGCAGCGGCTAGCAACCTCTCCTCTTGACGTCCACGAGTGCACTACGAGCGCCCTGCGATTCGCGGCAAAAACCGACAATCTTCGGCTAGCTGCGAGTCGCCACTCGCCAGTGTGTTGCATTCGTTGCAGGCTCGCTAACCACGTACATGGTATCCAATCATTTGACAAAAAATCAATGACAAATCTTCATTTGACAAACAACGTATGACAAAATTATTGATGATAAATTTATCATTTTACAAACTGTTGTATAATAAACTACCCATTATAATCCGCACGCTGAATGATGATCCCTATGACAGTTCGTTAGCGCTTAACATTGTACTGACGTCCTATCACATCAAATCCTTTAGAGGTCCATTAAAAAGACGAAAAAATCATAATTGTGTACAATTGTAAATTATAAAAATGAATATTAAGAAATTATTACGTAATGTTCGGAAATAATAGAAAAAAAACTCAATGCAAATGTACATGGTACGTGCTGCAAAAGTTACGTCGTCAAGCTGTTATCGACTAAGAAGGGACACATCGATAAACAAAATATCGATAATTTGTTGGAAATATAAAACAAATGCTTTGAGTTTCTATTTTATTTATATCAATCTGAATCTGATACAGGGTCAATCGGATCTTCAAAATCTGAGTCTGAACTGCAGCTATCCGTGACGTTTATTATTAACGGTTGGTCAATGATATTGTCGTATTGTACATCTCGATTCCAGTCTTGTAAGCAAATTTTCTTCGTTCATTCGACCACTTTTCGCCAATCGTCAGCTGTCACTTAAACGCAAGCTTCTTCCAATAAAACCATCATTTTATTTGCCGTGAATGGCGGAGTTGTGTTATGCCTAGCTGCATGACCTGAAAATATTTGTACATTTAGTAATTATTTTTAGAAATATATGCATATACATAATATTATATAAATTAAAAATATAGATACCTTTGATCTGCGCCCATGTCAACTCGATTGCATTATATTGGCAGTGATAGGGCGGTAACCGAATTACCGTGTGTCCATTTGATTTGGCCAATTCATCATCCAAAAAATATGATGGGTGCGTCTGTTGTTTGTGAAAGTTCAACAGTCTAACCAACTCTTTTTTTAACATCTGACTGTCAGTTTCCACACCATTGCCGTGTAACCACTCTATAATTTCAGCTTTTTTGTTATTGCTGCTGGGGGGTTTGTTAATTTGAACTGAGTGATATGAAGCATTGTCACTTAAAAGCCCACAGGCAATTCGGCACAAAACCTGTAGCTGTGCCAGCGTGGCAAATGATTAAGCGCTGGCCCTTTCCTTCAGGAGTTTTTGTGCTGGATTTGGCTGTGTCATCCGTCCATGCCTTACCTACAGTATGATTGGCGTTCAGCCATGTCTCATCAAGGTATACTACCTTCTCCCAGTTATCAATTTGTTTGATTTTGCGAAGAAAATCGCATCGTAGTAAAGCTATGTCAGTACGCTCCATTAATATTTTTCTCTTGCCACATTTTTTATAGCGGAATTCACATTTTTTCAAAACAATTCTAAGAGAAGTAGCACCGCCTTTGAAGAGTTCTGCAGCTTTTAATGAATATAATAACTTCTGGCAGGTCGGTAGTTCACCTCGTAGGTAGTAACCATAAATATGATTGCGTATAGCATCTAAATCAAATTCATCAGGTTCTGTTATATGACATAACCTTTTCTTATTCTTCTTTGGTGTTAATAGTTTATTGTCCTCCATGGACGACTCCCCAAATTTTTCCTTTGTTATTCGAGAAACAGTAGCCTTTCCGATTCCTAGAGCATCGGCTACACGATCGCTAACATTGACAAGCGGTAACAAGGGTCCGCCATTTTGTTGTTCACGAGCAAAATAGTCTCGCAAACGAACTACAAACTCGCGAACTTCACTGTTGAGAACAGTTTTCCGCTGTCTTTCCGGCATTTTGCAAAACCGAAAATCAACAAACAGGTAACAGAAAATCAACAAATAACACAAAACAGCGAAAACAGAAACAAAACTCAGCTAACAAAGAAAGACGTGGCGCATACAAGGCGTTAGAGCACTCGTATGACGCGATGTGATGCGGTGTGACAAGAAGACAAAACAGACTGACAAGACATGACATGACTGAATTAAAAAAATACGGTAGGTCTATGGCCTCCTTTTAAATACTTTTCCATGTAATCCATAATTGCCAGCTAATTATGAATTCTTTAAAATTCAATTCAAAAAGAATTTTAAATTCTTTAAATTATGCAATTTGAATAAAAATTAAAGTATAGTAAAATAAAATATAATAAGGCCGTTACTTTTTTATCTAGTGTTTTATGTCCATCAATGCGCGTAGTCTTTTTTCAAAATAAATAAATATTGCTTATTATGTTAAATGACCTGGCTGAATGACATGACATTTGCCTGAAAAAACAGTATTTTATCGAAATTGTTTCGCATAACTAATACAACTGTCAGTTGAAACGTCATAGGATCATCATTCGGCGTGCGGAGTATAGACAAAATATTGATTTGGAAAACTTGCATTAAGCCTTAACATCATTTCACAAATTGATTATTTTTTAAACATGTTATTTGACATAACAAGTTTTACCCTTCAATTATTATTGTCTTGAATAGTTAAAGAAATGAATCTCTGCCAATCCGACTTCACGTAGTCTTGTTTGCCCTACCCCTAGAGTGTTATTTAAGCCCGCGCAAGCCCGGAGGGGTGAGTCGGCTAACGAGCTAAGGAGCATTAAAGCTGCGGTGGTGGATGTTACAACCATCTGTGACGACAAGCTCGTGTGGGGCCGCCGGAGCCCCGCAGCGCCGGAGCAGTGACAGAAACCATTTTTGTTACATGCTACTTGCCTACTGTATGCTACACCCTTGCTTGTTTGACTTTTTGTTAACTGACTTTATTTGTCAAATGAACATTTTTAAAATAAAATTATTACAAATGAAATATTTTCCAAGTGATACATTTGCAAACCCTTTATTTATCAAATGATTCTTTTTAAAGTAATTTGTTTGCGAAATGAAAGTTTGTCTAATGATTAGTTTCACAAACATTGTTTGTAAAATGATCGCTTGTCATACGTTTACTGTCAAACAATAGTAAACCCACGTACACACTACGTTTTTGGTAACAACAGTTACGTGCAACGTCATGGGTTCAGAAATGAGTGCGTTATAAACGTCGGCTCGCTGCAAGTCGCATGCGTACCGCTCGGAGCAGGTTAGCAAACCACGTACACACTACGTTTTTGGGTTACAGTTCATGCAACGGTTATGGTTACAGCTCGTATGATGAGTACCCGGCTTTAGACTTGACTGAGTAAAAAAAGAAAGTTACTGGAGTATTCGTTTTCGACTGTTTGCTGATAGAATGATATACACAAAACGATTCACTTCAATGTTCCATCTCAATTTTTGCTTTGTTTCTAATTTTAATTGTAGTTGATGCCTTTAGCATTGATCTTAACTTAGTACCATCATCCGGTTCATGGGTTCATTTTAACGTTCTTACAGGTTTTTTTTTACTCCTACCGACTAAATACCCTCACGTACCGCCTAATAGCTTGCGATTGGTAGCCCCGGGTAAGCCCTTCGGAAGGATGTCCCAGGACTACCAACAAACCTGCGGCTGCGGCCTCGCCTAAGGGGTGGTTCGGGTGCTATCCCGCGTCTATGCCCCCCCCCCCATAAGAAGCGGGATGCCGCCCGAACCCCCGTTCGGGTGCCATCCCGCTTCTTAGTGGGGGCGTGTGTGAATCTCTCACGACATGTTGCCGTCATGGGCCTGCTTCTGTAAGAACGGTGAACAGCCCACTCACTGTCCTCAGGACTCCATGACCGATGGAGGCCGATGGTCTTCGGCGAAGACACGTCGGTGGCGCCCAAGCCGCCGACTGTGGAACTCGGGTGGGAGAGTTCTCTCCCGCTCTCGCCCCGCCGCCTCTTTCACGAGCATGACTTGCTAGCAGAAAGAGACGGCGCAGTCCCATTTACTCCCGCTGGAGACCATGGCTCGCACCATGATCTCGAGCGAGAGAGTGTTCACGTCCAGACCCACCACGAGGACCTGGTGCTGTTCCACCCACGCCGTGCACTCCACCAGCTTGTGGAGCGCTGTGTCTTCACTGCGTTCCTCGCAGTGCTGACATTCGGCCGTGGTTTCCCGGTGTCTTCGCCACAGATACTTACCGAGGCTACCGTGCCCGATAAGTATCTGTGACAACCGGTAGGAGAGAGTACCATGTGACGATGATGACCGGTCTGACGGCCGAGATTGTGGCGAATCCCCCCTTTGGTTGTTCAAGTCGTACTTTCCATGTCTCCACGGCTTCCTGGTAGTGCTGGGACCGCTGGGCCTCGATTCAGATCCCGGTCCAGCGCCTCCTTGCGCCATTTTAATAGAGACGCAAGGGCTCTCGCTTCCAGGTCCCATAGAGGGGTCCCAGCTAGGAGACATGCCACTGCACCTGAGATCGTGCGGTATACCCTTATCACCCTGACGGCCATCGCCCTCTGCGGGCTCAGCAATCTAGCCACATTTGTGGCCAGTTTCACCGGCCATCGAGTACGAGCTCAGCTTCATCGAAGGCTCGATGCCGATGCTGACGCCCCCTACCTGTAGCCTGGATCCCGCAGGTGGCCCCATCCGAGGTACGTGGAAGCACAGAGCCTCGGATTTGTGAAGGGCGACCTCGAGACCCAGCCGCCGTATCCGACCCAATACTTGAGCAACCCCTGCCATGGTCTTTAGTGCTGCATCTCGGTGCGTTGCTCCCCGCGCCGTAACGAGGGTGTCGTTGACGTAACACTTCGACGGAGGTAGGGAGGCACTCCACGGTAGATAAGCGCCTCCCTAACGCAGCTCCAGGGTAAGGTGTTGGTGGCCGTCACCACCTCACCCTGTGAAATTGCTTCCTCCGTCATGATCGCGTTCACGGTGGAGCGCCCTTGACGGAAGCCAAACTGGTTATCCGAAAGATCAGGCCCAACGCGTGTGAGGTTCTTGCCAAGGCGTTGTTACGTGTTGTTACACTTGCAACACAATCGGCCGGTATCCTGATGGAGAATTTGCCGGCCACCCCGCCTTTCGGATCAAGACCAGTTTCCCTGTCTTCCAGACCTTGGAAAACTGGCCTTTTTCTAGGCATGAGCTAAAGAGTCCTATACGTCTAGGTCCAAGCTCGACTTATCCAGATCCCTCGAGAGCCAGGACCCACGCTCGGCCTGGAATGCCGTCGGGTCCAGAGGCGGTATTTCTGCGGGATTTCCGCCACTTTTTTGGCCGCTGCGACGGGGCAGCTCACGACAGCCGACCCATGACCTGCGGGGCCAAAGCGGATTTCACTTGACCTCACCTGATCACGAGGGCAGCCGCTCGCCTCCACGACGGCGGAGATTATCTCCTCCGTCGTGGCCGCGTCATCCAGACCAGAAATGCGCAGACCCGCGCATTTATTGGGTCCGGTGACGCGCACGTCACCAGTGTCCAGCGACTCCCTCAGCTTTGCCGCTAGGGCATCTGCTTTAGGGCCGCTGGTGGCGCCAGAGACCTCGAGGAGGCGTGCTCCGGTGCACGTCACCTTGTACCGGAGACCTCCCTCTATTTCGAGGGCCTTAAGGTCCACTGAGGCTTTCGCCTGCCTCAGGATCTTGGCGTACCCCACGCCCCTCGCCTTGCCCTCTGTCGTCGCCGTGATGACGACAGCAGTGGAGCGCGGAGCCTCTTTGGCGCCTTCGCCACGGAAGCCTTTGCCGCTTTTGCGGCGGCTTTTACCGCCTTCTTGGCGGCCTTCGCCGCCTTTTTGGCAGCCTTATTCACCTTCTTTTTTGCTTTTTGCTCCCACCACCTACCAGACCCCCTCTCTTTAGGGATTGTAGGATGCAGCGGGAGCATTGGCTGTGCTTGGGGAGACGGGGTTGCCACTTTCCCCAGAAGCCGTCTTGTTGGGGACGGAGGCCCTCGGCTTGGGACCAGTAGCCCCACTGGTTGCAGCCGTCGCCGTGCATGGCGCGACGACGGGTGCCGCCAGCGGCGGGTGGTATGCCCGATCCTCGAGGACGCCGAGGCGTCGCTCGTTGGCCTCCAGCAGCTAGACCATTTTGGGTGTCACCTTAGGTGTTGCACGGGGAGCGGGGGCTTTCACACCCCGAGCCTCTCCGGCCCCCTGGACCAACTGCATCAGCTTGCCGATTTCCTTCCGCATCAGTTGTTGCTGCTTGCTGGAGTCGGCAAGCTCCGTCTCCAGGCTTGCAACCCGAGCCCGGAGTTCCCCTCCTCGCTGGAGGCGCACCTTTCCAGGAGCTCCTCCAGCGCTTTGGCGGCGCCTGTGACCGCGTCCGCCACGACCTTCTTCTTATCCGCAATATTTTTCTGGCCTTTTACAGCGCCAGAAATGCGGAAAAGCGCCGCCAGGATGTTCTGCGCCACCGGCACACCCGTGACCTTCCCGCTTGGTAGCGGGGGCACAATCGCCGGCAAGGTCTCCGAAGTCGTCGTCGCCCGGACCTGCGCCACTGAAGATGTCGACCGCAGTCATCGACGAAACGTCTGGAACGCAAGTTTCACATAGACCACGGCCAAACAGCCCGGAAACAGTATATTCTACAAGCAACGCCGGCCGTGAAAGCCTGAAGACTTACAATCTGTTTTCGTTAATCTCTAAAATTTCATCAAGCCATCAGACTGTAACAAAGCTGCACTGGGGAATTGTCAGAAATAACGTATGGATGTGTTTATTGCAATATTTCTAACGTTTGATTAAATTCCATTTAAAAGACTTTTGGCTTCGTAACTCACAAATTCTTATATGTTGTACGTTACCACAGGTTTTAAAACAAAACTTCATTGCGAAAGTCACAATCACGAATTTCAAAATTCCGAATTTCATAATTCCGAACGATTCGAATTCCGAAAGCTAGAAATCCGATGTATCATAAGTCCTATTTGTTGAAAAACCCGAATTAGAAAATTCCTTAGGTCAAAACTACGAATGTGTCAGAATTTCGACTTTTAAGATATCGAACCATTACAATTCCGAATGAATAATAATCCGAAATACCATAAACACTAATTCCGATTATCAAATTCCGAAACAACACAAACCCGACATTCAAATGACTTGGAAACTTGTTTATTGTTTTGTTTTCTCAGGGTACATGAAAAATACATGAAAATTGAATAGGCAGGCAATTTTTTTTTTTTACTTGCGGGAGATCCCCACGGTTAGGGATCCCCCCCTCCCCCGTCTAGAATTTTCACAGCCAACCAAAGCTTAAGCTTAAGCCTCTAATTACTTGCTTTAATTAAATAGCTATGAAAAATGGATTTATTCTCCATGGTTATAAAAAAAAAATAACCACGATGGTTCTTCTAACCTAACCTATCCAAGTCGGATTGTACAGCTTTCTCAATAAACCTATCACAAATGTTCTGTGAATGCACCTCTCTCAACCTCCTCGAGGATTTACAGCCGTGAGTATATGTATGTATGGAATGTTCTGCCTTAATTCAAGGTGGTGCCGCATCTTGCAAATGGCCTAAGCATTAGCCAGCACGGTTATTAAATACTGTAATAAACATTACGGCTGAATATCATTCCGGCTGTTCATTGAATGGCGCCGTTAAGTTAACGGCCTAGACAGTTAATTAAACGGCTGATTAAGCTAGTTGGCGGTGCTACAAACACGGTAAGTCGCCTTTAGCTCACATTTTATATGAAGTATTTAGAGAGTTATTAATTAATTAATTTAAAAAATCATTGATTATCTGCTTCTTCATGCGTGCCATAGCAAATCAAGCTTTTATCTATTTTCATACTAATATTCAATATGAGCAATGAAGTTTCGGAAATTTGAAAATAGGAATGAAATTTTCGGACTAATAATACTAGGGATTTTTAAGTATGCGTACGATTGAATTTCGGCAGAGTGAACACTCGTATTTATGACTTTCAGAAAAATTAGTCAGCGTTTTGTTTCTTAGGTATTATAAATATTCGGAATTTTGAAAATCGGAATGTTGAAATTCGGAATTAAATATTTCGGAATTTTTGGGTATTCCCATATGAATGATACACTCACCTATTCATGCCTGAACCTTTTTGCCAACATTTCATCAATGTTTCATGGTCGTACAAAATCATTATGCGGGTGCTTTTTTGTGAAATGCATTTAGTTTTTTTTGTTTGGGACCCTGATGGTAAGCAGTTATCGCGGCTTATGGAAGTATGCAACAACAGAGGCATCACACTTGCGGAGCCAGCCCTTTAAAAAAATTCTAATCCCTTCTTGACAAACCCTACGGCAATCACTTGGATATGTCGAATGTAGTATGATGTATCTTCTATACGACTCATACCACGGAAGGGGATAAAATAGTCCTTGTATTTTAATTTGTCACGGAACTACTCGTTATCATTTTTAACTTCAGATAATTTCAGCCACATTTCCATGACAAAGTAAACTAACATCAAATATTGACTGAAGAAATCTTAGAATTGTCATGGTTGAATTAAGATTAAGCACTAAAACAAACAAATGTTAATTTTATTATAGCTGATAATTATATCAACGTCAAATAAAAAGGGTTGTTCTTTGTTGCAAATTAGCACGTTCTTTGTCGTGTGCACTTTTTCACTGTAAATATTGTAATCTTTTTTCTTTACCTACCTTTACCTTGACACAGTTCGTAATCACTGTTGGAACAGAAAAAAGGACTAATTAGCTGGATCATTTAATAATCATTTAGATGTTTCATTTTATCAGTATGGACGTCGGTCTGTTCTTAGTTGAGCTGTCAAGTAAGCTTATATAGTTCATTAATTCTAAAATACTACAAAATACAAATTCGGTATTATCAAATCGGTTTTAGTCGAATAACCCATCCCTGATTGCTCACGGTGCAAAGGTGCACTGGCCGCGTTTCCACGCTGGATTGCGATGCCCAGCCTCTGCACCAGGAACGATTTATATAGATAGTTCTTTTATTTAAAATAAATATTAAAATACATTTGATTTCACATTTCACAGTGTTATATTACTGAAGCTTTGCCATCGTTAGGTCCTGGGTTCAAATTCTGGCCACTACTTTACCGACATTGAACCCACTCCTAAAATTAGCTAACTAGCTTAGCTGTATGGGTTAGAGGGAATATTAGTCATTTCAGTTGCAATTTTTTTTTCAATATTTAATCTATAATGCAGATTAACGAAATGAATAATAATATTTTCTTAATATTTTGTGAAATGAAACGAATGTCAATGGCACAAACTTTCATAGAATACTATAACTGCATGTTATAATAAAATAAATTATTAAAAATAAAAGATCCGACTGATGCTCAAAAGATCGAAACAAGCTTTATAGCAGATAATTTTCATCGGTTTGATATTTGCAAATGGGTACCACCTGCTATAAAGCTTGTATCGATTTTTAAGGATCAGTCGGCTTATTTGTTTTTAATAATTTATTTTAGTTTATTCTTTTCAGTTATGAAATATAATATGCCTTTTAATTTCCTTCATTTTGATACCCGACTCGATAAATTTGAATATGTATTTTTTTCTACCAAAATCCGCTATTTGGTTTTCTTTTTTATTTTGTCACTCTCACAGTAAATACGAATCTAAAGACACCTCTCAAGCTAAAATCCATTGAGCCGTTCAGGCTGCAGAGCGTGCCAAACAATTATACATACATACATACTATCGAATAACATAACCCTCCTTCTGGCGCAAGCAACAAAGGCTAAAATTGCATATATTTGTAGCCAGTCCTACCTCTGTAGCAGCTCCGACCTTAGTAGCCAGTCCTACCTTAGTAGCTGGTACTTCCTTACTGGCTAGTTCTACCATTGTAGGTAGTAGGCACGGTACGGCAACGCCGCCGTGGAATGGTGCATCGGACGGCGTAATAAGCCGGTGTCGCGGGTACGATGCGCTCGATCAGTTGATGTTGTTAGTAATTCTTCAAAACTTGATACAGACATTCTAAAATAAATGTAAAATTTCTGGTCACAGGTTTTCAACGCCTCATATTTTCTAGTGAAATGATTCCCAAAAATTGAAAGATATGGGCACCCAGTACTGTATTTTTAAAAAAATTTCCAACTTCTCTCTCCGCCTTTTTAATAACAACAGAAACAGAATATATTTTGTGCGGTCCATTTCAACAACTTGACTGCTATTTATCTGGTGTTTAGTGAAGAATGTACCGAAAATTTACAAGGCACGGCGACGTGTAACTTTGCGGCGTCGGGACGTACATTTTTACGGTACGGCAACGTAAATTCCCACGTCACGGCAACGTGCCGCGCCACGGCACCGCACCGTTCCACGGCAACGATGTCGTGCCGTGGTGATGTGGACAGGCCTTAAGACGAATCACAAATTATCCAAACATGATATCTTTGCTCATATTTTATGTCCATTTAACAGCTTCGTTAAAACTGAACTATAACAACAACAGAAAAACCTTAACAGCGCACAAATAACACGTATGTGTAAACGTATTGGTTTTCTTTTGTAAGCTTTTCCTTAACTGACTTCCTTTTATCTTCATTTACTGCTAAGGAATAGTTCAGCAACTATTTAACGTAAACGTTGCTTTATAGTTCACCTGGTACCGACCTAGCACCCCGTGCTATCCTCAAAAGGCATATTGTAGGTTTTTACGTGCGGGAAATCCCCACAGACCCCCTCCCCCCCTTTGGAGCCGAAGGGAGAGGTTATGTCGGACTCGAACCGACTAAACCGCACACCGTACGCCGTCAGTAGTAGTGTGCTAGGCAGAAGGTGAGGTTGTCTCGCGGCATAACCCTCGCACCCCAGCTGACCCAGGGTCATTCCTCTCGGTCTGGCCCTCCTCGGGTCCCAAGATAAATATTTCGAGCATCTTTCATATAAATATAAAATGAATTGCGATAGATTCCGTAATAGTAGATAAATTTCAAGATTTAACAATATTGTTCATATTATAAGTAGGTAGTAAGAAGGTAGAAGGAAGACTCATTACAACAATACATAGTTATTATTTATTGAGTATATTCCCATGGTATTGTCAACACCTTAACGTGACGTGTTTATCTCTTATTATAACATCCTCTTTCATATTGTTATCTTATATAACTATCATTTATTTAAATAATATTGCGTTTAAGCCGCAAGAACTATAATTTGATTATAAATTCGTTGTACTTAATCATAAATTATTTATTTATTTTATAAATATTAAGGTAGGTACTTGCTGTACTGGGCTTGAGGGTGACGGATTATGACGGTGTAGTCGCCCGTCACCCTAGCAAAAGCAGGCCACGACGGCGGCGCGCATCGCGATACGATGCGTGCCCCCCATACCGAGCGCGAGTCAGGGACCGCGCGGTCCCTCCTCCCGAGGAAGGCCAGACCCAGAGGGATGGCCTTGGGTCAGCCAGGGTGCGAGGGATATATCGCATGACAACCTCACCTCCGGCCTAACACTACGACCCACACACACACACACAGTAGGTTCGAGTCCTACATAACCTCCCCTTCCGGCCTCCGGAGGGGAGGGGGAGGATATCCGTGTGGATTTCCCGCACGTAAAATAAAAAAGTAGGTTGTACTATTATAATTAGCGAGATATTTACCATGTTTATTTTGTTTTCGAGTTTCGTAGATGATACCCACAGATCCAACCAGGGCTAACGCTAGGTGATGACGAAAACCAGACAAAGCTAAAATCAGACAGCTAGTAGTGATTTTGATTCCGTTTGACCAAAACATGGGATTATATTTTCGGGATTAGTTAGTAGTATCCCTGTGCTAAATTTCTGCCAGAGCCGTTCTGCCTTTAGAGCATGATTGAATAAAAAACCAGTAAACATGAAAAAGTCTTCATAAACTATCGCATTTACGTTTAGTCACAAACTCATAAACTTTATCTCTTTCTAATAATAGTATAAGATGTAGAATTTTCCTCCTGTAAGAGGTTAATAAGGAATGTAGATATAGATTTTTAATAATAATTTTATTGTTTCCAAAAATACATGTACATTAAGGTGTCATATGTTTTTTTTTTTATTAGGGACAACAAACGGCCACAATATATAATATAGTGCAACAATTCATCAAATATACAATATCAACTAGGCAAAATTGTGGCCCACTACGCTATCCACAAATTAATATGCTAGTATAGCAGAGGGAGCCTGTAGAGGTTGCAATTTGTTTATCGATAGTATCACAAAAAATATATTTCGGACAACTTACATTGTTAATATGAGAGAATATACAGTAACTTAAATACATAATCTAGACACATATTGATTCCCTGAACCCCACACTAGGATACCCTGTGTCGTGGAGTTCAGTCTCTTACCAGGTTAGCTAATTTGAGAACAGAATAATTTCCAAAAAAAGAAGAAATAGTAAACATCAGTACGCATGTGTGTGAGTGTGTGTGTGTGTGTGTGTGTGTGTGTGTGTGTGTGTGAGAGCGTGTGTGTGTGTGTGTGTGTGTGTGTGTGTGTGTGTGTGTGTGTGTGTGTGTGTGTGTGTGTGTGTGTGAGTGTGTGTGTGTGTGTGTGTGTGTGTGTGTGTGTGTGTGTGTGTGTGTGTGTGTGTGTGTGTGTGTGTGTGTGTGTGTGTGTGTGTGTGTGTGTGTGTGCGTGTGCGCGCGTGTGTGTGTGTGTGTGTGTGTGTGTGTGTGTGTGTGTGTGTGTGTGTGTGTGTGTGACACTGGACTTGTTAGTTTTTTGATCTTTCAACCTAAAACCTCCAAAAATGCCTCCGTCTGAGCATAGTTTTTTGGTTCCAGTCATTACACTATGGCTCGCTTAAATATAACATGAGTCATATCCAGTATAGCGCCATTCATTTCATGGAATTTAGCATATACTTAAATAGGGTCCAAGGAACGCAAACGATCTGCGTGCAAAAGAGGTTCATACCCGGGACCGGTCCCACTTAAGTGATCTGTAAGAAGAGCGGGCCGCTTCTTTTGCTTTTTTACAGAATCGGAGCAAGGTTGATACAATAAATAATTGCCGCACTCGTAACATACTTTACATACCTATTTTTAGGATAGCTCGCTGTGCTCTCTTTAACCTAATTAGACGTGTCTTTTTTAATCTAAACAATCTAAGCGCTGTCAGCTCTTTGATTAACATTGCATGCTACAAATCGCGACCCAGTATTGATATTGCTCGTGTAGGTACTAACAGGTAGTGTACGAGCAAATTGGAAATTGCTCACATCGTCGGTACGGTTCTACTCGTGCTAAGGTCACAATTATCGCTGCTAAATTTGAACCAGATTCATCAAGATACTATTTAGTATAAGTAGTAGTATGTATTGTAGTCAAGAATAGATCCAGTGATATCCTACTGATCCCCGCTCCATGCAAAGTTTTGTATGCATATGAATATGGGTATTTGCATTGGTTTGGTTGCCATACGAACATCTATAAAAATCATAACGGGTAGTTGGAGCACTAAAAAGTCCAATAACTGATCTAACTGCAATGCTTCGATACTGGAGGTCAGACGGCTTCACGGAAAATATTGCAGCTCACCTAAATCCGCAGTTAGACTAGTAGAGCGGACCCCAGGCCCCAAGTTGTAGGCTTCGGATGCGACTATGATTAACGCTAGGATAAAGAAAAAGATTGACAACGTATTGGGGATTAAATCAACAGTCCATTTGATCAAAATCAATATGTCAACGCCACGAGATCAGCACTTATCTAAATGACAAGTCTATTGAATGACAATTAAATATATATGTAATTAATTCAATAAAGTTGTTAATAATGTCAATGACTATAAATGTTAATTGTAATTGTAAAAATATGTATTTTGCATGCCACAATGAACTTTAGTAAATTTTAGCACCTTTCTACCTACCATATTCTTGCAAATAAATTAAAATATCAACATCTTACTGGACCAATAAGTTACGAGTTGAAATTATTCATTAGATTAACTCTTCGTTTCGTCATTCATCATTCATTTGGTAAACGACTTAAAATTCGTTATAAAGAAAAGTAGTTCCCAGGTTCGATTGGGACATTGTGTTTTGATACTCGAGAGGGTCATTTTCAAAGATAGATGCCCCAAGGCACAGAATAGATAATAGTACTAGCGTACCCAAGGTCAGTCGGAGTGCGCGAAATACCTTATTGGGTAAACTTACATCCCGGTAATAGAGACCTGAGACGGCGTGTGGTCTTGGTCTGAAATAACCATCCCCGATTGCCGATAGGGACGACGTAAGGACTTCCACACGAAAAATAAAAAACCTAAAATTTTCCACACTTAGCCTAAATAACTGGCTTGTAAAATGTAAGTAATGAATAATTTTAGATGAATAACAAGAAGGTAGTACAAAAGAATAACTTGGCTTTTGTTGTGAATTCTATATAGTTTCTTTGAAAACTTCATTGTTATTTTAAAATACATCAGCTCCATGAACATAAATATAATTATGTGATTTGTCACACATGAAGAATTACCAAAGCTAATGAGCATCTTTGTATAAGAGGTTTAAACTAAAACTAGTCAAGTGCGCAATTTTATCTGTGTGGACTTGGTGAATTAATTTTTAAAACGAAAGAAAACAAATCATAATACATATCTTTCTGTTTGTTTGTTCCAGTCAAGTATTAGGGATCCGCGCAAGATACTTAATAGTTTTTTAGAATAAAAGAAGTGGACAGACAGAGAGACTTATATTCTTGAAAATACGTTTCGTTAAAAAATATAATAATGATTTTTTGAATTTACATAATAGTAAGAATAATACCATTATTTTAACATTATTAATGGGCGTTTCAATTAGTTATTTTAACACCGTGAATACGCTTATTTGCATAATCACTACATAGTATAAAACATCCCGGCGCGAGCGGAACATGTTCCGCCGCAGATGACTCCGCCGCCTCGGTCGCCTACGGCGCCCAGTGTGGTGATTGACGACGAAGTGCCCGAGGTCACTTGGGTAGAACTAGAGCTGGCGGTGCGAAGGCTCAGAGCCAAGAAAAACACCGCCCCGGGACCCGACGGCATTCCAGGCCGCGCGTGGGTCCTAGCTCAAGGGGAGACGGCCTCGAACCTCGACTGAGAGGGTTCCTCAGCGCATGCTTGGAGCGGGGCCAGTTTCCGAAGATGTGGAGGACGGGGAAACTGGTCCTCATCCGCAAGCAGGGACGCCCGGCAGGCACGGGAGTTATTGCCAAGCGCCTCGTCGAGCATCTCTCTAGAGTGGGGCCGGACCTGGCGAACACCCAGTTTGGGTTCCGCCGGTGGCGTTCCACTGTGGATGCCATGATGCGCGTGAGGACTCTGGCGGGGGATGCGGTTGCCCGGGGCGAGCTGATGTTGGCCGTGTCCTTGGACATCTCCAACGCCTTCAACACCTTGCCCTGCCTCTCTACCTCCGCCGCATAGTCGGGGCGTAACTGACGGAGAGAGCCGTCATTTACCCAAGTTCGACGGGAGTCGGCAGGCGTGCGATGTCGTGCGGTGTTCCACAGGGGTCGGTCCTGGGGCCGCTCCTGTGGAACATCGGCTACGACTGGGTGCTTCGCGGTGACTTCGCGTACGGTGCCACCGTCACCTGTTACGCGGATGACACGCTAGTGACGGTGAGCGGGGCTACGCACCGCGAAGCGAACCTGAGAGCCACGACCGCGGTTGCTCAGGTCGTCGACAGGATCCGGCGGCTGGGTCTCGAGGTGGCTCTGCACAAGTCCGAGGCCATGTTCTTTCATGGCCCTCGGCGCAGGCCAGGCCCGGGAGCCAGCCTAACAGTGGGAGGCACTCCCATCGACATCAAGCCCCGGTTGAAATACCTGGGGCTCGTGCTTGACGGTCGATGGGACTTCGGACACCACTTCCGAAGTCTGCGCCCCAAGTTGGTGCTCACGGCGAATGCCTTGGGCCGGTTGTTGCCCAACTTGAAGGGCCCAGAGGCCTCCTGCAGGAGACTTTACGCGGGTGTCGTGCGGTCCATGGCCCTATATGGGTGCCCCGTGTGGGCGGACACCCTGGAGGCCAGATTCGTGCCTCTGCTCCGTACGGCGCAGAGCACGATGGCCTCCAGGGCCATCAGGGGATACCGCACGATATCCTTCGAAGCGGCGAGTCTCCTGGCCGGATCGCCACCGTGGATCCTGGAAGCGAGGGCCCTTTCGGCACTATATCAGTTGGGAAAGGAGGCGCGGGAGCGGGGATTCGATCCCGAGCCCGAGGATATTTGGGCCGAGAAATCCCGGCTCCACCAGGTCATGGTGGCCGAGTGGGAGCGACGACTTGGGCAACCACGCGCAGGGCACGCCGTCATTGCGGCGGTAAGGCCCATCATGGGGGAGTGGCTAGAGAGGCCACACGGTAGCCTCTCGTACCGTCAGACGCAGATTATCACCGGGCACGGTAGCTTCGGGCGGTATCTGCATCTGATGGGTATAGAGCCAACGCCCGAGTGCCATCACTGCGACGCGAGCGTGGACTCGGGGCTGCACACGCTCACCGAGTGCCCGGCGTTTGATACGCCGAGGCGGGAGCTTGTGGCGGCCCTGGGGGTGAGAGTGCTCACGCTCTCCACCCTGCTCGCGGCGATGGTCCGCTGCGCGGATGCGTGGGCGGCCAGCGCCTCCTTTTGCGAGCAGGTCATGCTCGCGAAGGAGACAGCAGAGCGGGCGCGGCGCGATGAGCGAGAAAGGCTCGCTGACATCGCTGCACGCGCCCGAAGGCGGCTCGGGACCTCCGACCCCCATGAGCGCGGGCCTGAGGGTGACGGGTGGAGCCGCCCGTCACCCTAGCAGAAGCAGGCCACGGCGGCGGCGCGCATCGTAGGGCGATGCGCGCATCCCCACACCGGGGTTGAGTCGGGGACCGCGTGGTCCCCCCCTTCCCGAGGAGGGCCAGACCGAGAAGGATGGCCTTGGGTCAGCCGGGGTGCGAGGGATATGTCGCATGACAACCTCACCTTCGGCCTAGCACTACGACCCAGAGACGGCGTGCGGTTTAGTCGGTTCGAGTCCACAGTGACATAACCTACCCCTCCGGCTCCGGCGGGGTGGGTATCCGTGGGGACTTCCCGCACGTAAAATAAAAACATAGTATAAAACAAAGTCGCTTTCTCTGTCCCTATATCCCTTTGTATGCTTAAATCTTTAAAACTACGCAACAGATTTTGATGGGGATTTTTTTAATAGATAGAGTGATTCAAGAGGAAGGTTTATATATGTATAATACATGTTTAATATAGTAGAGGGTGTAGCGGGAACGGGATCTGACGCCACGCGGGCGGAAAAATATTGGCGGTACGAAGTTCGCCGGGTCAGCTAGTAAATATATAAATAATTTTGAAATGCAAACATTTTATTTTTGTAAAATAGAAAAGTTAATCGATTTTGGGTCACAAAAAGAACGTGAATGAGAATTGCAAGGAATATTTTATTATTGTATATTCGTATATATGGTATTATCGTAAATCGCTTTAATAAATAAATAATAACTAAGATTATACTGGTCGTTCTACCAAACACTAAGTAAAATGCACTTAGTTATAAGATTAAACTAAATAAAAAAATATCACTTCATCACATATTATAAAATTATTTCATTTTATAATTTGACTTTCATTTCTTCTCGATCCTATGGCATGCAATTGCGAATGTTACTTCGTAATATTTACATCTTATTACAATTTTCAAGTAAGTACTTCCTCACACGTTGTGTTTTGTTTCATCACTCTTTTTACCCCCTATAGCTTCAGCTTCTTCAACCGTATCCGGTAGAGATATGTCAGCAACATCAGACACGAAGAAAGTTAGTAATCCTGCTGTTATAGATACGATACCAAATACTAAGGACGGCAGACCTATCCAGTACACTGTCTGTAAAGAAATAAAATATAAATATTTTAAATGCAACCAAATCTCTATTAGCAATAAATCGAAGAAACATAATTTCTGTTCATGGTTATTGGTTTGGTCAGTGTGATGTTCTAAAAACCATGGCCTGTTCATCGATATTAGAAAATCCGAAATAGGCAAGAATCATAAGCAATAATTGTAAAAACTATTCTAAAATATATTTTTTTTCTAATCACTCCGATATTCCAGAACATTTCACACAACGCTATCTAGACCCATGGTAAGCATAGCTTAACTAGCTTGTGTTATGGAATCTAGAATGCGGATAAACATACTTAGATACGTTCTTTTTTTTTTGTAAATACATACATATTATACATAGAAACACCCAGACCAGACCAATGCAAATATACATATTCATACTTCTCAGAAGAAATACAGTTATGTTTCTATTTTCTGGTTCCATCTGAAGACGTTTAAGCCTAGGACCTCGCAATGATTAACTTCTGCAATAGGGAGATAACTATTTTCTGGTTCCATCTGAAGATGTTGTAAGCCTAGGACCTCGCAATGATTAACTCCTGCAATAGGGAGATAACTATTTTCTGGTTCCATCTGAAGACGTTTTAAGCCTAGGACCTCGCAATGATTAACTCCTGCAATAAGGAGATAACTATTTTCTGGTTCCATCTGAAGACGTTTTAAGCCTAGGACCTCGCAATGATTAACTCCTGCAATAAGGAGATAAAGCTAGTAGGTAATTATTACTTCCAAACGGACAAGATTGTAGAGATTAAATTCTTTCAAACTCCTTAATTAAAAATGGTAGTTACCGGTCAATCAATTAATTAGCCTACCACAGTCCACTTCTGGACATAGGCCTCTCCCAATGTTTATCATTTAGTCCGATCCTCCACTTTCTGCATCCAGTTTGTCCCAGCCACCTTTTTTATTATGGACTAGCCCTACTGTTAGACCTTTTTTTTTTCAGGCATAGCGGGAGGGGAGATGAGAAGACTCGATGTAGTTAGCGAAATGCTGAATTTGCTCCCTTTAATTTCTGCGCCCCACTTTGTAAGGTGCGATTCTCATCTTGCCGTGTTCATGCACTCCCACTTTGGCATTGAATTCCCCCATAACGACGTTGCAAGTGGCCTTAGCGGAGTAAATTATTGGCCTAGGCAATTTCTTCGTAACCGGCCTCGGCGGTTTCTTCGGGGTAACGTCAAAAGTAAAAAATCATTTATTCTGTATAGACCATTAAAACGGCACGTACATAACGTAAAGTTGAAAAAAATTTAGACTAGTTTAGCAAATGGACCACCGGTTCAAAACGCGGCACCCACCTGAAAAGACTCCGGCAAGTGGGCGCATATACTTGTAACACGTTCAGCAAACGACTGTTCGTGATTTTTAGGATCAAGTACGCTACCCGGTTCGACACACTGCTGACTTTAACAACGCTGCTAATGAGGTCCTTTTTTACCAGAAAATCGAGAGTAAATCACCTTCTCTGAAGAAGAACAGGTCACAGGGTTGTCGTGTTCTCATCTTGTCTTCGGATCTAGGACAACACCAACATATCCAGCCGAGGTGTACTGCAGTTATATACGCCGCCAGTAGTAGTCGTTTGCGGGAGCGTCCCGTCACCCGGATATTCTTAGCACGCCCCGCTCCACCGTTACCCAAATGCGGGACCACCGGGAACTGGGGCCTTTTATTGTGGAGTCTATCCATTTTGGAGGGTTTTAGGCCACACTTGCCAGACGGGTTGGCTAAGGGTTTTACTTCAAATTTTCCTTCTCTCACAGTGATAAAATCTGCGTATTTTTCCATCTAGTCGCCCCTTACGATATCCTTCGAATGAGACGGTATGGTGATACTTGCAGTAACCGGTCAACACAGACTAGTACCAGACTAACATTTCAAAAATAATACTTACTAAAAGTGGAGTTTGTGGTGCAACAATGGAACCGATTCTCCCAAGAGAAGAGCAAAGAGCATGCATTGAGTTCCTTGTATATGTAGGAAACAATTCTGATGTGTAAATATACGTAATGTTGAAGTACAAGTTTGCCATCAGCTTTCCTGCCATGAACATCATTATGGAGAGCCAGGCTAAATCTGAAATAAAGCAGTTGTAATAAAGTACTAGTTGACGATTCTACACTGCTGAATTTTTTAAGGAGGAATTTATTATATTATACATAGACAAATGTGAATTTAAAAGGCAACGTTTAGCAGAAGATAGCTTTGGTTGTTCACTTAAGGAATTTATAAAATAATATAATATTGCTACGCCCGGCGCTTGGCCACTTCAATATATGGCCAAATTTCCATAGGAGTGAGCGAGACGGCACTATAGAAAGAGACAGCATGCCTTGACGTCACTGTTCTAGAAGGAATCGAATGAATAGAACGAGACTTCAGGCTAGAAAGAGACACAAGACCCAATAGAACCTTCCAGAAAGTTCCTGTCTTTTTCAGAACGTACCTGTCTTTTCTCGATCTTTCGCTACTCGGCCGCGCCCGATATAAAAGGCGAGCTAACAGCCTACGCTCAAGTTAGTCTACGACTAGAATTCGAAGCGATCATTGCGATAAAGTGTGCGAAGCGATACAGTGCGATTATACAAGTGACTGTGTATTGTGTAAGGAAGAGTTATCGAATTTGTACGCGCTTTGCTGTAAGTTAAGTGCAGCTGAATAAAATCTGTCTTCAACGGTTGTCCTCGCATTTTCTATTTAAACCGACCCCCACGCTCGTCACAATATAATATAATAATTGCAAATTTTGTTAAAAAAGAAATGGATATGCGTGAATATCACTTTTTCCACCAAAAGTGCAATATTTTTTATTTGCTTTTTACTTCATTAAAATTAATTTACGGATGCTGTTGCAGGCAAGGTTCATTTTTTTAATAATTACCCCGAAAAAATATAATTCTTCAGAGCATACATTAAAAGATGAAGCGCAATATACTTACTAGTAGGTAAAAACGGTTGTCCCACACAAAACAATCCAGCTGCCAAAAATGATACGATCAATGGGTACTTTCTCCTGAACTTCATAAGCACATACATAGTTAAAAGGATTCCAGGGGTTTCAGTCAAAGCTACTAAAGCATAATTCGCGTAATTGTTCCCTTGCAGAGACACTGATGTAATTGACATTCCATAATTAACGAAAGTAGATGTCATCCACCACACAACGCATATTATAAACCTCTGAATTAAAGTTCTAGAACTAAATGTGCTTTTCAGTACGGCTGAAAATTTTATTTCCTCTTCTTTTTTAGTCTCACAGGGAAGATTATCCAGAACATTCGGTTCAATGTTTACTTTATTCTTTTTTGCTATCTTTTCTATTATCTTCACTGCTTTTGCTTTCTTTCCTTTTGCTAGTAACCATCTTGGACTCTCGTCTACCAGATTTAAGTAGAAGATGAACAGTAATGCTGGTCCGTACAACACTCTTAAAAATATTCGCCAGTTCGGCATTAACCAAGCTAATAAGGCTATATATACAGCTCCTATACAGTATCCAAAACTAGCATACGTGAAGTATGGGACTCGTTGCTTATTAGATACTATTTCAACATCTGTAATATAAAAAATAGTTTTGTTAATGAAATCAAAGTGATCGTCGTGGATGAAGTTCAGGTAAATAAAATGAAAGACTACTTGTACAATAAATGAATATCTTATTTGATCGTAATATTGAAATAATAATATCCAATAAACTTACTCAAAATATAAACAGGTGAGTAAATATCTCCCAAGGCCGACTCAAAGAATTCTAAAACAATGTACAACCAGTAGGATGTGACGAAACTCTTCGCTACACCCAGGATACCGCCTAGCACTCCAGTGACTACTATCATCGACTTTCTGCCAATTCTGAAAGATTTTTGAAGAGAAAACTTCTTTAGCGGCGTTGGATGGGTACAAACTGTTAAACTCGCGTCAGGATTAGTTGACCTTTGAACTGTAACCGCTGTGTTTGCGGCTTAGCGGTAACCGCTTCGACTGTAAGTCCTTATGGTTTCAGATAGTATCGGGTTCGAAACTGACTCTTTTTGTGATTATTTTTTCTTTTTGTAATTTATTACATTTTGTGATTATTTTTTCTGTTTGTAATTTTTTACTTTTTATGATTATTTTTTCTTTTTCTAATTTATTACTTTTTGTGATTATTTTTTCTTTTTGTAATTCATTAATTTCTTCTAACAGAAAATTAGTGATAGGTTCTATGATTGGCGCTATATTACATGTATGGTATGGTATGGTATTGTATGGTATGGTATGGTGTGTTCTTTTTATATTAACTTTTTGTTTCTTTCTTTCTTTCTTCGTAATATACAGAGTATATTACGAAGAAAGAAAGAAAGAAACAAAAAGTTTTCCCTTCTGCCGGCACTCCCGGAGTACTACCCTTCTTTTTTTAAATTACTATTGTGATGCACCACCGAAGTAAAACTACTAATAATACAAGCAATTTCAACAAAGGTAGAAGTGCTCGTGGCGATATGCACTCACTGTTCGGTAAACGATCAGCGGGTTAAGTTACATAGTTGCCATTGAGATGAGCGACCGCTTAATGGTGTTACATCTGAGCGCTTTCATGACGGAGGTCCATATAGGCCCACCTAAACAACGTTCTCAGAAGTTGTTTATGGGATGGTTTCGTATGAATGTCATGAATCTTGATGAAACCTTTTACACAAACTTCTAAAAAGCACAATCAAATAAACTACCGCTCCAAATAAATTAGTGATTCGATTTCAGGTTTATGTCGTGTTTTATTTATAATTTGAGATTTCAACTTAAAATCGTTAAATGACTTATCAAGATTATTTTTCTTCATTCTAGCTTTAATCCCAGTTGCTCCTGAAGCTTTCACCTCGGAGTCCAGGGTCCGCTTTACCTGACTAACGGCGGTTTAACTAAACTTTGATATTTCAGTGATCAAGATTAAACCTTTAGTATAAATATCTAACCAAATGGAGTAAAGCTTAACATTTTGTTGTTAATAATATTTTTAAAAACATGATCAGTATTATTATAAACAACGCATTTATGTATTAAGTGTGAAGATAAAAGCAAACTACTGCATTAATAAAATATGCAGGCGTTTTAAAAAAAATCGTAAGCTTAAGCCTTAAGGCTAGAATTAATGAACATAGTAGGTACGTTATGTTTTCATTTAAATTATGAATGTGTGTTACTTCAATCAATCAATTAATAAGCCTATTGTAGTCCACTGCTGGACATAGGCCTCTACCAATGTGGATTTTATTACTTAATAATGAAGAACAGAACATTGTGAGAAAATTGTTCCAAGATGAATTGCTAAATCAACTAATTATATTAAACCAGCAACGTGGACTATGACTATTATAGATACTACACGGTTAGAGACCAACAAATAATACAGGTTTATTATGTGGTTGTCACATAATAAAAGTTTTTTAATCCTTATCTTAAGTATATTTACTTTATCTAATGCACTACTGCATACTTATGGCAAATTAAGGAGGCAAAATTGAACAAAACATTTATTTTTATTGCAAACGAGTTTATTGTTTTTTTTTTCAAATGTTTTATGAGCATATGCTAGTAATTGTAAAAAGTATCTTATAGCCTTAGGTGTAGAGTGAAAATGGGCTGGTAACCCGTGGGGATTTCGTACACTTTAAAAAAATGTGAAATTATGCACTCAATACAAATGCATAGTGATGTTTGACGATTTCTTAAACAGGTTCAAAACTTAAGTGATAATGAAATAGACTGTCTTTGTTACTAAGAAATACCACGTTCCGCTTTTTCACAGTACTTTAAATAATGGATAGACGTACCTCAATAAAAGTATTAAATGAATAAAATCATATTGCGAACTTACCTATCAGATAATGGGCCAACAAATATCAGACCCAGCATATACGCAACGCTACGGACGGTCCCCACCAGTGTTCTCTTCCACTCTTGACAAGCCAACTGAAACTGAAAAACACTAATTAGCTATCACAGTCTAAATAAATTCAGTTAAACCCAGATTGTGTATAAATAAATACTTTTATTGGTAAGAAAATAACCAAGCAAACAACAAATTACTCCTCCGTACTAACAAAATAAAATTGATTTTCTAGTCCCAGAACTAGATAATCAACACGGATAGTGTCGAGGTAGCTCAGTAGGATTGAGTATTCCATCTAGCAAAGCAGTAGTTTTGAGTTAAAGTCCTATCCTAGACGTGAACTTGTTCCGATTGATATCTATAGGAAAAGTTAGCATATTAATTGCTTCACCCATATAATTTTCTTTGCAACTGTGATGTTGTGAACTTGACAAAGGCACATAATTTTAATATAACTAATAGTTCAATATAACTAAGTGACTTTATGGTCCTTAACGAAAATTATCAAGTATGTAATATACTTATTGTTCTACTGTTTGCACATATTAACTATGACAATGTGATGATTAATAACAATTAGTTGTAACGTATTGAAATGAATAGACGTATTTAAGTCAAATGTTTTATTTATCTATGATACTAAAATTCTACAAATTATCCCATACTTGTACTTTTCAATTAAAAAAACTATTTGTTTGCTTTCATATGAATAGATTTATATTATGATATGATAGATATGCATGAGTGATTGAAATGGGTTTTATTTATTTCAGAGAAAATATAATGTGCACCCTTTGCGATGGAAATGGCAAATTCTTCTGCAATCAACTCCACCAGATAATTAGCCCTGCTACTTATCCCTATTATTTTTTTAACTTCAAGAAGTGCTGACTTGATATCGTAGAAGGTTACATGTGTGAAAGGACTCATTGCCAGGGGTGCCCAAGATTGTGCAAATTTGTAGACTTCTCTTTTACTTAATATATCAAACGTTTCTACTGACGTGACCGAGTGGGTGGGCCAAATAGGTCTCAGAGTGCCATCAACATTTCTCAGAAGGTATAACCTGCTGCACGTCCCTATCTATCATACTACATGCATATGTAGTCCGGGCGTGTCACACGTACAATGCTGTGTGCCGGGGTTTCGATATGGATTTGTTTAACATGAGTGTCCACGGGTTAAAAAAGACCCTATGTAAGGTGAACTACTCCTAGGATAGGTTTTGTGCGTTAGTTTTTGTATCATTGTACCATAGATTTTTTTATTATAATTTATAATTGGCCATATAAACCCGCCATGTGTACTATTCTTTTGCTAGCTGTAAGCTTTTGAAATTGTAAAAATAAATAAAATAAATTGGAGAAGGTAAAGCTGGATAGCGAACACCAGGATTCAAGGAAATCGGGACACAACACAAAAATGATAATTTAATACTTACTTCAGCAACAAAACTGTCAGGTTTATCATAAATCCATTCGGTACACTGTGTCGAATTGATTGCTCCGCACGTGTTGTTAGTAAAATGTGCATCTGCGCATCTGTAATGATGTAAATAAATATTAGAATCGTCTAATTACTAAACAAATTAGCAGTTTATTTACACATATAATAAATTATTATTAGAACGCATAATTTAAAACAACCTTTGTGAACCTACAGTATCGGGTTGATTATGCGGGACGTCAGAAACATCTGATTAGGCCACTATAATCCTGCCGAGGGCCACCATTGTAACGTTGTTGGTGTCTGTAATAGTGACCCACCCTTCTGAAACTATGCCTTCAGCTTACTATCGGGCAACGTGAAGTCATATAGACACGTCTTTGTTTAAAAAAATTATAAATATGATATAATATTATTGAATGACCTTTAGCACATACCTTTCTCTAGACTATTCTAGAACTCATTATAGATGTCAATTCAGGCATGAGCTTGCAATAAAAATTGGTTCTTATCTGAACTGAACCAATATGAAGTTTAATTTATATACGGGTAATTTGCGGATGAAACGACCAATCACTTAAATTGAATAATTCCTAGCAATTCGCTAGCCGACTATTAATATATTTAGGTACTTGAATAATTGATAAAACTTATTTTCGCGAAAATAGGCAATTAGGCAATAAAATCCGATGGTGTGTTGAGAAAAGCTGGAAAGCGAACTCTGACCTGCTGTGTGAAGTCAATCGTGATACATGGCTGATAGGATGTTAATTATATTAACAAAGTAGCTGAAGCCCACGGCTCCACCTGCGTGGACGTCGGTTATCGCTTAGTGTTGAGTCAACGTAGCTTTATGCATTTAAAGTCTCAGCCCCATCGGTTCAAAATTGACAAAGTTTTTAACAAACTTTCATCACCTATTTTATCCCCTTAGGGGGAGTATTAATCAAAATCCTTTCTTAGCGGATGCCTACGTCATAACATCTACCTGCATGCCAAATTTCAGCCCGATCTGTCCAGTGGTTTGGGCTTTGCGTTGATAGATCACTATGTCAGTCAGTCAGTCACCTTTGAGTGCTATATATTTAGATTATGTACAAAAGGGTTTGGGAAAGGGTGGTGTCGTTTTGAAATTGAGTGGCCATTTATGAAAATCGTACAATTTGAAAGTACAGTATGAAGTGATTTAAAGTTATTATAGCAAAACTTTTCTAAAGCATAACGGGACGTAGATTTAGCTATAAAGTGTGGAATTTTCCTGGAGGAAAAATACTGGAGATAGGGAATTCTACACGAAGGAAACATTCTCATATTTTTAAAAAGAAACAAAACTGCATTCACCTAAAATGTTCCTAAACTTTGTTTTTTATGGATTTACCTTTACTTAATTGACCACCAGGTATGTACGACAGATTCGATTCCTATGCGTGTGACCCGATTGATACAATAAAAATACAGGATGTTATATTTTCGGATTTTAGTCGGTTCGATTACCGGCTGTGGCATTTTCGAAAATCCTTGAGTGCAATTTTGCTTTTTTTTGTAAATGAGATTGTATGATTCGTGAGAAAGTATGTTTGAATAAATGCAATAGTTTGTAAGTACCCTTTAGAGAGAGTAGAAGTAGAATTTGGGCCACCCCTTCTCTTCCCATGTGGTGTCGTACAAGGCGACTAAGGGATAGGGCTGATTAACTTCAACATCAGACAGATATGTACAGCCTAGATTCAGCCTGATATGCATGGCTCGAGTCAACAATAGTGCCCGGAATACGGCAATAGGCTCACCCCCTATTACGTGGGACCGAATACAGATTGGTGAAATGTGGGTGTTAATTCACCTCTGCCTAACCCTCTGGGGATAAAGGCGTGATGTATGTATTATAGAATGCCTTCATGACCGATGAACGTGCAAGTGTGAAAATTACGAAGGCATAGAGAATTCATTTGATATATTATTTAAAGATTAGCAACGGAAATAACCCCTGCAGTTTAGTTAAATTGCTTTTTTATAAGGGACGTGTCAATATGACTTCACCACAACTGATGGTAAGCTGAGGGAAAAGTCTCCGGAAAACGGGATACAGACATCAATGTTACAATGATGGTTCTCATTTTGATGGTTTCATTAGATGCGTTATCACGCGCCGTTTAAAGTATCCGTGACTATAGGAAGAGCGATACATTAAAGGAGTTGATTCGCGTCAATATCGGTAGTGTAATGGCCAGGATTCGAAGCCAGAACCTCACGATCGTAAGACCGACTTCTAAACCACTAAGTTATCAAATAATTCATGTTTTACTTCCATACTGCACTTGTTTGTTTATGATCAAGAATAAAATATTTTTAACGCTAATGATCTCCACAATGAAGACTATAATGAACGTAATTTTATTTATTTATTACATTCATTATATATGTTTTATCTATACTGATAATATAAAGCTGAGGAGTTTGTTTCGAATAAAAAAATATTTTTGTATTGCAATCGAATAAATTCAAATTACTACAGAGAAAGATAGATTATGTTTTAGCACATGGCTTCTTTTTATCATGGAAATGGGTTCCTGTGGTGTCCTTTTTTATACCTCTGAATTGGCAGACACGGTCCATTTGATGGATAGTGGTTACCGTGGCCTAGGGACGCGTGCAACACCAGAGGAGCCACACTCGTGCTGACGACCCTGTAAACACAGAGAGTTTCTGTGCCGTCAGTGTAGAAGACAAAGCAGCAAGCCTTTTGTCTTCCCACTGACACTATAAAAACTCTCCAATGAGGTCTGGCTGCCCGACTCACCGCCGCGGTATTCTGTAGGGCGGAGGTACTTCCCCAGTCGGACTGCTCAATTGGACGAAAATCCTACCTATTCAAGTAACTGCAAACTTCAAATAGCCACTTAACTGACATTCTGTCTATAGTATTATATCAATAACACTGTACGTTGTATTTGATAAGCAACATTGTATCTTAAGCCATTTAATATATGAGTTTTGAGATAATAAGAGGTTGCTGTTGCAGAGAACTTATATGATTAATGTAGTTAAATATAGTGAGGATGAACGGATGAATGCTATTGATAATAATGATTTTGATGTACAGAATTAAGAAATTTGGCTATAAAAGGCATTTTCTTAGGACTATGCAAATTCAATAGAAGAGGACTATGTGCGGCTGATGTGGTAATGATGATGATTACCAAAATTCGTAAAGGAGGTTAAGTCTTGATAGTACGATTGTGCTACAATTGAAAAGAGAAAATGCTTTTATTATAAAAAGATAACCATTTCATTCCAAACACGGTATTTGTTGATAATGCAGGTGTCATTCAAAACCTCGACTCCTACTCTCCAATAAGTATTGTTTTAAATATTTTCAAATGAAAGTAATTAAGAAATCATTAATAATTTTAAATACCCAACTTGAAGGGCCCAGAGGCCTCCTGCAGGAGTCTTTACGCGGGTGTCGTACGGTCCATGGCCCTATAAGGGAGCCCCGTGTGGGTGGACACCCTGGAGGCCAGATTCCTGCCTCTGTTCCGTACGGCGCAGAGCACGATGGCATCCAGGGCCATCAGGGGATACCGCACAATATCGTTCGAAGCGGCGAGTCTCCTGGCCGGATCGCCACCGTGGATCCTGGAAGCGAGGACCCTTTCGGCACTATATCAGTTCGGAAAGGAGACGCGGGAGCGGGGATTCGATCCCGAGCCCGAGGATATTCGGGCCGAGAAATCCCGGCTCCACCAGGACATGGTGGCCGAGTGCGAGCGACGACTTGGGCAACCACCGCAGGGCACGCCGTGATTGCGGCGGTAAGACCCATCATGGGGGAATGGCTGGAGAGGCCACACGGTAGCCTCTCGTACCGTCAGACGCAGATCATCACCGGACACGGTAGCTTCGGTCGGTATCTGTATCTGATAGGCATAGAGCCAACGCCCGAGTGCCATCACTGCGGCGCGAGCCTGGACTCGGGGCTGCACACGCTCACCGAGTGCCCGGCGTTTGAGACGCCGAGGCGGGAGCTTGTGGCGGCCCTGGGGGTGAGAGTGCTCACGCTCTCCACCCTGCGCGGATGTGTGGGCGGCCAGCGCCTCCTCCTGCGAGCAGGTCATGCTCGCGAAGGAGACAGCAGAGCGGGCGCGGCGCGATGAGCGATAAAGACTCGCTGACATCGCTGCACGCGCTCGAAGGCGGCTCGGGCGTCGGAGGGCGCAGACCGACCTCCGTCCCCCATGAGCGCCGGCCTGAGGGTGACGGGTGGAGCCGTCCGTCACCCTAGCAGAAGCCACGGCGGCGGCGCGCATCGTGTGACGATGTACGCCTCCCCACACCGGGGTTGAGTCGGGGACCGCGTGGTCCCCCCCTCCCGAGGAGGCCAGACCGAGAGGGATGGCCCTGTGACAGCCAGGGCGCGAGGGATATGTCGCATGACAACCTCACCTTCGGCCTAGCACTACGACCCAGAGACGGCGTGCGGTTTAGTCGGTTCAAGTCCGACATAACCTCCCCCTCCAGCCCTGGAGGGGTGGGTATCCGTTGGGATTGCCCGCACGTAAAGTAAAAGAAATGGGTATCTTTAGAAATAATTATATATTATTGCAATATAAGGTATTATAGCCTGTAAAACTACCTATAAAATTAAGTCATAATAGGTCGTTACATGTGAAATTGCCGTTTTATTGAAGAAAATGGAGGAAACCTAATTTGCAGTACTAACAGTTTTCACAAATCCAATTTTTTTGTGTATGAATGAGACAAGAATAATAATAATATTATAGTCGTTAAGTATCCTGCCCCTCTAGACAAGTGGCGATTCGCTAGCCGGCAGAATGACGAATGTATGGGATTTGACGTAAATGACAGTCGTTAACGCATGTCAAATACGTCAAATCCTATACAGTCGTCATTCTATTCCATCAAACGCCTGCCAGCGAATTGCTACTTGTCTAGAAGGGCAGTGAAGATAGATGTCACAATCAAACCGATTAGCCTATCGTTGACCACTGCATGACATAGGTCTCTCCCCACGCTGACCAGATGGGGTAGTACAGGATTTTATTACGAGGTTTCCTTTCTCTCGAAGTGATTTCGTGTGCATATTTTTCCGTCACTCACCCATTTCGACAACTATCGGAGGAGACGGGGTTGTGATACTTGTATTCCTTCTTCGTCACCACACAGATTATAAAGATAGATAAATGAAAAGTAATAAATCTGATTTTCAATGCACGTGTTGATTTCAAAACTTACCTGTAACCAACTTCCTCAGCAGCAAAGATAAAATTAGAAGCAAAGGCAACATTCGAGGCGTAAGCCAAACCAAGCATCACCAACAGCTGAAGATGGTAGGGCTTGAACATGCCAAAGTTCCCCAAGACATCGTCTAAACTATTCTTCTGTTTATATTCAGTAACCGTTTCCATATTCATATGTAAACAAACTTATAACTATGGCACTCCAAAATTCGGTTCTGGTTCTCTTTTATTTACACTTTTTTCACCTTAAACGATTATATTAGATTAAACGATTAAAAAATTTTGTTCGCAAGGTGACATTCACTTTTCAATTGTATTAATATTTATACTGTTGAATAATGGCAGTTGGTGTTGTTGTTACACATATTAAAAACACATGTACCCTTCAATAATTTAAGACTAGAAATGCTCATAAACATCAATGTAAACCTTTGAAAATGTCGTGAGGCGGAACCGGTCACGTTCAATAATAAATATGTACTGTGGAAAAAGTACTAGTGTTCTCAATATGTGTAAT
Source organism: Eilema caniola (assembly GCA_949126895.1). Classification (NCBI taxonomy): domain Eukaryota; kingdom Metazoa; phylum Arthropoda; class Insecta; order Lepidoptera; family Erebidae; genus Eilema; species Eilema caniola. The sequence continues at coordinate 2,727,800 of OX421469.1, read as the reverse complement.
ACTGTTCTTGGACACAATAATAACCGTGACTTTATCCTTCCTCACTAGTCCACGATATCATATTCACTTTTCACTTTCGAATATGTACTGTTCTTTAATAAGAATGTCGCAGGGTTTTAGTCCTGACAACTATTTATGTAGTTGGACGAGTGCAGGCTTCAAGTATCCAGTAGACCGGTTCTTTGATTATTGTAGTTCTATATTTACCTACATTCCATTTTAATATTCGTATGGTAAGGTAAGGTGTCACAGGTAACTTTACATTCTTAATTAGTACTAAGACAGTTTTTTTTACTACCCACTAACGGAGAATATCTTAATTTGTATTGCCTAGTCACTTTATAATACACAATTTACAACACACGTTAAAATACAATCGGGCGGTACAAAATACTGTTGTATGTTGACCGTGCATTCCAATTGTTCACTATGGCTCCTGACTCCCATAACAATGCAATGAGTGAAGTAATACTACGAGAACAATACATCTGTAATCGCATTGAATCCACTTGAACAAAACACCGATCTAAAATGTTATTGATGTTTTTACCTTGAGTACGAAATTGATAATTCTCAGTTTATGTAACTATTTCAAAATGGTAAGATATCATTACAAATTTATTTCGTTTCATTTAGTAGGTACAATTTTTACCTATAAAACGTTTTTTTGTATATCTGTCCTTTTCATACCAGTAATTCGAACTGTAACTTCAATTTGATGAAAACGAGATATGATGAACAAGTTAAGAAGCTGGGTTTATTATTTGATGGTCAAAAATATTTGTATAGAGCAAAAATAGAAAAAAGAACTAGGTATGCATTATCAAGGTTGTCTCATAATTATTTCATTTCGTTATTATAATACCACTGTTTTCATTTATGAATATAGGACACATTAATTTTTCTTCACCTCGCCTGATGGTAAGCTGATGGCATAGTCTCAGGAAAGCGTGTCACCATTACATACACGTACCATGTTAATAATGGTGGCACTCAGCTTGACGGCTTCATGAAAAGAGGATTGTCGTCGCAGCACCGCGTGACACCAACCGGTCCCACTAGTGCTGCGAACACAATGCCCCCCTGCCCGGTTATGCACGCACTGACTCCTGAACGCAATCCCACCAATACTGGATTACTATGGAGGGTATTCGCAATCGTGCACCACTGTCCCTGTACCACTGTACCCACCCGGCTGAAATTTGTGAAAAATTAGTGCCATCAAATTTATACCACAAGCGATACTAACGGTACTGATAGCTTTTAGAAGCTTTAATATACAAAGCCTAACATCGATATTTAAGTACAGTCAGTATGAGATCAATCTTGACGAACAAAGTACTCTACCCCCTTACGATTAACCTGATATTTGAAAACACACCTTTAGTTCTCACGATAATACAATTTTAAATAAATAAAACAGCTTGATTTGCTCTGAATACCTTTCAGAGCAAATCAAGCTGTTTTACAGCCTCCGTGGCGTGGCGGTAGTGAACGCGGCAGCTACACAGGAGGCGCGGGTTCGATCCCCGCTCAGTGCAAATATTTGTATGCTTGAATATGGGTATTTGCATTGGTCTGGGTGTTCCTATGTATAATATGTATGCATTTACAAAAAAAAAAATGTTTCTAAGTATGTTTATCCGCATTCTAGATTCCATAACGCAAGCTAGTTAAGCTATGCTTACCATAGATCTAGATAGTTGTGTGAAATGTTGTATAATATTTATTTATTTATTTATTGATTTAAAATTGTATTATCGTTTTGTTGTTGTATATAAGTATTTTCATTTTGGGATATTTTAATGATGATCCTTCGGATGCTGACATACATACTAACCTACTATTCATATCGGTTCTTCATTAACTCAACGACAGCATTTTTTATACCACTAAGTTTAACCAATTAGATAAGTGTTGTGGGTTTTTCCTTATACATAAGCACTAATTGTAATGATTTTTATATCACTGAAGTCGCACAGCCCACAGTAAACATAACCACGGAACATCAGGGGCGTCATACCTACTCGTGCTCCCGTTGCTCTGTGATGGCACTTTGTAATTGTATAGATATAAAAGATCGTAAGTAAACCTAAATAATTAGATGGAGAAAAATATAAAAAAGAGGCTATTAGCACTTAGTTGCGTGATCATAGCTTATTAAAGACTATAGTGTTGGCATTATAAGATAGATATTGACATAAATACTTGTCGGGAGTACCTATTAGGAGGGTAAAGTATTGGCAGAGTAAGAGTAAAGTGGCAATTACTCCACTTACGAGAACATTGCTCTTAAGTTCAGGAAGAGGTGCTGTATGTATATCAACATTCACCCTAATAACCCCACAAAATCTAGTCTTTTTTTTTTTATCGTTTATTTCTTTTTAAATAGGTAGTACAAGTTTCGTAAAAACATATCCCACAAAACCGTGTGACTGGTTTGTCTGTGGGTCACAGTCTCTTTCATTATATAAATACAACTTACAAAAATTAGGTAGTCTATATGCACTGTTTGCGTTATTGGGTGAATTTCAGGTGCTACAGCGACGGATGAGCTCAAATCAATAAATTATATAAAAGTAATATGCACGTGGGACCGATAAAATATAAATGGCGATGTCGAGACATGAACGATAATTGAAGCATACCCTGGTTATTTTTATTGCAACAAGAGGTCGCTGTGATTGCTGTGATGACGGCTACGATTGCATGAACTGTAACTTGTCGGGTTTATAACGCGTTACCAATCAAATTAAATTCATCGTGTCAACTCAGCCGATCAACGTCGTTTTGTTAATTCAAAAAATTTACCGACATGTAAACGTTACTCACTCTTAATTTAAACTTGCCCTGGTTAACTACGTACTATAAAACTCTGTAAATTTATAAGAAATACAATATTGTAAATTGAGACTACATCAAGTTGTTTTGGTTACCCATTCTACGCATCATATCACGAAAATACGCTACGAAACAGGTGGAATGTGGGTACACCTCTGGTGACAGGCCCCCAGGCGCTCATTTCTCTCGTCAGTTGGGTTCTAGATAGGTAACTATGGCCAAACCAGGCTAAGTCTGGTGCGTGCTGAAAGTGCGTACTGACCGGTATTTTTATGGCGAAAATCAAACAGCATTCTTACTAGTACCTCTAACCTTGAACTAACTCGTTAATTTTATAGGGTTTGATATAATTTATGAGTACTTATATGAACTACTTATATGTATGATGGGTTCAACTAGTATTCATTTGAAAGTAAGACGTGTTTAATATTGCTACAGTTATATATAGTTTTGAAATATATAAACAGTATCTGTATAATCTGTAGTATAGGTAAGTGCTTGTTTATTATCGAAGAGGACGAGATTAACATTCTCGACACAACATAATACTTTGAGATAACTTACACTTCAAACTATATGACAACTGCCATCTTTAGTCACTCCGCGACGATAGCAGCTGAAAAGTAGCCAAAACGTTGGCCTTATTGTGAATAATACCAACTAAATCACGTTAGAAACTAGTTTTATTTTAAAAACAGTAATGATGAAGTTATGCGTGTAGTTAAAACAATATCTTTCAATGGTTTACAGTAACAATCATAGGATAAGAATCGCTATAGTTTTCAATTTATCCAAGTCTACAAATTTTACCTTAACATATGTTCAAGCTACAAGGCATATTAATAACAAAACCAAGTAAAAATAATAATAACGTTATATGACGAAGATTTACCGTGAGAAAATTAACAAAATACACACAAGTAAATGAACAACTGTATCATTGATATTCGAATAAGTGATCTTGAATTTATACTTAAGTTCGATTTAGAGAAAGATACAAGGGCATCTGGTTATAATGTTTTTCACAAATAATTATATACGTTTATTTTCTCATAAATAAATAGTATATTTATATTTATTGTAGACCACAATACAAATAAATAGGTTCAACATGAAATTGAAAATTGAAAGTATTGTTAATGTCAGCATGTTTATAAATAACAAGGTCTAACGATCAGGATATTCCAAATCATTATTCAGTCCTTAACTTCATCCAGTGTACCTTTAAGGGAGTCCATCATTGATCCAGGATAAGATAAGGATTCAACAATAAATGACACCGAGGCGATAATCTTCAAATTTAAATAATCCTCGAGTTTCCTCAAGTCTTGGAGCGGCATGGAATGTGTAATTTTTTAGACAATACTCCCTTTGAATTCTGATTGGGGCTAAATATTTTCAGACCATTTTTCACAATTTAAGAAGAGGTTCTTAGGTCGATCGACTCTGTGATGCCATTACGCTACAAATGGTTCGTGTAATATTATACACTATACCGCTCGCCTTCGCTTTACTTGCACTTGGGCAGGTCATGCTCGCGCGTGTCTAGATATTCTTTATGTACCTAAAAATAGACTGTACTGTAAAACAAATACATTCATATCTTTTTCCTGTGGAGTTGACAAAGATAGCAGCCATCTGCTTCTAACTTTCCTTTAATGGCTTTATGGCAATCAATCAGTCAATTAGCCAAATACAGTCCACTGCTGGACGTAGGCCTCTCTTAATTTGCGCCATTTGGTTCACATAATTAAAAGGAATTTAAATAAAGATTGGTTAAAGCAATATTATACCATTTTATGTTACACACAATGTTCAAGCGTGGAATACATCTACCATTGTAATTAATAATAGATACAGGTTAAACATGCTACAAAACCAGTCGTATCTCTGTATCTACTTAAAAAATAACATGATGAACAACAAACTTACAGTTACTAAAGATCCACTGACAAGTATACCAAATTTTAACTGACCGAAAATTTTCTTATCTAAAAGATAGATGGCAGCTTTCACGAAAAATAATTACATACCCAAGAGGACCAGAATATAATTGAAGGTGTGGTGAAACAAAACATACTAAATAAATTGCACTAGAATTGACTTTTGAATGTTGACACTGGGTTAGAATCTACCAATGAAACATAATGGGGTCCTCATAATCCTTCACAAAGACCTAAATTCTGTGTTGTGTTATGGACAATAATCCTTATGCCTACAACACATGAATATTTTAATATGACTTACAAAACACTTGGAATCCAGTATGTTTGTCAACTACTACAATAACAAACTAATTTTAAATTATTTGGTTGTCCATGTTTCGTATTATTTTCGATTTAAATTTAGGTAGGCGTGGATATAAAGAGACTTAAATGAGAGAGATAAATGAGAGTAATATTTCGCGATTTACAAAAATTTGCATAAAACAATTCGGCTGGCTCATAACGTTGAAATTAATCAGTTAAATGGACTCATTTACAAGTCAAAAATTATTATGGTGTTGACAATAAAGTTTATTGTGACATTAATTTGAATAGTACAGTTGTTCGTGTCGGGAAATACGAGTAATTCTATTTTAAAGTGGGTTTATTAGGGTTGATTTCAGGCGGTTATTGTAACGCTTAGGATGGAGGTTTTTGATAACAATGTAATTAAAGGTTTAACTTTTGATACTGAATGTCGTCCTATACTAATATCATAAAGAGGTAACGTTTGTGAGTTTGTGACGTTGTAAGGAGTTGTTGTTGTATCTCTGGATCTACTGAACCAATTTGCAAAATAATTTCACCAATAGAAGTCTACGTTATTGTGGAGTGTCATAGGCTATAATAATTTCCAAAATTATTTACGCATCTTTACTTAAACTTGAATAATGCAATCCAATTTGTATAAAAAATTGCTTTAATCTCGTACGCTGCGAAAACTATTGCGGATAGTTTTATAATTAAATGAAATGTTGTAATTTTTCAAACTTAACAAGGTTTATATGTATATCTGTAGGACATAAAAACGTCAGGATGTATAATGAAACAATTAGTGCGTATTGTTATTTATAACGCATATTTATTTTATCTATTAGGATGCAAATTATCGTATCGTTCCTACTTCCTACTAATATTATTTAAATATAATAGTTTGTGAAGATTTTTGTTATTCAGTCAGCCTGACTGACCTAAGGCTCCACGGATCTGGCTGAAATTTGCACAGGAATAGATTATAGTCTAAAATAATATATTTGAGTTTCCATGGGGGGGTTGCTTTGGGATGCCCAAGTTGGTCTTGGGCAAAGTGGAAAAGTAAAAGCCGGCATGCAGTCCCTGGAGTCTGAGGTAATGATAATGATAAAGAGTTTATTTCATGCATATAAATTTTCTTGACACGAGCCGTATACTTAGAAATAAAGATTTTATTACTATTTTCAGAACAGTAAACAATCGAAAAGTTTCCGAAGGAAATGAGGAAAAAATATGATTAAGTAAATATTAACTAGTGGTGTATCAAATATGGCGGTTTCGTGACCGCCGGATGTGGACGCCACATCTGGCTTCTGGCGTCGCGCCGGAAGTGACGTCACTCCTCACTACCGGTGCCCTGCACTAGAGTTGGTCGCTTTTTAGTTTTGTTTTCTAAAATAATAAAATTGTGTTTTAGTTATTAACTATGTTTTAATTCACTGTGCTTATTATAAAGGCAGATAGTTTTTTAAGCTATGCCACAGATAAAATGCCAGGAGAGAAAAATAAGTCACATTAAAAATGGTTCTAATCTAAAAATATATTAACTTTTGATAATTATAACTGAGATTATTCTATTAAAAAAAGGATTTTTGTTGCGCAGAATTCGCAACAAAAATTCTTATTCCTAGTCGCGCGCTGAAAGCGCCTTCGAAACATAACAGCGCAATATTTATTATTTCACTTTGATATGAATTTTCTGTGAGAATAGTAATGATTTCTATGTATTGGCACAGAATAGATAATAGTTTGGTACTCGTACTACTAGTCTGGCTGTACAGAATATTTGACCACAACCTGACAACAAACATTTTGTAGTTGTTGTAGGTACATAGTGTAATTAGTACATACGCCATTTAATACCCGTGAAGGGTAATATATCGGACGTTGTACAACATGAATCATTTTCTTCATAAATGGTACTTGCAGACATTTTAATTAATAAATAACTATAATTTCAATAGTGAAAACGTGTTGTGTATTTTTCGCAATAGCGGGAAAGATTGTGTTTTTCTGATATCCGCGCGCATTTAGATCGGCCATTCACTTAAGGAGGTTTCTGTCGCGGACTTATTGGGGAAATTAAAGTATTTACAGAGAAAACAAAAGTTATTAGGGTTAACTGATTGAATTTTTTCTTAATTAAATACGTACAAGTTAAAATTATCTATATTATACGAAGTTGCATAAAATGAGCAAGTAATAGGTAGGTATATTAATTTATCTGTACGTCTAGTTTACCTTCATAGAAGTCATTGGAAAATAATATATCAAATTTTTACACTAAGTATACCTACTTTTTTTGCAGTAAATAGATGAATCAAATCGCACTTCGACAGATAAAAGATAGATCGATTATGATCAGAGATGAACATAAGAAAGAAAAATGAGTCTTTTGATACCACTTAGGTAGCGGACGAGCAGACGGCTACGTGTGCAACACCAAGGGCATCACATTCGTATCTGATACAAAATGTGAGCAGTGTTGCCATTAGAGTTTGAACGTCTTTAATATTGCAGAACGTGTTGACGTATAGGATTCGCATCACGTCTGCAAGTTCCGATCCGGCACTGTGCTTGTGTGCCTTCGATTATTACTCTCAGCACATACGTCTTCGATTCGATATTTCCACCTAGACCACAAAGTTGTAATATTATAAAGCTGAAGATTTGGTTTGTTTGATTGAACGTGGTGTAAGCCCTCTAAAATAGTTGTTGCATCGATGTAGTAACCTCGACATAATGGACATGTAATATGTTCCTTAACTTCGCCCAGCAGGGTTCTCTGCGGTACTAATGCAGCGCTATTCGGTTCACCCATTTTTACCACTTTTTATCGGGTTGTTTATTAGAAGTAATCATCTTTATAGTCCAGCGTCACTATAAGAATATGAACTGAGCTCACGTAGCTGTTATAGTCAAGATTAGTGCCTGGCACATAATTTGATGATTAAATCGTTTTCTTACTACTTCACTTTGATCATAACGTATTAGGTATTAATAGTAAATTAATAACTAGAGTAAAATAATAAGTTTTAGACTAGAATTATAGAGTTTATGGCCGACGAAATCAAGAAGAAATAAATCAAGGATCGCTAATCTCCATGAGAACCGCTAATGTTGGTAATACTGGTTTATTTATTATTTAATAATATTATTATTAATAGTGATAAAAGTATATCGACCAGCAAATAAATTTTAGAACATTTTTGACTACTTACAGTACAAATATCTAGATTTCTCCTGTTTTGAAGACTCCTTTTGATGCCACTATTAATTATTATTAACTTATCGATTCAAATTGTGTATGTTAAATAGTCCGTTTATCTAGGAAGGTTATACACTCCTACTCAAAAAAGCTAAAATGTCAACAAATCCGGCAGGTTTTCATGTAATATTTTTGAAGACTAAAAATTACGGGCTCAAAAGTGTGATACGTGGTTACAATATGGATATATCACGTACGAAATCGGGGCGGCTTGGCTAATAGAATTTATAATTGTTTAGAACTTGAAATTTATCACCACAACTTTCTTATTATTTTGAAATATCTTTATATGAAATAATGTTTAAGTCTAATAATGTTCAAGAACTCGGATAAATGTCAGGGTACTAAATGAACTGCCTGAGTTATTAATTGTACTGGGTTCAAGCATGACTAAAATTTTCGTCGTCATGTAACATGTGGAGGTTTCTCAGTTAGATGGGTTAGATGGCATATTAGTAATTTCGATAAATTCGGTTGCTAATATTTAAAAAAAAATGTACATCCTTCGAATCCATATTTCAGGTAATCGGTACAACTAGCATCGGATCGATCTTGGCGCACAAATTACTCAAAATGATCTTATAACCTTGATTCCCCTTCCTGTTGAAAGATTGTTCTTATATTTGGTACTTTAGTTCAGACTATAATACAATAGGCTACTTGACTCATACTTAATTTCATACATCGAATGAGTTTTTCCCTTAGTACTTGACTTAGGAAAACGTAAAAAAGCGATATCGTGAAATAAAAGTACATGATCAATAAATAAAATTAATATGAAAAACACATTTTTTTTTTATTCAACGGGTGAAAACACTGTCGTCCATGTTATGACGTCTATAGTATACGAAAAAAACGAAACGTCAATTGTCATATTTATCATGGAGATGTGTGATCATTTGTACGAGTTAAACGGATTGTAATTTTGTGAAAACATCTTCCGTAAGTGAAAAAAGGTGATACATTGGTACAAGGTACATTGCATTTTAATAATATATTCATGGAAATAAAACAAAAGTTCCCTAATTAATTTTTCAATTAATAAGTAATACTGAAGTAAAGGCTCATATCATGATAACATAACCTTCAAATAATTATAACTACTTACATATTTCTCATTATACTTTTTCAGATCTGCAAGAGAATCATACGGCGATGATGCTATAGGGTACGTGCAACTTAAACGGGGGGGGGGGGGGAACAAACTACACAAGAAAATGTAAAATATGTCCTGAACATAAAGTGCACGATAAAACAATACACGGTGTCAGTACTAGTGGACTGAGCTGCCAATGCCATATTGTTGTTTACATGTATTTCTGACGTCACAGCACAGATGATTTATCGAACAACATGGCGGACAGCGTTTTCCCCGGTTTTTGAAAATCATATCTTTTAAATAAAGTTTTCAATATTTATAGGCTTAAAGATAAAATCTCATATTTTTTTTTGTATAATGGAATAATAATTAATCGTTTAGGACAGAAAAAAAAATGAGTCAAGTAGCCTATTTATATTAATAAAAAAGTTGAATTGCTCTTAATACAGATCGTTCTGACGCTGATTGAACCATTATGCCTGCAATAGAAACCGAAGATATTACGTGAGTTACGTGACACTTCGCTAGGTCAAAACTCGACTGAAAGATATCCGAAGTAGGTACCTGTAGAAACTATAACTGTGTCGTCAGTAAGGATAAGAGAGAGACGAAAGGTACTTATTTATGTGCCCGTCGGTAGTGCATACCAGATTCTTCTGCCACATACGCTAATGTGACGAAGCACCTTGTGGTATAACCCGACATACCTACCTGAGATTAAGCCGTAAGAGGAAATCTAAATAGGCCTTTACATCATACCACCTAAATCCAACTTTCGTTCGTATTTCGTGTGGGTCACTTCGTGGAAGTCCACTAATTGAAAATAAGAGTTAAATACTATATGATATATTATAACATAACCCATATTTATTTTAATTTAACATCATGAAACATATTTATTCAAATACAGGCAATTACTTGCAAAATTCTGTTTCTCATTAGAAATGAGCCGCGATTACAATCAGAGCTCGCGGTAATTAGTGGGCCCTATCTTAATTAGTCTCATTACACAGATTGCGTCAATTTGACGACCGTCGTCTTAACGACGTATTGCGTCTATTCGATGTTTCTGCTAATGACTTGTAGAACTTTGATTTAAATTTCTTGCCAATTTATGAAATCAATTATGTCAATGAAGTCATACATGCTATTTTTTGTATATATGTAGCCGCCAACTAGCTTAATCAGCCGTTTATTTAACTGCCTAGGCTGTTAACTAAACGGCGCCATTTGATGAACGACCTGAATGAACGTTTATTACGACATTTAATAACCTGGCTGGCTAATGCTTAGGCCATTCGTAACATGGGTCATCATTTCGAAATAAGACAGAAAATTACATATATACATACGTGTACTCACACCTGTAAATCCCCGTGGGGGTAGGCAGAGATGTATTCACAGAAAATTAATGATAGGCTCATTGAGAAAGTTACGCAATATAACTTGGACAGGTTTGGTTAGGTCTAATGGGCATTTTGTAAAAATAAATTAGTGTCCACGAATAGCACCTGCCAAAAATTTTGATAGGTGCTGTTCATGGACATGGCTAGGTGCTATTCGCTCAGGTGCTATTCGGCTGGGTGCTCTAAGTGGACTACACGTTCTGAGGGGCCTACTGGCCAGCTACTTGGAGGATCAAACGGTCCTCCTCGTTGACAAAACTGGCCAGCTACGGCGTTACAGCATCGAGTCCGGTCAGTCCACTTCTGTGGAACATCGGATTCGACTGGCTGTTGAGGGGAGCCCTCCTCCGAGGCACGTGTGTCATTTGTTATGCGGATGACAATCTGCTCACTGCCCGGGTAGGGAAATTTAGGGAGGCGGCCAGTCTGGCCTCGGCGGACGGATCCCTGGTCGTGGGGAGGATCCGCCGCCTAGGGTTGTAAGTGGTGCTGCACAAAACCGAGGCCGTATTCTTCCACGCGCCTGGCGAGCACCCCGCCTTGGGAGCTTGAGACGTGGGTGCTCGCCAGAGTGTACGAATGGACGGCGGGGCGAAGGGCGCTCGGGGAGCTCCCCGCCCCTGAGGAGAGGGAGGCCGTTCGGCGGGAGGCGAGGGATGCCATCGTCCATCACTGGACGGTGGACCTCGCTGCCGCAAATTTCGGCCGCTGGATATTAGACGCGCTTGGGACTCCTGAGGGTTCCTCTCTTTCCGACTAGTGCAGGTGCTGTCCAGGCACAGCTGTTTCGGATCGTACTGCACCGGATCGGGAGAGAGGGAAGCCACGACTGCTTCGCGGCGGAGGACACGGCGCAACACACCCTAGAGGTTTGTGCGTCGTGGTCCGGGCGGCGCCGCGGTCTTGTCGCGGTGGTCGGGCCGGATCTTTGGCTTCACGGCCTGGTAAGTGCCATGTTGGGGAGCGAGGAGGCGTTCGCCTCCTTCTGTGATGACGTAATGTCACAGAAGGAAGTGGCGGAGCACGCGCGAGAGGACGAGTCTGGGTCGTTTAGTGGGTATACCGGGAATCTCTTCCCGGGGGGTCCTACATGTCCCCCTGATGGGAGGTAATGCTTAACGCATTTTTCCCAGCGAGAAAAATAAAAGGTCTAATGGACATAAGCCTTCGTGATTATTTTTATGCAGAAATAAGTTATTTTTATAGCTGTTTGATTAAATTGCTAGGCAAGTAATTAAACGTCATCGATCCAAGCTACTTGCCTAGCCGTTTAATGATATGGCTGAGCACCATTCAGGCCGCTAATTGAACGGCTGGTTAAGTTACATGTACATAGGATATGGAAATATGACTTCACATCGCCGGTTAGTAAATTGAAGGCTAATGGCGACCATTACAAACACCAACAATGTTACAATGGTGTTCCTTATCTTGATGGCCTCATCAGATGCTTTTCAAGCCCCTCTTAAAGGAGCGCGTCTACTATTTCATCTATCATGATCTGACTGGCAGTTGGTATTTGAGAGCCATTATTGCCTATCGAATGAATAATTTTACAAGCTTCTACTGAAATTTGATGGATCGAACGGAAGTATCTAATAGACCTATTGATCACTATCTAAAATGTGAAAACCACTCCATCACAATTTCTCGACAAATGACTATTGTTAGTTATTACAATTTTAATGAAAATAAATTGCATTTGGAAAGGTTCTTACTTCAAAACTAATGGAATAACAACAGAAGAGAACAGTTAACTGAAATTCTTGGAAAATATGACGTAAAGTTCCCTCCATTTATCATAAACGGGTTCTTCTCGACATCTTTATCTCTTGAAGTCTTTGTTATGTGAAACCTAGCACTTTATAATACCTATGTATCTATAGTCCTTTAGCTTTCAGCTTAAGGCTTCAATTTTTTGTAGGTAGCCTTTTATTCTCAAATTCAATGCAACGTTCGATTCGAATAATTGGGTATTTGACTATCTAGTCATTTTTCACTAAACGTCTAAACGTAGCTTGTAGCTTGAATGAAATAAACATTTGTGACGTCATCATCCAAACAATTTACTATTATGAGTCGGGTAGATGATTAAATAAACATAATATAGAGGGGCCGGACTCGTGCTTCACCTAGTGCTAGGTCCCGTGCTCCAACGGATGATCAGTACAGTCAAACACAACTATAGGTAATCAATAGGGTTTAGGAGATTTAAGCTCAGCTAAATAATGTATTTAAACTATAGGAACGTACCCACTTGGAAAATGTATTGTATGCAATGAAAAAACTATTCTCAAACATAAAACCGCAGCAAGAGATTATAAAACGATATTTTTCTATCAATGTCTGAGACAGTTACATTTGCAGCGACGGCGGTAGTAATAATGGCGAGAACATTGTCACAACGAACTGTAGATAGTTTTCATGCTATAGACACAGACTTGTTGTGTACAGGGTGTTCGTTAACAAGGAATATATTGTTTTGTTTTACCAAACATCAAAGTATCAATGATTTCCATGTTGTATTGTTCGTGTAATATATACATTCATATAAGCACGCCTGTAAATCGTCCAAGTGGTAAGCAGAGGTGTAATAACACCCAAATTTCGTCAACTATGATTTTCGGTTTCACGTAATACGGGGCGAGCGCTTTGCCGTCAAGCGAGCACTTATTCATAGCTATGTGTTTACTGTCAGAGAACAGCCCTATCTCTTAGTCCCTGTTTTCGTAAGATATAGGAGATAGGGGAAATAATATCTAATTGATTTTAGAAGTTAATGGAGTGGCCATTGTTAGACACAACCAACTGAAGCGTTTGGCTGAACTGCTTTACCATAGACTGTTACATGTATGTAAAACTATTGTTTGATTCTCAGATATGTAAATACTGTACAACGTAACATACATTAAGTGTACCTAAGTATGTATACTCGTACGCAACCTACAACTACATTTCGTCAAACATGCTTTTGATCCTATTTATGGAGGCGACCTGTTGCTCTAGCCGGGCACTGGCTGTATATTAACTGTCATAGGGGAAAATGTACAATGCTTTAGCTACATTGCTTGAAATTTTATTTACTAATAAAGAAAACCAGTAAGGGTATTTAAAGTATCAAAAAAATGTAACAAAAAAAAACTTACATCCATAATTAAATGCTACTAGATGGCATACCATTCATAAGATAAGATAAGATAAGATATTCTTTATTGTACACCATAAAAGTATATACGATAACAATTTTCATAGGTTTAAAATGCACAATGGGCGGCCTTATCGCTAACAGCGATTTCTTCCAGGCAACCTTTCATGTCCTCAGAGTATATGATAGTATCTCTAATAGCTCAAAGGAAATAATAAATGTCTCATTACAAAGTAAAATTTTAAAACTGGAATTTTCAGAACATCCTGTATATCGTGCCAAAGAAATCAGTACATTTGTGGAAGGCTAGACAATAAGTGGAGAATAGAAAAAGATGTCGCCGATAAACACACACCGGTCACTGGAATAGCTCTCGAAGTGGAAACTAAAGCTTTGAAGTGTGCAACACCAACCTTGTGTTCATTGGAAATACTTTTTAATCCCCCTCAAACTGGGAGAATAATACGTTGTTGAAAATATTTTCGAAGGCAATGAATAAATCGTTTCTGTTTTTTTGAGTGTTCTATGTCTGTACAGTGAGCTTTTTAGTACAATTATTCAATTTATTTTTATTGATCTATAATTTTAGTAGTTATAAGGTTGCAGGCTCGGCTGAGAAAGTTACTGTAGGCATGCTTATTTATATGAGTGAAACTTATAGTCAAACATTCTTAAACTGAAATCACGCATGCTATAACGATTTATTTAAATAAAAAATATACTACAGGTGTTCATAGGTTTCGATAGCATATATTTATTATTATATGAGAGGAATCCAATGACATATTATTCATGATTTCACCGCAAGTACTTAGAAGCAGCATCTATGTTTTAGGGGGAAAATAGAAAGAAATTAGTTGAGTAATTCGTAAGAATTGTTATTAGTGACCCTATTACCTAGCTTTGAACTTTAGTGAACCGTCCTCAGTAGATTCCGATAAAAAATATCTCATATATCTTGGGTAACATAATATTGTGCTAGTTCATTTATCACCTTGTCATTTTTTGAAATGTTATTAAAGGATTTTGTCAAATGCTACTTGGTTTCTCTCTGAACATGAGTTTTATTTGAACTGGTAACTTTATGAATTGTTTTTGTATTGTTTATTGTTGTTTTGTTGTATATCTTTATATACCTAAATATAGGGTTCATTATTAAATAACGGGTGGTATTTAAACGCTTAACTAATAAATACCATTTTTGTATTATTTTGTGTGCAAGTCAGTATTTTTGGTGTGTCACGGGATTATTTGTATTGAAGATAGTATTTCGGTGTTGTTAGATATATTTTAGGTGCACACTCAGTTAAAAAGATCCTCAACTTTTGATAAGAGTTAATATATTTTTAGTTATGCTTGATATGAGTAGTAAATGGTTTTTTGAAGTGCAACCATTTAAAAGTTATGCGCATGGTTTATTAGTGTCAAAATTTTGTTAGCATTATTTTATTTAGAGGTGCAAATAAAGATTCCCCTTAAATAACCTGATGTAAGGCGACATAATACAGCTGATGTGGTGGATATCCCGTGATAACATGATCATACATTAATCAAGTTATCACGTGCTTCTAGGAAGTGGAACTCCTTACACAGAGACTCGAGATCTATGTTTTCAGAAATATAATCAAATTTATTTTACTATTTTTAATTTTAATTTAATATTATTCGGATGACTAACAGCTAAAATTACAACATACTACACATTTAAAAGATACGTGGCATAGCCAAAACCAAATTAATATAAAATAACCTTTCTTGGCAGTCGGGTAAAAATACGTGACAGACAGCCAGTTATAGGTCTTCATCATATAATAAAAAATAGTGCAATATCAAATGACAGTGAACACAGTATGATGTGTAGGAATGGGTAGGATGTTAATTGTTCTTTAGAGAAAATTGAGAAAATATCAAGACTAAGCACCCGTCTCACGGGTTCAAGTCGTGAATTAAATAATAGGGGTTAAAGTATGAAATTGCCGTTTCATTGTAATAGGGACTTCGAATTGACATAGAACCTTCATGGTTTGAGATTATTGAGTGAAACTTTTTCCACATGGTACCTATATAGTTCTTCATTTAAAAATGTGCAACATTCGATTATCGACTTTCAGTTGTTTTTTTTATTCAACTTAGACAAGAAAGATGGATACTTCGAAAATTCGAGTGATTTTTGAATACGAGTTCCGACGCGGAACTAACGCGGCAGAAACAGCTCGCAATATCAATGTTGCGTTTGGAGAGGGGACTGCTAATGAACGCACCGTGCGATTTTGGTTTAAACGCTTTCGTGATGGAAACTTTGATTTGAAGAACGAACCACGAGGAAGGCCGTCCACACAGGTGAATAACAATGAATTGAAAGACATGGTGGAAGTCGATCCGAGCCAAACTACCCAGGAATTAGCTGCATGGTTTAACGTTACCTTACCAACAATATTGACTCATTTGCGTCAAATCAATAAAATAAAAAAATGTGAAAAATGGTTACCTCTTGATTTGACTGATCTGCAGAAAGAAATGCGTGTTGAAACTTGTGTTGCCTTGTTGAATCGATACAGAAATGAAGGAATATTGGATCGAATTGTGACATGTGATGAAAAGTGGATTCTTTACGATACCCGTAAGCGAAAAATGCAATGGCTGACCCCAGGTGAAACGCCACAACAGTGTCCTAAAGCAAAGCTTACTAATAAAAAGGTAATGGTAACTGTTTGGTGGTCTCAGCATGGTGTTATTCACTATAGCTTTCTACGATCTGGTCAAGCAATAACGGCAGATGTCTACTGTGCCGAACTGTGAACAATGATAGCAAAACTAGCAGTGAAACAGCCCCGACTCATGAATCGATCTTCACCATTATTGCTCCATGATAACGCGAGACCTCATACAGCACGAGAAACCGTTTTAACTCTACAGGAACTGCAATTAGAAACTATCCGTCACCCTCCGTATTCGCCAGACCTTGCTCCAACAGACTACCATTTTTTTCGTGATTTGGACAATTTTCTATGTGATAAAAAGTTTTCTTCTCAGGAGGCAGTACAAAATGCTTTGACACAGTTTGTCGAATCTAGATCACCAGAGTTCTATCGCAAAGGCATAAATGACCTTCCTACTAGATGGCAGCAATGTATAGATAATAATGGTAATTATTTTGATTAAATAAATACGTTAAATTAAAAAAAAAAACGAATTTCAATTTGTCAGTACAAATCGGCAATTTCATACTTTAACCCCTAATATATCGAAATTAAATTGTTTGAAACGCTCATTCAAGCTGCTGCTCGCTAGCCGCAGAAATGAATTCTGTCTGTAGTTAGTAGTTGCTAATGGGAGGTGAATAGGTGTATTATGTCTGTAGACTTCGTCAGGGACAGTGAAGCCTATTTTAGATAACAGCACTGGGCAGTCAAAGGGCTATCGATCATTTAATTACTGACCAGGTTACTAGTGAGACACAAAGTGTTCCTTTAATGTATTCTCTCTAGCTCAATATCATCTTAGCGTTCGAGTGCCAATCGTGGACAGTAAAGTTGAAAAACGCTCAGCGGGTTGAACTTCGGAGTCAGAGGTACGCTTTACTCATCGCATTTAGCCTTTGCAATCGCTGACATTGAGACCATTGTCAATCTATTTCTCTCTAAACTTTTAATCTCTGTAAATGATACTTGCTAGCTTATGACAAGCCAAATAAAGCAACTAAGATATTAGACATTCGAAAGACTGGATGAACTTGGCGACATCGGGCGGTATACGCGAGTTTCCAGGGAATGGTCGAAGAAGCTTACATTAATAAATCTGAGTTTACGTACGCACGCCTCAACTACCAAGTTATAATGCAATGCAGACCGTCGCAGTAATTCGGTAATGTTAAGGATTAAGTTTATAAGATGAGACAGACTCATTGGCCCAAATGAGGTGATTAGTTTTATAGGTGGTTTACTAAGAAGGCAATTTTTTTTACTGAATTGATCTGCCCTGTTTAAGTGGGGTGGTCGCGGTCAATATTTATATAGTACCTACGGTATATGTCCAGGTATCTACTGTGTATTTCTGCACGACATGATGGCTTACCTATTACGTAAATAACAATACAAGATATGTATGTGGGTAAATTGGTCTGTGTCGACCTCTCAGAACTTAACTGAACGATGTTTTAATGAAGAGTCGTGCGGTCCGTCAGGCTTCATTAACTAGTATTGTTGGTTTTGGGTATCTGGGTAATAACAACCTGTTCCTGTCCCGAAAAGACACTAACAATTTATATTCTATACTACACCAATTTATTTTTAAGATATCAATAATTAATTTTGCAACAAATCATACATTGATTGCTAAAGACGCTGACATTAACGTTAAAGATACTTTAGATCGATAGTATGATATCCCAATCTACATTGAATCTCCGTATATCTCAATAGGTTTGCTATCCCCATAAATTTTAGCATGTCAGTAGCCATAAATCACATGACAAATGGTCGACAACATTACAAATACCGGTGACCTCACGTAGCTCGTAAGCCCGTAGGTACGAAACCCTTGCTCTATTTATCCTCTCTGTACGTTTACTACTCTTAGTCGTCTGTCACGTGCCATATTGGCAGAATGGGCGTCACGTCTCCCTGACGTCGTCTTGGCCAACTTTCTTGATTATCAACACGTGGCGTGAATGCTGGGCCCTAATCATGAGCCTTATCATTGTTGATTGGACTTGACTTACTCCGTCGATTTACAACATCATAGTTTTGGATACTTGACAACTTGTCTGAGAGGATATATGGGACTTGCGGCGTAACTAGTCTAATGTGGGATGTAGACGGAATACGTAAGTGTTTGTTTACATAACGTACGTCACATGAAAAACATAAAATGTTGACATGGGAGTCATTAGTTCAAGAGTAATTTGTGGTTATCGAATTTGTCAAAAAAAAAAATTGAGATCTGAGTGTCACTTTCTGTATATAATCTTGTAATAGATCTTCCTCTTCATCTTAGTGTTAATCCCAGTCGCATCTGAAGCTTCCAGCTTGGAGTCTGTGGTCCGGTTTTACTACTCTAAGTGCGGATTTGGCTGAACTTCGACATTTTCTGTGAAACGACTAAAAAAAAGCTATCTGACGTCCGGAACCCAAAGGAAATATAGAAGCTCACTACATCAGTTGTTGGACTTTTTAGGGCCACTTTTTTACCCCCAGTACCTGTAATGACTTCCATAGATGTTCGTATGGCAACCTGGACCGATGGCTTAACGTGCTCTCCGAGGCATGACCAGAACAATGCAAATACCCATATAAATGCAAACAAATATTTGCACTGAGCGGGGATCGAACCCGCGCCTCCTGCGTAGCGACCGTGTTCACTACCACTACGCCACAGAGGCTGCCGGTAGTACTAGTTATAAGAAGATGATAATCAATCAATCAATCAATTAGCCCACTGCAGTCCACTGCTGGACATAGGCCTCTCCCAATGTGCACCATTTCGTACGATCCTCCGCCTTCCGCATCCAGTCCGTCCCAGCCACCTTTTTCAGGTCATCGGTCCATCTGGCTAGGGACGTCTTACCCTTCGTTTGCCTTCTCGCGGTCTCCACTCTAGGACTCGTCTGCTTCAACGGCCATCGGTCCTTCGACAGACGTGGCCAGCCCATTGCCACTTCAGCTTGCTTATTCTGCGAGCTATGTGGGTAACTTTGGTTCTTTGTCGGATCACCTTGTTTCGAATTCTATCCTTCAGAGAAACTCCAAGCATAGCCCTATGCGCGACTTTTAGTTTATGGACTAGCCCTACCGTTAGTGTCCACGTTTCGGCACCGTAAGTCATAACAAGTAGGACGCTGTGGTCAAAGACCTTTGTTTTCAGGCATTACGATAGGGGGGAAGAGAAGATTCGACAGTTTTTTCCCGAAGTTGTTTTTACCGAGCTGGATAACCTGGCCCAGGTATACATATTTTTGGACAACTTCGAGCGTCACCCCTTCGATGGCAATCGGTCCCGGTGCAACATGTTCGTTGAACATGACCAAGAAGATAATATTCTGAAATAAATTCAAAACACATTTTTTTGGTGTTGCTACTATAACTATTCAATACTAAGAATTCAAGCTCAAGATTTGACTGGGCACGCCAGATTCCCTAGCCACACAGGCAATAGTTTTCGTCAATTTTTTTCTCAAAATTGTACCGTCTTCTCCGTTAAGACTGCGTTTGAAACTAAATGTCACTCAGAATTATGTCTCGAAACTGAGAATACCTGACTGCTTTATTTACATCTTTAGAGATACACAAGCGGTAGCACATCAAATATTCAAATAGTCCACCACATCTGTTAACACAAAACAGTTAACTACAAACGTAAACACGCCTGCTTGTAAATCAGAAAGTTTTCAATGAACAATTTGAATTACTAATCCCGGGACTTGCAAATAAATTGCAGACATCGCACCGCCATAGTAACGCTTTAATTAGAGTACAAGAACGCTGCGATTATTAAGTGCAAGAAATCTCGGCCTAAGAGAAGTGCACACTGTGTTCTTGTAATTATACTTCTTTACTCACATAAATAACTGTATTCTTACATACATATTTTTTTTATGTAGGACACGTCAATTTGTCTTCACCTCGCCTGATGGTAAGCTGAAGGCAAAGTCTCAGAAAAGAGGGTCACTATTACAAACACGTACCATGTAAACAATGGCGGCACTCAGCTTGACGGCCTCATCAGATGCTTTTTCACGCCCCGCTTAAAGGACCCGGGACTGTAGGAAGAGAGAAACCCGTGAGCTGGCAAGGAGTTCCAGGTCTTAATGGTGCGACAAAGAAAGGAGTCACCAAACCGCTTGGTTCTTGAAGGAATATTGTGCACCGTGATACTTGTTGCCATGACATATACTCAAGTCTGTAATCCTTAAAGGGGTAGGCAGAGATGTCTTAACAACTACATTTAGGCAACTATAATTTTGGGTCCAAAGTAATAGGATGCGAGCCTATTACCGTCAACCGGGCACATAGTCATGTGCTGTATGTTTACTGTCGGATTGTGAAAAGCCTTATCCCTATAATTATATTTGTGGTAAATAATATTCCTTGACGATCTCCACAGCTATATAGGCTCAGAGTAAGCAGACTTATTATTGAAGATAGCAACACTAAATTTAATTTGTAATTTTTAGTTTCGTTTTTCAATGGCAACACAAAAAGTTACGGTCCCTTACCTCAAAAAACTTTGTACCGAACGGACGGATTTTTTCTAATCATCAAGTACAAAATTATTAACCAGCTCCTGTGTTTTGTTTTTAAATAAACCACCAGAACAGAAGCTATCGAAGCAACAGTTATCTAGCAGATAGGTACGGGTTTAAGAATGTAGATAAAAGTATCCATACAACGAAATATACATGAGTACAAAAATGAAGAGAAAAAAATTACATTGAGTCACAGTTGAACCCACGATCTTTGATTTAATAGTGGGATGTTCTTCCTTTGGGCTACACAGATAAATCGAATGTCACTGAACTATTGATGCCTGAATAGATTTCATGTCTGTATTTGTATAGGTCCTTGCATAACTTAGATTTATAATTGAACCCAGTAAATGGGTTCATGATAATAATTTTAAGAATATTTTTTTTAGAAATTCTGCATGAGTAAATTTGGTAAACTAGAATTATTACGTAAATTTTACAGTAGGTTCAGCTGCCGGCATATATTTTCAATGAATTGAATTCTGCATGAGTATATATGGTAAACTAGAATTAACGTAGATCTTACAGTAGGTTTAGCTGCCGGTATATATTTTGAATGAATTGAATTCTGCATGAGTAAATATGGTAAACTAGAATTATTACGTAGATCTTACAGTAGGTTCAGCTGCCGGCATATATTTCGAATGAATTGAATTCTGTATGAGTAAATATGGTAAACTAGAATTATTACGTAGATCTTACAGTAGGTTCGGCTGCCGGCATATATTTTGAATGAATTGAATTCTGCATGGGTAAATATGGTTAACTAGAATTATTACGTAAATCTTACAGTAGGTTTAGCTGCCGGCATATATTTTGACCCTAAATATAGCACAGCATGAACGCCCTTGGTGTTGCACACGTCCATGGGCCACGGTAACCACTTTCCATCAGGTGGGCCATGTGGTTGTCTGCCACCTATAAGTGATATAAAAAAACCTACTTGTAATTTATTATGATATTGTAAATAAGAAGTACGGGCCCGTATTTATATTGTGAACTCCTCCTAATAATCCGTACTTATGAAAAACATCTTTGCATTTCATTCGTTCATTAGCCATGTAAATTCACACCAGGCAGACGGCAGTTCCGACCTGGTACAAATTATTGCATCTGCTAATATTCTAAAGTCGAGAGAGTGTATTCAATGACCGTCCATTAGCAATTTAGATAGGCTACACTTTTTGTTCTAAAACGACTTTCATAATTAAGTTATTTACAGAGATTTTCTGTAATTGGATGTAGTAAAAATGCTTTTATTATGAAAACTGCAGCAAATAAAAAAACTGCAGTAACCTTATGGTGGTGTAGAAAGAATCCGAGACATCAGATGGGTGTTGTAAGAAATGACTTACGGAAAAATAATATTATACTCGTAGATATAATGCTTGACTAGGCTACAACTAATTTCGCATATGCTATTTTCGTAGTTCTCGATAGTTTAACCCTGCAAGTATAGTCAGTTCCTTAGAATCAAAGAATCAAAGAGTCAATATCGTTTATTCAGTTTAGGCACATAAAGAGCACATATGAAAGTCAAAATTTTACAGTCATGTCAAAAAATTACTAATATAATATTAAATTAAGTAAATAAATCATTTGAAAATGATTCTTTCGCTGGTGCGGTAAGTTGGTTCTACTGAGAAGAGACCAGCAAGAAACTCGGTGAAGAATATTATCGTTTCTTTTTTTAAAACAATTTGTTTTTTTTTTTACACAATATAAATCTAATATTGTGCGAGCAAGCAAAAAGATTAGGATGACCATGCATTTTTATCATTGAGGTATTCGTTTGCTTTGTAATATCCTTTTTTCATTAAAGACTTTTTTACTTCTATATATAGAAAAACGTTCTTTACAATATAAATAATTTAAAACAGGTACAACGAGTTAACTTAACACTGGGGTTTGAGCCACAGAAGTGAACAAACCTTAATTTATTCCGAACCTAACGCGGACGAAATCGCTGCCAAAAGCTAGTTGACGATAAAAATGTAATTACAGAGTTCTTGGGCTTACTATTGGACGAATTAAAATATTATTAACCATTTACAGAATGTGATAAGAAAAATATTTGAGTTTTTTATATACCTCTAAGGTGGCAGTCAAGCACTCGGCCCGCCTGATGGAAAGTAATTACCGTGGCCTATGGACGTGTGCAACACCAAAGGAGTCACACTCATCTACCGACCCTGTAAACACAGAGAGTTTCTGTGCCGTCAGTGTAGAAGACAAAGCAGGAATAGCCTTTGGTCTTCCCACTGATAGCACAAAAACTCTCCAGTGAGCTCTAAGTTACTTAAAGTAATGGGGTAGAATAGACAGAAACCTTTAAATAGCAAAAATTCGACCAAAAATTATTAAAGTATTTTTCAATTAAAGCAGAACAATATTCAGAACAAAGTTAAGAATTTCTTTAATCTGTTAAAACTGTCTACCGTAGTCTTCCAATTAGTGTAATGACGTTTATTGAAATTCTTCCAAACAAATTTCCGAAGGAACTTACGAAGTTTTTGAATAATATGAATGAAATTTTGCAATCAGCCGATTAAAATTGTTTTAACGGAATTAACTTGGCATAATCTATGTGCAGACGATTCATTGTTTACTCGAAGGCAAACAAATGTAATGATATTAAATTTATATTCACATTTACCGTATAAGAGCCATGTCTTGTTACGTCAATTGACGGATTTCACTTAAAAAAAATTCTATAGTGAAGCCTTAAATATTTAAGAAGACGGATGGGCGTAAAATAAAAAAAAGACGGGTTGCACTCTGGGAGTGGCGGCAGAAGTGAAACCTTTTTCTTTCTTTTGTTAGTTATATACATAGAAAAAGATAAAAAACATACCATACCTATAATACAGCGCCAATCATAGAACCTATCACTAATTTTCTGCTAATTTTCTATCATAAGAAATTAATAAATTACAAAAAGATAAAATAATCACAAAAAGTAATAAATTACAAAAAGAAAAAATAATCACAAAAAGTGTCAGAAGGTCAGAAACCTGTTTGAACCCGGTACTATCTGAAACCATAAGGCCTTACAGTGGAAGCGTTTACCGCTATACTGCGAAGCTATTTCTCGTATATTGCAAAATAGACAGTCTATAGCTAATATTGTATGACGTCAGTCGTCGGTTACGGTTCAAAGGTCAAGCGATCCTGACGCGCGTTTAAAATTTTTTACCCATCCAACGCCGCTAAAAAAGTTTTCAGTTAAAAAAATAAGGGACGAGTGAGTTCATGGGTATGATGACTGTAAACAAGTACACAGTCTAAATCAGGCGATTACTGGTTCTTTATGTAGTATCCTTAGGGCATGTTATCACTAATACCTTACCCCCTGAAATAGCCTTATCGAAACATGACGAAAATGTTATTTCCCTCAGTTCCTTATATTTGGAGAATAATCAGTTTTGAGTTTAGCTGGGTATCATAACCTCTGTACAAACAGTACTATCTCTGTACAAAATATCATTTGGACATTTATAATGAAATTTTTCGATCCAAATAATCTGGTCATAATTTTGAAACCCACACTATGAGGATACTTTTCACAAGACTATCGTGTTATACCCTTTAGTACATTATGTCTAGCCCAAGTTTTGATGACTATGCATAAATTTGAACATTTTTTTATTAAATTATTAGTTAGGCGTATTATGAAGTCTATGAACCTGTGTCACCGATAACATTTGCTAACATAAACATTTTTCACGAACACACAAGGTGACTTTTATCAGACATGTTTGCGAAGCTGTAAATAGAGCCTCAGACGAAATAACACGCTGATTTATTATACTAATAAATTTAATTTATATGTTAGAATTACATAGCATAATATAACACGTATTTTAGAGTGTATGTTTATGTATATGAGCTCCTAAATAAACACACCAATGTATGACAGTTTAACGGAAACACAAACACGATATGGAACTTTGTCTTATACAGTTTGATAGTACGTATACACTGTATACAGGGTGACGATGTATTTTCCTTTATACATGTATCCATACGTTTACCTTCCTTATGGTGGCAGTAGATGTGTATTTTATTGAAGTGGTTGTTAAATATTGCGTTTATAATGTTCAAACTAGTGATCTGGACTTGTGAATGGAATTCTATTTTCTGCTAAACGTTATTTGGTTTGTATATCAGACTTAAAGCTAGGATGTGTTTTAAGGCCTCCGAAGGCTAACTAACATTACCACGCCGGAACAACTGCTAATTGATAGACGATCTGGTATAGCCTTTCTTCTAGAGATTGGGAGTTCACAAGAATCTATATTAGCGACGTATGTCTTACGTAAGACAAGTTCTGGTTCGACAGTTCAGGCTGTTATTAGGAGGAGAACAAAAGTCTTTTCTCTTTTTAGGAAGCCCATGTGAGATATTTCTTCAATTATTCGTATGATAATACAAAAATTATGCGAATAGGAGATTTTTCTTGTCCATCGCTGACTGTCGACTATAAAGAATACGTAGTCGGCAATGGGCAAAACAGTGTGTTGATCATCCAAGTTTGTATCTAATAAATAATCTGCCTTATTTAAATACACCTACACTAAATATTATAAAAAGGAAAGAAATATATTTTTGTATCTTTGTATGTACGGAATAAACTCTAAAACTATTACACCGATTTAAAAAAATATTTTGTTGTTAGAAAGCTACAATATCATTGAGTAACTGGGCTATATATAATCACGCTACTATCCAAGAGAGTGGAACAGTAATCAAAACCTTCAATAAACCTCAAACTCTTCTATAAAACATATTCTGGAACACCTACACAGTGTACCTACAGTCTGCATCAGATAGATCTGGGCTAGCTAGTACTTAAAATGATCTTAATACGTACTAATTATGTTAATACCAAATTATGTTAGAGTTCTATTGATTTCTATTGGATTATCGTCTGAAGTAAAGATGAGTAACAAATATCAGAACCATGCGACAGGAAGGGGAAAATACCAAGTTATTAAGTAAAATTTGTAGAGTACCGCTACTAATTTTTAGTTAGTATAGGAATCGCTACGTGTACGTATACCGAACATTTGACAGTCCGTATAAAACTGACTAATTGTGTAATTATAAAAGCGGTCATTCGTGGTTATGGTAGGTATTTATCCTGACATTGCGAGCGGCGCACTGACGATTCGTCGTGTTCTGGTGCGGTTCCATAGTAATACGGATTATTGAATGTAATATAATAGTATTATATTAGCTATAAGTCTATGGTTTGATTTTGTTCGTTCCGGAATCCAGTCAGCGAAAAGACTGGTATCTATGTCTTCAAAAAGAAAAAAAGAAAGGTTTCTGA
The DNA here is from genome assembly GCA_949126895.1 of Eilema caniola. Taxonomy (NCBI): domain Eukaryota; kingdom Metazoa; phylum Arthropoda; class Insecta; order Lepidoptera; family Erebidae; genus Eilema; species Eilema caniola. The sequence goes on along the minus strand of OX421469.1, from coordinate 2,701,226 downwards.
ACGACGGACGAAAAATAAATGACACTTGGCATGGGAGTGGCGCACCAACGAGATGTGTGGCTGAAGGAGTTTCGTTTTTCGTGCATAGTGGATTAGCAGCATTATCCAGCAAAGTAAATTCGCTTGCATCGTGGCGTGTGAGTGACGCCGTGGGAATCGACAACCACCATCGGCGAGTCGACGGCAGCGATGAACTAGCCATGGCGACATTTTCAGCTGCCGCGTGCGGCTGGGTCTTGCGGGTGCGGTGACTATGCACGTGCTTCCCATTGGAGTCCGTGCGATGCCGAGCGTTTCAGGCGAGGGCACCTGAGCGCTCCATATAGTGTAACGGAACTTAGGGCCTATGGCCCTACGCTACATTTGGCTGTGATCGTCTAGATTGCTATCGTCGAAACTTACTACACTAATCTATTTACATTCAAATCCTGACCGTATGTATATATTCGTATAACAAATACTAAGAGCGTCTATTTAAATCGATAGTTCGCCACCTTAGTGGTATATAAAGTGTGACGCTCTATCCCAACTTGTAACTTTAAATGTATGTATGGAATATATTATATAGTTTCACAGATCAGGTGAGCTGTGTGCTTGTTTGCCACCTCAGTGGTATATTTAACTTTACTGTATGTACGGAATATATATTATGATGACAAGACTGTGGATTTATTTGGAATCAAATGAATTAATATTAAATTCAAAATATAGGTCTGTGATAGTTTGATTTTATGTGTTTGGCCTCTTGGGCATCTTTTTCAGCTGTATTTATATTTTTATAGGCCTTTAATTGTCGTAGATATCATATATGATTTATAATATGTGATCCGGATCAATTATATATTTCTTTTTGTTGTGTATTGCAATGCAATATTATCTCAAGCTCCGAAAAGCGAGATTTAGATCAATTCCGAAGAATCGATAGCTCTGATCAACAGATCAAGCTCTCCTTCAACTCGTCACAATGAATTTAATTTAGCTTGTAAAACCTCCGCTGACTTCACTGTGTACTATAGGTTTCCGTGTTAGCGTTCAGCTCCAGTACAAAATGATAGACCCTTAGACCTCGTGACATTAATGATTCAACTGAAGCAATTATGAAGGTAAAATGATAATGATTATGAGTCTTATTATTCCAACAACAGTATCGTAAACTTTTACAGCAATGGTTGGAATGTCAGTTATTAATAGGATATTTAATTTCTCAGATAGGCTTCAGCAGAACAACTAGTGTCACTACACATTACAAACTTGGGCTCAAATACTGGTCCAAATGACCCAGGAGCTAAGTGAATTTACCTACAGATGTTTCAATGAGTATAGCTTTGGCTGATATGATGTAATGAGTGAGATCTTGTATATGTCGGAGATGTCAATTAGTCTCTCATTAGCAACTGTGTGCTGAATTTAATGATCTCAATAAATAAAGCCTTTTGTTTATTCAATGTACTGACTTTGTGAAGTAAAGTAGAGTTAATCAATGTATATGATTTAGGTATATGGTTGATATACTAACTTCAATCAAATTATAATTATAGTTTACACTTGTCACTATTATTTTGAACAAAACCCGTCTGTAAAAGCACAATAATCTGCTTATTTATTTATAACAAAATATAATACGTTATTATAACGTATAATTACCCCAATTTCAATTATTATATTAACACAAAATAAACGCACAAATTAACTTTTCACCAAACGTAATGTATCAATTACCACTATAATTCTCGTAAGAATTCCTAGGTTCTATCGCAATAGAACGTCTATACCTGCATTCTAGCTAGAAACCTAGTGTAACCTGTAGACCATGAGCTCGTACCAAGAAGAACATGGATGTGTGTGATTTTAAATGTGTGTGTATTGCGAATTGTGTAAAGGAAAACAAACTTGAAACTAGCTACGTGGAATAGGGAGTGCTCTAGTTTTTAGACTTTCCTACAACTAGATCACGGAATCCTAGATGATCGGGATAAAGGTATTCGAATCGCCTCCAGAAGCCAGTCTCAGCTCCCAGACTTACAGTCAATAATTTACCTATAAGAACTTGCCAAAGACAGCGATCCAAAGGAATATAGATGTTGTTAGGAAGGTATGATAAAGTAATTAGGAACTTCTAAATATCAATTCAGAAGCGCGTTGTTTTCAAAACACGACTCAAGACACTGTCTTATCACATCCACAATATTTGCACTTGCTTAAAACGGCAGCGTCCAAAACGTGTGAATGCTAGTTAGCCAGCGTATTGAAGCGATGTCAGAGCCCAACTGGCCTCACGAAACGTTAGGAATCACTTTTTATCAAAGACGCAGAGTCTGTGCGTCCCTCGCAGCGTGTCCGCCCGCACACCCTCAGGTAGCTTGCGACGGGTTCGACTGTACCGTATACAAAGCTTGATAATAAAAAAAACGATCTCTTTGATAAACTTGCAAACTTATAGTTACATTCAAATGATAACATGCCTTCGTGCAATGTAATTAATTTTATTCTACAGAATATCAAACCATGCAAATTGATACCATATAATAATATAAATAATATACAAACAGTATATACTCAATTTAACCAATTTAACCAATTCAACCAATTCAACCAATTCAACCAGCTGGTCATGCATTTTCAATTATATAAATTTACATAAACATTATAGTACTATGCGCTTAACTCGGCGAGAGCTCTGATTATTTTTTTTGATAGAATTCTATTTCATGTATTTTTTTATTGCATTTTCGGCCAATTTCCATGGATCAAACTCGCATAAACCTACAGTTATATGGTGCCTAATCATGGCATTTAAATCAAATCCACCCACTTAGTCATCTTAATAATATATTCCAACAATAATGAATATCATTGATTCATATTTGCATTCGTTCAAGCAAGATAAATTTAGAAGTATTATAATATCGGAATATTTTTAAAATACCATGTGCTAAGCATGGACATTGGATCCTTTCCCAAGAAACACTTAATTGCTTTAACAACTTCACTCTACTGTAGAGACCCTTGTTTTTTTTTTCATTTCTTTATTTCTTTGAATAGTTTTAAAGCACTGGCTAATTTTTTTGCACTATAACTAACACAAAACATTACTGCCAGATGTGGCACGGTACTCCGAGCTTGTCATCTCTTTGTGATTCTAAATGTGAACTTTTAAATTCCTCTAGTTTTTATATGAATAAAATAGTAATAGCAATATTCTAAATACTTAGGGCAGGCGTATATTGGAATATACACTGTCCCGTCTCAATAGCGGCTCGCCTACTTCTTTTCACGGAGAGACCGCGTAAGTTTTCTTTCATTAATATTGGATCCAATAACGTTGAATTTCTTCAACTTCAACTTCAGTGTGCGACCGCGCATCTTGTAATTTGTTAAAAAATATTTAAGCATGTTATCCTAATTTGATATCTTTAATTTCACTCAACCCTTTTAGCCACGCCATGGGCTATTCTCCAAGAGGCCTTTGACCTAAAGGTTCTGTTGCAGACTGCCAGAGTTTCTATCCGGCCTATTTCTTTTGACTGTAAGTATATTGTGGTATTAACCTATTAACAACCTGTTTGTTGGCCGAGGCTCCATCTGACTTCTGCCGACCCCAACAAACAGTCTTTTTTTTAACCTTTTTTTATATGCTACAAATTTTAGTACGTAAGTCAAGATCGATCCGATGCTGGCATCGCTTTTCGGTTGCTAGTGGGTGTATTTAAAAGTTGTTATGAAATAAAACATAAACTACATTCCACTAAGTAATTGATTTTAGCATACAATACCACTAGAGTATGAAATATTAATATCATGACGTATCTTTCTGCGTTCGAAAATATAATATTGATTGCAATATAGATACAATGAAGTTATCGTTAATTCGTGAAAGTTAACGTTATTTTCGATAAAATATTAAAAAGGTTTTTGCCGTCGCCGGTGTTCATTTGGCGTGTGGTGCAATTCATAAAACTTGCCACTGAACCTACATAATGTAATATAGCTAATCGTATTCTGTATATTTATGATATTGTAGGACATGCTACAAAGCGCCATTTAGACCTCCAAGAAGACTTGCTTGATTATTTGTGTTACAAACAAAACACCGGCGTTACTTAACATTTACACAAGCTGTAAATCGCCTATAGCCCGTTTTTTAAATTCAAATAGTAAATTGACAACTGCAAAATGTCAAATTGTGAATTGATGATACCAGCTTTTAGTGCTTAATGACGAGCTCGAAACTATCGACAATGTTTGTGGCCTAGATACAAGTGGTTTAACTTTATTATATTTTACGAAAAACAGTTAAATTAAAAAGTTACTTAGTTTCGTACACTATCCGCTATCCGCTAACTATAAAATAACCTACAAAAATCTGTGACAAGTTTCGATACTGGTGGCACATATAAACCGGCAACACAGGTAATGTCATTTTACTATCTGAAATTAAAAAACAGACTAGGTATAGTCTAAGATTATTTATTTTTTTTACTTATGGGAAATCCCCACGGGTACCACCCCCCTTCGGTATGTCGGACTCGAACCGACTAAACCGCACGCCGTCTGAGGGTCGATGTGCTAGGCCGAAGGTGAGGTTGTCTTGTGACATATCCCTCGCACCCCGGCTGACCCAGGACCTTTCCTCTCGGTCTGGCCATCCTCGGGAGGGGGGACCACGCGGTCCCCGACTCGCCCCCGGTATGGGGGGGGGCGCGCATCGTCCTACGATGCGCGCCGCCTCTGCGGCCTGCTTCTGCTAGAGTGACGAGCGGCTCCACCCGTCACCCTCAGGCCCGCGCTCATGGGGGGCGGAGGTCGGGTTGCGCCCTCCGACGCCTACATTCGCTGGCATATGTCCGATTCAAGTTTAAATTAAAAAAAAACCGACTAGCACCATCGATGGTGACTCAGTAATGGTAATTGTCGTTATACACTGGTGCATTTTAACATTCCCTAATTTCGGATATTCACAGTAACATTGAGTTTTTGCAAGTCATCTACCTATAATATTTTAATAAATGTTGAAAGACTATTTATGTATCTAAGAGAAAGACAGTAAAATAAGTATTATTATACATTGTAAGCACAAACAATCTGCGAGCTACATGGTTTAAGATAATTATTGATAAACTCTCAGTAGCAACACTTCATCTGGAAAACTGCTCAGTAAACAACAGATTTTTTTGAGGTTTATGGAGTTCAATCAAGATTTTTGGAGTCCAATCTAACGTTGTTTACACGCCAATCTACCAACTGATCGATGGACGAGGCAAGAATGAAGACAGCGCTTTTTATTCCCGTCTCCGTATGTGGTTTGCTCCATACCCATAACAGCAGCTGATACCGGGAGCACACTCTCCCGGCGGCATCGTTTGCAAGCCGATGACGTTTATAGCAGAGGCTTGTTGAGTCCAATATAAAAGTTATTTATGTATCACCAGCCTTTTTGAACTAGCTTCCTTCCCAATATACCTATCCGTATAACTGTGAAAGTTTGTAAAGATGTTTAAATGTTTGTTATTTAATCGCTTTTACGGATGAACGGATATGGCTAAAACATGGATAGATGTTAGTCTAGAATAATGCATAGGCTACGTTTATTTATGGAAATCGGTTTCAATGAGTAGCGGGAACGGGAGCAAAATTGATTGATTATGTCATCTCAGCATCATTTCGTGCTATTTTAACCAGATGGCTGCGAAATGTACACCTAAGTAGGTATCTACACCATAACGATAGTAATTCTCTTTGAATGATTTTTTTAAGCATTTAGCATACTAAATATTCAAATCGATTAAGATAGTAAAAAGATTGAATCGGTTTAGGCGGGGTTTGAACCCACGATTTTTGCCTTACAGGGGCAATGCTTTGACCACTAAGCTGCCAGATCTCGCCAGAACCAATCCAATAAGGCCAAGCTCTAAAGACTGCACGCTCTAAACCTACAAGCTCTACACTACACCTTAGGTTTAGAGCGTGTAAGGTTTAGAGCGTGCAGTCTTTAGAGCTTGGCTTTATACGAGATCTGATAACTTTTTCACAGGGTACGCTACGTAAACTCGTCTTGGCAATATTTTTACATGAAAATGTTTTCGGTGGGATTTCATTTATTTTTGTAAGTTGGTTAAAAATTATGACGTACGTATTTTTTATTTGTTACAAGAAATGTTTTAATTAATTTGACATTTTGCATAAACTGTAGTGCAAGTCTCATTTACAAACTTCCACCATAGTAGGTAATCTGTGAAAGAAAGAAAGAAAGAAAGAAAATACGTTTATTAGACACACACATACACACACATAAAAATAAAAATACAGAAGAACACCCACACAAATAATATAAAAAAAAAATCATTCATAACAATATACATACACGGCCGCATACAGTCACAGTTGGCTGCGCACCGCCATGACTCATCATTTTTGTCACCCGAGCGCGCGGCACGCGATCGATCAAATCATCAGAACCCACGCAGCTCCCGCGACATTATACATAACTTTACAACAACCTACACTTACAAAACAGGTGTGTCTTTTACATAAATGTCGGTCGGTGTGGAGAGTGTGTCTAAATGGCCACAGTTCAGCTAAATGCTACAGATTGGGTACAATCTGCAGCGCTGGTTTTCAACCGTAGCCCAGCCCAGTCAGGTAACTTGCTGTACCTACATTGATCAATTTATTTTATCCTATATCACTCACGTAGGCAATATACACACAAGAATTACATAGACATATAAACCCACAAGTTCAGATCATGTTGGGTGTATCATACATCAGTCACATCTAAATAGCACATCCACACAATTTCTAGATATTTTTATACTATAATTAAAATTAAAATATTTATTACTTATAATTACTTATTTATTTATCAGTAGTTTTCTAATTTACCTACCTTACAATTTTTTATGTCTATATGTGTGAAATTATTTCTTTTATAAGTACATATTTAGCAATATTTAGCAATGGTTTCTCAGTTTTACGGTTACCTATACAACATGCAGGGGCAAAATAATAATAGTAATAACAATTCAGACAGCCAGAATCTAAAAACAGGCAGTAAAAAGGCCAATTACTGTAAAATAAAAAAAATTATAAAAATTACTGTGCTTCCACCTCCTATTCCCAGGGGATAAATTAGGTTAGGTTTTTAATTTTTTTGTTGTCTTTGTAGTAATATTAGCTTACATACCAAATTTAAGCTTTCTAGGACTTCAGGAAGTACCCTAACAATTTTGATGATCATTGAGTGATGAGTCAGTGACAAAATTAAGGGTTTTGAGACATTAATAAAATCTAAAGTAAAATAGGTACGACATTCAAACTTTGTATGTTTAATGATTGTACAGATGGCATTCTATCTTGAAAAACTTAACTATTTAGCATTATCCAAAGCAAAGTTATGAGAGTTCAAAAAAATTACGAAGCGTTTCGAGAAAAGGTAGGTTGTGCCTTTGCGCTTCGCTTGGCTCGTCTTGGTGGGGGCACTGCCGCGCCCCCAGATTAGTAGGATTTGAGGCGTGAGAGTAATTCTCGTTAACATTATTGTATTTCATGGAACGAAAAATTTTACAAGTTGCTACGTATCATGAGAACTGGTACAGAATTCAAATGAATATTTCACTATATACTATCAATATATTAAATTGCCGCTGCACATCTATGAGTTATTGTTTTAGTTATGTTCTAAAGTTACTTTACAGACTACTAGTTCACCTAACGCAAAGGTAGAGATAGAACTCCACGCTTTTTTTACTGCATTATAAAGGTTCAAAGACTGCCGTTTCAAGTGAGAGATTTCAACACGTAATTTTAATATCATCTAGTCACACATGCGGTACTTAATAATAATTTCAGGTTTAAATATAAGTACTACAAATACAATATACGGGACTGTAAAATTTAGAAAAGCTGATACACATTTTTAAGCAAAAAATTACCAGTGGCCCAGTTCATGCGATGATTAATAAATTAGTCAGTTGTATTGCCTATTTAATCGTATGCTATTATATATATTCACAGCAACAGCCTCTGTGGCATAACAGTAGCGAACGCGGCCGCTGCGCAGGAGGCGCGGGTTCGATCCCCGCTCAGTACAAATATTTATATATTTATGCATGAATATGGGTATTTGCATTGGTCTGGTCGTGCCTCGGAGAGCACGTTAAGCCTTCGGTCAAGGTTGTCATACAAACATCTATGGCAATCGTTACGGGTAGTTGGAGCTCAAAAATCCAACAACTGGTCTGGTTGCAAAGCTTCGATATCGCCTTTGGTTTGTGGAGGTAATATGGCAGTCGCTTCACGGAAAATATCAAAGCTTAGCCAAATCCGCAGTTAGACTGGTAAAAAGCGGATCCTAGACTTCAAGTTGAAAAGCCTCGGATGCGACTGGGATTAACGCTAGGATGAAGAAGAAACATACATATATTCACGCTTGTAAATCCCCGAAGGGGTAAGTTGGTTCTTATTAATACACCTCTGCATAATACACATAATATATATAACATACATAATACACCTCTGAATATGACAAATTTTTAGATGTATAAATTCTATTTTCTCAATTATTATATTATTTTGACATAGATTCTGACATTAAATAAACATTGAATTTTAGTTTAGACGAGCTAGAATTTAGCCTATGAAACAAAATTATTTATTACAAATGTGTGTTTAGCAATGCATGTAAAAAATCTGGTAGGGAATAGAAATTTAATATTTGCACGCCAATAATGGCAGAATATGCTGTATATCCTAAATCACCCCAACACCTGTAACCAACCATATTCTAGGAAATAAAGATTCTTATTCTTATTCTTATTCTTATTCTCATATTTTGCTAAATATAATTTTCAATCCCCCGTAATGGCGTACGAGCCGTTTTGACTAAACTGAGTAACGTTTTATAAAAACACTTTAAATAGCAGTACCCCTAGCACGAACAACTATCGTAATCGTATCGTAAAAGTATTGAGAAAACGGAGCACTGCGAATGGCCGGCTTCACATACAGCACAGGTTCACACTAGGCAGTGGCCAAGCACAATGCTCCTTTCTCTCAATACGTTTACAATAAGATTACGATAATTTTTCGTGCTATGGGTACTGGTCACAGAAACCGCATTTAGTTCTCGGTCAACCAATCTCAACTCAATAATTCCTATACGAAGTTAATATATCAGAAAAAACGTGAAGGAAGCTCATGTCTGAACGGGAGAGCGAGTCCAAAACTCATTTCCGCCGCCTCAGGAGCGTACAGCTAAGTTTAACAAACAATTTCTAGCCCAATAACTTCATATATTCCACGAACAAATGAATATTTAGAACTTTACGCTAGTCTATTTGCGTTAGGTTTATACTTTGTAAGCGCGTGTTTTGATAGTTAGAAAATATTTACTGCCGAACATTATTGATACTTGGCAATCTGAGGCTTTACCACCATCTCTTACAAGTAATATTCGATCTTACTTTAATTTCATAGTATGATTCGGAATCTGAAAAACTTTCAAAAACTACATAACCAACTTTCATCGGCTTTTTTTTATAAAATGAAAGCTTAGGGTCCAAAGGGGTGCAGAAAAATAGGACATCAAAAACAAACGGGCGGAGCCGCGGGAAGAAGCTAGTTAAGAAAGAATGCTCTTAGAAAGTCTTGTTCTAGCTCTAGCTCTATGTTAGTTTGGTCTAAACGCAGCTTGAGACAAGCGGTAAATATTACATATTAGCTGTTGCCAGCGGCTCCGCCCGCGTGGATGTCGGTTATCGCTTAGTGTTGATCCGACGCTATTGAGCATTAAATTTGCCTCTCTACTCAACTTTGTCCTCGACTATGCACTCACCTCTGTTCTCGACTTTCTACTTGCCTCTATATTCGACTCTCTACTCGACTTTCTACTCGCCTCTATCCTTGAATTTATACTCGACTCTCTATTGACTTCTCTGTTCCCCTCTCTACTCGACTTTCTACTCTTCTCTAAACTCGCCTTTCCATTGGCCTCTCTACTTGCCCATCCATTCGATTCTCTTTTAGCCTCTCTACTTAACTCTCCCCACTCGCCTATCTACTCGCACCTCTACTCAACTCTCTATTCGATCTCTACTCGCCACTACATTCATCTTTCCACTCGCCTCCCTATTCACCTTTCTACTCAACCCTTTACTGCATTCTTTTTGGCTCTCTAGTCGCATATCTACTCGCCCCTGTAGTCGACTCTACTCGACTTTCGATCTTTACACGCCTGTCCACTCGTCCCTATAACAATCTCTACTCGCCTCTCCACTCGCTTCTATATTTGGTTCGTTACTCGACTATGTCTGTTCCGAAGCTCTTATTCACCTTTGTACCAAATTTCATGAGGACATCTTAAAAGAAATTCTTACTATTTATGTCATATTCACCCCGTTTTTTGTGCCAATGAAAAATTAGAAACTTTAATCCCATAACCCTATTTCCCTTCTCCCCTCCCCCTTCTATCCCTTTTTTCGCGATAAGGGTTAGCCTATATCCATTTCCAACCTCTAATCCATATCTGTACCAATTTCATCAAAATATCTTCAAAATTGTCAAACTTACATACTCTTGTCCTATTCCACCCCTTCAACTCCCTTTTTCGCAATAAAAGGTAACCTATGTCCATTTTCGAGCTCTAATCCATCGCAGTACCAAATTTCACCATTTCATACTAACTATCCAGTCCTTATCCCTCCCCCACCCTTTTACCACATTATTCGCGATAAAAGGTAGCATATGTCCGTTACCAGGCTCTAATTAATCCCTGTACCAAATTTCATCAGGATATCTTCAAAACTGTCAAACTTTCAAACCTTATTACCCCCCCCCCCCCATGCCTCCATTTTCGCGTCAATAGATAGCCTATGTTCGTTTCCAAGCTTCAATCCATCTCTGTACCAAATATATCATCGGGATGTCTTCAAAACTGGCAAACTTTCAACCCCTATAACTCCCCCCCCCCCTTTATCCTCGTCTTTCGCGGCAAAAGGTAGCCTATGTTCGTTCCTATGCTTTAATTCATCAGGATATCTTCAAAAAAGACAAACTTTCATCCCATAGCCATATGCCCCCCCCTTCTACCCCTTTTTGCGATAAAAGGTAGCCTATGTCCGTTTCCAAGCTCTAAACTATCTCTGTACCAAATTTCATCAGGTAATCTTCAAAAATGACAAACTTTCATTCCAAGGCCCTAGTCCCCCCTTCTACCCTCTTTTCGCGATAAAAGGTAGCCTATGTCCGTTCCCAAGCTCTGAACTTTCTCTGTACCAAATTTCATCAGGAAATCTTCAAAAACACCCATGTACTATATTTCATGACGGACGCTGGAGGTCAGATTGACACTATCAGATAGACGCAAAGAAAGATTTAAATAATATTGCCCCCCCCCCCCCCCTGAATATTACTATTTACAATGCTGTGTCTGTGTATGTGTCATAGCCAACTAGCTAAATCAGCCGTTCAATTAACCGCCTAGGCTCTTTACTAAACGGCGCTGTTCAATTAGCGGCCTGAATGATGTCCAGCCATTTCATTAAACGGCTAGGCAAATGGCTTGGAACGATGACGCTTAATTACTTGGCTAGCCATTTAATCGAACAACTATGGAAATGACTTTTTTACATGGCAATAACAGAAAATAACCACTACAACAACCTCTAGAACCTTCTAACCTAACCTATCAAAGCCGGATTGCACAGATTTCTTAGTAAACATATACCGCCTACCCGCTCGGAGATTTACATGTATGAATGTATGTAATTTTTTGTCTTATTTCGGGGTGATGCCCTATCTTACAAATGGTCTAAGTATTAGCCAGCCAGTTAATTAAGTGTTGTAATAAACGTTACGGCAGAATATCATTCAGGCTCTTAATTGAAAGGTGCCGTTTGGTATTAGCCTAGCCTATTATTGGCTGACTAAGCTAGTTGGCTGCGACATAGTTATAGCTTTAGGCCGTGAAATACTGACTTCATTCACAGGATTCACAGAAACCTATTCCAGGTCAAAAAAGTAGCCTGTATTTTATTCCAGGCTATTCTTCAAATATATTAAACATATTGAATTAAAAAAGATAGTTACCTGGAAAACCGAACGTCTAGGCAAGTTACACAAAAGCTACCGTTTTTGCTCAGTAATTACAGGATGGGCGATAGTGAAAAGGCTGCAAGGAAAATAAATATAGTTCAATTTTTTTTTTTTTTTTTTTTTTTTTTTTATGCCACTTAGGCGGCAGACAAGCACACGGCCCACCTGATGGGAAGTGGTTACCGTGGCCTATGGACGTTTGCAACACCAGGGGCGTCACAATCGTGCTACCGACCCTGTAGATACCTTCTAATACCCTTCTTGAAGAACCCCATATTGTAGTCGCTTGGGAAAACCACGGCAGGAAGTTCATTCCACAACCTGAGCGTGCGTGGGATGAAGTTCCTTTCAAAACGCACGGTGCGTACCATTGCCGGTCGCAGTGTGTGAGGATGAATTCCCTGCCTATGGCGAGTGGTGCGATGATAGAATGCAGCGGTGGGCATCATGTCAAACAATTCATCTGAGCACAAACCATTGTATAGGCGGTAGAACACACACAGCGAGGCAAAGTCTCTTCTGAGGCTGAGAGGTTCCACATCGCCTGTGAGTATGGGATTGTCGACGAGCCTCAACGCCCGTCTTTGCAATGAGTCGAAGGGGCCAAGCTGGTATGCAGGCGCTCCGGCAAAAAGGTGACAGCAGTACTCCATGTGGGGCCGAATTTGTGCCTTATAAAGCAGAAGTCGTTGCCCCGCAGTGAAGTACTGCTTCGCCCTGTTGAGCACTCCAAGTTTCTTTGAGGCCAGCTTGACCTTGTCCTCCAAATGGTTGCGGAACTGAACGTCGCTTGAGATGTCGACACCTAGGATCCCAATACTCGAAGAGATGGAAAGTGGTGTGCCCAGGAATTGCGGCGCTACAATAAATGGGGTTTTCTTAGCGGTGAATACACATACTTGTGTCTTAGTGGGGTTAAATTGGACTAGGTTAAGTCGACCCCAATCGGATACTCCCGAGAGAGTAGTCTCGATTTCAGACACAAGTTGTTCGCGTCTCTTCTCCACCTCGAATTGAGGGATATTTGCACGACCCGTGTAACACGTATCCCCGGTACTGTCGTCCGCATAGCAATGAATAGATCCATCAGACAGCATGTCATTGATATGCAGCAGAAACAGCGTCGGGGACAACACGGAGCCTTGTGGGACACCAGCGTTTATGTCCATGCGGTCCGAGCAGCTGCCATCGACGACGGCTTGGATACTTCTGTTGGACAAAAAGCTGGCAATCCATTCGCAAAGTCCCTCGGGGAGTCCGTAGCGTGGCAACTTCGAAAGAAGACCTCTGTGCCAGACCCGGTCAAAGGCCTTTGCTATATCGAGGCTGACCGCTAGTGCCTCGCCCCGACTCTCGATAGCTTGCGCCCATCGGTGTGTGAGATACACAAGAAGGTCACCAGTGGAGCGACGGTGGCGAAAGCCATACTGTCGGTCGCTCAGTAGGTCGTTTCCCTCAAGGTATCCCAGGAGCTGTGCGTTAATCACACGCTCCATTACCTTCGAGAGAAGGGAGGTTATAGCAATAGGCCTGTAATTGGACGGGTCTGTCCTGTCGCCTTTCTTAGGCACAGGATGCACGAATGCAGTCTTCCACGAGGCTGGGACTTGTCTCGCGGAGTAAGAGAGCGCGAAAAGCCGTGTAAGTACTGGGCACAATTCGGGGGCACAGTGCTTGAGCACCATCGCCGGTATACCATCCGGCCCACTCGACTTCCGAACATCCAGGGACTTGAGTTCCCGCCGAACCACCCGTTGCGTGATTTTAATTTCAGACATGAAACTGTGGTAGTCGGGGACAATAGGTGGCTCGGCATTCCCGTCGTTCATCGTCGAGTTTGACGCAAAGAGATTACCTAAAAGATCGGCTTTCTCCTTAGCGCCATGAGCTAGGCTACCGTCGGGTTTTTGCAGCGGCGGAAGGCAGGAATGGCAGAAGTTTCCCTCGGCAGCTTTGGCGAGTGACCAAAATGCTCGACTACCGGATGGGTAACGAGTAAGCCGCTCGCCAATTCCACCGATGAACTCAAACTTCGCCCTGGCAGTAGCTTTTTTACTGGACCTCGAGGCGGCATTCAATTTCCGCTTCACTTCAGCTATGTTAGGATCCTTATTGGCAAGTGCCGAGGTCCAAGCCTTATATGCAGATTGCTTGCGGTCTCTAGCTTCTCTGCAAGGCCTATTAAACCACGGCCGTTTGCTCGCTCCTGTTGCGATCCAACGGTTGGGAATATAGCATTCCATGCCCGATAGGATCGTTTCAGCGACTGCTGTTGCACAGGAGCTTGGATCCTTAGAAGTGAAGCAAAGCCGCCTCCACGGGTACGACGAGAAGAATTCTCGCAGTCCGTCCCAGTCTGCCGACTTGTAGTGCCAGACATGCCGCCACTGAGGTGGCCGCGGTGGTTCTGGCCGCGCGAGAGTCACTTGCGCCCGGATGACGCTGTGGTCCGAAGTACCGAGAGGTGCTTCCACAGTTACGGAGTACTCATCCGGGCGCGTAGTCAGCAGAAGGTCCAATAAAGACTCTCTGTGGGTCCCGACATCTGGTTTTCTGGTGATGGAATGCACCAGTTGCGAGAACCCATAGGTCAGGGCAAAGTTGTGAGCAGCCCTTCCCGCAAAATCAGTCCTGTGAGACCCCAGCCACTCCACGTGGTGAGCATTGAAGTCACCCAAGAATACTAAGTCCGCGGCAGGGTACTGCTCAATTACTCTGTCCGCCGACCGCTGCAGGTGCTCAAACAGTTGAGCCGTGCCCAGGTCACCGCTATGAGACCTGTAGACGCACGCATAGATACGGGTGTGGCCACCGTAATCCATACGTACCCATAGTGTGGACAGGTCCCTGTCTTCAAGGCCGTTTAGACGGCGACAACAAACGTCATCCCGGACGTACATGCATACCCCGGCTTTACTCAGGAAGTTATGCTCGAGTCTGTACCCGGGGTACATAAGGTAGGCTGTATCGGCCGGGCATGATATTTGGGTCTCCGTCAGAAAGAATAGGGTCGGCTTTGCTGTCTCAAGATGGTGGTGGACCTCGTTAAGATTGGAGTGGAGGCCCCTGATGTTACAGAAGTCCACTTTCAATGTGGACGAAGGTGCCGCTGTATATACTCTATTTCTTTTCCTTTTTACTGCCATGATAAAGAAGGGGGGGGGGGGAAGGTATAGAGAGTCTCTGTGCCGTCAGCGCAGAAGACAAAGCAAGGCACCCCACCACTGCAGACGAGCCAGGGTTTCGTGACTTGCTGGCGCGGCGGGCGGAAGGGCCCCCGGTCCCCTCCCAGATACTGTAGCCGAGTCCACTCCGGTTTCCTCCTCCGGCACGACTACAGCACCGGGAACTTTACACAGGCTGCTGGTTCAGCCTCCTGGGGCGGAGATTATGTGATCCCCAGGTTCGGGAACCGTGCAGCCTGCGGGCGGCCAGCGGATAACCGTTTCACCGGGTCTCCCTGACCGCCGCGCCAACATTTCACATCCCCACTAGTCAGCGGTGGCATCTTAAGCCTTTGGTCTTCCCACTGCCAACACAGAACCTCTCCAGTGAGCTCTGGCTACCCTACTCACCGTCGGGAACACAACACAAGGTTATTATAACCGCGGTATTCTGTAGGGCGAAGGTACTTCCCCAGTCGGACTGCTCAGTTAGGACGGGAGATACCGTCGTGTCCTACCTTTTTGCTTAATTAGAGCCACTGAACACTATATAAAAGCCCACTGGGACCTGATAAAGGCACCTTTGCTAGATATTAGGATGCTGTTTTTTTTTCAGAAACGGTGTCGAATGGACGCACACCACTGACGCACACTGGCGCCGTTCATACAGAATAATGCCCAAAAATCTAATAAAATGTTTAATGCTATAAAATGTCTATAGACATTTAAATACCAGTGAGAAATGAAAAATTGATATGAGAGAATATTATTTCTTTTTATACCACTGAGGTGGCAGACAAGCACATGGCTCACCTAATGGAAAGTGGTTGCCGTGAACTAGTATGCAACACCAGGGGAGATACACTCGTGCTGCCGACCCTGTAAACTATTAATCTGATTTCAATTTAAATCGATTTGATTATTTATCATAAAAAATGCTAAAAATTTTAATTCAAATACCTGACCTTTTTTACCTACATTCACCTTTATAACGCCTAGCAAAAAATTGTGCGCAAGAAAACAGTTTTTTCTTTCTTGAAAATGCGCAAAGTTCTACTGCGAATTTCAGTGCATTATTAATCAACACCTTCTAGATAAAATAAATCTAAACCGCTTGATTCATCACTTAAAAAAAAGACGGGTTGCACTCCGGGAGCGCCGGCAGAAGTGAAAACTTTTTCTTTCTTTCTTTCTTCGTTATATACAGAGAAAAAGATAAAAAGAACACACCATACCATACCATACGGCATACTTATAAATTCAATCATAGAACCTATCACTAATTTTCTGTCAGAAGAAATTAATGAATTTCAAAAAGAAAAAATAATCACAAAAATCCAACGCCGCTAAAGAAATTTTCACTTCAAAAATATACTATCATATAAATTTGGCTAATACTTCAAATGTACTGAACTTGCAGGTTCATAAAAAATATATTACCATGACCATACCTTGCCTAGTTGCAGCCATAATTCACTCCTATGAAATATTACGTTTATTTATTTATTTCCACCAGATAAATGTCACAATATTGAGTACAAACTCTCGTACGCTAACGAATAATTAAAGATTACAGAATATGGTTAACTTCGAGCTGATGCACTGGACTCTAGGTATCAGTTACTGATTTAGCATATGTACAAATGATGTAGTACATTCGGGTGTCTACGCTGGCATAATTAGTTTTTTTGAAATATCGTCATTTTGAAAATCGAATTATGGGCATTACGTTGTATGAACCCAATGTGCGACGTGAACTCACTTCTAAGACGAGCAAAATAAGTTATCTAGTGGCTAAGGGGAATACTACCAATAGACCTGATGTGTTAGTACTTTTCACAAAGTTGATGAATTGGAACAAAATTATGTACAAAAAAACCCGCTTAACAAACCGAAAAAAAATTCAGACTTGATCAATCATACCTAAATCATAATTTCGATTCCTAGTACTGGGACGAAAATCTAGCAACTATAATGGATATCCAGTTGTAGGTAATGTTATAATGCGCTGGGTAGGTACCTACAGTTTTACCGTCGCATTTATGGTTCGTCGTTCGACAACGTACGTAGTAGAGAGCATATTGAAAATTCTTCCGTTCACCATATCCTGAAAGAATTCATGATGCATTGCGCAGGTTTATTTTTCAAAAACTAACGGCCATTTTCTTTAAGTACGATGAAGTGGGGATTTATGGCACGGCATTCGTTGGTGATAGCCACAATGGATTTAGATGAAAAATATCGAACGATGGTTAATTTTTTTACTACTGAAATCACACCTATCAGAATCATTTTGATCTGGAAAAATGCTTATTCTCTCGTAGTTGGTGTTCCAATATTATAGGACTTAGTAACGTAGATATCAGGAGCAAGATCGACTGGTACTTCATTATTGAGATTTTTTTTGGAAATTCTACGGATTGTAGAAAATGATTAGATAATTCTCTACTCCATGGGAAATTATTTGTAGGCTTGAAATAATTATTGATTATTAATAGGACTGGATATTCTGACATTACAAATTTATTCTTACATGCATTCTTGACTAAATATTGACACGGACATTTTATTTGCATTCTAAGTATTAAAATCTTACAATTCTTAATTTTTAAATACAAAGGTATTTAAAAACTTACCTATGTGATATTTTTAATTCTATTATATAAATTAATTTAACTTTGCATGCAGAAAACCTGCGAAACATGTCGGCCATTATTTGATTTGGTAAAACCATTGTAAAATGCCAGGTTTCAAGCAAAAAATAAGAAATACGATTGCAAGAGATTCTATATAATGTGCATGACTAGATATTTCTTACTTATAATTGAAATCATAATTGGTAAAATATGTTTCAACTTTTGTAAGTATTCGACACAAGTATATCTAAAAATAAGACGAAAATGGTCAGAAAAAGAAAATTTAAATTGCCAGTACCAGCACTTCATTCAGCAGGTTATGTGAAAAAAAACGTATCCTTTTAAATATTTGCGAAGTGGATATAATGTATCAAAGTCCAATAATAAAAATCTCAGACTTCTACTGACCTCATGTTAAGTACTTAAAAGCTTTTACAATTTAGTCCTAAAATGACGAGGACAACAAAAGCAACTTCACAAAGAATTCTTTCGTTAAATATTCTGCTAAATTCCACATACTTTGAGAATTTTTCGAGGGTCTTATTTAAAATATGCCACGTACAAACTACAAACAAAATATAATATTATAATATTAAAAAGTAGCTAAGTATTTCACTGCATACCTTAGTTGTAACGTTTGGAATTTTAGAACTAGCGGACCCGTTTGACCTAGTGCGGGAAAAACATTAAAAAAATATAATTAAATACGAGTATAACCCTATAGCAGCACCGTTTCTTAGGTTTAACTTGGGTGAACGCGGCCGCTACGCAGGAGGCGCGTGTTCGATCCTCGCTCAGTGCAAATATTTGTATGCATGAATATGTATATTTGCATTGGTCTGGGTGTTTCAATGTATAATATGTATTCTATAACACAATCTAGTTAAGCTATGCTTACCGTGGATCTAGATAGCGTTGTGTGGAATGTTGTGAAATATTAATATTTATTTATATTGTAAAATACCATTATTAATAGCCTTCGGAAAATTTCTTGCCAGCAATCTGTATAATACTGCTCGACCCGTGAAATCGGGTCTTTTCTCAACTCTGTTGAAGTCGGCTTTCCAGTTTTACTGTGATACGGCTGAATTTCACTCAGATCTAGGTAGCTATTGACCTATAGCCGTCACCTGTATGCTGTGCACGGTATTCAAGCACATCATTAAGCTGCTTGCTAAGCAGCTCATGCGTCACTCTCCTTAATCTCCTATACCGGGTACTCGAAATTTCCGAAGAATATTTTTTCTCCAAAAAAATAATGGAACAATCGCCAGTCTCTCTGTGGCCATGATAAGTTGATTTAATACGAATTATAAGCTCTCTTATATTTAACGTGACGTATTTAATAAAGTATCCTTCCTACAGTAATAATAACATAATAATAAGACACAATGTGTAGGAAGTTTAAGGTAGATAAATAATGTAGAAGTAACTAAAGAGATATTATTAACCGTTAACACTGAAAATGGGACCTTACTACCGCCGGTTCGTGTCCCAACTTCGGGGACTTTTAGTATGTTCATTAAGGCACCTTAGGAAATAACCACGAGCTTTCAAAACTACACGAATTATTTGGTCTGATCCACAATTTTCACATTAATTTAAACGGGGTGTTAACCCTAACCCTCTTACCGTCGATATATATCAAATACATAGTTGCAAAACAAAATAATCCTGACTATTTCAATATTCAAACTCATAGAAAGCATTGGCAGGTCGCCGCGCAAGTTAAAAGGCTTGCATCTTATACGTGCGCTACAAAATAAACGTACGTCTGTTGTTAGGCGAAGGGTACACTACATGTTACTATGTGTGAAATAGTAATTTAAAACCTTTAGTATCCATAATCATTAAAACTCACTTCTACTGGAGCTTAAATTTTAGATTTTAGGATTGGCGAAACAATGTTTTTTCCCAACAAAAGTAATATAATAGCTTTAATTACTCCGCTTTAAGAAATTCAAATTATTTGATAAGTAGAAGTACCTATGAAAAACGATAGAAGGATGTCATCAATGGAGCATTTATATCCAATCTTATTAGGACTTTTTAAAATGAAAATTTCTTTAGGCACCTTGGGAAATGTAATAGTACATTACTGCCGCGGCCACCAAGTGTAGTGTTGCCGGACGATCGTGAAATCCGGCAACGCTCAGTTGTGGCCAAGGCTTGTATAGTGCTTTTCTCAAACAATGCGCGGAAATTAAAACTAAGTAGTATCTAGGCAGAATTTTTTAGTTACCTACTTTTCAAAATCAATGACGAACTACGAACAACAGTAATTTTTCACGCGGAGAAATGTTCATTTGTTTTTTATTTATTAACATTACCAGCATTATATTTGCAAGCTAGTTCTATATTTAAATAACGCCTTGGATAAGTTACCTCCTTGGTTGCCATGGTTCGGAGTAAAAGTTGGTTCCATTTTTAAATTACACGACAGTTTACATAGTAATTTATTTGGCCGCTAAAACAAGACAGATATGGATTTTCATTAAACTTTTGCCGGCCGCTACTCGCATGTACAGCAATTTCGATTTATCTCGAAGAAGGTTGTCAAAATAATGTTCACATTTCCTAGCATGTTTGAGAAAAATGTAATTTAATATTTAAAATAAAAATTCTTAAAATGTTTTGTCATTTTTAGAATTTTTATTTTTATGTCATTTTTTCTTTGAGTATTATTAACTGTTATGTGGACTACATCCAAAATTACCATCCGGCGGCTTGCGGTCAATTTGTCAACATAAATACAAAAAAAATTACGATACTACGTAAAATATAGCCAAAAAATGTTTAGCACTGCGGGCAAATTTATTCATATTGCATATTTTATTGAATTTGCAACTACACTCAGTAGTATATAAATGCAACAGTGTGTACTATGCATGAGCTGCTTTTGCGGCGTATAGTAACATGCATATTGGATGTCACGTGTTGTTTTAATACTCAGATGTAGAAAAGAGGGCGGTAGTCGGCCACCAGCGGTTCGGTGCCGATAGCATCCGAATAGCTGCATTTGCTGCATATTATTTATTTATGTAAATGACGCTTAATGCTTATAATGGTGCTTTTATTTCACAGGCATTTTACAGGATATTACGCTTTTAAACACGTTTTCACCAACCAAAATAAAATATGTTTGCTTTGGAATATAAAAGCTTTAAGTGGTGCATTCAAATACGCAAGAGATATTAAGTACATTTTTTCTTTTATACTGTAGAACACATCAATATGATTCACGTCACCTGAGTGTAAGCTAAATGTCTAAAATGTTTCAAAATAGTAATTAAAAAATGCTATTATAACTATTTTTTAACCTCATTCAGGATCAAATGATGAGATCTCATGATGGAGAAGTCTTATTATAGTGTCAGGGAGTTTCTTGAGGATAAATGATGATGGTTTGGGTATTAATGACATCGAAGTGTAAATTTATTATTTTTTATTATTAATATAATTGATTATTGCTTGTATAATTATTGATTATTGATAGTACTGGGTATTCTGACATTATAAATTTATTCCTAAATGTATTCTTGACTAAATATTGTCATTTTTTATTTTATTTTTTATAATGGACATTTATTTGCATTCTAATTATTTTAATGTTATTACAATTATTAATTATTAAATACATGAAATTTTGAATTCTAATAAATAAATAAATGTAACTTTGCATGCAGAGAATCTGAGAAACATGTCGGACATTATTTGATTTTGTAACACCACTGTAAAATATCATGTTTCAAGCAATAAATGATTTACTTACTTACTTACTTATTAAATGCGCTTGTTAAAACATTTTGACGTTACTCATCCTTTTATCTTTCCTTGTATTGTAGACATTGCTTTTGGTCGATCTTCGTTATTCTAGCTCAGTAAGCAGTAATGATTCTGATTCGCTGGCGACTGTCTAAATATGCTGCATCATCGGCTGTATTTTTTTAATGAAATTGATGTCAAAATTAATTTTTTTCGCATTTTCAATTTTAATTTCAACAAAATTTCTTGACAAATACATAGACAGACAACAAAGTGATCTATTTAGAGCTTTTTTTTATGACGATATGAAAACTTAAAAATGTACATACCTAAAATCATGTTAACACCCCTAAAATTCTTCACTATGTAGCTAAGTGAGTTTTTTAAATATATATTGGTACTTCAGGTCAAAGAGCTGGCGACGGCCATAGTATTAATAATACATGAACTCGCTCCAGGAAATGCTACTAGATAGCTTGAATAACCAATTTCTGAAATGTCCAACTCAGGTAGAGGAGAGTTTTATTTTTGATGGCGATGTCTAGAGAGGTTTACTTTGAAAATTTCCAAGTGCAATCTCTATGTCCTGTGTGTTGTATTTTTAATGTATCTATCCTTTGCGTCCTGCTTTTGCATTTTAATAACTATCATTAACAATTTTTTTAACATGGACGTTTATGTTTCGGTTCGAATTAAGTTATAGTCTGGTTACTGTTTTTCTATGTTAACCGTAAAGATAAGGTACATTAGCTACGAACAGATGATATACTTGGCACGATTAGACTATTTTTGTAACTACGTACATTATGATGTTATTACCATGTAGTGCCACAGAGGAAGCTCTAAAACGTCAGACAACTGGTTTAACTACAGAAGTACGATATCGCCAATCGGTTGTGAGGTCAGATGGCAGTCCCTTAATCGAAAATATCAGCCGCGTCACCGTTAGACCGGAAAATTAGATGCGACTAGGACGTAGAAACTTTCAGACCATTACAACATCCTACTTATGTTCAAGTTAACAAATATCATATTTACACTGACTGGAAGTCGATCCCGCGACCTCTAACTTAGCAGTCCAACGCTCTACCGCGACGCCACAGAGGTTCTCAACATAAGGACTAACATTTTAAAATTAAATGCTTTTTTGACTTTACCTTAGCTTCACCGAGTATAAATCGCCCCGTTGCGTACAGAATAGCAAATTCTCTCTCTGAGTCTTCATGAGAATACGACGCTAGACAAGTAGTAAAGTCGGTGACAGACCTGGACGATAGTTAAAATTCCCGTAGTGTAAACTCATTTCGCTCGACGTGGCTTGTAAAGAAGCGAGACACGTAAGCGTGGAGGTTTGAGCGTGGATTCCAAATCAATTCCTTTTCGATTCGGAGTTGCGGACGCGTTGGGAATAAAGACATCGTCTATAGTAGTTTGAGTACAGTGGTTAAACCTCAAGGTGAAGAACAGAGTTGTTGCAATCTGCGTTTAATCTGTCAACATAGATGGAGAGATCTGCCGGATGGTGTTTCATGAGCTGAAATGTTTAGTAAACGAATAGTTAAAATAACACAAAAAGTTAAAATAACATGAAAACATAAAATAACATAAACAAATCCTGATAGTCTTACGATTTATTTGGTGTCTTTAGATATTAAAATAAATTAAAGTCTATTTTTTAGTCTACTAATAGTTGCGGATTCTGTAGATGAAGCAGGTTTAGCTAATTTATCATAAAATTAGAATAAAATTTAGACCAATTGGTATTATGAACACAATGCGTATCTGCTGCATGCGTCTACAATTGTACTGAGCGGTCACCTTTGGAATCAAACCTTTGCAAAATGTCATAAAATTATTTCTTCATTAACCGTTTTTTTTCTAATTGGTATAGTATTAATAGCGTAACATTCACCGGGATATTTACCATGTTGTTCATTTGTGTTGAGTGACCGATATTTCGGCGCTGTTACAAGCGCCATGATCACGATGTTCGGTTTACCGAATTATCGGTTACTCAACACAAATGAACAACATGGTAAATATTTCGGTGAATATAACACTATTAATGTGAATGACTTTTATCAATCCGAAATCATACATGGTATAATATTTTTCAATCTACGTTATTTTTTAAGAATGCATGTTTTCAATTGGGTAGTTTAACTACAACAATTTAGCCTCTTAACAATTTAACATCACTACTCTTCTAAATTGAAACCTAACTGAAACTACTGCATCATATATTGTGAAATTATAATTACAGGTAGTTAATTAGAACGTGATTGCGGTGGCAGATGTGCCACGAAATTGGAACGATCCGGTGCAAAACCGCAGGGAATGTGCAACATGCTTGTCAGCCTCAGTGAGCTATTTAGGCGTTGCTTGCCAATAGTCATTTAGACAACAGAAATGCAGGAATGTGGCTCTGATGGGCATTAATGCCTTATTGTTTAATGTCAGTGGAACACGAAATGGTTTTATGTATTTTCGATGCACATTGTATTTTAATTGTGTTGAGTTGCTACCGTGGCATATGGACATGTGCAACACTAATGTATCCTAGGCCCCTAGCGGACATTAGTGTTGTACATATTTCTCTGCCGACCCTGTAATTATATTCTAATGCCCTTTCCAAAGAACCTCATATTGCAGTCACCTGGAAAAATCACAGCATGGAGATTACATATCAAACAGCTTTCATGGTAGCAATCCCCGTCTGACCCTGTACGTGTATATGTACTGAATGCAATAATGCAATATGAGTATTGTTAATAAAACACGGTGTCCAATAATACGTGTATTTAATGCGGTGCACAAATCAATACTAAAATGTACGATACATGATGTGGGCACAGTACATCCCCCTTTATAATAATAATATACGCTTAGGTCATAATAAAAGTGTGAGAAAAAAAAATAGATAGAATACAAAAAAATGATAGAAATTATGCAAAACAAACATTGCACATAATATTAAACCTTTAGGAGAAACGATATTATTTTAGAACTATAACACTTAGCACTATAACCCGTTACAATAGCTCGCACATTGCACTGATTATTATATTATCACTCGCTGGGGCGGGCGGCTGTCAGAGCCTTGCCCGACTCTGTTCTCGACCATTGGCAGCCCATGCAGTTCGCGTCTCAGGTAGCGCGCATATGTCAGCTAGCATCGTCTCCACATGATAAACGCTATCACTGCCAAAATGCACGCGATGATAAACAGCAAATACGATTCATACTTCGCCAATTGCTACTGCGTTTCGGTTGCGGTGGCCGTACT
Source organism: Eilema caniola (assembly GCA_949126895.1). Lineage (NCBI taxonomy): Eukaryota > Metazoa > Arthropoda > Insecta > Lepidoptera > Erebidae > Eilema > Eilema caniola. Next base: position 2,676,285 of record OX421469.1, on the reverse strand, counting down.
CCCTGCGCCATTCTGTGCGATGATAATGTTCTCCTCTTGGGGTTTACTTTGTTGTTTACCCATTTTTAACTGACAAATCTGACAATATTATTAATAAACGTCTTTAAATTGCAAAACGAACGACGGGTCTGATTGATCGCCCGAAACTTGACACTCGTTGTTCGGTATTAACTGGTGCAACAGCTGTATTTGATGCGTTTGCGCATTCCTCACTGCGAAGTACAAAGGCTGGCTTTAACCTGTCTATACTAACAATTTTTTCTGATTCGCCTTGTAATATTTCATAATATTAGTCCGTCTTATTGATGACTTTAAAGGGACCCATGTACGGTTGCGTTAACGGTCTTGTAACTTTATCTACGCGAACGAATACATGCGTGCATTCTTTTAGATCTGGATGCACAAATATTTTATCTTGATGCAGTTCTTTTTTGGGCACGTATACTAGGTTGGTTATATTCTGGCGTAATTTTTGTAAGAATAGGCTGTCGGAAGTTTCCTGCTTTCTCGGCTCAAAGAACTCTCCCGGCAATCTGATTGCTTCTCCATACATCATTTCCGCTGCACTGATTAGTGTATCATGTCTTACGGTCGCTCGCAGTCCCAGTAGTACTGTTGGTAGTTCTGACACCCAATTCTCTCTACTACCACGGCACATGAGCGCCGTTTTCAGAGATTTATTCCATCTTTCGACAAGTCCATTGGCCTGGGGATGGTACGCACAAGTATTATATTTTTTTATGCCCATTCTCTTAGCCAGTTGAGAAAACAAATGCGACATAAAGTTTGATCCTTGATCTGTGGTTAAATTAACTGGACACCCAAATCTGGCAATCCAACCCGAATAAATGATATCTGCTACAGTCTCGGCAGTCATATCTTTTATTGGATATGCCTCAGGCCAACCGGGTCCTCTATCAATCATCGTTACTATGTACCGATAACCTTCACAATATGCCAGCGGCCCGATTATGTCCATATGCAGATGTTGGAGTCGGTTACTATGTACAAAACATCCATGCGGTAAAACAGTATGCCGATGAATCTTAGACTTCTGACAATTAAGGCATGATTTAGTCCATTGTGCAATATCTTTATTCATACCTTTCCAGAAATATCTGTCTTGCATCATCTTCCGAGTTGCACGTGTGCCGGGGTGACTAATTCCATGTATCGCGTTGTAAGCTGATATACGAAATTCCACAGGCAAGTAAGGTCGAGCTTTGTTTGTTGACATTTCGCAGTAAATGGGTACATTGTGTCCAGGTAAAGGAATCTTCTTAAATTGTAAATTACAGTTTTGCATCAGATATTTTAACTCCTCATCTTCACTTTGTGCAATAGCAACTTTGGTGTAATCAATCGGTGAGGGCATGTTTATTGACTCTATACGTGACAAGCAATCCGCAACCGTATTTTCTTCGCCAGAAATGTGTTTTATATCTGTACAGAATTGCATTATGAAATCGAGATGCCGTATTCTTCGCGCTGTGTCATTTTTGCTGACGGTGTTTCTCCGAAGTGAATAAACAATTGGCTTGTGATCGGTAAAAACTGTGAGTGGCCTTCCTTCAATAAAAGGCCGAAAATGTTTGATGGCTAGATAGATTGCTAGTAACTCTCTATCGTATGCCGAATATTTCTGTTGGGCATCACTCAATTTAATAGAAAAAATCCCATTGGATGCCATGCATTGTCCACTTTTTGTTGCAACACGGCACCGGCACAGGAGTTAGAGCAATCGGTCATTAGAGCTATTGGCGCATCCGGCGCCGGGTATGACAATGTAACAGCGCTTTTCAAGCTTTGTTTACATTGCTCAAATGCTTCCATACTCTCGTCGGTCCACGGTATTAGAGACTTATCTTTTTTCTTTGCATTATGGAGAAAAATATTTAATTTTGCTTGATATGTCGCAGCTCCAGGTAGATGTCTTCTATAAAAATTGATCATACCGAGGAAGCGACGAAGTTCAGCTACGGTTTTTGGTCTCGGAAATTCAGATATGACTTTTGTTCATCTAATGGTTTCAAACCTTCTTTCGAAATTCTAAATCCCGAAAAAATCAGTTCTGATTTGCCAAATTCACATTTAGATAGATTTATTGTAATGCCATAAGTGTCTAATCGCCTTAAAACTTCTCGTATGTGTTGTTTATGTTGTACAGGGCAAGATGATGCTATGATGACGTCATCAATATATATGAACACAAAATCAAGGTTTCGTAGTACTTCATCTTGCATGAATCTTTGAAAAGTTTGAGAGGCCGAGGTAAATCCAAATCCAAGGCATACAAACTCTACTAAACCAAATGGGGTTGTGATTGCGGTTTTGGGTATATCTTCCTCATGTACTCGTATATTATGGTATGCTCTTTGAATATCAATTCTTGTAAATATTGTTTTGCCATGTAATAAATAAGTGCAATCTTGAATGCGTGGTATCGGATAGCGATCTGGCTTAGTGATAGCGTTTAATGCTCGATAGTCACCACAGAGTCGTAGCTCGCCGTTTTTCTTCGTAACCACATGAAGCGGGCTTGCCCAATTACTTTTAGAGGGTCTACAATTCTACATATTCCCATCTCTTGCATACGCTGCAATTCGGCTTTAACCTTGTAGTACTTATCTGGTGGCAATGGTCTCGGACGCGCAAAAACGGCTGGCTCTTGAGTTTCAATATGATGCACAATCGAATGACGCGGAATTTCCTTGAAACATATAGGTTTCGTTATGTCGGCTCATTTTGCACGGTCACAGTCGCTAGAGTTTTTAGACTAGTCACTGAGTCGATTAGTTTTTTATTATTAACGTCCACTAATAGTTTGTAATGAGTTAAAAAATCAGCGCCGAGTTTAGGCTGCCTGACTTTCGCCTGCACAAATGACCAACGAAACGGTCGACGTAACCTAAAGTCTAAGTCTAATGTCTTAACACCAAAAGTCTTAATTTCACTATAATCCGCACGTTGAATGATGATCCCTATGACAGTTCGTTAGCGCTTAACATTGTACTGACGTCCTATCACATCAAATCCTTTAGAGGTCCATTAAAAAGACGAAAAAATCATAATTGTGTACAATTGTAAATTATAAAAATGAATATTAAGAAATTATTACGTATTGTTCGGAAATAATAGAAAAAAACTCAATGCAAATGTACATGGTACGTGCTGCAAAAGTTACGTCGTCAAGCTGTTATCGACTAAGAAGGGACACATCGATAAACAAAATCGATAATTTGTTGGAAATATAAAACAAATGCTTTGAGTTTGTATTTTATTTATATCAATCTGAATCTGATACAGGGTCAATCGGATCTTCAAAATCTGAGTCTGAACTGCAGCTATCCGTGACGTTTATTATTAACGGTTGGTCAATGATATTGTCGTATTGTACATCTCGATCCCAGTCTTGTAAGCAAATTTTCTTCGTTCTTTCGACCACATTTCGCCAATCGTCAGCTGTCACTTGAGCGCAAGCTTCTTCCAATAAAACCATCATTTTATTTGCCGTGAATGGCGGAGTTGTGTTATGCCTAGCTGCATGACCTGAAAATATTTGTATATTTAGTAATTATTTTTAGAAATATATGCATATACATAATATTATATAAATAAAAAATATAGATACCTTTGATCTGCGCCCATATCAACTCGATTGCATTATATTGGCAGTGATAGGGCGGTAACCGAATTACCGTGTGTCCATTTGATTTGGCCAATTCATCCAAAAAATATGGTGGGTGCGTCTGTTGTTTGTGAAAGTTCAACAGTCTAACCAACTCTTTTTTTAACATCTGACTGTCAGTTTCCACACCATTGCCGTGTAACCACTCTATAATTTCAGCTTTTTTGTTATTGCTGCTGGGGGGTTTGTTAATTTGAACTGAGTGATATGAAGCATTGTCCATTAAAATATAGTGAGGCTTATTCAAATTTTCTAATAGTTTTATAAACCATGTCTTAAAGTTTTCGAAATTCATTTCCTCGTGGTACTCTATTGTTTTCACTGACTTAAAAGCCCACAGGCAATTCGGCACAAAACCTGTAGCTGTGCCAGCGTGGCAAATGATTAAGCGCTGGCCCTTTCCTTCAGGAGTTTTTGTGCTGGATTTGGCTGTGTCATCCGTCCATGCCTTACCTACAGTATGATTGGCGTTCAGCCATGTCTCATCAAGGTATACTACCTTCTCCCAGTTAACAATTTGTTTGATTTTGCGAAGAAAATCGCATCGTAGTAAAGCTATGTCAGTACGCTCCATTAATATTTTTCTCTTGTCACATTTTTTATAGCGGAATCCACATTTTTTCAAAACAATTCTAAGAGAAGTAGCACCGCCTTTGAAGAGTTCTGCAGCTTTTAATGAAGATAATAACTTCTGGCAGGTCGGTAGTTCACCTCGTAGGTAGTAACCATAAATATGATTGCGTATAGCATCTAAATCAAATTCATCAGGTTCTGTTATATGACATAACCTTTTCTTTTTCTTCTTTGGTGTTAATAGTTTATTGTCCTCCATGGACGACTCCCCAAATTTTTCCTTTGTTATTCGAGAAACAGTAGCCTTTCCGATTCCTAGAGCATCGGCTACACGATCGCGAACATTGTCAAGCGGTAACAAGGGTCCGCCATTTTGTTGTTCACGAGCAAAATAGTCTCGCAAACGAACTACAAACTCGCGAACTTCACTGTTGAGAACAGTTTTCCGCTGTCTTTTCGGCATTTTGCAAAACCGAAAATCAACAAACAGGTAACAGAAAATCAACAAATAACACAAAACAGCGAAAACAGAAACAAAACTCAGCTAACAAAGAAAGACGTGGCGCATACAAGGCGTTAGAGCACTCGTATGACGCGATGTGATGCGGTGTGACAAGAAGACAAAACAGACTGACAAGACATGACATGACTGAATTAAAAAAATACGGTAGGTCTATGGCCTCCTTTTAAATACTTTTCCATGTAATCCATAATTGCCAGCTAATTATGAACTCTTTAAAATTCAATTCAAAAAGAATTTTAAATTCTTTAAATTATGCAATTTGAATAAAAATTAAAGTATAGTAAAATAAAATATAGTAAGGCTGTTACTTTTTTATCTAGTGTTTTATGTCCATCAATGCGCGTAGTCTTTTTTTCAAAATAAATAAATATTGTTTATTATGTTGAATGACCTGGCTGAATGACATGACATTTGCCTGAAAAAACAGTATTTTATCGAAATTGTTTCGCATAACTAATACAACTGTCAGTTGAAACGTCATAGGGATCATCATTCGGCGTGCGGAGTATACCGTTTGCCGCATATGATTTGTAGTCTTCGCATTTTACACTAGAAAGTCTATTTTTACTCCATGGAATAACTGAAATGTTTGCACCTGTGTCGACCAAAAATCGAAGTCCGCTTTTGTCATCCGTAACGCATAATCGGGGAACTGGGGCTATGGTGCAAATCTCCGCCTGCGATTGCACCTGACTTAGTTTTCCTGTTTATTTGAAGTTTTCCAAGCGCACGGCTCTACACATTTCCTCGCTCTATGGCGAAACTTATAATGATAAGCGCATAGCCAGCCCGGACTGTCAGGTGTTCGTCTTATCATATTACGACCGCGTGATGCAGATCGCGATCGAGAGCGAAAACGATTATATCCCCTATTGCCTCTCCTGTAATTTTCCAAATCTCTAATGTTTAGACTTAATTTTGCTATCTACGCCAAAATTAATGCATGTGCAAGATGCATCTCAGCCACCTGTGAGGGCTGTGCGGTTTCTATCACCTTATCTGCAATTGCCGCTAGATGCTCCAAGTCTTCCACTTCACAAACTGCCAACACACTGCGGACGGAGGATGGTAAATGTCCTTGCCACATTATCCTGAGAGTTTTGTCTGGAATCTTTTCACGAGCCAATTCCCTCATCCGCCTTAGAAGTTGAGAGGGTTTTTGATCGCCCAACTCAATTTCACTCAGTAACTTCTGAAATCGTCGAACTTCGGATTCTTCATAGACCTTGAGTAATCGCCCCTTTAATGCTTCAAACTTTTTTGCTTCTGGCGGTTTCAGAAGAATATCGCTGACCTGTTGTACTACTTCTTTGCCCAGCGTAGTGACCACCATGTTGTAACGTGCTTCGTCACTCATTTTCTGTGGTCCCAAAATTGCTTCGCATTGGACAAACCATAATCTGGGTTGATAGGTCCAAAACTCTGGTATTCTTGATGAAACGGTAACGACTGCTACTTCACCAGATTTACTCGTGCTTGGTATCCCTTATCCTCTTCTGTTGACGTCATCTTAATTGTTTAAAACGGTGGCACCTTGTTCACGAACGATGTATTCACGTGTCGGCGTCGGGGTCACCACTGTACGTGTATATGTACCGAATGCAATGATGCAATATGAGTATTGTTAATAAAACACGGTGTCCAATAATACGTGTATTTAATGCGGTGCACAAATCAATACTAAAATGTACGATACATGATGTAGGAACAACCCGTTAAGCCCGACAGTCTCGTCTGTTCATCAGCCGGTGAGGTTAGCTTAGTTCCAGAGGGCTTAGTAGGAGGTAGTGAGGTCTGAGTAGGTTGTGTATATGTATAGGGATACATATACATAAATCCATACAGTACTTTTGTCTATTAAAGAAACTGAAATTATCTCTCAATTTGCCAGGGTCAATAAATTTTTAATTTCTAAATAAAATACCCTCTCATTCACCAAAATTCACGGTTCAATTCTATTTGACAAACTTGTAACTTTATTTCCAAAGTTACAATAGGCTTAAGACCGATCCTTTGGTCAAAACGAGAACCGATAAACAAAATAAATATAATAATTTCAACGTAATATGGATTTAACTTTTGTTTCATTATCTTACAAAGTTTTCCTTTATTAAGGAAACGTTCAGTTTCTTACTTGTTCTGTGTCATTAGAAATTTTCAAAGTCTTACGTAAAGGGAATTTATAGAATACCTTTTGCTTTAAAATGGCGTGAAAACAAGTTAATTTTTGTTTTAAATTAATTCTGCTGATCAGTCGGAAATTACGAGGTTTACAATGTTAGGTTTAGGTTTAAAGAATTTTTATTCTCATAAAGACATATTATTACATCACTTACATGAGAACATAAATTACAGATTCATACAATAATATTCGTTGTCACACTAAAAAAACAAACACGTTCAGTACGTTGAGATTATGTGTTTGGCTAATTGTTTCTTAAATACATTCAACGAGTTAATTCTTTTGAAGTCCGAGGGTAGCTTGTTAAAAAGGCGCGCACCTTCGTATGATATCGTCGACTGGCCGTAATTTGTTCGAGTCTTAGGCAAAATGATGAAGCTTGTGTGCTATGTTAAACGTATAAACTTGCCTGATTCAATCTTAGGGATCTTTTAGTTTCTTCTTCATCCTAACGTTAATCCTGGTCCTATCTGAAGCTTTCACTTCAGAGTCCGAGCCCGCCATTTCTAGTCAAACTGCGTGTTTGGCTGAACTTCGATATTTCAGATTATAATATGAATGAAATGATGGTAACATTTACTTCAGTATACTGACAAAATCAAATTATGTTTTGAAGTAAATCAACTTTTTTATCGTAGGTCAGAACCTAAATACCGAAGGGACCGTATGACAGGCCAATCAAAACGTAATCGAAAAGGAAATAACACTTCGGTTCTTGTTGAGCGCTATTAGATGACAGTCCAAACATTCCTTGGCTATTGTTGTTTATTTTTCAGACTTGGCTGGTTTTATGAAAACGTTGGGACGTATTTCCGATCGCTCCGAGTAAGCAATATAGGTTTAATTAACGTTGTATAAATATTTGTACAGCTCTTTGGCACGTCACACGATCGGGTTAGACAATGGTGTTCAAAGATTCACAGATATTCTCGAATACTCATATTCTTAAAATTTTAAAAATTGCAGTTCTATTTGCATTTTTACATACATATAATCACGCCTTTATCCCCGGAGGGTTAGGCAGAGGTGAAATAACACCCACATTTCACCAATCTATATTCGGTCCCACGTAATAAGGGGTGGCCCTATTGCCGTATTCCGGGCACTATTGTTGACTCGAGCCATGCATCTGAGGCTGAGTCTGGGCTGTACATATCTGTCTGATGTTGAAGTTAAGCAGCCCTATCCCTTAGTCGCCTTGTACGACACCACATGGGAAGAGAAGGGGTGGCCCAAATTCTACTCTGCCGGGAACCACGCGGCTATTTTTGCATTTTTAAAGTCCTCTTTTCATTATTTATTTATTTATAAAACTTCATGCACAAGTAAGATACCTACATATCCTCATGCCAATCTCGGTTGCATCCAAATTTTGCACTTTGTAGAATGGGATTCACTCAACACCTAACCATAATTTAATATATAATGACGTTTACGAAATAGCCAACCAATTTTTTCCCTAACCCACCAAAGCTTGCGCCAATTTGTAGGTAAGTGTAATCTGAGATATTGGTGGTGCCCCTTACATAATTCCATCTCCAAGCAACACAGAACCCTGATGTCAGTATATTAATTATCTTTATGCTACATAAAGATAATTAATATACTGACATCAGACTTATAACTTGAAACTATTTGATAAAGTTTTGGCACCGCTGCACTGAATGAAACCGCCAGTGGCCTTCCTGTCACATTATTGTAGACACAGTCGCTGGTGACTTGTTGGATTTCGTGCTATATTTTTCCAGGCTCGTTTATTTGAGATTCACTTTAGAGTTCTGTTGAATTGTTTCAAGTCCCTCAGTTGTTATTTAGCTCTCTGTTTATTTGAAATTACATTTTGATCTATATGAAGGCAAAGTTTTTGTTAATAATGAGATCTTTTTCAGTCACTAAAAACATTCAACAACTAATTCAACTAGAGAAATCTTTGAATGAAAACGCGAAGAGAATTGTTTTAAAAAGTAATCGCTAGTCATCATCATCATCATTATCATCAATAACATCGAAATACTTTCTTTCTGAGTACCTTGGAGGTAGAGATGATCTCTAAATACGGCAAATATTAATTTAAAGTTACCAATCAAAATTTTGAGATTATGATTGGTGATTGATATTTTTTTATATGAATAGCCTCTTATTTTTCGTTAGTTCTGCTAACTTATGTTTGGTCACATATTTCTTATCAAGTAAATAAATATGTCTCGAGGTGCGAGCTCCAGAAGATTTATTTGTTCTGAACTATAACTTCGATATTGTTGATCACCAGGTCGATGGCTTATTTGTAACGTCTTATCTCTTTATCTTGCACTGATAGTAGCTAAGAAATTCAGTAGCATGGAGCTGGTTCTACCTTGAACTAGATTTTTTATGCTACATAAAGATAATTAATATACTGACATCAGACTTATAACTTGAAACTATTTGATAAAGTTTTGGCACCGCTGCACTGAATGAAACCGCCAGTGGCCTTCCTGTCACATTATTGTAGACACAGTCGCTGGTGACTTGTTGGATTTCGTGCTATATTTTTCCAGGCTCGTTTATTTGAGATTCACTTTAGAGTTCTGTTGAATTGTTTCAAGTCCCTCAGTTGTTATTTAGCTCTCTGTTTATTTGAAATTACATTTTGATCTATATGAAGGCAAAGTTTTTGTTAATAATGAGATCTTTTTCAGTCACTAAAAACATTCAACAACTAATTCAACTAGAGAAATCTTTGAATGAAAACGCGAAGAGAATTGTTTTAAAAAGTAATCGCTAGTCATCATCATCATCATTATCATCAATAACATCGAAATACTTTCTTTCTGAGTACCTTGGAGGTAGAGATGATCTCTAAATACGGCAAATATTAATTTAAAGTTACCAATCAAAATTTTGAGATTATGATTGGTGATTGATATTTTTTTATATGAATAGCCTCTTATTTTTCGTTAGTTCTGCTAACTTATGTTTGGTCACATATTTCTTATCAAGTAAATAAATATGTCTCGAGGTGCGAGCTCCAGAAGATTTATTTGTTCTGAACTATAACTTCGATATTGTTGATCACCAGGTCGATGGCTTATTTGTAACGTCTTATCTCTTTATCTTGCACTGATAGTAGCTAAGAAATTCAGTAGCATGGAGCTGGTTCTACCTTGAACTAGATTTGATTATTTACTCATGTATACTTTCGAGAAAAACGGTCTTATAAAATGTGCTTAAAAGTCGCATATATAAATTCATATCTGTAATCAATATGATACTATATGTACTATATGTAGTATCATATGTATCATATGTAGTATCATATTGATTACATGCCATTTTATTTTAATTTCTGACAAAACTGCCTCAGCTTACAGAAAAATTAAGGCAGTTTTTTAAAGTTGTCTTAGTTTAACTTTAGAATAACTTAATAAGTAATAATACTGTATGCTATGTCATTTATACTATCACTAATGATTACAAAAATCGACCAACTTAATTTATGTTATTTTTGTCACATACCATCCTCAATTCGTTTTTTATATAATCCTGGTTTGAAGTGTCTTGTTTTGTGACGTAATATTATTTACCCAACAACATGTTATCTTACTAACTTATCTGACACACATTCATCTTTCCCGATAATGTCTCTGATATTTACAAAAAAAGTATAAATTCTGAAATACATGTACTCCATAATCATTGTAGTTGAAACTATATCTAAAACTAAAATGTTATTTAAAAAATGTGCCGTATTAGTGTTTCTATTCCATGTGGTTAAAAGTCAATCAAGAATAGATCCTTTAGTTGATACTGCTGTTGGTTTGATCAGAGGTTTAAGTGCTGATGATGGAGATTATTCAATGTTCCTCGGAGTACCCTTTGCGAGAGTTGATATGGATAATCCTTTTGGAGTAAGTACCTATTATCCTTATTATATTTTGTGCATACGTTAAATCTTTAATAGATCTTAGTTGCCAGACTATTATCTGAAAAATATTGTTGAGCTTTTAACTGAAGCAACCCTATTTCCATTGCACTACGATATATGAACATGCTGCAATATGCTATAGTATATCGACATTATCCACGTCTCAGCACTTAAATTTAAGCAACCTCACAAATATAGTAGATTAGATTACCTCTTTTGCTTTTTTATGCACCGTTTGAACTCGTACAGCTAAATTTTGTAAATGTTGATTTCAATCATTCAGTCATCATTATTATATATTGATTTATATTTATTTGCAGACGGCAACTCCATACCCACCTTTTGAAAGTACTTTTGAAGCGTACGATGACTCCGCAGTATGTCCACAAATAGAAGAATTCAACAACACCTTAGTTGGATCCCCCGACTGTTTAAATCTTAACATATTTGTACCCCATTCTGCCTCTTCGAGTAACCGTCACGCGGTTCTTGTCTGGATATACGGAGGTAGTTTCCGGATAGGTTTCAATAACCGATATTTATATGGCCCCAAATTTTTGGTCAAACACGATATTATTTTAGTAACCGTTAATTACAGGCTTGGCCCGTATGGTTTCATGTGCTTAGATACGCCTGAAATACCTGGTAATCAGGGGTTAAAAGATCAGCAACTTGCTCTAAGATGGATTAAAAATAATATTCGAGCATTTGGAGGGGACTCAAATAAAATTACTATATTTGGAGAAAGTGCAGGTTCAATATCTGTTGACATGCATCTGCATTCTGATAGTGAGAAATTATATGATAAGGCAATACTTCAAAGTGGAACGGTAATGACACCTCTGTCTAAAGAGCCTCTGAGGACAGCTCCGATGGTATTATCTGAATTTTTAGGTCTTCCAACAGATGATATAACTGAAGCACTACAATTCTTAGCCAAGGTACCTTCAAATTTGGTAATAGCTGCCGTAGAAACTTTAAAATTAGGTGACAGATTCAGGCCATGTGTGGAAAAGGAATTTGATGGAGTTGAAAACTTTATTACCAAAAATTGGATCACAGCAACTTTACCTAAAATTAAAAATACACCAATTCTCATTGGTTTTAATACCGATGAATGGGCTTTTCCTTATACGTCCGAAGACGACGAATATTATAAAAATTTGAATGTACTAGACGATAGCCTTGCATTGGGTTTTGATGTTAATTCTAGTGACTTTGACGGCCTCAAAGATATAGTGCATCGATTTTATTTCGGCGATGAACCAATAAGCGCCGCAGTTAGACAAGGTTTCGGTGATTTCGAATCAGATTTTAAATTTATCCATCCAACTTATAGAAGCATTGAAAAATATTTAGACAACGAAGTTGGGAATATATACTTTTACTTGTTCTCATATATTGGTGAAAGAAATTTTCTGACTCAAAAGAACAGCATTACTAATGGAATTGGAGCTGCACATTGTGATGAAATAGGCTATTTGTTTGATATATCTTACATGAAAAGTCAGCCAATATCTTCAGAGGATCAATTAGTTATCAATCACATCACTACACTGTGGACAAATTTTGTGAAGTTTGGGTATGTAGACCAAATTTTTCAACAATTTCTCGCATAAATAGTTAATATAAACTGAACTTAGAAAGTTAAGGGGGACTGATTATGTCAGATTTAAATGGACTTAAAAGGTATGACGCCTTGGGTCATAATTACTGAAGTGTAAGGTGACCCTATAACCAATAAAGGGGGACACATTTTGCGCGGGTGTGCCGGGCTGCTTCCATCTGGCCTCCTCTCCACGGTGTCATTTGTTAACCAGATGGACACGAGCAGACGGCTATAAGCGGCAGCGTGTCCCCCACCTTATAAGAGAGGCGCTACCGTTCTTGTTGCCCAGGGTGTAACGCGTGGAGATTTCCGACTAAGCACCCTACATGAACTGTGTTTTATGATATAGGTAACCAAAATAAACATTTTAATTTTACTTTTACAGAAATCCCACGCCTCGAACCTCGGATAACATTTCGGTACAATGGACTCCCGTCACCAATAAAGCTGAATTACCTTGCTTGATTATTGATTCTCAATTAACAATGGGGACAAGGCCTTTTACGCAACGAGCATCTTTTTGGGATCTATTTTATAAAATGAACGCACACCTACAAGTAGCTTACTCCAGTGTTTAAATGGAATTACAATAAGGTATTATAAAACAATAATACACAAAGATAAAAGTTCTTTTCAACACGTTTTTATTCAATATCCATAATATTTTTTCTATTTACATGGTCTTTCTTCTATTTTTATTTTAATATTATTTATTCTTTATTTATTACTTAATTTAAAGGTATAAAGATAAAAAATAATAATAGCAATACCAGACAAGGAAATAACCTTACATAAAATTATTTTTAAAGACAAATTAAAAGCTAATGGTTCTTAATACTTCCATGAATATGTAAACGCTATGAAAGGCACAATAACCTGTCCAACAAATAACTTACGAAAGTTCCATGTAGTTTGTCTCCATAACTAACCTGTTCGATTTCATATGATATTTTTTTTGTTTTATCGAAAGTTTACGCGAATATTACACATTGGAATAAAACTATTTCTAACGGTTTCTATTCCTACGCTACAAATATATTATGCATATACACAAATACCTATAAATGTGTAATAATGATAATTTTTAATCCCTATACAACAATGTGGCCTGTGGTGTGGCCCTTGAATAGCTCCAATCCATCTCCTCCCGTGGGTGTCGTAAGAGGCGACTAAGGGATTCAAATACCGGAGGATGGGCAGCAGCATCTTCCGCGTACTAGTCACCAAACTGCGATCGCCAACCCGCAATTAAGGCATAACCCCCCATGATGTGAAAACCCAAGAAACGGCCCCTAGTCCCCGGCGGCCCCGCTATTCCTGGCTATGGTAGCGGCCATGGTAACGGTGGAGCAAGGGGTGCGAAGAATCCCCGGCAGATGCCAGGCTACCAACCCCGACGACCTTTGGCCCTGGCAACGTACAACACGCTCACACTGCGAACCGACAAAAAGCTCGCTGAACTCGAGGAAGAATTGAGCAGGTTACGGTGGGATATCGTAGGATTGTGAGAAGTCCGGAGAGAGGGGGAGGACACCATGATCCTCAAATCCGGTAACCTGCTCTATTTCCGGTAGGGCGACAAACTGTCCCAGGGCGGTGTCGGGTTTATCGTCCACAAGTCCCTTGTCAACAACGTGGTCCAGATCGAGAGTGTTTCGACGAGGGTAGCGTACCTTATACTCAGAATCACCAAACGGTATTCGCTGAAGGTCATACAGGTACACGCACCGACCTAGAAACAGCCCGACGATGAGGTGGAGACTATATATGAGGATATCTCTAAAGTCATACATAGCTCCCGAACACACTATATCGTTATGATGGGGGACTTTAACGCGAAACTGGGCAAACGAAGCGACAATGAGCTGAGAGTGGGGCAATTTGGATATGGAAAGAGAAATGCACGTGGCCATCTGCTGGCTGGCTTCATGGAGAAGGAGGGCCTTTTTATGATGAACCCCTTTTTCAGAAAGCCGAAACAGCGTAAGTGGACATGGATACACCCTAACGGTATCTCAAAAAATGAGATTGATTTCATCTTGTCGACGAAAAGGCACATATTCAATGATGTCTCCGTGATCAATTCAGTAAAAACAGGAAGCGATCACCGGATGGTAAGAGGCACATTGAATCTTATAACAAAGCTCGAAAGATGTCGACTGATGAAGTCTACGCTCCGACCAGCACCTATCCAGTTCCAGAACCCTGAGCACTTTCAGCTCGAGTTGCAGAATCGCTTCGAATGCCTGGGAGATTGCGAAAATGTGGATGATTACAATGACAGATTTGTGGAAATTGTCCTAACGACTGGGTCTTCATCCAACTTATAGAAGCATTGAAAAATATTTAGACAACGAAGTTGGGAATATATATTTTTACTTGATATATATTCCCAACTTCGTTGTCTAAATATTTTTCAATGCTTCTATAAGTTGGATGGATAAATTTAAAATCTGATTCGAAATCAACGAAACCTTGTCTAACTGCGGCGCTTATTGGTTCATCGCCGAAATAAAATCGATGAACTATATCTATGAGGCCGTTAAGATCTTCAAAGCCCGTCGTTCAAAAGGAACCAAAAAGATCTCGGGCCTCACCAACAAACTTACGGAACAAAGACGAAATTTGGTTCTGCAGTCCTCTGAAGATGCTGCTCAGTATCGGCGTTTAAACAGACAGATCTTCAAGTCCTTGACTCGCGACCTACGGCAATTTAATACGACTCGTATTAAGGAGGCGATTGAGAGCAACAAAGGCTCAAAGGTTTTCGCAAGGGATCTGTCTGTTGGTCAAAGCCAACTGACTAAGCTGAAGGTAGAGGATGGCAGAATTATTTCGTCAAAGCCGGAGCTGTTGGAAGAGGTCGAGAAGTTCTACGGACAATTATACACGAGTGTACGGCAACCTGTTAATAATCTGGCTAAAGACCCAAGAGCCAGATTGACCCGACACTATACCGAGGATATCCCGGACGTCAGCCTGTACGAGATTAGAATGGCTCTTAAACAGCTAAAGAACAATAAGGCACCGGGTGATGATGGGATCACGGCTGAGCTTCTAAAAGCTGGTGGAACACCGGTACTTTAAGCTCTTCAGAAGCTTTTTGATTCCGTCATACTCGAGGGACGAACGCCTAAGGCATGGCACAGAAGTGTGGTGGTACTCTTCAAAAAAGGTGATAAAACCTTGTTGAAGAATAATAGACCCATCTCGCTTCTGAGCCATGTCTACAAGTTGTTTTCAAGATTCATTACGAATCGTCTCGCTCGCAGGTTCGACAACTTCCAGCCTCCCGAACAAGCCGGTTTCCGAAAACGCTTTAGCACCACAGACCACATACATACGCTGCTACAGATTATACAGAAGACTGAGGAGTATAATGAGCCACTCTGCTTGGCGTTTGTGGACTATGAGAAAGCCTTCGAATCGATCGAGACCTGGGCTGTGTTACAGTCTCTCCAACGGTGCCAAATTGACTATCGATATATCGAAGCGCTGAAGTGTTTGTACGAAAACGCCACCATGTCAGTCCGCCACCAGGATCAAAGCTCAAAACCTATCCAGTTGCAGCGAGGGGTGAGACAGGGAGACGTTATATCTCCAAAACTGTTCACCGCCGGCCTGGAAGATGTTTTCAAGCTCCTCATCAACGGCGAGTACATCACTCACCTTCGATTCGCTGAAGATATCGTAGTCATGGCTGAGACCTTGGAAGACCTAGGCACAATGCTCGATGGCCTCAGTAGAGCCTCCCAACAAGTGGGCCTCAAAATGAACATGGATAAGACGAAAATTATGTCAAATTTCCATGTCGCACCCACTTCTTCTTTAAAGGTTCGAGACTCTACACTCGAAGTTGTCGACGAATATGTTTACCTGGGACAGACAGTTCAGTTAGGCAGGTCCAACTTTGAGAAAGAGGTCAATCGTCGAATCCGAAGGCCATTATGGTTTACCACTCTTACGTCTGCTCCATAATACGATACGGGATAGTCATCTGGGGTAACTCATCTGAACTCACAAGAGTTTTTATAGCTCAGAAAAAATGTATTCGCGCATTGTTTAACCTAAAATGGTCGGAGTCCTGTAGACCAGTATTCAAATCTTAAAATCTGTTAACGGTTCCTAGCATTTACATTTACGAAGTCGCTAAATTTGTAAAACTCCATGACCATCTATTCGAGAATAACGATAACATGGGAAAGCGACAGGTAACGCACCTCCCAAAAAAAATGCGTACCCAAGTTGGAACTGTTCAGGAATAACTGTATTTTCGTGGCACCTCTTATTTTCAACTCCTTACCCAAGGAGATGGTGGAACTACCGCGCTCAAAATTTCTACGAACATTACGGGAGTGGTTAATTAAGCAAAGCTTTTACGACACTTCAGATTTCCTGAAGAGCAGTTCTTGCCGTTTCGGTGCGCATTGATTGGAAAGCATTGTTTCACATGTAATTGATAATTTATTTGACTTTGAAATATTTAGTTCATTGAGATTGTACTATTGCTTGCTATGATAATATAATCCTGTTGACTGTTCCTAAAATTTATGATATTATATTCTGTAATTTTTAACATTTCGATTTTGACTTATTTTGACTTTTGACATGTTTACTTTAATTTTCATGTTTATTTAATATCTTAGGCTCAATATGTAAGTTTGACATTTTGATTTTGACTCATTTTAACTTTTGACATGTTTGCCTTAATTTTACTTTTTTTTTTTTCAACTTCTTGCGCATAATAGTTGTTAAAAACGCTTATATAGCTTTGATTGATAGACAATGTTGCATGCGGAAATTTCTGCGAGACATGCTGTACACCATTATATGTTAACATCTTTATACCAGACCATGTTTCGTGCAATAAATGAATTTACTTACTAACTTACTAATAAATAATCCCCGATTATAAAAACCAGGCTATTAAGTTAACGTAAATGCAAGTAACAGTGAACGATTGATATTTATTTATTTATTTATTTATTTATTTATTTATTTATTTATTTATTTATTTATTTATTTATTTATTTATTTATTTATTTATTTATTTATTTATTTATTTATTTATTTATTTATTTATTTATTTATTTATTTATTTATTTATTTATTTATTTATTTATTTATTTATTTATTTATTTATTTATTTATTTATTTATTTATTTATTTATTTATTTATTTATTTATTTATTTATTTATTTATTTATTTATTTATTTATTTATTTATTTATTTATTTATTTATTTATTTATTTATTTATTTATTTATTTATTTATTTATTTATTTATTTATTTATTTATTTATTTATTTATTTATTTATTTATTTATTTATTTATTTATTTATTTATTTATTTATTTATTTATTTATTTATTTATTTATTTATTTATTTATTTATTTATTTATTTATTTATTTATTTATTTATTTATTTATTTATTTATTTATTTATTTATTTATTTATTTATTTATTTATTTATTTATTTATTTATTTATTTATTTATTTATTTATTTATTTATTTATTTATTTATTTATTTATTTATTTATTTATTTATTTATTTATTTATTTATTTATTTATTTATTTATTTATTTATTTATTTATTTATTTATTTATTTATTTATTTATTTATTTATTTATTTATTTATTTATTTATTTATTTATTTATTTATTTATTTATTTATTTATTTATTTATTTATTTATTTATTTATTTATTTATTTATTTATTTATTTATTTATTTATTTATTTATTTATTTATTTATTTATTTATTTATTTATTTATTTATTTATTTATTTATTTATTTATTTATTTATTTATTTATTTATTTATTTATTTATTTATTTATTTATTTATTTATTTATTTATTTATTTATTTATTTATTTATTTATTTATTTATTTATTTATTTATTTATTTATTTATTTATTTATTTATTTATTTATTTATTTATTTATTTATTTATTTATTTATTTATTTATTTATTTATTTATTTATTTATTTATTTATTTATTTATTTATTTATTTATTTATTTATTTATTTATTTATTTATTTATTTATTTATTTATTTATTTATTTATTTATTTATTTATTTATTTATTTATTTATTTATTGCAATTAAACGTAAATAGACCAAGTTCTGCTGGTAGAACGGAAAATGAAATAAATATAACAGACTTTAGACGTTCATTAATTCAGTTTACGTATCATATTTTATCGTGTCAGCGTTTGACGGTGAGAAGGTTGGTACAGTCAGCGCAGAACGATTTTGACTGCAACATATTCACAGGGGAGCATTTAAGGCTACGCTTAGCGGTACCTCGTGATTCACTGTGAAAGTGTTAAGGGCAAATCAAATAGAAAATCAACTATTTTATTATTTAAATTGTATTATTGTCCGAACTAAAGGTGTGTATCAAATATCAGAACAATAAGTCATGATTGATGTAGTGCTGACTGTACTCCGTATTTTTTTTTTATTTAGGACACGTCAATTTGACTTTACCTTGTCTGATGGTAAGCTGAAGGCAAAGTCTCAGGAGAGAGGGCCACCATTATGCACACGTGCCATGTTAACCATGGTGGCACTCAGCTTGACGGCCTCATCAGATGCTTTTTCACGCCCCGCTTAAAGGACCCGGGACTGTAGGAAGAGGGAAGCACGTGAGCTGGCAAGGAATTCCAGGTCTTAATTGTGCGACAAAGGAAAGAGTCACCGAACCGCTTGGTTCTTGAAGCAATGTTCTGCAACGTATGCGGGTGACATCTAAGTCCTGCACGTGTCGTCCTGTATAGGAAAGGAGAGGGTGGGACTAATTGGAATAGCTCTTCAGAACATTCACCATGGTAGAGACGGTAAAATACTGCCAAGGAAGCAACATCTCTACGCAACTGCAAAGGCTCGAGGGTACTCGTGACCTCAGGATTTCCGATAATGCGGACCGCACGTCGCTGCAACCTGTCGAGAGCATCTAATAAGTACTTTGCGGATCCATCCCAGAGATGCGAGCAGTATTCCACGCAGGAACGAATTTGTGTCTTGTATAGAAGACACCGTTGCTCCGGCGTGAAAAACCGTCTCACTCTGTTCAGGACTCCGAGTTTACGCGAGGCTGTTTTGACAAAAACTCATCTTAAGACAGTCTATTTATCTAGTATAGTTATTATGACAAGTTTTTGTGTTTGAGATTTGGTGTCCCTTCATAGTCTACATTATTTTCGTAAGTATGCACTATTATCGTTATTAAGTCTGTGAATTGAATTATAGAAGTTTAGTTCATTAATATTCACACTATAAGAAAGATAGATAAACTGCTTATTGTATATCTAACAGAATAAAATGTCAAAATGTCTTAAACTTAAAATTGGCGTACTGAAATCAGAAGATGGTAAGTAAATGACGGTCTTCTATTACACTTATTTTGACCTGTAAACAAATCAATTTAACTTGATTTGGTCTAGGCGGGGATCAAACCCATCGTTTTTTTGTTTCAATTTAAATCGCTTTCAATATTTACCATGCAAAATGCTTAAAAAAATTAATTCAAATTGTAAATGAAGTTTACATTTTTAGCTACCTACTTATTAATGTATTATGGTATAGCATTTTGTATTGTAATTAAATTACATGTTATGATGTAGGTGATGATAGTGAATATAAATTTTTACAATAAAATTTAATTTAAATGAATTCAAGACCTGTATAAGTTACAAAATAATAAAAAAATCGTTTGTACCGTAAGGTGTTATTACAATGGCTGCTCAGATATTTATTTACACTTATTTTTCTTCGAATTCTTTTTGCGATAACTTATAGTAGGCATATAGAAGATCCCAGAAAGCCATTCTTTCATGTAATGGTCTTTTTCCAAGTATTAGCTGAACGCCAATATTTAGGTAGTTGTAGGTACTATTTGTAACTGGCTCCCATACCACTGGAAGAAGTTCACTGACTTCTGGAGTTGGGTTACTAAAAAATAAACAAATAACATCATTAATTTTATTATTGCAGTTAAACGTTTACAAATGGATCGACCAAATTCTCTTTTCTTTATTGGATTCACAATACTGAATCATAGAAATGATAATAGACTGAATATAATCAGTAATATTTATTTGTCTGTAGGTAAGAATTAAGTCGTTGCGTTATTATATATATATTCAATGTAAGTATTGATTAACAGAAGTTTTGACATAGATGTATGAAAGTGGAATGGATTGAAAGGCAAATTTATAGAAGAAGATTTAGTAAAGACAATTAAGTAGCCCATGATTTGATAGATAGATAGATAGATAATTCTTTATTTTACACCAATAAATTTACACTAGGACAAGTAGATAGTATGTATACAGTTTAATGTACAATGGGCGGCCTTATCGCTGGAAGCGATTTCTTCCAGGCAACCTTGGGATGGACAGTAATGTGACAGAAACAGAAGATATGGTGTAGTTATCAAATAAACTAAACTAAGACAAAAATGTACGAGCGAGAAGTACAAATAAAAT
Organism: Eilema caniola; assembly: GCA_949126895.1. Classification (NCBI taxonomy): domain Eukaryota; kingdom Metazoa; phylum Arthropoda; class Insecta; order Lepidoptera; family Erebidae; genus Eilema; species Eilema caniola. The sequence continues at coordinate 2,655,306 of OX421469.1, read as the reverse complement.
TTGTTTTTGTTATTTAACTATACTCAAATAAGAAATAATTCAGCGTATTTATGAACAGAACAGGATTTGATAAATTTTAAGTCAGATGAAGCTAAAACTACTGCAAAAACGCAAATAGTGAATTAGTTATTACACATTATCTTACTTGTATTTGGCAAAATTGGTCCACATCGTAGTCATTCGCTTCATAGTAATTTGATCTACATCGTTAAGGGTAGGTTTATTTTGTATATGAAATAAATAATTTAGATCATCAGAATGAGAAACACAACATGAATTCCCACCAAAATCGAACTCGTCATAGTCGGTGGCAATGACTGCATTTCGGTCACCAACATAAGAAAATAAATAAAAGTATATCTGCTTTGCGTTATTCTCTAAATATTTTTTCAGAGTTCTGTGCACAGGGTGTATGTATGTAAAATCAGAAGCAAAGCGAATAACTTTCCATTTAACAACACTGTCAATCTTTTCGTCTCCAAAGTAATAATGCGATATTAAATCATTAAATTCGTACTGTCTATTTTCAAAATCAAGAACTTGTTTCAAACTATCATTGATTATGGATGAATTATTAACATATTTAACATCCCTTACAAGTCGAGCCTTTTCATGCTTATTAAAGCCCATCATAACATACATATTCTTTATACTTGGCACTTCAGCATCAACCCAAGTGCTTTCAATGAAAGGTTCCACATTATCAAATAAGGTTTCTATGCAGGGTTTAAATTGTATGTTTAATTTAACAGCACTCGTGATAACTAATTTTGGATCTGTATCGGTGAGATAAGATATAGCTACTTCTGTGTTATTGGTATCTAGGCCAACATATCTTGCCATTTTTAATGGTGCTGATTTATCAGGTTTGTTCCAAATTGTTGGCACTTGAGCGCTTCCGCTCTGTAATATGATTCTTTCAAATAACTTTTGTCTGCTTGACATCAAATGTAAATCTATTGAATGTCCTCCAGCACCTTGACCGAATAAAGTTATTTGATCAGGATTTCCTTCAAATGCCTCTATATTGTCTTTTACCCACTTAATTGCGAGATACTGGTCTTTCAGGCCTTGATTGCCGGAAACTTCAGCCATGTCAAGGCACATGAAACCATACGGACCTGTCCGGTAGTTGACAGTGACTATTATGACATCATTTTGAACCAAATACCTAGGTCCAAATATATGTCTTCCAGCAAAACCATATTGAAAAATACCGCCATAGATCCATATCATTACTGGAAACAATGTATTTGTTGAATTCGCCGAGCTTGGCACATATATGTTAAGGCGCAAGCAGTCAATCGTACCCATTATAGTATTGTTCTCTGGGTTTACTTGAGGGCACATTGCTAAGTCATCATAGGCTTCATATAAACCAGTGATTCTATATGGGATTGCAGGCTAAAAAGTAAATATTGGAGTTAATACGTAGTTAGGACCTTTTTTCATGGAACTAGATAATGCTATCCGTCTCTGATACTTTCATTACAAAATAGCACAATATAATATATTGAGAGTCTAATTTCGAGTAGAATAAACACAGTAAGTAACAATAAGTAAAAATTCTCTCACACGAGGCTTCTTTTAACTAAAATGATAACCTGAACGAAAAATTAGTACGAAATATTTAATCTTGCTAATGAAATATCTAGAAATCTGACCATAAACAAACATGAAAATTTTATTCAAACAAAATAATAATATTAAAATATTGTATCACATAAACAGCATTTGGGTGATAAACGAAGTTGGAAATGAACGATTTATTGTATTAGGCTACTCAATCATTTTATAGGAAAGTAAAATATTGTAAAAAGTTACATATTTGTTAATTACATTTTGAATTCAAGTTACTTTTTAAAATATTTACAAAATAAATACTCTTCTAACAGGTTAATGTCTGCTGAGTTTCTATCCTAAGTGTTTTCATTTTGTTTATTGGTAACTTGAAATGAAATAATCAGGATTCGAAAAGTTAATAAAAGAAGTTAACTATTTTACAATTAACTTACTCCAAAGTGATTTTCTTCATCGAATTTCGCATAGGGTATGCCCAAATACATACTATAATCGCCATCGGATGCCTTCAACCCTTTGATGGTTGCCTCACCTAAATAAACCGTTTCTTCATCATCAGCTCTGCATGATGTGTTATCTTCAAATATTAGAAAAAGGTAACAGCTTGAAATAACGACTTTGAAATACTTAGTTGCTAATTTATTGGGCATTGCAACAACGTTTATCTCTAACAAATAGATAACAGTAGCTGATGATCTTATGCTGCCTGCACGTTGTCCATGGGGACAATGGATGTCAAAGTATTGGTTTCATTTTTGCTGAGATTATTTTCACTTGCGTGGCAGCTCATTTGAAACTATACACGATTTTTTTAGGTACTTAACTGAAGGTTATACATTTTTTATTATACGCATACGGCATATGCTGCGGGAGGAAACCTTTGATTAAAAATAAAAACGAAATAAAGTGTGGAAAAGTACAAGTGCTATCATTATTCAATATGTGTAGTAGATTCCACCAAGTGCCATTGATCTCCAGTAGAAACAGTTTACCAAGATTGTTTATCTTTAGATAAATACCTAATCAAAATGGTGTATAGTTCTCAGCGCACATGAAACCTATTCCTGCGATAAAAGTACTCTATGCGCTACTTCAGACTATAACATATTCCTACATGAACATTTGGGTCATATCGTAAATTATTATACATCGACAAAAAGAATTCTAGAATTAGTTAACAATTACCAAAAAAACAATTGTCGGCATTTTCATACCTAGTCATTTTACAATAAAGACATCACTCGCCAGACTTGTAATTGAGCCTTAAACATCCAAATTACATAATCTTTATAAAATTTCACATTTTAATATTAATAGGATACGTTTTATTCGTTTCTTCATTACACTTTGAGCATCACATACGACGTTTGTAAACATGTTTCTTGTTTTCTCTTCACTACTTTACAAAGGAATGTTTGTTACTCTACGCAGTGTTATTGTCTAAATATTATTCTTATTATTCAAAATATCAAACAGTAAAACGCAGTAATACAAAATACTCATTCTGACTTTTGTATCACTACTACCAGTACAAAACATGCAATACTAAATATAAAATTTTCAAAAACACATCACGATTATCTAAATAGGGGGGAAATAAAGTATGCTCAGATTGTGATTGGCGAACATAACAACCTCGTCACACAATTATGTTCGGTACACTTCCTAGAAAATAATTATCAGACCGTAGCAAAAGAGATCTATTTTCATTACTCGCAAGTACAATATTGTTCGAGATCATTTTGCTTGGGAGCAGTTTGTCGCCTAAGAAAAATAAGTAGATCAGGGTCGAGGGCGATTCATATTCATAATGTCTTGGAGAATAATTAGTTTTCATTATTCAAGTGCCTCCGTACTGGAGAGAAGATAGAAAATATAACTGGAGAATTCCTTTTCGATCATAAAATTCTCAATGTAATTTGAAATAAACTGTCTTGGTGATGCAACATTACTGTTTATTTGATGCCATATTCGTTTTAGTTCGGTTGGGTAATTCGTAAGTAGTACAACGGAGTCTAGTATTTGGGTCTAATAATTATCGTTAAAATTTGGATGAGAGCCTCTGTGCATGATGATAGTGTTCGCCTGAATTTCAAATGTATGTTTAAAAAGGGACACTAAGGATCTTATACGTTAATGAATCTTGAAAACAGTTACGCATGTACCAAGATGGTAGCGAGTAGAAAGATGTAGTCTTAGCCCTAAATAATGGAAAAAGGGCATGATTTGTACAGAAGGCTGCGGAAGTCCGTGAATAGTTTAAAATATAACAAAATCTAATTCTAACAGAAAGAAATAAGCACAGATAACGTTACATCTGTTAACAAAACTAAAAAGCAACTATTCTTCACATTTAAAAGAAGCTGAAGTAAAAAATGAAATGCTTTTATTTACAGTCATTTATGCATTGATTTCCAGTGTATTACTTACATATTGGATGGCACGTGGAATCACTTCATATAATTTTAGTTTCAAATTGTACACGGACTTCTGCGGGCCACTGTACCTATGTATCTATGAATATTGTAGGTTAATAATCCTATGCGGTTAAACGACAAGTTGTTAAAACAATAACCATTCACTAAGCACCTCCAACTGTCATCATTTGTCTACTGCAGCCTGCGGCTACCATCCACTTCGAATTCACTAAATTAATACTGGATATCAAAGAGATTTACGTTCTGACGGTTTCTGGAATGGTTAATATTGTACTGTTTCACAATGCTTCATAGTTAGGGTGTTTTTTTTTACTTGCGGGAAATCCCCTCGGATACCCCCCCCCCCCCTCTCCGGAGCCGGAGGGGGAGGTTATGTCGGACTCAAACCGACTAAACCGCACGCCGTCTGTGGGTCGATGTGCTAGGCCGAAGGTGAGATTGTCCCGCGACGTATCCCTCGCACACCGGCTGACCCAGGGCCATTCCTCCCGGTCTGGCCCTCCTCGGGAGGGGGGACCACGCGGGAATAGTTAGGGTGTTTCAGTGCATAAATCTGCATTAATTTTGAGTTTGTATATTTTAGTATGATTAGAGCAAAAGTACTGCTGAAAACTCCAGTGAAATCTAATAAATCCGTAATGTTATTGAAGCGATGATGATCATCAAAAAAATTTTCAAGAGAAATTAAAGAAAATATCAAATATCTAGTAAAACGTCTATAAGTTATAATAAATGATAATTAAATGAATAAATATTCCACAACAGTTCACACAATGCTATCTAGACCCATGGTAAGCATAGCTTAACTAGTTTGTGTTATGGAATCTAGAATGCGGATAAACATGCTTCGATTCTTTATATTTTGTAAATATATACATATTATGCATAGAAATACCCAAACCAATGCAAATATATATAAATAAATATATATATATATATATATATATATATATATATATATATATATATATATATATATATATATATATATATATATATATATATATATATATATATATATATATATATATATATATATATATATATATATATATATATTTATGCTTACAAATATTTGCACTAAGCGGGTATCGAACCCGTGCCTTCTGCGTAACAGCCGCGTTCACTAACGCCTCGCCACAGAAGCTGTCAAGGCTGAGAAGTTGAACAAAAACAATTCTAAAAATAACCAAAATGATTTGCTTATGGTATGCAGAGTCATGAGAAGATATATCGCAGGAAAAGTGGAATTAGAATAAAATTATTAAGAATTAAAAAAGAAACAGATTTGTGTTAGGGCGATGTATTCTCCACTCTGAGGTAACAACATTATAAATGTGAAAGTAACTCTGTCTCTCCACTCTGAGGTAACAACTAGCCTTCAATATTACAAAATATCAATCAATTAGTCTATTACAGTTCACCGTTAAACATAGACCTCTCCAAATATTTACATACATATATACATAAAATCACGCCTGTTTCCCATAGGGGTAGGCACCGATGGGGTGAAGCCCGTGGGGGTTTCCACACGTTAAAAAAAAAAAAGGGTAGGCAGAGATCACGGATCTTCATTTGCCACGATCCTGACATACTACTCTCGCTTCATTCACTCTCATTACATTCTTCATGCATGCTCGTCGGTTTAGGGTACTCCTGACCTGCCTCTTTTCTGAAACTGCCCCGATTTGATCCAGGTATGTGCCCCTAGGTCTTCCCCTGCCGAAGGTACTATTCACACTCGCTCATACATACACCCGTATAGTTAGTCTTTATTCATTCATTCTCTCAACATGACCGAACCATCTTAACATTATAATATGTACCACAATATAATAAAATTTACAAATATTGCAAACGCCGTTTAATTGCAAAATCACCTACGAACCTCAATAACAAAACATTGCAAAAACAAAATAAATTTGTGTTTACTAGTTAATAAGAAACAAACAAAAAGTGTACTGATTTTATTAATTTGTAAGGAAGCCTCAAAATCTCTCGTAATTGATGACTGTTTGGCCGAGTTGGGGGAATTTGAACACCTGTACCTTTTTTTTTTTTTTTTTTTTTTTTTTTTTTTTTTTTTTACGTGCGGGAAATCCCCACGGATACCCGCCCCTCCGGAGCCGGAGGGGTGGGTTATGTCGGACTCGAACCGACTAAACCGCACGCCGTCTGTGGGTCGTGGTGCTAGGCCGGAGGTGAGGTTGTCTTGCGACATATCCCTCGCACCCCGGCTGACCCAGGGCCATCCCTTTCGGTCTGGCCCTCCTCGGGAGGTGGGGACCACGCCGTCCCCGACTCAACCCCGGTGTGGGGAGGCGCGCATCGTCCTACGATGCGCGCCGCCGCCGTGGCCGGCTTCTGCTAGGGTGACGGGTGGCTCCACCCGTCACCCTCAGGCCCGCGCTCATGGGGGGCGGAGGTCTGTAAGCGCCCTCCGACGCCCGAGCCGCCTTCGGGCGCGAGCAGCGATGTCAGCGAGTCTTTCTCGCTCACCGCGCCGCGCCCGCTCTGCTGTCTCCTTCGCGAGCATGACCTGCTCGCAGAAAGAGGCGCTGGCCGCCCACGCATCCGCGCAGCGGACCATCGCCGCGAGCAGGGTGGAGAGCGTGAGCACTCTCACCCCCAGGGCCTGCACAAGCTCCCGCCTCGGCGCCTCAAACGCCGGACACTCGGTGAGCGTGTGCAGCCCCGAGTCCACGCTCGCGTCGCAGTGATGGCACTCGGGCGTTGGCTCAATACCCATCAGATGCAGATACCGCCCGAAGTAACCGTGCCCGGTTATCATCTGCGTCTGACGGTACGAGAGGCTCCCGTGTGGCCTCTCTAGCCACTCCCCCATGATGGGCCTTACCGCCGCAATGACGGTGTGCCCTGCGCGTGGTTGCCCAAGTCGTCGCTCCCACTCGGCCACCATGACCTGGTGGAGCCGGGATTTCTCGGCCCGAATGTCCTCGGGCTCGGGATCGAATCCCCGCTCCCGCGCCTCCTTTCGGAACTGGTATAGTGCCGAAAGGGCCCTCGCTTCCAGGATCCACGGTGGCGATCCGGCCAGGAGACTCGCCGCTTCGAAGGATATCGTGCGGTATCCCCTGATGGCCCTGGAGGCCATCGTCCTCTGCGCCGTACGGAGCAGAGGCAGGAATCTGGCCCCCAGGGTGTCCGCCCACACGGGGCACCCATATAGGGCCATGGACCGCACGACACCCGCGTAGAGTCTCCTGCAGGAGGCCCCTGGGCCCTTCAAGTTGGGCAGCAGCCGACTCAGGGCATTCGCCGTGGTGACCAACTTGGGGCGCAGGCTTCGGAGATGTTGTCCGAAGTCCCATCGACCGTCAAGCACGAGCCCCAGGTATTTCAGCTGGGGCTTGATGTCGATGGGAGTGCCTCCCACTGTAAGGCTGGCTCCCGGGCCTGGCCTGCGCCGAGGACCATGAAAGAACATGGCCTCGGACTTGTGCAGAGCCACCTCGAGACCCAGCCGCCGGATCCGTTCGACGACTTGACCAACCGCGGTCGTGGCCCTCAGGGTCGCCTCGCGGTGCGTAGCCCCGCTCACCGTCACCAGCGTGTCGTCCGCATAACACGTGACGGTGGCACCGTACGCGAAGTCACCGCGAAGCACCCAGTCGTAACCGATGTTCCACAGTAACGGCCCCAGGACCGATCCCTGTGGGACACCGCACGACATCTCACGCCTACCGACTCCGGTCGAACTCGGGTAGACGACGGCTCTCTCCGTTAGGTAAGCCCCGACTATGCGGCGGAGGTAGAGAGGCACACCGTGGTACACGAGTGCCTCCCTGATGCAACTCCAGGGCATGGTGTTGAAGGCGTTGGAGATGTCCAAGGACACCGCCAACATCACCTCGCCCCGGGCGACCGCATCCTCCGCCAGAGTCCTCACACGCATGATGGCATCCACAGTGGAACGCCACCGGCGGAACCCAAACTGGGCATTCGCCAGGTCCGGCCCCACTCTAGAGAGATGCTCGACGAGGCGCTTGGCAATTACTCTTTCAAAGAGTTTGCCCACCTCGTCGAGCAGCACTATGGGCCGGTACCCGGACGGCTCGTCCGCCGGGCGTCCCTTCTTGCGGATGAGGACCAGCTTCCCCGTCTTCCACATCTTCGGAAACTGGCCCCGCTCCAAGCATGCGCTGAGGAACCCTCTCAGTCGGGGTTCGAGACCGTCTTCCCCTAGAGCTAGGACCCACGCGCGGCCTGGAATGCCGTCGGGTCCCGGGGCGGTGTTCTTCTTGGCCCTCAGCCTTCGCACCGCCAGCTCTAGTTCTACCCAAGTGACCTCGGGCACGTCGTCGTCAATCACCGCACTGGGCGCCGTAGGCGACCGAGGCGGCGGAGCCATCTGCGGCGGAACATGTTCCGCTCGCGCCGGGAACAGGGAGTCGACCACTCCTCCGAGCAGAGCCGGTTCGAGCACCTGGGTCAGCGGAGGGGCCCGGGGGCGCAGCTTTTCTCTTACCATAAGGTAAGGCCGCCCCCATGGGTCCCGCTCCAGCGTCTCCAGGAGCTCCCGGTAGCAAGCGGCCTTAGACCGCTTGATCTCCGCTCGGAGGGCATTCCGGGCCTCCCTGTATCCCTCGTGAAGCTCCGCCAGTCGGGGCTCCGAATCTGCGGTACGGCTACGCCTCCTACGGAGTCGAGCCCACCGGCGGTGCGTGATCACGCAGGCTTGACGCAGCCTCGCGATCTCCGCATTCCACCAGTAGACCCGACGCCTCGGATTATAGGCTGGAGCCCTAGGCATACCCGCATCGCAGACCCGCGTCATGGCCTCCCGGAACCAGGCCGCTTCATCGTCTATGTCGACAGGCCTGTCCGGCGCAATGGCCCAGGCCTGTACGATGGCGGCCTCCAGGAGGTCCTCCCGATTCAGTCGCCCCAGCACCCAGCGCGGCTCGCGTTGGGCCGATGTGACCGGCGCATCACCCGCAGGAGGGGAGACATCGAACCGAACGTATCGGTGATCCGATAGTGTCTCCACCTCCACGGCGACACGCCAGTCCCGCACGCGGAGTGACAGGGAAGCGCTCGCGAACGAAAGGTCTATGATCGACCTGCGCTCCCCCGCCACAAAGGTGCCCACATACGTGGCTTCGGCCCCGCGATTCTGGAGAACTAAGCCGAGAGAATCGGCCCAGCTCTCCAGAGCCCTGCCCCGCGCGTTTGTGCGCCGGGAACCCCAAGCCTGAGACCAGGCGTTGAAGTCCCCGAGCACAAGAACCTGACGAGGCGTGCAGGCATTGACGACGTCGGTCAGCCGCTCCAGCGACCGCCGATACTGCCCAATGAGTCGGTGTGACCCCGGCGTGAGATAAACGGCCACGACCGCAATCTCCCCTACACGCGCCGCTACGAAGCCATGCTCCCTTGCGATCACTACAAGGGGAGGGGCACCCGCAGCGGCGTTATGCACCAGTGCCGCCGACCCATCCAGGTCGACCACCCAGGCGGGCCCGAGGGGCCGGTGAGTGTATGGATCGGCGACAGCGGCGACGTCGATGGACCACTGTGCCATGCTCTGGAGAACACCTGTACCTTACGTCTATTATAAGTTATTAATACACCCTCTTTCACCCCGGTTAAGGTGTTCGGTGAAACGGCTGGTGTGCGGTCTTCAAAAGCTTTTTTAGTTCAAGTTTATCGTCTGAATTAATTACAAGTTTATTTTAGGTTGAGAGATTGTTCTAAATAAATTCTTCGCTTTCAAATGAGTACAATCTTTTTTAGATTTTTATTTGGATTCCGTAATGGTGAAACCTCAAATTAGATGTAATTGTTAATACTATTTGAGGTCAGTAATGTTCGTCAGTATAACGGACCTGATATTGCGAGGGAAATTATTTATTGAAAATCATAACATTCTATTTGATAGTGAAATATATTTTTGAAGTGAAAACTTCTTTAGCGGCGTTGGATGGGTGTAAAATGTTAAGGAAGCGTCAGGATTAGTTGACCTTTGAACCGTAACCGACGACTGACGTCATACCAGATTAGGTACAGACTATGTATTTTGCAAGTTACAATAGATATCGTCGTAGCCTAAACGGTAAGTACGTCGACTGTAAGTGCTTATAGTTTCAGATAGTATCGGGTTCAAACCACCTGGCCTTCAGGGATTTTTTTGTGATTGTTTTTTCTTATTATAATTTATTACTTTTGGTGATTATTTTTTCTTTTTGTAATTTATTACTTTTTATGATTTTTTTTGTTTCTGTAATTTATTATTTTTTGTGATTATTTTTTCTTTTTATAATTTATTAATTTCTTCTGACAGAAAATTAGCAGAAAATAAGTGATAGGTTCTATGATTAGCGCTATATTATAGGTATGGTATGGTATGCTCTTTTTTATCTTTTTCTATGTTTATAACGAAGAAAGAAAAAAAGAAAATGTTTTCACTTCTGCCGGCACTCCCAGAGTGCAACCCGTCTTTTTTCATCACACTTGCTCATAAGGCGGCTCTCAAAAAAATTGAATACATAAAAGATCGCGTTCAAAAGTATAAATAATTCAGAATACCTATTACTTGCTCATTTCATGCAACTTCGAAGATAATTTCAACTGGTACGTGTACAACAAACAAATCAAAAACAGTGAATAACTAGCTGCACATTTACTCATTATTGTTTCTCTAAATAGCTTATGAAAAGGGTTCTTGAAATACGAGTGCAAATTTTAAAAATACGAGCCATATGTAAAGTATATAGTATAATTTGGTCTAAAATTATTCAATTTTGGGACCAAGTTATGGGTAGTTTCATACATTACTTTATCTAATCTCATGAAAAATAAATATAATTTGCGTAACCACAGACTATATAGAAAAAAATCAGTTATAGTTTTAAAATTTACTTTGATATTCTGTGCGTAAAAACCATCATCCGCTGATGAGAAGGTAGCATAGCCATTCGCACCTTAGCCTGTTCCACAAGGAACAGTAGAAACAAATAAAAGAAGTGAAGACCGCTATTAAAGATTTGTTTCAAATTTTGCATTTTTACATTTCCGTGTGAAGTTAGCCAAATGATTTTAAGTTTTATTTTATTCACAAAGTGTGATGAAAAACGTCACATGATAAACGTGTGTATAGTTGATTAACGCCCTCGGCTCTCTAAAGACCGGCGGTAATCACCAACTTTACACACTTGTACCATAACTTACTATTAGTTTTCAATACGTACCATCACCGTTATCCTTGAGTTAGTCCCGCTCGCTCCCAAAGCCATCAAAACGGAGTGCGGGACTCGTGTGTGTTTTCAATTCGTATATATCTTCTTTAAATGAAAGTTGTAATCCGCGCTGTCAATAGCAGGGTAAGGTAAGGATGTTAATTTAAACTTTTAGATTAACTCAATCACGTATTGATGAACCAATTAACGTTGAAATTCAAGTAATAGGTAAATAAATATTAAACAACATTTCACACAGCGCTATCTAGATCCATGGCTAGCGTAGCTGAACTAGCTTGTGTTATGGAATCTAGAATGCGGATAATAAAGTAATAAACATACTTATAATATTATTATACAAAGAAATACCCAGGCCAAATGTAAATATACATATTCATGCATACAAATATTTGTACTGAGCGGGTATCGAACCCACGCCTCCTGCGTAGCGAGTTCACTACCGCCACGGCACAGAGGCTGTCAGTAGTGTTTTTTTTTTTTTTTTTTTTTACGTGCGGGAAATCTCCACGGATACCCACCCCTCCGGAGGCGGAGGGGTAGGTTATGTCGGACTCGAACCGACTAAACCGCACGCCGTCTGTGGGTCGATGTGCTAGGCCGGAGGTGAGGTTGTCTTTTGACATATCCCTCGCACCCCGGCTGACCCAGGGCCATTCCTCTCGGTCTGGCCCTCCTCGGGAGGGGGGACCACGCGGTCCCCGACTCGCCCCCGGTATGGGGGGGGGCGCGCATCGCCCTACGATGCGCGCCGCCGCCGTGGCCTGCTTCTGCTAGGGTGACGAGCGGCTCCACCCGTCACCCTCAGGCCCGCGCTCATGGGGGGCGGAGGTCGGTATGCGCCCTCCGACGCCCGAGCCGCCTTCGAACGCGGCCAGCGATGTCCGCGAGTCTTTCTCGCTCGCTGCGCCGCGGCTGTCAGTAGTGTATCGTTGCAATCTTAATTATAGGAAGGGGTTAGATCATAATATACAGAGTGGAATCAATTATTAGAGGAACTTTTTTCTTTGCTTTTAAACGTATGTGGTTCAATAATAGCTATAGAAACAGTTATAAATATGTACAACCTTGTCACTACCTACTAGTGGTATCACGAGAATTGGATAGCACTATTGATACTACTAGTGGTGACATTGAGTAGTATCACGGGTCGGTAACGTAATATTTTCACACCGAAGCAGTGGTGTATTTTATAAAATACAATTTACAAAGAAAATCGAGTAAGCTTTCAACAATATCAATTAAAATTTTACAGCCTTATGTACCCATAATGAAGTCTATGCAGCTACACTCTAGTGCGCTTTACGTACTCAAAGGCACCCATTTAGCTCGGTGCAATACATTAATGAACAAGACTCTGGCCGCTAATTAAGCAGCACACCAAAGCACCCCCAAGTACACCGGATACGGTTGCTCAAAATTAACTATATGTGAACCTGCAGCATGCAAACTTTATGCGGTATGCGATAACTGATTTGAATACCTGTTGAATATTGTTGGTGCCTGTCTTACGTGCACTCATGTGATTAGTGCACGCTTTCCCTAACTATGGCGAAATTAGCAATATTCAAGGAGAGGAACGCTCCTCGCATCCAATAGGCTACAACAAAAGATAATACGTAATGAAAAAAAATGGAAGTCCAAACCGAACTGTTTACTGTTGGATGTACTTTCTAACGAGAAAGCTCCTTTTCCAAAATCTATTTGCTTTTCCACTTTTGTTACTTTATTGTTATTAATTTTGAAGCAAATCGTTTATGAATTCTTAATAACTGATAGCAGTGTAATGCAAATAAGGAATCGACTTAATTGTTTTATTTAAAAAAAATGTGAGAAAACGTGCTGGAGCCCTTGGGATATAATAATAATATTTAAGCTTAGTCTTGGAACCCTTGAGACCAAAAACATGGAGCGGGTAAATAAGCCTAAATTATATCACCCATTCTAAGACTGACATGGCTGATAACGCTTGGCCTTGCGATGTATTGAACACTTAGCCACGAGCCCCGATAGAAATTAACCAATGTATTTTATCATTACACGTATACAAAATAAATAATAATTATTTCTTAATAATACTACATTAACATATTCAATAACAAAACCAATTACAATCAACTGCCTACATAAGAATACTAATAAGTACAATAAAAGCTATAATAATGTTGTATTACAGCGAGTAAGCACATTCTAGCGCCATGATCCTGGTCATAACACTAAATTGTAATTTTATCGCCGTGCGCGCGAAAATACACATCTCATGAAATATATATAAAACAATACAAGGGGCTACAGCCGAATGACTGCGTAATGCGCAGCGGATTGCGATAATGCCGGGTACACACCGACTTAAAGAAGCAAACTAGCCTCCGTGGCGTGATTTTTTTTTCATGCGGTAAATCCCCCCGGATATTCCCCTTCTGGAGCTGAGTTATGTCGGACTCGAAACGACTAGTGCACGCCGTCTGTGGGTCGTTGTGCTAGGCCGAAGGTGAGGTTGTCTCGCGACATATTCCTCGCGCCCCGGCTGACCCAGGGCCATTCCTCTCGGTCTGGCCCTCCTCGGACCACGCGGTCCCTGACTCGCCCATCGCGGCATGGGTCGCGCGCATCGTACCGCGGTGCGCGCCGCCGCCGTTCTGTGGCGTGATGGTAGTGCATTCGTCTGCTACAAGAGACGCGGGTTTCATTTCCACAGTGCAATATTTGTATGTATGAGTATTGGTATTTGCATTGGTCTAGGTTTTTCATACCTTGCCATGCTTACGTTAAGCCGTCGTTGGTACTCGTTTCCATACAAACATCTATGGCAGTCGTTTGTATTTGGAGCTCTAAGGAATCCGACTAGTCTTACTAGAGATCTTCTTTCACAGTCAATTCGTTAAGGAGATGAGATGGCAGTCCATAGAAAATATTGAAGTTTATCCTCATCAGAGTTAGATCAGCATTCGATCCCAATTGAGTTGGGTAAAGGCTCAGAGTATGAAGACAAGAGGCTATGGCCGAATGATTGCGTAATACGGGGTGGATTGAAGTAATGCCGGGTACACACCGACTGAATGGAGCAAATTAGTGGGAATGTTTGATTTCTTTATTATTGTGTCTACATTCGCGTTTGAAGAAGCATACGGTATTGTCTGATAAATCCTAGGAGCAAGACTATCCATACTATTGTATAATGGTTTGTTACTTGTGTCTGTATGTTGCAGCCAACAAGTTTTATCATAATCAATCAATCAATCAATCAATTACCCCTCTGCCGTCTACTGCTGGACATAGGCCTCTCCCAATGTGCGCCATTTCGTACGATCCTCCGCCTTCCGCATCCAGTCCGTCCCAGCCACCTTTTTCAGGTCATCGGTGCATCTGGCCAGGGGGCGCCCTACCCTTCGTTTGCCTTCTCGCGGTCTCCACTCTAGGACTCGTTTGGAATACCTACTTATCTTTCGGTCAGTTTATTTGCAACCAATTGCATGAAGCGGCTAAATGGACTAGAATTTTTCTTTTGCTTTTGTTAGAAAGGTCATAGGCACAGTTAAAATCTGCCGTATATTCGATTGCAGTTGATTGAGCAGATTCGAAAATAAATATGATGGCCCCATAGTGACCCAATGCAGTTGCAGGTCAATTGCAAAGTATTACAGCATCATTTAATTCAGATTTTGATTTTCCTGTTAATAAACAAAACGTATTTTACTAAATAAACGAAATAAGAACCCAAAAGTCAATGAGTATTAAGAACAGCCATCGTAGAACGCATGGGGCCAATTCACCCTCGCTCGTTCCATCTTACATTCCCTTTATAACTTTTGCGTCCGCTATAGTTGTGTAATTCTATACTGACATGCCAACTCAGGGACTTTCCGCTCAATCTGCCTATCATACCGAGGATTTTAGTATAAAACCGCCACTTATGGCAGGGGAGCCTTAGAAGGAATTTTGGGAGTAGATTACTATACCTAAGGAAGAATGGTCTTCTATACAAGACACAAATTATCTAATACTGTCCGTATCTCTGAGATAGCTCCGCAAAGTATTTATTTGAGGCTCTTGATAGGTTGCAGCGACGTGTGGTCCACATAACTGGGAATCCTGAGGTCACGAACACCCTCGAGCCTCAGCAGATACGTAGAGAGGTTGCTTCCTTGGCAATACTCTACCGTCTCTAACATTGTGAATGTTTTGATGAGCTCTTCCAATTAGGCCCACCCTCTCCTTTCTTACACAGGACAATACGCAGGGCGCATAAATGCAGGGCTTAAATGTCACCCGCATATGGTGCAGAATATTCCTAAAAGAACCAGGTGGTTCGGTGACTCTTTCCTTTGTCGCATCATTAAGACCTGGAACACCTAATGAGGCCGTCAAGCTGAGTGCCGCTATTACAAACATGGAATGTATTTGTAATGATGATCCTCTTCCCTGACACTTTATCTTCAGCTTACCATCAGGCAAGGTGAAGTCAAATTGACGTGACCTATAAAAAAAAGTTCCTGCTGCTGGCTGGAGGCAGAAGGATGAATTCTATGATTCACACGTAGATACGTGTCAGATTAAGAATAGGGAGGTTAGTTCCAAATTAACTAGTGTTTATTTTGCTAATCTAACGGTTTACGAGTAACTTAAGGGCGTGGGAAGGTAGCAAAGTTGCAAAAACGATTTCCAAATTTACTTGAGTGCTTTCTTATTTTAGAGATAAATCATAACAGATTAACGCAAACATTTCATAGGGCCAACGTAATACAAATCGTTTATTATGATATACAACATACCTATGTAAGTGTCGCCGTCAACTAGCTTAATCAGCCGTCCTATTAACTACCTAGGCAGTTAACTAAACTTTCAATGCAATTAACTTTCCTCAGCACTAAAAGTGGAAATTTTATATACGATTATTCTTGTTATCATCTAATCTACCAATTTTAATAAGTTGCCGCTATATTTGAGTAACTACACATTTAGCATCATGGGCTCCCCTACCATTATTTCGGCATCTTCTTAACTGCACTCCATTGAGTAGTTTGTACGAATTTAAAATTAGATTGTACAATACTTTTGGTATAGGTACTGAGTTTTTATTTGGGTACGTATTGACGATCAGGGAGTGTTCAGGATGTTTGTTTTTGTTAGGAAATGTATGTATAGTTGTATTTGCATACATAAATAGAGGACGTAACTGATATTAAACGATACTCTTAAACGATGTCTTAGGAGTGACCATCATTGAGAGAAGAATTCTAAAAAATGCTGTGTTGGTTCCCGGTAGGGTAAAATAGGATTACCCCAGCTCCTCCCGCGGGCCTGAGGGTGACGGGTGGAGCCACTCGTCACTCTAGCAGAAGCAGGCCACGGCGGCGCCGCGCATCGTAGTACGATGCGCGCTCTCCCCCCCATACCGGTGGCGAGTCGGGGACCGTGTAGTCCCGCCAGATCGAGAGGAATGGCCCTGGGTCAGCCGGGGTGCGAGAGATATGTCACAAGACAACCTCACCTTCGGCCTAGCACATCGACCCATAGACGGCGTGCGGTTTAATCGGTTCGAGTCCGACATAACCTGCCCCTTCGGCTCCGAAAGGGGGGGGGGGGGGGGTCGGTATCCGTGGGGATTTCCCGCACGTACAAAAAAAAACCCCAGCTCTTCCTTTGAGTGTCGTAAAATGCAACTTAGGGATAAGGCTGTTCTTTATCCGACAGTAAACATACAGCCCGAGATAAAGTGCCCGGTAGGCGGCAATAGGCTCACCCCCTATTACATGGGACTGAAAATCATACTTGGCGAAACGTGGGTCTTCATACACCTCTGCCTACCCCTTTGAGAATTTACAGACGTAAGTATATGTATGTATGTTTAAAAAAAGGAAACAAACTATGAAAATTGCATCCATGCTACGTTAAAATTTGACCCTTCAAGCAATAACTGAACTGTTCAATGCATTGTCCGAGTTGATGACTCGAATAATGAAGGTGGCTCCATTAGCGTTTTGCTCAGACTCACTCCAGCTTTCGCTAAATATAGTCTAAGAGCGGTTATACACTTGGGTTTCGATCCGGTTCATACAAATCCGGATATTACGACGAGTCTGGTTATTTTCGTGTTATATATCCCAGTAAGCGTATTCAGAAATTCTTAAAAGCTTTATAGCTTGTAACGTGATATTTTTCTCTGTTGGTCTTGTAATTGATTTCTTTGTTCCAGAGCCACCTAGAGTGTCTCATGGGAACTAGGTATAATTGTTTGGCGGTGAAACTTGTAATCTTCGATTAGGTGTGTCCTAGTTCTCACGCTCGACCGGTGGATGGCGCT
This sequence comes from Eilema caniola, assembly GCA_949126895.1. NCBI lineage: Eukaryota > Metazoa > Arthropoda > Insecta > Lepidoptera > Erebidae > Eilema > Eilema caniola. Next base: position 2,637,766 of record OX421469.1, on the reverse strand, counting down.
GGTGTCCTACAGCATATATTCTATTTTTTTATTGCACTCATTTATTATTTTATTTTTACAATTTAACAATAATAAATTGAATGGGATTTATTTTCTCAGGGATTATGATTTACCAGTAAACAAGTCATAATTATAATAATTGTTGGTAATGGGTCGTCAAGTTGTCTTTGGCGACTGACAGCTAATGAGTTTGTTTATGGTATAATGAAATACATCATGATTAGCAGAATTTTGAAGATTGTTCACGAAGATTCGATGAACGGGCTATAAATATACCTTCCCCGATTTTCACCAGGACTCTGTTGATTCTTCGTGGCAACTAGTGACCTTTGTTAGTCTTACCAAATCTCTGTGGTATAAATCTTGTAATTTGTCAATTGCTTGTAACAATTTAGTTTGGTGAAAATCTCGTCCCCAGATATTCTGGTAAGTTTTTTTGTAACTCTGTTTAGTGGGACTGATGGCGGGCCTGTATGTGTATTAACGGCTTATGTGTGGTCTGTTTTACACAGGGTCCTTAGTTCGTGCTAGTGAGTCCTTGAGGTTGAGACCGCCTCATCTTACTCTGCTGCGTACCTTGTGGTACATTTACTGCCGAGAGCTGCTACACGGCGAGAGGTCTACCGCGACCGTCCGCGCTACCACCAGCGAAGCCAAAGGCCAGTACACTACCATCGTGTACCAGTAAATGTGTAGCTGTAGTGCCAACCATCCGTAAACTTAGTAGTTTGTGCTAGAATTCACGTGCCTATAAATGTGTAGCTAGTGCTATAACACTCGTGCCTACTGTGTGTGTCCTCTCTGCCTCATTCTTCTGTATTCTGTGCCTGTCTGTCTACCTACTTGTCTGTACATATCTTCTGTATTCTGTGCATTCCTGTCTACCTACTTATCTATACATATACTTCTGTCTCCTGTGTCTACCTACTCTGTTACTATATTTCTCTGTGTGTTACCCTGTTTTCTGGTTACTTAATCAAATATATGTGTGTACAACCTGACAACCAGCTGTTTTCATTGGAGCCCTAGCTTCCCTGTGCACTCACCTCTCTAGCTCTGTGGAAAAGGCGCCCTGGGAAAGAGTTCTGCATCAGCCCCTGAGCGAGCCGGTGAGTATCCACCTGACTAGTTCAGTGGTTACAAGCTTAAATGTATTTACGATTCACTTGTAGACCTGACAGATGTAAACTTGCCCGAGAAAAACTGCACATGGAATATCAGCAGTATCTCTTACCGGGCCCAATTGTGATAATTGTTCGTTTAGTTTTATCTACAGGTGATAATAACGAACAAAATTTAATACAAATCTAATATATAAAATTCTCATGTCACAGTTTTCGTTGCCAAACTCCTCCGAAACGGCTCGACCGATTCTCATGAAATTTTGTGGGCATATCGGGTAGGTCTGAGAATCGGCCAACATCTATTTTTCATACCCCGATTCGCGATAACCGACATCCACGCGGGCGGAGCCGCGGGCGACAGCTAGTATTTAATATAATTGGAAACAAAAGAACTACATAGTTTAATAGATTGAATGCTATTTATTTAATCTTTTCCAAAATATTGATTGATCAAAGTGGACCGGATAAAACCTGACCAACACTGTATACTTACTAATGTGTACGCAACTTAATTGTAGTTTGCAGGCCGTTTGATAGATGGAGTATTTTGACACCTCAGGTTTTTTAGTTACACCCTGTTAATGGAAGCAAAATTGCGAGTAATTTAGGAAATTAGAGGTTTCGTTTTCTCTTTGTTATGATGAAGGTCATTTTTGTTGAGGGGGAAAGGCCATTAATTTGATTTAGCATAATAAAATTAGCTTAGGATTTCATGGTTTACTGGAACTGGATTGCTTTTAACAAGGTGATATATTTGATGCTTCTAGACTTCAACCTAGATTCATACCATCTAAATCCAGTGAAAATAGCGAAACATATTACTTTTGAGATCAATTTTCTTAGTAATTGCATAATCTAAAATTTTGTCCTACATTTCCACTAACACGTCTTGCGGTTTATGAGAAAAATGCGGGAATGTTTGACCTTGGACCATTAATAAAAAAAACACACAAGTCCAATCAATGAGGACATTGATATTTCTTTTATTATGGTGTATTTAAGATCTTCACAAATTTTTAGTTCCTTGCGAATTTATGCAACTCCAAATCTCTATTGTGTCTGGATTATCTAGCGGGTCAATATACAACACAGTCAACAATATTGGCGGACTGAGTATGAAAAATGTCTGAATCAAGGTGTTAAGCGCATATATATTTGCGTTCTTCTAGGGATTTCAATATTGTAGTAAATATATTTAATGCGGATAGCGTTCCAGAACACACATGGCCAATAATGTTGTGTAATGTGTCCTAAAATATTTTATCCATTTATCTTTACCGGGAGTGAACCTATAATTATTTAAGTTAGAAACGACAAAAACCGTTCACTAACTCGTAAAACAAATAGCACTGAACATTCCCAACACAATTACATGTATAATGACTTGTGAACAATACAAGAATAGGTCGAGCTATTAGTGACAAGTCAGGCCTTGCTCACTGAGTGTACCAACAAATTTAATCTTAGCCGAAACAAACAATACACCTTCGTATACCTCTGAAATTCCGAGACCCTACTCGTTAGCTGTATTCTGATGGGAAATTTCCATCTCGTTTCTGTATTGAATAAAGAAACAACAAAATAGTTATTACAACAAAACAATTATAATTTCATTTATATTCATGCATGATTTAATACAGGAATGGCGACATTCTCTGGAGATTCATAATCATCTTGTCAATGTTCCTGATTGCATCAGAGGCTTTTTTATACCGCTTAGGTGGCAGACAAGTACACAGCCCATCTGATGGCAATACCAGGAGCGTTACACCTGTGCTGCTGACCTTGAAGAATGCATATTGTATGCTCACTGTATTCTTAGCATTGCGGAGAAGGTCCGTTTCTCCTCGTCTAATGAATTAGAAGTATAATGTCTAATGAGACCAAAAACTATTGAATTGGTTGAAGAGAAAGGAAATACACAAAACTTGTAAGAAATGCTAAAAATATAATTTACTGCATGTTATATATTCTACTGTTGGAAATTTATACGAATATCACAATTGAAATAAAACTATTTTTCTACTAATTAAATTCTTTTACTATTAATATTTTTAATAGTACTTACTTACATAGGTCAAAATTATATTCATATTTTCTTAGCTATTAATGATATTAATTTATTAACAAGAATCATTTACAATATGTACATTAGAATTATTTAAATAAAATATATAAAAACAATAAGTACATAATATATACAAACCAGCAGGTTCAGGCGTCAAAGAATTCCTCACCATCGATGTCAACTGGGAGGGTGGCCAGAAGGCTGGCAGCATTGCCACGTTGAATGGCAATACTGATCCTTTGCGCAAGGAATAAACCAGCCCTCTGGTCAGCTATTTCAATTTAAATTATTCAAAATTTCAAAAACATTACAAACTAATTTATAGATTTGGTGTTTATGTTAAAATTCATATATAATAAAAAATGTTTTGCAGTCCATTCAATAGCAACTGTCTCAAATAATGGGTTCACAGAATACCGTATAATAGCTAAAAGCTTCGCACCTTCAGAGAGTGGCAGACCCTTGTCAAGACCAGTAATCAATATTCACGACGGGCTCTTCGCAAACTTCTTAGCTCTTCACATTATGTGGACTGAATTTAATATGTTATCTAGAAGTGCTGAATGTGTGTGATTCGTAAATGTATTCACTAAAATTAATAAGGGATCAATTTTAAATAAGTGTACCTTTTTTATATATAGGACACGTCAATTTGACTTTACCTTGCCTGATGGTAAGCTGAAGGCAAAGTCTCAGGAGAGAGGGCCACCATTATATACGTGGCATGTTAACAATGGTGGCACTCAGCTTGACGGCCTCATCAGATGCTTTTTCACACCCCGCTTAAAGGACCCGGGACTGTAGGAAGAGGTAAACATGTGAGCTGGCAATGAATTCCAGGTCTTTATGGTGCGACAAAGGAAGGAGTTACCGAACCGCTTGGTTCTTGAAGGAATGTTCTGCACCGTATGCGGGTGACATCTAAATCCTGCACGTGTCGTCCTGTATAGGAAAGGACTTTTAATTAAAGGGCTAATTGTTAATTTAATAATGGTGTAATAGTTTACTATAACTGTGTCTTTGACCGGGCTGATGATCAGCCCTTCTTCAGGGCATTTCACTCTTTTCCCTTATACTGGGTGATTTTATGTATGTAATTTAATTTTTTTAAGCATGTATATTTTTAGGTATGTAATATGTTCAAGTAGGTTTGTATTCATAGAATTATGCATTATAAGTACGTATATGATATAACTATCATTTAAACGCCAACAACTACCAAATACTCCAACCAACATACATTTCCATACAAAGGTTGCGTTAAGTGATAAGGTCGCCCTTTGTACTGCTCTTATGCTATTGATTTCCGTAGCATGAATATTGTGATTGGCGTACAATAAAGTATATAATAAAAATAAATTATAGACGTTTCGGAAAAAAAAGAACTTGGGCACAATTACAATATTATAGCAAAATCGTATGGAAGTAATAATTGGCGAAATATTTTTTTTTACAGCCATCATAAATTATTCTTTTCACGTGTAAATTTCCTCCCAAATATGATAAAAATAAAAATTGTTTTTTTTTTTTGCCAAATGAATACTTCCAGATGATTTTCGAAAATGTGTCCGAAATCAAGGTGAATGACGACTGCCGATGTTGGTATGGTAACCGAAATTTGCAGCTAGGGGTGCTCTCCTAGGTACGGCAATAACCAGGTCAATGCAAAAATATTCATGTATACAAATATTAACTCCGGGCGGAAATCAAACCAACATCCCCTGTGATCAAGTCAAACCCACTAAAGCCACGGTACGGAGGCTGTCGATAGGTAGGCTTCGGCTCCGAAGATCTCGCTAGAGCTCCATACGCTCCTTTATTTACTTAGCTTAGGTACAGCTAAAACAGATAACATCAATAATATTTGTGACATAAGTAAGGCATTATTCATATAACTGGAAATGTAGTCATGACGCCATGCATGTGTCTGGCAATATTAGCAATATTAGTTTACAGCACGCAATCTCCATAGCTTCAAAGGTCAAAGGTCAATCGAGTTAAGATGGGCACTTCCTGTGATAGACTGACTCGCGCTTACAAAGTGAAATTTGCAATCTGATTCGTACTTTAATTGGTACAAGGCTACAGAATATATTTATAAAGTAATTTTAATTTTAGTCAGGTTGCTTTATATGTATAGTATACTACAGTATAAATAATTATTTGTCAAAGTGATCATCACTATTATTATAACAGGGCTATGTTCCGATCACATTTAAGATGTTACCTCGAAGCCCTTTTCATTTTGGCGACGACGGTTTTCACAATTTATACAAGAAAACAAAATTTAAAAAATTTGATAGGCCCACGACGGTTTTTTTTTTTAATTTTTTAGCGAGCAACGGTTTATATGTACACACATCAACATGGTCTACCTTAATAACTACCATTTAATTTCCCTATCGAAGATATGCCTTTGCTACAGTAGGTATAATATGCTAGTGTCCGCTAGTGAGTTATATCGTAACACCTATTTAAGAACATGCACCATTTAAACCTAAACCTATAACTGAAAACTGCACCAAAATAGGACTAGTAGTTTTGGAAAAAATCAGCATTGCTTTCCGCAAACAAATGCTTGCTGCAGCGCCCTCTGGTGAGTTGTCGCCGTAACACCATATCTAAGAACACGCACCAATCAAACTCAAACCTATAACTGAAAACTGCATCAATATCCAACGAGTAGTTTTTTAGAAATTAGCAACGTTGATTTGCACAAAAAATGTTTGCAGCAGCTCCCCCTGGTGAGTTATCACCGTAACACATATCTTAGAACAAGCACCAATTAAACCCGAATCTTCTTCTTCTTTTCGCGGGCTCGTTTTCCGCATGTGGTCCCTTATAGCTGGGCCTTTTTGCGTGATCGTGTGGTTTGTGTATCCACTGCCCTACTCCAACCATCCAAACTCCTTCCAAAAAGCGGCCAGGCTGCCGGGTCTGCTGCAGGCCTCTCGGAGTGTGCTTCGTATTCCCAGGTGTTGCGCCCGTTGTTCCACGACCTCGCTGCAGTTCATGACTACGTGGGCCGGTGTTTCGTCAGTCCTCATGCACGCTCGGCATAGTGGACTGTCCGTTAAACCTATAACATACAAATGTTTGTTAAGATTACTGTGCCCTGTTATGGTCCCAAGTACAAACCGTAGGTCCGCCCTATTTAAGCGCAGCAGTTTTTTAGAGAGCCGTCTGTCTAGAGATGGCATTGCCTCTCTGGATGTGGGCGAAGACGAAGGAATGTCGTCACATTCCTTCGTCTTCGCCCACATTTCGGCGTGTAGTTTCCTTGTTCTATGTCTCAGCCAGTATCTTTGCTGGTTTGCCGATATTAGTATTACGGGTTCCACCCTGTAGGTAAAAGAATCTTGTAAACTGCATCAAAATCGAACTAGTAGTTTTGGAGAAAAATGGTTACATGGGTTTGCACAAACATAATCTCACCCTAAACGCATACACTGTCTCTGTTCCGTCGCGGGTAAAAATTAATACTTACATAGACGTAAAAATCAATAAAATAAACAGTTATAGTAAAACAATTTTTTGCTTCGTTTTATACCGTTTCAGACTTTCAAAAACCGATGCCCCTTTTATTATTTCTACTTTGCCTTCGACTTCATTAGTGCAAAATATCAATTCCGTTTCTCCAACCCATACGAACCAATTGTGAAATAAAAAAGTTTTTCTGAATCTATGCAAGATATCATGCAGATTCGTTCAGACATCATCGTAAAATTTTTAAATTTGTTAATATTTAATAGATAAATTTTCTCTATCTAGGTATTGATGCCCGCCTATTCAGTGTTAATAGAGCACGCTCATATTCACTATAACAGAGATTGTCAAAAACTATTGAATCTTGGCGAATAATACCACATTGATATTATTACAACTCCGGATCTCCGTGCAAGCCCAGCACAAGTATCTTTCCAGTGCTCAGTGTCGTCAAGAGGCTTTAGATTGCAGGAATCCATTAGGAGCAGATACTGGGAATTAATCGCGAACGACACTCGGCTCAACGGAGTTCCTTATTCCCATTATTTGATACTCTCTATATATGTTTAGTATTAATGCTGAAGTATGCGGTATTGATCGCATGGCTTTAATTTAGTAATGACACTTTAATGTTGAGATTAGATTATTGCTTTCTTTTTAGCGATGATATTTATCATTTATCTTAGCGTTGTACCTGGTTGTCAGAGCCCACTTGCTCCAGTTACCTTTTAGATTTGGTCTATGCGGCTTTTATGTGAGCAACTGCCATCTGAAAAGAAAGCTTGTGACAGGGCCTCATCAGTGAATTAGGAGATATACCGACTTGCAGGTTAGTTTGACTAGACCTCGAAGGTTTAAGTAGGGCCTTAAAAATAATTCACTTTGAATAAATAGTAAAGAAAATAAAATACTACGCAGCAATAAAAAGTTTTGGCATGTCCAAAAAAATAAACTGAAAATAATTCACAAATCTATTTCAAATACCTCAATCAAAAAACTTCATATTGTGTGTTGGTTCGGGGATGAAAAATACCGCATTTTAGATCGACGTATAACTAAGTCAGTAGGTACTATTTTATCTATTCTGTGCTATAACCTTTTTTTTTGGTCACATGGTGACGTGTAATTGGACTACACCGAGTGCGTGTTACTACAAAATTGGCGTATCAAAAAAAAACATTCAAATCTAAATCAAAATCGCTAACAGTGGCGAAGGGTTAACATTGGCAAAGGAGAACCCGGTTGAAAAAAAAAATCATCATGTACAATGCGATCACTTGGGAAGCCGGCAGGTATCGGGTTACCCCTGGGTCAGCCGGGGTGCGAGGGATATGTAGATGACAACCTCACCTTCGGCCTAGCACTACGACCCACAAACGGCGTGTGATTAAGTCTGTTCGAGTCCGACATAACCTCTCCCTCCGAATTGGAAATAAAAAAAAGCAGGTATCAGGTTACAGGGACCCTTCATCACTCATCCATCGCTCTTTAACCTAATATACTGATAATGATTAGGTTTCGCTAACATATCACACTACAATGAAATTTATGTTTATGAATTTAAATTGTAAAATTTAACATCCAGAATAGGATTTGAACTCGCGAAAGTGGCTTTGAAGGATTCTTCCAACTGAGCTACTAAGACATGTCCTGAAAAAACTCTATTTACGTGAAATACTGAAAAATACTGCGTCAGCATTGTCTTATTTACCAAATGCACCGACTAAAAGATGAACCGGGACCTTAAAATACACTCCAAGTTCAAGTGTCCTTAGTGACTGAAAAAAGATTTAGACCATAATAAATAACTTTTGACGTTATAGAAAGATATTAGGCCGTAGAAGATAATCTGTTTTGTAACTAGAACTTACAGAATTGTTCATTTGATAATAATGTATTGTTATCGCATCGATACGCAGAAATAACTAGAGGAGTTAGATAGCAATATTCACGTATCTGTTAGCTAAATATCACATTACAGTGTTTTTATACGTAGTAGACAATCACAATAATGAACTAAAGTATTACCATCGGTTGGATTGCGTTCAGGGGTCAGCAAGGGCATAGCCGGGCAGGGGGGATTGAGGTCGCAGCACTAGTAGGACCGGTGGGTGTCACGCGGTGCTGTGATGACAATCCTCTTTTGATGAGACCGTCAAGCCGAGTGCCGCCATTGTTAACATGGTACGTATATGTAATGATGACCCTCTTTCCTGGCACTTATTTTCAGCTTACCATCAGGCGAGGTGACGTCAAATTGACGTGTCCTATATGTATAAAAAACTATCGTTAAAAAAATACGATAATAATTTAGGAATCTAGTTATGTCAATCAATTACAAAATAACGTGAAAGTAAATAATAGTAATAGAATCCAAAAAAAATGTTACATTTCAAAGTATTTACTTACATATTACGTATAAGATTTCAACAAGTATAATTTTATTAAGGTACAGTCAGCATCATTAAAATGTTGCTAACAAAAGTACTCATAATAATCCAAATACCAAAATTCCAATTTTATATTGGTAATTAGAGTACTCAAATAGTTGTAAGTATCCACAGTGGTCCAACTATGTGGTGGAGTGGAGTGGAGTATACATATACACAATCACGCCGATCGATGGTATCCAGACAAGTAAAATTTCAAAAAATCTAGACATTCATACTTTTCTCACTAATGCAAGTTGATAGTTCATGGTTTATTCAACTGTCAACTATAAAAAAATATAAAAGACGTTGTCAATTGACACATTTTGTATCTTTCTCTTACTCATATACTCATCCCTTACCATCCTACCATTGTGTGAAAGGGATGGCTTTACAAGTAAGAAAGGGATACAAAATGCGATTAAATGACAATGTCTAGATTTTTTGAAAGTATAGGTACTTGACTGGATACCATCGACCGGCGTGATTGTGTATATATGAATATGAATACTATACTAACTGACATAATTCTGGAAGACCGATTGCTAAGATAATTGCACCACTCTGGATATTTACAACTATTTGAGTACTCTAATAACGAATATAAAATTGGAATTTTGGTATTTGGATCATTTTGAGTACGTTTGTTAGCTACATTTTAATGATGCTGACTGTACCTACTGAATAAATAAGCTAGTGGTCTACAACTGGTATAGCTGCGCATTCGAAAACGTAAACAACATCGTTTTCGATTAAAACAAAACACTTAGACATCGCTTTAATTCGAATGTTTCAATTCGATTCTCGCAATCGAATGAAAATCGCATCACACTCGTTTCCCAGCGCAGTTTTATTTTTTTCTGCTAGCAAACCCTATGCTTTGATACTGCACTTCTAATTATTTTTCGAATTGGATAAGTTAATTTTGCGTGTAAAATTCTCAGAAATATTAACTTTATCTTTGTATTGAATTTAGATTCAAGCTTATTACACTTTTAAGGTTTTCATACTCAACATGCAAATTCTATAGTTTCGGCGTATCGCCCCCGTCCTTTGGGGCCAAGTACAGCTACATGCTGACTGACAGATAGGACTCTAATCCAGTCTTTTCTCTTGAGAATGACAAGTCTTCTTCATAAGCACCTGATGAAGCTGTGACCACCACACTGTGACGCTGCTCTTTAAATTATTCAGGTTTAAAAATCTTATTTTAGACACACACTAATGAACTTAGCCGTTTACCATTAAGGCAATGTCTCAATTTACTCTCATTCTAGTTTAATAAAAACTGCATTACATATCCACACATCCAAATTTAAGATAACTCCGCGCGATTGACGTTATTGGCTTGTAAGTAATTAATTCTTCTGCTTGATAATTACTTTCAAACGCAGTCGAAATGTTAGTAGACCATGGTTTTTAATTAGTTAACATCAAAAATAGAACTGACGAGAAAGTAAACCACCTTAAATATGTCGGCTAAAGGTGGATTTAGACTAAACGAACATAGACCTAGAGCTAGAACAAGAGCATTCTTTCTTAATCTTTTAGTGAAACGGAACCTAGAATTCTTGTACATCGTTAGAAAATAAGAACACCCGCTCCGAGGAGCGAGCACGTTCGAACACTTAAGAACGCTCCATAGGTGCGGCAATATAATATTTAAGACAGAACGCTCTAAGCTACTGTTCGCGTATTCTAGTAGCACGAAGTTTACATGAAGCAAGCGAGCATTCTTAGAATATGCCATAGAATTTATGCGAGCTAAGATATAACAACGAAGGAATGTTCTGTTTCTGTTTACCTTAATAGAATTTGACGGAGTGGGAATTAATTAAGCATTCGCTGATCTGATGTAAATCAGCCATTGCACAAACCCGTATAGTTACGATTACTCAATCCGAATAAGTTCCCCGTAAGTTAAATTGTTCAATTAAATTTGGAAGTGTGAACGCAACAGTAAAAAGCGTTCATGACGTTTGTCCATGGTGATAATTCGATTGTCACTTGTTACTCGAGCGAAAACAAAACGCGTTGGATAATTTTGTTAGTTTGATTTACAATCTGTCAACTAGCACTATAACACGAATATACGGTTATATGAATAGTTATTTACGACTATTGCTACTAATACAAAAAGGTTTTCTTGTTAAAATCGAGTTAAGTTTTTAATTTCGTGAGTAATAATAAATTGTACGACTTTTATTAAATATGCAGCCGAAGTTTTGGAGGAATAACAAAGTCATTTTATTCAATATTTAACAAATAGTTTGTTTGCGTTTGAAAACGAATGTGCTTAGCTCGAAAAATATATAACAATATACTAACAAAAGATATTGTAAACAGAGTTCACAGCGACACGGGACGGTGCAAACATTGTATTGAATCAGAAAACAATTATTTTAGGAAAACATGACGAGAGCCCTTGTATTGTTTAGTTTTAGAGATACCATCATTTCTAGATTTATAGAGACATTTTGAATAAATCTTCGGATGTCTTGGGCCTCATCGTGACTATAAGGCCAATCCCACCTTTTCTTCAAGCCGCTAAGTAAAAGATCTGGTATAGAATTTCCTGTCAGAGTTGGGGTTCGGGCGGTAGTCACCCCCACAAAAGCTGTAGTAGGCCTTGGGATCTAAGGTGAAAACCTCGGACGTACTAGTAATGTGGGTTTTAAAATGTGAGTAAACATGGGAACTATGGTAGATATTGTAGTACTAGTACTTCTTATTGAATCTATATTTAGTTACCTGGCCATTCCGCGGCAGCGGTAAAAGAATAAAATACGTGATTTAAATTTGAATCAAGAGAATAGGAAACAAAGTGCAGTCGGACAGATCCTGTCTGTGGGTGATCAGGGATCCGTCCTTGATCTGCAAGAAGAAAAACTCAAGAAGAGAAAAGGGAATTAGGTTCTACCACTGAGCAGATTTCGTGATCCTCTCGTTTGTATCAGTAAAGTTAAAGAACCTTGCGAAATTCCCATAAAATCTCGTTATATAATTACGAATAAATATATTAATAATACAGATCCTTGTCTTATTATTTAAATTTCTCAAGTTATCCACAAGTAGCTGTGGAGCCAAACCCCTGAACTCCACAGTACATACCTATGTTTATAAACTAACGTATTAAAAAAATAAATACCCAAAAACATCATAGAAATCCCCATGTCATACAAATATTTGCATTAAATGACAATAGAAACTGGTCCTGCCAACTTTAACTCCCTCCTGACTTATGTCAATTCCCCACTAATCTATATTCTATGGCACTTTATAGATCTTAACAATATTAACCTGTAAAACTGTACTCGTTTGCTCTACCAACTCTGTGTTTGCTTTAATGTTGTGTCTTCTTTTCAGGTACTTCAACACACTAAAACCTTTTGGCCTATTTTTTTTCAAAATCGACTGTTTGTATGGCAAAATTTTGTTACACTTGTACTTTCACAGGTTATTTCGATCAGTATAAAGACTGTGTCATTGGCGGAATCGTTGGGATCGCCATAGAACAAAAAACATAAAAAATAAATAAACAGAAACTGGGTCATAAAAAAACATTTATACATATAAATCGAATAAGTCGTCCACAAGTTTAGCAATAAAATTGTATCAATTTAGAGTATGTCCCAAATTTTACAAGTTATACGTGGTAACAATACAGTATAAGATATTCATATTGTTTAGATTTCTACGATCGTAGGTTTTGTTATATCAGGCCGAAGGTTTTCTTCGTTTCTATTGGTATATTGACGATGTCTAAGGATTATTGGAGAGAAATTCACAGGAGAGCTTATGCCTTTGTTATTCCATTGAATATATATTCCATATTTCAGTAGGTATTGTATCTGAAGTAGTAAATAAATAAATGAATACTCCACAACATTTCACACATCGCTATTTAGATCCATGGTCAGCATAACCAGCTTGTGTTATGGAATCTAGAATGCGGTTAAACATACTTTGATACTTTTTATTGTAAATACATACATATTATACATAGAAATACCCAGAACAATGCAAATATACACACTCACAAATATTTGCACTGAGCGGGGATCGAACTCGCGCCTCCTGCGTAGCGGCCGCGTTCACTACCGCCACGCCAGTGAAGTGATACAGTGGCTTTAAATCGGCATATTTAAGGGTCTAAAATATATATTAAGTTATAAAAATATTTAGTTTCTTTTATACTACTTAGGCGGCAGATAGACGCACGGCCCACCTGATGGAAAGTGGTTACCGTGGCGTATCATTCATCCATAGGAAGAGTGTAACGTCGTCCGTTCTCTCCATAGTCACCCACCTTAAGACTGGCCTCGTTAGTTTTGCTTAACCTTAGCTACTCGGTTACCTACTTGTTTATCATTTAGAGTTCCTCTAAAAATATTATTCTTCATCCTATAAAAAATATCTTAAGTTATTGCAATAAAATAAATGCTTTACTGTTATTCAACACCTAGAAGAGAGTAAAAAAGCTCTTCTTTAGTATCTTATACGAGTTATATTATATCTATATTTTTACAATACGAAAAAATCTAAATATTGTAAAAAACTATTTTAAATGTAAATAAACATTTCAATATAATTTGTGAATATTTATTCTTAAAAATCGACAAATAAAACTCAATTCGAACTACGTCTATGCAGTTTAATATTTTTGTAGTAAAAACTTTTTCGAATAGAACTGATATACCACCTCTATACACCCCAATGAGATTACAAACCAAGCAGAGATAGCGCGGACTGGCACCGCACACAACACTGACGTTTGAATTTTGAATGGTATCAGTGCGGTCGTGACTGCCAATCGTGTTCAACCAAGATGGCAGCCAGAACAGGTGACAGGTCAAAATGGAGACGAAGAAAATGCTCTAAGAGTTCTTCAGAAGACGACAACGATTGTGCAAGCCTTGCCTGGTTACTAAACTTCAGATTGGATGATTTCGTGAATATAAAAGTGCCCGACGACGAACCGGCAGTGAAAGAGCCGAAAGTAGAAATTCCCGACAAACCACCAGCTCCTAAGAAGCCCCCTTATACTTACCCTGAATTGATTGAGAGAGCGCTAAGGGAAAATGGGGAGCTAACAGTGTCTGCAATATATCAGTGGATATCGTGAGTTAACTGTTACATAATATTGTGCATTCATAGTGATTTTAGCAGAAATATTTCTAAACGACTTTTAATGCAATTTGAATTTGCATGAAAATTTGATCTACGGTGCTATGCGCGGTATGTAAATTAGTAGGCCATGGTTTTATTTCTATTAATTATCTATACTATTTATGTATCTGAGAAAACAATATTAGTATTACTAAATAAATATCTATATAGTAATAATATTTATATAGCCACTTTCACTCGTTTATCCCATTTTCTGGTTATTTCTTCTAAAATACACAATAAATTTTGATTCAGTTTTCACGGTTATTTATTTAGTTTTATAGGAAGAGTTTTTGATAATTACAGAGTCATATTTACATTTTAGTGGCGATATATCGTTCATTCGAGTACTATTAAATAATGTTTATGATAAATGTTATTATAATCAAGCTTTTTGACTCTGTGCCTATGAGATCACGTTAGGTCGTCGCTCTCGTTTGTCATACGAACAACCTCAAAAGTCCTATATGTTCTGAATATGTCCTTATTATGATATTCTTTTATTAAACTACCCTATGACCGCGGCCCCGCTCGCGTAGTTGTCAGTTTACGCGACTTTTGTTCATATCTTGGGTTCTACTCAACTGATTGCCATCGAAAATACGTAAGATTCTAGCGTCCACCGTGGATAAACTGACAAATATATCCGACAAACAAGAATTTAAAAAAGAAATGTGTATGTATAGCACCGAAACACACCATTCATCCCTGTTTTTGGTCTATCATTGATTATGATGTCTTAGGTTATTAGTTTTATTCAGAGCACTCGTTTGTTTGCCTGTGATAGTAAGGCCTGGGTTAAATAATGTGTAGGAATGAACTTGCCCCAAAGAAAAGAATGAAGAAGGTCCAGGGTCCTTCATCGTCATAATTATCTTTGTGTTAGCCCCTGTCGCATCCGAAGCCCTCACCTCAGAGTCCAGGGTCTCAACTGCCATCAGGTGTTCCAGATTACAGGTGAGATTGAGGTCTTGATGGAACCCCAAACACCCAACGCAAATTACATCATAACTGCTACTAGAATCGCCCCGTGATGTCACCCATGTAAGCCCTGGTCCCGTGGTAATATTGAGATAGAAAGTTGTTAATGTTGCTTTTTTAAGTGTGAAATCTCCACTGAAGTAACCCCCCCCCAAGCCCCCGCGGGGGGTTGCCAAATGTGAACACTCAAACCCCGACCGATTCAGGGCCGTCAGCTCTTTCGAATTGGCCCTCAGCGGATGTAAGGAACCCATCCTCCTCCGTTGTATAGGTTACTCAGGAATAATGTAATATTCTATTGGTGAGAGTTTCGAAATCGATTCGATAGATTTAGAGTACATATTAATCAAACAAAATATACTCTTTTTATAACATCAGTATAAACTTAAAGTCTGAAGGTGTCTTTAAATGCTTAGTTATTTAGCGGCCATTTATTTTACAAAAGAAATCTACGAAAAGTATTACCTACCTAACGAAGTAATAAAATTGTCTTTCTTACAAATTTATTTCTCAATCATCAATAGATTCAATTCATTTTAACACCAATAGCAACAATGCCTCAATATCTAATTATGCTGACAAAAGGAATAGTTCCGATATTACTTAGTAATTTGGGTGGGGAGGGTACCTATTTCATTTGTCTGTATTATACACAATTTCAAAGCTTGTCGTCTGCCTATTGTGCGTAACAAGAAGCTTTGTTAAGCAGTTCATTTGGAATAATTGTAACCTTATTTTGTACGTATTGTATAGTATATTAACTATAAGTCTTATATTATACTTATTTGAGATTCTGCTGTCAGTTTTTTTAGGTGATATTTTGGCATTATTTGGGAAATATATTAGCTGTCAAAGAATAGCTATTTAGTCATCAGCTTTTAGTATTAAAATGCTAAATCTGCCGCCAAATATGTTAAAGCCATACATCTATCTCTCTATTTACCTATGGGGTTGGCAGAAATAACAGTCTGCCACTTGACTCTATCTTTATATACTTGTCGATTAAGATAGGTAAAATATTGAATTGGTCTAGACGGGGTTTGAACCCGCGATCTTTGCCTTACAGGGGCAATGCTTTGATCACTTGGCTACCAGATCTCGTCAGAAACAATCCAAATTCCTCCTTTATATCCATCTTTGAGGCGACGGTGGAGGTGGATGCAAAAAGCTTAGAAATTTCATTCAGAAAACAAAAAATCACTTATTTGGTTAATCTAGTTGAATTTAATCAGAAGTTAATCAGAGGGGATAAAAATATATAAATATTCTGATAATTAGTTAACTTACATACAACATAATTAGAGACTGTCTCATTCGCATTCTAATAACGACTGCTATTGCAAGCTAAGTGAAATAGTGTTTCATTTTTGTTTGAAATCCTTAGAAAAAGCACAGTATAAATAATGGTACTACGTAAAAGTGAAAAAATGAAAAGTAGAAGCGCCTTTTATTACGTAAAACTAAAAACATTTGCGGAATGTGGGTCATAAAGCGTCTCTTGAATATCCTTCAGAGATATAATGCATAACTATGTTAATTAAATGCAACATATAAACTATTATATCACAGTAATCAGATGAAAGATACCTCACTAAACGTAAATGTGATGTTGTAATTACTAAATGCAGCTTGGTGACAGAGTGTTTAACTTGTCGACCTAATCCTGAGTTTAAGGAAAAGGTGGCCTAAAGCGGTTGAAGCGTCTGAAATGGGTGACACTACTGACTTACTTATTAATTTACTCCTTCATCAAGTCCTTATATTACTTTGTGAATAGCTTAGTTCCTTTTGTTAAATGTTACGAAATAACATCAAAAAGACAAGGACAGTGTGCTGATTTTTGAAGTTTAGTTTTAATATTGCTTTTATTTTAATTTGAACGTTTGGTGAGCATTTTATATCATAATAAAACATAAAATCTTTTGATCATGAAGATCATGTCAGATCACAATAGTGCTTATCAGGCTAACAGCTTTTCCCAGCTTTTGAGTAGATGTTTATTTATTTCTGTAATTCATAGAGCACGTTAAGACGTCAATTCCAGTTTCCACTCAAACATCTATGACGCGGTTTATACAGAAGAGACGTAGCGGGGACGTATAACGTGGTCGACAATTTAAGTAACACAATATAAACCTTAAATAGTGTGCAATAACGTCGTTTTTATCTAAGTGAAGAATTGCGTCCATGCCCCAAGATGACGTCCCACCACTAAAGTGATGAAACATCACAACGAATGGCGCGCGTCACATCATTGACGTTATTGTACACTACATAAGGTTTATATTGGCGTTACTTAAATTGTCCGCTACCGCCAAATGTCCTCACCACGTCTCTTCTATCTTCATTCTTCTGTTACGGATAGGCGTATCTTTTAAGTTCATCATCAAAGTTGCGCATTATTGCTGGTCAATTAGTGGTCTTTCGCGATAACAAGATTTTTCTTCCATACAGAAAATCTTCCAAATAAATAGTAATAGTAACTTGGGGAATGGGGCACATTATGAGAGGCCTATGTCTAGCAGTGGACTGCAATGGCCTATTGATTAACACAATTTACACTCACGTCTATACACACCCGAAGGGTTAAACTACAACTAAAAGACGTGTTTTCTAAACTAACATTTAAATACACTTGCTGTCGTATAATTAAGTGCGGCAATAGGGGTTGTGTGTGTTTGCATGTAACGTTTATATCTACGTAATAATTCAACCATAAAATATTAAAAGCTTTACGGTGTTTAGCTCACGATTCGATATCATGATTGCTATTGTTGTCTCTCTTTGACTGTTAGTTTTGTGGACTATGAAATCGTTGAACAAGTTTAGGTTGGGGCTGGTGGTAACTGATGATATTGCGGTAAGCAGAGAGGTGAACCCATTTACAATTTAGCTTTGATGGAGGAGAATTCTAGAAAAAAAAAACATTTTCCCTTTTACATGTTGCCTTCCAAGTTTGCACTTTAGAACCCAATGTCTCGATGTGTTTTTCATTTTATCCGTATGTAATCTTCTGAGAACTATAGCTGTCTGATCTCCCAACCCCGAAAGTAAACTCGCGTCAAAGCGTCACCCGTTGCTAAGCTGGTGCCTAGTAGCAGTGACAGTTGAGGTAAATTTGCGTCTCAAAGGATAGAACTATACTACTTATACACCCAGATTCGATTGAGATTAAGGCCCATATCCTAGACTGTCTCTCAGCTCAATCTTGATTTATAGACAATCTGCCAGAAAACCTGTCAAATTTGTCAATATGTGTATACAATCTTTCCCTAGATAAATTGAGGCTCAGCTGAGTGACATTCTAAAGTACGGGCCTTACTGTCTCTCTTTATTAACGTATCAGTAGCACACAAACAACTACACACGCAACACTTACAATATGTAATCAAACAGTTTGTTCCCCACAAAAAGTCCCCAGTTAACCCTAAACGGCGAATTGTAAACACTTACGCGATAATAAATTAATAACGTCGCCCCTCGGTGCCCGTCGGTCACGGTGCGATAACCATCACAATTCTCCCGTGTCGACAGAAGTACTGTGATAGTGTAATTGTTACTGATTACTAAGCTTTGGGGCTGAGTGGGATTATAGATTACCCTGTTTGACATTGAGATTGTGTTGCGGCTTTTTTTCTCTGGGAAATTGCCTGTTAGTAAGTGTATTTTTTGCTTTATTATCTTTAATAGATTAGTGAATTTTAGTTTTATTTGCCTTGTAGTTGATTATGTATTATATATTTGCGAATTTAATGTGTATTTGTATTCGTTTATTTAAATTCTAGATGCTTGGTTTTGTCAATTGTGTGAATTTACCCATTCAAAAGATTTTACAGCGTCTTCTGTGTGTAATTCACTTACTAAGTAAATGATATTTTGATTATAACAACACAAACTTAGGCTCAATCGTTCTTAAGCTCAAAGCACTTAGGTTAAGTACGATCGAGCGGTTACTCATCTATAATAGCATGACAATGACAGGCTAATTTATCTTGAAGATCATTGTGTATATAATATAGGTACTTCGGCTAGAATTAAAGGGAAATTATGAATTGTTTGTTCGCGTTAATACTTTCAAGCAGGTGCATATAAAATCTTTTTGAAGTATGCATCGTCCGCAGTTCATAGAGCAATCGATCACGGTACCAGGCGGCGATGGGACGATCGCCCTAGCTTCACGGACCATGGCGTAGTGGGTCGCGTGTGCCCCAATGTCACTAGCGAGCTTTATGGGGTTAATGCTACACAGGTGGTGGAACTTTTTTTTGTGTTAGATAGGAATGTTTGTGTCTTTGACGTTCTCATATTTATGCTTTATTTATCGTAGAATATAGAACAGTTATGTAATCGAAAAAAATTTTTAGTGCTTATTACTTGGGGGTTCGTATTTTTAAAAGATTGTAAAATTCTATAACCTTATGTATCCATACACATAAGTGATCATTTATGTATACTTCATGTCCTATTCTTTTGAGTATCTTTTGTATCTTCTTTCCAACATTAAACCCCCTGCCACATATCTTGGACTCAAAATATTCTAAAAAGAAATATACGCAGCACGCTTTTTTGTGTGTCTTTTGGTGGAGGTCGACGAGGTTTAATTCACCAATCATAGATCATATTAAAACAATCCGCTCGCGCCAGGACTTAATTTCGCTTTTGTTTACGTTAAACAAATCTTAACATAAAATGTTCTCCATATTCCAGCGACCGCTTTCCATTCTACAAAGCCAATGATGAACGCTGGAAGAATTCCGTTCGGCACAATCTGTCCATCAACCCCCACTTCCGCAAAGGTGCCCGGGCTCCCCAGGGAGCCGGCCACCTCTGGTCCCTGGCAGCCAATGCCATCGACCTCCTGCCGCTGAGGGAACGCATCGTTTTTGATGAGGGGAAAGCTGTTGCTGAAGCTGAAAAGACTAGAGTTATTGGATTCCCTAAAGTGAGTAATCTGATGATGCCTGAACCATTTTTTGTCTTTAGTTACCTTGTAGCTGTAGAAAATTAGCGCCGTTCGTAGTCAAAATGGAATTATTATAGATTTTTTTTACGAATATAGGTACATGTTACTCACGATGACAAAAAGCAGTAGAATACAATCTTAAAAACATTTTTAAGGGCCCCTATATTACAAGTAAAATGATTATGATGATTGTGTCCGTCTATTGCATGGTGCAAAGTTTAGTTTCTCTTATAATAATTTTGAAGTGTAATGTTTGTACTTTTACAAATAAACATTTCAACTGCCATATTCTAAATTCATTGTTTTAAGAAGTATTTCTAAGGGAAACATATCTTAAAATAGAATAGATTTTACATGTATTAATAATTCAGCCGACATACGCTAGAACGATATGCGTCGGGCTTGGAACTTTGAATAACAAATGTACCGTTGTGCCTGGATTGCTGTAACTACCCAACTATATGAATATATTTCAGGTCATAGTGCTCGACGAGGCAGCTATCGCAGCTGCCAGTATCATCCCAGATCAAGACTTATTTACTGGTAGTACAAGTGAGTTAATATCTCTTATAACTATTCATATTAATAGTTGAATTTGCTGTCGCAATCTTGCATGGTGACCAAAATTTGATATCACGATATATATATATTCACACCAGTAAATTCCTGAAGGGGTAGGCAGCGGTTTCTTAGCACCCATATTTGGCTAACTATGTATTTCGAACCTAAATATTAAGGGATGAGCCCCTAGCATTATTTTATGATTAAGATTAATTTACTGGTAGCACAAGTGAGTTATTATATGGTATATTCCTGTATAGGAGAGTTTCGAATAATCGAGATGTGTTCATGCAGCTCAGTTGGCTAGAATATTTCTCTTGTAAGGGACGGGTCATGGGTTCAAATCCTGTCATGGAAGTAAATGACTTTTCTTATTCTAAATCGATAAGTTATTATATCTTTTGACAATAATTAAATTTGCTGTTGCAATCTTTAATCTAACATGTTTTTTGTACATATTTGTAGGCAGTTTTCGTATAATGGCTTAGAGCATTGCAGGCATATTGGCTGTTGCAAGTCTACACAAGTGTGGGTCGTCTTTCTTTTTGTCTTTGATGGGCATAGTTTACAAGTCTTACAATCAAAAACTGTGGTTTCTTAAATTGGTAGCTCTTGGAATAGCATATCAGGACCCAAAACTCGGTCCAATTTATTACACACAGGACATGCAGTCTCACAGACCCAAATTTAAAGCGAATTACTTATGAAACATACAGATGTCGTTGTAAATTTCTTTCTCAACAGTCGTTTTACCACCATCTCAATCACAATATGCAAGGTTTCTTTGTAACTGCACGTCCATAGTTAAAGGTTAATAGAAATACCAAAATAACACCTCATTTATAGTACCTACAGAACTTCCTGCATGCGAGTTTAACTCCAACGGGACCCTGAAATAAGGAACTCTTCCCATTTTTTTTTAAATATGCTTACACCCAATCAAATTGATAATGTTTTAAAAAAGGAAAAAAGAGAAAACACCTGAAACCCATTAACGAGTTTCAACCCTTTTTTTGTGAAATGCCACTTAGGGAGAATTTTTCCACTCAAATAAAAAATGCGTTCAAATTACAATATTTAAAGGTTATAACTTTTATGAAGATGAACAATATTTAATAAAAAAAATTTCGATTATCTCTGTGGCGTCGTGGTAGAACGCTAAGTACAAATATTTGTATGCGTGAATATCTATTTGCATTTTGTGACCTAGAAAATATCCAGGTAACGAATCGATGAGGAGTTTTTAGAATACATTTATAATGGTGTTTTGAAAAATTCTACCAGCTTTCAGTTGGGTGCGAATTATTGTACCCACACTCCTAGAATATGGTTTAAACAGACCGGACTATTACTGTTATCTACCTCTAACCGACAGCGTAGTACTTTTTTACTGACATAATTATTTTTAAATTTCAGTGTTCTTAAACCCAGTGTCGACAGAGCAGGTTGTGCGGGAGAGTGGCCTCATCACCGTGGATTAGAGGAAAAAAGTTTGTGTCAATTTAGTCATATTATATAGTTACTGGCAAACTTCGTGCACAAATGCTTTCTTGAGGACTAATCAACCAATGACATAAGCCCATTAAAGTTAGTTAAATATATTCTACTAGCTGACCCGGTGAACTTGGTGCTGCCATGTTTTTTCCACGCCGCGTGGAATTCAGATTCGGTTTTCGCTACACCATCTCATATTTTCGCGTGTATTTGATAGCAATCTCGTTGCAGCTTCTATTATTTTTATATAGAAACCTTGGCCATACAATAACAAACACAAAAAGAATTATTCGATTTGACGCATTCGTTCGAAAGTTATTATTAAATACATTTGGGGGGTTTCAGTTTTATTTTTGTAGATGATTGGTTTATTGGGTCGCCTCCGTCGCCGTCACGCCCCGCGCATACCGCGAAGGAGACCTGAAAACACGCTTTGCGTCGCTTGAGTACATTTTCATGAAGTTTGCAAGTTACTATGTCTTTCTCGATTTGTTGATGTTTATCACATGCGACTGTTAAATGTGTTGAAAATATTGTAATTTTAATGTACAGTCAATCTACGGATCGTTAAATCATATAAATAAAACATCAATATTTCCTATAAAACTCCCTGGATTTATTTCTTGTTGGGCAATTTTAAGGGGTTTCCTACAAGGTGGCAATATGTACACTGATTCACTAATCGGTTGACGGTCTTATTGGATTCGTACCAAACTATATAACATACACCATGTTGTATGATTTATTAAGAAAGATGTATATATATAGTTGATGAACTCACTTGACAGTGTCGTTTCTCTATGTGCCGTCCACCTCAAAACGCATTTCATTGTTCGTGAATTTAAGCGAAATTAATAAAAAAATGTACAAAGAAAACATTTAATGGAATATTTAATCAACTCTATGCATCAAGTGATGGTTACGTGTTAAACATCAACAAAAAACTCGAGTAATTGTTAAATATAATATTAACCTTAGAAATAATATACAATGGAATACAAATTTAGATTATTTGCGATCTCATACAGAATAATAGTAAATACTGTAAGGTGATGTATTTGATAGTAATTGATTTTAATAAATAATTTTAAACTTCACTTACGCCTTTAATTTATTGCACTTGATAAACACACCCTTTGCTTTTTATAATGAATGTCATCCATTTTCATTTATCTAAAAAAATTCGTTGTCATCGAAATACTGAGAATTATGCCCGGTTCGCATGCCAGTAGCATTCCAGTCCAGTGAACGCATCCAGTGTTGGTATGCTACTGGAATAATATGAACCGTCACTGGAATATGTCCATTTACAGTGAGTAATCCAGCCAGTCACTAGATTGGTCAGTCAGTTCTAGCGCGTTTAATACACTGAAATTATGTGAACACTACAATCCAGTCCAGCAGTGGACTGGAATAATGTGAACCGCACAGTAGGGATTTTAATAACGTATTATGCAATTACTATGAGCTTTGCATGAGAGGCATGTAGCACAGCCTGTAGGCACTGCCCTAATATTTTAGCAGAATATTAGGCTAAAATATTAGGGCATTGCCCCGAGCACGAATATATAATAACCAATTATAGGTATGCTCCTTTGTTACATCAGTGTAATTACCGATCACAGGTATGCTTCGTTGTTACATCAGTGTAACTACTGATCATAGGTATGCTCCTTTGTTACATCAGTGTAATTACCGATCACAGGTATGCTTCGTTGTTACATCAGTGTAACTACCGATTATAGGTATGCTCCGTTGTTACATCAGTGTAACCAATCGGTGTAACCATGGGTCAGAAGGGTAATATTCGAATTCGCAACGTAAACGTATCGAAAGAACGGAGCATCGTGATTGGTTCACAGTAGGCAGGCGGCCAACCACAATGCTTTTTCTCTCGGTACCTTAGCCGTCTCTACCATGGTGAATGTTCTGAAGAGCTATTCCAATTAGTCCCACCCTCCCCCTTCCTATACAGGACGACACGTGCAGGACTTAGATGTCACCACTATACGGTGCAGAACATTCCTTCAAGAACCAAGCGGTTTGGTGACTCTTTCCTTTGTCGCACCATTAAGACCTGGAATTCCTTGCCAGCTCACGTGTTTCCCTCTTCCTACAGTCCCGGGTCCTTTAAGCGGGGCGTGAAAAAGCATCTGATGAGGCCGTCAAGCTGAGTGCCACCATTGTTAACATGGCACGTGTATATAATGGTGGCCCTCTTTCTTGAGACTTTACCTTCAGCTTACCATCAGGCGAGGTAAAGTCAAATTGACGTGTCCTATTTATAAAAAAAAAAAAAAAAAAAGAATTCGAATATTATTCGAACTCGCGGCACTGACGTATTAAATTCGCGCTCGCCTCACCTTATACTCCAATTATCTTGAATGGTCATCATCTTCCCATTCCTGGTTACATTTGAGCCTCTTCTAGGAGAGTCTGGTAACCACTGGCCAGTTCTTACTCCTCCACCGTGCACACGGTTTTGGACATCAGTGGCCATTGACCACTCGTATTATCAACATGGCAAGGTTGATAATTGAACCATACTACGAGTGAAGGTCATATAGGATCTAGTACCTAGGGGGTGAATGAGAACAATGGGTGAATATAAATAAAATGGTCGCTAGATTTTCTTGAATTCTAAGTATGTAACCAAATATTTAATATTACTGTTCTATACAGCCTCAGCCTCTGTAGCGTGGCGGTAGTGAACACGGCCGCTTCGCAGTAGTCACGGGTTCGATCCCCGCTTAGTACAAATATTTTTATTCGTACTAAGCGGGGATTGAATATGTATATTTGCATTGATCTGGGTGTTTCCATGTATAATATGTATGTATTTAAAAAAAAAGTATTTAAGTTTGTTTATCCGCATTCTAAATTCCATAACACAAGCTAGTTAAGCTATACCTTGGGTTTAGATAGCGTTGTGTGAAATGTCGTGGTATATTTATTTATTTATTATTAATTACGTTGAACTAGTTCATAGCTTCACTTGAAGAAAAATAATTTCAGAATTAAGCTGACCATTTTATTTCTATACACCTATCGATCTCTATTCACCCCGTTTTTCTCGGAAGTGGGATTAGCTTCTTAAGTTACTGTAATATTAACACTTACTATTTACTAGATACCTATCTACATAGGTCTATCCGTATACCTATTACATTCTCGGACTAAGCAATGAGCCGTTACAGAATGTGTTGTGGCTTCATATTAAGCTATATCAAATGCTATACGTTGGGATAATCTGACACAGTGAAGATCTCACAGTAGTATTAGTTGGAGCAAAAATGTAAAAAGACTTTATAATTCAGCATTTAATATTTACCATTTAATTCTTTTAAGTTATAAAATGAGAATAGAAGATCAATATTGTTAAGCCTTACCAAAAAAGGTAAATTACACATATTTTCTTGCTAACAGTTGCTTCCGATGGCGCTCACGTGGAATTCTGATTCCATTCTCACAATTCATAGGAAACTATTCCAAGGATAAAAAAGTGTGTTATTCCAGATAATAGTCTCAATGAAATTTATCTCTATACCACAGCCAAAACCGTTCAGCTATTTGATGATAGAGTAACAGACCTTTATATATATATATATATATTTGAATTTATTTAAACTTATTGCACAAGTATTTACATACAAAGGTGGACTTGATGTCATGGTCTTTTACTGCCAGTTAACTTTAGGGTATTACCCTACCCTTTGATGATGCAAAAATCAAGGTCGAAGAATTTATAGGGATGGTAAGATTTTATTGACTTACTGCCTATTAATTTGTAAGTTGTCCCATAAACGGTAGTAACAATGCGGTTAACCATTCCGTCGCGACTGACACAGATCTGTCCTTGTATTACAATTTTGTGTAGCTCTGGCTGTTTGTAATGCTTTCATATGTTTGAGACATTATGTAATGAAGATGTTACACGTATTATTATAACTCCAGCATATACTCATCATCTGCAATTAGACGTTATCCTGATTGCATCTGAGGCCAAGATACTCGGTGCATATTCGTAGTAGTCTCTGCTTATCTATTCAGGGATTCACAGGTGTGAAAATATGTGTTTAATCATGCAACGTACAGTTAACCTCAGAAATTGTTGAACAATAGCAAAAGAAACTATCTCCTCGACCGAGCATCAATACCGCTTTATGCAAGCTTTAATTTTGGACCCGAGGTCCACTCTTTTACGTTTTGTGCTCATGACGAGGCTTTTCTTGGCTTTCACGGAAGCGACGGAGCGACTTCCGGGAGGTACTTAACTACATATTATAAACTTTACTAGCTAGGTTGGTTTTTGGAAGTCTCTTCTTCATCCCAGCGTTACCTAATCCCTGTCGCATCCAAAGCTTTACCGTTCCTCTTTATCATTCGAACTGCGGATTTTACTAAACTTTGTTATTTTCCGTTTAACCAACCTATTGAAGCAAAATAGTAAGATTAGAAGATAGTAAGATATAGCGTCGGTCCCGGTAGAGTAGAATTTGGGCCAACCCTTCTCTTACCATGTGGTGTCGTACAGTGCGACTAAGGGATAGGGCTGATTAACTTTAACATCAGACAGATATCTACAGCCCAAACAGATATCTACTGCCTAACCCTCCGGGGATAAAGGCGTGGTTATATGTATGTATAATATGTGTGTAAGATATAGCAATGTATTTGATATTATGTTCTCACATCTTATAATTTCTAACAGGTTAGATGGAGAACTGTCCAGTGGGGTGTAGCCAAATGACGGACTGTAAATAAAAAAGAACACCTAAATATTCATGCTGTTGTATTAATAGAAAAGCGATATTCTATCCCAAGTAATCGTGCACGAGACACTTTTAGTTATCTAGTTAAAATATTTAGTACACTTTTAGTTTCATTAGTTAGGACAAACTGACTAACTTATAAAGAGATTATTAACTATCTACTAAAACTTAATAGTTATAAAGTTCAGCATGTTCAGGTATATGAGCAAGTAAAACTAAGTTTATTTAATGTATAAGTTGTTCGAAACTTGACGGTTTATTGCAAATAGCAGGCAACTATAGCTACTATGGATCTTATCTTCCAACTATCAAGGTGTGAATTTATAATTGAGAGGTTGCGGACTTGAACCCAGGCTTCCACGTAATAAGTGGCGAGCCTTTTGCCGTCACGCGGGCACTTTGGTATGGGCTGCATGCTTACTGTCAGATGGAGCCCTATCTCTTAATTGTCTTTTTGTCAATAGAGAGTTTTCCATCCGAAACTTCCGAGCTTCTGGGGCGTGGCGGTAGTGAACGCGGCTGCTACGCAGGAGGCGCCTAGGTTCGATCCCCGCTTAGTGCAAATATTTGTATGCATGAATATGTATATTTGCATTGGTCTGGGTGTTTATATGTATATTATGTATGTATTTACAAAAAAAAGTATCTAAGTATGTTTATCCGCATTCTAGATTCCATAACATAAGCTATTTAAGCTATGCTTACCATTGGGTCTAGATAGCGATGTGTGAAATGTTAAAAAAGAATAAAAAAATATTTATGAGTTCAGTGATTTCCTTTCATTTAATTTACCATGTTTGTTCTTCTTCTGTCAAATCGACGGCGCTTCTACTCTCAAATTGTATTTTCCCAGTGTGCTGCTACCTGTTTGTCCGTCCGTACGAAAGATTTGATACTTATGATTGACACTATCGATTAATGCCATAAAAAGAAGTTTCTTTTTGCGTTTTAATCGGTTCAATTACCGGGTGTAGCAAGCAAGTTTTCAAAAGTCTTTAAATGCAGTTTGGTTTCTTTTTAAAAATAAAGGAATGTTTCCTTTGAGTGAAATTCACTAGTCGCCTCTAGGTAAGGTCAAAATCTTCCACCCTGTATTTACAGTATAATAGGTGGATATAAAAATTCCTTCTAGCAGCCAAGTTCTCAAAGGTTGTAAAAATCTATTTTAACACAATATGGCCGCGTTAACTCTAAATAGGGGAGGCAATTTCTATGATTTGAAATTCAGGTCTCGCCCCAGAATCTTATAAAGACTATGTAATTACAGCTGAAGTGGTTCCCTAAAAAATAAATAAATTTCTTAAACAAATACGTGAGCTAACTACACTAGCAGCTCGTTCGATTCACCTTATGGAAAATTATTATCGTTTTCATGAATATAGTGAATAAATACCTTTTCGCTATACCAAGGTTAAGTTTTGATTTCAAGACACGTATTCCTGATTAAAAATGTTTGAATTCAGTTTATGACACAGGTTCCTAATATATTACTATGGCTTATATACTTTATAAATGCAAGTTAAAGCTATCCTTATGTGTCATACGGTCAAACCTGCAAAACAGCTTGCTGTGTTCGATGTATATTTATGAAAATTAAAAGCAATAAGTACGCTAGCTTCCTTTAGAAAAGTTTAACATACAAGACGGGACTTGGACCAGCAACGAGACTCTTATAGAGATAATGCTCTGACAAACTGAGCTACTAAGACTCGTCTTGGATATCCAATCTATATCTATAGAATAAAATTATTCACTATAAGTCTTCTAGCTTTCACGGCCGGCGTTGCTTGTAGAATATACTGCTTCCGGGCTGATTGGCCGTGGTCCATGTAAAACTTGCGTTCCAGACGTTTCGTCGATCACTGCGGTCGACATCTTCAGTGGCGCAGGGCCGGGCGACTGTTTGAGATTTGTCAATATTTTAGTTTCTCCTTCTTCTTCATCCTAGTGTTAAACACAGTCGCATCTGAAGCTTTCAACTTGGAGTCTGGGGTCCGCTTTTACTGGTGTAACTGCGGAATTGGCTGAACTTCTATATTTTCCGTGAAACGCTGCCATCTGCCCTCCACAACCCAGAGACGATATCGAAGCATTGTAGTTAGACCACTTGTGCTCCAACTACCTGTAACGACTGCCATAGATGTTCGTATGGCAACCGGTATCGGTGGCTGCTCTTTGAAGCTCGACCAGACCAATGGAAATACCCATATTCATGCATACAAATCCATACTTAATATTATAAATGCGAAAGTAACTCTGTCTGTCTGTCTGTATGTTACGCTTTCACGCCTAAACCACTGAACCGATCTTGACGAAATTTGGTATGGAGGTATATTAGAGCTTGGAAACGGACATATGCTACCGTTTATCGCGAAAAAGGGGGGTAGAAGGGGGGGACTAGGGCCTTGGGATGAATTTTGGTCATTTTAAAAGATTGCCTGACGAAATTTGGTACAAAGATAGTTTAGAGCTTGGGAACGGACATAGGCTACCTTTTATCGCGAAAAGGGTAGAAGGGGTGGGGGACTAGGACATTGGGATGAAAGTTTGTTATTTTTGAAGATTTCCTGATGTAATTTGGTACAGAGATAGTTTAGAGCTTGGGAACGAAAATAGCCTACCTTTTGTCGCGAAAGGCGGGGTTAAAGGGGATGAAATTTTGCCAGTTTTGAAGATATCCTGATGATACATTTGGTACAGAGATGGATTAAAGCTTGGGAACGAACATATGCTACCTATTGACGCGAAAATGGGGGTATAGGGTGGGGGTAATAAGGGATGAAAGTTATTTGAAAAAAAAAGTTTGACAGTTTTAAAGATATCCTGATGAAATTTGGTACAGGAATTAATTAGAGCTTGGTAACAGACATATGCTACCTTTTATCGCGAATAATGTTGTAAAAGGGTGTGGGGGGGGGAGGGATAAGGACTAGATAGTCTGAAAGTTTGTCAGTTTTGAAGATATCCTGATGAAATTTGGTACAGAGATGGATTAGAGCTCGAAAATGGACATAGGCTATTTTATTGCGAAAAAGGGAGTTGAAGGGGTGGAAAAGGGCTAGAGGATGTAAATTTGTCAATTTTGAAGATATCCTGATCAAATTGGTATAGAGATAGATTAGAGCTTGGATATTGACATAGGTTACTGCTTATCGCGAAAAAGTGGGTGGAGGGGGGATGGAGAATCGAGAAAGCTAGGGTATGTAAGTTTAACAATTTTGAAGATATCTTGATGAAATTGGTATAGACATTTATTAGAGCTTGGAAATGGACACAGGCCACCCTTTATCGCGAAAAAAGGGATAGTAGAGGGAGGGGGGAAGGGGAATAGAGCTATGGGGCTAAAGTTTTTCATTTTTCATTGGCACAAAAAAAGAGAGTGAATATGAGATAAATAGTAAGAATTTATTTTAAGATGTCCTCATGAAATTTGGTATAAAGGTGAATTAGAGCTTTGGAACGGACATAGTCGAGTAGCGAACCAAATATATAAGCGAGTGGAGAGGCGAGTAGAGATTGTTATAGGGGCGAGTGGATAGGCGTGTAAAGATCGAAAGTCGAGTAGAGTCGACTACAGGGGCGAGTAGATATGCGACTAGAGTGCTAGTGGAGAGGCGAGTATAGAATCAAATAGAATGCAGTTGCAAAGGGTTGAGTAGAGAGGCGAATAGTGAGGTGAGTGGATAGATGAATGTAGGGGCGAGTAGAGATCGAATAGAGAGTTGAGTAGAGGTGCGAGTAGATAGGCGAGTGGAGAGAGTCAGAGAGGCGAAAAGAAAATCGAAGGTATAGGCAAACAGAGAGGCCAAAGGAAAAGCGAGTATAGAGAAGAGTACAAAGTCGAATAGAGGAACAGAGAAGTCAGTAGAGAGTCGAGTGTAAATTAAAGTATAGAGGCGAGTAGAAAGTCGAGTAGAGAGTCGAATATAGAGCCGAGTAGAAAGTCGAGAACAGAGATGAGTACATAGTCGAGGACAAAGTTGAATAGAGAGGCGAATTTAAATCTCAATAGCGTCGGCTCAACACTAAGCGATAACCGACATCCACGCGGGCGGAGCCGCGGGCAACAGCTAGTATTTGTACTAAGCGGGGATCGAACATGATTTTTTGCTATTATTTGCTTATCCTCTTGATGGTTTGGCGATTACAGCTTATGGATCTATCCTATAAATGATCTGTGTAGGAGGTAAGTTATTTGTTTATTTATTTCTCTATCTAAGTTTATTTGTTTCTTCGTCAATATGAATTTATACGTTTTAATAACGTACCCCGTCAATGACACTTGAAAACTTTCCTAGAGGTATAGATCTATTTATCTCCGATCCATCTTCGCACTTTATGTGTACTTCAAATCCAGAGAGCATCGTTAATTCTTTTTTGGGGAACGTACAATACGTATAGTTGAACTTAACATAACAAATTCAAATAAATATGATTGATCTAAATCATACAATTATTTAAGCGCGCAAAGTCAATTATCTGGATTAAAAGGATGTGAATGGAGAAGCCAAAAAATAATATTCAAGATCTTCCTTAACGCTATCTTGAGATCTTAAGTACCGCAGGAATACAATGCAGGGTTATTTTGGCTACCTTCCAAAATCTTCATCGAAAATAATTTCAAACTAACAAAAACCAATATCAAAAAGATACGGCAACTATCCAACGCGCAACGGGTCACAAATTCACTGCAGTTAATGTTAAGAAGGCGTGGCTTTCAGCAATATATTATGAGTTTGGGTCACCCACTTTAATTTACAACCATGCCCTCACCCTGCCCATAATGCCCTCATACAGGATTATGCTTCATCCATGAGTATTATAACGGTCCAAATTGATTTACAATAGCTAGTACAAGATTTAGTAAGCTTAAGTGTTAATCCTGGCCTCAAAGATCAGTGATTTAGGTAATGTGTATTGGACAATTGAAATTGGATTATGTTTGTTAATGAGTTTGTGTAGCGATAACAATAGGATTATGCTTTTGTTTCAGTATTAATATCGTGCTTGAATATGTTAGTTGTAGTGTAGATTATGGCTAGTTATATAATGAAATTTTAATAATCTTTTATAATAAATCAATCTTGCGATGACTGAAGTATTTAGGTATAAAAAGGAAGTTAGAATCTTCTTCTTCGACTACAACTTAAGTATCCTGAATGAGTCGTGAGATAAAACGTTAAAAATTATTTTTACTACACCTATTCGGAAAGTATATTAGTTTTTACTTGAAAAAAGGGAAGAAAGTACGTAAATCCAAGCGATTTACTTTCTCCCCTGCTGCAGCGGGGAGAAAATAAGCACTTTCTCCCCTCCTTTATTTTTTTTAATTCAAAATTCAAGACTACAAACAGGCGGATGCCAAAATAAAAAGTTTGTATCTCGAAGCCCACCTACAAGAGCGGTATGGCCACAAGCACCTCGCCATCCAGATGCCCCTTTGGCGCTACGGCCTTCCTCGAGCGCTATGCCAATAGCAAAACAAGCATTGTCCCAAACATCTCAAACAAACATAAATCTACCTAGAAAAAATATAACATTGAATTTCAATAATCTTTAATATATATAAATCTCGTGTCACAATGTTTGTCCTCAATGGACTCCTAAACCACTTAACCGATTATAATAAAATTCGCACACCATGTGCAGTTCGATCCAACTTGAGAGATAGGATAGTTTAAATCTCAAATTATAGTCCGATTCGCGATAACCGACATCCACGCGGGCGGAGCCGCGGGCGACAGCTAGTTGTAATATAAATTTTCACTAATAATGATTTTATTTTCCTAATAGGTGTAGTATAAAGCTCAATATATCCCTCGGTAGAAAGTGCAATTAACAAGTTGTGTGTATTGAGACCCTCAGCTGCACTTCGGGCCTCAAACTACACCCGCGTTGGTAATCGTTCACTTTCTCCCGTCGATGAACAATGTACTATTATTATAGTGCACCATAAAATAATGGCAGTAGTACCAATGATTTTATAGCCTTATGATGGATAGAAACAAAAGAAGTAGACATCTTAAAAATGCAAGATGTACACTATAATTTCAAAGATTAACAACAAACTTGCAAAATGAATTCACTATTAAATAATATGTAACTAGTATCATGTATCTAATACTATCTGCATAGTATTTCAACCATTATACGTAAACGTGTTTGGTTACCTGCATTCGTATTAACTCTGTCCATTCAAGATGTATAAGTAGCGCCGGAGTTCCTTCATGTGTATTAACTAATTTTTATATAATATCTTCACGAGTGGCTGTGATGAGTCACGTTTCCTTAGAGCACACGGTATCTGATAGTAATATAATATATGGAAATAAAGAGAGGAAGACCTTTACCCTGCATAAGATGATAAAAAGAATGATTTTGTTTTGATTTATGTGCACTTTATGTGAGTGCCGGAGGCCTTAATAGACTAGAAAAATAAAGGTATGAAAGATGAATCCGGTAATCTGTGATGAGGTGAACAACTAGTAAGACTATAAAAGAAAACCCAAAGTTATTGTAACAAAATTAGGAGAATAAAGTACTTTTCCGTGTTGCGGACCTTGTGGCTACTTTCGGTCTAAAACATTCATCGTTATCATAACAGAGTTGTTAAAGCGCAAGCAAGGGCCCAGGTTCACTTAAAAGTACAAAATATGTTCGTTAAGATGCTAAAAGCAGATAAAGTAAAATTAATTCTCTCTTAAAAAGTAATCATTTCTTAATTTTTGGACGATTATTCTGTCCTTAGTAATGAAATTGGATAGAATAATTAAATTGACTTAACATTGCCTGTAGGTGTAATTAATTCACAATACAAACTTGTTTTTGTAATATCTCATCAAAATAATGAAAAACTGTTCAGAAAATAATATTCAGATGTAATAAATCCATGCCACGACGTATTTTTCTGATGAATTTACGACTTGCAAAAATATCAAATGCCTCCTTAATAAGCAAGATGCTGCTTTAACATGTTGAGTTAATGTTTAAAAGACAGACAAAATAAGGAACATTTTCAGGGAAAACAAAACAAAAAATACCCTCACATTGAAGCGATAAAACAATATTCTTACATATTGGCTAAGTTAAAAGCATCATACTTTACTATACTTGGTTCGTGCATTGTTGGTTATAAAAACTTTTTTCATTATCTTGTATATAGGCAGCTTATTGAAAATAACAGTGTCGCCATTCCGCTTCTGTTTTATTGTAAATTGCTTGTCCCGTTGTGCAAAAGTGCTTTTATATTTTTATATTACTAGGTTGCAGATCCAGGAATATAAATGGTGCATTTTTTTACTTTTGAAAGTAGAAAAGGACATTTTTTTTTAATGTGAAATTTTTACGTTAAAAAATCGAGCTGACACTTGAATTTTTGGTGTACTTACTTACCTTTTATCCACGTTGATAATATATATGTGAAAGTCAAATATGAGTTAATCGATTAGGCCATCTCAATCCACTGCTGGTCATAGGCCTCTCCCAGTGTTGGCTTTAGCTTTGGCCTACTGTTTCCACCATGGTCAGTCAGGTTGGTACAGGGTTTAATTTCGAGTTTTCCTTCTCTCGCAGCGATATAGTCCGGTCAATTAAAAAATTCGAAGTTACATAAATTTACAACATACTGAGAATTTGTAAAATCGTTCAAACGTTCGAATTTGAAAGTTCCTCATCTTTCCCATTACAATTTTTGTGTACAATTTTTGAATGTCGGTATTTTTATAGTACAACTTACCGTTTTGCTGTAAATTGGTGAAAAAGGCGAAAAACTCTTTTTTCTTTTAAAAAAAAATCTACACAGAGGAATGATCGGGAACTTTCAGATTTCATTTATAATTTTATTTTGAACGATTTCACACATTTTCAGCTTGTTGTAAATTTATCTAACTTCGCCCTTATTTTTGGTTTAATTTAACCGGACTAATATCGTCTGCATATTTTTTATTAGTCGCCTCACAGATACCCTTCGGACGAGATTGGGTGGTGATAAAAAGAAGTTTTGCTTTAAACCTTAACTACATACATGAAAATAAGTAGTTACTAACATTCACAAACAGTGATATAATACATAAAGGCTAAAGGTTATCGATCGAGTTTTATAAAATTAAAATGAAAAAGACTTTTTTGTTTTACATAATTTACTGTTTATAAACATTACCTACATATTTACAGACGACATATAATATATAATGCTAAATACATGGGCTAAATATAAAACATTTCGAAACCTAAAATTGTAAATTAATAATGTAAACCATAAACTATAAATATAAAATGTTTGAATTGTAATGTATTACTGCTGCTACTGTTTATAATATACTTTTTAATTATTCAAGAGGCGGATGTTTCCTACTAATAGATTTTCGCGGCAATGCTCTGGACTCCTCTAAGGTTGATGGTAAATCTACATCTTTAGTCTCTGGCAATGGATAACACAACGCTGCTCCTATAATTGCTGACACGCCGAAAATGGCTCCAGCTATAGTTCCATTTAAAGCATTAATAGGTGGCGCAATAATTTGTCCTACTCTAGCTAGAACAGACAAAATACCCAAAACAGAGTTTCGAACGCCAGTAGGAAACAATTCAACACTGTACAAAAATACTATTAGGAAAGATATGAAAAAACCAGTATTACCTAAGGAAGCAATTACCATTCTTGTGAATTTCATATCTTCGGGAATAGATATTACAACTATCATAAAGATCCCTGATAATATATTAGTTATGATTAAAAACAGTCTTCTGCTTAGAAGTTTTAATAAAAATATTGTAGCTATCGTTCCTGGTATGAGTACTAGACCTGATATGGCTACATTTAGATGAACGTCTCCACTCATTTGACCGATGTATTGAGATACCCCATAGTAACCCATACCGCATATCAGGTATATAAAACACATACACAATAAATATAAACTCAACTTCTTGTACTTGAAAATTTGCAAAAAGTTTACTTTTTTTGCCATGTTGGATACTTGATGCGCTTGATATTCTTCCATTTCTGTTTTTATCATATCACAAGATGAATTTTTGTTGCTAAAAATAAAGAATTTTTTGTGAAAACTAACGCAGGATTGCTCGTGCTTTAAATAAATAAAGAGGTTTCAATGAACACAAGAAAATATTCTAAGAGAACGGTTTTTTGTAAGAAATATTATGCCACTAGCTATTATCATTAGTTTGTGCTTAAAGATTTAGACTACATGAATATTATAATAAATTATATTCTTATAAAAACGATAAAAACGCTAATAAGGAACAAAAAGTTTAATAAACTAAATTATTTACACTATTTAAGAGAAAAAGTGACGGGCATACATTTTAGGATTTGTAAAATTCACTTAGTTGTGGTAACAAATATTTGTCCAAATGCATAATAATACTCACAATTTCGCAATCTTTTCCATAACTGCAGCAGCTTTCTCAATGTAACCATTATCCATCAGCCATTTCGGAGACTCATACAGTAAAAACCATGAAAGTGCAACAATGAATATAGGTAATGTCAAAGTCAATTGTAAGAGATCACAGTCTCGTATCAAATACGATAATCCTGCCAAGCTTATGTGGCCGATATTCAGAGGTATATGATACATTGCTGATACTGTTTCCCTGTAATTGATACCACTGTATTCTACGATGTATACATATCCAGTGACAATAGCTCCACCCATACCAATACCTTCTAAACAGCGCATGGTAATGTATAATGGTGCTGTAGGCATGACCGTGACAAGGCATCCCGTTATACTTATTTCAAGACAGCACACCGAAAAGATAGAGAGGCGACCGTACCTGTTGAATGTAAATTTATATTGTAAAGATGCTGATAAACTTGGGCATTCACTTGCAAGTTTTACATTACAGAAAAATATAAGCTAGTTAATATCTATTCTGAGACGAGAGTTTTTAGCAAGTATTCTATCGAACGTTCTGGCGAGAATTCTAACGAAATGACAGTAAATTTTTATCGACTAGAGCGTTCACAAGAAACATCATAAAAATATTCGTAGTAATATTTAGCTCCATACTTGACTCGTTTCGTTGTTCACTTTGACAAATCTATAAACGGCGAATGTTCGATGTTTTATTACAAGTGAATGATCAAGTCTATCAGCGGCATTAATTCAATTTTATACGAATATTAAATAAGTTCCAATTTATCGTAAACATAATTTCATTAAACAAGTTAAACTTTTAGGCAAGTAATTAATTGGAAACATGTGACAGCGTTCATCAATATTTTGACCAATATTCAGCAAACATTTCAAACTTGTTACCTATATCTATATGAATTAAATTACCATCAAGTCAATTAATATTAGTGTTTACTTTTGCAAAGACCACGGTACGAGTATGTGTATTTAGTTATTATGAAGTACCAATAGCTTGGTCAGAACTTGTAAATAAGTTTATTTTGTCAGTAGTTATACTTTCTAAATAGGTACTTAAATTTACTAAACATGATTTTAAACAGCTATACATTTCTACTTTTTATTTATATCTGGCAAAATTTATCACGTTGTAATTAAAATTAAATTACGTTTTATTTACCTAACATGACTGAGCACGCTTAGTGCCTCTTGCTGTCTATCGCTCAATGTTACTATGTACGGGAGCACTAATAAAATTTTCATAAAACTTACCTATCTGACAAAAATCCAAATACAAAAGACCCAATCAAAGTCCCTAGATACAGCATGCTTTGCGAAAAACTGATCATCCATTCACGTTCACATAGAATACCAAATTTTGTTTGCACGGTCTCGATAAACACACTCCTATTCCAAATTGGCTCATCACAAGGACATAGTTCTGTTTCTCCAGAGCGACATTCGAATTCCATCGGTGGACTTAGGAATATGATACTCATAATATGCCAATACAGTGGCACTTTAGTCACAAACATGAAGAAAAAGCAGTAGTAATGATAGCAGGTTATATGATGAAAATGTTTTTCAACAGGATGTTTTGGCTGCGACATTTTGATCTTTGGTTTGAGTGTTGAAAATCGAGCTGGCTACGATGTCATATAAAAAATTATGAGTGTGGAATTTATGAGATTTATGAGTGAGGTGATTCTGGTTTTATAGTGTTCAATGTTTTTAATATAGAAATAGGCACTGTTAATGTTACTAAACATTGATGAGCTATAATTAACGAAACGGGAATTAACGCGATTCTACTAACTATGTCCTTGTGATGAGCCACGGTATGTGACGGTACATGGCGACAAGAAAATATTGAAAATGTGCGGGTAGATGAAGAACCTACTACCTCAC
This sequence comes from Eilema caniola, assembly GCA_949126895.1. NCBI lineage: Eukaryota > Metazoa > Arthropoda > Insecta > Lepidoptera > Erebidae > Eilema > Eilema caniola. Next base: position 2,599,434 of record OX421469.1, on the reverse strand, counting down.
GGATTCGAAGACGGCGGGCGTCCACTGCTGAGCCAGTCAGCCTGTGACCACGGCCGGTGTAACCTGGTCGAAACGTCAGGCAATCAAAGGTATGTAAGTACCTATACCATGATCGCGTTAATTCCCGTTTCGTTAATTATATATCATGGAACGCGAGAGTTTAAAAATTGATGAGCTAATTTGTTTTGTAATATTTCTTAGTATAATTAAACTGATATTAACTGTTACAATAATGAAATATCCTCGCTGTGTGAATAGCAAAAGCACGTTTATATTTTAGCGGCTAAGGTACAACCCAAAACACAAATAGGTCGCTTAGCGATACAGCTACGCAATTAAAATAAATAACAGTACCCACTACATTTTTTGCTCTCTAAACGTCTGTTGTGATCGAAAGCAATGGAAAGATATATGTTTGGTCAAAAGATCCCGTCCATTACGAGAGCCACGTAAAAGTCACGACTGTTACTCGTATCAAGGACTGCATCGTTCAAGGAATCAGTACCTTCTTGCATCCACACCACGAAATATAAAGAATTACGTTACGATGTGTTGCAATTTCAAAAGTTGCATCTTGTAGCTGATTGTTCGTATAGTTGTTTGTCAGGCACGTAGGGATATTCTTCGCGTTAGTGTTGTAGCGTAGACGCTACATGTACTCCAATGAGCTCGATTTCATGGCACGTACGTACAGTCAAGATGAGCTCCGTAGGCGGTGTCCGGCAAAACTGATTTATGATTGTTCACTTTCTTACAATTTTTAAAAGCAGTGCAAGTAGTTTTGTAGGCTTTACGAATGAGAGGTGATCTGCAAATTGTAATACATTGTTAAAAGAATAAGAAACTATTATTATGTATATAAAGTTTGTACAAGTAGGCAAAACCTATTTTAGTTTGTATCCCACATTTTTCGTATAAAATTAAACTGTAACTATTACGTCTAGGGAATCGAAATTTTTTTTCAAAACAAACAGATCAAAATATTTTATTAACGACCATGACTACTGAAATAAGTGAAACACTGCTTATGTATGAATAAAAAATCGCTCTTTATATAGAGCACTTAAAAGCGTATCAATCAATTCTGGCTACGGCAGCACTCGCATCATATATTATCAAAGGCGTTACTTGGACGTCTTCCATTCAATGATAAAGATTTGTTCTAGAAGTGGCACTTTTGAAGATGTACTCTGCCTTTAGAGGTGCGATGATGTTTAGCGTCAAATACAGGGTTAAACAACCGCATATGTGTCGACTAATTGAAAATAGTAATGTGAGTGTTTCAAACTATACTATACTATTAGCATTTTTTATCAGAATGTTCGGGGTCTACGAACGAAAACTAGTACTTTCTACAGAAATGTGTGCATTGGTGGCTATGATGTGATTTGCATTGCGGAAACGTGGCTGCTCGGGGGGATATCCGATTCGGAATTGTTTGACGATCGATATCTTGTGTGGAGACGAGATCGTAATTATGCATTAACTAATCAGGAACTGGGGGGAGGTGTTTTAATAGCTGTCAAAAGGGAACTAGTGGCTAATGTTCGAAGTGAATGGTGCTCGTCGGCAGAGGACCTGTGGATTACCCTTACCGTAAGTCACAAGAAGCCGAAAGTTTCTTACAAAATACACATTTGTGTTGTATATATATGTAACGAAAACTTAGGGAATACATTAGCAGTTCAGTTAACTAATTTTACTAATAACCTAGTTGATATTCTCCTTAACCAACCTGCTGTCACATTTTTGATATTAGGTGACTTTAACCAGCCCAATATAAATTGGTGTCCATCGAATGACACCGCTTCCCTCAGTCCGAGTAACCTGCAGGGTGATGTTCAATTAAATTTCATCGACAGCTTGAATATATGTAACTTATCGCAATATAACGGCTACCATAATGATAACGACAGGTTGCTGGATCTTGTACTATGTAATAATGATGTTTTTGTTACTCATTCTGATCATCCCCTTGTTGGCGAGGATTGCCATCACAGGGCACTTTGCATTTCAGTCGAGTTTGTTCAGTTACACAGTCTACCAATTCGGCCTCACGTACAGTACCTGTATAATAAGGGTGATTATGATTCCATAAAGCACGAGCTGGATTCCAGGAACTGGGACTACGAACTGAACAGTAGGACCCTCGAGGAGGCTGTGGCATATTTTTATGGTGTTATCAACGACTTACGTAACACTTATATACCATCAAAAACTGTAAGCGTAAAGTCGAAATTTCCTATCTGGTTTAATTCATCGTTGATTAAGATGATAAAGGAAAAAGGTAGATATCATTCAAAATTCAAAAAATATGGGAACCTTTCGGATTACAACTCTTTCGTTATTCTAAGACAGCGAGTAAAAGACTTGGAACAGGAGTCATTCGAAAATTACATTTCTAAGATTGAATTTAACATAAATCGTAATGCTCATGCTTTTTGGGCTTATGTAAAATCGAAAAAGCTTTCCAACTGCTATCCCTCTGTTCTACAATACGGACAGCGGTCTTCTGGCGACGGTGATGTCATATGCAACATGTTTAGTGACTATTTTTACTCTAATTTTTTAGAACCAAGCACTAACAGTAACAGCGCACCGTTTTACAACTGTTGCGACGCTGGCTATGGGAGCTCGGATATTGGGTCCATTGAGGTGGACAGGGAGGAGGTTGGTAGATTACTGAAGCAGGTTGACCTGAACAAGTCTTCAGGTCCAGACAACATACCTCCTGCTTTCATAGTTAACTGCGCACTAAGTCTCACTGGACCACTCTCAATTCTATTCCAATGCTCTCTTTCTACTGGAAGAGTTCCTGCTATTTGGAAGTCCGCATATGTGACACCTACTTTAAAAAAAGGATCAAGAACTGCTGTAGAAAATTACAGGCCAATTTCTAAGTTGTGTGTGTTCGCTAAAATTTTGGAAAAAATCGTTTACAGACAGGTTTACTCGGCATTAAAACTTAACTTCAGTGAACACCAGCACGGCTTCTTAAAGGGTCGGTCGACTACATCAAACCTTATCCTATGTAGCGATTTTCTGTCTGATTCCATGTCACGAAGATCCCAGGTGGATGTTGTATATACGGACTTCTGCAAATGTTTTGATAAAATAGATCATAGCATACTCATGGACAAAGTGTCATCTATGGGTATTCGGGGTGATCTCTTCAGATGGTTTACATCGTATGTAGAAAACAGGTGCCAGACTGTAGTGCTAAATGGATACTCATCAAGAGTAAAGCGCATCCCCTCGGGTGTGCCCCAAGGATCGCTTCTAGGACCACTTTTGTTCAACATTTTTATCAATGACGTAGCATGTTGTTTTCAATGGTCCAAAATATTACTGTACGCCGACGACATGAAAATCATGAAGCAGATAAACACTCTCGCAGATGCTCTCGCGCTGCAGGAGGATTTGGACCGATTTCAGAATTATTGCATGGTGAACAAGCTCGACTTATATGTGTCCAAGTGCTACATTTGCACTTTCACGCGTAAACCACAGCCTATTGATTTCGTCTACACTCTTCGAGATACTCCTCTAACCAGGGTTAATTCTGTCAAAGATCTAGGTGTTACTTTTGACTGCAAACTTCTTTTTGACTTACACATTAATAACACTATTAGCAAAGCCACTAAAGCACTAGGTTTCATTCTAAGAATCTCAGCCGATTTTAATAGTATTAAAACTGTTAAAATATTGTATTGTTCCTTCGTTCGTAGTATCCTTGAATATGCCTCACAAGTGTGGAACCCGACTTATAACACCTATAATGACCGTCTTGAAGGTATACAACGGAAATTCTTAAGGTACATTCAATTCCGATCAAACTATTATCTGCCTGATTATCAAACTCGCTGTAAAAAATTTCACATTTTACCTCTAATTGAGCGTCGTAGGATAGCGGACTTAACTTTCTTAATGTCAATTTGTAATGGAACAGTAGATTCACCAGACCTGGTAAACAAGGTAGGCTTTTACGCGCCGCCATTGTTTCTACGTAAGCCAAACTTGTTGCATCTTCCTATGGCAAGAACTACCTACAGACAAAATTCTTACCTGTTACGAGCCTGCCGTACATACAATGCGGCATGTCGGGATGTTGACATGGATTTATTCTTCACTAGTGTTTCTAAAGTAAAAAAAGCATTATGTGACCACTACTTCATGCATTAGTAAATTGCTTTTGTTAGTACTTAATATAACTATCTACTTTGTCTAAATGTACAACTGCCCATAAAATTATGTTGCCCTTGAATCTTTTATAATTAAAAAAAAAATGTTATTGGTGAAAACTTGTAAATGGCCTTCACTATGTTATATGAATTTACCTATTGTTATCTTTTAGCTGTAAGTTTTCCTAAAATTATAAAATAAAAAATAAAAATAAAAAAAATAAAAATAGTTTTCATTACAGTCATTAAGGTGTACGTGTCTTTGGATTACGCATTATTTGAATTCTGAACAAACTCTCTAACTTAGTGTTTGCTGCAATGGGTATGTCACTTTTCCTAGATTTTGAATTCTGGATAGTCAACATCTAGGACAAGAATTGTGACCTACCCGTCCTAAATAATTAAAATTCACGTTAACATGTGAGTATTTCCCCTAGAGCAGTAATTATTTAGTCTTAAGTTCTGTATTGGATGTTTAGATTTCAGATTTTAATTTATGAAACTTCCTGATTATTTTTTACGAATTAATCGTAGTCGTATCCAGAGTCTTTATTTCTGCATACTTCCAAAATTTCTAGCAAACTTAACTTTACTTTTCGAAAACTCTATTCTCGCTTTTAGCTCTTGAGGAATAAGGTTTAAACTTATCTCAAAACAACAAATGAATTATGGCATTTCAGTTAATGCCCTAAACGCTATCTTGTGAACGTATATTCTAGCTGTTAGCAAATGTTAGCGATTTGGGTGTTTAAGTATCGGCGCTGATCTGGTCGTAACCCTCGGTACGAACATTATTTGCTTTATTACTTGTATTACTGTTGACTGGCAGAGTAACATGAATATAATGGAGAAAAGACTGTGACGTCATTTTTAACTTAAAGGTGGCAATACATTCGTTATGTTATTTGACTGATGCGGCCGCATACGACAGGTTTGTGAAATTCGTTCGTCTATGTTTGTTTTATGTATCGTATGTATGTATGTTTTTAATATTCTTTATTACCTCATACCTTCTGCACCACCGTTCGGCACCCAAATAAAAGGTATTTAATGCCCAAGTGTTCTTGCGTGCGGCATTTAATATGAGTAGTGTGAAGGTTATGCCTTTATCTTATTGATGTAATTAGAGAGTGCATAAATATCGAAAAGGTTTTAGTAGAATAACATGGTCTGTCTACGACTTTCGAGCTAATGGTTAATGCACATCTTACAAAAAATATAATTAACTCTTAAAGTGATAATATATATTCCTATGACGAATAGTTTTAAAGATATTTGATTTTGAAAATACAATTTCTCGTGCCGCCCGAAAACGCTCCATACAACATTTTAGCACACTGTTACGTCACAGTGTGCTGGCGCGTAGTGCAAGTGTATGGAGAGTGCAAGAGAATATAACATTTTATTATATACATTATACATTAACATTAATAGATATTATTTTATCCATTCATCAGTCTACACACAGTAAACTAAAAACGGCTGGTCAAAGGCTCGCTTCCCATCACATTGTAAAACTTGGCAAAATATAGAGTAGATAGTGCACTATTCTACAGCCTCCGTGGCGTAGCGGTAGTGAACGCGGCCGCTACGCAGGAGGCGCGGGTTCGATCCCCGCTCAGTGCAAATATTTGTATGCATGAATATGGGTATTTGCATTGGTCTGGTCACGTTAAGCCGTCCGTCCCGGTTGTCATACAAACATCTATGGCAGTCGTTACGGGTAGTTGGAGCCCTCAAAAATCCAACAACTGGTCTAACTGCAATGCTTCGATATCGCCTGTGGGTTGTGGAGTTCATGTGGCAGTCGCTTCACGGAAATATCGAAGTTTAGCCAAATCCGCAGTTAGACTGGTAAAAAGCGGACCCCAGACTCCAAGTTGAAAAGCTTCGGATGCGACTGGGATTAACGCTAGGATGAAGAAGAAGTGCGCTATTCTACAAAAATTGTGTTCGTCCGAGAGTTGGTATGATTTTTGGGAACATGCTTGAGGCAACCTGAAACTTGTCACACACATCTCCTATTATATATACCCTGACACGCTGGTGAGTAACGGGGCTAAATCAACCTATTTTTTTTATAATGTATATTAAAAGCCATTGTTATAACTTTGTACTTTAATGTTTAAATAACATAAAAAAGAAATATTGCCAGATGACTTAGTCGGGGCTTTCTCATTGCCAGTGCGTTCAAAAGAATATATATTCCAAAAATAAATTATTAAAAATGTATTTGATGCGACATTAAATTTGAATAGAGTATTATCTATAAATAAAAATAAGTTTCACAAAAAGAGAGGTCCTTTGGGTGGGATTTTCTACTTGCCAGGTGATCTAACAAATTATGTATAGTTGACTCTTTTACCTAGTTTCAATAGATCCAATGAAGATGTGGAAGTTCTGCTGTGTAGGGATTAAAACTTGTCATTATTATTGTATACAAGACAACCCGCCCCGTATCTCTTACAGAATACCGCGGTCATAATAACCTCGTGTTGTGTTCCCGGTGGTGAGTAGGGAAGCCAGAGCCCACTGGAGAGCGTATGTGCTGTCAGTGGGAAGACCTAAGGCTTATTTACTTTATCTTCTCCACTGACGGCACAGAAACTCTGTTCTAACAGGGTCGGCAGGAGTTTGACGCCCATGATGTTACACACATCCATAGGCCACGGTAACTACTTTCCATCAGTCGGTCTGCCACGTAAGTGGAATAAAAAAAAACTCTATGAGCAAGCAACACATTATTGTATTAATTTTCATTGTAGTAGTTTCATTGTAGCTATAACAATTGGAAATGGCATCAAACATGTTTGATTTTTTTTTAATATTTTAAATAATTTATAGATTGATTTAGCCCCGTTGACCTGAAAAAGGTGGCTGGGACGGATCCAGGTGTAGGATCGTACGAAATGGTGCACATTGGAAGAGGCCTATGTCCATGTGATTGATTGATTGATTAGCCCCGTTACTCACCAGCCAGATCTGAACCTTCGTGGGGGTATAATAGGAGATCCTCAGGATCTGGTTGACATGCCACTAAATAAGTTTAAAATAGACGTAAAAAAGTGTTTAATGCAAAAAGGATATTATAAAGTAGACGAATACCTCAATGATAAAAATGTATGGTCATCCTAATCTTTTTGCTTGCTCGCACAATATAAATCTGTTTTAAATAAAACCACACTGTTTTAAAAAAGAAAAGATAATTTTGTTCACTGAGTTTCTTGCTGGTATCTTCTCAGTAGAACCAACTTACCGAACCAGCGAAAGAATCATTTCCAAATGATTTATTTACTTTATTTAATATTATTTTAACTATTTCTTGACATGACTGTAAAATTTTGACGTTCATATGTGTTCTTTATGTGCCTAAACTGAGATGTTACACACATCTCAATTAATTCTTTAATTGAGATGTGTGTAACAAGTTTTCAGCTTAATTCTGTATGTTGCCAAAATCGTACCAGCGCTCGAATTATGCAAATAGAATAGAATAGAATCCGCTTAAATTTATTTAGTTTGAATATGGCTGACCTATTCATACCATAGATCGAATTTCCTAACTGCGTTTTATTTAAATGTTGGATACAAAAAGGTATCTGTTCAATTCAATACCAAAATAATTAAACTAGAACATGCCAAACAACTCAGGAAAATGTCACTGCCGCAATGAGAGTTAGAGTGCAGTTCAGATGTTCAGACAGGATCCAAAAATAACTGCTGCTGTATATCCAGCCAATAATTAAATAGACAGATAAAATGTTCAAATGGGTCGTTTTGTTTTGTGTGATTTGTAAATTCTCTCATTCTTTCCATAGTGAGTACGTACTACATAAACGCACTAATGATTTTAATACAGCTGAGTTAGCAACCGCTGACCTCAAATTTAAAGCTAGTCCGGTGCATTTACCCTCGTATCTCTCAATTACTATCAGGAATTCTGGTAGCCTAAGGCGTAATTTATAAAGAAAAGACAAAAGGCATCAGTCATAACACGTAAGGCATAATCATAATCAAGGCTTTGGTGACCTAATGAAACTAGATTACGAGGACACGGAATAGTTGTTGGAGATTGGAAAGTTAAATTTTGACCGTAAGCTTATTGTATCTAGTCTAGACTATTATATTATTTTAATTAACAATCATAAGTACTATGATATTTAAAATAAGTACTGTGAAGGTCTGAAATACAGGTTTGACATAAACTTAGATCAGGCTGGTCCCCGTTTTATCAAATTAATCTATATCTAACCTCGTATAATCTGCTTAAAATGTTAGTAGTAAAATGAAAAAAATGTAAAATAGAACAGATACAGATACAGTAGAACATACTGACGAGTTAGAATATAAATATACTTGTAATGATGTAGATCAGGCAGTTAATAATTTTGTCCTCGACGTAATGAATTGTTTGAAAAATAAACAATTATTTATTTATCATTATTATAATCAAAGCAAAATTGCACGTATTGATGTGGATTTGTTCTGCAATCGCGTGAATTTCTTATGGTAGTAAATCGAGCCTTGCTGGTATTTGGACATAGGACTCAACAGCAAATATTCCGTCGATGACACTGTCGCGGTAATACATTCTATAGTATAAATGGAAAATAAACCGACTAATGAATACATTTTTAACAAGTACCTATTAAAACTGAATATTCAGAAACAAACAAGACAGACGGCTGTCTTAATGTTCGTCCAGGGACATGCAAAATTCGCTTTGACAGAAATTCCCGTCTCTGTGACTTTGTCATAATATCTTAATATTTAATCAAAGTACACTACAGCTGGTCACAACCGCTAAACATTTTTTTTCATTGAATTGTAGGCGTTGGTATGGTGATTATTTATGCTGACGGCACAGATTATTGCGTACTTCCAATATGGATAGATTAGATATGTAGTGTATACGCTTCTTAATTAGTTTACTTTAATACTGCATGAAAAGTTGCGAGAGCGTAACGAGCGTAATTTTTTGAATTGCAGATTGTGTAATGTCTATTTTTTTATTTATAACTAGCTGACCCGGCGAACTTCGTACCGCCAATATTTTTCCGCCCGCGTGGCGTCAGATCCCGTTCCCGCTGCACCCTCTACTGTATTAAACATGTGTTATACATATAAACCTTCCTCTTGAATCACTCTATCTATTAAAAAAACCGCATCAAAATCCGTTGCGTAGTATTAAAGATTAAAGCATACAAAGGGATATAGGGACAGAGAAAGCGACTTTGTTTTATACTATGTAGTGATTTCCGCTGTATACTGTTTCATAGAATAGTTTTATTTAATTTCCATGGTGACGCATAAGTGTCTGCTAATATAAGTTCTCCATGAAATCGAATGCCGCGACCGAAATAACGCAACTAACAACTCAAAAAAATAAGGTAGGCCCAAAGAACGGTTTAGGCTTCCAATAGACTGAATAGTTTAACTAAATGACTGCGACAAATTACTAGTTTTGTTTTTAATAAAATATATGAAAAGTCAGTCAGTCCAATAAAAGTTCAATTTGAATGTAAAATTGGAATTTTATTCGGTTTGCAAAAAGACTAGTGACCGTATATGCATATGTCAATTAAAATTATGCATCTGGAAAATTGAGCTTAATAAAACAAACGTTGTGGGTTTCGAACAATAAAAGGTAGAATACTGCTGTCCCTGCGGATAGACCATTTATATCGGTGTTATAATATACATGATCAAAAAAACTTGTTATGCAATGGTTTAATAGAACTTTATATTTAAATAGCTGATGTCCAACCTATTCGAACCTGTTCGAGGGATAGTGTACCAGTCTTATTCTGAATCCATACCTGTACAATATTTCAACATTACATGGAACCTACTGTTGCTACCTACCTGTGTGTTGCTTGGGTTTCATGTTTGAGAATAATTTCTTGGGTCGGGAGTCTTCCAGGACGGGGTGTACGGTCCCAGATTCCCCCTATAAATACAATTGTTATGTAGGTTCTAATTGTCCGTTTTAGATTATGTATTGTTATTTTTAACTTGAATAAAACAAATTTTGTAGTAAATCTACATTTAATATTCTGATTTACCAAAAGATATCTTTGTCATAATGAAAATAAAATCGATTCTTACCTTTGTCTGGACCATTATTAGTATTCAATAAGATTGAAAGATTTTCGGATCAGTTGATACCTCAAAGTTTGATACAGTGACGTTTCCTCTGATGATGCAATATTTCGCGGATGATTCGTCACCTAGCAATTTGAAAAGGGTGACATTTCCTCCGAGGGTGGAATAATTAGCGGATGATTCGTCACCTAGCAAGTTGAGAAGGGTGACGTTTCCTCCGCGGATGAAATATTTTGCGGATGAGATGTCACCTAAGTCTCCTATGAATCCTACTAATAAACGCAAAGGTTTGTAAATATGGAGTAATGGATGTTTGTTACTTGTTTACAACTTGTTACTTGTTTGACTTAAAACTACTGAATCGATTTTAATAAATATTAGGTCCTTCCGTATGTAATTAGCGTTTTGTCGTACTGATCAATTTGATCTGAAATATCTCCTCTTTGGTTAAGAATTCCAAATTCAAATTAATAAATTCATTTAGCTGTTTTTTTTTCTTTGGAATACAGTCATTCATTTGTTATTTTCCTCATTATTTTTTCTTTAGCGTTGCTTATTACCGCGCAATGGAAAACATGAAATATATTTACGAGTACGAGTTCTACCGTGGCACCAGTGCTGCAGAAACAGCTCGAAGAATTAATGGTGTGTACGGCGCTGGTGTCGCTAAAGACAGCACGGTACGTTTTTGGTTTCAACGTTTTCGTTCTGAAAATTTCGACCTTAAGAAGCAACCCCGTGGACGGCCGGAGATCAAAGTGAAAAACTAAGATTTAAAGGCTATTGTGGAAGCGGATCCAGCACAAAGCACTTTAGAGATAGCAGCAGGCTTCGGGGTAAGTGACAAAACTGTATTAATCCACTTGAAGCAAATCGGGAAAGTAAAAAACTCGAACGATGGGTACCTCATGAATTGAGTGAATCGAACTTGCAAACATGGGTCGCCTACTGTGTTACTTTGCTCAACCGACACAATAATGAAGGAATTTTAAATCGAATCATTACTTGTGATGAAAAGTGGATATTGTACGATAATCGAAAGCGCTCATCGCAATGGCTGAACCCTGGAGACCCAGCCAAATCCTGCCCTAAAAGAAAATTGACTCAGAAAAAGTTACTTGTGAGTGTTTGGTGGACTAGCGCCGGTGTCGTTCACTACAGCTTTTTTAAATCTGGCCAAACGATTACGGCAGATATCTATTGTCAGCAACTGCAAACCATGAAGGAAGAAGTAACTGTTAAACAACCGAGATTGTTCAATCGCTCTAGGCCACTGCTGCTTCACGACAACGCCAGACCACACACTGCACAACAAACAACCACTAAGTTAGCTGAGCTAAAATTGGAATGTCTGCGACATCCACCGTACTCCCCGGACCTTACTCCAACAGATTACCATTTCTTCCGGAATTTGGACAACTTCTTACAAGGAAAAAAATGCCACTCCGATGCAGCAGTCCAAACCGCCTTCAAAGAGTTTATTGATTCTCGCCCCCATGGTTTTTATAGTAAAGGGATCAATGAACTACCCATAAGATGGCAAAAGTGCATAGATAACAACGGTGCATACTTTGATTATCAAATCAATCAATCAATTAGCCCACTGCAGTCCACTGCTGGACATAGACCTCCCCCAATGTGCGCCATTTCGTACGATCCTCCGCCTTCCGCATTCAGTCCGTCCCAGCCACCTTTTTCAGGTCATCGGTCCATCTGGCTAGGGGGCGTCCTACCCTTCGTTTGCCTTCTCGCGGTCTCCACTCTAGGACTCGTCTGCTCCAACCGCCATCGGTCCTTCGAATTCTATCCTTCAGAGAAACTCCAAGCATAGCTCGCTCCATAAACCGCTGCGCGACTTTTAGTTTATGGACTAGCCCTACCGTTAGTGTCCACGTTTCGGCACCGTAAGTCATAACAGGTAGGACGCACTGGCCAAAGACCTTTGTTTTCAGGCATTGCGGTAGGGGGGAAGAGAAGACTCGACGTAGTTTGCGAAATGCTGCCCAGCCCAGCTGAATCCTTCTGGCTAGTTCTTTCTCGAAGTTGTTTTTACCGAGCTGGATAACCTGGCCCAGGTATACATATTTTTGGACAACTTCGAGCGTCGCCCCTTCGATGGCAATCGGTCTCGGTGCAACATGTTCGTTGAACATGATCTTGGTTTTATCCAAGTTTACACCGAGGCCGACGCGTCGAGAAGCTCTATCTAGGCTGTGCAGCATCTCGCCCAGTTTTTCCAACGACTCCGCAACAACGACGATGTCATCGGCGAACCGAAGGTGTGAGATGTACTCTCCGTTAATGTTGATACCCCGTCCAGTCCAATCCAGTCTTGAAGACGTCCTCCAATGCATTGGTGAATAGTTTGGGGGATATAACATCGCCCTGCCTAACTCCACGCTCGAGGCTTATCGGTTTCGTCTTCTAGTCTTGGAGCTGGACAGACATTGTGGCAGTGTCATATAGGCATCTCAGCACCTCAATGTATCGCCAATCAACACGATGATTAATTAAATATATTTTACAAAAAAAAAATCGACTTTTTATTCCTCCCGTACAAAACGCCAATTTCATACGTAAGGACCTAATAATATAGCTTATACATCAGAATAACACATAGTCTAGAATTTATAACGATAGCCGATATTATAGCGGTAATCGACATCCACGCGGGCAGAGCTAGTACAATTATAAAAGTGAAAGTTAGTGAAGATGCTGATGATGAGATGATGGTATGTTTGGATGTTTGTTATTTAATAAGGCTCTAACGACTTGACGAATCTAGTTGAAATTTGGTACAGGGATAGATTTTAGTCAGCAATACCACATAGACTATTTTATATTCCAGTGATTAATTCACATGGGTTGCGGGATTGAAATCAAAATTTCACCCGCCAACCGTGGGCAATAGCTGGATATAATAATAATATAAATGACAGAGAGTTGGATTTTCTGCGCAAGTATAACCCCTGTACAGAGATACATTTCTATGGGTATGTATCGGAGTGGGTTTACTATTGTTTGAAAAAAAAACATGACAAACGATCATTTTACAAACAACGTTTGAAAAATTAATCATTTGACAAACTTTTAAATTCGCAAACATATTACTTCAAAAATAATCATTTCATAAAGAAAGGTTTTGCAAATGTGTCACTTAGAATACATTTCAATTGTTAAAATTTTATTTTGAAAATGTTTATTTGACAAAATAAAGTCAGTTAACAAACAGTCAAATAAGCAAGCATATACCACGCGTGTAGCATACAGTAGGCAAGTAGCATGTAGCGCGTTTCTGTCACAGCTCCGGCGCTGCGGGGCTCCGGCGGCCCCACACGAGTTTGTCGTCGCAGTTGGTTGTAACGCCCACTACTGCAGCTTCGGCTTGCTGGCCGGCTTCGTCGTCCAGCTTCAGCCACGGCGTCGGGCTTTATAATCACCTGCTCCTCAGCTCGTAGGCCGCCTCACCCCTCCGCGCCTACGCGGGCCTAAATAACACTCTAGGGGTAGTGCAAACAAGACCACGTGAAGTCGGATTTGCAGAGATTCATTTCTGTCACTAATTTTTGACTATTCAAGACAATAATTGAAGGGTAAAGTTTTTTTTTTGCCAAGACTTATGTTTAAAAAATAATCAATTCGTGAAATGATGTTAGGCATAATAAAATTTTTCCAAATAAATATTTTGTCTGAGTAGTTTATTAAACAATAGTTTGTAAAATGATAAGTTTATTAACTATAACTTGATCAAACGTTGTTTGTCAAATGAAGATTTGTTATTCGTTTTTTGTCAAATGATTGGATACCGTCGATATGCCTTAATTGGTCATATCGCGCTGTAGTAGCATCAATGTATCGTCAGTAATCGGACTTTTATAGCCAATAAGCCTGACTTAGGGATGATAGATCGAATACTGCCGTACGGTAATCGTCGATACGACGGTCTCTCGTATCGATAGTCTCGTGAAACTTGAAACATGTTTTTTTTTTTTAACGTGTGGAAACCCCCACGGGCTTCACCCCATCGGTGCCGACGATGGGGTGGGCGTGTCGGAATCGGACCGACTAAAACCACACGGTGTCCTTCCCAAGTGTCCATTGCCGGGCACCCCGGGTAAGCCCTCGAAAGAATAACCCCAGGGTTGCCGGCGGACATTGGCCTCCACCGCGGCTTCGCCTAGTGGGGTCGGATTATATCCCGCGTCGGTGAGTTGGCAAGCGTGTGTAGGACACACACGACACGCCTCCGCCACGGCCTGCTTCTGTGAGGACGGCGAGTCGGCCAACTGCCGTCCTCAGGCCCCGATCACGGAGGTCGGTAGTCCCGGGCGTAGACGAGTCTGCGGAACTCAGGGGGCAGGGTTCTCTCCTGCTCCCTCACCATGGTCTCCAAAGAAAGAACGTCCACGCCCAGGACCGCAACGAGATCCCGGCGTTGACTCGCCCACGCAGGGCACTCCACCAACGTGTGGAGCGCCGTGTCTTCGCCAGGATCCTCGCAGTGCTGGCACTGCGGTGTTGTCTCCCGGTGGATGCGCCATAGATACCTACCGAAGCACCCGTGCCCGGTAAGTATCTGACACATCCGGTAGGAGAGGTCACCGTGGTGCCTCTCCAACCACTCCTTCATGATCGGTCTCACCGCCGCAATGGTGGATTCCCCCCAATTTCATGCTCAAGTCGCACCCGCCATGTCTCCATGAGTTCCCGGCGGAGCTGGGACCGCGACTTGAAACATGTAAAGTATTTAGTAACAGTAATAATATCCTTTTAATGTACAAGGAACACGGCTGCGTGGTCGTTAATGGAGCCTGAAAGTGAATCCCAGTCTCCGTGGCTGCGACGGGGACTTTAACATTTTACGCGTTGAATTTCATTTAGTGAAACATGAGAATTCAGTGTAGTTATGTTAAAGCAATTAGTATGCTAACTTTTATTACAGGTTAAGATCGGAAAAAGTATTTGGTTTCCGATAATTTGTAAGAATATCGGTAGATGGCTCCACTGTCGCCCCGAGGCACCTGTATAGGAGACTTTGTAGTTGGAGCCCTCAAAAGTCCAACAACTGGTCGCTTCACGGCAAATATCGAGGTTCAGCCAAATCTGCAATTGGACTGGTAAAGCAGACCCCAGCCTACAAGTTGAAAGCTTCAGATGTGACTGGGATTAACGCTAGGATTATATAGTGTTCGTAGTTTAAGGTCAGAGCATTCCCGCTATAAGAAACTGGTCGCGGTATCAAGTTCCGTCTTGAATATTAACTTTTTCCGATCAAAATTAAGTGTAATTGAAACGCTGCTTGAGCAAATATTTTGTGATATCTACATATCAACATACAGGGCTGTGAAATCCGCCGCCCAAAACATACTGCTTACGTCACCAT
This sequence comes from Eilema caniola, assembly GCA_949126895.1. NCBI lineage: Eukaryota > Metazoa > Arthropoda > Insecta > Lepidoptera > Erebidae > Eilema > Eilema caniola. The sequence continues at coordinate 2,583,765 of OX421469.1, read as the reverse complement.
CTTAGAAGAAACTATCTTAGTTTAATTATCATCACCTGGCTAAAGATAACATAAGACATACGTCACCGCGTCGTGACGTCACAGCGTGTTAGCCTGCGTACACACGAGCTGGTATCACGGCGTGCAAGTGATTTATGCACTGCGAACAGTGAACGGACCGATAAGAGACGTACAAGGCCCCACGTAATTTAAGCCCGTGAGGACCCGGCTTTAGGATATTCGTTCCAAATTTATGGTGGATGTGAGATATTGGAATTTTTATTTTATCTATTACATTTTTGAATTTAGAATACCGGTCTAAAAATCGATCAAGTGTAAAAGATGAAGCAACGGTTTCGTGAAATTGTTGAAATCGGAACTACGATGGTTATTTGACAATCTTGAAGTACACGGAATTGTTGATTTGACTATGATAATTATGTGTTCGTACAAAAAGGGTTCCATATTATTGTTAGCGAAAGTTTGTAAGTATGGGTGGTTGGATACTTGTTACTCTTTCACATAAAAACTACTGAATGGATTTTAATGAAACTTAACAATAATATAGCTCATACATCAGAATAACACATAGGCTACAATTTAAAATTTTTAAACGATAACCGATATTATAGTGATACCCGACATCCACGCGGGCAGAGCCGCGGGCAAAAGCTAGTAATAGAATGAAATTTAAATTTTGAAGATTAAGATAGGAAAAAGAGAATAGTATATATATAGGAGAATTTGGATAGCTTCAGGCGTGGCCCGGTGGCTCAGTGGTCAGAGCATTCCCCTTGTAAGGGAAAGATCTCGGGTTCGACTCCCGCTTGAGCGATTCTCTTTTTCCTATCTTAATCAAAAGCTAGTAATATTGTAATCCTCTTCAAAATAAGTACCTAGATACAATAGTCATCATTATCATCCCAGTTTGATTCGCGATTGCATCTGAAGTCATCAGTCCATTCTGTCATTGTAATCATACAACCCTCAATTTTATAGTTTGTATATTGTTGTATCAGCACCACTTTGGTGATTTATACGCCTACATCACTGATTTCCATGAAGGATTTTTAAATACTTCTATGTCTAAGATATGATGAATACCTACTATTACCACAACTCATACATAAAATCCAACACTATTCAAACAGCGCACGAAACAGTACTAACGGAGCCAGCAGCTACCGAATGAAGCGCTATTATGTAGGTATTTAGTTAGTATAATCCTACAGTACCTTAGCCGAACATATTTCATGTATAAAGCGATATCAGGCTATCGTGTGAAGCATGTGGCGGTGGTCCAAGCTATAGAAGATAATATTACCCACTTTATTTCAGGCTAGATAAAAATATTTCTGCGTTGCATAATTACTTACAACACTTTAGGATATACAAGGTCTTAGTCAAGCTCACTTGGCAGTCATTGTCACTTTTATGAACAAACAAGGCTCTAGCTGGAGGAGCCTTGCCTTTCAGGGTTGGACGAAAGTACCCAAAAAGCCGAACAAGCCAAACCGAAGAAAGTGAAGTTGTAAAAATTCTGTATTTTTAGATAACTCTAGATAATCATCAAAATTCTAGATCTAGTTTAATACCCAAGTCCTAGTTCAGTATATCTAATTATATACTTATTCAGTCCGTTGAAAAATTCTCATAAATAAACCAAAATATGCTGCGGAGGTCGTTGTGGGCCTTGCTGCGGTAGGTGGTCTTGTTCCTGTATAACGATTGATACATGATACATCAAGATTTACTAACATCCTACCTGTAACCTGTGTCGTTTTGTGAAAATATACAAAATGGATCTCGGTCTCCGAGGTGCAAGTCTCGGATGACGCCAAAAACAACACTAACATGATGAAAATGATCTTTTAATTGTCAATTGTCCATACTAAAGCATTATTTTAGTTCTATCCGCTTCCTCTTATGTCTTACGCTACGTCGTCTGTATTCAATGCCGACGGAAGCATAGAGCACAAAGCACTCACCACTGCAGACAATAGCCGACTCTGACCGCCGACACTCACACTCGTAGTATCATTGCGTTTTATACACCAGCTTTTTGCAATTAGTGACTAAGTGTGGTGTTAGAATAAGACCGCTCTTGTAGCACTCATAGACATACTTTTGTCCAGTGGTCAAGTTGTTTCAGCTGGTGTGGCTCTCCAATATAGTGGCTCTGTTTAAGTGTGGCAGTTTGTTGGAAACTACTTTTTGAAGTGAAAACTTCTTTAAGCGGCGTTGGATGGGTAAAAAGTGTTAAACTCGCGTCAGGATCACTTGACCTTTGAACCGTAACTAACGACTGACGTCATACAACATTAGCAACAGATTGTTTATTTTGTTAGGAACGCTAAAAATCTTCGTAGCTTAGCGGTAAGCGCTTCGTCTGTAAGTCCTTATGGTTTCAGATAGTACCGGGAACCTGGGCTTCTGACACTTTTTGTGATTATTTTTTCTTTTTGTAATTTATTACTTTTTGTGTTTTTTTTCTTTTTGTAATTCTTTAATTTCTTCTGACACAAAATTAGTGATAGGTTATATGATTGGCGCTATATTATAGGTATGGTATGGTATGTTTTTTTATCTTTTTCTCTTTATATATTGAAGAAAGAAAAAGTTTTTACTTCTGCCGGCAGCCCCGGAGTGCAACCCATCTATTTTTTATTGCATTATTGTTTTCTGAGTAGTATTGTTTGAATTTCAAAATTGTCGTGTATTATTTATGTGATTACTTGGTAATAATTTTGCGTATATTATCGATTAGATCTTTTTATATGTCGATTATGAGTTTATATATTTCGTGTTAATCTTGGAAAGATATTCTGAACACTGATCTTTTACGCACTGTAATACTTGCACACCCAATACTTTTAAGAGGACAGACCGTATTTTTGCTCCTATATAAATTAAGGGAAGGAGAAAAAGAAGTAATTCACTCATTTACACATATTGGGAATCCTTGTCGTTTTCCACAGTTTTTATTATTAAACCTGACCGGTTTCGCCTTACGGCATTTTCAAATATTTATCTTATTTATTTTTATTTTAGTTTTATTATTTTTATTACTATTTTAGGTTAGTAAATTCATCATTTACAAAAACAAATTAGAATGATTCGCACACGATAAAAACTTTTTTTTACTTAAAGGCTTGGTTCTGGGTTTACGGAAAAACTCAAACAGTCAATTATTTTGAAAACTATTGATTTTCGGCCATACAGATGGGTCAAAACTATAGCATTTTGGGTCCTCTAACGCCCCCTGATATGAATTATGTCAAGTTCCTACAACCCTGTATATATAAAAATAAAGATACAATAGATCAATTGATCACATAAATCAAACTGAGTTATGAGACATAGTTCAAATGACATCACTAGAAAGGCACACACACATTTAACGACACAGATATCAATGATAGATTTAATGACACTAGCTGAATGCATTTAATCTTCCGAATGGCAACGGAGCGCAATATCGTCATGATGAGGTTCCAACAATGGGCCCTCGATCTCTAGTGGATATTAAGTTTCCGTAGATACCACAATGAGACGTCTGGAATAGACTGGGCTATGTATGAATTAGTCGGCTCTATTCACGTCGCTTTGAACAACGGCATTGTTATCTGAAATGTTTTTTGATGCGGAAATAGATGTTGGTTTTAAATGTATTCAAAACTAATTTTGTAATGGGAATGGGAATGTTATGTTTTGTGGTTAAGTTATACAGTTTTAGTCATGCCACATGGGATAGAATGTGAGTCATTATATCTGACAATTCACGCTAATGAGGCAATTATTAGATATATCAAGATACCAACATCAAACTAATCCTTTATTGTACCTGATTGTAATGTTTGAGCGACAGCCTCTGTGTCGTGGAAGTAGTGCATTTGACTACTACATCAGAGGACGCGGGTTCAATTCCTACTGCCTATAATCGACAATGGATTGTGTAGATCAGATGGCAATCGCTTGAAATAAATCGGACTAAGAGGTGCAGCCCACAAGGGACGCGACCGGTAATAACGCAAGGAAAATAATGATTGTTTTCACTGCGTGGATGATCGGCCGCTCCATCGTCCCGTTATTTATATGCAATAACATGTCCTATTAGCGTTCCATGCCATTTCCGTCAGAGGTAGCGTAGGCCTGTGATTACTTCTGTGGTCACCAACATCTCCATCCCGTTCCCCTGTAATTACAATCTGATAATAACTGTGATAGTGATCGGAAATTACTGTACTGATGGTCACCGCCTACTACTAACCAGTAGGTTTTGTGTACACTTGAAGCATTTAAAAAGGCAAAATTCTAAAATCATTTATTCTGTGTAGACCATTGAAACGTAACTTAGAACACGGCAAAATTAAAAGCACTAAAGACTTGTTTAGCAAATGGACCGCCGCCGCCGGTCGAAACGCAACTCCGGTCTAAGATAAGATTCCATAAACAGGCTTTTCCGACGGCACTTTTGAATTGATCATGGATTAGGATTCCGTCCTCCACGGATTTGACTTATACCCACAATATTAGAGTGACTGCCATTAGACCTCAGTAAGCGGATAGGCTTGCAGGTTAGGTTGGCTTAAGTTATACCATATAAAATCAACTATTTTTTGTGAAAACTGCCTTAGCCCCTTAGGAGATTACCCAGAGCAAGCCGACAAATACACAAAATATTAGGAATAGCTTTTCACACTTCAATGTTATTTATTTGTAAAGACTACAATAATGTAAACAAAAGACATTTGATGTCTAAATATATTTTACATTTTATTAAGGAAATAAACATTTCTCATATCCGGGTTGAGGAATGCAACAGGATTCATCCATGAAAGTAGTTCCTTTTAGAAATAGAATGGGAATAAATAATGTTGCAATACTGTTTGAATTTGGATTCCATTCACTTTTGGTGCTCAAATGGTTTTGACGTAAATATACAATTAGATACATTTGCTTCCATAGTGCGGGAAATACAGAAAAATCTACAGTTTGGTATTTATTGAAACAAAGCCACTTTTTAACGTATGATTTTTAGACTCGGGTACTTTGAGATAACTTACAGTTCAAACTATTTGACAACTACCATCCTTAGTTAAACCGCGAACATGGCTGCTGAAAAGTAGCCGAAACGTCGGTCTTAAAATCAATAATAACAAATAAATCGCGATTGAATTCGTTAAAAAGTAGTTTATTTCAATAAGTGATAATCGCGTAAACTTTAGAAAATATCAGTTTGGTATTTATTTATTTTATTTGTTTGTTTATTCACATACTTACAACCACCTATATAACTATATCTTGCAGCTAATTAGGTGTCGATAGCCTTTAATGCTTGTTGAATCAGCTTCATTATAGAGAGGCTCTTGGTTAAAAAACAAATCCAGGTACTGCACTACCTATAATGCGTTTCAAATGAGAAGATAATCGCGACCGCGGCAACTTCATTCCGTATTCATCAAAAATGTACAGCTAACAACAAAATTCCCATTTCGGACAGGTTCATACGTGTATGGTAACAACGACTTAAGTATTAAATTCTTTTCATTAAGCACTTGTCAAATGTTTTAGTAATTATAATTATTCAAAAAATCAAAATTTATTTATTGATGGCAACAGGGTCTAATTTGTTAGTAATAATATTCGACTTGCATATATTATGGTTAGTATAAAATATGTCAACAGATGAAACAGATACAGATTATGATTAGTGATGACGATGAAATAAGCGGCATCGAAGTGTTACCGCCCTATTAAAAATAAGAGAATATAAAAAAGAACCGATAATTTAATTTCTTACTTATTGTGTATGTACTTATCCTACCCTATCCTTATCTATCTTGAAAAGGGAATATGGTTCAACAATCATCATAAATATTTAATTGGAAATATATTAAGTACCTACTATTATTAGTGTCCAGCAACAGTGAAGTATAAAAATATATTAGCTGACCTTACGTTACACAATGAAGTTATCGCCACGTATCAAAATGTCATTATGACAGTTATCAACTTATTTGAAACGCATAGTACGTGAACTCACTCCTAAGACAGGCAAGTTTGCATGGCTGGCGGGGTTGAACGGCAATAGTTTTTTCGATGAATAAAGAAAACTATCCAATATACAAAATATTTGACGACGGTAGATACTATGCTAGAAGTTATATATATATGTCTATCTTTTGATTGTTTACTATTTTTAAATTTTATTGTCAAGTCAAAATGCTTAACTTGACAAAAACGTTCAATCAAAAACTGGGCATTCATTTTTTTTTTAATCTCTTTTTTCGAACCGAAACAGACACACCAGCTTTATTTATTCAAAAATGAACGATTTATTTTTAGATTATTTTTCTCAAACTAAACCTTCATCATCAGAATGTTGATAAAACACCTCACACGTTACTCCAACCCAAACGGGAGCTAAGTGGAGCGAATTTTTATAATGTAAGCAAAATATTATCGGTAGGGTTTCATATGAACTGTCTAGAATATATTTTCCTCGCTATCAATCATGTTGGGAGAAAACATTGCTTATCGCGTCCGTTTTTCTAACACACTAACTCACTTAGCTACTTATTTTCGTATTAAAAGCTAGCTGTTGCTCGCGACTGCGCCAGAACGGATGTCGGTTTTTGGCGCCAGCCAATTGTAATTAAACTTATCGTAAAGTTCAAGGCTGATTATGAGTTTTCTATTTCAAAAACTGCAACAAAGTCCATTTAGTGTTTTTTTACATCGATTGCGATATTGAACCTAAATTATTTAAATTCAAAATCTTGCCTTTTTGTTTGCGATCGATGTCAAAACTACTGAATGAATTCTGGTATATTTTTTAAATAATTATCTACAATTTACATACACAACTAATTCACTATTTTAGAATAGTATGTATACAGATGAAGCATCCACAAAAATACGTAAGTAATGGTGTTTACTTGAGGTGAATCAGTCGTGAAAATTTTCTTGACAGTTGATATGGGCAACTTATTATTTTTCTTATTGGGATCAAGAAAAACTGACTTGTTACCTATTTAGTTGAAAATCGAGAAAAAATGGATTTCCCTTGTAAAAAATAATACGCAAGAGTCACACTTATATCCATTTTTTGGAATATGCAAAATCCGTGCGTGTGGATTGGAGAATTGATGTTACAAAACCCGTTTATTTCCCGTGGGTTACAGTCCGTCAAATCTAAGAAGTACCGTTTGACAGTTCTGACAATTGAATTATAGGGATGGGATGAAAAAATCGATTACTATAATATCCGAACTTTAAGAGATCGATTACTATAATATCCGAATTTTAAGAAATCAATTGTTATAATTAAATAAAAGAAATGTTTAGGATATTTTTTTTATTCACTACTAGTACTAGTATCGTCGTCTTCGTCATCATCGTCATTTAAATTAATGACCAGTTGATTGTCCATTACATTATCAAAGTGTACGTCTCTTTCGAAGTCGTCCATTATTATTTTCTTTGTTTTTTGTACTACTTTACTCCAATCTTCCTGTGTAACTTGGGCACATGCTTCCTTTAATAAACCTTCCATTTTCTTGACACTGAAGGGTGGTTTTGTGTTGTGTCTTGCTGCATAACCTGTAAAACAATAATGTAACTATTTGATAGCAGACGAAAACCATTGTTTAAATTATAAATGTTAGAAGTACTCGTGTTATTATTATAATATTATAAAATATTACCTTTAACTTGGGCCCAAATCAGTTCAATGGCATTATATTGGCAATGGTACGGAGGAAGTCGTATGACTTTGTGCCCGTGCTCTTCGGCCAATTGGTCAATTACATATGTCGGTTTTGGTGGTTTATGCAATTTCACTAACTGTAATAATTCAGCTTTTAATAGTGACATGTCGGCATCCACTCCTTTTCTTTACAGCCATGCCACCAAATCTGCTTTCTTATTGGCTGACGTAGGTGCTTTATCAATTTGCACAGAGTGGTATGGGGCATTATCCATTATAATTGTGCTGTTAGGAGGGATATTCTGTAATAAATTTAAGAACCACTCTCGGAACCTTACTGCGTCCATTTCTTCATGATACTCTTTAGTGCTTTTGGATTGGAAAGCTAATAAAGAGTTTTCCACGAAGCCTGTAGACGCTGACCCAGCATGGCATATTATGAGGCGTCCACCTTTTCCTATCGGCACCTTCGAGCACGAAGCTTCAGAATCATCAGTCCATGTTTTCGGCACAGAATGGTTGGAATTTAGCCAAGTTTCGTCCAAAAATATTACATTATCCCAGTTTATAATTTGTTTAACTTCGCGCAGGAATGTTAGTCGCTGCATAATTATGTCATGTCGCTCCATAACAATTTTTCGTTTGTCAACTTTTTTGTATCTGAAGCCAATTCCTGTTATTACCGTTCTCAACGACTCTATGCTTCCCTTATACAACCCGGCATCTTTTAAAGTTGCACATAACTTTGCCAATGTTGGAAATTCGCCTCTTGTAAAATACCCGTATATATGGTTTCTAATAGCATGACTATCGAATTCATCGATGCCTGTCACAGGTTTATTTCTTTTTCGTTTTTTCGGTGTGTGAAGTACGTTACTGTCACTCCCCGAAGGCCCATATTTTTCACTTAATATTTTGCCAACGGTGCGGCTACCAATACCGAGAGCTTCACCGACGCGATCCCGAACTTGTGTAACTGGCAGTAGAAGTCCACCATTTTGAGATTCACGCTCAAAATACTCGTGTAATTTCACCACCAATTCACGAGCCTGGCTGTTCAAAGTACGTCCTCTTTTCGACATTATTAATAAACACTTGCTTAGTTCGGAGTCCAGTATAAATATTGCCAAGGTAAACGGATAAAGAATGATCAGTCCAGAAAAGTAATAGCCAAGTCACAAATTGTAAAACACAAACGAGAAAGCAAGTACGCGCACAGTCAGCTTCCAAGATGGCGAGAGACTGCTGACGCCGAACCGACCGAGCGGACCGCGTGCGCTTGTAGTTGGCAGTGTTGCCAGAAAAAAAAAATTGTAGAGACTTGGACACCTGCGATTTTGCCTATTGACCTAAAAATAATTAAATTAATTTATTTTAGGGTATCTGTGTATTCAGTGCATTATGCGGTCGCGCAGTAACGTCGTTAATTTATAACATCAGGCAACAACATTTTTGTGAATGGGTTCTACATACCTTATTTTTATTAGTTTTAGACGTAGAAATAAGACTTAGAAGAATAAATTGTAATTGTAAAATCAATGGATGTGCTTGTTAAAAATTTGTTTATTTCTCTGTAATATGCAAACCCATACTATCATACACAAAAATAAATGTAAAAAACACTATCCCTGACTCCATTTACTATTTCGACAGCGTTAGCGCGAGAAACCCCGACTTATTTGGGCGCGAAAATCAAAAATCGACAAATCGCTTTCGACAACTTTTTAAAGAAGCAAATATATTTGATTTATAAATACGTATTTTTGGTGAATGGGTTTTATCTCATATTTTACGATTACATAACTATTTAGTTATGTAATCGTAATATGTGAGATAAATCCCATTCACATGAAAAAATATTTGTTTGGTTGTCAAGTGTAATTTGTAAATAATACATTCGATTTTTCGTATATGTAAACGATTTTTTTGCATACAAGTGTATCCGAAGAGTCGCAACACTACGTGCAGTGACCTAACTACGTAACTTTGTAATGCGGTCAAGAATATAACTATTAGAAATTATTTACTGTGTAAATATGTGTTATTTTGCTTTGTTTGAAAGTTTTCAATTACATTTAGATATTAAGAATTGTACATTTTTAGATACAATAATGAAATCTTTCTAAATTCATGGTTTTATGAAAAAGGTTATCGAAACTGAATAATGTACGTATGAACAAAGTTGTTTCGGTTTGAAAAATATGAAACGTCAAACGGTACCTCTTAGATTTGATGGACTGTACCTGTGTCGACCACAGCAAATTATTCTTTGCGTGGTTTAAACCTTCATGCTGAATAAAACAATAAGAAAGTATTCTTTCGATGTATCCGGGGCTAACACATATCACATAGATAATAAAGAATAACCTAACTCTGTCTCACCTTTCTGACATATAGGAATCAGAAACGTGAGACAGACTTGTATTATTCTTCCTCATTATCAAAGAGTTAGCACCAGTTGCATCCAAAGCATGAACTTTGGAGCTGAGAGTCGACCTGTTTACTATTCCTTATGTTTTATCTTGTTCTAGTTTTAGAGGGAGCATCTGTTAAATGAAAGTCTGCACCCAAGTCTTGGCTGGTATCAGCAAATGCATCAAGATATACAGGGTGTATTTTTCCGTAAGGAATACTTATTGCGCATGCCGCAAGGGATACTTATTGCGGTATCACACGAACGCAGCTCCCACGTTTCGATTATTGATAAAATATGCTTCTATTATGTCCATTTTTTCACGATTAGAAGAAATTTAACCAGGAATTCTTAAAAAATGACTCACACGAATTTTCTGTGTTCACACTTTGCATGACAGAAAGATATTAGAATTTAATTTAACAAAATCATGTATCCATTCTTTTATTTACTGTTCAGTCAATCCTACGCATTCCTACACAAAAAAAAATTACCATTGTAGAAATTTGATTCTCCTGCTGAAATGTATGGGAACCGTTTTTGGTGATTTCTGTCTTTCCTAGTACTCAAAGCTAAAATTGTATCTTAGAGTTTTTTGATCCCAACATCAAATAGGATCGATTGGCATGAAAAATTTTTTTTAGGCTTAAAGCATTTTTCTTTCTGACTTTTGATTTAACCTAAATCTATGAATGCAGTTCAAAATATCTCAATAATTCAGGTAAGGTCTCTTAAGACCATTCTGATGTTACTACAACGGGAGTTTTAAGTTTACTTTACAACTTATTCCATAATTTACAGATTTAATTAATCATTGCGGTGGAGACTATGGGCAGTTGGGGGTCAGAGGCGAAGAGGTTGATCGCGGAAATTGGCCGCCGCATCCACGACCAAGGCGGTGACTCCCACTCTGGCTCGTTTCTGGGGCAAAGGATGGCCATTGCGATTCAACGAGGCAACGCGGCCAGCATCGTGGGCACCTTTACGCCGGGAACGATACGGGGTGAGTTATTTGACTGAATTATATTATTATTGTAAATAATTTTGTAAAATCGTTTAATTAATTAAATAAATGACTATTAATTAAATATATAATAATATTAATAAAGAAACGGCGCGTTTCTATTAAACTGATCCGGCACATTTTAAAGACATTTGGCTCGCAGGCCAGTTTTTACGTGGCCGATATATCCAATACCCCGTATTATGTAATTATTATTAGATTCGTTTAAAAAATATTCGCGAAACGTAACAAACATCTATCCAGATTTGTACTCCAAAATAAAAGCATCCTAATTGCCCATTACACACATACTTTGCCTACAAACTTTGCCAATATCAACTTTGCAAATTATGGGCGCAAGTTACAAATCGCTGCCAAAAAAAGCCGAAGTGTAAGTTGCAAACAAGAGTGTTAAGCTGCCATAGCCCCACAATAAAATAGCCGCGACAGTTTAGCACTTATTTTGGAGCCATTAAGTACGCGAAATTTTTTGCGATAATTTTTATTGTTATTATCATGATATAATGGTGTTATATCATACTAATATTATAAACGCGAAATTTTTTAAGTATGGATGGTTGGATGGATGGATTTTTGTTACTCTTTCACGTAAAAACTACTGTAATGAAACTTTACAATAATACAGCTTATACATGAAAATTACACATAGGCTACAATTTATAACGATAACGATATTATAGCGATTACCGATATCCACGCGGGCGGAGCCGCTGGCATAAGCTAGTTATTAATAAATTCATGGCATTCAGACTAAAGATGCTACAAAGCTAGAAATTATTAGCATGATCCGCAGCGCGGTTAGCTTCTTACTCGTTGTACTACGTGAGCGACATGACGCGATGTGACGCGGCGTGACCTATACTTCACATGACGTATTCACGCGACACAACGTAGGATACAATAAAGAACAACGACTGCTTGATAATTTCGCGTCCCGTCGCATTGCTGCGCTTGTAGCTCACGTAGGACAACGCTTGAGTAAAATATAGCAAGGTCTTTTTGGAATACAGAAATGTTTCTATACACTGAGAACGTATGCATACCTGCTAAGCAGGGTGATTAATACACCGAAAAATCGGCCACGGCTATTTAGTAATTCGCCTACAAATTAACTAAAACTTTAATGAAAAAGAAAACCAGGGTTTTCAATTCGTCCCCACTGGTGGTAAAGTACTTACCTATAAGGCTATATTCACACACATAACTCAGTGATAAAGTTCGCTTATTCTATAGCCACACCCGCTGTTGCGTAAATGAAAAAAGTAGTCTCGTTCAGTCCGCGGCGAATGTTAGCGGTCATTCTGTTGTTATTTCGCTCTCTTACATACGACACTATATACATACATACTACAATAATTCTCCACTAACTCGTTTAACTATCTGATATTATTGTTTATAAAGAATTAAAAAAATCATCATCTGTCATTGTCATCTACCTGCCCTGGTCTTAATTATTTGGGGTCGGCGCAACATTTCATTTTCCGCCATAAATTCCTGTCAGATGTCATTTCCTCAGTTACTTCCTTCTTCGCCATATCATATTTCAAGCAGTCCATCCATCTTTTCTTGGGCTTACCTGTGCTCCTACAGCCCTCTACATTCATACTTTGAACCTTCCTTACAACATTATTTTCATCTTTTCTCATATGTCCATATCACGACAGTCGCTCGCATCTCAATTTTGCATTCACTGGTGCCACTTTAATATTTATTTATTTTAATATAATCATTCCTTATTCTGTCCATCCTCGTCACACCATACTTTCACCTTAACATTTGCATCTCCGCCACAAACAGTTGTCTTTCATTTTTTGCTTTCAAGATCAAGCAAAACGACCCGTACATTACAGCAGGGCCTCGATTCTACTAAAATAAAACCATTGTCATACCACAGACACTGCAAAATTACCCATTTAATTTTAAACTTTAAAGTTATGATCCTAAAGTCTAATATTAAATGGCTTTTTGTAGAGTGAATGAAAAAGTGAAATGTGACACTCTTCATTTAATTTTGGACTTTAAGGTTTTAGGATTCAAGTCTAAAATTTAATGCCATTTATTGCAGTGTCTGTGGTATGACAGTTGATTTGGCTTAAGCAGAATCGAGGGCCAGATCTGATCATGTACTTATAGATAAAAAAAAATATGGTCGGAATATTTTAGTAACTGAAATTACTATTAATCCGTTGGCCCCTCTAAAAATCTATGGGGTTCTTCAAGAAGGGTATTAGAAGGTATCTACGGGCTCGGCAGCACGATTGCGACGCCCCTGGTGTTGCAAACGTCCATAGGCCACGGTAACCACTTCCCATCAGGTGGGCCGTGTGCTTGTCTGCCACCTAAGAGGCATAAAAAAAACCACTTCTAATACATACAAACATTAGCTGAGTAATATGTTTGTATTAGGAGTGGTTTCACATCAGTGGTATCCTACCGACCGAGGCCGACTCCTTAAAGACGAAATTAGCGATAGCGCTATCAAAAACATTATTTTAGTTATAAGAATGATATCAAAGAGATCATTATCATCATCTTAATGTTCTCACTGTTTCCGACTGAGACTTTTACCTTGGGGTCCGTTTATACTCTCTCGTCCTTTAGATTTAGCTAATCTCAGCTTATCCCCAGACGTCAGAAATTTTTATTAAACTCGAGTGTCTAGAACTAGACTAGCACAGAATACAAAATAGAGCTATCTTTTAAAGTACAGACACTGACATAAATCAAAGTCAAGCCTCTTAAATACTCATGAATATCTACAAAAGACCTTCATACGGTCAAGTTGTTCTTACTACTTGATAAACGAACAGATTTTTCTCCCAAAGTTTAAGTTCGAAGCAACATTCAGTACATGACAAGTAGGCGATTACGAGCCACTGATTTTTGAAGTGAAAACTTCTTTAGCTGCGTTGGATGGGTGTAAAATGTTAAGGAAGCGTCAGGATTAGTTGACCTTTGAACCCTAACCGACGACTGACGTCATACAAGATTGGTACAGACTATTTATTTTGCAATTTACAATAGATAGCGTCGTAGCTTAAACGGTAAGCACTTCGACTGTAAGTCCTTATAGTTTCAGATAGTATCGGGTTCAAACCACCTGGCCTTCAGGGATTTTTGTGATTGTTTTTTCTTATTATAATTTATTACTTTTGGTGATTATTTTTTCTTTTTGTAATTTATTACTTTTTATGATAATTTTTTCTTTTTGTAATTTATTATTTTTTGTGATTATTTTTTCTTTTTATAATTTATTAATTTTTTCTGACAGAAAATTAGCAGAAAATAAGTGGTAGGTTCTATGATTAGCGCTATATTATAGGTATGGTATGGTATGTTCTTTTTTATATTTTTCTATGTATATAACGAAGAAAGAAAAAAGAAAATGTTTTCACTTCTGCCGGCAGTCCCAGAGTGCAACCCGTCTTTTTTTTTATTTTGTTATTTAGACACTAACGGCGTTTTCTCTTTATCGCTGACTTTGTTTCATTGTACTGCTTTATTGGTATATAGCCCATTACTTAACTGTTTTTATAAAATACATCTGTGTGAAAAGGATATGCAAAATGTGGTAGAAGGTAAAGATTTTGTAGGCGACGCGCCTCGCGATGATACCTAATTACCTGACACATAAATATAAATTATTAATATACTTACTTACACGATATATACTTTTATTCAAAATTATTAGAACACAAGCATTGTTATCTATTTAGCCAAATTAGAATATATTTATCTGTACTTACCGTTTATAAACAATAAATATATGCATCCACTGTACACACACTACATACATCACTGCGTTCTTTCGCGCGCTACGTAAGTAGCTTATCCCTTCAGTTGCTAGCCGAAGCATATCGAGATTACACGACGCCCCCGTAATTTGAGCTCAGTGATACATTTTCAAAATAGTAATTCGTTTAAATATTTTACGTACTAAAACCCACTACTCGCTTTCCTGTATCCCGTACAGATGTTATCTAACATTTTTTGAAGTAAGTGATAAACAAACAGCTGCCTCTAATCAGTGTCAGTAATCTCTTCTTCATACTAGCGTTAATTCCAGTTGCATTCGAAGCTTTTCAACATGGAGTGTGGGGTCCGCTTTGCCAGTCTAACTGCAGATTTGGCTGAACTTCGATATTTTTTGTGAAAGGACTGCCGATGAAAATTGTACGCCATTTATATTATGTAGACCAAAATTATACATTCTTTTTTATTATGTAGATTAATTGGGAATCCATTCTAGATTACCCTCAAAAAATCACGCGTTTATTATCGTTTATTATATTCACAATTTTTTGGGGTGGAAATGATAACGGGGGAATTGTAACTAACCCACGTTAGATTAACGGGAAATTACATAATACTCTAGCTCTTCCAAAAATATTCCAATAACTCCTCCATTTCC
Source organism: Eilema caniola (assembly GCA_949126895.1). Classification (NCBI taxonomy): domain Eukaryota; kingdom Metazoa; phylum Arthropoda; class Insecta; order Lepidoptera; family Erebidae; genus Eilema; species Eilema caniola. The sequence continues at coordinate 2,568,227 of OX421469.1, read as the reverse complement.
TGTAGTAGGTACTTAATTACCAACCACGGTGAACATTCATAAGTTTACGTGTTAGGATTACTTAAGTACCCTGTGATATGAAATTCAAATTCAACGCGTACTACATTATTATTTAACTGTACTAATGTTAACTTGTTATATAAAATTTATGGGCGAATTAAGTTGTATTGGATAACCGTCTATGAAATTTTGTAGAACAAGGCTAAATTGGACTGATTTTATCGATGTATAGATTGGAGGAATTCAGACTTTTGTCTTGATTAGACAAAAATATGAAATATTGAATTTAAAACAAGAACTCGCCTGTGAGACCGTTGTTTTTTAAGTATCTCAATTCAGTTTAATTTATTTATTTTCAACATTATTGAATGCACATAATACTTTTTAATCGAAGCTATTATAAAGCGCTCAAGATTATTTGTGTGTATTCCAGCAAGCCCGACGAGTCATTCACTGCACAAACGTATTGCTACAGCAGACACCTCACAGAGCGCTCCGGTGCTTAATCAAAGGCCCCCGTTGAATTCACCTGAGCATGTTGGCTTTCCCAAAATTGGTCGGAAATTTATCTTCAGGGGGCTTCTACTATCTCTGGCAGTTTTATTTTAATCTTACTTCGTGACTTTCAGTGTGAATCGAACCGTCAGCATCTGTCAAAATACAAGTGTTATATGTAGAATGTACTGCTTTCGGAATGTTTGGCCGTGGTCTATATGAAACTTGCATTCTAGATGTTTCGTCGATCACTGCGGTCGACAACGTCTGGAACGCAAGTTTCATATGGACCTCGGCCAAACAGTACATTCTTCATGCAACGCCGGTTGTGAAAGCCTTATATAAATAAATATAAAATAAATAAATATTCCACAACATTTCACACACCGCTATCTAGACCCATGGTAAGCATAGCTTAACTATCTTGTGTTAGGGAATCTAGAATGCGGATAAACATACTGAGATACTTTTTTTGTAAATACATACATAATATACATAGAAACACCCAGACCAATGCAAAATACGTATTCATGCATTCAAATATTTGCAATGAGCGGGGATTGAACCCGCGCCTCCTGCGTAGCAGCCGCGTTCTCTGCCGCCACGCCACAGTACAAGTGTTACATGGTCAAACTGGTTCAAACAGTATGTCTTACTGTAGTGGATATATTTGCTTCATTTATTAGATTTTACGCTTGTCTTTCAAGATACAGAATGCAAATATCGAAAGACGACAACGGTTTGGATATAATTGACAAGTTTAGGTTACCTAAAATTTAGCCTAGTGGTAATGCTGAGACGAGGTCTCGGGTTCGATCCCAGGTTTTCCATGGCACACACCACTGACTTTTCGATGCTTTTCGAAGTTATGTGTGTATTTATCGCAGGTTTATAAGTGCCCGGTTAATGGCAATAGGCTCACCACTTATTACTTTGAGACCTAAACATAAACTGGCGAAATGCTAGCACCTCTGCCTACCCCTTCGGGGATAAAGGCGTGAGTTTATGTTATGTTATGTAAATTATTAATGTATTTCAATATAAATACTCGTAATCAGTTTGATTTACTAATAATTATTAGTGTAGGAGGCTGAATTTGCAGTTATACTGGACGTTAGTGTTATTAATTGGATATTTATTATTTTAATGCTAAAGATTTAATACGATTATTTTTAGATTCTGGTCTTGCTAACGAATCTAAAATCTACTGTATGGTATTTGATACGGTTTTATTCCCAAGTTAGAAAAGTCTTGATCAGACTTAAAATTTGCCATATTGTTATTGCAATTTGTTGAGTAGAACCAATCGATAATTTTACGCTTGTCTTTCAAGATACAGAACAAAAATAGTAATAGACGACAACGGTTTGGATCCGAATCACACAATGACAGTGAAGGAAGATTGAAATAATTATTACTTTACGAAATAAAATTGTGGTATTAGATCAGGTCGAAGAAGTTTTGTTATGATGACTATTGTTTGTATGATACCACTTTGTAAGCTCTTTTAAGTATTTTTATTTAGCGCTAGTATCATCCCATAATTTGATACGCGTAAGTCTTGATTTTGTTGATTGATTTTAGTCTTGGTTTTGTTACATTAGTGGTGAAAGAATTTTTACAATTAGCTCAGTACTTTCGAGTTAATCGATAACAAACAAACAAATTTCTCACTTTATAATATTATGTTGTTCCTGGTGAAGTGGAAAAGTTCCACTTCATTTCTTCCCGTAGTGTCGCAAAAGGTGAATAAAAGATAGAGTTGTCCTCCATCTGACAGTGAACACTACAAAGTGCTTGCTTGTCGCGAAGTGTATTGTATAATGCTGCCTATCCCTTCGGGGATATATAAGCGTGAATTTAAAAAGGTTAAATTAAATAAATATTTTAATGAGCTTTCGTTACAAATTAGTTAGTTTGTAACCTTCTAACCACTTAACACGAATCATAGTTGCGATTTTCAGAACTGTAATAATTTCCAGTGTTTGAATTATTTAGTGTTTATTAGTACGTAATTATAAACCACTGCAAGCATAATAATAATTGACAAGTTTAGGTTGCTTAAAATGTATTAATGTGGTTAATTATTAATGCGTTTCAATATAAATAATCAGTTTGATTGACTACTATTAGCTTAGTTGGCTGAATTTACAGTAACTGACCGTTAGTGGTATTTATTGGATATTTATTGTTTTAATTCTAAAATTTTTTTACGATATTTGTTTTAAATTATTGCAGTCCATTTCTAGTCTAGTCTCTCTCGATCTGGCCCTATTCGGGGGGGGGGGGGGGGGCACTGGGTTCCCAACTCTTCCCTGCTACAGGGGGTTTTCTCGCGACGCGCGCCTCCGCCGTGGCCTGCTTCTGCTGGGGTGACAGGCTCCACCTGTCAAGCCCAGGCCCACGCTCATGGGGGACGGTGGTCATTCCTCGTCCTCCGACGCTCGACTTGCCTCAGTTGGCGAGCAGCTAGGACCGCGAGTCTTCTTCGCTCCCGCCCCACGGCGGCACGAAGGAGGCGCTGGCCGCCGACGCATCCGCTCAGCGGACCATCGCGCAGCGGACTAGCCACCAGCTCCCATGTCAGCCTCTCCCACGCCGGGCACTCGGTGAGCGTGCGCAGCCCCGATTACCGGGGCTCTTTCCTCTTCTGACACAGATTCCGCCCGAAGCTCCCGTGCTCGGTGATCACCAGCTACTCCCCCATAATGGGTCTTACCGCCGCTATTACGGCGTGCCCTGCGCGTGGTTGCTCAAGTTGCCACTCCCACTCCGCCACCATGTTCTTGTGGAGGCGGGACTTCTCGGCCCAAATTTCTTCAGACTCGAGATCATTTCCCCGCTCCCGTACCTCCTTTCGGAACCGATATAGATCGTGTGGTGCCCCCTGATGACCCTGTAAGCCATCTTCTGCTGCGGGAGATGCATCAGGCGCGTATACCTCTCCTTGAGGGTGTCCGCCCATACAGGGCACCAGTATAGAGCCATGGACCGCACGATACCCGCGTAGTGTCTCCTGAAGGGTCCTCCGGGCCCCTCAGGTTGGGCAGCAGCTGCACCAGAGCGTTAGCCGTGCCCACCAATCTGGGGCGCAAACTTCGAAAATGTGTTTCGAAGTCCCACCGGCCATCATGTACGAGCCCCACGTAAATAACTCTGTCTATACAAAGTTACTAACTCATTTAAGATATTAATGATGAAAAATTGACGATAAAACTTCTATATCCTTTCCCAATGGACACAAAAACGATCAATAGTATATATGCGATAACATCACAAAATCAATATCAAAAACCAATGCAATATAGATAAATTAAAATATTTATCGAACAGAATGATTCATATTCCCAATGGGAATCGGAAAGAATGAATGAATGAAAATATGTGGGATTCCCACCAGTGTAATAAACTACTGTACAGTATGAGTTGAAAATTGAAATGACGCAGACATCCCAATAGGGCGATATATTGAAAAATGTTGGTAAGTTTGTCAGTTCAATTAAAATTTTAAAACTATGTTGACCGTTTTTATTTATCAATATAATTGGAAGTTGTGAAGCTTCTATAGTATTGATATTAACCGCCTCAAAATGGAAGGCGACTTCTAAAAGATCAGTGTAGGTTATAAACAAACGTCGGTAACTTATTGATTAAGGTTTGTGTTCACCGACAATACTTAAACCGTCAGTTCTGTAACTGAACATTATTTATTTAACTTACGTTTAACCTTATTGCGTCTTTTTGCTGTTCACCGGAACAACTCAATCCCTGGTTAGTTAACCGAGCGACTATGAATGAACGAGTGAACAAAATTTATGCTACCAAATGTAGATGGATGGCAAAAAAGAGAAATGACATTTACAGCTAATACGTTTTCGTTTGTTTGTGTTACAATATACGCTACAAAATTGAGAAGTTGTAAATTGTTGAATGTTTTGATTTACAATTACTTCTATATAATTTGGCAAAGTTGATGAATTCTTTGTCGATTGGTAGTGTCAGTTTCACGTGGTGTTTTTCTTTCTCGTATTGTGATAGTAAGGTGGTCCAAAAACTCTTTTATTCACAAATAATTGTAATAAAATGGACAAAAAGGGAATATGATCAAGTAAGTTTAGATGGCCATCTCCTTCCATTACAAAATTAAAAGCAGGCAGCATTTTGTCGCAAAATAACAATACTTTATCACAGAAAAACGTTAAAAAGGGAAACATACTGGAAGTTTAACAATAGGTCCGCTCTAACGAATTATATTATAACCTATAAGAGATCTGTCAAAAATGTCAAACTACAGTAAACCTGGGTTAACTGCAGGTCTCGGACTCAGTTAACTATGACAACAGTTTAATGTGTTTAACTGACGTTTATGCCATGATGAACTCGAAATTTTACTTAATCGCTTGTTTTTATATTTAAACTGTTGGTTAAGTATTGGTGAACACGGGTCTTAGGAGTTGGACATACGATTGAGAGGTCCCGGAATCGTATCCTGGTCATTACGCTATGTGTACCTACTCTCAGCACAAGCAAAAATATGTTTCTACTTATTATGTCTTTATCCTTCATATATCTGTCAATGCTGTATTTTAAAGACGAAAAAAACACAGTGATATTTTATCCAACACGCAACACGATTTTCCCATGTACATTTTTGCCCCTAAAATTTAACATTATTATACCTTTTGTTCACATTTTAAGTATCTAAGAACCATTAGGAGAAGAATACCTTTCATTTAAGATTGGAAAAAAATGAAATCCATATAGTGGTTCAGAAGAAATAAGGTAATAAACATACATACATACAAACATACAAGATACGTGCGAAAAACATAACCCTTCTTGGCAGTTGGGTAATGAAAAAAACCTTTAACTAAAAAGGTAACACATATTAGCTGTGTTTTTAAGTTTACTTTTACAAAACAATTTGTCGTAAGCTCCTCAACTATTTCAGTTACTCACAGGTCTATGAATACGGGTGTTTAAATAAAACAAAGCAACCCGAAACACCAGCAACTTTGTTTCAGTTCTTAAAGCTCGCGCCTGTGTGCGTGGACCAGCAGTTGTTAGTCTAGTTGCCGCTCAAGACAAAAGATGGTAGCGATGAGAATGCACTTTAGCGATGTTTCCTGGACAGGCTTATTCTGAATACCTGACGGTTTAGAATTCGTGTAAATTTTTATCTTAAGTTTAAAAAAAATTGTGATGAATCGATGACAGACTTATTCTGGAAACCTGGCGGTTTAGAATTCGTGTAAAAGTTTTACCAGGAGTTTCAAAAAAATCGTGATGAATTGCTATCCTTTTTATTTGTTCCTTAGTTCGTGACGTGATAAATAACTGTAATGCTCTACCCGTACACGTGTTTCCTTCTTCCTACACAACCGGATTCTTTAAGCGGGGAGTGAATAGGCATTAGTTGAGTTCGTTTATGTGGAGATCACTATTTAAGGATCAACAGTATCTTGAATAATGAACCTAATTTATCGAATTCATCTTCAATGATAAGAAATTCAGAGGATTACTTGATGGACAGAATATGAAAGAAAAATTTCCACCAATTACATGAACCCGTCAAAGTTAAAAACAATATTAATGTATATGTACCATTGTCGAATGTTCACTAAGTAGACAATGGAAATCATCATGCACCTTCGGTTTCCCATTAGTCAAAGCGTAAACCTACAAAATTAAAAACTTCTATATTTGAAAGTACAGAATAGGGCCGCGCACAGACGGCTCCATTCCGAGAAAAGTTGATGGAAAGTGTAATAGGAACACTTAGGTCTGAAGTCGGAATGATGTGATGCAACGGACACCATTGCACACCTACAGATGATATTAGATACTATCTATATTTTCGTTGCGAGCAAGTTTAAAGGCAGCAATTATTATTCTTAGTAGTTATTATACTTTAGATCTAAATAGTTAAAGAAAACTTCCATTCAATAATTTTGAAATTGTAAAATAGATTTATTGCATCGGATCGTTTTGTTAGTGAGTGAAAATTCTGGGCATGAAGTCTTAAGTTTAATTCCTGAACTGGTGCTGGTAGAGACTTTAAGGAGTGTGAAGAAGTATCTGTCGAGTCCTTCAAGTGGACCACCATTTTAAGATCAACAGCATCTGGAATGGCGGTCTGACTTCTGGAATGCACCTCAGCTTTAAAAAATGTGTATTTTATGTCAGTTACTTGCGATCATACCAATTTCTCAACAGTTAAAAGTTATTTGATTACTGAAGAGATCATTATTTTTTAGGAGGTAAGTTTTCAATAGCAGCTGAGAAAGAAAGATTGTACGCGCACAAGCAAGCGCGATGACGTCACGGCGACCGGCCTGCGCCCGCGCCGCCGCGCCGCGGCCGCGCCTCCCCACCGTGTCCTGCTTCACGCCCGAGTGAGTCGAACTGAGAGCGCGACACTAGACGCACACTTACTTGAAAATTATATATTATATTATACTTAGTAGCTGCATTAAAATTGTAAAAAAGTACTTCTATTTATTTTGCTGAATCCATCGCAAACAAAGATAGCAATCGCTAATACAAGACAAAAGCTCTAGTCGCCGCGCAAAAAGCACTTGAATTCTTCTCCATAGGGCTCAATGTTTTATTAGCCGCATCAATAACTAAGTTCTATGTAACACTTGCTCGCATCCTAGAACGATAGATCTCGATGATAGATCTCGACTTGAAACTACTTCTAAGTACAGATTGTGTTCTGGAAACAATCTAGAGTGGAGATTAATGACTGATTACGCTTGTACTAAAATCTCCACCCAAGATTAGTTTTGGAATACAATCTGTTCTTAAAACCAATTTCAAGCGAGAGAGAGACTTATCTGAAGCTTCCATCAACAATGAGAAATAATATATCTGCGCTAGGAAAGGAATTGCTTTCAAATATGTATGTTACACGTTTGTATTTCAACATGAAACACTGTTTATTTAGCTACATTGTCGTAGGTAAACATGATGTATTGATTGCAAATATTTGTACAAAGTTAACCGTGTGATAGCTCTATGTTTGTTTAACAAGTAGGCAAGCTACTGAACTCGTTATAACAGAGGAAGGAGGTGAGCTGCAGTATTGTTCTGGGATAAAATTATGTTGGGACCCAAACTTAGAGTTTTAGTATTAGTATTTGTGGAGAAATAATAATTGATGCAATTGCTGTGTTGATACCAGGAGAAGAAGAATAGAGCCTTCCCTTCTTATCCTGAATTTGTCGTAGTAGGTGACTCAGGGAAAAGGCTCTTTTTGACAGTTAGTGGCAATAGGCTCACTTCCTACCGTGGTACACCCTACGTGGGACCAAAAGTCTCAGTTGGTTGAATCTGGGCTATTACGTGAGATCGAAAGTCATAGTTGGCTATTATGTCTGTGGGTGTTGATGTAATTCTACCTAGCCCTTCGGGGATTTACAAACATCACACTTTATTGGTTTTTTTTTTTAAGTTGCGGGAAATCACCCCCACCGAAGACGGAGAGGGAGATTATGTATGACTTGAACCGACCAAACCGCACGCCGTCTGCGGGTCGCAGTGCAAAGTCGAAGGTGAGGTAGCTATAGTGCATATTCCACGCACTCTGGCTGACCCAGGACCATCTCTCTCGATCTGGCCCTCGTCGGGTGGGGGACCACGGAGTCCGAGGAGTCCACGGAGTACTGGGTTGAGAGGTAGTGAGATCATTGATGGGAATATTCATGAATATGAAATGTCCCCAGACTCCAAGTCAGAAAGCTTCTGATGCGACTGGGATTAACGCTAGGATGAAGAAGATTCATAAATATGAAATTGTGGCTTTTGTATTCTTCTTGCTTCTGATAAGTAAATACACAGCTCATTAATACAGATCACAATTTACTCACAGATTTTTCATGTGTCATGGCAGACCTACAGTTATGTACACACTATCTCGTTGATCTATCACTATTCATTGGCATAAATCCAATATAGTCAAACTGCTTATACTGTTGACTGATGGCACTTGATGGAACTTGCTACACATCTTCATTGAAAACACTTGTACTATTCCACATTAATGTGGAATAGTACAAGTGTTTTCATTGAAGACCAATATAGTCACATCACAAGTCATTTCACAACACACATATCGTAATATTCAAATCCCAATAAGACAAACGTCATTCCCAACTTCTGCTAGAATAAAAAAAAAAACACAAATATCAAAAGGCCATAAAAAGCACACTACTCTAACAGATTAAAATGTTCATAATATTTCACAATTCCGTGTGAAATGTAAATGGTCGAACGTGGTGATAAATGAGTACCGAATGTTCACGAAGTATGCCGAGTGGCCGATGCAAATGGATTCGGATGCTCTTCTAAAAACTTGCACGTACAGACATTACTGGAAGGTGCTCGTAATAGGCACAAGAGAAGAAAATCTCGAAATAATACCCTGTACCAACCCGTCTGGCCAGCGTAGATACAGGAGGTCAAAGCTTCTCAACATTAGAAGAGGCCTATGCCCCACAGGACACTGCAATATGTTAATTGATTTATTTATTTATTTATTTAAACCACTATCATTACAGATAAACACCTAAGGCGACAATGATGGATTTAATACTCGTAACATTAAATTTAAAGCGTCGGTGGCTTCGAGGTCAAGCAGTCGGCCTTACGGTCGAGCGGTCCTGGGTTTGAATCCTCGCCATTACTCTACCAACGTGGACCCACTCCTAGCACTAGCAATTTAGATTAGTTGGAGGGGTCCGAAGGAATATTAGTAATTTCCGTTGCTAATATTCTTTTAAAAAACATTGATGAGTAAATTAAGAAGTGAACTAAAAGCAATGCCCTAAAAAGAACAAAACATTTTTGATAGCAGGCAGGACCCATTAATTTCTTTCGGTTTATGATTTCTAAAAGAGTTCCGCCTGTTAATAAATAAATTTAGGAATGTACAAACCTTCAAAAAGAGTGCGTACTCCCACCTTAAAGGCCTGCAACGCACCTAGAACCCTTCTGGTGTTTCAGGTATCCATGGGCGGCGTTGATCGCTTACAATCAGGCGATTAGTCTGCTTGTTTACCTCCTATATCATAAAAAAAGACACACAAAAAATAGAACCTTTCCTTGTTAAAACACCAAAAAGGCATTTACACGTTTCTAATTAATCTAAGGATTTTACCTAATTTAAAACGGTAATTGGACACTGAGAGTTGAGTTAAAGACCTTGGGTACTGCAGACTATAATATTTTTATTATATATTACAGGTCTATTTCATACAGCTATTTATATCATAGGTTCTTAAGCAGAGCAAGTAGACCATACACCTGTGATTTGTCAAGCAGTCTTTAATTTAGCACGTAAGTGATGAAATATGTTATATTTAACCAAACAGTACTGTGGGCTCTTTTTGGCATAGCGAGTATTCGAGAGTAGTCTGAGGCTCTCGTAACTAAATCAATTTACCGAGTTTGATAAGGTAAAGGAAGGGAAAATATAGAATTAAACTCTGTACCCACGCGTCTTTTTAAATATATTTGGGCCTCCCATTCGTCCAGTAGTCTAATTGATTTTTCATGATTCACTGTTATTTTTTGTATTTGTTTATAACAGTGAATCATGTAAACTGAGGTGGCAGACGAGTACATGACTCACTTGATGGAAAGTGGTTACCGTGGCTTATGGACGTATATAGCACCAGGGGAGTCACACTCGTGCTCCCGACCCTGTAAATACAGATAGTTTCTGTGCCGTCAGCGTAGAAGACAGGAATAGCCTTTGGTCTTCCCAATGACAGCACAAAAACTCTCCAATGAGCTCTGGCTTCTCTCCGCCGGGAATACAACACGAGGTTATTATGGCCGCGGTATTCTGTAGGGCGGAGGTATTTCTCCTGTCGGACGAAATATCGTCGTCTCCTACCTCCTACTGTTTTCGTAGTGAGTTATCCTCAAACCCGAGTAGAAAGGGTATGTAAGAACCCCGCCAGTCCATCTGTTACAGGTGTACTTAGCGTGACCCACAGGTTAAGATGACTTAACTTCTCAAATTTTTGTGGGGTCCCACAGGAAAGAGGAAATTCCTTGACGGAAAATTACGCGCATATTACTTGATTGAAATAAAACCATTATTTAACGAATTCAAACTATATGACAACTACCATCTTTAGGCACTTGCGACTATTACTGCTGAAAAAGTGGCCAAAACATCGGGCAAATGTAAATAATATTAAAGAAATCACGGTAGAATCTGAAAGAATGATTTTTATTATAAAAACATACAATTAATATTATCATACAATTTCACTATTTTTAACTTACTCATGAATTTTTATATCTCTTCTATTGACTTGATATCTTTGCGCGGTGCATGGAATAATTTATCGCCACTCATAATAGATATTTTTAAAAAGAGCCCTTAACGCAGTTGCAGTTGCGAACTAATTGCATCGTTAATTTTCACTGTTAGCAAATGAGCATGAAGTATATCTATCTAAGTGAAGATGTTAAGTACATGTACGATTGTGGTTCCACTCAGTCAAGCAAGTACATGATTGAAAAAGCATTAATGTTCAGTGTCTCATTTTTCTAAGTGCGCAAAACCTCCCTGTACCCTTCACCCTGACCGTTAACATTGACTTTTGGATTTAAATATAATAAGTATGTAATGTAAACCACAAACTATCTACATCGTGGTAACAGTAATAATACTATATTGTTTAAAAATAAACAATGTACGAAGAATCGAGCCCGAACAATTGTTTAACTAACTGAACAAACTCACAAAAAACATTTTATGCCGAATAAATTCTATCAAATGGAGGTCTACTGTCATCTCTTAAAGCAATATTATTTCAATCTTAATTTTTCTTTCGTTATGTGAATCGAATCGGACCGTTGTCGTCGGTCAGGAAATAAGTATTCTCTAAAAATATACACAGTTTATCTGTGTAATCGACATACAGACAGACATAAACAAAAAGTTGATTTTGCATTCACAATATTAGTACAGATATGGCTCATAAGGTAAGAGAGACCGTTTGACCTAGTTTGACCAAATAATACTAGTTATGGACGCCTACGCGGCGACGCATGGTCAGATTCACACTTTTTTTGTGCGGAAAATCCCCTCGGTAACCCCCCCCCCCCCACGGGAGCTGGAGGGGGAGGTTATGTTGGACTCGAACCGACTAAACCGCACGTCGTCTGTGGGTCGATGTTCTAGGCCGAAGGTGAGGTTGTCGCGCGACATATCCCTCGCACCCCGCCTGACCAAGGCCATTCCTCTCGGTCCGGCCCTTCTCGGGAGGGGGGACCACGCGGTCCCCGACTCGCCTCCGGTATGGCCGACGTGGCCTGTTTCTGCTAGGGTGACGAGCAGCTCCACCCGTCACCCTCAGGCCCTATGGTCAGATTCACACTATAAAAGCCACAAAGAAAGGTTGAAATAATATTCCTGGTGATAGTAGTAGCCCCCTGTTCTCACATTTGTCAAGATAAAAGATTCGGAAAATCAGTTTAGCAGAAATATTTCTTTACAAAACGTATTTCTTCTGCGAATTTTCAATACAATTGAGTTTATTCGAACTAAAGTATGGGATTTCAGTTGAAGTCTATAAAGTCGATAGTTCAGATTCGAAAACAAATTTTATTATTGTTAGATTTTGTTTATAGGTATGATTTAGTAGTTATGTTTTTTGTCAGTGAAACCAGCAGAAGTATAACTAGCATTATTGCATTGGTTTGGTTTTCTAAGTATTTGATATATTATATATTTCCCCTTAATACCTGTGTGTTTCTGAGAGAACGGTTTTGATAGTGAAGAGGTCCTGTGATAAGATTTCCGTATTTCAACTTTCTGAGCTTTTAAAAATAGAGCAACGAAACTCTGTTGTTCAACGTAGAAAAGAATTGGATTAACCGGTTTTACTCTCACAATTTTAACACAATAATGTTAAAAACCAAAAATACTAGTCAAATATTACCAGTCAAACAGAAAATCACAAGATACTGAGCTCAATGCTCGTTTAGCACGAACTCGCAATGGTAAAAGGAATAAAGTAGGTGACTTCAAGCTATAAGTTCCCTACTTTTGAAACGTGGTGCTGTGTTCAGTACTGTTTGGTATATCATATTTTTAAAGATGCAAGTTCCAGTAATCCCTGCCTGTTTAAAGTGACTATGGTGTTATTTAACATTTACAGCGCGCATTATTGTTGCGTCAAGAGCGACATCTACTATACGTGTGTAGCTATTAGCAAATGTACTAGTTTTTATCTTAGGACTTCGTGTATGTGGGTCACATGCACAAGATCGGTAAGCATCGTGAGTGGAGTCACAGATAATATCTAATATAATGCAAATGGTTAATCAAACTTGGTAGAACTTCAATGCATCTTTTTAAATTAAATTTTTCTATCGATTATACAATCGATTTAAATAGAAAAATTGAATTGGTGAAGGCAAAGACATGTAGTCGAGGTCTCTTAGCTTAGTGGTCAAAGCATTGCCCCTGTAAGACAAAGATCGCAGGTTCAAGCCCCGCCTAGACCAATTCAATTTTTTATATTTAATTCGATTGAATTTAAATCTATCGTATGATCTTTGATATATTAATCTCTGTCTAAACTTAAGAAATGCGCTCTTGTCAGTGCAGCAATCGCCACTCTTTTTGCACCTCCGCTAATCTTTTGACCTCCTGTTGTGACCTGACTTGTATCTTTTCCTTTATCTGTGCCATAAACGTTCCTCTTAGTCTGTGTCTTCTATTTCATTCTACCTTGCCCTTCGAAATATATTTAAAAAACATATTACGTATCTCATCTAGTGCCCGATCAACTTTCCTCTTCGTTTCGGTTCTCGATTATTTCTAATAAAAACCTTTTTTACGGTACAGAACAGTTTAGAACACTTTTCATTCATTCCGTCCAGCTTATTCCCTTCATTCTTCTTCAGCACCATATTTCAAACGACTCCGTCCGGTCTCACCTACATCTCATATATACACGAGAAGAATATATGAGATGTAGGTCCCTCAACGAGGGAGTAATTCACGATGTATGGAAATCAGCGAGGGCTATACATCTTTACTTAAATCTATGTAACATTATATCTCAATCCATCAAACTGACATATTCAATTTTCCCGATCGTCATAAAACTGTTGAAATGTTCGAAACATTTTTTTCTTTTCTTTTCTTTTTTTTACGTTTTATAAGTTTTGACGGGATTCTATCAATGTCTTTCTTTTGAGAACATTTAAAATTGATTTTCGATTAAGTGACCTAATTTCTTGTTTAATGGGTTAAGTTTAATTTGTTTGGAAATCAATATTTGAAAGCACTCAACATATAATTATAATAGCGTTCAGTCACGTGTGATTAGATTGTCCTATTAAATTACACGAAAATGTTATTTTCAACACAAAATTAGTAACCATATATCATTAGAGAGAGAGAAAGAGAGAGATGCTGAGACAGAAGGAGTGAAAGAGATAGAGATTAGCTTTATCTTAAAAAATAATTTAATGTGTATGTTATGTCGTCCCCATTAATAATAAGGATTTTCCATTAAAATTGGCGATATCCGACTGAAAAAATAACCAACAGAAAACGGTAACAAAAATAAATCTTATCTAGTTTCTCATTCTTCTAAAAGATAAGTATAAAACGCGACATTTGACAAAAAAATGCCAAGTCTTTGCACATTTCAATAAAAAAAATAACCAGTTCATACGTCTGCACTTGCATAGAAGTACATTACGTAAGCCTTCAACAGTTGTAGTCACACAATTCTGCAAAATTGGCAAGTCTACTCTCCTTACTCAACGCAGCCTAAAACACACGCTGCGTTTACATACTATTTCCTCTGTTTTGCGCCTTTACGCTCACCGGAGAGAAGCCGGAGAGTCTATAATTTCGCATTTAGAACTACGGAGTTTAGTTCTAACTTCGCAGACTTGTTATAATAAAACTTTACTGTGTCGTACGTGCTGTATCTTTGATCGAGGTTTACAACTTGGATTAAACAAATCACGGTTTTATGATACATTTGCTTTAGATTTTATATTTTATTCTTATTTTTGTTGGCCGTTATCATTTTGTTGAAGATCTTATTACATTTCATCTTACAAATAGTGTATTATGGTGATGTTTTTCGTAAAATATGCTGTTGCTAAACTGACTTTGTTTCCTAAACAGAGGCATAAGTGCACTGTTGTCGGAATCTCTAAAATTGAGTTTGTACATCCCCTGATAGTGCTTATAGATACCGCTGATCTAGATTAAGGCCCGTATTTTAGAATAACACACAACTTCTTCAAAACGGCCTCTGCGGTTAATCGCCACAAATGTATTATAAAATTATAAATGGCGAAACGCCAATGTCAACTGTACCAGAGCCACATTAGCCACGCCAATAAATTAGTTTCCGTATATCCGCCCTTCTACGAGATTCAGATGGACAATCAGGACGTATGGTTCGATATTAGGGGGCAGGATAACACTTTATCCCAGGACAAATTGACAGATTTGTCAGATTGCCAATCCAATCTAAGTCGAGATTCAGAACTGAGTACCAAAATATAATACAAATCTCCAAGTAATAATACTTTAACCAGCTTGTAATATGGATTCTAGAATGTGGCTAAAAGCTAATTTCATATGTTTTATTTGCTGTAAGCATTTCCTTCGAGCCTGAGAATGACGGGTGGAGCCGCCCGTCACCCTAGCAGAAGCAGGCTACGGTGGTGGCGCGCATTGTACGTCACCCCACACCGGGGACGAGTCGGGGACCGCGTGGTCCCCCCCTGCTGAGGAGGCCCAGACCGAGGATGGCCCTGGGTCAGCCGGGGTGCGAGGGATATGTCGCATGACAACCTCACCTTCGGCCTAGCACTACGACCCTAAAGACCCTACTAAAAAAAGCGTTTACTTATATTATCGACAAAAAGGTTGCAATGATATTTTTATTTCATCTCGCATCATTGGTAACAATGTTATTTAAATTCCTACAATTTAAATTAGATTTCCGCACTCATACGTCTCCGGCAGTATTCCTTCATATGTATGTAGGTGCATAACCAGTTTCCTTATTATTTTCATGTTACCCTAACCAAATAAGAATGTCCCCATATTTTTACTTCTTCCTAAATTAATATTTAAAAATAATTTTTCTTTTGCATTGAAATCTCCCGAGCCCAATTTCGTATATTGTGTTTCGACCGATAGCTATGAAAAGACTGTTTGCATATTCCTCCAATCGTGAAATTATAATAGCGAATCTAAAAAGATACAGAGGCAGGAAAACCACAGAAAATATTGGTATCATAATATGAATCACGCATAATAACGCTTACAAGCCTTCATATGGTAATAAATATGTGTCTAAATAAAGATTATTGTAGATGAATAATTACGTAAATTTCTGCTATTTACTGAAGACCGAATTGTGATATCTCTATTGTGAACGGGGAGAAATCCTCATACCAATAAAGGTATGTTCTGTATTCACCCTATTAAGTTTAGCCTCGAACAAAAAAATCCTTATTTATCCAATGTTCTGTATCTGTTTCGAGTTAAAAATCATTTTTAGCATTTTATCAGGGTCCTTATACTTCCCGAGGAGGGCCAGACCGAGAAGGATGGCCCTGGGTCAGCCGGGGTGCGAGGGATATGTCGCATGACAACCTCACCTTCGGCCTAGCACTACGACCCAGAGACGGCGTGCGGTTGAGTCGGTTCGAGTCCGACATAACCTCCCCCTCCGGCTCCGGAGGGGTGGATATCCGTGGGAATTTCCCGCACATAAAAAAAGGGATATACTTGTCTCTCTCCCTCATTTGGTTTAATATATGTCTTTCTTGGAAGTAACTACTGTCTGAAAACCCAAACCCGAGAGAAAAACCTGCACCAAAATCTTGTCTGACAATCAGCAGGTGAGATACTACTGATTTGGATGGGTCTCATATGCTCCTTCCTTAATTTATCCTCGATGCAAAAAGAATAAACAAACAAACATTAATTTTGATTTATAAATATATGATGTTCCATTTGAAACCTCCATTTACGAAAGCAGGCCTATAATGTAAACATTATACATCAGTAAAAAGATCGTTACGACTATATCACCACAGGCAAGAGGAAAATATCGTCATATCATTCGTTTTGTCGGCATCTGCATTATATTCAATATCTCTGACGTTATTGGGGTCAGAAATGTTTTATTCATAGGATAAAGTTACAAAAAATACAATGCTTGAAAGGCAGATGCTGGGCTTTGGCATATGATAGTTGTTGGCACCATGTAATCATTTATCATGGAATCTGGTGTGTGACTCGACATTCTATTTTGATAACAGTCTGGTAATTAGATGCGTGGAGTTTTTATACTACATAAGTGGTAAAAAAAAACACGGCCAACTGATGGGAAGCAGCTACCGTGGCCTATGGACGTTTGCACATTAGGAGCGTCACACTCGCGTTGCCGACCCTGTAAGAAGTTTCTGATGCTCTTCTTGAGGAACCCCATACTGTAGTCTCGAAAAACCAGATTTATTCAGAAGAGATTTTTTGATACATATCGAACACACAGGTTCTAATCCAACCCATTATATAATAATAATAATATAAGCTTTATTTTACTTCCATACATTGAATTTAAGAACATTTCCGGTAGCATAAAAAAACATTGTAGTAATAAAATTTAAAATAGTCCAGGTAGGTACACAGTAACAAAATCCAAATTGTAATTTAAATAATCCAAGTAATAGTATCATATTCTTATCTAAAATTATATAATTCAATAAATAATGTCAAATAATGTTATATAATAGTGTATTGGATGAATTGAAATTATTTAAAATGTCTATGTATTAAAAATAGTTATAATTAGTTAAAATATTCATGCATTCACCAATCCAACCCATTACACTACACCTAACTCCTCCAACTCAGCAATTATTTTTTTATACAACTGAGGTGGCGGACAAGCACAAACAGGTGGGACGCCACCTGATGGTAAGTGGTCACCGTGGCCTGTAGACGTGTGCAACAACAGGGCAGTCACACTCGTGCTGCCAACCCTTTAGAAGTGAAGAGTTTCTGTGCCCTCAGTGTAGAAGACAAAGCAGGAACAGCCTTTAGTCTTCCCACTGACAGCACAAAACCACTCCAGTGAGCTCTGGCTACCCTACTCACCGCCAGGAACACAACACGAGGTTATTAAGGCCGCGGTATTCTGTAGGGCGGAGGTCAATTGGACAGGAATATCGTCTTGTGTAATACCACTTTTGTATGTATAATATGAATGTATTTACAAAGAAAAAGAATGGTTTATCCGCATTCTTGGTTCTATAACACAAGCTAGTTAAGTTATGCTTACCATGGATCTAGAAAGCGTTGTGTTTTGGAATATTTATTTACTACTAGCTTTTGCCTGCGGCTCCGCCCGCGTGTATGTCGGTTATCGCGACCAAACATAGCCTATGTCCTTTCTCAAGGTCTAATCTACACCTATACCTAATTTCATCAAGATCGGTTCAGTGGTTTAGGCGTGAAAGCGTAACATACAGACGGACAGACAGATAGACAGAGTTACTTTCGCATTTATAATATTAGTATGGATTTATTTGTTTTATTTTACTATTTTTTTAAAAAACTCCTTGGTCCAACAGACCAGTATGCGGTGATTAACGTGTCGTAAGAATACATGACCTTCGAAATAAGTGGGTAACAACTTACCACTAATGTATTAGAAGTATAAGAAATCGATATTATTGAAACACTCGAACTTGAAAACAATTGACATGGGAACGTTTAAATGTGTTAAAATATTGATACCTACATTATTTAATTCATATGGTATAGTTGATACGGTACGAGGTTGCCCAGAGCCCGAAAATCTAAATAGGGCCTAACGTCGCCTGCGAGATGATACACTTGCGTGTAGATGTAGTTTTTCGTATTAGGGCTGGAAAAGGAACACCCTTCACCGTTACACATCTTTCTTGGGCATTTATTTATTTTCACCTATTAATCTTCTTGATTTTTAAAGTCTAGTACTGTACCCAATCATTTATATGGGTAAATTATTTGAAAATCACACTGTATGACGGCACACTTTATTATTTCAGATTAGTCGGGTAGAAATGAATAGTTAGTTGCTTAATGGGGTATTAGGTAGTAAAAAAACGATGTGCACCCACTCCTAACATAATCAATTTAGCTAAGCCGGATGACTTATCAAATTTCGGCCCGGAAGCAGTATATTCTACATGCAACGCCGGCCGTGAAAGCCTGAAGACTTATAAAAACGTAAATGTTTGAAGAAGTTACTGTATTGACATCAATCAAAATGTAATTGATTTGACTTGACAAACACCATTCTTTCTTCTGTTTGTAAGTTGTCAAATTTCACCTCCCTGGAGTTTTGACAAAAGCATTCACGGCGCCGCTGATTGCGAAATCCATTTAGCAAACGCATATTTGACAATAACACACGAGGCTTCGGGAAAAGCATAAAAATGAGTACAAAATGTAATTTTGTGTACGAGATTCAACATTTTCCTCTACCTAAAATATACTTACATAAGTTATTTTATTTTTTATTTTATTTGGAAAACAAACATTAACAAAACTTAAACCATTTATAAGTTCTCGCATATGCATATTTAGTGTTTGTTTGCATATTTATCAATCAAATTAATTTCTTTGTTATTACTGTCAGAGAACCGACTCAAACCACCACTTAGACATAAAAGCGACTATAGGAGGATGGACTTGTGTCAAAGAGATGAGTTCAGCCCCTCTAGACAAGTGGCAATTCGCTAGCCGGCGTTTGATGGAATAGGATGACGAAATTTGACAAGCGTTAACGACTGTCATATACGTCAAATCCCATATATTTGTCATTCTATTCCACCAAACGCCGGCTAGCAAATTGCCACTTGTCTAGAGGGGCAGGGTGGTTTCCTAATTTGTTAAAATAGTCAACCGCTCTCACTACAAATGAACCATTTCGGTAGTTTGTGGCATAGTGGTTAACATGAAGTGGATATTGTATCGTGACCGATCTAGCAGGAACTCTCAGTTGAAGCTGATCAAGAAGGTAAGGAGAAACTATTTTATCCTGTGCTATTTTAACTAAACATCTGATATCTGCGCTTTTCCTTCGTTAGTGAAGTGGCCTTATACACCTCTTCTCATAACTGTCGTCGTGTAGGACACGTCTATTTGACTTTACCTCACCTAATGGTAAGCTGAAGACAAAGTCTCAGCTTGACGGCCTCATCAGATGCTTTTTCGCGCCCCGCTTAAAGGACTGTAGGAAGCATATAAAATGATAATGGTACAGTCATCACGGTCTACGGATCATACTTAAAGAAGAAGTTTGAATCCATATCTAATATATAAAATTCTCGTGTCACAATGTTCGTTCTCATACTCCTCCGAAACTACTGGACCTATTTTCATGAAATTTTGTGTGCTTATCGGGTAGGTCTATCGGCTACTACCTATTTTTCGGGCGGAATCGCGGGCAACAGCTAGTATCTTAATAATACTAGCTGTTTCCTGCAACTCCACCCGCGTTGAATATTGACCTTGTTCCTGCAACCCATAGAATATATGCCAGATACCTCTGTAATAGCGACTTTTTTTGTTCCCGGTTGGTTAAACAGTTGCACGAATCTGACTGATATTCGGTATTTAGTGGTGGTACAAACTTGTCACCAATATCGGCCGGGTGGGAACCACCGAGCACGATTGTGCAAAACCCTCCATAGTAATCCAATCTCGGTTGGGTTGCGTTCAGGGGTCAGCAAGTGCATAGCCGAAAAGGGGTCGCGGCACTAGTGGGACCGGTAGGTGCCACGCGGTTCTGCGACGACAATCCTCTTTTGATGAGGCTGTCATGTTGAATTTCACCATTGTTAACGTGGTACGCGTATGTAATGGTGACCCTCTTTCCTTTCTTTCCGAGACTTTGCCTTCAGCTAACCATCATGGGAGGTAAAGTCAAATTGACGTGTCCTAAATATATATAATAAAAAAAACAATCAGCGTGAGAAATATCTTGACTAGAAAGTCTCAGAATGATCTTGAAACTAAGGTATTAAAGCAAATTAAACAGTTTATTGAAGTAAATTGTATAATTGTCCGAGCAAAATGTTTGTATCAAATATCAGGAAATTATTCAACAGGAAGCAAGGCAAACCAAGGAATTAAGATCATTTGAGCACTTTGTTCATTATGATCGATCTGACGCTGACTGTACCAAATATCACTCAGATCGGTGCAACCGTCTTTAGAACAATTATTTAGAATTTAGAAAGTCAATCTGGGCCGTGATTCTTCTATTATTTTTTTCATGGCAAAATCACTGCGGTACCACTGACACTGTAACGAATGCCATTTTACTTTAGACTTTACTTTTATATTGTTAAAGTTTAAAATTAAATGACAATGTAGTAGAGTGAATGAAAAATGTTATAAACTGTTTCTCTTTTCATTTTGGACTATAAGTCTCGGACATAACGTCTAAAATTTAATGACATTTAATGCAATGCCAGAGGTATGATAGTGGTTTTGTTATGTCATAAAATTAGCAGAATTGGGGGCCTGGTCGAATGGACAGGTTCAGTACGAAGTTCAATTCTGAGCTATGTAAATTACATGCCTATACCATGACCGCGTTGATTCCTGTAAATATAGCTGTACAGTGAACTTACAGTATTATTGTATAAACATATTTTGGTGTTTACCTCAGCAATTTAATAAAAATAAAAGCTATGTCACGCCACATATTGCTGGTGCTCGATTAACAGGGTGATAAACGAACGCCCTGTCATAGCCAGGGCTGGTCCTAACGCTCCACATTTTCGACGATAAATTGTTCCAGTAACACACGTAATTACCACAACAGGCCAATTACATAGCATTTGTGATTGAGTCGTATCGAATTGAATGGTCACGGCATTAACATCGTTCTACAAACTATATCGACCAGTAAATATTTATTGGTGCTTGTTTGAAATAAGGTATTTACTGATTCATATATTACGTTATTGTGAATCATCATCATCATCATCATCAGGCTATATTAGTCCACTGCTGGACATAGCCCTCCCCCAATGAGCGCCATAGCGCCCTGTCTTCAGCTTGCCGCATCCAGCATCTGCCTGCAGTCTTTCTTAGATCGTCATCCCACCTGGTCGGAGGGCGTCCTACACTACGCTTGCCGAGTCGCGGTCTCCACTCAAGAACACGTTTTATTTTGAATGTAAAGTTATAATGAAGGAAATAAGAAGTTAATGAGCAGCGAGTGATTTATTGAACCGATTGTCTATGCATAGCGCTTACAATATTTCTGGTGACAAAAAAAACAGTCCTAAATGATGACTGTCACTGATTAATCAATACGGCACTGGAGTAGTCTTTCCTATCGCGATTGGGAGAGTCAGATAGCAGTCGTTTTCTTGAGTATTTATGAGGTGTATAGTGATCGTTATGTATATATTTGATATATGTGTTTATTGGTATGTAAATGTATGTACACTGCTTTACTTAAATGTATCTGATTGTGTATCTGATTAACTGTATCAGATTTACTTTTGATAATGCACCTACTGAGTCTTTCTCTGCACCACCTTTGGTTGACTGGTAGAGAATGCCTGTGGCATTAAGTCCGCCTTTGTACATAATACCTACTTGTGCATGAAGTTTATAAATAAATAAATAAACATTATGAGGAGAAAGTATTGGAGAACGGAAATGAAAGTGCAAGTACTAGGGTGCAACCGGGATTAACGATTATTTCAAATGAAATAAAAATAATTTATTTCGTAAATGTTAACCTATAATTTCCGATACAGCGATTGAGCCATAAATTGCTGTGGTAATAATAATCCTATGCGATGTATTCATGTCATGCAATGCCCTTTCAATATTTATTTTATAACTATTTTTGTTTGCAGCTTCGTTCGCGTTAATGTAAGAGTATGTAAAATGTTTTTTTATACCTAAGGAACACTTTTTTGTGAATAAAAAGGTACCTTTTGGACCACTGATAATGAGAATGTAGAATTTCTAAACATCAAAACTCTTCCATTATACATAGAAAAATATTTACTATGCCTGTAAGTTGGCAAACAAATAATTACGTTAGTATGTTGTACTTTTTGCAATATATCTCTTATGTCTATTACCAAATCAAAATAATTATTGCTACTACGAAAATCTTCATCTCCTATAAAAACAAGACAATAGTCCCTCATTGAGTAGTCAGCAAGTTTCACATTTAAATCTCTCAACAGGTTCTTAATGCCGCAGTTTGGTGTTAGGTAGTGACATATTTGAAATGTTGGGAAGGTTTCCTCTGCTAGAGATAATACTTTATTTGTTTTATTGCTGCTTATGATACACAACTTGTTCCTTTTTCTTCCACATTGCATATTATTAGTGCTTTTTAGGATGTTGCATGAGCCATTATCGGCCTTTTTTTGAGTGTAATCCTTATTTGTTTGCTCAGAGTTTCCTTTTGAGTTTTGGGGTGGCCCCGCTTGAGTGTATTTGTTTTTTTGTCCTTTCTTTATAGGTGTCCTATTCCTAGACCATTGTGTGGGGCTGCTAGTTACAGTCTTGTACAAATCATTTGTTTTATTTAAATTTAGATTTTATTCCTCAGCGTCACATTTGCTAGAGATAGTGATTCAATTTCTTGATGTGCACTACTCAATTCAATCTTCAGTTGTTCTATTTCTCGTTTTAATTGAATGATCTGCTCGTGTTGCTGTACTTTGTCAAGATCGGGAAGACTAGTATACATGCTATCTGTGTATTCAGTGTATTCGTCTAGAGAACTGTCGTTACTTGAACAGCTCACACAAGATAACCTGCGTGTTTTTCGGAATGTTACGTTCTCCATGTTTTGGTTAATGTGTATTTAGATTCTTGTTTTCGCAGCGTGGATTGTACTCTTTTTATACAACGATGAACGAAGACGACGAACTTTAATATGACTTAAGTGATTTCAACTTGGTTATAAATTAATATTAAATCTCAAAAAGTCTTTCAACAATTCCACTGGATTTGAACCCTCGCTCAAAAATCTGGATCGGGGAGTGTACACACCACGCCACCGTTGCATTAGGAGTTATGCTCAAAACTATAGACTGCTTGTTTAACTCGGTACTTGTGTACTGAGTTTATGAAATTTATTTTTGTGCTCTCTGGCGGCGATTAATAATTTCTTTTGTATAACCAATCCTTCTTACACCTACACTTTAAATAGTGTGACCCAGTTTTTATAGATGGCGCTTATATTTACAGCGAATGATTCAACAGTTTTTGAGTGTATAATGTTTTTTGATGAATCACTTTTTTCACTGTATTATCACCACTATTTCACTATATTATTGATGGTCACCATATTTTTGATTGCTACTGATAAATTTCGTAACCGGTTTTTTTAGCAACTTCTATAAATAGCTCTGCTTTGTTTGAATAGTTTCCGTTGGTCTTTTTTCACTTTTCATTTAAAAATTATGCACTTATCACTTTCCACTTTATATTTGTTTCTAGCAAATTACTTTTTTATACCCGATTTGTAGTATTTTGTTTATTTTAGTCACTTTTTCTATTTTAAAAACTTTTTCAAACACAGAGCCGATGTGAACGGCGGCACAGTAGCGCCCTCTCTTCCCTTCCCTTTTAATAATAGCCTCTGTGGTGAAGCGGTAGTCAACGCGGCCGCTACGCAGGAGGCGCGTTTGCTCGGCTCAATGCAAGGTTTTGTATGCATGTGTGGCGATACCACATGTACCCAGCGCCATCTAGCGATATCAAGTAGAACTACTACGATACTACAAATCCTGCATCGCGAAAGTGAAGTTCCTGCGCTGGTACAATACATATACAACATCCCAACGACAATCGTTGGGCCGCGGCCTGCCAGGCGTGATCACCTTGCCTGGTCGGAGGATCCTCCATTTGTGTTGGAGGAACATCACACTCCGTTCCTCCACAGTGGTGACCCCGACCTGATCTGATCACGTAACCTTCGCTGAGCATATCAGCAGCATTCTCTACGGTCGGTCACTTAAGAAGAGGACATCTCTCCCGTCTACATAGTAACTCAGCCATTTTCGCCCCAATACACGGGGGACTACCTCGCCTTATCGAGGATTCGCCCCGTCACTGCCGAGGACTCACCTCAACTCACCGAGGATTCCCCTCGCCTCACTAGCGGCTCGCCGAGGTTTCATCTCGACGCTTCGAGCCTCAACTCGCTGGGCATTCAACGCAGGACCGCAGCACCGCAGCACCGCACTTGCCCCGCATCTTCGGGACCAGCGGTAGTCCCGACTCACTGGGACTGGGACTAGCGTGGATGACTGTTCCGTCAATGGAATAAGCGGCGTCCAGATCCGACGAAACGGAACTACTTCAGACTGGCAGTGGCACGCTCCTCAAGAGAGCTAAGACAGCTGACTCATCGCAATCAACCTCCGGTCTTGGAGGGGAGTGATGTGGCGATACCACATGTACCCAGCGCCATCTAGCGACATCAAGCAGAACTACTACGATACTACAAATCCTGCATCGCGAAAGTGAAGTTCCTGCGCTGGTACAATACATATACAACATCCCAACGACAATCGTTGGGCCGCGGCCCGCCAGGCGTGATCACCTTGCCTGGTCGGAGGATCCTCCCTTTGTGTTGGAGGAATATCACACCTCGTTCCTCCACACATGAATATTTGCATTGTTCTGATCGAACCTCAGAAAGCACGTTAAGCTGTCGGTCCCGGTTGCCATACGAACATCTATGGCAGTCGTTACGGGTAGTTGGAGCCCTCAAGAATCCAACAACTGGTCTAACTGCAATACTTCGAATACCTTTGGGTTGTGGAGGTCATATGGCAGTCCATTCAAGGAAAATATCGCAGTTCAGCCAAATCCGCAGTTAGACTGGTACAGCAGACCCCAAACTCAAGCTGAAAGCTGAAAGCATAATACTACACGCATAAACTATCCGTGTCATAAAATCCAGTCGGATCCATTCAAAAGTTTACAAACATCAAAACATCTTCACAAACTTTCGCATTTATCAAAACACAGGAAATATATTTCTATGGAGAAAGCGGTGCTAGCACTCCCCCTTAAAACAAAATTAGTTTTGAACGTAAACATCCTCGACCCGTAAATAAAAATAGCACTGTAATCTTCTAATTTCAGTTAAACTAATAACAATACCATCAACATCGAGAATACGACCAGAATATATTTACCAAAGTAATCTAGAAATACTCGTTGAATACAGCTATAACAATGGCAATTCTGCGATCATTAATTTCTCATTTACCAGTTAAACGATACTCGTCTGACGATTAAACGAATAGTCGATTTAGCATAATAGTAATTACAACACTAAATGGCAATTTATACTGGAAACCTTATGAATATTGTGAACTAGCAGTCCGCGTCTTGGCTTCGTCCAGGGATAAATCCTTAAAAGAATTCTATAGGTATGAAAATTCCACACAACCATTCGTGACCTATTTTACAAGCTTTTATTTAACTTGCATTGTATGTTTGTTCGGGTGGAATCTTACAACTCAATTTTAAGGCACTTGCCCTCAACCGATTGAGCTGAAATTTGGTATGCACGTTCAGTTCGGATGACAATGCAAGAAAAAAAAAAAGAAAAAAAAAATTGTTTTTAAAAAGGTTTTTCGAATATATCTTATTATCCTATCGGTCTATCCACGCTAAAAGCTGTAAAATGAACTCCCGCCAATTTTCCGAGCAATCATAATGAGGGATTCTTCAAGAACATTAGAAAGATTCTACTGAATCGGCAGTATGAGTGTGCTGTCCCTGGTGTTGCACACGTCCATAGGTCACGGTAACTACTTTCCGTCAGGTGGGCCACGTACTTATCAGTCACCTGAATGCTATAAAAAAGGAATATGTTTACATTTATTTTGAACCAGAAGCACCTTTATGAAATATTAGATTTCGCCCGCGGCTCCGACCGCGTGGATATCGGTTATCGCGACCAAACATTGCCTATATCCTTTCTCAAGCTCTAATCTACCCCTATACGAAATTTCACCAAAATCTGTGGTTGAGGCGTAAAAGACGGACAAACAAACAAACACGTGCAAACACTTTCCTAATTATAATATTAGTATAGTAGGGGTGCTTTATAACATGCTTCTTACTTCAAAAATGACGGATTTGTTATAGAACCATTCATCGTCTATTTGTTCCGTTTAGTAGTGACATTTTCAAGAATACTTTCTTAGTGGAAACTTACATCATGAAAAGCATCCAACTGCCAAAATTTTCTTAGGTCCAGCAGCTTAGGCTCTACGTTTATGAATCAGATAAGTGACGTGACAGATCCTGACAAGTGACGTGAGTATAGCCGTAGTAAAGTTATCGAACAGATAATCGGAACAAGTAATTTTATATGTATATAGATGCAGACGGCTAAATAACTTTGTATGAGCGTTCTGATGTATGTCCGATGTAGAAATATTTTAACAAGTGATCGTTGTATTGTCGGGGTTTAAAGGTTGGCACAGATTTGCGTTGTGGGGCTTAACTGTGTACGTTATAAAGTAAGCATTCAGCGTGTATGGGGCTTTACCCCATCTCCAAGCTAATATACTTGTTGCTTGACGGACGTCGGACGGGGCTCTGGTGCAGGTATTTCTCTTGAAATTGACGTGTCAGGCGATAGTGTGGCTTAGTAATAGTGTAAAAAAATAATGAAAATAAATAGCAGGAGGATGGATCTTATGTTTCTCAGTTTAATATAATATAATATTTACATAATTTGAAAGTTTTGTTTATGTTTTAAATTTGTTTAAAATTTACAAACAGACTATTTTGTATAGTTTAGATTTTTTTATACCACTGAGGTGACAGGGCAGACTAGCATATTGCCTTCTGATGCAAAATGGTTACCGTGGCCTATGGACGTGTACAACACCACGGGAGTCACGCTCGTGCTTCCGACCCTGTAAACACAGAGTTTCTGTACCGTCAACGTAGAAGACAAAGCCGGAATAGCCTTTGGTTCTCCCACTGACAGCACAAAACTCCAGTGAGCTCTGGCTAATATACTCACCGCCGGGATCACAACACGAGGTTATTACGGCCGTGGTATTCTGTACGATAGACAGTCGTACTGCTCAATTGGACGAAAATACCGTCGTTTCTTACCTCCTACAGAATTTGATTGCGTTCCTACAGGATAAATTTGGTTATGTTGTGGCGGATGCCACACCAAATATGAATCAGAAAGCTCACCTAAACCAGTCCAGATCAGACATAAAACGGAGAATGTTAACTTAACAAACCACCGGGCTACTCGCTAAGATGACGCTTACGACATATAAAATAACGATGACTCATAAATATGTTATTCTCAGTGTTTAACCCACTTATCTATTACCCAACATAAGATGCCGCTATGAAAATTAATACGCCCTTAGAGTAAAGATATCGCCTTAATTAAGCATTACCCGCAGAATTATGAGATGATGTTGTAAGTGAATGTTTATGAGCTTGAGTATGTGTTTTGAGATAGGCTGAGTGGTTGTCGGTGGGATATTTGTCAGGTTTAGTTTTAAGAATCATAATAATATAGTACTTATAACAAGAATAGTAAGTGACGAGATCAATGTGACTGTGATCAATAATTCTCTTCTCGACTTAAGCTACTAACATGAAGAGACTACTAAAAAAATGAAAAGAAAAAGACAAAAACCACTAATAAATAAACTTTTCAATTACAGGGTTTTATTTTCTAAATCACTAATTCTTAAACTATGCTAACTATGCTATATTATAATACATACAAAAATGAAATAAAAAAACATAACCCTCCTTCTGGCGCAGTTCGGTAAAAAGGGAGACTGTAATTTTAGGCATCGAAAAAAATTACTCACAATTGACCTATACTGGTACCGTGCTCAAAAGGCTGGCGGCATTACCACTCTAAATAGCTATACTAATTCTTTGAGCGAGGTAAAGGTCAGCCCTATGGTCACAGAAACAGTCGATTAGTCGCTTTACTATTTCTTTGAATAGCGCGTGCTCGCTTGGTCCCCATGGACTCCAAACGGCTCAAAAATGAAATTACCAGTTAAATTAGTAAATTTACGTCATTTGAGAGTCTCCGCTGATGCAGCAGCGAGCGCACGCGCAGTCCATGATACTTCGTAGATGGGTAGGCGCCAGCGCGTCGATGCAAGTTTCATTCCACACCAAAGGCCTACCGATCTTCCAAGGCATCAACGCCATACCGTCCGGTCTCTTGAATAAATAAACTACCACAAACAGGACAAACTGAATTATTGTTATTAACTTCATAACATTTATTGATATGTCGGTTTTCCCAGGAGCGATTGCCATCAGAAAACAAAATTCGTTCCGTAGCTTTTGCGTCTATTGCGAACAAGCAGACGTGTATTTTTTATATATCTCTAATGTACAGGCATAATTGATTTACAATTTTACAATATTATAAATAGATATTGTTGAGTGTCTGCGGTTACCCTAAGGTTTCTATACACTACCATTTAATTCTAACTTATTTTAGGCAAGAAAAACGTCCTTTGCTGGACATTTCTCAAATTGTTGCGATATTTCAGTCATAGTTTGTTTATACAAGTTAAGCCTTACAAGGGAGTGAAAGTATGGAACTTCATTGCCTTGTAACTTAGTTTCGAACAATGGTCCGTGTGGCCCCAACCTGTGGCGAGATCCTTGGCTTTCGTAGGCTTCTACTAAACTATTCCGAGCCTTATAAACTCTGGTCGTATTAGGTATGTGTGGAATTCCGTTGTGACAAGGCCTTCTTTGCAAGAGTACTCATTGCAAAGACGGGCGTTGAGGCTCGTCGACAATCCCATACTCACAGGCGCTGTGGAACCTGTCAGCCTCAGGAGGGACTTTGCCTCACTGTGTGTGTTCTACCGCCCATACAATGGTTTGTGCTCAGATGAATTGTTTGACATGATGCCTACCGCTGCATTCTATCATCGCACCACTCGCCATAGGCACGGAATTCGTCCTCACACACTGCGACCGGAAATGATGCGCACCGTGCGTTTTGAAGGGAACTTCATCCCACGCACGCTCAGGTTGTGGAATGAACTTCCTGCCGTGGTTTTCTCAAGCGACTACAATATGGGGTTCTTCAAGAAGGGTATTAGAAGGTATCTAGAAGGTCGGTAGCACGATTGTGATGCCCCTGGTGTTGCAAACGTCCATAGGCCACGGTAGCCACTTCCCATCAGGTGGGCCGTGTGCTTGTCTGCCACCTAAGTGGCATAAAAAAATAATAACAGGAATTACCGCGATCATACTATAGGTGCTTCATCATCATCATCATCATATCAGCCATACACAGTCCACTGCTGAACATAGGCCTCTCCCATAGACTTCCAGAATGACCGATCCAAAGCAGCCCGCATCCAGCGCTTCCCGGCGACCTTGATGAGGTCGTCCTTCCACCTAGCCGTTGGGCGTCCTACACTGCGTTTGCCCGTACGCGGTCGCCATTCCAGAACTCTTTTGCTCCATCGGCCATCTGTTCTGCGCGCTATGTGTCCCGCCCACTGCCACTTCAACGAGCTAATCCGCTGGGCTATGTCGGTTACTTTTGTTCTCCTACGGATATCATCATTTCTGACGCGATCACGTAGGGAAATACCGAGCATAGCCCTTTCCATAGCTCGTTGAGCGACTCTGAGCTTGTTTAAGAGACCCATAGTGAGGGACCACGTTTCCGATCCATAAGTCATCACTGGTAACACACATTGGTTAAAGACTTTCGTCTTCAGGCACTGAGGTATGTCGGACGAGAAGACATCTCGTAGCTTCCCGAACGCCGCCCAGCCGAGTCGGATTCGTCGATTTACCTCGTCTTCGAAGCTGGAATTGCCTACCTGGATCAGTTGACCCAAGTAGACGTACTCGTCAACAGCTTCTAAGACTGAGTCCCCAACATGAACCGGTAGAGCATGGACATTTGACATAACCTTTGTCTTGTCCATGTTCATCTTAAGGCCCACCTGTTGGGATACTCTGTTGAGGTCTTCGAGCATGGTGTTCAAGTCTTCCAGCGATTCTGCCATAATGACAATATCGTCGGCAAACCGAAGGTGAGTGATATACTCGCCGTTTATGTTGATGCCACGTCCTTTCCAGTTCAGTAGCTTGAAGACGTCTTCCAAGGCAGCGGTAAACAGTTTCGGAGAGATCACGTCTCCCTGTCTAACGCCCCTTTCCAGTGGAATTGGTTTCGTGCTCTGTTCCTGTACTCGGACCGACATAGTGGCGTTCTGGTATAAACACTTCAACACTTCGATATACCGGTGATCTATCCGGCACCGCTGGAGAGACTGTAGCACGGCCCATATTTCGATCGAATCGAAGGCTTTCTCATAGTCCACGAATCCTAAGCAGAGAGGCCGGTTATACTCTTTTGCCGGGGATTCTTCGCACCCCCTGCCCCGCCGTTACCATGACCGCTACCGGAGCCAGGAATAGCGGGGCTGCCGGGGACTAGGGGCCTGGTCTTTTTTTGTCCGTTCATTTGGGAGGTTTCTTGCCATACTCGCCACGCTTGGCAAACGTGTTGGCGAGCGCGGTATTAAAGTTTTTATAAGGATGCATCACAAAAGACGCCGCTGCCCATCCTTTGGTGTTCTCTTAGTCGCCTCTTACGACATCCACGAGAAGAGATGGAGTGGTCCTATTCTATGCCGGGGACCACACAGACGTCAGGCAATTAAAGGTGCTTACATACCTTTAATTGCCTGACGTTTCGACCAGGTTACACCGGCCGTTGTCACAGGCTGACTTACTCAGCGGTGCACGCCCGCCGTCTTCGAGCCCGTGAGGTAGTAGGTTCTTCATCTTCCCACACATTTAGATGAAGAGTATTTTTTTATTCATTAATTAGCACACGTTTTCCTAAATTAGTAATTCCGTTGACGAAGAAGAAATAATGTTAAAACATCTCTGCTTACTTACTTACTACTTTGTGTGAATGTACAAATTAAATGAATGTACAAATTAAATGTAGTGACTTTGACAGATACTCTAGTAGTCAAACAAAAGAACATTCGGCTAGTTATGAGCTTGGAATAAACAAACACATTTTCACAATTACTAATTAATATGAATTTGTATGCATGTTTCGTAGACTACTAGCGCTACGCCGTAGACTAAATAACCTACGCCGTAGGCAGCTACGAAATGAGTTTACCACACAAAGATAGTCTTTGTGAAGCCGTTGATTTAATTAACACATTTTACCCCTTCGTGTTTAAAACCGGTAACGTGAGACGGTAAAGTGAGTATACAATACGGCGTTACTGTATTGTGTAACGTGTGGTAAAGAGTGGTAAAGGGGAGAGTAAGTTTTTACCGCGTAAGCGCCGGCTACTTGACGGTCGACACAGCCCATTGTTTTCTCGTTAATGACATGTTAGTGGTCAGTGGATGTGTGTCAACTAGAAAAGGCTGCTTTTTTCTATTAGTTGAAGAGTAATAAGATCAAAGTTATGCGCAGCAGTCTATGAACGAGCTATTCTTGAAGTTTCTTTGAAGGATAAAATTTACAATGAGGACGTCTGACAAAGAAATAAAATTACCGAGTGCGATTTTGCCTTTAGCTTTCAGGGCCCAAGTTAACCTTATCTGCGAACTGATTAACAAGATATAGTAGACCTTCTTTAAAATCGAAAATAAACCTCAGATGAAGAAGACAATCTCGTAAATAACGCTCGTGGCTAGGTGCGCTCACTATTTAATAAATGACCAGTGGGTCTAGCTACCTTGGCGCAGTTCTCATTTGGCTGGGTGACCGCTTAGTGTTATTTGAATGAATAAAATTCATTGAATCGATTCAGATAAGAAAAAAAATTAAATCAGTTCAGGCGGGGTTCAAACCCACGATCTTTCTTTCACGGCCCTTTTCATCCGTATTTAGGACTCCACCGTCGCCCTGAAGACGGATAATTTGGAAAAATTTGGTTGGATTCAGGTAGCTTAGTGGTCAGAGTATTTTTCCTGTAAGAGAAAGATGGCGGGTTAGAGCCCCGCTTGAACCGATTAAAAAATTTTCCTATCTTAAGCTCTTAGTAATATTTAATTTTAGCACTTCCGTGCTTTGGACGGCATGTTGAAAGTCGGTCCCGACTGTGAATAATCTTTAGGTTAAGCCTACAGGCGCAAACTCATCAACTCTGTCAGTGATGACCATAACTCAGGCTAAAACAAAACCAAGCTACATCATTTTTAATGGCGACTGGGCCTTTTGCAATTGATGATTTTGATGATGCACAAAATGAACTGAACTATTCTCTTTTTGAATTTCTAATTTATAGAATAATATAATTCCTTAACAGCAAAATCCGGGCCGTGTTTTTGCAAGAACATAAGACCACTTCAATACTCTCTACATCAAGTGTTCTTTTTGTCCCGGGGCTTGTATTACTGAATAAATTCAGTGGCTTAAGGCCCAGAGTGGACGGCTTAGTATCCAATTTATTATAAATTCATATGCTTTCCGCTGCCTCGCCGGATACATTTTCACGGGAGAGGTAAACACAGGGCTGTCAAGCTGCCGTGCAAGGAAAATTGATTTTGTGTCTGCAGGTGAATTACTCTCAACTGTAGTGGAGAATTATTTTTTAAAGTTTTTTAATGTTGAAGTAAAAGAGTATTCTGCTACCCCAACTTTCCTTTGTCATGGGTAAAAGTGTATTTTGTTACCCCTAATAAAAATAATCACATATGTAGCTATGAATAGTCTTTCGTAGCCTCATTACCCTGGTCAACAAATTTAAGCTTCGTTGTGTCATACGAACTTTGTGTTTTTTTTTCTTTATGTTAAATAATATGGTGATTAAGATTAGTATTTAGTTATAATAGAAACATTTGGTCAGAGAGTTCATTTGCATTTATTAACAATTAATTACTTTTACTACTGTTATAAACGTGAATCTTTAGATGCATGGATGCTCATTACTCAATCACGTCAGTATGGTTTTTTTTGACGCCAGTGTGATCTATTTCGTTTACCTTATAATTGTTTCATAAAAAGTAACAATCATAAGACAGTATCACGTATTTAATTATTTATTGAAATGATTATAATATAACAGCCAGTCTGCCAAATGAATAATAAAACATAATTGAACTTTTAACGTAACATTTATTATAAAAGAAAACCATAAGTAAAGTTTCTTACATTAAAACTAAAAATACAGCGTTGAAATGAAGACATAATTACGACAAAACTTTCTATTTACTACAGTGATACGCCGATATAATATAGATCACTAATATCTAATAAGCAAAAAGAAAGAATAAAAAGCATTCTTGGTCGACTCTTTCTCTTGGAGATAGATAATCCTTTTCTATGTTTCTGTGTTCAAAATATGTTAAAAATTTTCTTTGTTATCTTTACTCTTATCTGTCTCTCTGTTACTCTGAAAAGATATCTCTAGCATCGAAGCCTCGGCCAGAAACATTGAAGATCCGGACGTATTATTGGGAACCTAAATTCCCTCTAATATCGTGGAAAATTATGCCTGCACGACCAATGACGTCACCATTTTGACCTGGGAGATAGTACACGATAGTATCTCCATCCAATTGAGCAGTCCGACTGGGGAAATATCTCCGCCCTACAAAATACCGCGGTCATAATAACCTCGTGATGTGTTCCCGGCGGTGAGTATGGTATTCAGACCTCGCTGGAGAGTTTTGGGCTGTCAGTGGGAAGACCCAAGGATGGTTCTGCTTTATCTTCTACACTAACGGCACAGAAACTATCTGTTGTGAGTGTAACATGGTACTGCACACATCCATAGGCTGCGGTAACCACTTTTCATGAGGTGGACCGTGTGCTTGTCTGCTACCTAACTACTGGTATATAAAAGTGACTCATTAGTTTGGAGTTTAACCAATTTTTAGTAGAACAAATACATTCTACTTTGTGTATCTTCATCTTTTTCGTAAGTAGTAACTAAAGAATAACACTCCTGACATCACGAGCATCCGCAGTACCAGCTTCTATCAATAAAAAAATTAGTAAAAAAGTAGAATACAGGTTATCTGTGTATACACAATTTATTAGGAGAATTTATATCCTTTAAGCGTGGCCGGTTGGATTTTAATGCGAATTCCACTTGCAATGGAATTCTTTTAGGAAATGCCTGGGATTCCAGCTTTCAGAACAGAACGGACGGTGTAAGTATACATCTATAGTGCGATGTAAGGAATTTGAGAGGGGTACTAGGTTAGGCGAACTTTTGAAAGGCTGGTAACGGGCGTGAGCGCTCTCTGTCGGGCATTTTATATCGTTTACAAAGCTGATAAAGCTGATAAACTATTGTAAAAAAACTTGTGAGTGTTTTTCATTTGATGAAAAACACTGATGCCAATTAACTGATGCCAATGAACTGTTAGCCCCATTCAATCATACGTGTCTACTATTTTTTATACCACATAGGTGCCCGACAAACACATGGTCCACCTGATGGAAAGTTGTTACCGTTGACATATTGGCGTGTGCAAAACCAGGGGCGTCATGCTCCCGCTGCCGACCCTGTAAGAATTTTTTAATGCCCTTCTCGAAGAACCTCTTGGAAAAGCTTTTGCTCGTGCCTTTACTAGAAGCTACTCTATGGTTCTTATTTCTGTATCCCCTGACAATCTGTATGCCAATATTCAAGATGCTTAGATTTAACTCCCGGAGTCCTAATGCAAGGTTAACTGCCATTAGTATAACTGCTTTGAACATAATAATTTCTTTGTTATTTTTATGATAGAAAACTAGTACACCGTCCTTGACAGTAAACGCTTACTACAGTGCATGGCCCCTGACACCGAGCAATTATATATTTTATTGAAATTAATTAAGAATTCCGCACAATCTTTAACAAAATAATAGCTACATAGAAACCCCTAGACCAATTAAAATAAACATTGTATGTACACAAATATTTGTACTGAGTGGGAATCAAACCCTTTCAAGCCTCACATCGTGTCACAATACATTCTTAGAGGATAAACAAACATACTAACGTAAATGTCATCAACATCTTCCAAACCTTATACCGATAATAATGTATGTATATATATCACAAGAGCACTCATGAATTTAAACCCCAACATATTCATTCTGACTCGAGGAACGTATTCAGTTAGTTAGAATAACAACAGAACTGCGATTTATCATGTCTACGATCAAAGTTGGTGTCTCTAGCGCTAACTTCAAGATTCAATTTCCGTGTGAGATCATTTTTGGTTGCGTTACAGCGAAACTTCGGGGGAACCGTACCTGTAGTGCAGTTTTAGTGCTGAACTCGTAGCGAAGTTAAGTTTGTGGTTTCGAATATCGTTTTGACTTCCTTGAGTTAATAGAATCGGATTTTAGCATGAACGTGACTATTTTTACTAGATACTCTCCAAAGTAATTCAATCTCAGTTGAATTACGTTCAGGGGTCAGCAAGTGCATAGCTGGTCGCAGCACTAGTGGGACCGGTGGGTTTCACGCGGTGCTACGTCGATAATCCTCTTGATGACGAGGCCGTCAAGCTGAATGTCACCATTGTTAATACGGTACGTGTATGTAATGGTGACCCTCTTTCCTGAGACTTAGCCTTCAGCTTACCATCATCGTGTCCTATATATTAAGAAAAAAGACTTTAGAGGAGGGTTGTGTGTTTAAAATGTTTGTGTTTTAGTACATACCTATGTTCCCTTGATGTATTTAGTTATGTTTTAAGGGCACCTGCCAAAGTTGTCTGCTAAAGGTACCTGCTTAGCGATGGCTGAGGTTACGGCTTTGCTCTCAAGGTTTAGACACCGTACGGGTTCTACTCTTAAAATCTATAGGGTAAAGAAAAGAAGAAGAGCGGGTACCAAACTGCAAGCTTAGGGTGCAACTAGAATTGAGACTCGAATGATGATGACGATGATTACAGTAATATTAATATATTGCAAGGTTTTATTAATCTTACGCATTTCTTATATAATAGTATTCTCGTAAATTATACAACAAATTTTATACATTAATTTTTTGATGTGCTAGTTTCGTTTCATCCTGCAATGTACCACCGTGGTAAATTAATATTAAGCAGTTTTTATTGTTTTCCAGATTTGTTTGTATTATAATGTCAAACTCACATATCATAGTTTGTTATCAGTCGCTTGCCTGAGGTCTTCCGTTTCTTACCCACGAAACTGTACCCACAAATTAAAAGAATAATAATAATTCCGTTTTTTACCCACTGCAAAAAGTAAACTGACCATTTCAGTATTATGTCAACTTACGAAACATTAATTGTGCACCTCTAGTATTTAGAGGTTAATAAGTTTTAATTAATCTCATGTTAATCATTAAAATGTAATGATTCAGTCAAAGCTCTCCCCTTTCCATAATTGTACTTATGAAAGTAAACTGAATCAACTTAATTGCATAGCCTCACACACATACACACAAAAGCCCCCTATAAAAGCATTTGATCTCAGCCCCAAGCACTTACCAAACACCCACCTAAGAGGTTTCTCTTGCCCAGTGGGTTTCCTGGAAAAATATTTTTTTAATTACTGAGCAAGGCACGGTATATTAGAGCCAAAGCAAGAGGCTGAGGTAAAAATACAGCTGCTATCAAAAGTAGTTAAGTTCTTAAATGTTAAATCAAGGACGGTTCCGTATATTTAAATGTAGAACATGTAGGTAGGTATACATTCTTAATAAAATTATAAAAGTCTATTTATTTATTTATTTAGTATCTTAAATTGCAAATACAGGTGGATACAGGATGTCATGTTCATAAATTAGGATAACACTGTATTTAGCCTTTATTATGCGGCATGTAATATTTTAAACCTTAAAAATTAAGAATTTTAAATTTAACACATTAACAACATTAAGTTAACAAGTGAATCAACTATAACTTACATGCTAGTTTAAATTATAAACAATTAATCATCCACAGAGTAGAAACATTTCTCTAATAACATTTTTAAGCAGATTCTTTGCAACGTCTGTTTTTTTATTTTAGAGTATAATTTGTGTGATGATATTCTTCTTACACGATTGTATGAAAACGAGTACAATGTTCTCTAAGTGTAATGCTATGTGTTTCTTTTAATCAATCAATTAGCTCAACACAGTCCACTGCTGTGCACTCCGATCCGATGTGTTTCTTTATTCCTTCATAATTTTAGAATTCCTGAAATAATGAATGTTTATAGGTACGAAAGTTGAGATCCATTAGCATTATAAAATTAAATTCATACTAATATTATAATACGAACATAGCTCTGTTTGTCTGTTACGATTTCACCCCTGAACAGATATTGACGAAATTTGGTATAGAAATTAGATTAAATTTTAAGAAAGGAAATATGCTATGTTTCGTTTCGACCGGTATCCATACGACCTCATAGTAAGGACCTCATCTATAAATGGGTCTTAAAGTGAGGTCGTATAAGTGTTTTTTTGATGGGGTCCAAACATTGATACGACTTCAACCTCGATTCCGACATCCACATAAGCAATAAATGAAACGATATATATGAATACCACCAAATTGATAGATTCACTATCAATTTTAAATATTTCACAAACTCATTTTGGAATAATGGATGTCATGAATGGATATTTTTCTAACTTATACTTCACATTTTGTCGGTAGTGCCATTACGTAAAGTCGAAAGTTTTCTTGTTTATGCTCACACTCAACTTAAAAGTAGGGTAAGTGGCTTCTCATGGATATGTTCGCTATTTGTTACAACTTATACTGAAAACTATTAGACGAATTTGTTCTAGATCAGTGTTAAAAATAATTTAGTATCTAAGTAATATATTTTTTTTACTAACGGTTTCATCTGCATAAGTCCTTATACTGTAAGAATATAGGGATAAGTAGTAGTTTAGGAAATTTTAAAAAAAAAGGCATTTAATGGAAGATGGAAGTTGAGCCATAGCAGTCTCTTTCTAGCTCAAATATTCTACCTTGAGCTGCCTCAAATAGCTGAACCAAAACACGAAGAGCTATGAAAAAATCCATAATTTTACAGTTACTTTTATCACAAATTTTTATATGGATTACAACTTCAAAGAAATTTTAATATAATGTAAATAAAAATCTATTTATTAATAAGAAAATTGAAAACCTTTTCTAAGTAATATCACCAAGAATATCGCATAGAAAATAAAGTCTGCCAAGCTTGTCTAAAAAGAACAGACTTAGAAATGCTAAGGTTAAGACTTTCTCAGAAGGGGCTTTGGTATGATTTTTATGTAAGAAGAAATTAGAAAATAAAAAAGAATAAAATGAATCTGCCACATAATAACATTTACATGATTAATCTCACTCCTAATAATGTTTTGGCGTACAGTGGACGATAGACGAGACTGGTAGATAGATTGACACAAGCTCCGGTGTAGTGAATACTTTGTTATAAACTATATAACAACTGCTCCTGAAAACAGGTTTAATGTTGATGATGAAAAGACTTTACTGTGAAGTTTCAGATTGCCAACCTCCTCCTCATAGCCACGTGGTCCGACTCTGAAGTTCTTCCTTTTCCCTTCCTACCCCCTTTCCCACGACTTTGAAATTTCTGTGAAGAAAAAAATTCGTACACTATCAGGGTCTTTGATTTATTCAAATAATTATTCTTTTTTGTTAAGTAAATTATTAAAAGTACTTAGATGGAAAAAACTTTCACTAGGTCCAGACGGGACTCTCATCCGCGACCTTTCCCTTACCCCCCTGTAAATGTGCTCTGCCCCTCTAGACAAGTGGCAATTCGCTAGCAAGCGTTTGATGGAATAGAATGACGAATGTATAGGATTTGACGTATTTGACATGCGTTAACGACTGTCATTTACGTCAAATCCCATACATTCGTCATTCTATTCCACCAAACGCCGATTAGCGAATTGCCACTTGTCTAGAGGGGCTATGCTCTGACTACTAATCTACCAGACCACGTCCGAACTAATCCAAATTTCTTCTTATATCGGTCTTTGAGAAAACAGTGGAGCCGTCTGCCAATATTCTCACGAACTATCGGACCCAATGAATGATTTTTTTTTTTCATTCTTTTTTAAACATTGATTTTTGACCACTCCGCCCATAAATTGAGTGATTTTTTAAGAAGATATTGTGATTAACTCCAAGTATGAGCCTACTTACTTACTGCCAGCAGGGGACGCCGTTTCCGGACGGGTGATCTGCCCTTCGGTGTGGGCCATTTCACCCATTTCCCCTATTTATCCTGTAACGGATAGGGGTGCCCGGCAATCACGGCGTTTCGTCAAACCTACCTGTTTCCTTGCAAAAACTTACAATCTGTTCCACCCTCAGATTGGGAATGTCTTCGAGATCTAGTTCATTCGTTCCCATGATTTCATCTTTTCAGCGCGTACATGGGACGTTCGGCCAGCGGGTGGATACTGGTTTCCTCGGCATCCATGCACTCCGGGCATTTGGGATCGGTCTTCACTCCTATTAGTGTCAGGTGCCTGTTCAGTCGGCAGTGACCCGTTATCACTTCTACGACAAGCCTCATGTTTTCCTGGATAGTTTCATCAGTTGGCTTGTTCTTTTTGTGTCTAAGCTTTTTATGAACACCTTCGACTGTCTCATGACAGGCGATGTTTTCCATCTTCGATTGGTTTCTGCCACTATGCTCCTGCTGATGACTCCCTTGGTGATTTTGTGGGCTATTGGCAGCCTGGGTTCAGGGCCCACTTGGTTTTTATCAGCTCCTTTCCTGGCCAACTCATCGGCTACCTCGTTGCCCATATTGCCTTCGTGTCCGGGTACCCAGGCAATCGTCACGTCGGTTGCTCTAGCCAGACAATTCTCTATCTTGCCTAGGGCTTTCAGCGCCGCTTGGCTATCACTGTAGAGTGTGACCTTTTCGGCATTCAGGTCTTTTGTTATTTCCGCGCACTCCTTGATGGCAAAGATTTCTGCTTAGAATACACTTGCATACTTGCCCAATGTTGTTGAGCTGTTTATCTCTGTTCCGTCCTCGCATTTAATGTGCACTCCGGAGCCAGAGAGCTTCGTTGTGGCCTTTCTGGAGCCGTCTGTGTAACAGACAATGCCATCTGTGTCTATCTTCCAGTCGTCTCTCTGTCCTATATGTACTCTGTATTTCTTGTCAAAGGTTCTCTCTTTCTTGATTAGGTCATTGTTTGAGAGAATCATTGACAGTTTGTCTTCATAGCCCTGACTAATCTTGGCATGGCCTTCATCGAACGAGTTTGCTGTCCAGAGGCCAATGCTTTTTAGTTTGAACCATTGTTCAGCTGCTTTCTTTTTTGCCTCTAGGTCTAGTGGGTTTAGTCCTAGTATTATCTCTAGCGCGGCAGTGGGTGTTGTTCTCATTGCACCCGTGGTCATTAGTGCTGCCATTCTTTGGGCCTTGTCTAGTTCTTTTTTATTGCTCCCAATGTTGGCTCTGTGCCACCATACCAGGGCTCCATGCATGATTCTGGGCATAATTATGGCCTTGTATATCCACAGTACTATGGCCGGTTTTATTCCCCAGGTTCTTCCTACAGCTCTTTTGCACTGCATCATAGCCATTTTGGCCTTCGAGCATGCGTTGCTTATGTGAGTCTGGAATGTCAGTTTGCTGTCCAGTGTCACACCCAGGTATTTGACCTCTTTTACCTTTTCGAGATCGTGACCGTCAAGTCTTACTGGTTCAGCTCGTCCTAGTTTTCTTTTCCTCGTGAAGAGTACTAGTTTTGTTTTGTCCGGGTTTAGGTCCAGGCCTTTACTCCTGCACCATTCTAGTGCTTTACGAAGCGAACGACTCTACGAAGCTCGCACGAATCGAGACGAGCTGCTCCGAAATCGGACAAATACATAAGCAGCTGTTTATGACAAAGTATATAGGTGTATAGGTATTTATGTACAACAGTGAATAGCTGTACTTGTAAAATTTGTCGATAATCACTTCTTAATATCGTTATTTTTTTTTAAATGAATAATTTTGTTTTGGTGTGTCATTACACTATTTATACCTAATTATTTATACCTATCATTTATACCTAGATATTTTCGTTTTATAGAGAAGAAAAGCGTAAAGAGCTAAAAAGAAAAAAAACGAATGCACGTCAAAGGGCATATTATTATAATTGCATAAGTTGATACAAAATGCTATGCAATAGCTTTACCGCGGCAGTCCCCGACTGCCACGTGTCTTCTTGGCCTGTGCGTAATGTTTGTCATAAGAGTTTCGATTTCATTGTTATAATCTTTGTATTATAGTATAAGAGTAGATAAAGAATTTAATTTAACTTAATTTTAATTTAGCATTTTTCATGCAGGATTTCAAATCGATTTAGGTAGGAAAAATCTTGTATAGCGTATATATTATATAAAACGATATTGTATTATTTGTAAAAAATATTAATCCAATTAGCACCCACGGGACCCTAAATTGCAATGAAAGAAACTATTTACAAGTCAACGATTCCCACATTAAGTCATACATATAAAAATATTGTAATAGAAACATTCGAAATTCGCCTTTAACACCATTGCCTAAAGTTCATAAGAAAATTAAAGATTTATTATAACACACTTTCAGATTGAGTTAAAATGTCTTTAGCAGGATTTTCTAATGAATAACCCCTTTTATGTGATTTCTACTTTTATTTTTAAATTTAATTTAGTTGAAGCATATTTAAGACTTAATATTTGATTCCATTAAATTGTAAAAACTGAAATGACTCATGTGGCAGTTGAACCCGCTACCAATTTCTTACAGAAGGCATGCTCAGACCACTGAGCTACGTCTTCTGTCACGTCTCTTGAGTGCTCCAAATTATCCTACACAACCATTCTTGGGGCTACGGTGTGAGCCATCTATGTTATAATCAGTTTTAAACATAGCAAACAGTATGTTAAATATTCAAATTGATTAAGATTGGAAAAAGTAACATAATTCAAAACAGTGTGACACGATGACCGTAGTAGAATATGTCAGCCGCCATAGACGTTCGCGTGGCAACCAGGAGTGATGGTTTAACGTGCATTCCGAGGTACGGTAGCACCCAGACCAATGCAAATGGACATATTCATACAAACTAATATTTGCACTACGCGGGCATCGAACCCTGGCCACCGTGGCGACACAGAGCCTATCCTGAACCCCTATTATTATTATTTCACTGGCCCTATCCGCGGCTTCTGCGGGCCATTTCATCCATTTCCCCATCCCTCCCCTGAGGCCCTGAACCCCACACGTACTGAAACAACATGTTAAAATAACGTCTTGGAGAAAAACTGTCCCCTAAAAATCACTAGCAGCTACAAAAGTTAAGAACAAATGGTAAAGGGGTGGAAAAAGTGGCAACAGACCCTTAATAAATTATCTCGTCGCTTCTAAAGGCGTTAACATGTCCTTATGAGATCAAAAATTTAAACAAACAAAAGTAAACTCTATTTCAATTGAGATACATTCATAGTCGCTGCATGAGTAAGTTGTAGGAAACACGTATCAAATTGAAGACGTTATAAGTTACAATGCAAAGGATTTTCAGGCTTGTACTTTTAATTTTAAGGTAAGTTTCAGCTTGAAGGTAAAGTTATTGGTTCGTACTCCGTAAAAGATTCAACTAGCGCTACAATTTATGTGTTTGCCTAAGTTGGGTCTTTTCGGATCATTATTTTTATTTAGTTCTCCTGTTTGAGGTTGAACCTGTGGACCTACAAAAAGTTCAGAAAGTGGTTTAAAATTGAAATGATAAAACACCAGGTAAACTTTTATGTCGCCTACAAAATTTATGTGATAATTAACTTTTATTGATTCCAAAAAAAGTAAATGCCCAATGCAGGACTTGAACTTAAAACCGCGATTTTTTATCGATTTTTTGATTGATTGCGCAATCTGAATCGATTGGAATAGTTGGCATACTAATAAAATTACTTTAAAATGTCATCGAATTGATAATTGAATTCATCAATATCCTAATGTTAATCAAAGTTGCATTCAAGAGTTTAACCTCAGAGCCTGTAATTAATATTACTTTCGATTTGGTTTATTTTGGTTTTTATTACACCAATTTCTGTCTAGCCTCACAATGATTGATTCGGATTATATCGAATAGTTCTGAAGCTCATTTTTAAGATCATCTATTCTTTCGTGCGAAGAAGATAACTAATAAGAAGTAAGTGAGAGGTCTTATAACAAGACCTCAGTCATACCCATTTATCTTATTATATCCATGTATCAATGTACGTCCGGACGACACCGAGCTTACTTCGTTAACACCTTTAGCGAGTCAAGGATTACTCCGTTTCGTAATAAAGGATTTTTTAAATACATTTACTATACATTTACTATATATTTTTTAGATAACTAATAACAAGTAAGTGAGAGGTCTTATAACAAGACCTCAGTCATACCCATTTATCTTATTATATCCATGTATCAATGTACGTCCGGACGACACCGAGCTTACTTCGTTAACACCTTTAGCGAGTCAAGGATTACTCCGTTTCGTAATAAAGGATTTTTTAAATACATTTACTATACATTTACTATACATTTACTATATATTTTTTAGATAACTAATAACAAGTAAGTGAGAGGTCTTATAACAAGACCTCAGTCAAACCCATTTATCTTATTATATCCATGTATCAATGTACGTCCGGACGACACCGAGCTTACTTCGTTAACACCTTTAGCGAGTCAAGGATTACTCCGTTTCGTAATAAAGGATTTTTTAAATACATTTACTATTTGCATGATGCTCTATAAGATTAAGTAAAGTAAAATTGACTTAAAAATTAGTCAAGACCATTTATAATTATATAATTAACAGTCAAAAGTAGCCACTGATTTTTCATCAAAACTACTGTTGTCTTTTTTTTAGACAACTGACGTGGCAGATGCTGGAAAGTGGTTACCCTGGCCTATGGACGTGTGCGACACCAGGGGAGTCACACTCGTGCTGCAGATCCTGTAAACGCAAAGAGTTTCTGTGCCGTCAGTGTAGAAGACGAAGCAGGTCTTCCCACTGACAGCACAAAAACTCTCCAATTTTT
Source organism: Eilema caniola (assembly GCA_949126895.1). Classification (NCBI taxonomy): domain Eukaryota; kingdom Metazoa; phylum Arthropoda; class Insecta; order Lepidoptera; family Erebidae; genus Eilema; species Eilema caniola. The sequence goes on along the minus strand of OX421469.1, from coordinate 2,523,625 downwards.
TATAGGTATAACGTGCGAGTACATTGACTACATATTTTGGAATTCAACCAACGTCTAGCGTCGTCTGACCTCTGACTCCTGAGGGGTTTACGTTTCTATCTGTTATGTCTCTTAAAATAAAAAAAGTTATATTCAAACTAAGCTTTATGTATTATTCTAAAAGCCAGTGATTCGAATATGTTTGGATTTAGTAATCGATATTTGAATATGTTCTAGAAACTGACTTTAAAGAATCATTTATCATGATCAATATCTTCTTCGAATCAGATAAATCAGACCAAACATTAGTTTTTTCAAAGTATGCATAGCGAGTGAAGTATAAAGCCTCAACCACACAGTCGCGATATAACTTAACTTCTAGTTCGTTCTGATTTTAGAATTGTTTTCATAGGTGCTGACCGGTTGCATATACCTGACCTTGCACTCGTTGCTTTAAAAACTTCTCTGATTGAGATACATTTGTGATTGGTGGATACCATATAATACGAAAGTTATAAGTTTAACGTAGTATAAAAAATTAAATTTTGATCTAGGTCGACCTTTACCGAGTAATTCAATCATTCATGTTTCATTTTTATTTTTCATACTTCTTTTTTCTCTACGAGTGCGAACCCTAGAAGCATCCATAACATAGCATTGTCACTACATTCTATACTACGCCATAACATTCCTTTTTCACGTTATTCCGTACTGTACATTTTGTAATCAACCAAATTAAACAATTTTTTGTCGAGCATCCAAATGTGTGTACCAATTTCAGGGAAAAGTTGCCACGTATACACGTTTTCGGAGCGCGTAAGCTGGTCCTTAATATTGTCACAGCACAACCCGCCAGAAATTGGTTGGCATTGGGCCAACCACGGCTGGTTGCAATTAGCCCATGCACAACGAACGTCTGTTGCATACCAAATTACGACACGAAGACAAAACTTGGAGAGAAAAAGATTGAGGTAACTTTTGTTGAGCGTTAGATATTCGAAGGATTATCTAGTTGCGACTCTGAAGCGATGTGGATTTTTGGCGCCAAGTTTGAAAGTTCTAAAGGTTATATTTAGGCGTCACCCGCATACTCCTACGATGACGCTGGAGAGTTAGGAAGGCTGAACTGTAAACGATATTCCGACGGCTGTCCCAACCCTATCGATTGAGTGATCGATAAAAATACAATATTCGGGATATTCATAGGAGTGTGTACGGACCCTTTTAACAGTATTAGTAGTTAAATTTCAGTTTAACAGAATTTTGACAAAGGCAATGTCATATATTGGGAGGTGTACAAAGTATCTCTGCGTGGTAGCTAAAGGTTAAAAGACAAGATAAGATAGAAGAGATTGATATTGCAACTTAATTAATAAATCACAGCACAAAAATATGGTTACTTTTTTCAAAAAGAAACCACTGCTGGAATAATATAGGTAAATAAACATCCACATTTCACTTCTTCATATAATCGCCAAATTCCAAACGCATCCATAGTTCATTTTCAAACTTCAGAAACACTTACAGCGAATTGCTCCAAAAGTATCCCAAGCACGATCTAATATCGATTAAATTATAAATCTATAAGATACATTGGCAGCAAAAAATACAGTCTGGCAATATGCCAGTGTCCTGTTTTTACGTATACTAAATGTAATATTTTATCCAACCTACCTCCTCTCTACACTACCCCTCCACTTACTATCTGTCAGGTTTTTAATTTACTTTGCAAAGGAAGATTTATCGGTACATTTATTGAACTACGGCTGTTTATTTTACAGTATTGACATTGCTGTTTGACATAGCTGTCAACACGGAAAAGAAAAAAAATTGATGTTGATTTCTGTTTAGTTATATATTTGAGCACTTAAATATGTGAATGAATGCAATGATATTGGGTGGCTTATCTTATGATGGTCCATAAACAATCAATCACTCATCGATATCCAATAGTGGTTTCTAGATTCTGGTTTTCATAGCTTGGTAGTTATTCATCATATATTACCCAAGCAAATTATTGTATTTGTATTCTATGTTCGTAAATAGCCCAGAAAAAGCCCGGTCAGTTTCTTACCGAAGAGTTATCTCAGGCTAGGGTCGCGGTTCGAGCCGGCGGTGGTCCATTTGCTTATTTAATTTTGACATTTTGTAAGTACCGTTTTAATCATCTATACAGAATTAGTTTTGACTTTGACTAATATACAAAACATAGCCCACAGCCTTCATATTTTTGAAGATACAGTATCAATATATCAATGGTACAATCAGAAGATTTCCAACCATCTGTATCTACAAACAGCCAAATATAAACTATTCTCAATAGAAAGATATGATCTGCATCACAAACAACTGAGCAATTTTTCTGTCGAGGCGACAACTCGCAACGCACAGCCAGCCGCATACATTTTCATGAAGTTTTGCATTTTTGATGAACTAAAAAAAAGACAGATCTCGGTGGAAATCACTTGTTATTTTCGGTGCTTTTTAAGCGAGTTATCTTGTTGTATTTTTTAACTCTGTCTTTTATAAAAATATTCATATAACGTAATAGTAAAATTGGAAAAGACAAATGTTTTCTACATCCTAGCGTTAATCCCAGTTGCATCCAAAACTTTCACCTCGGAATCTGGAGTCCGCATTGCCAGTCTAACTGCGGGTTTGGCTTATCTTTAATATTTTCCATGAAGTCACAGCCATCTGACTTCTACAATCTATTGAAGATATTAAGTATTGCAGTTAAAACATGGCGATATCGATAGTTTAACAGTTTCGATTTATTATTTAAAATTGTTCAGACGATTAGTAGCAGTAATTTTGAGAATACAATATGTGTATTAACTTACAGTATGACCTTTTGACATAGGAAGATTGTATTTTATATCATTAATTTAAGTAATGTTAGCTAAAAAAATAATATACTTCTTCAATTTTTATACAGTTAAAAAATTATTTGATTTATAAACTCAACTGACAAATAGATGTGAATACAAACATAAGGACAGTCAAAAAAGTGATCTTACAAGCGTTACCATTTTCCTTTTTTTTTGTACGGTACACTAAAAATGAGTGAGTTTGAAAACATTCACAATTACACATCTGTGACAGATTTCATTTCAAAGATGATTATAAAAAAAAACACAGACCATAATTAAATTTAACTTATTTATTTAAAACTATTTAATATTTTGAATGAAATTAACAAAACATTGCAAAGCCAATTATTTTTTGTTTGATATTAATTTGGTTTCATCAATGACATTATCCGCCGTGCTCTTGCCACCGCTGGCGTGCCAGCCATTCGTGAACCTAATGGGCTGGTGCGTGACGATGGCAAGAGACCGGATGGTATGTCGTTGCTGCCTTGGAAGATGGGTAGGCCTTTGGTGTGGGACGCACCCTTGCGCCTTCACATCTTCCAAGCACGGCAGGATGTGCCGGTGCTGCTGCTACATCTGCGGAAAACCTCAAACGGCGCAAATACTGTAACTTAACAGGTGATTATGTATTTGAGCCGTTTGGAGTTGAAACGTTGGGGACATGGGGTCCAAGTGCCCGCTTTCTATACAAAGATCTGGCAAAGCGACTGATCGACGCTACGCGTGACCAGAAGGCTGGTTATTATCTTGCACAGAGGATAAGCATTGCCATTCAACGTGGCAATGCTGCCAGCCTTCTGGGAACGTTACCGGTTGGTGATGATGCGGAGGAATTTTACGACGCATTATGTATGTAAATATTCCGGTTATTTAGTTTAGCTTGTTTTAGTTTCTAGTTTTAAATTTAATTTAGTATGATTTATATTTTAAGTTCTGTATTTATATAAATAAACTCCTAAAAATTTGGTTTCAAGTTAAAAGTATTCGTTACTTTTTAGGATTAGAAATATTTATATTTATTAGGGTTTGGGTACAGGTTTAAAGGGCCGCCGAACTCTCTACGACTGGTGGCTAGCTTACCACGGTTTCTGGGAAATTACTTTCTAGGGTTTACCCGGGGTTCAAGACTCGGGGCAATGTTAAACAATTTGAGTTGATTCGATCCTGACAAAGCCACTTCACTAGACCTGGTGTGGTTGCACCTGATGTATAAACTGTCAAACGAAACAGTAATGAAATTATTATAATAGACTCTAAGTAAACATGTTTGTAAATAGTCAAAATAAGATCCCACTGACTTTCCTGCCGGAGTCTTCTTAGATCTAGGCTGTGAATCGGGCTCAATTGCTTTTAAAATTTACAAGTGTTTAGTATATTTTTTATTTGACATTTAGTAAGCGCCGTATTATTGGTCCGACTTATAAGTTTACCTTTGACTAGAGTCACTGTTGTATTTCCATCGTATCTTAAAAACTCATGGTCATGTCCCACAAAAAAAGGAATTCTATACTTTGAAATAAATTGCTTAACGTAATGTGTTTTCTGAGTCTATTAGTTGCTGCCACAGTTAACTAATTTTGTTCCTAAGGAGCATTGTTCCTAACTACAGTAGAAAATTACATTTCCGCTCTTTGTTTCTGATAATTTGATGTTACTAGATAAGGCCGAAGAATTCTCGTTTGTTAGAAAGAATCATTACTCAAAAGTGTATTGTGTGTCTACCTGAATGGTGACCCGGTCAAGAAACGCTTCTGATGGTAGATAAAATATAAGTTATTTAGTATTAATTCAGTAACCATTGGTTTTCCGTTTCATTAAAGATCAAATGGTATTTACCCGACTGCTAAGAAGGGTTATGATTTTCAGTATTTACTCTGTGATGATGACTTTTCTTGGCTTTTATGGGCCCGACTGTCGTATCACCCACTCCCAACCTAATTCAGCCAGAATAATATTGTCAACTAACATTTTCAAACCCTTAAATAACAAACGATTTGCAATAAATACGAGTGATAAAGTAATTATACTAAGAAAATTTTGAAAGCTAATGGTTTGAATCGTTTCCTCGTTAGAAATATCCATAAATAAATATTTTTATACCTTCAAAGCCAAACTAAATTTAACTTTATAAATATGGAGAATTTAAAAAAATGTCATCAAGACCTCCTGATTCTCTCGTTACGTTTTACGTAATCAAACATGCAAATCTTACTTCAAATTTACCCTGATTTTTGCTTCGCGTACAGAACCGTTTTTTTATTTTCCAAAACTTCGGTTGCGTTTACATGGGGTAATTTCTCAATTTTTTAAGCGTATTCATTATTCATAAGCCCTCTTGGTTTGAATTTGAACACGTGTTTCAGTTTGTTCAATGACTTTGATGTTCTTTAAATTTAGGAAGTTATGAGAACCGTGCTTGTTGATCTTTTACATAATTTTTTGTTTGATTAAGATTTGGCAAAGGAAAATGCTTTTCTATTTATTTTATGATTTGAATGATTTAAACCTTTTTGTATCATAGAATAATTAAAAATGGAGTAATCAGAAGAGTGTAGAATGAAATGTCAATGTAAAACACCTTTATCACGTCAATCATCAATAAAGGAGGACTAAATTATATTGTTGAAACAAAACTTAAAAATATGGTTACAAGTTGGAGAGAACAATAATTTACGAACTATTCCCTCATACCTTCCAAACCGTTCAAAATTTTGAACTTACCACAATAAACCGGCATAAAAATATTACCAAAGCCAAGAAATAAAATAAGCTCTATCAGCTGATAACAGACAAAACAACAAAACTGCTAAATAAAATCCAGCGTCTTTAAAATAGCGGCAATAAAAATGAAATGAGAGATTGTTGAGACAATAAATCCTCGGTTTTTAGCTCAGAAATAACAAGTTAAAAAACAAGTGCACTTTTTCCTCTGCTAAATCGAGTGAAGCTCTCTTGAAATGCACGCGGTCGAAGCTTTATCTGCATATGAACGCAAGTGGCGAAATGGTATTTTGAAAAATTTCAGTTTATATATTGCAAATTCTTTTCAAACATATTTTGAGGATGAATGTGGCCGTAATTGTATACGAGCTAACTAACTAAAAAGACCTACAAGTATTTTTTAATAAAATAAATTAAAAACAGATATTACTCATATTTAAAAATGCGCGTAATACTTGTTGATGTCTAAGTTTTGACTTCGAAACCCATCGACAGATCCTTAAGAAATACAAAGGGACCATTTCATATTAAAACTCTTTGGAACCAAAAAATAATTAACAATATCCGTCTATACATGACGTAGATATACGCGTACAGTACTGACCTGTAATAGTACTGCGTACAGTTAACGACAAAAAATAAACATCCCAATTTTAGAACCTCTTTTTTAGAAGTCACTTCAGAAATTCACTCACCATTATTGTCATTATTGAAACATCTCACTTCTCTTTTAATCAGATCCTCTTTAAACAAAGAAAAATTTACAAAAGAATGGAAGCAGAAACGTAATTTAACTCCTATTAATGCAACTGTCACTATATCCCCGCTAATGTGCAAATCCGTTAAGCTCAAGTCAGCTCCGCATCATTAAAGGTTGCATCGGATTTAAAAGTGATCTCAAATCCACTCAGTGTGAGGAAATGGAAATGCAGTTAATGCATACGTAATCAAATTATACGGAGAGGAACTCGGCTGTGTGTGTGTGTGTGTGTGTGTGTGTGTGTGTGTGTGTGTGTGTGTGTGTGTGTGTGTGTGTGTGTGTGTGTGTGTGTGTGTGTGTGTGTGTGTGTGTGTGGAACAGTGAAGTCTCAAACGTATTAAAAATTGTGGCAGTTGTCTGGGGAGGGAGATTTATATTCCTCGCCTGTGCAATAAAACTGGTCTTTCATTTATCATCATCATTTAGTACAGTTACGATATCGTTTTTAATTTTTCTTTCATTTAATAGTTGGCTAAACGTTGTTGTTTGACCACAGATTATCTAACAGTTAAAATAGGTAAATCATATTATATATCATTAAAATAACCAAGAAAATAGTGACGTTGTCATAGCTCATGGCGTAGGTCACTATTTTCATGGCATGTATAATATTTCCAGGATTGTTTCTTTGAACCTACAGTAATAGACAAACGTACTTGCTTAGGTACATACAGACAACTCTAATTCTGATTTATATAAACACCATAGCTTATAATGCTTCCATAAAATAATGAACAAATATTTATTTTCCATTCTGAAAATTATAAAACTACTTATACTATTTGTTACTACATCAAGTAGTAACAATAAATGTATAGTGTTTATAATTATGTGTATATTGTATACTACTATTCCCGTGTTATTTTCTTATAAATATTTTAGTGCTAAGCAACTTTTCTCATTAACTGTACAAATAAAAATAGAGTTCCTTATAAAGTCGCACTCTCTACTGGAATTACAATAACTGTAACAAAGATGGCATTGGAATGTGTTTGCGACGTTAACAAGAAAATTAGCAATGCATTACATGTTCAGCGCCATCAGTCGTCTTGGGAAAACATTGCATTCTGTGCTTGAGTGTACTTCTGTTAAGAATATCTAGTATTATTTTGTTGCATGCCTGTTGACTGTTGCCCTTCCTGATAACTGATTGTTTTGTTATTTAGTACACAACCTGATTTCGGACGATAAGAAATTTAAATCAATAAAACAGTTTTTTCAGTCAAGATGGGTCTAATGCTGACTGTAAACTCGGATCATCGTGGCAATAACTAATACGAGTAATGTAAAAAAAGTATACGTTAAGACCCCATATATCGACAAAAACCATGCATTCCATAAATAACACAAACATTCGTTCAGGAACAAAACAAACATTAATCAAAATTATAACTGAAAATACTGACCGGAGATATCCCCATAGCTCATGGCGGGCTCTTTCAATCGTCACGCGACGCGTACGCCGAAACAAGCGATGAGCGGCCATTTCAAGCGGAAATTATTATAATAAATCGCATCCGTTTACTGCGAAGACAGTGGCGCCCCCTCGTTATTGCTGGGAAACATGCAATAGTCGTTTTAGTTTTAAGGGGTGTATTCTTAAATTGTCTAGCTATCTAGCTTCATATTGAGTTTGTATTCTTAAAAATAAATTGTGGCTAAAATGTATGAAATCGAACAGTCGTGTGAATATTGAATTTAATCAATCAACCAATTAGCACTGCTGGACATGGGCCTCTTTCAAAGAGCCCCATTTCGTCCGATCCTCCGCCTGCCGCATCCAGCCCCAGCTACCTTTTTAAGGTCATCGGTCCATCTGTCTAGGGAGCGTCCTACCCTACCCAATATTGAATTGCGAGTATAAAATGAGCATAACAATAACATTCACCAATTTTCACATGAAGTGCAAGTCGGAGGGGGAGACCATTATCTAACTCACCCTAAAATCACGTTGTTGTTTTTTGTTTTAGCATTTGTTGTTATAACAGAAATATGTCATGTGAAAATTTCAACTGTCTATTTATTATGATTCTTTAGATACAGCCTGGTGACAGAAATAAAACAAACAGACAATAGAGTTATATTAATAGGGTCCCGTTTTAACTCTTTGGGTACGGAACCCCAAAAACTATCAGCAATATGTAAGAGTAAAAGATAACAGCATATTACAAAGAACTCAAGACACTGACTTACCGCCTCACCTCAATCTACTCACCAACTTATTACAACGACAAAACAAATGGAGCACATTTAGCACTAAGCTTCCACTACCAGTATTCTTACATCAAAACGGTCCCAGGAACTAATTCTTAGAGGAATGGGAACGATGCAAGTGGGGATACGGGATGGGATGCGAGAATGCGAGAGCGTACAAAGAACGTACCCAACAATCGCCTTACACAAACATTGCGCGTTTCAATCCCTGTTGTGTGACTCTACCACGAGTTTAAATCGAGAAATACTCGCTAGCGAAAAGCTCGATAGCGTCAGTAATGACGTCCAGAGCTAAATTTAGAAAAAACTGTAAGGTTACTTACGTTTTATATGATTCCCGCTATTACAGTAATATTTTGAGGTTTGCACGTATTTCTTGTAATTTTCGTAATATTTTTCGTCTCTGTTTTTAAGTCTTATTTATTAGTCGCCAGTAGACCTGGTATAGCGATTGTTTGGATAAGTTTGATTGAGCGCATAGACGAGTAAAAATAAAACTAAGAAAGTAAAAGACGTTTACTCGTTGAAATTTGAAAGGTTTTTTCCAGTCTTTCCCAAATCTGACACTGCACGTTACGACGTTAGCGAGCTTGTCACGAGCAAGTATTTCTACAGTGTAAACTCATGGTAGCCCCCTGAACTTCGAGAGCGGCTTGGAGATGTAATACATGGAAATATTTTCAGTTAAATATCACAGAGGTTTATGACTGAATGACTCTTGTTGGTTTTGTTGCATTGGAATGTAAATGGTATATGGCGTACGTTGAAATATGTTTGGTATGTGGGTTGAAATAACAAAGCGTTGTATGAAAGAATATTGCAGTGGTAGAGAGAATTAAGGACAATTGGTGAAAGGCAAGGGAGGTATGTATGCGAATTGAATAAAATGCCATGGAGAATAAAACCTCTAGGAATCATTGTGTGCCACAATATGTGATCTGTTTTTATGTTATCAGTACATAGTATAAAACAAAGTCGCTTTATCTGTCCCTATATCCCTTTGTATGCTTAAATCTTTTAAACTATTACAACAACGGATTTTGGTGCGGTTTTAATAGATATTGTGGATCAAGAGGAAGGTTTATATGTATAATACATGTTTAATATAGTATAGGGTGCAGCGGGAACGGGATCTGACACCATGCGGGCGGAAAAATATTGACGGTACGAACTTCGCTGGGTCAGCTAGTTTTCAATATGTGGTGTGTTGCCATTTGGATGGGTGAACGCTTACATCTGAGTGATTCCGTGCTTCGGAGTGCACGTTAAAATCCGGTCCCGGTGAATTATTCTCGAATTTCGGGGAATTACTTTCCCACTGCTGCATATTTAGTAGGACGGCAGTCCTATTCCTCAGTCAGCTGCTGTCAAGCTGAGTGCCACCATTTCAATATGGTACGTATCTGTAATGGTGATCCTCTTTTCTGAGACTTTGCCTTCAGTTTACCACCAGGAGAGATGTAGTCAAATTGACATGTCCTATACAGATTGTATTTTTGAAACGTGGCAGGAAGGGCAGGTCTCTTAACCGTTGTAGTTATAACACTACTCGGTCCCGGCGAATTTTAACGTGCCTAGTCGCCACAATCTGAATGGGAGGTCAAACAGCAGTTGCTCCCAATATAAATCTAAAAAACCAAGCTACATGATAGTTAAATGGACGGACGAAGTGGACTCAAAAGTGAAGGCCTCGAATACCATCAGGAATAAAACAAGGATGATTGATGATGAATTTTGATGTGACCCATAAAGAATAGTACATTACTACAGAGGCCGGGAAGAAAGGGGTTGCCGGCCGAAGACATATAGACATATAGATTTCCGGCCTAGGCCTTGCAAGGTTTGTATGAAATTCCATTACAGGCCTCTGGTCCTAGCCGCGCCTGAAACGTCATACTTCGCAGCCTATTAAGAGGAACGCAATGTCAATATTTCATTGCATGTTTGAGAAAATAATTTTATTAGTCTGCTATTATACAGGATATAGCTTTTACTTGCAAAGACCATAAACATACTGTGGCCTGACCTAATCACTATTGACATCCTAATGACCAACCTTTAACCTACCCTCTTATTCCTCCTCCATAAGCATGAATGCTACTAAACAGTCACAAACGGTAGCTACTGTAATCTAAAAGCGTATTTAACATTTTCCCATATCTCTGTACGTGTTTCATCCTAGTCAAAGCACACGCCATGTTCGCGTCTCGTACTCCTTAACAACGTGCCGCTTCAAATGCTGTGAGATGAAACGCTACTGATTGCCTCATTTGTCATCAGGCAAATGAATGCACGTTTTGCAATCGGCCATTTGTTATTTTATTTATTGCAAACTAAATAACTGCTATGTAATAAAGTGTAAGTTTCATTGGAAAATAAAAACGTTGGGAATTCGATGTCATTTTTTACCACTTAGATGGTAGACAGGCACACGGCTCACGTGATGGGAAGTGGTTACCGTGGCCTATGGACGTGTGCAATAACAACCCAGGGGGGTTATATTCGTTATGCCGACCCTGTAAAAACCTTTTAATACTCTTCTTAGAGTACTTGATATTATAGTCGCTTGGAAAAACTACAGTAGGGAGATCATGACGCTGCCGAGTAAAGGTATTTCTTAATTAGATAGATTTTTCAGACTGTAGGCCTAGATGTTGTTCAGTAGAATGGATATAAAAAGTAATTATGTAACTAATACAAGCCTAAATTTTTTAGCACATTACTAATGTTTTTCACGACTGATTTCCTTAATTTAATTTCTTACATATATTATATTCACACCTGTATATCCCCGAAAGGGTAGGCAGAGGTGTATCGCCCACATTTCGGTCGGAAATTCGTTCCCACTGCTGCATATTTACAGTCCTATCCCTTGGTCAGCTGCCCGTGTAACACGGTACGTATCTGTAACGGTGACTCTCTTTCGTGAAATTTTGCCTTCAGCTTACCATCAGGCGAGATGAAGTCAAATTAACGTGTCCTATACAGAGTGTATTTTGGAAACGGGGCAGTAATGACACGAACCTAAACCGTTGTAGTTACAGCAAAATGTTCTTAAGAGACCTTCCTTGAGCAACATGTATTAATTAGTAAGTAAAATATAAATGAGCTATAACCGGTGCGCTTTTTCTTACATAACTTTTTAACTCCTAACATCGAAAGTCCGAAAATATGTTTCATACAATTTTATTTCATAATGATCACTCTTCATAATTTTTATTTCAATAAATATTAAAACGCCAAATGAATCGACTTCATAATTTTATTGTTCATACATTTATTTTTACTCATTTTTGCTTTCATATATTTCTTAATCAGAAGTGCTATTTATCCTATACATCAAAATTCATACTGTTAATAAACATACGGTTTATTGACACTACTACTTTGTGACAGAAATAATCATTTTGTTATTAAATTATTAATAAAACGTCATTATCGTTAACACCCCGACTCAGATTACCCCGACTCGGATAGGTTAGGTTAGAAGGCTAATGCGGGAGCGGAGCGTAGCGAAGCTCCCGCATTAGGCCTTCGTGGTTATTTTTTTATAAACCACCCAGAAGTAGGAGCCCCGCGTAGCGGGGCTCTGTCGACCTTGACAGACAAGACTACATGAAGTCGGTTTTGCAACAACGTAAATTTCTGTGACAAAGTAGTAGTATCAATAAACCGTAGGCGAATCGACTATTAGGTATTTCATACATAGTTCAATCAACCTTAGCACAATTAATTGTAGTTGAATAAACCGTAGGTGAATCGTCCGTTATTTGTTTCGACCAGTAGTTATTACAAAAATATGTGAAACGATCTTTAGGTGTTTTAAACAGTAGTTTTTTTGACCGTAGTTGTCTTGAAAATAGTTAAAATAACTGTAGTTATTATAATACGTAACCATTTTATCACTACAAATAATTGCAACATTTACAAACATACCTACATTTTAAATAGAATGCTACAATTTAATCTTATTTGAGACAACGTTATGTACACAAATCATATGAACATTGTCTCTTATGAAGAAAACTATTCTGAATAAAAAAAATATTAATTAAACACCTTCTTAATGAAAACATTATGAAATAAAAAAATATGATGACGGGGTGTTATGAGTTCCGATTATAGGAATATTAATGTATGAACATAAAGTTTATGAAGAAAAAAATTATGAAGAGTGATTATTATGAACTCCAATTCGTAGTAAAATCGTAAATATGAAAACAAATTTTATGAGAGCCGATATGGACCCGCTATAACTGCACGTAAAACATAAATAAAATTACACTTAGAAAACATTATAAAGTATGAAACTTCGAGACAAAAACAATCTGCTTAGTGAACTCGAAGTGCAAATAGTTCGGTACTTTCTGCGCCATCTCTCGATATAAAACAAGTAGAAACTCCAATGGTGTGAAGTTTAGTTATCGGTTTGTACACCTAGAATTGAATTTACTTTACCTGATTCAGTACTAAAGTATTTTGTGAAATTCTACTTTATGTATAAGGTTCACGTGTATCTGATAGCAGTTAAGAAATATATAGCAGCTTCTTTTCTTTTTAGTGCACTTTGTAAGTTCAAACTACACACATTGTTTAATTTCGTTTCCGACTTAATCCCCGACCTCTCCAGCTCCCGGAACGTATTATCCAACATTACCATCAGGTACAGTCATGTAGTTATTAGATTCTATAAGAACTTTATCTTCATAAATAGGTCGTGGATCAAGAACACCATACAAAAGTTAGGATAGAAAGTATTTTTTTTACTTTACGACAAGTACATTATATATATAGGACTAAAATGTTATTTGTATATAAAACGATACAAAAAAAAACATAAAAATTGTGCGAACTCAAAATCTCATTAAATACTTTGCAGCGTTAACCCGGGACCAAACTTTAAATTAGGGAAATAGTTGCCGGTAGTTGTTTGATGGCGACAAATTCCAGTAACCACGGCTATTAGAAAGCACCACATTAATTGAAAATTTTCAGTCAATTTAAGAAGGGAATAGTTACCTTACGTTCGTGTACAGTATAGTATGCATACCTAGAGAAAACTGACAATATAAAGTATGGAAATAAATCTATCTGGTTCATAGGTTCTTCAAGAAGAGCACTAGAAAGTTTCTACAAGGTCGGCAGTACGAGTGTGACGCCCATACATACTCTGTAGGCCACGGTAACACTTTCCATCAGCCGTGTTTCTGTCTACCACCGGTGTTTATCAAATCTCGATTTTTTAATATACTAGAGAAAATATTATAATAAATAAATAATAAATAAATATTCCACAACGTTTCACACAACGCTATCTAGACCCATGGTGAGCATAGCTTAACTAGCTTGTGTTATGGAATCTAGAATGCGGATAAACATACTTAGATACTTTTTTTTTTGTAAATAGATAAATATTATACATAGTAACACCCAGACCAATGCAAATATAGATATTCTTGCATACAAACATTTGCATTGAGCGGGGATCGAACCCGCGCCTCCTGCATAGCGGCCGCGTTCACTACCGCCACGCCACGGAGGCTGTCCACACATTACTGTATTAGTGTATACACATTACATTTAATATAGTATTTGAATCGGTTAGGAAAACCTAATTACAAGGTATGCTTATATTTTTTACTTACCGAATAATGATGTGAAGAAAAAGAAGACAAATTGCTTCTTGATTTAAGCTCCTCCTTTTTGAAGTCGGTTAAAAACTAAGTTACAAACTAAACGAATACCTCAATGATAAAAATGCATGGTTATCCTAATCTTTTCGCTTGCTCGCACAATATGAATTAAAAAAAAAAACAAATTGTTTTAAAAAAGAAACGATAATATTGTTCACTGAGTTTCTTGCTGGTATCTTTTCAGGAGAACCAACTTACCGAACCAGCGAAAGAATCATTTTCAAATGATGTATTTAGTTTATTTATATTAATAATTTATTGACATGACTGTAAAATTTTGACGTTCATATGTGCTCTGTATGAATAAACGAAATTTGATTCTAAGTCATAACAAATTTTGACCAAAGTATTATGTAGAATAAATTGATGCAGCATAGACTGAGAACCAACTTTCGTTAAGAAATCTCTACCTCGGAACTACTTGATTTTAACAAGTAAAGCATGTAGTCACTGTCATTTGACTCCCTACCCCTCTCCTTCCACCTGAAAGAGGAAAATCTGTCCTAGAATCTGAACTGTCTCTTAAAAGGTTTACTAACTTGAAGAGGCAGTTGATTTGGGCACCGAATTAAACCTACCTAGTGTATGCAATATATAATAAGTAATTCCCATTTTATCCTTGTTCTGTTCTTCTAAGTACTGCACTAAGTATGTCCATGAAATTTCTTTTTATAAAATAAAATCGGGCTTCTCCTGAACAAAACTAATATTTTCAGAATAGTACTACGAGCGACTAATGTCGTTACGATTCAATAATAAAATACTGCGCTTTATTCAGCACTAAAATTTTGATGTGGGTACACAAAGGGATGCTTTGCTCCAGTTAATTTCAACCCTGCTGCTTATTTCTAAAGTGCAATTTGGAAAGGCATTGATATTCTACTTGTTGCAAGATCTAGGAATCGTTGTTTGTGGGATTCAATCTAAAGGATTAGTAGTATTATTTGAGGAGTGTTAGTGGTTAAACACCTTCCTATCGGTGGTATTGTTGGGGAAATCTCAGTATATCGACAGTTAAAATGTTTAATATTATTGTTTAAAGAATAAAATCAATAGTTCTATTTTGGTTACAGAATTTTGGATAAGTAAATACGTACCATTTTAGGTCTTTCTCATCGTATTGTTTATACTATACATAAACTCAATTGAGTATTTTTTACAGCAAGAGCTACTAATTGCACTTATTTTAAAACGTGGAGAAGAAATTTGCTGGTATATCTAAAAACTGTTGAATTTGACGTCCCTAGATTAAGCTAGCTTGAAGAATGTTGATGATACTTTATTGATATTTGGTTTCTTAATCAACAAATGTATTGAATTTTGCTCATTTATTTACTTATATTTTACACCAACTTACCTGTGGTGGTTGTAACAATTTTTGACAAAATAAAATTCAAAAAATCGTTCAATTGTTTATTTTCAGTACATTCAAAGCATTGTCACGTGCCAAAGTCTATCTTATTAATATTATTTACATCTTATTGTAGTATTAAGTATTTAGAGCACTTACTATTGCGTTCTGTCCTTTAAAAGAGATTATACCAATACAGTGGAGTGTCAACATAAATACATAGTACATATAGTGCCAGAAAACAAAAACGCTTATAGTACATTATAGTACAAGTATGTAAAGTTGCTATTGAGACCCGAACCGTTAGGTAAGGGTCTTAAGAGAGCCGAGGACGGTAATCATCAATACACACGTGTATCATAATATATTTTTCAACACTCTTGTGAACAAATAATACTAAAATCATTTAGCTTCACATCAATCACATCATATATCGGACGTTGTACAACATAAATCATTTTCTTCATAACTAGTACTTGTAGACATCTTAATTCATAAATAACGATAATTTCAGAAGTGAAAACGTGTTGTGAAGTTTTCTTTTTTGCAATAGTGGGAAAAAAAAAATTATTTTCCTATGCCCGCGTATCTCGATGGGCCATCGACTAAAAGAAGTTACTGTTTTTTTCCAATTTGTCGCAGACTAAATTGGGAATCTAAAGATTATACAGAGAAAACAAAAGTTATTAGTGAATTGAGTGAAAGTTTTGTCTGTCAAACACGTGTATGTTGAAATTATCTATTTCTGCATGCATACAAGTTGCATGTAATGATCCAGTACAGGTAGGTATATTAATTTATTTATACTATCGAATATGACCTTTTTGTATCGAAACATTTTTTTAAATAAAGCAACTCAAACAATAAAATTAAAAAAAAAAACTATAGCTCATTTGTATTTTATAGCCTTGAACAGCATTGCGGTGAAATTAGAGCTTTTTATGAGCAAGAGTGTTGAAAAACTATTCAGTTATCTATTGCTCATATAAGAATTGTTCTAATGTACGTGAAACTAATTTACTTTATCGAATTAAACATTAAAATTATTTCACGGAATGCAAAAAATAAGTGTAAACATATAAATAAAATGGATTATATCTTGTAGAACAATAATTCTGTTACATCAGTAATAGATCATGAGTCACTTAAATATTATAGGTTGAAACATAATTGCACATAGAATTGTTTTCTTCAAATATAAAATTTCTAGAAATTGATGCTTGTTTACAACAGGCCCCTTATTCTGAATGATGTTCGTTTCGTAACTATGCGTGTTCGTAAAAGCCGATATATTTAAGTTGATCTAGTTGTACGCCAGTTCTTTCTTCTATGTTATCCAATTGTAATCCACCGTACTCACGGTATGACTGCGTTTGAAACTTGACGCCACTCAGAATAATCACAGCTCAGGTCTTTACTAAACAATTGTCAAATCTCTTTCAACCCACACGGTTAACTTTGAGAATGAGGCCACACTGTCGTATTATTCAGAAAGCGCCCTGTGGTACTATACAATACAGATTTATAAGGCCAAGCGAATTCTCGGTACTAGCTGTGGCACAATCCTTAGCTTTTATCATCAACCACTTGAATTACAAAAAGAAAAATTCTCACAATATTGATCGCAATACATTAAAGCATCGAACAAGTGAATAAATTAAATTTATTTAGTTATGAATTTGAATTAAATATGATTTCAATTTCTCTTATATTATTACATGTTTATAATTTGATGTTACGTTTTCAAAATGATTGCAAATAGCATTTCGGTTTACTTATGAAATTTCGTACAAGTATAAACGACTGTTAAAATATTCAAATGGTTGATCACAATCATTTTATTTACCTACTAACGCTAGCGTAAAAATTTTGTGCATTTTCATATAAATCCCACCACTCCCTGACAAAAATAGATTGTTTCTCATTTCATTATTACTACTCATTGTCTAAATTAGTTGTCTATCTAACTGTAAACCCATTTCGTTAACATCAGAAAAGCTGGAAGTTCTCAAAATGGATGTACATTGCATTTTATGTACCTAACTTGCAATATTGTCGGCATATTTAGAACTAATCATTGAACGTAACTGCCAAGCGTAGTCTACCTCAAAATTAACGCTTACACTTAAATTATCACACTTTAAAGTAGATCATGTAGTATAATTTTAGGTGAAAAAAAATGTTTACAGTCAAGTTTACAAATAAATTGTCTGAGGTAAAGTGGTAAACAAGTAATCAAGATTTAGTACCGATACAGTTTCATCCACTTTGGATTAGCCAGATACCATGTTTTTCATTTGCTACGGTCCTGGCATTTTCAGTACTTTCACTTCTTCTACTTTCATTATTGTTTTTATACTTGGTAGCTGATCGTTGGTACTCTTACTCTATTGTGGTATTGGTTTTATTTGACAGTAAACACAAGCTTACTAATACATCAAATATTTCATCAATATCGTATTTCTTTAGTTACATAATGACGGTTTATACAATTTTCAGTTTGTTGTGTAGTTAAATGAATATAGACATAGCCCTTTCAGTGTCCTTTTTTATTTGTTTTTGTCAGATTGTTTGCCCTTTTTAGTCTAACTTCACTTCTCCTACTTCTACTCCATTCGGTCATTGGCAGTTCTTACTTGAACGAAAAAGTGATGCTTAGTCTTGACTACTTGTCTTTATAAATATTACAAAAGCTATTAAATTAATAAGTTTTGATCAATATATGTTCGGCTAGAGGTGCACCTATACTAGCTATAACATTGTTAGTCTTTTTCTTATCTTTCCTATGCAAGGTACACTTTTTATCTTTCAGTCCAATTTCGGATTTATTGTGTGTTGTTTTGATTTGTGACGATATCGATAGATTACGTTTTTTGGTCCCACAAGACGCATTTTCACTGATTTGCTTATCACT
The DNA here is from genome assembly GCA_949126895.1 of Eilema caniola. Lineage (NCBI taxonomy): Eukaryota > Metazoa > Arthropoda > Insecta > Lepidoptera > Erebidae > Eilema > Eilema caniola. The sequence goes on along the minus strand of OX421469.1, from coordinate 2,505,117 downwards.
TGTTACTTTATTTGCACTTTTTGTGTCCACTGTTTTATTTTTAACTTCTTTCTGATGTATTTTTTCTGTTTTTGTAACCGCTAGTTGTGAATGGTCAAAACATTTCGTTGATTTCTGTAACAAAATACAATTGTTTAATATACTGGAGACTACCTATCTATGTATATAATTAGGAGAACGGGAATTAACGTGACCATGGTATAGGTACCTTTAATTGCCTGACGTTTGGACCAGGTTACACCGGCCGTGGTCACAGGCTGACTCTCTTAATTATATATCATGGAACGCAAGAGTTTAAGAGTTACATATCTACCATTGATATTTTGTTATTGTTACTGAAAAACCTTGAACATCAATGTAGTGGTTTCAAAGCTCAGGTTTCCTGCCAAAATGAAGTTTGCCTGATGAAATCAGTCAAGAGTGACAAGAGGGAAAAGTAGTTTTAAAATGTCCGTAAACTTAGACTTGGCACTTACGGTAGGATTTACGGCTTTGGAGTAGATTTGTGCTCTACCCGCCAACTCCATCTTCAATCGCCAGTCTCTTAAGTACATGTGTGCTGCTGCTGAGCTAGGCCACCCTCGCCGCCAAGTGTGCCACCTACGGACATGACGCAATACGTAATGAAAAATATATGGGTGATTCTACGATAAAAGGTAACTTGTACGGCAATCAGTTTAAAATAGGATTTTTATTCTACATGTTGCTCTTTTTACTAATGAATCACGTCATACTAATATACTTTATAAAATAACAATTAACTGCCCCATTACAGCACCTTTTTCTAAAACAGTTTACAAAACCTAAAAATGGCACTTCCCTGACCAGTTTCTTCGCCAGTTTCAATTCAACTTGCCCGATAATACATACCTTCTTTGTATTAGATACTGAATTATGTTATATGTTTAACATGAATTAAAATGAATATCAATAACTATTATTGAGGAGAAATACAACAATACTTGTTTATTTTGCATAAGTTTTTAAATTTAACTTTTGTACCGCTGTTTCTGTGTATCCACCATGGTGTATTGTATTAAACTACCATTTAAGCATAAATATGCGACGGATGCGATCCAAATCAAAAATTGACGCCAACCAAACGAGCAGTAAAATTGTGATGATGTTACGACGCGACGGTGCGGTACGGTAGTTATCAAATTTAAGTGTGTAAGTTATCAAAATTATCATTTAATTTTGTTTACATTTACTGCCCTAGTTTGAGCGTGATATATAATTCATCGAAACTTCTTTTATATCAATTAATACATTTGAATTTATCATGAAAAGTCTCTCCCCTGTCGTATCTTACCTCGTAAGATATCGTAGTAGGCATGTTAATTTACATATATATTTAGTGCCTTTTGTTTGAGATTTTGAAGTCAATAAAACTGTAATATGATAGTCTGATAAACAATTAAAGTCTATTTCTGAGTCAAGCACAATATTTAATAAAAATTGGTTTCGTTAATTTTCTTTCAACTTTTTACATCGGCCGTATCCTAGAACAATTCGAAACCTCGTATCATAGAACTACCCGTAAATTTATATAAGAAGTTTCTTCATGGATATCTCTAGCAGTAATAATCTTTATTTCTTTGGAATAGAATTTAGAGCAAGAGTCCAGCAGAAGGAGATCTGTAATACTTCGATTTAATTTGCATTCCAATACATTAAACATTACAGAATGTTCTTAAACTAAACGAAGTACTTTGGGTTCTAACAGATGAATAATCAAATTTTGCAATAATAGTTCCTAACTTTAAATTTCATTTAGTATTTAAATTTTAGAAATAAATTCCCATCATCAAATTAAGTTACTCTTTTAACTCGAAAATAGAAATAAACAAGTCTATCAAAATAACAGTATTTATTTTATGCATGTAAGCAGCATTTATTTTATGGGAGCTGAGCGGAAATTAATACCAAAACCACGAAACATGCAGTCGAAATCTCCACTGCCATGCCAAATAACTTTTCAACTTATTTATTTGCTTATGTATAAATAGAGTGTTGTAGATAAATTAAATAGAATTTCCTGCAGTTATTATACTAAATAAGTAAAAACTTAAATGTTAATGTTGTCTAACTTTTAATATTAATTTGTATCAAATTATAGTGTTACAAAGGCGAAACTAATTTTCTCATTTTGTAGTTTTTAAACAGTTTCATATTTACCAACCTTGTTAACAGTTGTAGCGTTCGTGATTTCTGTCCTAGTGACCGGTACATTAGCGCAGTATACCTGAAGGTGATCAGGTCAGCTCTTACTGTCTGTTCTAGACCACGTGATTTGAAGCTTAGTCTGGTTGCTTCTAAATAATATCTGGCTGCTGGTGCTGGTAAGCCTAAAGAAAGAATTTTCTTTGTTGCCATAATATTCTTATTAGAATGGATATTGTGTAAGGAGGCAAAGGTGACGTGTAGATGGTCTGACTGCCATGTTAGTGGTCCAAGCCAACCTCATCCGCTAGACGGTGACTAGGTTAGACGGCAGTTGCTAGCTTGGCAATATGCGCCTCCGTCAGCTCCAAATAGAAGGGGTAGGCCCAAAATGACATGGCTTGACGTCGTCCAGAGTGACATGCGTGCAAATGGTCTCACTACCATGGACGCCCAAGATCTTGCGAAGTGGAGGAGGGAGAGCCGGAAGGCGGACCCTGAGCTCCGAGGGCATCTGGGCCTCGGATGCAATCAGGATAACATCGTGCAGTGGAAAGCTGACATGCCAATCAATAACAATGTATCCAATGACGATGATGATCATGTAGGAGACCAAACTATTTCAGATTCCGGAAGTATTTTATTAGGATTAATAGCAATTGCAGTTTAGGCTTGTGTTGTTGCCAATACCTCTTTACGAAGATTGTTGTCACTCTACTCAGAGTAGTCAAGCCATAACGATAAAAGAACAGGCCTTGTACCTTGAACTCTTAAAACTGGACAATAATAAAATTGAACAGCTTACATATTACGAACAGCATAAATAACTTCGTAATTCCATATAAATACATAGGATTATAAATTTATATTTTCAGTTGGTAGTATGACAGCCGTTCAATTATTGTAGGCCGTACGAGTTCATGGTAGGCCTACTGGGCTGATATTGGTGTAATCATGACTACAATGAATGCAAGTTGATGTTTGTAGCTAATAAACAAAATGGTTCTAAGAATAAAACGTACCTTTGCTTCTTAACCAATCACCATAAAGGACATAATGTTCCCAGTTGCTTGGCTCCAAGCTCATCAGCTTCGCAAGAACCCTCTGTTTCTCGTTTTCTGGCTTCATTGGGAGTAGTTCCACGTGGGCCTGTACGAAACTTGGCTGCAGCCATATGCATTTCTCTAGCATGGCAATAGCTTTGTGTGTTTGACCGCTTTTTCTACAAAAAAATATTGCAAATAATATTTTGAAAACTGTTGTTTTATGAATGTTTTGCATTTTTATTAAAACACATACATTAAGTTGAATTTCAATTTGGTGCTAGATTTAGAAACTAAGTCTCTTAATTGTCATTATGATTTTCTAAACTATCGAATTGTTTTAAATTAATATATACATAATTACGATTACACACACACTTACTCTTTTGCTTATATATTTCCTAATTTCTTTGTTTCATTTTACTTTACGTTTATTATAATGTTAAGCAATTTTTACATTCTCTAATTCCATTACGTAGATGATTAGAATTTATACAAGCCTTGCCTTTATAGCTATCATTTATATTAACAAGATCTTTTTCCTCCTCAGCGCGAAACACGTCTTCATTAAAGTACTCACTTGTAAAGCTTGCCGAGGTTGTAGTGTGCGTTCACGTGGTACTTATTAAATTTTATGGCTTGCAAGAAATGATGTTCAGCGTTATCCATGCCAGAGACCAGAGTGCCTATGTTATTGTGGGCGCTTGCATAGCTCGGCCATAATCTGAAATAAAATAAAATTTAAATTTACGGAATAGTGGCCTCTCTTCTTTCTAAATATATTTTAATCATTGTTTAATACTAGCTGTCGCGGATCAACCTACGTGTCATTTTAACCCAGTCCATTCAATCCATGGAAATCCAGATAAATCTATCCCAGAGTAGCCAGAACTCACTGGAGAGTTTTTGAGCTGTCAGTGGGAAGACCAAAGGCTTGTCCTGCTTTGACTTCTACTCTGCCGACACAGAAACTCTATGTGCTTACCGGGTCGGCAGCAGGAGAGTGTTTCCCCTGGTGGTGCACACGACCATAGGCCACGGTAACCACTTTCCATCACACCTGATGACACCGGCCATGTGCTTGTCTGCTACCTAAATGGTATATATAAACCCTATACCAAAATTTTCATCAATCACTAGTTCTTGTTTAATAGTAGGAAACTTATAAATACACTCGAGAGCAATGAATCCGGGTCACTCAAAGAATCCAAAAAATCTCGGAGTGTAAGAATGCTAGGTTAATTCAATAAATTGTATTTAATAGACAATTTAATACTCCTTAAATGAAAGTTAAAAAAATATGAGTCACCATACATTTTATTTACACAAAATTACATAAAGAAAAAAAACTGCTGATCTCTCCTTAAAACAAAAATAGGAAACATGAAATTTTTGAGCTTTATGACTATTTTCTTGAATTTCAATACTTCGTATTACCTCCTCGTGCTTCCATTACTGCGTTTACGCGGTTTGGCATGCTGTACACCAAGTTCCTTATACGATTTTGGGGAATATTCTCCCATTCCTCTGTGAGAGCAATTTTGAGCTCAGGAAGCGTGATTGGGGGAGGGTTTCGTTGTTTTACGCATCTCCCTAGCTCGTCCCAAGCATGCTCGATCGGGTTGATATCCGGGCTGCGCGCTGGCCACTCCATACAAGTAATGTTCATCTCTTGAAGGTAGTCATTCACAATCCTACCTGTATGAGGTCGGGCATTGTCATGCATAAATATAGCATCCTCACCCAAATTGACCATAAATGGACCAACGTGTTCGTTGAGGATTTCTTCCACATATCTTACGCTAGTTAAAGAGCCGTTTTCTATGATCACCAGCTCTGTGCGACTTTCAGAGGAAATTCCGGCCCACACAAGTACAGACCCACCACCGTAGGCTACTTTTTCTTCGATGCATGCTTGCTTGAATCTTTCCCCTGGTCTTCTATACACTCTGTGTCTTCCATCGTGCTTGTAGAGCATAAATTTTGATTCGTCGGAGAACATAACTTTCGACCAATCTTCAATACTCCAATTTACGTGGTTCTGGGCATATCTTAGTCTTGAAATACGATGGCCACGCTCCAGTTTAGGGCCGTTTGCAGGTCTAAGGGGTTTTAAGTTAGATTCAGCAAGCCGACGTTTTACTGTCCATGCACTTGGGTTACTTCCTCCGAGGCGTCGAAACTGATTTGTGAGTTCAGTTCCTGTGAGAAAGCGATTTCGAAGCATGGTGTTCACCAAGTATCGGTCTTCTCGTGCTGTGGTACACCTAGTTCTGCCCGTTCCTGGTCTGCGTAGGTTAGAACCAGTTTCTTCGTAACGTCGGAGAACTCTTTGTACTGTTGACAGCGACACACCGACAGTCCTGGCTGTATCGCGCTGACTCCGGCCGGTTTCCACCGATGTAAGTATTCTGGTGCATTCTTCAAGTGTAAGCGACATGATTTCAGCTTGAATAATGAATATTGAGCACTATCAACCTGGTTTATGTACCAACATAAATGACAGATTACAAACAAAAGCAAAAACAAATCCTGTAATTTCGTAGTTCCATCTTCGACAGTGTTCCCTTTTCAAATTTGATTTTTTTATGATATAACTTTACAATAACTAAGAAGTTTTAATACTTTCATTTAAGGAGTATTAAATTGTCTATTAAATACAATTTATTGCATTAACCTAGCATTCTTACTTTCCGAGATTTTTTGGATTCTTTGAGTGACCCGGATTCATTGCTCTCGAGTGTATTAATTAGTAAGATAGCAAACTCTAAGTTATATTTTCTAAATCAAATAACAAATCGCGAAAGAATTTGTTAAAAAGTGGTTTTATTTCACGCTTGAAATGCAATTGTTACTTCCACTGTGACGATGATGAGTAAGGTATGTAAGTGTAGCGACACTTGGACTGAATGTGATCTGCACAAATTCCGAACAGAATCCATTGTTACCAAGTCAGTGGTCACGAACTATAATTGGTAAACTCTGCGAAAGCCTCGATGCAATCAAAGACGATTGCCTTTCAGTTCGATTGCAACACGAGTGGCTAGGTCATTGTCCTAGGCACAAAGCTTAAGTTACAGTGCCTTGCCAAGGACGGTTTCGATCTAGGCTCGTAATTGACAGAAATTCCTATGTAAATTCCTGTTTAGAGTGAACTTCACGATATTTTGTCTTCCTCTTTAATATTCGCTATGGCCTCAAAGGTTTGCAATAATAGAAGCATAACAAACACGATGTCAAAAATGAAAAAATAATGGGAAAGTAAGTAAGAAGAAACTGAATATCGAAATTAACTAAGGAATAAAAGGACACTGGCCTCTTTTAAAATGTTAAAAAATAGTTAGTATATTAAAACACTTTATTTGTTAAACTAACGTCTTAACTCTCGCGTTTCGTGATATTTAATAATTTAAACGAAAATTAACGCGATCAATCAAAAAGTCAGGCAAATCAAAAGTAGGTACATTGTAGGTATGACATGGTCGTGTTTTATTTACGTAACAAAGTTTGATTAGATCAGAAAATGAATCCAAATGATTTCCTACTAAGAAAATGTGTGAATTTGTCAACAAAAAGTTTTTTATCCTGAATTTTAGCTGCAAAAACAATGTTATGACTCATTTTGGTCTCAACTAAAAACAGTATTAAACATAACTTCAAGATTAAATATATGACAAATAGCGCAACAAACTTCCGAGTCGGACCGTAATAGTTCGCGTAAAGGCGAACGGCTTTATTACCTCAAAGCTTCTTTGTAATGTTTGATGGCGCTGTCTTGTTGCTCTGTCTCGCGCAGAAAGTTTCCAAAGTTGTAGTGCAGTTTAGCGTTTTGCGGCAAAGTCACTAAATCCGCCCTGTAACAAACAAAACACATTTAGAGGTAATTTACGCCGAAATGTAGCACCCGAAGCGGGATATTGCTAGTCTTGTAAATTGTGGCAACAATTTTGTGTCATGCTTTATACATTTATCTTTTATGTTTTTAGAAATTTTCAAGGTGTTTCTGACAAGTTATTAGTTAAGGAAAACGATTTTCTGAACTTAATTATGTTTGTTTTGTGTGAGGGAATGGATTTGGTTTGGAATTAGCTCAACGTTTTTGTTGCTAGGAAGTAATGTTTAATCTTTCAGTACCTTGGGAAATACAATACAATATACGGATTTCTTTACGAAAAATGATTAGAGTATAAAACTTTGTGATGGTGCTGACATCCTTAAATCTTGGCTTGAGACTTTTTTTAACATAATTGGGCTACTTTTGTGAGTTTACGATGATGATCAGATGTTAAAGCAGATTACAGACTAAAAGCTGTCTCGCCTTGAGACCTTGGCAATCTGTATGGAAGATTTCAGTTAAGTTTCCAGAATGTTTAACTGTTATAATTTGTATTACAATCTTTTATTGAACTACGGGCAATTAAACTATCTCCTGGTTTTTATCTTTTCACTGACTATTATATCTAGTTTCAATCATACTTCAGCGTACGCGTATTGCACATAAAAAGGTTAAACGTACAACATCCTATAACTGGTACTTTCCATGACCAAACTATTATATTTTCTTTACTAGGAAATATTATCATGAATATGAATATATGTAAAAGCTGTATAAAGATGAACTCTCAGTACTTTCGTCAAAAATATTGCTTAAGCCAATTCTCTTAAATTCAGTTGCAAAGTGTTAAAAAGTTGACATCAATGGCTACCTTTGCTTACCGAATCACATCTATGTGTCCGGCACATGAGTTGTACTAGCTGATCTTTGGAAGTCAATGACCGGTGGGTGTTTCGTAGTTTAATGAGCCGACGCGCGCGTAACACGACTCGAGTGGCTCCAAATTCCGAATTACGGTCCCATGTTAGTGTTAGCATACAAACATGAGCGTAATATTAAATAATAAGTGACAGACTTTAGATAGAGTGATTTTTTCGGGCATAGATTCCGACACTGATGAAACCCCCAAAGTACCGAGGGTTAATTTTGTTACACCTTATATTTCATAATTTTAATAGAAGAACAGTACAATACATAATCCAATTCACGAAGATATTTCCGCACCAAAAGCGTAAAATACTTCAGTAAACTCAACCTATTCTAGTCTAGACCCATTCACAATAATGGGGAAGCTGAAATTTTTGGCTCTAAAAGAGTCGTTAGAGAAGTTTATCTTACCCTCAGAATACATTGGGTTTCCGCATTCGGGAACTTTAGTCGTGGATAACGACTATCCACCATTCCCACAGCCAGAGTTGCGGGAATGAGCATCCACTCACTTTGTGAAAGTTTCTTACAACTATCTAGAACAGGTTGGCTTGAGAACTATTTTTGTACCGTAAACAGATGCACATAGTATTCATAAAGAAATCTTATGTCTGCTACAAAAGTGAAAGTTTTGATAGAGGAATGTTTGTATTGCATGATTAGATTTATTCGGCATAGATATAGACCGGAGTGCTACTTCTAATTCTGGGAATAGGTTTCTGTGAGTCGTGGGAATGAGATCAATATATACAAGTGTCTTAAGCCGCAGTCAACAGCCAGTATTAATTTAGATAGAAAAATTAGTAATTGAACTATAATATTCTTTGGAAATATATTCCATAGTTAGTAATTTCTTTTTACAATTTACATACATAATAATAACACGAATCTCACGACATCAAACTCAGTTTATAAGCTGTTTAGTAATATGAAGTACAAAGAGATAAATAGATAGACTATTACTGAATACATACAAGTCAAACACATAAACCTAATTTTTGTTTGCGTCAGGCCGATGATAATGGATGGACGATATGCCTAACTAACCGCACGGTGGTCAAACCTGCGTGAAATGTCAGAGTAATCGGTCAATGAGTTTACCAAGCCGTAAAATCATTGTCCTGATACCAAGACCATTACACTTAGGTGAATTAAATAATAATGATTAAATCATCATAATCCCCCTAGCGAGTTCGTGGTTGCGTCCACTTCTTTTGGTCTTTATGGGTCCGCTTATTGTATTTGGCTTTTGTGAAAGTGACTACCGTCTGATTCTTCGGTTGACCCTGGTCCATCTCCGGTTTTGAGATGGTCCCCATAAACGCCCTGTATAAACTTAGAACGTCACTCAATGTTATCATGTTATTGACAATATACAGGGTGTATTTTTGAAACGGGCAGCAAGGGTTGGTACCTCAATCGTTATAGTTACAGCAAATCGTAATTAGAAGACTATGAAAATACTCTTTAAGACCGATTGGTTTGAGTACAGAAACCGTAGTTTAGAACAGTTTGTAGCACTGCATATGAAGTCGATGTTGTGACTGGATGTGATTACTGTACTTGAATTTTACTTGGTAAAGAGTATTATGATTACACCAAGAAATAGCATCATTTGGTGCCAATTAAAATTCAAGTATTTTTTTTGTATTTCCATGATTCCACGTATGGGAGACGTTTTTGGCGATTTCTGTTGTTTCTAGTACTCAAAACTTAAATGGTATCATAAAGTCTTCTAATATCCATATGAAATAGAATAGGATATAAAAATAATTGACCTTTAGCATTTTTCTTGCTGACTGCATGATTTTGGCGAAATCTGTGAATGCAATTCAGAATATCTGAAAAAGTTAAGGATGGTCTCTTAAGAACGTTTGGCTGTAACGATAACGGTTGAGGAACCGACCCTTACTGACCCGTTTCAAAAATACAGCATATTATATTATATTTTGTGCAATTTATAAGTATTATATGTATTGTATACTCACAAATAGTGATAACATTCAAGAAACGTACACAAGATCTGATTCTATAGAAAATTGAATGGGGTCGTAAAACTGCCAACAGAATTTAATATTACCGATATTTCATTACGAAGTATTTTATTTAGTTACCGTCTTGGAAAGAGATCAGGCGCTTTGTATCTAACGCATTTGTATAGAACTAAGCCAAGGAAGCCACCAGTGTATCGTATTGGGAAAAGAGGCGCTCGATACGAACAGTTCAAATACGAAACGGAACATGTTCCGTATTTAATTTGATCACATCTTATATTTCTCATTGATGTTAAAGGTAAATGATAGAACTATTTTGACAAAATCTTATTTGAAATTAAATACAATAATATAGTATTTATTTATTTCATTTTATATATCGCTATAAAAATATGGTTTATAATCCATACTAATATTATCGCGTGGTTCCCGGCAGAGTAGAATTTGGGCCACCCCTTCTCTTCCCATGTGGTGTCGTACAAGGCGACTAATGGATAGGGCTAACTTTAACATCAGACAGATATGTACAGCCCAGACTCAGCTTCAGATGCATAGCTCGAGTCAATAATAGTGCCCGGAATACGGCAATAGGCTCACCCTCTATTACGTGCGACCGAATACTGATTGGTGAAATGTGGGTGTTAATTCACCTCTGCCTAACCCTCCGGGGATAAAGGCGTGATTATATGTATGTATGTAGTATTATAAATGCGAAATTAACTCTGTCTGTCTGTCTGTCTGTAGGTTACGCTTTCACGCCTAAACCACTGAACCGATCTTGATGAAATTTGGTATAGGTGTAGATTAGACCTTGAGAAAGGACAAAGGCTATGTTTGGTCGCGATAACTGACATCCACGCGGGCGGAGCCGCGGGCAATAGCTAGTGAATACATAAAACTATAAGTTGACCTCAAGTTCAAATATATCAACAAAGTAACTCATAAAAACTTCAAAACATTATGACTTTGTATTACGTAACTGGAAAGAGGACTTCGGGACTCCAAGGCAACCGGGAATAAGGGCCCACTTATTACAAAGGATAGTTTCTCGCACGTTTTGATTCGAGAAATCGTATAATACTATCACCGGCAATAATCGCCATACCATTATCGTATCTAAATTGATCTGAAAACTAAGGTGATGATAGCATAATTTTGTTGATTACTGTAGAATCTGGCAGAATCAATAAAGAATATAATATCCCTAGGTTTGTTCAGTCATTATTCAATAGTGTGTTTAGTGTATGCTTTATTTTTGATTAGTTAATTTTTTTTAGTCAAAATTAGAAAAGTTTGCCAAAAAAATGTCGCCATCTAGTTACAACTCTTGCAAACAAAAGCTGTCAGCCTGCTTTTCGAAGTTACGAGTGTAATCATTTTTGTTACTGATTGTGCATCTGTATAAGAATTATATTATATTATCTGTGCCAATAGCCATAATAAGCGTAACCAATCATGTATGTTGGCTTTGCTTTATCATGATTCCATTGACTGCCTGACCATTCCTTTGCAAGCCATTATGCTGATGCCTACGGGGTTGGGTGCCTACAGAGTATGTGATTTCACAGCTCCGTAGCTACCTTTGTTTAACAGTTCTACACGTACTTATTAGTATGCACCTCGGTCTGTTCATATTTGGCACATTTCAAGTACCGTATGTGATATAGGCAAATGTTCTGATGCATTACGAGAGAAATTATTTTCGAACATAAATGCATTTCTTGGAAAATTAATATTTTATTTTACTGTTTGGAACCTGTGTACAGACACGTGTACAAAGTTCCTGAAATAACATTTTTACTGTACATATTTTACAGAAATTTTCTCTGTATAACACAGAACTGTAAACAAAAAAACATTCAGTTGGGTCGTAAATAATAGGGGTTAAAGTATGAAATTGCCGTTTCATTGTAATAGGTACTTCGAATTGACATAGAACCTTCATGGTTTGAGATTTTTGAGTGAAACTTTTTCCACATGGTACCTATGTAGTTCTTCATCTAAAAATGTGCAACATTCGATTATCGACTTTCAGTTGTTTTTTTTATTCAGCTTAGACAATAAAGATGGATACTTCGAAAATTCGAGTGATTTTTGAATACGAGTTCCGACGCGGAACTAACGCGGCAGAAACAGCTCGCAATATCAATGTTGCGTTTGGAGAGGGGACCGTGCGATTTTGGTTTAAACGCTTTCGTGATGGAAACTTTGATTTGAAGAACGAACCACGAGGAAGGCCGTCCACACAGGTGAATAACAATGAATTGAAAGACATGGTGGAAGCCGATCCGAGCCAAACTACCCAGGAATTAGCTGCATGGTTTAACGTTACCTTACCAACAATATTGACTCATTTGCGTCAAATCAATAAAATAAAAAAATGTGAAAAATGGGTACCTCATGATTTGACTGATCTGCAGAAAGAAATGCGTGTTGAAACTTGTGTTGCCTTGTTGAATCGATACAGAAATGAAGGAATATTGGATCGAATTGTGACATGTGATGAAAAGTGGATTCTTTACGATAACCGTAAGCGAAAAATGCAATGGCTGACCCCAGGTGAAACGCCACAACAGTGTCCTAAAGCAAAGCTTACCAATAAAAAGGTAATGGTAACTGTTTGGTGGTCTCAGCATGGTGTTATTCACTATAGCTTTCTACGATCTGGTCAAGCAATAACGGCAGATGTCTACTGTGCCGAACTCCGAACAATGATAGCAAAACTAGCAGTGAAACAGCCCCGACTCATGAATCGATCTTCACCATTATTGCTCCATGATAACGCGAGACCTCATACAGCACGAGAAACCGTTTTAACTCTACAGGAACTGCAATTAGAAACTATCCGTCACCCTCCGTATTCGCCAGACCTTGCTCCAACAGACTACCATTTTTTTCGTGATTTGGACAATTTTCTATGTGATAAAAAGTTTTCTTCTCAGGAGGCCGTATAAAATGCTTTCACACAGTTTGTCGAATCTAGATCACCAGAGTTCTATCGCAAAGGCATAAATGACCTTCCTACTAGATGGCAGCAATGTATAGATAATAATGGTAATTATTTTGATTAAATAAATACGTTAAATTAAAAAAAAAAACGAATTTCAATTTGTCAGTACAAATCGGCAATTGCATACTTTAACCCCTAATATTAGCAATTCTGTCTTAAATAAATATAGTGTTAATTTTAAACCACCGCTGTGTAAACTCATAGATTTTATATATGTTGATTCACCAGCCTTACATAATGAATGTAATTGAGGGCAGGTGAACAAAAAATGTGCCTCGCATACCTCACAACGCTTGAAGCGCAGTCAAAACGTGGCCACGGATGCTAGAACGCACCCAAAACGTCGACAAAAAGTAAGTTTCCAAAAAGTTTAATCGCGATGAGTCCTGAATTAACATTTAAAAACTATAAACATAAAAAAATGCCATTTTTGTACCTATTACCATCCGTATTAGACGATGTAGTATTAAATGAACAAGAAATGCGTCTTCTGAAGTACAAATTATCATATACTTCAGAAATAACATACATGCCTATACTGTTGATTGATGGCACTTGGTGGAACTTGTTACACATCTTCAATGAAATCACTTGTACTATTCCACATTATTTATTAAATTCCTGACCGGTTTCGCCTTACGGCATTATCAAAGGTTGATACATGTTTTTTGGGTATCAGATGTCATTGACATCTGATCCCTTATGAGAAGAATCCCTGATTTTATTGAAGATGAATAGCATACATAATTGACAAACACATGAAACACTGAATTTTTAATTATATTTATTGAAATAACACTACCTTTATTAACGGTTTGTATCGTTATTTATTTGATATTATTTTATTATTTGCAAGCAAAGTACCGCTTAACAAACAGAGGTTGAACTTCTGAATTTACTGGGGTTAACCTGGGAATGGTACAGTTAGCATTAGATAGATCTTGACGATCAAAGTATTCAAAATCATTTTAATGCCATGGTTTTCCCTCTTCCTGTTGTCTAATTTTTCTGATAGTGGGCACACCTTTACTTTGGATAATAATACAATTTAAATGAATAAAACAGTTTGATTTGCTGTCATTACCTTGGTGTTAAGATCATTTTGAGACTATATTGAAGATCGTTGTAACGCTGACTGTACAGCATCCCATTAAAATATATTCCTACGATGACTACCTCCTCCAACTTTATTACTCTTGCTAGGTCTGACAACCCTCTATAATAACATCTTTACTCATTGGAACAATTATTAATTATTTAAATACCAGGTGAATAATTTCAATGTATAATTATAATAAATTAATTAATTAGCACTGAAAGCGTTCATGTGAAATATGATGTCATGTGAAACACTTTGACAACTTTATTATTATAATACATCATTATAATAATTGCCAAGTGTTTGTCAAAAACGATAAATATATTAATATGTTAAATTTGCTGTACACACGGTGTACCAGTTAATAATTACTCTACAGTTATTATTACAAAATAGCATCACACTGCAATATTAATAGCTCCACTGATAGGGACATTTAAGTCCAAAGAAAGGACAGCGGTAGATAACAATCATTTTAGTCAATTTGCTACCTATGTATTTACGATATTTATGATCTACGACTTAATTAAAGTATTTCCTATTTCCTGTCGTACTTGGTGCGTGAAGATTCAGCCAAAGCCATATGCCGATCATGAAAAGAGTATTAAACAAACAAACTCATCTTTGTATCACTCTTTGTATTTACATATAAATCAGGATAACTGTCTGTGCGGGTCGATTAAAATGTAAAAAACACATTATTCAGGGTTGTAAAGTAGCAACAATTTAACGAGAATATTCCATAAAAAAAATATATTTTGTTAATAAATTGATACTCATTATTTAATGTTCCCGAGGCATATAACGGAGTTTCATGCCTATATCCGTCTTTACAGAAATAGCTGCTATTGAAACAAAAATTGATAGGTATTATTAGTACAATATTGTACGAAACTGCGGTAAAGTAATTACTTCATAAAGGAGGTAGAAGTGCTTCATAGAAAATATTGGTAGCGAAATGTATACTACGTTTAATTAATTCGATAAGCTACTACTTATAAAGGAGTATTTAATGTTGATAACATAATTTTCTGGGGTAAACGTTTTCTTGAGTGGAGACCGCGACTCGCCAAGCGTAGTGTAGGACGCCCTCCGACCAGGTGGGATGACGATCTAAGCAAGACTGTAGGCAGATGCTGGATGCGGCAAGCTGAAGATAGGGCGCTATGGCGCTCATTAGGGGAGGGCTATGTCCAGCAGTGGACTAATATAGCCTAATCATGATGATGATTTTCTGTTATTAATTTGATATTAAGCTCTCTGTATTCCGGCGTGGTTATTTAGGAATACACAGATACAGCGAGTTGAATTCCCGGTACGGCAACCATATGGTTCTTTGAGTGGTCTAGAGAGTGAGGCCGTATTGAAATCTGTTACTACTTTATATAATACAGGCTAAAGAAATTGCGAAACGATTACAAGACAAGATCATAATTTGGCTATCCCGCAGAGTACATATCAAACGTTTGGTATCGAAAAGCGAGAAACAGTGTCCGGTCTATACGAGTATTGGCCTGAACCAGTACCGGTACCTAGCTGAAGTTGACCCGAGACTGAAGGACGAAGACCCTACGACATGTGTCAGTTATTCTAGGGTTGTCATCCACGGCAGAAAAAAAATGAAATAGGCATAAAATTAAAGCAATTTCTCTATATTATTATAGTTTTGCTCTGGCGGCATTCTTCCATATAAAAATGCAGTATATTTCATACTTGTTTTCGGTTTAAGTCGTATGACCTAAACTTACCAGAAAATCGAACCATACCTACGAACTGTAAAAGTCATGCATAGCTGTAAGAGTTGTACTAACAAACCAAATCAACCACACCTAAACTTATGTGTTCTTTCCAAAACAGAAACAGCAATTTTACTAATTAACAAACTTAACCAATATTAGTTCTAAAACAATTAAATTATCGTTATAGCTATAAAGAAAATCGTCGGCCCATAGAGTAACAATTTCCCGACAGTTAAATAGTTTCGAAGTTCTAAACTAAGGGAACTGGCCAAAGTTATTATACTTGTATTATGTTTTGCGTCTTTCTCATACTATATTGTCAGTAGACAGTCGGAACAGACTGGTTATTACTCTTCTGATAATTTACAAAGTTTGATGACAGCGGAAATGATTCAAACGATTTGTAAATCGCAAATATCACGATGAAACTTAATGATTTTAAAGGTTACTCATTTAATATGTCTATATGTATTATTTGCTTATTAATTTTAAGAAAAGAAATACTATATTTTATTAAAATTAATTTTATACTTTTTATGTCAGTTAAACTATCTATAACATTTGAAGGTGACTATAGTTTCATCCGTAACAATGATTCCATTTCGGGACAAGTGTCTGCCAATGCACATAAAAAACTTATGCGCTATTCTTAATTATAATAAATATAAACTATCTCTGGGTATGCCAAATTTAATCCAGATCCGTCTAACAAGGTTTAACGTTTAAGCGTAATTGAGTAACAAACAACCAAACAACGAAAACATGCTCACAAATTTTCACATCTGGTGGCACGGTAGTGTCACCGCCAAGTCGAGCAAAAAAAGCGGCACGGCATTCTTTTCTCGAAGCAATTCATTCCATTTTCGACACCCTATAACTTCGTTGCAGAAATAACTAGAAGCCTAAATTTTCAGCAACCAAGCAGGCATTGTATAAACTCAGTATATTTCAAACTTCAATCAATTTGAACCAGTAGTTTAAGAATTATAATGAGTCATAGTTTGTCAGTCACTGACTGACTGATCATCAAAATTCTAAGGCACTTCTAGCAGACATAGATGCTTCCAAATTAAAATATAATTAGTGTTTAGTGTAAGAACTACGTTTTTTTTCAATTTCGGTTAGGTTTTCTAGATACATTAACTGCATAAATCAATATGAATAATTTTTAACGTTTTAAATACCTAAATGGATTTGGAAATCGCACTGAACAATCTAATTTATATATGTATTACTTGTGAGATATATTGTGTTTTCATGCGTTTTCCGATTAAATAATAAATGTATTAAAACCTTAATGATTTTTAATATTGATATGGTTACTATAAGATGTTGTTAGGTTAGATAATTACGTAACAACTTGAGACAGAAGGTCCCTTATGAAGCGATTTAATAAATTAATAACCGACATGGATCACACAACTTTTTGCGGTAAAACAACTGAGTCGAAACTTGGTATTTTTACAAGTATTGTTATTTTCATGGGATTTATTATTTTAGTGTGAAACTTACTTCAATAACGTAGCACGATCTCTCCAATCCGCATTTCTCCTGTGAGTTTTCGCGACTCCGCTCGCGGCAAGAATCGCCAAACCCACTACTAGCACCACCTTCGTACCAGGCTTTGAGCACCACATCAATTGAACACCATACGCTGTGATAATGACGCTGCCCACACTGTAGAAATACAGAAAATAGTTACCTACAAGAATATTATATAGAGATAAAATGAAAGGTTAAATGATAGTGAGTAGGCGAAGCTCGTGAGGTATGTAACGATAGAAGCAGATGTTATCTCTTCCTTGTGGAATCCTATCAACCCTTCATGGTCAAGCGAACCCTGTAAGCCAGTATACCTAAGGTTTAATTGACGTAGTTGTGGTATAGGCTTTCTGTTCATGGTTAGGGCGTAAAACGACAGTAGCCCACGTGAATTCAGGGTGAATGTCAAACCAAATCAAGCTTTGGTTTGACATTCACCCTTCTAATCTTAGGGATCACTCTTTTGCTCTTCAAAATTACAAGCTTATGCATGCAGGATATTAAAGAAAATCTGCAACACTATTATTTGTAAAACATGACACAATGTCTGTAATAATGAGACTTTATCATATTCTTTCCAAAGACTTCATCTTCAGCTTACCATTAAACGAGGTGAAGCCACATTAAAGTGTATAAAAAAATGTAAAAATTTCTTGTATTATAAAAGCAAACTGAAAACGGTCTGTATCTGCTATCTGCTAAATATATCGCATGCTCTCAGATACCCAATACGCAATAAATCCAGATTGAAATCCGATACGGATATCGCTTCACATATAGCCGGATCGTGTCATGAAATTACACGCTCCATCATGATAACCGTCAGTGGCTCGTAACTACCGTTTAACACATTATCAGGTCAAGATAAGAATCAGTACGGGTGCTATCACAGTAAGAGATCTATATTTTTACGCGTGGCCCTTTCTTTCCCGTGGGTGTCGCAAAAGGCGTCGTTGTTCGGTCCCTATCTCTTGTAATAATAAATGTATTGCTTCTTTATTTCTATAGTACAGACGTCGTATAAATATCAAATTCGGGCGATTCTTTAAACTGAAAGCCTGTGTTGGAAAAAGGTTCGGAGAAGGAGTAAAGACGACGGATAAATACGACAATGTCGAATTTGTGAAAGTTGATAGGAGACTTTTAAAATAAATAAATTTAATTTTTCATTAAAGTATTCATTGTATCTGATTATGGTATAAAAAAGTTTAAATTATTATGTGAGAAAGTGATTAAAAATCTTCTTAAGAGATTTTGAAAGATAGTGACTTCAAAGCTAAGTTATCTTTTAATTTGATCTCGAATAAAAGTTCTAATTACGGGGGGGGGGGGGGGGGGGCAATATTCTAGTTATATTAAATTTGAAACTTAATCGTATTTCATTGTAGAAATATTTTTAAATCGTTTAAAAAAGAAAAACTTCCATGCATTCAGGCGGGATTCGAATCTTCCTGGTATATATATTCACACTAGTATATGGATGGATATAATGTCCCATAAAATCATCGTTGTCTTTGCGTCAGTCCCGGCCTTGAATTCGAGGTGTTCACCTCGGTGTTCGGAGTCCGCGTCCCAGCTAATACTTCTCGACTTCATATGATTTTCGGTATCCATGAGACCATTCAACCGCATGTCATTTTTGTGTGTTCTCTGACATTTGCCAAAATCTTCATCCTAGCGTTAATCCCAGTCACATTCGAAGCTTTCCACTTGGAGTTTTGGGTCCGTTTATCCAGTCTAACTGCGGATTTGGCTGAATTAGATATTTTCTTTGAAGCGACTTCACAACCCAAAGGTGATATCGGAGCATTTAAGTTATTTGTTAGACTTTTTAAGGCTCCAACTCCCCATAACGACGAAAAAATTTTCAACATAATACCTATGACTGTGCTACAAATATGTTATGTTAAAAAAGAAAACACATAATTTTACCTAAAAAGATTTTTTACCTGGGTATATACAGCACTCTCTCGGCGATGACAAACCCAACTGTAACCAAAAGGTTACTTGCGGGCACAAAAGGCAGGACCATCAGTAAGAGTCCAATGACTGCTGGTGTATGTTTTTGTACCTAGGACAGAAATAACATGTTATTTGAGTGGCATTAAATATATTTCATTTATTACATTCAAAATATAGGCTGAAATATATCGAAAGCAAAGAGGAGGAAAATATAAAAAAGTAGAAAATAGTGAACTCTGGCAGTCCTTTTAAAGTTGAAGTTGAAAAAGTGAAAACACATAATGAAAGAGAGAAAGAAACAAAATATAAAACTACCTATCTCCTATTTTATTACCTTTGTTATTTTGTTTGTTGGTAAAAGCATATTAGTGACCGTTACGAATATTCCACGGAGCTCAGTTTCCCTTTCAGCTAAACTAAATTGCTTGCGTTAGGAGTAAATTCATAGTATTATTATAGCCAGAATTCGATCCTGAGACCTCTTGACCGTAAGGTCCACTCCTTTTAATCGCTAAACTAGCGAAACTAATATTGTAACATTTTAAAAGTCATAAGCTATCTTTCCAGCTATAGTTGATCACCTGTAGTTTATGCGTTTTGACAAACTAAGAACTGCTTAGGAACAAAGCCTAAACAACACAACACCAAGCTCAAATTGGAACCCAAGATGTTGTTCATGTAAATTGGTTCGAAGATGGTTTGACGCAATTGCAATTAATACAATGGAAATTGAGCAGAAGTTACCACGAGGTACAGGGTGAAACTAATTGCAACTCTAACAAACACTAACCAAAGTACGATGTCTTTAGTCAGAATATCCTTTAGAGATGTACCTATATAAAATCTGTACTACTTGGCATACAATATATTAACCGGTCAAGTCCGGAAAAAACTTAAAAAAAAAATAGGTGCAAGGGCGGGTGACGTCATCGTGACGTTGTCTTACAATCTTGTAGAAAAAAGGAATTACTCCACAACGAAACTTTTATGATTCTGTAAACGGCAATAGATTTATTGATTCTTTTTTTATGATCAAGCCATAAAAAATAATAATGATGCAATCAAATTATTTATTCTAATAGTCCAAAATTTGGAAACCACGTTGTTAGCTAAATTTCAAGGAATTAATGAAAATTCAAATGAATTTCAAGGAACAAGGACCTATGCTATCTAATAACGTAAATAATTTGATAAAAGACCTCAACATGTTTATAACAACATCAGATAAACATATCGTGACCTCCTTATTCAAAACACTGACTTATTTAAAACTCAACACGCAGACATCAAAGTATGCTTACTTAGAAGATAAAACACCTAACTCCTAATATTAAACTCTAAAATTGGTTTTTAACTGTAAACACATCATAATGTATCTATAAAAACATATAAAAGTTATTGTTTTTATATCGTTTATTTAAAAGTCAAAAATATCACTTAAAAGCCACTAATAACTTCATTACCTATCATGATTGACCAGATTAGATGGATGGAAGTATTTGGACGGACGAATTTCCAAGGCTAATGAGATGTGAAATCAAATAGTCAGAAACGGAGCACAACAAAACAATAATCACTATAGAAAACGAAATATTCAACATTCAATAACTCCATTCCCTGGTTTAAAATCACCTTCTACAAAAAAGGTCAAGATATTTAAAAAAAAAATCTAGTGAAAAGTTGCAGAAAGATAACTCAACTTTAAGTTAATTACGCCATTCTACGTGACTACCCTTGTACATCTCAAAATATATAAGAAGAATTACCTCCATGTCAGCAATAAATCGATAGCACAGCAACAGTAAAGCTCCGAATGCGGCACAAGTAAGCAGGTTCCTTGGGTCCCATCCACTAGTGATGAGAGGCACTGAGCCCATCTGCCAATCATGGCTGAGTGTCCAGGGGCATAGCAGTAACCACCAGTTGAACGCAGCCAGGTAGCAGAAGGTCATCAGTCTTGGAAGAAAAAGTTATATTACAATTCCAGCTGATTTTCGCTTGTAATATTGTCTGTTCTGTGGCTGATCT
Organism: Eilema caniola; assembly: GCA_949126895.1. NCBI lineage: Eukaryota > Metazoa > Arthropoda > Insecta > Lepidoptera > Erebidae > Eilema > Eilema caniola. The sequence goes on along the minus strand of OX421469.1, from coordinate 2,483,775 downwards.
ATTGTCTTAGAAATCTAATCTATAAAAAAAGCAAGACAGCTTAGACAGATTGTCTATAAAATTTATGCTCAGGGAAATCAAGATTCAAGTCGTGAGTGTTGTTTTAGAACAGAGGCCTTAGATTTCATTAATTTACTAGTTGTTGCCCTCGGTTTCGCCCGCGTGAATCTCGTTTATCGCTTAGTGTTGAGTCAACGCTATTTTACTAGAATAAAAGTTGCCTAAGTTACTTCTTATTACATCAGCTACCTGCCAATAAAAGTCCCCTCAAAATCAGTCCAGCCATTTCAGAGATTAGCCGGAACAAACAGACAGATAGACAAAAATTGAAAATAATGTTATTTTGGTGTTTGACCGTATTACATTCATAGGCAAATAGTAAAAAAACGGTTATTTCAATATTACAAACAGACACTCCAATTTTACTAATATGTATAGAAAACCTAGCCTAGTGATATGGGTAATGGACTGCTGAGACAAGGTCTCGGGTTCGATCCGATTTTTTTCATGGCACACACCAATGACTTTTCGATGCTTTTCGAAGTTATGTGTGTATTTATCGCAGGTTTATAAGTGCCCGGTTAATGGCAATAGGCTCGCCACCTATTACATTGGGACCTAAAACATAAACTGGCGAAATGTGGGTGCTAGCACCTCTGCCTACCCCTTCGGGGATAAAGGCGTGAGTTTATGTTATGTTATGTTATCATTATTCTCATAGCGATTTTCTATTTGTTGCATTCTAAGTTTGCACTTTGGAGCCCGAGGTTTGCTTTTATCTTTGATAAATCGGTTTTGTCAAGATCGACTGCAATCTGACTTCCTTGACCCAAAAAGGAAGCCAGTGCCAGAGCCACAACCGTATTTAACAGGTGCACCGACTAGCTGAGGTTCATTTGATCCCCGAACATCCAGTGGGGTCCCTATACACTCTCTTAGTTTTCAGTAGGTAAGCGTGAAGTAACAGTAATGTTTCGATTTCGCCAATGGGTTGTGGAGATCATATGGCAGTTACTTAACCGAAAATATCGGCGATCAGCCAAACTCGCACTTAGGCGGGGCTTATAAAGAAAAGACGTGGCGGAGACGTATGACGTTTTAAGTAACACAATATAAGGTTTATTGGCGGGACGTCGCCTGGAGGCAAAAGTGAAATTTTCATCTTAGACAAAACCGACGTTATTGTACACTACATAAGGTTTATATTGTGCTACTAAAATTTTCCGCCATCGCCATACGTCCCCGCCACGTTTCTTCTGTATAAACCGTGCCTGAAGGTGATTTTCCACCAGAGGGGTGAGACGAGACGAGGCGAGAAGAGAATTGAAATCGCACTGACCCTTTTCCACAAAAAATTGCCATCGCGAGAGAATTGAAAATTTGTTATACAAATTTCAATTCTCTCCTCGCCTCGCCTCGCCTAGCCACTCTGGTGGAAAATCACCTTGAAGGTGATTTATACTCTATACCGGAACCAATACGGTTCATTTTTGCACAAACAAATATTTCAATTCACGCCTCACATATTCTCGTCAATCCACACTGTTTCCACCAAAGATACGCTGGGAGAGGATTGAAAATTTGCCAGACAAATTTCAATTCTCTCCTCGCCTCGCCTCGTCTCGTCACTCTGGTGGAAAATCACCTTTAGACTGGAAAAAGTGGACCTCAGATTCCGAGGTGAAAACTTCGGATACGACTGATAATACCACTTGAATATAGAGAGTGTGAAATAATAAAATTTACTTACTCCTTCACACACTTATCACCACATAATAATCTATTATCACCACAGAAATAAAAAGTTATAAACCTTTCTACTTACCTTACAAAAACACTAGGATGAAAAGCAGCTGGGTTATCCTGGGAAGAGAATGACGGCCAGGTGCCTTGAAGAAGCGCCAGTCTTAAGCAGACCAGCAGTGCTAATGACACCACTACCTTTACAGTTCTAATTGAGAGCCCATTGCATTTCTTCTCAATCTTCAATGAGCATATCGACCTGGAAGAATATTGCAATTAGTCTGAATTCTTTAGTGGCAATAATATATCAATACCTGGATTGGTCATGTTTTCTATTCAATCTTAGAGTGAGTCTACTAACACTACTCACAGCCATATTTCACAAAGGTAATAAACTACACATTTTACAGGTTTTTTATGGTACCTTTTACGGCTTTCACTGTTACAGAAAATTTCCTAATAGAAAATGGTATGGTGTCGCGGGCCAGTAGCCGCAACTCCACGTCATGGCGCGGTTTTTTCGTGAGGGTGGGCATTTTACTCGATCCATCTCAACTCGTTGCAGCAGCTAACTTTTTGCTGTACCCGGGCATTAAATCGAAGGAATCCTTTCCACCTTTACCTATCGGTGGTGCTATTACCCACATTTAATATACACATAGAAAGAAAGAAAGAAAGAAATGTTTTATTAATCAAGACAGTTGAGCACCAATTAATAACATCAACATAAAAAAACACGCACAACCGTGATGAATAAATGGTCACCTCTCAGCTTAATACTGTCCGCTTTTTAGTGCAGGCGGTACAGCGCTGATATTCAGAGGTGGCCGCGAGTATGACGTACAATTATGTTAAGAACTATCACGTAAAATACAATAAGAGTAAAACTACAGTAAAAAAAAAGGACTGGAATTCGCATTCGCTCGATTCCAAATATAACCTTCAGTTAACAGGCTATAGCATTTAACCAAACAGGGAATACTTTTTTTAACATTAAAATATACGGTCCAATGATCAATCAGGATAGGACTGATCAAACCCAAGAACATTATTGGGAGGATCAGACTGTGACCCCGTGTGTGCATGAAAATCAGCGATCTTTATGATTTTATTCCGTTCTATATTAAACATACGGGCACCGAAAATAACGTACCTAAAATAACCTTAATCTGGTTTTTGTGCACGATTTTGATGAAATGTAAATATTAATTAAAATTCAAACGATACGGATGTGACGAACCATTGTGTTCTGCTAGAAGTTATTTTAAAATGTAATTTAAACAAAAATTTATTACTATTAATTCTCGTTGACTTCTCCAGCTAAGCTAAATTGCTTGTTTATGTGTGTACTCAAGTCAGTAATATGGCCGTGGTTCAATCCATTAACTACTAGGCTAACATCACCTCATAAAACCTATATAATCAAACCACGGCAGTTTCCAAGCTAAGAATACATCGATAAAGTTTTATGAATTCCATCAGCAGTATTGGATATTTATGGGTTATTAAAACTTTTAAAATCAATAAAATGTTGCACAACCAATGATATTTAGAAGACAGGTATGAGAGTTATGACGACGTAATAAAAAGTATCATTCCACTTTGTTGATCCAGGTTCTATTACACAGATGAACAAAGTGAACATTTTAGTGTCCTCATATCTGAACAGAATAATTTTGCCGACAATATATCAGCTATCGAGATTATATTTCATGAATATCAAATTGGTGATATACCCTAGTTTTGAGAAAATTACAGTTCCGGTACATCCAAAAGAGGCTTTTATTTTAATCTCAGAAGAGGCCTTTCCTTTATTTAAAAAAAGTTGAGATTATCTACAAATTGCGCTTAGTCATCAAATATAGGGTGAGATGCTTCTAGTGGTTGGCTCAAAGGAAAGTAATAAATTTAGCAGTCCTATGATTCCACATGCATTATGTATAACCTATTAGAAAAAAAAACATGTGTTGATACTCCTCGACCGGGTGGTCGAGTGGAGTTTTAGGCGTGAATAATGTATGTATACATGTATAACACTGGTCAAAACAGTCAGAAAAAATCTAGTTCTACCATCTGGAGTATCATTATCATTACGCTAAGACCTCCTCAACACTTTGCATCAAACTGGAACACAAACATAAACGTTCAAACATAAAACATTCATTGCTTACACAAACGTTGGGCATTGTTAGAAAATGCAAAGAGTCGCAAACGAGAAGCAAATAAAAGCTTTAAGTGTTCAGAGAGGGTAAAGTGACACTGAAAAGGTCATAAGCGGAGACGCGGTACTTGTTGAACGATTGTTGGGATAAGTGGTTAGTTAGAATGAAAGGGAATGTGATATGATATGTGAAACTTGACTTGTGTGCTACGTTAGAGGTCGTGGGATCGATTTGCGCTGAGGATTAATATTGTATGCATGAATATACCTGTCTATTTGCTTGAATGTGTGGACGAATAGGTGATATTGTAAGGTTAAACAAAACAAGCCAGGTCAGTCTAAGGAGGAGTGATCATTTTAACACACACATAACATGTTGGAGGTACGTCCTATAAATGTTGCGAAACAAATAATTCAATTAACTTTGGGCAATATCTGTCTATAACTTTACGATATAAAATTACAATCTAATCACACCTACATTGAATATTATATTTGAGATTGAGATTGAAGTACTGTTACAGAAAAAGATCTATTCTCTATAGAGTCAAAACAATTTCACAACATAATCCGTCAAGATCAAGCTAGATATAGCCTTTAAGATCCAATTTCTTGAAGGTACAGACTCAATTTGTCACTTTGATAGACAATTTTAAAACTTAAGAAGCCCATGATTGCACATTACTCCAGTACGTAAAGTGTGTCATTAAGTAGAATTTCACAAAAGATTAAAATCTATTACAATACCTTTTAACAAACGGCCAGCATCTATAAAAGTCGAAGACGAGATTGAGTATAAATATCATGATGCCGGTCTCCTTTGCCAGCATACTGAGAGCCCCAAGCACCACGCTGAGCCATACACACTTCTTGTTACTGGTAGGTCTGGAAAAAATGGACCATGTTTTATATGCTATATTTATTAGGATAGGGCTTTAAAGTGAGCGGAATGAAAATGAAGAGGTGTTCGTCATGATTTTTTTATGATCTGTGAAGTACAGATTTACTTATTCCGTTTATGTCTTGAAAAAATTATGGCGACTGGGTAAATCATGAAATTCATTTTTCTTTTGTACTTTTAGTACATCGTCGATTAAAAGCCACTAAATAAAATTGGTGTTAGGTTAATGTAGGTAATACGTATATTGGGACGCGACTGTTGAAACACCTCCTCGCCCGGTCTACCCTGGGCCACGTGTGCGATGATGCATCATTGATTGCTACTCAAGGAGTAGCTGGCGTCAACGCTGACGTTTAAGATGGGCGCGGGGCCCTCTATTGGGCGATTATCCCTCCAGCACAACTTGGAGAAGCAGATTCGGGGCTAGTGGTTTGGTCAACCCGGGCCACCGCTGAGCCGAAAGGAGGAAGAAAATCTTGTTAAAGGGTCATTACACAGTGATTTATTTATTCGAGTACTTCGGGGTGATCCGTCTGGATTGCTGGGTGTTTCTCCCTAGGATTAAGCAGCGATGGGAACGAGCAGGTAGGAGAGATTTATTTTCCCTATCCCCGTCGGAAAATCGTAATCTCAGACTGAGATGTCTCACGGCTCTAACTACTGCCTTACAAATAGCTTTTATCAATGACGTTTAACTACTTGCCTAGCTTTTAGGTTATATTTTTCGGACATGGGCATTTGACTATTTTAAATCGAAATTACTATTTGCATGACATTTTTATATTATTCTTACTTTATTTTTATTGCAATGTAACAATTTTGATCATTATATTATTGCATGTATGAGTGTTTTAAAGCTTGTTATTTGTAGTGGATAAATATGTATGTCTTATACAAAGTTGATTTATTAAATATGTCTATATGCTTATATATAGTTTAGTTAAGCTTATGACTACAGTAATAACTACCCATAAGTTATTATCCTTTAATTAAATAGGTCCATCCAAAGGTTGCCTGGAAGAGATCGCTTGTAGCGATAAGGCCGCCATTTGTACATTTTTCATATGTTGTCCGTTCATGTACTGTATTTCTTTGGTGTAAAATAAAGATTTATCTTATCTTATCTTATGTTTGAATATTTCAAACACAATGTAAATTGTTTATGAAAATAAATCAAATTATTTAATCAAACAGTTAGAAAAATGATTTATTTCTGCACTGATATAAAAAAAAAACCACCTATCCAAGTCGGATTGCACAGCTTTCTCTATATACCTAACACATTTTTTTGGAAATACACCTCTTTTTTTTTGTATAGAAACTATCGTGAGCCATTTTACAATTCGATAACTTTACTACGGCTATACTCACGTCACTCGTCAGGATGCGATACTTAGGAGTAAAGCACCGGACGTCGCCGCGCCTGGATACTCTGCTCATGAATAAGGACTCCGGTCGGGTCCGAAACTAGTCGGGCGCATCCTGACGAGTGACGTGAGTATAGCCGTAGTAAAGTTATCGGAAATACACCTCTGCCTATATCCTCGGGGATTTACAGGCGAGAGTATATGTATGTATGCAATTCTGATTTATTTCGATTAAGCTAGTTGGAGGCGATATACAATATATACATATACAATTTTTAGCTTTAGTCTTCGGGTAAAAACCAAATGTCTCCAGTACCGACTTACACTTTTATATTAACGTACAAGGCTCCAACTCAGGCTTTCCTTTTGAAGCTGGGAGGTCAGGGTCGATAGTCCCTCCCATAAAGCCATACCCAAACGAGGAATAAAAGTCAAGACACCTAGCTCCAGCTTTGAGTTGAATTGATATAATAACTTCAATGAAAAATGTTTTCATCGTTTTAAGCATTATACGATACGTTTCTGGTAACTTAAGTTCTGTTCTACGATAATTACGCATATATTTCTTATAAGAATTATGCAGAGATATATATCAGCTTCATACTAAACTCTAACACAAAGACTGTGAAGTGAAAACAAGGCCCTTTTGGAGTAGATACTAAAAGTTACACGGTACACGGTACACGGTACATATGGGTCGAATTTCCGATATTTTGACTGGATGGGTTTTATCACGAATGTACGTCAACAAAATCGATAATATCCCACCTATACAACTTTATATGTAAAGGTGGGATACTTATATATAATAATCGACGGGTACGGTGCTGGGATGGATGCTTTAGAATAGAAAGTAAATAATAGAAAATATATAGGTAGGGTAAGGTTGCGATGACCTTGGACCTTTTATGTTTTAACGGCTCTAATTTGAAAAATATCTAACTTATCTTAGGAATTCTTTATTTATAATGTAGGTACTTGTAAGAGGTAACAATAATTAACCCATAAAAAGAAATAGTACAAAAAGTGACTATTGATTGGACCTTAGACATGCCATGATTGGACTTCGATGAAATTCACCTTTCGGTCCAATGAAGAAGAAATAAAAAAAAATAAGATTTTTACCATAAGAATATAACAATGATCAAATTATACCTAAGTTGTCTTTATTATTTTGTAGGTATACGTTTAGTTTTTGCTTTTTAACATTATCTATCATTTTGCTGCTCTAAATCTAAATATTCCTCGAAACTATTTCTCACGTAAGTACTGGAAATCTCATAATTATTATTAATTTTTGGCTCCCTACTAACGTCAATCCTTATACACAAGTGTCTCATTACATAGATTTATCTATTAAGAGGCTTGTGTGTAAAGATTCATTAAATTTTTTATGATTTTTTTTACCATGTGATATTCGGCTTGTTGGCTTTTGATACATCATATAGGTCTGCTAGCCTATTTATGTAAGGCAGTCAATGCAAGCCTCGTTCCGTTCGTAGTATTTCCGCTTGATTGACATGCCAAACAAATTAAATATACGTTTAATTTATTAATAATTAAATAAATATAGAAATAATTGTGGCAATTGTATATATTGCTATAATTGAACCAGTCCAAATAAGGAAACTGACAGCGGTCCACTAATAGCAACTTTACTTAGTTTCAAAAATCACATAGCGAAGACAATATCATACCAAAAACAATTAAATAAATCCGTATACACAAGCGTCTTATAAGATAATATTATGTTAGTTTATAACCAAAAATAATTAATAATGATGAGATTTCCAGGACTTATATATGAGAAATAGCTGCGAGGAATTTGTAGACTTAAGCATCAAAAACACTTTTCCATTCGTCCTTAACACATCGCTACTCGTACATCACTGGCAGTTGCGGGGGGGGGGGGGGGCTTACTAGCGGGGTCAAAAGCGCTGGCTTGCAAGAATCGGTTTACTTTTAATGTAAATAGTTTTGCAAACACTTACCTGGTCCAAAGAAAGAACCGGTCCAATGATCGCAACCTAACCCAACTATAGAGGCAAATGCATTCAGACCGAGTGACCGAGAAGCCAGCATTTGCTTTGAAATCGTTGATGACTGATAACACTTGGCATTGCCAACTCCCTTCAAACCATTTCCTTCTTCATTCTTCTCTCCCTTCGTTTGTCATTCATTGGGTGTTAAACTGACATCCAAAGAATGTCATTGGGTGTCTGTCACTGCCTTGTTTGATTGGTTTACTGTCTGTAAGTCGAGGCGCTCGTGGCTAAAGTAGTGACCGAGTTAGTTACCATATTACAAAGTTAAAGAATACCAGCCAGATCGATCTTTGAGTGGATAACTATTAAGATTGTTAAAAATGGTGGCACTCAGCCTGACGACCTCATCGGATACTTTTTCTAACTAAAAAACTTTGCCTGTTAGTTGTGGAAGCAAAATGGTAAACTCTTCACGGACAATGTCGTAGTTTAGCCGCTTCGTAGTAAGACTAAAAAGCCGATTCCATTGCCAGGAGCTTACACACATTGGCACACTTATAAAGGGTACAAAAGGTAGTAAATACTACTACAACCTAACACCCATATTTAGTGGTGGAATAGTACTTGACGGCTCGGACAGGCAAGCATTCATTAATGTAATTTCGCATTGCTCGCTGGTATGTTTCAAGTGGGCTGCACTCACCCTTGACTGCACGGCTGGCGCACTGATTGAGTGGACATAATGCCTACTACCACTTGGTCGAGTGTTATAGTTTTCGTGTCCAGTTGTTTGATTCATAGGTTATTTTAAATTGCATTTATATCTGCAAATTAAACGCAATATTTTTTTTTATTCGAGCGTAAAGGAAATAATTATGCTAAAGTTGCTCAAATCGTCGTGGCTATCTTGCCAACTCGCATCTCCTAATTTTGGGAGAGGTGCGATTTAATCTGTCTAAATGTATCCTTGAAGCCTGCCTTTTTAGCCTAAAATTAAAATAGATTGTATTATTATACATTCTAGAATCTGCAAAGTCTTTTAAGAATATGAAAGTTGTTTAGCAAAATGATCTACAATTTGCGAACTTAATGATTTTTTATAATATTGAATTCTATATTACTCAAGATAATAATTAATATCTATAGCATTTGAAATTCTAATCTGAAAACCACACACCCTACGATGAGTTTTCCAACTTAACTACTAAGACCCACCTTGTATCTAAAATCACGTAGGAGGTGTATGTCTTGAGAATTACGGAATAATTAATTAAAATGATCTTTTTTTTAATATCGTTACATTGCCTACATAATAGTTTTATATATATCCGTATAGTTTTATTATCATATTCAATCAAATTTGCTTTTTGGACATATTTTATCCTTTCATTTCATACAACACCTAGAAAACAATAGTTCTGTCTCGTCATAAACCTTTAACTGTGGGTCCTAGAGACCCCGCGTTAACTTAGAGTTTCACATATAAGTCATTTCCACGTGCCCCCCGACCTCGAGCCGCTCAGTGCCTTTGACTTGAGTCGTGAAACAAGGTTAAACGGAGTACGTTGTATCATCGGCTTCAAAACACATGAGTATTTAGCTTTTATTAATTCTTTGGGGTCTCTGATATCCCACGTCCATGTTTTCCCTACACAGTGTTTTAAACGGTATTTGCGTTAGGATTTTTTACGAAAATGGAACAAAATGATCAGCCAAGTACTTTCAGAATAAAGCGATCGAATAATTATTCAGGAAACCGAGTTGGAAGGAAAGTATTACGCTTAGAAAAGACTTCAATTGAAGATGAAGCTACTGCATTTCTCGTAGCAATTGCCAGTAATTTACCTCATGTTTTCCCAATGTCTATATTTTTTTTATATACTGCTTATAGAATAATTTGTCTTTGTTACTTATTGTAGTTTGTTATTTTGTTATAAAGTATTTGTTTTTGTTAGCCATGCTTGATATCAATATGATGCTCCTATGAGTGACCTCAGATCGCCAACGACTTAAAATGTGCCTTTAAGCCAGTTATTAGTAATAACAAGTAAAATTTAGTAGAAAGTTTCTTGATTTATTATCATAGTTATCTGTTTCACTGAAGCTTACATTATATAGTTAAAACAAAATCTTCTCTCACATTCTAAACAATTAAGTAATATACAAACATAAAGTGTGGGATCTCAGTGACTCCACGTCCATAGAAGTGTAAAAAAAATCACGTCCACATTTAAAGGTAAAACAGATTTACAAATCATGGACAAAAATTTAATTATTATGTATATTATTGATGACACTTACCTGTGATATACTAGAAGTGACGACAAGAAGAATATACACGCTAATACATCGGCTCTGCCCACTACTCCGGCTACCTGTCAGAAATAAAAAACATGATTTACTTCATTAATATTGAAGAATTCTGTTTTTTTGAGTGATAAATATTTCTGTTAAACTAACTTTTAAACTCTCGCGTTCCATGATAATATATAACTAAGAAAACGGTGGTTTTAAATTATCTGCAAAATGCAATCCAGTGATGAAAAATAAGCAACCTCACTTTTCTGTGCTGTTGTATAGACACCGGACAGTTTGCTTACAGAATAGGGACACGGTGAGTGTGGTATGTGATGGTACATGGCGAAAAGAAAATTATGACAATGAACGGGTAGATAAAGAACCTAGTACCTCACGGATTCGAAGACGGCGGGCGTGCACCGCTGAGCCGGTCAGCCTGTGACCACGGCCGGTGTAACCTGGTCGGAACGTCAGGCAATCAAAGGTATGTAAGTACCTATACCATGATCGCATTAATTCTCGTTTTCTTAGTTATATAAATATTTCTGTTTTTGTTTACTATCAGCACAAAAATTGATGCAAATGTCTGAAGTTGGCGTGTAGTGGTTTTCCAAAACGACTACAATATGAGATTCTTCAAGACTGGCATTAGAAGGTTTTTTCAGAGTCGGCAGCACGAGTTTACGCCCCTGGTGTTACATACGCCCATAGGCCACGGTAACCACTTACCATCACGTGAGTCGTGTGCTTCAAGTGAAGTGAGAGTTCAAATCAAGTGATATAAAATGTAAAAAAAAGTAGTAGACAAGTAATAATGTAAAATACTCACCGCCTCAGTATGTACCGGGTGAACAGCGAATAACAACGCAGCAAGTGCGGCGAACGGTCGCTGCAGCCGCGCGATTGTCACACACGCTCGTGCAACAAGGGCGCAACATGCAGCGTGTAGCGCAACGTTGCATGCGTGCCACCACCACGGCCGGAGACCGGCTAGTGCGTGGTTGAGTCTGTAACAAGGAGATAGATTGTTAGTAAAATAAGGGCTTATTGACCGTTGATCATTTTAGCCTGATTGCATTCGAAGCTTTCACTTCGGAGCTCGAATTCGGTTAACTACTTTTCTTTCTCTTATACCTATAGCTTTCACGGGAGCGACTGCCATCAGACCCTTCTACTCTTAGAAGAAAGCCTAAGCTAAAGGCTCATCAATCGAATGGCGCACAACTGGATTGCAGGTGGATACAAACTAACAATATCTATACTATAAGTCTTCGGGCTTTCACGGCCGGCGTTGCATGTAGAATATACTGCGTCCGGGCTTAGCCGCCGATGAGGCAAGGTCTCCGAAGTCGTCGTTGCCCGGACCTGCGCCACTGAAGATCTCGACCGCAGTGATCGACGAAACGTCTGGAACGCAAGTTTCACATAGACCACGGCCAAACAGCCCGGAAGCAGTATATTCTACAAATATCTATACTATTATCTTCTTCTTCTTCTTCATCCTAAAGTTAATCCCAGTCGCATCCGAAGCTTTTCAATTTGGAGTCTGGGGTCCGCTTTTCACCAGTCTAACTTCGATTATATAATTGTAAAATAGTCGTGTCTGTTCATTGGAGATATTTAAAAAAAAATACTTGCAGTATGTTATATTAACGATACTGAACACGAAAATATTATTTTTAATACTTGTTTTTATATATGGCATTAGAGATAGGCAACAATACGTTTTCCTCATACTCCTACTAATTAATGGGTTCATAAGAAGCCGCCCGTACAATTAGGATTAAAGCCTTATTTATAAAAAAAAGCAATGACTTTTTGCATCAAACCTTTTTTCACACAAAACAAACAAAGAGCTGCAGGCTTAAAACATAGCCCATTTATCGCCAGTACAGGTGTCAGTGTAACAAAAATGCCGTATTTCCTCGGCACCATTTTATAAGGATCGCACGTCTCCAAGTAAATTGCTGGGGAAAAGGTCCCGCCACGTACTTTACTTACGACGAATTATGTACGTGCATAAGTAACAATACCTACTGCCTATTTTTGTGGGGAAAGTGAAATATCGTGCTTCCGTTGGCAGGAAATTTTGATGGATACAAAACAAAGGAGGGTAGCCCATCTCCTGTTAGAATAAATAGAAAAGATTTTTTTGTGTGTTTTTTTGTGCTGACAAATTTGATGCTAGCTTGTTTCAGGGATAAATAAGTACCATTGTTGTCGGTAAATAAGAAAAACTAAGCAAGCGTAAAAAAAAACAATTCACAATTTAATAGTAGAATTTTTGGTAAGTAAAGTCCTTATTGAAAATGGTATGATACTTGTTGTGCCTTTTAGTTGTTTTTCCAGTATATCACACACCGTTACATGACCTTTTTTTTGAGATATGATAGCACAAGTGGATATTAACTCATCGAGACTAGCGGTGATCCGGTGATCCAAAAAAAGTCAAACATTGCTCGGTAATGAGAACGCCGTAGGCTATCGTTTTCATTCTTTCCTAGAATTCCTATAACCATAGAAACCTAAACAAATATTGATCTAAGGAGGTTATATGTGAAATTAAACTTCATAAGTTCAGGAAATGAAAGGCTTATAACAATATCAATAAGTTGTATGATCAATTCAACTGCAATGATTTGCACAAATATAAAAAGCAAAAAGTACCATATTAGGAACAATTTGTGCGTCATCAATTGCGTTCAGTAATTCCTCCATTACAATTACAGTATCATGTTACCGTTAAACCTGATTGCAATGTTTTGTGATACCAATAAACACAATACAGCTATCACTGTCTATGAACGAACTACCATGGCTTCTGTTTCATTTCGATAAATCCCTGTGGACGTATCAGTTTCATCTGAACCAAAAATATTATTGGAAATAAAAATTGGTCATCTTTTTTCGGGGAACATTGGATATATTTTTTTTATATTCAAATCGGGGTTTTTTTTAAGGTTATGCTACCAACATTGTGCTACTGCTGCCGAAAAAATGAAAATAATATCAGAATGCATTTTGTTTATGTGCTCACATATGAAACACACAGGACAACACATAGGAAACTTTGAATACTATAATTTATAGATCCCGGTTGTAAAGTAAAGTATAAATTATAGATCCCGGTTGGGATTTTCAAATTTTCAGCATGCAAAACTAGGCTGTTTTTTGTGAGAATTAATATCGCTCTAAGACGGTAGTATAGGAGAATTTGGATAGATTCAGGTGTGGCTCGGTGGCTCAGTGGTCAGAGCATTCCCCCTGTAAGGGAAAGATCGTGGGTTCGAGTCCCACCTGAGTGATTTACTTTTCCTATTTTAATCGATTTGAAAAAGTTAACATAGTAAATGCTTCAAAATTTCATTCAATTAATATTTGTAATTTATTTTGTATTGAAATTAACGAACTATTTGGTTATTTGAAGTTAAATATATCAGAAAAATTTCCCTTTTGAGGTACTAAAGCACTGTGGTGCAATGCAGGCTTGGTATAAATGGAAAACTTAGTTATGTCTACTAGCGCTATATAATGGACAAACAACTCTGTGCATTCAGCATAATGGAACAGAAAACAAATAGTGATATTGACGACAGTTGTTACGACTATTACACATTGACATAAAACTATTTTTAATGGAAGATTTATTTTATAACTTAGATTGTTCAAGACGTCTGGTTACTTTTCAGTAGCAATGATCACGGGAGGATGCTAGGTGGTCATATAAAACCAAGTAACATTACATTACGGAATAGTATGGTATAAGCTTTCAACAGTAGCTAATGAATATAATAAAGATGAATGGCCAATATTTAATACAATAACAATATCTTGTAACGATGCAAATCGTCTTATTGAAGATTGAAATATTAATTACACATTTAGTCGATTAGTATCAATTTAAAATTATATTTTAGCTACATTTTTAATCTGCCGTTCTATCAGTACGTTTGATTTGTCTCTGGCCGTGTGCGGTATACCAACATTTCGATACAATCGTAATGGCGACCGTTTTTTACGTGAACAGTGTCCATTATATTTTATTTAATATTAATTGCTTCTGCAATTGCAAGGTTTATTTCGGTTTGTGTTTCACAAGCTTATCAAAAGGACATTGCACATTGACCCATGCGGTCGTGGGATCACTGACCTCGTGTGAACACCCTAATGTCATTTTTTTTTCTGTGCACCTTTTCCTGCTGTTGCAATGCTGTCAGCTGTGGCTTATACTGTAATGACTTTTGCATCACGTGCCTTGGGGAAGCTTGACCACCTGCTTCCTGCCTACTGCCTGCCACCACCGCACTGGCAGTATGTCAGTCCGACATACTGAAAGGCTTGCTTGTATTTTTCAGGTGAACGGAGCGAGCCACGCGACCGTATAGGTCAGCGCGGCACGTGCTCCACCAGTCCTCGGCGGCGGAAGCGGAGCTAAGTGCCCACCACCTTCGCCGCCGCGGGCTGTTCCAGTACCATATAAATTCTCATGAACTGGAGGTCGTGTACTCCACACCTGAGAAACATTCCTAATGACCATACATAAATTTATGTAACGACCCGTTATGTATGTTTAAATCGATTACAATTATTATATAATTGTAATCTAGCTTTTATTTATAAATCTCTGCTCTTACCCTAGCCGGTATAGTTGGCTAATTAATTACTCCTTCTTTTCATCTACCTAAAAGTAAAGTAACTAAATTGCAATTAATCAAACTACGAAATTCAATTACCACGTTTCAATCTATCTCAAACAGTTAAGTATGAAATTTTGTTTTTTATCTTTTCAACGTTCAACGAAAACATCTACATTGTATACAAAACTTGGTAAAACTATAAAAACAGTGTGAATAATGATATAATAATAAAAAAAAATCACAAAACAACGCTACTTTATTTACCGTTTAATGAGGTTTCCAACTAACAACCTATAAATCCTAAAGCTGAATGATGAACCGAAAATCAATCGGAAACAATTCCAAACAAGTTAATTAAACAACTTAATAATTTAAAGTTAAAATGCCTGCGCCTAATTTTTTGCCGAGGGCCTTTATTAAGGCGGTACAATTGGTTCGAAAAGCTTTCGTCAACTAAGTAAGCAAGAGCGAGCCTAAAGTTAAATTAACGAGTTGAAAATGGCCGCGGCTCGGCGAACAAACAAACAACCACCATTAATCATAAAACTAAGACCCGAAGGGGTTTTGTGCATTCAATTATTGAATGGAATCTAAACGACATTGATCGCGGACATTAGTGGTTAGATTTGTATTGGTACTTAGGTATATCATCTGGGAAATGACGATTAAAATTATATATGAAATGGGGATTAAGAATGTCAAGGTCGATAAGCCAATATACCTGGTGAGTTACAGATGAGGTTCACCTAACAGGGTTTATTTCTAAACGATTAACAAACGTTGCCCGTGACCAGAGCCCCGAGTACGAAAAACATTCGAAGTCGTAACGCAAACGTGTCAAAAGAACGGAGCATTGCAAGGGGCCAATTGCAGCCTGGGTCAGGCGGGGTGCGAGGGATATGCACTAAAGCTACCTCACCTTCAGCTTTGCACTGTGATCCATAGACGGCGTGCGGTTTAGTCAATTCGAGTCCGACATAACCTCCGGCTCCGGCGGGGGTTGTAACCGTGGGGATTACCCGCACGTTAAAAAAAGTGGTCAATCGCAATGCTCTGTTCTCTGGATACGTTTACGTTACGAATTTAAATATAATTCGTGCTCGGAGCACAGAGGGCTGGTTTATTCCATGCGCAAAGAATTAGTATGGCCATTCAACAAAGCAATGCCGCTAGGCTTCTGGCCACCCTCCCGGTTGACATCGATAAGGAGGAATTCTTTGACGCTTGAACCTGCAGGTTTGTATATTTCTATTCAGATAATTTTTATGTACATTATGTGACTGCAAATGTGTATGCAGTCACATAATGTACATAAAATGCATGTCATAAAAAATATTTTACATAGTTATATAAAATAAAAAATACAACTATGTTATTGATTGTTAGCTCAAAATCGGTCTAAAAGCATTGTCCATTCTTTTAATTATTTTTTTTAGATGGATATAGGTTTTCAGGTTAGGTTAAGATCGGATCCTGGCTGCTAGTAGTTTTATAAACAGTTAGCTGAAGTCCGTGTGCCATGCTGTTCCCATTCACATATATCCTCTTTATTTCACAATATATTTAGTTAAAAAACAACATTTTTTTTACTATTTCCTTAAATAATTTCCTTTGAAACGATTGTAAAATCAGCCGGTATAGGCGGAGTAGTAATCCAGCAGTGTATTACTGTCCAATATTCGATATATGCTTCTCCCAATATTCACCACAAAACCCAATCATTTATCTCCCATACCATCCCATATTTAGTCCTTTCTAGCCGCCAATACAGCCTATTTTATTGTAATTATAATTCCCCACACCACTAAATGTTTTATAATGACACAGCCGTTTAAACTCTCTGTTTATATGTTTTTGGGTATTCACATCGGCTATCCAAGTAATGGGCTTGGACGGTCAACCGCCATTCGGTGTTGTGTGGGAACTTAATGGGTTTTTTAAATGTAAACATGAGGTTAAATACTATTTAACATGGGCTTATAACGCGGCATTTTGTTTACGTATGGAAATTTTAAAAGAAATAATATGGGTATTGTATTTTCCCTTTACGGAATTATAATAAATAACTATAGTTAGACTTCAGCCTAATGACTTTATTTTGTTGCGATCTGAGACTACTAAGCGATTCCTATACGATTTCCAGGTCATCCCAGGCGTGGAAGTCTTATCCCGTTCCTGTGAGCAATAAAAAACAATTTCAGGAATAATAAGTAGCCCATAATACCATTCACTCCATATCAAATATGAGCCTGATCTGTTTAGCCATTCAGTCAAAGACCACAAACCAAACTCTCAAACTCTCTCGAAAAATTTTCAATTCACAGTACACTTCTAGTGGCCAATAGCAGTAGTAGTAGGTAGTACGCGGCCGATCACGTATCACAAAACGACGATTGGTTTGCCAGCCCAGATACAGGTGCCTATTAAAATCCAATCAGTGGACACTCCGTTAACCTGGCCTCGCACGTAGAACTGATATCTTTCAATAAAACTCGCAACGGTGCGGGAGTGCCAGAGTGGCTTTCCATTTTTTATTGTTCGATTTTGCTTTCAGTGGTATATGTTAGTGTAGAATGATTTTAGTTTATGTTTTAAGTTTATGTATATTTGCATTGGTTTGGGTGGTAACCTATTGAAATATCGAATTTCTGTTACCCGAATCTTAAAACCCCGAAAACGGTTGGTAGAACTTTTAAAAGACAGATGTAATGAATGACAACGTTCTATAATTCCGTTTTTCATTTCCCAGATGAATCAATTTCCAGGTGCACTAAAACCAAATTTTCAAATAGTATTTTTTGTTTTCCATATTGTCATAATCCAAATATAGTTATACCAGATTCTCAAAATATTTTTTTTTGTTTCCCATCGTACCATTTTCCAAATAAACTATTACCAAATTTTCATAATCTTTTTACTTGGTTCCCATACAAATCGTGTTCCAGCTAAACTATATACAGGTATAGTAAAAATCAGTAAATTTATACGATTCATTTAGGGTGTGTAACGGTTGATATAATAATAAAAAATCTAACGTTCACTTAAGACATAAATAATTTCACTTAATATAATGAAAGCCTGAAGACTTATAAATATAATATAATTTTGTTTAAATTATTGTTTTCCATGTCATGCATGAACAGTTTTGTATGCAGGTATAATCAATTAATCAGGAAAGCAAGCTCGTGAACACTGCGTACCACACCCGACCCGACTCGCCGTGGTACTTGTCTGCCCTACACTAGAGTGTTATTTAAGAACCGGAGGCGCGGAGGGAGGGGAGCCCCTTATTTCGTAGAAAGAAATTTCATAGAATTTCGTTTCACAGAAAATGTTTCATATAATATTTGGTTCTTATATTTTTATTTCGAATATTATTGTTTCAAAAACAATTTCCTACAATGAAACATATTTCACAGAAACACAATTTTTAATCAAATTTTTTTGTTTAACAAACTTATCAAGCTGTAGAATTATTTTTAAAGAATATTAAACCACCTTTATAATGTTCCAAATCACATTTTTAACTGTAACATTTACAATTTTAACACCCCGACTCAGATTACCCCGACCCGATTTTTTTATAAACCACCCAGAAGTAGGAGCCCCGCGTAGCGGGGCTCCGTCGACCTTGTAGACGCATCAATTGTTTAGTTCATAAAAACCATATATATGATAATATGTTATTCTTTGTAATAAGTTTCTATTAAATAAACAATATAATGATTAAGAATAGTTGATTTGATATTCTATGAAATGATTATTCTAATGTTTAACTTTATATGAAACAAAATTCAATGACTTAAAATTATATTAATTAAATATAATGATTATATTGATTATTCTATGAAACGAAATTATGCGAAACATTTTCTGTTATACGAAATTATATTAAACAATTGTCTATAAAACAACGCACACCCGCGGAGGGCTGCGGAAGCGAGCATGGGTGCCCGAACTTTGTTACGCAAGGGCGGAAGGACTGCACTTCCCGCAGCGCCGGAGAAGAGCAACACTAATGCTTGCCTGCTTGCCTGCATGCTTGCCTGCTTGCCTGCATGCATGCTTGTTTGTTTACATGCATACATATATTTTTTAAGGCAACGTGTGTTTTGTTCAGTAGGTCTCCAATTGTAGTTAGTAGACGCCATATGAGGTTTAGTTTTAGGTTTAGAAATCTGGATATTGTTCGTCTGGATATCAATTAACTGGATATCAATTAATTGCATTTCAAAAATTTGTGTTTTAAAAATTGGGCTTTCGTGCATATGGATTACGGTCATCTGGATTTTGTGCATTTAGATTTCGTGTGTCTAGAACTCGTTCGTCTGGATTATAAAACGTCGTACAAATGAATAAATGGGCAAATGAAATTCGGAGTTGCGATTATATGGCAAATAAAACTTCGGAATTTGAAAAACCGGGATTATGAAAAATTGGCCAAACGTTTTCTGGATTATGATATTCGGAATGTTAAAATTCGGGATTAAGATAGGTAACCGTTTGGGTGTTTCTATATATAATTTTGTATTTACAAATTGATGGGCTTGTAGATGAAATGAAAATATTTTAGGTACGCTTAAAATGTGTCATCTGATAGATAAATTACAAGCTCTAAAGTGTAAATTTTGGACGCAACGGGAAAGTCTATTAGGATGATGATTGATATCTTAGTTCAAATTGGAACAGAAATTGCATTCAAACCCTAGGAAGATCAAAGTATAGGTAGGTACTATATACCTAGTACTGTCTTCTTGCAGAATATGTACTCAGGTACAGAATAGACTCAGGAGATTTAAAAAAGGCAAGCAAAGGAATTACATATTTTCCTTGCACTAGCAGTACAGGAATGATGCCCTAGGGACTACAATTGTCTGAAGGTAAAGTAAGCGCTTACCATTCGATAGTCGTACGCTTGTAAGATGAGAAAAAAAATAAAAACATTTAGTTCATTTTGCAGTTGAATGTACATAGAGTAGATTTAAAAAAAATTTTTCGCTGTGACCTTTTATCGTTGTAAGTCCAGGTATAGTGGCATAAACATATTATTACGTGGGTTCTTAGTATTTCCATTTACTTTCAGCCCTTATTTTCTTATTCTACTTATTTTCTGCAAAATTGTCTCTAGTCCCACTATAAATTTTAAAGTAACGACCAAAGCTAGAAGTATTTTGGCAAAAAAACCTTTAGCAATTCAAACCTAATTGCTTGGGTATGAAAGAGACCGCTCCTTTTGGAGCTCAATGTCTGCGAATAGAAAATATTAATACCACTAAAATCACGCGATGCTTCACCGTCTATTAAACTTTCAGAAACAATAAAACGGTAGTAGTCGATTTAAGGTAAGCGTGCGGTTTCTTTGAAATACCGTGCAGATATTCTTGAATGATGTTCGTCTAGTTTAACTTTTATTTTGTTTTTCTTTTGAACTGTTTGGTCGTTTATATATTGTTTCTATACTCCCATCTGTATATTCGTGAAAGGATAAGCAGACGTGTATCAAAACTCACATTTTGCTACTCGTGTATTTTAATGAATTTAAGAAGTTTATACCGCTTTCTCTTATTTAACGACTTATATATTCAAACCAATTTACCAAGTTTAGTGAGAAATAGCAACATAGAGGAATGCTTTTTCAGTGCAGTGAAGATTTATCCTGAGTTCAAACTTAGGACCACCTTTTTATCATTGCCCATTGCTGGTATCCATAATAATGACTTTCATTTCATTTTTCACTTTCAGCTTCTTATCATTTAGAGGGTGAAGTCTTAGACCATATACTGTTTTGCTTTCAAAGGTCAATGTGTGCATGCCATGCCCAATTACACCGAAGTAGTACATATTTTTACACCGTTTTGATATTGCAGTTGGTCTTTAGAGTTCGTATATAGTCTAAGGATGAAGTCATATCGAAGTGAAAATAAAATATAAAAACCTCAAAAAGAGATATTGTATTACGAATATCGAAATCAATAAAAGCAAAACGGCAAACACTTGAGACAGTATTACTAAGCTCATTAAATAGAAAGAACTCTCGAACTGATATTCGATACTTGAATAGTATTCTGTCGATTTGCACCGCAGTCGTCAATTCTGAATATTGAGCAATAAAGCGCCCAGTCACTCGAGTGTAGGGACCAATAACGGCGAAACACGATAGATTGAAACTTGAGAGTAATAATGTTTTGTTTTGGTGAGATATTCAGTGTTGGGTCCGGTGATGTTGGTGAAACTTTGGAGTAATTGAATTTTGTCACTTACAAATGTATTACTTTATGTTTATTTTGATTTAGTTTTCTCGATTTGTTTTATTTGTTTATACTGTTGATTGATGACGTTAGATGAGACTTTGATTTTACAAAGTACAAAGTGTCGTATTCAATTAACTTGATTTGTTTGTTTTAGTTACTTTAGGTTTATTTGTTAAAAGACAATAACAAGGCAGCCTCTGTGGCGCGGCGGTAGTGAACGCGGCCGCTACGCAGGAGGCACGGGTTCCATCCCCGCTCAGTTCCTATGTATGAATATGTATATTTGCATTGGTTTGGGTGTTTCTATATATAGTATGTAGGTATTTACAAAAAAAGTATCTAAGTATGTTTATCCGCATTCTAGATTCCATGACACAAGCTTGATAAGCTATGCTTACCATGGGTCTAGATAGCGTTGTGTGAAAGGTTGTGAAATATTTATTTTAAAAAAAAGACTACATGGAACCTCTTTCAGAGATTAGTGAACGTCACAGTAGTCTCACTTCCATGGACATCCAAGATCGTGCGGAGAAGGGAGAGAAGGAAGGCGGACCTTGAGCTTGGAATTCTCCTCAGCCTCAGATGCAATCAGGTAAATATATCTCCATCATGATGACTTGCAGAGATTGGTGACCGCGGTAGCCTAGTGGTTTGGGTAATGGACTGCTGAGACGAGGTCTCGGGTTCGATCCCAGGTTTTACCATGACACACACCAATGATTTTTCGATGCTTTTCGAAGTTATGTGTGTATTTATCGCAGCTTTATAAGTGCCCGGTTAATGGCAATAGGCTCGTCACCTATTACATTGGGACCTAAACATAAACTGGCGAAATATGCTAGCACCTCTACCTATCCCTTGGCGTGAGTTTGTGTGTATGTGAAATATGGGTATTAACATGTTCATTTATATTTGGATAACAGACGTAACTTCTTGCTTATAAATGTAGCTGTTACGACTGTTTGCATCAACTTCGTTAATGTGCATCTAAATCGTCGAAATGGCAAGCAAGTGATGTTATTTAGTGTTTTTCTGTCCATAAGGGGCGGGCAAGTGAAATTAGATTTGGACCATTTCTATTAGACAGTGGACCCGTGTCACTATCAACGGATAGTGGACAGCGGTCCTTTTTATGGTGATGTTAACCCCCTCTTTCGACCAAGGCCCTTTTTATTAAGGGACGAGATCTCGATTAATATTGAACTCTAACTTCTTGCCTCGAAAGGGATATGGAATTTATACTATCGTAACGTAACGTAATGAATTTCAATGAGTAAAATGTTAGAACCATTAACAGTGTAATACTTTCGGGATTCTTCTTCTACTTTATCCTAGCGTTAATCCCAGTCGCATCCGAAGGTATCAACTTGGAGTCTGTGGTCCGCTTTTACCAGTCCAACTGCGGATTTGGCTAAACTTCGATATTTTCTGTGAAGCGACTGCTACCCAAAGGTGATATCGAAGCATTACAGTTAGAACAGTTGTTGGATTTTGAAGGCTCCAACTACCCGTAACGTACACTCCAAGGCACGACTAGACCAATGCAAAGACCCATATTCATGTATACAAATATTTGCACTGAGCGGAGATCGAACCCGCGCCTCCTGCGTTCACTACCGCTGCGCCACGGAGGCTGTCTACCGGCTGTCACCACGATATTTACTATGTATTTTGTTTGTATTGAGTAATAACTATATATCTGTCAGCGTAGTTACAAGCGCCATGATGACGGTGTACTGACGACCGCCGAGCTAGTTTCATGGGGCAGACCGTATCATTGTACCGTCTTAAGCACACCTCTACTACTAACCGCACTCTACTAATGTGAATGACTATGAGCACAAGCGTGAATCACCTGATGTTGCACACGTTCATAGGCCACGTTAACCACTTTCCATCAGGTGGGCCGTGTGCTAGTCTGCCACCTCAGTTGTATATTTAAAATAAAAGCGGCCAACTGCAAATCGGACTCGCCCATGAAGGGTTCCGTAGCAGCAAGTAGGTAAATTGCGGTTTACGATTTATGACGTATTAAAAAAAACTACTGACTAGATCACGTTCAAACCAATTTTCGGTGGAAGTTTGCATGGTAATGTCCATGATATATTTTTTTTAGTTTTATCATTCTCTTATTTTAGAAGTTACAGGGGAGGGGGGGAGACATTTTACCACTTTGGAAGTGTCTCTCGCGCAAACTATTAAGTTTAGAAAAAAAAATTATAATAGAAACCTCAATACCATTTTTGAAGACCTATCCATAGATACCATACACGTATGGGTTTGATGAAAATTTGTTGTTTTTTTTTTTTCTATTTTTGCGTGAAAATCTTAATGCGGTTCACAGAATACATCTATACTTACCAAGTTTCAACAGTATAGTTCTTATAGTTTCGGAAAAAAGTGGCTGCGACATACGGACGGACAGACAGACATGACGAATCTATATGGGTTCGGTTTTTTGCCATTTGGCTACGGAACCCTAAAAATGATAATCTCGAGTCATATGTTAGAAACATGTTTAGTCTGAAGTGATCGTGGTTCTAATCCCACACGAAAATTTCCGATGCTCAAACTGATTTTTCTACTCATGATTAGAGGATCAGAGAGTAGTGGTTCCTGGCCATAATTTAAAATCGTGATAGCGAAATTATTTTTTTTTAATAAAAGAAGTAGGTATAATGCATACAATTTAAAGGACTCCAATAACCGTTTTGTTTTTTGTTTGCTTGGTTGCTAACCTCTAAAGAAGTATTTGCAGGATGAATGAGATATTTTATGTTTGTCCAATTTTATTTATTCGACCGGGGCACATAAGAAGCTTAGAAACGAATGAGGAAAGAATAGAAAAAAATATGAGTAATATTCATTTCTTAAATTATTGATAAATATTTGTATTTCGGAGGTACACTCATAAATACTAAAATTATGCTTATTTTTTATTGAAGTATTGCTCTTTAGAACTAGATTATACTCATTAGAACATATTATATACTTATAGCATTTTTTTTTCAGACTCTTGTTTTAGATGGTCATTCTACTGGCAGATAATAATTGACCTGAGAATAATTGAATCAACCGCGGTAGCCTAGTGGTAATGGACTGCTGAGACGAGGTCTCGGGTTCGATCCCAGGTTTTCCATGACACACACCAATGACTTTTCGATGCTTTTCGAAGTTATGTGTGTATTTATCGCAGGTTTATAAGTGCCCAGTTAACTCGCCACCTATTACATTGGGACATCGGAAATTGGCGAAACAATTGGAAATCGGCGAAATGTGGGTGCTAGCACCTCTGCCTACCCCTTCGGGGATAAAGGCGTGAGTTTATGTTATGTTATGTTATAATAATTGATGTTATGAGGCTTTTATTTCAGAAAACATACTAGGGTCTCGTGCAACTCATCCAAAATTAAGCCAGTAACAAATAACGTTATTTAAAACCTTACAACAAGTAGTAACTCACAAACAAAAAATTAGTACGATCGTCGCAAATCCACTCGCCCATCAATTTCCAAGAAACGGCACGCTCACAGTCCTTTACCCGTTTTATAGAAGGACTTTTATGTCGTCGTATACAACAACCGCTGTCTACTGTATCTTAGTTGTACAGGGAGGGGGCTAGGGCACGATATATGTAGAATTCACGATTCAGGGCGAATGGGTAACGTGAGGTGATCAAGGAGCGAGTTATTGTCGAATTCGGTAATATATTGTGTTTATACTATTTTATTAAAATAAATATTCTATGATGTTGTATGCAGTCGTATCAAGATAGCTAAGCTAAACCTACTTTGGGTCTAGACCCAAAGTAGGTTTAGCTTAGCTAGTTTGTTTATGGGATCTAGAATGCGGATGAACATCTACTTAATTTACCAGACCAATACAAAATTGTGTTTCAAATTCAAATTATATTAATGGAGATTAGATCGTTTATTTTTCAAAATATGTAAAATAAAACATAAATGATACTAAACTATTTTAATACTAAAAATGTTTAGAGCAAACTAATAATTTTGTCCCACATTTTGGGGAAACAGTTTTATACTGGTATACTAAATTTTAAAACTACCTACACAAGAAAAATGTTAAACAATTTGCTGTTTCAGACTAGAAATGTTCATAAACATCAATGTTAACCTTTGAAATAGCTGTAAGGTGAAACCGGTCAGGTTCAATAATAAATACTGTGGAAAAGTACAAGTGTACTCAAGATGTTGTATACCTAACAAAAAATTCCATCATGTGCCATCCATCAACAGTATAAAAACAAATATACATATTCATGCATACAAATATTCGTAAGTACTGAGCGCGAATCGAAGACGCGCCCCCAGCGAAGCAGTTGAACACTACATCGAGGCCGTCATTATTGCGTGATAGTTATTAGTCTGTATCCTAAGGCTGAGCTGCCTAGTAGTACATAACCTTGGAATATGTCTGGCCAATCTGTTATCGCTTAGCCACGAGCCTGTTCAATAATACACACACACACACATTATATATATATATGTCAATTTGACTTCACCTCGCCTGATGGTAAGCCGAAAGCAGTCTCAGGAAAAAGGGTCACGATTACATACACGTACCATTTTAACAATACTATGAATAATCTTTTGTTGCACTAGAATATTCTTATTTTTATAACAGGTACAGCATTTCAGACAAGCTCAAGTGGCTTATGGTTTGCTTTCTATGTATTTCAATTGTATTACATATTGTAAATGGTGATAAATAAATAATAAAAAAGTAAATAAAACGACGGTGGCATTCAGCTTGACGGCCTCATCAAAATAGGATTGTCGTCGCAGCACCGCGTGACACCCACCGGTCCCACTAGGGCTGTCTGTGACCACAATCCCCCCTGTCCAGCTATGCACTTGCTGATCACTGAATGCAATCCAACCAAGAATGCATTACTATGGAGGGGTTTTCGCTATCGTACAAGGTGGTACCCGCCCGGCCGAAATTTGTAACAAATTTGTGCCAGCAAATTTCTACTACCAGAACAAATTGGGCTATCGGACTCAAATCGACTAACACCACACAATGTTTTGTCACATCGGCCTGTGTGACCAAGGAACCTGATATGCCCTAGAAAGAATATCTAATAGATCCCGACCGGCCTTGGCTACCAACACTGGTAATCCCGTCGTATCGTCGGGGATTTAGATATCCAACAATATCCACTACTCCTTAATTATTATATCCTATTCTGGTAACACATTGTTACTCCCTAAGGATGGTTATTTCGGCACCAAACTTTCTAGTCTCTGGCATTATACACACGAATAGCTTCCATTATTGGTACCTTATTGTTTGGTATCGATTCACATCAAAATAGTGTCACAAAAGTTTGATGGTTTCAACCTGAATTAGTAACATACCTGTTAGTTATAGAGGTATTAGTCATTGTTTGCTAGTAAGGTAGGTTTACGTTAGCTTTTATTATGATGATGTTTTTAACTTGTAGTTAATTTGTCTTCAAACCAGGTTTAGGTGAAATTAAAAACCAAGACCTTTTTTATATCTTTTTTTGTCTTTTTAATGGGGTTTTGACTCACAAATTAACTTCTCCCAGGGTACAGCTACCTGGTTGACGTTCTCGGAGGCATGAGATTCTCCAGTGTACTTGTGTATGGGCATGTAGCACACGTTAATAGGACGGCCATTTATGTAGAATATACTACTTTTGTTTGACCGTGTTCCATATGAAATTTGCGTTCCAGACTTTGTCGATCACTGCTGTCAACATCTTCAGTGGTGCAGGCCCGGACGGCGACGAGTGCAGAGACCTCACTTCGTCGGCGACTTTTCTGCGACTGATCGAATGAACGCAAGTGTCATATGGACAGCGGCCAAACCGCCCGGAAGCAGTATATTTTACATGCAACGCTAGCCTTGAAAGACTTATATAGGTGGGCCATTGTCTGTGCAGTAACTCCACATTCAAATTGTAAGTACGGACCACATGAGAATAAGTAATCTAGATATTAGTCCATTTCAAGTCGGATTATTGTAGAAAAGAAAGAAAGAAAGAAAAATGCATTTATTTTGATTAGCTGCAGCAGATAAAAAACAAAACGGTTCAAATTTTGACACTAAATTGTACGCCATCATGTTCGAAATCTTAGTTACAACCGGTTGTATATTAGATTTTCACCTCGTAGTTCGAAATCCGCTCTTTCCTTTGGTTTCATTCTCGAACACGAAAAAATATAACCCGTAATTTAGGTGTTGATACAAATCCCTGTAACCCTAATCTGGTCTATAGAACCATATATATCTGTCGCAGGTAATTCGTATGATTCCACTGTTTACGTACGGTGTCGTCGCTTATGTTAAACTAACTGATGCTCGCAGCTCCGCCGGCCTGGATGTCGGTTATCGCAACCAAACATAGCCTATGTCTTTCGTCAAGGTCTATTCTACTCCTATACCAAATTTAATCAAAATCGCTTCAGTGGTTTAGGTGTGAAAAAGTAATGTACAGACAGACAGATAGACAGTCAGGGAGAGTTACTTTCGCATTTATATTATTAGTATGAATATGGATGCCGAAATCATACGAAGTGCCTGCGAAATATCCAAATCAAATTGCGGAGTGTGGACACTATGCACCCCGACCTGGATAGATATAGGTTAGAAGGCTAAGGCGGTTGCTCCGCTCCGCCTTAGACTTCGTGGCTTTTTTTTATAATCACCATCCACAACCAACGTCAAAATTATAGCAATTGAACAAGATATTATATTGATTTTGGTATATTACATGGCTGCGAGCGTTTTAAAACTGACGACGCCATATGGAAACGGCGGAATACGGCGGACATTTCCAGTGCATTTGAATAAATAATATACATCACATGTATCAATTATATTATGACCTACAGTCAGAAATGTGTTGGTATAATAATTTAGTTATAGCGCCAGAACGAACGCTTCCATTAATAGCTGATGATTTTCGAACGATACTCTGATGTTCATAATGGATGCGAATATTAATACGGACGGCAATGAACACCAATTATTGAAATGCTGACTAAAATGTCCATTATTCGTATTATGATCTTATCATAATATGTTTTATGTATAAATTTAACTTTGACACCCGACTTATGATGCAAAGCAATTTTCGAGCCATATAACTTTATAGATATTAATACTGCTTCGTTTTAACCTAGCTTTAGATACATAGATACATTTACTGATACTTGTAAACCCCTGATGGTATAGGCAAAAATGTACTACAAGGTTCATTTGTAAATTAAAAAAAAAAAAATAATGATTGATATTTTTCTTTACTGATCATACACTTAAAGTTAACGCCATCGCAAAAATGAACGGAGAATAATCTTTAATCTTTGACAATTAAAACTGAACTCATAAATAAATGAGTTCAATCTTAAGGTTCAATCTCATTATAACTTGACACAGACTGTACAAACATGACTGCTCATTTCTCAATCCAATTTACACATTCATTCATTATTTCATTGTGCACAAAATTAAAGGCCTTGAATACATACTCATTCACGCTTCGAATTATCACATTTAATTTGGTCTAACGTCGATGACTGTACCTATACGAAAGTAGGTACTCACAATTAATTGCAAATCCAATTAATTGATGACAGAGTGCAAAATGACTAGACTAGATAACCACTTAAATCTTTTATTTTATTTTTGAGTAGATGTTGCCCATTGCTGATGACAGCCTTCGTGGCGTAACGGTAGTAAAGCTCAGGGCAAATATTTGTATGCATGAATATGGGTATTTACATTGTTCCGGTCGTGCCTCGGAAGCAGGTTAAGCTATCGGCCCCGGTTGCCGTACGAACGTCTATGGCAGTCGTTATGGGTAGTTAAAGGTTAAAACCAACAACTGATCTAATTGCAATTCTTCAATATCGCCTTTGGGATGTGGAGATCAGCAGCAGTCGCTTCACGGAAAATGTCGAAGTTCTGCCAAATCCACAGTTAGACTGCTTTGCCAGTCTAAACCCAGACTCCAAGTTGAGAGCTTCGGATGCGACTTGGATTACCGCTAGGATGAAGAAGTTGCCCGTTACTCCTGCCACGTTGGAGTCTGGTCGTGTAACTCATAGAAAATTTATTCCAGGCACAAAAAAATATTAATCCATGTTTCAGGTTATAAATCTACGTACATATACACATACATTTAATCACAACTGTTTCCAATAAGGGTAGGCAGAGATCAAGGATCTCCATTTGCTATGACCCTGACATACTACTCTCGCTTCATTCATTTATGAGTTTGGATGGATGTATGTATGGATGTTTGTTACTATTTCGTGTTAAAACTACTGAATGGATTTTAATGAAACTTTACAATAATATAAGCTTATACATCAGAATAACACATAGGCTATATATCATGAAACAACAACAAATCCGACATCCACGCGGGCGTAGCCGCGGGCAACAACTAGTTAATTCATAAAATAATAGTCAATATAAAAATATCTTAAACAATACCAAAATTCAATTGGTCATGAATTAATGGAAATATTTCATTTAACAATATTAAAATAAAAAAAATCCAGCCATATTTATGTCTATTATTTCTCAATTATGTATTCGTCCACTGAATAGTAACATTTTTCCAGCACTAAGTATTGAACTGTTAACTGTCAAAGCCCATTAAGTACTCATTTTTTTAAACAGTCTGTAACAAACTAGCGCCCTCCTTCTTCCTATAATAATTAAAACTGACAATTGCTAAAATCGTATAGTTCGATAAATGTAAAAAGCTAATTCAGGCAGAGCAGTGGAATTATTAATATTCTTTCTCTTGTCTGTTACAGGATTACTTATCCCGCTACTTTTCAGACATTTACAGAAATAGCGACTCGACTTTTGATTAGTCACATCGAGAAGAAAACAGAGATTTCGTATTCAGCGTGAGTTGTACAGAAAAGGCATAAGTCCTCTAATAGTATAAGGCGACGAACAAGAATAGATTTTGCTTTGATTTTGGTTTATCCGTTATTTTCTACTCGTTGACTTGACACGTTTCTACTCGTTGAACGAACATCTTTTTGATTTATAATGCAGTATTAATGATTTTTTTTTGCATGCTAAATACTAAAATCGATTAAAATAGGAACAGTTTGAATCGGTCTAGGCAGGCTATTGTCTCTGCCTATCCCGGAGTTAAACAGGCATGAGCGTATGTATGTATGTATTTTAGTAATAGGTGAATAATTAGTTTAAAAAGTTTGCATTTTAGTTTTGTAATTTAATGGCATAGGCCAATTTAGTTCCTGGTGAGCTACATCATTTCGGAGTTAACTGCTAATTAACTTGATTCGTCAAAAGTTAGCAGCAAGCCTCGGGTTATTTTAAATGACAAAAGGTACCTTCATCTTGACTACGCGATTGTTTTTACCCCAGTCTTTGTTTCAAAGTGAGGCTTCAACCAAGCAGATGTCACCACTTAGTAGACTTTCATTTGTCAAAGATGTCGTACTCTAGCAACTGTTGTACAGTTAATTGTCCAATAGTTTTTTTTATGGTCTTCTTTTGTACTAGTAGTAATATCCTTTAGTTAAAGATTGTCATTTTATGCAACAATGTAAAAATACATTGTAAAAAAATAACTGAGGAGGGGTAAATCCTCTAGAAAATTAGGTCATACTTGTTCAAGAAGTCTTTATGAAATTAAGAAATCAAAACTTAGATGTACCAGGTCAATACTTTATAGGTAAGTTTATATTCAGATTTGTCACTAATCTAGCAATAAACGCCATCGAAAACCACTACAATTATGTCTTTTTTTCTTTTTTTTTTACGTGCGGGAAATCCCCACGGATACCCACCCCTCCGGAGCCGGAGGGCGAGGTTATGTCGGACTCGAACCGACTAAACCGCACGCCGTCTCTGGGTCGTAGTGCTAGGCCGAATGTGAGGTTGTCATGCGACATATCCCTCGCACCCCGGCTGACCCAGGGCCATCCCTCTCGGTCTGGCCCTCCTCGGGAAGGGGGGGACCACGGTGTGGGGAGGCGCGCATCGTCCTACGATGCGCGCCGCCGCCGTGGCCTGCTTCTGCTAGGGTGACGGGCGGCTCCACCCGTCACCCTCAGGCCCGCGCTCATGGGGGGCGGAGGTCGCGTCATGTCAGCGAGCCTTACTCGCTCATCGCGCCGCGCCCGCTACTACAATTATGTCACGATTGTTCCCAAGTGCTAATTGAATTAATATAAATAGCTTACCGTATTCTACTTCACGATTCAATGGTACGAATAGCATTTATTAGGTTATTGAAGATATAGATATATTTCTAAGGTAATTGATGAAATCAAATGATAGTCATATTTTCTACATTCTCTTAAATAACCCTGGACTATATGAAGAAGTAAACACGTGTGTGGGGTCGTTTATGTACGTTCCACGAAGAGCAGATATTTCGCATTATTATATTTACCTGTGCGTGTGGAAGAATATCAGGGCTTATTTTTTCCATATAATAATATGTTCGGGGAAAAATGAGAATAGAACGAAGTAAAGGAAGGAGAGTTTAGATTTTTTGCATACTCAATAGCTGAATAAGAATCCAGTGAATAAAAATATAATGCTCAGATGTAAGCTTATTATAGCTTATAATATGGGTTGTATCACTACACGTTTCACTACACTTGGTGAAATGTACTTACATACCTTATTTACAAACATATTTATGCATATTTATATTTTCACTTAAAAGAATCGTACTCGCTATAACTTGATAGCCAATAATTCTCCTGCTACGTCACGCAGGTAATCTTTCAATTGCACTAAGAAAAAGAGAATCACTAGTTACCATAAACAATATTTTTTATCACATGAATACTAGATTTAGAACGTATCGGTCATTTAAAATAAACCAATAAACCGAGTTAAAATAAACATCCTAGTTTAAACTTTGTATTTGTTTATCGTTTCGCCGATAGCCGGAGATTCAATGACGTTGAAACCAACCTACGAGTAAGAAAAACAAATAAACCACAATGGTTATTGTAACAACAGATGTATAAACCCCACACATCGTATTTAGAAACTCCACAGAAATAAATATATATTTGCACACAAAACAATTTTTCAAACGCTCCAAGTAAGCAGGCGAACTCCAAATAAATGTAACCACTGAACCGCTGCGATAACATACAGATTATTAACAGAAGTTCTACTAGTTCTACTACGAAGTCAAACTAAATTTTACCCGGTTGCAATGAACTTAAAATCAGGCTTAATGTGATTAAGCTGTATTGTAAGAGGGTTGTTATGTAAATATTTCATGTCTTTGCTTATCTCGCAGTTGATATACAGTGAGTTTTTTTTTAGAATTTTAAATAGATTTTTATAGTGCGGTAATGCCCACGGATACGATGGAGCCTGTGATCATGTCTGGGATTCGAACCGAGTAAAACCGCATGCCGTGTTGCATCAGTTGCCGAGGGTGAGATTTGGGTGGGATTGAGGTACTGGTATATCTCTCTCTCCGGCTGACCCAGGGCGATCTCAGATCTTTTGTGACCGTCGTGACTGCTTCCTTGATGGTAAGCTGGCTATATATAATGGCTATTTCTTATGCCGTCCAAAGTCAAATGAGTCCAGATAGGAGGAAACTATCTTACAGATACTGAATTGAGGTACTCCATCATCAGATAAGCTCTAGGGAATGACACTGTATTGCATGATTTAATATCATTAAGATGCAATTCGAATTCAGCTTAAAACGTTGCAATAAAATTATTGAGACAAGTGAGATTATTGAGTTAGTAAGTGAAATAACTTATACAATAAAAAAGAAGAAACAAAAGAATTTTATTCTGATACGCAAAACTCAGACATATTGTAACTTAATATCTAACTACCCTCTCTACTATAACAGTTAAATAAACCACATCAAACGTGAAAAATAAAAAATTCTCCAGGATCCTGATAATATTACTGTGTTGTCTCTGTCAAGTGACATCATGTTTGACTATGTTTTTCTGCAAACACGGCAGTTCGGTTGATAAACGAGCTTTGATTTCACGTGTCACTACGGACCGAGTGACAGAAAAGATCGCGAAGCCGGCTTATACGTCACACATATAGTATATAATGTATTTCTTCCCAGGCCTGTTAGGAAATGGAGTGGGTGTCATGTAATTTTGTCGGAGCTGTTATAGATAAAGTGAATCGTTGATCACGTTTAGGAAAGTTATACTTACTGAGTTTATTTAGGAGATTGTTTTACAGGGTATCATTTTAAATGACTGCTTTTGTACGTGAGTTTATTTTTATAGTTATTTTTTTCGAATATTCAGTTTATGTATTGGTATATAGGTCACATCAATATGACTTTACTGCGCTTTAAGGTATTTCGTCCAAGAACGTCATTCAGGTAGAACAGCACACTAGGAAAACATAATTTGAGAGTCGAAACGGCATCGATCGAAGAAGGAAGGTAAGAAGCAGGTATCACATCATAATAGATACCAGTAAATTGTGATCAGTACCCACGGTCTTTGCGATTGGCCATCTGCCTACTATGAACCTGTGGGTATGTGAAGCTGGCCAATCACAATATTCCGTTCTCACAATACGTTTACTATACTATTACAATAGTTTTTCGTGCTAGGGATACTGACTATTCTTAATTCATGGTTTTTCGAACCCTGCTTATGACGTGGTATTGTAGAAAGACACAAAAGTATGCGTTAGTAAAGAATTCCAGTATTGAATAAGATTAAACATTACACGGCGGAAAACCTTATTGAGTATGGGCTTGTTCTTTGATACTCAAGAGGTGGTCTACGAAATTTTGTCGTTTACGCCGATGTATGTGTTTTCCAATTTGTGATTTCATACCTAGTTAAAAACTGTTTTACTGCGAGCTTAAATAAATGAATATGAAAGATCGTTTCAAATATTAGTAGATGTGTGAGCTATTCTATATTAGCTATACTTAGCCATACTTTTTTTTTTATAATTTTAATTCGTTTTGCTTTAATTTGATTTTATTGTAAGTTTGATCTGTTTGTTTCCGAATAAGTTTTATTACCCGACAGCCATGGAAGGTTATGTTTTTCACGCGTATCTTGTTTGTATGTTTGTAATATTCTTCATTACCCATTATCTAATGATCCAGCGTACGGATTTCAATGATTTTTGAATTTTCAATGCAATTGAAATCCGTACGGTGGTTCAGAATATATGTAGTAATAAAGAATATTGCATACAAAATAAGCGCGAAAAACATAACCCTTCTTGGCAGTCGGATAATAATTACCATCATGTGTAATTGACAGTTTTTATAGAACAAGACAGCGCCATTAAAATGTAAGTAAACTGCCAGATGTGGGGCTCAAAGAGCGCGAGTAATTGCGCGTACAATGGTGATATTAAAGCCCCGCTGCGCTTATTAAAAAAGAACAATACCGACTAACTTCGGAGATTGTGGGGCCTGTTCGTTTTTTTAGTTTTGTCTGTTCCGTTTGTTTGGACTAGTGTTCGCACGAAGTAATAGTCGAAGGAACGGTGATATCTAATTTTGTTTTGCAAGATAGTTTAACACATATTAACAAATTTTATTTTATAGTAATATGAATTTAACCACATTCTTGAGGCCAAAGAAAAGCTCTTCTGCAAATCTGTCACACCTACCTGCTACATGACTGAATAAGCTATGACGCATTGTTTATATTCCCAGAGTTGGGAAGTCAGAAGGTGATAGCCTTCTGACTTCCCAACTCTGGGACCAATAAAACTTGACCTACTAATCAAAAACAATAAGCGATTTTCTAGTCCGCATTTGGGTTCACCGTAGCCGGGTAAAAATAATCAGCGACCTTCGGACTCCAAAGCGCAAACTTTAAACGCAACGCAATCTATGAGGAATAAGTCCCTCTAGAGAAGTGGCAATTCGTTGACCGGCATTTGGTAGAATAGAATGACAAATGTACGGGATTTGACGTTTATGACATGTGTTAACGACTGTCAAATACGTCAAATCCCAAACATTCGTCATTTTATTCTACCGAACGCCGGACAACAATTTGCCACTTGCCTACACTGAGAAAAAAATATTGTTGCGCCAACAAAAAAACTTTAACGCTGGGGAGCCGTTCATAGTAAATAGTTGGATTAACAAAGTTTTTATTGTTAAATAATACATTGTTAAGTCAACAAAGTGTTTCAAAACTGCAAACTTTGTTGACTGAACAATATCTGTAGGTCTAACAATGTACAAATTGATGCATCTACAATGCTCATTTTGTTTCTATAACAAAGTACCTTTGTTAGCGTGACAAAGTCCTTTGCTATAAAATCAATGCACATTGTCTCTGTACTTACTCTCGTTTAGCTACGCTAGCAACGTTGCTTAGGGCCTATAACTTCACTTTGATCCTACAACAAAGTAGCCTTTGCTACTCTAACAAAGTTTCTTTGTTGTTCTATATATAGTGTTTGTCTCATTTCATATACTTATATTTTGTTCAACATAAGCTGTAGAAGAGTTGATATTTAAACCTTGCGAGTAAATATCAACTCTTCTACAGCTTATGTTGAACAAAATATATATGAAATGAGACAAACACTTTAATTAAGTAAACGTAAAAAACCTGCAGGTGACGTTCTTACCTAGAAGGTTATGGTGAAATGAATAAAATGCAATGTAATTTAATGAGTTTATATTTTCAACAACAAAAACAATGATTAGGTATAACAATTTTGATAAGTACTTTATTTTACATTCATATCAAATTAAGCACTATCTATACATATATGATGTCAACGGCTTATTTACAGGAATGACAATCTTTTAAACTGGTAATATTTTCCTCCATGCTGAACTTTACAGCACGCAGTGTCCGTTAACATGCACAATTATTTTGCACACAGAGATTAATAAATAATTGGACGTCACTTACATAACAAAAACGATCCACGATATTGGTATGTTTAAAATTACAAATACTGTCACGCACACAAAATACGACGAACAAAATAATACCTATTTGAACAAGCGCGTCGTCCAGTCGCCGACACACAAATGAACGAGCCACGTGGAGGACACCAGTTACCACGCAATAGTTCCCCGTCCCCTGCTACCCGCCCTTCTCCCGCACTTTTTTGACCCAACTAAGTATACCGAGATTCTACAACAAAGTTGTATTTATCAAAATAAGAGTTGTTGGAACGCTTATGTTGAATTTGATGGGAATACAATGTATGACTTTAGCAAAATATAAAGTAGTTAACATGACAATGTTGTTTGGATCTCTCAACAAAGTAAATTTTTTACATTCCAACAACCTTTAACTTTGCTATTATATCAACTCATATGTTGGTAAGCTAACAAAATGACATTGCCAACTTATCAAAGCATTTTGAACTTTGTCATAGCATTCAGGTGTCGATAGCTCGACGCACAATAAAAAATCAACAAAAAAAAGATTGTTGGTTCCGCTATGCACAGCTCGTTGAAGTAGCAAAGTACTTTAATGCTATCACAATAAAATCTTAACAAAGTTTTTATTGTCGCTTTGTTGGCCTTTTTTTCTCTCAGTGTAGAGAGGAAGGTTGCCTTAGCCAAGATAAAAACTATGATTATTATTCAGCGTGGTAATGCCTCTAGCCTTTTCGGCACGGTACCAGTAGAGGTCGATGGGGAGAAATTATTCAATGCCTAAAGTTGCAGTCTCTCCCCTTTTTTTATATTTCATTTTTGCATGTTTTAAACAGTATTATATAGCATAGTTAGCATAGTCTTTTTATAAGTGATTGAGGAAATAAAATCATGTACCTACTTTTAAATGAATAAACAATGGTGATTATGTCAAATCTAATATATCAGTTGGACCGTTTGATATGAACCGACTGACTGATTTTAATTGTTTTTATATTATTTTCTTGCGTATATGATCAAAAAAGTTCGTCAATAAATATTTCATTCCTACCTTCATTGTTTCATTGTATTTCATCTTGCAGCAGTAAACATGAAGTTACAAACAACAATAAAATAATAAGTTTTTAAAACTACTATTAAGTCAACTTAAACCATAAATTGGGAACAAATACCTATAATATTGGCAACACTATTTTCTTCGCCACCGTAGTGGTCGATTGCAGCTAAAGGATTGGTATGATTCTTTTTCATACCAGTTTGATTTGCAGTTATTACTTTAACCCACCTTTGCAAAAGTTTAGGAAGTAAATTCTAGAACAGCAATTTCACACCAAGTACTGCGGCAAAATAAAAAGTGTATAGTGAAAAAATATTCAATTGATATAATTTTTTTTTTAATATTAGCAACTGAAATTACTAATATTCCCTCTAAGGCTGGTCTCCATTCGACAGTAAACATAATACAGCCCAAGACAAAGTGCCCGCTAGATGCCAATAGGCTCGCCCCCTATCACGTGGGGCTGAAAATCACATTTGGCGAAACGTGGGCGTCAATTCACCTCTGCCTACCCAATCGGGGATTTACAGGCGTGAGTATATGTACGTATGTCTTATAGTAGAATTATCTCTTATAAAAGTAAAAATCAGAATAAGAGAATGAATTTCGTTACGAAATCGGCTATCGTAATTTGTTTCACAGCCTTGGTGAAATAAAATCGAAGCTATTTTCAATCCTAAAAAAATATTCATCGTTGAAATTAATTATATGTTTATTTATAACCCACAATATTACAGCCCATTACAGAGACCTATGCGCCCGTTTGAGAGCAATAGGCTCGCCTGCTATTATGTGAAACCTAAAATCATAGCTAGCGTAACAAAATTGCATATACATCTCTGCTTTCGGGGATTTACAGACGTGAGTATTTATGTATGTGTTTAGAAATCTATTGATTTAATATCCTACTAAAACCTGCCGAGACTGCCAATTTTACTTCCAGCTGGTGATTGCGCAATTCCCTGTTATTATTGGCATTGTTTGGCAATTTAACGTTTTCGTTTACTTTTTATTACCATCGTTTGTCATAAAAGCTGTAAGTTAGTTGAGACAACGGCCAAAATGAATCAATAGCAAGTTATTACGCTAGAAAACATTTTATTTCTTTTTCATGGTTTGTTACGTCGAGAAATTTCTGGACGAACGAATGTAAAACTTCAGTTGAATTGGGAATATCGTTTTTGCTAGTACTAGTAAGTTAGGCTTATATTGGTACTATTGTTTGCTGAATTCTCCGACTGAGAAAATATTCTGAACTACTAATGTAGTCTAAAATCTGGAATACAAATGAATACCACCATTTATTCATAATTTTCCTACGACAAAGACTATTTAATAAATAATTAAATATCATAGAGATTGCTAGGGTTGCGACCAGGATTAACGCAAAAGTGATGATAATGATAATCTTTTAACATTTAGAATACAATATTATCATATTTGTAATACAGTATTTGCAATACAATATTATCTCAAGCTCCGAAGAGCGAGATTTAGATCAATTCTGAAGAATCGATAGCTCTGATCAACAGATCGAGCTCACCTTCAACTCGTCACATATAGAATAGGTTACCTAACAAATAATTATACATATACATTTCATGTAAAAATGTTGCCAAGACGCAGTGCAGTCTTTAGAGCTTGGCTTTATACGAGATCTGATAACTTTTTCACAGGGTAAGCTACATATACCATACAGGTGGGATTTCATATACAACCAGCTATTTAACATACATAATAAATAGTTATTTCAATTTAAAATAAATTATACCTATATCTATTTCGTCGTTAGTCGTTAAAATGTTCATTTGTTCAATTCATTAAAATAAATAGTAATTTTCTATCAAAAACGGTATTCAACGAAGCTTAAAATTTACTGAGACCAAGTTCAAAGATAAACATAGTTCAAAGAGTGCTCGAAAAAACACAGAACAAATTTGTTCAGGTGTTTTATTTTCTATGTACGACTTTCTATCTACGAATTTGCCTATTTTCCGACCGCCAAGGACGTCTGCTATGCTTAAATATAGATAGTGTAAACGAGAGGTGCGGGTTTCCTATGAAGTAAGCAGCAAAACAACAGACTAATATATTCTTCAAAATGTATTTGAGCTCAACAACTTAGCTAGACACAACGATATTACACAGTGCAATGGTTACACATTAACCACGTGCGCGCTGTTGAAGGTGTGGCGATACCACATGTACCCAGCGCCATCTAGCGATATCAAGTAGAACTACTACGATACTACAAATCCTGCATCGCGAAAGTGAAGTTCCTGCGCTGGTACAATACATATACAACATCCCAACGACAATCGTTGGGCCGCGGCCCACTAGGCGTGATCACCTTGCCTGGTCGGAGGATCCTCCCTTTGTGTTGGAGGAACATCACACCTCGTTCCTCCACAGTGGTGACCCCGACGTGATCTGATCACGTCGGGGTCACCACTGTGGAACCTTCGCTGAGCATATCAGCAGCATTCTCATCGTCACATCCTATTCACTTCTTCCGCATGAGCGGTAATCAAGTCTTCGCCATCTAGCACCTTCGGCCCTTACAAGGCTACCACAGCATGCAGCGATCGCTGCAGCCTGGTTACCCTTCGGCCACGCCTGCATCTACAGCACACAGTACACGTTCATACGGTCACGTAAGAAGAGGACATCTCTCCCGTCTACGTAGTAACTCAGCCATTTTTGCCCCAATACACGGGGGACTACCTCGTCTTATCGAGGATTCGCCCCGTCACTGCTGAGTACTCACCTCAACTCACCGAGGATTCGCCTCGCCTCACTAGCGGCTCGCCGAGGTTTCATCTCGACGCTTCGAGCCCCAACTCGCTGGGCATTCAACGCAGGACCGCAGCACCGCAGCACCGCAGCACCGCACTTGCCCCGCATCTTCGGGACCAGCGGTAGTCCCGACCCACTGGGACTAGCGTGGATGACTGTTCCGTCAATGGAATAAGCGGCGCGGTACAGCAACGCGAGGGCTCTCGCTTCCAGGTCCCATGGAGGGGTCCCGGATAGGAGACAAGCCATCTCGACGGAGATCGTGCGATACCCCCTGATCACTCTGAGGGCCATCGCTTTTAATGGGCTGTTTAATACAGCCACGTTGCGGGCCGCCAGAGTCTCCGCCCATACGGGAGCCCCGTACAGGGCCATACTTCGCACGATCACCAGGTACAGTCTCCTAGTGGCGCGTTGGATCCCTTAACGTTGGGCATTAGTTGCGATAGCGCGGCCGCAGCCCCCCTCAGTTTCGGGAACAGACTTCGGAGATGGGGTCCGAAGTCCCATCGGCTATCGAGTACGAGCCCAAGGAGCGGGTGACCTATACCAATAAATGTATATGTATAAATAAAGAAAAGTTATAGCAAGAGATGCTGTGTGTCAAAGTGCTAGTAACTAAAAAAATAATGTATTACCGTGAATTTTAGTCAGTTTTGTTATTGTAGCTGCAGAACGTCACTATTTATTACTACTATATTAACATGTAGAAAAGATTTTCATACAAATATATCGACAAAGATACGAAACGCTACCTCCTACGCTATTCATACGAAACAATTCATTTTAAAATTTTAAAAAATTCACACCGAGTGATATAATATTCTTCCTCGCCTGAACGGGTGCAAAGCTGACGAGATATCCAATGTTTTACGGCTACACAATTTAGAATGGGTTCACATTACGCGAGTGCATTGTAGCACGTAATAATTTAGGAGCGGTATTGTGGGACCCTGGTAAAGTATCATCAGGCAAATGGGTTTGTGGAGCGACGTCACTGATGTTAGCTTTGGGGCTTTGTCAAGGTTTTAAGCTAGCATAAATTTTATGCAGGCACTAGGACCTGCATAGATAAATGATTATATAGTGCCGATCGTGAAATAAACTTTCAGACTAGCTTCAATACAAGTGCTTTTCATTAAACTCACAGATGCGCCTAGTTTAGGAGGCTATTAATTGTTGACCTTTAATAATAATTGTACTTGTAACCTAATACTTCTTCATCCTAGAGTTGATTCCGGTCTCCATTCGAAGCTTTCACTTCAGAGACCGGGGTCCGCTTTTTCCAGTCTAACAGCGGATTTGGCTTTGGCTTCACAGCCTATTGGAGATATTGAAGCATTGCAGTTAGACCAATTGTTGAACTTTTTAAAGCTCAAACTACAAATAATAGTTGCCATAGATATTCGTATAACAACTGGGATTAAAGGCTTAAAGTGCTCTTTGAGGCACGACCAGACCCATACAATAGCCATATTTATGCATACAAATATTTGCACTGAGCCAGAATTGAACCCCCGGGCCCAGCCTCTTGCGTACCAGTCGCGTTCACTGACGTCGCGTCACAATGGCTGTCTTATAACCTTATTATAAAATTAATACTTAACTCAATAACTAAACACCAAGTTCTGTAAGGTTTCTGCTTCAATAAAGTTGTTATTAACTAAAACAAAAAACTCTTCTTATATTGAATAAAAAGTCAACAGGTAATTTTTTTGAGAAACCAAATTAAAAGTTTAAGTAAGCTGGATCTATTGATGTCCCTTCCGTTCAATTTGACATTCTTCTGTTTTCTCTATGGGAGTTATATCTGCTCCCTATGGAAGTCACATCTTTGGTATTTGAAGTAGTTTTAGATAACGGTGACCGCTTACCATGATATGGAACTTACGTTTATTTGCTGTCTTAGTTGTAATGATATCTGTTAACGAGCACTACTACTCGTGATAGTTTAAGGAATTTGAAGTATTAGTTTAGATTGTGCACATGTTATTTTGTAAGATTCTTTGTTTGTTACTGAGGGATGGGTCTTCATGGGCCGGCGCACCGTAATTAAGGCGGGGGTCCGCGCGCCGTGAGGGGGTTGTTCTGGTGCTAGCCCGAGACCCACTCCTCGGCAGTCCTGTACATAGTCGTGACCGAGCAGGTTACGCTATCGCCACGCATAAGCACCTTTGTGGAGGAACGAGGTGTGATGTTCCTCCAACACAAAGGGAGGATCCTCCAACCAGGCAAGGTGATCACGCCTGGCGGGCCGCGGCCCAACGATTGTCGTTGGGATGTTGTATATGTATTGTACCAGCGCAGGAACTTCACTTTCGCGATGCAGGATTTGTAGTATCGTAGTAGTTCTACTTGATATCGCTAGATGGCGCTGGGTACATGTGGTATCGCCACATCACTCCCCTCCAAGACCGGAGGTTGGGGTGCTTCGGTAGGTATCTATGGCGCATCCACCGGGAGACAACGCCGCAGTGCCAGTAATGCGAGAATCCTGGCGAAAACACGGCGCTCCACACGTTGGTGGAATGCCCTGCGTGGGCAAACCAACGCAGGGATCTCGTTGCGGTCCTGGTATGGTGAGGGGCGTGGTCTCCGACGAGAGCAAGTGGCACACCGCAGCCTCTTTCTGCGAGCAGATAATGCGCGCGAAAGAGGCGGCGGAGAGGAAGCGGGAGAGAACCCTGCCCCCCCGAGTTCCGAAGTCTGCGGCGAGGATACCGCAGACTCGTCTACGCCCGGGACTACCAACCTCCATGATGGGGCCTGAGGACGGCAGTTGGCCGACTTGCCGTTCTTGCAGGCTAGCAGGCCGTGGCGGAGGCGTGTCGTGTGTAATCCTACACACGCCTGCCAACTCACCGACGCGGGATAAAACCCGATCCCACCAGGCGAGGCCGCGGTGGCCACCAAAGTCCGCCGGTAACCCTGGGGTTATCCTTTCGAGGGCTTACCCGGGATGCCCGACACTTGAGAAGGACACCGTGTGGTTTAAGATGGTCCGATTCCAACACGCCCACCCCATCGTTGGCACCGATGGGGTGAAGCCCGTGGAGGTTTCCACACGTTAAAAAGAAAGTGGTCACTCGCTTACCATCAGGTCAAGTCCCGTAATTATTCACTATTTAACTGGTCTAAAAACTGTTATAAATTATAGTCAAAGGAAAAATTCATTAACAAAACATTGAAAATAGTAAAATATAAAAATGATTTCAATTTAATTCTCATGCATATTTCTATGAATGAGTAACGACAGTTCCGATATGTGTTCCGACAACTGTTGACGTCATTTTGTGAAGAAATGAATAAATTATTACTATCACGAAAGCTGTTACAGGCATTGATAGCTGACATTCATTGCTACCATTATCAATTGAAAACTGAATTCAATAATGCAATATCGAATTTCATTCTAAAATTAAATGTACCTTTTATTCGCTACAAAATATTTATTAACTTTACTTTAAGAGATCGTAGTCACGACAGAGACGACAATCGTTCCCAAAAAGCTGTAATGTCCAAATCAAAAGAAGGAGAAGAACAAATCCATTCACCATCCCCCTAGAAAAATGGCTATTCGTCGGTCGGTGTATTATTGTATGTATAATAAAATGACGAATGTATGTGATTTATCGTATATTAGAGCGTTTTCACATTCATCCGATATCCGATATCGGGTGTCGGATGCTGACCATGTGCTGTTTTCAAATATATCACATTAGAATTTGGCAGAGCAGAATTTGGGCCACCGAATCTCTTTCCACGCGGTGTCGGTCCAAGGCGACTAAGGGATAGGGCTGTTTAACATCAGACAGATATTTACAGCCCAGACTCAGCCTCAAATTCATGGCTTGAGTCAACAATAGTGCCCGGAATACGGCAGTAGGCTCACACCCTATTACATGGGACCGAATACAATGATT
The DNA here is from genome assembly GCA_949126895.1 of Eilema caniola. NCBI lineage: Eukaryota > Metazoa > Arthropoda > Insecta > Lepidoptera > Erebidae > Eilema > Eilema caniola. The sequence continues at coordinate 2,439,760 of OX421469.1, read as the reverse complement.
GGTGAAATGTGGATGTTAATTCACCTCTGCCTAACTCTCCGGGGATAAAGGGGTGATTATATGTTTGTGTGTATGTAAATCGGCCCGATACGGCCATTTGCTCGGAAGTACAGACTAGTTAGGGAAGCTATGGATGAAGAAAAAAAGTAAAATATTAAAAAAGTCGACCTTATTGACGTGACATAGTATCAAGTTTTTTCTTATATTCGTGATCAGCGTCATCTATTGACGCGAAAATACACGTTACCAAAAAAATTTCATTAAGGTCGGAAACTGCTCGCAATCGCTATTTTGGTCCCTTTGTGATCCGTTATCGGGCCAACACACTGGTGTTGGCTCCGATAGCCGAAATCAGGCCGGACAATGTGAAAGACAGATACATATTGAATTTGAATTTCACTTCCTCCGATATCGCCTTTCGGAGTGTAAGGACCAAAGTGCTAAAATAACCATGGTGCTAAAATGACCATGGTGCTAAAATGACCATGGTGTTGAAATGACCATAGTATTGAAATGACCATGGTGTTGAAACGGATATCAGGTATCGGGTATCGAATAGTGTGAAAACGCTCTTACAGTCGAAAACGTATCTCATAAACGTCAAATATACGGAGGATAGAATAATATCATATCCAAGCCATAAATACGCCGGCTTACAAGTTACCACTTGTCCAGGGGGGCAGGACTGCGAGATGAAAGCCTCGAATGCAAGCGGTAATGCTAACGGTAAAATGACGATGAAAACACTTTTATAAGATAAGTCTTGAGGCTTCCACGGCCGTCGTTGCATGTAGAATATACTACTTCCGGGCTCTTTGACCGTGGTCCATATGAAACTTTCATTTCAGACATTTCGTCGATCACTGCGGTCGACATCTTCAGTGGCGCAAGTCCAAGATGTTGAATCCCGAGTCACTGGCGTATTTACGTGCTCGATCCTGATGGGTCAAAAGTCGTCGCCCGGCCCTGCGCCACAAGTTTTAAATGGACCACGGCCAAACGGCCTGAAAGCAGTATATTCTTTTTTTATACTCATATGTATAACATTACACAAATAGTACATACATTTTTAATACAAACTAACAGGAACGCAAGCATTACGGTATTTAGTATTAGTAGGATAGCGGCTCCAAAAAGCTAGGCTTTATTTGCAACCGGGCTTAGTGTTTGAATGAAGTAACTGAAAACTGAACCATGCTATTATAAGCTAATAGAAATATACATAAAATACTTTCGTTGTAGTAAAACATAATATATTAATAACTTATGCTGTTTTACCTCGAAATAACGACATCAAACTATTCGAAATTCCCCAAAGCCCAGCCCACAGTCCAGTCCACGGTTCCTCTAACACTGTGTATAGTTTAGTCGCACAAATGTACCGCAAAATTGTAGGAAACTACCGTTGAACAATGGACATTATAGTAGTTTAGCTAACGACTAAATCCCACTTAAATAATGTTCAAATATTTTATGGGACCGTTGAATTGTTCGCGTTGTTCGTTAGGTATGTTTTATTTCAGTAACATTTATGTAATAAAGCCAAGTTATTAAATTAAACTACTACATTTTGCTTTTGAGAATGAACAGTGGACGTGCTTTGTATAATTTAAAAAAAATTACATAAAAATTTGATCATAAAACATCGTTCCTACCAATAAAGTCACTCAAGTTAGTAGGTGTAAGACGTAGCAAATATGTATTATATATTATGGAGAACCGTAAAGCATCTCAACCTAACCTAGCAATCTCGTTATCGGGATATTTACCATGTATTGTTTAGATATTCCTCCGTTCCTACAGTGCCGAAATATCGAAATATCATGTATAAAAATACTTGGTAAACATTAAAATATCTCTAATAAAAGTATCCATGATAATGTGAATACTACTTTATTCATTTATATCTATTACTACAATCATATAAACAAGGCAATATCTAAACAAGCAACTTCTAAACCAATTCATAATAAATTCTATCAAACAAATTAGACGGCTCAACAGGTAGCGGACAGCAATCCAAACGCGCGCATTTTATTCACCCATTTGTGCTGGTATACGTGAGCCCACTCACATGCTTCTTAAAATAGGCTATCTGGGTGAAAAGTTGCCTAACACTGCATGATGGATGTACCCCTCTTTAAGGGAGAAAATGACTGTAGTTTATCACATGACTTGTTTTACTCGGATGACACGGGAACGTATTGGCGGAACGTACATATATTCGATTGCGTTCGCACGGAATCGCATGAAATATGGCCTCTGTTGTGCTGAGGTAGCATTTGGCGTAAATTGTGCGTCTGAATACTTTTTTGCTGGAAGGTAAATTGTGTGTAGTGTATTGCTTACAGAATTGCTACGAGAGAAATATATGTATTGGATATTTTGGACAGGGATGAATGTCGAGCGGCATTTTATTTATTTATTTGAGTTTAAGTCGTATAAAATACCTGAGGTTGTACAAATTTGTTTTCAGATGTCAATAATATAGTAGTCGTAGGCAGTAGTGAAAATCTTTATAACTCGATTCCTACCGGCTTCCCAATGGGTCGCATGGTGTATAACAAACTAGATTGAGGTGAGTCTTATTCTACTAACTTACCTTTTGAAAATATACACCCTTTGCCAGTCGTCGGAGGCGTGATAACATCCATATTTCACCAAATATTTTTACGGTTCCGTGTAAGTAGGGGAGAGGCCATTGACGTAAACCTTGCACTTCATCACGCACAGTATGTTTTCTGTGGGATCGAGCCCTATCTCTTAGTCACCTTGAACGACGCCCATGGGAAGAAATAGGGCTGCTCTTGCCGATATCCAAAGTAAATGGCTACACGTGATCTGCCAAAAGTGATATACTTATATACGCTGATATCCTAATAATATTATAAACGCGAAACTTTGTAAGTTTCGATGGATGAATGAATGGTTGGATGCATGTGTGTTACTCTTTCTCGTAAGAATTACTGAATTGATTTTAATGATACTTTATAATAATGTAGCTTATATATCAGAATAACACATATGCTAAATATCATCACGCTATTTACTCAAGGAAGCGGAGCAGTGATCATTAATGCAAAAATAGTCGAGGACAAAGTTGATAGAGAGTTGAATTAAATGCTCAATAGCTTTAGCGGAGCCGCGGGAAAACAGCTAGTTTGTATTAATTCCAAGTTCGAATAGTTGGGATAGACTACCTACTGTATTTAAATTGTAAGTTTTTTAAATAACACAAAAAGGCAATCGGGTAGATACCGAACTAAATTAGCTTGAAAAAGATTTTACTAAACCCATCTCTATCTTTACGGAACGTTTATTTTTGTTAAATAACTTTGTTTCTCAAAAGTTACCTAGATCATCAGCAAGTCATATAAATTTAAAGCAGCCGGTAGATAACTCTATGTATTTTAGACTATGAATAACTTAATTTATAACTAAATCGAAACTTCTCCGTCCTAGAAATTATGCATTAACTAGTAGAATAGACTCAATTTTTCGCCACTGTTCATATTTTAAAATTCCTCTTCATGTTTTGAATAACGTTTCTTTGCTATGCAGATTCTGTACGCAAGACAATCTACTGAAGCGAAATTTCATTGCATTTTTAATGTTGGTATCGACAAAGAAAGTCATATGCTGTTTCTTGTGTAATACGCCCGTGTAGTTTTGTCATAAAGATATTCTTATTTTTCTTTTCCTTTTATTTAAAATATAAAAACATGGGGCAAGGTGGGTGAAGGTATGGGAATTTTGTTTTTTGGGTACTGAAGAACTTATTATTTATTTTGGTATTATGCATTAAAGCTAGCGACTAGGGTAGTCGTTCCAACATAATCTCAAACGAGATTTTGTACGAGTTTTGAAAAGAATTTCTGTTTATTTTTTCTACATGAGTGAGTAATGTCTTTTCAAAAATACAGAACTCTTTTATTCAATACCCCAGTCCACATAATATTTCAAGGTTAAAATAATTTGCACCCAGCTGAATATTGGTAGGATTGTTCAAAACACCATCATAAATGAATTCTAAATGTCCTCATAAATCCGACATCTGGTTTTATTTTATTCAAAGTCAAACGTCACTACAACAGGATTTTCGTCATTTACAGCCAAAACGTCTCGGTTTTTATCATGAAAATATCTTAGAAAAATTAAATATCACATAATTATCTATAAAAAAAAAATTTTTCTATACTTTAACCTTTTTCAAATTGTTTAATCTCAGAAATGGTGGCTCATTTCTGTGATTAAACAATTCGAAAAAGCTTTAAGGGTTGTACTGCCAAGGGTTGAAAATAATAAAATTCCTTTTTCTCCGGAATGCGTGGAGGTATCTAGTTGAAATTCATACCATATACTGTAGTCTGCAACGCCTTGAAGCTGTGAAAATTTATGAAGACTTTTGAGCGAGAATCGTATTCGCAACCCTTGACGTAGTAACGTAACTAAACACTACAGCTACACCACACAAGATGTTCAACATCGTACCGTTTTAGATGGAGACACTCACCACAAATAGGTGCCACCGCGTTTGCTTGATTATCAATGAGAATGGTGAGTCTAAAATTATCAAGCAAAGTATAAGAACCTACTTTAAATAACATTAAGTAAGTTTTGCGTGACTGAACGAATTTAAATATCGTGGGGAATCGGAAACAAGTAATTTTCTGGGGGGATTGGTAAAAGGTGGAATCGAGAATAAGTCGAAGACATACTCTCTAACCTCATAATATCAAGTTTAAATAGTAATGTGCAGATTACTTACGGTTTTCAGACACTCCCAAAAGGATTTTTTTCTTAACCTGTTTTGGTCAAAGCCCGAAAATAACATTTTTGTGTTAGCAAGTATAAGTTACTTACTTAACGGGCCACAGTAATCATCTACCGTCAAATCATATATCGTTCTACCCATTTAGTAATACAAAAAACTAATTATTGACCATCATATCAGTGTGCGGGTCTAAACATCAGAGCTTATCTAAATGCTACAATCACAGAACCAATAGTCTTTCAACATTGAAGTCCCAGTAAACCAATCCATTATACACGTAAACACACTGAGCTAAAAGCATTTGAAAAGCACGTACCAACTTGAGGTTACTAAGTGAATTGAAAGCTAGAAGTTGATATTCTTGAATTAATAGAATGATAGAAGTTTTAGCGCCAATATAAATTAACGTGTGGGTGTGGTTTGACTAAATTTAATTAAGGTAACACAGTTTTGGTAATGTTAGACTTAGTGGTTAAAACTATGTAGACTCAAAAGTTTGGTAACGCTAGATACCAACATCAAACAAAGTTTCTTATGACTTCAACACTTGGCGTCTTCACGGTTCCTTTTGTAAAACCAGCCTGTAGGCAAGTGACAATTCGTTGGCCTGTTCTCTATATTTTAGCAGTTATTTTTTCAATCTTCTGTCTATTATCCTCTCTGTACTGTCCTGTCTGTTATATGATATAGCGGACATATTCCTTGACTTCCTACTGCTCAAAAACTTTACAAGGCTTTGTTCAGGCTGGAATAGGAGATCAGAGTAGACTCAAAACTCACCAATATAGCAAAAATACACCACGGAAATAATTAGACACTCTAATCTTTACGGTTAACGTCTAACTTTATAAACTGGTGTTTTGCGTTTTTTTAAATTGTTCGTAGTTGGTATTTGACATATTTATTTCAATGCATCTGCAAAAAAAAACATAATATCATGACTTGGTATTTTACGTATACGATTTTATGCATCAACAGGTATAAGTTATTTTATAATTTATTATTATTATTTATTAAAAAAATAAATAAAAAGAATATTAGCAACCGAAATCATCCAATTTACTAATATTCTCTCTGACCCCTACAACTAAGCGAAATTGCTCGTGCTAGGAGTGGGTTCACGTCGGTAGTGTAATGGCCAGGATTCGAACCTGGGACCTCTCGATCGTAAGGTGGCCTCCTTAACCACTAAGCTATTGGTTATAAATCTCAGATAAATAAAAGTCCTGCAAAAACAGTTTTAATTAAATCACCTATCAAAGCGCTTGTATCTTTTTTTTGCTCATTCCAAGAGTGTATCTTAAAAAAGCAATCTGTACAGTTGGGACTGATCGACCGACAAATTGTACAGGGTTCAATCCCCGACATTGCAATAAGTAAAAGTCTAACTAACGACCTGGCCCGTTTCGATGGATTGCTCCAGGAGTTGCGATCGATGCCGTCTTGATTAGATGTGTAATGAGAATTTGGACTGCCTCCTTGTAGTAATAGGTTGTATTGAGTAAATAGCAGCTGTGAATAATATTTCTCTGCACATGTTTGACGTTTTATAAAGAACGAGTCGAGATCGAGAAGCTACAGTTGCAATCGGTATTAGCTTAACATATTCCAAGTTACTGGCCTCACAACTTGATTTCTAATAATTATGGAATTTCATTGGTACGAAAAATAAATGCAAATATATTCAGGTATATCTGTTTGTACGTTGTTTTATACTTTGCGTGTTTTATACTCATCTTGGGGTTGTTCTCTGTGGAATCGAAGTTTTCAGTTCGAATTTAAGAATTCGCTTACATTTCCTCTTTTTGATATGGTTTAGATGAGAGCGAGTACTTTCTGTCTCAACCCCGAGAGGAAATTTACCCCCAGAGCCTTATCTATCAAGCAGGTATAGTGGCTTGCAGTTGAGGTGGGCTTAGGCCCAGAAAATATTGGTGGAGCCTCACACACTGAGAATTATAATAATAGAAATACGTAATTAAATTATTTTATCGAATAAGATGAACAACAAGTGATCAAGGACAAGTGAATGTCCAATACGGAACTTGAATCCGTGACGGAGACCAGAGAAGAAATAAGAATAGTAACCACACTTAATGCTTGGAAATTTCTTAAATATATTTCTGCATTTTATTATATTTTATTTTAATATCACACCCATTGAATCAATGGGCATAATTTAGCGCAGTAGGGTATATATACTACCAGCTTTTACACGCGGCTACGCCTGCGTGGAATTTGGTTATCACCATCAAACATAGCCTATGTTCTTTCGTAAGGTCTAATCTACCCCTATACTAAATGTCATCAAAATCGGTTCAGTGCTTTAGCCATGAAAGACAAACAGACACATACACTTTCCCATTTTTAATATTAGTATGGATGCATGGAAATAAAATTCATGTCTTTGATATTCGCAGCTTGCATCATCGAGCTGTTTGTGTGTCTGCTGGGAAATTGCATCGACAATGCTCCTTAGGGAGAGTTTGATAAGTGGCGACGTGCGAACAACACCCCTGGTATTGCAACTGTTTAAAGTAGATCTTGCTTAACACTTTACAGGTAACGTAACACTGGCATTTTTTATACCACTTTGGTGACAGATACGCACACGATGATGGATGATATGGAAAACATTTACCTTGGACTATTTTTATTTATACCGCCTAAGTGGCAGAAAAGCACAAGGCCTACCTGATTGAAAGTGGTTACCGTGGCCTATAGACGTGTGTAACACCAGGGGCTTCACCCTTGCGCTGCCGACCCTGTTAGAACAGAGAGTTTCTGTGCCGTCAGTGTAGAAGATAAAGCAGCAACAAGCTAGGTCTTCCCACTGACAGCACACAAATTGTCCAGTGAGCTCTGGCTACCCTACTCACTGCCAGGTCTATGGACGTGTACAACACTAGGGGCGACATACTCGTGCTGTTATAGGAACCTTTTAATGCCCTTCTTGCAGACTCCCATATTAAAGTCATTTAACTACAGGAAGATCATTCCACAGCTAGAGCTTGCATTCACAAACCAGTGACATTAATAATTAATTAAGTATTCTAAATTATTCTACACAACGCTATCAATACCCATGATCAGCACAGCTTAACTAGCTTGTGTTTTGGAATCTAGAATGCAGATAAACATACTTAGATACTTTTTCTGTAAATAATATGATATTATACATAGAAACACCCAGTCTAATGCAAATATACATATTTATATATACAAATATTTATACTGAGCGGGAATCGAACTTGCGCCTCCTGAACAGCAGTCGAACGTTCTACCGCTACGCCACAAAGGCCGTTATTTTTTACACGATCGCAGAACATTACTTCCAATCAAATATCACTTGTTTGTTGCCTTAGTAATCTTTCCAATAATAAATATGAAATTTTTTGAGAATTAAACTACAGAACAAACATGAATCCAATTTTTCTCAGAGATATGGTTTCTTTCAGGATTGGGATGCATGGACTTTATGGTCTCAGTTTAAAAAGCGGGTTAGGCCACGGGCAACAGCTAGTAAAAAAATTTGAATCGGTCTAGGCGGGGTTTTAGCCCGCGATCATTGCCTTACAGGGGTAATGCTTTGACCACTAAGCTACCAGACCTCAAAAAGCTAGTTCAATATTACAATTAATATTAGGTCCTTACGTATGAAATTAGCGTTTTGTACGGGAGGAATAAAAAGTCGATTTTTTTATGTAAAATATATTATATGCACTTTTGCCATCTTATGGGTAGTTCATTGATTCCTTTACTATAAAAACCATGGGGGCGAGAATCAATAAACTCTTTGAAGGCTGTTTGGACTGCTGCATCGGAGTGGAATTTTTTTCTTTGTAAGAAGTTGTCCAAATTCCGGAAGAAATGGTAATCTGTTGGAGCAAGGTCCGGGGAGTACGGTGGATGTCGCAGACATTCCAATTGTAGCTCAGCTAACTTAGTGGTTGTTTTCGTTGTGCAGTGTATGGTCTTGCGTTGTCATGAAGCAGCAGTGGCCTAGAACGAATGACCAATCTTGGTTGTTTAACAGCTAGTTCTTCCTTCATGGTTTGCAGTTGCTGACAATAGATATCTGCCGTAATCGTTTGGCCAGATTTAAGAAAGCTGTAGGGAGCGACACCGGCGCTAGTCCACCAAACACTTACAAGTAACTTTTTTTGAGTCAATTTTCGTTTAGGGCAGGATTTGGCTGGGTCTCCAGTGTTCAGCCATTGCGATGAGCGCTTTCGATTATAGTAAAATATCCACTTTTCATCACAAGTAATGATTCGATTTAAAATCCCTTCATTATTGTGTCGGTAGAGCAAAGTAACACAGCAGGCGACCCGTGTTTGCAAGTTCGACTCACTCAATTCATGAGGTACCCATCGTCTGAGTTTTTTTACTTTCCCGATTTGCTTCAAGTGGATTAATACAGTTTTGTCACTTACCCCGAAGCCTGCTGCTATCTCTGAAGTGCTTTGTGATGGATCCGCTTCCACAATAGCCTTAATTCTTCGTTTTTCACTTTGATCTCCGGCCGTCCACGTGGTTGGTTCTGTCTTTAGCGACACCAGCGCCGTACACATCATTAATTCTTCGAGCTGTTCTGCAGGACTGGTGCCACGGTAGAACTCGTACTCGTAAATATACCGATATTTAATGTTTTCCATTGCGCGGTAATAAGCGACGCCAAAGAAAAAATAATGAGGAAAATAACAAATTAATGACTGTATTCCAAAGAAAAAAAAACCAGCTAAATGAATTCATTAAATTGAATTTGAAATTCTTAACCAAAGAGGAGATATTTTAGATCAAATTGATCAGTACAACAAAACGCTAATTTCATACGTAAGGACCTAATACATACATATTCTCACGCCTGTAAATCCCTGAAGGGATAGGCAGAGGTATAATAACACCCACGTTTCTTCAACAATGATTTTCGGTCCTAGGTAATAGGGTACGAGCCTATTACCGTCTAGAGGGCACTTTATTTAAGGCTATATGTGTACTGTCAAATAGATTGGTTTTATTGAATTTTTGTTTTCCATACGTATTTATGTACATCTTCAATGCATCCTTCCATTGTTGTATCATTATTGAATATGTTCTCTTTATGAGATGAGTTTGAAAAGCGGCATATTTAACAATGAGTCTTTGTTTCACGCGCGTTAATAGTACACCTTACACGAGTTAATTATTGTCTCATTATAATTATGTCAATGGAAATCAAACAAAATGCAACTGACTTTCGTCTATGGAACAAAGTAATACTTATAAAACACAAATACACAAATAAGTCTTCAGGCTTTCACGGCCGGCGCTGTATTTAGAATATATACAACGACTGCTGTCGACATCTTCAGTGGCGCAGGTCCGGGCGACGACGAGTTCTGAGACCTTGTCTCGTCGGTGGCTTCGCTGCGACTGATATAGAATCTTGAGTCGCTGACGTATTTATAGGCGCGGTCAGAGGGGGAATCGACTTGCTCGATCCTGATTGGTCGAGAGTTGTGGCACCGACGTATCCGGGCGATGACGTGTTCGGAGACCTTACCTCGTTGGCGAACTCGTCGTCGCCCGGACCTGCGCCACTGAAGATGTAGACCGCAGTGATCGACGAAACGTCTGGAACGCAAGTTTTACATGGACCACGGCCAAACAGCCCGGAAGCAGTATATTCTACATACAAATACACATACTCACGCCTGTAAATTCCTGAAGTGGTAAACAGAGCTGTATTTAGACTCATATTTCGTCAACCATGATTTTCAGTCCCACGTAATAAGGGTGGGCTAAGACTCCGCTGTTCTTCTGTCTATCACCATCTGTTTCACGTGAATCATGATATCAACTAGACTTCTAACATTTTCATAGGCGATGAATGTGAAGCTGTTTTTTAGTATTTATTGTTATAGCGGCAACATATTCACAGATGTTGCCACTATAAGAACAAAACTAATAATGGTATTCACTTTGTGCGCGATTGCAACTCGCGCTTGGCCGGTTATACTCTCGTGGACTAGTCTACACTTGAGAGTGTTGTCAAGTGTATTAGTATTACCAGGCTAGTTCCTGATTTGAAGTCAACACTCGTAGTAGAAATAACTTTGCTCACTTATTGAACAAGTAACTATTTTCAATTTCCGTTAACTACAATGAATGTCATTTTCATATCTTAAAAACATAGTTGGTAAAACTTTTACACCAGCGGCAGATAATTTCTATGAAGTTATAAGATTTCAAACTATGTTGTAGCATACTGTTCGAATACAGTATTTTTAAGAGCATTTTTACAGTATAAAAAAAGAAAGCGTAGTTTTCGGTGGCATCTGAAACTTTTACCTCATAGCCCAGCAACAATCCTTGTCGTTACAAATAATCTTACATATCTACTTATTTAAGAAATAAGTCCCTAGAACCCATAAAATGAAGACTTAGACGGCCGAGGAAATGTTAGCAATTTGACATTAACTCCTTTGACTGAAATTCATTGGCAAAGGTCAATGGGAGAGAAGTTGAATTATTTAAGTAAGGCCTTTGTCCACCAGAGGGGTAAGATAGTCAAATTCGAACCCCCGTCCACCAGTCCACGTTAACTAAAACTTTTTAGTCACTAAATATTACGATGAAATAAATACGGTGTCTGATAAGTTGCTGACTATAAAACTGAACAAACATTGTGTATGTACCAAATAAGAGGCAAAAATAAAGTATTTACTACACAAAATCAATATACTTCACGGTTGAAAGACTTTCTCAAGATAACAGAAGATAAAAAGTAAGTAGTTCGTAAGTTCGCGAGACATGACACCAAAAGGAAAAAGCTCAAAGATACATGAATGCTCGATGAACTGCATGTTTCAACTCTTCAGGATTGCTTTGTATTTCAAATACCGTTTTTATCTGTGTTTGTGAACGAGTCTTACGAATGATGTTGATGTTTCCATCTGCCTGCCTGTCACGCTTTCACTCCTAAAAAACTAAGCTGACTTTCATGGTATTTTTGTACAGAGATTGATTAGATATTGGAATAAGATAAATCATATCCAGCTAGTTATACTATAAATGTCAAAGTTAGGGAATTTGTTCGGCTTTTATGATCACGCTCAAATAGCTGAACGAATACGGATGAAATTTGGTACAGGGATAGAATATAGTCGATATTAATAAATCTATAGAATATTACGTCCCTGGTCCATTAGATGCGAGAACCGGATCACAACTTCATACTGACATGAAATTCCAAACGATGATAATAATTACAATTCCCTTTCTATAAAGAAACGTCATATAAAATAGGCAAAATTAGCGCAACATACACATTACGAAAATGATATTTGCACACGTAAGTAGGCACCGTATTTAAACTAAGCCCCACATCCGTAGTTAGCGTACAACCGGCGTATTTACATAATCGTGGGCTGACGTATTTGTGAGGACGTGGCACGGAAGCGCTGAGAGGATATTATATGAATCGAGATTATTGCTGTGTTTCCTTTGAAGAAAGAAAACAATGTATATTTTACCACGAGTTTGAAAAATAAGGCCTACTAAGAGACGCTTAGCTGTTCTGATTGAAACTCTCTTGATTTCTCGTATTTGGCTTTTTACGGGAGTGACTACCATTTGACCTCTTAACTCCAGTCTCGTCCGCCAATCAGTAGGTGTGCAAGCTTGCAAGTGAGGCTTGGCTTTCATGCCTTGTTCTTGGTCAAACTCCTTACATCCTGTCAGATTCAGGTAAAATCTATTACGTTAGTAAATCGTTGTCTTAACTGCTTTTGCAGTTTGAAAACAAAATTGTTCTTATCGTGAAAATTATACCTCTGGAGGTTCTTGGTTGGGTATCATGTAAACATACTCGTAGTACTTCTTGGCAGTCGGGTAATAAAGTTGCCGCTAAAATAAATGATAAAGAATAAGACATATGAAAGCGCGCAAACCTGCTGGCTCCAAACAATCCATTACATCCAGTGGCTCGCATTCCGACTGTGTACAATTAACACGACAATGGCAGGCTCCAATTAGGTGACTCTGATGTGTGAAATTAATTTTCTAACGCAATTCCTGGTTTCGATGGGTTAATGTGTTCTATTGTCGGACTCGTTTGTTGTGTAAATGTACTGTAATTGTTGGTTCATAAGCTGAATATATAGTGGGCAGATAATTATAGAATTTGGGTACACTTTGCTATTTTTGGTAGTACCACATGAATAGATAATAAACTATAAGTCTTCAGGCTTTCACGGCCGGCGTTGCATGTAGAATATACTGCTTCCGGGCTGTCTGGCCGTGGTCCATGTGAAACTTGCGTTCCAGACGTTTCGTCCATCACTGCGGTTGACATCTTCAGTGGCGCAGGGCCGGGCGACGATGACTTCGGAGACCTTGCCTCTCCGGCGACCGAGTTGCGACTGATGGAAAGTCTTGAATCACGGGCGTATTTATAGGCACGGTCGGAGCGGGGAATCGACTCACTCGATTCTGATTGGTCGAGCACTGTGGCGCGGACGTACTCGATCCTGATTGGTCGTTTGCACTGTGATACCGAGTGGCTCTCAGTGCTGGGTACCAATCTTTTTGGAGCTGAAATCCCTCGTTTTTTCGGTTGAAGTTGTTGGGATGGCTCGGTATACGTGGGCACCACTCAAAGAATCTTTCCATCAGTCGCAACTCGGCCGCCGGCGAGGCAAGGTCTCCGAAGTCGTCGTCGCCCGGCCCTGCGCCACCGTCGCCAGATGTCGACCGCAGTGATCGACGAAACGCCTGGAACGCAAATTTCACATGGACCACGGCCAGACAGCCCGGAAGCAGTATATTCTACAGATAATAAACTGTATATTCTTTAGGAGTAAATTAGGTACTTTTTCACGTTAATATTATTTCATTACATCTGAAGGTAAGCTAAACGTCAAGTCTCAGCAATGAAGACCATTACCGACCAATAATCTTACAATGGTGGCCTTTAGTTTGAAGGTTTCATCAGATGTTTTTTCAAACCCCGCTTATAGAATGTAGGAAGAATAAAACATGTATAAATAAATCAATAAAATAAGCCATTATTGCTGTCCGTTACAGATTTTCTATACAGGGTGTAATCGTTAAGTGTGTCCAAGCGATTATTCCATAACTATTACAGATATCAAAAAACTTTAAAATGATATAGAAAGTACGTTACCTAATGAGTAAAATGCCATCAATAACTTTAAAAAAAAAAATCAAACGAGAGGTATCTGACATTTTGACATTAAACACTCCCATACATTTAGTATGAGATTAGTAGAAAGGTTTTAGTTGTCTTATTTTGAAAGAATATTAAGATATTAAGGTAAAATAATTATTAACCTAACAAAGTAATAAAGCTATCTTTTAATTGAATAATATTTATTTCTTAGAAGTACAAATGTTGTATTCAAAACAGATGTTCGAAGTGACGTCCGTGTTGTGCCATACAATGACGAGCTCTACTTACAGTTACACATATCGTTTGATGTCGAAATGTTAGATACACTCTCGTTTGATTTTTTTAAAGTTATTGATGTCATTTTACTCATTAGGTAACGTACTTTCGATATAATTTTAAAGTTTTTTGATATATGTAATAGTTATGGAATAATCGCCTGGACACACTTAACGATTACACCCTGTATACACAGATATCTTTATGATGAATATGAAATTTACAAAAAAATAATAAGATTTAGATTCTTATTATAAATTGGCAACCGGTTGATCATCAGAGACAGCTTGTCTGTCGACAAAGGCATCTTCTGAAAAATTTCATTGCCCTTTGTCCTTCGCAACACGGGTCTAAGACAGCCCGACTACTTTTTCAAATTCGTCTGCCCAACTATCATGTATAACCTTGTGGCAATTTATTACCAAGTTTTTTTTGACAAGATAGGGGTGCCGAACTGCTTAGTAATGCGAAAAATGTTAATAAAGTTAATCTATCAATATGTTTAACTTTATTTAATAGTTTACAAGTATATTACAGAACAATACTAAATAATAAAAATTATGCTATATAACACATACAAAAAAAAACAAAAGAGGGGGAGAGACTGCAACTTTAGGCATCGAAAAATTCCTCCCCAAGTTAATTAAGTGCACATATGAAATATTTGCCAATATTTTCCCATATAACCTATGCTTAGGGGCCCGGGCTCCCAGGTGAAGGGTCACATGCAATTTGGACACAGTGCCATTATCATGATGATATAATTATTTCTCCCTCCGCGGTTGGTAGACACAAGAGTCCATACTTTTCATTTACTAGACTCCACTACTGTGTAAGTACATCTATAGAATATTTTCTACTTGTACTATCACAAAGATTAGGGCAAGTTAACTTACTAGTTTTATTTCATAATAAAGTACAGTAAATCACAAAATAGATATTATGAAAACACGTCGATTATTTTCGACACGAACACGCTCGCAGCATATTTCCTGCTATGATATATAAGCTAGTCATAAGACTTACTGCTTATAGTAAAATTTATCGCGAGTGTCACACAGTGCCAACTAGTACCGTCTTATAACTATTACATGCCTTTACTGTTCAAAGACACGCAACTCAAAAAGTACAAACTTATTTATGCGGTTGTAGAAACAATGCCAGCTTAGAAAAAAATACGTAAATCTATTTTTTGAACTGCATAACACACTTTTATTTATAATCACTGCTCCTTATTTACGGCAATGACGTTTTACTGTTCATGAATTATGATGATATAATTTTTGATGGATAGGAATGTTCAAATAATTTAATTCAAATATAAAAAAAAGATCAGAGGATCAATTCTTACAACAAAAATCTTTTCAAAATTCAATCTTTTGTTGCGGTTTTTTCGTAACACAATTATCTAGATCAAACATTGAGATTGGGATCGTTTAAATCAAATAAACTACTTCTTTTTCACCCCAGTGACAATCTCAGTCGCATTCGAAGCTTTAAACTGGGGTCCGTTTCACTAGTCCAACTGCGGATTTGGCTGAGCTTCGATATTTTCCGTGAAGCGACTGCCACCTGACCTCCACAACCCAAAGGCGATATCGAAGCATTGCAGTTAGACCATTTGGTTATTGAGGGTTCTAACTACCCGTAACGACTCCCATAGATGTTTGTATGGCAACCAGGACCGACGGCTTAACGTGCTCTCCGAGGCACGACCAGATTCATGCATACAAATATTTGCATTGAGCGGGGATCGAACCCGCCCTTCCTGCGTAGCAGCAGCGTTCACTACCGCAAATCAAATAAACTACATTGCAAGTTAAATAAAAAAAACTCTATTGTAAACACGGCTAATATGTAAATATTGGCCAATGAATACTGCGGCTATAATAACCTCGTGTTATGTTCCCGGCGCGCGGCGGTGAGTAGGTAGTGCTAAAGATTTTTCGTCCTACCAGTGGGAAGACCAAAGGCTTGTCCTGATTTGTCTTCTACACTGAAGGCACAGGAACTCACTGTTCTTACAGCGTCCAATGATTAAATAAGTTTTCACCTCAAAAACATGAAAATATATCAAATACCCCATAATTCAGCGTGTTGTATTAAAAATCAACAACTCAAATGTTACTGTCGACTGAAGAATAAAGTTTAATCGCCGTGTTCAATCAACTAAAAGCACAACAATACAATTTAAGTTATCAGACGATGGCCCGATATCAGCTTGAATAAAATATAATCTCCTAGTAAGTACGATTGTCAATCACTCGACGGAAACTGACGGTCATAATTGACGCTCATTTTAGATTAGTGAATGTAGAACACTCCTTATTCTAATGACTATTTTATTAAGGTCCGTATACATTTTACCGTCAATAGTTCCCGACATTTCAGTTACTTTTCAGCAGCCATGGATAGATGGAGAATGGAGCGGATTCGCTATCACCTGAGTGCAAAATGTGTACGACGTACTACCTCGAGTTACTGCCTAAGCGTCTGCGGTGATATCTTCAGTGTATTCAATAATATCATCATCGGTCTGCTCTTGCCGGTGGCCGGTGCTTCATACAATCCTGCCAGATATAGTTTCCTTCGTCACTCCCTTCTTTGGCATATCCTCTTGCACGCAAAATCCTTAAAAATGTAAGACATATTGTGCGAACAAGTAATAATAATATAATTAAAAAAAGAAAGAAAGAAGTGCAAGCAATTTTCGATTTTATTGACATGACATGGTATCGAGTTTTTTTTTTATATTCGTGATCAGCGTCATCACAATTAAAGCGAAAAGACATGTAACTCAGAAAATGTCATTAAGGTCCAAAATTGCTTGCAGTCGCTGTTTTAGTTTCTTTGTGTTCCGATATCGGGCCAAAACAGTGGTGTTGGCTCCGATAACCGATATCGGGCCGGACAATGTGAAAGAGAGATACATATCTCATACATTTAACTTCCTCCGATGTCGGATGTCGGATATCGGATGAGTGTGAAAACGCTCTAAGTCCCCGACATTTTATATCTTAACTTCAAGTTGCAAGAGAAACGAGGCTTTGACATGCGGATTTGGTTTGATATAATATAATATGATCTGCGGATTTAGACACTACACCTCGTACTATCTTCAAAAGACACCTAGAGAACACCGATTGTATGTATAGAGCCTTTATATAGAGTATGTATAGAACCTTTTATGACGTCACAAGATAATTATGCCAGATATACGAGTAAGTTCAATAGTAGTTGACCAAACAATCGGTTAATGTTATTCATGTTATTACTAAACGTATAAATCTCTATAAATATAGTAGTTATGTTGCACGCATTCACCACCGTTTAATGAGGTTTCATAAATGAATAGCCATATACGAAATTCCATGCCACAAATTTTATCGAAATTTGTGATATTGCTTTGTTAATATAATGAAAGGCACAGATGATTTGTGGTAATGCAAGTGTTATTATTTGTAACTGTGTTGGGCAATATGCGTGGAACATAAAATTATTGGGTGATATTTATTACCTAGTATTTGATTCAAATGGATGAGTTATTTCAATCAATCATAGTTTATATATGTATTACACACATTGCTAGTTCGAATATATGGTATATGATAATTAGTTGCCCCATTTTATTCGTACGGTTGAGCAGTCCGACTGGGGAAGTACCTCCACCCTACAGAATACCGGATCCTTTAAGAGGTGCGTGAAAAAGCACCTGATGGGGCCGTCAAGCTGAGTGCCAACATTGAAACATGCTAGGTGTCTGTAATGGCAACCCTCTATTCTGAGACTTTGCCTTCAGCTTACCATCAGGCGAGGTCTGATGACCACTAAAGCCTCAGACACTTCCCTATAAACCAAATTATTAAGCTTTAGCCTATTATTTCAGTAATTTTCACTGTACCTGTGTTTTATTAACAGCTTTGAATAAGGGTTCCTAAAACATAATGGATTCTACTAGAACAAAGGAATTTAAAAGTTAGTCACGTGAACTATTATTCTGTCATATTTACTTTACTTACATTTACTTTGCGAATGTTGCCTTGTATTTTAGATGAATTTTCGAAGACGGCGGGCGTCCACCGCTGAGCCAGTCAGCCTGTGACCACGGCCGGTGTAACCTGGTCGAAACGTCAGGCAATCAAAGGTATGTACGTACCTATACCATGATCGCGTTAATTCCCGTTTTCTTAGTTATATATTTTAGATGATTTTTTCTATGGACTAATGTATAGTCGACAAAATCGATAGTATCCCACCTTAACATACAGCTTTATATGTAAAGGTGGGATACAATCGATTTTGTCGACTGTACATAAATATTTACTATATTATTATCATGGTATTACTGTGCACCTTAAGACTGCATATCTTCCACAAAGTTATTTATTTTAAGATCAAACTTGGGACTTTACTTAGAGAAATGCGCAAAAGCAATTTGATTTCACGATATAGTCTTTACGTCTGCTAATTATTTACCTACCCGCCATTTTTCACCAAGTTCGATTAAAGTTAAAACAAATTGGCTGCGTGAAGAAAGACAAATAAACTGGTAGATATAAATTAATGCTTCATGTCGTAAATTAGATATACCGTAACTGTAATGTTCAAGTCAAACACTAGAGGATTTATAAGAATATTTCTGTGACAGTCACTGAATGGCACACGCTCACTACGGCATGGTAAAGTCCTTATGGTCTATGTCCCAAGTTACAAGCGGAGCGGGGCACCCGACTCTAATGTTTTTACACTTCTAAGTTTGCTGCGCTGGTGAAGTCATATTTTGAGGCTGTTGCCTCGTAATTTGGGCAACAGATGTCTGGTCATGCCGTTAACGCTGGATATTGGTTATATCATTCATATCACCCCTTGTTATTCTTCTTCATTTTGGTCAATCGTTGTCATTCCTGAAAGTGATATCAGGAATGACTAAGATAGACAGAATCGGAGGAGAAAGAACTTTTATCGGTACTTAAAAACGTTTACAACTCCCTTGACCACCGTAATCTAATCAACACTACAACTAAAGAAGTAAAACTTAATTCAATCTTCTTGCTAATTTCTCCCTTTATTATGTATGGTGAATATAGAAGTAACCAAGCGTTATCTTAGTACAATATATTAAACCAAAAAAATTAAGTCGCAACCAAAACAGTAAAAATTAATTTAATTTAATGCTCTTTTCTTTAACTTAGACCAAAACATGATGTAAAAAGAAGGTTCGCGTGATCCCCACCATTAATTTAGTGCGTAAAAAGAACGAGACGCGGAACGGAGACGACCCGACTCTTTGAATGATAATAGATGCCCTTTGCGCGGAATTATACGACTAATATTATTACTGGAGTATTTTGTGATGCCGGGCCTGCGTATTTTGTGATATTCTGCAACAGTTCGTCTTTAGAACTATTTCACAGATTTTTGTCAAAAAATAATCAGTTAACAGGATTATTGATAACAAGCTGATGCCCGCGGTATTTGATATAGTTCCTGTTACGGGAACCTATTCCTGGGATAAAAGAATATTCTAAACTATAATCTATCCCTGTAACAAATGTCACCCAGATCCGTTCAACTGTTGGAGCGTGATTGAATAAAAACATCTTCACAAACTTTTTTTTTTACATAGGAGGCAAACGAGCAGATGGATCGCCTGATGGTAAGCAATCACTGCCACCCATGGACACCTGAAACACCAGAAGGGTTCTAGGTGCGTTGCCGGCCTTTAAGGTGGGAGTACGATCCTTCTTGAAGGTTTGAAGGTCGTATCGGTCCGGAAATACTGCAGGTGACGTTCATTCCACAGTTTAGCTGTGCGAGGCTGGAAGTTTCTGGAGAAACGCACAGTTGAGGACTGCCAACCATCAAAGTGGGGAGGATGAAAATGTTGTCGCATAGGGCGATGGCGGAAAGATGCAGCAGGGATTAATCCGAACAATTCCACAGAGCACTCCCCGTTGTACTTGTGTTCCAGACACACGTGCTTCTGTTCCAGATTTTTTCAAAACAAAAACTAAGCTAAGCAAGATCTAGAAGCGGTAACTCCTGAATGTTTGCCTCTCCCAATGAGCCTCATAGCTACCGGTCATTCGTTTTTACTTTTTTCAAGGCTATCCGTCTAGTTGAAGCGCGTCCCATGTTCTGTTTGCATACTTGCGGTCTCTCTTGAACTTGTTTATAGCAACGGCAATCGCTCCTTCGGGAGGTGTGACCAGCCCCTTTTGACAAGTGGCAAATCGCTAGCCAGCGTTTAGTGGAATAGAATGACGAATATATGGGATTTGACGTATATGACAACGCATATCGAATACGTCAAATCTTCTATATTCATCATTCTATTCCATCAAACGCCGGCTAGCGAATAGCCACTTGTCTAGAGGGGCTCATTATAACCATCTTCATGCTGTCTACTCTGTCAGGTCTCCCGCTAAGTTCAGTTCTTTGTGGAATGACCTCATTACAAACATTTACATACATGCGGCAAAAAATAACTTTTTTAAACGTTCGTCCGTTCCCAGTAGGCTAGTAACATTGTTATGTAGAATGACAGTGCGAATTCTTTGTGTAAGAGAAAACCCAACCCTCACCAAATTTAGTTGTTTTGCAATTAAATCAGAAATATAATTATACCCTTTCACTTTTCTTTAGAAGTGTTTATGTTCCTTCATTTTTATGAAGTTCTATGAATATTTTCAGAATAGTTTCTGCTTCCGTACGACTTATGTCATGAAGGTTTTGAAAAAATATATGTAGCTCACATTTCGCTTAGTGGTTAAGGAGGCGGCCTTACGATCGAGAGGTCCCGGATTCGAATCCTGGCCATTACACTACGGATGTGAACCCACTCCTAACACAATCAATTTAGATTAGTTGGAGCAGTTAGAGGGAATATTAGTAATTTCGGTAATCTCGGTTTCTAATATTCTTTATAAAAAAAAAGTTGATGAGCGTGGGAAAGTTAAAATGATGACAACTGATTCGTAAACTCTCCTATTATTATAGTACGACTTATCTTGATAACGTTTAGGGAATTTAATTAATTAATCTTAACATTTTCAGTTGAGAGATAAACTTCCCCGAGGTTGCTACTAAAATAAGCGCCTACAACCTATTTGAAAGTGTCTCCAATTCTAAAGGCTATCCTGTTACTATAGAGTGATAGCGATTCCTTTTCGAAACTAATATTAGACATAGTTCAGGCTGTAAGAGCAATTGAGAGCACTAGATAGTCTTTCACATTTTTGTCTGTTTTAATCACTATATTGTTTTGGCAATTAGAATGAGATCAAAGAAAAAACCGAAGGTAATAAAACTTGTGAACAAACATACTAGGGTGACAGTTTTTGTACAGACCTTTATTATGTTTTATTTTTAGTCGTGTTAACGTTTCTAAGGAGCAATAGAATTAATTAGGCTTTGAAAAAATAATTAAAAACAAGTAATGAAATTAGTTTATATATAATAAATTAGTAATTACTTTTTCATTGGAACAATTTATCCATATCTGCACTTCACTGTTTTCCTTTTTGCACATAACATTTCTTAAACCCATGACTGTTAACAAAAAGATAAATCAGATAACATACACTGTTAGTTTTTGATGTCAATAACAGTCATTATAGTAATAAGGGGGGCTTTCAACAGTACGGGGGCGGTTGGGGGGTTGGGTTCATTAAAATAATGACAACTGTAGTGCCCTTAACTCGTTAAAGCGAGCTCTCATTAACGTCACTTAAAAGAAAAATATCGGTCAAGTTTTATTTTTTGTGACTACTATTTGGAAACCAAATTATGGTGTGTTATTTAATTAGATTTTATTTTACTGTTGAAATTATAATTTTGTAATTAATATAGTGGTAATATATATTCACGCCTGAGAATTCCTGATAAGGTAGGCAAAGGTACGTGTATTTAAAACCACATTTCGTTAAGTATGATTTTCGGTCCCACGCAAGGGGCGAGCTTATTGCCGACAAGCGGTTGAATTTAAATGAATAAAGGATATTGAGCATACATAGTTCGAATATATAATCTTCAAATATATAAATTTCACGTGTCACAATGCTCGTTCCCACACTTCTCTAAAAAGGCTCGACCGATTCTTATGAATTTTTGTGTGCATATCGGGTAGGTCTGAGAATCGGCTACTATCTATTTGTCATACCCCGATCCGCGATAGTCGACATCCACGCGGGACTGCTATAATTTTATAAATCAGATGGTTTCAGAACATAAAATACCATTTATTTTCGACAATTTATTTTACTAATTGATGTGATAAGGAAATTTGAACCCTAGCTTATCATGAGAACGATTCAAATTCTCACGTATGTTATACATGCACTTGTTTCATTATTTTCTTTTAAACATGTTATGCATGCATGTGCTTCCCCCTTCTTGTAGTCTCGTGTTCATTAAGTGGTCGGTGAATAGGCATCTTTCAAGCGGTCAAACTATAGATCAATATAGTATGTATTATGATGGTAGAATTTGAAATTATGGCTTCTATCTTTAGGATTTTATTTTAAGCTAAGTGGGATAAACAGGCCAGATAGATTAAATTGATATTTTATTTAAATAAGTAGGGTAGCCAGAGCTTACTGGAGAGTTTTTGCTCTTTCAGTGGGAAGACCAAATGCTATTCCTGCTTTGTCTTCAACGCTGACGACACAGAAACTCTCTGTATTTACAGGGTCGTGAGTACGAATGTGACTCTCCTGGTGTTGTACACCTCCATAGGCCACGGTAACCACTTTCCATCAGGTGGGCCGTGGGCTTGTCTGCCACCTCAGTGGTATAAAAAAAATTAAAAGATAGTGGACCCAGGACTTCAAAATGAAGGTCTGAGATACGACCGGTTGTAATATTATATCTAAGTAGGTTTATTTATAATATTGTCAACCTCTTTTCTCTAAACGCATTTGTACTTTTAATTCAAATTTGTACTGACAGCTGCGGTGTTCCTAACAAGCTTTGGAAAATTCAGGACGCCGGCATTCGAGCCCCGGTTTGGATCGTGAAGATATCTCTTAAATCTTATTACTGAAGTTCATCTTAATCTTTCAGAAGCCACTGCCTTTTAAATGAATATTCAATCATAAGGATTGACCAAGTCTCGTGCCTCTGGTGGAGGCCACTCTGAAAATCTTCTGTTCCATCAAGCTTTTGATGGAACGCAGCTGCGCATCGTAGTCTCGCCGTGGACGTATTTTTCTCATCGAGTGCCTGTGCAAGCCTGGCCCATAACAGCACTGAATCTTATATAAAAAGTTGAAGAGAAGACTCGAAGATTATAGTGTAGTTTTAATGACTCTTAAGTGTTTTTCTTATGAACTGTGTATCTTATTCTTGTGAACAATACAAAGTGCCATTTCCCTGTTCACGTCTTATTATTCCCTTCTTCCTCTAACAATCTGACGTACACTGGCCCTCCTCGTGGACCAGCTGTAACGTTACACGGTACTCACACAAGGATGATAATGAATATGAAAAGTTCGCAAAATGTGTAATGAAAGAACATAAAGAATGCCAGTAGCGTAAACATTATACAACGGAGTAATTACAGAGCGTTTAAGACTTAATAATAATATTTAAATATTAACCAAAATTGAACCGTCACTGAATGAACATAAATTATTCATTCACTCGAGGATGCCTTAATCACTTCAAACATTCGATCAGTCTCTCAATGACTGTTGGTTTATAACTTCACTAATGAACTCCCTGTTTGACCGTTTTATCCTGTACCATTGAGGTTCAACTTGGATTATAGCTTCAATTTCGTTGTTGGTAACCCTTTACTGGTTATTGCCGGTGCAAAATATGATTATTTCATATTAGTTTTCGATGCTTAGTTTGAGCGGAAAATCGTGAATTATCAATTTTGCTTTTGGCTTACATTTTGTAATTCCCGTGTGATTCTATCATTGATTTTCAAACAATGATGATGAATTGTTATGATGAATGTTATTTTATGTGTTATATTTCATATCATTGACATCTTTTCGAATTTTGCAACGGTTGTATTCCAGGCTTTCACTCTGGAACCGTGGACATTACTTTTAATATATACGAGCTCATTGGCAAGATTGGTTTGATCCCAAAAATTTGGATAAATTTTATTTTGGTGCGACCCCAAATACATGGTTTGCTACGACTAGCCTACATGCCATGATCTGTGCCCCGGTGGCCAATCACAATGCTTTGTTCTCTGCTCGGCTCTTCGCGTATAAAGTTCTTTAAAGTATCAGTGATACTCAAACTTTTTCCTAAAATTTTGTATGACAACGTGCCTGAAAGATGAAAACCGGTGACAGGCAAAAACCCGGGCGGCCGTCACGTTTCCTCGTGTCGCGCGGCATGCGGATAAAAAATACTTTTTTCATGAATCATTATTAAAGATCAAAATAAAAATACGTTTTATAGAAGAAAACCCACCCGCATTCAGAATTGATATTGTCGGAAGTTTTCAAAACCAACCGCACATCTAGGGTTTAATAAAATCAAATGATCCGCGATGAAATCTTTTAAGAAATAGTTGTAATTCAATGTATTCAAGGACTATAGTTTCAAAATGTTTTAACTTTTTTGCTTAGTGGCCCTAAAAGAAGATGGTCGGATTAGTAAGTGTGATTTTATTGTTACCATTCGTACCAATGTCAGTTACTTAAGTAAGTTATATGTATAAGAAATCATGACCATCATTATGACAGCGCTAATCTCGGTTGAATCCCTAGCTGATATTTTGGAGCCCGGAATTTTCTTCTCTATTCTGCCTCTTGATTTGGCTCCTTTTGGCCTTCGCGGGAGTGACTGTCATCTCACCTGTATTAGAGCCTCGTCCGTTAATTAGCGGGTGCATCGGCTAGCAGGTGAGGATCGTTTAGGCTCCTAAGATCTTGAGGAGACGGTTGATTGAAATTTTTAAGCCATTAATATGCTTAATATTCAAATCGATTCGATCGCCCCATGATAGTTATTATATATAGAGGAGGAGGAGGATTTGAAGCACTCAAGGCGTGACTTGGTAGCTCAGTGGTTAGAGCATTTTCCCTGTTAGGGACTGGTCGTGGGATAAAATCCCGCCTAAGCTTTTTTCTCTTTTTCCTATCGTAATCGTTTTAAGAGCGTTTTTACACTATCCGATATCGACGGCAGTCAAATGTTTGACATATGTATCTGCCTTTAACATTGTCCGGCTCGATGTCGGTTATCGGAGCCGACACTACTGTGATGGCTCGATATCGGATCACGAAGAGAAGCGAATTTTCGACTGTAATGACATTTTCTTAGAAACGCGTCTTTTCGCGTTAATAGATGATGCTGATCACGAATATAAGAAAAATACTCGATACTATATCATGTCAATAAGTTCGAAACTTGCTTGCAATATTTTTTTTTCATCCATAGCATCCCTAACTAGTCTGTACTTTTAAGCATATGGCCGTATCGAGCCGATTTTATCGAAGATATGTGAAAACCTCACATGGTGTCGGCTATTGAAGGTCGGCTATCACCGTTCGACACCGACATCGAATATCAGATATCGGATGAATGTGAAAACGCTCTTAGAAGACTTACTACCTAATAATATAAGAAAATATTTAAATATTGCCTGATATTAAACAAACATTAAACTCCTTCTGTACTTATTATACGAAGGAACCAAGAACACGCACAACGAATAGAATCTGTCAACTCACTCCCTCCATTTAGAATTCAACAGACGTGAAACTCAACATTTTAGTGCCGACATTCACTCGCGAATGTCATTATAATACGAACAATTACGGCAAGTCGTTGGTACTGTTGTAAATTTTGTAATTACGCGCTGTGGTAGGCCGTGCCGCGTACCGCGAATGAGACCTACCCGCGTAGAAAACATAAATTATTGTTCGCGACTTATAGACTCTGGATGAGATTTGCTTAGAATTGCAACTAGAATTACAGTTAAAGGGATGATGTTGTTGACATTTCAACAGATAATTACCATGTTAAAATTTTGTCTGTAGATAATTGTGATTTATTTAGTATGTATTTAGTAGAGTGGAAGTAGAAGTAGGTATTTGTGGTTCTGCAAAGACTTTCGAAGTCAAACAAACTTCACATGCAAGTGGTACGATACGCCTACTGATTGAGGGATAAGACCTTACCGAAGGCTTTTATCTTGTGGTTAACAGATTAGGCGGTAAATTGATATTAACTACCAGGGTCGGGAGAAACAACGCCTACTGGGAGAGGCCTATGTTCAGTAGTGAACTGTAATAGGCTAATTGATTGATTAAAACCTAAATCATTCCTAATATACATTTCAGGCATTCATGCATACAAATATTTGCACTTAGTGAATGTTGTATACCTACGTCGCATATTTTGTTATGTACCCTACAGAATACCGCGGCCATAATAACCTCGTATTCGGTTTTCAGCGGTGAGTAGGGTAGCTAGAGCTCACTGGAGAGTTTTTGTACTATCAGTGAGAAGACCAAAAGCTTGTCCTGCTTTGTCTTTTACACTGATGGCACAGAAACTATCTGTGTTGATAGGGTACGCAGCATGAGTGTGACTCCCTTGGTATTGCACACGTTTCTTTCTTACTACGTTATATACAGAGAAAAAGATAAAAAGAATACACCATACCATACCTATAATATAGCACCAATCATAGAACCTATCAGTAATTTTCTGTCAGAAGAAATTAATGAATTACAAAAAGAAAAAATAATCACAATAAGTAATAAATTACAAAAAGAAAAAATAATCAGAAAAAGTGTCAGAAGCCTAGGTTCGAACCCGGTACTATCTGAAACCATAAGGACTTACAGTTGAAGCGGTTACCGTTAAGCCACGAAGCTCCTTAACGCACCTAACAAAATAAACAATCTGTAGCTGTGGTAATGTTGTATGACGTCAGTCGTCGGTTACAGTTAAAAGGTCAAGTAATCCTGACGCGAGTTTAACACTTTTTGCACATCCAACGCCGCTAAAGAAGTTTTAACTTCAAAAAATAATACATAATGTCAGCCTCTGAACTGTATTTACAATTATCAACATCAAGAACGGTTCCTGAACCCGTGTCCCTTGTTGGAGTAACTATGACTATCCAATCTACCTGGACAGGTCTTGAAAAGTCGAAATACCCCTATACATACATCTTTGGCCGATGCATCACGAGTACAATATCTGCACTATCTAGCTAATCTTACCATCAGCGTATTTACGTCCAAAATTTGGCTGAATGTACCGTGATTACTCAATGGCATGCGATCGCAACTGCCCGCCATTCGCCGAATTATGATGGGTACTGATAACTATTCATACTATCGGCGAAATTCATAAATAAGAGTATTATCTTATAAAAATATTCAAATGGGTATGAACGATCAATACTAATTTATTTATAGGTATGGTTTTAATATTGGTACCATATGCAAGGATATTTGTTACTCCGCTAAAACCTTCGATCATATTGGTTCTAGAATGTAAACAAACATACTTAAGAATATGTATAGGCACACAACAGTGGCCAAAGGTCCCTTTAATGGCTCCTTTAAAGGTCCCTTTAAAAACTAAATTAAGGTAACTTTTCTTTCTTTTTGGAATTTTTCATTCTCCGCCTTTGTAACACATAATATAAATACATAATTCAGCCAAACTAATATTTGCGATGAGCAGAGATTGACCGCGACGTCGGGCTTAGAAGTCACCGTTAGAACGTTTTCACACTATCCGATATCCGATATTCGATTTCGGAGGACGTCAAATGCATGACATGTATATGTCTTTCACATTGTCCGATCCGATATCAGTTATCGGAGTCGACGCCACTGGCCCGATATCGAACCCCGGACTAAAACAGCAATTGCTAACAATTTTCGACCTTAATGACATTTTCTTAGTTACGTGTCGTTTCCCGTTAATAGATGACGCTGAACGCGAATATAAAAAAAACTCGATACTATATCATGTTAATAAGGTCGAATAAGGTACCCTTTTTTCATACCTAGCATCCCTAAGTAGTCTGTGGTTTCGAGCAAATAACCGTATTGGGCCGATTTTATCGGATATATGTAAAAACAGCACATGGTGTCGGCTATCGGAGGTCGGCTATCGGCGTCCTACTATTGGATTTTGGATATCGCCACAGGGGTCGTCAAACGAAATTTACCTGAAATTACATTTTACATTTTTCAAAGAATTGTTATTGATAAATAATAAATGAATTCAATTTAACCAGTTATTAGTTTTGAGAAGAGATAACTTTGAACGTAGTCTGAACAAAACAATCCCTTTATTAATAACTTATTCGGATATTTTATGTAAATCCAAACATTTGGCAGGACTTGAAAAAGCCAGCGGTTCCAAACACCTCATAATATATCTCAATTTATACAAAACTTATTTTATTCATCTCGCATAAGACCTGTCTCATTAGTCATTCTATTTGTATCGTCTAGACGTGCATATGGAAATAATATACAAACATATCTTAGGATGTTTGAGAAAAAATGTTTCGGGCCCTTTTTTATATATTATCATGTCTGGATTTCCATATTTTGCTAACTATATTTCACGGTCAGGTCACGTGTAAAAGGGAAAGAAGCTACTGTTATCAATTGGTTGCTTTTTTTCAACCTCTGTGTTGTCATTGAATTTTTTTAATAGGCAAACCCTTTCTCGATTGCGATATTAAAACAATTTTACTATGTCAGCGAAGTAATCAACAAAGAAAAAATAACCCTTATGGGATCATTGACCTTGGTACTATGTCTGCGTAGTAATGAAAAAAGAAAAATATCTCTTATGGGATTATTGAAATAAAATCACTTTTTAATGGATTCTATCTCGATTTATGGATGTCGATGGGATCACCCCCTTATCTGTCAAGAACTTTTTCTTAGGAATGTAAAGTGAGAACGCTTTTACGCAAAAACATAATAAAGATGAAATTAATATCAAAGGTTCAACTCTGCAATACTTTAGATCTCTGGAAATATTTCACTTTTGAGCAAAGAGAAAATAAACTTTAGATTTAATATCTTAAGAAATAAAGCAAGAGCAAATATTAAACTTCAACTAAGTTACCGTATCCACTTTTCTTAAGACTTCAAAACTATTCCTTACCTATTTTAGTTATTTTAGTAGACAAGGCATGCTTAAAATATGCAGGATTTCTCGAAACATACACTCTACTGTAAGTGAGCCCGAGAAAAGCAAATCAAAAATCCATATCGTAGCACATACAAACAGTACTACGAAACAGCTACGAATGTCTACGATGCTACGTAAGTATTCCCCAGGGATCTTCATATACATAAACTCTGCTACGGGACGCCTTCCAAAAGGTTATTTTAATTCCTGCAATGCTTATACACGTTATTTATTATTTTGGGTTACTTACAAATTGTTAGCTTCAGTAAGCTCTTAGTTTAGTACGGTTTGCAAAAAAGTTGATAATATTTTTTTGCCGCTACTCTCTCAGTGGGAATTTACCTCTACTTCATATAACTTACTTTTAGTCTACTAATGACATGACTGCTAAAAAGCCATTGTAAATAAATCTAAAAATATACAGTAAGAAATCATGATATGGTACTATAAAATTAGTTTCATTCTTTTTCTAAATCTTAGCAATCCCAGTCGTATCCGAGGCTTACTTGGAGTCTGGGGTCCACTTTTACCAGTCTCACCAGACTCCCATCTGACTTCCATAAGGCGATATCGAACTATTGCAGTTAGAACAGTTGTTGTGACGTTTTAGGGCCCCTTCTTACTGTGACGGCAGCCATAGATGTTCGTATGGCAACCGGGATCATTGGCTTAACGTGCTCTTCGAGGTACGACCAGACTTATGCAAATACCCATATTTAGGTATACAAATAATTGCAATGAGCGGGGATCGATTCACTATCACTACGCTGACAAGCAGTTTCATTACAATGTGTAAAAAATGTTTATTTCTACAAGTATATATATCTTCTTTAACTGACGCCCTTTTTTACTTGCTATATTTGTTTGACCACGACAAAATACTTTTGCTGCTGTCCATACTACAATTTATTCAAATACACAATTTAGTTAAACTTACAGTACATTATTTTAGCAACACACATTTATATTCTAAATTAGTGCTATGATATACAGGGTGTAATCGTTAAGTGTGTCCAAACCTTTCTCCTAATCTCATACTAAATGTATGGGAGTGTTTAATGTCAAAATGTTAGATACCTCTAGTTTGATTTTGAAAAGTTATTGATGTCATCTTACTCATTAGGTAACGTACTTTCGATATCAGTTTAAAGTTTTTTGATATCTGTAATAGTTACGGAATAATCGCCTGGACACACTTAACGATTACATCCTGTATATGATGAAATCATCTGATATATAAAATTCTCGTGTCACAATGTTCATTACCATACGCTTTCAAAACTACTGGACCTATTTTCATGAAATTTTGGTAGCATATCGGGTAGGTCTTACAATCGGCCACTATTTATTTTTAATACCCCGTTCTGCGATAACCGACATTCACGCGGGCTTAGCCGCGGGCAACAGCTAGTATTATGAGAATTTCTTAACAAAATCCTAATAAATAAGGACAGTACTTGGTTATCTCATCTATAGAACTGTAGATGTACTTACTATCACCAATCACCGCCACATTAAAGTTCTAGTTGGACCGTCTCGAACTACTTTTGCAACTGTCTTATCACACTCAGAGCAATTTGTCAGTTGATTTCTCAGCCTGATTAGTATTTTGATTTATATCAGCATTTGGGAGCGACTAAACCTTTAAAAGAAAGTCTGTGAAGGTTGTTTTGGGCCCGAAGATATTGGTAGGACTGTATACTTTGATGCTGACCATACAAAAATTTATCCAAGCATAAAATTTTTGGTCACCCAATAAATTTAACGTCACACATTCTAAATTCGACTTTACTCCGTCCACTATATGAATGTATTCTAGACAGATGGAAATAGTGATTGCATAAAAATTTTAATTGATGAAATCGATAGATTTAAAAGTCATTAATCGATTAATGAAAATATAAGTATCATGATTTTATGTGGAATTATTATTTATTATCTGTCTATTTATAATAATAACGCATTAGATATTTCGACATATTTGGATATTTACATATTATTTCTATTTTCCATTTTGCCATAAGATTCTGACACAGTCGATTCTGATTGTAACATTTTCAAGTTATTACAATAAGAACAAAGTCGATCGACCAGCTATATCTCTAAAATTGCTTTCTGGCTGACGTGACGATGTCAATGACATATGACGGATTGGCGCCTAATTTTTGCTCGGAGTTTTCAGCATTGACGCTAGAACAAAGTTTTATCGAGCAATGTGTGTGAGCTGTTAATACATACATAGTGTAAGAAGTATAAGCCAATAGAAATGCAACACTGCTTACGTCATGGTATACGCCGGTCATTAGAATATTACAAATCGCAGCGGTATCTTATTAAACGGGAATAAAGTCCTATGCAATGAAACCGGGGAAAACCGCAAACTACGAACTCTTACCTGGCATAAAGGATGAACGTATACCGACTATGTTTCTTGCGTTACGGTATAAACTATAAGCTAATAGCGAGATCTGGCATTTTTTTCTTGGTGTTCTCGTCATGTTAAGAACAAATGTCGCTATTTTCTCTTTTTCTGGTGGCTTATTTTTGACTTTCTTCATCAGTATTACGAATTTTCTCCTTCGAAATAATTCTAAGCGCATATAAGTCTTCAGGCTTTCACGGCCGGCGTTGCATGTAGAATATACTGCTTCCGGGCTGATTGGCCGTGGTCGATGTGAAACTTGCGTTCCAGACGTTTCGTCGATCACTGCGGTCGACATCTTCAGTGACGCAGGGCCGGGTGACGACAACTTCGGAGACCTTGCCTCGCCGGCGGCTGACGTGCGACTGACGAAAAGCCTTGAATCGACTCACTCGATTCTGATTGGTCGAGCGCTGTGGCGCGGACGTACTCGATCCTGATTGGTTGTTTGCACTGTGATACTGAGTGGCTCTCAGTGCTGGGTACCAATCTTTTTGGAGCTGAAATCCCTCGTTTTTTCGGTTGAAGTTGTTGGGATGCTTGAATATTTCGATGGCTTCTCGAAATTCTAAGCGCAGTTCATAACACGTTGTGCCACTTTTAGGCTGGAGACTAGCCCTTTCATTAATATTCTCGTCTTTGCGGTGCATAATATTTAGGAAATTTAGTATTTCTTGTGAACTTTAAAGTATTTTTTTAACAAAATATATAGGACATGTCAATTTGACTTCACCGTTAAGTTCATCATCCTTGAGTGCAACCTGGACTAGTACTGTAATCGAATTAAAGAGAAAAAAATTAATCGGTCTAGATGGGGTTCAAACCCGCTATCTTTGCCTTACAGGGGCAATGCTTTGAACATTCAGCTACCAGACCTCGCCCTAATCAATTCACCCATTCAATAAATGCTCTTTAATTCGATTTGAAAATTTAACATGAAAAATGCTTAAAGATTTAATTCAAACTAATACATGTAGTCATGGTTGCACCATAAGCTTATACTTTGAAGCCGGTATTTAAATTATTATTTATTTTTTCTGGCTACTCTATCTTGTCGTAATTCTTGACCGCTGGCTGCACTGGCGCATCGCCAATTTTCACATTAAAATCGTAATGAGTTTAAAATCAAATTAAATTTAATGACCCATTAAAAGTATGCATAATAAGAAATATGATAATGTTAAGAAGTTAATCTGAATATTATTAACGAAAGTATAGTGCTTTTGTAGTAAACATGCACGAACATTACTTACGACTATAATGTGATAGTACCTAATGATTTACATCAATAAAAGACTAAACGAAATTACTACCCGCTATTCCCTCATCACTTGTGGTCACACAACGCGCAAAGCACTTAGGTATATAATATTTTTATTGCTGCCCCGACCCCTCCGAGAGGACAAGGCTAAATAAAAATATATCCCAAAGAACGCTTGTATTGTGGCTACGTCACAGGAATTCCTATGGCTTTTTATTTGAATGCTTTCATTATTTTATACGGATTTTATAACATAATATGATGTTTTACTAACTTTTAAACTCACTGAAGTTTGTTAACAAGTATTGTGAAGTGAACCGAACATTAATAAAATTCTCAAAAGACATCATTCCGGAACAACGTGAGCGTTACTATAAAATTATACTTTCACATTTTCTTTAATTATTTTTTACTCTTCAACTAACTGTGAAGTATTTTGTTGACTTGTGTTCCATTACATTCTATTGTACTACAAGATTTAAAAAAAATATATTTTCGTGTTCTGTATCGTTTATATAACATACTCCAAGTATTTTCTTTAATATCTCCAATGTTCAGGCACGTCTACTTTACAATTATATAATAGTATAGATAGTAGTGCTGAGGATGCTCATTTTGAAGGATTGGGAGCAAGCCGAAGCTGCGGTAGTGGGAGTTACAACCATCTGCGTCGACAAGCTCGTGTGGGGCTGCCGGAGCCCCGCAGCGCCGGTGCTGTGTGCTGTGCTGCATGCTAGTTGCCTACTGGATGTTACACGCATGGTTTATGCATGCTTGTTTCACTGTTTGTTAACTGACTTTATTTAGGCAAATAAATATTTTTTTAAATAAATGATATCCATTTGGAGAGGTCCATAATCAGCACTGCCCCTCTAGACAATTGGTAATTCGCTAGCCGGCGTTTGGTGGAATAGAATGACGAATGTATGGGATTCGACGTAAATGACAGTCGTTAACGCATGTCAAATACGTCAAATCCTATACAATCGTCATTCTATTCCATCAAACGCCTGCTAGCAAATTGCCACTTGTCTAGAGGGGCTGGACTGCATTACGCTAATTAATTGATTCATGTTATTAACGGTTATATTGGTGAAGGAATGAATGAAATAGAATTCACAGATGAAGAAAGTAAGTCAGTGTCTTGGCATAAGAATACCAGCAGTACCAGGACGTTACAGTTGGCGATGAGGGGAGTTTGACGAAGATCTTGTAAAGGGCTTAGAATAATAACAGTCATTATTGCGATGTCCTTGTGAATGTCCAAATTTATAACTGAAATGCAAACTCGAATCGATTTAATTTTGTATCATTCTATAGCATATTTCATAATGTATTGATTAATATTATAAAATTAATTGCTCTACCAGTAAGAATAATCAGAACAGTAACAAAAGATTTAGTAATGAATTGATATTCAACGAATCACAATATTTCATAGACTCAATAGGTAACTTTTACCCGCGGTTCCGCCCGCGTGTATGTTGGTTATCGAGACCAAACATGGCCTATGTCCTTTGTCAAGGTCTAATCTACACTTATACCAAATTTCATCAAAATCGGTTCAGTGGCTTAGCCGTAAAAGACGGACAAACAAACACACACACTTTTCCAATTTATAATATTTTTATGATTTCTGTTTGAAAAGTTACATAATGTATACGAGAACATTTTAAGGTACCTTTAAAAAGATTCAGCATGATCCAACGGATTTTTATTTAAATTCTAATTTTTATAGGGGAGCAGGTTTTCATTGCCGTTGCTGGTTCGTTTGACAAAGATTTTTTATAATAATTTTCCTACTCATAGAAACACAGAACAGTTATCGAGTTCGAATCCTGGTTATTACACTACTGATTTGAATATACACATAACACAAGCAGTTAAGCTTAGTTGGTGGGGTTTGTTTTTATGTACCACTGAGTTAGCAAAGAAGCAC
Organism: Eilema caniola; assembly: GCA_949126895.1. Classification (NCBI taxonomy): domain Eukaryota; kingdom Metazoa; phylum Arthropoda; class Insecta; order Lepidoptera; family Erebidae; genus Eilema; species Eilema caniola. The sequence goes on along the minus strand of OX421469.1, from coordinate 2,404,766 downwards.
ACGGTCCACGACCACGATGGAAAATGGCCTTTAGACGTGTGCGACATACGTGGAGTCACACTCGTGCTGCCTACCCTGTAAGGACAGAGTATCTGTGCCGTTGGTATAGAAGACAAAGCAGGAATAGCCTTTGGTCTTCCCACTTACAGCACAAAAATTCTCCAGTTAGCTCTGGCTACCCTACTCACCGCCGGGAACACAACATGAGGTCATTATAGCCGCGGCATTTTGTAGGGCGGAGGAACTGTTTCAACCTAGTCGCACTGTTCAATTGGACGGAAATACCGTCGTGTCCTACCTCCTATTAATGGTATATTAGAACGTTAAAAATATAAATAATAGTTCATTCAACTTGTTTTTTATTATTCAAAATTGCGGTATGACCAGAAATTTATTAAATTTCTCTGCTTAAAATACTTAAACGGGTTTTAAAAGAGCACTTCACTTTAAACTATGCTTCATTAGCTTGGTGTGAACTTTTATTAGTACACATATTGACGACCTCTGTGGTGTAGCGGTAGGAGGTTCGACTGCTGCGCAGGGGGCGCGGGTTCGATTCCCGCTCATATGTATATTTGCATTGGTCTGAGTGTTGCTATGTATATATGTATGTATTTATGAAAAAAGACATCTAAGTATTTTTATCTGCATTCTAGATTCCGTAATACAAGCTAGCTACGCTATACTTATCATGGGTCTAATATTGTAGAATATTTATTTATCATTTATTTATATTTGGTTCCAATATAGATTAAAATCTAAAATGAGTATTCTATTCTATTTCTAAAGAGTAATATAAAATAATTAAAAAAAAAATAATTTGGGCTTCACACATCATATTCATATCATATTCTAACCGCGGTAGCCTAGTGGTATGGGTAATGGACTGCTGAGACGACGTCTCGGGTTCGATCCCAGGTTTTACCATGGCACACACCAATGACTTTTCGATGCTTTTCGAAGTTATGTGTGTATTTATCGCAGGTTTATATGTGCCCGGTTAGTGACAATAGGCTCGCCACCTATTACATTGGGCCTAAACATAAACTGGCGAAATGTGGGTGCTAGCACCTCTGCCTACCCCTTCGGGGCTAAAGGCGTGAGTTTATGTTTATGTATACATCATATTCAAATCGCATTATAGATTCCTCTATGGATTGGAAAATCCCATAGTTTGAAATCGCCTATATTGGTACACATGTGAAGCCCCACACACGTCAATTACGATCCATCAATCTAAACGAAATATCGCTTTCGAGCTGAGTGGGACTAACAAAGGGATCAATTCTGTCCACGGCCCACTACCCTTAATTGCAGGGAATTAGAGCCTGCGGGTTTGCGTCATGGCGGTGCAAAACGAAATAGCAGTAGTAGTACACCTAATGCGAAATTAATTAGATATTTAAGAAAATATATATATCAGATACGACAGCCTCTGTGATGTGGCGGTAGTGAACGCGGCCGCTACGCAGGAGGCACTAGTTCGATCCCCGCTCAGTGCAAATATTTGTATGCATGAATGTGTATATTTGCATTGGTTTGGGTGTTTCTATGTATAATATGTATGTATTTACAAAAAAAAGTATCTAAGTATGTTTATCCGCATTCTAGATTCCACAACAAGCTAGTTAAGCTATGCCTACCATGGATCAAGATAGCGTTGTGTGAAATGTTGTGGATTATTTATTTATTGTTTATTATCATTTAGGTGGCAGACAAGCACACGGCCCACCTGATGGAAAGTGGTTACCGTGGCCTATGGACCTGTGCAACACCAGGGGCATCAGACTAGCTAGTTCGATATCACCAATGGGTTATGAAGGTCATAATGCACTCGCTTTACTGAAAATGTCGAAGCCGTTCCACAGTTAACTAGAAATACCCTCTTTTCTGAGAGTTTGTCTGCAGCTTACCATCATGTGAGGTGAAGTCAAATTGACGTGTCCTAAAAAAAAGTTTGGAAAAAGGCTCAGAGAATGATTAATGATGGACTAGCTTGCCTATGAATACGGCCGAGTGGATGTCGGTAATCGTCACTTCTGCTCATATCGCACGTTTTAGAAGTTTGACTAATACAAATAAAAACTCACAAAACAGACAAATAAAAAAAAACTCATCAAAATCTGTTCTGAAAATTTCAGTAAACATCTCTGACAAATAGATAAACTGACGAAGATTTTAGTTATTTACTATTGTCTTTGATATTCAGCTCAAAACGTATTTTACCTTATTTAACTACAAAAGAAATCAAAAAAGATTATTTTCTGAGTAAGCAAGCTTCCACTACTACAAGACATAATTACCAGTAATACTCGTAATTGTCACCAAACCAAACGTTTCATTACAGCAATTGATTGCACGCATCGCAGTTGCCGCCCGCCAATTGAACGCAACTGAACGCAATTCAAAGCAACACAAGGCAATAACGCAACCCAGTTGGAGGCCACGGCACCTAATGCGTGTGGTTTGTTGCAAATTGCGTGCAGTCGCCGACCTCGGCTAGTTTTGAAAGTAATAAGATTATTTAGGTAATGCCGCATGCTTTGAATGGCTTGTGATATTTGGTCATGTGATTATAACCTACAAATATTCTGCATGGTAGTATTGTGAAAATGTTTCAACGTTAGACCATTACCTCAAAGACGGATATATAAGGAAAAAAAACAAAAGTTGCACTCCGGGAGTGCCGGCAGGAGTGAAAACTTGAATATTATGTTTGTGCATTTTTAATATTTTGGAATGGTTATAAAAGTACTATCATTTATGTGGTAGAATACAATATTTAGTTATTGTGCTATCGTACACAAACATGACAATTTAACGTTCAGAAAAATCAACTTCCATCCATAGGTATTAGAGCGTTTTCACATTCGTCCGATATCCGATATCGGTGTTGGACGCCGATAGCCGACTTCCGATAGCCGACACCTTGTGCTGTTTTCACATTTATTCGATAATATCTGCCCGATACGTCCATTTGCTCGAAAGTACAGACAAGTTAGGGATAAAAAAAAAATTCCACCTTATTGACACAACATGGTATAAGTTTTTTTTAATTCGTGATTAGCGTGATCAATTAAGGCGAAAAGACACGTAACTAAGGAAATGTCATTAAGGTCGAAAATTGCTTGCAGTCGCTGTTTTAGTCTCTTTGTGATCCGATATCGGGCCAAAACAGTGATGTTGGCTTCGATAACCGATATCGGGCCGGACAATATGAAAGAGAGATACATATCTCATAAATTTTGACTTCCTCGGATATCGGATATCGGATGAGTGTGAAAACGCTCTTACACGTAATCAAAAATATGGTCATTTGGTCTCTCATCTGTACAACCCCTGACGGTGACGTGTCCTGACGCGAGTTTAACATTATTTACCCGTTACCACGCCGTCAAAAATCGGATGGATTCAGACAAGGTTCAGCAGTATGGTGGTCACAGATTTTCCCTGTAAGAGAAAGATCGTGGGTTTGATTCCATATGTTTTTGATCCCACATGGACAGATTCAACAAATTTCCTATCTTAATTGATTTACATAGTTACCATGCTAAATGCTTTTAAATATGCTTTTTTATGTATGATTATGATTATGTGAATGATATATAATATAAATGAAATTATTATAATTATGTTGCTACTGTCGCATTGGGTCTGCCCCGTAATGACATTGTATGTATGAAATGAATAAATAAATACATAAATGAATAAAAAAAATCATTTAAATGTTTCTAACTCAAGCACCAATAGTATCTGGCTGGAATAGGGTAATGTCCTGAGTCAACGGATCATCACCAAAGCTGCTTAATGTCGTAGATATTTCCCAACAAATATAGAAAGTAATCAAAGATATTACCCAACTAAACTGAAACTATGTCTTTTTGAAAGAAAGAAAAGAAAGAAAGAAAATGCGTTTATTCAAGTTTAGCACAAAACAGATCACACAATAAAATACCTATTGATGACAAAAAACATTTTAAATAGTGTTACTTGTAATACATTTTTTTAAATATAAAATGATGTTTGAAGTACCAACAAGTAACTACTCAAGTAACTAAGTACAGTCATTTCTTTACAAAAACCATCCCTACATTAATTATTTGCTTTTGCAATTGGCAATTGCTTTCCATTATTTTTAATTTGCAAAATAGGTCAAAATATAAAAAATCTAAATAAGAGGAAATTAATAACCTTTTAGATTCCTTGTCAAATTTCAAATCAATCTTATTATTGTACAATTACATGTGTTAATGCAACGTGGACTGACATAATGCGATACTCTCTTGCGCTCCATACATTTGCACTACACGCCAGCACACTGTGACGTTACAGTGTTCTGCGATTTTGTATGGAGCATTTTCGGGCAACTCATGCAGCGTTCATAGTCTCTCTACTTCTTTATCTTCCTCTTAGAGTTAATCCCAGTCGCATCTAAAGCTTTCAACTCAGAGTCTGGGATCTGCTTTACCAGCCTAACTGCGGATTTGGCTGAACTTCGATATTTTCCGTGAAGCCAATGCCATCTGACCTCCACAACTCAAAGATGATATCGAAGCATTGCAGTTAGACCAGTTGTTGGACTTTTGAGGGCTCCAACTACCAGTAACGACTGCCATAGATGTTCGTATGGTAACCGCGGGATCGACGGCTTAACGTGCTCTCCGACGCACGACCAGACTAATGCAAGTACCTACCCATATTCATGCATACATATATTTACATTGAGCGGGGATCGAACCTGCGCCTCCTGCGTAGCGCCCGTGTTCACTACTACTACGCCCACACAGAGGCTGACAAATTTATAATCTCTTGTCCCTCTCACTAAAACCAAGGAAATTAAATTATGGAGGAATAGGAAAGAGTAGGTACCCTGGGTTACATAGTGCAATCTTTGGATGTATGGGATTAGCTATCATATCATCATAACACGAGTGTGACTTGACTCGTCATAATTAACCACTTTCCATCATGTGGACCCTGTGCTTGTCTGCCAGCTAAGTGGTATAAAAAAGTCACTTTCCATCAGGTGGACAATGTGCTTATCTGTTACCTCAGTGGTATAATAAAAATCAAGGCTACTTACATTTGATGCTAATGATTTTATATCACAACAAAATAATAAATAGGTCAACAAAAACATCACAATGTTCTATTCCAAATAAAACTGCGTCATCTATGCGGTATCAGCATTATTGTGGGCTCAGGTGCAACCTCATTCATCACGGCTAAACTTTATAGAGTATTAAGTGACAAAGATTAATATACACCAATTCATTCGGCCGCGTTGCGGGCTGCGGTCTCTTTAATTCGGTCGGTTTGCGCTGTTGCCGCACCCGGTACCTATTTATCAACAGCTAAGTATTAATGTATCGAGTTTCGTACCTTTTTTGATCACATCGTTATACAGTTCTGAACATAATTCTTCATTTTTTGAAATTTTAGCTTTCATCCAATTATTTGGAAGCCATAATAGAACGGTTATGTTGTATGTCAGTAATATGTTAACAACTAACTAAGTACTAAACGGCTGATCCCATCGTGATATGACTACTGCGGTAGTGTAAGTGCTTAGGCTGTGTCTGCTTACCTCAGAGGAAAAAAGGCGGGAGCATGACTCATGGGTATGACTCGTTATAGGGTCCCTATATTATTATTATTTTTAAATGTGGGCGTCACGAGTTGCTAATGCAAACAAGCAAGGGGAAATAGTAATTTCAGTTACTAATTATTTTTTGACAGCCTCCGTGGCGCAGCGGTAGTGAACGCGGCCGCTACTCAGGAGGCGCGGGTTCGATCGCCGCACAGTGCAAATATTTGTATGCATGAGTATGGGTATTTGCATTGGTCTGGTCGAGCCTCGGAGAGCACGTTAAGCCCTCGGTCCCGGATGTCATACAAACATCCATGGTAGTCGTTACGGGTAGTTGGAGCCCTCAAAAATCCAACAACTGGTCTAGCTGCAATGCTTCGATATCGCCTTTGTGTTATGGAGGTCAGATGGCAGTCGCTTCACGGAAAATATCGAAGTTCAGCCAAATCCGCAGTTAGACTGGTAAAAAGCGGACTCCAGACTCCAAGTTTAAAAGCTTCGGATGCGACTGGGATTAACGCTAGGATGAAGAAGGAGTTATTAATCATTTTTTAATCAAAATGTAAACTTAATATAGTACGAGTACATTACTGCCGCGGCCACCAATTGTAGTGTTGCCAGACGATCGTGAAGTATGCGGGCCGAGGCGCAGCCGAGGCACGCATTACGGAGTCCGGCAACGCTCAGTTGTGGCCTAGGCTTGTATAGTGCTTTTCTCAAACAATGCGCAGAAATTAAAACTAAGTAGTATCTAGGCAGAATTTTTTAGTTACCTACTTTTCAAAATCAATGACGAACAACGAACAACAGTAATTTTTCACGCGGCGAAATGTTCATTGGTTTTTTATTTTTCTTAATAAACGGCATTCTATTTGCAAGCCAGTTCTATATTTAAATAATGCCTTGGACAAGTTACCTCCTTGGTTGCCATGGTTCGGAGTAAAAGTTGGTTCCATTTTCAAATTACACGACAGATATGAGTTTACATAGTAATTTATTTGGCCGCTAAAACACGACAGATAGGGATTTTCATACAACTTTTGCTGGCCGCTGCTCGCATGTACAGCAATTTCGATTTATCTCGAAGAAGGTTGTCAAAATAATGTTCACATTTCCAAGCATGTTTGAGAAAATACATTAATCTATTATTAAGGTACTCTTAAAATATAATTTTAATATTATTAAATAATTGCACGGGGATTACCCAAACAAGTCCACTGACCGCTTAACGAAACCGTGACTTAAGCGATTACCGTCGGGTGCCGGGCCTGTCCCTTAGCCTAAGGGCTTTGGTAACTGTACTAGCCGGCGGGAACCCATCATTTTATGGCTAGTTTAATTTGATTATGATTCTATATACGGTGAAGATAATTTCTACTAACTTGAAACGTAAATGTTTAGGTTTCTTAGGCTCGGTATATTTGTACATGTATATTTGTACTTTGTATGTCTAGATGGACTATGTAGGCATTAGTGATTTTTTTAAGATACTGAGATTGAGAGTTATTGTGTTTTTCTGTACAAAACCTGTGTTATTGATAAGTAAGTCTTGTTATTTTCACGTATATTTTTGAAGTGAAAACTTCTTTAGCGGCGATGGATGGGTAAAAATTATTAAACTCGCGCGTCAGGATCACTTGACCTTTGAACCATAACCGACGATTGACGTCATACAACATTAGCTATAGACTGTTTATTTTATTTATTATTTTCACTAATAAGTTTGGAGATTACCCAATAAGCAAACTAGCTACTTTATTAAAACGTCTATCATCGACGATTAGCCCTGGCCTTATCACATCTATCAATCTCACGATTACTAACTTTTTTTAGCTTTTCTCAATAGAATTTTATCTCCAAATCATTACCAACTTGTACTTAAACCACAACTTAAAATAATAAATACAAATCACTTCAAAAAATACGCACCGATTCTCAAACTATTATCAATAAAAACAGCACTATAAAAGCTTACCCAACCCAGCCATTCACACTATCAGATGTAAGGAAATGCTCACATTTCTATAAAAAATAAGATTACACGACCCCGCGCGTTTACCCTTCGGCGGCTCAATAGTGTTGGCGAGATGTCATAATCCCGGCGAGGAAAGATTTACCGGAACTCTTTAATCCCTCGGGACTTAGCGACTTTTTCGTGACGTTCATAACGTATTATAGTCGTGTCGAGTCTCTATGAATTTTAAATATTTTGGGGAATCGCGGAGCGGGAATTGTTAAGTTTTGAAGCGAAAATTGCTTGAGTAGCTAGTAAGCTAGATTTTTTAATGTTTGTTCTGGTTATTTGACTATATCCTAATGTTAAGATTTTGTCAAAATTGAAGTAAGTCTAAAAGGTAAGAGGAACTATCGAGAATGCTTTCAATACTAAAATAATTTTTCATAATTTGTTTGCCTAAATAGATGCTTTTTCACGCTCCACGTAAAGAGACCAGGATTACACAACTTAATAGATTTAAAAACAAAGTAAATAACAATAGTGTTTTAGAACCTACCTACGTAGCCATGTCTTCACTAGCCCCGGTGAAACGGTCACAAAACGTGTCCATGTTCAAAGGATTCCTCCCAAGCAGCCAAGTCTGTTGTCAATAGATAGCCGCACCGTAGAGTGCAGGGTTCTGTGTTCTCCTATAGTCAACCCGCACTCTTCAAATACCGCAATTTCCAGTCTTATGTTAAACAACAACACTATTTGGTCTCCGCTAGGTTTTTGTTGGAAAGCGCCCCGTGTAATCCGATTTCGGTCGCTTTCGTGTTTGTTTTCATAGTCTTAACAAAGTTATACGTTTTGCGATTGTTTTGCGGTAGTTTAAGTTTTGAAAATATTACGTCCCTGTTCATGCAGAGGCTTAACTATGCTCCGACTCATACATTTATTAGTTCTGTATGAAGTTGTAAAGAAAATAATAGAATGTTTGCGCAGCCGGTCGTGGTTTCTAGAAAATGTATATTTCTCTTTACAGAATGGCTTTTATTTAAGCAAAATAAATTTTTTACATGTCTGTGTATTATTCTTGAAGGCACAACTGGTATAGATCTGAATTTTACCACTTTTATTTCTTCATAACTACCACAATATCGTGATACGAATATAACACCGGGTCTTTTTTAATCGATATTTACTTATATATTTAATAACTGTGTGTTATTGTTGTGTAACGTATAGGTAATGCGATGTAAACTTAAGTTAAATAAACTTTGAGATATGTACAGCGAGGGAAATTTTACATCACTAAAACACACACGAGTTCTAAACTATTCACTTATAAAATTTTAAACAAAACGTGTATGGAATTAATCATGTTCTCTAAAATGTATAAAACACAAACTTCGCTTATTTTATTGATTTATTTATTAATATGTAAAGGTAGTTTGTAAGTTTATCAATGTTCAGTAAGTTTTATCGCTGACCGTAAGCTAAAAAGATACAAATTTGTAAAAAAATATAGAAGACACTACAAACGGTTTTTAATTCTTTATTTTGTCTTTTTAAAGACTATAAGTTATCAAAATTGTTTAAAATTTCCAAGACATCACCCTATTTCATTCTTACCCATGTTCTACACATGTTGTAGGTACGATAGATCACATAACCCTCCACTGCTCAGCACTCTTCGTCGTACCTCCCCTAAACTTTTCCTTCCATTCAATTTCCTGATTTCAAAATACCTGTCAACATGAAAGCCGCTGTCATTGCCTGTCATCTCCGCTACCTTAAAAGCTATCACATTGACAATAACATGAAGTGATGACATTATTGAAAAACTTCATATGACACAACTTGTTAAGTATATTTCGCACTGTCTTACATGCTGTGTAAAGTGTATACAGGCAACCTTTTACTTAGGCTTTACTTAACCAAAAACATGGTTTTGATTAAAATAATCATGATCATTGACTCAGCATGAGTCACATGCACTTTCCACCTTTTCCGTCTCCTCGTCATCATTCAACTATAACAGTAAGACTTTCGACCTACATAACCCATTGGCGATACCCAAGTTTTGCCGCAGGTCATTACCAGACACGATAACTTCGGGCGGTACCTGCATCTGATTGACCTAGAGCCAACCCGAGGAGGGCCAGACCAAAAGCAATGGCCCTGGGTCAGCCGGAGTGCGAGGGATATGTCACGAGATAACCTCACCTTCGGCCTAGCACATCGACTCACAGACGGCGTGCGGTTTAGTCGGTTCAAGTCCGACATTACCTCCCCCTTGGGCTCCGTATCCGTGGAGATATGCAGCACGTAAAAAAAAACCAAGTTTTGCAGTAACATAAAAAATAAAACAATTGTTGTACTTTTTAGGGCTCCAACTGCCCGTCGCTTCACAGAAAATATCGGAGATTAACCAAACCCGTAGTTAAACTGGAAAAAGCGGGCCCCAGATTCCAAGGTGACAACTTCAGATGCGACTGGAATTAACACTAGGATGAAGTGAAACATTTGCCTAACCAGCACATTTTTTAGTCAGGTCTTTTGAAATCCAGTTGAAATGAAAGGGGTTTACTTGATGTTTACTTAGGTTAAAAGTTAAGTTTTAAACTTCAAATATTATGATTATTTTAAACAAAAATGTACACAGGGGGGGTACTGAAGAGCTTGTGCTAAAAGTGTCATGTAGATATTTCAACATCGTTAAATTTTTGGTTGAGTCAGGTTTCAAGAGCTCAAAAACTTTACGATGCATGTTGTGCTTGCACATAGACAGATCAAGATATATTTAAAAACGTATGGATATAACTTGGCTTAGGTACGCTACAAAAACACAGAAATGCTACATTGAGTGTGCCCTTTTGACAAGCCGATTAAGTAATTTTGACAAAATAGGTATACAATCCACTTAAAAATGATTTTTTAAATTATATTTTTCACGTTTTCTTTAAATGCTGCTGTAATCGAGTTACAGGATTTTATATGAATTTATTTTCGGGCAAACCTGGGACCATTATAACTGCTTAACCGGTAAATAGCTGTACAGGGTTTATTGTGAACTCCTTAAATTATAAGTACCTAAGTAATACCAAATTTTATAAGTATATTTTCGTTACATAGATTCTGATTCCTCTATTTCTGCTTAGAAGGTTATACCTCCTATCACATGGGCAAACATCTTATTTTCTACCTTGGCAAAATATAAAATCCCCTCTATATATATTGCCACGAGATTGTCAAGAAACGTATCGGCTTAAAAACACGTTGCACACCCATAATAGCGTCTTACAATAGGTATGTAATCGATAGCGTCGAACAAAGAGGGAGATACCACAACCCATTATTATATGGGACGCGAAAAAATGCTATAAATTTACATTTTTGGTAAAGTGCGAATATCCACCGCAAGATAACGTCTTTTTGCGTGCTATCGTAATTTAGTGCGCTGTCCTGTCAGCAGGAATAGGAGATTGCAGAATAATATATGTAGTCTGGTGTAAAAATTGAACTTCGAAATTAGTATAATATGTGACGCAGTTCAGTTCAAAATAGGATTGTGAATATGACTCTAAAAACTAAAATGGTATTGAAATATGATGGACAAAATTATATCCTCACAGTAAGGTGTATTATCATATAGACCTGTCCTTTAAAAGTAATGTTGGTCACCTCTACGTTAAGGCAGTCAGCTTTATTATCAAATAATAAAATTTCAAAAACTATCCGACAAAAAATCACCCTTTATATTTAGATTTTAGGTCACCATGTTGCCTTTTAAGTTCAGGAGGACAATATAAAATAATACTTATCTTATTAACTTCATGTACTACATAGATAAAACGCTATAACGAAGCTGGTATTGTTTTCCGGGAATCGGGAATAAGTAACAGTCGCTACCGCAAAAGTCAGTACAAACCAAATGTGAGGAACCTTGCACCTCAGACTCTAAATGCAAGTTTTAAATGCAACGGAGATTTGCATTTGAATCAAGAACTATTATATTCTTATTTCTATTAAATTCTATTCAAAATCTGTTTTGTCAACAGTACAAGTTTGCTTAAAGGCACATTCCAACTACTCGTGAAGTGTATACTTTACATATAAAGCAAGCTGTTAATTTCTTGCACCGTCACGAAGCGGTTTCCTTAAACACATTTCAGTGCTAACGCTATAGACGTTGAGTAACTTAAGTCAGTGTGTAATTGCTAAAAATGCAGCAACGTAACTTTTAACTGACTTAAAAAAAGGTTTTGTGTGAACACGTTTTCTCCATTTCTTTGAGACGGACCAATTAGCGAAATTCTTTTTTTATTCAATGTGGAATGCGTTCAAATAGGTCCCACATAAATTTAATTATGTTTGGTGAATCAGTTCTTTCTGAAGGATTTTATTCCCGTACGTATTCTAAGGATACGGAACTCTTTTTAGGGTTAATTTTCCTGTTTTAGATATAGACGATTATACACATATATGTCTGAATTTCTCCCTTTGAGTTAGTAGAGATAACAGTCTTATATTTATTAATACAGATTACATTTACAGATTTTGTTCTTTCAAACTCTTGAAGTACGGTTATCGTTACGTACATGCGTACATTGTTCAAATAATAAAAAAGCAGTAAAATTCATGAATCCCAGAAAACTATGTATTCTATTTTACTAAAGTCAGAGTTAACTTTCATAAGATGCAGACAGTCCTTAGGCCCGTATTCTTAAACATTACTCAGTCCTGAATTTCAATTCATGTTATTAGAATATTATACTAGCTGACCGCGGCTTTGCCCGCGTGGATGTCGGTTATCACAACTAAAATAGCCTATGTCCTTTCTCAAGGTTTAATCTACCATTATGCCGAATCGCATTAAAACCGGTTCAATGGTTTAGGCATGAAAGTCGGACAAACAGACACACACACACACTTTCAAATTTATAATATTATTATGGATTTTTAGAGATATAGGTATATTAATAAATCAAGCTGCAGAAGTAAGTACCATTAAAAAATATGGGCCTGTGAAACCTGTCAAAGTTAAGCTCAGATGAGACAATGATGTTTGCGTGTCGACCATGTATTTTTTAATACATTAACTACAAAAAATCAATGAACAGACACTTCGTCCGCAATGTCCGATTCTAACTTAGACCAAACAATAACAACAAAAAAGACTCACCGAAACGATAATGTAGTCAACGGCCTGTAAGACTTGTGACTATTCGCATCCCCCATCGGCATGCCCCAGTAGTCATCCAAAAACAACTGTCTCAACGAATTTGTTCCCACCACGTCCCCGTTCGTCACTATCGCGGGTATGTCATCGTGGACGAAGTCACCGTTCAGGGAGTTGACATAGCTTAAGACAGCTGTGGCGGTGACCATGCTGTATATGGCGAGGTCACTGCAGTACGTTCTCGGTTGAGGGTCTTCCCGCACTGTGGTTAGCGAGCGCCTCTTCATTTTCGGTGTTTTGAATTTTAGCGTTACATTTCTACATCTGCACATTTGATTCCTGTAACAAAGAAAAATAATTTTTAAATTACCGCGGTTTTTTTTAAAGACAAATCGCGTATAGGTATCTTTACCAATAAAATATATTCCAGGATAAAATTATGAGTAATATACTACAAATACCTAATCTATACTAATATTATAAATGCGTTAGTAACTCTGTCTGTCTGTCTGTTTGTTACGCTTGGACGCCAAAACAACTGAACCCATTTTGATGAAATTCGGTATATAAAGAGGTAATTTGACCTTGAGACCTAGGCAATGTTTGATCGCGATGAACCGCGGGAAACAGTTGGTATAACATAGTAACAAATCAATTGAAATAAAAGTTTGAGTTAAAAAAATAAAAAACCCGACTGATGCTGAACAGATCGAAACAAGCTTTATAGCAGTCGGTACCCAATAATTTTCATCGGGAATGAGATTTGCAATTGGATACCGCGTGCTATAAAGTTTGTTTCTTTTTTTTTCATTCTTAACTATTTATTTTAATATTTTTGTAATCGTCTTTTAATTTCCTTCATTTTGAAACCCCCCCTTGATAAATTTGAGTTATTTTTATTTAACACATACATTTTGGCGCCACTAATCCAACATATAGCTTTTGTTCATATTTTATGTACCGAAGAATACTTGGGTAATAAATACCGTTCATTTGAAACATGACTCATTGAAATCCATACGGTGGTTCAGAAGATATGAGGTAATAAAGAATATCACAAACATACATACATACATACAAGATACGCGCGAAAAGAATAGTCCTATTTGGCAGTCGGGTAATAAAAACAAAATCAAGAAGGAGACTTTGTGTCGCGAAGGAGCAGTGGTAATCAGTCTCGATGAACGCCACCAAGATTGTTTGCCGGTATTCCATCGTGACACAAAGTCTCCGCCTAAGCAAGATTTTAGAGCACTTAGATAATGATAACCGAAGTGTGAACATTGATATCGCGATGCAGGAATACTTGTTGTGAAAGAATTCGGTGCAGTTTCCATTGCAAGCTATGTTAGTGGTTCGCATCACCAACCATTCATAGTGACTAATAGCACAGAATAGATAATAGTACTAGCGTACTAATAAGTATAATATTTCAATTTATATGTAATAGTTTTCAGTATTATACTTCTCATTGACATAATTACGTCGTGATGGTATAATTACATCGTACTAAGTGAGTAATTTCTACTTCATAATTTAAATATAAATTGATGTAAGGAAATTGAATCAAATCATAGTATTATCGTGTCTTGTCATTTATAACTCTTGTACTATTAATTACAACATTATTTTTACACTAGCATCGTCCCGCAGTTTCACCTGCGTAAGAGCCTCGACCAACTCGCGTTAAACAGTTGGGTCTTATGCAGAAAGCGGTATTGACTCGACAATCGGACTCGACATGAGGAGGCTGGTCTCTGGAGCATTACCCACCGGAAGCTTGGTCCCTATACCCAATGCCGGTGAAGCACAATTTTTTATATTATTAGATAGATATTTTTTTATATAAAAGTTGTTTTAAAATGAGTAAAGGGGAAATAATAATACGGATAGTAAATACACCAAGTACGGATACAGAAAGTTTTGTTGCATAACAATTGGTGACCTTATTGCACAAGACAATGTCTTCCAGGCAAACATGGGATGGAGTGAGTTATATAGATATAGCGGGCAGTTTCCGGTGTACATTTTTCTTTATAATGCTTATATATATAATACCTACTACTATAGTTATGTGTAATACTTACTAGGTACATATATAATTTACCTACATACCTACAATATCTATTGTTAGGTACATAATACACTTATAACATATGCTTATACAAATTTATTAAAAGCAGCGTGAAAATGAATAAAGGAGATCTGCCCCTCTAGACAAGTGGCAATTTGCTAGCTGGCGTTTGGTGATGACGAATGTATGGGATTTGACGTATATGACAGTCGTTAACGCATGTCAAATACGTCAAATCCCATACATTCGTCATTCTATTCCATCAAACGCCTGCTAGCAAATTGCCACTTGTCTAGAGGGGCTGGAAAGTGAAGGAGAAAGATTATGGTTAAATTTAATTATATTTAAATTTATGCACGCGTAGTGAGATGTAGAAGTATGTATGTATGCTAGCATACATCATACATACGTCTACATCCTAGCGTTAATCCCATTCGCATCCAAAGTCGTCCAATTTACCAGTCTAACTGCGGATTTGGGTAAATTTCGATATTTTCCGTGAAACGACTGCCATCTAATATTCCCAGCTCAAATGCGATTTCGAAGCATTGCAGCTAGACCAGTTGTTGGATTTTTGTGGGCTCCAACTACCCTAACGACTGCCATAGATGTTGGGACCAATGCAAATACCCATATTCATGCATACAAATATTCGCACTGAGCGGGAATTGAACCCGACCCTACTGCGCAATGGCCGCGATCGCTACCGCTACTCCAAAGAGGCTGTCAATAGCTCGTATACATAACTATTTCACTAATGTTTCAGGCCACGCCATACAAAGTCTACGCCAATTTTCACTACTTAAAAACATTGTATTCATCTATAAAGTTGGTTCATTGTGTCTATTAAGAGATGACAATTTGTTCCTTTATTCTTTACGAGTGGCACTTACTGGTCTACGTGACACTTACTTCACTCGTGTAACTCAAAGCTTTTAACTTAATAAGGTCTTCTACACCGGTAATTTTCTTCATAATACTATTTTAAAGGAGTCCATAGAAAAGTTTCTTTATAACTTAAAGAGAAAACTATTAATTTTAAACTTTTCTGCTCTATTGGTTTAATATCATTAGTAATTTAGCTTCTGCCAGAATCGATTTAGGTAAGAAACATTTTTGAATCTTTGTATTTTGTTTGTATAAGGTGACATTTTGATTAGTTCGGCCGTGGTCTGGTAGCTCAGTGGTCATAGCAGTCCCCGTATAATGGAAAAGTCGCGGGTTCGAGTCCCGCCTGGAAAGATTAATTTAGCATGCAAAATTCTTTAAAAATTCGTTCTACAATTCTACCAGAATACTAACTTACTATTTAAATACGAAAGTAACTCTGTCTTTCGACTGTTACTCTTTCACGCCCCTAGTACTGAACCGATTTTGATGTTTGTCCGGGCCGATATCGGACACATGTGTCTTTTCACGTTAATAGATGACGCTGGTCAAGAATAAAAGAAAAAAACTCGATACTATGCCATGTCAATAAGGTCGAAAATTGCTTGTACCTACTTTTTTCAATTTTTTTTCATAGCTAGCATCCCTACCTAGTCGTTGCTTTGCTTTCGAGGAATAGCCGTATCAGGCCTATTTAATAGGATATATGTAAAAACAGCATATAGTATCGGCTATCATCGTCCGACACCGATATCGGATATTGGATGAAAGTGAAAACGCTCTTATGTGGCAGACAAGGCCCACCCAGTGAAAAGAGGTCACCGTGATCTTATAGGTGTGGTCAAGACCAGTGACGTCATACTTGTGCTGCCGACCCTGTGAAATTACCCTTCTGAAAGAACCCATATTGAAGTCGCTCGGAAAATCCCTGCCAGTGGCGAGTGGTATGATGATAGAAAGGATTCATGTACCTATAAGTAGTATATTGAAATAGCAGTTTTATAACAACTACCCACATAATCATATCACGAATAAAACCCGCAAATTCCATTCGTCTCTCGGCATGGTTTCAACGGTAATCTAAATAACTATTTTTCAATATAGCCTCCGCAATATTGCCGAGTTATGAATTTTGGCCTGGCCTACTGACGGAGGGACGTGCCCAAAATATATGATATTAAAGGGAAAAATCCGACCGCACAATCCGGATAGTACTAAATATAAATAATTCGAGTTCCTACCGATGTGGCGGAATATTTTACTATTATCATGCTTTATATAGAATATTTTTTCATGTAAAATTATATGTAGTTTATTAAAAAAAAATTCTTAGCAAATAAAAATTATTAGGTATTCAAACGAGATCACCGTAGGTAAGTCTATGGGTAAATTTGAATAGTAATGTACCTACATTGATTTATTTCGAACTTAAATAAAAAACTATGAATATAGGTATTAAAAAATAAAAAATAAATATTATTGTGTAATATTTTGGTTTTGTTCGTAGTTTCCATGATAACGTATAAAAGAATAGGACTCGTTAGATGTAAAAGTTGCCGGAAAGCTTCTGCCGAAACCCACAAAATCGTTATTGCTCCTAAAATAGGTTTTAAGTATGCTATAAATATTATTATCTGTTAGGACAAACAACCTTACTTAAGTGTAACGTTCCATCGCACTAAACTATTACACTATTGTACAATACAGAACAGTGTACATTATTCATCTACCCCGTTCACATTACACTTTAATAATTACACTGAGCTAATTCACAGGTTGCTGTGCAAAATTTACAGCGCTTTAGATGTTTATTAGCTTCATAAAATTAATGTACACCCCGCTTGATAAAGCGAAGTCATAATTTCATCCTGCGCGGCATGAAAAATGATGTAAATACGATGGCTGTAAAATGGAAGGTTTTTTTTTTTTAAAAGATGTTTTTATTGCAAGTTTTTGGTGTAAAGTGTGAATGATGAAGTGCTTCATTACAGCTCATCATAGACAGTAAAAAACATAGCTACATTAATAGATGTATTTTTTGACGGGTGTAAAGATTTTGAGCGCATGCTAGTTGATAACGATTTAATTTGAGTAGGAAAATTCAAGTAGAATTTTTCGGTAAATATAGAAATAAAATGATGCGTACATTAATGACATTCGTTTCATTTTTGTAGCCCAAGACCATGGGAAGTGGAGAAGTATTTCTTGTACACGTACATTTACAAACTATTTCAAATTCAGTTATGAATATTTAGTAGATATGTAATAATATTGAAATTGCACAATGAGCACTTGCATTTTTACAACTCAATTAAGAATAGCAAGTAATACATAGTCACCTCTTATAATTTCATAGTTGCATCCCTTTTATTCTCACTACATACAACTCAGCAGGATTTACTGTATGATGTTGGCAAAGCTTGACTAGGGAACTACGCCATTTATATAGTAAATCGCTTCATAACCAAACATCACCACGCTACTAGCGGTTTGTGGGACACCAGCCTTACTGTAATAAAAAATGAAGAAAATATGATTTCAGAATAATTTATACGCATTGGAAATTTTTGAACCGAAAACGATGGCTTAAGGAAAGTAACTACTTTTATGAAGTGATCTACTCACCTGATGCTAATACGATGGATATGTCGCCGCCAACTATCTTAATCAGCCGTAACTAAGCAATGGGCCTGAATGATATTCAGCCGTCTCGTTTAATCGTCTTCGTGGTTTTTTTTTTATAACCATGCAGAAATATGTCATTTTTTTATTTGTTTAATTAAAAGGCCAGGCAAGTAGTTAAACGTCATCGATCCAAGCTATTTGCCAAGCCGTTTAATTAAATGGCTGAACACCATTCAGGCCGTTAATTGAATGGCGCCGTTCAGTAAAGAGCCTAGGCAGTTAATTGACCGGCTGATTATGCTAGTTGGCGGCGACAGATATGCCTCGAAGATACCTTCTTTTGTTGACTGTACCCACGTACTTTATAAAACAAACTGATTTTAATAACATAGACTTTTCTATGAATAATAGGTTGTTACAAATGAAATTGGCGTTTTATTGAAGTAATTGGAGGAAACCCAATTTGCAGTACTAACATTTTTGCATTTATTAAGGAATGAAAAATTCAAATTCTATGTTTTTTTTTTTTGATAAATAAGAGGTGCCTTTTTCAATTACCAAGCATATATTTAAACAAAGAAATCATATACTTTACCTAACCGAACTATTACAGAAGCAGGTCGTGGCGGAGGCGTGTCGTGTGTGTCCTACACACGCCTGCCAAATCACCGACGCGGGATAAAACCCGACCCCACCAGGTGAGGCCGCGGTGGCGGCCAAAGTCCGCCGGTAACCCTATGGTTATCCTTTCGAGGGCTTACCCGGGGTGCCCTGCAATGGACACTTGGGAAGGACACCGTGTGGTTTTAGTCGGTCAGTTCCGATACGCCCACCCCATCGTCGGCACCGATTAGGTGAAGCCCGTGAAGATTTCCACACGTTAAATAAAAACCGGACTATCGAATACGAGATTTTATTATGTAATGCAATCCTACTAGCTACTGTATTGCGGTAGTACGTTATAATATCCTAGATATAATTTCCCTGTACTCAGTTCTTCCAACGCCCTGCTGATGACTACAGTGAAAGCCTACTGGTGCGAAGGCTTATGCTCCACTGCGGAATAGAACGGTGGTGGGATGGGTGCGTTACGTGGTGCTATCTACCCTAGATTAACTAGCTGCTTTAATTCACATAATCTAACTTTTTTTTAATACTACTGAGGTGGCAAATATGCACAGGGCCCACCTGATTGAAAGTGCTTACCGTGGCCTATGGACGTGTGCAACACCAGGAGAGTCACTTTCGTGCTGCCGACCCTGTAAACACAGAGAGTTTCTGTACGGTTAGCGTAGAAGACAAAGCAGGAATAACCTTTTGTCTTCCTACTGACAGAACATAAACTCTTCAGTGAGCTCTGACTACCGAGTCACCGCCGAGAATACAACACCAGTTTTTTATGACCGAGGTATTCTGTAGGGCGGAGGTACTTCCCCAGTCGGACTGTTCAATTGGACGGAAATACCGTCGTGTCCTACCTGCTATTATAAACTAAAGTACCAAACTGTAGTGACTTACTAAAAAGCATTATATAACTCAAACTGACATTACTTAAAGTATTATAAAAAAAAGTTTCAGGAGCCCACTTAACTCTAATCTTCGTCACTCAAATATGAAAAACGGTAAATTCTTGTTTCACAACGTTTCACAAAGAGAATGAAATCCGATCGAAACTGCATTATGAATAGATTTTTAAAGAAAATTGGCCTTCTAGTTGAATTTTGGTATGGTTATAGTCAGGAATAACACATAATCTCCTGTCTAGTGTTGTGTGCTTAATCATATAACAGTTTTATAATATTTTTTTTATTATTATTACTAGCTTTTGCCCGCGGCTCCGCCCTCATGATTATCCCTGTAATATCGGTTATCGTTACAAATTGTAGCCTATGTTATTCTGTTGTATAAGCTATATTATTGTAATTTTTCATGAAAATCTATTCAGTAGTTTTTACCTGAAAGAGTAACCATTCCAGATATATCCATCCATCCATATGGAAGGATGGATATCCATACTTACAAACTTTCGCGTTTGTAACATTAGTAGGTTTTTATCCCAGAAATAGGTTGCAGGAATGGGAACCGGGTAGCAACTAGCAGATTCTTTTAAATCCTTTTGTACAATTAAATAATATATTCTTAAACGAACATAATTTATTTTCCTGTGCGTGATTGTTAACTGAGAAATACGCACGATACTGTCACTTTTCATATCATTCAATATTAATAGACGTCGTTAAGTTTCGGTTAATGGATTTCACAAGAGTTTCAAAGTTTGGTAGCTGCAACTACTGGTACTTGCTACACCAGTGGAGTATGTAGCGTGCTGTTCACCACAGAGGGGCATCGAGGAAAGAAGACAGGAAAGGAATTTCATAATCTTCTGAATTTTCTTTCCAAATTTTGAACTTAAATTTAATAACAATTTATTTAGTGTTATATCACCATTTCCTCTGATCAGAATTGGTGATTTTTTAATTGTTTGTCAGCAGCTTTGGTCACAGGGAGACTAAATATGATAATTATCTCATTGCTTAAAGTGTAAGTGATCTCAAACTCAAAGTCACTAATCAGCCTCAGGGTAGGGAATAAAAAAAAAAACAAGTAATAACACATTGAGAACCCCTTGTATTTTTATCACTGTATTTATTATTGAACCTGACCGGTTTCGCCTTAAGGCGGGGTTAACATAAGTATAAGGGGTATAAGAGTTTACGTTGATGTTTATGAACATTATTTCGTAATGTAATTTATTTTTCTTCACTTTTTTAATCGACAATATTATTTTCATATGACAATGTTGGTTTTATTTAATTTAATAATTAAATTTATAAATATTTCTTGACATTGTGATACAAATTCATAAACATATTAATTATTTTTAAACTAAAAATCTATAAAGTTATCTATAATAATCTAAATTTTTTACTGGTATATTAATTTATAAACTACCCACACACACCCACTTTAAAAATGCGATAAGGCGAAACCGGTCAGGTTCAATAATAAATACTGTGGAAAAAGTACAAGCGTTCTCAATATGTGTAACTACAAATTCCACCAAGTGCCATCAATCAACAGTATAAATAGTAGTTGGATAATTACCTTACAATATATACATTTCAACTGGTCTCCTACCAGGAGGTCAATGGGCACCTATTTGAGAGCGTAATTCACAATACCGGAGGACGAATATTAGACAACTAGAGTAGGTTCGGACCTCTTTAGACATTGAGAGCAACTGGAAAATCACCAAGAAGATAATTATACTTCACCGCGTCACAGCGAATGTGTATTTTCTGTCAGTATACATAAAATAGGTTTTTAAGAATCCCTTAATTCAGTATTCAACAATTCAACTGCACGTCATAAACGTGATGGCCACGCTTCATGATTGTACGCAAAAGCTCTTAAAATTTAAATATTAATGGATTTTTCTGTTGGTGCGAATATGTAAATAATTCGAAAAAATATATATCCTATTGCCACTCCAAATACGTGCACACACGTCGTAGGTTCTGACATTCATAAATCATATGCAAATGCACAAACTCGGGAGAAATATGGGAGCATGTATATAAATATTTAAATTTAAAATACGATTTTGTACCTTTTACTGTTCAGAATATAAAGTTTTATATACAAGGACTATGTAGTGTACAACCTGACTTTTTTAACGTGCGCAAATTCCCACTCATATCTTCTTACGAGTTGGCCCTCTTCGGGTGTGAATACCACAGAGTCCCCATCTATTTCCTAATTAGGTAGGTACAACTAGACTGCCTCTACGGAACATTGGCATCGATTTAAGAGCACTGTTTGATCCCAACAATGCGCCACTTTTGCTTGCTATCATACTGATAATAGTATAAAAATACGAGCTAAGAATGAGTAAGATAACAAAACGTATAACCATTTTTTAAACAGGACATGAATAGAGTAACTTTTAAAGAACTTCAGTCTGTTAAATTACTGTACTACGACTAAACTACTGTACTAAAATATTACTGTTTTGTTTATTATTTTATAGGTACTGTTACTTTATAAAATTACATGAAAAATGCTTTGTACAGTCACGACAAAAGTAGGTTAGCTTTATTGATAAGCTTAGTTCTTCAACTTTTCATAAGAATCGTAAACAAAACCTGAAATATACATATATAAACTTTGTCCTCTGAAGATTATTAAATTATTTACACTAAAACCAATGATACGTGTATTACATTGTAAAAAGGTTTCTAAACTTAAATAATGGTGCGAAACAACTTCTGTCGTTAACTGTGACGTAAATGCGTAATAGATAACTGATAAAAATTAATTCCAATCTTCTTAATATATATAAATCTCGTGTCACAATGTTTGTCCTCAATGGACTCCTAAACCACTTAACCGATTATAATAAAATTCGCACACCATGTGCAGTTCGATCCAACTTGAGAGATAGGATAGTTTAAATCTCAAATTATAGCCCGATTCGCGATAAACGACATCCACGCGGGCGGAGCCGCGGGCGACAGCTAGTTACTTATAGATTGATTTTAAACCACAGTACGTTTTATTGTAAGTACACTCCTGTTTATTTCAATTTTGTATCCTGAAAATAATAACCCTTCTTGCCAGTCGGGTAATGTATATACATTCTTTAATTAAACTAAAAATATTAAGTTTTACTGCCTTCCTAACTTTTAATTCAAAGCCTTTTTAAGGCTTTGAATTAAAAGTTAGCCTTGAAAAACTGTGAATAATAAAAATTAATTTGCATTTTTGCGGCTTCCTTTACAAAGTCATGTTACTGCTTTGTGTTTGTATTTACAAAGTCTAGTTTTTTGCCTAAAATGGAATAGGATTTGTAAGTATCGTATTGCTTATTGAAGTATTTACTATATAATGGTGTTGATAAAACACAAAGTCAAAAATCTTATAGGTATTCTGTATAGGCCAAACGATACTTCCAAAAGGTCAAAAAAATGTTTAGTGTTCATCAAATGGACTACCGCTGGTTGTATATCACAAATGCAAGTAATTCCAGTGCACAGATGACGTAATGCTTTAATCACTTCGCTAACTGACACAGCGTTGAGAGTTGGCGGAGATGTAGTCCCCACTTGGGGACAGTTATTTATGTGATTAACTGACAAGTTGTTCAGAGATTTCGTGGGCTTTGTGCACATTAATTGTGTATTGTTGAAGTCCTTGTGACTAGTATTAATACCATATGATGATAATTCATACATAAATTAGTAAGCATATGTGTATTAACACCCACGTTTCGCCATCTATGATTTTAAGTCTTTTTCAGATTCAGATGATGATAATTTTTATCATAATATAAAGTGCAAGCTTAGATGTAGTCTAGGGTGGAGGTGTGTAGGGAGAAAACCAAGTACCGTATCCAGGTACCATTCCCGTCGGCCATCGGGGGTGGTTATGTTAGATTCGGACTCTCTAAAACCGCACGCTATTTCGGGTCTTCAAATGATGCCAGAGTGCAAGGTTGCCTTTATATCTGGGCCATCTATGGCCCGGGTATGGTAACCATGGTCCTCATCGATCCTCGGAAAGAGAGACGTTTTCTAGTCCAGACCACCAAGGTAAGAATACTAGTGAAAGAAAACATAAGCACAACACAAAGCATGCAAAGCAATCATAAAGTCTTACACAAAGACCATTACTGCTTAGTACACTATAAGCAAGAGTGCCTCGTTAACTCGAGGTTCAAACGTTACAAGTTGAAATGTGACATCCCACCCTTGTCATGTTATAAAACATGTACGTACAAATTACGGACAACCGCCTCAAAAATTAATACACGAACCGCAGGGCTGAATTTTTCTACCATACCCAATTCCCTTGTCGCAGGTACTAAGAGAAAGCGACCATAACGCGGTACACGCTTATGAATTTAATTTTGCAGTGAGCTTTATGATGTTCACGTGACTGACATAACGGTGAAGGTTCGACCAGATGTGTACAGCCTCGTCGTGGTTAGCTCGTATAAAAATGTAAGAATATAAATGGGAAAGATAAGAATTTTTCGCACATTAGGCTAAAAGTACGTATACATGTAATGAAAAAAGTGGTTCGCGTGTTGTTTACTTATATTTGTCTGTGTTTTTTAGGCCATTTATTAGGGACTAGAAACAACACATTTCTACGCTGCTTCTTTCTTAGTTTCTTTTTCTACTTTCATAATCGTTTTCGTACATACATTTCAGGAAGAATGTAGCATAATTTCTAGGAACTTGCATAATATTTTCCTGAAAATTATATACGATAATGATTATGAAAGTTCAACTAAACGGATTTGGAATAACTTTACCACAGATATTATGTGCTATTTCAGAATATATGTTCTAAATCTATTCAGTTCAGCGACAAACATTCATAACTTTCACAGTTATATTAAAATAAAGAAAGTCCAAATTATTAAATAAGATAATTGCAACTTCTTTAATGTTTAATGTCTTCTGTTAATTAAAATCTATGTTTCATAATTAAACATCATTATGAGCTCAGATATAAGACAGAGCGGCACGTAGACAGGTGTTCACGTTAAATACAATCACCATTGTTAGCAACTGAATGTGCGGAATTTTCTTTCAGTTTCGTGAAATTATTCCCAATACATTCCCAACATATTCATTCCTATGGGTTGAGAGCCGGAAGTAATACGGTCTCGTCACGATTTCATTTTAATTGTTGATGAATGTGTTTTCAATTTAAAGACTATAATATGTTCATAATTAAAACTGAATGCGTTTGCAACGTGCTCAAAGGCCCGTTTTGAATGTACTTTTTGTTGTGTTCTATTATGTTCACAATGGTTGATGCTCGCGGTATTCCGTTGCTTAGTACTAGTAGCTAAAACGTTGTGCGCTCAGTGTAAATAATTAAATTAATTAATGGCTTTAATTCTTTCTTTCTCGCTTTCTTTTTATTTCCTTCTTCTTTTAGCAAATAAATTTATTTCAATGAGTGATATTGGCGTAAAATTCCGTTAGTATCATGGATGTAAATATAAAAAAACGTATGGGGTTATTCACTTTGTAATGATATACAATATACAGTCATTTCCTCCGCAGTACAACAAATTACACTAAAAATACTACATTCTGACGTCACAATCTGCATAGTTGTTAAATCAACAAAATCGGCACAAAGCAAACCAAATCACATAAATAAATTAGCTCTCATAGAGGGGGAACGCGAATATAACACTGTCGCATTATTCTATTTGACAATTAGTTTCAAACGCAGTCGTAACGTGGATTTCATTGGTTAACATAGAAGTCAGAATTATTGTAAAACTGAACTAATCGAATGCATACCTACTGTTTTATTGCATATTAAAATCAATTTAGTACGATTTGACGACATTGAAGGCAGTATCATCAGTACCTGGTGAGCTGTGTGCTTATCTGCCAACTTAGTGGCATAAAAAAAATAAAAAACCTTAATAACCAATGAAAGGAGCTATTCCACTGCGAATAATTTGTCTAGTAGAGTTTTCTACAACTTCTAATTCGCGCAACGTTGTAATAAAATAAAAACAAGAAGAAGACATCATTGAAGGTACATAGGCCATCCTTCAGTTCAAAGATTTGTTAGTACAATTATAACATGACAGTTAATATGAATACGCGTAGTTACGTTACATTTTGCCAAGTCTAATAAGGGCCCTGTTCTATTGAGTTTGCCTCCACTAATCCAGTTACTCATTACTGTTACATTTTGTCTGGCAATCGCTACAGCTCTGGCTGCGCGGCCATTTTGTAATGTGATTTATATTCAGATAGACTTTATTTTTACTTTTTGAGTCTGAATTCCATAAATCATTGACCTGTTTCAGCTGTGCCTGCAAAAAAAGGATCTAGAATAATAGAAAACGGTATAATTTGTACATATTTTTCATGTTTCCAAGTAGAAATATAAGTAGCAGGTCGGACACGACGGTATTTCCGTCCAATTGAGTAGACCGACTGGGGAAGTACCTCCGCCCTACATAATACCGTGGCCATAATAAGCTCCTGTTATGTTTCCGGCAGTTAGTAGGGCAGCCAGAGCTCACTGGAGAGTTTTTATGCTGTCAGTGGGAAGACTGAAGGCTATTCCTGCTTTGTCTTCTACACTGACGGCACAGAAACTCTCTGTGTTCACAGGGTCGGCAGCACGAGTGTGACTTCCATGGTATTGCACACGTCCATAGGCCACGGTATCAATTTCCATCAGGTGGAGCGTGTACTAGTCTGCCATCTCAGTAGTATAAAAAAAACAATGATGTATTTGTGATTAAATCATGCAAAAACGGTTGTATAAGGATCCATTCCTATCCAGATTTTTATGGCTCCAGGAAAGCTCACCTGACCAATGAGGCTCTGGTGCTGGCTTTGCTCCCTGGGCTGGTAGTATTGACGCCAGTCGAAGCCATAAAAACCAAACAAAAAGTTGGAGAAGGAACTAGCTGAAAATGGGCTCCGAGGTGAAAGAATTATGCAAAAACTGTGCGTATATAGGACATGTCAATTTGACTTCAACTCTCCTGAAAGTAAGCTGAAGGCAAAGTCTCAGGAAAGAGGGTCACCATTACAAACACGTACCATATTAACAATGGTGGTAACTCAGCTTGACGGCCACATCAGGTGTTTTTTCACACCCCGCTTAAAGGACCCGGGACTGTAGGAGTTACCCAGGCATTAATCATGTGGGTTAGGGAACAGGATTTGGATGTAGTTGTATAAAACGTAACTTATTACGGATAGTATTTTTTATAATATTAAATGGTAAGCATGGACGTAGGCTTAAAAATACAAATGAATAATTTATTTTGTCCGTTTCATTCCGACAGCTTTTGAAACCTTGCTAATCCGTAGGCGCCCACAATCATTCTGTGAAACCACAGACTTATAGTAGACTAGATCGATCATATAGTGATCATTCATATCCTAGAAACATGTCGTGCTCTGGTATAAGTTTTCTTCTCAGTGTTGGAAGGTCAGAAGGTAGTCTCTTCTATAAAAATCTATGAGCTAAACTAAGAGATTAGCTGCAGAATCCCGCGGCCATAATCACCTCGTGTTGTGTTAACGACGGTGAGTAGGATAGCCAG
Organism: Eilema caniola; assembly: GCA_949126895.1. NCBI lineage: Eukaryota > Metazoa > Arthropoda > Insecta > Lepidoptera > Erebidae > Eilema > Eilema caniola. The sequence goes on along the minus strand of OX421469.1, from coordinate 2,377,362 downwards.
AGCTCACTGAAGAGTTTTTATGCTGTCCGTGGGAAGACCAAAGGCTATTCCTACTTTGTCTTCTACACTGATGCACAGAAACTCTCTGTGCTTACAGGGTCGGCAGCATGAGTGTGACTCCCCTGGTGTTGCACACGTCCATAGGTCCCGGTAACCACTTTCCATTCAAGTGGGCCGTGTGCTTGTCTGCAACCTGTGGTATTAAAATAGAAGAAGAAGAAAACGAGTAGGTAGACCATTGTTCTGTATGTAGGAACATGGAAAACTCATGCGCTACTCTTGTTAGACAAAACACTAAGAAGGACCACTTTCAGTATCTTTTTTCATCCGAGCGTCAATGCTGGCTGCATGCTAAGCTTGCAATTGGAACCAAGGATTTGCTCTTCTACTCCTACTTTCCATTGTTTGTGTGTTTCCATTGAAGCTAATGTCATCCAACCAACCCTGAAAGGAAATTCTGCACCCTGGTGTCATCCGTCAATCAACAGGTATCATACGGTTGAGATTAGCTTAGATTTTGTAGATCTTAACAGAGTGCAGTTAACCTGTGATCACGGCCGGTGTAACCTGGTCGAAGCATCAGGAAAATCAAAGGTAGATATGTGTGTACCTATAGGTACCATGATCTCTTTCATTCCTGTTATCATTATTGTATATGTATGGAACGTGAGAGTTCAAAAGTTAGTAGTAGAGCCTTTTAAAACTTCGACTTGCGATTTTATTCTGCCCTATATCTGTGGTTGGGTGCCTACCATTGTGTAAAACACACAACAAACATATATGCAAATTAACAAGTTAGAATAAGGCAAGCTCGCAATTTAGTCGCGGCCGCGATATAATATTTATGGTGATTAGACTGTGACAAAGGAATTCTGTTAATGTAGCCAATGTGCAATTGTGTTCAGAGGTAATTTGTGCGGAAGGTTTTAATCAAAACTATTATTCAGAAGAGAAATTATTTTAATGTTATTTTTAAACAATTGCGGTGTCATACTGTCAGACTTTCCGCGATAAAACTTTGTAAAAACTTACTGATGCCGACGTTTCGGGCCAAGTCGTGACCGTGGTTGCTGCAACGCACCCGAAACTAGTATACAACTAGTCCCGAACAAGTATACAAAAACTATGAGGAATTATGTTATGTTAGCGCTTACTAATTTATTGTTACTTTTTAATGAACATCAGACACATAATGGATTAATATATATAAGCTAACACTACGTTAATTGAACCTAAAACTTGTATAGATTAAATAGCTTGTATTACGGGTCCTAGAATAAGGGGAAAAAATACAATTAAATTTATTTTTTTTAATTATTAGTGCATACTCTATTGTTATTCGTAAAAAACATCCAGTTTACACTGACGCGAATCAAATTAGCGACCTCTCAGTCCTATGCTCCACAGTAGGTAATGGCTATTCGCAAACATTCAAACGTTTTCAACCTAAGTTTACTTTTAGATTTAACTCGACCGGAAGCCGTAACACCCGGGTACCCTCATTTAGCGTACCTACAATACAATTAGTCCAGTCCACTAAATGTGCTTAAATAATTAGTCTCTTGGAAAGATTTCTACTTTACTAGTTAGAATGCTACGTATTTCGTTATAAAATGGTTCGTTTAAATATTACCAAAAAGACCCATGGCCCGCTGGTCTTTTTATACGCGCAGATGCCGGATACTTGAGGAGGTTTCCGCACGTGAAAAAAAGGTATCATATTTTCAATACAAAGGTTCGAGTGACTAACGCAAAATATACTAAAGCAGAAATGCTAGAATGTCAAAATAAAATCAAATCAAACAAACCAAAAATATGTTAAATCAGCCACTCATCCATCAATGTAATCGTATTTTTGTTTTAACAAGATAATAAAACAAAAATATAACTCATCACTCTTGTGAATCAATACCCTTCAATAATAATAAGTAAAAAGGAAAGATTCTTTAACAAAATCTCCTCACAAAAAGTACAAAAATTGTTTGCATTCTCCATTACTGAACGTAAAGGTTTGCTCCGACCGTAACCAACGCAGTCAAGTGGCTGGTCGACTGTAATCGTACCCGGTTTAGTATATCCATAGCGGTATATAACAAGTGTTTTGTGTAAAAGATTATTGGATGGAGAAGGCAAGTTTTATTATTCGGTAACAAGCTGAAGACTTCAGGACAATATGAGATCATTCTACATAAATAGTGATAATAACATCACAGTATTCATAGTACAGTAACAGAATTATTGAATTTACAAGTATTCTCATAAATCTAAAACGTGGTAGTTGTGGGTTTGCATCAGTATTGTGTCAATCAAACTAACTGATTAAATTGCAATAGACTCACTCATATATGAAAAATAATTCGTGATATTATTTAATCAAAAAAGTTTGCAAACTATTTGTGTAATTTTCATCTCTGCTAACCCCTGTCCAAGGTGTACACTTATACAGGTTCACAAAAAAAATACACTTTTAATTTACCCTGTCCAATAAGCCCTGTAAACCGCTGCCACCATTACGCTTCTCAAATAACCGCGCTACCCCTAGTCGACCATTTGGCCGCAAATTACAGACGGTTTTAAAAGGCCCAGCACACAAATGTAGTGTAACAGTAGCTGACCTAAAGCGTTTTCGTGTTACGTAGACGTGGAATGACGTCACGTTTATAATGTAGTGGCATGTGATGTCAAGGAAGGTCCGAGTGAAATGCCTGTGTACCTATGTGACACAATCAACTAGCGTAGTAACAACAGTGAGAGACAGTGGCTCTCGTAATAGAGGGTATTAATATATAGAAAAATGAACGCCAAAATATGCAACCCCTTTCAAAAAGCTGGTTTATAAATATTAAAAGCTAGCCATGTGGGAGTCGGACTCGCGCATTAAGGGTTGCGTACCCTTATCTAGTCCCCCTTAAAATCACGTTTGTCGTATAGGAAATAAATATACCCTCTTAAATGTTCATAAATGAACAACATCATTCATAAATATGTGATTATCAGCTGGTCTTGAGTACCAATCAACAAATAGGAAATAATACGCACGAGAACGTGTGGTCAGGGTACCACCTTAAAATTGACGTCATTTCAGCCGAAAGACGTCCACTGCTGGACAAAGGCCTCCCCCAAGGATTTCCACAGTGACCGGTCCTGCGCCTTCCGCATCCATGCCCTTCCCGCGACCTTCACCAGGTCGTCGGTCCACCGTGTGAGAGGCCTGCCTACACTGCGTCTTCCGGCGCGTGGTCGCCACTCGAGAACTCTCTTGCCCCAACGGCCATCTGTTCTACGAGCTATGTGCCCCGCCCACTGCCACTTAAGTTTGGCGATTCTGTGTGCTATGTCGGTTACTTTAGTTCTCCTGCGGATCTCCTCATTTCTGATTCGATCACGCAGGGAAACTCCGAGCATAGCACGCTCCATCGCCCTTTGGGTGACCTTGAGCCTTCTTATGAGGCCCATAGTAAGGGACCAAGTCTCACTTCCGTAGGTCATCGCTGGCAACACACACTGATCGTAGACTTTCGTCTTGAGACACTGCGGTATTTTGGACGAGAAGATATTACGAAGCTTCCCGAACGCTGCCCAGCCGAGTTGGATTCGACGATTGACCTCTTTCTCAAAGTTGGACCTGCCTAACTGGACTGTCTGTCCCAGGTAAACATATTCGTCGACAACTTCGAGTGTAGAGTCTCCAACCTTTAAAGAAGAAGTGGGTGCGACATGGACATTTGACATAATTTTCGTCTTGTCCATGTTCATTTTGAGGCCCACTTGTTGGGAGGCTCTACTGAGGTCTTCGAGCATTGTGCCTAGGTCTTCCAAGGTCTCAGCCATGACTACGATATCGTCAGCGAATCGAAGGTGAGTGATGTACTCGCCGTTGATATTGATGCCGAGTCTTCTCCAGTCCAGGAGCTTGAAAACATCTTCCAGGCCGGCGGTGAACAGTTTCGGAGATATAACGTCTCCCTGTCTCACCCCTCGCTGCAACTGGATAGGTTTTGAGCTTTGATCCTGGAGGCGGACTGACATGGTGGCGTTTTCGTACAAACACTTCAGCGCTTCGATATATCGATAGTCAATTTGGCACCGTTGGAGAGACTGTAGCACAGCCCAGGTCTCGATCGAATCGAAGGCTTTCTCATAGTCCACAAACGCCAAGCACAGGGGCTGATTATACTCCTCAGTCTTCTGTATAATCTGTCGCAGCGTATGTATGTGGTCTATGGTGCTAAAGCCTTTTCGGAAACCGGCTTGTTCGGGAGGCTGGAAGTCGTCGAACCTGCGAGCGAGACGATTCGTAATGACTCTCGAAAACAACTTGTAGACATGGCTCAGAAGCGAGATGGGTCTATAATTCTTCAACAAGGTTTTATCACCTTTTTTGAAGAAGAGTACCACCACACTTCTGTGCCATGCCTTAGGCGTTCGTCCCTCGAGTATGACGGAATCAAATAGCTTCTGAAGAGCTTTAAGTATCGGTGTTCCACCAGCTTTTAGAAGCTCAGCCGTGATCCCATCATCACCCGGTGCCTTATTGTTCTTTAGCTGTTTGAGAGCCATTCTAATCTCGTACAGGCTGACGTCCGGGATATCCTCGGTATAGTGTCGGGTCAATCTGGCTCTTGGGTCTTTGGCCAGATTATTAACAGATTGCCGTACACTCGTGTATAATTGTCCGTAGAACTTCTCGACCTCTTCCAACAGCTCCGGCTTTGACGAAATAATTCTGCCATCCTCCGCTTTCAGCTTATTCAGTTGGCTTTGACCAACAGACAGATCCCTTGCGAAAACCTTTGAGCCTTTGTTGCTCTCAATCGCCTCCTTAATACGAGTCGTATTAAATTGGCGTAGGTCGCGAGTCAAGGACTTGGAGATCTGTCTGTTTAAACTCCGATACTGAGTAGCATCTTCAGAGGACTGCAGAACCAAATTTCGTCTTTGTTCCATGAGTTTGTTGGTGAGGTCCGAAATCTTTTTGGTTCCTTTTGAACGACGGGCTTTGAAGATCTTAGACCCAGTCGTTTGGACAATTTCCACAAATCTGTCATTGTAATCATCCACATTTTCGCAATCTCCCAGGCATTCGAAGCGATTCTGCAACTCGAGCTGAAAGTGCTCAGGGTTCTGGAACTGGATAGGTGCTGGTCGGAGCGTAGACTTCATCAGTCGACATCTTTCGAGCTTTGTTCTAAGATTCAATGTGCCTCTTACCATCCGGTGATCGCTTCCTGTTTTTACTGAATTGATCACGGAGACATCATTGAATATGTGCCTCTTTGTCGACAAGATGAAATCAATCTCATTTTTTGTGACACCGTTAGGGTGTAGCCATGTCCACTTACGCTGTTCCGGCTTTCTGAAGAAGGAGTTCATCATAAAAAGGCCCTCCCTCTCCATGAAGCCGGCCAGGAGATGGCCACGTGCATTCCTCTTTCCATATCCAAATTGCCCCACTCTCAGCTCATTGTCGCTTTGTTTGCCCAGTTTCGCGTTAAAGTCCCCCATCACAACGGTATAGTGTGTTCGGGAGCTATGCATGGCTTTAGAGATATCCTCATACATAGTCTCCACCTCGTCGTCGGGGTGTTTCGAGGTCGGTGCGTGTACCTGTATGACCTTCAGCGAATACCGTTTGGTGATTCTGAGTATAAGGTACGCTACCCTCGTCGAAACACTCTCGATCTGGACCACGTTGTTGACAAGGGACCTGTGGACGATAAACCCGACACCACCCTGGGACAGTATGTCGCCCTCCCGGAAATAGAGCAGGTTACCGGATTTGAGGATCATGGTGTCCTGCCCCTCTCTCCGGACTTCACACAATCCTACGATATCCCACCGTAATCTGCTCAATTCTTCCTCGAGTTCAGCGAGCTTCTCGTCGCTTCGCAGTGTGAGCGTGTTGTACGTTGCCAGGGCCAAAGGTCGTCGGGGTTGGTAGCCTGGCATCTGCCGGGGATTCTTCGCACCCCTTGCCCCGCCGTTACCATGGCCGCTACCATAGCCAGGAATAGCGGGGCCGCCGGGGACTAGGGGCCGTTTCTTATGTTTCCTCATCATGGGGGGTTATGCCGTAATCGCCACGCTTGGCAGGCGGGTTGGCGATCGCAGTTTGGTGGCTAGTACGCGGAAAGATGCTGCTGCCCATCCTCCGGTATTTGAATCCCTTAGTCGCCTCTTACGACACCCACGGGAGGAGATGGGGTGGTGCTATTCTAGGGCCACACCACAGGCGGCGGCAAAATTGACGTAATGTAGAATTATTGAAACTGCCAATATAATTTTCCGGCTTTATTTCCATTGTCTCTTTTTTCCTCCCCATTTAGGTTGCAAAAAGAGAATCTACACGTTTGATACCTTTCATAATATACAAAAAACAAGATACCTCCTTAATATTTTTTATTTTTCATCAAACCTCGGTTATCTCCAGCCAGGAAACTCCCGTGTACCTAGGTAGCATTACGCCGGCATTTATCGGTCGCATAAAAACGATGATAGTTGGACCCTTCCGCACCTCATTACCGTACCACTTTACGACCACTGCTATGGGTACCGGATTAAATAATGTTCCGTTGGATGCCACTTTTTATGAACCTGAACAGGGTAAATGGTGGACAGGGGACAGACAGGTTTAATATTGGCATTGTCAAAGCAATTCGTGAAACTTTGTTATTGGGTTAACCCGCAACTAATACAATCACTTCTAACGAGTTTTTACCTGTCGTTGTGATAGGATGAGGGTGCGAACAGTGTTCATTATTCAGGATTCAATTATATCTGTGGATTTTTTTACAAGCGTATGTGTTATATATTTTATTAGGAATTTTTATAGGATTTTTATCCACGATGCCTCGGGGATGAAGTCGTAATTGTGTGTGAATATGTGACACGATACGTTTATGTGAGTGGATGTGTGGGTTTGTGGTAGTCACACCCATAAAAGCCATATAAGTCAAACCTAAAGGAAAAGGAGTTACAACGCTAACATGTTGATGATTTAAGTAGTTAAAACTAATAAGAAAAAACAAAAGTTCGTAAAGGCTGTTCAGTCAGTTTGAAGAAAATATTTATGTTTTACAGCATCAGAGTATTAAGAATCTGGTTACTATAACTTGTGACGTAGCGCATAAATCAAAGTAGATTCAAAATTATATAGCGTCCGTGCAGTAGTGACGTCACAGACCCGCGGGGAGGGTTGACAAAAACATTGTCAGCACCCGCAGTTGCATTTCGTTTGACAGAGATTTATTGTTTCACTGAATATGTTAATAAAATTCCGCACATGTCGTTCTATCGTTACCGATATTTTATATTCAAAATTACTATGAAAATGAATTGATTTGATTTTTAAGTGACGAATGTGCAGATTGAGCACTGCCTCTTAGGCCTAATGTGCTCCATTCAGGGTCCCTATGGGTCCCCTAAAATGTGGTGATGTGGTTTAGCTATCTTTGATATTAGGAGCGACTGTCATATTAGCAACCGCACCTAGGTAGCTTAACCTACTAATAGACCTGAGGTAATATTTTACTGAAACGTATGTTTCTTTTAACTTGCGGGAAATCCCCCGGATTAAAAGTGATAGATTTGTCCCCTATATTGACCCATTGGTCCTCTGGTAGGAAATCAGTTTTGTATTATTATTAGAACTATTCCAGCTCCAAAAGAAACGATTGCGCCAGAGGATTATATATTGGCAGGTAGCTTCGATTGGCAAGTGAGAATCGTTTAGACTCCGAAGATTCCACGGCAGCGGCGCGCGTCGCGTTATGCGCGCCTCCCTAACCGGGGGCGAGTTGGGGGCCACGTAGTTCCCCCTCCCGAGGATGGCCAGACCGAGAGCGATGGCCCTAGGTCAGCCGGGGTGCGAGGGATGTATCAAAGACAACCTCACCTTGGGCCTAGCACAACGTCACACAGACGGCGTGTGGTTTAGTCGGTTCGAGTTCGACATAACCTCTCCGACTCCGGAGGAGGGGGTATCCGTGGTGATTTCCCAGACGTAAAAAATACCCCGAAAATTTTGTGAAGGCCTATACACTCGAAACCCGGGAGCAATTTCCTTCCATTTCAACTTCACGTAAAATTCTCAGAAACACCAAAGTAGATAAATCTGTTTGTTATGTTTGCATGAGGAGATTACTTGGAAGTAAGTTAGTAGAATAATTTACTGGAAACGCCTCGTAGGGACTAATTTGATAGATCATATGGCCTACATAATAGTATAAATAAAGATGGATTCATCCATTAGGATAGTGCTAAAGAAGAGATTTTGTTTTGTTACTAACTTGATTAGCTACTGACTGCTACGTTGATTTTTTCTTAATATTTTATTTATAATTTGTTGGAGTATTTCTAGGCTATGAATTCCCTCATGATACTGTTGGCTGTAAAAAGTTCTTAACACTGCCTTTGTTACATATTTATTTGTTACCCACGTGGCCAGTAGTTTTTTGTAAAACTAAGCACTTTTTTATATTATTTTCTACGTAATGTGTAACATTCTCTACAAACTGAACGTTATTACCAACATGATGAATATTATTTTCGTATTATGAGTATAATACTCATTTTTTTCTAACCGATATTATCGAAATTACTAATATTCCCTCTTAACCCTCCAACTAAGCTTAATTGCTTGTGCTAGGAGTGGGTTCGCCTCGGTAGTGTGTGTGTGTGGGGCCAGGATTCGAACCCAGGACCTCTCGATCGTCCTTAACCACTAAGCTACCGATTCCACATTATGAGTACTGTTTTCATATTGGTTTCTTTATAATTCGTATTATTTTTAACTGACAACATACGCTAACCTAACCTAACCCTTTTATATAAATTAATTAAAACTCTTGTTGAAACAACCGCTAGCCTACAGTAACGGTATCCATCCATTAAACTGATAACCTTTCGATATAAGCTTCAAAATAATCCAATATTTGAGACACCGACGCGTCAATATTGGTTCAATTTCGTTAATTGATAAGGGAATATGTATAACAGAAGTTATTCATTAGTGAATGTGTAATCAGATACGTACATACACTACCTCATAATTATCTGTGTATACGCAATATGCTCATACGCGCAGTTGTATGTACAGTTGAGATAGGTAGAAATAACCGCTTATAATGACATCGATCGTATGTGACAAACACGTCATACTAAACGGATGTCATAAAAAGCATAGTCTTTGAGAGAGATGAACTTAATTAAAGATTGAAATATCTTCCTACAATAATGTTTTGGGAATACGACCACTTATTACAGACATACTTCAATCGAGTGGTAATTTCGGTTGCATTCTCAAAATACTCTTCCTTTCGATAGTTTAACAATTGTGTTACTAGATAGTTACGAACTCTTTCAAGAGATAATTACGTATTACAGTACATTTATCTCCCAGAGAAGTCATTAGCAAAGATCATTGAGACAGTTATCAGTAAAATCTTTCAGAGTTAGCGCCGAAGTGACAAAATTTTGTTAATTACAAAATAATTTGAAAACTTTTTATTGGTTGTAAAAAGAAAGTGTAGGTAATTTATCGGGACAAGTCATTTTAACTTTTATGAGACTTCGTCGAAGATTAATTGCGATGGACGTTGGAAAAAACAGCGTACAAATCCAAATATCCGCATATTGGAAGGCTTTTGAAGTGGAGTTTCTGATTGATTGTTTGACATATTAAATCGGAAACTAACTGCAGACTAAATACTCTGTTAGCCCAGTCATATTAGGTAAAAAAGGGGTCAACGTCGGAATGAAAGATAATAAGCTGTAAATTGGTATAAACCATCGTTTTGTCGTTCTAAATGTTGTCACAAAAGCCACAAGTGCTATCGTGTCCGCGTCTTAAAGTGTTGAAGGTTAAAGGTCGTAAGAATCGGTTTTTCGTTAATAATTCGCTTTCTATTGCTTAAATGAGATCTGCACCTATTATAAAAGTTGTAGTGTATAAAATTCTTTACAACTTTTGTTTGAACTTTGTTTTCAACGATGAACCGATTTGGCGGTAGATCGCGAAGAGTGCGCCGCGTACATTCATATATGGCCTAATGCAAGGTCAAGCGTGAGTTACCGTTATCAGTACGTTGCATAAATTTAATCATTTAAAAAATATAATTACTAAACAATTTATATTTAACAAGAGTATATTAATAATTCGGGAATGTATATTTTAGTTATATTTTAAGTTTAAACGACATTATAGTATACGTTTTCTTTAAAACGTGTAATTTTATTAATACATACCTGGAAATATTTGTCCCTACCCTATGAACTTTTTTAATTATAACCGGGACAGATGTTCTATTGTATTCAAGGCCACTTTCTCTTTTAAAGGACCACTTTACATTAGTCAAGATTATTCGTTAGTTTCAATTTTTCCTGCGCACAGACGAACGTATGATTTTAAAAGCTATGGCTAATTTGTGTTTAATCACTACATAGTATAAAACTAAGTCCCTTTATCTGTCCGTATATCCATTATTATCTTTCATTCCGAGGTGAAACCCCTAATATGACTGGGCCACGTAACCTTTTTGAATAGTCGCTACAGTTTTACTCAATAAACTTATACCCTACACATACATTTTGCCTTCTATTTTCTTCGCTTTCACGTATTATCCTATGACCGTAAACTGAGCATTTTTTGTGGGCTGTATGTCACCCTGACGCCCTGATCTGCTACCGAAAGTAATTCTAGGTATCGTCATGATACTGTAGAAGTTTGCTATTGATACGAGAACCTATACATAAAAAACACAGCTTCACCATTCAAATACTACACGAATAAAATGGTACACAGTTAATATATTATACGATTAAAGAGGCACTTGATACAACCGATAATTTTGATCTCAACTGTCGTTTGTTAGGTAAATACACGCTTCGTCAAATAGTTTGAGCATTCAATATCTCAAACCGCAATCAGATTCAATACTCAACCGTCAGTATCAACGTATTTACCTGGAAAAGCTGATAGACTGAATCGATACTTTAGCTACGCTCGGATAAATATCGGTTCGTTATTAGTGAGGATATTATAATAAATATAGTATTCTTATAGGTTGATGATTCTTTATAGACTGTTCATACTGTTGATCGATAGGACTTGGTGGAACTTGCTACACATATAAATATAACACTTGTGTGTGGAGAAGTGCAAGTATTTTACTCAATATTATGATTATAAGAACTTTTTTTTTCGATTTTGGATTCTATCGCTTATTTTATTTAGTCAAGCTGGATTTACACAAGTTGTGTATCCAGCCAAGACCCTAGGGGCCAAGTTAATCTGTAGGCTACGACTGTGACTGGTGTTTGATATCTCAACTTAAAAAGGAGCAATGCTGTTCAAAGTTGCTGATTGCCGAATTAAGTTATTCTCAGACAGTGATTAATGAGTAACTCAATAAATCATTTCTTAAAAACTATGGTTCCTTCAAGAATAATTCCCTGAAAAGAAAAGTTAGGTCATATCGGGTACCTGATAGTTATATAGATAGAAAAATAGAAAACGTAGAAAACGTATAAACGTAGAAATTTAGAAAACGGGAATTAACGCGATCATGGTATAGGTACTTTATGTAAGTATCTTTGAATGCCTGACGTTTCGACCAGGTTACATCGGCCGTGGTCACAGGCTGATATTTATTTCATTTCTTTTTTGTTTATACTGTTACTCGATGGTACTTGGTGGCACTTGCTGCACATAATGACATGTTTTTCCCACGGTATTTTTTAATCTGACCGGTATCACATCACGACGAAAATACTGTGGAAAAGTACAAGGCAAGTGTCTTATTCAATATTTCAATTCTGGTAACCTGCAATTCGTGTGGTAAGTTTTGTTATCAGTTTAAGTCAGTTGTGTTTTATTATAACCACTATATCATATATATATATATCATATATATATAATCTTGCAATAGTTTGCAATCTCTCTGAGTAAAATATTACCTTTGCAAACAATTTATTTGTAATAATATTCTATAACAAAGTAAAATTGTTTCGTCGTTCTTCTTCTGTGAGCCTTTTCATTCTTTAGACAATGTGTAAAGGTCAGAATATTATTTGTATTATTCGTACTGCTTCCAAAGATATTTTGATGTGGATAGAATGAAAAAGGCGGCTGACAGCTGACGGTGTTAAATGAAATTTTAGGCCTGGGTTAGAGCTAATATCTATTTGGTAATATAATACTTGTGTTGCTATCTCACGAAATGACTACGAACTAAGACACAAATACATTATCACACATAACTACAATGATGCGTGTTCAGAAGAATTGTTTGACATGATGCCCATGGCCACTTTCTATCGTGGGATGATAGACGAACTCCCTGCTTGTAGACGGTTGTAGCAGGGAGTTTATCCCGCACACGTTCAAGCTGTGAAATGTACTCTCTACTGTGGTTTGCCAAGCGACTACTATATACGGCACTTAAAGAAGGTTCCTATAGGGTCAACAGTACGAGTGTATCGCCCCTAGTATTATACCGGCCATAGGTCCATATATATCTGTTAACAATTATAATATTAATTGGTTATTATACAATGTTTACTTGGTAAGAATCACTTTACGCGATAAAGTCACCAATGTATTATTACTTAAGCCACTGAGTTCAATTATTAATATTTATCTTCAACTAGGTGATGCCCGCGGTTTCGCCCGCGTGGAATTCTGTCCCCGTTTCCCTGACGGCGTAACCCTTTTTTTAAATTTTTCTCTGCGTAAGAACCACCCTTGTACTGCAAGGAATATTCTATAAAAATAATTATCGTAATCGGTCCAGCCGTTCACGAGTGATTGCGTGACCAACGGAAATAGGGATTCATTTTTTATATAATAGGGGTTAAAGTATGGAATTGCCGTTTCATTGTAATAGGTACTTCGAATTGACATAGAACCTTCATGGTTTGAGATTTTTGAGTGAAACTTTTTCCACATGGTACCTATGTAGTTCTTCATTTAAAAATGTGCAACATTCGATTATCGACTTTCAGTTGTTTTTTTTATTCAGCTTAGACAAGAAAGATGGATACTTCGAAAATTCGAGTGATTTGTGAATACGAGTTCCGACGCGGAACTAACGCGGCAGAAACAGCTCGCAATATCAATGTTGCGTTTGGAGAGGGGACTGCTAATGAACGCACCGTGCGATTTTGGTTTAAACGCTTTCGTGATGGAAACTTTGATTTGAAGAACGAACCACGAGGAAGGCCGTCCACACAGGTGAATAACAATGAATTGAAAGACATGGTGGAAGCCGATCCGAGCCAAACTACCCAGGAATTAGCTGCATGGTTTAACGTTACCTTACCAACAATATTGCGATATCGCGATAGCTACGATAGGGCAAGGCATGAAGTAGATTTTGATAAAAACCCTTTTCAGTATTCAAAAAAAATCTTCAAAAGCCAAAATGGTAAACTTCTATTGACCAAGGAACAAACTTACGAACATTACAAAAATACCTACGAAATATCTCAATGTAGAACACCATACAATCAACCGGAAACCCAAAGACCCCATGACCCTCTAGTACAATTCCAAGGGAATGCACCTACCATAGAGGAATTAGAGATACAAATAAAAAAGAAATCATCTAAATCGGCTCCGGGCCCTGATGGTGTTCCATATATACCTAGTGTATAAAAAATGTCCAATAGTTCGCAAACATCTCACAAATATATTCAGTAAAATCTGGTCAGAAAAGAATATACCAGTCGCATTTGGCGAAGCAGTTTTTGTTCTCATCCCAAAAAAACACGAAGTGACTCATCCTAAAGATACTAGACCGATAGCACTAACTAACACAATTTCAAAAATATTTTTCTCAATTCTACAAACAAAAATGTGTAATTTTATGATTAACAATAGGTATTTCGGACCTAACCACCAGAAAGGATTTTTACCCGGAATTTCTGGATGTCTGGAACACAATAGTCTGTTAGCGGAAAGCTTAAAAGATGCCAGAAAATACGAAAGACAGATAACGGTATGTTGGATAGACCTAGAAAACGCATTTGGCTCAATTCCACATAACCTTATGATACACGCGTTGCAATGGTATAACTTTCCACCCGTGGTAATAGAGATAATCGCGTCGTATTACTCACAACTAAAATTTGCTATAAGCTTCCAAAAAGACCACACAGAACCACTACGGTATAATGTTGGGCTGTTTCAGGGATGCTGCCTGTCACCAATAGCATTTAACATAGTAATTAATATCTTAATCACCAAATTAATACGTCACGAAAAGAAATGGGGTTATCGGTTTAAAGTAAATAACAAATACACTGAGTCCATCTTAGCTTTTGCTGACGACCTCGCAATACTGACGCGTAATCCAAATCAATGTCAGGAACTATTAAAGGAAATCGATGAGTTCTGTTCGTGGACAAATGGACTGAGAACGAAGCCCAGTAAGTGTCACTGTCTGTGTCTGGGTAGACGGGACACCAAATTTACCTCCTACGACCCGGGACTCTTCATAGGGGGTAAACCAGTTTCCATAGTCGCTGAATCGGTCCCATTTAAATTTCTTGGGAGAAAGATAGACCATCAAGGACGCACACCATCCTTAGATGAAGTTGTCAATATGTTTATAAACGACCTAAATAAGATAGATCAGCTACAACTGAATAATATCAAAAAAGCTTGGATATATGACAACTACCTAACATCACGTCTGACTTGGCCTTTTCTGGTATACGATTTCGGCAAAACCTTACTCGCGAAAATAGATGCAACTGTCATAAAATCACTAAAATCGTGGCTTGGACTAGCGCACTCTGCTGATCCCTCTGCTTTATTTAGGGATCAGAATAATATTGGGATGAAATTAAAGAAACCATCGGAGCTCTATAAACACCTTAGAGTTACCAAAGCCCACATCTTAGGTAAATCCCAAGATGACACAGTCAGGGCACTCCCGAAAGATAATAACGCGTCCGAGCTTGAATCTAGACTTATATTCCATAAACGATTTATGATAGGAGCCCAGTCGAACAAAGTGGGGTTGGGAGTACGAGAGCCAAAAAGGGACCAGGATATACTTAGGTCCTTTCTGAAGCAAGACGAAAATGATAAATATCGAGTGCACGCGATGAATTTGGAAATCCAAAACGAATGGTTGACAATGGGAGAGTTCTGCATACCGATGGCTTTAAAGTGGCGCACCTTGATATATGAGTGGTCGCCGGCCCTGTTAAAATTCTACCTTAACGCCTTTCAGATGACCCTTCCAGACCAGAGTAATCTGGTAAGGTGGGGGAAAGCCACAGAAAAACAATGTTATACGTGTGGTGAGGCAATAGGGACGGCTAGGCACATATTAGTAGGATGTAGGGTGCTTCTTGATAGAGGCCAATACTCACGCCGCCACGATAAGGTGCTTTTCATCATACGCGAAGCAATGAGTCTGGCAGTAGCTAGAGCCCAAAAAGGATTGACTACTAACAGACGTCATATCAACTTTGTGGCTGAAGGTTCATCCATAAAATCCAGGAACAAACCTTATTCAATCTTAGATACTGCCCCAGATTGGACTCTCCTAATCGACACGTATGAAAAGCACTATAAAATTCCGGAGGATGTTGGGGTTTCGTCATCTAGACCGGACATATTTCTATACTCGAAAAAGACTAAATATGTGGTCCTTGTGGAACTTACTGTACCGTGGGAAACAAATATACCGAAGGACCACACACTAAAGAAAAATAAATACTACGATCTCACAAACGAATTAATCAAAAACGGTTACGTGGTTAATTTGTATGCAGTAGAAGTGGGAGCGAGAGGTATACCAGCTTAATCTCTCTATAACCTACTTAAAGATCTAGGCCTATCGAGAGCTACAATAAGCTCATTACTAGGACGAATGTCTAAAGCGGCACTAGTAGGTTCGTATCAAATTTGGTTAGGCAGGGAGGGGAACTTGGGTAGTGAAGGTGAGTGTTGATGTACATCAACAAAAGGGGCCCCTTCTAAACCTACACTTGGGTCGCAAGTCCCAGGCACTGTCCCGAGTTCCCAACTCAGCAACGCGATGGACCCGGCACCCGCACGGAGAATCCATGGATTGCTAAGAATATCGTCTCATTTGCGTCAAATCAATAAAATAAAAAAATGTGAAAAATGGGTACCTCATGATTTGACTGATCTGCAGAAAGAAATGCGTGTTGAAACTTGTGTTGCCTTGTTGAATCGATACAGAAATGAAGGAATATTGGATCGAATTGTGACATGTGATGAAAAGTGGATTCTTTACGATAACCGTAAGCGAAAAATGCAATGGCTGACCCCAGGTGAAACGCCACAACAGTGTCCTAAAGCAAAGCTTACCAATAAAAAGGTAATGGTAACTGTTTGGTAGTCTCAGCATGGTGTTATTCACTATAGCTTTCTACGATCTGGTCAAGCAATAACGGCAGATGTCTACTGTGCCGAACTCCGAACAATGATAGCAAAACTAGCAGTGAAACAGCCCCGACTCATGAATCGATCTTCACCATTATTGCTCCATGATAACGCGAGACCTCATACAGCACGAGTTTTAGTTTTAACTCTACAGGAACTGCAATTAGAAACTATCCGTCGCCCTCCGTATTCGCCAGACCTTGCTCCAACAGACTACCATTTTTTTCGTGATTTGGACAATTTTCTATGTGATAAAAAGTTTTCTTCTCAGGAGGTAGTACAAAATGCTTTCACACAGTTTGTCGAATCTAGATCACCAGAGTTCTATCGCAAAGGCATAAATGACCTTCCTACTAGATGGCAGCAATGTATAGATAATAATGGTAATTATTTTGACTAAATAAATACATTAAATTAAAAAAAAAAACGAATTTCAATTTGTCAGTACAAATCGGCAATTTCATACTTTAACCCCTAATATAAAGATTTATAATATAAAATAAATTGATATTTTCCGCTTCGTACTTTCTCAACTTCATACTGTATTCGTGGAATGTATGATATAATGTACAATTATACTGTATGATATAATTTTGCCTGGATTCTGTATACGAAGCAGGTTCCTATATTTCGAAACGTAGAAATTCCAATAAAAAGAAATTATTTATCACGTAAGCTCTATATCATTTTCTTGGAATTCCACTCAGGACAGTGACAATAGATATTACTCATCGTGTAGAAAGTACACAAAGCCTACATCCGTACGTGATTTCCGAAAATTTTACCCTTACAGACTCAGATGAACAAGACATCCTTTGTAACTACGTTTGAATAGGTTGAAGACGTTTCTCTGTATAGATAAATACTAGGCTGATGCCCACGGCTTCTCCCGCGTGACATTTGAATTCCGTTCCCACAACTAATAGGAACCTAGTAAGTAGCCTATGTGTTATTCCAGATTATAATCTATCCCTGAACTAAATTTCAGCGAGGTCAGTTCAGCTGTTATTTCCATCCAATTGAGCAATCCAACTGGGGAAGTACCTCCGCTCTGCAGATTATCGCCGCCATAATAACCTCGTGTTGTGATTCCGGCGGTGAGTAAGGTAGCCAGAGCTCACTGAGAGTTCGGCGGGATTCCCAAATACTAGCTCTGCTTTGTCTTCAACGCTGACGGCACAGAAACTCTCTGTGTTTACAGGGTAGGCAGTACGAGTGTGACTCCTCTGGTGTTGCACACGTCCATAGGACACTGTAGCCACTTTCCATCAGGTAGGCCGTGTGCTTGTCTGCCAGTTCAGTGGTTTAAAAAAAAACTTAACATCTTTTTACTCACTGCCCATCTGATGGAAAGTGGTTACCGTGGCTTCACGTGGTGTATAGCATATACGTAGATAACAATATAGTTTTACTTGTTATGGGAACACAAACATATGTCATACTTCTACTAAAGTTTTACAGTAAGTAGGTACAAATTGAGATTCCCATACCCAAGGAGACCATCTTAAACCGGAGAAGACCTAAGATCAGACGGAGCGCGAGGCACCTTTTTGGGCCATCTTATCGCCGGGCGGCATTTGAGACCCGAGACGGAGGCGTGCGGTTATAATCGGTTCGTGTGCAAAATAACCACCCCGCCGTCCAATAACGTATGTATTTAAAAAAAAAGACGGGTTGCACTCCGGGAGTGCCGGCAAAAGTGAAAACTTTTTCTATCTTTGTTTCTTCGTTATATACAGAGAAAAAGATTAAAAGAACATACCTTACCATACATACCATACCTATAATATAGCGCCAATCATAGAACTTATCACTAATTTTCTGTCGGAAGAAATTAGTAAATTATAAACAGAAAAAATAATCACAAAAAGTAATAAATTACAAAAAGAAATAATAATCACAAAAAGCGTGAAAAGCCCAGTTTCAAACCCGGTACTATGTGAAACCATATTTACTTACAGTCGAAACCCTCACAGCTAAGCTAAGAAGCTTCTTACCGGACGGCGTGCGGTTTAGTCGGTTCGAGTCCGTCATAACCTTCCCCTTCGGTATCCGTGGGGATTTCCCGCACGTAAAAAAAACAAGCGTATCTTGCAAAATAAACAGTCTATAGCTAATGTTGTACGACGTCAGTCGTCGGTTACGGTTCAAAAGTCAAGTGATCCTGACGCGCGAGTTAACAATTTTTACCTATCCAACGCCGCTAAAGAAGTTTTCACTTCAAAAATAGAAGTTAAGAAAAGAAAGATTTAAAAAGAAAAAAATTGGATCGGCGGGGCATGAACCCGCGGTATTTACCTTACAGGGCTCTAACTAATAAGCTACCAGACCTCACCCTAACGATTCAATTTTTTCTATTTCAATCGATTTCAATATTTAGCATGAAAAAATCTTGAAAAAATAATTCAAATTAAGAAGACTATAATTTAAATAAATATAAAAAGTGAGTGAATAGAAACTTCATTTAGAGATAATAATAACGATAAGAGATTGTTATATCTATATTGTAAAAAGTGTCTCTTTATTGTCTAGAGACGGTTTTTGTTCTTTTTTGTACGTGTTCTGAATAAATATAGTTCTCCTTAATGTAAAGGTAAATATTTGCCGTATGAATAAAAACCAATAGGGATTTTGAGGGATGCTTTTTTTATCTAGGAAGACATAAAATTATATTGCTCTCTCTCTCCCTCTCTCTCTCTCTTTCAGCTCGTAGATGTCCACTGCTGGACTTAAGCCTAACCCAATGATCTTCCCAACGAAATTATATCTAGGTACTTCAATCTCATTTTAATGCCTGTAACATCAGTGGAGACCTTTTTAGTCTTAGTTTATTAGTAAAATAGCAAAATTTTGACAAAATCCAAATGTTATCTTTAAAAGGCTTAACATCGCAAAAAAAAAAATATCCTTGTCCCAAAACGTAACATAATACGTCTTTAAATAAACAGAGAAAGTACGAAACAATATAGGCATCAATGAAAAATAAATCCCCCAAGAAAATCGTATACATTTCAATTTATTACGCCGAAGTGTTTCGTTTCAAGCCATCAACTTTTCTGGTTTCTCATGGTTTTAGGTGTCGCAAATAAATTTGAACTGAAACCTTCCCAGTGGTGTGCGATTACAATTTCATCGCATTTGTTATAAAGGTGCTTCAGATAAATGTTGATATATGAATAAATGTTTAAGCATTTTCCATATTTATCACAAAGTTCCCATTGAGATAGAAGGCCACTTCGCATCCAATCTTTGCCATATGGTTCCTGGTGACTTAGAAAACCAATGCCAGCCACGTTTCTTCCTGTGGACGCGTGGATATCATCCAAGACTCTATTTGAAGGCAATATAGTCGCACTCTATTATTCAAGTAATAGAGAAAATATGTTTTTTCGATCTCAAGATTTAGATCAAAACATACATTCCTTGACGAAGTGCCCACTTGTAGCCCTCTATTATTTAAACCGAAAATCATGATATGAGTGTAAATACACCTTTATCCACTACTTTTACACATTTACAGACGTGTATGTATGTTAAACCGATATTTTTTTTTCACAAAATCTGATTCAATTATCGACTATTTATAGGCTATTTTTTAATATAAAGTTATAGGTATTCCTATTGAGCGTCTAAGCATAAAATAACCAACCAGTTTATAGTATATTAAACTCCAGGGTTATAGTATTAAAATATACAACAATAAATTTCACCTGTCTTAAGGTCTAAATCTGTTCTGCCAACACGTACGTCTAAGTCTTAAAACTAAAAGCAAGCCTGCCTGTTCAGTAAAAGTTAGTCTATTAAAATATCCCCAGAATAAAATATAAAAAAAATGAAACAGAAAACACCCATCGACAAAACACTGTCGATATTTTGCAATACTTTTAAATTGGTGTCGACAATTTGAGAACGGGACAAGAATTTGTGTCATTCCCAATTTATCGATGGTGCCAGTTAACCCATATAATTTGAAATTCAAAGAAAGAAGGAAAGATAAAAGTAGGTAGTTAAGAAGATAAATAGTAGTAAGTGAAAAACAGTACTAAATATACCAAGAATAGATAAGCATATCATTGTTATGTATACATAACATAGACGTATAAAATCACCAACCTTTGAAAACACAAGCTACCAGATATCGCTACGATCCCAACAAAGTCCCTCTAATGCGGAATATCTACCCCCAAACACACCGAGCACTCCAACCAAGATTCATCTAATTTATGAGCACAAACCACGCGCAATCTCGCCGAGCCCATTATCTCGCGACTTCCAATTAGTGTGGTACGCTTATTAACATCTTGGAGAAACGTAAAAACTTCAAATATCATGTGACAAAATAATCTCCATAAAAGTGGTTCGTTCGTTTTATCGCCAAGTAAACAGAAAAGTTAATAGCTTAACGCTTCTCCGAGTATATGGGTCGTGGGGTACTCGTAAATAACTTTGTATAAATAAAGTCGTATGGATAAAGTATAATTAAAGAATATATTGGCTCGAGTTGTTGTCGGTTTGATATGGTCGTAAATCTTGGCAGTAATAGTCGAATGATCTGTATCCGTAGCTATTTGAAGTTGTTGGCTATTTCAGTTTTATACCTGCTTGCGAAGCAATGGCTTTAAAAGTAATTATCACTTACTTTAAGTCGTAGTTTACTAGTCTAAATAATTGCGATTAGATCCAACTAAACCTGATTTTTATATTTTAGTTAATGAAATATAATGCATGATGATCTCATTTATTTGAGTTTGATCGTGGTTCTAGTTATTGGTGAAATACACCTTGCTATAAATTACGCTGAGTCGTTTACACTGTCTTAAGCCTTTAAATACTGTTCTAGCAACACACCAAAACATTATATGCAGGTTGCATTCAGAAAAAAAGAAAGAAAAATGGGTAGAAGAAGGCAAATACACGAAGCAGAAAAATAGCAGGCAATTATGTAGGTAGGTTGTTACCTGAACAGCATTTAGACTTTTTATTCCAGAAATAACTCCTTGTGAGGCGCACGGGATCAGTATACCACGCAGGCAGAGCGCCGAGCGATAGTTATTATAGAATATTTAAATCAACTAACGTTCGCCCAAACCAGGATTGTTGTAAGCAATATAATCTTAAAGCAAAATATCTTTCAGCCTGTGTAGGTACTTTAAATACCCCACTGCTTTATATATATCTCCTCTCTCAGTATTTAGTAGGTGTCATAAATCTGTAAAAGGAATGTACCCGACCCAACTCAGGCTGAGGTGCTAATACCACCTAAATAAACGATAAAACTAACTATTGTTTGTGTGCGTAATTTATGCGTGTGTATGTAAACACGCGCGGGTTGGTTGTGTGGGTCACTGTGTGTTTGAGTGTGTTCTGGGTTAATGTTTGCCAAGTGCTGTAAAGTTATGCCGTGTATGTTGAGATGGGTCTATTTTAATTTAATAGGAAATGTTCCTAATAAGATCAGTAATATTTCTAATTATACTACAGTACACATACACACATATCATCACACCTGTATATCCCCCCAACGGGTAGTAGAGACGTCAAACCCGCCCACGTTTCGTTAAATTTATTTTTCGGTTTGAACTCCCACGTTGTAGGGAGCAAGCCTTTTTTCTTAGGCACAATAAATATACAGTTTGGGGATAAAAATAAGGCCCTTTCCGCGTGTAGCCGAGAAGGAATAGGGTCGTCCATATATAGACTACTTCACTGGCTGTCATAGAGCTGTTCCCCACGCGACAGTAAACACTCAATTAATCATAACTGTAGTAGGTTTACAGGTGTAATAAATCATCCGATCAGTAGTTTATACGTGCACACGATACACAAACAGATAAAATTCCAAAAAAAAAATGTATGTTTTCAATATCATTAATATGAGAAAACCCAAGTATTTAATCTTTAATCTATTTTATTTAAACCCATCTCCTATGTACCTACACGAGTATTTTACAAATGTTAAGCTTCATAAGTGTTATGTTAAGCCCCATAAGTGTTAAGTATCGTAACCCACATGAATAAACGATCGGATCAGCATACACTATGGGAAACACCGTGTTGTGACGAGTTACTGAGGGCAATAAATTCTCTATTGGGTTCAAAGTGGCTAGTTCAAGGCCGAGTGCGGTTAGTCCCTTAATGAAATGTTTACATATCGACGTTTGCGACGAATGGTCGACATCAAGTGGCAAAGCGTTGGCCGGCGTTTGATGGAATAAAATGACAAATGTATGGGATTTGACGTATATGACAGTCGTCTACGCCTATCATAAACGTCAAATTCCATAAATTCGTCATTCTATTCCATCAAATGCCGGCCAACGAATTGCTACTTTTCTAGAGGGGCTATACTCCTTATATAGGGACCTATAAGATTATAGACTAATATAGACGTG
Source organism: Eilema caniola (assembly GCA_949126895.1). NCBI lineage: Eukaryota > Metazoa > Arthropoda > Insecta > Lepidoptera > Erebidae > Eilema > Eilema caniola. The sequence continues at coordinate 2,354,547 of OX421469.1, read as the reverse complement.
TAAGTTTGCGTGTTTGACTGTTTGTTGGGTTGATGTTCATAAAAATGGGTACCTTTTTAACTAGAGATTTATAGCAGAGCCGAACCAAAGTACATTTTATTGGAATCGTGAAAAAATATTTCGTTTTATTAATTTTTTTTACTTAGGTCGGTTCGAGTCGAGGTTATTTCGAGTCCATCCCCGCTGGCTGAGGCGAGGGTATTCATGGCCTAATCGCACTTTAAAAAGTGTCTAAAGGTCCATTTTAGGATATAAAGAAATAGTGGATTTTTATTCGAAAATGTGCGTTACCAAAATCTTCTTTTTTGTATTTCGCATGAGATTGTTCGCTCAGGAGCCCAAAAGGACACTACTTAACTACCATAGCTGACAAATATAAATAAAACATTACGTCACAGCACTACCGAGGAAAAATAAATAAACGGCTGTCGAAAATTACAAGAAAATATGACGTTAAGGTGTCAGACAAATCGAGTTTCACAACCAAGTAGCGCCTCTCCGAGTCAATTTGTATCTGGCCTTTCTCATCCCGGCCTGACAGTTTATAACAGTGTCCGATAGACCTCATCTGAATTGCTAATGTTATTTTTCTTTAAATTACTTCGTGGATTAAGCCTCTATTATATTCCCAGATTGTTTGCCTTATCGACGCCTTGTTGCGATGCCTTTTTTAATGAACGAACGATAGAAATTTGACTAGGGACCCGTCCTGTTTTAGATTTTAATTAATTTCAAAACATTTTATTAATAACATTTTTGCGAGATTGAACTTTGCGATTGCTTTATTATTTTTCGTTTATTATTTTTAGGTTGTATTTCGATAATAAATTAGTACATTTTCATCAAAGTAATGTTAACAGAATATTAAACGCATAGTATTTCATATAAAATTGCGTGGTGTTGTTAGTTTTGTTCGTTTTCATTTTTCTTTGCGTTACAGGAATAAGATTAGTGATTCACGTGCCGCAGCGGACGAGGTCAATTCATACATACATCCATATCCACACTTATATTAGAAATGCGAAAGAAACTCTGTTTGTCTGTCTGTAATGCTTTCACGCTTAACCTGTAAATATAAAAAAAATCTTATTGTAAAAAAAATAAACCAATACATTGAAGTACTCAAATAGATTTTAATATTTTTTTAAATAAATTATAATGAAATGATTTAAGATTTTAATTAATAAAAACACAATATTAATAATAAACAAAAAAATTACAATATTTAAGTAGTTTAAGAAAGTTATACGCTGAAGTCTTGAAAAATTTGTTGTTTTGGCAAAGCCTTCTTGTGACACAGACGACTTCTTCTACAAAGGAACGTGAACAAATGCTATGAATTTGAAATAAAATGTAAATTTGAAGTCGTGATTTGCTTACAGACGACTGTTCTCCTATAGCAGAAGTTGTTTATTGTAACGTCCATTTTAGATTTGCGTAGTTTAAGAATTCTCCTTGTTAACCCACTTAATATTGTAAATCTTACTTAATATCCTATTTCATCTATGTAAATAATCTATCTATAAATATATAAATATCTAATCTAATCTAGTATTATAAATAGGAAAGATTTTTAAATTTGTTTATAATGAATAGGCTCCGAAAATACTGGGCTGATTTTAAAAATTCTTTCACCATTAGAACGCTACGTTTTTCGTGAATAACATAGGCTAGATTGAAATTCTCTTTCTCTACTATCTTTGGATATTTATTTATTGGAACGTAAGTTTCAATTACGTTCTAATAGTTGAATGGATCTGGTTGAAATTTGGTAGGATAGATTACAGTCTGAAATAATATACAGGCTGTTATCCGGGTAATATGTTCATACAAGCGGAACGGGATGAACGGAAGTCGCTAGCAACAGTTAGTACTTTTACAAAACTGTTAGAAATAAGAGTTAACTTTTGTTATTGTAAGGTTTCATAAGCCGCAATAATTGATACATCGAGTGCGCAAAATTTTGCTGCAAGAGGTTGATCGATCCTTATAAAATGTTTTCAAGTGATCGAAACATTTGAGATTTAAATCTTATTATAATATCGTAATCGTATTTATTTCAACAAGCGATTCAAAAGTATTAGATATTGTATTATATAAAAGGCTCTCCACGCTCTAGAGATTATACTGAGCAACTGCGTGGGGTTTAGCTCTTGCGGGTCCATAGAAGAAGCAGGTCCTGGCAAGCGGCACATAGTGTTGAACAGAGTGCGTAAACAGTCTTTGCATACTGTACCACATTAGCACCTAGTCTATGGTGATTATTTAAAAAATATATAGTCTCTAGTTTATGATCTCGCCTCTGCCCTTTTGACCTGCGACTGCTGGCGTGAAAGGTACATAATCGAACTCTGCTCTGCCTTACACCCTCGGCCAATCCTGAAGATACCTGTTGTGCACAAAAGGTATATGTACCTGTTTTGATTATTAAATGGCATGATTCAATTGTAAGAACGTTGTTTTGCATTTCACCAACCAAACCATCGACTCTGCTGACATACTTCAATACATAGTGTTCTACGTGCAACTCTCTATGGGAATGGCTGCAAAGGCCTGTTGGGATTTTCTTATGAAAACGCACTTAAACCATATACATAGGTATATGGTTTAAGTGCGTTTTCATAAGAAACCATATATATAGGTTATGCACCCAGACAACGTGGTCGCAAACTGCAATCCTTTTACTTTTTGTTTGGTTGGTTGAACTAATAAGCATAATGCCTAATGACAATGAAAAATTGCTATACACGTTCGAAAAATTAGAGGGAATAGATAATTTTATAACCTGGAAATTTTACATGAAAAATTCTTTAATCTTGGACGGCTTATGGTCTTATGTTGATGAGATTAATGATGAAACGAGACAGCAAAGCGAAGAAAACTCTCGTAAGGCCCTTGCTCGCATTTGTTTAGCCGTAAAACCCTTCATGTCTGCAGTATGTGCGCAATGCCGCAAGTGCTCGAGATGCATGGTCGAATCTTTGTAATGTTTTTGAAGACCGTGGATTCTACAGGCGTGTCCTTTTGTTGCGAAAATTGCACAAAGTTCAATTTGGGGATTTTCCTGATATGACTGCCTACATACAGGAAGTCATGTCGTTGGTACAACAACTTCAGGATATTGGGCGTACCATTGAAGATGCTGAGGTAGCTGAATTGTTGCTCAGTGGCTTGCCTCAAGAGTTTGATGTCATAGTGTCTGGCTTGGAGACTGCAAATGTCACCGGTTCTTTAATAAGTGAGCTAGTGAGAACCCGATTACTTCAAGAAGCTGCTAGAAAATGAAAAACATCAACGGAGTCTGCATTGGCATTAACAGAAAGAAGAAAAAAGAAGCTCATATGCCATTATTGTCATCGTGAAGGGCATATTAAATCAAAATGTTTTAAATATAAGAAGGATAAACCAAATAATAGTAGTAATAACAATGTAAACAATAATAATATTGCACTTCTAGCGTTAGGTTGCAGTGACAGATTTGGTCAAAATGACTGGTTGATAGATTCTGGCGCTACTGCTCATATGACAAATGACAAAAACTACTTGAAAAATTTTAGAGGCTGTTCCAAAGGTACTAGGGTTGCAGTGGCTAGTGGTGAAAATCTTGAATGTTTTGGCTATGGAGATATCCAGTTTATGCATGGTAAGAATGACACATTTACTTTGAAAGATGTAATGTTTTTACCTAACCTCTCAACTAATTTAGTTTCTGTTAGTAAATTGTGTGAGAAGGGTTTGTCTTTAAAGTTTTATAAAAACAAGTGTCTTATTCTTAATGGGAAACATGTCATATTGGTAGCCAAAAATGTAAATGGGATTTTTAAATTGGACTTGTCTTTCAGTAGGGATGATAATTATTGTTTTCAGGTGGATCAAAGCAAAGCTGACTCCACTCTGATGGTATCATCAAGTGCTCCATGTATGAGTGCTGCTAGTTCCGTGTCAATGGATTTGTGGCACAGGCGATTGGCACATTTGAGTTTCCGTGGAATGTGTGTTCTAAAGAATATTGCTTTTGGTATTTGCTTTCAGTCTCAGCAGGGGTATGCGAATTGTGTAACTTGCATTGAGGGGAAACAAGCAGTACGGTCATTTCCCAAAGGAGAAGCAAAGCGTGCCAAGCAGCTGTTGGAACTCATCCACTCGGATATTTGTGGTCCGATGCCCGTTAGCAGTGTTGGTGGTGCAAGGTATATACTGACGTTTACCGATGACTACAGCAGGAAAAGCTTTGGATATTTATTAAAATATAAGTCTGAGGTAATGTCCAAATTTTTATTATTTAAAGCCACAGTAGAGAAGCAGGCAGGATGTGCTATCAAGAGGTTAAGAACTGATAATGGTGGGGAGTATACTGGTAAAGTTTTTGAACATTTCTTAAGCTCTGAAGGTATTGTTCATGAGACGACAGTACCATATAGCCCACAACAAAATGGTGTATCTGAGAGATTGAATAGAACGCTATTAGAGAAAACACGTTGTATGTTGAGGGAGTCTGGTCTAGGTAAGAAGTTTTGGGGAGAAGCAATATTAACAGCCATATATTTAAAGAACAGGTCTCCCACAGCTTCAGTTCCTGGAAAGACACCTGAGGAAGTGTGGTCTGGTAACAAAGTGGACCTGAGTCACTTGCGTGTTTTTGGTTGTAAAGCGATGGCTCTTCTTGAGGCTCAAAAGCGTGATAAACTTGATGTGAAAGCAAAGCCTTGTATATTAGTCGGCTATTCAGAAACTTGTAAAGGCTATCGACTTTTGGACTTGTCGAGTCCTATGTCTAACAGAGTTTTTATGGCTAGAAATGTTGAATTTTTTGAAAGTGAATTTCCACTAAAATGTGGCACTGATAGTAGCTTAAATGGCAATGTCAATGTAACTTCAGTTCCCTACACCAAGTACAAAAACTGTGATATTAATGTTTGTTCTGTCCCTGTTTATAATGACAATCAGATGTGCAATGATTCACAAAATGATGATAATGCTACATGTAGTAATGATAATGTTACATGTACTAATGATAATGTTTTTATGTCTCCCAGGGAAAGTGATGACTTATCCTTTGAGAGTGTGCTGGAGCTGCCATTGGATGACTTGGAAGAGAGTCAGCATACATCTCCATTGGACGTAGCATTCGTTCGAGGGGAAGGTTCTGTGGTAGATTCATCAGAGGTACCTACCACTGTTGTCAGCGAACGAACTGTACGTAGTACTCGGTCTAAACTGCCAAAACGGTATGATGATTTCGACTTGTCTAATACTTCCTTGTTTGTCGGAAGTGTACAGGTTGGGGAACCTGTATCTTTCCAGCAGGCTGTTACTTGTGATCAGAAAAATGAATGGAAACTTGCCATGCAAACAGAGTACAACTCGTTAGTAAATAATAATGTTTGGACACTTGTAGATCGGCCTATTGATCACAATGTTATAAAGTGTAAATGGGTTTACAAATTGAAACAGGATTTTTCTGGTAATTTACTTAAATTTAAAGCTCGCTTAGTTGCACGGGGTTTTTCCCAAAGGCAAGGTGTCGATTATGACGAAACTTTCTCACCTGTTGTTCGTCATTCAACTATGCGTTTACTGTTTTCCATGGCTAACGAATTTAATTTAGAAATGTCACATGTAGATGTCACTACAGCTTTTTTGAATGGAGAATTGTCTGAAATAATTTATATGGAGCAACCACTGGGTTTTATTGTTCACAAAAACAAAGTCTGTTTACTTAATAAAAGCATTTATGGTCTTAAACAAGCTAGTAGAGTGTGGAATTCTAAAGTGCATGCTTTTTTGTGTAAGAATGGTTATAAACAAAGTTTGTGTGAACCTTGTATTTATATTAAGAAGTCTGATAACTGTTTGACTGTTATAGCATTGTATGTAGATGATTTTTATATCTTCTGGAATTCAGAACAGGAGAAGGAACACTTATGTAATTTGTTAATGACTGAGTTTGACTCAAAAGAATTAGGTACTTTAAAGAACTGTCTTGGTATTGAAATAAATAGAGATCTAAAAAGTGGTACTATGAAGTTGAGTCAATCTCACTATGTTGAAAAACTGTTATCTCGTTTTGGAATGAATAATTGTAAGAGTGTATCCAGTCCCATGACAGTTAACTGTATATTAGAGAAACCTAAAAATAGTACTGAATGTTTATCAGAGGAGCAATATCCATATAGAGAGTTGGTGGGTTCACTTATGTACTTGGCTGTTTGTACTAGGCCTGATATATGTTTTGCTATGTCTCAATTGAGTCAATTTAATACGGGCTTCACGAGACATCATTGGCTTGCTGCTAAAAGAGTGTAACGGTACTTAAGTGGCACTATTAATTATAGTTTAACTTTTGTCAGGAAAGGTAACTTGGATATGACAGTTTTTGCTGATGCAGACTGGGCCAATGACGTTTCGGATAGAAGATCTTATAGTGGTTTTCTTATTAAGATAGGCGACTCCCTGGTCAATTGGGAATCTCGTAAACAGCGTTGTGTCGCCTTATCGAGCACAGAGGCCGAATATTTAGCTATAGGAGATGCTTGCAAGGAAATATGTTTTGTTAGAAACTTTATGTATGAAGTTTTAGGTAAACATTTTAATTGTGTTCTCTATAGTGATAACCAGAGTGCTTTGAGATTGTTACAAATTCGTGAATACTGTCATAAGAGAACAAAGCACATAGACTTAAGGTATCATTACATTAAAGATGTAGTTAAAACCTGTGGTATTGTGACTGAGTATATACCTACAGAAACTATGGTAGCAGATGTTCTGGCTAAGCCTCTGAGTAGTCATAAGCATACTGAATTTGTACAGGGTCTGTGTCTTGCAAATATGTAGGTTTGTAAATTTGTAAATTTATGTGTATCTGCATTTTGTATTTGGATACGGATATAATGTTTGTTTGTATGTAAAGACTGAGGGGAAGTGTTGAACAGAGTGCGTAAACAGTCTTTGCATACTGTATATAATATAATATATATATCTATGGTGATTATTTAAAAAATATATAGTCTCTAGTTTATGATCTCGCCTCTGCCCTTTTGACCTGCGACTGCTGGCGTGAAAGGTACATAATCGAACTCTGCTCTGCCTTACACCCTCGGCCAATCCTGAAGATACCTGTTGTGCACAAAAGGTATATGTACCTGTTTTGATTATTAAATGGCACGATTCAATTGTAAGAACGTTGTTTTGCATTTCACCAACCAAACCATCGACTCTGCTGACATACTTCAATACATAGTGTTCTACGCGCAACTCTCTATGGGAATGGCTGCAAAGGCCTGTTGGGATTTTCTTATGAAAACGCACTTAAACCAAGTATGCTTTCATAAGAAAATCCCAACAAATAGACATGAGGGTACACATTACGGGTTTTAGTTTGTACCATTCTGACATAGCCGTGATGATTGAGGAGGATTCCGCACGCAAAAAAATAATAGTAAAAAAAAAACAATCGAATTGAGAACCTCCTGCTTTTTGAAGTTTGTCAAAAATATAGTTAAGTGTAACTATTATCCAAAATACTTAACTAAAACGTGTATTATTTCCAGCCGTAAAGAGTTCAATTTACGCAATGGAGGCTCTGTGAGTTGTTGGCACAGGGCGGGGCGATCAGCGATCCTCAGTAATCGACTGGTAAACATTTGCCGAACGATCCACTGCCGATAGATTAAGCCCTATCGCTACTGATTGCATTCTAGTTAGGGATTACCCACACGTGATAATACTTCATACTAACATATTCGAATACATCACAGTGTGAACTCATAATTATAAAACTGTTCGGGACTTTTCGCGATAAATCATGGCACTTACTATATTTAGTGATTAAGATACTGAAACCAAAAAACATAGTGCCTTTAAAAACTGACATAGTGAGTGTGGCGTGTCGCCAGCCTTACCATTCATTATAAAAGTAATGGAGGGTAGACGCACACAAAATGTTCTCCGCATACCTCACGACTCTCGGAAACCAATCTAGCCGTGACCACGGGCGCTGCAACGCATCCGAAACGTCGGCAAAAATAGTAATTGCCATGATTTATCGCGAAAAGACCCCAGTTATTTAATTATACATTCTAATACATTTAACTAACGTATTCCATACTGATAGAGTTAATAGTTATAGCTTAAAAACTAAAAAAAAAGATAATGTTTTGTAGGATAATTTCTACGAAATGCTTGCGAAAGATTTTTTGGCTTCTATTGGTAAATTGATCATCTGCGTGAACTATCGAGAAATGGAAAATACCTTCTTCAGGTCTGTGTGACCACTTTCTACTGCATTAGTTGCGCCATTTTCTTAATAAAATGGTATATATACATTTATTTGTAACAGTAGAAGCACACTACTAATGTTATAAAGGATTACAATATAATTTGCATAATCTCAATTATCAACCAGCCATAACATATTACGTAAAACAGAAACTAAAAGCTCAAATTCGTACAATTTTCACGGGCAAAGGCCCTTGTTCGTAATAGTTTCCCTCAATAATACCCAGCCCTTAATACCTTCATTACGTTGAACCAAATGGCGTGTCAAACGTACATTTCGTCATGTGAGCCGCGGCCACAGTCCGTGGCCGAGATTACTCAATTACCCTCCGCTCAACTCTCGACAGTTACCCGGCGGCGCCGAGGCGCCCAATAGGGATGTGTCCATGGTCATCGAATCCTCACGAGTTCTGCTTAATCTCATAGTTTTATCTCCCAAAGTATGCATAAAAAATTAGATATTGTCTAAATAAAATGAAATTCCCAAAAGAATTCAAAACATAAATAATCTAAGTAAGTCGAAATTAAAAGAAAAAATCAATCTTATTCGCATTGTACACATGTAAGCGCAATATGAACTGAGATAAATGTGATATTCTCTTGCAACCCGTACATACGCAGTACGCGTTAGTACACTGTGACGTCATAACTTACTAAGATTTTATATGGAGCGTTTTCGGGCGGCTTGATAAATTCAATTCATTTATCATCTTTATAACTATTTGACATAAGAATATTATACTTTAAAAAATTCAATATATTATTGACAAATGTACATTTTACGATACTAGAAAAATAGGACACAACCCTATTCTTGACTGTAACCGGCCGCTCAATTCTCTACAAAGAACAAAAGTTTGGGTCCCGACCGGACGTAAGTTTTAGAGGCCCTTAATACATTCGTTATCAAATCTATTTAGCGGTTTAGTTAAATAATTTGTGAGGGAAACGAAACGTATTTGGATAATTATAGGGTTGTTTTATGAACAGTTTGTTGGTAAACGTACGTATATTTGCTATGGGTATTACTTGTATTTATTTTGTTGATATTGTTAAATTGTAAGTAGTTAAAACGATTACTGATGAATGACGGAATGATGTTCACCTGTGTAGGTAGATCTCTACCAAGTAGGATATCTCTGTATTCCACCAATCGCTTAGTGGAGCCCTAATTCTATGCTTTGAATACAATCATTTTGCACATCCCTATCATCGATAACCCGCTTCATTAGTAACTTCCTGCCCCATACATCTTATAATGATCATTTAAAACAAAAAAAAAATTCAACAGCCTAAAACTGCTTTTAAAAAGCTTTTCATTGATACCCTATTTTACTATACTATAGCACCAAAAATATTACTTTATATTACAATACAAAATCATTAAAACCAAAACAATTGATCTAAATAGTTCATCATGAACACAATAAGAATTTACATTATTAAGGATCACAAGTCCGAGCCTTGTCTCAAAGACAACTCCACCATCTTAAATTACAAGGAATGTCTGTTTTAATTAATTCGCTATCGCTTCCACTAACAGACTACAACGATTAAACATCATCAACTCAGTTTTCCTTAAGACGCAATCACGGATTTTCTTTGAAGAAAACCTACGGGCAAGTAAGGTAAAAGATCCAATGTTCGACACAGTCGACAATTTCGAAAAAAAAAACCTTTATTGTAAGAAAAGTAACTATCTTATTTACTTGACTATTTACTTAAAAGACATTTAATGGCATTTATAATACATTTTCAAAAATTCGCAACACTGTTGTGAGTAATAGTGTGGTGATTTTTAATATGTGTGATATTTTATGTATTAATAATGATTATCATAATTTTCAGTACGGATGTTATAAATATGTAATTTGTCCATAATAACCCATTACCGTATTTTTATGGCTAGATTTTCTGTCAGTTTTAAGTGATTGTTGACTATTGGTGTTTACGACCATGTGTATAATAATTGTATTTAAAGTAAAAATATGTTAGCTTTTAAAGGTTTTGTCTGCTAAAGTTAATATCTAAAATATGCTTTAACAGATAAAAAAGGTCGTAATGGTCATTCTTTAAAAAATATGTGTAATTTTGTAGAGTGAAGTTTAATTTGTCCTGAAAGTGTCTACCATTGGTGCTTTTACCTTATTTGGACGTATATAGGAGAAGGTAGACGTCAAAGCAACAGGTTAATAAAATAAAAACGTTGACCTTGCTGCCGTTTTTGCTGTAATCTGTATCCATGGCGGCGGCCATGCTGTATTATTATATATTGCTTATAATATTCTGATGTAGATACCCGCTAGTATATATTAAAATGTGTGTAGCATTGCCAATGTATTTTACCATTATGTGAGATAGGATCTTACCTTGCTTGCATGTTGGTACACGTACTGATAAACGAACAAGGCTGGTGTATACTTTACTGGGATGTCCCTCCCGTAAACGGCAATCAAACCTTTGGTCATGGGTCGAAATTTATGGCTACGCATCCTTATAACCTCTTAGTTATAATGAGATAATATCCTTAATATAATATAAGATAGTATCCTTATATTATTTATTAATTCGATAATTTCGGTTACTAATGTTCTTTGAAATTCTAGATGCCAAAGAGAAGGAGGAATAGCTCGGAAGTGAAGACTTAATGTGACTAAACTCAATACTAACGTACAACCCATAGTTTAACAAAAAAGAAAAAAAATCCTTTGAAAAACAACGTTTGACATTTATTATACTTGATAAATTTACCATTTTACAAACTTTTGTTTCATAAACTACTCATTAGACAATATATTCACAAATTAATTTTAGTATTATATTGATTAAACAAAACGCCAAAACAAGTTTTACCCATAAATTATTGTCTTGAACAGTCAAAACTTGTGATAAAAAAGTTAGTGACCGTAATGGATTGCTGCAAATCCGACTTCACGTAGTCTTGTTTGCCCTACCCCTAGTGTTATGTCAGCCCGTGCAGTCGCGGAGGGGCGAGGTAGCCCACGAGTGAGGAGAAGGTGGTTATAATATGCGGTTGGCGCCAGGAAGCTGAAGCTGCGGTAGTGGATGTTATAACCATCTGCGACGATAAGCTCGTGTATTGCCGTCGAAGCCCCACAGCGTCAGATCTGTGCCGGAAACGATGCTTGCTACATATTTGCCGCATGCTGCATGCTATATGCCGACTGCATGCTACATGCCGACTGCATGCTACATGCCTACTACACGCGTAGTTTATGCTTGCTAATTTGACTGTTTGTTAGCTGATTTTATTTAATCAAATGTACATTTTTGAAAATAAAAATTTAACAATGCAATTATTTAAGATGTAATACATTTGTATATGTCAAATGATTGCTTTTAAAGTACATAATATGTTTGCGAAATAAAAGTTTGTCAAGTGATTAGTTTTTCAAATGTTGTTTGTAAAACGGTCGTTTGTCATATGTTTTTTTGTTAAACAATGAAGAACCCTAAACAACAGGTGAACCCTGCACTTATTCACTAGGTACATGAATAACATGAAAGAAATTAATAACTAAGAAAACGGGAATTAACGCGATCATGGTATAGGTACTTACAGACCTTTGATTGCCTGACGTTTCGATCACGTTACACCGGCCCGTTTTCTTAGTTATTTATCTTAGAACGCGAGAGTTTAAAAGTTAATGAAAGAAATTAGTTCAGATAATTCCTGAAACAATCACAGAATAAAGCATTCATACAATAATGTAATCAAATGTAAAACAAACAAAATATCCAAAAACCAATTGGAATTATTATTAATATGAATTTCTGGTTAAAATTCCAATTAATTGGAATTCCATTTTAAATTTTGGGCCAATGGAATGAATACAATGCGCATAGCTGTAATGGGTATCCGGGCATTCTTTTAATTTACTAATTGACAGCCCGTGACACATGACAAAAATTTTAAAAAATTCAGCTTCCAACCATTTCCAAAATAGTTAACTTGTAGAAATATGTTAGTCGCATATTTTTTATTACTTAATATAGTTTTTTCGCTACATAGTTCGAAGTTAATTGTATGTTCCAATTTCAGTAAGACTTAATTTAATGTTAATGTAGCAGTATTTCTCACGCTCGCCACCTTGCTCGCGACGATAATTTGACGATTGATTATTCGTGGACAGAACACTTTATTTCGCATTCTTATACATATTTCCCGCACTGAAACCTCTTTCAAATATTTCTTAAAAACATAGCATAAAGTTTTTAAGTTCACTTAAGCACCTTAACGCACAATGGCCAAAAAGGGTGCTTAGTTCGGACAAAAGAGTCCCATCCTATCCTACAAACACAAATACAAATTTTAAATAACGAACTACAATTACTGTTATCAAGCAACACGATTCCCTTTATTATAACATCAGCCATAATCTTATTATAAACCAATCGTACTCAAATATGAATACGGCGGACCGCACGCGATCATTTTGCACAATTACGAAGCACGTCCGCGCTTTATGTCCCGCCCGCACGTGTGCAGGTTGCCTTACCGCGAATCGTTTATTTATTCATACAAAAGTTGATATCTACACGCAATCGTGAATCAGTCTTTATAATGGCTTTAAAGTGGATTTTAATATTGATTGGAGTTATTAGAGGGTACAGGGTGTCCTATTTCAGGAGTTTGATTGTGTTGGTTTATATAATTACCGTTGATATGTGGTCGGGGTTTAATTGTCTTAATTAGAGAGAAATTATACGTATCTAAATGGTTTGTATTGTATGTCTTGGAATGGGTAAGCAGAGCTGTATTCACAAAATATAAAATAGGATATGCTCCGCTATAATTGTTGAATATTGTTAAGCTTTTCAGTATATGTGTGAAAATATGTTATGTTATGTTATGTTATGTTATGTTATGTTATGTTATGTTATGTTATGTTATGTTATGTTATGTTATGTTATGTTATGTTATGTTATGTTATGTTATGTTATGTTATGTTATGTTATGTTATGTTATGTTATGTTATGTTATGTTATGTTATGTTATGTTATGTTATGTTATGTTATGTTATGTTATGTTATGTTATGTTATGTTATGTTATGTTATGTTATGTTATGTTATGTTATGTTATGTTATGTTATGTTATGTTATGTTATGTTATGTTATGTTATGTTATGTTATGTTATGTTATGTTATGTTATGTTATGTTATGTTATGTTATGTTATGTTATGTTATGTTATGTTATGTTATGTTATGTTATGTTATGTTATGTTATGTTATGTTATGTTATGTTATGTTATGTTATGTTATGTTATGTTATGTTATGTTATGTTATGTTATGTTATGTTATGTTATGTTATGTTATGTTATGTTATGTTATGTTATGTTATGTTATGTTATGTTATGTTATGTTATGTTATGTTATGTTATGTTATGTTATGTTATGTTATGTTATGTTATGTTATGTTATGTTATGTTATGTTATGTTATGTTATGTTATGTTATGTTATGTTATGTTATGTTATGTTATGTTATGTTATGTTATGTTATGTTATGTGTGTATTTATCGCAGGTTTATAAGTGCCCAGTTAATGGCAATAGGCTCGGCACCTATTACATTGGGACCAAAACATAAACCGGCGAAATGTGGGCACCTCTGCCTACCCCTTCGGGGATAAAGGCGTGAGTTTATGTTTATGTATATGTTATGTTTTCAGTATAATTTTAATGGGATTAGTTACTCGCTGAAGTATATTTTAAGCAATCCGTTACACATGTGTATGCACTCATCCAGATCCTTGTTTCGCGTAAACAATACATATAATTTTGACGGAACTGCACACAGTACACATATTGCTAAAAACTCAACACATGTTTTCCTCAGTCATGAAAAGTGAAACCTCAATAGTTCATATAAACACAGGCGCAAACCTATCCCATAAAACCAATGAGGCGTTTATATAAAATCAGTATCTCCTAATCCACACTTAGTAGTTGGGTCTTTCGTAGTTCAGGGATAGTCTGAGCTGTTAGAACTTGACCGTGAATTCGATATAGAATTCATGATATTAATCTAACGTGAATTTGATTTAGGTTGCCTTCAAATCAGACGCGTGAAGAAGCGCTGCAGTGGCGCGTTGTGGGACCACTTCTAATTTTCATACAATTTTTAGAAGCGCTAGGTACTCAGCGTCACAAGCGCATTCCCTGTCATAGGCTTGTGGCACTGTGTAGCACTTCTAAAAATGAGGCAAATATTTGCATGAATTCACCAGATCTATGTATGTTTGCGAGATGTATATTTGCATTGGTCTGGGTTTATCGTATGTTTTAAAGACGGCTCCTATGCTCATTTGATTTTGATTTGAAAATAACTGAGGGGTAACGCATTTAATCTGACATTAAAAAAATTCTTACTGCAAAAAGCACATCACAAAGTTACAGAATTTCTAGATAACGATATTGAGACGTGAGATTTTATGAACATTTTATGTGTCTAGGTATTGACATTAGAACTTTATTATACCATTATTATTGTTACTTGACATTTTGCCGGCAGAATAGAATTTGGGCCACTCCTTCTCTTCCCATGTGGTGACGTACAAGGCGACTAAGGAATAGGGCTGATTAACTTCAACATCAGACAGATATGTAAAGCCCAGACAGCCTCAGATGCATGACTCGAGTCAACAATAGTACCCGGAATACGGCAATAGGCTCACCCCCTATTACGTGGGACAGATTGGTGAAATGTGGGTGTTAATTCACGTCTGCCGAACCCTCCGGGGAGAAAGGCGTGATTGTGTGTATGTGTAACATTTAAAACAATATAATATTTTGATTGATTATTAATTCTCTTACTTGACACTTTGATTTACACTCATTTTATGTATTATTTTAAGTATTGTTTTTATTTAATGGATACAAACAATAAAAATAAACATTTGTACGCTGCCACAAAAACGCCTAAACATGTTGGAGATAATTCCTGACTAACATCTTACATACACCTTGTATAACGCATGTAATTATATAAATATTATGATTCGATTTGATTTGTTCTACGTATAATACGTATGTATTTACAAAAAAAGTATCTAAATATGTTTATCCGCATTCTAGATTCCATAACGGAAACTAGTTATGCTATGCTTTCCATGGGTCTAGATAGTTGTGTAGAATGTTGTACAATTTGTTTATTTATTAATTTAATATGAAAATTATACGAAAGTAATCAATTCAAAAACGACATAGAAATATTTCGCAGTATGCACATGACATATGTGTCTACAAAAAAAAACCAATCTCATTATAGTTATCCGCATAGATAGTGCTGTTTAGAATATCCAAGAATATGATTGTAATGGTTTTTAACCATTACCACAAGAGGCATGAGATGCGGATGAATTCCACGACGCATTTTAACTTTTAAACTATAGTTTTAGTTTGTTTTTTATATTGTATATATATAGTAACTATATTAATTTAATTTAATATAAACTTGGTTAAGATATTGTTATGCTTTCAACAATTTATGCCTATAAATTAAATTGTCAGCAAATTTCCGGCAGCATTAAATGTAATCATAGATTGATTAAAACCCTCAGACCAATACATGTTTACAGTATAACAGAAATATTTGGGCGAGAATATTATAATAGCAATTAGCTTCAGAATCTATTCAGTCGTTCTGGCGTGATTGAATGATAAATATTCGTTTATGAATTCGTACAAACTTTTGTCTTTATAATAACATACATCCATTGACTACGAACTGAAATTTAAATTGATTCTTGAATCTGGTCCTATAACGTGGACTAAAATGTATGCATTCACATTGTCATTACCATAAAATGATTCCATTACCTGCAACAAACAAAAACATTCAACAGTCAAAATCACAGAAATACATTAAGATAGAACGACCATGTGAGCTGGAAACATGTGACAACTTTTTAGTACATTTCTGGCCTATGAGATAGGAATTTTTGAACGCTTACTCGGTACTGTTAAGACTACCTTATAGTAACATCATTAAGAATAACGTGAATATGCCATATTATGCTATTTTCGACTGTAGAATAAAAATAAAAAGCTAAATTTGAAAATTAAAGGTATTTCTTATCTCTTGAGTGTTTATTTAGAGTGAAAAAGTCACCACAAGTGACATATAGATAAACACCGCGTATGCCGTTCTATCCTTATATATTTCTGTAGTCAAAATATAGTATGTTCAGGGAAGCATAGCACGTAGGCATAACATCCATCGTAGTTGATGTTAAAACGTTATTCAAGTGTTACTCAGCGTGAAAATGTTGAAAGCGCGATGTAGGATCAATATCTGTACAGTTCAGCTTGTTTTTGCTATATCCGATGTATTTTATGGATATGGATGTCGGTTATCGTGATTACCTCTTTACAAAATTTAATCAAAAATCTGTTCAATGAAATCATAGAACAGATTTTGCCAGATTTTGCCTAAATAGGCATGAAAGCGTAGAGCGTTTTCAGACATATCCGATATCGGTGTCAGACGCCGATAGCCGACATCCGATAGCCGACACCTTGTGCTGTTTTCACATTTATCCGATAATATCAGCCCGAAATAGCCATTTTCTTGAAACCACAGACTAGTAAGAGTTGCTACGGAAGAAAAAAAGTGCAAGCAATTTTCGACCATATTGACATGGCATGGTATCTATCGAGTTTTTTTTCTTATATTCATGATCAGCGTCATCAATTAACGCGAAAAGACACGTAACTAAGAAAATGTCATTAAGGTTGAAAATTGCTCGCAGTCGCTGTTTTAGTCTCTTTGTGATCCGATATCGGGGCAACACAGTGGTGTTGAATCCGATAATCGATATCGGGCCGGACAGTGAGAAAGACAGGCACATATCTCATACATTTGACTTCCTCCGATATCGGATATCGGATGTCGGATATCGGATATCGGGAATCGGATAAGTGTGAAAACGCTCTAACAGATAGATAGTAACTTTCGCATTTGTAGGCTTAGTATGGAAGTATAGTCCCTACATAGGTTTAATAATGAAGTGCTCCTCCAATATTGTCAAGGCCCAAGTAGGTATATACTTTGGATGCAAACGGGAGTAGTGCTGTGATGAGAATGATAATTTATGGTTTAAATAGAATGATTAAGAATGGAAAAAGTGAATGCTCAGGTGGGACTCGAACCCACGATCTTTCCCTTACAGGGGGAATGCTCTGAGCCATCTACCGACATTCATACGAAATATCGGAAATAATGAATGATGTTGCAATCATTTTTAAACATCCGATATTTCGTATGAATGTCGGTAGATGGCTCCTACCGTCGCCCTAAGACGGTAGTATAGGAGAATTTGGATAGCTTCAGGTGTGGCTCGGTGGCTCAGTGGTCAGAGCATTCCCCCTGTAAGGGAAAGATCGTGGGTTCGAGTCCCATCTGAGCATTCACTTTTTCCATTCTTAATCGATTTGAAAAGTTAGCATAGTAAATGCTTCAAAAATTTCATTCAATTATTTGGGCGGAGTCATCAAAAAACAATGTTTAAAAATGATTGCAACATCATTCATTGTTTCCGATATTTCGTATGAATGTCGGTAGATGGCTCCTACCGTCGCCCTAAGACGGTAGTATAGGAGAATTTGGATAGCTTCAGGTGTGGCTCAGTGGCTCAGTGGTCAGAGCATTCCCCCTGTAAGGGAAAGATCGTGGGTTCGAGTCCCACCTGAGCATTCACTTTTTCCATTCTTAATCGATTTGAAAAGTTAGCATAGTAAATGCTTCAAAAATTTCATTCAATTAAATAGAATGAATTTTATATTCCAATGTTAACAAAAACTGTTTTTAAATTATACAACAACGAAATCAAAATCTTATTTTTCAAAATCCAATTTCGAATAAAACAATCGTGGATTTGCCTAAGATGTATACAATAAAGTCTGACTGGTATTAGAAAAATATATAATGGTTTAATTTATTCTGTTAGAAAATCTAGTGACATAATTTAGTATGCCAGTTATATTACTAGTCTAATTGGTCTAATACAATGAGAATTTATTGAATTAACCCGAATAAGGCGACTTAGAAAGTCAATTAAAGAAATATCTAAATCCTTGACGACTGTTAGAGCATAAAATAATAATAAATTAGAAGCAACATAATTACAATTTCCCTTGAGTAAGTTTTGCTTTGCATTATTAATAAAGAAGAAAATAGTATTTTTCTAGGGCTGTTTTGATTGGTCTATTAGTGACTACATGCCAGCTCCTGAATGGACAGCTTCGGCTTTCCAGTCTAACTGTGACCTCTACTGTAATAGAAAAGTCTACTCACAATAATTAATATCATGAATGCTTATGCTGTCTCTCTCTTTCTGTCTCTCTCGGTACACCGGTTAAAGTCTACTTACACAGGTTGGCTAGAATTTTACCAGTGTACAGAGAAAGAGAGAGAGGGGGGGGGGGAGGAGATGCCACTCCATCCACATCTGCATGGTTGCATTCAAAGCACTCCGTCATTATTGTTTTTTTTTACTTTTACGAGTGTGATTCTTTTTTGATGCCCTAGCCCCGACAAGAAAGGCTATATTAGAACCTCATATGTCAGACAGCGGCTGTATCGGTTTGAGGTTGGCTTGAGCAATAAAGATTTTGATAGAATTCCATATCAATTAATATACTGTCTTGAGTTCGAAATGTATAAATGAACGATTTACGAAGATAAAAAAAATCTGATTTTAGATTGAAATGGTCATTTAAATTAAAATTTAATTATAAATCTGATTTTAGATTGAAATGGTCATTTAAATTAAAATTTAATTATAAACGGGATATTTACCATGTTTACCGGATGAGGACGGATCCGTGATCATGGCACTTGTAACAGTGCCGAAATATCGGATTCTCGAAAAAGATAATAAACATGGTAAATATCCCGTTTATAATTTTGATTTTAAAATAAAAAAAATCTATATTACACTATGTAAATTTAATTCACAAGGATTCAAATGTTCAGATATACTAAACTACTAATTACTTACATACAAAGGTATGTAAGTAATTAGTAGTTGTGACGTTTCGACCAATGTTTCGGTCGGTGTAACCTGTTCGAAACGTCAGGCGTCAACGTCATCAAAGGTATGTTAGTACCTATACCATGATCGCATTAATTCCCGTTCTCTTTATTATATACTAGCTGAACCGGCAAACTTCGTACCCCCTCAGAATTAATAAAAAAAAGTTGCAATGTTTCCATATTGTCTCACCATTTAAACCTTCCCTGGACATCCACAAAATATTTCAAGACTAGAATTAGCCAAATCGATTAAACCGTTCTCGAATTTTAGCGAGACTAACAGAATTGCAATTCATCTAATATATAAAATTCTCGTGTCACAGTTTTCGTTCCCAAACTCCTCCGAAACGGCTCGACCGATCCTCATGAAATTTTGTGGGCATATCGGGTAGGTCTGAGAATCGGCCAACATCTATTTTTCATACCCCGATTCGCGATAACCGACATCCACGCGGGCGTTGCCGTTTCAATTTCCGATATTTACTAACGAACAACAATTGATTTTTATATATATTAGATTATGGAACGCGAGAGTTTAAAAGTTAGCTAAACTACTAGTATCTAGTATGCTCGTTATTAAACTAGTACCTATTTATATTCAACTGCATTGCGCTCATATATACTACTTTGTTATTATAAATACTGGGTCCAAGTGATGACATGTTAGTTAATTGAATTTTTTTTTAGAAATAGCTCTAGTAGATGTCAAGCGGCTACTGATGTCAGGCTTACGATTCAGAGGATTTGGCTACTGCCGACGACAGCCCATTATACAAACATAATAGCAATTTGGTATAGTCTAATTAAAGGTGGTTCAATTAACTGCCTAGGCTGTCAACTAAACGGTACCATTCAATAAACGGCCGGAATGATATTCAGCCGTTATGTTTATTACAACATTTAATAACCTGACTGGCTAATGTTAAGGCCATTTGTAATATGGGGCACCACTCCGAATTATATTACCATTACCACTCAGATAATACATACAAACATACATATAGTCACACCTGTAAATCCGCGAGGGGGTAGGCAGAGGTGTTTTCACAGAAAATGAGTGAAAAGTTTATTGAGAAAGCTATACAATCCGAAGCGGATAGGTTAAATTAGAAGGCTAATGCGTGAGCTTTGCTCCGCTGCACTCCCGCATTAGTCCTCGTGGTTTTTTTTTTATAACCATGCAGGAAAAAATCATTTTCATAGCTTTTTAATTAAATGGCTAGGCAATTAATTAAACGTTATCGATCCTAGTTACTTGCCTAGAAGTTTAATCAAATGGCTAAACAACATTCAGGCCGCTAATTGAACGGCTGAATAAGCTAGTTGCTGGTATATACATATCATCTGTTAATCTGAACAAACAAGCTTTAATATTATCCCTTCTTATACTATAAGGAGAAACGAAGTTATATTGTACCTTTTTTTTAAATTAATAATATATCCGAATCGTTGGAACTAATAAATGGTCTAAATACTGGTTCGGTAATTAACTAAGAGTAAACAATCTTGATGTGCTTTTGTAATATGTTTTATTTAAAAACTCATTTCTTTAATATTATTCTGTTTAAAAACTCTTTTTAAAGTCTAAAAACCGAAATTGAACCACTATTTAGTTAGTCAGTTAGCCTAATATATTTGTTTAATATTAAGTGTTTTTGGAAGAAGCTGAAGACAGGGCGCTATGGCGCTCATTGGGGGAGGGCTATGTCCAGCAGTGGACTAATATAGCCTGATGATGATGATGATGATGATGATGAAGTGTTTTTAATAAAAGTTGCTACAAGATTTACTTTTAAATTACCTTACCAATTGTAGTATAAGGTACTAACGAATGGAAAGAAATATCTTTCATAACCGTTTTATTTTTCCAGCATTTTTGTTACAACTTTGTTACAACCGATGAAGTTTACTATTTTCGTGTGATTACAAGCTAATGTACCACCCTACCCCACCCAACCTATATAAAAAACCCTGACTATTAGAATCGCTATAGCTTATACTGTACACCACACAGCGATACATAATAATTTCCCAGGAAATTAATACTACATTTGTTCTAATCTAACACTAAACAGACAGTTCAAAAAAACTAATGTATGCGCCAATAATTACCTACAATTCTAGCTAGGCAGGCATGCGATATGGCATGCAAATTGTTAAGTATGTTGACAGGTCGAATATGGCATAGTTATGTATTTTATTACGTACATAACTGATAAGCTATTTTTTTTATTAGTACGCAGAGGGCATTTAAATTTAAACAGATGCCCAGCTTATTACCGCCTACGGGACATTATGTTTAGACTCCTTGTCAAAGGCACGAATTTGTAGCCAATCGCAGACTGCAGCCGCAGACCCATGCAGCAGGTCCAGCGTACTGAGAAATAAAGTAGAATATGATAATATTGTACATTGTTTTAATTTACTGCGGCTTCTCAATGGTGCCGTTTACCCGCATCGAAGTTTAAATAACACGAAAAATATTTAGGTAAATTTACTCTCTGAATACCCTTTTAATTATACTGGGATAACAATAAGACTGATTGAAAAAGCACCTAATTTGAATCTCATCACGACTCACTTAAAAGTTCAACCAAATAAAAATTGTATAGTTACATTAATTAAAATAACATTCTGTATGACCTGTGGCTGTACCCAATGAGTCTACAAATTTACATTCAACTCTAATGAGCTTTAAAAATAATTAATTACAAAGTTCTTGAGTATAAAACCCGGTGACTACATTAACCCTAAATTATTTAGTACTATTACACAAAAATACCCATTTCATTTCGAGCCGTCTAATTTAAGTCTTTCGAACAAAAACATGACAAATGATCCTGCGCTTTTGTTTTGCAAAGTTCTCCAACTCTCGTCCCTCTAAGGCGGGCTACAGTCTATCAAACTCGTTTGACAAAACTTATTTGGAAAAACAAGGCTTCATTTAATTAGTTAAGGACTCCGTGATGTAAGAAACGAGACCTTTAAATTGCTCACCCAACTTTAAAGTTATTTTCTCTTAATGACACGGTGAAATTCAATCCCTGGTGCTATAAAGGTTCTTGTTTTTAAACTTACGATTTTGTACACTTTGTGTTTACAGAAGTGTAAATAATTGACAAGGCCTAGCGCTTGATTTTCTCGAAAGAATAAAATGTAACAAAAACCCCAATTGCCTTTTATCTGACAATCTCACCTTCAAGCCGCAGATGGCAGTTTATCCCGTGAAAGCCAAAATAATCACACAGTAATCGGTCCTATTAAACCAAGGCAATCAGATAGTCGTTCGGCAATACAACTCAAAAACTGACTTTGTATTTTTGATCTATGAATAAATATGATGTATCATTTTCTAAATTTCCTTTCAGTTATATAAATGGCAACAATTTGTCAAATAACTGCAAGTATAACTGTCAAACAAACACGATCGGTTCCCAATAATTTATATTCCGGGAGCCAAATGAAAAATACATTTTTTCAGTGCGTCAGTAACATTTGTGCGCGCCCTTATGAGATTCCCATTAGGAACTCGTGGAATTTGAAAATGTATTTATTTTGTGTATAAAATTTTGACAGGTGTTAAACATGCGATGGCACATACTATCGTCGCCATGGACGATATATTTTCATGTGTTTGGTTCTAGTAAATTTAATATAGTGAAATTTGCATGAACATTGTACCGTATTAGAACTATGCTTTCTTGGAACTAATATGTCAGCTCGACTGAAATGCCATGATTTTCCTTAGTCATGTAAAATTGCAGAATGTAAGTTAAAATGTTTGTTTGTATGTGTATTCTCGAAAGATAATTAGATAACCAAAGAATGAACAGCTTAGCTTTATGGTAGTTGTATATACTATCTCATTTTAATGAAGTCCCATCATATTTTTGACACTTTTTTTACGCTTTTAAGGCAGAACGATATGAGTATTCTTGTGTCCTACTGACTGATTTTTTCTAAAGAAGCCCAACCTCTATGGCGTGGTGGTAGTGACCAGACCGCTGAGCAGGAGGCACGCGTATTTGATCTCCGATCACTACAAATATTTGTATGTCATGCATGTTTCTTTTGCATTGATATAGTCGTACTTCGAAGAGCACGTCTTTTATTCTGTGTCAACGCAGCTTTATGACTAAGTTTTGTACCAATAAAGCCTTAGTCGTGATTAAAGAGGCTTAAGGGCACTTGGCAGCTATAGGTATTACGAGCATCAAAGTACCCGCCTAATCAACATTGTAAAAGCAGACTTTGATCATGTAGACATGGTTTTACCTTTTTTTTTTTTTTTTTTTTTTTTTTTTTTTACGTTCGGGAAATTCCCACGGATACCCGCCCCTCCGGAACCGATTTTGATGAAATTTAGTATAAGTGTAGATTAGACCTTGAGAAAGGACATAGGCTATGTTTGGTCGCGATAACCGACATTCACGCGGGCGGAGCCGCGGGCGAAAGCTAGTTGATAATATTATAATCCAGAAGCCACTACTTGATACTGTTGACATAAATTTTATTTGCAACTTTATACTTTTATCGTAACTGACTTGTTCAGCGTACTTTAATACCTTGATAAATGGAAATAAGTAGAATATTCGAATTTGAATCGGTCTGCTGTAAGTAATTAAAGATGTTTGTTAACTTATATATTGTGACTGGCCGGTGTTCCCGCAACCAGTGGAAACATATTATGTACTATTCCGGGCTGTAATCTATCCTTGTACTAAACCATTTATCCAATAATAATTATTCAAATATCTTCACAAACTTGCATCTTCATAATATTAATAGGATAGGAATTAGGCTAGATGGTAACCTTACGTAACCCTTTTTTGGTGGAAGTGGTATTAATGCTCCCCTATAACTGTTACAAACATGACCATGTCTAACCACGTATAACTACGTTCTTAGCCAGCTGACAGAATTTCTATGTAACTCAAAAACAAACAAATCCTCCTAAATCATAAATGTGAAATATTTTAAAGATGTTCGGATGTCTGTTATCTAATCACGCTTTCACGGCTAAACAGATCTGGCTGAGAGCGCATTAATATTCTATACGGGCGAAGCCGCAGGCATCAGCTAGTTTCTCATAAATTACAATATATGTTAAAAGTACCGTGAGCCCGTATACTACTATCACAAGAACAAAATTCCTAAGACGGTAGCATGACATAGCGTGAACTGCCAGTAATAAAACATATTACGTGTCAAGTCGAGTTGGCTCGACCTGGATACTTCGAGCGCCAAGTCTAAGCACAGGGGCTGCCTCTCGCTTAAGTGTCTTCTCTAAGCTATTGCGTATGCAGTAGCGATATAAACTGTTTTATTTTAATATGCATTTTTATTAAAGATGCAAGAGAAAGTTATTATTCTTTGTTTTTTTTTATCATAATATGTTTGAGTCGATCGTAAGGAAACTAGACTGTATATTATCTGTAGACTGTATCTACAGATAATATACAGTAGTACCGTACGAAAAATGAACGGTTTTTTTTCCTATTGTACTAGCTTTTATCCACAGGTCCACCCGCGTGGATGTCTGTTATCGCGACCAAATATAGCCTATGTCTTTTCTCAAGGTCCAAATTAATCCTATACCAAAATACATCAAAATGGGTTCAGTGTTTTAGGCGTGAACGACGGACAAACAGACACACACACACACACACACACACTTACCCATTTATAATATTAGTATATAAAAATATAAATAAATAGCTAATCATTCATGACAAGAAATCTGCATTTCCTTATCTAACCAAAAACTAACTTAAATAACCAAAAAAATGGCTTTCCAATTTTAAATTGTGATTATTGCAATCTCATATCAACAAATAAACGAAAATATCACCCATGAATACCTTCAAAACCAAAGGTATGTAGCTCAAACTGCAATTTCTTGCTACAATCATGACATATAATTATTATTCAATTCCTTGTAATACTTTGTAACAAAATGCTTGAAACTTTATTCGTGTATACGAAGTCACAACCATTCGCTCGGTTGCAACCGCTAGCCCACAACATCGTTTACATAATGTATGTTAAATCTGTTACTGGTATCAATATGTAAAATGTACTCTCGTCTCAATCCTCAATCCCCTTAATGCACGTTTATAATACCGGGATTGGGGGAGTTTTTAAGTAAAACGTAAACGTTTACGTTTCATAAACGTTTACTTGCAATAAACAGACTGGTGTATTTACACCAAAATTATGTCATGTGGATTATTATCTCAAGACCGACAGCCTCTGTGGCGTAGCGGTAGTAAACATTGAAAGCGTGAACGCGGCTGCTACGTAAGAGGCGCGGGTTCGATCACCGCTCAGTGCAAATATTTGTATGCATGTTTTTTTTTTGCATTGTTATGGTTGTGCCTCGGAGAGCACGTTAGGCCGTCGGTCCCGGTTGCCATACGAACTTCTTGGCAGTCGTTACGGGTAGTTGGAGCAGTCAAAAGTTCAACAACTGGTCAAGCTGTAATGCTTCGATATCGCCTTTGGGTTGTGGTGGTCAGGTGGCAGTCGCTTCACTGAAAATATTTAAGTTAAGCCAAATATGTAGTTGGACAGGTAAAAGCGATCCCCAGACTCCAAGTTGATAGCTTTGAATGAGACTGAGATTAACGCTAGGATGAAAAAGAAGAAGTATTATGTCAAGGAAACGGCTTAGTTAACTTTATGTAATGTTTTTATTAGAATCGACCCATAAATATGTTCAATCGTAGTTCTTCTGCAATCAATGTCAGACCAGATCAGATCAGACTTTTTTGCAGTCCACTGCTGATCATAGGATTCTCTTAATGTTTTCTTCTTCAAATCAGCATTAAATTCAATGCTGTATCAAAAAGACATTAAGTCCGTACAAGATATACAAAATAAAATATCTGATTTGCGGCTAATATCTACGTTTAGAGCTATCAGCTTAAACTCTATTATTAGAATAGAAAAGAATAGAATAGAATAGAATAACACTTTATTTGTACACCATTTACATGAAATCTTACGAGTAAAATATACTTTTACAATTGTTGTACAAAGGGCGGCCTTATCGCCATAATATTACTATTATTATCAGTTCTTTTCAAATCAAACCACGTTTCTCTGTAATTTTTCTTTACTTCTAACCTTTCTTTTTTCACTTTGATTACTTTAACTCGTAAGTCGAAATTGTATCAAAATAGTGCAAAGAATCCTTAGTAATATTATAAATGGGAAAGTGTGTGTGTGTGTGTGTGTGTGTGTGTGTGTGTGTGTGTGTGTGTGTGCGCGTGTGTGTGTGTGTGTGTGCGTGTGTGTGTGTGTGTGCCTGTTTGTCGGTCTTTCACGGCTAAACCACTAAACCGATTTTGATGAAATTTAGTATAGAAGTAGATGAGACCTTGAGAAAGGACAGAGGCTATGTTTGGTCGCCATAACAGACATCCACGCGGGCGAAAAAAATTCAAAATAAAAAAAAAACATTTCTTCGCCATTACCACTATCAACTACATTTATTACACGACACCAGAGAACCAAGCTGTTAATTACCAAACAATTAATTACCTATCGCACCTGCGTTTAACTCAGAAACATAGCCACCGGTTCCGCCCACACTTATTCACAATAACATGAATAGGCAACCGCTTAAAATTATACAGAAGGAAAAACAAGCTTTTAAAATGTGGTCACTGTGTTCATCGTCAAAAAAGGTTTAGAAAAATGTATATGTCCTGTGTTGATCGGCAAAATAGGAATTTGAAAAAATAAATGTAGGGAAACTTCGTTGATCGTCAAAAAAAGTTTTTGAAAAATTTATCGGTTCTGTGATCGTCATACAATTTTTTTTAAATGTATCAGTGCTATATTGATCGTCAAAAAAAGATTTTGGAAAATGTGTTTGTACTATGGTAAGCGATAAAAAGTTGTTGAAAAATGTATCTGTACTGTGTTGAATGTCAAAAATAAATTCACAAATAGTACAAATAAAAGTTTGTTCGGATTTGGGTTTATATCTATTATCTTTTTTGTCAAAAAAAAATTAATACATCTAATATTTCCCCCTTCAACTATAATCTTATAGCAATACGCATTATCTATATATTATTATCTCTAAAGGGATATAATTGTGTTGAAACCTATATTTTGTGGCGAACAAGATTATTGATATCAACCGGAAACTTTTTCAAACAATAATTCAAGAGTTATAGATTTATACCAATTAAAAAATTCAAACGAGATTGAATCCGAAGGTAGTTCGTTGTGAATAATATGAATTTAAAAATCCTTCAACATCCTAATATTCCCTAAAACCTGACAGAAAAACTGAATAACACATTACCCAAACCGGAAAACGAATCCAACTTCTCCGGTACATCCAGTCGCTTGCAACCGCCACAGAGAATAAATACATTCAAAACGTCTTTAAACTTTGTAACTCACCCGTTTACCGTCAATTTTGTAAGCATTTGCGTGGCTCAACTTCTAGCGAAGTATAAAGTATACCTGGAAAGGACATTTGTTTATTTCTTTGAAACCCATCGTCCGCGTTTGACAAATGGTGTCGTGACGATTTGTCACAGTCGCGTAGATAATCATACTGAAACGTAGGTAGAGGGAGCTCGGTCTGTTTGTTTACTGAACACTTGCTGTCGCCGTCACTGTATTGACGTGTAACATGGCATGTGATGTACTGATGACTCGGAATATAAGGCGAGTAATTCGTTCTGTATTTGAAGAACAATCCCAATATTTCGGCATTAATTTACACGTATTTATTTTTAACGTATTCGTACTCCTTTTTTACTACAAGTTTACGGCTCAAGCAACTGTCACGTATAAAAAAGATAAATCGTTGACGTCAGCCAAGAAATAAAAGAGATGGCTATACAAGTTAAAACAGGATACAAAATGTATTTATATGAAAATGCTAACATCAATTAAATTTTAAAAAAGTCAGTAGCTGTTTTTTTTTTCATTTTATAAGTCAAAATTAACGCATTTTTCTCTTCTTTTTTAAATTTGATCTTCTTCTTGATAAGATACAATCGAGTTAAGTGTTTACATTAAATGACTATAAACACTGCTACTGACTGTGCCTACTGACTTAAATAATAATGGGCAACCGATTACAACTACATATTTGGAATTTTGGTATTTAGAATGATCTAATTGAGTAGTTTTTAGTTAATATTAATCTGATACTGTCCAAGAAAGATAACCATTTTCAGATTATTTTAATCTTGAAACTGGGTTTTTTCTTTGCACCTTTTTAAGTGAGGGATTAAAACATTATTTCAGTATTATGCATAACTGCAGCTCAATAACTTGCTTTTGTGACTTGCAGCGAATAACCTTACTAGGAGTCGTTTACGAGGTACTTTGGTAATGTTATTACTCCGACGCCTTTTACAACTTTTACGATTTTCGACATGCAATTGAGACTTGTGAAGGAAATTTTTTAAAGGTTCCTGTCGCTAAGAAGTATTTTTATGTGTATTAACTCAAAAGAGAATAGTTGAACACTAGAGATTATTATACTCATATTGAAAGTATTGTAAGCTGCAGTACATGTGAGGAATTTAGAGGAGTCAATTTATTTCAAAATGAAGTTCATGGTATTTAAAGTTTTAGAAATATTTAGATTAGAGATTTGGCAAAATTTCAAGACAGCCTTATTTATATTACTGAATTCATTTAAATTGTTAAGTTCAAAAAAGTTATTTTTATCAAGAATTATCTTTATTATTATACACATATTATTATGTTAGCCTGTAAGTTTCTCTTCAAAATGAACAAAGAAAAAAAAAGGTAAATGAGGAAAATGTGCAAAAGAAATATATAGGCAGGTGAGACCTCCGGCGGTGTACAAACATACGTGCGAATTACACCATAATGCTACTTACAATCGATACCAAGTGAGAGGGGGGTACTTTTCCTCTATTCTGCCTATCACTGCTGAAAAAAGCATGGCTGCATCTCTTTATGTAGCATCGAAAATGAATCGATGCTACATTACTATAGCTTCGTATAGTAATGTAGTATCGTATGTAGCCTTACATATACTAGTAGCTTTTCTTGTTTTAACGCGCGCAAATTCTCCATAAAGTAATGGTCTATAAACGGTGGCACCTGAATGGTATACCCGGTTAATTAGTATTAGATACTTATATTTACAAAAAAGCACGCGCTTATCGCCATTTGTTTTCTTTTCTGTAGTGATGTTTGTTTATGAAATTGTCGTTTTTTTTAAGCTTTCGATGGAGAACAAATAATGCTAATGAAAGGAAAAATATGAAAAAGAAATAAAAAAAGACGGGTTTCATTCTGGGAGTGACGGCAGAAGTGAAAACTTTCTCTTTCTTTCTTTCTTCGTTATATACATAGAAAAAGATTAAAAAAACATACCATAGATACCATACTATACCTATAATACAAAGCCAATCATAGACCCTATTTCTATCAGAAGAAATTAATAAATTACAAAAAGATAAAATAATCACAAAAAGTAATAAATTACAAAAAGAAAAATTAATCACAAAAAGTGTCAGAAGGCCAGGTTTGAACCCGGTACTATCTGAAACCATAAGGACTTACAGTCGAAGCGTTTACCGCTATGCTGCGAAGCTATTTATCGTATATTGCAAAATGGACAGTCTATAGCTAATATTGTATGACGTCAGTCGTCGGTTACGGTCCAAAGGTCAAGCGATCCTGACGCGCGAGTTTAACCATTTTTACCCATCCAACGCCGCTAAAGAAGTTTTCACTTCAAACATAAAATATTTTTTTCACCAAATCTAAAAAACATTTATGCCAATTTGTAGTGTACCCGAAGTACTACCACGGGAGTAGTGAGTTATTGGGCATTCTACCCCACCTTAGTTCCTTCGGTTATCTTCGATAACCTCAGTCACGGTGGGATAGAATGCCCAATAACTCTTTGTAACCTAACCTAACCTAACCTCAGTCATGGTGGGATAGAATGCCCAATAACTCTTTGTAAAATCATTTACCTAAGCCAACGTTCCACATTTTAATGCCGCTCAATACACTACCGTTCCGTCGGCTCTCTGCGATCCCCTGCGTCGTAATTGCGTTGAAAGATGCTCTGTTCTACCCCACCTTAGTTCCTACTGTTATCTTCGATAACCTCAGTCACGGTGGGATAGAATGCCCAATAACTCTTTGTAAAATCATTTACCTAAGCCAACGTTCCATATTTTAATGCCGTTCAATACACTACCGTTCCGTCGGCTCTCTGCGATCCCCTGCGTCGTAATTGGGTTGAAAGATGCTCTGTTCTACCCCACCTTAGTTCCATCTGTTATCTTCGATAACCTCAGTCACGGTGGGATAGAATGCCCAATAACTTTTTGTAAAATCATTTACCTAAGCCAACGTTCCACATTTTAATACCGTTCAATACACTACCGTTCCGTCGGCTCTCTGCGATCCCGTGCGTCGTAATTGCGTTGAAAGGTGCTCTGTAAGTTAGCGATAGAGTCATTTCATTCACGTTTACCTGTATACATGGCGTTGTCTGTAAGCAGTTTGGTTTAACTATTTACGGTTATAAATACATAATGTCATAATTACATTTGTTCATAACCAGTCCATCAGCATTGCATCAAACATGAAATTCATTAAACAAGCAAAATCGTTACAGATTAGTATAATCTGTAATGATTTACCAAAAATCAAGTTACGCCACGGAGAATTATTGCCGAATACAGTACGTTGCATCATTTGCGGACCATCAAATTGTGGAAAAACCAATTTGTTAATTGGTCTCCTTTTGCACGAAAATGGATTGACATTTCAAAATGTTTATGTATATTCTAAAACTCTATATCAACCAAAGTACATTTTTTTAGAAAAAGT
Source organism: Eilema caniola (assembly GCA_949126895.1). Classification (NCBI taxonomy): domain Eukaryota; kingdom Metazoa; phylum Arthropoda; class Insecta; order Lepidoptera; family Erebidae; genus Eilema; species Eilema caniola. The sequence continues at coordinate 2,323,350 of OX421469.1, read as the reverse complement.
TTTACGAGGAGTACCAGGAATCACTTTTCAGAAATATCAGGCAAATGATGACGTTATGAAAGTGTCAGATGCAAAACCTAATTCAGTGAATATTTTTGACGATGTAGCATGTGAAAATCAAAGTAATATGCGTGATTATTTTGCCATGGGGAGACATAAATTGATTGACAGTTTTTATTTAAATCAAACATATAGCAAAATACCTAAACAACTAATAAGAGATAACGCTAACTTAATTGTGCTTTTTAAGCAAGACGAAATTAATTTGAAACATGTTTATGAAGAACATGTTAACACTGACATGACGTGGTTGGAATTTCGTACCATGTGTTCTCAAATATGGAAAGAGCCTTATGACTATGTTGTGATTAATAAAGACTGTCCTAAAAACAACGGCTGCTATAGAAAAAAGTTTGACACTTTTGTAGAATTAGATAAAATTTGAATATTTAAATAGACTGCTTCCACTTTCTTGTTATTCTTTAATCGACTCTTATCCGATTACCATCTATTTTACATGATGGAAAAATCATTGAAAAAACAAATTGTAGATGCGACACAAGCTGTAAAAAAAAAATTACGTAACATGAAGGATTTTGAAGATAATAACAGACAAGTGCTTGATACAGTTTTTAAGCCTGTTACAGAATCTCTTAATTTAATAGCCAACACCAATAACCGACTAGCTCTAACAAAAAAAGAAGAAAAAGGAGAATTTCATGATCAACCTTTCAATCACGACTTACAGAAAGATTATAAAGAGAAAGATATAAAAGAAACAAATGATACCAGTGACGAATCGGAAACCGATATTGACTCTTCATTTCAGTCATTAGTCGATACTAATCCAGATCATGATGTATCATCCTGGTCATTATCTTCAGAAATATTAGCGGATGTGCCATTTGGTGTAAGAAATGAACGTGGAAAGTTAATGTTAGGTTCCTCTAGTATAACGATTGGTGACGACGTTATTACTGTAGCCGGACACAAATACAAATGTACACCTGGCTTGCGACAGTTGCTCTTAAAAAAAGACGTTGATCTGAGCTTTGTTACAGACTATGACATGCAAAATTATAAGTCGATGTTACTTGTAACAAATGCACATCGTCGCGATTTTGATTCAAGAAAACCAATTAAAAGTAATAAAGGACAAAAATATATGCAAGTTATTAAACCTCTTTTCGATCAACAAAGTAAAAGTCCAAGCTGTGAACCAAAAGTACCAAATAAAGGTAATAAAGGACAAAAATATATGCAAGTTATTAAACCTCTTTTCGATCAACAAAGTAAAAGTCCAAGCTGTGAACCAAAAGTAGGAAAAGGATTACCTTTAGCAAAAATGTGGAAAAAAAACACAGATTTTGTATATTGGGATGATCCAAATGAATTGGTTGATAGATTAAAGTTATTAATTGCTTCTCGAGATGCTGGCAACACAGGACTAGATAATGAAATAATATCTATCGTTGAAGAACTACGTGAAAGCAAAATCATTAAATAGATTTACTAATAAGAAATGTGTATCATTTTATTGTACACCGTTCAACACAATACATCTTAAATATGAATGTAGACAAATTTGGTCATTATATTCATAAGCGATTACGTATATCAGAATTGCTTGGATTTTATGATAATGCATTACTAAAATCTGAAAATGGTGATTACGATTTGAAGACATCGAAGCTAACAGGGGTCAAACCTCCTCAAGATGCAGATGATGCAGTAAACAAAGCATATGTAGATGAATTGAGAACTAAACTAATAACCGACTTACAAAAATTGCAAAATACTATGTTAAACGATGTTCAGAACCATCTGGAGAAAGCTTTAAAATCAATAGTATCTGAGGCAGTGGTTCACTTGGAAAGCAAATTTTATAGTCGAAAAGCAGTTGATGAGATAGTTGAAAAAGCAGTTAAATTTGTATTAGATCAAAAGTATAAGCTTGAATGTTCCTCAAAATGACAAAACAACAAATTGTTAACGAAATACATAAAGCTGCACGAAAAAATTTTCCTCGTCGATCTGTAATTTTAAAAGGCATTGATGATTTGTGGCAAGCTGATTTAATCGACATGCAAAACTTGAAAAGATTTAATAAAGGTTATAACTATATTTTAATAGTAATTGATTGCTTCTCAAAGTACGTTTGGATAGAACCACTAAAAACTAAAAATAAGCATGATGTTTCTAACGCATTCGAGAAATTGATATCAACTAACCAGCGGATACCAGCTCATCTCCAAACTGATTTGGGCACCGAGTTCTATAATTCATCATTTCAAAAGCTTATAAAGAACTATAACATTAATCACTACTCAACGTTTTCAACGAAAAAGGCTTCAATTGTAGAACGTGTTATCAAAACTATTAAAAATAAATTGTATAAGTACTTTAGTCTCAACGGACACTATAAATGGATAGATTTTGGTTTGGAGAGTGTTGTAAAGACATATAACAACACAAAACATAGCACTATTAAAGTAGCACCCGTTGATGTCAATAAATTGATTGAAGCAGATGTTAAAAATAATATTAAGAACTCAATGAAAACGGTATCCTATAGACATAAGCCCAAGTTTATGATTGGCGATAGAGTTAGAATTAGTAAATACAAACAACTATTTGAGAAAGGTTATACGCCTAATTGGTCAACGGAACTATTTACTATAAAAAACATCAATAACACTGTACCAGAAACATATAACATCGAAGATCAACACAAACAAGTTATATTAGGAACCTTTTACAAACACGAACTTCAAAAATCATCTTGTCCAGGTGTCTATTTGATAGAAAAAGTTTTACGAAGGAAAGGAAATAAACTGTTCGTAAAATGGTTGGGCTTAAGCAATAAAGAGAATAGTTGGATTGATAAGACTGCAATAGTGGAATAAATATACCTAACAGTTTTTAATTATAATATTTTGTTCATTATACTTTGAGCTATGCAAGGTGGTGGACTACTCAATAGTGTTATTAATCATTTGCCATTTGAACTGCACTTACCCGGCTATAATTATTGCGGACCTGGAACAAAACTTTCAAAACGTTTACTGCGTGGTGACAAAGGTGTAAATAAGCTAGACGAAGCTTGTATGTATCACGACATTGCATACGAAAACTATACAGACTTGTCTAATCGTCACAAAGCCGATTTACAACTTTTAAATATGGTCAAAAAAAGAATGAAAGCAAAAGATGCTAGTAAAGGAGAAAAGCTTAGTTCGTGGCTAGTGAGTAAAGTTATGAAAGCTAAACTCAAATCTGGTGCTGGTGTTAAGACATTTAATAATTTCGTTACAAAAATTAAAAGAAAAATCAAGAAACGCTCACCCAAAGATAGTAAATCTTTAATACATGCAGCTTATATGGCTGCTAAAAAAATTGTTCCATGCGTTCCAAAATTTCGAGTTCCACGAGTCATACCTTTACCAAAAACCGGAGGCATTCTGCCTTTAATCCCGATTTTTGCTGGTTTATCAGCTTTAGGAGCTTTGGCTGGTGGTGCAGCGGGTATTGCAAAAACAGTGAATGATTATAGAGAAGGTCAAAAAAAATTACTAGAATCTGAACGTCATAATAAGACTATGGAAGCTATAGCATTAGGTAAGGGTTTATACATTAAACCACACAAAAAAGGCAAAGGATTGTTTATAAAATCGTCAAAAAACTAAATAATAAGCTACCTAATCGTGCCTTAACTAATATCGATATTCAAAATTATGCATATGGTATTCCTTATTTTCGAGGAGTTTACATGAAGGATCAGTTACCAAAAATTCCTAAACGAATTGAATGTGGTATAGTTAACCTAGATAATTCAGAAAACGATGGAACGCATTGGGTAGCTTATGTTAAGGTAAATAATTATTGTGAATATTTTGATAGTTTTGGTGATTTAAGACCACCAATCGAATTGATACGATATTTTAAGAACTGTAATATTAATTATAACTATACAAGATATCAAAAATTTGACACACTAATTTGTGGACATTTGTGTTTAGAATATCTACAATCTTTTTGGAATAAATACTATAAATTTTATACTGTTCTTTCATTTCAATCATTTGCAAGATGTCACTCACCTTGTCTATAACTGGTAACTCATCGGTATTAACTACCTTCTACCCAAATACGTTACAATTAATCGGGGAGTATGAATGTGCATTATTACATTTATCCACATATAATTCTATTCCAAATATTGATAAAACAAATAATAAGTTATACTATGGATCAAAGAATGTTATTGAAATACCTGAAGGTACTTATGAGTTGCAAGATATCAGTGATTATTTAAAATCTGAAGTAAAGGATGCATCCATAAAACTCCATTGCAATAACAACACCTTAAAAACTATGTTATTTTGCACATCAACTATAGATTTTACTAAAGATTGTACATTCGGAGGTTTGTTGGGGTTTAAAAGACAAGTCTTGGAAGCCAATAAATATCATGTATCAGAGTTTCCAGTCAACATTTTGCCTACAACCGTGATAAGAGTTGAATGTGATATAGTTAGCGGTTCCTATATAAACGGACAATCCAGTCACATTCTACATGAATTCGCACTTAATGTCCCGCCTGGATACAGAATTATAGAAATACCTAAAAACGCAATTTACTATCCAATCAACCAAACCAACATCAGCTGCATACAGATCAGACTTTTGGATATTAATAATAACTTAATAAATTTGCGAGGTGAAGAAGTACAGCTGTATCTACACCTCAAAAGAAAAAATGATTGACTATAATAAATATAATATGTTTTTTCCAATTCAAAATAACAGTTCTACTCAAACTCTCAATGAAGTAAGAGCTCGACCTAAAAGGAGAATAAAGTTAAATAAAAACAATAAAGCATTTCTTAAGGCGATTGGTTTGTTAAAATGAATATCCTAGATGTTTTATCCGCTCCAGCCTACGACAACTCTGTGGAAGGAATTGAAATTCACTCTTACAAGCCTTACGTAACAAGTTTTAATAGAAGCGATGAAATCAGGATACCTATTAATCAGCAAGACTTGTATATATTACCATCAGAAAGCACTTTGTTTTTGGAAGGGACTGTTATTGTAAACAAGGCTGAAAATTCGAAAGAGAGAGTCAGTAGTGTTCATTTCACAAACAATAGTTTACTTTACTTGTTTCAAGATATAAGGTATGAGATAAATGGAGTGGAGATAGATAAAATAAAAAATGCTGGGATAACTAGCACGATGAAATCATTTATATCAATGAATGAGAGCGACGCTAAAACATCTTCTGCTTGGGGTTGGAATATCGACGGAATAAAAAGTACTAATGGAGGTAGCTTTTCTGCTTCTATACCACTTTGCAACATTCTTGGTTTTGCAGAAGATTTTAAGAAAGTAGTAATAAACAGTAAACATGAATTAATCTTATTACGAAGTAATACCAATCTGAACGCACTAAAACTTAACCCTGGTGAAATTGTAGAAGATATTATTATAAACAAAATAATATGGCGTGTACCACATGTTAAAGTATCTGATAGAGAAAAAATAAACATTCTAAAATTGTTAGAAAAAGATCGACCACTTCAGATGATATTCAGGAATTGGGATTTGTATGAATATCCAATGTTGCCTAAAACCACCAAACATACTTGGTCAATAAAAACATCTTCGCAAATAGAGAAACCAAGATTTGTTGTTATTGGTTTACAGACAAATAGAAAAAATAATGCTATATCTGATATGTCTCAGTTTGATCATTGTCAGATTCGTGATGTTAAGGTATACCTCAATTCCACCTACTTCCCATATGAAAATATAAATACAAGTTTCTCGAATAATCGAATTGCTTTAATATATGAACAATATACTAGATTTCAACAGTCTTATTACGGACGTCGCGCTGAGCCTTTATTAAGTGAGGAACAATTTAAAAACGTTGCTCCGTTATTCGTCGTAGACTGTTCTAGACAACCAGATAATCTTAAGTCAGGTCCTGTTGTGGACGTAAGAGTGGAAATTGAAAGTGATTTTGATATCCCAGATCAAACTTCGGCATATTGTCTTATATTGAACGACTGTATAATTGAGTATAAACCATTAAGCAGCACTGTGAGAAAATTATCATGAACCCGAATACGATTATAGTGGATGTCCAGGGGTTTAAAGACACTTGTAATAACTTTATAGTCAAGGAATTAGCTCTGGCCACTCGTGTTTATACCCAAACGTTCTTAATAAAGCCTCCATACTTATTTAAATACTTAACTACGAATGAAAAAAAACAAGTTACGTGGTTGGAGAGAAACAGAGGGATTTACTGGAATGAAGGTTATATCGACTATAGAGAATTTCGACGTATAATTGTTCCTTATCTAGAAAATAAAGAAATTATTGTGAAGGGCTTAGAAAAAGTTAAGTGGATTCAAGATCTTTGTATGAATTGTATTTGTATAGATCTTTGTGAAGACAAGTGTCCAAATTTATCACTGTTGCATAACAAATATTCAAATAATGAAACCAGTTTTAATTGTATTAATCATATTAAACAATGTGCACTTAAAAATGTTTTATGTATAAAGAACTATTTAATAGAGCAAGAAAGGTAATATGTCTTCCTATACGCAGTTTTAATAAATAAAACATTTTTTTAAAGTAAATGGTTTTTTATTTATTAACACACATTTTTAATATTTACAATTTTTTAACACATATTTTCATAGTAAATAAAATTCAATTAAAATCTAAATATGTCATCACACAATCTACTAGTTACACTAATGAATTATTACCTAATTAAAAAATATGATATGAGTAGCCACACAATTATTACCTATGGTTTTTTATTTTTTAACACACATTTTTAATATTTTTAATTTTTACACATATTTTCACAGTAAATAAAATTTTAATAAAATCTAAATATGTCATCACTTTATCTACTAATTACATTAATGAATTATTACCTAATTAAAAAATATAATATGAGTAGCCACACAATTATTACCTATGGTTTTTTATTTTTTAACAGACATTTTTAATATTTATAATTTTTACACATGTTTTCACAGTAAATAAAATTTTAATAAAATTTAAATATGTCATCACTTTATCTACTAATTACATTAATGAATTATTACCTAATTAAAAAATATGATATGAGTAGCCACACAATTATTACCTATGGTTTTTTTTATTTTTTAACAAACATTTTTAATATTTATAATTTTTACACATATTTTCACAGTAAATAAAATTTTAATAAAATATAAATATGTCATCACTTTATCTACTACTTACATGAATGAATTATTACCTAATTAAAAAATATGATATGAGTAGCCACACATTTTTTTGGAAATATTGTGAATTAATTTTTCAGCTTGATCCGATATCTCATCTACCGTATCTTGTACAATATACTGTGCAGTGATTATCTCCTTAACTTCATCTTCGTCGTCTCTTGACTCACTGAGTTCCTTGATCGTAATTTTTATTAAACGTCGTCCTTTTCTTCTTTCACTGTTAATAATATAGGAATTCAATGCACTGCGTTTGTTTGTAATTGGTCTTCTTCGATTAGTTTTCTTTTTGTTTCTTTTTACTTCTTCATTGGGTGTTATCCAAGGTCTATTCATTGCGTTGTCCAAGTCGAACTGATCTTGCAGGTCTGGAAGATATTCAGGAGAGATCTCTTCTGTTCCGTTTGAAAATTTGTTGAAGTTGGTATTCTGAAAATTATTTAAAACATTAGTAATAAATCACACAGTATTTTGTAAATAGATCGAAATTTTCAATAGATTGAAAGTTATAAAATACCTACCATGTTGTTAGATATGCTCGTCTTGACTGTTTAATAAAGAATGAACTAGGTAATAATATTTTTTCTAACGCAGGTGATATATCAAATTATGCTGACATAAAGGATTTATTGGTATGATGATCAAGTTAGAACGTGAAAATTTTAGTTAATTCGTATGTGCATAATGTTATTGTTATGGACCTACTTAATAGTTGTGAAATTCTTATGAATTTCAAACATGTTGTAACGTGAATGATGACGTATTTCGTAATCAATATCATGTAAGGAATATAATAAAAACACAATAATTATGTAATTGCTTATTTTAATTTATTCGACATACTAATACAGAATCGGGTAACCAGTTAAATACCTATAGACACCTTATCAGTTAGTATCATACGAAATGAACTACAATAGGTATTCCTAATATTTCATTTTTGTATTGTCTAAACTCTCCAGCTATTCTATAGAATACCTACATTATTCCTTACTGATGATATTATATTCGACAACTTATTTGGGAGCTACTCATATTTTAATATTAAATATTTCACAACATTTCACACAACGCTATCTAGATCCATGGTAAGCTAGCTTAACTAGCTTGTGTTATGGAATCTAGAATGCAGATAAACATACTTAGATACTATTTTTTGTAAATACATACATATTATACATAGAAACACCGAGACCAATGCAAATACCCATATTCGTGCATATAAATATTTGCACCGAGCGGGAATCGAACCCGCGCCTCCTGCGTAGCGGCCGCGTTCACTACCGCCACGCCACAGAGGCTATTCTACATTATGTATAACTACGTGCTACTTTAATGTTACACTTTTTGGAATGACCAAAATATAGGTATAGGTATCTACTTACAAATTGATTACGTGGTTCACCGCTCAGCCCATGAGTATTCCCCGTCAATTTCTTCCATGATGATAAAATATCTGAAAATAAAATTAAATATAGGTTTATGTCTAATTATTGAAAATTGGTAAATGTAGTTCGAATATGTTGAACCTACAACTTCTTCAGGAGCTACTCTAATTGAGTCACCAGGGCCTATTCAAATTTGATAAAATATTCTACATTATGTATAACTACGTGCTACTTTAATTTTACACTTTTGGAATGACTAAAATATATGGGTATCTACTTACAAATTGATTACGTGGTTCACCGCGCTGTCCATGAGGGTTCCTTGTCAATTTCTTCCGTGATGGTAAAATATCTGAAAATAAAATTAAATATAGGGTTAAATCTAATTATTGAAAACCGGCAAATGTAGTCCGAATATGTCAAACCTACAACTACACTAGAGCCTATTCAAATTTGATAAAATATTCTACTTTATGTACAATTAAGTGCTAGCAAGAGATTAAATATTACAGCGTTCATTATTTTGTTTACAACTTTTGAATTTTGTACAGAACTTAAATTTTATACGAAAATTAAGGATATTCGTATAAAATTAAATTTAAAGGACTTCCATAGAAAACTACATCGCCATAAAATTAGATATTTAGTAGGTAAACTAACAAAGAATTATATATCAAATAATTAACATTATAAGTAATTACTTACATAACATTGCTTTTATTTTGGGTCTTCCTTTTAATCCTCTGAAGGACGTAGTGCACTGCGTGGTTAGTAGCTCGATGCAAATGGTAGATATTGTGGGAACAGAATATGAGACATTCCTCGCGTATAGGAACGATGTGACGATGTAACACACATAGGTAAACCAGTAGAACATACATGAACAAACTGCTGACTTAGCATTGGTCGTAGCTTTGTATAAAGGTACGTTGTTAGCCGACTTGCACATACCAAAACTACTTGCTAATATTTAAAAGTTATATTTTAAATGATTATTTGTAATGTTTGTTAACATATTTGTGGGATAAGTCTGTAGTAATATTTTTGTAAAATTATTTTTATGTAAACGATTCCAAAGGATTTTTAATAGAATACCGTTAACCATACCTTGTATCAAATTTGAGAACCATAAACCAACATACCTACAGATAAATAAAGTAACCACCTTTTTTAGAAGTTGGTTAATATGATGTCGTTTTAATATTGTATCGCTGAGTAAGTAAACTAACAGATACCTTGCTTCCACACACTAACACACACACACACACACACACACACACACACACACACACACACACACACACACCCATGCAAACCGTGCATAGCAATTTGAAACTTCTATAATTGTGACGCAAACTAGGTAACATCCAGGGTACGTCTACCTTTTTTAAGGTGTTGTTATTGCAATGGAGTTTTATGGATGCATCCTTTACTTCAGATTTTAAATAATCACTGATATCTTGCAACTCATAAGTACCTTCAGGTATTTCAATAACATTCTTTGATCCATAGTATAACTTATTATTTGTTTTATCAATATTTGGAATAGAATTATATGTGGATAAATGTAATAATGCACATTCATACTCCCCGATTAATTGTAACGTATTTGGGTAGAAGGTAGTTAATACCGATGAGTTACCAGTTATAGACAAGGTGAGTGACATCTTGCAAATGATTGAAATGAAAGAACAGTATAAAATTTATAGTATTTATTCCAAAAAGATTGTAGATATTCTAAACACAAATGTCCACAAATTAGTGTGTCAAATTTTTGATATCTTGTATAGTTATAATTAATATTACAGTTCTTAAAATATCGTATCAATTCGATTGGTGGTCTTAAATCACCAAAACTATCAAAATATTCACAATAATTATTTACCTTAACATAAGCTACCCAATGCGTTCCATCGTTTTCTGAATTATCTAGGTTAACTATACCACATTCAATTCGTTTAGGAATTTTTGGTAACTGATCCTTCATGTAAACTCCTCGAAAATAAGGAATACCATATGCATAATTTTGAATATCGATATTAGTTAAGGCACGATTAGGTAGCTTATTATTTAGTTTTTTGACGATTTTATAAACAATCCTTTGCCTTTTTTGTGTGGTTTAATGTATAAACCCTTACCTAATGCTATAGCTTCCATAGTCTTATTATGACGTTCAGATTCTAGTAATTTTTTTTGACCTTCTCTATAATCATTCACTGTTTTTGCAATACCCGCTGCACCACCAGCCAAAGCTCCTAAAGCTGATAAACCAGCAAAAATCGGGATTAAAGGCAGAATGCCTCCGGTTTTTGGTAAAGGTATGACTCGTGGAACTCGAAATTTTGGAACGCATGGAACAATTTTTTTAGCAGCCATATAAGCTGCATGTATTAAAGATTTACTATCTTTGGGTGAGCGTTTCTTGATTTTTCTTTTAATTTTTGTAACGAAATTATTAAATGTCTTAACACCAGCACCAGATTTGAGTTTAGCTTTCATAACTTTACTCACTAGCCACGAACTAAGCTTTTCTCCTTTACTAGCATCTTTTGCTTTCATTCTTTTTTTGACCATATTTAAAAGTTGTAAATCGGCTTTGTGACGATTAGACAAGTCTGTATAGTTTTCGTATGCAATGTCGTGATACATACAAGCTTCGTCTAGCTTATTTACACCTTTGTCACCACGCAGTAAACGTTTTGAAAGTTTTGTTCCAGGTCCGCAATAATTATAGCCGGGTAAGTGCAGTTCAAATGGCAAATGATTAATAACACTATTGAGTAGTCCACCACCTTGCATAGCTCAAAGTATAATGAACAAAATATTATAATTAAAAACTGTTAGGTATATTTATTCCACTATTGCAGTCTTATCAATCCAACTATTCTCTTTATTGCTTAAGCCCAACCATTTTACGAACAGTTTATTTCCTTTCCTTCGTAAAACTTTTTCTATCAAATAGACACCTGGACAAGATGATTTTTGAAGTTCGTGTTTGTAAAAGGTTCCTAATATAACTTGTTTGTGTTGATCTTCGATGTTATATGTTTCTGGTACAGTGTTATTGATGTTTTTTATAGTAAATAGTTCCGTTGACCAATTAGGCGTATAACCTTTCTCAAATAGTTGTTTGTATTTACTAATTCTAACTCTATCGCCAATCATAAACTTGGGCTTATGTCTATAGGATACCGTTTTCATTGAGTTCTTAATATTATTTTTAACATCTGCTTCAATCAATTTATTGACATCAACGGGTGCTACTTTAATAGTGCTATGTTTTGTGTTGTTATATGTCTTTACAACACTCTCCAAACCAAAATCTATCCATTTATAGTGTCCGTTGAGACTAAAGTACTTATACAATTTATTTTTAATAGTTTTGATAACACGTTCTACAATTGAAGCCTTTTTCGTTGAAAACGTTGAGTAGTGATTAATGTTATAGTTCTTTATAAGCTTTTGAAATGATGAATTATAGAACTCGGTGCCCAAATCAGTTTGGAGATGAGCTGGTATCCGCTGGTTAGTTGATATCAATTTCTCGAATGCGTTAGAAACATCATGCTTATTTTTAGTTTTTAGTGGTTCTATCCAAACGTACTTTGAGAAGCAATCAATTACTATTAAAATATAGTTATAACCTTTATTAAATCTTTTCAAGTTTTGCATGTCGATTAAATCAGCTTGCCACAAATCATCAATGCCTTTTAAAATTACAGATCGACGAGGAAAATTTTTTCGTGCAGCTTTATGTATTTCGTTAACAATTTGTTGTTTTGTCATTTTGAGGAACATTCAAGCTTATACTTTTGATCTAATACAAATTTAACTGCTTTTTCAACTATCTCATCAACTGCTTTTCGACTATAAAATTTGCTTTCCAAGTGAACCACTGCCTCAGATACTATTGATTTTAAAGCTTTCTCCAGATGGTTCTGAACATCGTTTAACATAGTATTTTGCAATTTTTGTAAGTCGGTTATTAGTTTAGTTCTCAATTCATCTACATATGCTTTGTTTACTGCATCATCTGCATCTTGAGGAGGTTTGACCCCTGTTAGCTTCGATGTCTTCAAATCGTAATCACCATTTTCAGATTTTAGTAATGCATTATCATAAAATCCAAGCAATTCTGATATACGTAATCGCTTATGAATATAATGACCAAATTTGTCTACATTCATATTTAAGATGTATTGTGTTGAACGGTGTACAATAAAATGATACACATTTCTTATTAGTAAATCTATTTAATGATTTTGCTTTCACGTAGTTCTTCAACGATAGATATTATTTCATTATCTAGTCCTGTGTTGCCAGCATCTCGAGAAGCAATTAATAACTTTAATCTATCAACCAATTCATTTGGATCATCCCAATATACAAAATCTGTGTTTTTTTTCCACATTTTTGCTAAAGGTAATCCTTTTCCTACTTTTGGTTCACAGCTTGGACTTTTACTTTGTTGATCGAAAAGAGGTTTAATAACTTGCATATATTTTTGTCCTTTATTACCTTTATTTGGTACTTTTGGTTCACAGCTTGGACTTTTACTTTGTTGATCGAAAAGAGGTTTAATAACTTGCATATATTTTTGTCCTTTATTACTTTTAATTGGTTTTCTTGAATCAAAATCGCGACGATGTGCATTTGTTACAAGTAACATCGACTTATAATTTTGCATGTCATAGTCTGTAACAAAGCTCAGATCAACGTCTTTTTTTAAGAGCAACTGTCGCAAGCCAGGTGTACATTTGTATTTGTGTCCGGCTACAGTAATAACGTCGTCACCAATCGTTATACTAGAGGAACCTAACATTAACTTTCCACGTTCATTTCTTACACCAAATGGCACATCCGCTAATATTTCTGAAGATAATGACCAGGATGATACATCATGATCTGGATTAGTATCGACTAATGACTGAAATGAAGAGTCAATATCGGTTTCCGATTCGTCACTGGTATCATTTGTTTCTTTTATATCTTTCTCTTTATAATCTTTCTGTAAGTCGTGATTGAAAGGTTGATCATGAAATTCTCCTTTTTCTTCTTTTTTTGTTAGAGCTAGTCGGTTATTGGTGTTGGCTATTAAATTAAGAGATTCTGTAACAGGCTTAAAAACTGTATCAAGCACTTGTCTGTTATTATCTTCAAAATCCTTCATGTTACGTAATTTTTTTTTTACAGCTTGTGTCGCATCTACAATTTGTTTTTTCAATGATTTTTCCATCATGTAAAATAGATGGTAATCGGATAAGAGTCGATTAAAGAATAACAAGAAAGTGGAAGCAGTCTATTTAAATATTCAAATTTTATCTAATTCTACAAAAGTGTCAAACTTTTTTCTATAGCAGCCGTTGTTTTTAGGACAGTCTTTATTAATCACAACATAGTCATAAGGCTCTTTCCATATTTGAGAACACATGGTACGAAATTCCAACCACGTCATGTCAGTGTTAACATGTTCTTCATAAACATGTTTCAAATTAATTTCGTCTTGCTTAAAAAGCACAATTAAGTTAGCGTTATCTCTTATTAGTTGTTTAGGTATTTTGCTATATGTTTGATTTAAATAAAAACTGTCAATCAATTTATGTCTCCCCATGGCAAAATAATCACGCATATTACTTTGATTTTCACATGCTACATCGTCAAAAATAATCACTGAATTAGGTTTTGCATCTGACACTTTCATAACGTCATCATTTGCCTGATATTTCTGAAAAGTGATTCCTGGTACTCCTCGTAAAACTTTTTCTAAAAAAATGTACTTTGGTTGATATAGAGTTTTAGAATATACATAAACATTTTGAAATGTCAATCCATTTTCGTGCAAAAGGAGACCAATTAACAAATTGGTTTTTCCACAATTTGATGGTCCGCAAATGATGCAACGTACTGTATTCGGCAATAATTCTCCGTGGCGTAACTTGATTTTTGGTAAATCATTACAGATTATACTAATCTGTAACGATTTTGCTTGTTTAATGAATTTCATGTTTGATGCAATGCTGATGGACTGGTTATGAACAAATGTAATTATGACATTATGTATTTATAACCGTAAATAGTTAAACCAAACTGCTTACAGACAACGCCATGTATACAGGTAAACGTGAATGAAATGACTCTATCGCTAACTTACAGAGCACCTTTCAACGCAATTACGACGCACGGGATCGCAGAGAGCCGACGGAACGGTAGTGTATTGAACGGTATTAAAATGTGGAACGTTGGCTTAGGTAAATGATTTTACAAAAAGTTATTGGGCATTCTATCCCACCGTGACTGAGGTTATCGAAGATAACAGATGGAACTAAGGTGGGGTAGAACAGAGCATCTTTCAACCCAATTACGACGCAGGGGATCGCAGAGAGCCGACGGAACGGTAGTGTATTGAACGGCATTAAAATATGGAACGTTGGCTTAGGTAAATGATTTTACAAAGAGTTATTGGGCATTCTATCCCACCGTGACTGAGGTTATCGAAGATAACAGTAGGAACTAAGGTGGGGTAGAACAGAGCATCTTTCAACGCAATTACGACGCAGGGGATCGCAGAGAGCCGACGGAACGGTAGTGTATTGAGCGGCATTAAAATGTGGAACGTTGGCTTAGGTAAATGATTTTACAAAGAGTTATTGGGCATTCTATCCCACCATGACTGAGGTTAGGTTAGGTTAGGTTACAAAGAGTTATTGGGCATTCTATCCCACCGTGACTGAGGTTATCGAAGATAACCGAAGGAACTAAGGTGGGGTAGAATGCCCAATAACTCACTACTCACGGGCCTTCGGCTTCGAGAAGGTTCCCCTTACATCCGCTATATAGAAGATAGTCTTTGACTTTGACTTTAAAGCACATAAAGTGTGTAAATACATCAGCAAATGACAGACTGTTCTCTGCTTAACTTGAGAGAGGCGTGATTATTTGTACGTAAGTAATATCCATAGTACAAATTAAGTAAAGATATTTTCAGTTTTTACGATATCATGGACTGTTAATACAGATATAAGATAGATGAGTAAGCATATTGGCAGTGATCAATCATATTTGATAAGAGTTACGACTCCAAACTTTGGGTATTAAAGAATCTTATTTTGGAGATGATATTACAGACTTTAAGGATTACGTTGAACTGTTATTACTCGGAAAGTGACAATCATCAGCCTATTATTTTTTTAGGTAGTAATTTGTTTTCGTAGTCCGGATAGGCGGCCTTTAGCGGGATCAATAATTTATAGTTAGCAAAATGTTCCCAAGGAGTTCCAGACCGAGAGGGATGGCCCTGGATCAGCCAGGGTGCGTGGGATATGTCGAAGCACAACGACCCACAGGCGGCATGCAGTTTTGTCAGTTAGAGTCGTATAACCTCCCTTAAAAAAAGGTTAGCCAAATGTAAGAGTAAAATATTTTCAAGGTATCTTTCAATGTGAAACGAATAAGTACGTGTTGAGCGAATAATATATGAAAAGGCAGCTTTATTTTAGCTTCGTACCATCTAATGTGGTGCAACCAATTGATAAGTTTTTGTAGCGTAGTGGTAGAGTGTGGCGTAACAGTAGAGCGTTCGACTACGTGGCGGTGCAGGTTTGTTTCCCAGTCAGTGCTAATATTTTTGTATGCATATTTGCATTATTCCGGATGTTTCTATGTATAATCTATACCTATATATTTACAAAAATGTATCTAACTATAATTATCCGCATTCTAGATTCCATAACGCTATGCTTTTACCATGGGTTCGGATAGTAGTACGTTAAAAAAACAGTTGTATTTGTTTAATTTAAATTACCAGAACTGCTCCATCCCTCTATAAATTCCATAAGAACATACCATGACAGCCTTCTCCGTCAAAGGTAAATCCAAAAATATTACTAAAATTAATGAATAGACCATTTTTGCTGTTCTATACTCTCTTTCATAGCATTAGCCGAAAATTAACCGAATTACATAGAACTTCCTTATCCAAACTTGTTTTATGCGTCTATGGAACACTCAACAATAGACCTTTTTAATACCAGTACACGGTCTATTTCACTTTCCCCTACCATTAATGTGGGGTCAAAAGAACACCGCTTATGGCTAACGATGACTTATTAGCGATAACAATGTTGTTATTCGCCCTTTTCTTTTCATTTTCGCCTTTCAAACTGTTAGTAGGAGAGTTTAGCATACAATAAACTTTTAACTTTGTCACAACGAGTGAAGGTTTTGTTCTGTTTGGCGACGTTTGATGAATTAACAATGTATACGCTGAAAGTTCGCTTTTGTGTGATACGACGGTGAATCTGAATAAATGTTATCTAGAACACATCGTTGGCAGGTTTAATGGAGACCTTTAAGTTTATGAGTAAATAAGTGAACGGAAAACTTCGCTAGGGCTTTGTTCGCTGTGTTGTATCGTATTGGTGCTATCCTTCTCATCATGATTACATATAGTAAGTAGCAGAATCTAAGTTTTCGTAACTTTACAAACTGATAAAACTTGATTTTAGAGTTTTGGATGATTAATTATGTACAGCCCAGACTTCAGCCTCAGATGCATGGCTCGAGTCAACCATAGTGCCCGGAATAAGGCGATAGGCACCCCCTATTACGTGGGACCGAATACGGATTGGTGAAATGTGGGTGTTAGTTAACCTCTGCCTAACCCTCCGGGGATAATGGCGTGATTATATGTATGTATAATTAACGGTAACAACTTTCCATCAGGTGGGGCCGTCTGCATATCTGCAAGCTCCGTGGTGTTAAAAAAATTACTTTATGTATATTTTTTATACCACTAGGTGGCAAACACACGGCCCATCTGATAGGAAATGATCACCGTGGCCTATGGACGTATGCAACACCAGGGGTGTTACACTCGTGCTTCCTGTTAGAATCTTCTGATGACCTCATTGATGACCTCCATATTGTAGTCGCTTGGGAAAATCACAGCAGGGAAATCATTCCACAATTTGAGCGTCCGCGAAAAGAGAGTGCTTAAAGAGACTTCAGGAATGCTACTCAAAGAAACTCAAAAAAATTACGTACAACTCAATAGTAACATAAACAAAAATACTACAACATTAGCCACACACGTATACACACGCGCATGAGAATGACCCGCCATACCAAACGCGGTTAATAAGCTTACAAAGTGTCGATCTGAAGTGTGGGGTGTGAGATTAGTGGGGGCCGTAAGTGTCCTTTCTGTGCCATAACATAATTTGTACCAGTACACCTACTTTTAGGTACAAGACGCCTTTTTTTACTTTTCATTAAAAGCTTAAATATGTTGGGATTACGGGTAATGTTTTTTTTTTTTTTGAAAAAAGACCGTCACATAATTTCCCTGTTAATGAATGGAGTGAAAAATAGGTTAAATATGGGTAAATATTACTCCTCCGCATACGTTTCCGGGAATATACAGTCGCTCAGAAAAGGAATAAGATGAGCCTAGGTTCCAATGTACAAATTTTGGACACTATTGAATGATGAAAATATTTATAACCAAGATTATACCTTTTAGTCAAAAGTTTAAATCTATACTACGCATTTCAAACTATATCATTTTTATAATCCAATATTATATTCCAAACCCAAATCTGTTCAATAAAAATTCGCATAGATTTTACTTATCGGATCGATATTCATGCATAAAATATCATAAATGAATGTATCAATCATTTATTCCGTAGGGTCGGACGAGCCCGATACAATCAGGGCTGCCAGTCGTCGGAATCGCTAAATGCCTTTTTATGCACCCACTTGGGGGGAGGCAGTGATTTGAATTCGTACTGCAATGGTCGTTAATTATTCAGAGTGCTGGTATTAACTTGAGTTCCGTAATTGTTCTCTAATAATAGGGTGTATTGTAAGAATATACGCGACTTGATGTTTATATTACTGCACAAAAAAAAAATAATGACAATTTTCAACAATGGAAGTAGTATAATTTATTACTAAATAATTGTTAATTATGTGGACATTTCTGGAATAAAACTTTAATAAATTTAGTTGAACCAGCTTCAAAACTTACGGCAAAATGGAAAATTAATCCATAGCACGCATCTTCCTATATAAAAATCCAAAGAAGTCCCTTTCCATCAGTGCTATGCTATGTGGACCAATGAATATTAATAATGAATATTAAACGCATCCATTACAACATAGTATAACATATCTTCGACATCTCAAGGTAGCCTTAGTTCCGTTTACATTCTAAGTATATACTTTGAGGCCCGCTTTAGGTAATCTAAATTATGTTCCAAAAAAATCGATGCCTAAGCTTCGTCCTTAAAATATCAGCAGGTATACCATTACTTAGGTTCTAAAAATTGTGTTGTGGTCCAGTAGTAATAGAAGTAGCATTATTTTTTAAATAGAATATTAGCTTTGAAATTATCCAAATTACTAATATTCCCTCTAACCCCTCCTACTAAGCTAAATTGCTTGTGCTAGGAGTGGGTTCACGTCGGTAGTGTAATGGCCAGGATTCAAACCCGGGACCTCTAGATCGTAAGGTCGCCTCCTTAACCACTAAGCTACCGACGCTGCACCGAAGTAGCATGTCTATTTTCACTTAAAAATCTACATGCTAAGAATATTGCTCCGTGGAAAATGTATCTTTTCGAGAACAATCTCTTCTTTAGTTATAATATTATTTTGTACTAATGAAGAAATATAATTATATTTTGAAAGAAACGAAATTTTGTTCAACGGCCTTCGCACTCTCCTAAATAAAACATAAAGATGCAAATAAAGCAATTAACAAATTAAGATAAGAATTCTTCACTTTCGCCTGAAGGAGGTCTGGAGGTCGAATAGAGCCATTTTCTTCTTACTCAAAAAATCATAACTGTTCGTATCGTTTTAATTAACTCAGTAAACGGCAAAATAATTTTCATTTAGTACTTGCTTAATGACTGAGGTATTATTATTCTAGATTTTTTGTGTTATTATTTTTAACTAGCTCAGTGTACTGCAGATGAGGTTAACTTTCACTTCGAGGGCCTCAAAACCATAACTGATAACAATGTGAGAGTAACCTGGATAAGGAATCTTAAATTACACCAACCTACCATACACAATGTTCTAAGTTACTAGTGAATCGGGTTAGAACAAATTTGTCTCCAGTTTGTTCTACCATCATCATCTTGCCGGCTATCCGCCACTTTCCATTCAAATTTCACTTCTTTTTGCTGTCTGACCTGCCTGTGTGTATGTATGTAGCCTTGGCCTTTAACGCTTTGTTGGACCCCGAAGTTGTTAAATCAACCCATATTATATCACCAGTACTCTTCACGACCGTACTTCTACTAAAAGTCAACATTAAGTAAGATAGTGTTTTCTACCTATTTTATGCAAAGAAATACACTTCTGTAGCACCTGCGGCAAATAAATTGCATAAATTGTGGTCACCGAAAAATATTAATTTATGTAAATAAATTAAAATCCGCCCATATTAACAATATCCCACAACTTTACATAATTAAGTACTGATTTGCATGCATAGCTACTACTTAACATTTTTAACGAGCCTGTGCACATTTCGCGGACGTTTAACACTTTAAGTGAACCTTTAAAACACATAAATTCTTATTCCGTGACGACGTTTTATTCATACAGCCGTTTAAGATTAAGCAAGAATTTATAACTAAGCTGTAGTCCTCCGGGACTGTAGGGAACTCAGAATATTCCCCTTTTATGTTTCACGCGTATAGTACTGCTAGCCCGCAAGGTAACGTTTCTACGGCTATCAGACACTATACGTGGAACAAGAAACAAACCGACTACTTAAAACCACATGGTTTAAGCCTTTTTAAACAATATTAGTAACTGGGGTACGGTAGTCAAAGGAAAGAAACAAAAAACTGTCTATAACAGCCCTGCAGTGAGGCGAAACCGGTAAATAAAGACATATTGCAGAAAACTCCACATTGAAATAAGCTCGTCTTTAATAAATACCCTTTTATGTTTTATCTCAAATTGTATGTGTGTACTAAACAAGTATTTATTCCACCCAGTGCCATTGCCAATAGTATTAATAGTAGGATGTAGTGCCCTGGTCATAGGTTTAGCTCGAAAGGGACTGCTTCGTGTTCAATTTCCGTCCTGAACGTTATATTTTCTTGTTTAACCACAATAAATACCAAAAAATTAAATAAAAATGTCGAGATTAAGTAGGATAAAGAAAAATATAAAGCCCGCATACTAATCAAATTCATTATTGAAAGTAAACAGCGCATTGTGAGCGTATATTTCAAGAATGAAAGCCTATTTTATGACGGTCTTTGTTAGGCTAATGCAACTTATTGTTACGGGGGCGTCCTGCCTTAATCTATACAATTTCCATTAGTTACTTTGAATCATAATGCGCTGTTTAAAAGGATTCTTTGCTGGGAAAATATAGCTGTTTTATGAAGCCAGGTGTTTTCAACTATCTTGGGTAGTCTAGAAAAATAACATGGGGAATACCACCAAAACCAATAAATTATCGCGCGTCCTCATGTATGGGTACTAAGTATTATGTTTATCAGCTGGGCAGCGAGAGCGAAAGGCGTGCGGTGTTAGTCGACCAAAAAAAATGCCCGCTGAGTTTCCTGCCGGAGTCTTCTCAGGTCGGGGCCGTGTTTCGAACCGGTGGTCCATTTGCTAAACTAGTCTATTTTTTTTTTAAACTTGACTTTTTGTAAGTGCCGTTTTAATGGTCTATGCAGAATAAATGATTTTTGAATTTGACTTTGGCACTTTTGAATGCTAACAAATTTATAAAATATATTTACATTCAAAAACATGAAATTAGAATATAATTTATGTTAATCCAATTATATTTGTAATCTTCAGTCAAGGTCAATAAATATTAATTCATGTTTTGTTTATTATTACGAAAGGTTTTGAAGTTGAGGTGATTTGTAAATTGGAATTTGTTAAACTTGGGCACAGAGTGTGCTCATGAGGTACAGTCGGCGATAAAGGTTGATTTAGGTTCAACTAACTACTAATTAAAATAATAAACAAATATAGAATATAATATTAAATTATTCTCCTCTAAAGGTGGGTTCTGACTGATTTTACAGAATCTAAAGTTACAAGTATACGAGAGATACAAGTATACGAGAAAAATCAGCAGGGAAACCATTGTTATCCGCATAACGACGGTTTTATTGTATTGCTAAAACAAAAATTGTAAAATATACACATCGCGTAAACTATTCAGTTTAGAAAAAAGAAATTAGAAACCTCAATATGATTTTTGGTGACCTATCCATAGATACCCATACATATGGGATTGATGAAAACAAAAATGAGTTTCAGTTCTAACTATAGAACTGAAACTCATTTTTTTTGGAAACCCCCTACATTTATTGCCTTTGTTTCTATTTTTGTATGGAAATCTTTAATGCGGTTCACAGAATACATCTACTTTAGTTTCGGAAAAAGTGGCTGTGTCATACGGATGGACAGACAAACATAACGAATCCATAAGGGTCCTATTTTACCATTTGGTTACGGAAACCTACAAAATCAGTCTCGCTGTTTGTGGTGCTGTCACCACAAACACTATGATTACAGATTTTTCATACAAAATTTGGTATTGTTAATGTGTTTCAACGTAGAGATCGTTTTAGAACAACTTTTGACGCTCATAGTACGTCCCATACTCAAGTCTAGCTGTCGAACCGAAGGTTTACATGGTTTTATCTTGTTTACCCAGTCCGTGGCCGACACATTTGATTACAATTGAAATTCGTTGCGAGGGTACAGCTTTGATAAACTTAGAGGGTTGATGCGAGGGTAGTGGGTGAAAAATAATACTGTGTATTTGTTTTGTGTTAAGTACATTGGAATTTGTTATGTACAGAACATGTACAGTGTGGAATTATTAAAAGGCCTTCTTGAATAATAAATTATTAATAAATTAATATCACTAGAAGTGGGGTTCATATGTCAAGAATGTTCTACTTAACCTTTCAATGATAATATTAATTGTTTATGTTAAAAGTAGGTTCATGACTGTTTTAAGTAAGGTGATGATTTTAAAAGCCAGTATTAAAATTCATACTTGTTACCCAAATGAATAAAATTGGTTGAAACAAACCAAATGACTCGCAATTTATGAGCATTAAACGAAATATCGGTAATAGTATTATGGAGGTAACACATCACAGAAAATATTGAAGTTTTCTTTTTATACTACTGAGATGGCAGGCAAGGTCACGGCACACCTGATGGGTAGTCGTTACCGTGGCCTATGGAGGTGTGCAACGCCACGAAAGTCACACTCGTGTTGCCGACCCCGTAAACCCAGAGAGATTCTGTGCCGTCAGTATAGAAGAAAAAGCGGGAATAGCCTTCGAGAGCTCTGGCTATCCTACTCACCGCCGGAACACAACACGAGGTTATTATGGCCGCGGTATTTTGTTGGGCGGAGTTACTTCCCCAGTCGGACTGCTCAGTTGGACGGGAGAACCGTTGGGCCCTACCTCTCCGTAGTTCAGCCGAGTGTCAGTTATACTGAACAATGGACCCTGACTTCGAGGTAAAGGCCTTGGAAGCGACTCGGACAAATGTAAGGAAGGCCCGGTACTACCGACCTCCATAATCGGGGCCTGAGGACGGCAGTTGGCCGACTCGCCGTCCTTACAGAAGCAGGCCGTGGCGGAGGCGTGTCGTGTGTGTCAACTCACCGACGCGGGATATAACCCGAACCCACCAGGCGAGGCCGCGGTGGCGGCCAATATCCGCCGGCAACCCTGGGGTTATCCTTTCGAGGGCTTACCCGGGGTGCCCGGCAATGGATACTTGGGAAGGACACCGTGTGGTTTTAGTCGGTCCGATTCCGACACGCCCACCCCATCGTCGGCACCGATGGGGTGAAGCCCGTGGGGGTTTCCACAAGTTAAAAAAAAAAAGGGCTTAAACAACGTAAGCCCCAATCAAATGTATATTTATAGAAACCGTTCGATTAACCACCGAAATTCCTTAAGACTATTGTTCTTTGCATCTGATGATCTCATGAAGATGCTTCTTAAAAAATAATCTCATGAAGATGTTTCTTAAAAAAAACACTAAGCCAAATTGATCACAATACTGCAATGAAGTAGTAAGTTCTGATTAAATTTTTGTATGGGTTTAGTACTGTGTCCTGTATTTGATCAGCTTATTAGGGCCATCGATTTTGGATAAGCCTTCTTTATGGTGGCTCTGGGCGGGATTTAAATGTTTATTTTGTTTTGATGTCCGTTCCGGTGGTTATTCTTGCAGTTTTGTTCGAGTAATTTATTTTGAGTTGTTTTTTTAGCTAGTTCAATGCTAATCAGTGGTTAATTCTGTTAAACATTTTTGTTTAAAGTAAATTTAAATTCTAAAGACTTTTAAATTGATTTTAAAGTGAAAATAAAATTCAATTTAAAGATTGTTGATCTTTATTTTGTTTCTGAAATTGACAAAAGCTGTTAAGCGAGTGTAGTAATGATAATGAATGGGACCTGCAAGTCTATGCACATGTTAAACAATGGAGGAGGCTCTGGCGCAGGCTTTCCTTTAAGGTTAGGGAGGTCAGTCGCTCCTGGAACTATAAGAATGAAAACAACAGGAATTAAGCTTACCCGCCCCTATAGACAAGTGGCAATTCGTTAGCCGGCATTTGGTAAAATAGAATGACGAATGTATGGGATTGTATATGACAGTCGTTAACGCCTGTCATAAACGTCAAATCCGATACATTCGTCATTCTATTTTACCAAACGAACGGCCAACAAATTGCTTCTTGTCTAGAGGGGCTGAAAAGAAAGAGATAAATGAAAAAACCATAGTCATAGCGGCAAGAGATATCACCGTTCATGAGACACAGCCTGGTGACAGACTGATAGACAGGCGGACAGTGTAATCTTAGTCTTATTAATAGGTTTCGGTACCCAAAACGCATGGCTAAAAAGCAGTCATTTATACTACGACACACACCAACATGTATATTTAAGGTGACTGATTACTAAATAATCACATATCCGTTATGATAGCCGATATCAATACCCAGTCTCCATTATGAACCAGTAATGACTCAACTATTACAAAGACTAGCTACAGTGGCATGTCTCGTTAACAATAGCCCTGGACTGTAGTACATATAGCTCGTTTAGTATCTGTCTTTGGGTGTGATATAATCTTAATGAGGTAGGGGGAAATATTGTGTCTACTGATTTTGTAAATGTAAAAGTTTGTTACGCTTTTATACGAAATCGGTTGAATAGAACTGAATAATTTGGTATAGAGATATATTATAATTTGGAATAGAACGTAGCATATTCTAAGAGTACACACGGACGGCCTCCATGGCGTAGCGGTAGTGAACGTGGCCGCTACGCAGGAGGCACGGATTCGATCCCCGCACAATGCAAATACCTTGTCGTGCCTCGGAAAGCACGTTAAGCCTTCGGTCCCGGTTACCATACGAAGTTTTGCGGTAGTCGTTAGGTAGTTGGAGTCCTCCAAAATCCAACAAAAAAACTTGTCTTACTGCAATGCTTCGATATCGCATTTGGGTTACGGAGGTTAGATGGCAGTCGCTTCATGGATAATATGCAAATGCCGGCACGAAGTTCAGCCAAATCTGCAGTTAGACTGGTTAAAGCGGACCCCAGACTCCAAGTTGAAAGCTTCAGATGCGACT
Organism: Eilema caniola; assembly: GCA_949126895.1. Taxonomy (NCBI): domain Eukaryota; kingdom Metazoa; phylum Arthropoda; class Insecta; order Lepidoptera; family Erebidae; genus Eilema; species Eilema caniola. The sequence goes on along the minus strand of OX421469.1, from coordinate 2,298,001 downwards.
GGGATTAACGCTATGATGAAGAAAAGATATTCTAAGAGTAGATTCTGTAGGTTGTATCTAAGAGTAGATTCTGTAGGTTGTATCTAAGAGTAGATTCTGTAGGTTGTATCTAAGAGTAGATTCTGTAGGTTGTATCTAAGAGTAGATTCTGTAGGTTGTTTCTAAGAGTAGATTCTGTAGGTTGTATCTAAGAGTAGATTCTGTAGGTTGTATCTAAGAGTAGATTCTGTAGGTTGTATCTAAGAGTAGATTCTGTAGGTTGTATCTAAGAGTAGATTCTGTAGGTTGTTTCTAAGAGTAGATTCTGTAGGTTGTATCTAAGAGTAGATTCTGTAGGTTGTATCTAAGAGTAGATTCTGTAGGTTGTATCTAAGAGTAGATTCTGTAGGTTGTATCTAAGAGTAGATTCTGTAGGTTGTTTCTAAGAGTAGATTCTGTAGGTTGTATCTAAGAGTAGATTCTGTAGGTTGTATCTAAGAGTAGATTCTGTAGGTTGTATCTAAGAGTAGATTCTGTAGGTTGTTTCTAAGAGTAGATTCTGTAGGTTGTATCTAAGAGTAGATTCTGTAGGTTGTTTCTAAGAGTAGATTCTGTAGGTTGTATCTAAGAGTAGATTCTGTAGGTTGTTTCTAAGAGTAGATTCTGTAGGTTGTATCTAAGAGTAGATTCTGTAGGTTGTTTCTAAGAGTAGATTCTGTAGGTTGTATCTAAGAGTAGATTCTGTAGGTTGTTTCTAAGAGTAGATTCTGTAGGTTGTTGGAATAGAAAAATTATGCAGAAAACAGTTTTAGAACAATACTGAAGCGCAGACAACATCAATAATTTTTAATTATTTATGCAAAACAATAGAGACTTAGATTAAAAGAGGTAGTAAGCCGAAAACGATTACATGATTTTCTTGCAGTACTATATAAGCAGACTAGCTGTTGCCCGCGGCTTTGCCCGCGTGGATGTCGGTTATCGCTTGGTGTTGAGTCAACATAGTAGCTTTATGCATGCAAAGTCTCAGCCCGATCGGTTTAAAATTGACAAAGTTTCATACAAACTTTCATCCCCTATTTTATCCCCTTGGGAGTAGAAATAATCAAAATTCTTTCTTAATTCTTCAAATTTCAGTCCGATCCGTCCAGTGGTTTGGGCTGTGCGTTGATAGATCACTATGTCAGTCAGTCAGTCACCTTTGAGTTATATAATATTTATATTGCCTGTTTTTCACACATTTAGAGGAGCTACGGTTGTAACAAACCCAGATCGAGAGAGATGGCCCTGGGTCGGCCGGGGTGCTTGGCAGGAGAGAGGCGGTCATCCGCGGGGATTTTAGGCAAGTTAAAAAAGCCTGCCAACGCTGCACGTATTTTTCTTGTCATCAAGATCGCAATAAAAATCTGTATCTGTAATTCATCACACGATAAGTTCGTTTGATTCTGAAATATAAATCGTAATAGTGGTGTTTTGTAAGCCTTCGTTCAAAGGCCCTGTAAATACATACTGCCAAGTAAGCAGCACTTGTTTGCTTCTTTGATAGTTTAATAACATTATGTTGGGAAGCCTTTCATAGTCTTGTATGGAGGCATAATAACACCTACATACGTTTCTCTAATAATAGTAGATAATTCGATCACTAATAATGATAAGTCCATGTACCATATGTCCATACAGATTACGTTCAAAATTCTGTCCTATGTCGAGCGGCCCGAACGTACAACAAAAGTTATTCTAGTTTAGACTTGTTCTACTTACCTAAAAATGCCCTAAAATATGTATTTAAACAATTGCATCGCTCCTCCTTATCAGTTCTATAATATTTTATAAACTATTTATAAATTGATTAGCCTCCTAACTACATTTTTTCCCCTTATGAATGAAGAGAAGCTGCTTACACATTTACTCCAAACACACAGACACACACACACACACACACACACACACACACACACACACACACATATCCCCCGCCCCCGCGCTTTCTCCTGCTCCTTCTCCTTTCCATTCCTCTACAAAATGCGAGATAATGGAAAATATATTAGTTTTAGAATATATATTTTTTATATTTCACTTATGTATCTTACGTCTCTATTTTATCCTTGTATTTGTGTATCTAATTTAACATGCTGTTCAGTATTCAATGTTAAATAGTGTAATCCTGTGTTGGCCTTATTTTTAACTTCATTGTGTGGACTGTATTTTATGTAATACGCTGTTGGATTACCGAAATAAATAAAAAAAAATACACATTTTTGTTATGCAAACCTACATAATAAAAGAAATCAAAGAAATCAGTAGAGTAGCTTTGAAGTTGTGGGTATATAGATTTTTACTTTTGAATACTTGTTCATATAGATTTTTACTTTTATTTCAAATAAACTCAAGGATCATTTTCAGAACAATTGATATAAAAGACCCAAACCTCTCACAGACAAAATAATACAATAGTTTTCCAACCTTAATATTGTTATATGATAAAAAATATAGCGACCAAAAGATATGATCTGTGACAACAGAGAAATATTGTTCAATACGTAATGTTCGATAATATTTTTCTTTTACATAATACATTCGATGTAAGTAATGCGAAAGTATGATACATATTTTCTTATCTATTTTTCGTACTTTTATTCAATGGCAAAAATATCATGTAGACATGATTTGAACAAATATATGTTTGTTATAAGTGGAAACTCCGTTACATTTCTACTGTCTTCTTTTTATCACTACATAGTATAAAACAAAGTCGCTTTCTCTGTCCCTATTTCGGTTTGTATGCTTAAATCTTTAAAACCACGCAACGGATTTTGATGCGGTTTTTTTAAATAGATAGAGTTATTAAAGAGGAAGCAGGATGCAGCGGGAACGGGATCTTTCGCCGGGTCAGCTAGTCATATGTATGTTATTACACTTTACAGTATATAGAACCAATATTGTCAGCTAAAAACCCAATAGCCATATCTATTGAAAACATACATTCCATGCAACTGGCCCAAAAGTTCACCATTTTGAATTATTATTACTTTTTAATAGCCATTCAAGAAAGCATAATTTTTTCTACATGATTATCATTGTTCAACATCTGTACAGAGGTTTATTTATTACAAGAAACATAGTTACGAACATACGTGCGCACGGACAAAGAAATAAGTACACACCATCCATTATTCCAAATATCCCTACTGATATATTTCCACCGGGAGGGATACTCAGTGTTCTTCTAATTATTGCTACTGGGAGGAATACAGGAAATTGTCAGTTTACTGATTTCACACAAAAGTTGTCAGCATTTATTGCCTTGGGCATACATCATAAGCATGTTAATCCCGTAACACTACTTTTTTGTCTTTTCCAAAATCGTGTAAAAGTGCATCGACGTTCATAATACACACAGTGTCATAAACATCTACAGATAAAAATAGTAAATAAAGGAATATTGACATCAATTCAGAGCAACAGCGGAACATATTTGTACGTTAAAAGATGAAGCATGTTCACGGGAGGTATTGTTGGCGGGCGTTTTCATGTTTTTGTTCCAAGCGTTCAGGCTCAATGTGTTCCATTTGCAAGGGTGAGGGCAGACTGCTGAGATTTGTTATTGTATTAAGTTTTGTTGCTAATAAATTGAAAAGCGGTCCCCGGACTCCCAGGTGAAAACTCCCTATGCGACTAACATGCGACCGAAGATTAAAAGTGTGATGTTTGGATGTTTGTTCGTCAATTTCACTCCAATGGCTTAACAGATCTGGGATTGCTGCGGGCAACAGTTAGTTTCGATGTAAAGCTGAAATAATAACATTTTCATCATTTTGGTATTCACCTTGGAGTCTATTTACTCCTCTTCGTTTTAACTTTGACTTATAGGGCTTTTATTAGAGCGACAGCTGTCTGGCATCTGACCTGTGTAGTCAGAATAAACTGAACTAACAAAAGCCTTAGCTCTTTGAGGACTCGCGTAGTGAAAGTTAAGTGGAGTTTAGTTGCATTTATGTTAACTCTTTAGTTTTCTAACAGTTAGCGTTAGTAGTAGTTAGTTAGGTTCTCAGGTGTTCTTATATAACAATGTGTTACACACCTCACTGGAAGTCTATTAAAAAAACTTTCAACTTTTTCATCGCAGCGTTTACACCAAGCGTCAGAAAAACTTTTGCTAAATAAAACTCGGCAGCTGTCACGTTCGTGTATACTCCCCTTTACACGCCAATCGAAACAAATGAATGTTGTGTTAAAATCCACAGGCGCCTTGTGTACGGCTCGGACGTTTATGGACGAATAATATTACGATTCATTACGATTCGACCACGTTTAAGCAAGTTATTTGTTATTCGGTGAGTAATTGGGAATAGGAGAGACTTGAGTCAATTTCTTCGATTTGAATATTGGTTTAAGGGTAAGGCAAAGAAATTTCAACGTTTTATTTACTAAAGTACGCTATGGAAAACGATATAAGACTGTTTAGGCTAGTTACTGCACTAGCTCCACCGTCAATGCCACATTTTGGCACTATCCATACTTACACTATAAATGGGAAAGTTGCAAGTTTGATCCCAGGCCGTGTAATGAACGCCGCAATCATCATTCGGGCGCCAATTCCAGCTGCATCTAAAGTTTGTACTTTTGTGTCCAGTTTCCACTCTCCCACTCCTGATTTAATTTATGTTGTGGAATGATCTCGCTACCGAGGGTTCTTTTAGCGATTACAGTATAGAAAGTTCTTATAGGATCGACAGCACGAGTGTGACGCCCCAGGTGTTGCACACGTCCATAGGCCACGGTAAACAGTTCCCGTCTAATTCATCGTGTGCTTGTATGCCAAATTTTATATGAAAACTGGCCTATTACTAGAGGTTTTAAATTTAAAAATCTCACCTATCTTTCTCTAAAACATTTAAAGAAAAAACTCAACTCTATATAAAACGCATTTACGTCATCGGCACCCTCTTAACGACGCTCGTTAAAGCAAATAGTTAGTCAAATAGAGCGTGGCTCCACATCCCTGCACAGGATTAAGTGGAGCTCCTTACCTAGCGTACTCAGAACTCAGCGTGTCCCACTAACAGCTTTTAAGTGGCAATTTTTTTTAAAGCAAGGCTTTGCGAAACCATTATTTTGCTTTGATTGTGAGCTTCGTTATGTTTGCTTTAGGACTGAATTTTAAAAGGTTCGCGGTTAAAAGAGGATCGCCTGCCTCTTCGCTTTTATTGATGGTTTTAGCCTGAATTTAATTGAACGAATAAGCCTCGGGAAATGCTCTTATGTTTGTTTAGTTTTTGTTTCCTGGATCAGGAGTATAATATATTCTGTTAGGAATTATCAATTGTTATTATCACAGCTTTAGTCCCAGTTGCATTCAAAATTTGTGGATAGTTTAAGTCTGAAGTCTACTTGCAAAATCTATCTTTTGTTTTTATTTAGCGGGATTCTTGCAGCATACCGGGTTTGGGGGCCTTTTGACCCCCTGAACTCAAAAAGTAAATCTTCACCATAGCCCCATTTGTTAATTGTATAATTATTTAAAAATTAGTGGGATTAGTAAACATTATCTCCTCTAAATAATGGCCTATCTTCTCCCAACTCTGAATATTCTAGAAAGCCGTTTAACTAACTATCTGAAACTACTAACGCTTCATCAGAAACTAAACTGAGCTCTGACCCCAATATACCTGGGCGTAATAAAGCGGGATAGGAAAGGAATAGAGGATTGCAATTTGATTAAAGAGCGGTTCGTGGATCGAGAGGCGTATAATGGATCGTTCAAATGGCTCACAGATAAATGGTTTTACACTATGAAAGAATTTTTGACATATAAATAACTAATTCTAATGACTAATTCTAATAAATCCATTTAAATTGATAGTTGTGACCATGCTTTTTATTTTTTTATCATAATAATTCTGTTGACATTATAATAATTCTGTTGACATTCATAATTATTTTGATTAAAGCTAATTGAAGCTTTGCATACTGTTTAGTCTGCGGCTAAACATGTTGTGCTTGTACAGTCGACAAAATCGATAGTATCCCACCTTTACATATAACTTTACTATCGATTTTGTTAACTTTACATATTCTGAGATCCAATAAATTATTCTTATTCTTATACAGTGACTAGCTGTAGCCCACGCGTCCGCCTGCGTAATATACTATCATGGGAACCTACATCTATAGTTGGATTCTTTGAAAGGTGATGTATATCTGTGCCAAATTTTATTCAGATTCGTTCAGCCAAATCTGTGAAGATAATATACGCCAAAAGCTCTTCTGTGGCGTTGCGGTAGTAAAAGCGACTCGAGAGACAAATAATTCATCAGTCTGTGTATTTTTGTGCCTCGGACAATACGTTAGGCCGTTGGTTGTGGAGGTCAGATAGCAGTCGCTTCACCAAATATATCGAAGTTTAGTAGTGTCACAGTTAGACTGAAAAGCCGACTCCAACTGAGTCAGGAAAAAAGATTCAGATGATGAACGACGTATGAATATGGAAAAACAAGTAAATTACACCTATCCTCAAAGACTTACAATTATTCGAAAGTCGTATTCATATAAATGTCTTCGTTTTGTAGTTCGATTTTTGCAAGGTCTTTTACTTCCTCGACGAGTCTCACGACGTCCGGCTCCCGAATCGAAGAAATCGGTCTCTTCGTCTATATCTATGCGAAGAATTGCCTTCCACACGTCTCGCGCGCCCTCTACGAAGGCCCTTTCTTCGGCTGTCAGTTTGAAGGATACTTTGGCACGTTTATGATATGGATTGGATGGGGTTATGTAGCGAAAGCTCTTTAATATACTAATTAAAACATAATAAATTGAATTATTATATACATGTACATGTAATTCTAGATATGGGGATACAGCGTGCTACCAAGATCACACTTAGTTAGTCACTATTTTTTTACAACTAAGGTGGCAGATTAACACACGGCCCACGGTTGTTGGTATGTGGTTACCGTGGCCTATGGACATGTGCAACACCAGGGGCGTCAGTCGTGCTGCCAACCCTGTGAACACAGAAATTTTCTGTGCCGTTTGTGTAGAGGACAAAGCAGGAATAGCATTTTGGTCTTCCCACTGACAGCGCAAAACCTCTCCAGTGAGCTCTGGCTACTCACCGCCGGGAACACAACATACTATTTAATAAACAATACGAGCCTGATTTTAGAGCTACTAACTATACAGTTAATCTTTACTAGATCACACGACTCCGGTGTACATTCTGCCTTGTATAGTAGATAGTATTTACCAAACCAATCAGCGCTGTAGGAGATTGGTTCCCACAAGGCCTATCGTATAGCTTACTAGGCTTGAATGATACGCCTTTTAAGACTTATTTATTTTGTGTAAGCGAGTTGCCGTGCTTTTATTTTTATCAAAATATAACCTCATCATCATCAGCTTTTACTAGAGCGCCTACTGTCTGACCTCCAAACATAGTCCGTTGAATCAGTAAGTCCACTGGCTCACAAGTGACGTTGGCTTGAGCCACAAAGATCTTGGTGAAATCCATATACCAACCTAGTAAAAAGCTTTAGTAAAAATCCTAAAAGAGAATACCTGTAACTACATTAAATATTTTTGCGAAACTTACGAATCTAAATGAAATTTGAAACAGACTTTAGTGTCCTTTTATCCTGGTAGCGTAACCGAGGTTACAGATAATTTTTATATAAATATTCAGAAAAACTCAGAAAAATATAACAAAAAAAAACAACAAAAATATTATCACATACTTCCTAAATCTGCGAGGTGACAGAGATTATCCGAGCACTTACAATAAATACTGCTCGCCTAAAACGCCTAAAGCTCGGAAATAAAAACAGACAGAGTGGCAAATAGGGATAACATCCCCATTCATTCGTTAGATAAAAGTGTGTGTATTTGTACTTAGCTGGCACGCAGATTATCTTTGTAGCATCCTGTATATAGATACAACATAATGACGTCATATGCTATTCATGAACATATGTCGCTTTTGTTGTCGCATATTACTCGTATTTATATATAAATGTCCCGGAATATATAAAGCTAAACTAAGTACAACTTTCATATGAATTCCTAAATGTGGATAAAATGTGCATGTACGGGGTATCGAATCCGCGACATTAACTTAGCATTTGAATGCTCTACCACTATGCTATATAGGTCGTATGTGAATGAATATCCCATTCTTAGGACCAAAAGACTAAACCCGCAGGCCATGCTCTAATGGGGTAGGGCGGCCCAACGCGGTATTTCCCTCGAACTCCGGTTGGCCCTGGGAGGCCATCTCAAAGCCAGGGGTGGCCCGTTAGGGTTTGTGTTGATTCTTGATCCATATCATTGAAGAAAACCATTCACATGAATTTTGAGGTGGGGGGAATTTCAAATGTTCAATATGATGTTGGTCAGAGCATTTTTCAAATGACTCTCGTTTTAAGCATTCACTTTTCCTAATCTTAATTTTAGATTTACTATTCTCACTTTAGTTGTCCTTTATGGAACTTTCCACAAAAAAGGAAATATTTACGAAATACCCTCGTGATTCTAATAGCGTGCCATTGAGCCTCTTAAGTACACGGGCCTAATAAAGCAAGTATGTTCGTCATTTATCACCTCGATCTACTACATTTTTCCACCGAATATGTGATGAAATTTCTGTTTGTCTACTGTGGTCATGTTATGTCACAACTTAAGGGACTGGAAAACTCTATCCACTCGAGTAAGTGGATTGTAATAGTAAAAAGAATGCAACAGTTACTATTGCGATTTTATACTGCGTAAGTAGCTGCCAAGCACACATCCTACCTGATGGAAAGTGGTTACCGTGGCCTACGGATATGTTACAGGGGTATCACACTCGCGCTGCCGACCCTGTAGCTACCTTCCAATGTTCTTTTTGAAGATCCCCATATTATAGTCTCTTAAAAAAATTCCACACCACCAAAACTTAAGTGCTCGTGGAATTATGTTACATACTACAAAAACCTTGTTGGTTCCCGGTTAGATTAGAAAAGGGCCACTCCAGCTCTTCCTGTGGGTGTCGTAAAACGTGACTAAGGTTTGTTGTGTCTGTTCTCCAGCAGACAGTAAAGAAACGAGTTGCTGTGCTTTTATTATTATCAAAATATAACCTCATCATCATCAGCTTTTACTAGAGCGCCTACTGTCTGACCCCCAAACATATGTAGTCCGTTAAATCAGCAAGTCCACTGGCTTGCAAGTGACGTTGGCTTAAGCCACAAAGATCCTGGTGAAATCCATATACCAACGTAGTGAAAAGCTTTAATAAAAATCCTAAAAGAGAATACCTGTCTTTAATGAAAACACTTGTAACAGCAGACAGTAAACATACAGCCCAAGACAACTGCCCGTCTAGACGGCAATAGACTGAAAATTATAGTTTTTTTTTTACGTACGACTAAGCCGCACGCCGTCTGTGAGTCGATGTGCTAGGCCGAAGGTGAGGTTGTCTCGTGACATATCCCTCGCACCCCGGCTGACCCAGGGCCATTCCTCTTGGTCTGGCCACTGAAAATTATAATTGGTGACACGTGGGACTTAATGCACCTCTATGAATTTGAAATAAAAGGCCTGAGTATATGAAATAAAAAATACAGACTATTTATACTGTTGATTGATGGCACTTGGTGGAATTTGTTGTTACACAAATTGAGAACAGTTATACTTTTTCCACAGTATTCTTGTGTTTTTTATACGCTACTGTTCTATTTACCTATAATCATCTGAGAGGAAATAACTTATAATACTATATAGATTTTAGAATGCGGATAAATATATTTAAACTCTTTTTTTGTCAATATTCCTAGGCCATTGTAAATCAGACATTTTATTTTAAAGAATGTTAGTAATCGAAATTACTTATACTCTCTCTAACCCTTCCAACTAGGCTAAACTGCTTGCGCTAGGAGTGGGTTTACGTTAGGCCAGGATTCGAACCCGGGACCTCTCTATCGTAGGGCCGACTCCTTAACCACTAAGCTACCGACGCGAACTTCCGACATAGGAATCGAACGTTCTGCCATCACGGTGATAGAAGACGAATCCTTACATTTTCATTATTTTTTAAAATTAAATGTAAAGAAAGATTTCAAAATACTTTCACTTGAGGAATTTCATAATTTTTAGAGGGGCTTCGTAAGAATCAAGTTCAAATACATAATTTAGCGAGAGGGCCCCTAAAGAGCCATGATTATAATTAAGTTACTTCACAATCTTTTGCTCGCCTCATTCTTTCGACCGTCTCGCTTCATTTTACTTACTTATCTCTTAATAAGTAAAATGAACTTTTGTGCTGAATGAAACTACGTAGCTATTTTTGAAGTTTATTTAAAGAAGATAGGCATAATCATGGGCATAATTATTTATAAGATTGAACAGAAAACACACAATTATGTATGCCATATAATAAGTAACGAAAATCAAATTCTCACGTTTGTTATTAGCTAAACTATTATTATTAGATAATAAGAGACAGTAGATATTCTTAGATATTCTATAATATTATTGACTATAATTGTCATTGGAACTTTACAAGTACTGAGTGCTCTAGCCTTGAAAATTTGATATCCACGTGCTCTTACAGTCCGTAGGTAGTGGTAAGCAAACATTAAACAAATCTAACATCTAATGGTAAATGAATTACCCTTCTTACAACTGACGTTTTAAGTTTTTAGAATAGTAAACGAAAATTGTCCATTACACTATTTTGAAGTCACTTAACAGAAAGCTATTCAGAAACTAACGTGTACTTTGATACTTATGTATATTCTTAAAAAATATAAAAATATTTTAAAACGTGACTGTCCCGCCAAAAACGAACTTGGCAGAACTTGCCACGTGTCACTCTTCAGTTGAGTTTTTATACCGATTCTGTCTGACAGTACCATACACATATAGATCTGTTCAGCATTTAATACGTGTATGGTGTAACAATATAAGTCAAAAGGAGTATGAGGACCAACCATAATCTTCCGGGAGGAACCAACTTGCTAGTTGACGAATGAGAGTTTTCTCTCAAGGTTGGAAGGTCAATTGTAGTCATAAAAACCGCATAAACCAAATCAAAAATAGGAGAAGGAGTAAACGAACGCTGGGCTCCAAGGTGAAAGTCTTACATACAAGGGACGCAACATAAACATTCATACATATACTCTGAAAACCATTATAGCTACTTCTTTTTCGTAACTGTATTTAATCAATTACCCATACAAATTGAAGTTACCGGAATACCTTGTAAACATTCCTCTCGAGAAAATTTTAAATTATTTTTTAATTATACTATTTCATAAAGAATTTTACCTAGTACAGAGTTTGTTTTAATAAACGGACGACATAATTACGTTTCAATGGAACAGTATATTAAATTATTACATACGTAAGTGTAATGTTTATGTATAAATTGAATGTGGATTCGGGGAACAAACCTTTCCTGGAAGTAAAATATGCCTACGAGGCCGGAACGTGTCGGGCTACCTCGGTAATCAACAGTTTGAATGTAATAATTCAAAACAGGGATTTACCCTTATCATCCTTCAAAAGGAAAATCGTTATTAAAATTTGTTTAGCAAACAAAACGACACCCATTTTCATCCATATTAAAAATAAAATTGGTTATAGCCTCCTAAATAATTACATCGAATTTTCCTCCTTGCCTTAGCCTTAATTATCTCTAATTTCTCTTAAATACTCACTTACCTTTTCAAATCTCTTAGTTGCTAAGCACGGCACCATAAAACACATTAATTTTAAGCTAATTATTGACACTAAAAGCAAAAATTACGAACACTAAAAATTAAACACGATACGATACGTAACGTATTTTCTCTAGAGTCGCGCGCGACCGTACTCTATGGCAGCCAGCTATCGACTGTCAGAACCAGTCAACACAACGTGGGAAACCGAACTGCAGTGAGCACTGCGCATGCGTGCTGCAACTAACTCTCCTCTTTGAACATCTTCCTGAAAAACAAACGCTTTTATAACTGGTTTCTTAAATTTTAAACCTTACTACTCCATTTTAAGGATGTTTTCATGTGTACATATTAAGTATGCAGGTATGCAAACGGCGTGAACCGTTTAAAGAAAGTTTAGAACCACATGTCGGTCCAAACGAACTCGCTGGGAGTGAAGTTGTTGTGAGGTTTAATGAATGAAATGTACGGATGAATGCTGTCTTGCGGCAGTTCGTACCAACTTTTCGTTTTATCGAAACTTACAGTTCTGGCTTGCTGCGAATACTTTAGACCTTTTTAGGAATAGTAATGGAATATTTAATGATGATTTCTTTTACACTGCACAGGTAGAAAACTTTTTATGGTGTGTGCAGGTGCAGATGGAGGGAGGAAGGTAGAGAAATAGTAAAGGCATATATAGGTTTATCATGAACTGAGTGAAGGCGTTTCTATATACCTAATTTATTAATTAAGAACCGCTTTTTAACTAATTCTATCTCGATTTATTTGTTATTATTTACTTTACGACCGAAGTTTAGGATGCTTTTCTGGAAAAAAAAATCTGCGAACATCGCAGCTAAAAAGGAGCCGAATTAATCCAATATGTTGCCAAATAAATCTCGATAGAATCCAATATAAAGTGATTTTATTTCAATGAGTGATACTCGGGTAAACTTTAGAAATTATTAATTTAGTTTAAATAACGTCATTGAATCTGAAGGTTCAAATTTTGAATCTTTTTAACAACAATAAATGACCATTCTTGGACCTTCTATATAATAATTTGTGGGGTGATGGGCCCGATTGGATCGTTTCAGCGACTGCTGTTGCACAGGAGCTTGGATCCTTTGAAGTGAAGCAAAGCCGCCTCCACGGGTACGACGAGAAGAATAAAATTCTCGCAGTCCGTCCCAGTCTGCCGACTTGCGCCCGGATGACGCTGTGGTCCGAAGTACCGAGAGGTGCTTCCACAGTTACGGAGTACTCATCCGGGCGCGTATTCAGCAGAAGGTCCAATAAAGACTTTCTGTGGGTCCCGACATCTGGTTTTCTGGTGATAGAATGCACCAGTTGCGAGAACCCATAGGTCAGGGCAAAGTTGTGAGCAGCCCTTCCCGCAAAATCAGTCCTGTGAGACCCCAGCCACTCCACGTTGTGAGCATTGAAGTCCCCCAAGAATACTAAGTCCACGGCAGGGTACTGCTCAATTACTCTGTCCGCCGACCGCTGCAGGTGCTCAAACAGTTGAGCCGTGTCCAGGTCACCGCTATGAGACCTGTAGACGCACGCATAGATACGGGTGTTGCCACCGTAATTCATACGTACCCATAGTGTGGACAGGTCCCTGTCTTCAAGGCCGTTTAGACGGCGACAACAAACGTCATCCCGGACGTACATGCAAACTTTAGAAATTATTAATTTAGTTTAAATAACGTCATTTAATTAATCTGAAGGTTCAAATTTTGAATCTTTTTAACAACAATAAATGACCATTCTTGAACCTTCTATATAATGCTATCCAGATACAAAGCACAGAATAGGTAATAGTATTGCCCAAAGTAAGCGTAGAATAACTTACTTGTATTAGATACAGAGACCAACAAACATTACCCTTCGCTCTCAAGGGGTCACAGTTGTTTAAATGTATCGGAAAGAGAGACACGTGGCCATTCTTCTATTTATTCAATTCATTTCACGCCAAACCAAGTACACGGAATCCTACTAGTGGAGAACAAAGGGGTGTATTCTAATGACTGAAATATGATTATCCCTAGTGGTGGTTCCGTAAGAATTAAATAAATATTTTAGAATATTTATTAAACAGATCCAGATTCAGGAGTGCTTGCATATAAGTTCTAGAATGTAAATCTTGTTAGACACTTAAAAGTTACATATTCTGCATAGAAACACACATCAATGCTTTTTTTTTTTAAAGCATTGCCCTCGTTTAATACAAAGATCGCGGGTTCAAACCCCGCCTAGACCGATTTAATTTTTGCTCTTTAATTTTATTTGAATGCTAATATAAATATAAATGCTACAATATACTAAGAAAGAAAAATATTTTATTTATGTTCCTCACAATGTACAGGTATAATATTATATTAAATTGAAACCTTTGATAATGCCGTGAGGTGAAACCGGTTAGGTTAAAAATAAAAACAAAATAAAGTATGGAAAAGTACAAGTGATATTATTATTCAATATGTGTAATAGATTCCACCAAGTGCCATCAATCTCCAGTATAAACAGTTATATTAAATTGCTCTATAAATATTACCACAGTAGGTACAATATTATATTAAATTAATCTATGGCGTAGTGATCGTGTATTCCCGTTTTGTGTTCATATGTATAATATCTATTAAAAATATATCTATTACTATTATGAATAAATATAGTTGTGTTTATAAAACACACCTGGAAGCCTGTAATTTGTCTATGTTTACATGGAAATATTCTCACTTTTCTTGTTCACACTCTTTCTCTGCTATCAATACACCTTTCAGAGAAACCCACAGCTTTCAAATACTTTAGATCTGCTCCAATCTGAAGAAAATATCGAAGATAAATTTATATTACAATGTATCACTAGAATTGGACCCTTGAACTATACTCAAAGGGGGGTATAAAATTCCCTAATTCAAAATCGCGAAGCGTCTCAGGGGTTAAACTTCACCCCATATCACACCCTTTAAACGTCTATGATCTATGGATAGGGTTGCGATTTCATTACGACCCCTCTTTTATGACTGTTAGGAGTGTTAGAAACTCTGCTCACCACCTCATTAGCTTACCCGAGGGTGAAGACATGAATTTTTATCATTAAATTAAATATAGATCGGTTATGAATATTATTTGAGAGAAAATTTATAGTGGGGTATAGTTTTGTTGATACAAGATAAAAAAAAAATGTCTGTGGGTAGGGCAGGCGTTAGGGTGCTTACAAGTTTTGTCGAAGGCTTGTCGTAGTGGGCAAACAGCTTCTCGCGGTTAAGCCAGCGACGAACGGTGGGCCAATCTGCTTCTTTATGTAAGCACCCTATCTTTCGAAGACAGCCGAAGCTCTTTATTTATTTATTCTTATTAATAAATCTATAATATAAAAATTAATCGCAAAATGTGCTGGTCAGCGCATAACTCAACAACGCCTGGACCGATTTCGCTAAATCTTTCTTTAGAATATTCCTTGCAGTACGAGGATGGTTCATACGCAGAGAAAAAATAAAAAAAGTGTTAAGCCGTCACGGGAACGGGAACAGAATTTCACGCGGGCGAAGACGCGGGCATCAGCTAGTAATAAATAAATAAATATTCCACAACATTTCACACAACGCTAATTAGATCCATGGTAAGCATAGCTTAACTAGCTTGTGTTATGGAATCTAGAATGCGGATAAACATATTTAGATACTTTTTTTGTAAATACATACATATTATACATAGAAACACCCAGACAAATGCAAATATGCATATTCATGCATACAAATATTTGGACTGAGCGGGGATCGAACCCGCGCCTCCTGCGTATCGACCGCGTTCACTACCGCCACGCCACAGAGGCTATCAAGAATTAAGAACCTTTTTTTTTAGTTCGTTTTAAAAGAAAGTGATTCTTAGTTTGACTGAGTGTCCTTCTTTTGAGCTGAAACTTTTTTATCCCGAGGAGGCCAAAGTAGGTTATATTTGGACCATACATAAATGTATGTATGCTAACCTCTATGTTCCTTTGTAACTACTAAAGTAGTACCTAAAAACTGAATTTGCGTCTTTAGCTTGTTCGTTATTTAGACAGGCAAAATATTTAAAAAATCAATACAGTACAATTACTTAAAGCTTTTGCGAAACATAAATTTCTTCGTGTTCACTTATAAATATTTTCTTATTACCATCAAAGGTACATGAATATCGTAGTTATATTTTTATTTTTAATGTAAAAGCTCTCATATAAAAAGTAATATATTTGTTGTCTATGACACATGAAATCCCCAATTACTTGCTATTGGGGTTGCTACTTTTTTCTTTGCTAATTCCGTTGGGAAATAAACGAGAGTACAAAGGCGGTTAAAGAGTAAAACATTTGATTTTAATATTTTGTAAGGCAACTGGTTACTGTCCACGGTTTTCCCTCGCGAAATTCCTGCGCCCGCGAACCACAGAATTTATTCCTGAGTTTATAAGTCAATTATGTGCCATTTCAAAATATAATTCTATTCGTATAATGTAAATTACATATGTTTTGCAGTTGGTTTCGGTTACCATATGAACATATGGGGGTGACAGGTGCGAGAGATATGTTCTATAGCTACCTCACTTTCGGCCTTGAACTGCAACCAACAGACGGCATGCGGCTTAGTCGGTGCGAGTCCGATATAACCTTCCCATCCAGCTCTGGCGGATGTGGTATCCGTGGAGATCTCCCGCACGATAAAAAAATACCATACGAACATATAATGACAGTCGATACTGGTAATTGGGGTCCTAAGAATTCTGAAAGAAGAAAAGAAAGAAAGAAAATTAGTTTTTATTGCGAAAAGGAGCACATCATTAAAAGGTAAATCGCTGAATAAATATATAACAAAATCACCATGCCAAAATATCGGTGGACCTGCAGCAACTCAGGAGGCGACCATGTCCGAACTCCAATACGGTTCTCCTATAATCCATTCTCTACGCTTTTGCGGCAAAGATATTTTTTTTATTACTTATCTGTGGTCGCCGCCTGAGCTGATAACGCGGCGCGTGTGACATGCACGTGACAAGTTTGACATTAATGACATTGTCATCGTGTCATGTCCTACGTGGCCCTACTACGTGGCACGGTGGTACATAGAAATGTGTTTACAAGTATTAAATTACAATTTTATTAAAAAATATGTACACTTTTTTCGCAATTAGGGCTAGACACTCAGCTTATACTGAGGTGGGTATTAACCACCACAGAACTGATTTTCAGTGTAAACCCGTAAGTGCCACCTGACGTCGTTAAGCAGTATCGCCTTATATTCTCATCAACAACGCTAACAAAGGTAATTTCTTAAATATTTTAGACTTAATAGAGATATCGTTGGGTACCATTAATGTATGGGTATAAACAGACAGGTAATCCTGGGCATAGGCGTATATTATATGGTTACCTACATTCGACATAAAATAAAAACACCACCACTCCCATCACAGGTCCACACGCAAACGTCTGACTACCTACTCTATCTATAGAACTTCAACAGGCTGTGGAAGTGAGAAGGCAGTTTTACAGCATATATCGAAATTAGCCGTTAGAGCATTGTCACACTCATCCGATATCGGTGTCGGACGCCGATTACCGATATCCGATAGCCGACACCTTGTGCTGTTTTCACATTTATCTGATAAAATCGGCCCGATACGGCCATTTGCTCGAAAGCACTGACTAGTTAGGGATGCTAGGAGTAAAAAAAAAGACTCAACCTTATTGACATGACATTGTATCGAGTTTTTTTTCTTATATTCGTGAACAGCGTCATCAAAGCGAAAAGACATGAAACTCAGAAAATGTACTTGAAGTCGAAAATTGCTTGCAGTCGCTGTTTTAGTCTCTTTGTGTTCCGATATCGGACCGAAATAGTGGTGTTGGCTCCGATAACCGATATCGGGTCGGACAATGTGAAAGAGAGATACATATCTCATACAATTGACTTCCTCCGATATCGGATGTCGGATATCGGATAAGTGTGAAAACGTTAGAAAAAGGTTTGAAGATGATGAAATATGTATACATAATTTCTAACCTTCAAATTAACGTTGTTTGAGAACTTTGAGTTCGATATTTTTGCTAACTGTAGTGATAAATAAGAAATGTTGTCAAGGAAAAACATGTCGTTTTGTACCGGAAACTACATCACATCCTTCGTAGTTATTTATAACCATAAATATAGACGCAATTTCCGTTCTCTCTGGTACTATAACTGCTCAATGTTGTTCTGTCCTGTTTGCAAATCATTAGCAATAATAACACCATAGTTATGGGCAAGTTTTGTTATCTTATTGTTGTAAGTGAAGATACTCCAATGGATAATGTTAGCCGATATATCTGCCAATATATTTCATTATTTGTGGGTTGAATAGCCCACTTTTCAACCCATAAATGTTTTTCCGGTTTCAACCCAGATGTTAACTACAATGTTTGATATCATAATACAAAAAATCGTTTAATATTTTTTGCGTAGGTACATCGCGGAAGACAGACAAGAATTCCGAAATAGAATATGTTTAAGCTCAATATCGATAACATAACCCTAGATTTTTTTAAATATCTCCAATTAACAAGTATTTATATAATATTTTACATTTATGTACGCACTCCTAGCAACAAGTAATTTAGCTTAGTTGCATGAGTTAGAGGGAATATTAGTAATTTCGGTTGCCAATATTTTTTTATACAAAAATAATAATAATAGAATAGATAGACATAGTTTGCAGTGGGATACAAATGCAAGTAATAACTTTTCACCTATTTAATACATATATGAGTGAGCAGTAATACCCGACGCTATTCCATACGGCCCGCTACAGATAATAAATCTCTCGCTCTCGTTACATTATTCAACTTAAGAGAATTTATCCTGACACCCGCGTGGAATCAACATCAAATATTAAAGATTTTCATACTGCTCCGAGAATATCACTATTCATATAAATTTGTTTTAAATAATAAATGTTTTATGATCTTGTTTGAAGTGAAACCATTTTAACGTTTCCCATCGATTTATTTTGTCTTATTTTGAATTAAATCTTTGGCATTTTTCATGCTAAATATTTAAATCGAATTAAAGAGAAAAAAATTAATCGGTCTAGACGGGGTTTGCACCTGCCAGCTTTGCCTTACAAGGACAATGCTTTGACCACTAAGCTACCAGACCTCGCCCTAACCCCGCCTATACTGATTCAATTTTTTCTCTTTAATTTGATTTAAATATTTAGCATGAATAATGCCAAAGATTTAATTTAAATTTAATTTAAATAATATATATAATGATTGAGAAATCATTCATTGGTTCCGATACTTCCCAAGAATGTCGACAGACGTTCCACTGTCGCCTGAAAGACAGATATAGAGGGAGAAATTTGAGTTGGTTAGGGCCAGGTCTGGTCCCTTAGTGGTCAAAGCATTGCCTTTTAAGGCAAAGATCGCGGGTTCAACCCCCCACCTAGACCGATTCAATGTTTTCTCTTTAATTCTATTTAAATATTTTATCTTAGTTTATTAAACTACAACTAAATACTGAGTTCTTATGACCCACAGGAACCTATCCTCGAGATATACCCACATTACTGGAAACGGATGTTTTCAAATTCACGTATGCAGATATTTATATTGAACAGGAATCGACCTCTAACGTAGCAGTCGTTCTACTGCAACGCTACAGGGGTCATCAAATCATCTATAATTGTTGTCATTGTGCAAAATAGCTAAAAACAAAAATCTTCATAATTTATTGAGATAAAATTCACAAAAACAAAAAAATATGGAACGTTATTTGACCTGTCGAAAACAACCTGTATATTGCTACGAAACCGAAGTCGATGCTACACGCTACAATTTTCGTAGCAAAACTACGTAGCTACGAAACAATAAACTTGGTTACTACTGGCCGTATATTATACAGAAAACCGAACAAAGACACCTAGCACCTTTAAAGTTAATTCAATCAAACGACTACTCCTTTTAATTTGGCTGATACGGCTTTTATGAGAGCAAGTGATGTCTAGCCCTGAGAGAACTGCGTGTGCTAGAACCTCGTCGGCCAGTGAGGAGCAGGTGTATCGACTTAGCTCCAAAGATAGGTAAGGGAGATAGATGAGTAAAAAACTGAAGGTGTGGGACAGTTGACGTGAGGTCTTCGGAAGAAGCCAGCTAGGCTCCGGAACCTCAAGATCTGAAAAGAAGTGTGCTAGCTTCCGCGGTCCTCTGAAACGAGTATTGTATAAAATTAAAAAAGCTTGTGTAGGAATGATGTGTTGTTTCATTCGTAAAACTGTGGAGATCAAACCCCCGACTCCACAGTACCTACCTAACGTATGGGGGTTAAGGCAACCTAAATAAGGCTACCTAAGCTCAGCCCCCATACACCCAATAATAATCAGAAAAAAAGTATATTAGAAAAATGAAAAAAATAAAAGAAAATTTTCCTATCGCGTTTACTCAAAAGTTAATTTTTAATATTACTCCAAATAAGTCGAAAAGAAACAAATGAAGCATGTCTACTGAAATTAGAACACTCGGTGATTGATAGCGAAGTGATAGTTGTGTAATGCTCAATATCTATCACTGGACGTTTTGTCGGAATTGATGAAATATTCCCATTATGGATCTGAGGTTACACGGAGCTAGAAAGAAATTCTTTTAAAACAAGTATAAAGTAGAAAAAGCGGCCAAGTGAGAGTCAGGCTTACCCATGAAGGATTCCGTAGAAGCAAGTAACATAATATAAAAGTTCTTTTAGGGTTACGATTTACGAAGTATAAAAAAAAATGTACATCCTATATTTTTTAATTTAATTTAGCTTTTAGCAGCCATGATTGCAGCTTCTGTGGCGAGGTGGTAGTAAACGCGGCCGCCACGCAGAGGCACAGGCTCGATCCCCGCTCAGTGCAAATATTTATACGCATGAATATGGGTATTTGCATCTGTCTGGTAGTGAGCCGTCGGTCCCGGTTGGCATACGAACATCTTTGGCAGTCGTTACGTATAGTTGGAGCCCTAAAAAGTCTAACAACTCAAAAGGTTTTCTAATAGAGGTCGCAGTCCGTGATAAGACCGCCCATTGTTCTTTATGCACTATGTTAAAATGTTGAATGAAATAATAATTAACCCTCTAGATAATTGGCAATACGTTTGTAAAATAGAATGGATTAAATTGATCAGTGCATGGATTTGATCACAGAAATATGTATTCACCTGCATGGTGCGAGTGTCGACTTTTTCACTGTAAATAAATACTCACGAGAGATAAGAAATAACTTTATTTTTCAAATTTACTTCTCTATTTTTATTTTATTGTTGGAAAATTTACAATATGGCATATTTACGGGATTATTAACGATGTTATTACAAGCTAGTATTAAGAATACCGTGTAAACGTTCGAAAGTTCCTGTCCCATAGGACAGGAATTGACTAAAAAGTTGCCCCGCTTTTCCCGCTCACATGCTCCCGGTCACATTTCTGTAGAATGGACATACGTTGACGACTGTAGTAAAGGTCACAATACAATACTCCGGCGAACAAATTGCCACTTGTCTAAAGGAGCTGGTGCACAGTAAAGTGTTATTCTATTCTAAACTACCGCATCCAATCTTCGTACATCGGGCACTAAGCGCTGAACGAACAATGATTTGGTTTTATTAAGGCGACATCTGTTCCCGTTTCCGTTAAACTCCGGCAAATTAAATACGATGCGGCTGTGACTCGCCTTATCGCTTCTGTTTCTATACATTATTGTTGATTTGTTACGTTCTTAATGCTTAAACGGCTGCTTCTTTTGAAATAAGAACATTTAATTTTTCTTTCACATCTTCTGATAAGACATTATACCAAACATCGTGTCTATCAGTAGGCTGTTTTAAGAAATTTAGACGCCAAACAAGCTTGGAGCAGACCTGTTTGCTAAACTATGCTGCTAAAAGAGATCATTGTATTTAGACTATACAAATAAGTTTGCCAATAGATCAATAGAGTCGGTTGAGTGTCTTGCCAAAGTCATCTCAGGTCGGAGTCGCGTTTCGAACTGATGGTCCATTTGCTAAACAAGTATTTATTACAAATTCAAACTATCATGGCCACTCACATAATTATTACAGGTATCAGAAACTCAGAAATATCGGAAAATCAAAACAATAAAAAAACAATACAACATGGTAATGGTCGTTATTATTTTTCATTGTAGACGTTTTGTAAGTACCGTTTTCTTGGTACATAAATTATTCTTAATTTTGACATATTATATAGTAATCATATTAACAACCGTTAAAATACTGAGAAACTAATAATAATATTATTATGGCACTCGCACATAACAATAGTATGCCTAAAGATTTCTATGTATACCAGTTCAAAAAAGAAAACAAAACAAATTTGTTAGACATTTAAAAGGAAAAAAAGGCATAAACGCCGCTGTTCGTCATACCCGAACCAATCCCCGAACTAATTCCACGATCACTAGCTGCGATGCGTTTTAGTGCCTATCGGGTTTCCACTCCATAAACATCCCACGGGGCACATTGATTGCCGTCTCAGATTTTCTACAATTTGCATTTTATAATTAAAGAATTAGATGTCGCTCAGTAGGGCGTGTTGCCTTTGTAAATGCCTTAAGTAAAATATTGTAGTTTAGAATACAAAAAAGAATAGAACTAAATATGGCTTATCTAAGAGATTATCATTTAATCTTTCTTGGCTATTAAAAAGGAAATTACACTATGTACTCCTAAAATTAAAATTAAATTACACCAATGTTAAGGAAATGAACCACCGTGTACCGTACCGATTCAAAACGAGGACTCGTCCTGAGTAAACTTTGGCAAGAAATTCAGCGGACTTAAGCAAACAGTTAAATTCTAAGCTTATTTATAGTTCAAGTGTCAAAATATAGCAGTATAGTAGACCTTTGTCTGCAATGTGTAATAGAGAACGCATAAGATCTGGCCCCTGGTTTGTGCTGTGTAGCATTTAAACCGAGATGGGATCCTTTTAACACACGCAAACCTTTAATATTGATACTTCTTAGTTCCTCGGTTCGAATCCTAGCCATTACACTACCGACGTGAACCCACTCCTAGCACAAGAAATTTAGCTTAGTTGGAGGGGTTAGAGTGAGAGAGAATTTCGATAACTTCGGTTGCTAATAATCTCTTAAAAAACATCTAAAATTCTAAATTCTCATATATAGTTATTATTTGTCTGTTTATTCATTGCGTGTGCAGTCGACAAAAGATATGCGTAATATATTTTTATTTACATACAACTGTTTATGAAAAAGTGTATATTTATTAAGTATAGATATACTCTTTTATTTGAAGGTGTATCACAAGGTACAACCGTATCTCTTTTGTTGACTGTACGATCCGTACATAATATGTGTATGAATGTTTTTTTTTTCTTCTCGACACATCTCGACATGATTTAGCTTAGGATCGATATAAGCTCGCTCATCTCTCACTGGCACCCCACCCACCGTCTAGTGGGCGACATTTTATTTGTACAGCCGTGTCGGCTTTTACATTTTAATGACGCGTTTTCGTCGGCGCTTTTTCTTCAGTGTCGCCTGATGATTTGAGTGTTAAAATGTACGGCCTATCCTGACGTAATCTTTGCGTTGACGTTTTCGTTACGGGTTTGCGTAACGAATTTTTGATTTTGACAGATTTTTTTGTGTGTCAAATTAGACTCATGCTGATTTGTTTATTATTTTTCATAGAAGCTCGCTTACTCGTGCGTTTTTTTAGAGTTTAATCAAAATAAATCTATGATTTGTTCTTTTGATCACTGAGTTAAATTATAAGTCTGGTAGTTCTTGCAAATTATGTATTTGAATAAACACTTAGCTGTCTTTTGCCATACGGATTCAAAACTATATAGTGGTTACATAAGGTCGCTATTAATTATAAAATATGGATACCATATGATCTATAATTTTATAATTATCGACGTTTTGTGAATATTCCACTCATTTTGAGACCAAAAATGATCATTTTTTGCATTCACTTCGAAATTAGTCCACTACCTATATTTAGTTGTGTGCCAAAAAAACTTCGCATCATTGTCATTTGTCATGCACAATCATTTATCATGGTCTCACCATGACAATACAAGCTGTTGCGTGGGCCAGCCGACTTTTAAATAAGGCCATTGAGGCACGCCTATCGAGACCTGATGATGATTAATTGTACTTAGTTATTTGTAACAACAGATAAAAATATAGTTCCCTAATCCGTTTGAATCCACTTGGTGTTATTTAATATTAAGGTTCATTCTCAAGAGATATTCATTATTATTATCTTAAAGTTATTCAATGCCAAGTTAAGAGTCTGGGGTCCTCGAAATCAATGAACGGTTTGGACCCTACCATACAATACAAATTTTCCAATCGAAGTTCCGTTTGAGGAAACTGTAGCCCAACTCAGTACCCTATATAATAACCCCGAGTGTTTTTGTTCTTTTTTTATATCGTTTTTAGTTTTCGAGATAACATCGATTCGAGTTGAGAAGTCGAAAAAAAACACGTATTTTTTGACGCTTGCACTTTTTTTAAGTTTCACGTTTTACACTATCTTGTAGATCACGTTAAGATGCGTATTTTGATACCACATTAACCCGCGTAGCCCCGAAAATGACGACGCTAGAGCGATGTCGCACTTTCGCTGAAAACGGGCCCCCTACCAACGCGATAGAAAAACCTTCCGCCGCTGCAAAAACTCGACAGTAGCCTAGCTCATGGTGCTAAGGAGAAAGCCGATCTTTTAGGGAATCTCTTTGCGTCAAACTCGAAGATGAACGACGGGAATGCTGAGCCACCTATTAACCCTCAACTGTGGTACTTTCATGTCTGAAATTAAAATCACACAACGGGTGGTCCGGCGGGAACTCAAGTCCCTGGATGTTCGGAAGTCGAGTGGGCCGGATGGTATACCGGCGATGGTGCTCAGGCACTGTGCCCCCGAATTGTGCCCAGTACTTACACGGCTTTTCGCGCTCTCTTACTCCGCGAGACAAGTCCCAGCCTCGTGGAAGACTGCATTCGTACAACCTGTGCCTAAGAAAGGCGACAGGACAGACCCGTCCAATTACAGGTCTATTGCTATAACCTCCCTTCTCTCGAAGGTAATGGAGTGTGTGATTAATGCACAGCTCCTGGGATACCTTGAGGGAAACGACCTACTGAGCGACCGACAGTATGGCTTTCGCCACCGTCGCTCCACTGGTGACCTTCTTGTGTATCTCACAAACCGATGGGCGCAAGCTATCGAGAGTCGGGGCGAGGCACTAGCGGTCAGCCTCGATATAGCAAAGGCCTTTGACCGGGTCTGGCACAGAGGTCTTCTTTCGAAGTTGCCACGCTAAGGACTCCCCGAGGGACTTTGCGAATGGATTGCCAGCTTTTTGTCCAACAGAAGTATCCAAGCCTTCGTCGATGGTAGCATATTCACGGTATTTTTTTAATATTTATTTATTTAACACATAAATAAATATTCCACAACATTTCACACAAAGCTACCCAGACCCATGGTAAGCATAGCTTAACTAGCTTGTGTTATGGAATCTAGAATGTGAATAAATATACTTAGATACTTTTTTTTTGTAAATACATACATAATATACATAGACACCCAGACTAATGCAAATATACTAATATTATATATATTAATATTTGCACTGACCGGAATCCGGACAAGAATCGAAGCGTAGCAGTCGCGTTCACTACCGCCACGCCACAGAGGCTTATCTACTTTCATACAGTACACATACAACATAAATTAACAAACCAAAAACCACGAAGGGTTTGCTCGGAGTGCTATTCCGTTCATAAACAAAATATTTTATTTTGCGAAACAATTGATAGGAAAAACAATACAAACACTCGAAACAGTAGGTACCTAGTTCGGGTGCCGCCGCAGTCCGAAGTTACTTCATTTAAACAAAACACTAGTCGATCGATAAATTATCTACATTTCACAATAATAAATAATAAGATATCATGTAGCAAGGTATAATAACAAGATATTTACAATCCTATTGCAAGCTACAATGTTATTACAAGCTCCTGTCTCATAGGATAGGAATTGACTAAAGAGTTGATACGCGTTTCCCGCTTACATAGCCATTCTCTCCTAATATATGTCTGCATAAAAGGTTTAATGACAGTAGAGAATAAGAAGTGTTTAAGGACTAAAGCAGATGACTAGCTGTATCTGCTTGCCCCGAGGAAAAATGCTTAAACATACATATGTTTAAGCATTTTTCCTCGGGGTGAGAAATGTGGTTTAGAAGAATTTATTCGGTCATAATTATTATTACAACACTTATTATGTTAAACTACCTAAACAATTGTAAGGTGGCCAACTCACATTAACCTTATTCCTCGTGCCACCGTACGCTTGCCAATTATTCCATTTCCAAATAAATAATTAAGCGAACAATGTAGTTAAACAACAAAAAGCATAAATAGTTTTATTTTTACTACCTCTTTATTAAGTGTATTTATTTTTTACTGAAGGTTACTATTGAATAAAATAGAATAATAATTTATTTTTAGAATATGATATACATAAGTATTTTTAAAGTTATAATCTCACATAGTCTACTGTAATTCAGTGTAGAAATACCTATACAGAAAAGGTGGATACTTTAGTGTCCGTCCTTCATGACAGAACTACTTGTGACTACTAAGAACTACCTGGACACCATGCGTCAACGATAAAAAAAATAAAACATATAATTTAAATTGAGATATGAGAAAAAACATCTGATGGGAGACAGTTCGCGTCAAGGAGCTGACAGAGGGAATCAGCGAGAATTCTCCTAGTGGAACATTGAAGATATTAGATACCGCGATCCCTCTTATTCGAAACAGTTATATATAATTAAAAAACATCGCGTAAATCCCACAAAAATTCTATTAGGAGTGATATGAATTTGAAATGATAAATGATATTATTTTCATAAAACATCGCTGTGTCTTTATAGTAGAACTCAACGCCTCGGTTCTACAATACAGTCAACAAAGGAGATACGGTTGCACCCTTACATACAACTTTATTTGAAAAAGTGCGACCGTATTTCCTTTGTCGAGTGTACACTTTACTTCTCATGTTGATGGTATCCGACTACACAGTTCAGAGATTATGCTTTTTCGTATATAGAAAATATCAATTTGACTTCAACTGATGGCAAAGTCTCAGGAAAGAGGGTTACCATTACAAACACGTACAATGTTTACAATGGTGGCACTCAACTTGTCGGATTCATCAGATACATTTTCACATAGGAAGAAGGATACACGTGAGCTGGTAAGGAGTTCCAGGTCTTAATGGTGCTACAAAAGAAATCCTATAGAGTGGGACTCGCGTTTGTTAGAGATTCTTATTTTGTTGCTACAACCTATAGAAACCTATTTCAGTAATAAAAAGTAATATATCTGTTTAGATTCAGACTATAAATCTATTCTTGTCCCAAATTTTAGCTAGATCCTTTCAGCCGTTTGAGAGCTCCAAGAAACATCCAAATACTTATATATTCACAAACTTTCACATTTATAGTTTTAGTTCGAATCATTCATTGTTTTTACAGATTGTATCCAATGTAGTACAGGTCTTTACTTACAGCCTTTTATTCATGTCACCAGCTCTAACAGCTATAACAGTTACATCTATAATATTATATTATGAATCGTGTATGATGGACAGTATAAATACATTACTATAATAATTTTACTATACTAAAAATTAAAATAAAACTAAAAGAACTATTATAGCTAAAAGTAACAATTAAATTAGTTTTAGTACGATGCTGTTTGATATTTTTTGTATATATACGTTCCCCTGTATATCCTCGAAGGGGTAGATAGGTATATTTTCACCCACATTTCGCAATGATTTTCGGTTCCGCGTTATTACAGGGTTGAGCCTATTACCGTCAAATGGATACTATTTCATGGGCTGTATGTAGTTAACATATCGGAAGGAGAGCAGCCCCTTGGTCTAATCGCTAACAAAAATTCTAAAGTTCAAACTGAATAAACAGTGCACCATAAGCTTAGTTCTATACCGTGCATAGTGTTGCCGTACCGTGGTCCCGGCGTGGTCGCATCGATTTTAATAAACAAACCACCAAACTCCGGTTGCGATAGCTGGGCTAATGAATTTCTCTGCGGTTGCCAATATACGTACAAACTGTATCGAAATCGCACACTGTCTATAGACATAGTAAACTTACTGGTAAATGTGGTTTTGAGGTTTTTGTTGTAAGAATAGCAACTGTTTCTTATAAAGTGTCGATTTTGATTTGCCGGGCAGGTACGTTTTAAGTTGAACTCGCTGAACTATTTTTAACATCCAATAAGCCTACCTGAAAGTGACTGCCATTACCCTTGAACACCGGTTCTGCATTTTTTTATACCACTGAGGTGGCAGTCAAACACACGGCCCACCTTATGGAAAGTGGTTACCCTGGCCTATGTACGCGTGCCACACCAGGAGTCAGAAATAGCTTTTGGTCTTCTCATTGACAGTACAAAACCTCTCCAGTGAGCTCTGGCTACCCTAACATAACACGAGGATATTATAGCCGCAGTATTCTGAAGGGCGGAGATACTTCCCCAGTCGGACTGCTCAATTAGATAGAAATACCGTCGTGTCCTACATCCGTGAAATTTTTCATGTCCCACATCCATTAATGTGGTAGCAATCAACTCTCAGAGAGGAAAGGGACTAATGAAAAAGAAGAGAATATTATGGTAAACGGATATTGATAATTTTATAAATGAGTCTAGTTTCGTAACAAACTTGAAAGTACCTTTATAGCTAAGTTCGTATAGAGACATCACATTCAGACTTTATAAGGACTGACTTTCGTTGGCCTAGTTGCATCTTAATGAATAAAATAAATTATTAAAAACAAAATACCCGACTGATTCTAAAAAGATCGAAAGAATTTTAGTTAGACGATTATAAATTGTTTAAATAATTAATAATTATAATTGCCTGCATTTTGATACCCCACTCGATGAACCAGTTTCCGAAGATGTGGAGGACAGGGAAACTGGTCCTCATCCGCAAGATGGGGCGCCCGGCGGACGAGCCGTCCGGGTACCGGCCCATAGTGCTGCTCGACGAGGTGGGCAAGCTCTTCGAGAGAGTCATTGCCAAGCGCCTCGTCGAGCATCTCTCTAGAGTGGGGCCGGACCTGGCGAATACCCAGTTCGGGTTCCGCCGGTGGCGTTCCACTGTGGATGCCATCATGCGTGTGAGGACTCTGGCGGAGGATGCGGTCGCTCGGGGCGAGGTGATGTTGGCGGTGTCCTTGGACATCTCCAACGCGTTCAACACCTTGCCCTGGAGTTGCATCAGAGAGGCGCTCGTGTACCACGATGTGCCTCTCTACCGCCGCATAGTCGGGGCATACCTGACGAGGAGAGCCGTCGTCTACCCGAGTTCGACCGGAGTCGGTAGGCGCGAGATGTCGTGCGGTGTTCCACAGGGATCGGTCCTGGGGCCACTGCTGTTGAACATCGGTTACGACTGGGTGCTTCGCGGTGACTTCGCGTACGGTGCCGCCGCACAGTGGACTGAAATATCGTTTTGTGGAATTAGGGAGAAAAAACTATAGAAAGTGATTCCTTTTCTGTCTATAATCGTTTTATGTTATGGGCATAAATCCAAAAAGTTAGTATTTCAAAAGTTATACGGTAACAATGTTATAACATGAAACAGTTAATTAATTCTTATGTTATGCTTAGAAATAATTAAAAATAGTTAACTAATTAAATATTAATTATACATAATGTGTATGTTCTCTATTCCACACTACCCCAGAGGTTAAGAACCAAGTGCGTTTTTTTTTAAGTGGTGTCCCCAAGAGGCCTAATCCACTGGCAAAAATAATTATATGGACTGCCTATTATACACCTGACATAAAAATAATTATTTAATAAAAAAACAATATTAAACCTGAAAAAAAAAATTGTCTCAAATGGCCTCAGGTAAGAATCAACATCGAATATTATATTTCATTCATTCTTCGTCATATTCTTTATCTTGTTCAGTAGTAAATAGTAAGGATTGTGCCTCATTGGATATTATTTTATGTTTCCTAACGAATTTTGGTCTAATTGTAGAAATATATGGATCAGATGTAACAATAAAATTATTAAAAATGTCCTCATTTGTTGCTTTTCTAGAAAATTTCCTTGAGTGGTGTTCTCGATACCTCCTGAAATCTTTATTTCTAGATTCAGCGGCTTCTTCAGACAATTTTCCTATTGGGATAAGACCGAAATTGGCAATGATGTCTGCACCATGCACAAGTATTTTATGCACGCTTGCAGGCATATAAAACCATTTATATTTCTCAATGTACAAAGCCAATGTAGCATCTGTAAATTCCTTAAATTTAAATGTATTTATAGGAAGCCCCGATGACAATGTTTCTAAAATGACAGAAAACCGCTTAATAAGATTTTCATTTACTCCAGTAATAGAAGAAGTAGTATTTACGTTTTCGAAAAATCTGCGGGCCGTATTCCCATCATTAGTGGTACCATGACCCTGTTTAACAATATCAATAAGCAGACCAGTTCTTTAGGTGTGGCCTTACAAATATCACAAGTTTGTGAAGAGGTCTCACTCAGTACTGATGCCACTTTTCCATCAATCATAGTTAAATGTAACGTGTGACGAATCAATTTTCCTAGAACGTTAGTTTCATTTAAACAATTAATTTCGGATTCTATCCTCTCCTTTTCACTCCTAATTATTAACTGCGTCTCTTTCATAAATTTAAAAAACAGGGGACGGCAAACAAAAGTAGAATTAGGTGTTTTATTTTCCCACAAAACTTGTTCTCCACATGTTAGTTTTAAAGGAACTAGGCTTCCCATAAATATGCTGCTATCATCATCATTGGTCTCACTTTTCTGCTTATAATTAGACTGACTTGAGGCACCATCGAAACCCCATTTACTAGTTAATTCTAGGTTATTGTAATCGTCTTGTATTTCAACTAATTTTAAAAGTCTTTCTGCCGTTTTGTCTAAAAGAGCCTGTAATTTTATTTGCGCAGAAATATCTGTTATTTCTACATCATCTTTTGATGGATAACATTCATTTTTTGCCTTTTGAATAAAATAGTAAGAGGGTAGTAAAACTACGCCTTCGTCTTGAATTGATTTTCTCATAGCATTATATTGCCATTTTGTCATTTTTAAAGATAACATATTACCTAAGGCTTTTTCAGAAGACATAACGTTTTTTTCGGAACAAAAATGAATTCCTTTACATGTTTTACCTCTTCAGGATTTTTGAGCAGATAATTTAAAATTTCAGCAATATCGTTTTTACCACACGCCTTTAATGAACGTAAATAAAAATAAGACTGTTCCTCTTCTTTGTCAAAAGAAAAGGAATTAGATTCAGTATTTTCAATTCGCTTTTTTTTCTGTTTAGGCCCTAAATCAGAAAAAGGTTTCCTTGTACTAATCTGAGTCGAAGTTCCAACGGTTTTAGTTGTTAAAGGAGTACTTACGTAAGAAGGGCCAGCAATCGAGTGCACGTTCTCACTATCACTTGCTGAATTATTGATAAATTCAGGCCAATTTACACGCGAATCTAACCAAGAACTATATTTATTTACAAAAACAGAACTTTTGCAACCCGCTAAGGTCCATTTTCTTTGAAGATTAAAACAATATGTCCTACAAAATGTTTTGAGAGCTTTGTTTTGATCGTCATTTAACTGTTCCGTTAAATGTGATATAACGAGATTGAACATTATCTCACTATTTTTTAAACTTCCACTTTCTTTTAATTTTAAAAATACGTCAAGATTAGAAAATAAACCTTCCATAATTCGAACATATAATAGCGTACGTTAATCACAAAAGCAAAAAACGGACTAATAGAATACATACTGACAGAATAATAGACTGATGACTTGAGGGTAGTTGTAAAAAAAATTAATAACCAGATTCCCTCAGTGGCCCATAGTGGTATGAGAGTGCGACTTCCATCCCTGAGGTTCAATTCCGGGTCGAATCAAATATATGTGTGATCCACGAATGTTTGTTTTGGAGTTTGGGTATTTTCTATGTATAATTTAATTATATGTATTAGATTAGCATAAAGATTTATTCTGTGTCTGGGTGTAATTTATCTATAATAATGTATGTATTTACAAAAACAAATGTATTTAAGTATACATATTTATCAGTTGTCTAGACCCATAGCACAAGCTTAATTAGCTTAAATTGGACTAGATGGCGTTGTGTGTAATTGTCCAAAATATTTATTTATTTATTTTCTTTATGTCTTTAGAAATATATAAGTGTGTTTAACAGTGGTCTAGATCCCATAGCTCAAGCTTATATTGGCTTAAATTGGGTTAGATGATGTTGTGTGAGAATGTCCAAACATTTATTTATTTAAAAAAAAATTGCGCACTTGACTAATTTTTATACTGACTACTATAAACA
Organism: Eilema caniola; assembly: GCA_949126895.1. Classification (NCBI taxonomy): domain Eukaryota; kingdom Metazoa; phylum Arthropoda; class Insecta; order Lepidoptera; family Erebidae; genus Eilema; species Eilema caniola. The sequence goes on along the minus strand of OX421469.1, from coordinate 2,265,845 downwards.
CCTTACGCACTATGGTTCTTAACCTCCACAAGAGAATAAACAAATATTAAAAAAAAAAAAAATGAGGTCCAAAATGACGCAGTTTCGGGGATTTTCGAAGCTCCCGAATTATGTGTAAAGATAAAATATTTAACTTATTTATCGACACCATAAATCATATTTGGAGATTATGTGAGCTTTTTGAAATATTAATTTTTTTAATATTTTTTCAAACAAAAAAAAAAAAATCTTTCATAACTTTTAGAATATGACTGTAAACAAAATGAACCCATACCATTAAAGACTCGTGTGGACTAGTAGAACAAATCACCATTAAAAGAATAATTAAAAGAGACGATATTCTTAGCAATCCATGGATTCTCCGTGCGGGTGCCGGGTCCATCGCGTTGCTGAGTTGGGAACTCGGAACAGTGCCTGGGACTTGCGACCCAAGTGTAGGTTTAGAAGGGGCCCCTTTTGTTGATGTACATCAACACTCACCTTCACTACCCAAGTTCCCCTCCCTGCCTAACCAAATTTGATACGAACCTACTAGTGCCGCTTTAGACATTCGTCCTAGTAATGAGCTTATTGTAGCTCTCGATAGGCCTAGATCTTTAAGTAGGTTATAGAGAGATTTAGCTGGTATACCTCTAGCTCCCACTTCTACTGCATACAAATTAACCACGTAACCGTTTTTGATTAATTCGTTTGTGAGATCATAGTATTTATTTTTCTTAAGTGTGTGGTCCTTCGGTATATTTGTTTCCCACGGTACAGTAAGTTCCACAAGGACCACATATTTTGTCGTTTTCGAGTATAGAAATATGTCCGGTCTAGATGACGAAACCCCAACATCCTCCGGAATTTTATAGTGCTTTTCATACGTGTCGATTAGGAGAGTCCAATCTGGGGCAGTATCTAAGATTGAATAAGGTTTGTTCCTGGATTTTATGGATGAACCTTCAGACACAAAGTTGATATGTCGTCTGTTAGTAGTCAATCCTTTTTGGGCTCTAGCTACTGCCAGACTCATTGCTTCGCGTATGATGAAAAGCACCTTATCGTGGCGGCGTGAGTATTGGCCTCTATCGAGAAGCACCCTACATCCTACTAATATGTGCCTAGCCGTCCCTATTGCCTCACCACACGTATAACATTGTTTTTCTGTGGCCTTCCCCCACCTTACCAGATTACTCTGGTCTGGAAGGGTCATCTGAAAGGCGTTAAGATAGAATTTTAACAGGGCCGGCGACCACTCATAGATCAAGGTGCGCCACTTTAAAGCCATCGGTATGCAGAACTCTCCCATTGTCAACCATTCGTTTTGGATTTCCAAATTCATCGCGTGCACTCGATATTTATCATTTTCGTCTTGCTTCAGAAAGGACCTAAGTATATCCTGGTCCCTTTTTGGCTCTCGTACTCCCAACCCCACTTTGTTCGACTGGGCTCCTATCATAAATCGTTTATGGAATATAAGTCTAGATTCAAGCTCGGACGCGTTATTATCTTTCGGGAGTGCCCTGACTGTGTCATCTTGGGATTTACCTAAGATGTGGGCTTTGGTAACTCTAAGGTGTTTATAGAGCTCCGATGGTTTCTTTAATTTCATCCCAAAATTATTCTGATCCCTAAATAAAGCAGAGGGATCAGCAGAGTGCGCTAGTCCAAGCCACGATTTTAGTGATTTTATGACAGTTGCATCTATTTTCGCGAGTAAGGTTTTGCCGAAATCGTATACCAGAAAAGGCCAAGTCAGACGTGATGTTAGGTAGTTGTCATATATCCAAGCTTTTTTGATATTATTCAGTGGTAGCTGATCTATCTTATTTAGGTCGTTTATAAACATATTGACAACTTCATCTAAGGATGGTGTGCGTCCTTGATGGTCTATCTTTCTCCCAAGAAATTTAAATGGGACCGATTCAGCGACTATGGAAACTGGTTTTCCCCCTATGAAGAGTCCCGGGTCGTAGGAGGTAAATTTGGTGTCCCGTCTACCCAGACACAGACAGTGACACTTACTGGGCTTCGTTCTCAGTCCATTTGTCCACGAACAGAACTCATCGATTTCCTTTAATAGTTCCTGACATTGATTTGGATTACGCGTCAGTATTGCGAGGTCGTCAGCAAAAGCTAAGATGGACTCAGTGTATTTGTTATTTACTTTAAACCGATAACCCCATTTCTTTTCGTGACGTATTAATTTGGTGATTAAGATATTAATTACTATGTTAAATGCTATTGGTGACAGGCAGCATCCTTGAAACAGCCCAACATTATACCGTAGTGGTTCTGTGTGGTCTTTTTGGAAGCTTATAGCAAATTTTAGTTGTGAGTAATACGACGCGATTATCTCTATTACCACGGGTGGAAAGTTATACCATTGTTAATTTTTTTATATCGTAATTCTATGAGAAATTAAATTGAGCCTACTGTGCGCCGTCACGTGTTACGCGGACGACACGCTGGTGACGGTGGGCGGGGCTACACACCGCGAGGCGACCCTGAGGGCCACGACCGCGGTTGCTCAAGTCGTGGAACGGATCCGGCGGCTGGGTCTCGAGGTGGCTCTGCACAAGTCCGAGGCCATGTTCTTTCATGGCCCTCGGCGCAGGCCAGACCCGGGAGCCAGCCTTACAGTGGGAGGCACTCCCATCGACATCAAGCCCCGGTTGAAATACCTGGGGCTGGTGCTTGACGGTCGATGGGACTTCGGAGAACATTTCCGAAGTCTGCGCCCCAAGTTGGTGGCAACGGCGAATGCCTTGGGCAGGCTGTTGCCCAACTTGAGGGGCCCAGAGGACTCCTGCAGGAGACTCTACGCGGGTGTCGTGCGGTCCATGGCCCTATATGGGTGCCCCGTATGGGCGGACACCCTGGGGGCCAGATTCCTGCCTCTGCTCCACGCGGCGCAGAGGACGACGGCCTCCAGGACCATCAGGGGGTACCGCACGATATACTTTGAAGCGGCGAGTCTCCTGGCCGGATCGCCACCTTGGATCCTGGAAGCGAGGACCCTTTCGGCACTCTATCGGTTCCGAAAGATGGCGCGGGGGCGGGGACTCGATCCCGAGCCCGAAGAAATTCGGGCCGAGAAGTCCCGGCTCCACAGGGCCATGGTGACCGAGTGGGAGCTGCGACTTGAGCAACCACGCGCAGGGCACGCCGTGATTGCGGCGGTAAGACCCATCATGGGGGAGTGGCTAGAGAGGCCACACGGTGGCCTCTCGTACTGTCAGACGCAGGTCATTACCGGACACGGTAACTTCGGGCGGTACCTGCATCTGATGGGCATAGAGCCAACGCCCGAGTGCCATCACTGCGACGCGAGCGTGGACTCGGGGCTGCACACGCTCACCGAGTGTCCGGCGTTTGAAGTGCCGAGGCGGGAGCTTGTGTCGGCCCTGGGGGTGAGAGTACTCACGCTCTCCACCCTGCTCGCGGCGATGGTCCGCTGCGCGGATGCGTGGGCGGCCAGCGCCTCCTTCTGCGAGCAGGTCATGCTCGTGAAGGAGACAGCAGAGCGGGTGCGGCGCAGCGAGCGAGAAAGACTCGCGGACATCGCTGGCCGCGTTCGAAGGCGGCTCGGGCGTCGGAGGGCGCAAACCGACCTCCGCCCCCCATGAGCGCGGGCCTGAGGGTGACGGGTGGAGCCGCTCGTCACCCTAGCAGAAGCAGGCCACGGCGGCGGCGCGCATCGTAGGACGATGCGCCCCCCCCCCCATACCGGGGGCGAGTCGGGGACCGCGTGGTCCCCCCTCCCGAGGAGGGCCAGACCGAGAGGAATGGCCCTGGGTCAGCCGGGGTGCGAGGGATATGTCAAAAGACAACCTCACCTGCGGCTGTATTTATAGGCACGGTCGGAGCGGGGAATCGACTCACTCGATTCTGATTGGTCGAGCCCTGTGGCGCGGACGTACTGGATCCTGATTGGTTGTTTGCACTGTGATACCGAGTGGCTCTCAGTGCTGGGTACCAATCTTTTTGGAGCTGAAATCCCTCGTTTTTTCGGTTGAAGTTGTTGGGATGCTTGAATATTTCGATGGCTTCTCGAAGTATACGTGGGAAAAAATGTGTTGTGGTAGCTAGAACTTTCGTGTTCTGAAATTCGATGGTATGATTCCCATCCTCTTGGGTGTGTTCTGCAACCGCTGACTTGTCGAAGTGGCAGAGGCGGCAATTCCGTTCATGTTCCGACAGGCGGGTCTTGATGCTTCTTCGGGTGGTGCCCACGTATACCGAGCCACATGAGCAGGGGATTCTGTAAACTCCAGCTGACGATAGTGGATCACGTGGGTCCTTGAACGAACGGTGAAAATTCCGTAGCTGCGTTGTGGGCTTGAAGATCGGCTTGATGTTATAAGCTTCTAGCAGTCTTCCGATACGATCTGTAATGCCACGAATGTATGGCAAGAAAGCCTTCCCTATCGGAGCAGGTTTTTCCTCATCCTGGTTTGTCTGCGAACCTTTCCTTGGGTGAAGAGCTCTCCGTATCTCATGTGCAGAGAATCCATTAGCTTGGAAGGCCGAGTCCAAGTGGCGTAACTCGTTTTGTAGGTGTTGAGGTTCACAGATGGTCTTAGCTCGGTGGACCAGTGTCTTGATAACAGACATTTTTTGTCTGGGATGGTGGTTGGAGTCCTTGTGTAGGTAACAGTCTGTGTGTGTCGGCTTTCGATAGACTCGGTGACCAAGACTGCCATCTTCTTTTTTGGATACTAGGACATCTAGGAATGGTAGCTCCCCGTTCTTCTCAACTTCCATGGTGAATTGGATGTTCGGGTGGATGCTGTTTAGGTGATCCAGGAACTTGGTCAGCTCCGAGTCCCCATGAGTCCAAACCACGAAGGTATCGTCCACGTAGCGGAACCAGACCTTAGGCTTCTTGGGAGCTCTATCCAGAGCATCTTCCTCAAATGATTCCATGTAAAAGTTCGCGACTACCGGACTGATGGGGTTTCCCATGGCTAAACCGTCCACTTGCTCATAGAACGTGCTGTTCCACTGGAAGTAGGAAGTCGTCAACACGAACTCAAACAGATCTGCGATGTCCTTGGAGAAGAGTGGTCGGATACGCGACATTGCTTCCCTGACCGGAACTCTCGTGAACAGAGAGACAGCGTCGAAGCTGACTAGACGATCGTCCGGATGTAGTTTTAGGTTCTTGAGTTTCTCCACGAAGAACGCAAGTTTCACATCGACCACGGCCAAACAGCCCGGAAGCAGTATATTCTACATGCAACGCCGGCCGTGAAAGCCTGAAGACTTATAAACACTCACATTATTCACGAAAATAATTTAGTTTTCCTACTTGATTTGTTTAGTATATTATATTCGAAATGCTATACTTACTTAACCAAAGCATAATTGTGTGATAATATGATCAAATCTTAGAATACTAGCAAACTAACATATACTCGTGTTTTGGTAACAAACTTCTAGAAGTAAAACAAGAACAGCAGATACTTCAATGGAAAGGTAGAGTAATGGAAAAGGAAGATGAAAAAAAATTTGAAACAGAAGATTCTGTGCAGTAGGAAATACATGGAAATACGAATTAAATAGGTAGCGAAACTATTATAGTTCACCGAGTGCATCTTCCGAATAATGTATATGACAAGGTAATATCTCAAAGAACTCAAATAATAATAGGCTTGACTCCGCTGGACACGATACACGATGCTGAAGGAAAAGAAGAAATAAATGAGCATCAAAACTCATATCAGCGCAGTCCAAGCAAACTCGTCGATTCTTAAAAAGAAAAAATAAATATAAGCAGTCGTCAGCACCATCAGGCAATCACCTATGTGTGTAATAATACTACAAAAAAAAACAATATTTTGGATTAACAACTGATGGTGTCTCTCGGTTGCAGTACCGCTAACAGAGGGTAGATTTGAGGGGTGATATTAAGATCACAGTACAAGATATTCCTGGGTTTTTAACCAACATAGAAGATCCTACTCCTTCCACATCTCATGAGTGAAAATTTGCTACCTATAGCCATCAAAGGCCATAAAATGTCGAAACACCGTTGTGTAAAATGCAAAAAAAAAAACATTATTACTGTAAGATCAATACTTTTATAGAATTATTTTTATTTCAGATTTCTTCAATCCATATAATAACCCATATAATTTTATAAATACGAGAGGCCAAAGAGAGCTTATAATTCGTGACAAAATTTAGTTTACCACAATGGAAAAGAGACAAGATTGTCTATTGCAGATTTCTCTCATAATTTTAAACTTTGTGTTGACTTTGCAGATTGGCATACTGTCAAACAGAAAATGATAGGCTTATTAAACCGGAATATGCCAGGTAAACAAAAACTAACAATCACATCGTAGTGTTTACAATAGCAGTAGATAATGGCGGGTTATTATAGCAGCGGCAGTGGCCAGTGGTCGCTTAGGCAAATATTTGTGCACCACTGGCAAAATGGTACCAATTGGTTTACGATGGTAACTAGTAGAAGCGAGTTAAAAGTGACTTCTGTGTTTTATTACTGTCTGTATGAGCACCTAATGCTGAGAAAAAAACAAGGGTTTGACTGAGATGAGGTTTGCTTGGACCACTAATATACTAATAGTATCTGTGTGGTGATGATCCCATCATTTAAATAGAGGTAGGACACGACGGTAATCCCGTCTAACTGAGCAGTCCGACTGGGGAAGTACCTTCGCCCTACAGAATACCGCACTTATAATAACCTCGTATTGTGTTCTCGACGGTGAGTAGGGTAACCAGAGCTCACTGGAGAGTTTTTGTGCTGACATTGGGAAGACCAAAGGCTATTCCCGCTCTGTCTTCTACACTGACGGCACAGAAACTCTCTGTGTTTACAGGGTCGGCAGCACGAGTGTGACTCCCTTGGTGTTGCACACGTCCATAGGCCACGGTTACCACTTTCCATCAGGTGGGTGGGTAGTTTAAAAAAGGAAGTCTTCCGAAGAGTGTCGAAAGAGATGACTAACAGAAACAGATGTATACGATATCAATGCGAGAGAAGGAACACTAGAAATAAAACCTTGTACCAACCCGTCTGGCCAGCGTGGAGACAGTAGGCCCAAAGCCTCCCAAATTGGGGAGGCCTATGTCCAACAATGGCCTGCAATAGGCTAATAAAATTGATTGACCTCAAATACTCCATATTAATAATTTAAATTCTGTGTAAAATTACATCTATACAGGCATATAAACAAAAAGAGCAGTTTAATAACCCGCCATTATCTACTGCTATTGTGAACACTACGATGTGATTGTTAGTTTTTGTTTGCATATTCCGGTTTAATAAGCTTATCATAAAAAAAAAAAAAACAAAAAAAAAATATTCAAATTCAACCTGCTGCCACGTTATATGTATAGGCTGTTAATGCAGCCCCATCTAGAATGTGTGGTTCTATCTAGTTTTGTGTTTTTAATTTGTATCTATTACTTTTTTTTATTTTATTTAAACAAAAATAAATACTTTGTGAATGGAATAGAAAGGTTTCAATAAAAATGCATGTCAGTTTTTGATTGCTAGATTTAATTAAATACCATGTTCATGTTTGAGAAAATAACAAATCGGTATTATAAATTTGAGATTGAAAAATATTTGCGCCTCGACTGAGATGTACGAAATTCGAATTCGAATTCGAAATTTGAATGCACCTAAAGCTTAATTAAAAACTGTTTTAGGAAACATGGACAAGGAGGAAAAAAAAGAATGTCTTTTCGTATGTTTAATTTTAAATGTAGTTGGATATATTTTCTCCATTTTTTCTATAAAATCTCAATCTCAACTGGAACTGAACTGCATTGTAAAATTTAAATCAATGACCCGTAAGAACTCAGTTTGATTAATTTTCACTGATAAAATTAAAGCTAAATTACGTAAAGTCGATAGTACATTGCAAATCGCGTTATCGTAGTAATATAATTAACACAATGTCAGCTCGTAATAACATGCATTGTATACTTTGAGCCAGCGGTTTCCACGTACCCTCAAAGTACCAAAATTACATCCTACGTCCACCACTTACAAGTATTTGATCGTTTACCACACACACAGCTATTAAACAAAGTTATTATAGCCTGCTCTGTAGAGATTACAGAAGAGCTTAATTACTTGAATGTTAAGCAGTAACAAATAATTGGGTATTTGACTGACTAGTCAAATTAGTTACTTTTTACTAAACGTCAACTTATAACTTACCGTTTATACGGATAAAAAATATTTGTTACGTCATAATATTTAATAGTTAAATTATTTATTATTCTAGGTTGGGTGGATGATTAAAAATAAATGAAAACTATAAAATAAGAACCCACGCAATGGTTATCACTCTTTTACTATTCTTAATTTAATAGGTACAGCTGTTGTTTTTTCAAACAACAGAGAAATACCTAATTGATATTCGTCTTTATGGAATCGGAAGGGTTCATTTCTTAATAATACGTGGGCGCCATTTCTATCGATGAGAAGTTTAGGTCATCATCAACCTAGCGTGACTCCCGGTTGCTCGTCCCGCCTAGTGCGGGAGAACCCAGGGTCCGTTTCCTACTTAGTCTTTTCCACTTTGTACGGTCTTCGGCATCCTGTTTGGTTAGTCCGTTGGCACGCATGTCATCCTGCACGACATCAAGCCAGCGTTTCTTGGGCCGTCCCTTACTTCTGGCGCCAGGCAACGTTATGTTGTGGCATTTATTTCTCACGTATCCTGCCGGGCGTCGCACGACGTGGCCATACCACCGAAGGCGACTTTCCTGCAGATTGTCAGCTATGTCACGGACATGGAGGCTGCCGTGGATGTGTGCGTTCCGAACACTGTCGTTTCGTGTAACGCCACACATCCACCGCAATATATTCATCTCCGTGGCATGCAGCAACGGCCACGCCTCACTGTCGTACATAAGGACCGGTCTAATGATGGTCTTATAGACCTGTCTTTTTAGCTTGACCGGCAGGATCACAAATGACGCCCGTTGCCGCGCGCCATTTCGCCCAAGCCGCTGAAATACGGGCGTTGATATCAAGATCGATGTCTCCACACGCATCAAGCACAGATCCGAGGTACCTGAAGTGGTCCATACGCTCTATGTTGTCGCCTATATGGACAGACTTCGGATCTGAGAAGTTTAGATATGATCACTATTTTGCCAATAGTGTTATTCTGTTTGAAAACGTGTCTAATCACAGTTGTAATATGAGTAATGACTTAGGTATCATCATCGTAGTGTTAGTCTCACACTTTTTTCTGCAAAAGTGACTGCTGTCTGATTTCCCAACCCTAAGTGGAAGGTATGTGCTTGTAGCTCGTCCATCTCGATGGCGCATCCATACGTACAAAAGTTAGTGATAAGTATCTTAGTCAGGGAATCCCTTAAAATAAATTATTAAAAATAAAAACCCGACTGGTGCTGGAAAGAAAGTGCAAGATACGCGCGAAAAACATAACCCTTCTTGGCAGTCGGGTAAAAAAGTATAACAATAGTTTGATATACATTTCAACCTATTAACAGTAAGCTGATTATATGTATATAGTCGTTTTGGAGCAAAAGATTTTTAAAACGTATGGTCATAATGTAATTACAGGAGAACGGAATAATGTATCTTCCTATGGGCAAAAAAAAAGTTTTCACTACATTGATACTTCCAGACGATTTGAACCAAAACAGTGGCCAAAATGTTTCACACTAAAAAGACTATAAAATCAGCCGGTATAGACAAACATAAAATTTAAATTCACAGCAGTTTCAATCTCTCTAAGAACCTCCCAGGAGACCCGCGATGATGCAATTTATCTCTAACAAATATATTTAACTGGCGTGTAGCTTGGCACCGCTCGCATTTGCCTGATGGAAATATTGCGTTACGTAATTTATGCATACATGGGCACACTCCATGCCAGTGCACTCACTGTCGTTGTACTTGATTTTCTTTCAGATAATATAATTACGTCCCTTTTTTTTCGTGCGCCGGATCCAGTGGGGTTATAATATCAGATTCGAACCGACCACAACTGAACTCTAGCGGTAGTGTTTAGGTAAATAAAGAATTAATATAGAATCCCCGCCTATTGTATATTAAGATTTTAACCTTACCTGGAAGGGGAAGTACTCTAAATACTGGAGATAGCCAATTTCACACAAGGGAAACATTTCTTTATTTTTAAAAAGAAATAAAACAGCATTCAATAATATTTTCGGTTGAATTACCGTGTATGGCAAGCGAGTTTTCAAAAATCATTGAATGCAGTTATGTTTCTTTTTAAAAATAAACGAATATTTCCAGTGAATTCGCTATCTCCAATATTTAGAGTACTTACCCGCCAGATAAGGTTAAAATCTTCCATCCTGTAAATGAATATCAAACCAGAGAAACAAAATTATAATGGAAAAATTCCAGGTAAAGTGACTACCCACTAACAAAAGGTTAAAAAGTTCAGAATAGTCCTCAAGGGAACAGTGAGAGAAGGAAAACGCGTTAAATACTATGGTATGTACCTACATTTACAGTTAATGGCATGAGATGCCACCATTGTTTTCGTATGTGTCTGTAATGGTAAGCCAAATCCTGAAACTTTGACTTCAGTTTGAAATCAAATTGACATGTATAAAAAACTTTTATTAAAGTATTATGTACCAGAATATCCAGTTCTATCACCTACACACGTCATCATTTCAACAACAACCTGGCTAACTTTCGCACCAAATACAATAAAGGAGTACAGCGACAATCCTTTGACAAACTTTTACAAATACAATCTTCATGAACACTCGCTGTTTTACAATTGCCATAACGCTCTAAGTGCGTACCAAAATACCTCACTTTTACATTTAAACTTACCCGGTAAAACAGTACACAAACAAATTAACTGTCCGTACGTGTCTTATCTCCTGGCCCGTGTTTAACCGGATCCATAACCGGGTGTGTTTCGCAACAATCGTTACCCGGCTGTGCACAATTCATGCGAATTGGCTCACGGATCCCAGACGCAGCGGTGTGGTAATACATTTATATGTTGCGATTTGTTACTCTGGACAAATCGGTAGGAGGTGCAGTCGGATCAAAGTCCATAGAGCTAAACCGACTTTTTGCTTTGCAACTAATTTTATAAGACGGTGTTTAAATGGTTTTATATCTCCGGCAGCACTACGGAGCTAAACCAAGAGAAGCTACGTCAGGTATTTATGCCATTAGCGTTTGTTAGAGAATTCTAACAAACTACGTTATCACGTTTTATTCAATTAATTTTATTTCAGCGATTTCATTGATGTATTTCAGCCTAACTTTATTTATACATTGATACAACAAAGGCTTTATAACAAGAGATGAATATTATACGTCCGCGTCTCTATCGTAAAAAATGGCACATCACATTCTTCAGCTGTACAATCAGACTCGGACAGAATCAGAGAAACACAACTAACGACCGTGATAATACTCAAAAGTGGGAAACAGGCTCATCATCCTCCACGGCTCGTAATACACCCGCACGAAATCGAATTTGAATTCAAAATCTAATCAGTTTCAGTAGTAAGCCTGCTATTTTGTTCAAAATAGCTGTCATAATAATAACGAAGGTCCGTGCAATTTGACCGAAACTTTGTCATTTAATAAAGCCCCAGAAGAGATTAGTTCCGACTCTCCCAAAGTCAGACGTAATTCGTCTAACGAGGGGATCATATTCTATAAATAAAATTAAGATATCTCTGTAATACATACGTTTAACATTGGTGTTAGAGAATATGGACGCTATATAGCAGTTCATATTATGAATTTGAATCGAATTTATATTATAAATTATCCATACCAGATATCAGTTTTCATAGAGGTATTGCTCTTAATAAGCTTAGAGTAACGAAACGAAGAAGGTTTATAGTAGACATGGTCAGGGATCATTAAAGGTATAAATATTTCCTATTTAACCATAGATACCTCCGATACATACATCTCCCGAGGAGGGCCAAACCGAGAGGAATGGCCTGTCAGCCGGGGTGCGAGGGATATGTCGCAAGACAACCTCACCTTCGGTCTAGAACATCGACCCACAAATCGCGTGCGGTTTAGTCGGTTCGAGTCCGACATAACCTCCCCCTCCAGCTTCGGAGGGGGAGGAGGTTTCCGTGGGGATTTCCCGCACGTGAAAAAGAAACCTCCGATATATACCAGGAAATTAAAGAACACTGACAAGACCCGCGGTCCGTTTACTGTTTTAGATTGGTAAGTCGGTTTTTCCAGGAGCGACAGATATCTTACTTCGTAACATAGAGAGCCTGCGCAAGAGTCTCGCCCGTTCTTCAACAGGTTCATCAACTTGCAGGTGACGTTGGTTTGGACATCAGTGATGCTGTTGGGGCTCTTTATACCCCCAGATAGTTTTATAGTCTGGAATAGCACATAAACTTCTATTTATTCTAACGAACAAAAAAAATTATGTAACTTTAAAATCGTAAGGTGTAAAACACCCCATTTTCACCCCCGAATACTTGCTATTAATATTTCAAAGTTCATTTTATTTTACGAGTTCAAATGAAAAAAAAAGTCAAGCGCGAACGATTTGTAAAGCTCTTTTTATATTACAAAGTGCGCACTAAAAGTTGTTTATGTTTGTAAACCAAAGTAATTACAAATAAGTTAATGTTACACAGAAACTTTCATAAATTTGTTCAGTACTGAGCGAAGTAATTTATATTTTACGCTAGTCGTAAATTTAAAAAGGCTTCTAAAGTTTTTTTTAAACTTATTTTTAATTATCCCTGCCTACTGACATTAGATTGCTACTACTAAACTAAGTAATTAGAATTGACGCTGGTTTTAAACTTTTTAGTTCTTGCCATCAAAATGGTTTGAAATGAAAATATATAAAATGCTTTCGTGTTTTTAAGCCTAACACTTGCATACCTACATGATAACATTTTTGTTACAAAAATATTGATAGCACTTTTGTTGGTTTTTACGAGTGTTTGACATAGGGATTGTTTTCTGTTAGAGCAGAAGCGTTTTTGTATGCAGACTGTACGGAACAGAACAATAGCATAAGAATGAAACTAAATAAGCAATACATGAGTTAAATTAAATCACTTAAATCTGTTCTTTATATACGTGATTTCACGTGCGAGAAATTTTTTAAAAATTTTTTAAAGTGCGGGGAATCCCCTAGTAATTAAACGTCATCGATCCAAGGCATTTGCCTAGCCGTTTAATCAACTGGCTGAACATCATTCAGGCCGCTAATGGAACGGTGCCGTTTAGTAAAGAGCCTAGCCAGTTAATTGAACGGCTGATTAAGCTAGCGGCTAGGGAAATAGCTTGGATCAATGACGTTTAATTATTTGCCTAGCCATTTAATCAAACAGCTAGGAAAAATTACTTATTTCTGCATGGTCATAAAAAGTCATATTGGCGCAACTTTCTCAATAAACCTATCACTAATTTTCTGTGAATACACCTCTGCCTGCCCCCTCGGGAATTTTCTGTCTTATTTCGGGGTGGTGCCTGGCTGGCTAAGCATTAGCCATAGCGGTTATTCAATATTGTAATAAACATAACGGCTGAATATCTTTCAGGCCTTTCATTCGAGCTAGTTGGCGGCGACATATATATCACATCAAACTAGCCAGTTAATTGAATGCCTAAATGGATTAATAAGGTTAGTAGCCGAACACTTTTTTATAGATTACTTGTGATACCCAAAAAAAAAGAAACCTCTAATGCCCGTATTGTAGAACACCATATTGGAGTCGCTTGTAACTTAAGTTTTTTACATAATGTTCAACCATCTGATTGAACGTTTCGTTCAATGAGTGGTGTTTCTTTTTCAGTCACTGGATACCAATCTATGCATCCAATTAACTGGCTAATTTGACCATATGACTTCAACAATTTTTTCTGAAGTTTCAACCAGGTTTCACAACCTGTGAGCATAACTCGCGTAACTCGGTTGAAACATTAGGCAATTGAATCGCGTTAATTTCAATTAACATCAATTATTCATACATCAGATAATCACGCCTTTATTCCCTGAGGTTTAGGCAGAGGTAAATAACATCCACATTACACCAATCATTTTATTCGGTCCCACGTAATAGGGGGTGAACCTTTTGCCGTATTTCGGCCACTGTTGTTGACTCGAGCCATGTTTCTAAGGTTGTATATACCTAACTGTCTGATCTTAAACTGCTGATCCCTTAATCGCCTTGCACGTCACCGCATGGGGAGAGATGGGGTGGTAACCGTTGATGTAAGTTCCAAAATTATGTATTTATAAGCTTGAGATAACCAAATTTATACCGCTCGTTCAGATTCTATAAATAACTCGATTTCGCGATAAATCTGTTTGACGTTACTTACGTTAATAATATAACAAATCCTACGCGACGCCCTCATCTATATTTAGACACGACTTGAAGCCCTGATAACGATCGATTACATCTCACTAAAACGTTACTAATATTATAAATGTGAAAGTCTGTAAAGATTGTAATAAAACCACTTTTTAAGAGATTATATCGCTATTCATTTGATATTATTTATTTTAGACCGACGTTTCGGCCACTTTTCAGCAGCCATGTTCGCGGTTGAAAGATGTTAGGATGTTTTTACTTGTTACTGTTTCGTTCTTTTTGGTTGGGAATAACACATTGATCCATTTTGTCCTTAGAAAAAGATCCTATAGGCCGATAGCGTAAGCTGCTATTACTAGACAGTACAGTTGTGGCTGTGCTATAATGTGGTATTGTAAATGCTTGTAAGAAAATGTTTAAGTTCAGCCGCAGTTAAAGTGAAGTACGTATTTATCAATGAGAGGATGCTGACAATCACGCAGAAGTAACCTGTTGAACCATCCTTCTTCTGCGGTCAATAGTCAGCCTACTCTTCTTCTAGGAAAGCATCGTTGTAGGCTCTAAAATCACACCTGTTTCCCACCTTAGTAGGTAGAATCACATCTTTTAATAATATCTGAGCGCCGATAACCATCAATTTAAGATATAAAAGGTATATATAACCTCTGTAGCCGCAGCGGTACATAGAACGTTCGTCTGCTAAGTTAATGTAAATATTTGCAGCACATTTGTTTACGTCTAGACGGCGTTGAAACTTATCCAAGAACGTTTATTACTATTAGAACTCATACTGCTTATTCTAGGAAAAGACAACAACAGAGGGGCCGTGTTCTTGTCATGACAAAAAGAGTCTTCTAAATAATCACACCCAATTCTCTCTCAAAGTTTAGTTTATTTCAATCAATCAATTTGCCCACTGCTGTCCACTGCTGAAAGTTACAAAATTACTAGAATACATACTTCTTATGATGTGGTAAATCATAACACATAGCCTTTATGTAACACATCATTCTCTGCTAAACAAAATGTATGTTTTTAAAAAAACATTCCTGCTTGTTTTGCTTATATACGAACATTGAAAAAATGGCGGTGGGCTTGCTGTTGCTATTAAAATTTCAAGGTATGATTTCATAGAAAGCTTGTTCATTAAGCTTAGGGCGATTAAACGCTACCCTGATCTGCTGAAATATGTATTTGCCTCATATTGCCGGCGCTTCGTCATCACCCGCATTGATTATCATGTTTTAATTGCAATGGCGCCTGCGTCCTTTTGTGAGGAGTTTTATTCGTTCAAGGATCTATTTAACGCTTGTGTATTTCTGAAAGAGGTAGACAGACATGTATTAGCACTTAAATCAACATAACACCAAAATATTAACTAACATTTTTTACTGATTGAAATAAAATCACTTTTGAATTGATTTTATAGCAATTTCTTTAGTAGATATTATTGTATTATATATTCACTTTTAGCCCGACGTTTCGGCTGCTTTACCGGAGCCATGGTCACGGGGTGACTAAAGATGGTACCTAACTATTTACCACATACATAGTTTGGAATGTGAGTTATTTCAAAGTAACCGAACTATGTTGAAATATTAGTTCAATGAGTAAAAGGTATTCGCATAAATTTACGATTTTTTTTTTTTGTTATTAGAATGTAACTTTAATTTTTAGTGTATTTGTATTTTTTTTTATTATAGCGCAAGCAATGGAGACAGCTTATCATAAAGTGCTACCACTATTATAAAAACATTAAAATACCTCATAATAGATACCTACTATCCGATGTCCGTTTCTCTAGCAATTATGTAAAATAAGTTAAAAAAAAATTAGAAGAACACAAAACATAGTTTACATACATCTGTGCCTTTGGTGCAATTTATTCAAAAAGTCTTAATAAATTCTCCACTTCACGTGAACTACGTCTTGGAGAAAAGTTGCAGCTGATATTTGATTATCTGTTTCAAAACTTTAGTGAGATAGGACCAGTTTACACTGTGGGCATTTAAGTGAGATTGGTTTTAACTACTCGATCTTGACTGTACTGTAGTGTCCGTCCTCCGTGAAAATGCTACTTCTAGTTTATTTTTATATCGTTGATACGTGATGACCAGGTAACTACAAGTAGGTTAGTCACGGAGCACGGACACTAGAGTACACACACCTTACTACTTACTTACACCTGTACTGCAGCATATTCATTTCTGTTACACGCAGCTACTGCTTAAGAATTTTTTACTCCCCATAATATATTATTGTATTTTCTTAAATATTTTTTAACGCTTGAGGAAAGTCTGTCAATACAATAAATTATTGAAAAAAAATTGGGTTTATTTCAATAATTTCTAGGAATACTCGTATCGTGATTTATTCAATATTATTTTATTATTTACACATAGCCCGACGTTTCGATTACTTTTCGGCTTCCATGGTAGTTTTATCTCAATGAGTGATATTCGTAGAAACGTCCAACAGTATTATTAAATATACTAATATTATAATTATATTTAATGAATGCGAATCTATAGATCGTATTGCCTACACTATTCATTATACTACCACGTACAATATATAAACTACAACAACACACAGTTCTTCTGTCAATAATTTATGCCCAACCTGCAGTATACTTAAAATCAATAATTTAGTGCGGAGATACCTTTCCGGTCGAACTAACCCAGGAAAAGTAATAAAATCTACTGCTCACTATTCATTTTATTACACTTTTACACCCACAACACTTACAGGACCTCATAACCCTACCCTAAAACCCTAAAATTACACTGATTACACACCGTCTTACTTTTCACAGGTGCTTATTTTACTTGACAGTGAGTTTTAAACGCAGTCGTAACGTGAGTAGATGGAAGATTTCAATTGGTTCTTTTTTTAGATCACTTAGACCATACACGGCCCACCTGATGGAAAGTAGTTACTGTTGCTATGCCGCTTGCTGCACCCCTGGTGTTGCAAACTGGACGTATGCAACACCAGGGGCGTTGCACTTGTGCTGCCGACCCTGAAGAAACCTTTTAATGCCCTTCTTGACGAACCCCATATTGTAGTCGTTTGGGAAAACCACACAGAAGATAGAACTGGCGTACAATTCTCTTCTTCTTCCTCCTAGCTCCAAGTCCAGTCGCATCCGAAACTTACACCACGGAGTCTGGGAAATGATTGCCATCTGACCTTCAGAACTCATTGGCAATATTGAAATGTTCTTCAAATACCCGTAATCTTTTCATGGCTCCAAATACCCGTAATGGCTGCCATAGATGTTCGTATGACTACCGGCCCCTCTAGACAAGTGGCAATTCGCTAACCAGCGTTTGATGGAATAGAATGACGAATATATGGGATTTGATTTTTTGAAATGCGTTAACGACTGTCATATACGTCAAATCCCATATATTCGTCATTCTATTCCACCGAACACCGGCTAGCGAATTGCCACTTGTCTAGAGGGGCTGGACTGATAACTTAGCGTGTTCAAAACTGGCATAAAATTAAAGCAACTTCAATGTGACGAATGGAAGTTATTCGAATACGTGTGTTTATGATACGGTCAAGCTTAATATGGTCAATATGATATGGTCAAGCTTAATAAACGCCCAGTATGGCTAAGAACACGATTATTCGTATTCATGAACTGCCGTCCTTAGAGAATTAGCGGACGGCTAATCATGAAAACGCTGGCCCAACAAACAACCTCTATTACTGCTGACCTCGTATCGGTACCTATAGCGTTAATATGTAACATCACCCTTCACCATTTGTGCGTACATATGTATGCGTTTTATGCCTAGATCGTTTGGGGTCTAAGAAAGTGTCTAGATATTTTATTATCCGATTACAGAGAAGCCGAAAAAGAAAGGTTATGTGTTTGTTGTGGGCGTATGTCTGTAGGACTATAAATAGTAGTTGAACCGATTTTAATGAGTCCGTTAAAAGTCGGTCAGGCAACAGCCAAAAGGCAATCGCCAAGGAGGCAACGGATCATTATCCATACCGATATTTTAAATGGGAAAGTGTATGTGAGTGTATGTTTGTTTGTCCGTCTTTCACGCCTTAACCACTGAACCGATTTTGATGAAATTTGGTAAAGGGGTAGCTTAGACCTTGAGAAAGGACATAAGCTATGTTTGGTCGTAATAACCGAAATGGAGCCGTGGGCGAAGCCAGTATGACACAATATAGGCTATGACAAATATAACAAAACTAGTGATCAGCCCCGGCTTTGCACGGGTGGTAAAAACGTTCCCGTGTAAATCTAATATAGCATAATGTTACTCAGAGGGAAAGTAGCTTTCCAATAGTGAAAGAATTTTTGAAATTGGCACAGTAGTTTTTGAGTTTATCTTTCCTCTTTATAATAGTAGTATAGATGTAGATTGAGATAAAATCTGATTTTATAACATTCTTAACTCTCTCAATAACATTAATTTCATCTCAAAACTTTGTGATGACAATATACGAGTTCGTATCGCGGCTCCATCTGATGCCGTCTGATGAAACTCTTGCTAATTACGGAGCATCACATGTTCCTTACAGAATAATTTTAACATTGAAATTGATGACACTGAATTAAAGCGTTTACACATTGTCCGATATCCAATATCCGACATCCAACATAATGCATAATGTATCCCGATATCGGTTATTAGAGCCAACACCATTGTTTAGGCCCGATATCGGATCACAAAGAGACTAAAAGAGCGAGTGCGAGCAATTTTCGACCTTATTGACATTTTCTTAGTTACGTGTCTTTTCGCCTTAATTGATGACGCAATCACGAATATCAGAAAAAGACTCGATACCAGGTCATGTCAATTAAGTTGCAAATGGCTTGCACTTTTTTTCATTATTTTTTTCATCCTTAGCATCCCTAAGTAGTCTGTGCTTTCGAGCAAATGGCGGTATCGAGCCGATTTTATCGAATAAATGTGAAAACAGCACAAGGTGTCGGCTATCGGACGTCGGCTATCGGCGTCCGACATCGATATCGGATATGGGATATCGGATGAATGGAATCGATCTGGGTTCGAAGCCTGGCCATTACCTTCACGACGGTAATAGCTGAAGCGCGTTAAACGGGCATGGCATGGATTCTAACTCCCAAGGGGGCCAACTCAAAATCAGACGTGGCCGTGGGTTGGCCTGTGTGCAAGAGATATATCATTGACTATTATGTGCTCAAATACCCATACCTATCCACATACACCCACACACATAAAATACATAAAAGACGGCGCTCGTGTGGTTTCTTTTTTTTACGTGCGGGAAATCCCCACGGATACCCCTCCCTCCGTAGCCGGAGGGTGAGGTTATGTCGGACTCGAACCGACTAAACCGCACGCCGTCTCTGTGGGTCGTGGTGCTAGGCCCGAGGTGAGGTTGTCTGACGACAAATCCCACGCACCCCGGCTGACCAGGGGCCATTTCTCTCGGTCTGGCCCTCTTTGGGAGGGGCGACTACGCAGTGCCCGACTCGCCCCCGGTGTGCGGCGTGTGTGTGGTAGTCGGTTCGAGTTCGACATAAGCATTATTACTTAAACCATGCCTTACCCCCTACGCTATTGACACTTTAAATTCATTCATGCTTCATTTCATTCATTACTGGTAAAAGAGTTGTATAAAATAATAATATTATAAGTACTTGAATGCTACCATTTCGTAGTGTCCTTGTACACACGTCCTTACATTGGCTTGGGACCGGGACCGGGAGGCTAAATAGGTTAGCTGGAACTCAAAATTAGCCTGAGAGGTGCCTAGACTTGCAGACTTGACAATGAATGCTCTCTTTACGCTTGGATGTTTTCGAAATGTTTCTCTCTGGAGCTCTAGGTAATTTTTTGAACTTACGAGTAGAATTTTTGAAATCGGCATCATAATTTTTGAGTTTATTCATTAAACAATACTTTATTTATTTATTTATGGCAACAGGGCCCAATTTGTTAGTTATAATTAGTTTTACATCTATGGTTAGTAAATACAACTCAAATTACATAACATCAAATTAAATTAAATTAAATTAAACAAAATCAAATCAAATTCAATCAAATAAAATTAAATCAAAATCAAAATTTTTATTATACACACACAAAAATACAAATCTTTCCTCTTTATAATAGTAGTGTCGATTTATAATCTATACTAATATTATAAAGCTGAAGAGTTTGATTGATTGATTTTTTGTTTGTTTTGTTGAATGCGCTAATCTCAGGAACAAAGTAATTAGTAGTTAAACAATTTTTCTAAGGTTTAATTAGAAAAAATATTTTTGTGTTGATCAGACCATTTATTGAGGAATGTTATAAGCTATATATCATCACGCTATTTAAGAGAGCGGAGCAGTCATGTAAATGCATATTTGTCAAGGAATTCGGCAGATTACCATACATTATATGAAAAATTACGGGAATATATGGCTTAAAGGTGTGACATGGGGTCTTAAAATATGCTACTTGCGAAGCCGGGGCGAACCGGCTAGTTTTTTCATGATTTCCATTATTTAGAATTCGAAATTGTAAATCATTACCCATAGAAGTAATTCACACCGCTCACTGGCATCATCGTGGAATCATAATGGTTTGAAACACGCTGCGAGCTAATTCAATATCGTAATTACCATGATTGATTCATTCTACGTATAATTTACTAATTATGGAAGTGATTTAAAAACAAGCGTAAATGTTATTGTGAAGGTTCGTTGAAGGTCTGATGAAATAAAATATTACAACGAATATAAAACCTCACTATTTTACATCGATTAAAAAGAAACATGCACCCACGTCTTACCTACACGTGGGTGCTTAATACAATTTTAATTACGTAGTCCAAACGTCATCTTCACCACAAAGAGTCGGCAAATTAAACGAAAACGTCATTACCGTACAAATGTAACCGGCTCAATTTGCATATTGAGCGAATTAGCACATTAAGGTACGGTTTCGTAACCGACCGCAGACCGCAGCAGGAGACATGCAGAAGAGACACGAAAAATGTGTATTTACGGCACCCACAGGAAAAGTGTGATTTTACTCAACTGGAAACCAATACGGCAAAATAAAGGTAATAATTATTCATAAAAATCCCGCAAACATCTAATTTCTGAATTAGCTAATTGTGGGATTAATATTTTTAATTTCTATGAACCATATATGCAGTCGAATGATTTATGGTTTCGTCAGATACGTTACATGTTAAAGTTCGAAACGGTACCATGGAAAGACCACTAATAAATACAACAAAATACAATTTTCTTTACTAATATTCCGTCTAACTCTTCCAGATAAGATAAATTGCTTGTGTTAGGAGTAGGTTCACGTGGGTAGTGTAATAGCCTGGATTCGAACCCGGGGCTTTTCGATCGTAAGGCCAACTCCTTAACCACCAAGCTGGTATATTATTACAGTCCAGTCTATATCTCGTTACGCTATTACAGCTGCTGCGATCTGCAGTCGCTTACGAAATGTACCTTTACCTGCATATGGAATGAAGTAACTTTCTAAGTTACATAATACGACATGTAGATGGGTACCTTGTATGAGTGTAGTATTCCATCTTCCTGGAACATATTAAATACTACTGGATTAGCATAATATACGTCTTTGAAATGTTTTTGTCTTTAAACAATTTTAGAAGTACCCTCTGCTGTTTTTGAAAGATAATTAAAATGTATGTAAAGCGTTATGTTATGTTGTTTTGGAGTTAATAATTTATTGGGATGTTGGCTCACTGATCTACCTTAGAAGTAATAATCACAATACCAACTGAAGTACTAATTGAAAACATAGAAAATAGTAATACATAACTAAAAATATTGACACAAACCATACAATTTATTTTACAATTTTAGAAAATTCCACCTCTCTGGTATAATCTTTGACAATTTCACCATATTTTCGTACAAATTGTCTATAATTGCAATGATTGCGACATTGCAAACTGCACAAGAACTTTTTCAGGTTTCGTAAACAGGTTTAAAGGTTAACGTTTATATTATTAATTATTTTGTTGAAATTGTAGCTCGAGTTATGGCCAAGTATAAAGTCTAGATAATAATACGACGGCTGTACAAAACTAACTGCACGCGACTGGCACCTCCTTGCCTTATGCGACTGAGATTTCTTAGGATGTAAGATTTAATTCGCCACTAAACTTACTAGATTATTTTTATTCCGTCTTCCTACTGGAAGCCGGAATAAAAATAATCAAAACAGGCTTCAAAATCAACAAGATATATATTTTTTTATAACTTGCTGTTACCCACGACTACGTCCGCGTTAGAGCGTTTTCGTCCGTTATCCGATATCGGTGTCGGACGCCGATAGCCGACATCTTGTGCTGTTTTCACATTTATCCGATAATATCGGTCCGATACGGCAATTTGCTCGAAAGCACAGACTAGTTAGGAATGCTACGGATGAAAAAAAAATATGAAAAAAGGTGCAAGCAATTTTCGACCCTTTTGACAAGACATGGTATGACATTTTTTCTTATATAAGTGATCAGCGTCATCAATTAAGGCGAAAAGACACGTAACTAAGAAAATGGTCGATAACTGCTTGCAGTCGCTGTTTTAGTCTCTTTGTGATCCGATATCGGGCCAAAACAGTGGTGTTGGCTCCGATAACCGATATCGGGCCGGACAATGTGAAAGAGAAATACATATCTCATACATTTGACTTCCTCCAATATCGAATGTCGGATATCGGATATCTGATGAGTGTGAAAACGCTCTTAGGATTAAAATAATTCAAGATATTTTTCTTGAGATCACGGGGAACTACGCTAAGACGACAATGAAAATAAAACAAATAAATTATAAAGCATTTATTACACTATATTCGTATAGAAACTATCGTGAGCCATTTTTCAATTAGATAAATTTATTACGGCTACACTCACGTAAATCGTCTGGATACGCCCGACTAGTTTCGGACCCGACCGGAGTCCTTATTCATGAGCAGAGCATCCTGGCGCGGCGACGTCAGCTATTTAATTTAAGCCATTTATTACACTTATTCTTTTATCTCCATCCGTCAGTAAACATACGGCCTATGACTAAGTGCACACTTGACAATAATAGGCTTGCCCACTGTTCCGTGGGACCAAAACTCACAGTTGGCGAAATGTGGGTGTAAATACACTTCTGCCTACCCCTTCGGGGATTTACAGGCGTGAGTATATGTATTCTTTTCTTACAATCGCATTCAAAACTCGACTTCGATTTATGTAAGTACGTAAATACGACTTGCCGTTTGAAAGTCGAAACCGTCAAGCTATTTCGGTGGCTCAACTTACAATCTTAACTTTGGAACACAACACGATTAAGTATTGTTACGGAATCCTACAGTTTAATTGTATCAAGAGTCAACAAGAGATCTCTAGACGTACATTTTGAATAAACAATAGTGTTTTCAACGAACTTCTACTGTTTTACAGACGGTTTCTTTAATGCTTTTAGCCCGAATGCTCTTAGTGCGTTACTAATGGATCTCGTGTGAAACTTGTTTTGTTTGTTCAGTGTTATAAATGCGATTTAAGTTAGGAAATGGTGTTTATGTTTTGTAGCGACATAAATGTTGAGAGCAACAGTGATACTGTAGTTTTAAATTTGGAACGCGATGTTGAAACATTTGTAGGATGGTTTAGGTATGTGTGAAATTAAATTTGTTTAATGAATTAAAATAAAATACTTTTTTTTTAAATATAGGACACGTCAATTTGACTTTACCTTGCCTGATGGTAAGCTGAAGGCAAAGTCTTAGGGAGAGGGCCACCATTATACACACGCGCTATGTTAACAATGGTGGCACTCAGCTTGACGGCCTCATCAGATGCTTTTTCACGCCCCGCTTAAAGGACCCGGGACTGTAGGAAGAGGGAAACACGTGAGCTGGCCAGGTATTCCAGATCTTACGCAGGAACGAATTTGTTTCTTGTATAGAAGACACCGTTGCTCCGGCGTGAAAAACCGTCTCACTCTGTTCAGGACTCCAAGTTTACGCGAGGCTGTTTTGATGATACTCTCGATGTAGTTTTTATTATTTAGTTTACAGCGAACATCCATACCGAGGATATTGAGGTTGTCCTGCAGTGGCAGTGGCGTGCTCTGAAGAGTGGGAAGGGGAAGGAAAGAAGATACCTTTGCTGTAAACGCACATGCCTGCGTCTTCTTGGCATTGAACTCGACCAAGTTCTCAGAGCCCCATTGGGAAATGTGGTTCAGGATCCGATCAAGCTCAGTGACAAGAAGCTGCCTTTTTTCCGCGATATGTGTCTGCTTATCCGCAGGACGTCCTTGATAACCCCCGTGTAGGGTGCTATCATCCGCATAACAATGAATGCTGCCGGTCGACAGCATGTCATTGATATGCAGAAGAAAGAGAGTTGGCGATAGGACAGATCCCTGCGGTACGCCGGCATTTACCTGCAAGAACTCCGAGGCTCGTCCATCACAAAGGACGCGAATACGGCGCTCCTGCAAGAAGCCGGCAATCCAGTCGCACAGTCTAGGAGGCAGACCAAAGGCTGGCAGCTTGGAAAGAAGCGACTTGTGCCAAACTCTATCGAAAGCTTTGGCGATGTCAAGGCTAATTGCCAATGACTCGCCGAGGTTGTCCATAGCCTCACCCCAAATATGGTTAACATACGCCAGAAGATCACCCGCTGATCGTTTCGGCCTGAAGCCATATTGCCGGTCATTAATTAGGGAGTGATCTTCAAGGTGACGCATGAGCTGTTTGTTAATAATGTGCTCGAACACCTTGCACAGCACTGGGGTGACGGCTATGGGTCGATAGTTGTTTGGGTCTGAGCGATCCCCCTTCTTGGGGATCGGCTGTACATTCGCCTCTTTCCAAGACGAAGGCACTGTACCAGAGCTGTAGGACAGCCGGTACAGCCGCGCAAGCATTGGGGACAACTCCGCTGCACATTTTTGCAGAACCACCGCCGGAATACCGTCCGGACCACTGGCTTTCCGGACATCGAGTGACTGCAGTACTGCTCGGACATCGCGTTGCCTGATACGAATATCAGGCATTGCATGGTCACTGATGGGCAGTGTCGGCGGCTCCGTACCACAATCATCGACTCGGGAGTTGGCCGCAAAGAGATTAACCAGCAAATTTGCTTTCTCTTGCGGCTCATGGGCCAAGGATCCATCGGGATTGCGCAGCGGGGGCAGCGAAGGCTGGCAGAAGTTGGCTTGCACGGCTTTGGCCAGTCGCCAGTAACCACGGCTGCCCGTGGGATGCGCTACCAGCTCCTGACCAAGACGATCTATGCGCTGTGCATCCGCTTTGACATAAGCCCTCTTGCAGACCTTTGTGGCTCTGTTGTACGCCGCCTTGAAGTGGCCCACGCTGGGATCGCACGTAGCGCGCACCCTCACCCAAGCGCAGTGCGCAGACTGTTTATGATTAACAGTGTTTATGACCTCGTGTTCCAATTGGGTCAGGCCATGCGCCAGAGCAAATGCATGGGCGGCTCTTCCCGCGTGGTTTGTTATGGCGGAGCCCAACCAGAGCTCGTGGTGGGCGTTGAAATCCCCCAAAGACACCAGTTCAGCGTTTGGAAACCGCTCCTGCGCATCATCTGCCGCCTGACTCAGGTATTCAAAGAGTCGAGTTGTCTCGGTATCTCCTGTATGGGAGCGGTAGAGGCACACATAGATCTGACTCGTAGAGCCATGGTCTATGTGTACCCAAAGGGTGGAAAAGGACGGGTCCTCTAGGCAGCGCAAACGGCGACAACAAACATCCACCCTGACATACACACACACCCCGGCTTTTGCGCGGAAATTCTCCTCAAGGACATAGCCGGGGTAGAGCAAGTAGGTCGTGTCATCAGGGCGGCGTATTTGTGTCTCCGTAAGAAACAGCATTGCTGGTTTCGCCGTCTCCAGGTGTTGGTGGACGGCGTTGAGGTTTGTATGGAGTCCACAGATGTTCGTGGACTCCACCTCAAATAGCGAACCCGAGGGAGAGTTTTTTGCCGCTGTGTAGACCAATCTTCTGTTGTGCGCTGCCATGAGGATGAAGAGGGAAGGCGTGAAAAAGGGCGTTGTTGTCGCAGCACCGCATGACATAGCGTGGGATATTGGTTTTATCTATGAATGTGAGGTATGGCGAGAGCCGACGCGTCGAACAGAAGGGCCCCCCTACCCCTCCGAGTATGGTCGCCGGGTTCCCTCGTCCGGTCACCAACCGGCACGACGAGCCATATCGGGATTATGCGCGACCTGGTGGGGCAGCCTCCCAGGGTGGTTAGTCCCAGTTGGGCCCCTGTACTATGCCGCGGGCGGCCAGCGGCACCACCGTTTCTACAGGTCTCCCTGCTCGGCGCGTCGCCCCGCGCCATCCCCCACTAGACTACGCCAAGACCCACCGGTCCCACTAGTGCTGCGACCACGTGCGAGGGATATGTCGCAGTGCGAGGGATATGTCGCAAGACAACCTCACCTTCGGCCTAGCACCACGACCCACAGACGGCGTGCGGTTTAGTCGGTTCGAGTCCGACATAACCCACCCCTCCGGCTCCGGAGGGGCAGGTATCCGTGGGGATTTCCCGCACGTAAAAAAAAAAAAAAAAAAAAAATTGCTGCGACCACAATCCCCCCTGCCCGGCTATGCACTTGCTGACCCCTGAACGCAATCCAACCGAGATTGGATTACTATGGAGGGTTTTTCGCAAAAGTGCACGGTGGTACTCACCCGGTCGAAATTTAGGACAAATTTGTGCCATCAAATTTCTACCACTCAGAAACTCAGAAAAAAGAAAAAAGAAAGGCAATGTGCGAGTATTTATTTCGAATTTAACGCAAATGAGTTGAAGTTATTATGAACCAGGGTGTGAATTATTAATATTAAATGAAAGAAGATGTGACCAGTAACGAGAGTTGAAGTCCACTTATTGGTTGAAGATAATCTATGATCAACAGGCAAATCAAATCAAATCAAATCAAATAGTTTATTTGCTAGAATATGGTACAAGAGGTTTTGGTGGTACAAGAGGAACCAATAAGATGATAAGATTTGGTATATAAAGTTGATAACATATTGATTCATAGCACACACCGCCACTGCAGGATAACTTCAATATCCTCGGTATGGATGTTCGCTGCAAACTGAATAAGCAAAAACTACATCGAGAGTATCATTAAAACAGCCTCGCGTAAACTCGGCGTCCTAAACAGAGTGAGAAGGTTTTTCACGCCGGAACAACGGTTTCTTCTATACAAGACACAATTTCGTTCCTGCTTGGAATACTGCTCGCATCTCTGGGATGGATCCGCAAAGTACTTATAAGATCCTCTCGACAGTTTGCAGCGACGTGCGTTCCGCATTATCGGAAATCCTGAGGTCACGAGTACCCTCGAGCCTCTACAGATGCGTTGAGATGTTGCTACCTTGGCAGTATTTTACCGTCTCTACCATGATGAATGTTTTGATGAGCTATTCTAATCAGTCCCACCCTCTCCTTTCCTATACAGGACAACATGTGCAGGACTTAGATGCACTCACCCGCATACGGTGCAGAACATTCCTTCAAGAAGCGGTCCGGTGACTCTATCCTTTGTCGCACCATTAAGACCTGAAATTCCTTGCCAGCTCACGTGTTTCCCTCTTCCTACAGTCCCGGAAGTGGAATATTTATATTATAGTGGTGGCCCTCTTTCCTGAAACTTTGTCTTCAGCTCACAATCAGGCGAGGTAAAGTCAAACTGACGCTGTCCCATTAAAAAAAAAAGATTGCTGATAGTCAATCCAGTTATACGACATAGAAGAAACATGGCTTACTACCAATAAATATGCTCAACAAAGGTCTATAAATGTAGAACTAGCTACATAGTTGATAACGATCCGTAGTTCAACCGTTAAACAGTAGCAATTATCGTAACAAACAAATTTTAACAGAAACGTACCTAACTGCTAATTGCAACAGAAATTATATTAAACCCATTCTATCTAAAGGATCTTGAAATCGCCCAAAGTAATTCAAGTCTATATATCAGATTGTTGGCAGGAGCCATTTGGCAGCTATCCTAATGAATCTGATGTCACGGAGTAAACTAAGTATAATTTCATTTCTTACTTATAACAAAAAGTGTTGAATGTGCATGTTGTGGATTGTCCACTCAGAAGTAATTTATCCAATTGTTTATTTTTAAAGTTCTGACAGTGTCTGAGTGCACTGTTCGTCACGTTTCATCTACAAAACTTAATTCTTGGATTGTTTTTAAATTGATATCATATATTTCTGTATATTGGTCCTTCGAGCTGGATCACTTTATGAAGAAAACCATAAAATTAATGGACGGATTTGAAAAAATCCAGACCCCAGGTTAAAGATGAAGTCCTCGGGTGGGTCTCTTGATATTATGCATTGGATATGGAAACTTCGTTGACAATTTGAATACTAAGTTATCACCTTGAATTATGATTTCAGTTTCTCACCTATTCTTTTTTCAAAATCGCCTATTATTATGTAAACGATAGGTGATTTATTATCGAGAATTGATGGTAGAACCTATTTTCTGTTTCTAAATATTTACACAGTACTATCCGCGAAACGTAAGTGCAACCTGCGTCTGACCGTATTACCATTCAATTGTGAAAATTTAAGCACTTATGCCTTAGGAAAGGGTATATTGCGAATTTCGGCACAAGAGAAAGATAAAAGTAGCACTTATGTACCTCAATGCATTTGTAACGACTACCATCTTTGAATAAATTATGCAGTATTTCTTCAGACTGAAATAAACTTGAGTTTTAAGGAACTGAAACTATTGTGTTGATCTACGTGTTATGGTATGGGACTATTTGCCTTATTTGTTTTCAGCTAGTTGTAACCTGGTAGTGTTTAAGTCAAGATTAAGGTTGTTAATTAGACAAGGGTGTTCTATCATCGACAACGTCTTTGCTATTTCAGGAACAGGTAAAATAGTGGTCAGTAGCTGGCTTATCTTACTAATGATAAAATTGTGAAAGTTTGTGAAGATGTTTTAATATTTATTGTTCAATCACGCAATGACAGCTTAATAGACCTAGCTTAGATTACAGTCTGGAATAACTCATTGACAGGAATAGGTTCCCAAAGGTTGCGAGAACGGGAACTAATTTTCACGAGAAAGAAATCATGGACAACGGCCAGTTTTTTTTTTGTTTTGATAATTTTACTTCACCTCACCTGATTGTAAGCTGACGGCAAAGTCTCATGAAAGAGGGTCACCATTACACACAAGTACCATGTTAACAATGGTGGCACTCAACTTGACGGCCTGATCAAAAGAGGATTGTCATTGCAGCACCGCATGACACACATAATTAAAATAAATTGAAGAATCATTATTTTAGTTTCATTTAGTTTGAAGCGCGATATTTCAATCATTTTTCCTTTAACATTATACAGACACATATACGTGTCCATACAATATAGCTAAGTTAATATTTTGTACACAATTAGCCTTACATCTAGACGTCTTAACTGTCTGTAATTAACGTTCTGTTAATACTAATCTAATTATTCACTGATTGCTAGTATTAGGACATGTGCTAATTATATTGAATCGAACATCAAGTATTGAATACCGATCTACATAATATACCCACGTACCATTAGTAAATGCTGTACCTAATGCGTATTGCTGTTAGTTGAATCACAAACTAGTGAATTGCGTCCCAGTGTTCCAATTAGTTGTCAGTAGCCATAAAGATGGTGATATAACAAGACTGCAGGATTCTTTGAAGTCATTTTGCATAACATAAGGAATTAATAATGGTGAGCCTCCGCGGCGTAGCGGTAGTGAACGCGGCCTCTACGCAGAAGTCGCATTTGCATTGATCTGGTCGTGCCTCAAAGAGCATGTTAAGCCGTCGGTTCCGGTTGCTATACGAACATCTATGGCAGCCGTTACGGGTAGTTGGAGCCTTCAGAAATTGAATAGCTGGTCTAACTGCAATGCTTCGATATCGACTTTTAGTTGTGGCGGTCAGATGGTAGACACTTCACGGAAAATATCAAAGTTCAGCAAAATCCACAGTTAGACTGGTTAAGCGGATCCCAGACTCTAAGTTCAAAGCTTCGGATGCGACGGGGATCAACGCTAGGATGAAGAAAAAGGAATTAACCCTAAAAAGTCCGACTTGCCTAACCGTAGCTATCAAACTGATTGCCGCCATTGTTAACATGGTACGTGTTCGTAATGGGACCTTTTTTCCCGAGACTTTGCCTTCAGTTTACCATAAGGCGAGGTGAAGTCAAATTAACTTGTCTAAAATTAAAATAAAATAGACCAAAAAAACCCTTCCAAAATATATAAAAAATCACATTCCATTAAATTATGATAGTAAAAGAAAAACATTGCTCTATCCAAAAATTTAATATAACATTCTTGCTTTATTCTGCAGAATAGAAAGATAATTACCAATTTGTATCGTCGATAACTCAAAGGGGAAAAATTGCTCGTGTTAACAGTACAGTCACGTTCACAAGGAGGCAGTAGGCTGCAGCCCTTTGTCGAATCACTGATTTTTGATAACCTGGGTGGGTAGCCCCTTGTAGTTGTCAATTATTTAATACGCGTATCTTATAAGCTTGATGTTGCTGATAGAGATTAAGTTGGTATTTCCTTCATGCTGTTAACAATTCCAACAACATATATATACAGGGATATTGTTTAGCCAGCAGCTTATGTAGAATACAATAGAATATCTTCAATGAAATCACTTGTACTGTTCCACATTATTTATTGATTTCCTGACCGGTTTCGCCTTACGGCGTTATCAAAGGTTGATACATGTTTTTTGGGTATCAGATATCTGATACCCAAAAAACATGTGTAGCAAGTTCCACCAAGTGCCATCAATCAACAGTATAAGTACAATAGAATAGATTGATTTAGGTATGACTACATTACTTCGAGGAAGTTTAAAAGTGCCGCCAGGTAAATGAAAAATTAAGAAGCCAGCAACGGTCATGGTATGGACATGTTATAAGAAGAGAGGAAAATAATGTTGTAAGGAAAGTTCAAAGTATAAATATAGGGCTTAAGGAGCAGAGGTAAGCCCAAGAAGAGATGTATGTATTGCTTGAAAGATGATATAGCCAAGAAGGGAGAAACTGAGGAAATGATATCTAACAGGAATTAATGGACGAGAATGACATGTTGCGCCGACCCCAAATAATTGAAACCAGGGCAGGTAGATGATGATGATGAAATTGATCAATTTAAATTTATATGACGTTTCACAAACGTCAAAATATGGGTCAATCCCATACATTCATCATTGTATTCAACAATAGGCTGACCAACGAATTATTGTCAGTTGTCCAGGAAGGGTGGTCGGAATCACATCCGTAGGTAGACCATGATCATGTTAATTTCCATGAATGCATGGCATTAATCATAGAAGTCTCACATCATTCGTCATCACCACGTGCATAGGGCATCAGAAATAGCGAAGCCAGGGTAAAGTAATTGTATTAATAACTAGCTGTTCGTTATCGCTTAGTGTTGAGTGAACGCTATTTTTCTAAAATAAAAGTAGCCTAAGTTACTCCTTATAATTACATCAGCATGTACCGTATTATATTCATATGCATGTAGTAAAAAACGGTTATTTCAATATTACAAACAGACACTCCAATTTTATTTATATGTATCGATGTATGGATGACATTTAATATTAAATAATCTACAACATTCCACACAACGGAATCTAGCCTCATTCTAAGTATAGCTTAACTAATTTGTGTTATGGATTTTCGAATGCAGATAAACTTACTTAGATACATGCTCACATGTTTTGTTAATAACATACATATTAAACATAGAAGCACCCAGACTAATTCAGATCGAACTCGAACCTGTACCCCCTGCGTAGCAGTCGAACGTTCTACCGCAGAGGCGCTTAAGCATTGAAGACTCACATCCATATGTAGCATTTTTCCGAACTAAAATCTAGCGATGGCATTAATAATGCCTATGACAATAAAATACAAGTAAGTAATGAAACTATTGTGCGTCTGGCAATGGTTCCGTATCTGCGTGCATTAAAAAACCATTTGTAATAACAAACGAGCTATCCGTCTTATCTTAATGTCCGAACTTGCTACATGCCTTATGTGTTCGAAGTGGTCTAGGTATTCTGTACACACTATGCTATACTATAACGATACTACTATTAAAATATAGAATTTTCGTTGGTTGATTTATTACGAGGTTTAAGAGAATACAGTAAAAAGTACATGAGTCTTAACATTGTTTTATGACCTTATTTTTGGACCAACTCTTCTAGTATACACTTTACAGAACAATGATCGTCATCTTTTATTATTAATCGAACTATAAATAAAAAAAATCTAAATTTATATTAATTTATTATTCTTATCTACATGTATTTTTACAGGCTACCAGGTTACAGGTTACAATAGAAATGTTTAAAGCTACTATAGATATGTATAAGCCTATGTAATCTGAATTTATTTAGCGGTACGCACAGTGAGTTATTGAAGGTGCTTCATTCTGCACACACTCAAGCTGTGCAATGATCTCCCTTCTGTGATTTTTTCAAGCGACTACAATATTTGGTTTTTCAAGGGCATTAGAAGGGTTAGCGGCACAAGTGTCGGCCTAACCATCAAGAGTTCTCTGGTTCCAATTACTTGCTTAACTAGAAGGGTAAATGGGAATGAAGAAACTTTGGTTGCTTTTTTAAATAAGAAATAATTAGTACTATTTCATCTCTGTGAGTGCATCACTACCTTTACACCCGGGAAGGCCCCATTAATGCATAATGATGTTGTTTTTCTTCTACCTAGTTTAATTTCCATTTCTTACTGCGAACATCTCTTTCTGAACTAGTTAAATTTTAAATTATTCTTCGGAACTTGATACTAGCAACTTCTTATAAAGTTGTGAATCATTCTTGCTGTACCTGACTTACAGGTTTCATAAAGAAAATTATTGCAACATAGTTTCTTTTTAGGTGGATTGAAATATTTTGTAAGATAGTGAGAACTAGTCCAGGATCCGCTTGCCGGTGTTTGCTCCCTCACGTCACATGGCACTCTTCGCCATGCCAGCACTTCTGGAATCTGGGGCTGATCTGGCTTCGAAGATCTTGGCGAGTTTGGCATAAACCCACATATCATTATTATATTTACATTGCATTATATATAAATGCAAATAGACTCTTTAGAGCTACCATCTGTAGCACTAACTTAAGACAACACTGTCCTTTGTCGAGAATGTATGCATTGTATAAGGAACATGAAAAGCTTATTGATTTAAATGTGTTATCCATACCTGCCCTCAAAAGGGCATTACTTTGAGTATGTAGTTGGTTATTTTACACACAATACATTGTTCTTCTCACAGGAATGAACAGAATTATGCATAATTTTTTAATAACATAATTTTGTTATTTCATAATTTGCTGTTGTTATTGTTAATTTAGGTTAAGTTCGCGAAATTCTCCTCTGCACGCAGTGCTTTTCCGTAAATATTGTGGCACTTAGCTTTTTCAAAATTGCATGTAATTGTTAGTATAACGGTGTACTCAATGTTGAAAGCCTAATAAATAAATAAATAAAATAAATAAATAAATTACAATGTAGTCTTTAATGAAATTTTAAAGTAATTAGTATGAAAACAATTGAGCAGTCCGACTGGGGAATTTACTTCGCTCTACAAAATACCTCGTGTATAATAAACTCGTGTTGTGTTCCCGGTGGTGAGTAGGGTAGCCAGAGCTCACTGGAGAGGTTTGGGCTGTCAGTGGGAAGACCAAAGGCTATTCCTGCTTTGTCTTCTACGCTGACGGCACAGAAACTCTCGGTGTTATTAGGGTTGGCAGCACGAGTGTGACTCCCCTGCTGTAGCACACGTCCATAGGCCACGGTGACCACTTCATGGCCCATGTGCTTTTTTGCCACCTCAGAGGTATAAACAAACTATTCAAAGCGATTAAGATAGGAAGAAGTAAAACGACTCAGGCAGTATTTGAACCCACTACCAGGCTCTTGCAGGGGGAATTCCCTGACCACTGAGTTATTAAGTCAGGTCTTAGTTGTTCCAAATTCTCCTATTTAACCGTCTCGAGGTGATATTGCGAGCCATCTACCGATAGCTTTGCGAACTATCGGACACAGTAAATGATTTTTCAGCCTTTTCACACAATCCGATACCCGATATCCGATAAAAAAAAAAAAATATGACAATTATGTATCTTTCTTTAACATTGTTCGGCCCGATATTGATTTTCGGAGCCGACACCACTATGTCGGCCCGATATCGGATCACAAAGAGACAAACAGCGAGAGAAACAGCGACTGCGAGCAATTTACAACCTTAATTTTTCTTTTTTTTTTCATCCCTAGCATCGGGCCGATATTATCGGTGAAAACAGCACATGGTATCGGCTATCGGAGATCGGCTATCGGCATCCGAGACCGATATCGGATATCGGATGAATGTGAAAACGCTCTTACCGTCATTTCTAAGCATTATTTCGTCGCGGGTTCTGTCCCGCCTGAGTTGTTTCATTTTTTTCAATCTTAACCCAATATAGTCTTCAATCTATTAATTCTTTAGTTTGATTAGTCTCTCTAGTACAAAAGTGATTTATCTCCGTACCAAACATTCTTCCTAATCAATAGAGCGCGAACTCCTTTTGTAAGAAATTTCCGTTTCTTTAACCGTTAGAATCAACAAGCCGATGCCTAAACAAAGGTTCAACTTCGCAAAACGCGATATACACTGAACTGAAACCGACCGTTAAAAATAAAACGGGAATGAAACGAGAAAAATCTCGTATTTAGTTTCAAAGTTGCTCAATAGGAAAAAGTTACAAGTTTAAAAATCTTTTTATTTATTATTTTCGTACACGTATATTCACGCCTGTTATAACTGAAAGGCTAGACAGAAATGGATTAATACCTACAATACACCATTACGCATGTTTATAGTCTCGATTAATTAGCCCGGGTGTTCCTTCAGGATAGAGTACTTGTTTCAGAAGCTCTTGTGTTGAAAACACAGTTGGGCAATAAAAACAGCAGCAACTCTCTCACGTGGGGCAGACGCTGCAGGATGCCTAGAGGATGCTACGACCCTGTAAAAGGCTACTCAAAGACTCTCCACGGGTCCCTATGACCCTGTCACGTGGTTTGCGTAGGAATTTCTATGCAAAAATAAAATGTATTCCCTCTGCTACTCCCTCTACACTTCTAGTCTTGCAACTCCTTTCTAAAATTTATGTGACCATCTTAACCTCTAGAGTAAATTCTGTACCAGAGCTTTGTCACTTAATCTGTTGGAATACCAGCTAGCAGGTGATAGGATATATAGGCCCCAAATATAATAATGAGACCACATACACCCTATCACAGCAAGCTCTACTATTATTTGATTGAAAATTTTAATAAATACAATTTGATTTTAAGCGTCCACATTTTATGCGTGCAATGGTTAAAATCGTGACTTAATCCGCGATTAAAGTTCAATTTATATTTAATTGAATGAATGAATAAATGAATTTAGTCATTAGGGTGCTAATGAGTGTTTTGTTAAATCAAAAATTATTTGTATTCATTGAAATATTTAACACCTACCTTCTCCCCGTGTTTTCGCTCAGGTACGATTGTCTGAACATTTTTATCCCTTAAGGTAACATAGTTTTTTATGTTTTACTGTGGCCGAACTCAGCTGGAAAAACAGCAACAGCTAACAATAGTATATTGTTTTCTAGATGAGATCTTCCTACACTCTCCTTTCCTATACAGGACGACACGTGCAGGACTTAGATGTCACCCGCATACGGTGCAGAACATTCCTTCAAGAACAAAGCGGTTCGGTGACTCTTTCCTTTGTCGCACCATTAAGACCTGGAATTCCTTGCCAGCTCACGTGTTTCCCTCTTCCTACAGTCCCGGGTCCTTTAAGCTGGGCGTGAAAAAGCATCTGATGAGGCCGTCAAGCTGAGGCCACCATTGTTAACATGGCACGTGTGTATAATGGTGGCCCTCTCTCCTGAGACTTTGCCTTCAGCTTACCATGAGGCAAGGTAAAGTCAAATTGAAGTGTCCTACATAAAAAAAAAGATCATGAAATTAATATTATTGGAATATTATTAGTAGATTATGACTGCAATATTCACAAACTTCTCAATTTATTTTAACCCATTTTATCCTAACCTGGAGTCCACTTACCTTTTAAGATTTTTATGGAAGCAATTGTCATCCTGTCTCCCATACCTGAGGGCAAACCCTGAACCAGAGCATTGCCCATAAATCCGTTAAGCCATACTGACGATCACGATGACTATCGCAATTTTGTTCCGGCACGACTAACGGCTGAAAACAAGCAGACTCAGGCCCCTTGACTTTCACGTGTGCGGCTGCCATTTGACCTGGGTCCCTTAACTCCTACATGAGCAACAAACAAACACACATTCAACCAAACTTGCGTATTAATAACACTAATAAAACAAGTAACACGAAGACTAAAACACCGTACACAAACTTCTCTCACATTTACATTTCTAATAAAAGAATCCTTACATTCAACAGCAATCTATCGAGAGCTCAAGTAAGGAAATAATTACCTCGGCGGGTCTCGTCTCACGCGCCTAATCAAGCAACTTTCAACCAAGTTAGATGAAGTTGGTGAGCGCGCCGTGTAAATTACTTTGATAACAGGACGTGATCCGACTAGGTGTGAACTTGCCCTTATAGAGAGAGGGGCGCCGTGGATGACTGTTCGCACGTATTAGATTTCAAGAGGAACTATTTGATAGATTTTATTTTAGTTTTGATATTTATTTATGGGGCTAATAAGATATGATGGCGTTTCTCGCGCGTATCTTACATATGTTTGTAATGCAGCATGCAGTACCCATTAATTTTCATCGGGTTTGATATTTGCAAATGGGTACCGCCTGATTTAAAGCTTGTTTCGATCTTTTCAGCATAAGTAGGGTTTATTTTTAGTAATTGTTTATTCGTTAAGTCAAGAATATGAGGTATAGGTTAGTGCATAACTTTGAGCTTTTTGACGTTTTTTTTATTTATTTTTAATCAGTTATTTTATTTTATACTTTTTAGTAATTGCATATATTTTTTTGTTATCGTTTTTTAATTTCCTTCATTTCGATATCCCACTCGAATAATTTGAGTGATTTTTTTACTACGTAATTAAGTAAAAATAAACATATAGCTTTTGTTCATATTTTATGTACCGAAGAACACTTGGGCAATAAATACCTTTCATTTGAGTCATTGATCATTGAAATCTGCACGGTGGTTTAAAAGATATGAGGTAATAAAGAATATTACATACAGACAAACATACATACAAGATACGCGCTAAAAATATAACTCTTCTTAGCAGTCGGGCAAAAAGAGAACCATTTGGCTATGTGGCTAATAAATATCTAGTCAGGCACTAGACCCACTTAGGTTTCAGATGACCCTCTAGTAGCAACAGTTGCTTGTTGGTTGATCGAACGATGTCATGTGTAGGAGAAATACAGAAAAGCGGATATTGGGCTATAGATAGCGGAAGCATTGGATCTAACCTATATAGACAATTATTAAGATACAAATATACACACAGTCACACCTCTTTCACAGTGGGGTAAACAGTGACCACACGTTTCCACCTACTTCTTTTGATACATGTGATAGAGTTGTTCAGGTCGCCCAAATAGGCCTCCGTCTTGACCTAACGACTGTTGACAGCCGGGATCGACTTTTAATGTAATTTCCGAAGCACAGAAGCGCACAGGAGTAACTCCACTAAACGGTCACCCATCAAAACGGTAACCTTCGCCTAGGTAACTTGACCGTTTACTGAACAGGAAGCCCACCTGGCCACGAGCGCTTGAACCCGCTACGATCGTGACATACATCTATCGCTTCTTCTACTTTATTTAATCACAATTTGTTTTCATACATTGTTTTCACATGTCATGTTTTAATTCTTTTTGAAGTGAAAACTTCTTTAGCGGCGTTGGATGGGTGTAAAATGTTAAGAATGCGTCAGGATTAGTTGACCTTTGAACCGTAACCGACGACTGACGTCATACAAGATTGGTAGAGGTACAGACTATCTATTTTGCAAATTACGATAGATAGCGTTGTAGCTTAAACGGTAAGCACGTCGACTGTAAGTCCTTATAGTTTCAGATAGTATCGGGTTCAAACCACCTGGCCTTCAGGGATTTTTTGTGATTGTTTTTTCTTATTATAATTTATTACTTTTGGTGATTATTTTTTTTTTGTAATTTATTACTTTTTATGATTATTTTTTCTTTCTGTAATTTAATTTTTTGTGATTATTTTTTCTTTTCATAATTTATTAATATCTTCTGACAGAAAATTAGCAGAAAATAAGTGATAGGTTCTATGATTAGCACCATATTATAGGTATGGTATGGTATTCTCTTTTTTATCTTTTTCTATGTATATAACGAAGAAAGAAAAAAAGAAAATGTTTTCACTTCTGCCGGCACTCCCAGAGTGCAACCCGTCTTTTTTATATATATAAGAAACTCCGTTCCGCGTTAGAAATATTTTTGTCCCGGCCCGTTTATACAGCGCTGGACGCGACGCAATCGGATAGATACTGCCTATAAAAATGGCCTATATCGCCACGCAACGGTCGGCGTTGCACGCACCGCATGTTTTTATTTTGTTAATATCTTTGAAGATATTTGTTTAAAGTGTATAGAATTAAGGGCATAAATATTTTACATTAAATTTCCGCTATAGCGGACTTTCTCACAGATTTTGATACGTTCCTTAATATTGTAGTAATTTTTTTTTGTGCTATACTCAATAGTTTTCGCAGTGCACGCGATGAAAGCAATTTTTATTTACAACTTGGATTACATTATTCTAGTTTAAGTAAAGATGCGTAATTAATTTTGAAAATTATTATAGCCTATGACACTCCAAAATAACGTAGCTTTCTATTGGTGAAATAATTTTGAAAATCGGTTCGATAGATCCAGGGATTAATCCTTACAACGTCACAAATTCACATTCGTTGCCTCTTTATAAGTGCTTTTGCTAGGAGTGGGTTCACGTCGGCAGTGTAATGGCCAGGATTTGAACCCGAGACCTCTTGAAAGTCCTTAACCACTAAGCTACCGATGCTTGCCTTCGATCCGATTGACATACGTATGTCTACCTCGACTCCTAACTACCTACCTCGCTTCATCAATCTGTTTCGTCATCAGTATTCTGCTCTCCATGATGATCTAATATATAAAATTCTCGTGTCACAGTTTTCGTTGCCATACTCCTCCGAAACGGCTTGACCGATTTTGATGAAATTTTGTGGGCATATCGGGTAGGTCTGAGAATCGGCCAACATCTATTTTTCATACCCCGATTCGCGATAACCGACATCCACGCGGGCGGAGCCGCGGGCGACAGCTAGTAATGATATAAAATTGGTAAAATTTCTTGGAATATAAAATATATATACGTATACCATGATCGGGCCAATTTCCGTAAATATAATTTTGTATCTCATGAAATAGAAAGTTCAAGTAACTTCTGTAATTTTGAGATAGTCCAGGAGTTTAAATCCACCTGTATAACAACCCTTAACTGCGAATACAAACGGCTCAAAGAGTTATTTATGCAGAAACAAAATTACAAGGTTCGGCATTGTAGATATGAATTAATGAGGAATTCATTGTGAGTTGGATCAAATAATATAATACTCGTAATTGCAGTAATTGCATATTTTTTCTATTTATTATGCTTACAATGGCATCGGCATCAACTTCAAGATGCTTTTCTTTAGTCTCCTCACTTTTTTTTTTTTACGTGCGGGAAATCCCCACGGATAGTCCCCTCCGGAGGCGGAGGGGGAGGTTATGTCGGACTCGAACCGTGGGTCGATGTGCTAGGCCGAAGGTGAGGTTGTCTCGTGACATATCCCTCGCACCCCGGCTGACCCAGGACCACGCGGTCCCCGACTCGCCCCCGGTTTAGGGGGGGGGGGGGGGGGGGGGCATTGTCCTAAGATGTGCGCCGCCGCCGTACGCATGGTAATATTTCATTCATTAAGTGGTGTGACAATAGGTATGTTAGAATGCAGCTGCAGTCTGCAAATTGTGACTATCTCCTTTATTTTCTCTTCTACGGTTTTGATGCGAAGCTACCAGTGTCGTCTTTAATCGGTAACCTACAAGAGTGCATCTACTTTCGTCCTAGGACAGATAAACGAAAATGATAATGATGGTTTTTATTCATTGTATGTCATGAAACGAGAACGTTTAATCGAATAAATTTGGAAATAATTTGTTTCGGTTCATGCGGGATTTTCTTTAGCTCACCTGATTCTCCGGCCATACAGTCCGATAAGACTGTGCGGTTTTAATCGGTTCGAGTTTAACATACCCACTTCAATCACTAAAATCCAAGAGACTAGCAGGTATTCTATGACAATGTTTTGTTAATTTCAATTTAAGTAAAAAGTATTAAAACCTGTGTTATATCACAATGTACTTTAAATCCTGCTCAATTTGTTCCACAGTCTCGCTGTCCTTTGCCGTTGTCTATTTTATATTTTCATTTTTCTCAACTTATAATATTCCCAGCAGTGAACTAGCGGGAACATCGCAGCGAAGATGATCGCTTTTCCAATTTAACTTATCTACGTTTACAGCGCTACGTCGCGACAGAACACAGAATAAAACTATAGGTAGTCACAACCAGTTCTGTACTGATTTCATGAACGGTATTTATTTAATGACAATACCCGATTAGTGCGCGCGGTTTTCTTGCTGCCTCTCCCTGTAGGGGCAGGTCTCAACTTGTGAAAAATAACATTATTCTGCATTTTCATTTATCAAAAAAATCAAACTTACGAAAACATAAAAATGCAAATTAAAAATACGGACATTGATAAGAGTTTTCCTTCACAATTTTTTTTAGTTTATTACGTTTAATATGTACAAATGTTTTAAAAAGAAGTTATTTGGGCATTGGTACTACAGACAGGCATCAGAACCATAGACGCCAAAAGGCAACGTATTTTTGTATCAAATCATAAAGTAAAAAAGCTTTATGGGAATGGTCCTTCTGATTTCCACACACTGTGGCGCGTGCAACATCGCTGAGTCGAGAGAGTGAAATCACACTGATAAGATTGGCTTGATTGAAATAATTACGTACCAAAGAACTTGTTACTTGTCGATAGCTTTTACCCCTATGTCGCAGTGGTAACAGTGCAAATTCTGTCTAATAGACCCGGGTTTAATTCCTGAAATCGGTAAACATAGTTTTCTGTTAATCCCAATAACAATCATGAATCTGCAGAAGTGAATAAATGATGCATAAAAATGGTTGGAGAAATCACTATGGAGGAAAATGCTCACAAACATAATAAAATATGATTATTTTTCCTAAAGTTTACGAATAAGAGCGGTTTCACATTCATCCGATATCGGTGTGGGACGCCAATAACCGACATCTGATAGCCGACACTTTGTGCTGTTTTCACATTTATTCGATAAAATTGGCCTGATACGGCCATTT
Source organism: Eilema caniola (assembly GCA_949126895.1). NCBI lineage: Eukaryota > Metazoa > Arthropoda > Insecta > Lepidoptera > Erebidae > Eilema > Eilema caniola. Next base: position 2,223,956 of record OX421469.1, on the reverse strand, counting down.
GCTCAAAAGCACAGACTTGTTAGGGATGCTAGGGATGAAAAAAAGCGACTGCAAGCAATTTTCGACCTTATTGACATGACATGATTTCGAACTTTTTTCTTATATTCGTGATCAGCATTATCATCAATTTACACGAAAAGCCACGTAACTAAGAAAATGTTTTGAAGGTCGAAAATTGCTTGCAGTCGCTGTTCTAGTCTCTTTGTGATCCGATATCGATCCAAATAGTTGTGTCGGCTCCGATAAACCGATATCAGGCCGGACAATGTGAAAGGGAGATACATATCTCATACATTTGACTTCCTCCGATATCGGATGTCGAATATCGGATATCGGACATTGTGATAACACTGATAACGCTCTGAAACTCATTGAAATAAAGCCACTTTAATGGATTTTATTGCGATTTATTTGGTGTTATTTACGTTTTAGGTACCCGACTCTTCGAACTATGTGTCAGCTACCATCTCCACTCACTCCGCGACCATGGCTGCTGAAAAATAGCCGCAAGGTCGGGCTGAACGTAATTAATATCAAATAAATCACAATAGACATACATACATGTAAACACGCCTTTATCCCCGGAGGGTTAGGCAGAGGTGAATTAACACCCACATTTCACCAATCTGTATTCGGTCCCACGTAATAGGGTGTGAGCCTATTGCCATATTCCGGGCACTATTGTTGACTCGAGCCATGCATCTGAGGCTAAGTCTGGGCTATATATCTGTCTTAAGTTAAAGTTAATCAGCCCTATCCCTTAGTCGCCTTGTACGACACCACATGGGAAGAACGGATGCCGGGAACCACGCGGCTCTCAATCACAATAGAATCCGTGAAAAAATGGTTTCACGGATGGTGATGATGGTTTCATTAAAAAATATGATTGAATTATAAAAAACTTAAGGTCCAATGTGTAACTGCGATTGGCGCTGCGGTGAATAAGATGGACTCTTGCCAATGCACGTAAATTTCTTTCAATTACAAATGTGAATTTCAAATGCGTGATATTTACGATATATATTCTTGGAGTCGAGAACAGTACGCTACATGGAGAGAAACACCATCATAATGGCGTCCCGCCAACTTTATAATATAATATGTATATCAATTGCTTGGGTGTGAGATCGAAAATTCCAGGGATATTCTTTTATACAAGTTGCACTGTTCTTCGGCTCACAGAAAGAATATGTGCACAAGATAAAATAAAATCTAACTTTTGGAACAAATATTATTTATTATACAATAGGTAAAAGGATTATTTTTAAAGTTAAACTAAAACTAAAACGAATAAACTAAATATTTACAAGAATTAACAAAATAGAGATTATAAAAGAGGCCAAAGAGTTTAGGCGTCAAAAAATTCCTCGATGTCGACTGGAAATTTAACTATTTTTTAATAAATTTAATTTTTTCGTTATAAATATTTCAAAAGCGGCATATATTGTCACAAGTAGAAACTAGTCAATAATAAATCTATCCATAATTTTTTTCACTAGTAAATAAGATATCTTACTGTTTTTATCAATTCTTTAATTGGTGGCGTGGCAGCAGTTAATGCAATTGTTCTATTTTGGATTCCCGGTTTATGTAAATCTCTCTTCATCCTAGCGTCGCCAGTTGCCTCCAAAGCTTCGGGGTCTGGCATCCGTTTCACCAGTCTATATTTTGATTATCGATATTTTGCTTGAAGCGACTGCCATCTGACCTCCACAACCCAATTCCAATTATTTGACTTTTTAGGGCTTCAACTACCCGTAACCCGGACTGATGACTTAACGTGCTTTCCGAGGCACAAACAGACCACTGCAAATACCTATATTCGTGAATACAAAAAATATTTGTAACGAGCGGGGATCAAACCCGTGCCTTCTGTGTAGCGGGCTGCGTTCATTACCGCCTCGCCTCTGAGGATATCTATTACTTAGTAAATCATTTATCAGCACCTCAGTATTATTCTAGATACATCCAATGCTTTCACATATTTTTGTTTAGCTAAAGCCGCGTACACACGTACGAACTAACTTGAACACTCGGTTCATCAAACTTGTTCGTGGCGATCCTATATGTATGTCCCGTATGGACGATGTCCGAATAGTTTTAATAAATGTTACGTACCAAAACTGTTCGTATAGAACTTGGAAGGGTAAAGACGATTATTTTTTATACAAAAATACTTCCTACCATGTAGGATCCGCTGTAAACAATATCTTGTGTAAAAAAAATTCCGCTTCTTCAAATCGACCACTACGAAAAGCGCTGAGTTCGCGATTGTTGTTCGCGAACTCAATTCAAACTATGTTCGCGTCCGTGTTCGGATATGCCATCCAGACGTACAAACCAAATGTTCATGTTTGATGTTTATATTCACTATGTTCGTGTTCGCACGTCTGTACGCGGCTTACCGTCTAACCCAATCCGGAGAACAAAAACTGCACTGAATCTCGTTCGTCAATCATTAGGTAAACGGACTTGGAGGTCAGCTTGGCCTCAAAGATCTTAGTGGGGTCTCATATACTTCTCAATATGAGAGTATTAAATATGAAATGTGGTATGTAATACGTGGTTAGATTCACGCCTTTAATTTATCAAACTTGGAAACATAAACAGCAGACAGGTGAACATTTCAAACGCCGCACGCTCTAGCAGAAAATAAAAGATGTACCTAACATTGATCGAGCGTTCCACTTGAGCGATACATTACGATATATGCTTCTGTAATATTTTATATACAGTAAATTGTTCCTGTACGTGTATGAAAGAGAATGTACGCGATACGAATTTGTTTGGTATTTCGTTTTGATGTATTTCAGCGGTGCGTGGTGCTGGGCGAAAGAAGCAAGAGCCACCTCATCTTATGTCACAGTTGTCGACTGCGAGATGGGGCTGATCTAACAGTAAATAGTACGGTCTATGAATTAGTATCCAGTCAACGGTAATAAGATTGTGTGTTTATTTTTTTATCGTGCGCGAAATCCCCACGGATATCACCCCCACCGGAGCCGGAGGGGGAGGTAATGTTGGACTCGAACCGACTAAACCGCACGCTGTCTGTGGGTCGCAGTGCAAGGCCGAAGGTGAGGTAGCTGTAGAGCATATCCCTCGCAACCTTCCTGACCGATCCACTTCGGGTGGGGGTCCGCAACTTGTTCCCGGTATATCGCAATGCGCGCCGCTCGAGCTGCCTCAGCTGAGCCGCGAGTCTTCTTTGCTCCCGGTCCCACTCTCGCCCCGCCGCCTCCTTCACGAGCATAACTTGCTCGCAGAAGGAGGCGCCGGCCGCGAGCAAGGTGGCGAGCGTGATAGCTCTCACTCCCATTCTTAGGGCCGCCACTAGCTCCCACCTCGGCGCCTCCCACGCCGGACACTCAGTGAGCGTGTTCAGCCCCGAGTCCCAGTGATGGCACTCGAGCGTTGGCTTTTTCCTCGTTTGACATAGATACCGCCCGAAGCTTCCGTTCTCGGTGATCATCTGTGACAGACGGTACGAGAGGCTGCCGTGTGGCCTCTCCCCCATGATGGGTCTTACTTCCGCTATTACGGCGTGCCCTACGCGTAGTAGCTCAAGTCGCCGCTCCCAATCCGCCACCATGTTCCTGTGGAGCCGGGAATTCTCGGCCCGACTTTTTTCAAGCTCGGGATCGTGTCCCGCTCCCACACCTCCTTTCGGAACCGATATAGCGCCGAAATGGTGGCGTTGCGGCGAGGAGACTCGCCGCTTCGAAGAATCCGGAGGGTCACCTAGTGATGAATTAACACCCACATTTCACCTATTGCCGTTTTCCGGGCACTATGGTTGACTCGATCCATGTATCTGAGGAATATATCTGTTTGATATTAAACAGCCCAATTGCATAGTCACCTTGTACGACACCGCATGGTAAGAGGTGGGGTAGTTCAAATTCTACTCTGCTGGGAACCACGCGGCTATAGAACTAGCGTACCTACTATAGAAGCAGAATAAGGACCTCCACGCGAGTGAAACAATGCGACACGGCTAGTGTTAAGTAATATAATTGTAATGTATGAGCGACTCAGCACTGCGGGCTGCTGTGTCGGTACTTGTTCGCTCATTACAAACTTGTACTGCGTTATACGAAACTGCAACGTGAAGTGAGGTATTTATTTTATTCGAAATAACCTATCTTTAGTAAATGTATACAAGTAAACATATAAATAGACCTCCGTGCTTCGGAAAGCAAGTTAAGCAATCGGTTGCCATACGAACATCTGTGCATTTGTTGCGAATAGTTGGAGCCCTATAAAGTTCGATCACGTTGTGTAACTACAGAACTGTGATATCGCCAGTGGGTTATAGAGTCAGATGTTGATGTATCGAAGTTAGTCAAACTTAAATTTTGAGTTTCGTTAAATACAATACACGATATGGCATGTACGCTTAGGACAGAATTATGTGATGAGTTGAGGACACATATATACATAGAAACACACAGAACTAAAAATGTCTATGCATGAATATGTCTATTTGCGTTATAGACTTATTCATGGCCTTTCATGGCATAGAAATATTTACACCGAACTGTGCAAATATCATGCCACACAGGTCGACGTGGCTATAAATTCTTTTATCAGAGAACAACTGCGAAACCAACAAAACTGCATGAAAATATGTGTTATATAAATTAAGGCGACTCAAACAGGGATAATTGGAATTATAACAGTAATTCGTAGCAGCTGACCCGATACATAAATTTGATTACGTTGGGGTAACAAAACTCCCAACTCTCGGGCAACTCGCTAATAACAAAAATAATTTAATCTAATTCAAATTAGTCTATCTTGCTATCTTTCTTTGATTAATGTCTGTTCCCTCGATGTTCTTCGAAGAGATTTTGTTGTTTGACTTAGAATTATATTTACTGACTCACTGGTTTTGTGGTATAAGTTTACGATTTATTTTTAACTATACAGTTAAACAATTCACTGCACTCTGCTGCACGGGCAGAAGCTATGGATAAGTCCAGTAGATATAGGTCATCATTCCAGATGAGATGAATAAAAAATATTTTTTTTTTAAATACTAGCTCGTCTGTGTTCCTATCTTTTTCTGTTCCAGGTCATCAATGAAATAGCTGGGCAACTGTTGACCGGATTATCATTGCAGATAGTTGATTGTATAAGTCATAAATTAGAGTATTTTTGTGCTGAACAATTATTAGGGTTCAGCACAATTTTAAACCTAGATCTAAGCCCAGGCAGACGAAATTGCGGACAAAGCTAGTATAATAATATTTTATTACAAAACTCTACTTAGTTTAGTAAAACTGTGGTTTGGGCATTCTTTTTATTTCATTGATAGTAAGTAGTTTCTGTCTAAATAACGCTCCATGTTAATGTACAAAAAATACTTATAATTTGTTGTAGGATATTTATTTTCTTCGATATTCAATTCTTCCAAAATAAGCTACCGTAAGCTTAAACTTTTGTTAATTACGTTGTCGTTCACTTTTTCTCCGAGTTTTTTTAGCCGAAGAAAGTTTTACGGAAACTTGATCAAAGTTTCGGTACGTGAACGCAGGTCAAAAAGTAAATGTTGGTTTTTGGTGAAATAATATCAGTGAAATTGTACCGAGTTTGTTTTATACTAATATTCGTTGCAAAATATATTATGTTCATGTTATTCAAGATTGATGTTATTCAAGATAGAGACTGAGTTTTCACTTATTGATTTTGATTGGAATTTTGGTTTTTCCAGGAGCGACTGCCATTTGAAAAGCCTATATATCACAAGACGCTTATCTTGAACTTAAATCGCGAGAGAAACGAGGCCTTGGCGTGCGCGGATTGTTTTGTAATAATCTATGCTTGGTGAATTTGAGTTTGTCCACTGTAATACGGGTAGTATGCGCATGTGCTATCCCCAAAAGACACCCAGAAACAAAATTTCATGCATATTTTTAATAGTAAATTACCACAGAGGCCGGGAAGAAAGGGGTTGACGACCGAGCGAAGCGAGGCCGGATAGGTCTGAGGCAGGCAACCCCATATTTCCCGCCGAGGTATGTATAGTGCTTTTCTCAAACAGGCAATGAAATAAACAACAAAAAATTAAAGATTTATTTATAAAGTAATTAAAAGTAATCAAGATAAAAACTAAAACTCACGTGTATATTACTATTTCATCTACTTTAGCTTGATTTTAACAGAAAACATTTACATTTATGTTCATTATCATGTTACTTTAAAAAAATTATAAAGGCACGTTTCTGAACGAACAGTGACACTTGTCATTGTTATAAATGTCAATTTGTTACAACTAAATTAAATATTTATATTTCGTTTGTATGGGGAATTTTATTACACTTGTACTTTCACAGGTTATTTCGATCAGTATAAAGTCTGAGTCATTGGCGGAATTGTTGGGATCGCCATAACACAAAAAAAAATATATTTCAATGTTTATATGTATAGTTAAGAAAACAATTGATAATAATGTGTTATTAGTTATGTTAATGTGGATTTTTAATGTAAATAAAACTGCTCTAAGTACATACCAAGTCGTTTATTGTTTTTTTTAATACGCATAGTGGAAGAGTGTCGATGCTTTTGCCACAAATTTATGTGGAATCGAAATTAAAAAAGAGTACTTCTCCGGCCTAGGCCTTGCAAGATTTGTATGAAATTCCATTACCGGCCTCTGGTCCTAGCCGCGCCTGAAACGTCATACTTCGCAGCCTACAATATTTCATTGCATGTTTGAGAAAATTAGGTTTATTATACGGACATAATATCTTAATAAAAAAACTGACTTAAAAAATATCGTACTGTTATATCTAGTACCTATTTATTTAAAAATGTGTAGATGTGAGTGTGAAAAATATTTCTCTTAGTAATAATACGCTTTCATTGCTCACATAATTTCAAAAGGCGGTGCTTTTCTTACGTTACTCGTGTGATACATCTGAGATAACATATCAAACACACTTAACAATATCGATATTTCAGTGTAACGGAAAATGCTCACGTTCTCTAAGGAAATTGAATTTCGAATTTAGTCTACGTGTGCGTGCGAACACACTAATACTAAACATGACTTGTCCGCATATAAACATAATGTAACAAATCGACAAATATTACTTTTAAAATGGTAAAACTTCTTATACAAAAAATAAATTCATGATTTTTACGCTGGCAATAGAGGTTACAAAATGAAAAAAGGAACCACAAGCAATAATGTAGGACAAAAACAGTAGGACTCGATTCATCAAACACTGGAGAGGTCTTGTGCTGCCAGTGGGAAAACCAACTGCTATTCCTGCTTTGTCTTCTACACTAACGGCACAGAAACTATCTGTGTTAACAGGGTCGGCAGCACGAGTGTGACTCACCTGGTGTTGCACACGTCTATAGGCCACTGTAACCACTTACCATCAGGTGGGCCGTGTGCTTATCTGCCACCTCAGTTGTATAAAAGAAACGATATTACTACAATGATATTTTTATATAAAACAGATCCACACACATTTGGTATCATTATATTATGTAAAATAAATTAATATTTGATTTCCTGATATTTCAAACCAAGAGCATTCGGTTCCACAATCTATATGTAAATACTGTTAAAAATTGTGGAACCACTTGCAACTGATTCCATTTCATTTTGTTACGATTCATCTAACTTTCTGCCTTATTGCCAGCATCAACTTCTATGCCTACTATATTTTAAAATATTTAACTGGCAGCATTACCAATATGTTCGAAGAATGTATCATCAGTAAAACTAACCCATATACAGTCCCCACTACATTTTATTTCACAAGATGCACAGAATAGAAGGCAACATAGATAAATTGGGTACGGTCGATTTTGAAGTCCAATTTAATGATAACGTGGAATAAACGCACTCCTTATGTTCTAATTATTATTATTAGTAATTTAAAATATAATTTTGATAACACATATAATACAGAAGTTCTTTAGATATGAGGAAACCTATTAAATAGTACATGTCATGGAATAGGCGCATTTTCCTATTTATCTAGGAAATGTTAGAGTATTCCGTGCCGTGTCTCCAGCGGGACCGGATAGATTACAGGTATATCGAAGTGTTGAAGTGTTTATACCAGAACGCCACTATGTCGGTCCGAGTACAGGAACAGCACGAAGCCAATTCCAAAAGGGGCGTTAGACAGGGAGACGTTATCCCTCCAAAATTATTTACCGTTGCCTTGGAAGACGTCTTCAAGCTACTGAACTGTAAAAGGACGTGGCATCAACATAAACGGCGAGTATATCACTCACCTTCGGTTCGCCGATGATATTGTCATTATGGCAGAATCGCTGGCAGACTTGAACACCATGCTCGAAGACCTCAACAGAGTATCCCAACAGGTGGGCCTTAAGATGAACATAGACATGACAAAGGTTTTGTCAAATGTCCATGTTGCGACTCTACCGGTTCATTTTGGGGACTCAGTCTTAGAAGCTGTTGACGAGTACGTCTACTTGGGTCAACTAATCCAGGTAGGCAATTCCAGCTTCAAAGACGAGGTAAATCGACGAATCCGACTCGGCAGGGCAGCGATCGTTCTCGTCTGACATACCTCAGTGCCTGAAGACGAAAGTCTTTAATCAATGTGTGTTACCAGTGATGACTTACGGATCTGAAACGTGGTCCCTCACTATGGGTCTCCTAAAAAAGCTCAAAGTCGCTCAACGAGCTATGGAGAGGGCTATGCTCGGTATTTCCCTACGTGATCGCGTCAGAAATGAAGATATCAGTAGGAGAACAAAAGTAACCGACGTAGCCCAGCGGATAAGCTCGTTGAAGTGGCAGTGGGCAGGACACATAGCGAAAAAGTTCTGGAGTAGCGACCGCGTACATGCAAACGTAGTGTAGGACGCCCAACGGCTAGGCCCCCGATTCTGCTAATTTTATGACATAATAACACCACTGTCATACCGCTGACATTGCATAACTTGACATTAAATTTTAGACTTTATGTCTGAGATTTAAAGTCCAAAATGAAAAGAGAAAGAATTTATAACATTTTTCATTCACATTCCCTTTAACCCCTCCAACTAAGCTAGATTGCTTGTGCTAGGAGTGGGTTCACGTCGGTAGTGTAAGGGCCAGGATTCGAACCACTAAGCTACCGACGCTTGTAAATATAATAAGTATATCGGTAAAGTCTAAAGTTAAATGACATTGGTTACAGTGTCTGTTGCACCACAGTGGCTTTGCCATGAAAAAAATAATAGCAGAATCAAGGCCCAGGTGGAAGGACGACCTCCTCAAGGTCGCCGGGAAGCGCTGGATGCGGGCTGCTTTAGATCGGTCATTCTGGAAGTCTATGGGAGAGGCCTACGTTCAGCAGTGGACTGAGTGTGGCTGATATGATGATGATAACGATGATTCCGTGCAACTTCATTTACACATACTTTAATACGTAACATACCAATACGTTAAAATATAATATATGGTAATTTTACTTCATCTAACAGAGCTGTACATTTTATTGCAAAGGGGACACGGACACTTGATAATCTAGGACATTACATAACGCCATCTAGATGTAAATTTTCCGCCATTAGGACGCCATATATATATTTTTATATACACGTAGCTACATCTGAGCGAGAATGGAATCGGCGATCTCTGATCTCTTTCGTCAGAGAAGGATGAAAAGTAGTAAAGCGGCCCAGGACACCAAAGTGGACGATTGTTTTTTTTTTATACTACTGAGGTGACAGACAAGAACCCGGTCCACCTGATAGAAAGTGGTTACCGTGGCCTATGTTCCAAAGCAGGAATAGCCTTTAGTCTTCCCGCTGACAGCACAAAAACTCTCCAGTAAGCTCTGGCTACCCAACTCACCGCCGGGAATACAAGACAAGATTATTATGGTCGCGGTATTCTGTGGGGCGGAGGTACTTCCTCAGTCGGACTGCTAAATTTGACGGAATTACCATCATGTCCCACCTCCTTGTGTGCTTTAGAATGCTGATGATTTTGACTCTTACAGTGTGTGTAGACCCGCGGGCAGTGATGGGATAGACATTTATTCTACACTCTCGGAGATGTAAATACATTATTACTACGTGATCAAAAAAAAATAAGACTATCCTGCAGTAACACCGACACTAGAAGCTGATAATAAACTGATTACAGATTTCCATTCAACATATTTTTTAACGTAACGGAACGGCTGTATAATGTGATTCGATTTTGTATTATATTAGCATTTTAATGTAACATGAAATAGAATTCCATTAGTGTCCACTTTTTATACACTTACACATGTTTATTCCCCAAAGGAGGAGACAGAGAGATCCTAGATTGCGATAAGTATAGATAAATAAGCACTGAAATAACGAGAAATGTGGATTTCATTTCCAAAAAATTCATTTCCAATTTATATCGATTTGAGTTGTTAGCAATCCTCTTTTGATGTGGCCGTTTAGCTGAGTGACACCAATGTTAACATAGTACTTGTGTAATGATGACACTTTTTTTGAAACTTTATCTTCAGCTTGCCATCAGGCGAGGTGAAGTCAAATTGACATGTCCTGTATGTATAAAAACATACAAATTTTTCATTGTTTGGGTGGAGCAATCAATATTTTAGAAAAATTGTAACATCAGAAGCAATTGCGTCTATTGCATGATTATCGGTAGATGACTTTCTCCCAAGATGTAGAATTATGAATGCTCACAACGTAGCTTTGTGGTTAGATCATTCCCTAGGTACGGGATTGGTCGCAAGATCAAGTCCTGTCTGTGCATTCACATTTTCGGGTGTACTATGCCAAATCGAATGCCAAATAATCGAATATCAACTGATCGACCACTATAAATCGAACATCCAAATACTCGAACGTTCATGAAATCGAATGTTTAATATATCGAACATTCAATATATCGTACACTCAATACATCGAGTATTCAAAATATCGAATGTTTGTTTGATCGAGCGTTCAACGCATCGCATATTCATTCTATCGAAATATCAATATAGGTACTGAATACTTTTTATATGGTAGAATACAAGAAAAACACAAAATTTACTAATAAATCACATGTAATCTTTAATTATTATCGTTTACAACACAAGGCAAACGCGGGATTAGGTAGAACTACTCCACAAAAAAGAGATAAAAGGAATGATAATGTGATTGCAAAAATATTAAATAGTAAAAACAACATGACTTTTTCGAGTTTCTCCGTGCAATTGCAATTCACACAAACTATTAAAATGTACCTTTAAACGCTAATATTTAAAGATTACATGTGATTTATTGGTAAATTTTGTGTTTTTCTTCTATTCTACCATATAAAAAGTATTCAGTACCTATATTGATATTTCGATAGAATAAATATGCGATGCGTTGAACGCTCGATCAAACAAACATTCGATATTTTGAATACTCGATGTATTGAGTGTACGATATATTGAATGTTCGATACATTAAACATTCGATTTCATGAACGTTCGAGTATTTGGATGTTCGATTTATAGTGGTCGATTAATTGATATTCGATTATTTGGCATTCGATTTGGCATAGTACACCCACATTTTCTAATCTAAATCAACTAGAGTAGTTAGCATACTAATAGAGAATGTGACATGAAAATCAGCAGAAACAAAACCGTCCACATGTTCCACCTTGTTTATAAAATTCAACGTGCCCATTTATTACGAACGAAATCAGACAGAAACAAAGTTAGCAACTAACCAACAAAGAAACGTCCGACTCTAAAGAGTCAACATAAAACTCTTTATTTTATTTTCCGTTCAAGAGAACAGTCAACTCGCGTACATCTGGGACGGTCCACCTACGAAATCTCCACTTGAACATTACTTAAAACAATTTTCTCCTATCAAAGTTGAACAAGTAGTTTTTATTTGTTCGCATCACGTAGGTCCCTGGAGTTGTTTTGCTGTTAGTGACGCTATAAGCGAATTTGCTGGAGTTTCTCTTTGACTAAAATGTTGCTCAAAGGCGGAATTAAGGAGTTTGCACCGTCTTGGGCGAACGGTGTCCGGTTGGATAGTTCAGAGCTGCGTGCAATTTTATTTGATTTCATTTTTATTTACTATTTATTATTGTTTTATCTATAATCTAGAAAGTAATGAAATGTTACTATAGTCTTAAGTATGGATCACTTCTCAAAACGTGGAGTTCATACAGCTTTTTTTTTTACTTACGGGAAATCCCCACGTAACTTGAGGGGGAGGTTATGTCGGACTCGAACTGATAAAACTACACGCCGTCTGTGGGTCGTTCAGCAGCTGCCCTAATCTAAATACCAAACTACACTAATATTACAAAGGGGTAAGATTTTTTTTTTTTTTGTATTTCGTAACGTTCTCTCTTCTTGCAGTAAAAGTTTCTTCAAGGATTCTTCAAGCAGAGCGTGAAGAACCTCTATCAAGGCCATCAAGTTAGATACTATACTATTAGGTCGTTACATATGAAATTGCCGAAATTTTCTAACAGAGTCCTTGGGTACGTTATTCCTGTAATTTAAAAGCTATTTTCATTATTTATACTTTGTTTGAAAGTTGACTTCAAGGTTTTACAACTCTGTATTAAATTTTGTTTTTATTGGCCGCTTGATAAATTAAATTACATCTTCAAAAACAGTACTTCCTAAATGCTATCCATTTTGATGATAAATTTCGTATTACTTTTTAACAGCTGTCACTTCAAATATGTAATAAAAGTTGCTGTTATACACAAAAACAGTCACAAAATTTAGATTTGTCATTCCTAAAAAATACAAGAATGTTAGTACTGCAAATTGGGTTTCCTTAAATTTTTTCAATAAGACGGCTATTTCATATGTAACGACCTATTATTTTTATTTAAGAGTTCCCTCGCGATCAGAACTTATCCGAGTCAAACCACAAAGTGGTGCTAATCAACAATAACTAGCGGCCCTCGGTCTTCCAAGTGTTGGACGCAACTGGAAATCACTAATAGGATGTTGATGTTAACGACAAGTCTAAAAGTAACATTCAGTAAAAATTAGCCACTCCCTCCTTTACTGAAGTTGGTTAAGAAAAAAGTCAGCGCCATTTTATGTGTTTTACTAGGCGGAACGTGTGCGATCCCCCGGGGTGAGCAGGGCTCCGCGGATCACGTCGCAGTCTCGGATATACTCTGTTTATTATTGCACAAATACGTACATACATACTATATTGGTTTACATGTAACACTGACCCTTGTGTCCACTTCTAGATATACGCACACTCAATTTATTATTTGCTGTCCGTACACGCTAATGTTTGCACGCGATCATGTGGTAATAGGTTTGAATCTCGAATTCTCGCGTAGGGCGAAGTGGTATTGAGCCTTTCTTTTCATTGCTTACCCCTTCACAACTCTCCTTCGGATGGGTCTCTCTGTAAAAACCAAGACAAGCCATATCAGGAGCGGAAACAGGAAATTGAAACCGTAGGATAGTGGATTCGAATTTTAGGGTGTAAGCTATAGCTGCAACCTGTAAGTAGTTGAGACAGATTGTCAACGTATTTTCCCTCTCTCGCCATTAAACTAAATTACTGAATGGATGTGTTTTATTTGTGTATCAATCTACTGTGTAAGCTCGGATTCCTTAAAGTAATTAAACCAACGAGTGACATTGATAGCGATTGACAAGGCTTTGCTATGCTAAATCTCACCTCACCGCATCATGATCACGTTGTATCTTCCCAATCACATCTGAGGTCTTGACTTTTGAAGCCGGGGTCCGCTTGCCTGCTTTTCCTTCATCAACTCACACGACTTGGACATTCTTGGTGATGAGACAATGGTATAGATCGGTAGATGAGCACGAGTCAGTTAATCGCTTTAACCCACACACTCACAGTGTTTTCATTAACGATTTTGGACTGACGAATAATGCTGGATAGTTCTAGGCTGTCAGGGCGAACAAGTACACACCGGGAGGCGATCGTACGGCGGGAAACTGTCGACTCAGAACTGCTAATGTGTGGTCGCAAAACTGACAACAGGGAATTGCCGGCAGGCCAAAATCGCTTTAGTGTGTGGACGTTATCGGTTTAGGACTGCAGACCCCCGGATAGATCAGAAACTGTAGGCGGTCCGTTAGTGAATACGCCTGTATACCAGAAACTTCTCCTTTAGCATAACAACGGGTGAAGTAAAGTCATATTGACATGCCCTACACAAAATGTATATACACAACAGATCTGCACGAACATTTGCAGGTCAGGCAGTCGCCATCGCGCCCGTCACGTATTCAATACGTACTATTCAAAATAAACACATGGAACTAAAATGAATGGTTTTAATTTAGCACACAACGCAACAAGGGACTAGTGGCAAGACATTTTTCACATATATCGAGCTTCATTAAAAAGTTAAATGTAATTAATTAGAATGCTAACTAATTAGTAGGCTATTCCTGCTTTGTCTTCTACGCTGACGGCACAGAAACTCTCTGTGTTTACAGGGTCGGCAGCACGAGCGTGACTCCCCTGGTGTTGCACACGTCTATAGGCCACGGTAACCACGTTCCGTCAGTGGACCGTGTACTTGTCTGCCACCTCAGTGGTATAAAAAACCTTAGAATGGTATAATTCATACAATCCCGTTGGTTCCGTGTGCTTCTGATCTGCCTATTTTTCAAATTTTTATTAATTTGGTCAATGTGTGTACTACGTGGTCCACCCGGCACCCTGTTTCCGATTCAACTGTGCCCAACATACCTCTGAAGAATTCAGGTAAGTATATGACTCCCATGTCATTCTCAGAAACACGAGAGATTTCGCAAAGAGCAGGTTCGGTTAGCTCAACTGGTATAGTACGTAAGTTAATAGGTATGTAGTTCGGAGAAGTGAAGCCGGGCAGTAATACTCGACTAAAAACATCATTTACTTATAGTAAACCATATCAATCGGACATCACGTGGTCGCTTACCGGCGCGATACAGAGAATAGGTAGCTCGCGCATGCGCGGTGCCTAACGTACTTACCGCGCCCGCGCTCGCTCGCGCCGCAAGAGAGAGTCCGCGTTCCGCCGCCGCAGCGATCGAAGGTCGCGTACGCTGCGCATCCGCCGCTACCTACCTACTCACATTTGTTCAAATCTTTTCCCCGTTACCTACGTACTTTCAAAATACATAAGTCTCAAACTGTGTGTGTGTGTGTTTCTAATAGTATTCACCAACCCCTGTTACCATATGTGGCGTCCCAACGTGTTATGTGTGTAGAGAGACCTAGTGAGTGAATGTGCATACCTAAATTCAGTGTACCTACCGACCTATCTATCTTCGCGCTGCAATGCCTATAACAAGAAGCATGGATCGTCTTGAAGCGAATCGTGAGAGCGCTCCGCCATCATCCTCTCGCGATTTCACGCAGGCGTCGCTGCCGCTGTCGCCACCCCGCCGCTACGTCGCCGAGCCGCCGCCTTCACAACGGAGGTCCCGCTCGAGGTCGCGGGCGAGCGCCGCAGTCCCAGCTTCTCAGACTCCTCCGACCGATGCCACCTTTACGCAGGAAACTGTGACTACTCTGCTTGCCGCCTTACAAACGTCGCAGGCAGAAGCATTTAAAAACGTCATGGAATCCCTTCTCAACAACCAAGCCAGAACCTCTACCCCCGTCGCCGTCCCTGAAGCGCAAGGAACGCTTGCGCGATGCAAGGCCTCCTTCAGCGGCGCCCCCGGTGAATCGGTGGAGGCATTTATCGATGCCCTGGAAAGTTACGTGGAGTGTTGTTACGTGCCTGACATAAATATTATACGTGGCCTATCGATGTTGCTAACAGGTAACGCCGCTACATGGTGGTTAGGAATAAAACCCCAAATAGTTAGCTGGTCGGACGCAAAAAAGAACTTCATAAGTGCATTCGGGGATCGCCGGCCTCCATATCGAATATACACAGAGATATTTGCATCACCACAGGGACACGAAAACACAGACATGTTCGTGGCACGCATTCGCGCCCTGCTAGCAAAGTTACCATCCGGCGACATAAGTAATCAAGCCGAGCTAGACATGGTATACAGCCTACTACACATTAGAATACGGAAGCGCTTACGACGTGAGGACATATCTACATTCTCGGAATTATTATTTCACGCAAGAAATATCGAAGACTCCGTGAATGAAAGTGCAATAAAATGTGTTCCGCGATCGTCATACGCGCCGTCGACGGGTGCATGTCCGGTTCCGGCGAAACCGCGGGCCAACCCCGGCCCCGCGTGCCCGCCACCCCGCGCCGCGTGCGCGCCGGCCGCCACCGCCGCTGGAGCTCCGAAACACCCCGCCTCGCCCCCCCCCGTCGCTACCACGACGTGCCCGCAGCCGCCCGCGCCCGCCTCGACTGGTGCGAACAAGTCTCGCCCGCAATGTACTTATTGCAAACGGTATGGACATACTAAGGAACAGTGCCGTAAGTTTGCGAGTCGAGGTGAGTCCAACTCTGTTAATAGTAATCGACCTCAAAGTGAAAACTTAGTGAGTAATGATAAATCGAGTTTTTATAGTGTCGAATCCGCGAGTGGTAGTTCAGAGAATAATAGGGACAATAGCGACAGTTTTATGTGTTATAGACATTGTGTATCTCATTGCAATAATTGTTGTTATAATTTAATACCTGATAAAATGGACGGTGTCATGCGACATAGAGTAATGCATGCTGATAATAATTTTACTCCAAATATTTTTTTTGAAAATTCTGTATTACATTCAAATCCAAATGTGGATGGTGTTATGCAACAAAATGTCATGATCATGAATGATAATAATAATGTACCTAAATCTAATAATACTGTTACTACTAATGTTGCCTGTTCTACGGATAAATGTAATAATTCGGGGGAAATTGAGCTGTTAATGGATAATTTTTCGAATTGTTTTTGTGATGAAAGTGTTTCACCGACGGGAAGCGACCACAATAGACGAAATAGTTTCCGGAATTTACGCCCAATTTTAGAAATTGAGATTTTAGGTTATTCCGGGACCGCTATGATTGACACGGGTGCCAAACATTGCATCGCCGGTCATACTTTGTATGCTCTCCTTCTGCGTCAGGGTCACCCGCTTACGCCCTCACAGCGACAAATCAAACTCGCTGACGGCCACGTCCGGGAAATGCGTATACTCTCGACGTCATTATGCGTGAAACTAAAACAAACAAAAATTACTGTTCCGTTCCTAATTTTTCCCGACGCCAGTAATAATGAAACATTACTCGGCATAGATTTTATATCCGCTGCAAAGATAGTTATTGATTTCCATAAGGAAATATGGTATTTTAGTGATAATAATAGATTACATCACAAGTTACTGTACGAACCTACCTCTAGGTATACAGCGTGCGCTTCTACAAATGTTCTCCGGGACGACGAAGGTGTCCACCTAAAAACAGGTGAGCGTGAGGCGCTCAGTGAATTACTCACTAAGCACTCACACATTTTTCAAGCAGGGGGAGGTCCTACACCTTACACCGAGCACTGCATCGAGACAGGTGACCATCCACCTGTAGCTGTTCCTCCGTACCGGTTGAACCCGAATAAAAAAGAACAGATGAAGCAGGAAATAGACAGGATGCTGCAAGAAGGGATAATTGAAGAATGCGAATCGGCCTGGTGCTCACCAGCGCTGATGGTACCGAAGTCTGACGGTAGTATTCGGTTTTGCGTAGATTATAGGCGCCTGAATGCAGTAACAAAAACCGACACCTACCCCATGCCACGCATTGATGAGCTGCTGCAGAGTACAAAAAGGAACTGCTACATGAGCACTCTCGATCTACGTTCTTCCTACTGGCAGGTTAGTGTTCGGGAAACGGACAGAGACAAAACAGCGTTTGTGTCTCCGTTAGGGACTTACCGGTTCAAACGTATGCCGTTTGGTTTAAAAAACGGTCCGGCTACATTCCAGCGTCTCATCGACCGACTCCGCTCCTGTGCAGCCCTGAAAGAGATAACCCTACTTACTTACCTTGATGACATACTGATAATCTCAGAAGGGTTCCAGCAGCATCTCCAAGACCTAGGAGCAGTTATAAAACGCCTCGCCGAATTTCACCTCCACGTCAATCGGGAGAAATGTGCCTTCGCGAGAGAAACTGTCAGATACCTAGGCCACGTTATCACGCAAGATGGCGTCTCCACCGATCCTAAAAAGGTGAGTGCTGTACTGGAAATGAAAGAACCTTCCAATCTTAAACATCTGCGCACTTTTCTCCAGACGTGTTCATGGTTCAGAAAATTTATTCCTAACTTTTCTAAAGTCGCCGAACCTCTGACACGTCTGACGAGGAAGACCCAGGTCTGGACCTGGGGCCCCGAACAGTCTCAGGCTTTTAACAGACTTAAAAGCTTGCTTACAACAGCGCCAATACTAGTTCAACCTGATTTCAATCGCCCCTTCATCCTACGCACCGATGCCAGCAATTACGCCCTTGGTGCAGTTCTTCTTCAGGGTGAAGGTAAGGACGAAAGACCAATCGAATACGCTAGTCGTCTTCTGAATCCAGCCGAGCGAAACTACTCAACCACCGAGCGAGAGGCGTTAGCAGTGGTGTGGGCAGTTGAAAGATTCAGACCTTACCTCGATGGACAACCTGTGATCATCGGCAGTGACCATCAGCCTCTTCGTTGGCTGCTCTCTCTAAAGTCACCTGCAGGTAGGTTAGTCCGTTGGGCTCTAAAACTCCAGTCCTTCGATATTCAGTTCCAGTATACACCAGGAAAGGCCAACGTTGTTGCAGACACGCTAAGCAGACCAGTGTGCTCTGAAGATTCCCGTGACAGCTGTGGAATTTGTACAGTTATATGTGACTTACCTAGAAAATCTCCCACTCAGCTGCGCGACGAACAACTTGCTGATCCTGAACTGACAAAAATCATTAAAGACTTCGAAGGCTGTGATGAATTAGCAACCCAGAGATGGTCCGATAGAGGATACCTCATGGACCAAGGTATACTTTTTAGATTTAATCCCGATTCAGACAGTGAATCGCCCCAAATAGTAGTGCCTAAAAATCAAATACCTGCTATCCTCCATGATCTTCATGATTCCCCTACAGCCGCTCATCCGGGTGTTGACAGAACCTATCAAAAGGTATCTCAATTGTACTATTTCATCGGGATGCGGAGAATCATTGCTGATTACGTA
Source organism: Eilema caniola (assembly GCA_949126895.1). Classification (NCBI taxonomy): domain Eukaryota; kingdom Metazoa; phylum Arthropoda; class Insecta; order Lepidoptera; family Erebidae; genus Eilema; species Eilema caniola. Next base: position 2,204,834 of record OX421469.1, on the reverse strand, counting down.
AAGGCTTGCATCCACTGCCAAAGGTACAAAGCAACTAACTCCAAACCACCTGGCCTACTCCAGACACCGGTCTTAAACCAAAGAAATGAGGTCCTTGCTATCGACCTTTTCGGTCCGCTACCGGAAGGAGAACAGGGGGAGCGATGGATTCTTCTAGTCGAAGATACGGCTACAAGATTTGTTGAACTCTTTGCCTTGAAGGATGCCACAGCTGAAGCATGCGCCAAAGTCCTCATAGAAGAGCATTTTCTGAGATACGGTTTGCCTCGCAGAGTCATATCAGACAATGGTGTCCAGTTTGTGTCGGCTATCATGCGGCAATGCATGACTATCCTGGATGTGAAGCAGAGTTATGTCCCATTGTACCATCCAGAGGCCAATCCTGCAGAACGCAAAAATCGCGATTTAAAGGCTATGCTTGCTCAGCTGGTAGAAGAAGATCATACATCCTGGCCCAAGAAACTACCGGTTATTCGCTTCGCATTAAACAGCGCCAGATGTCGTACCACTGGCGTCACCCCAGCGTACCTCACGTTTGCCAGAGAGATGAGGTCTCCCTCGGAGGTCACTCATGACCATCGAGCAGTCCTAAACAAGGAAAACTTCATACCACAGGTAACTCCTTATCTTAAAAAGTTCCTATCTTCGTTGTCAGCTATTCGAGAGCGCGTTGAGATCCAGCAGGACAAAAATAAGGAGTATGCTGATCAGTCACGCCGCCCGGCCGAGACCTTTGAAGTAGGTGATTTGGTCCTTCTCAAGTCTCATGTTCTGAGCAATAAGTCCAAGGATGTCACCTCTAAATTCGTACCACGCCGTGATGGTCCCTACAAAATAGTTAGGAAAATCTCTCCAACTACCTATACCATCTCCAACAGTGAACCTCCGCATGACGAGCTCGGGAAGTATCACGTGCAGGATCTGACCCGGTATAGTGCCAATGGCTTCACCCCTCCTCAACCAGTAATTCCGAAGAGAAAGCGTGGTCGTCCAGCTTTAAAGAGGATACTAGTCCAGGAACGAGCGCGTTCTCCTGAACTAGAGGGGGAGCATATAGTAAACCATATCAATCGGACATCACGTGGTCGCTTACCGGCGCGATACAGAGAATAGGTAGCTCGCGCATGCGCGGTGCCTAACGTACTTACCGCGCCCGCGCTCGCTCGCGCCGCAAGAGAGAGTCCGCGTTCCGCCGCCGCAGCGATCGAAGGTCGCGTACGCTGCGCATCCGCCGCTACCTACCTACTCACATTTGTTCAAATCTTTTCCCCGTTACCTACGTACTTTCAAAATACATAAGTCTCAAACTGTGTGTGTGTGTGTTTCTAATAGTATTCACCAACCCCTGTTACCATATACTTCATTTTTTGTTCTAACAGAACTGTAATATTTAGAGCAATTTATTTAGTATCATTTAAAGGATGATGATATAAATGATACAGCGTAGATACAGATCGAGTTAAAGTACCTTCACAAAAGTAACTTTTCTATTACCAAGGACCAATTCTCTGGACGAAATGTACCCTATGTCGTTTTTGTACTCCTGACAAGTATGTAAAATTTTATGATGAAGCCGAGTAGTTAAAGTATGAAAGCATAATAAACAAGCAAACTCCCTATCATATTTTTATCATATTAGTTACGATAGGACTATCACACTTGAGAGCAGAAACGGGCCAAATTTTTGAATTTTATAAGTTTTACACCTTTTATACCTGCTTCTTCTTTTATTAGTAGTAAATTTTATGAACTTGTCATATGAAATCTATTTAAAACATGAAATATATGAATAATGTGCTCGCACTTATCTTCAAAACAACACGTCACTTCAACGCAAACTTTTTACCGTTGGGGTAAAGGTGTTATAGCACAGTCTTAAAATCACACATATAAAGCTAACCTTGAGAAGTGGGAAGAATGCACAATATAATAACTTGAACTGGTGAATATAACGTTACATGTCTCCCAAATTGACTTCAGACGTATCTAGACAAGAATTTGGGATCCCATCTTGATCTTCGCGGACTAGCTGGTACTCTACTGGTGTTTTTGTACCGCTGCGCTGATGTCTTTGGATCAGAAAAACTATTATGTTCACAAACAAATAAAACAACAGTATTTATTTAAGTTTAATTTTGTTGAAATGTTCAACAAAATTAAACTTAAATAAATACTAAAACAAAACATATGCTACATTCTCATATATTTTACAAGAGTGTAAAATCAACAAAACAAGCTTGTTTCAACAATTGTTGATTCAAGTCCTGAGGTAATGTAAATGGCGGTACAAAATGCCCGTCGGTACACGTCAGACGGGGGCTAACAAATGCTAGGATGCCTGGCGTGTGGTGGTGTGTTGAAATATGATGTGGATCAGTACAGCATACCCTACACGCTTCTACAAATACATTTCACGTTTTAAAATTCAGGATGGGTGAGACTATAACATGTTTGTGTATAGAGATGTTTCTGTATGTACATGTTATGAAAGAACTGTTTTAAGACGCCTTTTTTAAATTAGTTTTTTTAAGACTTACATCTATTGTTCTATTTATTATATCACTAGTACACAAAGGCCAGTGATGGTCCATACTCAGCAATGCGCAAAAGGCCCTCACCACATTGGTAGTGCAAAACTCATTTCTAAGCTACGTCACGATTCCTTTAAAGCACGTTAATAACTAAAAACATTCTATATCCACGCCACCGATGGCCAATCTCATGCAACTTTATATCATGTTGTATACTATATTAATACACTGTACAGAATGAAGATAACATGCTTTAGCGCATGATCGCGCTATTGTGTACTGAATGCTTTTCTGTGCCATGGCCTGCAGATTCTTTACTGACAGAAATAGGTTGGGGAGACTTATATTTACGAAGCGAAGAAAAACATGATTATACTTACCACTTTACAAGTTCTTGCGAATACGATGGACTCACCTACATTTATTCTTCTCCTCACTAAAATACCCGTTGTAAATCCACCTCTAGTCCAGTGTACCTGTAAGCTGCAGTGATGGATGGATGCAGCGCAACAACACTTGCAACTGATGGAGACAGAACGGCGTCTACCGCGTTTGATTACCAACTACCCTCTGAGAAATTGTATACTTTAAACGTGGAGCCGGTGTGGAATTCAGTTACTTAGTTCAAGAATATATTACCAGTATAGGGGAAAGTTTCGTGTAGTTGGAAATATAGTTTTATTTCTTGATGCAGGAATGTAGAAATATAGTAGTTCGTAAACTTATCTTTTTCAGACATACGTTACGTTTTAGGAGGACTTTAGTACGCTTAAAATGGTACCCCGTTTTCTGGGGAAGATGGGGAAACCATAGTCCCACACCGGAGTGGGCCTTTGATGCCTCTGGGTCTGCCAGGCCACGAGGTATATGCCAACGGCTAGTTTATCCTCTGAAATTGATGGTCCGCGACAGCCGTGTGGTTTTGGCCGGCTCTTGTTCGAAATAGCCACCCCCGGTGACTCATACGGGGAGAGCAAGTTAAAAAACTGCTCCTAAAATAGTGTATTTTATATAGGACGCGTCAATTTGACTTTACCTCGCCTGATAAGTAGTAGTAAGGTAAGCTGAAGGTAAAGTCTCAGGAATGAGGGCCACCATTATATACATTTGCCATGTTAACATTGGTGGCACTCAGCTTTACGGCCTCATCAGATACTTTTTCACGCCCCGCTTAAAGGACCCGAGACTGTAAGAAGAGGGAAACACGTGAGCTGACAACGAATTCCAGGTCTTAATGGTGCGACAAATGAAAGAGTCACCGAACCGCTTGCTTCTTGAAGGAATGTTCTGCACCGTATGCGGGTGACATCTACGCCCTACACGTGTCATCCTGTATAAGAAAGAGAGGGTGAGGCTAATTGGAATAGTTCATCAGAACATTCACCATGGTAGAGACGGTAAAATACTGCCAAGGAAGCAACATCTCTACGCATCAGCAGAGGCTCGAGGGTACTCGTGACCTCAGGACTTCAGATAATGCGGACCGCACGTCGCTGTAACCTGTCGAGAGCATCTAATATAAGTACTTTGCGGATCCATCAAAGAATTCCCAGAGATGCGAACAGTAATCCACGCAGAAACGAATTTGTGTCTTGTATAGAAAGAAGACACCGTTGCTCCGGCGTCAAAAACCGTCTCACTATATATATTTATTGCATTTATAGTACTACCAACAGCCAACAAAACACTACGATGAAAATAAAGTACCATTTATGGTAGCCTTATGCTTGAATTATTCTGTCGCCAATTTATTGCAGTCAACCAGCGGCGCTGCAATGGCTGCCAATAAAAATAAAATACAAGGATTTAAAATGAGTGCGTTTTATTTAAAAATGCATTGTATAGAAGAGAAAGATATATCCTACTAATAATATAAACGCAAAAGTTTGTAAAAATGGATAAATGTTTGTTACTCTTTCATGTAAAAACTACTGAATGGATTTTAATGAAACTTTACAATAATATAACTTATACATCAGAATAACACATAAGCTATAATTTATAAAGATATTGTGTGAATTGTCGCAATAACCGAAATCCACGTGGGCGGAGCCGCGGGCAAAAGTTAATATTTTATAAGTGTAGCTGCTACCAGCACAGTTTTAATCCTACTCCTGCATTTTATAGGAACCTATTCTTGGGATAAAAAGCAGCCTATTTGGACAATAATCTATCCCTGCACCATTTTCAGCCAGATCCGTTCAGCCAGCGTGATAGATTATCGAACATCAAAAGACCTTCACAAAATGTCACATTTATATTATTAGTAATTAATATGCTAATAATATAGTTTTAGTGATGTTTCCGGCGGTGAGTAGGTGAATAGTAGCCAGAGCTCACTGGAGAGTTTTTGTACTGTCAGTGGGAAGATCAAAGGCTAGTCCTGTGTTGTCTTCTATACTAACGGCACAGAAATTCTCTGTGTTTACAGGGTCGGCAGTACGAGTGTGACTCCCCTGGTGTTGCACACGTCCATAGTCCACGGTAACCACTCTAGTTATCTCTTTGTTATCGCTTTTGTGGTAACTCTGGCGCTGGCTTTTTTTTCCGGATTTGGTACTGATGTTAACTCTCCTAAAAGTCCCAAAACAAACAGAATTGTGAGAAAGCAGACCGAAACCTAAGTCAAAAGTGCAAGTGCATACAACTAAGATTAGCACTACGATAAGCGAGATATAGTTTTCTATACAAAGGACTTGTCAATATGAATGCACGTGGCGTGATAGCTAAGCCATATAAATTCAAAATTTACAAATTTATCGTCACATTTAAATAATGTACTTAAGTCTGCTCCCTCGATCCATGTGTTATAGGATCCATTCTTCATAAAGAGGCAACAGTATAAATTAAAAGAGATGTGTAAGTAGTATAAAAGATTCAAAAACATCCGGCAGTAGCAGTTGGCGCGGTAACACACGTAACGTTCGATATTCCTGTGATTTAGTGCGCCAAGCGGCTTGATACATTGGCGCCCGAACCGCCCGATATGTGACACATTACTGTAATTGCGTCTATCTAGCAACTCGAGCGCCTAGGACGAACCACATCTAATTCTAATAAATCCAAGCCGTGAGAGGCGTGAACATTAATAATAGAATGAGTTTTTTGTGGGTTGGGATGTTTTATTTGGTATACTATGATGTAGAAGAAATGTTCCAAAGCTTTGAACAATGTAATAACCAAGGAATTACCTAATTTTTTGGTTTTACTCAGGCTATAATTTCAGATACTGTCTAAAAGGAGTATAGAGCTTTCCGTACTTTGAATGAAGTAATTACTGAAGCCTGGCAAAAGCCAAGAAAACCTCAATTCAAAAGAGAAAATGTCGGAAAGTCTATCCTGAGCTCAGAAATACAAACTTGGGATGCAACTGCAGCAAATTTTTCTAACGAGTCCTATAAAACTGTACTCACTAGTATACTGTCCTATAATACTGTACCTGTAGTACTGATGAATGACGACAAGACTCGTCAAGATGTAATAGATACATTAAAAGAATAAAATCTACATCAGTGGCGAATAACACGATTCCTGCCGGCTCGTTCTGCAAAGGGAAGCCGTGGTCGAGATGTTTTTTTTATACTTCTTCCATATAAAATTGCTATGGTCGTTCTATCAGAGGTAAGATTTCTTTTTCATCGACGTCCCTATTGAAAATGTTCACCTTTCGCCATTGATCTACCTATTAGGTGCATAAAGTTGCGTAATTAATTTATCAGAACTGAAGTACCATCTACTTCATTTTTATTTTGCGAATAACTCCTACAGAGACCTTAAAACGTTCGAACACTAGATATTTATCACGGAATACCTAATGTAACTTAATAAATAATTCATTAAATATCTGTCCATCCATAATGTATGCGTAAATAATGGAGTTTTCTTGAGAACCTCATCACTTTATTGAGTACCTACACAATTATGGAGATAGAGCTTTTAATGTTCAACTTCATAATTTCCTTTCGATGTTCAGTGTTCGATCATTTTTTATCTTTATGTATATATAATTTGCTGCTACTTTTAGAGTACTACTTGTGTACCTACTGTAAGAAATTTCTTACACAAATTAATACGTCGTACCTTCTGTATGATATTTCTTACGTAGGTACGACGTTCAAGACGAGAGACTCAAAAAGGATATTATAAGCTTGTAATGTTATAAGCTTTTAAATAAATATCGGTATATGTATAGTACTTATGAAGATGAATATACCTTAGTCTAGACAAATTTAATGCTAAGAGAAGATTGCTTTAAAAACATAATAACAATTGTACGTTTGTACTGGTTGCATCCAAAGTCTTTCACTTGGCATGCCAGGGCCTGTAAAGAAAATATCGCGGGTTCGAATCCCGCCTAAACTGTTTTAATTATTCCTATCTTAATCGATTTGCATAATTAAATGCTTTAAAATTTCATTTTCAAACATGTGTTGTTTTTTTGTTTGGAATCATTTAAGTAGAATACTTATTTTTCTTGTTAATAGGAACCGAATTACATCACTATATGTAAAAAGACTTTTAAAATTGTCTGTTGAATAGGGGTAATGCCACAGTCTACAAATATTTATTCCCCAGCCAATTCATTGTACATTTTACTCATAAGAATTCAACATTGATCCACAAATACCTACGTCATGTGTGATTATTTTTACCAATACAATTACAAAACTAATCAACCATCGTACAATCTCTCGTGTGGTTCGGGGGGGTGGGGGAGGTCGGGTGGTATCGACTAGTTTCGCAATTTGTCATCCGAACGCGATGACACACCGACGAACGATTTTCATGATTTATGAAATGCATAACATTGAAGTATTGCAATCCCTGCTGTTTGGATAAATAGGTAAAAAGTATAGTCATGAGGTCAATTAAATTATAAAAACAATCCATATTCATACTTAATCCATACTTATATTACAAATGCGATAGTAACTCTTGTCTGTCTGTATGTTAGCTTTCACGCCAAAACTCTAAATCTATTTTGATGAAATTTGGGATAAGAATAGATTAGACCTTGAGAAAAGATATGTGCTATTTTTGATCGCGATAACTGACATTTACGCGGGCGGAGCCGCAGGCAAATCTAGTATTCAATAAACAAAACGTAAAGAATGGATTAAATATAATAAGGTATATTCGAAAAACCTTTTTAAAAACAAGCTTTTTTTTTTTTTTTTCTTGCATTGTCAACTGAACTGAACGTGCATACCAAATTTCAGCTCAATCGGTTGAGGGCAAGTGCCTTAAAATTGAGTTGTAAGATTCCACCCGAACAAACATACATTGCAAGTTAAATAAAAGCTTGTAAAAAGGGATAACGTCCATCTCCTACATTAGTCACCATCCTTACGAAGGCTTCGTATACGACCCGGACTTACCTAGTTGTATCCAAAACCTTCGACTTGGAGTCCAGAGCCCGCTGAAATATGATGTGGCTTTATCGGCTATACTGGGAGTTACTGCCGGATGATCTCCTAGCCTGAGTCGTGTTTAGCGGCCTCATATATCTGTTGAAATTGTAGTAAATATGCATGTCTGTGCTCGTCTTCTGAAACAGGGACAGATTATAGTCTACAATAATACAGAGGCCTCTACTTACTCCGGGAATTGGTTCCCATGGGAAGTAAAAATATATTTCAACATATTCCAGAACGTATTTACTATACAACAAATAGCTGTGTAGCTATTTATTATAGTGCCGCAAAATAATCCGTTAATTAAAAACTTTAGGAGCGCACTCCAGAGTACAGATAGATTATGGAGTTGCTAACTCCACACTGCAGTTCTTGTGACCACAAAGCTGCACAGCTAAATTACCCGGCTCGGTGTTCCTGTTGAGGTCCACCGTCACATTTTACGAGTCTCTCGGGAAGGCTGGTTCTAATTTGAACGCCAACCGCATGGACAGATTTAGTGCATATTCATTCGCTAAATCTCAAGGGTAGGCTCTGTATAGTTACAAGAACATACCTTTAGTACTTAAATTTTTTTAAATATCTATTGCTAAATGTTCTCAGTGGGCCATCTGTGTGAAGAAGGAAATTCAATATTATATGAATATTTTTTTATACCAATTTAGTAGGAGGTAGGGCACGGCGATATTTCCGTCTAATTGAGAAGTCTGAATGCGGAGGTACCTCCGCCCTACAGAATACCGTCCCATAATAACCTCGTGTTGTGTTCCCGTCGGTAAGTAGGGTAGCCAGAGCTCATTAAAGAGTTTTAGTGCTGTCAGTGGGAGGACCGAAGGCTATTCCAGCTTTGTCTTCTACACTGATGGCACAAAAACTCTCTGTGTTCACAGGGTTGGCAGCACGAGTGTGACTCCCCTGGGGTTGCACACGTCCATGGGCCACGGTAACCACTTTCCATCAGGTAGGTCGTGTGCTTGTCTGCCACATCAGTGGTACTAAAAAAAAGTTGGCAGACGTGTGCAATATCACACTAGTGTTGCCGTCCCGTGAAGTAACTTTCTAATGCCCTTCGCGAAGAACCCCAGTTCTAATTCCAGTGGAGATATGTTATAGGAATAAAATTACCTACTTGTAGTTAAATACGAAACGTTACATAGTTGAATGAAATTTTGAAGCATTTACTATGCTTTTTCAAATCTATTAAGATAGGAAAAAGTGAATGCTCACGTGGGACTCAAACCTAAGATCTTTCCCTAACAGGGGGAACCACCGAGCCACACCTGATGCTATACAAATTCTCCTATACTATCGTCTTAAGGCGATGTAAATGTGCAAAAAGTATAAACGTTCAATAGACTCCAACTTTTTCCCAGCCAATTCCAGCCGTCCATGTTTTTTTGTGAAACTCGAGTATTTATCTAGCTCTCTAATGAATCTAGTCTCCATATTCGACTCGCCTCGACTTTTGAGTGATGTATTTTTTTCGTTCACCAGGTGTTACCCGAGGAATAACACGCCTTCACCTTTTCGACCTTTTATGTCGGCATAATCTGGTCAACCAAGCGAATAAGGTATCTTCTATTGCTCGGATGGTTGACTATGTCTCTTCAGAGATTCCAGGACTTCCAGAAGAAGTTATTAAAAATAAAATAAAGGTGTTTTCTGCTGTGCTAACCAAGAAATGGAGTGCTATCAGGAACAAAGAGAAGTTTGTTTTAAAATGCAACGACTCTCAGTTATTATTATGTCGTTCGGGTAACACTCTTTTCGTGCTGTCAGAACCCTATCATATGATGGGTAAATATCACACCCTCTCTCTTTAGCTTCTCTGCGAATCTGTTTATACTGGTCCACGCTCAGTTTGGTATTTGTTACCAGAGCTAATGCTTCATCTGGAGTGTATGGACGTATAAATCTTGGCGTTAGTTTCCTTCTTTTAATCACCCGAAGTGATTTAGGTGACGACACAGTTACTGCCTTTATAACGGTGGCCATATTCCGCTTAAAAATTTATGTGAAACTTGTTTGAGTGGCATAGGCAAGCTCTTCTGGAGAATGTCCCGCCATCAACATCTTCGTCCGCTTTTTCTTTGCTGATGCACTTAAACCAACAAAATCCAACTTTTGAGTTACAGCAGATCGAGCAGGTGTACATTCAGGTTGTCCGGCATCTTGATTTTGTACTAACCAAAGCTCTTCTTGCAGCCAGTCATTGCATTTTAAAACAAACTTCTCTTTGTTCCTGATAGCACTCTATTTCTTGGTAAGCACAGCAGAAACACCTTTATTTTATTTTTAATAACTTCTTCTGGAAGTCCTGGAATCTCTGAAGAGACATAGTCAACCATCCGAGCAATAGAAGATACCTTATTCGCTTGGTTGACCAGATTATGCCGACATAAAAGGTCGAAAAGGTGAAGGCGTGTTATTCCTCGGGTAACACCTGGTGAACGAAAAAAATACATCACTCAAAAGTCGAGGCGAGTCGAATATGGAGACTAGATTCATTAGAGAGCTAGATAAATACTCGAGTTTCACAAAAAAACATGGACGGCTGGAATTGGCTGGGAAAAAGTTGGAGTCTATTGAACGTTTATACTTTTTGCACAATTCGTTATTTTTTTCAATTCACATTTTATTTATTTTCTCATAATACGAATTTATGTATGATTAACGAATTAGTGTATATCTTACCTGTGGATGTGGAACACATGATGAACCAAAAATTTTATTTAAAAAACTCAAAAACTGTTGTAAGACCGAAACGTAAACACGTGTGATAATTAGCGGCTAACAAAATCGACTGACCGGTATTGTTATCGCGTAGGATTGGAGCAGTGCTGAGCGGTGAACATTTCTCGGAATCGGCAATTTTTTTGTGGAACGAGTTGTATGACTAATGGTGTACCCTAATCACTTGCAAATTTCAATTTATATTGCCATGATGTTTGTACCTAAAGAAGCTCGTAATATAATCATTCCGAACACTGTGCGACGGTGGGAGCCATCTACCGACATTCATACGAAATATCGGAAACAATGAATGATGTTGCAATCATTTTTAAACATTATTTTTTGATTACTCCGCCCAAATAATTGAATGAAATTTTGAAGCATTTACTATGCTAACCTTTTTCAAATCGATTAAGTTAAGTTACATAGTTTGATATTATGAGTTTCCTATTTGAATATCCGAGAAATTCGATTCAACATTATTGTAATTCCGTTTTAATAATAAACACTAAAGAAATTAACATGAATAACGTTTTTTTGTATCTATTGTATGTAATTTTCCAATGCATTGTCTTTATTCCCCGTACAATCAATTAATTATTAACGTTGAAATAACATAGGTACCATTCCTTCACAATACCCACTGATGAAATAATTTCAGTTTTAAACCAGAGACCTATGTGATACTTGAACAATGCAATTCGTGGATTCCTTATTTTCAATTACAAGCAACGTATTCATCAGAATAGGCGGCGTTGCTCATACTTTGAGCAAAAGAGAGGACATTGGTAACGCTCAATGGCTTGGTAATTCAGTGCACCTTAATTTTATCTAACAAGAGTGAATCACAAATCTATGTTGTGAGTTTAATTGGGCCGTTAAGATCTAGAAGTTTCCATAGTAAATCCAAAATATGCAATAATCCTATTTCCTACTTAAATTCTAAATGTGAAAGTGTATTTTTTTTTTATTGCCCACACAAGATGAATTTTGAATAGCGTAGTGTTTAAGAGTAGAAATGTTCAAAAACATCAATGTAAATCTTTGAAGATGCCGTGAAGCAAAACTGGTCAGGTTCAATATCAAATACTGTGGAAAAACTACAAGTGTTATATTGAATGTGTAAATGTAAAAGTCTGTGAAGATGTTCGAATGTTTAGATATATTTTAGGTGTCCATTATTCAATCGCGCTCTATCGGCTGAATGCATATGGCTGAAATTTGGTACAGGGATAGATTATAATCTGGTATAACATATAGGCTACTTTTAATCCTAGGAATAGGTTCCAATTGATTGCGGCAACGGGATCAAAACTCCATGCGGGTGAAACCGCGAGCAACAACTACTTTATAATAAATTAAACTTCACCAGAAAGGTCTTCTTTCAGCCGTATTCAACAGATTCAGAATGCTCACGTATATTAGTATCACGTAATAGAGGGTTGAGTCTATTATCTCGTTGATGATTACCGATTACCGGGTACTTTTTATGTTCCGTATGTTTACCGTCGGATAGAGAACCTTATCTTTAATCGTCTTTTACAATTCCCACGGGAATAAATAGGATATTCCTATTACTCTAGTCTATCGGAAACCCTACAATAAACATTTAATAGGAATTCGAGATTAGTAAAAATTTTCATGAAAAACAAAATGTGGTTACCGTAGCCGGAAACCAATTAAAAGGCTGCCAATTTCAATGAATACTGATTGGTTTTTCATCTCATATTTCGCCATTATCTGATACTACCAATATTCATTACAATTCCTAGTACTATGTAAGCAATTCCATAGTGTTCAGTAATGTAATTTATCCAATGAATTTGTATTCAATCAATCGGTACGATATTTATGACACACGTAATGTAAACTACACATAATTAACAATCTCGTAATTAATGACAGATTTTTTATACTACTTAAGCGGCAGACAACACATGGCTCACCTGATGGAAAGTGCTTACCGTGAGCTATGGACGTTTGCAACACCAGGGGAGTCACGCTCGTACTGCTGACCCTATAAACACAGGGAGTTTCTGTCCCGTCAGTATAGAAAACAAAGCGAGAATAGCCTTTGGTCTTCCCACTGACAGTACAAAAGCTGTCTAGTGAGCTCTGACTACCCTACTTGCTGCCGGGACCACAACACGAGGTTATTATGGCCGCGGTATTCTGTAGGGCGGAGGTACTTCCACAGTCGCACTGCTCAGTTTGACGTGAATACCGTCGTATCCTATCACAATATAAGTACCTAATTTATCCCAAGGTACCTATAAATAAGGAACAGCAGAAATAAAAAATCTACCCACAATTTTTTTTTTAAGTTCTGCAATCACTTCTACCAATTTTTCAATAAATCAAATAATTGACTCAAAGGCTCTCAAAATTATTTGAAATATAACACTTAAAAAATTCTTTCGTGATTTATTTTGGATATTTTTTTTATTTGAAAAAGAAAAGATTAATTGTTACTATTATTAAACGCTGCATCCGTTAAAATTAGTTTTTCTCGTATTTCAATGTGTAACAACAACAAAAAATATAGAATTAAAAATCAGAAAATCCTATTAAGGAACTTTCTCCAACCACTTACACTATTCTTCAATAAAAAATTGTTGATTCACAAAGAGCTCCTATTAAGGCTGGACTATCGTATTCACAGAGCCATTTGTTGACATTCGATTACGGCCTCTCGGCCCCTGCCCCGCGGCCGGGCTCGCCGCGTGCATAATTGAGACCGCAATTGTGTATGCTGTTGCCAAAGAAACGTTTTACGTTTTAAAGGTTTCACAATCATTTATTCGGTGAAGGTATATCGGATCATTATTTCTTTTTTAAATTGTTTATTGTCTCTCTATCTGTACTTTTAGGTATAGGTACCTTTATAATTATAAAGTGGTCATGTCTGTATATTGGAAGTTTAAACATAGGGTGGGTATGTTTACCTATTTTACGATTTTGTACACATTTTTTTCTAATTCTTTTCTGTAATTCCGCAATACACGCAAAAGCTACTGGACAGATTTGAATACTATTTCTTTAAAGGTCTAACCTTTCGTGATAAGTACTCAAAATCACTGCAAAGTATAAAACAATGTCGCTTTTTATGTCCCTATATGCCTTTGTAAGCTTAAATCTTTAAAACTATGCAACGGATTTTGATGCGGTTTTTTTAAATAGATAGAGTGATTGAAGAGGAAAGTTTATATGTATATACATGCTTAATATAGTAGAGGGTGCAGCGGGAACGGGATCTGACACCACGCGGGTGAAACAAAATTGACGGTACGAAGTTCGCCGGGTCAGCTAGTAAACCAATAAACGCTGAACAGAATTTTTAATACAAATTGGCGCCTGGGCACAGACCTACGATACTTATTACCCGGCAACCGGTAGCCTGCACACGCGTGTAAGCCGCAGACACTATCTAGTGGTTATATAAATCTTAAAAAAATAAAAAGTCATCACTTAGAACAATGTAATGGCGACCAGCCAAGACAGTGTCGTCGTGGCCCGCAACCATTTCAAACGGAATACCGCACGCCGTACATTATTACCATGTATCATCCCGCCGCGATTTATTGGGCCCCGGCAGAGCTGGCGTCTTATGTCTTAGTGTTCGGTTACAGGAGATCGGTGGCGTGTAACTCACATTTAGGTAAAGAATCAGTATTTTTGAATGAAATTTGTTCTTAAGCTTTTTGCATGCTGAATTTTAAATCGATTTAGTTAGGAAAGCTGTTTTAATCGGTCCAGGTGCGACTCGAACCCGCAACCTTTCCTTTACAGGGGAACTGCTCTGACCACTGAACTACTCGACCATACCCGTCTTTTAGGCGACGATGGAGCCGTATGCCGATATTTTCACGAAATATCGGAACCAATGAATGATTTTTCAATCAGTTTTAAACATTGATTTTAGGCTACTCCGCCCAAACTTTGAATAACGGGCACAGAAACAAAATTCCACGCAGGCAAAGCCGCGGGCATCAGCTTGTCTAGTAACAATACAACAATAGAAAACATAAAAAAAACATTATAGGTATTACGAGTATACTCGAACACATACACTATACACGTTAACAAAGAAAATAATATCTGAACTGACTGTTGCAACCTTGCCAAAGATGGCGGAACCAATCCATGTTTTAAAAACGTACAATGAAAATATTGCTGTCGCCTTGCTACAGTACTGTCGTCGCCGTACAATACACAGATATAAACTCAGAATACAATACAAGTCATAGACTCGCACTTCTGACACCACTATCACGAATACAATGAAAAAGTATCGTTTCATACCATTTTTGCTTCTTTTTATTAAACGAGTACGGTTATCATTTTCTATTTATTAAAAAATTTGAATTTAAATCGAAGACTAGTTTTTTAGGGTCCGGAGTGTAACCAATGGGGTTTCAATACTAAGAGTCTACTGTATGTCCGTCTGCCAGTAAGCTGTATGTTATAAATCATGATAATAAATTTAGACCGTCAGAGAGTTGATAAATGAATTTATATTAGTGACATAAAACGTTCCGTACTGGACAGTTTCTAATATTCTGTAAACACTTTCGTTTAAAAGAGTTAACACAAAATATACTCAAATTGAATTTATATGCTTTTTTACTCACTGTTGTCATAACTGTCAAGTCAAAATTTCAGCTGCATATTTAGCTGAAATTTTGACAAATTGTTACAGTTTCTGAAATAGAGCCGGCTGACAGACGAGTACACAGCGGTCTCTAAGCAATATGGTTTCGTTACTTACCTTTCTGATAAGGCACCCTAGTAAATAATAGATTAATCTTAGATAGATTGATCTCAAATTTGACTTGACACGCTTTCGGTACCGTATGGGTATCAATCAACTTTCAGGGTTTCGCTCACGGGAGGCTTTTGGATCCAAAAGTTTACCTATTGACTTATAATAAATGGAGATATATATGTCACAGCCAACTAGCTAAATCAACCGTTCAATTAACTGCCTAGGCTGGTAAATAAGCGGCGCCTTTTAATTAGCTGTTACGTTTATTATAACATTTAATAAACTGGCTGGCTAATGCTTAGGTCATTCGTAAGATAGGGCACCACCCCATAATAAGTTCAGTTATCAGCCTAGGCAGTTAATTGAACAGCTAATTAAACTAGTTGGCGGCGACATCTATAAGATGGTGCCCACTTTTGCATAGAAGTAACATTTTTTGTATGCCAGCCGATGCGATTTTCGGGTGCTGCAAGCGAGTACCTGAAAATATTTAATTGCAGATTCCTTTCTAATAAAGGAATTTGTCCTTTGAGTAAATTTTAATATCCCAAATGTTTACTTTGCCTACAGGTAAGGCTAAAAAAATCCAGACTGTATATTATGTTTTTGAATAGTAAATACTGCCAGACGAGATCAAATGCCTTGCTATATTCTCTAATGAAGTACCCTTACTTCACCGCACTTATTACGGTTATAACAAGCTCAATACAAAGCAGAACCAATTGGCCAATTTGGATAATTACACAGCGGGAGCAACTTTCTATCTTTGATAACTATGTTTACATTCAACTATGGCGTCATAATTAGATATCATTCATTTTGCAGACGAGATGAATAGACATAAGTAAAGCATTTGATATTCATCTCGCTAAAGGTTTTTTAGGATGAATTAATTACTTAAGTTCAATCTTATTCTCCGTTGACTCTTCGTAGAATTCGAACTTATTTATAATGAAATTTTGAAATAATTAGTATGCTAAATATTCAAATCAATCGAGAATGGAAAAAGTGAATCGCTCAGGCGGCACTTGAACATGCGACCAGTCCATAAGGGCGTTTTCACATTGTCCGATATCCGATATCGGAGGAAGTCAAATGTATGACATATGTATCTGTCTTTCACATTGTCCGGCCCTATATCGGATCACAAAGAGACTAAAACAGCGACTGCAAGCAGTTTTCAACTTTAATTACATTTTCTTAGTAACATGTCTTTTCGCGTTAATTGACACTGATCACGAATATAAGAAAAAAAACTCGATGCTATGTCATGTCGTAATATAAGGTCTAGTCCTGCCTACTGACTAGTCTGAGCTTTCGAGCAAATAGTCGTATCGAGCCGATTTTATCAGATATATGTGAAAACAGCACAAGTTGTCGGCTATCGGAGGCCGGCTGTCGGCGTCCGATACCGATATCGGATATCGGAAGAATGTAAAAACGCTCTTACAGGGGGATTGCTCGACCACTGAGCTACCGAGCCTCGTCTAAAGTCTTCCGAATTCTCCTATATAATCGTTTCGGGGCGACGGTGGGAGCCATCTATGACTAACGATGAGTTATACTCATTTATCGAACTTTCTTACATCTCTTATTGTCATCAACTTAGCGTTGATTTTGGTTTCTATTTCGGTTTGGTTGATCTGCTTACATTAATTTATATATTAATAGCTGACCCGCCTCGGCTTCGCCCGTGGCATACTTCAACCCCGTAGCACCCCTAAGCCATTATGCGTTACTTAATTTTTTTGCCTTACCGGAATCTCTGCACAATTTTTCTCTGCGTAAGAACCATCCTCGTACTGCAAGGAATATTCTAAAAAAAGAATTAGCGCAATCGGTTCAGCTGTTCCCGAGATTTGCGCTTAGCAACACATTTAGCGATTCATTTTTAAATAATAAGATTACTAAAGTCTGCTTATAGATTAGGTTGGCTTCGCCTCGTAGGACTTGATCAGAAGGGCCCAAAGTTATATATCCCTCCTTAAATCTCTGTTACACATTATACCACAGATTATAAGTACATTTGAACATTTTATATTCTTTGTAAATATATTTTAGAAAAGGGGCAGGTCAGGAGTACCTTAAACCGACGAGCGTGCATGAAGAATGTAATGATAGTGAATGAAGCGAGAGTAGTATGTCAGGATCGTGGCAAATGGAGATCCGTGATCTCTGCCTACCCCTATGGGAAACAGGCGTGATTTTATGTATGTATGTATATATATATATGTAAGTACATGATATCAACTTATACCTAGTAACCAGTCTCTAGAGACACTACCAAGAAATTATGGGCAGCAAAGTAACTTCGCAATTTATCGTTTATATAATTTAGCCTCTAAGAATCTAAGCCCAAACTCAACAGAAGTTAAGTATATTTACGAACAAAACTCCGAAACTGAACACACATTCACAACTAAACGAGAACAAATACGAAACAGCTCAGGGTACATGGGAAAGCCATCAAAAAATCAAAAGTATGGGAAGTTAGACGTGAATAAGGTATGGGGTTGATAGGATCATTCCTATTCGTTTTATATTTCATGGAAACGGTACAGAGGGTCGCGATAATGTTTTGGGCCCTTTTTATTTTTAGAAGCTGAATATATACCCACTTGTCTCACTTGAGCTCACTTGAGTTTACCTAGCTGTTGATATACCGATGACGTATACTTGGAGTATTTTTAAAAAAATATTTAAATGTTTTATATTCTTTGTACATATGTTTTAAAAATGATCAAATATTATGTAACCGCTTAATGAAGAAATACAACAATAATGTTACTGAAACAAATATGATGTCCAAGACCGTGCAAAGTGGAGTAGCAAAAGCCGAAAACTGAACCCTGGGCTCTGAGGTGAAAGCCTTGACTGGGGCGCAACACTGAGTAAAAGCATTGGTAGCTTAGCGGTTAAGAATCTTACAATCCAGAGGTCCTGACTTTAATCCTGGCCATTACACCACAGATGTGAACCCACTCCTAACACAAGCTTAAAGGTTAGAGGGAATATTAGTAATTTTAGTTACAAATTTACTTTAAAAACCGTTGTAAAAAAATGACCACTGTACATCCAGGTTGTCTGAGCAGGTTAGTGGACAAATAGCCGTGATGATAATGATGATATAAGTGATATAAGTTACTAGCTTTGTGTGCGGCTCCGCCCACGTGGATGTCGGTTATCGCGACCTAACATAGCCTGCGTTCTTTCTCAAGATCCAATCTATTTTTTATACTACTTAAATGGCAGACAAGCACACGGCCCACCTGACGGAAAACGGTTACCGTGGCCTATGGACGTGTGCAACACCAGGGGCGTCACACTCGCACTGCCGACCCTGTTAAAACAGAGAGTTTCTGTGCAGTCAGTGTAGAAGATAAAGCAAGACAAGCCTTTGATCTTCCCACTAACAGTACAAAATCTCTCCAGTGAGCTCTGGCTACCGTACTCACCGCCGGGAACACAACACGAGGTTATTATGGCTGCGGTATTCTGTAGGGCGGAGATACTTCCCCAGTCGGATTGCTCAATTTAACGGAAATACCGTCGTGTCCGCGTACAACTCGTAAAATCTACCCCTAGAACAAATTTCATCAACATCGGTTTAATGATTTAGCCTTAAAACACAGACTAACAGACACACACATTTTCCCATTTATATAATTAGTATTCATCCAGGAAAATTCCAACCACAACCTCGTTACCAATTCCAAATTTAAAACAATCCAAACGCCCTATGTATCTACTGCCTAAACATAACCTATTTAACAGAACGGGTTCAATACCTACGGAAGGTGTACGGTGCACAGGTGAGTAGCTATCGTGGCGTATCCCGACCCTCGCGACAGACCTTACTGGATTATTTAATTCACCTTCCCATTTCTATGCTGATACTGCAGCCTATAACGAAAAAATAAAAACGACAAAAGAAATGATGTTTTGTGAAAACAAAAAGTAAACGGTATTTGTTTTAGTTCCATATTAAGTAGGAGGTAGGACACGACGGTATTACCGTCCAATTGAGTAGTCCGACTGGGGAAGTACCTCCGCCCTACAGAATACCGCGGACATAATAACCTCGTGTTGTGATCCCGGCGGTGAGTAAGGTAGCCAGAGCTCACTGGAGAGTTTTTGTGCTATCAGTAGGAACCCCTAAGGCTTACTCTGCTTTATTTTCTACACTGACAGCATAAAAACTCTGTTCTAACAGGGTCAGCAGCGCTAGTGTAAGGCCCCTGGCGTTGCACACGTCCATAGGCCACAGTAACCACTTTTCATCAGGTGGGCCGTGTGCTTGTCTGCCACCTAAGTGGTATAAAGAAATGAGAAGTAAATGTTTGATAAGATGTCTAATGGCAGTCAGGGCGAGAGTAATTCGTGAACAATGCTGTCAGAGAAGAGGGAAAAGATTATAACTATGAGAGAACTGCTATCCCTCTCCGTGACCTGGCTGCTGAAAAGCAACAAAAACGGTCGAAATCAGTGTAAATAATAAGTTAATTGTCACCACATAAATCACAATGAAATTTGATAATATTTCAACGTGTAACATTCACGTAAACTTCCGACAATTTAATGTGTATACATAAATATAAAATATTAAAATGTATTTTCACGCACGTTAAGCCGTCGGCCCCGGTTGCCATATAAACATCTATGGCAGTCGTTACGGGTAGTTGGAGCCCTCAAAAGTTCAACAACTGGCCTAACTGCAATGCTTCGATGTCGCCTTTGGGTTATGGAGGTCAGATGGCAGTCGCTTCACAGAAAAGGTCTAAGTTCAGATAAATCTGCAAGTTGAAATCTTTGAACGCGATTGAGATTAACGCTAGGGTGAAAAAGAATGTATTTTTTATTCAAATACTTAATAAGGTTTAATAATAAGCAGTGAGTTTTATAGATTCGATGCCATATTCCGGCCATGATATACTTGCAATTAAATATGTAGCTAAATCAGGAACAAAATACAATATTATAAAAAACTGGTATCTATACACATATAAAGTCTTATTTCAAGACAACAATCATAATAATGGTCTTCATTTCAGTAACGTGTATCAAATTATTTAAAAGTATGTATATCTACACACTTCTATACTTATTTTTATTAGCTACCTCATAAACAAATCAGCAAGAGCTTCCTTCGGAAAAAATGACGTTATATTTTATATTCGCAAACTTAAGTATCACAAAATTACCATTTTCAAAGTTGCAGGACGCTACATGGGGTCGGGTACTTAAAAACGCAATTAAAACTTAGTTGCCGAAGAGTTTTTGTGTCACAATGGCGTGACGATGTTGCTACTTGAATTTCAAGGATTTAGGGATGAGCGACGAGGTCGTGAAACTCCGCTTGGTAGTAACCAAGCCAAAAAGATTGCAGTTACTGTTTGATATGCAATGAGATAATGGATATTCATAGGAATTAGGAATAGAATCTATAAGTAGATAAAAATCTTGTTATTAGTTAATATTTGTCTCATAATTGATAAATTTAGAGAAACCTAAATGGTGAGGAAAGAAATAGATGTACTTTAAAGTTTTTATTGTTTGCTCGTCACTAAATACCAAAATTTTAAAGGAAAGACATTTTGAAGAAAAAGTTACCTACTAAACATATCAATCAATCAATTAGCCCACTGCAGTTCACTGCTGGACATAGACCTCTCCCAATGTGCGCCATTTCGTTAGATCCTCTGCCTTCCGCATCCAGTACGTCCCAGCAGTTTTTCAGGTCATCGGTCCATCTGGCCAGGGGGCGTCCTACCCTTCGTTTGCCTTCTCGCGGTCTCCACTCTAGGACTCGTCTGCTCCAACGGCCATCGGTCCTTCGACAGACGTGGCCAGCCCATTACCACTTCATCTTGCTTATTCTGCGAGCTATGTCGGTAATTTTGATTCTTTGTCAGATGACCTCGTTCCGAATTCTATCCTTCAGAGAAACTCCAAGCATAGCTCGTTCCATAGCCCGCTGCGCAACTTTTAGTTTATGGACTAGCTCTACCGTCACTGTCCACGTTTCTGCACCGTAGGTCATAACAGGTGGGACGCACTGGTCAAAGACCTTTGTTTTCAGGCATTGCGGTAGGGGGAAAGAGGAGACTCAACGTAGTTTGCGAAATGATGCCCAGCCGGATCCTTCTGGCTAGTTCTCGCTCGAAGTTGTTTTTACCGAGCTGGATAACCTGGCCCAGGTGTCCATATTATTGGACATCTTCGAGCGTCGCCCTTTCGATGGCAATCGGTCTCGGTGCAATATGTTCGTTGAACATGATCTTGGTTTTATCCAGGTTTACACCGAGGCTGACGCGTCGAGAAGCTCCATCTAGGCTGTGCAGCATCTCGCCCAGTTGTTCCAGCGACTCCGCAACAACGACGATGTCATCGGCGAACCGAAGGTGTGCTAAACATATTGAAAAACAATTGCAATTGTAATTTTCCACAGTTTATTTTTATTTTTAACCTGACCGGTTATAACAATAAAAATAAACTGTGGAAAAGTACAAGTGCAATTGTTATTCAATATGTGTATTACATACCACCAAATGCCATCAATCTCCGGTATAAACAGTCTTACCTACTAAACTCTCAGTCGCATCCAAGTTTCCCACCTCAGAATCCCGGGTTAGATTTCCGGTAGTTACTTCTTAACATCGCACAGTCTTAGGCATTCATGGTAGCTAGCATCCAAAGTCGTAGAAGATGACAGTTTCTTCTACGATGCTGTATAATTCGACAAAAGTCTGCATTCATTCGTGGCTCGTCTTAGAACGAATATTCTGAGAATCTAATCTACCTGAATCTGATCTAGAATTCTTGAATCTTCCTCTACTAATTCCTTCAAAATATCGCGTATGGAATCTCTATCGTAAATGATGCTTTCGCTTTGCAATTTCTTGTTTATATTGCTTCCTTAACATTGCAAATTGAATGCTTTAAAGGAAACAAGTCGACAATGGAACCTCCGCCCATTGTGTTACTAAGCAGACAGTGGAAAACTTTTCACTCATTTTAAGCCCATGGTTATTTGATAGTGTTTTATAATTTATTTTTATTTGAAATGCTAATGCATACTTTACAGCAAAGAGCTACACCAGGGACATGATTCTTTTTAAAAACGACTTTATTCGTATTTAAAATCTGACTCAAATTGTTAATATGGCGGAAAGAAATCGGTCGTAGTTTAGTGGCTAAGGAGTTAGTCTTGCGATCAAGTGATACCGAGTTCGAATCCTGGAAACATTACTGATATTGGAGCTTAATCGAAGGGTATGGGGAATACTACTAGGAAAATGTTCTCAAATTATATTTGTAAGCTCAATTCACAATTGTTCGAAGTATTATGTTCATTATTATTTATATAGAATTGTAAACCGCGGTAGCCTAGTGGTATGGGTAATGGACTGCTGATACGAGGTCTCGGGTTCGATCCCAGGTTTTCCATGGCACACACCCATGACTTTTCGATGCTTTTCGAAGTTATGTGTGTATTTATTGCAGGTTTATTAGTGCCCAGTTAACTCGCCACCTATTACATTGGGACCTAAACATAAACCGGCGAAATGTGGGTGCTAGCACCTCTGCCTACCCCTTCGGGGATAAAGGCGTGAGTTTATGTATGTAAATTGTTTATTTATTTGTAGGCTAGAAAAGTAGCAGTCAAAAATAGTATATATTTCATAGGTTGTGTAACACTATAATATCGGTTATCGTTATAAGTTGTAGCCTATGTGTTATTCTGATGTATAAGCTATATTATGGTAGAGTTTCAGTAAAATCCATTCGATTCATTTCGATTGGTTTTTTTCTTCGAAATTAATTCGATTACGATGTAGCCCGTGCACCATTACTTAAAATTCCACTTATATTATAAACGCAACAGTTTGTACGTATGGATGAATGAATGTTTGTTACTCTTTCACATAATAACTACTGAATGGATTTTACTGAAAATTTGCAATAACATAGCTTATACTTATTACATCAGAATCACTACGTAGTATAAAACAGTCTCTCTGTTAGAACTACAAAACGGATTTGGATGCGGTTTTTTTTCATAGATAGAGTGATTCAAGAGAAAGGTTTATATGTATAATACATATTTTTTATATTAGAGGGTGTAGCGGGAACGGGATCTGACGCCACGCGGGCGGAAAAATATTGGCGGTACGAAGTTCGCCGGGTCAGCTAGTAATACATATGCTACAATTTATAACGATAACCGATATTATAGTGTTGCTATATGTATACCATATCAACCGCAACCTATCAAAAATACACTATTTTTTGACTGCTACTTTTCTAACCTACAAATAAATAAACAGTTTAGAATTCTATAT
This sequence comes from Eilema caniola, assembly GCA_949126895.1. Taxonomy (NCBI): domain Eukaryota; kingdom Metazoa; phylum Arthropoda; class Insecta; order Lepidoptera; family Erebidae; genus Eilema; species Eilema caniola. The sequence goes on along the minus strand of OX421469.1, from coordinate 2,181,049 downwards.
AAATAATAATGAACATAATACTTCGGACAATTGCGAATTGAGCTTACAAATATAATTTTAGAACATTTTAATCCCGAGCTACGTAGATTACCGGACTCGTTGTTAAGCCCCCGAGGCAACAATTAGGAGCCTCGCAGTACCACTTTACAAAGCGTCTTGTTCTTAAAATAACCTCACTTCACAAAGTCTTAAATAAATGCCGACAAATTATGCAGTATTTGATTTGCCTGAAAGCGCTCTCATAACTGTACCGTTTATTCGTCTAGACTGTTCATCGAAAATTCATAATTTTAATAAACTCATTTTATATTTATAGAAGGTATTTATCGTTAAAATTTAGTACCTGCCAAATAACTATGATTTTCTTTGCAAAGCTTGACGGAAAGTAAATATCAAGTACAGTACTGTGTTGGACTTTGTATTCTTCATGTACGTCATCTTTGCACAAGTTTTTCAATATTTTCATTAATTTAATATTTGTGCGATCCGTGCGTTATGAAAAGAACTTCATCCCATGAACTCCCTGCTATGGTTTTCCCAAGCGACTACAATAAAGGGTTCTTCAAGAAGATTAGAACGTTTCTTCAGGGTCGGCAGCGTAAGTGTGACGCCCCTGGTGTTGCACACGTCCATAGGCCACAGTAATCACTTTCCATCAGGTGGGCCGTGTCCTTGTCTGCCACCTAAGTGATTTAAAAAATAACAAACTGTTTCACTAAAATTGAAGCCAGTCAGCAACAATATTTTAATACTTATTTGAATATATCACGAACCCCCCCCCCCCCCCCCCGATTATTTTTTTACTAATAAAGATATTTAATAACCTCACTACTATCCCCATACCTCCATGAGTATTCCCTCCCTGGGAAAGAATTATTTTAAGAGTTATCCGATCCCAACGGACTTTCTGTCAACTCTCCCTTAATAAGTGCGCGTACAAACATAAGGTCGTAAGCGACCCCCAATGCTCAACTCGCTTTGACGGCCGATGCAATTAAAACTTACGCATACCCTCACTTCAAATGAATATAACATTAAGGAACTTTTTATTTACATTACTAAAATTAAAATGTACGTAGCGTACGACATAGCTATAAACTGATTTTTGTGTTCAAGGCTGTAGAAGAATTATATTTCAATTACTCACAGTATTTCACTCTTGGCATTTTATGTTTTCTTTTTCATTATGATGATAATAAGCTTGTCTAATGAGACGCAGTAAGTATATATAGTAAGTAGCTAATTATAATACTTTCCTTGGCGCTTATCTGTTTCCAGGGGCAGTTATTTGAATTGAATTTTGTTGATGATAAAATAATTCTCAATTTTGAACTTGATAAAATATTCATACTAATATTATTAATGGGAAAATGTGTATGTGAGTCTGTTTGTGTGTGTGAGTCTTTCACTGTAAAACCACAGAACTGATTTGTATGAAATTTGATGTAGGGGTAGATTAGACCTTGAGTAAGGACATAGGCTAGGTTAGGTCACAATATCCGACATCTACGCGGGCGGAGCCGCTATGTACATAATATCTACACATATTTGTTATATGTACTTTCTAGGGTTTTAAAATACTACTGGACAGAAGAAAACCGAAAATCTACTGAATCGATACAGCACAGCACTACGCGATGACGCTGTGTGACACATTTCACCTCTAATTTTCTTGCGAGACATTCGACGACTTCGCGGTTAAAGGGTCTCGAGTATTATTTAATTGTTTTCTATCTGGATTACATGATTAATTGTATACAAAACTCGTTTAATTACTAATACTATTTACAACAAAAGTTGTGTCATGGTGCCTGGTTGAGGCAAAATAGAATTTTGAATTTCAACAGGACGTAAAGACTAGCTAATACTAAAATTTGACACCTATGCAATATCAGCTTATAGGCCCCGTGCGTATCGCGATGCGCCTACTGTTGCGCCATCTCGCGGAACAGTGGTGACAATACGTAGATGCCCAGCTGACTGGCGCCTTCCCAAGTAGTATATGATTCATACGCACTTCGAGGTTATTATTAAAAGAAAAAAATTAACAATAATTAACGTTTAGACCACGACGATAATCCAATGTAGTTTTCAATCAATCTATTTACATTTTTTTCGTGCAAAATCGATATCAAAAGGTAAGTAATGTACCAAAAAAATTAGGAATCCAACCCTTCCGAGTGAATGCGTTGCCGCTTATTATTGAATTGAATTTTAGGTAAAAACCTATTTGAAAGCAAGCATATCTCCAACGTGAGAGAAATTATCGATGTAGATGGTAAACGTATCATCGAGGGAAAAGTTTTACCACAAACTAGGGTAACAAACCCTCTGTACGATGTTACGTTGAAGGTATAAGAAATTCTTTTTTTATTGTATATCGTATTATTAAGATCTGATGCAAACGACACTAAATCATGAATTTTTACAGTTACTTGTATAAGGATAACAACTCGTTGATACAAATATGCAGGATCGTACAGTCAAACTAAAAAAGTATTTTTAGAGCATTTGTCGATTCTAGTTTCATAGGAATTTCACTAGCCTCTTGCACTAATAAATTATTGCTTTATTTTATTTTATTTTTTATTTATTTTATTTAATAATTCATTGCATATATGGGTTACAGAGTAGTTGTTATAGGCAGTGGATACAGTTTCACCATATATCACCATAGGCATGCAATTTTGAGTCATTTCAAAATTCCTTCAATTTTAATAAGAACAATATAAAATAGAATAGAAATAATGTAGGTTGTCAGTTTAATTTTAGATTTTAATGTCTATGCATATTATAATGTCAAGATATAATTAATTTACTTTGTCAAAATAAAATTTACCTACATCGAATACTGTATGAACCGACCACACCACAACTAGGGCACCTTGTACTGCTCTTATCTGTTAGGAATTCTTTCACGGAGTAATAGCATTTTTCTGTTAACAAGTCACGGAGTTGTTTTTTAAACAGTTGTAGCTTAGATGCGGTTCGGATATACTCTGGTATACAATTGAAAATCCGCGGGGCCAGGCAAAAGATGCTCTCATGCATCAATTGCGTTTTACTAGCAACTATATGTAGTTTGATGCAGTGCACGCGTACGATATTCAAAAAATTCTGGATTATTTTTCACGAATATTGCAATCTCGAGTATACATATACATGGAAATGTTAATAATTTCATCGATTTGAAATATGGTAGACAGGAGTCAGGTGCATAAAAATTAAACAGTGCATTGCAGCATTTTTGGGCTTTCAACGCACGTTCGTGGTCAGTGCTGTTACCCCATACCTGAGAGTTGAGCTAACATAGCCGTGGTAGGCTGTTATTAAGGTAGGTGTATTTGCTACCTTCCTTAATTTCTGAAGAGCATACGAGAATTGGGCCAGTTTTTTACACACATATTCTAAATGAAGTTTCTAATTTATTTTATTGTCTATATGCAACCCTGAAAGCATAATGTATGGCACTGATGGTGTGGTCGAATTTCCAAATAAAAATATTTACAATAACGAAGAGTACCTGAATTTATGTACCTCGTCGTCGATCAAGAATATGAAAACAGGAAGTCAAGCGTTATTGGACATAAAACCTATGAATACTACGGGTACATTACATCAGCAAGATAAATTATTGCATCCTGGGTCCACTCAGCATAAGATTGCAATATTTGCGGATCAATTGGGTCATGGTGTTAGATCTAAACTTCAGAACCATGTTAGGGACTCCTGCAGGGTAATGGCAATCATAAAACCAAATGCGCCTATAAATGAGGTATTAGCATCATGTGAATCAACGTGTAAAGACTTCGGTGAATCTGATTTTGTTGTAATTATGACAGGTGCCAATGACAAAAATCCACTTAATATTATTGCTTATCTTTATCAAACACTAAATCAGCTAAAAAATACGAATGTCATTGTTTGTAAGGCATATTATAACAAGTATCTGAATGTCTCGAAACTTAATAACACTATGAAATTGGTATGTACTAATTTTAAGGATGTATCGTTTCTTTCTTTAGATAATAATTACTTTCCAAAAAACAAATTCAATCCATCAGAAGCATGTCGTTTATTGTACAGGCAAATTTTACACCTAAATTATAAAACTAATTACAACAGATACTTAGAAACAAAACAAAAGTCCATGAAAACTATAAAGTCCAAGCAGCTTAGAAATATTGGTACACAAACTTTAAATACAAATAACTTAGACTTAGAGAATGAATATCAACTTTTGCACCAAAGTTTGTTACCGCAATCGGACTTTTTTCGTGAAGACTAGTGCTAATTTGTCAACATTAAACTGTAATAATGCCATTAATTCACCAATATCTTGTACTCCTATAACAAGTTTACATAATGAATGTAATGTAAATATTTTTCATCAGAATGTATGTGGAATTAGTAATAAGAAACTGGCATTAGAAGTATATTTTCAAACACCTGATAAAACACTTGATTATATTTGTATAACAGAACATTTCCTGAACAACAAATCAATTAATGCTTTTTGCCTCACAGACTACCACATAGCTTCATATAATACGAGAACTAAAAAAAAACGCGGCGGTAGTCTCATTTTGTGTCACAAAGACAGGGAGTTTGAAACAATTGACATAGTAAAGAATTTTTATAGGCCGGAATATTTTGAAATATGTTGTACAAAAGATTTGGAGACAGGCTTGTATTTATGTTGCTGTTATAGAAGTCCATATGATGTAAATTTAGATGGGTTTATGCAGCAATTAGAAAAATTATTGGAGTATTTGTTCAACAAGAAGTGCATCATATGTGGAGATTATAACATTGATGTGCTAAAAAAAAGTAAAAAATTATCAGAATTCGTCACTTTGTTAAAGTGTTACAATTTTAGGTACCTCATTAACACAATGACTTTTAACAGAAATGACAAATCTTCATGCCTAGATAACTTCTTAACAAATATACCCAACGATTGCGTTACGTCATGCACTGTGGATAGTAACGGTCTATCAGATGGGCACTGTGGATTATTTTGTAACATGATTCTTGATAGAGTCACAAGTAAAAATAAAAAGACTGAACCTACAATTAGGCGTGAGAAACGAATTTTTAATAAAAAAAATAGTGCCTTGTTTGAAGCAGCTGTATTAAATACAAGATGGAATGACCTAGGTGTAAATTCTTTTTTATCAACTTTTGGTAAAATTTTCCGAAAATGCTATAGAAAGAGAGTGGTTCAAATAAAGCACTTTAAAAGATGTACCATAAAGTGGATCACGGAGGGCATTAAAATCTCTAGTAAAATGAAAAGATTTTTATGTATGCACGCCCAAAAAGAACCCAGTGTAATAAATTACAAAAATTTATAGGAGAGTCATCAAACATGCAAAGAGGTTAGCCGTCGAAATACACCTGAATTCGGCCAAAAATATAAGCAAGGAGACGTGGAAATTAGTTAATCAATACACTAATAAGAGAAGAAAACCACTCGACAACAGCATATTTCTAACGATTGACAATAAAAGTATAAACACTCCACAAGAGGTTACAAATCACTTAGCGGAAAGCTTTGTGTTAACAACACAAGCAGCATATAAAAACAAAGATGAAGCAATAAGATATTTAGAGGATTCAACAGCCAAAGTAGAAAGTAATTTGCAATTTAGCGTTACTAGTCCTGACGAAATCTCAAAGATAGTGAAGCAAATGAGTAACACAATATCATGTGGCTACGATGGCATACCAATCACAATTATTAAAGAGAACATCAGTACACTTGCATATCCGTTATCACTGTTTTTTAACAAATGTATAAGCGAATCGGTCTTCCCAGATCAATTAAAATTGGCAAAAGTTGTTCCTATACATAAAAAGGGCTCTAAATGTGATCCAAAAAACTACCGACCCATATCCTAACTACCTACCCTATCAAAAATTTTCGAAATGATAATTAAGTCTAGACTCGTCGCTCACCTAAATTTAAAAAATGTTATCAATCGCAGACAATTTGGGTATCAAAAAGGTGTAGGTACTACTGAAGCCATCAATATATTGGTGGACGATATAGTCAGTAAAATGAACGACAATATGAGGGTAGCGGGGCTATTCATTGATTTGAGTTCCGCTTTTGATGCCATTGAACTTCTTTCAAAATTGGAACATTATGGTGTTCGGGATTCCACTCTGCAATTAATGACTTCTTACTTACAAAGCAGAAAAATGTATGTTGAAGTAAAGGAAGTTAATGAAGAAAACTATGAAATTGTCTATAAATCTAACATGATTAATATCAAGCGTGGAGTACCGCAGGGATCAATATTAGGCCCAATATTGTTCATCATAGCAACTAATGACTTGCTTAATTTCATACAAAAAAGACAACCCGAAGTTAAAATGACTGTTTTTGCTGACGATACTAATGTAGTTATAGGAGCAAATACCTTAGAAGACTTGACCACACATATAAATGAAATGTTGGTGACTTTAGATGAATAGTTTTCAGTAAATAACTTAATAATCAATTCTAATAAAACTAATATAATATTATTCAAATCGACATCCAGAAACAATGACATAATAGACATAACATTTAAGAATAACCATATCGAGTCAGTTGACAGTACAAAATTTTTAGGTGTAAATATAGATTCGCAGCTAAACTGGAAACAAGAACTACAATTTCTAGATTCGTCAATTTCATCTGCCTGTTATTCGTTAAGGAGTCTTAGAGATGAAATCGGTATCAAGCAACTCAAAGCAGTGTACTATGCATTGGTGGAATCTAGGCTAAGGTATAGCATTATGTGTTGGGGGAACAGTTTCGAGTATAACGTACAAAGAGCCTTCATGCTACAAAAACGGGCCATTAGAATTATGGTCAGAATATCACAACGTGAATCATGTAAGGATCACTTCAAGGCATTAGGTATCCTAACAGTTCCTAGTCTGTATATATTGAGTATATTAAGTAATTTCGCCAAATATATACATGAGTACGAGACAGAAAACGAAAGAAAGATTAGAGTAGGAACACGACGAAAAACTATAAAACAAAAAATAGCACCTAAACTAGACATAGTTAAGCATGGCGCCAGATATCAATCGGTGGAGTTGTTTAACAGACTACCTGGGCATCTGAGAGACATTGTATACACCACACACGTGTTCAAATCGAAATTAAAAGAATTCTTGTTGGACAAATGTCTTTATAGTATAGCTGATCTTTAGATGATACTGCTCTAATATGTTGCAGGTACCAAAAGATTTTTATATTTTTCGGACATGGGCATTTGACTATTTTAAATCGATATTACTATTTGCATGACATTTTTAATATTATTCTTATTTTATTTTTATTGCAATGTAACAATTTTGACCATTATATTATTGCATGTAGGATGAGTGTTTTAAAGCTTGTTATTTGTATTGGATAAATATGTATGTTTAAATATTTCAAACACAATGTAAATTGTTTATGAAAATAAATAAATCAATCAATCAATCAATCAATCAATCAATCAATCAATCAATCAATCAATCAATCCATGTGTGATTAAAAACATAATTTTTGTGTTGTTTTGTTCATAACTCCGAACGACTGTTGACACTACAAGGCCACACGGGCATCTACTAACTTTCCGATTGAGCCGCGAGGGTGGCGCCACATGCAATGCGCACGGGGCCTATACCCTCCTACTCTTAGAAAAATAACGCATAGAAACGCGAGTGAAGTGAAGCCATTTCAACTAAGCCTAGGCCTAGCTCGCACATTTTTATTTAAAAAAGTCGGTTAGTTCAGTAAAGATGCTACAATTCATCTCATAATATCCAAAATCATTCGAAGATCACATTCACTTGTTAGTTTCCAAAACCTATTATCTCTTTTCGTAAAACATTTGTCGAACATAAATATAAATCAAAAAATTGTAACGACGCCATTGTATATCGGTGCGCTTGTTTGAGTGTCACTGAGTGTAAGAATGTATAGTTACTCCTACATAGATATAACTTTGGCTTCACTCGCGTCGTTCACATCGTAAGGGACTATCCGTCTATGCATTATTAGTCTAAGCTCCAACTAATATTTCTACTAACAGCTATAAAAAATGGTCCTTTATTGCTGGTCAAGTAGCGATCTTTGGTGATACTAAATTGTTTGTTTCATACACAGGAGGCGTTGACTTCACTTGGACATATTTTGCGTATAATTCAGCGTAAAACGGAACCCAGTACAAACTTGTTACGGTAACAGTATGTTGTTAGCTACATTTACCAAACAATTTTTTTATACTACTGAGGTGGCAGGTTAGCACACAACCCACCTGATGGAAAGTGGTTACCGTGGCCTATGAACGTGTACAGCACTTGGGAAGTCACACTCGTGCTGCCGACCCTGTAAACACAGATTTTCTGTGCCGTCAGTGTAGAAGACAGAGCAGGAGTAGACTTTGTCTTCCCGCTGCCAGCATAAAAAACTCTCCAGTGAGCTTAGGCTACCATCCTCACCGCCGGGAACACAACAGGTGGTTATTATGGCCGCGGCTTTCTGTAGGGTGGAGGTTCTTCCCCAGTCGGACTCAATTGGATGGAAATACCGTCGTGTTAGGACACGAGTGTATAATAGGAGGTAGGCCTCCTAGTACTATACGGTCGTGTCCTACAGGTAGGCCTCCTACCATGCGGTCGTGTCTTACCTCCTACTATACCGTCATACTATACCTCCTACATGCTATTAATGATTAGATAACATTACCAAAGTTCATAAACTATGTAAGCACCGAACATTGCTCCAACGAAAACCCCACAATCCACTTTTATGGGGCAAACTATACTTAGCCGTTGGAAACCTGTTGTTACATTAATCGCAGACATTTTACCAATATAATTATGCTATTCGCTAATGATTTTTTTCTTGGGATGAATTGAATGAAACTCACTTCTGATTTTTACTTTTGCTTCGCTAAAACGCGTGAATCTTTTCTCGCAAAATTTTATGATTCTTGATCAATCGGTATGTAACTCGTTTCGGAGTGAATGATTTTGGGCACAGATGCGATAGCAAAATCTAAAAGTATTCATTTTGGTGATTCTTTTTTATTACACTCACACATTATTCCGTTCACTTGTACATTATTCCCATACATAATATTTAAAAATAATCGCTAAACGAATACTTTCAGACGATTTCGCTATCGAAACTGTGCTCAAAATCTTTAACTCCGAAAGACTATAAAATCGACCGGTAAATCTAAGTATTTAATTTGCTTGATACCTTTAAGCGTCCCTGAGAATACTGGCACACAAACGGACAGGTGGATATACAGACGGACTGACGGAAAATGGCCATTAAATAAAATAAAAAAATCAGCAGTATTTTTTTCTTCGAAATTAATTACAGAACCCTAAAAGAAACAAATAGATAAAGGTCTTATAAGGATTCCTTTTTCTTTAGAACCACAAAGACCTAAAATCTCTATATAATTCATCATAGCCAATTTGGCAGTCTGTTCACGCAAATATGTCCCTAGTGTTGCAATGATCAAAACGTTTCCATATTAATGGAGTCGCTTTGTGTCGTTTAATTGAACCAAAATCGACGTCAGGTACTAAGGCATCAGAGATCAGTCTGGTGCGAGTAGACTGTGACGCAATTGCACTGTCTAATTGAAAGCAAACAGCTAGCCGTGCTAGTGCACAAAGGACAGTTGAATTGTTAAACACCTACGTGTGTTATGGCCTCCTGGTACACTCGCCATCAGTTATATTGTCAAATTAAAGAATCAATTATTCTGTATATACCATTTAAACGGCCCTTACAAAACACCTAATTTAAAAATAATATTCTGAACTAGTTTAACAGTTATTGTAGCAGACAAGGCGACTAGATACTTCTGCACAAGAAAAATGACAGTAAGTTTCATACATTACAAGTTAAGTTCATGCAAGAAATGAAAAAGATTGGATATTCAAGAAAAAAAGGAAACTAAGTATTATTAATGAGTACACTTTATGTTGCTATTGTTCAGATATTATTCATCATCATCGTATCGTAGACTATGTGTGGCTGATATGATAGCCACACATAGTCTACTGCAGAGGGGCTAGAAAAGTGGCAACTTTTGGACGGCGTTTAATGGAATAGAATGACGAATGGGATTTGACGCGTTTGACATGCGTTAACGACTGTGTCATATACGTCAAATCCCATACATTCGTCATTCTATTCCATCAAACGTTGGCCAACGAATCGCCACTTGTCTAGAGGTGCTGAACATAGGCCTGTCACATAGACTTCCAGAATGACCGATCTAAAGCAGATATCATAGGTAATAATTAATTTTCATGTATGGAACTTGTTGTCATTTCAACTGTTTAGAAGTTTTGAGTCACTTTGCCCGCTAGGATATTATTTGATGGTGACTTAACTTGGGTTTGAATATTGTACTACTGCTTTATTATTGTTAACAATTGTCTATCTGTTTGTAAGTGATGATCTGGTCAATGATGGAGCACGCTTGCCTCGTTTTCATTGAGTTTTCGTAAATTTTTGATTTCAAGGCTTAGAGTATAATCAGACTTTTTGTGCTATGAATAATTTGCCAGCATAAAACCTATCGCATCCCTTTTTCAAGATAGAGGTCACAGGGCGTTACAACCCCACAAACTTGTCTTTTCCAGTCATGACATTAAAAAAGTGGGTACGGTCTCGTTTCTCCCCTGATAGCCCTTCTAGGGGAGACATAAGAATTTTTTCAATTTCAACCTCCCCTTGGTTGGACACAAGTTACTTTTCCTCCATAAAAAAGATTCAATATGAAATGGATACAATATAAATATTATAGTGCGAAATGCAACCCTACTAATAATAAATAAATATACCATTTTTGAATTAAAAAAACTCCAAGGCAAAAAATATTACAAAGAGGTTCTTGTGATAAAATACCACTGTCGACAATACAATAAAATTAAATTAAAATCACCATAAAAATCCAATGTCTCATTACGTTAACGAATGGCACTGTTTATCATCGCATGGCTATTAAACTTTACTGGGTTATTGTGAATATTTCAACACTAGTTTTTACATTTAATTTATTACGGTTGTTTACGTCGTATTTAATTGAATTGTACATGTACAATTTTAATCGATTAAGAATAGGAAAAAGTGAATGCCCAGGTGGGACTCGAACCCACGATCTTTCCCTTACAGGGGGAATGCTCTGACCACTGAGCCACCGGGCCACACCTGAAGCTATCCAAATTCTCCTATATTACCGTCAGGGCGACGGTGGGAGGCATCTACCGACATTTATACGAAATATCGGTGGCTCAGTGGTCAGAGCATTCCCCCTGTAAGGGAAAGATCGTGGGTTCGAGTCCCACCTGGGCATTCACTTTTTCCTATTCTTAATCGATTTGAAAAGTTAGCATAGTAAATGCTTCAAAATTTCATTCAATGTACAATTTTACCTTTTGCTTTTGGTATAACTTCAAATGAAATACTATAACATACGTTTATAAGTAATGTAATATTCTATGAAGTTGAACCTGGAAAGCGGAGCGCGATCTCTGTGGTGAGAGCTTCAAATGCGATTTTATTCTATGAAGTTCTATATACACGACGCTATCTACACTATCTCGTAAAAAGAGGGTCTGTTAGGTTGAGCACCAAAAGAAAATCTAAAATAATTATTATTTTCTAATTCACCCAATTAAAAAAAATTGTCGTACTAATGAAATTTGGTTGACTGATAAACAATGTCTTTGACAGTAAATGCATCGAAGTACTTGTATTAAACTCATAAAAAGAATTAAAAACATCGACTATTATGCGAAAAGTAGCCGCGAAAATTACATAAATTGATGAAAAAAATCACCTTAGATTCATAGAAAAGACAATACTTTTATATTGATAAGCCAACTCTGCTATACATTAAAGCACATTGTATCCATCCATGTACATGGAAGTACCAAAGAGGGTGCAGAGCCGGCAGTAAAACGGCCATTAGCACTGCAGGTAATAAACAGGGTCGGCTCAATCGCTCTAAGTAACTACATGAGAGTGGGTATAAATAACTGATGGACCTTTATCTGATAAACGTGAGTAAAAGCCTCTATATTTGTAGGTATCATTTTAGTATTTAAATGGTTATAACTGAGGGATCAGAGATATTAAAATTAATATATATTACTAGCTGTCGCCCGCGGCTCCGCCCGCGTGGATGTCAGTTATCGCGAATCGGGGTATGAAAAATAGATGCTGGCCGATTCTCAGACCTACCCGATATGCCCACAAAATTTCATGAGAATCGGTCGAGCCGTTTCGGAGGAGTTCGACAACGAAAACTGTGACACGAGAATTTTATATATTAGATAATAATTTTATCGGTAATTAACGCATACCTACACATACATTTGAATTGCCTGACCTGGTTTTGTTATACCGTAAATTCTCACAGACTGGCTCATTATTGGACATTATTTTACTGGACATTATTGTATATCATGGAACTTGATAGGTTTAAAGTTAGTATTGTTCAAATGAAGTTGTAAGTTCGTTAGCTACTTCTGTGGGTTATAGCTATACTTATTAGACTTCGTTTGGGTTAAGGAAATTCTGCGCGTAGGCGACCACAAGAAATTATTGTATTTAATGCTTTCACATAATGGGTAATGGGTATGATAATATATTACTACTTCACAGTACTATAGCTAGTGATGTGTATTCATCTATTAAATGTTACTCTTAATGATGCACCTACTTAATTTGTCACTTCAACACCTTTGGTTGCCTGGTAGAGAATGCCTGCGTCACAAACTCCGCTTGTGTACTTGTGCATAATTCACACGAGAGATTTCAGACGCGCTTAATATGCGTTTAGCGTAATACTTTCAAAGTTTTCGTTCATTATTGGGATAATGTCATTTTATTGCATCTGAAGCTTTCATCTTGGAGTTCAGGTTCCATTGAATGTACGTATGTTTCTTCATTTCTATATGCTATAACTTCTATATATCGAGCTTACATCTCTATGAGGTCCTACCGAGATCATAGCGTCCCAAGTCGACATAGCCAGGATTGAAGCTCAAGTTCTCTGCAATCCACTTAGATGCAATCGTTAATACATATGGGTTATACGTTTGCCGAAAATATCTACACTAAAAGCCTCTACACTCAGTCAGGCTGCAGCCCCATAGACTGCCAATGAAGCGATTCTCAAAACCCTTTAAATAGAAGTCCGATCCTCTCTACGTATAGATGCATTAGCAGATTAGTGCCGCCGTGTACGCTAGAAATGAATGCAGTTTTAGGATCTAAAAAAACATGGAAGTGGCTTTCGTATATAGATACTGCTCTGATTAAATATACTTATAAAATCTTTATTGTTCAGAAATTGTACACCGTTTACACAATGAAGTTGGATTAAGAAATATGTTTTAAATGTGATATATTTGGATTAAGTACCGAAAATTTATACACTAATGGTCGTTTCACCCTAACGTAAACGCCGTTAATTATCGCGATAACAGACTTTTACCGAAGGGGTATCCATGAATTAGTCCGATAAATCCCCCTAAATCGTCCTAAAACAATGGCGTTTGACGTTAGGTGATAAGTCAAGTGACATTAAAGTTGCCCTTTAGGATGGTTTCAAGGTAACTGCCTCTTCGACTTATTTACAAAGTGCATATAATGCATCGTCGACTGTCAAAATTACAATGTAGAGACCCTATAATAATAAATAAATGCGAGTCACCCATCTTTAGACTGACCTATCCAGTATTGCTTAACCTTGCAGTGTGCTAACCTGCTCGATTAACACTTAGCCACGAGCCCCTCCGTTTAGGGTAGGTATTAAAAGCTAGATATAGCTGTCGGCATATTTATTGAACCACCCCTCCCCCCTCCCCCCATACCGGGGGCGAGTCGGGGACCGCGTGGTCCCTCCTCCCGAGGAGGGCCAGACCGAGAGGAATGGCCCTTGGTCAGCCGGGGTGCGAGGGATATGTCACAAGACAACCTCACCTTCGGCCTAGTACATCGACCCACAGACGGCGTGCGGTTTATCGGTTCGAGTCCGACATAACCTCCCCCTTCGGCTCCGAAGGGGGGGGGGGGGGGGGGGTATCCGTGGGGATTTCCCGCACGTAAAAAAACCCACCCCTCCCCAATCACGTCATAAAATGGACTCTATATCCGCAGAACCCGCTTTAAAGTGTCTTTTAAAAATAGTAAGGGGCGGTACGGCAGCGTAGGAGCTCAAATGCACCAATCATAAATCATATTAGGCCCACCCGCTGCCACCAGGTTCTGGTTTCTCTCGCCAACTACCGGTATCGGTAGCCATCTAAACGCTTCTGTTAACACGATATCCTTGCTAGTCTCCTACAAAAGAGCGGCTCCGTATCGAACTTGTATCATTTGCATTTTAGATTTAATATCATTTAACTGTGCCGGTAGTAAGTGTTATTCGATGAACGGCGAGTTTAACCGAGTGCGCAGTAGAAAAAAAAGACGGGTTGCACTCTGGGAGTGCCGGCAGAAGTGAAAACTTCTTCTTTCTTTCTTTCTTCGTTATATACATAGAAAAAGATAAAAAGAACATACCATACCATGCCATACCTATAATATAGCGCCAATCATAGGACCTATCACTAATTTTCTGCGAATTTTTTGTCAGAAGAAATTAATAAATTACAAAAAAAAAAAACACCAAAAGTGATAAAGTATAAATAAGAAAAAACAATCCCAAAAAATCCCTGAAGGCCAGGTGGTTTGAACCCGATACTATCTGAAACTATAAGGACTTACAGTCGAAGTGCTTACCGTTTAAGCTACGACGCTATCTATGGTAAATTGCAAAATAGATAGTATTTACCTAATCTCTTATGACGTCAGTCGTCGGTTAAGGTTCAAAGGTCAACTAATCCTGACGCTTCCTTAACATTTTACACCCATCCAACGCCGCTAAAGAAGTTTTCACTTCAAAAATTTAAAGATTGTACTATTAAGGGAAATATATTTTTTGTCAGTGACGTTTACATTTAATCCTCAAAATGATGATCTTAATAATATACCTAATGGGTCTCTGAACCACCTTTGGTTGACTGGTAGAGTATAGCGTCAATCATAGAACCTATTTCTGATTTTCTGTCAGAAGAAATTAATGAAAAACGAAAAGAAAACGTAATAAATTACAAAAAAGAAAAAATAATCACAAAAAGTAATAAATAACAAAAAAAACTCACTAAAAATGTCAGAAGCTCAGGTTCAAACCCGGTACTATCTGAAACCATAAGGACTTACAGTCGAAGCGCTAACCGCAAGCTACGAAGCTACTTAACGTACCTAACAAAGTAAACAATCTGTAGCTTATGTTGTATGACGTCAGTCGTCGGTTACGGTTCAAAGGTCTAGTGATCCTGACGCTGGTTTAACACTTCAAAAATGTGAGACTCAAAATGGAAAATCTGTTACTAAATATATCGATTATTGTCTACAGAACAGGACACGGCGCGCCCTAATCTCTTCTAACCGATCACTTGGTTTTAGATTACTCTTGTAATATTGCACAAAGAAAAAGGAACCTCATAGAGCAAGGATCCGTCGACGTGACTCGAGACTAGATTTGGCAACAGATCTACTATTTTACAGACAACCCTATTATTTTGGCTTCAGCTTAACTCACACCGTATTATAAATGCAACCCCTTTCATCTCGCTGTCAGAGAAGCTTCCCCGGGCATGACCTGTCCTGGATCAGGTAGAAGATCATAATTAACAGAGGTCGACTGAAGCATGGAGAATCGGTCTAGGTGTGGTTTCTGGGATAACGCGGATCAGCAGTGTGATTGTGGAGTTGCTCCATACAGCATGGCCCAACGTGTGCTGCATGCGGATTTACTTGTACACCAGAGGACCTTATGAGCGACTCCGTGAACGCAATTTATGTAGCACCACACTAGGAAAACAGAATTTGAGAACAGAAGCGCCGTCAATTCGACAGAAGAAGAAGATAAATGGAACTACACTTGGCACACATGTTCTTCGATTTAAAACATAATTTTTGTCGTGAGCTTTTTTTGATAGTAAAATGACGGAGAAAAGGGGGAAATTTTTGGCTGAAACATCAAGGACATGATTCCACACAGGTCACACATTATACCCCGAAAATTTACTTGATCATCCAAGGTGGGGGGAATCCGCCATTGCGGTGGTGAGTCCGATTATGAAGGAGTGATTGGATAGGCACCACGGTGACCTTTCCTCACGGATGTGCCAGATATTTACCGGGCACGGGTGCTTCGGTAAGAATTTATGGCGCATCCACCGAGAGACAACGCCGCAGTGCCAGCACTGCGAGGATCCTGGCGAAGACACGGCGCTCCACACGTTGGTGGAGTGCCCTGCGTGGGTGAATCAACGTTGGGATCTCGTTGCAGTCCAGTCTCTCGTTGGAGACCATGGTGAGGGCCGTGGTCTCCGACGGGAGCAAGTGGCACGCCGCCGCCTCTTTCTGCGAGCAGGTTATAAAAAGACGGTGGAAGAGCGCGGGACAGAACCCTGTCCCCCGAGTTCCGCAGTCTGCGTCGAAAACGCGGCAGACTCGTCTACACCCGGTACTACCGACCTCCATGATAGGGTCATGAGGGCGGCAGTTGGCCGACTCGCCGTCCTTACAGAAGCAGGCCGTGTCGGAGCTGTGTCGTGTGTGTCCTCACACCCGATAAAACCCGACCCCACCAGGCGAGGCCGCGGTGGCGGCCAAAGTCCGCCAGTAACCCTAGGGTTACCCTCACCCGGGGTGCGAGGGCTTACCCGGGGTGCCTGGCAATGGACACTTGGGAGGGACACCGTGTGGTTTTAGCCGGTTCCATTCCGACACGCCCACCCTATCGTCGGCACCGATGGGGTAAAGCCCGTGGGGGTATTCACACGCAAAAAAAACGTGTACCAAAAAAACATGGTTTGCTACACAAGTCGTCATCTCACAACTTTATTAGCTACCTTAGTATCCAAACATAATAATTTCAATTCATTATGTCTTATCATAATTTCTTCATCATATTAAATACGCAATGAAATGTTCAAAATGTTAATAAATGTTAATTACTTTGTAATAAACTCAACGTTTATATTCATAATTATAGTATCATGTTGATTATTTATTTTAAAGTTATTTGCTGTTAAATGCTACTTATTTTTTATTGTGGCAATAAAACGCTCAAAGAATTGAAGATATCAAATTCCCTTCAGCTCGGACAATGAAGATAAAGTCTGCTAATCTGTATAATTAAACAGAAATTGGCAAACAAGTAGGTAACTATACCGCCTTATTGAAAAAAAACTTAGGTGGTTGTCGGTTGTGCCAAACAATACTACAACAATAAACCATACCAAATTTCATCAAAATCAGTTCAGTGCTTTAGGCGTGAACGCGTAACAGACAGACAAAGCTACTTTCGCATTTACAATATTAGTTATAGACTGTAACTGGAATTGAAAACTGGTGGGACAAGCAACGCCATCTATCGGCATTCTTGTGCAAGCTATTTGAAATCTATGGCGAGCGAGATGACAAAATGATCCGCCGCGCGGCGCGCGTGAGCTTTGCAACTGCAGGACTGCGTACGTGACCAGTGCATCTTTAGAAATTATAACCTTTATTGTAATAACGAGTAAATCATTAATAAATCATCGTAAAATCACAATTTGGAGCATTATTGAAGAAGCCCTGCCTGCCCCGTGTCTTCACTGCCAAAACATTGGTCCTTCGAGCCGGATTTGAATATCAGCGACGACGTCACGCCACCGCCACGCGGCACGCGACGAGCCGGGTTCCGTTGAAGAAGCGAGGAAACGAGTGGAACTTCGAAGCAGAAGTACGTTGAGGAGACTTGGAAGACTAGCCACCCAGATTACTGAGCAGAAGCAACCATTGATGCAATAGCCAACAACGGTCTGGTCATCCAGGGGTCCTTTTCCCTCCTTCCCCTGTGTCTTCGCCTTGTGCTTATATCGTATTTGAACGTTTCAGAGGTTAGTGCTGGCAGCGCTGAGGCCGTCTTCAGGTGAGAAAACACGACTGAACACGTAAAACTGTGAGTACCTACTTTCATAAACTACCAAAATGAGTGATGATGAAACTGTATTGTCGCATTTAGATAGTCAGATGTCTGATCTTAAAAGGCAACGCGGCGTAATTAAAGGCAGATTAACGTTATTCGCAAACTATATTAATAAATTAGATAGATCATGTTTGGATTCTGTGATTAAAACCCAAATTCAAATGCGTATTAGTGCGGCAGCCATTTTCTTTGCCGAATTTAATGACTTGCAATCTAAACTTGAAAGAATTTCGGATGAAAAAGATTTAATGTTACATTTAGATTATAGAGATTCGTTTGAGTGCCAATATTATTCTAGTGTTTCTGTCGCCAAGAATATGATAGGCGAGTGTGAAAAAGGCGAGCTGAATAATTCTCAGTGCATTTCTTCTGGAAAATCAGTGTCAATTAAATTACCGCAAATAAAGTTACCTATCTTTGACGGCTCCTTCGACAAATGGTTGGAGTTTCGGAACTCGTATGTTTCAATGATACATGATCGTGACGACCTAGATCCCATACAGAAATTCCAATACCTAAATCATCTCTCACTGGAACTGCGTTACACGTTATCAGCTCGTTAGAGTTTACCGCACCTAACTATACCAACGCGTGGGACCTACTAGAGGCTAGGTATCAAAATAATAGGTTGCTGATACATAATCATGTAAAGTCTTTGTTTGCGGCACCTTCACTGGGTAAAGAATGTCCGGCACAGATTAGAACGTTAGTAGATTGCGTGTTACGTAATCTGAGAGCCCTTAATTCTCTTAAAGAACCCGAATCCTCACTTGAGGATGTGCTCATCATTTATTTAGTTGTCAGTAAACTTGATTCTGCTACTGAACGCGAGTGGGAAAACTACAGAAGCTCATTAGTCTCTGGTTCTAATAAAACCTCTAAATCTTTAAAACTAGAAGACTTGTTAACGTTTTTAAATAATAGGTCTGACATATTAGACATGATTAATTCGACTAAAAATCAGCCGTCACATTCACAAAGTAAGCATGAGGGTAAACAGTCGGCTGATCATAAAAAACAATCTAATTCTCAGTCTACACTTAGTTATGCGAGTGCAAATAATAATAATAAAGTTTCATCAGGTAGTAAAGGTAAAGGTAATAAAAATAACATGACATGCCCGTTATGTACCGGGAAACATGCCTTATATAGTTGTGTCAAGTTTTTAAATATGTTAGTACAAGACAGATTAAAATTCGTTCAGTCAAAAAACATTTGTTTAAACTGTTTGCGTTCAAACAATCACACAATAGAAAGTTGTAGTTTCAGTCATTGCAAACTATGTCAGCAAAAACACAATGCATTGATCCATGTTGAAAATAATAGCGTTATTCCAAATCCACAACGTTCCGATATCAAAAATACGTCTCCAGAGTCATCTGTATTACATTGCGTTACCTCGGCTAAGGCCGTGGACAGTAGAACAGCTGACAATATTGATAATCGTACCAACTCGTTCATAAATAGCGCTAAGTCGTTGCGGACTGTCCTGCTGTCGACGGCGTTGGTTGAGATCGCCGACGTTCATAACCGTTATCATACATTGCGCGCTTTGCTTGACAGCGGCAGTCAAAATTGTTTTATATCTCAAAGCTTATGTAAACGTTTAAAACTACCTATAATACAGTCCACTATACGTGTTTGTGGCGTTGGACAAACCGTTTCACAGTCCAGTCACAAATGTGATATTAATATTCGTTCCAAGGTGTATGATTATAATACAACCTTACATTGCTTAGTGTTGCCAAGTATCATTTCGAAGTTGCCTTCAACACTCGTTAATAGTGATGCTATTTGTATACCTAACAATGTGCAACTTGCCGATCCCACATTTCATGTACCGGGTGACATAGATTTGTTAATAGGCGCGGATGTCTTTTGGGATTTGTTAAAAGAAAATAAAATAAGGCTTAGTACCGGTCCGTGCTTACAAAACTCGTTTTTAGGTTGGATTATATCCGGTCCAGTTTATGATAATAATAATCGTTATTTAGCGGCTGGCATGACAGATGTCCAGTGCAATTTGTCTTTAGTTGATTCTCAACTACGAAAGTTCTGGGAGATCGAAGAGGTAAATATCCCCCTCGTTATTACGGAGGAGGATCGTTTTTGTGAAGAGTTATTCTTACAAACTACTGAACGCGATCAGCACGGTAGGTTTACTGTAAGAATGCCATTTAAAAAATCTCCTGATTGTTTGGGTGATTCTCGTAAGTCTGCTATGCAGCGTTTTTTATCTTTAGAGAAGAAATTAGATCGTTTACCACAGTATAAAAAGATGTATTGTGAATTTATGCACGAGTACGAGCAATTGGGTCACATGGTGCCTTTCGAGGATTTTAGTAGCGTAAATAAACCGTATTATATTGTACCACACCATGGAGTATATCGTGAGAGTAGCGTGACAACCAAATTACGTGTTGTTTTCGATGCCAGCGCGACCACATCTAATAATATTTCTTTGAATGATATTCAATGCGTGGGCCCTAGGTTACAAAACGATATCTTCTCAATATTGCTTCGTTTCCGGCAGTATCAATATGTAGCTTGCGCTGATATTGAGAAGTTTTTTAGGCAAACTTTAATTCATCCTGAACAACGTAACTTGCAACTAATATTATGGCGAACTGATAACAACAAGCCAATTCAAGTTTACCGTCTCAATACAGTGACGTATGGCACTGCATCGGCACCGTACCTTAGTAACCGTTGCTTGAAACAGCTGGCAAAGGAATGTCACGATGACGTCATCGCTAGCGTAATCAATGACGATTTCTATGTAGACGATCTCTTGACGGGGCATGATCAGCGTGATATATTGTTAGATATTTGTAATAAAACGTCCGCCATTCTACAAAGTGGTTGCTTCCCCTTAAGGAAATGGAGTTTTAATTTTGATGTAGCTTCAGAAAGTACCAAGGATTTATGTATTGGTGAATATTGTCAGTCTAAAACCCTAGGTGTTGGTTGGTCTAATAGGAACGATTTATTTAATTTTTCTACTAGTGTAAATAAAGGTCACAGCGATACAAAGATAACAAAACGTTTAATTATGTCAGTCATTGCACAGATTTACGACCCACTAGGATTATTGGCACCAGCTATTACCACGGCTAAGGTTTTATTACAACAATTATGGCTTGCTAAAATAAGTTGGGATGATGAAGTGCCTAGTCAAATCGCATGTATTTGGTATAATTTTATTCATTCGTTACAATATTTGTCCGAAATATTAGTGCCGCGTTATGTAATGTGTACTGATGCAGTAAATAAAGAGTTACATATTTTTACCGATGCTTCTCAGTCTGCATACGGTGCGTGTGCGTACATACGTTCACACCATAATAGTGATGAGTCACAGGTTACATGTCGATTATTATGTGCCAAGAGTAAAGTTGCACCTATCAAGGCGTTAAGTATTCCGCGACTTGAACTATGCGGAGCCCTAGTTGGAGCTAAACTTTATAATAAAATCATAAATTCTCTTAGGCTAAAGTTCGATAAGATCTATTTTTGGACTGACTCCACTATAGTTCAAGCGTGGCTTCGAACGTCTCCACATTTATTAAAAACATTTGTTCAGAATAGGGTTGTTGAAATCAACGAATTAACAAGCAACACTATTTGGTTGCATGTTAAAAGTAAGGATAATCCTGCTGATATTTTATCAAGAGGTGTTTTCTTTGATTCATTAAAGGACAACACTAGTTTATGGTGGTGCGGTCCAACCTTTCTTCGTGAACCGACTTCAAGCTGGTTGACAACAAATAAGAATCAAATTGAGTTTAGTAGTAGTAATACTAATAAGTTACCGGAATTAAAAGGTCCTAAAACTACAAGTTTCTTAAATGTGGAAACTAATAATTTAATTGACTTCGATAGGTTTTCTTGTTTTAATCGTTTACAAAGAACATACGCGTATGTCTTACGTTTCATTTCTAACTTACGTGCATCGCGCGTCGGTCAAGGTCGCAAAACGGGTTCATTGACCGTGAGCGAGATTCATAGTGCATTAGTTGTGTTGACACGTTTAGTTCAATCACAATCATTTAGTAAAGAATATCATAACCTTAAAGAAAAGGTGCCTTTAAATAATAAGTCTAGTAATAAAATATTAGGTTTAAGTTTATTTTTAGATAACGATAATATAATTCGTGTTGGTGGAAGACTCAGTAACTCGAAATTTAATTATGATAAGAAACATCCAGTGTTGTTGTGTCGGAAACATCGGTTTACTTGGTTATTGTGTTTATACGAACACAAACGTTTACTTCACGCTGGACCTCAGCTTCTGGTAGCTACCATGCGTGATAAATGGTGGGTGCTGGGAGCACGTAACTTAGCAAGGTTAGTAGTTCATAAATGTGTGACCTGCATTCGCATGAAGGGAAATACGTTAACTCCACTTATGGGTGATCTGCCTGCTGAGCGTTTAGAAGCTGGATTTCCTTTCATGCGATGTGGTGTTGATTATGCCGGACCCATATCTATATTGAATCGCAAAGGCAGAGGTTCTCAATTAATTAAAGGATATGTTTGTTTATACGTTTGTTTTGCTACCAGAGCTGTGCATTTGGAGTTGGTTAGTTCCTTGTCCACTCAGGATTATGTATTGGCATTCAAACGATTTATATCACGACGCGGTAAGCCGTGTCACGTTTTTTCTGATAATGGTAAAAATTTTGTTGGTGCTGAAAGGGAGCTCTCAGCTATATTTGAAAAATCAAACGAGATTATTGATTTTGCTAGTAGTAATAATATTACATTTAGTTTCATCCCGCCTTATGCACCTCATTTTGGTGGCTTATGGGAGGCAGGAGTGAAGTCGTGCAAATATCACTTGAGACGTGTCGTAGGTAATGCTAAGCTAACTTTCGAGGAGTTTAGTACGGTGTTGACCCAGGTTGAGGCCGTCCTAAACTCCCGACCTATATCCCCTATGTCAGCAGATCCTCAAGATTACCGTCCACTCACACCTGCTCATTTCCTGATTGGCCGACCGCTGACGGCACCTGCCAGTGAGGACTTCACGATGACTACATCTACGCCTGCCTGTCGCTACCATCGGCTGGAACAGTTGCGGCAACATTTTTGGCAGCGGTGGTCTAAGGAGTATGTGTCTGAGCTTCAACGACGAACCAAGTGGGTGCACAAGACGGATGACATCGTTAAGGATGGCCTTGTCGTTATAAAAGAAGATAACCTGCCACCGCTCAAGTGGAGAATGGGTAGGATAATTAAACTGTTCCCAGGCAATGACGGTGTATCCAGAGTGGCTGAGATCAGAACATCACAAGGCACAATCAAGCGTGCTTCCTCAAAAATCTGCCCGCTGCCGGTTTAGACTACGTGATTCCAGTTTTATTTTGGGAGATGGATCTCCCAAGGTGGCCGGTATGGTGGGACAAGCAACGCCATCTATCGGCATTCTTGTGCAAGCTATTTGAAATCTATGGCGAGCGAGATGACAAAATGATCCGCCGCGCGGCGCGCGTGAGCTTTGCAACTGCAGGACTGCGTACGTGACCAGTGCATCTTTAGAAATTATAACCTTTATTGTAATAACGAGTAAATCATTAATAAATCATCGTAAAATCACAATTTGGAGCATTATTGAAGAAGCCCTGCCTGCCCCGTGTCTTCACTGCCAAAACAAAAACAATGGTCTGCCTGATGGTAAGTGATTACCTTGGTCTAAAAAACTTTCGGCAGCAAATGTTCTTTTTTCTGCAAAAAGGAAGTACACCAAGAAAATTATGTTTTAATTAATTCTAATATCAATAATTGTAGGTACTCTTCTACGTAGTTTGATATCTTTGGAACAAATGATTCTAAAATTACCATCCTAAATGAACACTATCTTCTTCCCATGCATAGGTCATACTCGCAGACAGATGCTATTTATATTGACAAGTCACCTTTGGCGTCAGGCTCTTATAAATGGATGATTTATCCATAAAAATGGGACGTACAATCTATTGAAATAAAAAGGTTCGTCACGGAACGCTCGGCAGATGAGAAACATCAAAATTGGTGGTAGAATTTAAAATTAATTAAAAATTGAGTGCCTACTTCGTACCCTAAAAGCATTTCATAGCTATGTATGGCCATAATTTGGTTTTTTGAGCACTACATTCTCATTGTGCTTTAGTGTAATCCTGTTGATAAGTAGTAATACATGTAATCTATTACCTAGAACAGGCACCAGCTATCCACAATCAGATTGTGTATACCCTAAGTTGTGTAAAATTGTTGTAGGTTATGGGTGTTCAGTGCATTTCCAAAACTCTAAAGACCCTACAGAGCACGAAGAACATCTAGTAGGTACCAGTTTTATTACATATTTTTCTGTGTATCCATTGATATCAGTTCGCCCCCGCACCTCTCTCCTAACGAACGAACTTGACCCAATTTTTGTTCCAAACTGCTTTACTGTACCCACATCATACCATGGAACATTCCTTTTATTTGTATCTACATCAATAATCATATTGATCTAAACTTACTAGGTACCTACAGTGTGTATATACACGTCAATTGTAGCACATCGCAACATCTAAGGGGACGGTGGGGAGCAACCGCGGACTGTGACATGCATCGTTGATTAAATTATATATACGTAACATCTTAATGGATGCCATTTATTCTCAAATGAGAGACGCTTTTAGGGATTGAGACGGAACGTACGAAGTACGGGATAGTATTTCGCTTGAGGAGATTTATCCTATCCTAAAGCCTACTGATATTATAAAATGTGAAAGTTTATGAATATGTTTGTTAAACAATCACGCTATAACGATTGAACGGATCTAGCTGAATTTTGTCAAATAGATAGTTTATAGTTTGAAATAACACATCGATTTTTTATCACTGTAATATATTCTGTCATATAATCTATTCCAGTGTTAAGATAGTTTTACTTCTAAAGTTCACACTCTAGTGTACGAAGTCTGCAAACATCGCAGATAAGACATTATAACCAGCTACAAATTAAGATATAAGTATTTTCATTCGTAAGATACACACGTACATTCCAGATTGCTATAACTTGGATATCTTCACGACTATAGTGAATAGGTAACTTCTAGATAATCGTGCTTCACGCTCGCCGCGTCGCGTCGGCCACGCGCCACTTACTAACAAGTGATATAGTGGTCAATCGCGGGCCTATTAACGATAGTTAAAAAAAAATCTCGAACAATCTTTTTCATTTCTTGCTATATTCTGTAGAATCATGAGGTATCACAAAAAGCAAAACGATCATAACATCAACGAAGATGAATCCTCGTACCGCCTTGCCTTCTTTCCTCGACGCCTTCTGATAGAACGAGTATATATGAGACCTAATTCAACTTGTGCCTCAACTCTCTATAAGACAACTACCCTCAAAACTACCACACACTACGTATCTATATATCTATATATGGTACCTATATATAAGTCGCAGTAAAACATTGTACGCTCGTTGTGTACCATCTGCCCGCCCACTAACTCTTGGATAAATTCGTTAAGGAATTTGTGCCGCTTCCACCATAGTTAGTTACGCGTAGTTAACCGAGGGTTTAATTAGTTGTACGTCGAGTTTTAAGAAAGCCAAAATGTGTACATATTACTAGATTGTGACGAAAGCCCATTCTTTGTATCCAGCCTTACGCACATAAAGCGCATTTTTTTCTAATATAAATCTACAAACTGATAAAATCTTTGATGTTTCCATTTCAACCATCCTAGCTATATAAAGAAACTTTGACTTTTACTATCCCGTATTTAAATAGATGTTTTGCTTTATTGTAACTGTGCATGAGCTGAAATTCAATAAAATTCAATTCAGTGACTAACTTCAAATATAAAACGGTTGTATAAATTAGATCCTTATCACGATTTGCGATCCTTTCAGGCAAATGAAGGATGAGAGATATAAGAACCAGCTGTATAAAATGTGCGAAAATTTCAAAGAGCTCAATGTTTCTTTAGCCTGATTACGATGAAATTAAATTATACTGTTGACTGTTTCCATATCGATATCATCATTCTCTGAGCTTCCCGACTCTGTTGTGGTTGGCTATCTACTCTAACTCACTTTTTGTACGCGCATTTCCTTCTAAGCGTAAAAACCCATTTTACTGAAATATCTTGTGTATGAATGGTGGTGTGAATTCACAATCAAATCTGGTTAGTGGCGCTGTAATCGGATTTATTATTAGGATATTAAATAATTTCGTCAAAAGAGTACTTTTTTGACGAAATTATTTAATCTAACAGAACAACGCTAGTTTGTCAGATCGACTAATTTTGTATATATTGAAAACCGTTGAAAAATTGTTATTATAATAAAATTAGCAGAGGGTAGGTAATTTAAATATTCTCTTCTAACCATTTATTAACTTAACTTATTTGAAGAAGGCTTTTAAACTGTGCGTTAACAGTTGGTCAACATCAACCCACGGTGCTTCTCACCATAGTTTTTAGCGGGACTCCCCAACAAGTTGGCCGGCCACCCTAACTCATTTACTTTGAATTACTTACATATGGAACGGCAAACGACTTTACGAAACTGCTTTCAGAATAAATGTATCTCAGGGATGTTCCTGATTTACTTTAATTTTATAAAGTTACCTTATCAAATATTTACTGCGTCTTGGAAAATACATTCTGGAGATAAAAGTAATAGCTATTGAATAAGTAATGAGGAATAACTAACAGTGAAACCTCTAGTAGGGAGGAAAATGAGCCAAAGAAAAAAAAATTGTCCCCGGGTTCCTAGATGAATGATGTTGACGAATGTGCTTGATTATGGATGATGATAAAAAAAACGGATTTTATCACATATCGATTTAATAGGAAAAGTTTGAATCGGTCTAGGCGGGGTTTGAACCCGCGATCTTTGCCTTACAGGGGCAATGCTTTGACCACTTGGCTACCAGATCCCGCATTAACCAATTTAAATTTCTCCTTCTATATCTGTCTTTGCGGTAACAGTGGAGTGTCTAACGGTATTCTTGCAAACTATCGGATTGGGACCAATTATCGATTTGAATATTTAGCCTATAAACGCTTTAAAAACTTCATTGAAATTGTTACCACAGATGATATATAATGATCTTCGGTACTACTAGTATTTTTGTAGCTATATAATTAAGGAATTTATTAACACTGTGTTTATGAAAATCAAGTCATTCTCGCCAACGAAATCAAGAAAATGAGTAAAGAGCTTTGGATGCAACCGGATTTAAGCTTTTAAGATTTTAAGCATTCATCATCATCATCATCAGGCTATATTAGTCCACTGCTGGACATAGCCCTCCCCCAATGAGCGCCATAGCGCCCTGTCTTCAGCTTGCCGCATCCAGCATCTGCCAGCAGTCTTTCTTAGATCGTCATCCCACCTGGTCGGAGGGCGTCCTAAAATACGCTTGTCGAGTCGCGATCTACACTCAAGAACACGTTTACCCCAACGGTTGTCAGTTGAAACTGAGAACCGTTGGGGCTTAAGCATTGTCATTGGATAATGTACTCACGCCTGAAAATCCCCGAAGGGGTAGGCAGAGGTGTATTAACACCCACGTTTCGACAACTATGACTTTTGGTCCACGTAACAGGGGGCGAGCCTATTGCCGTCTGGTGGGCACTATGTCCTGGGCTGTATGTTTACGGATGGAGAGCAGCCCTATCCGTTAGTCGCCTTTTAGGACACCCACAGGAAGGGCTGAAGTGGTCCTATTCTACTCCGCCGGGAACCAACACGGTAACATTGGATACTGATGATCTTTTTTAACGATAATGGATAATATAAATAGTATATTTCTCACCACAACAAGTCGTATATCGGCCGGTCGTAATATGCGATCTCAATTCAAATAAGCCAATCCGAAAACAGAATTTCGATCAATTCGTTGCTCAATACGTCTATATATTCAATCGATGGATCGCTTTGACAATCCTTTTTCACTATCGATACCACATACGGTTGTTTAGAGCAACGAATCAATCGAAATTCTGGTTTCAAATAGATATATTTGGTTTGAGATCGCATATTAGGGCCGGCCGTATGTCTTACACAAAAGTAATGGCTATATACAAATTCTTTAATACATGCGGCAGCTAACATACTCCAAGTCGGTGTACGGCGACTTCTCCAATATTGAATTGTGTAGAACAATATTCAACACCGCTAGCTTCCTGTGTTATCTCCGCTTCATTTATAACTTCACGGCGTACCTATTACTTATGTGCAGCGGATGCAACTCTGAACTTTTTAGTACGTACCGTGCACCGGCCTGGCAAGTTTCTAACCCGTTTACACTGAATAACTTGACTAGTGTACCGGACTGCGACTTCGAAGTACAGCTTTCAGTGTTTAAAGTGTAACTACGGTAAACTGTTTCATTGCCTTTTTGTGGAGCTATAGAACATTATATAATGGTATTTGAAGATGATAAAAAATGCAAACTTAAGAAATTATAGGTGTTACAATTACGTACTACTTTAGCGATTATGTAATGAATTGGAAATTTGTTAGTAAATGGGTCTTAAAGATGATAGAAAGTTTAACTAGGTTAACGAATTGAAAAGTTAAGTAATACTAATCAGGTTAGACTTAGGATGGATGGCTGGTCTAAATACAGAGCCTCTGTGCCTCGGAGAGTACGTTGCCATATTAACATTTGCAGCGTTCGTTACTGGTAGTTGGAGCTCTGAAGAGTCCAATACTCCAGAACTTTGACATCGCCAGTAGCCTATGGAGATCTAATTGCAGTCACGGAAAATATCACAGCGCAGCATTTTCGTAGTTAGACTAAGTGTAACCCCATTTGACTTGGAAAAAGGTTCAAAGGATGATGACTCTCGCTTGAAAGACCTACCAGGTTCTACCTATAGTTGATAGGAAACTTATATACCTGCATAAACCATGATCATGTTAATTTCTGTTATTTTATACTAACCTACATAAAAAATACAACTGACATGCCAATAGATAACTCACCCAGTTACAACGAATGTAGCCCGCTCTTAACGCAATGGCTCGTAAAATTCACTACAAATGGCTGCTATTTCTCTCTGACTTGACGTGACAAACTAGACAAAGTGATATACTTTAAAACAGTGACTATTCCCAATATGATGTACGAGGCAATTTGATTATTTGATAGGAGTATCTCCGAGATGTATTGAATGGCCGGTGGTAAACGATAGAGGGTAATAACACCACGTTTTATAATACAAAGTAATGTTATAAAATATGGCGGCTGTGTCGCTGCATACTAAAAAATGTGCCAAGTGAGAGTCGAACTCGCAGACGAAGGGGTTCCGTACCATTTTTGAAGTGAAAACTTCTTTAGCGGCGTTGGATGGGTGTAAAATGTTAAGGAAGCGTCAGGATTAGTTGACCTTTGAACCGTAACCGACGACTGACGTCATACAAGATTAGGTACAGACTATGTATTTTGCAAGTTATAATAGATGTCGTCGTAGCGTAAGCGGTAAGCACGTCGACTGTAAGTCCTCATAGTTTCAGATAGTATCGGGTTCAAACCACCTGGCGTTCAGGGATTTTTTGTGATTGTTTTTTCTTATTATAATTTATTACTTTTGGTGATTATTTTTTCTTTTTGTAATTTATTACTTTTTATGATAATTTTTTCTTTTTGTAATTTATTATTTTTTGTGATTATTTTTTCTTTTTATAATTTATTAATTTCTTCTGACAGAAAATTAGTAGAAAATAAGTGATAGGTTCTATGATTAGCGCTATATTATAGGTATGGTATGGTATGTTCTTTTTTATCTTTTTCTATGTATATAACGAAGAAAGAAAAAAAGAAAATGTTTTCACTTCTGCCGGCACTCCCAGAGTGCAACCCGTCTTTTTTTTGTTTTTACCATATTTTGTTTTTATACCGACAACAGAAATACACCATCACTGAAAATTATTTCCACTGTCTAGCTATCACAGTTCACGAGATATAGCCTGGTGACAGATAGCGGAGTTTTATTAACGGGGATCCGTTTTTACCTTTTAGCTAAGGGACCTTAAAATCATGATCTGAAAATTGATTTAAAAAAAATGTATTTGGTATTACATATATTGCGTAAACATTTTATCATAATGTCCCCAATACGCAGTAGGCAGTGATAAGTCATGCTATGCAATACACCTCTGAAGGCCATCATCAAGGTATTCACATAGAATACTGCGGCCATAATATTTTCATGTTTCGTTCCCGGCGGTGAGTAGGGTAGCCAGAGCTCACTGGAGAGTTGTTGTGCTGTCAGTGGGAAGACCAAAGGCTTGTCCTGCTTTATCTTCTACACTGACGGTACTGAAACTTGACAGCCTCCGTGGCGTAGCGGTAGTGAACGCGGCCACTACGCAAGAGGCGCGGGTTCGATCCCTGCTCAGTGCAAATATTTGTATATGTGGGTATTTGCATTTGTCTGGTCGCGCCTCGGAGAGCACGTTAAGCCGTCGGACCCGGTTGTCATACAAACATGCCCTCAAAAATCCAACAACTGGTCTAGCTGCAATGCTTGCGGAGGTCAAATGGCAGTCGCTTCACGGAAATATCGAAGTTTAACCAAATCCGCAGTTAGGCTGGTAAAAAGCGGACCCCAGACTCCAAGTTGAAAAGCTTCGGATGCGACTGGGATTAACTTTAGGATGAAGAAGAAGAAGAAGACTGACGGCACACAAACTCTCAGTACTTACAGGATCGGCAGCACGCGTGTACCTTAGGCCATGGAAACTATTTTCCAGCAGGTGGGCCGTGTGCTTGTCTGCCACCTAAGTGATATAAAAAAGGCGCATAGCACATTGCTGTTTTAACTACAGACAGAATATATGATACTACAGGACACCCTAATGAGCCTACCATACACACAAGCTTCACAACAGTTTTGCCCGCGCCAGACGGTTTGTACACAAAACCTTGGGTGTTGCTGGTAAAAATGATAAAGTTAGGTCCATGCTGTGCTCCGTGTACAAATCCTGTGGTAAAACTGTGGTGAAGCTTATGCGTGTCGTAGGCCTATAATTGCCAGGCACAATTAAGTCCAATATACAGAACTCAGTATAAGTTTTATTAAGAATAGAATGTGTTTAATCGTCCTTTAAAATCATTACATTGAGGCCATAACTATGAAGTATACTGATATCTATTCGACACTTATATTTAAAACTTAATATACTACCAGTTGATAAATACAAAAGCCACTAATCCACTGTGCATTTCATTGTCCACAGTCGAGTTAAGTCAATATCAAGTGTATAATCTAGTGTTTGTTTACAGTTTTACTGCCAATCCAGTAATTATCTGTATAACAACAACAAGTGAAATTTAGATTGTTTGTGATGTTTGTATATAGATTCACTGACATATATTCACGCCTGTAAATCATCGAGAGAGTAGGCAGAGGTGTTTTAACACGCACGTTTTGCCAACTATGATTATCGATCCCGTGAGCCTATTGCCGTCAGAATAGATAAATTTAGGCACTCGAATAAATCGTGGGGCACAACTTTTGATAGAATGTACCTACATATACATTACCGTGTTCGCAATGCAACAAGAAGAGCTTTAAGAAAACTATCAGGGAATAAAATTTCTCGCCATCCTTCAATAGTCGTCAAATTTTATGGTAAAATTTTGCAAATTAGACAAAAGTAACAAGCTAAAACCAATATAAAGCCACAGCGTGCAATACACATTATTTTAAATAACTCCTAGGTCGCGTATTTTTATCTATATATTATATATCAATTGGTTTCCTTGTCATGGAACTTTTCAAACATTTTATTCACGAAGACAATTATTTAGAATATGAAGACAACGGCCCTGAGTTGTGAAAAGACTTGGAGAATTATGATCTAAAGACACGGCACAGGTAATAATTTTTTTTTTTTTTGAATCTGTCGACGAGTATAGAATAGCTACTTTTTAGTAGCCATTCTATACCATTCTACTATATTTATAGTCATGTTTGTCTAGTGTGTAGTCGTGGTCAGTTCCATCCGTTTAAAATGTTTTTATTTCAATGTTATTCGCGTAAATTTCAGTAAGTAACCCAGATACTCACCATGAACAACAATAACGTCAAACCCTGACCCAAATTGGAACTTTCTCATACGGAAAACTCCATTATTTTTCTCCATGCAAGAATGTTCACTTAAATCACAATTCTAAAAAATTCAAGTCATCAAAACGGTATTAAATTGTCGATCGGCGAGTAAGTAGCTACGTACGGTCGTTCGACGTTGCACATTTAGCTTGTAACACGATCTAATTCTGCTCTAAAGTAGGGGATACGTTTAGCTACATCACCTTAGAACACGCCCCTTCGATGTTATGGTCTCGGGTTGTGGGTAGATCGTGCTACTGACATATAAGTATAGTTACCTATTATCAATTTGATGAAAGAACTTCATACACATATATAAAACACAGCACAGCTGAAACGTTACTATAATGTCATGTTTTTTGGATGGTATGGTGGAAACAGATGTCCATGAGGCTGCCGGGGTACGAGAGATGTCTCTGACCATCTCATCTGCGGCAACCTATGACCCACAGGCGTGTGTCGCGTGTGTGTGTTTCAGTCGGTTCGAGTCCAATTGGGTCCGACCTTAGTTTGACCTTTGTTTTTTTAAGTGACTACATAGTAATAACCGAAATTCGATCCTTATCATTATTTTAATGGATTTTCTTCGTTGAAATTTAAACTATTTTCTTGCCAAAAAAAGGCTCTTATTTAAAGCGTGTGTGTATGGGGCGAACGTCCGGCCTAAGTTCCGCTGATGAACTTAATTCCGAATTATACTTAGTGTTCCAAACATTTGTAATTGTATTAACACAAACTCATCTTGTATGCCTCCTCGCAATATAGGTACCCGCCACACAATACTGTCCTAAATACAACAGTGGAATCAATTATGTGACCAAGGACTACAATGGACACAACTGGACCGAAGATAGTAACCATTCCCGGGAGACCATCAATCTACAGATGTCCACATTGCTGTCATAACTACCCGCTATTTGATTAATTTTAGATGGCCGAACAAAAGCAGTATCGAGGTAGTTGTGTCGAGGATCCAGTGCGAGAGAATTGGTAGGAATATCGCTTCGAATATTACATTTCAACGAAATGAAAACATAATATGACTTGTCTGATTTTTACGTATGGGAACCTCCTCAACCTTCGCCATTTTTGTTGACCATTTTGACAATTTTTTGTAATTTGTGACATTTAACTGAGAACACACTTACGAATCGTTCAGTAGTCAGAACCGAGTCACTGTGGCTGAACTCGATCGGGAGCGATTATTATTTATTATTCTACGATATTCTAATCTACACTGAAATTGGTTTCTATAATACTAACTACTTTCATATCCATCCAAACATCTGTCTGTGACTGGACAACAAGCCTTACCACCCAAAGCTGTCTCATTGTTGTCCTAAACTTGATTTATCATAGAGCATCGTTAACAAGCCGCGGACATTTGATCCGATGCTATTCGTTTATGAACGCGCCCTTCCTAGCATCAATCTTGTCGAGAGAAATTAACAAGTCGCTTACAAAACAAGATTTTGTCCTCGTCACAATGAGACGAGTTTATTACCGAATGGAATAATCGGATAAATGGTTTGTCGATATTTATTTTTTTGAATAATAATTAATTGAGAAAAAAATCTGCAGTGTTGGTTCCCGGTGCAGTAGAATATCACTCCGTCTCTTCCCGTGACTATCGTAGAAGGCGACTAAGTGAGAGCAGTTCTCTATTAAACAGTAAACATACAGGAGACGACAATGGTATGGCTCGCCTCCTATTATTACGTTTCATCGAAAATCATTGTTGGCGAAAAGGGGGTGTTAAATACACCTCTACTCACCCCGTCGGGGATTTGCAACCGTGCACATATGTATGAATTAGAATCATCTTCACTTTTCTCTTACGTAGTCGAATTTTTCTATATTGGGTCAATGTAAATTAGAGAAATAAGAAGGTGCATGATAATACGCCTCAATGTTTATATTTCATGTAATATGCCTGTTATTATCTATTTTGTATTACCTTAATACAAGCCTCTTGAAATGCATGATATTATTATGTCTTTGCCAAGAAGTCACCCGTTGTTGTTGTATTGTAAATAAAAATAATTACAATGTCACTTCGTAGAAACAGAATATAACTCATTTTGTTCACATGCTTTGATTTACGACTCTCTTTGCATACGAAGTAAATGAATTCAAATATACTGTTACTAATGCCTTTTTCCTTCGAGACTAAGCAGTAACGACAGCTCGGCATTAACTTATATGTCAAGTCAGACTAATCTAAGGCATTTATTCACTTTAAGACGTAGGTTGGCTCAAAACGATAAGCAATTCAGAGAACTTTTGCAAGCAACTACCTCTGAACTTGTGTTTTATAAATCTGAGGTGGTAGACCAGCACACGGCCCACCTGATGGTAAGTGGTTACCTTGGCCTATAGATATGTACAACACCAGGGGAGTTACCCTCGTGCTGCCGACCCTGTAAACACAGAGA
This sequence comes from Eilema caniola, assembly GCA_949126895.1. NCBI lineage: Eukaryota > Metazoa > Arthropoda > Insecta > Lepidoptera > Erebidae > Eilema > Eilema caniola. Next base: position 2,146,383 of record OX421469.1, on the reverse strand, counting down.
GTTTCTGTGCCATCAGTGTAGAAGACAAAGCAGGAATAGCCTTTAGTCTTCCCACTGGCAAAGGTACTTCCCCAATCGGACTGCTCCATTTGACGGGTATACCGTCGTGCCCTACCTCCTACAGCATCATTAATCAATTAACAGATGTACTGGCTAGCGGGTAATGTTGGCTTAGCGAAAGCGTAGGAGAAGCCAGAATCACCCAGCGATACCCGAACACAAGTAAAATTTTAGTACTTCTGAAAGGTTGAAGGGGTTGAAAACGGAAATACCCAAATGTATAACGTTCCACAAAACAATCACATAATATGTTTGGTGACACTAGTCTCCATACTAATGCGGATTATCCTAAAACGAAACTCGGTTTCTTTTAATACTAGGCCCTCAGTTCTGAATTTTGACTTATCTGAGGATAGTTTGCTAGATTGTTTACACAATTTGTCCTCAGATAAATTGAAATTTACAACTGATTAACAGTCTAGAATACAGGCCTGGAATACAAACCTAAGAACACCTTCTTTTTTATATTGTGTGGTATAAGTCAAGTTGCAATTTCGCTTACGTTCATCAAACATCTATGCACTAACAACCCCAATGCGAAAGTCCTAACACACGACAATTCGTTTTAATATACCAAGAATTCTATTTACAGCTAACTGTTGGCACCTTTGTCATTCAGTGCGCTAGTCGCTGGTATGCTGAGCTGATATTAATATCGAGTGGCTCGTACGTACAGATTGAATCCTTTTCATACTTTATACAGTGTCCTCACAAACTATTTCTGTTCTTTCAGTTGCCAATATGAAACACGTTAATGTTGAGTATTTTATACATATGTAAACTATATAATTCATTTCTAATAGAAAATAGATTGGGCTTTCGGCATTTCGTTAAATGGATACTATCGTGCAAAAGTATTAATATATCAAACAAGCCTCTTAACTTCGATTTTCGCGGCATGATCCTAATAAACGAGTTCCAAAATTAGCACAGGAAGATTAAAAAATCAGACCTACCTAATTGGTCTAGTTTTGAAAGTTGGTACGGCTAGTCCCTAAGATGCCTTGAACATACTAAAAGTTTCCGAAGGTGTAACCTGACCCAGAGAAGGGGTAGGGGGGAAAGGTCAAGTCGTTTCAGTTTTTTTTGGTTGTATATTGAAAACCATTATTAATATCGCTTTATTTTCTTCTACCTTATTTATCAACATTAAATTCCCTATTATGTAGTAAACATTATTACAATGGGATCAATACTTAAATAAATACAAGATGTCAAATGTAATAAGCGTATTAATTTGCGATAAAATCAACACGGCTTGACCACGAATTATTTGATCTGATCATAAATTTTCACGTTAATTTAAACGGGGTAAACAGTAATCATGGTATTACAGAAAACTAGAATATGAACGTCATTTAGCCAAACACGTTAATAATTATGTTGATGATCTTTTCAGATATATGGCACACAAGTGACAGCCACGGAACTAGTCATCATCATCATCACTATCATCATCATCATCACCATTATCATTATTATCATCACCGTCGTCAATATTATCATTATTATCATCATCATCATGATCATCATCGTCTTTATTATCATCATCATCATGATCATCGTCATCCTTATTATCATCATCATCGTCCTTATTATCATCATCATCGTCATCATTATTACCATCATCACCATTATCATTATTATCATCACCGTCGTCAATATTATCATTATTATCATCATCATGATCATCATCATCCTTATTATCATCATCATCATGATCATGGTCATCCTTATTATCATCATCATCGTCATCATTATTACCATCATCATCATGATCATCATCATCCTTATTATCATCATCATCGTCATCATTATTACCATCATCACATTATCATTATTATCATCACCGTCGTCAATACATATTATCATTATTATCATCATCATGATCATCATCATCCTTATTATCATCATCATCGTCATCATTATTACCATCATCACCATTATCATTATTATCATCACCGTCGTCAATATTATCATTATTATCATCATCATGATCATCGTCATCCTTATTATCATCATCATCGTCATCATTGTTACCATCGTCATCATTATCATCATCGTTGTCATTATTATTATCATCATCATCATTATAATCATCACCATCATCATCTTTGCATTGGGCCTAGCCGCATCCGAGGGTTTCACCTCAGAACCACCTTAGTTCGTGGTTCGCTGCGCTAATTGCGGAGTTATCCCTTTTGAATTTACACAATAAAGTTGCGACAGATTTGGTTCCAAAATGAACTTCAAAGTCTACGAAGGATGCCATTTACTTTTTTAGTAAATCTGCGTTATTCAAGTACATTTCAGTGAAACCAAGGGCAGATTGACAATGGCTGAAGAGTGGTTTGTATTTCTGACGTAATTAATTTAGTTTGTGAGATCGTTTTACAAAGCCTTTGACGTCTCAGACACCGACACCGGAAGCCTCTAAACGTGCCTAATAAAGGTTTATAAATAAGGCTTGATATTGTAGCGTAGCTTCCTAAATTTCTTGTTCAAATTAATTAATTGATCATATTCAATTAAAAAAATAAAACTATGACGTGTCGACGAATATTTGTTGTTCTCTGTGGCATGGTGACTGTCTTCTAAACTCTTCTAATATTGAACCTTAACTTTTTTTAGAAAACTCTGCTTCGTAGCCTCATCTGCCAATCAGTAAGTACACCAGTTTGCATATGGCGTTAGAATCCTGTCGATACCCCATACATAATATGCCGATGATGTATTCACTATGGATATAGTTTATAGGATACATTCAAAGTCTAACTTTTTGAGCGAAAATGCACGCATCGGCAGCGCCTCCAATCCATCGTGGATAATTAATAATCGAATCCTACCTACTATCGTGCTAATATTACGAACTAGTTTTGCCCGCGTCTCCGCCCGCGTTGATGGCGGTTATCGTTATAAACTGTAGCCTATGTGTTATTTTGATGTTTAAGGTATTTTATTGAAAAAAATCATTAAAATCCATTCAGTAGTCTTTACGTGAAAGAGTAACAAACATCCATTCATTCATCCATCCATCCATTCATCCATTCATCCATTCATCCGTTCATCCGTTCATCCGTTCATCCGTTCATCCGTTCATCCGTTCATCCGTTCATCCGTTCATCCGTTCATCCGTTCATCCGTTCATCCGTTCATCCGTTCATCCGTTCATCCGTTCATCCGTTCATCCGTTCATCCGTTCATCCGTTCATCCGTTCATCCGTTCATCCGTTCATCCGTTCATCCGTTCATCCGTTCATCCGTTCATCCGTTCATCCGTTCATCCGTTCATCCGTTCATCCGTTCATCCGTTCATCCCTTCATCCGTTCATCCGTTCATCCGTTCATCCGTTCATCCGTTCATCCGTTCATCCGTTCATCCGTTCATCCGTTCATCCGTTCATCCGTTCATCCGTTCATCCGTTCATCCGTTCATCCATTCATTTATTCATCCATTCATGCATTCATCCATTCATCCATTCAGCCATTCAACCATTCATCCATTCAACCATTCATCCATTCATCCATTCATCCATCCACCCATCCATCCATCCATACTTACAAACTTTAGCGTTTATAATATTAGTAGGATGTGAAAGTTCGTGTACATGTTAAATGCCTAAACGGCCGATCGAAACTGGCTTTTATTTCGTACAGAAAAAAATCTAATCTAGTAGAATCTAGAATAAGATAGGTAAAGGATCTTTTTTATCTCTAGGCTTGGTGCTCATGGATCGCGAGAACAAGATAAGAAGTCCATGCAAGCAACAGCAACAGTTAGTACTTAATTTATAAATCGATTTTAAAGAATTATTTAATCCTGTCCTCGTTGCCAGGACGAAAGAATAACCTAGGAAAATTCTAGCCACCGGACTGAATAATTCTAGAGTATCTGACAGAGAGAATACTTCGAGAATTGCCTGCACCGCACCGATTTACCGGCTAACTTGTTCTCACAAAGTCTGTCAGACGGACCGCGTTAGTACAGTGAAAATTTTGTAGAGCGCGCCCGTTCACGGGCTTTGAAATAGGAGTTGTCCAACGTAGGCAGGTACTATATTGGAGGACATTTATTGGACGGTTTTTGCATGCTTTCTTGAATGTGTATAACAAAATTTTAATGAGTGCTTTCTGCACATTATTTGCCATTTATTATAATAACAGGTTTATGTAAACAATTTCAGAACATAGTTAATTGTATCTCAATAAAAGAACTATAAAGACAGAAGTCGCCCTGATATCGCGTGCGTTTAATATTATATTTGTTTTTCATTCTGAAGTCTATTTCCCTATAGGATTTTAGGTATTCTGAAAGAAAGAAAATTTGTTTCAAAGTACGGTGGATTTCAAAAGTAACGAAACTTCTATACCCTGTCCGTTGAAGGACTTAACTTTTGATAGTTCCATGTAGTTATGTTCCAATGAGTTACCACACTAGTATTGAACCGTAAAACCGATTGAAACTTATTCATAAACAAAGTCGATTGTTACCAAAAATTAAATGGGTAACGTATGGGTACATAACTATCTGATTTAGTCAGACTATAACTTAGTTATTCACCTTAAAATTATATAACCTTGTCCTCTAAGGATTATTATCATATCAAAAGTTCATGAATATTGTATTGTTCAACAACTTTTATCTTAGACTGTGCCTATACAATTGAATTAAAACCTACAAATTCAGACACAATACTAAAAGTTCTACATTTATCTAACAATTGAAGTTACGAAAACTTCATAAAACATTGAAATCTCTAAATGTAAGCATTGAAACCTTAACAATATTGAAAATTCAAGCATTTCGAACATAATTCACATCAAAAGGCTTTGTATAATAATAACTGATAAAGCCGATTTAAATAAGAAAACCGCAAAATGATGTTGGTGAAATTATTTAGAGAGTTGTATTGTGGACCGCAACATTGGTGGACTCTCAACAACTAAACAAAATAGCCGACCTTTGCTTTGAATTAAAACAATATCTATTGTTGAAGGCTTTCGACTGTGAAGTTCTGGCCGCAAAATAGGAGGCTATGATTATTATTTTAAACTACGTACCTACCTGAAATTAGGCGATTATAATTATAATCTATTTTTCATAATATAGAGTACTAACTGCTGCCCGCGGCTCCACCCGCGTGGTTGTTGGTTATCGCGACCACACATAGCCTATAGTCTTTTCTCAAGGTCTAATCTACCCCTATATCATCAAACTTGGTTCATTAGTTTAGGCGTGAGAGCGTAAAGAACGTTTTCTATCGGATACCCGACATCCGATATCGGAAGAAATCAAATGTATGATATATGTATCCCTTTTTCACATTGTCCGACCCGATATCGGTTATCGGGGCCGACACCACTGTGTTGGCCCGATAACGGACCACAAAGAGACAAAAACAGAGACTGCAAGCAATTTTCGACCTTAGTAACATCTACTTAGTTACGTGTCTTTTCGCGTTAATAGATGACACGTTCACGAATATAAGAAAAAAACTCAATAATACTATGTCACGTCCATAAGGTCGACAATCGCTTGCTGTTTTTTTTCATCCCTAGCATCGCTAACTAGTCTGTGCTTTCGAGCAAATGACCATATCGGGCCGATTCTTTTGAATATTATCTGAGTTTTCACATATCCAAAAGCACATGGTGTCGGCTATCGGAGGTCGGCTATCGGCGTCCGACACCGATATCGGATATCGGATGAATGTGAAAACACTCTAACATACCGATAGACAGACATACAGAGTAACTTTCGCATATATAATAATGATTATGAAAGGATATAGATATTTTCAGACTCCGTGGTAGCTTAGTGGTTAAGGAGTTACAATCGAAAGGTCCCGAGTTCGAATCCTGGCCATTATACTACGGACATGAACCCACTCGTAGCACAAGCAATGTGGCTTGTTGGAGGGGTTAGAGGAAATATTAGTAATTTCAGTCGCTAATAGTCTATCTTCTAATATATAAAATTCTCGTGTCACAGTTTTCGTTGCTAAACTCCTCCGAAACGGCTCGACCGATTCTCATGAAATTTTGCGGGCATATCGGGTAGGTCTGAGAATCGGCCAACATCTATTTTTCATACCCCGATTCGCGATAACCGACATCCACGCGGGCGGAGCCGCGGGCGACAGCTAGTTTTTTATAAATTCGGAAAAAAAATGTTTTTTTATATAGTTTAAATCTTTAAGTCCTCAAAATACTACATAACAGTTTAGCATACCTATGTCGTAAAATAAAGCGTAAATCCCTTCTATTCTATTCTAACTTATGCTCTAACCAACCAGTAGCTAAAATGTCAGAATTGTGTTCGAAAGGTCGTGGATTTCAACCTCGACCATTACAATCCCGATGAGACTTGACCCATGACAAGGTAGTAGGTTTGACACCCTCAAGGAATACTACTAAAGTGAATCCACTCATAACACAAGCAATTTAGTTTACATGGAGTTAAGCTAGAACTTAGTGTATAATGCCACTGAACTAACACACACGAAATTTGAAATCAACCGATAGTGAGATTCCCTAGCAAGTAATTGGAGGCCTTTGCATCTTAAATAGACGTTTCAAACAGTATATGTGCGGCATACTTTAGAATGACTGTAAATTTCGAGAAGGAAGATTCAGTCACGCCTCCACTTAAAACACTTAAATAACCATAACTATTAGCTTAGAATCATCTCGATCACATTCACTTTCAAACAAAAACAAAACTTCAATGAAATTATCCATCTATTCGGAACATGTGACGCCACAGAAAGATACAAAGGTTAATAACATCTCCCGTTTTGCGTACGGGGTTAAAAAAAGACTCCAATAACAAACCTTTTAATAAATAAAACTAAACATAACAGTACAAGCGGTTCTCGTCAGGGGAAGCCATGAGTCCGCCTATCAAATACGGCCCAGTGCATGGTAAAGTAGGTAAATTGAATATTTATACAAACACGGCTCCCCGAATGGAAATACACCACAGGTGTTGCCATATTGTTTCGGGAATATTGAATTCAGCTAAAGTTATTTTACATCTAGAATTAGATGGGCACCCCGTAGCGGTAACAGAATGTATAATACTTGAATAATGTAATAGGATCCTTTCTGTCCTGTTTTTTTAGGTTATGATTGAAGTAGTGAGAGAATGATATGAGATTTTATGGACTATTTGTATTGGTTATGGAAATTATATTATAGAGATAGCGGACTTAATCGTATTTCTAAGTTATGGCACTTATATGACTTTCTAACACGATTAGGGGAAACTGTTTTAACCAATTCTTGGGGGAATGTGAAGCATCTGGAGTGTTGGTCCTTGTCACTTTTGTTGTTGGACGATACACAAGCTTTCACATCTAGCGGGGTGCAGTCAATTAATACGCTTCATATTTAAAAAAAAAACCTTAGAATAGGAATGGTTTCGTCTTCAAGTCCCATCCCAGATGTGGAATTACTCCGAAATTAAATTTCTAAAAAAAGAGAGCAATATAATGGCTCCAAATTTTATTCATAAATATATTACTGTAAAATCTACCTTACCTTTCAAATACAATTTAAAAACAAAGATTTTTTTACAGAACGACATTAACAAAAACGGAAGCCAGTTTAAGCCACAGAAGGGTAGTCAGCGTGTACCTAATACCTTCCAGGGAAATTAATTAAGTTAGGTAGTTGGTGGAAAAAAGGGTTGGCATTAAGGAGATGGACAGAACCCTGCAACTGAGCCCGGCTGACAATGATTTATTGTATGTTGTATGCTACAAGAAAAATGCTAATACCCTCACCGCTAACATCGCAACTCGAAGCACGGAAGGTTAAATTATACCTGCTTGAACTCACACTTTTGTTTGACTTCACTTGTGATTAATTAGGTACGAGTATAATTATGTTGGAGGCAATTTTCAACAACACTATTTAAACTCAAAAGGCTAAGTAACTTTTGATCAAGGTGTTCTAGAATGCGAATAAACACGCATAGATATATTTTTGTGTTGCAAATAAATACATAGTTATTTCTCACAGCTCAATCCGTGTGTTTCTGCATCCCAGGGGTACATATCCCAGGAGGGCCAGACCGAGAGGGATGGCCCTGGGTCAGCCGGGGTGCGAGGGATATGTCGCATGACAACCTCACCTTCGGCCTAGCACTACGGCGTGCGGTTTAGTCGGTTCGAGTCCGACATAACCTCCCCCTCCGGCTCCGGAGGAGTGGGTATCCCTGGGGATTTCCCACACGTAAAAAAAAGGGGGTACGTATCCCAGGTATAAAGTAACCTATTCTAGACTATAATACGGGAAAATTACTTATTTTAATTAGGCAAGTGAAAAATGGGCATCTTTCTTTCAGCCAAATCCGTTCTACAGAGCTGATTCAGTAACAAGCGTCGAAATATATTCACAAACTCGCATTTATAATAATAATAGGATCGGGCAACAGCTAGTAAGTATATATTTCATAAATACAAATATTTGTAATGAGCAGGAATTTAACCAGTCATAGGCTCTACTTCCACACCACATCGATAGTCAATCAAATGGACCGACAAGTTCACTAAATTGGTCGCTTTAACATCGATGAATTGCAAAATGACCTTGAAATTTAGCGTGAAAATCGAGTGACTTGCCCGAGGTATCTCAAAGTGACTAGTATCCATAAAAGAGAGGGTTGCTGTTTTAATAGCGCTTAAGAACTTTTGATTAATGTCTGCAGCAGCATCTCGAGTGGCCAGACGCATCAATCAATCATCTCGCACTGTTTATCTCAACGCTTTCACTTACGGGATACTTTGGCGCTTTCAATGTCACGTGGGGATACTTCGGAAGAATCTGATATTGACGGCGTGTAGGCACCGTTTTGCAATGTAATATTTATAATATTTTAGCTTTTGCCCGCGGCTCCGCCCGCGTGGATGACGGTTATCGCGGCTAAACATAGCCTATGTCCTTTCTCAAGGTCCAAACTACACCTATACCAAATTTCATCAAAATCGGTTCAGTGGTTTAGGCGTGAAAGCGTAACATACAGACAGACAGACAGACAGACAAAGTTACTTTCGCATTTATAATATTAGTATGAGATGGAATATGGACCCTGACAAGAGATAAATTACCTTATTTATTTACACACAAATTTTTCTGGAGAAAAATATATTCTGTGAGAGAGTGACAATCATCAACTGACAAGAATTTAAATAAAAACACTTTTTTCTTAAGTTAAAGTTTACACAAGGAGGTTGTACCTCACTAACACCCTCCCTTAAACATAACTAAAGAATACAAATAACTAAACAAATAACAGTCCTGATATAAAACAACTAAATAACTCTAAACAATTCACTAACAAACTTAGCATGTTTGTCCTGACTTAACGCTTTCGTTAAAACATCTGCAAATTGTTCACTACTAGTTACATAGTTCAAACAAACTGTTCTATCATCGACCAACTGCCTTATAAAATGATGCCTAATGTCGATGTGTTTAGTTCTCCCGTGCATAATATTGTTAGAACACAATTTAAGCGCTGACTGATTATCAGTATACAATTTAATATTGTATGCCGACCCGATCAACTCTGCCAAGAAACTTTTCAGATACAAAGCTTCTTTGCAGGCATCAGAGATTGCCATGTATTCTGCCTCTGCTGTAGACAGAGCCACGGTACGCTGTTTGCGACTCTCCCAAGATACAATGTTATTAAACACCTTAAACACATACCCTGTGTAGGAGCGACGATCCACTTCATTAGAAGCCCAATCAGCATCAGTGTGTCCTACAATCTCTGCTGTACCACCTTTTTTTAAAAGTAATACAACAACTCTGAGTACCTTTTAAATAACGCAGCACCCTCTTCGCAGCTTTCCAATGAGACTCTGAAAAACAGTCATTAAACTGGCTTAAATAACTCACTGCAAAAGAAATGTCAGGTCTGGAACAAACTGATAAGTACAAAAGAGATCCAATTAAATTCCTATAATCCAGCTTACACTCTTCTGTACTCTTCTGCAACTTCAAGTTACATTCCATCGGCGACTTGACCTGCTTGCATTCAGACATATTGAATCTTTCCAATATCTTCTTAATATACTCAGATTGATCCAAGGTAATGCCGTTATCCGTTTGAGTAATTCTCATGCCCAATATATGCTTGACTTTACCCAGATCCTTGATCTCAAAATGTTCACTTAATGATATTTTAATTTCCTCTTTTTTCTTCTGTATTTTCTCAGAAGAAAACAGCAAAATATCATCCACATACAAAGCTATAATAATAAACTCCTTATCCTGGCTGTAAACATACACACATGGCTCAGATAATAATTTTTTAAACTTCAGTTTATTAACTATAACATTATTTATCTTTTCATACCATGATTTAGCAGCCTGCTTGAGTCCATAGATAGCTTTATTCAATCTGTAGACTTTCTTCTCATTTCCTTTCTCTACAAAACCTTCCGGTTGTTGCATATAGACTTCTTCATGTAAATCTCCATTCAGAAATGCAGTTTTCACATCTAACTGTTCTATTTGCCAATCATATTGCGCTGCAAGTGATAACAATATTCTCAACGACGAGTATCTAACAACTGGAGCGAATGTTTCATTGTAATCAATGCCATACTGCTGACTGTAGCCTTTTGCAACGAGTCTTGCCTTAAACTTCGTAAACTCTCCAGTAACACCTCGCTTCTTAGCAAACACCCACTTGCACTTCACTGCTTTCTTTCCCTTCGGCAAATCAGTTAAAATCCAACAACGATTAGTTAGAAACGAGTCATATTCCTCCATCATGGCTTGTTTCCAATTCCCTGCATCTTTGCAATGAAGAGCCTCCTGCACTGTCTCTGGAACATCTTCCTGTTTGGCCAACAAACCCGCCAACTCTTGTTGTAGTTCCTCTACATCTTCATATTCCATATCAGTAGACGTATCCGACTCCTCCTCTGAGCCTGGAACATAAGTTGGATCAGACAAGTCCCTCACTAGTGTTTCTTCACTCTCAGAAGACTCAATAGCATCATCAGAATCTACTGACACCTGTCTATCCTCTATTACCTCAGAACTAACATCTGAAGTATCTACTGGACATTCAAACCATTCCTCCTGAGTTTCATCCTGTGATAGACTAACCTTCTTCACAAACTCATTTTCTAGGAATGTCACGTGCCTAGCTTTAACTATATGCTGAGGACACGAGGGATCCATCAACCTGTACCCTTTACTGTCATCGCAATATCCAGTAAAAATGTACCTTTTGCTCCTTGGATCTAATTTCTTTGTGTTATGCTGCAACGCGTACGCTACACATCCAAATGTACGAAAATGAGCAACATCTACCTTCTTATTTAGCCATTTTCCTTCAGGTACTTTTCCCTTGACAGCCTTCGTTGGTACATGATTCATAATATAAACCGCTGTATTTACCGCCTCAGCCCAGAACTGTTTATCCAAGCCGGCGTCCAACAGCATACAGCGAGCTTTTTCCATAATGGTTCGATTGGCCCGCTCCGCCACACCATTCTGCTCGCTACATCTCGGGATTGTAGTTTGATGACGTATCCCGCACGTCCGCAAATATTCCTGAAACAAATTACTAATATATTCTCCACCATTATCACTCCGGAGAATTTTAATCTTCCTATCTGTTTCATTTTCAACAAGCGCCTTAAACTGCTTAAACTTATCAAAAACTTCACCCTTGTTCTTCAAAAAGTAAACAAAAGACTTCCTAGAAAAGTCGTCAATAAAGGTTACAAAATATCTGGATCCACTAAAAGATGCCGTCTCTAACGGCCCACACACGTCCGTGTGCACCAGACCTAAAACCTCCTTTGCCCTAGAATAACTTTTCTTCGGAAATGGTAACTTAGTCTGTTTTCCCTCAATACACGCAATACAAGATTTAAAATTAGTATTGTCATAAGACATACCTGTTACCATTCTTCGCTTCATTAAATTCATGCTCCTCGAATTGAGGTGACCAAGACGTTTGTGCCATACTAACTGTGTCACCTTGCTATCAGCGCCTCCTGCAGTGCTTTCCGCTGACCCTGAGCCAACTGCATTTTCCTGTACCTGAGGAATCTCAACACAGCTACCTGACTCTACACAAGAATTCATGGCAACCCCAGGTGTTTTTATGTCTAATTCATAAACACCATGTACATAAGAGGCAGTCGCTATTACATCCCTACCTGACATAACACTACAACGCTTTTTATCAAAAATAACTCTATAACCCTTCCTAATTAACTCACTAACAGATATTAAATTCGCAGTTAAGTTAGGTACATAATAAACATTGGTTATATTCATCATTCTGTCCTTCAGTGCAACCCGCACTTTTCCACAACCGGCCGTCTGCAACGTTTCACCATTCGCAACATTCACCGAAAGAGTCCTGCCGATTTCCATGTCCTGCATTATATCTTTCCGATTACACATATGATTTGTTGCGCCGCTGTCCACGTACCACCGATGCTTTGCCATGTTTACCGTCAAGGCAGTTAACAAACCTGTCTCCTTGTTCACTGATTTTATTTCCTCCTTAACATTCTCTCTAGTAGGACAGTTGTATTTGAGATGTCCTAATTTTCTGCATCTAAAGCATCGAACCTGTTTCTTATTCTTTCTCGTAATGAAAACCTGTTCTGTGGTACTCTCCGACGGTCCCGCTTGCTCCTCACGCCTCTTTTTCTCCGCCAGCAACTTCGCCCTGACCAAATCGCTCGTCAAGGTCGTATTAGAATTCTCCAAAGCCATCACCAAGGGATCGTAGTCTGCCGTTAGTCCACTTAACATAACCACAGCCAAAAAATCATCATTAATAGGATAATCGATGTCTTTTAATTGTTCCGCCACCTGCGTGATCTTAGACACGTATTCTTTAATGCAATTCTGGTTACTTAGCTTTATGTTAAAGAGAGTTCTCAGTAGACTGCACTTTTGCATCAGCCCCTTGTCCTCGTAGGCTTTCTCCAAAGCTCGCCATGCCTGATGTGGGCTTGTAGACGACCTTACATGTGGCAAAGCCGCCTTTCCAACCGACAAACAGATTTTCGCTAGTGCTCTTTCATTTTTATTTCCGTCGTCACTACCTTTTTCTGTTTGTATGCACTCCCACAAATTGTCATGCTTCAATACCATCGACATGGTGAATTTCCACGATGCGTAGTCCTCAGCCCCTTGTAATTTCTCGACGGGCCAACTCCCCGACGAATTCCCGGAGACCGACATTTTTTACGCTCGTCACTAACACTTTCTATTTTTTTCTAAAGCTGCACAGTCACACAGCACTCTGGGCCCATAACCAGATGGAATATGGACCCTGACAAGAGATAAATTACCTTATTTATTTACACACAAATTTTTCTGGAGAAAAATATATTCTGTGAGAGAGTGACAATCATCAACTGACAAGAATTTAAATAAAAACACTTTTTTCTTAAGTTAAAGTTTACACAAGGAGGTTGTACCTCACTAACAGTATGGATTAGCAATTGTTTGAACGTATTGCGGCATGTCGCGTAAGGGCGCTATTGAAAATCAAACTCCAAATATATTCACAAACTGCCACCTTTATGATACATATTACATATGTATACCATATTGACCACGGCCGGTGCAACCTGGTCGAAACGTCAGGCAATCAAAGGTATGTAAGTACCTACACCATGATCGCGTTAATTCCCGTTTTCTAATTTATATATTATGGAACGCGAGAGATTAAAATTACATTTTATAGTTGGATATTATTTTGGAGAGTACATTACTATTGTAAAAATATCCAAGAACGTACTTTCTTGCGTTATCTTTAAACTAAAGAATAAATGTTAAATAAAAAATGAGTGTTGAATATTCCCAAAATATTCAATCGACCGAATTGTTCACATTTTAATCGAACAAGCACTTTCAATTAAAATTGTAAATTTACTGATAATAATTTACAAACTGAATAAATGCTCGGTTCCACGCCCTTTGGAAAATTCACACTGTATATCTTGGAATATTTATCTTGTTTCGCCTTTTAATTAATCATAAATATCTCACCTTCTTACTTTTGCACGTTATTGGTCTTTCCATTAAGCAAAATATGCGTAATTACGTAATTGAGTGAAATACGTTATGGCAAGAAAGGAGTAACTGACGAAATGACATCTGACAAGAATGTATGGAGGAGATCGACATTTTGTGCCAACGCCTAATAATTTTTGTATAATTATAGAGCGAAAGAACAACTACGTACTTTAAATTAGTCGGTACTTTAGTTGACATTAAATTAAAATCGAAGTAAAAAACTCTTTAATGAAAAAAGGATATTACAATGTAAACGAATACCTCAATGATAAAAATGCATGGTCATCCTAATCTTTTTGCTTGCTCGCACAATATAAATCTATTAAAAAAAAAAATTGTTTTAAAAAGAAACTATAATATTGTTCACTGAGTTTCTTGCTGGTCTCTTCTCAGTAGAACCAACTTACCGAACCAGCGAAAGAAACATTTGCAAATGATTTACTAAATTTAAAATTATATTAGTAATTTCTTGACATGACTGTAAAATTTTGACGTTCATATGTGCTCTTTATGTGCTTAAACTGAATAAACGAAATTGATTCTTTGATTCTTGAAATCACACCAGCTTTAGTATCCGAAGCACAAAAATACTGTTATTTCAACATTTTTCAAATAAACATGAAACGTCTGCGCAGCTTCTCAAAAGCGTGCATAATTAATTTACCAATATTATCTGCTTACGCATCACCAGCTCGAGTCGATCTTTGCATCACTTCAGATCGCTCGTATCTGCACTCCTATATCTGCGGCTGTACATCTACAGATAAGGCACGACCCTAAGTGCCCGACGGCCAGCGACAACACTTCAGTCTGTACCAGGATTTACCTAGCTAGGGGTAACAGCGGGTAAGAAATATTGGATAAGACATAAAGAAAAATTTTTATGTTAGTTTCCAAATAAATCATGCAGTCCTTCTTTGTATACTCAAATTGTGACAAGATATAACAGAACCAACTTCTTCTTCTTCTTCAAATTCAATTTTCCCAGTGCTGTTACCTGGATTAAGTCCTCTGAGGCGCTCATAAGTTCCTCAGGTGTACAAGTAGATGGGCATCTAGCACACGTTAGCAGAGAGGCCATGGTCTGTGGTGCAACTCCACACTAACAATGCAGGTTCTCGTGGTCAGCGATTCTCCACCTAGACCGACTCTCCCAAGTTCGACCTACCTGTGTTCGAAGTTTATTTAGGGAGCGTCTTCCATCTGATCCAGGGAAGGTAATGCCCACGGAGAAAATCGACTGTAGCCATACTAAATATCTTTATAGAAGTCTATTCTGAGCTTTCGGTGCGCGAGCTGATTAGCATTTGATTTTTTTTTCTTAGTTCAATAGTCATTGTTTTCAATTTACAACCAATCAATTTGAGCATACTCTGCTGGATGGTAAGGATGGTAAGAAGAAGGGAAAGAAGCCCTACCTAATCATAATCTGTCCTCCGTGGCCCTAACTTAGCCGCTTTGACAGAAGCTTTTTTACGCTACCCTTGAAGAACCCGAGGTCATAAAAATCATAAAAAATTTAGCTAAAATCCCGATATTTGAGTTTGTGAAAACAACTTTTTAACTAAGCGACCCATTAGTAAAATATTAAGTGTTAGTGATAACAAGTTCCAATATGTATACATTGACAGAGTACTTTAGGTCTGGATGTGCTTTGATTTCAAATTTAATAGAGAGCTCGTTGAACGACATTCAAATACCCTTGATAACAAAACTATTAAGTCTAAGCCCGGGATCAACTCACAACCTTAGCTTAAGTCGAAGTAACTTGCAAGGATCAAAATATTCTAATCACATATAACGTAACATGATAATTTAATATAAACCGTATCTGTAATGGCACAAGGTCAAGTATCAAGCGACCGGCCTGTATGTATGGAAATAATTGTGACCAGTAGAGAGAGCGAAAGTCTTATGCCAGGACCGCTGTACCTAAGTGATGGAAGGATACCAGTTTAGTTCGTATTGAAATCCCCGCGGTTACGGTTGTGGTTATAGGAATGATTATGTCGGACTCAGATCGGTCTCGATTCAGATCGGACTCGGTCTCTTATACAAGGAAAATACAACATACAATATAGACATGCAGTCTTATTCATAAAAAGTTATGGGAGGTTTATAAGACTGCTATAAGGTGATCGTCGAAAATTTGTATTCATAACAGCATTTTAGCACTAATACGCTCTATAAACCCTCGATAAACTTCATATAAGTTATGGAAGGCAGGAACCTACTATAGCCGTGCTATAAAGCAATATTAGGAGAAAAGATGGCCGACCTGCGCAACAGCTGATGTTACTTTGACAGCTGTTCGCAAAATATCGATGAAAGCTTTGATTTTAATACTATTTATTTAGCATGACTAGCATCGTTGCTTTGTTCGCATTCGTTTGGTGAATTATTGAATATAACTCGAATATCTCTGATTTGTTTCCAGACAAGCCTTTATTATTATTATTATTACTAATCCAGGTCAGTTATTTTTTAGAGTTTGTGGTAAATTTATTGCGGCAGAGTGTTTCTCAGTGTCATCCACCATGCAAGCTTTACAAAGCCTAGATGTACTTGAAGCTATTGAAAATATTGGAGGTCTGCGATATTGGGAAGTTTTAATACCAATAATATTGTGTAAACTAGCCCACGCCGCCACCTTCTTCGCGTTAGTGTTCGTGTCGGTGTTTTTATTTTCCAGCACACCGAACCGCTCTTTCACCAGTTCTTGTAATATGATCTTATGAAGCAAATATTATTATAATATAAGCGTTAGTAATGCATAATAAACAGACTCATCAAATAACAAGGCAGAAAGGACTTAAGAATTTCAAATATATCTGAATTTTTTTTACCAAGTCGCAACATTTTCATTTATTAATCTCTAATAGCGACACTATAGTTATCGAAGGTTTATAGAGCAGTTATGAATACAATATTTTAAAATACGAATGATAGCGTTATGAGACGTTTTAACTAATGTACGCTATAAACCTTCCATAAGCATTTTTTATGAATAAGACTGATGATTTATAGACGGGTGAAGTCTATTAAAATTAATACAATAATATGCCTTCTCCCTACTTTTATAGCATGCTGGCAATAAATGCCGAAGTGATCGCAGACATCAGATACAGCTTCGGCCCCTGACGATGCATCGGAAGGCACTTTAGCCTTCTACCTTGAGGGTCGTAGCCAATACAAGTATTGAGTAAATTGATGTGAATATTATCTAAAATATAGGGCACCGAAAATTTTTTTTTGGTATAACCTTTCAAATTATTCTACTCCGACTAATGTGAAACGTTGTGAATATGTTTGGATGTTTGATACTCAATCACACTGAATAACAGAACGAACTGAAATTTAGTACAGGGATAAGATAAGATAAAAATAAGGATAAAAATCTGCCTGTAAACTGGAATAACACAAGGCTACAGAAACGGGATTAGAATTCTGGGCGGAGTTGCGGGTAATATACCTATTATTCATATAAGTATAGGGTCACTTAAATGAATTCATTATACTAATTCAGTATAAACCAAATTGTTAGGAAAAAGTTGGCGGTTCCAATATAACGAGCCGTACAGAACGTGAAATTCATTTGTCTGTTTCATACAATAGTTTATTTCCGACGTTTATAACAAACTCCCAAACAAATGAAGTTTGAATCAACGTTAACTAAATGAATATGAATAAACTATTTTGCCGACGCGACGAGGTGACAGAATACTACTGTAGTAATATTTATTTTGCTTCTAGAAATAATGAAATCTACGAATGAAGGTTGCTGTTTCGTTTTGCTCGGCACTGGCTTAAATGTATTTCATTTAATTCATTAAGATGAGGTGAAATAATTTTGACATCCCGAAAGAAATTCCAAATGTATCTCCTAGAGGTTCGGTGTGGACATAAAACCAAATAAATCCCCCAGGGGATCCTTGTGGACGAAAAATCCAAGTAGATCCCCCAGGGGATTGAATCAAGGAGATCCATGTAAAGGGAGTCATTCTATCAAATATACGCATAGGATTATCCGCAAAGTAAATGATTAACTATGTTCAAAATTGTGGCAAAATTACAAAAGCGTTCATAAAATTTATATAAATTAACGTTCATTTCGCATATTTTTAACAAAATATTTGCGAGTACCTCATTATGAGCATGCCATTCTTTATGAAAAAAAAAAATCAAATTACGAACAGAGTAAAACTTTATAAGATAATATTTTATTTGTAAAAATATGAAAACAGAGTTTTTTATTATTCAGTTTATTAGTATTGTATTCATTTTTCTCTCCATTCTTACATTTTTTACTTAAAGACGAGGTAAAGATACCTTTTTAGTTTATAATAACGAAAATAATTATGTTTTTTAACAGAACGATGCTTTTGTTTGTCTTCGTTCTAAAGAAAAACTATTTTCAATTGAATTCTGTGATATTTTTAAAACAGTAATAGGTACTGAATTCAATTATGCTTAATATTTCATGTGAATGAAGATTTGGTTCTATGCTTCTATGTCGCCCTAAAATATATTAGATGAAAATTCCAATATTTGCTATTTTTTATGTGATCTAATAAGATTGAATGCATGGGGCGGGGCAATGGCTTTCTTCGATTGTTTGATCATAAAGATGCCATCATAAATAAAATAATTCACCTACAGTAGTATTTTATAAATCCGGGACTCTACTAATAATTTTTGACATTGGTCAACAATTCCTCAAAACCTCAGCCGCAAACCGGCCAATTAACGGATGAGAATTTGGCGCAGGCTTCCCTATCGGCGTGGTAAAGTCAATATTAAAAAGTCGTGTAAGCGAACCAAAAGAAGGATAAGGAATATAATTATGGACCAAGCTCAAAGATAAAAAAAATATATGCAACCAGGAAAAATGCAAAGATTATGATGATCAAGAGTATCATGTATGGAGTGTTAAACTTAATTAAAGTTAAAAGTGTAACATTCACTGGGATATTTGCTATGTTTTTCATTTATTTCTAGTAAACTGTATGCTGTCACGTTACCTTTACACCACGATCATGGTGCTTATAACAGTGTCGAAATATCGGTTACTAGAGACAAATAAAATAAACACGATAAATATCCCGGTGAACATTACCCTATTAATGTGAATAACCAATGATTTCAAACCCACATCTTAAGTTTTGAAGTATTTTGATGGGTTTGTTTACAGATACTTTGCTACAGCGTGCAGCTTTCAGAAAAGCCAATAGTTAATTCCTTACGACTACAATGTTTAAAGAAAAACTTTAAGTAACAAATAAGTCTGGAGCGTCCGTACACAAAAACTAGATATAGTGAAGAAACTTTATGCTAAACCGAATGCACTGGCTGTCGCCGGCAAACGCCTAGAGTGCGGCGTGACTTGAATACCAAATCACTAACAAATGCATACCTAGTACCACATTACAACACCCTAACACCTCAAAAACACAACTTATCGCACACCTCTTAAACGACATCAACCATTGAAGCTTATGTTTACCTATAAGCAGTACATATATAAAGATATCGCGCAATGGAACTTTCACAGATTGAAATATCAGCAGTGTGACGTGCGAACACGTCAGTGTAACAGTCTGTATCCCATTTCGAATTCCTGCCGCGTAATGGGTGTAAACAAAGAGATTATTACGAGCAGATGCAATTAACATCAAAAAGATACAATGAAAGAACCTGGGTATTAAAAGTTTTATGACTGAATACCGCTATAAAAGACCTCGTTGGCGAAATTGCTGAAGATCCGGGTGTAGAAAGTTTTTGGGAAAGCAGTGATAGAAATTTATAATTGCATGACGAACACGCACTATTCAAGGTCCGTCCAGTCTACTACCATCAGACCATCGATTGGTGTAATTTTGATCATGGATCGCTCCCGTCTTGACAGAATAGTCGTTAACAGCAATTCTATTGCCAACGACATCATGATTTGATTTGAAAAAAAAAATATAGCAAAATAAATATGTTTGCCTGAAGATGAGTTATTCGAAACATATCGTAATATTTTAAATTAAATATTAGTATTTATATTATACAGTAATAAAACTAAATATAATTGTGTGGAACTTGTAAAGTGAGTTTTTTAATATATATATAAAGCTAGTAATACAGTACAGTCAGTGTAAAATAACATAATTATTGTCAACGCAATTTTAAAAACTCTAGACATGATGCTAAAAAGTCTACGAGATTCCTGTTCGTTTTTCGTTTGCTAGGATAATTGATAGTATTGTGTGTTTAAACATTTTTTCTTTATTTTTGGATACACGTACCACCTTACACTTTGGACCTCATTCGGTAACGTCGGTAGCTTAGTGGTTAATGGGGCGGCCTCACGATTGAAAGGTCCCGGGTTCGAATCCTGGTTATTACACTACCAACGTGAACCCACTCTTGGCACAAGCAATTTAGTAATAATAAGTTGGAGGGGATAGAGGGAATATTAGTAATTTCGATAATTTCGATTGCTAATATTCTTTTTTTTAAATGGACTTTATAACGAATTCGTTCAGGTTTTTTCATAATAAGATCAAATCTTTAAAATCATACGGGTACGTAATCCTTAAGTAACAATATTTGCAGCAACAATAAATTTATTATCATTTACTATATTTACACTCATAAACAACATTAATTTAAGAAGATAAAAGGCGTGAAATCCACATAAATGACTGTCTGCGCTGCTTTCCACTATCTGGGGATTACGCGCCATTTTATAATGATTTATGTTCATCCATCGAGTTTAATAACAACTTAAAAAAAAAACAAAGTACCCGCCGTTAAGCCAGTACTAAGACTTATTGTACAACAGAATAAATATTTTTTAGTTACACAAATCAAAATTAATATCGAATAAATATTGGAAAATTTTAATTATATTACGAAATTCTGATGTTAATTCCTGAACAATGCTTTTAAGGATTTTTTTTTTAATTTTAATTATGCTACTGTTTGTTGTTAAACAGTCTAAACGTTTGTTAATAAGTTGGCGGAAGAAAATTTGATTATTTTACACTAGCTTTTGCCCGCGGTTCTGCCCACGTGGATGTTGATTAAACACAACCTATCTCCAAATTTCATCAAAATCGTTTCAGTGTTTTAGGCGTGAAAGCGTAATACAGACAGACAGACGGACAGAGTTACTTTCGCATTTATAACAATAGTGTGTCAAACTTAAAGACAAAGATTTTTATTCAATCTAGAACAACATGGTGTTTCTTATTGACGTCAATAATAATTCTACTTAACCTAAGTTTACCACCGCCTTCAAGGCGCTGATGGAGAAGAAACGGCGCAACAAACTCCACTATTTTTGAAGATGTTAATTTACAATAGTTATATCCTTAAGGCTAAATCAGGACATATCTACATGTTTCTGAATGAACAATAAGTTTAAAGAAAACTTTATATTCTCACTAGCTGTCGCCCGCGGCTCCGCCCGCGTGGATGTCGGTTATCGCGAATCGGACTATAATTTGAGATTTAAACTATCCTATCTCTCAAGTTGGATCGAACTGCACATGGTGTGCGAATTTTTTTATAATCGGTTAAGTGGTTTAGGAGTCCATTGAGGACAAACATTGTGACACGAGATTTATATACATTAAGATAATTAACCTCAGTTAAAATATGGCAAAAAAGTCACGTTCAGTATTATGCTTTTTTAAATAAGATGGTCTTAATATAAGTTTTGAATTTATTTCGACTATAAAATAGGAAAAATTAAATCGGTCTAGGCGGGGTTTGAACCTGCGATCTTTGCCTTACAGGGGCAATGCTTTGACCACTAAGCTACCAGACCTCGCCCTTACCCATACAAATGTCTCCTTTATATCTGTCCTTGAGGCGACAGTGGAGCATCTACCAATTTTCTTACGAACTATCGGAACCAATGAATGATTTTTCAATCATTTTTGAAAACATCAAACCCCGCCTCGACCGATTTTATTTTCCTATTTTAATCGATTTGAATAAAAAAAAATGCTTTAAAATTTCATTTAAATAAAAGTTATTATCCAAAGACCTAGGACTACCTTTAAAAGCGTATACCTTTCCCCCTTAAAACAATCACTAGCTCTGCTAAGCAGATAACATGGAAGTAGCAGTTTATGGAGTAAATATTTAAAACTGACACATCACTAGATAGCTTAGTAGTGGTTAAAGAGATAGCCTTACGACACGTCCCGGGTACGAATCCTGGCCATAACACTACCGACGTGAACTTACTTCTAACACCAATATTAGCTGGAGGAACTATCGGATATAATAGTAATTTTGGTTACTATTCTAAAGACAAACTCAACCTTTCATTCACATTTAATTCAAGATAATTTCAAGAACATTAATTACTAACATTTTCACTTAAAACTAAGAGTGCGCACACCCACTACGAGAAATCTTTACGTTCGTACTGTACCGATTAAACTGCACCGGTAAATAGATACTAAAAATTGTTTGTTTCACAAACGCCTGGATTTATCGATACAGTTTTAACGGTACAGTGCGATCATTACGGCATCTCGTAGCGTGTGCCACACGTAACATTGCTCTTATAACTATATTCTAACTTACAAACATTAATAATCATTATGAGAATTCATTCTAAACAATTTTCTTAGCCACAGTACGACCGCAACTCTTCTACGGAACAAGGTTTGTTGCAGCATTCATCGACTACGAAGCGTTTGTCTCTTGAAGGCAATTGGAACAACTTGGCTTTGTAATGGGGCCAGAGTACGGCGTATTGGGGTTCATCTTGGTCCTTGTAGTACGGGCCAATTGAATCTGAAAAAATATGAGTCGTTTAGTACAGTAGTAGTATGCTACGAGAATGCTACGAGAGGGCTACGAATTTCATAGCAAGTGGAATCCATATTGAAATAGTGGCGAGCTGACAGTAGCAACTATTTTTGTTTTGTTGCGTCTTAAAAATAAATAGTTAAAGAAAAAATGGTGGTATACTTAAATTAATTATTTTAGTATACTAATTTTTTTTGTTAGACTTAATAATTACACAAAATAAGAGAGAAGTCAGTGAAGTTAAGATAAGTAAGAAGAAGCGGAGAAGAGAAGAAGAAGTGTGAATTACGAAATGAAATGAAGTACCTAACCTAATAAGTGTTGTTAAATTAGTCTTAATAAAAATAGTAATGCATTATCAAAGGATATTAGGTACAGCCACGTAGAGTATGCTTTCAAACTCGGAATAATATTTTGAGGTAACGCAATTTACGACGCGGTCATAATCGCGGCCAAAGCTAGTCAAAATAACGTCTATGGTCTAGCATAACCCATTACTAACAAATAAACCGTATATTCTCCAGTAGCCTTACAAAAAAACAATATTCTTCTGTTTATATCCAGTTTGCATAACAGTGACGGATCGCAAACGGCTCAAGTTAAAAATCGTTCTCTCAGTTGAATTTCATAAATCCATACTAAGATTGAAAATAACTCTATCTGTCTGTCTGTCTGTTCCGCTTTCACGCCTAAACTACCTACTGAACCGATTTCGATAAAAGTTGTTTCAGGGGTAGATTAAACCTTGAAAAAGGACATAGGCTATTTTTGCGGAGCTGTGAGCTACGCTAGTAATAAATAAAGAGTATAATAATCTTTAACAAGTGCCCATTAATAATAAAAAATGTCCATTGGCTAGTGAGCCCTATTGCTAGCAAGCAGGCTATATATTTTCCAGTAGCCTAACAAAAAAATAACACTGCTCAGCTTATATCCAGTTTGCATTACAGTGACGGATCGCAGCAGGCTCCCGTTACAAATCGTTCTCTCAGTTGAGTTTTATAAATGGCTCCAGCAGATAACCAGATGCTACCGTTATGTATTCTTATAAATTAAGCTGATAATTAATTACTCCTACTGGACTCCTGATATTTGAAACATCATCTTATTTATTTTTTTCATTTCAATGCCAATTTTGTTTTTTTTTTATGACATAGAAGGCAAACGAGCAGACGGATCGCCTGATGGTAAGTGATTACCGCCGTACTTGGACACCTGAAACACCAGAAGGGTTCAAGATGCGTTGCCGGCCTTTAAAGTGAGAGTATGCTGTCTTCTTGAAAGTTTGAAGGTCGTATCGGTCCGGAAATATCGCAGGTGATAGTTCATTCTACAGTTTAGCTATGCAAGGCAGGAAGTTTCTGGAGAAACGCACTATTGAGGACTGCCAACCATCTAAGTCATAGCTTCCATTTTGGAGCCCATGGTCCTATCTCCTCCAAATTTCCACGACTGCCATCTGACCTCTAAAACATGGTGCTATCGAAGTTCTGTAGCTGTTCAGCTCGGCTGAGTAACACGTAACTACGAGTACCCGCCTAACAACTCAGTGTATATGAAAAGAATAGTTAAACTAAACTCACTGTACATGGTGCCTTCCGACCTCTTATCAATGTTGACCGCGGAACAATACATGGCTATCGCTCGCGCCAGGTTACTTCCACAGTACTTTTCACCATGCCCATAGGACATAGACAGCACCGATAGAAACAGCACAAGGGATAGCTTGGCACTCATCTAAAACAGAATTAGCCATGCGTTTTATATATTTTGATTTTATTTTCCATGTAACCAAGTGACATACATACATATAATCATGCTTTTATCCCCGGAGGAAAACATTCACCAATCATTGTATTCAGTCCTAGAGACGATATTCTTAGCAATCCATGGATTCTCCGTGCGGGTGCCGGGTCCATCGCGTTGCTGAGTTGGGAACTCGGAACAGTGCCTGGGACTTGCGACCCAAGTGTAGGTTTAGAAGGGGCCCCTTTTGTTGATGTACATCAACACTCACCTTCACTACCCAAGTTCCCCTCCCTGCCTAACCAAATTTGATACGAACCTACTAGTGCCGCTTTAGACATTCGTCCTAGTAATGAGCTTATTGTAGCTCTCGATAGGCCTAGATCTTTAAGTAGGTTATAGAGAGATTTAGCTGGTATACCTCTAGCTCCCACTTCTACTGCATACAAATTAACCACGTAACCGTTTTTGATTAATTCGTTTGTGAGATCATAGTATTTATTTTTCTTAAGTGTGTGGTCCTTCGGTATATTTGTTTCCCACGGTACAGTAAGTTCCACAAGGACCACATATTTTGTCGTTTTCGAGTATAGAAATATGTCCGGTCTAGATGACGAAACCCCAACATCCTCCGGAATTTTATAGTGCTTTTCATACGTGTCGATTAGGAGAGTCCAATCTGGGGCAGTATCTAAGATTGAATAAGGTTTGTTCCTGGATTTTATGGATGAACCTTCAGACACAAAGTTGATATGTCGTCTGTTAGTAGTCAATCCTTTTTGGGCTCTAGCTACTGCCAGACTCATTGCTTCGCGTATGATGAAAAGCACCTTATCGTGGCGGCGTGAGTATTGGCCTCTATCGAGAAGCACCCTACATCCTACTAATATGTGCCTAGCCGTCCCTATTGCCTCACCACACGTATAACATTGTTTTTCTGTGGCCTTCCCCCACCTTACCAGATTACTCTGGTCTGGAAGGGTCATCTGAAAGGCGTTAAGATAGAATTTTAACAGGGCCGGCGACCACTCATAGATCAAGGTGCGCCACTTTAAAGCCATCGGTATGCAGAACTCTCCCATTGTCAACCATTCGTTTTGGATTTCCAAATTCATCGCGTGCACTCGATATTTATCATTTTCGTCTTGCTTCAGAAAGGACCTAAGTATATCCTGGTCCCTTTTTGGCTCTCGTACTCCCAACCCCACTTTGTTCGACTGGGCTCCTATCATAAATCGTTTATGGAATATAAGTCTAGATTCAAGCTCGGACGCGTTATTATCTTTCGGGAGTGCCCTGACTGTGTCATCTTGGGATTTACCTAAGATGTGGGCTTTGGTAACTCTAAGGTGTTTATAGAGCTCCGATGGTTTCTTTAATTTCATCCCAAAATTATTCTGATCCCTAAATAAAGCAGAGGGATCAGCAGAGTGCGCTAGTCCAAGCCACGATTTTAGTGATTTTATGACAGTTGCATCTATTTTCGCGAGTAAGGTTTTGCCGAAATCGTATACCAGAAAAGGCCAAGTCAGACGTGATGTTAGGTAGTTGTCATATATCCAAGCTTTTTTGATATTATTCAGTGGTAGCTGATCTATCTTATTTAGGTCGTTTATAAACATATTGACAACTTCATCTAAGGATGGTGTGCGTCCTTGATGGTCTATCTTTCTCCCAAGAAATTTAAATGGGACCGATTCAGCGACTATGGAAACTGGTTTACCCCCTATGAAGAGTCCCGGGTCGTAGGAGGTAAATTTGGTGTCCCGTCTACCCAGACACAGACAGTGACACTTACTGGGCTTCGTTCTCAGTCCATTTGTCCACGAACAGAACTCATCGATTTCCTTTAATAGTTCCTGACATTGATTTGGATTACGCGTCAGTATTGCGAGGTCGTCAGCAAAAGCTAAGATGGACTCAGTGTATTTGTTATTTACTTTAAACCGATAACCCCATTCGGTTTAAAGTAAATAACAAATACAGTAGGTAGTAAGAATTGCCGTATTCCGGGTACTATTGTTAACACGAGTCATGCATATGAGCCAGACTTAACGTACTTTTTCAGGCTGCAGAAAAAGCGCTCCAGTAACAATTGTTTCATGCCCGATTCATTTACACCTAACGTCTGTGACATACCCTAATACTTGTTGGTATCGTTTGCAAAAAGGGATCTAAGTTTTGTGGAATCTGAACCAAACAGAACCACAAGAGACTCAAACTGTCACCCTGGAATATACCTCGCTCAATCTTTATATGTCAACGCCCACGATAGCTAAGAACCGTTCTCCATTGCCTCATATAAGAAGGTGCAAAGAGTTGTATCAACTTTATACAACTCAAGCACCCTCAAGAGCCACGTATATGGCACGGAGTCATAGGCCTTCTTATAATCTATCCAGCATGTCGCCATATCCCTAGGATTACGGTTGACAGCCGTGTCAATAATAGAGTTTTTAGTTATATAGTAAGATATTTTAACTCTTAAAATAGATATAAGAAGTTAAAAACTAAAACTAGACCAATAGAATATAACTAAAACAAGAAGTTTTATAGTTTTTGGGGTCCATGGCATAACCAAACTCAAAGAGAGAGAATGGATAACGCCTGTAGTCATAAAACTGACTGAAATTGAAAACCCAAGGGGGCGTGTGAGCTCCAAAGTCATCCAACCCGCCATCAACATGTTCAGACTGTGTTTCCTGCGGAACCACTTGCACCACGGCCTGTGGTGGACGAGGGATAACATTGCAGTTCTGCAAGTCAGAGCGTAGCCTCTATCTAGCTCTAACTACCTCTAACTATCTAGCATGTGACACCGCTGAATAGCCCACACCTGATCCGACAATCTTTATTCCGAAACATTCACAGTTGGTTCAAGATCCTGAAACAAAGCAAGCATGCGATCACGGTACGCAGTGAGGTTGGTTTCTCTCTCAGTGGCCGCAAAATATGCCCGTATGACATTTGCATTCATTGATATCGTCCATCTCATGCGGCGCACATTACCACCGGTAGCTGGGGCCCTATTCAAGGCCGGTGGTAGCTCTCTGCCCATTCATACCTCGATCAGCAGTACTACAGCCAGTTCTCTTAAGCCAACGTAAGAGGAGTTAACTCGTTGTCCACTGCTGCCACATCACAGTGCATATTATTATTAATTAGGATCTGAGATGGCATGCGATTTTTATCGGACCAAGTTCGACATAATCTCTCCCAATGGCCGACGAGTGTGGGACATCCGCACGAAATAAATAAAAATAAATGTTTTCTTGACCTCTAAGGTCCTAATAGGGCCACCTTAACCTTTCCTAACCAGCCCCAACTTAACCATATGGTAAATTAAGATATTATTGAACTTAAACTTACCATTGCTAGCTGCTTGAGTTTCCAAGAACACGTACTACAATCGAATGTGCCAATATACGGCGAAATATCCCGTTATATACTCCTCTATTATCATTAATATTCAATAACATGTCAATTCTGTACAATACGGTGTTTAATGAAATGTGATGTGACCTTCAAAGCTCTGAAAGGTTAAGCACCGCTTTGATTTTCACACCTCTATGTCAAGTGACAAGGTGTTACAAGGGTTATTGGAACGTTTACTCATTTGTATTTACAATGTAGCGACGACGGGACGACAAACTGGTATTTTTGTCAACTTTAAGATGATACTTATATATGAACGAAGCCCTGTGTCCATTGGACGGTAGGCTGACTTGCTCTCGGCAACGACATCACCGAACGAACACGGAAGCAGTCGAAAGAACACAAAAAACAAACAACAACACGAAACGGAAAATGAACGATTAGTAAGAGAAAGTACAAGGCGGAGGGACTTCAAAAACAAAACCACTCCACGGCTTGATATTTTTAAGCACGGCACTGCACATATGTCGGTAAAACTATTTAATAAATTACCATCAGAGTTAAAGCTCTCACTTTATAAAGGTGACTTTGAGGCCAAATTAAAAGTATTTTTGTTGGAGGGTAGTTATTACTCTATACAGGACATTTGAATTCGGCACAGGTGGAATTGCAAGTTTTACTTATAATTGATTGTGGTTTTTAATTAGTTTATAGTTTTGACATTTGTTTGATTATTATTTATTGGATTAAGAGTAGGTAACTGATTATAATTGACAATTTTATTTTTATATTACATATTAATGGACTTGCTTGACTGACCCTCAATGTATAGAAATTGTTTATTTTATTGAATTTTTTTCCTGAAGTACTGATGATGAATGTTATTCTTTTTTAGTTAATGGATAAATTACATAATTATTATACATTTGTATTCAATGAATTTAATAGATTGACATGACATACTTGTATTGAATTTATCTTAGGAAATTGAATTTATGAATGGCTGACAATTGAAGATTATTATATTACTCATAATTTTTGTACAATTTACGTAATATTTTTTAATTTAAACGTAGATGTGGTACCGGATTTTTAGCTAATGTTACGTATATTGGTTCTCTACCGTATGTTTGTATAAGATTTTGCATGTATATATCCTACACAATATAAAATTGTTTGTGATGATAAATAAATTAATTAATTAATAATTGCAAAATACGTATGAAAGAAACACCCGCTGAAAAAGACTCAAATGATCAAATTCGCAAAAATGAAAATGATATGAAATAAAAAGAAAAATCGATATCCCAGAAGCGAAAAAAGAAAAAACGCAATGATCAGGGCACAGATAGTGATTCTCCCATAGTACAAGAGTCAAAGAGATATAAAATATCATGTACATCCGAATGTGATCCAAATGAAATTCTGAGTTCTTTTCGAGACGAGATTAAGGGTATTTACAGTCTACTCAGTACTATAAAGGAACAACAAGAAAGTCGCTTTAATGAAATGCAGGATAGTATTCAAGAAACAATGAAGGAAATAAAAGATGAGATTAGGGAAATTAAGAAAAAAGAAAATGAAACTGAACAGTATATAAATAATATAAAATCAGATATCGAAGAGATTAGCAAACTACAGCACGAGCAGTTGCAAAGCAATCAGAAGCAAGAAAATTGGATAAAAGATATAATACAAAAAAGTATCTACTTCGAAAAATACAGCAGAGCGCTTGAACAACGTATTATGTCCTTGGAACAAAAGGAATTAGCCATGTGTGTTGAGCTGGTGAACGTAGATAAACAAGAAAATGAAAACGTCCAAGAAGTAGTGCGGCGGCTCGCGATGAAACTGTCTCTGAGGGTAGAAGACCTAGAAGGAACATACCCATAACCCATAACCTAATACGATTATTGTGAAATTGAAAACCAAGGAGGCACGTACAGAATGGTTGAAAGGCCGTAAGGCAGTCCCGACTAACGATGTCTTATTTAAAAATAACAATAGCACCCGAATTTTTATAAATGAACACATAACGCGCGTAATTACACTCATATCTACTTAATTATATTCGTTAAACTAACATAAAAAATAAATAAAAATAAAAACAATGGTTTTAAATGGCGACCCCTTATCGCCGATACAGGATATACAGTATTATTCTTTCAAAAAAACGAGTGATTGGCAGCAGCATATAAAGGAGCACACAACGTCACTACATATAATACATATTAATATTGCCTCATTAAGAAAACACTTTAACGAACTGCAAGTGCTATTAGAAAAGTGTCTGTATGATATAGATACCATTTGTGTAACAGAAATCAACTTAAAGGAAGAGGAATTGAATCGTTTTACAATGGAAGGTTTTAATTTATATTCATTAACACGAGAAAATAAAAAAGGTGGCAGTATTTTAATGTTTGTATCGGATAGTATACAATGTAATCTTAAAAAGACATGCATCACAACAACATAGCTTTTCAGCACACGCTTGCAGAATAAAAATAAAAACAACAAAGCGTAACTCCCAACCGTGGGTAAACAGGACATTGGAGAAAATGATAGAACATAGGGATTATATTTACAGAAGTTGGAAAAATGATTCAAGTAACAATATTTTAAGATTAGAGTACACAAAATATAGAAATAAGACGCATAGGCTTATAAAACTCGCCAAAGAAAAATGCAGGCGTGATTCTATTGAAAAATGTAAAGGTGATATGCGTAAAATCTGGAGTAATATAAACGAATGGTTAGGCAGGCAACAATTGTTAGTGGATAGTATAGTGAAAAAATACCTAGTAAAGCATGAATCCCCAGTATCTGTTACTAATAATTTTTGTAAAATATTCACACAAGAAATAGACAATATAAAACATAAATGTCAAGTACAATTACTGGATAGGAACAAGTATGTGCAACCAAGTAATGTGAGTTTCAGGTTTAAAAGAATAACTGCTGAGAACTTTCAAAGTATTATAAACAGATTAGACAATAATAAGTCCCCTGGAACAGATGGAATAAGATTAAAGGACCTAAAATATATAAATAAAAAAAAGACGGGTTGCACTCTGGGAGTGCCGGCAGAAGTGAAAACATTTTCTTTTTTTCTTTCTTCGTTATATACATAGAAAAAGATAAAAAAGAACATACCATACCATACCTATAATATAGCGCTAATCATAGAACCTATCACTTATTTTCTGCAAATTTTCTGTCAGAAGAAATTAATAAATTATAAAAAGAAAAAATAATCACAAAAAATAATAAATTACAGAAAGAAAAAAATATCATAAAAAGTAATAAATTACAAAAAGAAAAAAAATCACCAAAAGTAATAAATTATAAATAAGAAAAAACAATCACAAAAAATCCCTGAAGGCCAGGTGGTTTGAACCCGATACTATCTGAAACTATAAGGACTTACAGTCGACGTGCTTACCGTTTAAGCTACGACGATATCTATTGTAAATTGCAAAATACATAGTCTGTACCTAATCTTGTATGACGTCAGTCGTCGGTTACGGTTCAAAGGTCAACTAATCCTGACGCTTCCTTAATATTTTACACCCATCCAACGCCGCTAAAGAAGTTTTCACTTCAAAAAAATAAGTCACATTATTGCGTATTTCACGAATCTATGTGTGGAAATGGGTGTATATCCCAAAGAGTTAAAAGTTTCTATAGTACGACCTATTATAAGCAAGGCTCCCATACTGACTACACAAACTATAGACCTATAGCTATACTGAATACAATAAATAAAATAGTTGAAAAACTAATTGTTGGCCAAATTACGTCATTATTGGAAAAAAAATAGTATAATTACTGATACTCAACATGGTTTCCGTCCAAATAGAAGCACGGCAACTGCTTTGGAACAGTTAACGGATATTGTTAATAACAGTTTAGATCAGCGAAACATAGTAGTAGTTATCTATATAGACTTTAAAAAAGCATTTGATACTCTGGACCACGATGAATTGCTCAACGCATTGGACGAATGTGGTATCCGCGAACCCATCAAGAATTGGCTACGCTCATACCTACACGAACGATGTGTTAAAGTGTCAGTTTGTGGAGCGATAAGTCAAGAAGGTGACATAAAATATGGTGTGCCAACCGGCTCTGTATTTGGTCCGGTTGGCTATATAATACAAGTGAATAGCATGCATAACGTCATCAAAAATTGTAAATCACTCATGTACGCAGATGATACATGCCTGATTTTTTGTGATAGGGACATTATAGTACAATAGAGAGTAAAATACAAGAAGACTTTGACAATATAGTTAAATGGGCACATGACAACGGCATCATCTTCAATACCAATAAAACAAAGTGCATGCCGATATACTCCCCTTTACACACACAAAAAACATCAGTATCAACATAAAAGGTCACTCATACGATTGTTTACATCAAAGTCAAACTAATTGTGACTGTAAACTCATAGAACAAGTAACTACTTATAAATACCTAGGTGTAGTGGTGGGTGTATGCAATAAACTGAGAGCAGTTTTGGGAAAGTTGTGGACCCTTAAGTCCGTTGTTAGTAAAGGAAACCTATACATGGTGTATTACTCATTGGCGGATTCCATCGTTAATTATGCGTTGGGTAGTTATGGATTTACATTTGACACGCACCTTAACAAAATAAAAATGATTCAAATAAGATTATTAAAATTACTAGCAAATCCAGAAGTCAAAAATACATTGAAGAAAGATTATGAACTGTTATTTAAGACATGTAAAATATTACCGGTAAAAATGAAGGCAAAACTGACCATCTTACTTGAGCAGCATAATACAATGATACATAAAAACCGACGAGTACATAAATATCCCACTCGATTAGCTAGGAAAAATACCTTAGCAGTGCCTAAGGTAAATAACTATTTGCAAATATAGGTTACATTAGATGTTACATTCACTAGGTATATAGTTTCGCCATATTCCACCATAATAGGCATGCAATTTAATAGCTATTAGGAAAAAAATACTAAACAATAATCTGATATTTTACTCCTAGAAATTTTTATACTGTCAAATTATTTATATTTATACAATCCAGAACACAAATCAAAATGTCATGTTACCTCTGGTTACTTAGAAATTAAAATTAAACAATGTTATAATGTATTCCCAAGTAGCACAAAAGTGCATTATAATTTATCACACTAGGTCACATTGGACATATGAGCATTTAAAATGAGTTATAAGGGTTTACTCCAACTGCAACAGCTGAATATCAGAAATTCAGGCCCAATTTAAAACATTCTGCTGAACAATGACTTTATTATATATCATGAAGACGCCACTATAGTGTTCTTGATGTTAGTATTGTGCAACGAAGTTGTATTATTAAGCCGTTAGCAGATGTGGACATCGTAAGCATTATGAGAGTATTTTAGTAGATGCACATTATGGTTATTGTCATATTAACGGTCACGCGTGGATCGCTAAATTGCTTGCATATTAAGGTAGAACATTTGAACTATTATAATGCAAGCAATTTTTCAGTGAACTTTGTTAACCATCTTTTAATGCATCACGCTGTATTTCATTGAACTTCGACAGTATTCTTCAGCTGTTATGACTGCTCTTATAACGGCATTTATGTGGTTCACGAGAACATTATTATAGAGCTTTTCTGCTGATGTATAACAGCAAACTACTTTAATTCGTTTCACATGCACCTCTCTATTCATGACTAGGCTGTATAATCAGACTGGCTGCGCACTTAATCTAGTGTTGATGATAAAATGATTCTTAATCAGAGTGTTTTAATGCCATAGCTGGTATTTTTGAGATTTTGTGAACATTCATATATATTCAGTTAGACGTTCACTTCCCGGTGGACGCCATTACGTGAACAAATAAGGGCTCCTAAAAGCTTATAAAAGGTAAATGCATAATGAGCATGAATTCAGTTCACTCGTGAGCATTCGAAGTAAATGTGAATCATTATTACTACATAGCATTGCCATCGGCTTACTTCCATGGCACATAAACCACCCTTTCTTACTCGTTACTGAATTATTATGGACAAGTGAACGTACATACAACATATTGCATTTTATTGTAGTATATACGTTTCACATTGATTTTCCACCATTTTTCATTTTTATAACCTATAAAAATATACTTTAATTGTTAACTTATTTTAGATTTTAGAAACTATACAACTGAATAATTAAGCTTTAATTTTAAGTTCTTTACGCACAAAGAATTTAGTTCTAACTCTATTTCCAGATAAAACAAATTTAAATTAATTTGTGTACCGGTAGACCCATATCTGGTTTTAGTTTTTCTGTTAAAACATTCATATTTTCGGGGCGCGTGAAGATTTTCCACTAATATTGATAGTATTTCACCATACACTTGCATTCCCAATAAGATCTCACGTAAGAATTATGAAAAATAAGAGTTATATAGTAACTCTCCACCATTCTCTCCGCAATACTTTGTTTGGCACCATTTAAATTTACGTATGTAATATTGGAGACGAATGAATTAATTAAAGACACAATTTTATCCAAAATTGTGCTCTCAACAGTATAGAAGCGTAAAAACTGTTCCAATTAATTGCATTAACTGCCTAAGAGGTAACACACGCCCTCGATTTCAGCAGATGTTCAGCTCTTGGGGTAATTGTGCCCCAATTAATGCTTATATAACGTCGTTAAGATGCAATCAAACAGGCAGATAAGAACTAATTGCAGTCAAATTTGTGCCCAAATCTGAGTTATAGCACCGTAGGATACGCATCCTCTGCTATTATGCAGCTAACTACAACTGCTATCGTTACCTAGGTGAACCGTAAATCTGTAACTGTACAGCACTTGTGTGCTACTTGGGTTATCTCAATTGTATTATAAATTTGTAATGTCAATATAGAATTTAGTCATATATTATAATAGCAAATGTCAAACAAGTTTTCATCACCATTTCTGCCAAATGTATGCTGAACACATCACAGCTAAGGCACTTTGTACAGTCATAATGAGTTATCAGAAAAGAAATCCTTTATTTTATTTTATTTTATTCTTTTAGGAAAACTGAAGCTGAAATAGCTGTAGCTAAAGTACAGGTACAAAGAAGTATAACATAAAATGGCAAATTACAAGTTTCCGCCTATATACATAAATATAATCGATACAAGATGGTAGACAGCAGTACAATAGGCACAACTGAGATAAGTAACAAAAAGAAAAAAAAATCAGGTACAGGTCAATCTAGAAAGCACATTACATCTCATCAAAAAACGTCATACATAATTTAGCTTTTATTTGATTAATGCTAGTGAAAAATAAATCAATGTCATACGCATAGCAAATGGAATTAAATGCTCGACACACTCTAATAAGATAGGAGTTTTGTCTATAAGTGCAGGTTGTTAATGGCACATAAAGCAGCTTTGGTTTCCTTAGACGCACAGATGATACACACAATCCAATCTTAACAAGCAGTTCAGAACAATCAATAGAATGATTTATTAGTTTGAACAGAAGAGTCAAGTCTGCTATATTTCTACGTTCATACTATGGGAGAATATGAAATTTCCTACATCTGCTCAAGTAATTAGGCAAATAGGTACCAGATCTGAATTGTGTGTAACGCAAAAATTTTCTTTGGATTGCTTCCACTCTGTCAATATATTTATATATAATAAACAGGGTTCCAAACCTGCGAGCAATATTCGATTTGTTATCTAGACAGAAATTGTAAAAACAGTTGAGGTCAGATTGTAGATTACATGCATCTTGTAAAAATTTTATTTGGGACATAATCTTCATGTCATTGACAAATAAAAGTATTTTAGAATAGCTGAAGCATGACGATATGTCATTAACAAAAATATTAAATAATAAAGGACCAAGTAATGAGCCTTGTGGAATCCCAGAGGGAATACTCCTGGCACGGGAGGAATACCCATTAAGAACAATTGTTTGACACCTATTTTCCACATAAGAGGAAAACCACCTGTACAAATTACCTCGAATCCCTATGCCGCGAATTTTACGGAGAAGCAGTGTATGATCCAGACGATCAAAACATTTGCTGAAATCGGTATAAATAATATCTACTTAACTGGGATCTGACATAGACTCCGTTAGGAAATCACTGCATAGTAAGAGGTTGGTAGTGCACGAGCGCCCTTTCATGAAGCCGTGTTGTTGTTCACTAATATGGGGTCTTAGGGTAGTGTACAGCTGCTCATGAACGATTCTCTCCAACATTTTGACAAACAGGCAAAGTTCGGATATAGGTCTATAATTCTCAACTAGGTCTCGCGGGCCTTTCTTATAGACTGGTGTTATATATGCAGTCTTCCAAATATTAGGCACTACACCCTCATTTAACGATCGCTGAAATAGCATTGAGAGTGAGGTGGCAAGGCTTTTAGCGCAATTTAATATAAGCACAGGTGGTATATCGTCTGGTCCCGCAGATTTATTTAAATTAATACACTTAAGTAAACTAAGGACATCATCCTCGCACACTTCTATGGAATATAAGTCGGACAACGTTTCACACTTGTTGTCGGAATGCTCGGAGCACGATGACGGTAGGTCTTGGTCGCCTGGACGTTCCAAAAAGTTGGAGTGAAAATAGTCACTTAACATGTTGCACACGTCCTCACCATTAGTGGCAGAACACTCACCGTGTTTTAAAAGGAAAGGATAGGTATTGGCTTGCCTTTTCGATTTCACGTAAGACCAGAAAGCTTAAGGCGAAATAGTTATGCCTTCCTCTATTTTAGCGATATACTGATTATTCATGTCAACTTCAATCTCCTTGGCTCTTTGGCGGAGACGGACGAAAGAATTGTAGTCGGAAATATTTCCGTACCTTTTATATTTTTTGTGGAATTTAGCTTTCTCACGCAGTACTTTAATAAGGGATTTCTTGTACCACATAGGGTATTTGGTGCATGGAGTAAAAGTTTTTGTTGGAATATGACTTGTTCTAAGTTCCTTAATTTTGCAATAAAAAAAGCGAGTAGCCTCCTCCAGCGTTCTTCCGTGTACTTCCCGATGCCAAGAAATCTGATTAAGTGCTCCATTAATAGCGTAGTAGTCACCCGCTTGATATATATACTTAGTTATTGTGTAGGCGTCAATCAAACCACGAGATCCAAAGCAGACTGGTTTATTAAGTATTTTCATGCCCTACCTTCATAATATAATAATAGAAGAAGTACCATACATAACACTGTCCTCCTTCTATTTATGAGTATACTAAGTACATAACAATAATGTTCCTATCTTGGAAACATAGAAAGAACAACTCATACATAATAGTAATTTAAAATTCAGAATATGTAGGTAGGTATTATAGTAGGTATAGTATGAAGATTATATAATATAAAACAGTGGGCTTAATATAAGTAATTAGTTAGTTCACTATTTAAACAATTTTAACTTTTTACTACAACTTATAGCAGCTCTCCGGCGTATGCGGCTTGCCTCGACTGACTCCGGTGACTGCGCGGGCGTACCGAATGGGGGTTGAGTCGCACCACTGTCACACGATAAAGTTAAAGGAGAATCAACTGACAAAGTCGTATCGATATTTTTGTTATCTCCCGAACTACGTTCAATAGGGTCTTCTGGTTTATGATTAATAAAAGAGTATCGTATTTTGCGCGCTTTATCTGTTAATATCTGGTCGACGTGACGCTTATGGATTTGACCATTATCTAACCTGACAGAGTACGTGACAGGCCCTGATCTTTTCACTACTTCCCCCTCCGCCCACTTCTGTCCCTGTCTATAATCACGCATGAGCACGCGGTCGCCCGGCGCGGCCTCCCGCAGCTTCCCAGCTGCTGCACTGCGCTGCTCGAGCGCAAGCTGCGCATCGCGCACTACTTCGCCCGAGTCAGGACGTAATAAGTCTAGTCTACCGCGTAGCCTATGTCCGAACATAGCCACTGCTGGTTCCCGCCCCGTAGTACAGTGTTCTGTGTTTCTATACATGAATAAAAATTTGGTTAAAGCTGTATTATCGTCAACCTTTTCAATATATGCCTTTTTTTAAACTCTTTTAATACTACGCACAGAATTTTCCGCTGCTCCATTACTGGCAGGGTGATATGGAGCTACGAGCGAGTGTTTAATACCATTTCGTTTAAGATAATTGGCAAATTCGGCTGATGAAAAAGGGGGACCATTGTCACTTACGATTCTTTTCGGTATACCGAACCGGGCAAAAATTCTTCTAAAACTATCTATGACTATAGAAGCGGACGTGGTACTCACTTTTTCCACTTCGATCCACTTCGAATGTGCATCGATAATTATCAAATAATATTTGTTGTTAAAGGGTCCTAGAAAATCTACGTTTAAACGAGACCAAGGCTCCTCTGGCCATGGCCAGGAGTGCAGCGGGGCGGCAGGTGGCAGCGCGCGTTGCGAGCGGCACGCAGCGCACTCGGCGCACACGCGCTCGACATCCGCGTCTAAACACTCCCACCACACGTAGTTACGTGCTATCTGCTTCATTTTTACTATTCCTGGATGACCCTCGTGTATTTCTTTTAAGACTATTTCGCGTAGTGTTCTCGGTATTATTATTCTATAGCCCCAAACTAAACAGCCACGATCGACGTGTAAGGCATCTTTCCTATTAAAGTACGGCTTTTCAGATTGAATGTTTGTATGTGACGGCCAACCAAACATTACGTAGCCATAAATTTTACTCAGTAATGAATCTTTTGCCAACTCAATTTTAATTTCTTTAAAACTGAGTGGAAAGTCCTCCTGAACAAAATTAAGATAACTACACTCCTCATCGTCACCTTTAACTCGACCATGAGTCGAGTTCAAAGGGAGTCGGGACAGAGCATCTGCGTGACAATTTTTTTCCGACCTCACAAACTCGATTTCGAAATTATAGGCGGCTAACTTAACTGCGTATCGCTGTAGACGGCTCGCAGCCGTTACCGGGATACCTTTGTTTTTGCCAAAAATATAACTTAGCGCACGATGGTCGCTCCGTAAAATAAATCGCCTACCATATACATACTGGTGGTGTTTCGTAACACCAAACACTATTGCTAACGCTTCTTTGTCCAACTGCGAATAGTTGGATTCGGCGGCGTTCAAGGTACGCGACGCACAACACACCGGCCGCTCGCTGCCGTCACCGTAGCGTTGTGACAGGACCGCCCCCATGCCGTACG
This sequence comes from Eilema caniola, assembly GCA_949126895.1. Lineage (NCBI taxonomy): Eukaryota > Metazoa > Arthropoda > Insecta > Lepidoptera > Erebidae > Eilema > Eilema caniola. The sequence goes on along the minus strand of OX421469.1, from coordinate 2,107,115 downwards.
GACTACTGTCTACTGACAAAATAAGTGGCAAACTCGGATCATAATGCGCGAGCACCGGAGAACTACTTAACACTTTTTTAATTCTTACAAATGCTGTGTCACAATCATTGTTCCAGTGCCATTCAGCTTTATTTTTTAATAACTCATACAAAAGGCTTTAAAATATCACTCATATTTAAACAAAATTTTGAATAAAAATTAACAAGACCGATAAAACTTCTTAATTGTGTAATATTTGTGGGTGCGGGAGCTGCTACAATAGCTTCAATCTTATTAGTATCTGTATGTAGTCCATATTTATCTATCTTATAACCCAAATAGGTCACGGAATCTTGAAAGAATTGACATTTGGAAAAATTTACTCTAAGACCATTTTCTTTAAGTCTCTGTAAGACGGCTCTTAAGTTTGACAAATGAGAAGATTTGCATTTTCCCGTCACACAAATATCATCAGCAAAAACAGCCGTAAAGGGCAAATCACTCAACGTTTCCTCCATTATTTTTTGAAAATTTTCTGGAATACATTTAATACCAAATGGAACGCGTTTGTAAACAAATGTACCTACGTGAGTGGTAATGGCAGTCATCGGCTGTGACTCATCTTCTAAGATACATTGTTGGAAAGCATTAGACAAATCTAGCTTGGTGTATTGTTCCCCACCCCCTAAAGTTGAGAACAGCTCTTCGATCCGCGGCAGCGGGTAGTGAAAGTCTTTTAGTCGCGGATTTATAGTTACTTTATAATCTCCACAGATTCGAATATCTCCGTTAGATTTAATAACTGGCACTATCGGCGTGCCATAATCAGATCTATCTACTTTGTAAATGACCCCCTCCCGCTGCAACCGATCGAGCTCGTGCTCCACGCGCTCGCGCAGGGCTAATGGCACTGGACGTGCCTTAACAAATACAGGCGTTTCATCGCTCAGATACAAACGTAATCGTGATTTAAATGTGCCTAAACCTTTAGCAAATACATCGGGAAACTCGTAATGGAGTGATTTAGCTATCGAATCTTCATCAGTTAAATGGTGGTGACCGATAACCGCCAATTTCAATTTTTTTATCCAAACACGTCCCATTAACGGGGGCCCGCCATTATTAATCACAAATAATTTTAACATGGCCGTTTCGCTGCCACAAACGACGTTCACCATAATGTAACCGAGAGTCTCGATAGTATCGCCCGTATAAGATTTAAAAATTAGTACCCTAGTATGTAACGGTACATGCGAAAAATTGCTTTCGTAGAACAGTTTCGATATGGCGGAAATTTTGCTTCCCGTGTCTACTTCAAACCTTAATGATATATTTTCTACACGCAACGTCACATAATAAGGTCCATCACCGTCACTACATATGGACACTTTATTCATATGATAAAAATGACAATCATCTTCCGAGTCGGAATTATCCAAATAAAACTGACCTTTAGACTTCCTTGTGACGTTACGATCATCACTATTTACTTGTTTATTTCGCCGACATACCGTTTTTAAATGGCCTTTCTCGCCGCACGAGTCACATGAATAATATTTGTACCGACATCTGCTCTCGGAATGTCCGACCTTGCCGCAGCGGGTGCACGTACGCCGCGAAGCTGGCGCAGCCGGGTCGGAGCGCGGCCGCGGCGTGCCGCTGCCACCGCCGCCCGCGCCCACACGATGCATTCTCTCGCCTGCGCCTGCGCTCGCCGCGCACGCCTCGGTCGAGCCAGCCACCGCCGCGCACGCCTCGGTCGAGCCAGCCACCGCCGCGCCATGTACGCCTGGTGCGCCCGACACACTCGCATGCCGTTCCGCCGCTTCCAGTGCTAACGCGAGTTCCACGGCACGCTTATAATCCACATTTTTCTCAGCAAATAGCCTAGATCGCATTTCTTCACTGATTATTCCCGAGACGAACTGGTCGCGAAGATTAACTTCAAGCGAAGTGCCGAAATTGCAAGTTTTAGCTAGATGTTTTAAGCTTTGCAAATAAGATCGAACACTTTCGCCCTGCTGCTGCTTCTTTTGCCTAAAAATGTGTCGTTCTGCTATCTCTGATCTCTCAGGTTCCAAATGTTCCTTCACCGACTGCACTAAGTCATCAAAACTTTTATCCTCTGGTTTATTGGGAGCACATAAATCGCACATAAGATCGTAACATTCCGATCCTACTAAGGTTACTAGCGTGGCCACGTGTAAACTAGAATCGATGTTGTTTAATGTCATAAATTGTTTCACGCGACGAATATAAGTGTCCCAATTTTGAGTTCCTACTTGAAACTGCTCAACTTTACCAATAGGCATTTTTAACACTTAAAATTGCACACGTAAGGTAATAATTAATCACTCGTCGCCAGTATTGTGTAGGCGTCAATCAAACCACGAGATCCAAAGCAGACTGGTTTATTAAGTATTTTCATGCCCTACCTTCATAATATAATAATAGAAGAAGTACCATACATAACATTAGTGTTTGGTCGCGTAGGGAGGGTGGGGGGTTCATCAAGGTCAGCAGATACACAGACAGCTACATGATTAGAATCTGCACGTACTAATGGGTCCGCGCAGGAGGAAACCGAGATTTGATAAGTTGATAATATCAAGTCAAGTAGGTATCCGCTTATTCACATTAACATAGCTATTATACTGCAGTAAATTACATACAGTCAAAGTATCAAAAAAATTCGCTTGGATTTGGTCGGTAATGTTAGTGGCTGAAGTGAATCATCCTCACCATCAGGGAGCCAAATTACATAGGGTAAAATAAAGTCACCGAGTATCAAAAACGTATCCGCGGGGTGGGTTTGTACTACGTCCAGAAGATTATTATGAAAATTCGTGAGTTGAACTCCTGCCGAATTACCCCGACCCTCAGTGCAGATATAAACTACACAAATGTGGCCGTCTCCTTCTTAAGGTGAGTGTTACCCATAGATCCTCGGCGGAAGAACACCATTCAATACGTAATTCGGCAACAAGTTCACGCCGTACTGCAATCAGTACACCCCCACCATATAATTGGTCTGTAACAGCATAGTTTCTATCCCGTCTCCATACAAGGTAACGGTTGTCAAAAAGTTCACTACTCTCAATATTCTCTGTAAGCCAAGTCTCAGTCAAGCAAATAATATCAAATGAGCTCAAACATATATTTCTATAGAATAATAACGTTTTTGTTCGCAGTCCCCAAACATTTTGATAGGATACACTAATAGCCATTACAAATGTATAAGGTAGGTAGCAAAAAACTGGCAACAAGGTATAAGCAGTTCGAACATTTTATAGTAAATAATAAAAATCCATTAGTGCATAAGTTTAGTTCTTTTAAACAAAATGCGAATCTAGCGTAATGCGCGCAAAGCTGAAATTGGAATATATAATAAACAACGTCTTTTTTTTTTTTTTTTTACGTGCGGGAAATCCCCACGGATACCCGCCCCTCCGGAGCCGGAGGGGTAGGTTATGTCGGACTCGAACCGACTAAACCGCACGCCGTCTGTGGGTCGTGGTGCTAGGCCGAAGGTGAGGTTGTCTTGCGACATATCCCTCGCACCCCGGCTGACCCAGGGCCATCCCTTTCGGTCTGGCCCTCCTCGGGAGGTGGGGACCACGCCGTCCCCGACTCAACCCCGGTGTAGGGAGGCGCGCATCGTCCTACGATGCGCGCCGCCGCCGTGGCCTGCTTCTGCTAGGGTGACGGGTGGCTCCACCCGTCACCCTCAGGCCCGCGCTCATGGGGGGCGGAGGTCTGTAAGCGCCCTCCGACGCCCGAGCCGCCTTCGGGCGCGAGCAGCGATGTCAGCGAGTCTTTCTCGCTCACCGCGACGCGCCCGCTCTGCTGTCTCCTTCGCGAGCATGAGCTGCTCGCAGAAAGAGGCGCTGGCCGCCCACGCATCCGCGCAGCGGACCATCGCCGCGAGCAGGGTGGAGAGCGTGAGCACTCTCACCCCCAGGGCCTGCACAAGCTCCCGCCTCGGCGTCTCGAACGCCGGACACTCGGTGAGCGTGTGCAGCCCCGAGTCCACGCTCGCGTCGCAGTGATGGCACTCGGGCGTTGGCTCAATACCCATCAGATGCAGATACCGCCCGAAGTAACCGTGCCCGGTTATCATCTGCGTCTGACGGTACGAGAGGCTCCCGTGTGGCCTCTCTAGCCACTCCCCCATGATGGGTCTTACCGCCGCAATCACGGCGTGCCCTGCGCGTGGTTGCCCAAGTCGTCGCTCCCACTCGGCCACCATGACCTGGTGGAGCCGGGATTTCTCGGCCCGAATGTCCTCGGGCTCGGGATCGAATCCCCGCTCCCGCGCCTCCTTTCGGAACTGGTATAGTGCCGAAAGGGCCCTCGCTTCCAGGATCCACGGTGGCGATCCGGCCAGGAGACTCGCCGCTTCGAAGGATATCGTGCGGTATCCCCTGATGGCCCTGGAGGCCATCGTCCTCTGCGCCGTACGGAGCAGAGGCAGGAATCTGGCCCCCAGGGTGTCCGCCCACACGGGGCACCCATATAGGGCCATGGACCGCACGACACCCGCGTAGAGTCTCCTGCAGGAGGCCCCTGGGCCCTTCAAGTTGGGCAACAGCCGACTCAGGGCATTCGCCGTGGTGACCAACTTGGGGCGCAGGCTTCGGAGATGTTGTCCGAAGTCCCATCGACCGTCAAGCACGAGCCCCAGGTATTTCAGCTAGGGCTTGATGTCGACGGGAGTGCCTCCCACTGTAAGGCTGGCTCCCGGGCCTGGCCTGCGCCGAGGACCATGAAAGAACATGGCCTCGGACTTGTGCAGAGCCACCTCGAGACCCAGCCGCCGGATCCGCTCGATCTTTATGCGGCGGAGGTAGAGAGGCACACAGTGGTACACGAGTGCCTCCCTGATGCAACTCCAGGGCAAGGTGTTGAAGGCGTTGGAGATGTCCAAGGACACCGCCAACATCACCTCGCCCCGGGCAACCGCATCCTCCGCCAGAGTCCTCACACGCATGATGGCATCCACAGTGGAACGCCACCGGCGGAACCCAAACTGGGTATTCGCCAGGTCCGGCCCCACTCTAGAGAGATGCTCGACGAGGTGCTTGGCAATTACTCTTTCGAAGAGTTTGCCCACCTCGTCGAGCAGCACTATGGGCCGGTACCCGGACGGCTCGTCCGCCGGGCGTCCCTACTTGCGGATGAGGACCAGTTTCCCCGTCCTCCACATCTTCGGAAACTGGCCCCGCTCCAAACATGCGCTGAGGAACCCTCTCAGTCGGGGTTCGAGACCGTCTTCCCCTAGAGCTAGGACCCACGCGCGGCCTAGTATGCCGTCGGGTCCCGGGGCGGTGTTTTTCTTGGCTCTCAGCCTTCGCACCGCCAGCTCTAGTTCTACCCAAGTGACCTCGGGCACGTCGTCGTCAATCACCGCACTGGGCGCCGTAGGCGACCGAGGCGGCGGAGCCATCTGCGGCGGAACATGTTCCGCTCGCGCCGGGAACAGGGATTCCACCACTCCTCCGAGCAGAGCCGGTTCGAGCACCTGGGTCAGCGGAGGGGCCCGGAGGCGCAGCTTTTCTCTTACCATAAGGTAAGGCCGCCCCCATGGGTCCCGCTCCAGCGTCTCCAGGAGCTCCCGGTAACAAGCGGCCTTAGACCGCTTGATCTCCGCTCGGAGGGCATTCCGGGCCTCCCTGTATCCCTCGTGAAGCTCCGCCAGTCGGGGCTCCGAATCTGCGGGACGGCTACGCCTCCTACGGAGTCGAGCCCACCGGCGGTGCGTGATCACGCAGGCTTGACGCAGCCTCGCGATCTCCGCATTCCACTAGTAGACCCGACGCCTCGGATTATAGGCTGGAGCCCTAGGCATACCCGCATCGCAGACCCGTGTCATGGCCTCCCGGAACCAGGCCGCTTCATCGTCTATGTCGACAGGCCTGTCCGGCGCAATGGCCCAGGCCTGTACGATGGCGGCCTCCAGGAGGTCCTCCCGATTCAGTCGCCCCAACACCCAGCGCGGCTCGCGTTGGGCCGATATGACCGGCGCATCACCCGTAGGGGGGGAGACATCGAACCGAACGTATCGGTGATCCGATAGTGTCTCCACCTCCACGGCGACACGCCAGTCCCGCACGCGGAGTGACAGGGAAGCGCTCGCGAATGAAAGGTCTATGATCGACCTGCGCTCCCCCGCCACAAAGGTGCCCACATACGTGGCTTCGGCCCCGCGATTCTGGAGAACTAAGCCGAGAGAATCGGCCCAGCTCTCCAGAGCCCTGCCCCGCGCGTTCGTGCGCCGGGAACCCCAAGCCTGAGACCAGGCGTTGAAGTCCCCGAGCACAAGAACCGGACGAGGCGTACAGGCATTGACGACGTCGGTCAGCCGCTCCAGCGACCGCCGATACTGCCCGATGAGTCGGTGTGACCCCGGCGTGAGATAAACGGCCACGACCGCAATCTCTCCTACACGCGCCGCTACGATGCCATGCTCCCTTGCGATCACTACAAGGGGAGGGGCACCCGCAGCGGCGTTATGCACCAGTGCCGCCGATCCATCCAGGTCGACCACCCAGGCGGGCCCGAGGGGCCGGTGAGTGTATGGATCGGCGACAGCGGCGACGTGTATGGACCACTGTGCCATGCTCTGGAGAAGAAGGGCCTGAGCATCGACACCGTGGCCCACGTTCGCCTGCAGGATGCGGAACTGGGGATCCATTATGGAACCATTTCCGCATCCCGCCTCGAACCGGTTGCGGAACGCCCGCCTCGCGGCAGCGGCTCCCCGCGGGTGCAGGCCTTACTGCCAACCCTATGGTCGGCCGGCTTGCCCTCCGCCGCACACCTGAAACAGTGCAAATTCCTATCCCGAACTACGGGCCGACTCCTGCGAGGTCCCCGCCGTCACCGTACGGCTGGGGCCCCGCTTTACTGCTCCAGCGTAGCCCCCACTCGGCGGCGCCAGGGGCGGACGACGGATGGAGTCCATAATGGCCTCCAGACAACTCCGCGTCCACTCCTCGTGCGCCGCCTGCCGCTTTTCCATGGCGGCCATCGTCGCCATGCAGGCCTCCACCGGATTGGTGGGCCTCGGCTGCGCCGGCGGCGGTGGGGCCGGTAGGCGCGGCGGGGCCGGCCGACGCGGCGGCAACGGCGGCGGGGCCGGTAAACGCGCCGGTACAGGCGGTGGCGGTGGCGCCAGCGACACCGGCCGCGCCCGAGGCGGCAGTCTCAGCCGCACCGGCGACCTCGACCGCACCGGCGGCGACGGCGGCGACGGCGGCGACCGCGGCGCCAGAGATGGCGGCGGCGTCACGCGCTCGTCCGGCATGGCCTCCTGCAGCGCCGATATTTCGGCCGCCATCTTGGCCATCTCGCTGCGGTACTCCGCTGCCTGCCGCGCAGTCTCCTCGAGCATCGCAACCTGCTGCCTACCGAGCTCAGCGCGCTCGAGCTGCGCGCTGGCCAGCTCCGCCCTGAGCAGGTTGTAATGCTCGACGAGGCGTACCGTCACCCGCATGAGCCGGTCCTCCTCCGGCTTCATAGCCCCGGTCTGGGCCTTGGCCAGGCCTTTAAGGGCCTCCATCACCTCTGTCGAGGTGCTGTCGCCGGTACAGGCCAAGGGCGCCGCCGAGGTGGAGGAACTCGGCGGCGCCACCGCATCCTCCGGGGCAGAGGCCCGTGATGGACGGGCTTGGGTGGCAACTTTCTTACCACCCCGTGCCTTTTGGCGGCTAACCGCCACCAGCTTGGGCGGGGGTGGGCGCAGCATTTCGTCACCACTGTGGCTGCTGCTAGAGGACGAGTCGGTGAGCGTGCGCTCGGCATCGGACTCTGTCCTCGGTCGGGTAGGGACTTTATTTTTGATTTTGGCGCTCCTCTTACGCCATTTCGAATTTTTTCGGGTCCTTAGACCCACCGGGCTTCTGTCCCGGCTGTCGGCGGTGTCGAAATTCTCCGACACCGCCTGGGACGCGACTTCCGCGTCATGGTGCTGCTCGACCTCCGAGCAGACTGTTTCACGAGGTAGGGTTTTGGGGTTTTTTATGTTTGAGTCTTCCATGATAGTCCCACGAGTAGAACCGTACTAAAGACACTTCCTGGGTGACGGCCATTCCAGGAAGCGGGGTATATACTGTGGAGGTCCCCAAGTATCCACAGGTTTTAAGCGACTTCGCTGTCGGGTTTTCAGACTTTTCCTTGTCGTGAGCCGGCCAATTAAGGCAAGCCCCGCGGCCTCCAGGATATCGGCGTTCCCGAGTGTGGCTAGCACTCAGGTCGTTGTCGATATCTCGGAGGTTACGCGATACGGGGGAGTGGCCAACTCTCCCAACGCCGACGGAGGCACGAACGCCCGTCAGCCCCTGCGCGAGCAGTAGGCCGACCCGTCCTCGGATCCTACAGATCCCATCGCCTCTCCCCTGTCTCCTCTGCTGAAGCAGAGGGGTACCGGGAGCGGCGGTTAGCCCTAAAAAGGGCTATTGAGGTGGGAGGAACCCTACGGATCCCTCCCCGCGGGCCTTGCAGGCCCGCCATACCACGACCCCCTCGTGCAATGGGGTCAGCTAGCCCTTAAAAGGGCTGTTGGAATGGAAGGGTATCCTACGGACCCCTTCCCGCGGGCCTTGCAGGCCCGCCATCCCACGACCTCCTCGTGAGGTCAGCCGTCGGGTTATTCGTCAACGGCCAACAGAACTCCCATGGTAGGAGTCTGTTAGCCGTTGTCCAGGGTGCACCAGCCCCCCCGCTTACGCTCCCCAGGACCGCGGTCCAAAGGGGGAAGAAACGGAGAAGCCGACGTGGAGGTTACCCAACCAGCACCCCATAAACAACGTCTAGCGATAAGCTTGTTAGAGGACAAACAATATGGCATGCGTATAAAAAATAGGTACTTGCGTACATATCTCAAACTTTTTAAATATAAACTACAATATTGAATATGATAACAATGAGTGAAGATATTTAACGTAAGTATTTTCCTGCTCCGATCGGATGTGGTGCGTTGGTGAAGTAACATTCTTTTTTAGTAGTATTTTGCAACCGACGACCCAAACGTAAGAAAAACCCAATTCCTTCGCAAGAGATTTAGTCTTATTTAGTAGCAGTTTGTTCTCCAACGTCAGATGGTCGTTGACGTAGATCGTGCTATCCCCACCCAGGCCCAATTTACCGGTGTTAAGCGAGCTTTTCAATTTTCTGGCTGATGCCACAAAGTTGTTTTTTAAATAATTGTTATGTATGAAACATATTATGTGTTTACTCTGATCGTTGCTTCGCATTGGCACTCGAGCGATGTAATTTATTTGATCTCTTGGTATGCTACACCCTATAGCGTTTCCTATTTTAGTTACGATTTCGTAAAGATCCTCCGTGATACTAGCAGGAACACCCTTGATCTCGATGTTGTTTAGTCTTGCCCTCTGCTCACTCTCCCGTCTAAATTCTTCCAATTTGGTACAACGATCCCGTAGTATGGTGACCTCATCTTGAGTCTTCTTTAATTTCGTGACTTCATGCACTATATTAAGAACTTTGCCCGAGAGGGATTCTACAGCATTGTCCATAAATTTAACCGTTGCCTTCAAGTCCGAATAGTCCGACCTCATCGCTTTAAGTTCCACCAGTTCGAGTTGTATGGCCTTGACATTCTCTATCAAAGGTGGCAGGTCGTCCATGCGAGCTGAGAGATTCTTCAACTCCACAAGTACGAGCTGCATGTCAGCTGACACAACATTAAGTTAGCGAATAGTAGCACTTATTAAGTAACAAATTACGGAGTATTTTTTTTAATTCCTGAAATTCTGGTATGGTTCTAATGGACTCTGGAACATTATTAAAAATCCGCGGCGCCAGACAAAAGATACTCTCGTGCATCAGTTGTGTCTTACTAGCTACTATGTGCAATTTGGTCTGATGTCGTGCACGTGTACGATTGTTAAATAATTCTGAACTTTTCTTAACAAACAGTGCGGCCTCAAGTATATAGATACAAGGAAATTTCAATAGATTATTTTCTTTAAAATACGGTGCGCACGATACAGGTGTACAAAAATTAAACATGGCTCTGATACAACGCCTTTGACCAATGAATACACGTTATTTTATGCTTTTCTATCGGTTGGTATAAAGAGTTTCATATATATTTTACATTATACCAGTGTAGGTACTGTTCACAACGTTCATAATAATTGATGCAAATTACGGAACGTTCGCGACTTAATAATATTTTAGTCGAAGATATGTAGTACTTTTAAAGATTGACACAAGATGAAGCTACGAAAGATTCTGGAGTGCAAATGAGTGCAATTTTATTTTATTATATTATAATTATTTAATTTTATCGCAAATTTTATGTATCTTTGGACTATATTGGTGTGTTGTGTACTGCGTAGCAGTCGAGTTCATTAACGCCACGCCACAGAGGCTGAAGGAATTTTTGTTTTCAGTGATAACTAAATTGAACAAAATAAGTTTAATAAAAAGTGATATCTTTATTATTATTACATAAATTTGTTAAGTATCTATGCTCTATATAGATCTCATTAAATCCTTATTGATGCTCTACAAGTTGATAATCTAAGGTTAATAAATATCATTACGTGACATTACAGATTTCAGTTAATATGTAAAATATATATAATTTATCTTTCGTCTTATAATTACACTCGGCGAGAGTAAACTTAGATTAGCGCCAAGGTCAATGACCCTCCGCCTACTGAAGCCTTCCGCGGAGGAGTGATGTTCTGAAGTGTCGGGACAGAAGACGCCCAATCATAAGACGGGCCCGCATCACACCTTTGCTCTTTCCGTGACGCGCTTGGGTGATCTATTGATAAGAGTGTATTGTTGCCGATGGTTCACTCAATAAGTCGTGGGGAATGTCACACGGTATTTAGCTTTATGTGGTGTTCCCCGAGCCGCGGAACGACAGAACATTTTTTCAGCCTAAACAATAAAAGGGTGAAAGTTTAAAGACCTCTCGTGGTGCACCCTGAACAAAGTAACCGATGACGGCAGAGAAGATACACGGAGGCATCATTATTGCTGCCTCAGTGTCTTTTCTTCCGTCTTTAAAGAGCGCATAATCAGCGAATATCCTAACGTATCCTGATTAAAAAATAAATCGTAGCAGAAAGTGTAACAAAAGCACACAGTCAGCATCAAATTGATCTTGAGGAACAAAATAGTTACTCAAAATGATCTTAATACCTTGGCTTTCCCCCTTCCTGTACACTGATTGTTTTTTATATTTGGTACACCTTTATTCCGGACAATACAATTTAAATCAATAAAACAGTTTTATTTACTCTCAATACCATGATACTAAGATCATTTTGAGACTTTCTAGTCAAGGTTGTTCTGACGCTGACTCCGCTGACTGTACACCGTAATCAAATGTGCACAGATGTGAAAAAAATAATTCAATAGCGCGTGCAAGTCTGACAGAATTGGGCAAAATTTTCACGTTGAATGGCAACGTCAATTCTCTGAACCAGAAAAGGTCAGTCATGGGAAGTGTCATTCACTCTATTTAAAGCTTTGAGCAACGTTCGATCGTTTAAATTCCTTGTTCGAATTTTAAATAATAAGTACAAGAGCTAGATTAAAAAAAAAGTTAAGCACATAAAATTTCATTCGACTGAGGCACAGAATAGTAAATAGTAACGTACTGAGGCGATTTCACTTTAACCACAGATAATATTAATATAATCCATTTTTTTTTATCTACATAACTGTACTTGGTGATGAAATAATTTATTTTGATAAGGATTAATAGCATGACTAAAACAAACGCGTTTAAATGTAGTCCAAAAAAAATCAAGATTAAAAAAAAAATGGTTGTTGTGCCTCACGACATAGATAGATATAGTGTGACGCGGACTTTTTTGTAGATATTTGTTAGATCTACATTTTTTTTTTTACCTATACTTATAAGTATTGATTTAATTTACAATAATAAAAATATTAGTCATGTCACCTTAATTTTAAAATATAATTAAAATATGTAATATTAAATAAAGTCCAAGCAAGTGCTAATCAAACAACCCGCCCCTGATCGCTCCTGGTGCAAAAGTGCCCCCATCACACTTGCTGCGTTGCCGCGCTGGATGGCGATGGCCAGTCTTTGCACCAGAAACGATCCGGAACGATTGTCACCGGTCGTTTCGATGAGCCTCTGTCCAATCTCCCCAATAAAGTTTTTAGCCTCCTTGCCCCAGCTCCCCAGGGTCTCCACCGCCACCGGCACGAAATAGTACAGCGGCTCCAAGTCAGCGTACTTAAGCCTCTTCCGAGAGCTGGCGTCTTCCGCGGCGGCAGCCGGGGAGTGGATGGTGCGCTTAAGGTGGCTGGTGGCTACCGTGCTGACACAAGTTGCGTCCCAAAGTAGGCACTTGCCATTCTTCCATGGCACCAAAGTCAGCCCGTCCGGTCTCTTACCGTCAGACCTGCTCAGTCCCGCTCAGACCACGCTCCAGATTCAGGCTGTGACACAGCGCGCAGTCTAGCCTTATCGGCCCCTGAAGCCCCCTCCAATAATTGAATTTGGAGTCGCATCACCCCCACATCATCCCACGCCCGCTGACGATGCATTGGTTCGGGGATTGGTGCATCCTCATAGAGGGCCGACCAAGCTACCACAGCATCCGACACAAAGGGTATGCTCTCCCCGTCACCATTAGAATTAAATAAATTAGTAACGGGGTTAGCAACCCCATGGGCCGACGCCAGAAAAGCTGGCAAACCCACATCCCGCGCGCAACGCACCCCAAGACCACCATATCGAATTGGTTGCGCCGCCTGACTCCACTGAGTCTCATCTAGGGAAATGTTCAGGACTCCACCACCGATTTCAAGGCATCGTCGAAGGAGGAAACTTCCTGGGGACAGAGCCATGTAGGGGTGGTTGGCAACAGGTAATTGATCTTCGGGAGAGCGAAGCACATGCGCAGCAAGATAATCGCAACGTGCGCGGAAAGACCTTTCAAACGTTCATGAGCGGTAAGGAGAAGCTGCTTTCGAGCAATGATGGCCTCAGGAACAGCGGAGAGAAAAATTGGAGAGCCTAAAAGGTTGAAGTCGGAGGAAGAAAGTTCCTTGAGGCCAGGAAGAAACGAATTTAACTGAGCAAAGTGTGGTCGAGCCTCGGCACCGCAAGGGAAAAACTCGCACTTCGAGGGGTTCACCTCCAGACCCAGGTCTTTAAGACTTGGAATAAGGCCTCCAGATCCTGTAGCACGTCTTCCGGTTTGCCCCCAATTATGCCATCGTCCAGGTACCACACGTTAAGGGCCGATTTGAGACTTCGAATCGCCTTATGAATAGCTAGGCTAAACACAAGTCAACATACAAAAATACAAAAATAATAATAATAATAATACAAAAAAATACAAATCCATATTATCCATACTATATTTACTATATAATATTATAAATGCGGAAGTAACTTTGTCTGTCTGTCTGCATGTTACGCTTTCACGCCTAAACCACTGAACGGATCTTGATGAAATTTGGTACATACAGGGGTGGATTAGAGCTTCAGAATTTACATAGGCTACCTTTTATCGCGAGAAATGGGGTTTAAGGGGGGAAATAGGGATGAAAGTATATATAAGGTCGAAAAGGTGAAGGCGTGTTATTCCTCGGGTAACACCTGGTGAACGAAAAAATTACATCACTCAAAAGTCGAGGCGAGTCGAATATGGAGACTAGATTCATTAGAGAGTTAGATAAATACTCGAGTTTCACAAAAAAACATGGACGGCTGGAATTGGCTGGGAAAAAGTTGGAGTCTATTGAACGTTTATACTTTTTGCACATTTCGTTATTTTTTTCAATTCACATTTTATTTATTTTCTCATAATACGAATTTATGTATGATTAACAAATTAGTGTATATCTTACCTGTGGATGTGGAACACAAACATGATGAACCAAAAATTTTATTTAAAAAACTAAAAAACTGTTGTAAGAACGAAACGTAAACACGTGTGATAATTAGCGGCTAACAAAATCGACTGACCGGTATTGTTATCGCGTAGGATTGGAGCAGTGCTGAGCGGTGAACATTTCTCGGAATCGGCAAATTTTTTGTGGAACGAGTTGTATGACTAATGGTGTACCCTAATCACTTGCAAATTTCAATTTATATTGCCATGATGTTTGTACCTAAAGTAGCTCGTAATATAATCATTCCGAACACTGTGCGTCGCATTCCAGGAATTCCGTCGCCGTGCGTGGTCGTGTTCGAGCTCCGTGTAGCGGCTTGTCGTTGTATGCGTATAGTGAATCGGTAGGTATTGTGTCCCTACACTATCACTATTGTTTTATATAAAAATCTATCAAACATGCAATCCAAGAAGTCCAAGCATTTAATTTAAGATTTCACATCAAGCGTTTTAAAAAGCTTTCCGTGTATTCATAGGACCAGGTCATCATCATCATCATATCAGCCATACGCAGTCCACTGCTGAACATAGGCCTCTCCCATAGACTTCCAGAATGACCGATCTAACGCAGCCCGCATCCAGCGCTTCCCGGCGACCTTGATGAGGTCGTCCTTCCACCTGGCCGTTGGGCGTCCTACACTACGTTTGCCCGTACGCGGTCGCCATTCCAGAACTCTTTTGCTCCATCCGCCATCTGTTCTGCGCGCTATGTGTCCCGCCCACTGCCACTTCAACGAGCTAATCCGCTGGGCTACGTCGGTTACTCTTGTTCTCCTACGGATATCATCATTTCTGACGCGATCACGTAGGGAAATACCGAGCATAGCCCTTTCCATAGCTCGTTGAGCGACTTTGAGTTTGTTTAAGAGACCTATAGTGAGGGACCACGTTTCAGATCCGTAAGTCATCACTGGTAACACACATTGGTTAAAGACCTTCGTCTTCAGGCACTGAGGTATGTCGGACGAGAAGACATCTCGTAGCTTCCCGAACGCTGCCCAGCCGAGTCGGATTCGTCGATTTACCTCGTCTTCGAAGCTGGAATTGCCTACCTGGATCAGTTGACCCAAGTAGACGTACTCGTCAACAGCTTCTAAGACTGAGTCCCCAACATGAACCGGTAGAGGCGCAACATGGACATTTGACATAACCTTTGTCTTGTCCATGTTCATCTTAAGGCCCACCTGTTGGGATACTCTGTTGAGGTCTTCGAGCATGGTGTTCAAGTCTTCCAGCGATTCTGCCATAGTGACAATATCGTCGGCAAACCGAAGGTGAGTGATATACTCGCCGTTTATGTTGATGCCACGTCCTTTCCAGTTCAGTAGCTTGAAGACGTCTTCCAGGGCAGTCGTAAACAGTTTCGGAGAGATCACGTCTCCCTGTCTAACGCCCCTTTTCAGTTGAATTGGTTTCGTGCTCTGTTCCTGTACTCGGACTGACATAGTGGCGTTCTGGTATAAACACTTCAACACTTCGATATACCGGTGATCTATCCGGCACCGCTGGAGAGACTGTAGCACGGCCCATATTTCGATCGAATCGAAGGCTTTCTCATAGTCCACGAATCCTAAGCAGAGAGGCTGGTTATACTCTTTGGTCTTCTGTATAACCTGCCGCAGCGTGTGGATGTGGTACTGTAGCCTTTTCGGAATCCGGCTTGTTCGGGAGGTTGGAAGTCATCGAGCCTGTTGGCGAGACGGTTCGTAATAACCCTCGAAAACAACTTGTAAATGTGGCTCAGGAGCGTGATGGGCCTATAATTCTTCAACAAAGTATTATCACCTTTCTTAAAGAAAAGGACCACCTTACCCCCGCTCCACGCTTCCGGCGTTATGCCTTCGTGTAGGACGGAATTGAAGAGCTTCTGAAGGACCTTCAGTAGCGGCGTTCCGCCCGCTTTCAAAAGCTCTGCTGTAATTCCGTCCTCACCCGCCGCTTTGTTATTCTTTAGCTGTTTGAGGGCCATCCTAATCTCGTACAGGCTGATGTCCGGGATGTCTTCGGTATAATGTCGGGTAAGCTTGGCTCTTGGATCTTTAGCCATGCCAACGGGCTGCGTTACAGACGTATATAACTGTCCATAAAACCTTTCGACCTCCCTAAGTACCTCTGCCGTTGTCGTTGCCATGCCGCCATCCTCCGTCTTCAGCTTCGTCAACCGGCTTTGTCCAACGGACGCATTCCTCGCAAACACTTTGGACCCTTTATTTCGCTCTATCGTCTCCTTAATAGTTTTTGTATTATAGGAGCGAATGTCGTGTCGCAAAGATTTCTGTATGCGTCTGTTGAGCTGCCTATATGCCTCAGCGTCGTCGGAGGTCTGTAGTGGCATAGATCGACGTTTGGTCATGAGATCAAGGGTCTGGGTCGAAATTTTTTGAGGTTTTTGTTTAGGGCGAGACCTAAAGAATTTAGATCCCACCGTTTGGACAGCTTCTACCAGCACGTTGTTTACCTCGTCCACTGAAACGCGATCCTGTAGACAATCGAAACGATTGGATAGTTCGAGCTGAAAGCTCTCGGAGTCCCGGACATCGGCATATGACAGTCTGAGTGTTGACTTCATCAGACGTGACCTTTCAAGTCTAGGGCTAATATTCAATGTGCCTCTTACGATACGGTGATCGCTACCGGTTTTTACACGGCTGATCACAGAGACATCATTGAATACTTGCCTCTTTGACGTCAAGATGTAGTCAATCTCATACGCCATGTTAGCGGGGCTTAGCCAAGTCCACTTTCTCTGGGGTGGCTTTCTGAAGAAAGAGTTCATTGCGTAGAGACCCTCCTTCTCCATAAAGTCCGCCAGCATGTGGCCCCGGTCATTCCGCTGCTCATATCCAAAAGGCCCCACCCTCAACTCCCCATCGCCTCGTTCGCCCAGTCTCGCGTTGAAGTCCCCCATAACAACAGTGAGATAGGTTTTGGAAGCATGTATGGCCCTACTTATGTCCTCATACACTTCCTCGACCTCTTCATCGGAGTATGACTTGGTGGGCATGTACACCTGGATGACCTTCACGAGTATCTTTTGGATACTCTGAGTACCAGGTATACCACCCGACTCGAGATACTCTCGATGGATATGACGTTGTTAATAAGGGACCTGTGGACGAGGAACCCGACACCATGCAGTGACTTTCTGTCACCCTCCCGGTGGTAGAGTAGGTGACCAGACTTCAGGGTTGTCGTGCCCTCCCCCGCTCTTCGCACTTCGGACAACCCAACAATATCCCAGTGCAACCTACTCATTTCCTCTTCCACCTCGAGGAGCCTCTCGTCAGTCCTCATCGTGCTAACGTTGTGTGTTACCAGGGCCAGTTTCCGTTTGGGGTGGTAGCCGAATCTCTGCCGGGGATTCTTCGCACCCCCTGCCCCGCCGTTACCATGACCGCTACCGGAGCCAGGAATAGCGGGGCTGCCGGGGACTAGGGGCCTGGTCTTTTTTTGTCCGTTCATTGGGAGGTTTCTTGCCATACTCGCCACGCTTGGCAAACGGGTTGGCGAGCGCGGTATTTATAAGGATGCATCACAAAAGACGCCGCTGCCCATCTTTTGGTGTTCCCTTAGTCGCCTCTTACGACATCCACGAGAAGAGATGGAGTGGTCCTATTCTATGCCGGGAACCACACAACCACACGCCCAGCACAGGACCAGGTAAGTAAGGTTTTTAGAATAAGTTCCTTAGCTTCACTCATTGACAATTTACCTATGAAGCAGATTTTATTTATTCTGTTGTATATCTGAGGCTTCATGTAGGCACTAAAACGTCTTGCGAATTCCGTTTTTACTACAGTAAGAGGAAGCTTGTAAACCCGTTTCAAGATCATGTCCCCATGGTAACCAGAGCTGATCACCTGCTTATGGGTTAGCAAAGCTATTCTTAGGATGTATATCCTCCTGACGCTCAGCAGCTGAGTTTCTTCGTATAACAAGTTAGTAGGATAACGGAAAGGTTTATTAATCATAGTTTTTAGCACGGCTCGCTGAGCTCTCTCCAATTCTATCAGGTGAGTACCACATGTAGCATTATTGCTTTATTTGCACAATTATTTACACATTTGGTAAATTCAGGGAACTAATTTTTAATTAAGCGATTTCAAAACAAGAGGAGGTTCTCAATTCGTCGGAATATTTTTTATGTTTGTTCACCGATTACTCAAAGACGCCTGGACCGATTTGCAAAATTATTTTTTTGTATGATAGGTTATACTTCCCAGGTGGTCCCAAAGTCATCAGGTAAGGATCTAAGGATCTAATGATGGTATCCTTGAGAAATTTGTGGAATTCTTAAAATTTTATAGGCTATTTTTAGCTACATCGTTTTAGGACGATCCTGTGACAAGGTAAGCCACATTATGATGGTCAAGGACGTGCTGGAATTACCAAGTCTTGAACTATGGAGCATGAATGTCGCGTTTATGTTATTGCAAGCATTATGTCAATCTTATGAAACAAAACACAAAACTATGGTTGAAGGCATGCTGGACTAGATTAAATCACTAATTGGGGGAAACAGAAAAGTAAAAAAATAAATAAAAAACTACAAAAACCGACTTCAAAAACTCAAATAGTATAAAATAACTTAGAGAAAAATAACTAGATTTACAGATGTACCTACTGTTCTGTTAGAAGTCGGTGCCAACTTTGTTTGTGGTACCTGAACTACTATGCTGGAATCAATTGAAATATGAGCTCTCGGGCTAGGCACCGACTTCTAACAGTACAGTAAATCTGTAAATTCAGTTATTTTTCTCTAAGTTATTTTATACTTTTGAGTTTTTAAAGTCGGTTGTTTAAAATGCAGTTTTTTTTTTTCATTTTAAAATGTATAGGTACTCAGATACGTTATCTAAGTCTTATTTTTTTAATTAAGAGAGTTAATCCTAACTACTTTAATATTATGTTATCTGTGATCCTACTGTGTGTTTGGCTGACTGTGTCTTAAAAAATATCCCTTAAAAAATCAGAGTTGCACATAAAATAATTATAAACCCAAACTTGACCCAAAGTAGCCGTGGGCACACCAAGTTGTAAATAAATGCTAAAAATTACTCATCGTCGATACTTTTCCTAGAGGTTTCAAAGTTATAATATCTAGCACGACATGACGCCACTGGCGTCATGCCGGCGCGAACGCCAATCCGAGGCGCACTTAAGCCGTCAAATAAGATGAAACCAAGTGGAACATTGGATGTGACGTCCTCCCAAACACAATGTCTCCTGTCCGACACACTTCATTTGTTAAAACTCTGTTCCGCGCCGTCGAACAATTTAATGGAGATCACTGAGTACAACGTATTTGAAATGTAAACAGAAACGTTATTATAAACTTGCTATTTCAGCTTTTAATGGAGTATAAACTGCCGCGTGGAAGTTCCGCGTGAGACTTGGGTAAGACTTAGGCTCTGGTAATTGCAGGCTTAAATAAACATCAAACTTTAGAATGGTTGTTCAACGGTTTGAGTCACATATGACCCTGCTTAATATGTTGCTATGTATACTGTGTTAATCATTCATGTACAGCGTTATTTAGACTCGAAGCAAGCATAGCTTATTTGGCTTGTGTAATGGAATCTAGAATGCGGATAAACATAATTAGATACTTTTTTCGTAAATTAATATAAATCAACATAGAAACACCGAAACCGGTGAGGAAAGAGGCATGAATGCATGTATGTATGTGGTACTGTGAATATCCGAAATTAATGAATGTTAAGATGTACCGCTGTGGTACGTCGACAATCACCAAAATCGATGGTGTAGGTCTGAAATTTGTCTTAATTTATACCTGAATCGGACATACACCGGTGAATGTTAATATACACAGCGATACAGTGAATCTTAGAATAGGCGATAGAAGTCATCGGAGCCCCACTTCGCATGGCTCCTATTTCCTTGTGCGTTATCACAAGAAAACCAACGAAGTGTACGGCGAAGGTCTCTCTGAGACCTCTGCCTACCCTTCTAACCTAATCTATCCTTGTCGGGGCGCGTGGTGACCAAGAGCTCGCTTTGTTCGTTCCCGCGTATCATAATTTCGTTTATAATGAAAATTGACCAAGTCCTCTCGTGTTAACAATCACCGGTGAATGACCGAAATCTTCATGAAAGGCCTTCGGACATTCAACAAAAATCTTAATGGATGTTCACAGTCACCAGTGTATCTTATCATACCTACACTCCATTTCGGAAATACATAGTAACATATATATATACTTACAAATAGCTTCCCCGCGTAACACTCGAACGCTCCGTCGCTACACCATCGACAGATCGTTACATTAAATCGTGTTCCTTTTGGGAGTCAGTTAACAAAGTAGTTATATACTTGTACTTGTGCCTGACACCATGCTGAACTGGCTCCTTTTTTGGTGCAGTGCCATTGTATTTAATTTAATTGTTTGCGTGTTAGTTTAGTTTGGTACATGATTAATTGTATTATCGGTGCTGCACTTTAAATAAAAGATTTTTTCTTTTTTTTTTCTTTTCTATAATTAACATACAAACTAAACATAACTAATTAATAAATAGGTACTGTAGCGAATTACTTAGGTGCCCTATACACCAATCAATATTATTACACGTTCAATAAATCTATAAAATACTAGCTGTTGCCCGCGTGGATGCGGTGGATGTCACTTATCGCGTTATGTTTTTTGTTGCAATTAAAATAGCATATACCTATTAGGGGTTAAAGTATGAAATTGCCGATTTGTACTGACAAATTGAAATTCGTTTTTTTTTTTAATATAACGTATTTATTTAATCAAAATAATTACCATTATTATCTATACATTGCTGCCATCTAGTAGGAAGGTCATTTATGCCTTTGCGATAGAATTCTGGTGATCTAGATTCGACAAACTGTGTGAAAGCATTTTGTACTGCCTCCTGAGAAGAAAACTTTTTATCATATAGAAAATTGTCCAAATCACGAAAAAAATGGTAGTCTGTTGGAGCAAGGTCTGGCGAATACGGAGGGTGACGGATAGTTTCTAATTGCAGTTCCTGTAGAGTTAAAACGGTTTCGCGTGCTGTATGAGGTCTCGCGTTATCATGGAGCAATAATGGTGAAGATCGATTCATGAGTCGGGGCTGTTTCACTGCTAGTTTTGCTATCATTGTTCGGAGTTCGGCACAGTAGACATCTGCCGTTATTGCTTGACCAGATCGTAGAAAGCTATAGTGAATAACACCATGCTGAGACCACCAAACAGTTACCATTACCTTTTTATTGGTAAGCTTTGCTTTAGGACACTGTTGTGGCGTTTCACCTGGGGTCAGCCATTGCATTTGTCGCTTACGGTTATCGTAAAGAATCCACTTTTCATCACATGTCACAATTCCATCCAATATTCCTTCATTTCTGTATCGATTCAACAAGGCAACACAAGTTTCAACACGCATTTCTTTCTGCAGATCAGTCAAATCATGAGGTACCCATTTTTCACATTTTTTTTATTTTATTGATTTGACGCAAATGAGTCTATATTGTTGGTAAGGTAACGTTAAACCATGCAGCTAATTCCTGGGTAGTTTGGCTCGGATCGGCTTCCACCATGTCTTTCAATTCATTGTTATTCACCTGTGTGGACGGCCTTCCTCGTGGTTCGTTCTTCAAATCAAAGTTTCCATCACGAAAGCGTTTAAACCAAAATCGCACGGTGCGTTCATTAGCAGTCCCCTCTCCAAACGCAACATTGATATTGCGAGCTGTTTCTGCCGCGTTAGTTCCGCGTCGGAACTCGTATTCAAAAATCACTCGAATTTTCGAAGTATCCATCTTTCTTGTCTAAGCTGAATAAAAAAAACAACTGAAAGTCGATAATCGAATGTTGCACATTTTTAAATGAAGAACTACATAGGTACCATGTGGAAAAAGTTTCACTCAAAAATCTCAAACCATGAAGGTTCTATGTCAATTCGAAGTACCTATTACAATGAAACGGCAATTCCATACTTTAACCCCTATTATTAACCAGTGATAAGATAGCATTCAAATGGTAAAATAAGTTTTAAAATCGGTACCGTACCTTTTGCGCCAATTTGTTACAAACATACAAGTCTTTCCTCCTTACTAAGTCTTGCCCAAAATATTGTCACGAAGAACAAAACATTTTTATTGCAAATAATATTTATTACTTTTACAGTGTGTTAGTTTGATACATATATAAAACAATTTTAAATAAAAAGCTTATTTGAAGTGGTCTCCATTGGCTGCAATACAGTCCTTTAAACGTTGATGCCAGTTATCAATAGAAGGACGCATTCTTTCTATGGGAAAATTTTTCACTGCCAATCGTATGGATTGTTTTAGGGACTCCAAATTATCATGGCGTTTAGAGCAAGCCATACTCTCAAAACTGACCATAAATCATAATCCAGCGGATTAAGATCGGGACTAGACGACGGCCAGTCTTCAGCTCTGATGAAGTCCGAAACGTTCACTTCCAACCGAGACTGCGTGGACCGAGGTTAATGACCCGACGCCGAGTCCTGTTGGAAGGACCATACTTGGTTTTTGAACAAGGTGTTATTAAGGGGCTTAGCTACCTTCTTAAGAATGGCATCTTTATACATCGTTGTAACTATTAATAGCCCGGTACACAAACATTTGACTAATATGATATATATAATGCATTTGGCTCCATACCAACTTTGTGTAATGCAATCACAGTAATTTGGTTCTTTTTATCACCCCACTCCATTTTAATATCGCAAAATATTGTACAAAGTTTTGGCGCCTAAATTAGAAAACACAATGAACAATCGTATAAAAATGACAGATTCCAAATTCAAACGTAAATCTTCCTTAATTTTAATTGTAAAAGAATTATTGGCAGAATGTGTATAATATTATTATACCTAGACTTATCTTATTTTGATTTAATTTTATTTCAAGAACAAATTCACTTTCTTCATTTTTCACAGTATTCTTTAACTTAAGAAACCTATTATAAAGTCCCCACAACTTTACTGAGGCAGCAATCATCATTCATCGTCATCGGCATTAACATTATCACCTCATAATCCTTATTAACAATTAAGATAATAATCACGGAACAGAAAAAAACGGATAATAATAATTAAAAATAAGACATGGCTTAAAGGTGTTGTAACTAGGCCAAAAGATTTCTAAAAAAAATTTACAAAATAGACAATAATAGACTGTTTTTGAAAGATGGCGTCATATTTGTCAAACAAAGCGTGCTGAGGCTGAGAGCAGCGTTGCCATTTGGCAACTTTGGTTGCCATTTTGGCAACATTTGACCCTTGGTGGCAACCGAATGGCAACCAAGCTCAAATGGCAACTTTTTGGCAACTTTTCGACTCGTCGTGTGATCATCAGTAAAAATATATCGAATATCTTTCGCAGATGAACTAAACGCATCGAATTGAATAAAATCAAAACCTTGAACGCATTTTTATTCCCAATTGAAAACAATACATAATTAGTAGACAAACAAATTGTACCTGTATTTCTACATGGAAAAGGTCTATTTTGGTGAATCTAGAGATAAAAGTAATTTTATGAAAACTCTAAAACAAAAATCGAAGAAAGTACCTATGTGTCTGTCTGTGTGCAGTGTATAGTGCACTGCAAAGTGCAAAGCAACTTAAAGAAAGTGAAAGAGTACCTACTTTGTAAATTTTGTAATATACAGAAGAAAGTTTACGTGGTTTACAAATACTTTTGTTTTTAAATCTATTGGTAAATTCTCTTTTTATTGTTTTAATCGAAGGAGCTACCTATACTTATACCTTGAAGAACCAATTTTACTGATTGAATCATCATTCATTCATTATTTATAATCAGCGCCCTTCCCAGCCTTATGGGTATCTAGGACAGGAATAAGACGTTTTTTAAGATTGCTCATAGAGTCATAAGTTAATGCACATGAAATCGACGAAAGGTACCTAAGTAGGTACTTTCAACTGCAAATAGTGTTTTTGGTTTGTCTTCCAGTTTTAGATTTTGTCTCAACTAATGTGAATTTCAGCCTATACTTTTTTAAACACAACGACTAACTGAAATTCAGTAACATTTCTGAATATTACTTTGCATTCAGAATTTATTCGTCTTACTAAACTAAAACTCCTGTTAGTTTTGCCGCGCATTTCGCGCGAGTGTCAAGCAAGACTACAAGCGCGACCTGTATTCGGTGTACACAGTACAGTAGGTACGCATAAATATTTTTATTAAAATAAAAACATTTTTTACAGATTTTTTCTAATGGCAACTTTTGGTTACAGATGGCAACATTTGAACCTACAAAATACTACAAATGGCAACCTGGGCTGATTAGGCTCTGGCAACACTGGCTGAGAGTGCTATATGTTGTTTTCGATATAGTATTATAAAATTTACAATTTATGAGAATGTCTCGTGAACCTAGAAAAGGATATTACAATAGAGATTGGGATAGGGACAGGGATCGCGACCGTGACCGGGATCGCGATAGAGATCGTGAACGCGAGCTATGTTTGATGCCGAAAGCTTATATTTTCGCCATTCATATTCTTTCCTTTACATTTTGTACTAATCTTATAGCTATGTACCCGATTTTTAAAAATGGCTTTTAAAATATTTTATCAGAATGTTCGGGGTCTGCGTACTAAAACTACAAACTTTTTAAGAAACGTGTTATTGAACCAGTACGACGTGATATGCATAAGTGAAACATGGTTTAACGATAACTTTAACAGTAATGAATTGTTTGATGATCGTTATATTGTTTGGAGACGGGACAGGGATTATTTGAGAAGGAATCAGAAGCTGGGTGGTGGGGTTATCATTGCTGTTCGACGCGAATATGCTTCGGAGGAGCGCGATAGTTGGTGTTCCTCTGCGGAGGATATATGGGTAACGATTTCTCTCAACCGTTCTAGACCTAAGGGTAAATGTAAACTACACATCTGTACAATGTATCTCTGTAATCAGCATCAAGGAAATTCACTTTCGGCCCAGCTAACTGTTTTTTACAATAAATTATTAGATATTGTATTAAACAATATAAGCGACACTTTTATCATTTTGGGTGATTTTAATTTACCTAACTTATCATGGCACTTATCAGACGATGGGTTTTCATACTATCCTCAAAACATTGAGGGTCCAGCTCAGTTTGAATTTTTTGATATATTAAATACATGCAATATGCTTCAGTACAACAATCATCAAAACTCAAATAATAGAATATTAGACTTGATTTTGAGTAATAATCATTTGACTGTTGATAAGTGCTTAGACCCCTTGGTCGCTGAGGATACCCATCACGTATCTCTTAGCATAGTCGTGGATTTTGTGGACCAACAGGCATTACCGATTCAGAAGAGAAAAAAATACATGTATCACTTAGCTGATTTTACATCGATATCACAAGGTCTTGATGTTTTCGACTGGCATAAGGATCTCAGCATAGGAACAGTGGATAGTGCGTTATCATTATTATATGCTAGACTGGAAAATTTGCGAGAAAATTTCATACCTTCTAAAATTGCGAAATCCACTACTAAATATCCCCCTTGGTATAAAACCCCCTTAATAAGAATTTTAAAAGAAAAATTTAAACACCATACGAAGTATAAAAAGTACGGCAATTTATCGGACCGTGAGTCTTTTTTAATATTGCGTGATCGTGCCAAGGAATTAGAGAGGGAGATGTACAACGATTACATTGCAACTATCGAAAATAACATTACCCGATCACCGAAAGCCTTTTGGTCTTTCATAAAAAGTAAACAAATGTCGTCCAACACTTATCCATCCACCATGAAATATAAGCAGTGTTCATCTAGTGAAGGGGAGGATATATGCAACATGTTTAATGATTTTTTTAATTGTAATTTCTTGCCTAGAACGGATACCAATAACCCTGATTCGGATGATGATTCGTACTGTCATCTGAAAGGTACCACTGCGGATATCAGTTCTGTAGTGGTCTATGAAACTGAAGTTCTCAAACATCTAAAGGCCATCGACTTAAATAAATCTGCTGGTCCCGACAATATTCCAGCTCTCCTCATAGCTCGCTGTGCTCGTAGTCTATCTTTACCTTTGACGATAATATACCAGCGATCTCTTAATGAAGGCGTAATACCGCAAGTCTGGAAGACAGCGTTCATTACCCCCCTACACAAGAAGGGCTCTAGAGACCTTGTAGAAAATTACAGGCCTATATCGAAACTTTGCCTCTTCGCCAAGATTCTAGAAAAACTTGTTTATCCCTCAATCTACCATGGTATTAAACAGTCTTTAAGCGAAGCTCAACATGGTTTTTTGAAGAATAGGTCCACTGTTTCTAACTTGCTCATTTGTTCTGACTATCTGACAAGGAATATGTCTGAACCTTCACAAGTTGACGTGGTCTATACGGATTATAGTAAGGCATTCGACAGAATAGATCATGACACCCTTTTGCAAAAGCTACAGCGCATAGGCATTAGAGGGAATTTATTCAGATGGTTCAAATCATACATTGAAAACCGCTGTCAGACAGTAGTTTTGAACGGATATACTTCTGTAGCTTCTCAGATACCATCTGGAATTCCGCAGGGATCCCTTTTAGGTCCGTTGCTGTTCACTATATTTATCAACGACATCCACTCATGTTTTAGCTACTCTAAAATCATTCTTTATGCTGACGACATGAAAATACTTTGCCCGATATCAAAGATTGATGACTGCCTTGGTCTACAGCAAGATTTAGACGAACTTCAAAAGTATTGTTACCTTAACAAGCTAGAACTTAATGTCTCAAAGTGTTTCGTCAGCACATACACACGTAAACCTTTACCCGTCACCTTTCAATATGAGCTGCAAAATATTCCTTTAAAAAGAATAACCGTTGTTAAGGACCTGGGTGTAACTTTTGACTCCAAGTTAATCTTTGATGAGCATATTGAAAACGTAGTTAAAAAGGCTTCGCGAGCCCTCGGTTTCATACTAAGGTTCGCGACCGATTTCAAGGATGTAAAAACGTTCAAAATTTTATATTGCGCTTTCGTTCGCAGTCACTTGGAGTATGCATCCCAGGTATGGAACCCGGTGTACAATACATACATTGATAGGATTGAGCGTATTCAGAAACGGTTTCTTCGTTTCCTTCAGTACAAAACGCGAAGGTATACCTCTAACTACACTGTGCGATGTAGGAGATTTCACATACTGCCTCTGTATGAGCGGAGACGCATCGCAGATGTTGTGTATCTACACAAGATTGTGACTGGAGCTGTGGACTGTCCCGATTTGTTAGGAGAGCTAGGCTTTATAGCACGATCCAAACTGCTGCGTAATCCTAGCCTACTCCATGTTCCCGTCGTCAAGTGCACCTACAGGCAAAACTCATTTTTAATACGCGTGAGCAGATGTTTCAATTCCTTATGTCGTGATTTAGACTTAGACCTCTTTAATACCAATGTTTCACGTTTAAGGCATGTTCTGGCGGACAGGTTCTTTGGCGAGAGTTAATTATTTCTGTAGTGGTTTTAGGTTTTAACCGATGTATAGACAGGTACTTAATTTTGTCTACCTACTGTTTCTTTTAGACCTTATGCAAAGAAATATGTTTAGCTGTGAAAACTTGTTGATGGCCTTCAGCTATTTATTATTTAAGATTGCACACTGTACACTAGCTGTAAGTTTTCCAAATAAAATAAAATAAAATAAAATAAAATAAAAAATAAAATGATATATATAATGCATTTGGCTCCATACCAACTTTGTGTAATGCAATCACAGTAATTTGGTTCTTTTTATCACCCCACTCCATTTTAATATCGCAAAATATTGTACAAAGTTTTGGCGCCTAAATTAGAAAACACAATGAACAATCGTATAAAAATGACAGATTCCAAATTCAAACGTAAATCTTCCTTAATTTTAATTGTAAAAGAATTATTGGCAGAATGTGTATAATATTATTATACCTAGACTTATCTTATTTTGATTTAATTTTATTTCAAGAACAAATTCACTTTCTTCATTTTTCACAGTATTCTTTAACTTAAGAAACCTATTATAAAGTCCCCACAACTTTACTGAGGCAGCAATCATCATTCATCGTCATCGGCATTAACATTATCACCTCATAATCCTTATTAACAATTAAGATAATAATCACGGAACAGAAAAAAACGGATAATAATAATTAAAAATAAGACATGGCTTAAAGGTGTTGTAACTAGGCCAAAAGATTTCTAAAAAAAATTTACAAAATAGACAATAATAGACTGTTTTTGAAAGATGGCGTCATATTTGTCAAACAAAGCGTGCTGAGGCTGAGAGCAGCGTTGCCATTTGGCAACTTTGGTTGCCATTTTGGCAACATTTGACCCTTGGTGGCAACCGAATGGCAACCAAGCTCAAATGGCAACTTTTTGGCAACTTTTCGACTCGTCGTGTGATCATCAGTAAAAATATATCGAATATCTTTCGCAGATGAACTAAACGCATCGAATTGAATAAAATCAAAACCTTGAACGCATTTTTATTCCCAATTGAAAACAATACATAATTAGTAGACAAACAAATTGTACCTGTATTTCTACATGGAAAAGGTCTATTTTGGTGAATCTAGAGATAAAAGTAATTTTATGAAAACTCTAAAACAAAAATCGAAGAAAGTACCTATGTGTCTGTCTGTGTGCAGTGTATAGTGCACTGCAAAGTGCAAAGCAACTTAAAGAAAGTGAAAGAGTACCTACTTTGTAAATTTTGTAATATACAGAAGAAAGTTTACGTGGTTTACAAATACTTTTGTTTTTAAATCTATTGGTAAATTCTCTTTTTATTGTTTTAATCGAAGGAGCTACCTATACTTATACCTTGAAGAACCAATTTTACTGATTGAATCATCATTCATTCATTATTTATAATCAGCGCCCTTCCCAGCCTTATGGGTATCTAGGACAGGAATAAGACGTTTTTTAAGATTGCTCATAGAGTCATAAGTTAATGCACATGAAATCGACGAAAGGTACCTAAGTAGGTACTTTCAACTGCAAATAGTGTTTTTGGTTTGTCTTCCAGTTTTAGATTTTGTCTCAACTAATGTGAATTTCAGCCTATACTTTTTTAAACACAACGACTAACTGAAATTCAGTAACATTTCTGAATATTACTTTGCATTCAGAATTTATTCGTCTTACTAAACTAAAACTCCTGTTAGTTTTGCCGCGCATTTCGCGCGAGTGTCAAGCAAGACTACAAGCGCGACCTGTATTCGGTGTACACAGTACAGTAGGTACGCATAAATATTTTTATTAAAATAAAAACATTTTTTACAGATTTTTTCTAATGGCAACTTTTGGTTACAGATGGCAACATTTGAACCTACAAAATACTACAAATGGCAACCTGGGCTGATTAGGCTCTGGCAACACTGGCTGAGAGTGCTATATGTTGTTTTCGATATAGTATTATAAAATTTACAATTTATGAGAATGTCTCGTGAACCTAGAAAAGGATATTACAATAGAGATTGGGATAGGGACAGGGATCGCGACCGTGACCGGGATCGCGATAGAGATCGTGAACGCGACCGGGATCGTTCGGATTACAGGAGTCGTCCGCCGCTACGAAAACGGAGCCGGAGTCCTAATAGAAGAGATGAAAAACGAAGCCGGTCGCCACGGAAAAATGACAAAGACCTTTTAGACGAGAATATTTTGAGCGAGATATCCAAACTACCTGAACCCAGTGAGCTATGGGACAGCCAGTTCCAAGAAGGTGGATTTCCCGCTCCACCGCCGCCGGCTTTTACTCAGCCACCTCCAGAGGTAACATTTACCTTCCATAAATGATTATTTTTGTTTGAGAATTTGACTTAATAAGATAGTATTCATCTTCATAGATCATAGAATATGAAGAGTTTAGAAATGAGTCCATTTTTGTTTATTCAATGTATGTCACACTTCTGTACATTAATTTGTGTAAATAGAGTAAATATTTAATGAAATATATGTAATGTGACATGATTAACAATCAGGAACAGCATTCTATAGCTCAGATTACTTAAATGCTATATATGTAATTTGAAACCTGAAGTAAAAATTCTAACTATGACTATAATTTACCTTGGCTAATGTACATTAGCCAAGGTAAATTGGTTTATATATTATATATATAATGGTAATTGGTGATCACCTTGCCATATCTGCAATGGTGACTGAACTAACAGAACTTAAAACAAATAAAATTAGTTGAACCATTGTACTTGAATGCCCTAAATCCACTCATTGTTATAATAATTATATTATGAATTTGTTCTGTATAGTATAAGGTCTAATACTGGCTATGACATCTTTGCTTTTCACATTTTGGTGCCATGGGAAACCAACTAACAATATTACTGAGTTAATTTTTTGACTTCACTTGAAAGGGTTTGACAAACTCAAACTATGGTGGCAACTATCAGCCGTCATACTCGGGCATCTACGATGACTTTCCTTCGGTGGGATCAATGCCGCAAGCTCCTCTACCACCAGATATAGCAACGTGGAACCAAATGTCATTACCACCACCACCAACACAGGCACCGCCTGGAGTACCACCCGCTCCATTCCTCAACAATGTTGAAGACCAGATCAAGAAAGAAGGTAGGTTGAATTCTTATATTTTTTTATCACTCAGATTCTGAATTATTTCAATTTAATTCAATGGTAATGGTAATTGTATTTTAATATGATTTAGGTTAATTTTATTATTTCAGTCACTATAATGTAAAGTTACAGTAAGACATTGTACATTATTATATAATTTAATTGTTGGTGCATTATACAATATCTACTGACGGAGTTAATTGAATTTTTAATCATGGGTTATATTAATATTGATGCTACGAAGGTATACTGTAGTCAAGCTATCAACATACTATATTTATAATGTGAAGTATTTCATATTCACATTATAAGAGTTGTGATGCTGTGTCTTACAGCTCACAACTAAAATTCAACTGCACCAACATTTATAACACATAAAATAATTCCAAAATTTGTGGATATGTCATCGACAATTAGCTTAATCAGCCGTTCAATTAATTGCCTAGGCTGTTAATTAAACAGCGCCATTTAACGTTTTTTTTTAAAAAGGATTCCTACTGAGTTTTTTGGCAGTGTTTCTCAGTAGTTGCCATGTCACGCACTGCACGGTAGGGGAAAAAATAATGACGATTCCAAACAAATTTAATATTTTTATGGAATAAATGATTTTTTGAATAACCAATGGCCTGTATGATATTCAACCGTAACATTTATTAGAACATTTCAGAAGCTGACTGTCTAATGCTTGGGCCATTCGTAAGATAGGGTACCACCCCCAATTAGGTAGACAGAAGTGTATTCACAGAAAATTAAATAAATAAAAAATTAAATAAAATGCCCTTTTATTTACATACATCTAGTTATAAACTGTTGACCATATTAGTAGTGTTAGTGAGTTGCTTAGTGAATATTGTTAGTATTTGTTAGTGATTACTATTGATGTTTTTTCTTTAGATAGGATCCCTTTTAGGGTATAGGCCTCCAGTTCCTTGCATGCCACTCTATCTTTTCCAAGAAAATCATTGGTTTATTGAGAATGCTGCACAATCCGACGTGGATAGGTTAGGTTAGAAGGCTTACGCGAGAGCTGACCGAATTAGTCTTTGTGGTTATTTTTTTTTATAACCATGCAAGTAAGTAAACTTCATAGATCCAAGCAATGTGCCTAGCCGTTTAATCAAATGGCTGAACATCATTCAGGCGCCTAATTAAACGGCCCCGTTTAGTAAAGAGCCTAGGCAGTTAATTAAATGGCTGATTAAGCTAGTTGGCTGCTACAGTGAAGACTGCTGTGGACGGAAGTTGTATTCTGGATTTTGACACTTTAAATTTTTTAATTGCAATGTTGTATATTTATAGTGGTAATAATAGTTTTATTACAAAACTTAAATAACTGTTAAGTTCTTTGCAGCTTTTAATCTACGCTACTATTATAAAGAGGAAAGATTTGCATTTTTGTATGTTTGTAATGAATAAACTCAATAACCACTGTGCCGATTTCAAAAATTAGGTCACCATTGTAAAGCTACCATTCGTCCTGAGTAACATAGAGTATTGGATTTCCACGGGAATGGTTTTACCACCCGTGCGAAGCCGGGGCGGATCGTCAGCAATAAAATGAGAGTAGGTACATAATAAGGTGCACCGAATTATTATCTGTAGATTTTCGCACTAATATACATTTTAATTGTTAATGATTAAAAACAATTTTTTGGTATTCTCCAATAAATCTTGTCACTTTTCACCAGATTTCACATTTCTTTTTATAAAATTATGTGAAACAGACATTTCATTCACATCATTCAATGAAATAACACACGTACTTGATACTTATGCTCACTAATCTAATGCAAACTTATACTGAATATAATAAATAGGGAAAAGATTATAATTACAAAATTTCTCTTGAATCTCTCTTGAATCTTTTAATGAAAATAGCTAAAGAGTAATAATTCTGTACTTTTTTACAAACCGAACCCACAATAATCTTATGGATTTTGTCCAAAATCAAAGGCAAAAATCATTTATTTTGTATAGACTATTTAAACGGGACTTACAAAACCTCAAATTAAAATACTAGACTAGTGTAGCAAATGGACCACCGGTTCGAAACGCGGCCTAGACCTGAGAAGACTCCGGCAAGAAACTCAGCGGGCATTTTTTTTGGTCTATTTATAAACATTAGCTTAGTCTACCTTGTCTAAATACAATAGTTTGCTTGAGTAGCTTAGTTGAGCGAAAAGCTCATTTCCAACCTTGTTTAACATCTAAATATTCTTGGATTTTATAATAGCCTTTTTGGCACAGTTTAGTCTTAATTGCGTTTTTTAATTTATTCACAGGTAAATCCCTAATTTCATTAGGGAGCTTGTTAAAAAAAGCTTATACAGTTGCCCCGGAATTACCAATTTTATGGAGTCTACTATCACAAGCTACAAGATTGTTTTTGTCTGGTATATATATTATGCCTGACACAAACATTTAAAATTTTTGAGTTATATTTCCTTACATACATGTAATATCAATATTCATACCCCATACTAGACTATAAATCAAGAGTCTTGTGCATATTTAAATAATAATAGATGCTTATTAAAAAATTCACATTCTTATGTCACTAAATAAGCCCCTAAATAGTCTCTTGGCTAAAAAAACTAAGTAAGTACGATAAACGCGATCATTGTAATATTGTTTGTCTATACATACTGTCATAGTTTTAAGACCGACTTCATAGAAATGTGTACAAATCATCCGTCTGTTGGATGGGCTTATTTTATATTACTTTAGACGAGGCGTCTGCACAGGTTGTCTTCATATTTGGCGACATCAAGAAAGACTAAGGATATATTGCCTGCTTTGTTCTATAACTTCCTATATTTCGCCTGCCCCATGCCCTGCTGACTGCAATCACATTGCATCACCTGCATGACTGTAAATAAGTTAAAGATCTTTCTCAACAGAGGTAATAATACCGTGCTTGAAACTGCCTCTAGAATTTTTATTTAGCAGATGTGGGTCGATAACAGCTAAGAAAATCAACTTAATAATATTTTGCTTTAATTAAGTGTAGTGTCATTAGGCCAAATTTGTCAATAGTACCAATATTCTGGAATATTTTAACCTCAAAAAATGGCACCACACTTAATCTTTGAAACTAAAATAGATTATGAAGTAACACAATATTTTACAGCTGCTATCGAGTCGGAAATGCGACACCAGAAAGCCGCATTGTCTAAACAAAGGGAAGACTACATCAAGAAAGCTAACATACTCAAAAAAGAGCTGGATACTTTGAAAGACCAACGCAACGAGCTCCGAGGAGATGCCAAGCGCTCCCCGAGCCCTGACACCAAAAGGTTTTTGAAGGAGAACACAAAATTACAGGTTTGGTTTGTCAGATTGAACCTTTATATCTTGTTTAGTTAATGATATATATCAATAATACCGCTCATATTCTTTGCTTCACTGTAAGGCTTGGTGTACAATGAGTGTTTAACGGCGCGTTCTTATACATAGTTGGAGATTCAGAACAAGTTGAAGACTATCTACAATGTCGTGGATATGCTGAATGGCATCATTGGTGAAGAAGCTCTTGAGATCCACGACTCCGATGATTCGGCTGAGCGCAGCTCCAAACGCAAATCTAGGTGTGTTTTATTAAATTTATTTTTTATTTCACATTATATTTTTTGAAATTTGAATTTTGCTTCTTTAAAATAAAACTTGCCGTTTTATGAAATTCTAAAATTGAACAATCTTAATGTTGAAACAGAGAAACAGAAATCAAATTTCACCGCATTTGTTATCATTTATAAGAAATTGTTTGACATTACAAGAATGTATATTATATCAATGAAATTATTTATACACTCCTGAGTTGAGACATTTTCTTCCCAAAAACCAGGATTGCACAGCTTTGCGTGCCAAGAAGAGCTATTGACTTTTGTTTTTAGTGATTTGGCAACGTCAAGATTGGAACAGTGGCGACATCGGTGGATTATAATATAATACACTTCTGCTGAACTAGTTTTCATTTCTGGTTATTGTGACAATGTAAGCTTTTTACCTAATTGCTGAATTGAATTTTTATAGTTACATGTTTCTTTTTCATACGATGTGAGACATAAACGTGCTTTTTCTTATACTTAAATTTATATTTAAGACTACATTTTACACAATAATGTAACTGTGACAAAGTTAAAAATAAGGATGTTTATTATTATTTCAATTGTATGTATACTTTGTTTTAAAAACAAATATAACACAAAACAAGTTGTTTTATTATTTACAATTTCGCAATTTTTCTACCTGTACGTGTTTAACAACAAAATATATTCAAATAAAACTATTTTTTACGGATGCACGTGGAGAGAGAAAAGCAACTGGAACGTCGGGATCAGTGTAAAATTTAAACATATAAATCGCGATCAAATTTATTCAATAAAAATTGTTCAAATTCCATATTTTCGCTTTTTAAACATTTTTTAACATATTTTGCCAGCCCATCAGCTACAAGTACAGGACACTTGTGTCCTGAAAAAAATAATTTAACTGATATTCTAATACTCGTGTAAATACGTTAAATAATGTATGGTTCATGTGTGTCTCTGTTCTTACAATATATATCATGAAGACGGTGTATGTGTGAATATATTATCGGTAACTAAATAATTAATATAAACTATATTCTCCTCCCTATATTCTCTTTTTCAAAAATGTTTCATCCATATCTAACGTTTACAGTTTATTTATTACCATTTATAATTACAAAACGTGTTCTAATATTAAGGCACTTCCCTTCATCGCCTATTAAATAATAAAATAAATGAGCGAAGACTTAAAATATCTTGATATAATTATTGTATTAGTAAATAATTATTTATTATATTTAAAAACGCCAAATACATAATCATGGATGCTGATATTACCGCTGTCTCACATTTTAGCGTATGTATTAAGACCTGAATTTATCTTTAGGCAACCGTAGGTGTCAATACTTCTTTTAACGAACAAATTCAAATCGCAGGTCTCCCTCGGCAAATAAGAAGTTCAACTATGTGTACTACGATCCTGAGATGCACTGGTGTCGCGTCTGCAACGAGTTTCCGCCCACTGCTAAGGATTACTTGAATCACTTGCATTCGGCGGCTCACCATAAGTAAGTTTACCTAGTATATACTATCCTATATCTCGTTATTTCCCGAATTCCTTTACTGTAATATAATAACGCAGGGTAATAGATGAAAATCAAATTAGGAATGTTGAGAAAAGACGTATTTTTTTAAAATATAAAAATGGAGTAACTAAGTAGTGTTTAATAACTACCTATACTTCTTCATCCGTTGATTTTTATTTATTGTGTTCCATGTTCCTGTTTGATATGATTTGGGCTAAATTCTAAATTAACATTGAGATCGATTGTTACTATAGTACAACGTTTCGCATCCGAGTTGCCCAGCCTTAAAAGTCACAATCAAAAATGAGTGTGAGCGAGACAGTTCAAAATGACTCGGATGATAACGACAGTACTATGACTGTCACAGATAGATCATCAATTTTGTTTTTTTACCACTTATTAACTAATATATGCCATTGTTGCTTTAGTCTTTTAATTTTGTATTGAAATAGTTTAAACTCAGACGTACCTTTCAGTGTGAAGCTTGGTGCCTCTCTGTTTGAAGGTCAGCAGTCATGATCCTAAATAGTCATGTGCCGAGTACTTACATTCTTTTGGTCTGCATTATATTTTAAATTCGATATTCAGTTTTAGATTTCTATAACCTAAATCATTGTTTGCATTCAGTCTTCAGCGATCAAAACTATCCTTTGAGATGTCCCAAACCAAAAATACATCTTTACGTCAATAAAAAAATTTCTTCGCCTATATAGCTCTTTTTTCCATTTTATTCTAATCTCGTACCTTCGTCAGTGTTACCAACCTTTACCAAAAAAAATCCCCAAGTTTTTTCTGAATTTCCCTAAAAAATCCCTAAATATAATTTTATATGTTATCTACCTACATACTTATTTTACCTAAATTGTTTCGTAGCTCATAAAATAAAATGTTACATATTAAATTAGTAAAATATTTTATTGACATGCAAAGTTGTTAATTATTTCCAGAACCGCATCATCATACTGTTCCTCGTTTTCGTTTGACGTCTCATTTTTGAAGTCATACATACGTACGTTAAAGTTCTTGATCATGTCTACAGTGGGAACAAATTTTACACACGATCCATAATCCCGATTTAAGGAAAATCGTACCATCATGATACTCTGTACCATTTTAAGGGATAATCTGTTTCTCAGTTTATTTTTGATTATCCCATATATAGAAAAGGCACGCTCGACA
Source organism: Eilema caniola (assembly GCA_949126895.1). Classification (NCBI taxonomy): domain Eukaryota; kingdom Metazoa; phylum Arthropoda; class Insecta; order Lepidoptera; family Erebidae; genus Eilema; species Eilema caniola. The sequence goes on along the minus strand of OX421469.1, from coordinate 2,070,311 downwards.
GAGGCATTGGAAACAGGCAGCGTCAATAATGCTAAAGCAAATTTTGAAACATTTTCAAATCGTTTGCAGTTACCAGCATCGCAATCGTTATATACTTCTGCATAGAATGCAGCTGATGAACTTGACACATGTGTCCATGCTTTATTTTGCAGTTGATGCCATTCCGATTCCACGTCATTTTTGTTGCCATAAACAGAACTACGGTGGATTTTTTCCAAAATAGTTTTTAAACTGGGCTTAACTTGCGATGTGGCAACTTCAGGTGTTAAATTTTTCATCATCTTGAGAATCGATAAATTATCTGGCAATCTTTTTTGCATTTCAGTGGCCAAAGTGCAAAGAAACTTCTTGCACCTTTCTTTTACATCTAATGCATCTCTTTCTGAAAGAGTTTTGGCTACTTCTTCAAAGTCATAGCCAAGATTTATAGATGATGTATGCATCAAATAAGATTGAAAATCAAATTCAGCCAATTCATCATCGTGCACTTTCTGTAACTGAGAAGGTACTACTAATTTCTGGAGTAAATTTTTGTATAATAGAAACAAATCTTCCAATAATTTTGTCGGTTCAGAGTGCTCACTTTGAAACAGCATGTTAATTTGAGTAACGCATTTCAATTCATTTCTCAAAAAAGTGACATATGCTTTATATGCAGGCCGTCTCATAATGTCATACAATTGTTCTGCCATGTAACATTTGTCTTCCGTTTTCGCCAAAGAAAAAAGCAATTGCAATTCATCCCACTGTTTCAAAATAGTGTCAATAGCTGCGTAACGCGCAAGCCAACGAGTACCGCTTAGGCCTTGTATTTTATTGGGATTTCGATTCCCGTCATTCATAGTTTCATAGATATCTCTATATTTTTCTAAACGTTTGGTACTGTAAGAGAACCAATTATGTGCTTCCCGTGCTAAGAATTCTAATTGACGGGGTAGTTCCTCTGCAGCTTTCTCGGCACACAAATGCAAAGAGTGACAAACGCACTTGACAATTATTAAATCACTCAGTTCTTGTCTAAACAAGGCGGTTACAGAGTTATGTTTGCCAACCATAACACTTGCACCGTCAGCCCCGATTCCTATCAAGTTTTTGTAATTTAAACCATCTTCTATTAGCTGGCTCTTGATTGCATTGTACATACTTACTGCGTCGCAATTAACTAACTTGATGAGTCTATAAAATGTTGATACAATTTGTTTCTTCTTATGAGAAAAAAAACGAATCATTACACATAATATCTTTTGTGTTGATAGATCGGTACTTTCATCAATTATTAAGGAAAATGGGGAATCACAAATCTCTTTCAGTAAATCAGTAAGCATACATGGACTTAGTACGTTTTTAATTAACATGGAGCACTTGGTGCGATGCAGTTTCAAACTTTTCAATATATCTGATGAAACATCTAACCGAGGGACCACTGACATTAAATGATCAACAGTTAGTAGCGAGGTATGTTCGGCAACGAAGGCGGCAACTTTTAGCTCAGCTATCTTTGTTGCATCTGATAAGATAGGTTTAATAACAGTTGTTAATGGTTGGCATGACTTTGCTGATTTACTCAAAGCTACAGATTTTTTGTGTTTTTCCGAGTTTGCATGTTTGATCAGGTCTCTTTTATGTGCTTTTAATGTTACGCGACAGTATTTACAGGCAGCAGAAATGTCATTGGTTGGATCAGGTGACAACCAATCTGCAAAAAAAAATACAAATTTAGATTCAGTGTTTATAGCCTCCCGTCTAAGCAGACAATAATTAAAAGGCCTAAAGTTGTGTCTCCTGCTACGTGTTTCGTTTACAAATTACACAAAAACATCTTGTTTCGTCTACTCACTGGTTTAGTTTCTGTTGTGACAACACTTGTTTTGTGTAGATGTTTTTGTTGAATGTGTTGACGAAACACGTAGGTATGTAGCAGGAAACACACCAACAACAAAACTCATGCTAGAAAACACCACATAAATAGGTAGGTATTTATTTAGTAGTGGCAACACCAACAGAAAGCTGATTGTAAAAAAAAAAAAAAAATAATATTACTTCCATCCATGACATGACTGTCGGCCAACCAAAACCTTGTTTGCCCCAACCAAACCAACACCACAGTGAACAGAAATTCACATCAATTATCAAGTAAAATAGGTATTATGTTTATGGTTAATTATTTCGAGCACACAAACCGTCATCACACTCACACTATTGCTAGGTATATCCACCACCATATAGGAATGCATATAGGTAGGTATTTATTTTTATAAATAACCATTACCTAAATGCTAAATATCTAACAACAACCAACCAACATGCAAGCAGGCAGCACTGGCAGCAGTCATCATTCGGTATAGGACGTACCTACGTAGGTACCTACTTACTACTTTAGATTCTAAGGTCGAGGAACATCATTATCGCTCGGTACGTTGTGCACATTGAGGTAATTTAGTGGTTGTGCATCTATTGTCACACTCCTGCGCACAATCCTATATAGTGAATAAACTAAACATTAGATGAAGTCATTTGAAATATTAAATAGAAAACCCAATTTACGAACCTTTCAATAAGGGATCTGTTTCCCAAGATTTTGTGTATTTTTGTTTATATTTTTTGTTGTTAGCGACTTTGGACATTATTCTTGAATATGCGTTTCGAAGTCACAACAAATCAGTTATACTCTGTGCAACAAATCTCAAAGTATGGAGCGTAGAGTATAAGGAGCGCTATCTTCTTTAGTGGACAAGTTCAAAAAGTGTCCGCCGTTAAGCAGCAAATAGCGTAGGGATATGAAGTTAGCAGTTGTAGACGGAGGAATAACTTTTTTTTTACGTTTCATGCCTAAATTATTAGAAATTTGTTTAATACAATGAGAATTATTATTCTTTTAATTTAATTAAGTTTTTAATAATATTTTATAATCACTAGTTTACAGATATTAGATTTTGTAAAATATACTTAAAATGCGCGGTATAAAAGTGGAAGTCTTTCTTTCCTTTTTAATTTAGTATCCTACTTTACAGATATTAGATTATGTAAAATATACTTAAAAATGCACGTTAAAAAAGTGGAAGTCTTCTTTCCTTTTTAGTTTATTGTATTTCCTTTTTTATTTATTATCCTACTCTAATGGTATATGGCGCTGTTTTTAAAATCCTTCCACTGGCTACTGTAGTGCCACCATAATTTGCTCCCTATCAGCGGACACTTTTTAATACACTATAAAAATAGTTGACGCTCCTCATACTCTACCCTCCTTAGGTCAAAGACAAAAACGAATGAAGATGTGCGTGAAGCGAATGAGGTGAGGTAAGCGTTTACTCACTGAGTGAGTTACATTATTGAATGAACGCGCCGCGCAGTTCACTCGTTTCATATCGTGCGTTTCTTTCTACGCACAAAACTGAAAACACATGTTTTGTTTTCGATGTTGCAAGTTTTGTTTGAAATCCCTAAAAAAATCCCCAAAATATTCCAGTCCCTAAAAATGTCCCTTTTAACACTTCTAGCCCCTAAATTTAGGGACAAAATCCCTAAGTTGGGAACCGTGACCTTCGTTAATTTAAATTAAATATTGAAGTGACGACAACCAAAAAGCCAGTTTACCGAATAGGGTGGATCTGTCCGGAGTGAATTCATGATGGTACCTTTATATGCATTGTGATAAATCTGAATTAGGTAGATACTGATAATTTGATTATTTTATTATTTTGAAAAAAAAATTACCCGAATATCTAAAGTGAAATGCTCGGCACATGACTAACCCCAAAGCAAACCACTCACGTTACTTTCTACTGGAGAGTTCAGTATGGACCGGTGGTATTATAGACTGGATAAAAGCTGTAACACAAATGAAATGCCAGAGATTGAATATATTTTATCTTTAACGTACAAAGGTGCTTTTGAGGAGCGTGAATGTTCTATTTCTATGTAAATTTAAACACATTGTGTTTTCGAAAGACCATGTGCGTCAAGGGTGATATTGATATCCCCTTATTTATAAGTGCTTTGGCAATAAAATGCTTTAAATTTTTCATTCTTGATACTGTTAAAGCGGGGACAAAAAATACATAAAAAGCTGGCCTCTGCATTAAATAAAAGAAATTTATTGTGAAAGTTTAGTAGCAATCCTGAGTAACACTTTTCTTTACACCTTAAAAATTAACTTTATTAAATAAATATGGGATTTAAACCACCTGCATACTGAAATCTAACCAGTAAATCTTAACGTGTATGATATGCTGTCTTTCTTTGTTCCTTACAAGCCGAAACAAAAATTCTACGATGAAACTAATCCGGAAAACCAAAATCCCCATGTGAGTGCTAACCTTATTTTATATTTTGATGCAGTTTTGTTTTAACCCTTGGCGCTAAAGGCTTCCTCTCAACGTTCTTTTCAGTCTCAAAGATTTTTTTTACTGATAATGTAAAACCCAATATGTATTGTTGAGAAAAAGTTAAATTTACATCTCGTACAGATAAATTCAAAGTCATTAAATCCTTCATGTTTACACAAGGTAAAATAATTTAACCACTACGCACTACTTGGCCAGTATAATGATATTAATGATTGAGAAAAGTTATTTTGCAAGCCTAATAATGACAATATCATCAAAAAAGTTTGTTAATAGTCTCCAACTCTAGCCAGAACCTTAAAAATCAGTGATAGTAGGCAATGCTTTTTATCAGTTCATTTACATTATTTGTTCATGATTATTTTTGTTTCCATTTATGTATTTATTATTCATGCCAGCAACACTCTTATGACACAATTTATTAATGCCAGTTAACGAATATTATCTTGTAGCGAATATTTTAAAACTCATTACGTTTCTTTTGTTTAAGTTTAACATAATAACATTTTTTCATATTAACATTTTGGACTCGTGAAGTACCCAACTACTGTCTTGTGTTGTCTTATCCTTATCCCATGCTATATCCTTTAATAAGAGCGACATCCCATTTCTTTAACACATCCAGTTTTCCATTGAAAACTGTAGTGATACCCAATTCTCGGCAATATGCTATGTAGCACCGAAATTCATAACTGTTAAAATTTTAACCTAAAGTAGACCTCCGACTACCCCTTCGGGATGGTATGGGTTTATACTTTGACCAAAATTATGTATGTACATATATAATTTTGGTCAAAAAATACATCTTCATACAAACTGACTGCTTGTTTTATTTTGGACTTTAAAGGCAGATGACTTCTACCAGCCCATATTGCTTGTCAAAATGATCACCTGGGTCAGGAAATAAACCTCTCTACATGTAACTAGTGGTGGGATTAGATAGTTCACTTTCAGGGGTTTTTATAGCGAAATCTTAATATGGACTAACTTTTCGGAAAACAACATAATAGATGAATTAGTACATTACTGCCGCGGCCGCCAAGTGTAGTGGACGATCGTGAAGTATGCGGGCGGGCACGCATTACGGAGTCCGGCAACGCTCAGTTGTGGCCTAGGCTTGTATAATGCTTTTCTCAATCATGCTTGGAAATGTGAACATTATTTTGACAACCTTCTTCGTGATAAATCGAAATTGCTGTACATGCGAGCAGCGGCCGGCAAAAGTTGTATGAAAATCCATATCTATCGTGTTTTAGCGGCCAAATAAATTACTATGTAAACTCATATCTGTCGTGTAATTTAAAAATGGAACCATCTTTTACTCCGAACCATGGCAACCAAGGAGGTAACTTATCCAAGGCATTATTTAAATACAGAACTGGCTTGCAAATAGAATGCTGTTTATTAAGAAAAATAAAAACAAATGAACATTTCGCCGCGTGAAAAATTACTGTTGTTCATTGTAACTCATTGATTTTGAAAAGTAGGTAACTAAAAAGTTCTGCCTAGGTACTAGTTAGTTTTAATTTCCACGCATTGTTTGAGAAAAGCACTAGGTATGCCAGCCTTGGCCACAACTGAGCGTTGCCGGACTCCGTAATGCGTGCCTCGGCTGAGCCTCGGCCCGCATACTTCACGATCGTCCGGCTACACTACACTTGGCGGCCGCGGCAGTATTGTACTATTAACAATGCGCTGAAATTGAAACTAAGTAGTATCTAGGCAGAACTTTTTAGTATTTTTTCACGTGGCAAAATGTACATTTGTTTTTTTATTTTTCTTAATCAACAGCATTCTATTTGCAAGCCAGTTCTGTATTTAAATAATGCCTTGGATAAGTTACCTCCTTGGTTGCTATGGTTCGGAGTAAAAGATGGTTCTATTTTTAAATTACATGACAGATATGAGTTTAAATAGTAATTTATTTGGCCGCTAAAACACGACAGATATGGATTTTCATACAACTTTTGCTGGCCGCTGCTCGCATGTACAGCAATTTCGTTTTATCTCGAAGAAGGTTGTCAAAATAATGTTCACATTTCCAAGCATGTTTGAGAAAATATTTATAATATACCTTCATTTTAAGATCAACTTAACATATTGGAGCACCATTCTGAACATTGAACCAAAAAGAAAATGGTACTTGTCTACATACAAATATATCAAATACTCTTCATAATGAGATCTAGAATATAATAATTGCTTGAAATATTATTTTTATTTATTATTCGTAGAATGGCAGCAGCGCACATGGAAGCTCCATGGCACACCGTGTCTGGCATGAACGAAGGGTTCCCAAGCTTCCCCTCCGCTCCCACAAAAAGGACTCCGATTAAAGGTAAACTGGGATTGTATGACAGGTTCCCGGTTGCATACTTTAAACATCTTTTGTGGGAGTTACGTGCGGGAATCCCCACAGATACCACTCCAATCGGAGCCAGTTACATCGGAATCGGACTAGAACCGACCAAAACTCATTAGTTGCCGAGGGTGAAGTAGTCTCTCGCACATCCTGGGCTCCCCGTTTGACCCAGGGCTCCCCGATTGACCCAGGGCCATCGAAGGCTCCGTCGGGTGTGGGACTGTGTTGTCCCCATCTTGCCCCAGAAAAGGTGGGCGCCTATCGCGACGCCGTCACGGCCTGCTTCTGCTAGGGTGTGGAAGTGACCCTGTGAGGAAACCCTGGGCTAGAACTTTGTCCGTTAACGAGGAGGTGTACGGGCTTGCAGGTGAAATTGGTTTGCGCCCTACAAAACACTAGTTTCCATATTGTTTTTTCTTTATACCACTTATATGGCAGACAAGCACACGGCCCACTGATGGTGAAAGTGGTTACTGTGGCCTACAGACGTGTACAACACCAAGAGAGTCACACTTGTACTGCCGAGCCTGAAAGAACCTTCTAATACTTTCTTGAAGAACCCCATATTGTAGTCGTGGGATGAAGTTCCTTTCATACCGCACAGTGCGCACCGGTTCCGATCGTAATGTGTGAGGATGGATTATGTTGTTTAATCGTTATAATCCTTCTGAATATAGATAATATTCAGTGTTCTTAATGCACCATATATTGCTGAGTTGAAAATGCCATCGAGAACTAAACCCTATTGTTTATGCCCTAAGGTCTTCAGTTCTTCGTACCGTCAACCGCGTGGTACTGCAAGCTGTGTGATCAGTTCATTGGCGATCTACACTGCGCCTCGGCTCATCTCAAATCTGTAACACATTCCAAGAATTATACTGTGAGTATACAAATAAATAAAATGTGTGAATAAGAACCACAAGCCGCCTACGTGGTAGTGAGAGGTTCATTGGATTTTTTGTTATTATGCGGAAGGTGGAGGATCGTACGAAATGGCGCATATTGGGAGAGGCCTATGTCCAGCAGTGCACTGCAGTGGGCTAATTGATTGATTTAATTGATGTAAACGGTCTTCAAAAGCAGAGAAAATATGAATTACTATATTTTCAGTGAGGCGACTGCCATCTGACCTTGACAACCCATTGACGGTATCTAAGTATTGTAAAATAGTAGTCGATCTTTTTAGGTCGCTAACTACCCGCCTGCCATAGATATTCGTATGACAAGCTAGACTCACGGCTTAACGTACTTTCCGAGGCACGGAAGTACTCAGACCAATTCAAATTGACATATTCATACATACAAATATTTACACCTGAGCGGGAATCAAACCCGCATACCCTGCGTAGTAGTAGAATTCTCTGCCACCACACTAAAAAAGCATTATAACATTTTAGCAACAAAATATTATTCCTTTCCAGAACTTCGTAGAACAAAACCCTCACTGGGAAACAGACTGGATGTCTGACCGCCAAAAAGCCTTCGAGAAATCTCGCGCCAACAAAGCCAAATCCGATGGCGAGAAACCACAGCAATACATGTCCCACACTATCACATTTAACAAAGATGGATTCCACACTAAACGGAAGGACAGTCCCGCTCCAACCGACGACAAGAAGAAGAAAAAAGATAAGAAGGCGAAAAAGAAGAGAAAGAAGAGTAGTAGTAGCAGTTCTTCTAGTAATTCTAGCAGTTCGGATAGCGAGCCGGCTAAGAAGAAAGGTAAAGGGGGCTTAAGATACTGCCTTAAATAATATTACTGGCGCCTGTTGGAGTAGAATTACGGTTTTAAAACGTGTGATTTCATAACTTATTTATATTTCAAATTCTTATTGTATGGATCTTGAACCTCTCTAAAAGTACGACTCTAAATCTGCATGTATGCATAAAAATTCGCCACGTTGACTCAATCCTCATCAACTTTCGTCCGCTGTCCTTAAAAAAAATATATAAAAGTTTCTATCGCTTCTGATAAGCCACGTTTTTTGAAACATTGCTAACTTTAAGTCCTAGATCAGGGCCTAGATTCTGCTAAACAACTGTCGGACACTAAAAAATCCATGAAATTTTCGACATTTAAAGTCTAAAATGACATGGTTTTTTGTAGAGTGACTAAAACATTGTAATGAAACTCTTTTCATTTAATTTTGGACTTTACATATTTTGACTTTAAAATTTAAAGCTATTTTTGCAGTGTCCGTAGCGTGACAGTAGTTTTCTTTAGCAGAGTCGAGGGCAGGTACTTTGCTGCAAGCTAGGAGAGCCCATAGACCAACAGTAGACTGAGATGCTGAATACTGTACATGAGCCTCCCTCAATTTCCACCATACCATCCTTCCGTCTTGCTTGCATAATTATTACATTTAAAATGTACCCTCAGAACCTTAATTTAAACTACCTTGTCAGGTTACTCTGCCTTAACTAGCTATAGAAACTGCTTAAAAAGTTCTAAATAGAAAAAATCTTGTTGTTTCCAGAAAAAAAAACAAAAAGCAGTAGGTTCAGCGCGCGCGATGACAAGTCTCTGACAGAATGGGTGTCAAATATACAGATGGACAGACTCAACGAGAACGACCGGAAACTACTTGATACCCTCAAAAGCAGGTTTGTGTATATACACACCAAACAGTTTCAGTTGAGTGGGGTATAGAATCGCATAAAACCTAATTGTTATGATGAAACTGAGGGCCAATACTCGTAATAAAAATTCAGTGTCGATCAAATGTCAAAACCGATTCTTATGAAATGTTTTATGTATATTCAGTAAGTCTGACAATCGGCTACTATATATCTATCTAACCCCTAAGTGATAAGGGGTGTCCACCTCAAAACTTAATTTTTATGTTTTGAATATTTTTTTTATTATGTGGCATTACAAATATGTACATACAACCCTAAACTTTCACTCTTCTTTCACCCCTGCTTTTTAATAGTCATTTTAAAAAAAAAAAAATTACATTGCAGAACACCGTTTGCCAGGTCAGCTACTAATTTTTTTTTTTCACATTTGACAGTTCACACGTTTTTGACATTTGACAAATTAAGATTTAATGGAGACTGAATTTTGAACAGATTTACAATACGAGATTTGGCCCCCTGTTGCGTGCTTTCTATATAAGGCTAGTTAATATAATCAGCTGAAGGTGATTCTCAGGAATGAGGGTCGCCATTGTAATGCCTACAAGGCAGCAATCTCACAATAGTAGCTTTTGGCTTCACGGTTTGGTCTAATGCTTTGCCTTGCCATGTTTAAAAGCAGATGAAAACATATCTACTGGTAAATATTTCTAGGTCTTTCAACTCATCTGTAATACAGTAAGGCGAAGAGGTGTTTGAATCTGGGTGGAATTTACTTCTCCCGTTTCAGGGTGAAACTTACGCCCTACGAGCCCATGCTTTGTTCGCCATTATCTTTATATACACGCCTTGCCTATCGCATAGTTCGCCGTAGCGCGCATAGTAATTAATTATTTCTCCTTTATTTTAACTATGCTTTCAACCCTAAGAGCCTTTGCTTATATGCTACTAGCTGTTGCCCGCGGCTCTGCTCAATTGCATGTCGATTATCGCAATCAAACATAGCCTGTGTTCCTACCCAAGGCCAAACTATAGTTTAAGCCAAATTTTACCTAAACCGTTTGTGTCGTTTAGGCGAGAAATCGTAACAGACAGTGTTGCTTTATTTTTCATAATATAAGTATTGATTGCTATATCCTCGCTTATGGCTGTCTAGCCTTTTAGACAATATATTTAATTCATTGAACTAACGCTTTCTTTGGTAGTAATGCTACTCTACAACAGATCGATTTTGACTAGCAAGGTACTCAAGTTCGAGCTAAAGGTCTGTAACAAATACCAGGGCAATCAGTCAACAGGAAAGGGAGGGGGGGACTCAAGGCATTAATATCATTTTGAGTAATTTGTTCATCAAGATCGGTCTAATGGTATCTGTAGAAACTCAATAAAATTAGATTGAAATAATAACAGATAATTTCTTTTTATTGTTTAGAATGAAGAAAGATGAAGACGAAAAACGCCGGTCGGCGGATCGTGATCGGTCTGCTCGCGACCGAGAGCGCTTGGTGGAACTGCAACGGAAACTGAGGTGAGACTCACACCTACAATGGGAAGAGGATATATATGTCTCTGACTCACTTGTGTGTTAGATATGTACAGTCGACAAAATCGATAGTATCCCACCTTTACATATTAAGTTGTATGTAAAGGTGGGATACTATCGATTATGTCGACTGTACATTGCACGGCACCCAGATCGCAGCGTTAGCCCGTAACCTAAGAAACTGGAATTAGATTAATGTTTATCAAACAATTAAATGAGATATTACAGAAAAATTACAGATGACAAAAAATACATACGATATTAAATTAATTGCTCCCTGGTAGCTGCTATCGTAATATGTTTCGATTAAAACTAGTCTAATTCAATTAATACCTGGACCCAGAAGTGTATGGAAGCATTCTCATTTCTCTTAACCTTAAGCTAGTTAGCAGAGAACCTTTAGACCTTGTTCTAACTCCCATAATCACAAAAAAAATTGACACTTTGGTAACCATAGAGACCACTGAAAGACGAGACTCGCTTACGGGATTAGCTGCCATCTTGGTTTCGAAAACCGTAGTTTGTTAATCTTGTGTGTACCCTTAGGCTATCGCTCAGCTCAGTACTATATACGGCTTTTTACGTACGAAACACTGTCCGTGTAACACTAACCCTGTGTAACCATATAACCCTGTAACCCCTTGTAACCCTGTGACCACGGGTAACCATGAAAGTAATGCGATCATACATATTATATTCACCCCTTAATCTTGATGCTGAGATTTGGTCTATGAAATTAATGGAGGAAAACGTGATATCGCAGTTTAATTGAACTTGATCGCGATTACTATCATCGGTGAAATCCGCTCTGACTCAGAATTTAGAAGTGGTATGCCTGCATCACTCGGATGGTGGGAGATCTCTCTTGGTGAAATCGAATATTATATTATTTTAGATATTATTATACTAAACATCGATTTATAAAATCAAATGTAAATTATTGTAATTTCAATTTTTTTATTAAATTTGTTGAGTCAAGATTATTTGGTATTTATTGCAACCTCGGCCGTAGTAACCTTAATCGTGTCGTGAATATTAACAGGTATCCACGTATGAATAATTATTGAAAACTGAAAATGATAAAAACTGATACTCTAGGTCACAAGTCATCTAATACAAAAAGTTTATAAAACTCAAGTTAATCAAGTTAACCAACATTTATTTATTTATTAATAATTCGCAATACAGTCATAATAAGTTAATAACAAAGAAAGTAAAATAAGTAAATTGTATTATTACCAGAAAATGGCATGCAAATAATACAATTCGTCTAGTCTTTCGCGATAAGTTTACATTATTCTAATTAATAAAAATAATATGTGAAATGCATAGTCAATAGTATAAATTCGTTTAATATTTAATAAGTTCATAAGAAATAATAATAATCAAGTGTACTGGTGAAACATGTCAAATGCTAAATAAAAATGTCAAATCATCCAATTAGAAACAGGGCAACTATTTCTTAATTTATAGGGACTTCAATCAATTAATCAATTAGCCCACTGCATTGTCATCGAGAAATACCACTACTGTTCTGTTGTTTAAATTGTACTTATTTAGTTTTGTTCAGATTAGTTTTTAAGTTGTTGCCTTGAAGCTAAAATATTACGTTGGCTAATGAATTATTCATCTCAGGTACTAGTGATTACCTACATACGGACAAGCAGGACAAACTTAACTATTTTCACATTGTTTATACCCTATAACAAACTCAAACTTGCCGTTAAATATCATCTTATAGGTCCAAAATACTAACTTTACGATTCAGGATGAATCCTTAAAACCAGCTTGTTAGCTATACATAGTATACAATTTTTTTTTTTATATATAGGACACGTCAATTTGACTTCACCTCGCCTGATGGTAAGCTGAAGGCAAAGTCTCAGAAAAGAGGGTCACCATTACAAACACGTACCATGTTAACAATGGTGCCGTTTATCATTATCATCTATCAAGCCATTTCCCAACTCAGGGTCGGCTTCAATATACCTACGAAACTGGCAATGCTGCGCCAGAGCCATGTCCATTAAGTAGCGAATAAGTTTGGTTTGTGCTCGTAAGATGGTGGAGTATACTCATAAATGTTAAATGCGTGATCATAGTGTGATTGTTCTAGGAGTGACCCAGTGACTGGTAAAAGTGCAGAGGTAAAAAGTAGCCATGGCCATGTGCATCTGGATTGAGTGATCTTTTCTTATATTTCAACGAAACCAAAGCGTTCATTTAGTCAAAAATTGTCAAAACTTATAACCGATATCCAAAAATTTGTCACTCACAAGATAATGAAGATATTGACCAATATGTTGATCACTCAATACAGACATTTTGCAAAATGGCTTCAAGCTGAATCTTAGCCAATACTTACTCTGTGCACAAAATTTTCGTATCAAAAATTTGTACCTAATTCGTCACATTGTTTTACAAAAAATCTAGGAACTAAAAGGTAAATCCAGGAATCTATGACAGTTTCATTGGATCACTCAATTCAGACAAATTTAGATTGAGTGATTCTAGAAATAGGGTATTATCACAGTATTATGTAGACATAATAAGTATTTTTTTTATTATCGCCATAAATTTAAGACTCGAAAACATTTTTACAAATTGCAATCACAACGCCAATATTTATAGTTAAATAATTATGAGAAATTAAACCTTTTTGAATTAGCTGAACTGAGTGATCGTTAGAAACGCATGCAGGTAACTATCCCTTTTGTTTAAATGTACACTAACTGCGTTGAAAATTTGTACTACTTTGTGACGAAAATTTGGCATAAAATTCATTTGTCTATGTCATTTCATTTACGAGATCTTCGTTTCACAATTAATTTTCAGAGAAAAGTGCAGTAGGGTGACCATAATAATATGAGATCATAAGAGAATTAAAGACTACATAAAATGTTTATCAATTTTTATTTAGAAAGCAAACTACTCTTTCAAATCGCAAATTACGTAAGTAAGTACATGCAAAAAAATAAGTGATTCATTTTTACTATCATATCTTGCTCACTCTCGTCTCATGCTCTTCCCTTCCCCCGCCACGCTGCAAACTCCCGGACCCGTTATGGTAAAATGTAACTAGCTTTTAACACTTACAACACCAGCGATTCTGCTATCTTTAAAGTGGAAAGGGTGATAGGAAAAAGAAGATAAGCCTTCTGCAGTCTTATCAACCATAGATCACTTCCTCGGTCGAACTGGTCCAATTCTAACGGCTCGAAGTCAAACTGTGTTCATAGTTACTCCAGACACTCGAATCCTAGACGGTAGTATGGATACTTTCGTGGATGATTCCACCTATTTTTTTATATAAGATATTAATAGCATGCTCAATCAGCGGTAAATTTTCCTTCGGGCCTCTCTGTTTTCAGGTAACAAAATAAAAATGGCGATTGGTGCCACTTGAAACAACGTCTTTTAGTTAGTTCCTCCGTGCTTTAGAGAGTACGTTTAGCCGTCGATCGTAGTTGCCATGCGAACTTATTGATCTGTGCGTTAGTTCTGATCACATTTAAGGCCAGTTGCCATTCGAAAATCTGTAACATTCGTTATGGAAAGTTAGGTCATATCGTAGACTAGTAGTAATTAATCGGGAAAAATCTCGATGGACAATAGGCGTAATGTTATTGGTTGTAGTGCAAAAATGACACGTTCCGTCCAAACTATCGTAATAGTATCGAAAACGTACAGAGAGAACGGAATATTGTGATTGGCCGGCTTCACATACACACATTCACAGTAGGTAGGCGGCCAATAGTAATGCTCCGTTCTACCAAAACGTTTTTCGTGCTAGGGGTACTGCTTTCATACTAATTTATAGCATGCTATATCTAACCTACCCTAATATGTAGGCTGGGCAAGCCCATAATGCCCTATCTGCAAACAACACCTATCTATGAGCTACTTACTTGCTTCACCAGGGAGGCCGAGCGGCGCTCCCCGCGGCCGCGCTCGCGCTCCCGCTCGCGGCGCTCCGCGTCCCGCTCGCGGCGCCGGGACGCGCGCGACGCCACGCCGCCGCCCTCGGGCGACGCCAAGAAACCCGCCGAGGTTAAGAAGATGCCCTTCATTGGTAAGTGCCCAGGTGATCCCACCAGGGTCAATCCCCACTAAAATAGCAGCAGCGCTACGGCTTTTTGAGATAAAATATTACAAACCATTTCGAATCAGATTTACGGATGAGAATCATTTTTAGTTCAATAGTGTGGCTTACACCGGCTGCTGTTCTTTCGGTGGGGTTTGATCCTTATTCTCTGAGCCTTTTCACAAGTCAGTTGGGGTCGACTTTTCAGTCTAACTGTGGTGCGGTTGAACTTCGATATTTTTCGTAGAGCGACTGCTGTCTGACCTACTCAACCAATTAGCGATATCAAAGTTCTGTAGTTGAACTAGTTGAACTTTTCAGGGCTCTCCCAACTAGCCGTAACTTTCGTTGTACGTACAGTCGGTATTATTTATTAAGGTGAATAAGAATAAGAGCGTTTTTACATTCATCCAATATCGGTGTCGGACACTGATAACCGACACCTTATGCTGTTGTCACATTTATCGGATAAAGTCGGCCCGATGCGACCATTTGCTCGAAAATAGACAAGTAAGGGATGCTGGGGTTGAAAGAAAAAGAAAAACACGCAAGCAATTTTTGTCCTTATTGACATGACATGGTATCGTGTTTTTTTTTTCTTATAGTCGTGATCAGCATCATCAATTAACGCGAAAAGTCACGTAACTAAGCAAATGTCATTAAGGTCGAAAATTGCTTGCAGTCGCTGTTTTAGTCCCTTTGTGATCCGGTATCGGCCCAAAACAGTGGTATTGGCTCCAATAACCGATACGGACCGGACCATGTGAAAGGGAGATACACATGTCATACATTTGATTTCCTCCGATATCGGATGTCGGATATCCGACAATGTGAAAACGCTCTAAGGGTCCTAAGAAATAATGCTTAGTGCGAAGAGTGAGTAATCTCCTCACTGTATATGTCACCGTATGCAAAGCCCTTAGAACTAAGCCCTTGACCCAACTATCTACAAACACTAAAATACATTTACAGAATATGTATAATAAAAAATTTACAATTTCCGTCATCGTTGTTACAGGAAAAATGCCCGTTTTCAAGAATTTAACAAAAATGACTAAGGCCGAGGAGCAGAAAAAAGATGAACAGAAAAAGAAAGAAGACGAAGAAGTGACAAAGAAGAGACGAGAAGAAATGGATGCCGAGATACAGAAGAAGGTTTGTTTCTTATAGATACAAGATTATGGCCTGGTCTAACTGCAAAATTAGGTAAGTATAGCATTGCAATGGTTTGAGAGCTATCTATCGGGAAGGAAGCAGTTTGTTAAAGTAGGTAACTCTAAAAGTGATCTGCATACTATCAACTTTGGCGTCCCACAGGGTAGCGTGCTTGGCCCAACGCTTTTCATAATGTATATAGACGATATTCACGATGCGATCAATTACAACACAATATGCTATGCCGATGACACTGTTCTCATATTTGATGACGCAAGCTGAGCTGAGGCTTTTTCGAAAGCTGAGTCAGGCCTGGAGCAAATATCAGTATGGTTGCGTTATAATTTATTGACACTGAACGCCAGTAAAACTAAACATAATGAAAATACTGCTTCCTTCAGCGCCAACTGACGTCCTGAAATCCGTCTATTTTGCCCTGAGTCAATCGCTAGTGACGTATTGTATAGGAAGCTGGGGTGCTGATCAAAATACCTTCCTTATGCAATTAGAAAATGCCCAACGCGCAGTACTACAGCAGGGTACTTACCGTACGCAAATTGTTTATATTGAGAATGTTTCTTAAAGCACATCAAACAGTTATAAATAGTGAACACTATGAGAATCTTCTTAAACGCCGGGTATATACCACATTTGCAGAACGGTTTGGCCCACACATCGAGTATTTTATATACAATAAGGTAGCTAAGTTTTGTGACCTCAGAAACTGCTCGCTAAAGGAGGCGAAAATGGTTACAAAGTGGCTTATTTAACTGGTATACGAGGCTACAGAAATTCTTCTACTGCACTAAGTTGGAATAACTACTAGAATTTGCTCAGTATTTATTTATATATACATGCAATATACACAAATATATATAAATACACATATTACATGTATTTCACATCCTATTTATTTTTTCTTCTAACTCTTGTAAGTATGATTGATTACATTAAACCTCATGACCGAGCACTGAAACCGAATGAGGCAAACTTCACGGTACCCACAGGACAAGCTTGCCTGGTGTGAGGCAAATGGGAAACTTTTACAATATGTAAATGTTTTTAGAAAATAAATTATTTTTATTTTATTGTCAAATGGCAGTTGCTTCACAGAAAATATCGAAGTTCATCCAAATCCACAGTTAGGCTGGTAAAGTGAACCCCCACACTCTGAGTTGACAGCTTCGGATGCGACTGGCATTAACGCTAGGACGAAGTAAACTAGGTTATGGCCAATTCGTCAATTTAAACTTTTTGAGGTGGACTCGTTCCGAGACGAAGGCGTCGTGCCTCGTTGTAATGGGGGACACGATGTCTTTATGACACGACATCTTTTTTAATTATCATGTTGAAGCTGAAGAAGCTGGTCAATGGTCAAAGCACACCTGGAGTGTACTTAGATCCGTCTAACTTAAGATTTGGCTGAACTTCGATATGTTTCGTGAAGCAAGTGCTATCTGACCTTGCAACCCAATGGCGATATCGAAGCATTGCAGTTAGATCAGTTGTTGGACTTTTTTTGACATTCCAGGTGGCAGAATTCAAAGAGAAGATAGCACGCGCTCAACTGGAGCGAGAACAAGCCGCTGCAACCGCTCCCGACCTGGGCGTGCTGGCGCAGCTGGGGCCCAACCCCGGCGCCGGCCTGCTGCCCAACCCCTACTTGCCGCCGCCCACCCTCGCCACGCCCACCGCGCTCGGCCAGGGGCCGCCACCGTGCGTATTTACTCACCAACCACCTCACTTAGTCACTACCTACCTCACTCAATCACTACCCACCCCACTCACTAACTCAGAACCCACGTAACTTACTAACTCACTCACAACCTACGTCACTTACTGACTTACTACCCACCTCACTCGCTCACTACGCACCCCACTCACTCTCTGCCCAACTCACTCACTTCCCACCTCTACTCACTATCCACCTCAGTCACTACCCACACCACTCACTCACTAATAAACCCCACTCACTCACTACCCCACACAATTCACTCACTACGCACACCCCACTCACTTACTCACTACGCACACCACTCACTCACTACCCACACCACACATTCGCTACCCATTCCACTCACTACCCACACCACTCATTCACTACCCACCCCACTCACTCACTGCTCAACTCACTCGCTCCCCTTTGCGGCCTTATCGACTCCAGTTGAAATAAATCTAGTGTGTCCATATATCACTTGTGAAGTGGTAACACTTTTACATATTGGTTCCGAAATTGTTTTATTATAACTAATCTTAGGACCCTGAAGGATAGGAAGAATATTTTACAATACAAACCACAACCAAAACTTTCTATTTTCCAGACCACAAACGTCGCAGCCACCACCGCAAATGCCTCCGCAGCCAACCCTCCCCAAAGATTTCCAAGACGCCCTCGACATCATATTCCCCTCCGAAGTCAAAAACCAAGAACTACAACAGGACCTATTCGCGATGCCCCCAGGCTTCATGCCGGGCCTAATGCCCCCATTCCCGCCCCTGCCCTTAATGAACCCACAAATGTTCGGTTTCGACCTAAACACCCCCTTATTCCAACCTCGACCGCAGCTATACGACACCCATGTACCATTAGTCCCTAGTCCTAAGCCCAGACAACAGCAGAAAAGACCTCAAAAGAATGATCATAACAAAAAGAAGCAGGAAAATCAAAAACAACAGCAGAAGAAAGAAGTTAAGAAAGATAATGGGGAGATTGAAAGAAAGAAAGAGCAATTGGATGATCTCGCGATGTTGGGAATGGATGCTTCTGACGTTGGTGCGGGGATGTAGTTAGTAGGTAGGCTTTTATTAATACGTTAGGTATTTCAGTACTAATTAAGTTCATTATAAGATTAAAGTTGTACTTTATGTTGTATTTTACTCTCATTTTCTTTAACGGTCATGTCAAAAGAAGAACACGTCATTAGTAATGTGACAAAGAAGTAGATTAAAAGCCCGTGGGCCACCATCCTGAGACTTTGTCTTCAGCTTACTATCAGGCGAGTTCAAGTCAAACTGACACGCCCTATAAAAAAAAATACCATCATACATCTTCAAGATTGTTAATTGGGTACATACTTGACTGTCTGGCTGAATTGATGACTGTACTAAACCTCAAAACGATAAGTTCTTTTAATTGGTAAATAATTTACTATTATAATTTTTGTGGATGAATAAAAAAAATAAGCACAGGTGCAACTTTTACCGCTCTTTTGCAATTCTTAATTTAATAAGCGCACTTGCCCAGTTTATTATTGTGTCAAATTAGGTATAACAGTGTATGTGCATCTGGATTGAGTGATCTTTTCTTATATTTCAACGAAACCAAAGCGTACATTTAGTCAAAAATTGTCAAAACTTATAACCGATATCCAAAAATTTGTCACTCACAAGATAATGAAGATATTGACCAATATGTCGATCACTCAATACAGACATTTTGCAAAATGGCTTCAAGCTGAATCTTAGCCAATACTTACTCCGTGGACAAAATTTTCGTATCAAAAATTTGTACCTAATTTGTCACATTGTTTTACAAAAAATCTAGAAACTAAAAGGTAAATCCAGGAATCTATGACAGTTTCATTGGATCACTCAATTCAGACAAATTTAGATTGAGTGATTCTAGAAATAGGGTATTATGTAGACATAATAAGTACTTTTTATTTTCGCCATAAATTTAAGACTCGAAAACATTTTTACAAATTGGAATCACAACGCCAATATTTATAGTTCAATAGTTATGAGAAATTAAGCCTTTTTGAATTTGCTGAACTGAGTGATCTTTAGAAACGCATGCAGGTAACTATCCCTTTTGTTTAAATGTACACTAACTGCGTTGAAAATTTGTACTATTTTGTGACTAAAATTTGGCATAAAATTCATTTGTCTATGTCATTTCATTTACGAGATTTAATTTTTTACTTTTTATTAAAGAATAGAGTGTTGCAGGGTAGATATAAATTTTTACTGTTGATGGACTATTTTCTCATCTACTATCTATTGTATTCCTGCCATTGAATCTAAATATAATAACCGTATTTGGAATTCACGCTCTTAGAAGATGCAATTTCTTTTAGCGACGAAAAGGGAACTTGTTCTTTTTGTAACGGTACTGCTGCCTATAATTACGAACTTTCAAATGTTATTTTGATGGAGTTAAATGGAACAGAAAAAGTCAATTTACATGATGTGCCCGAAATGATGTTAATAAAAAAGAAGTCCTACAGATTACTGGGAGGTATAGAATTCATCGCTTCTATGCATCCTGGTGGAATGGGTCATTATAGAGCACGCGGGTATATATTTGGACGCATGGTTTGCTATGATGATAATATGCAAAAAATGTATGATAGTAAAAATGAATCACTTATTTTTTTGCATGTACTTACTTACGTAATTTGCGATTTAAAAGAGTAGTTTGCTTTCTAAATAAAAATTGACAAACATTTTATGTAGTCTTTAATTCTCTTATGATCTCATATTACTATGGTCACCCTACTGCACTTTTCTCTGGAAATTAATTGTGAAACGAATATCTCGTAAATGAAATGACATAAACAAATGAATTTTATGCCAAATTTTAGTCACAAAGTAGTACAAATTTTCAACGCAGTTAGTGTACATTTAAACAAACGGGATAGTTACCTGCATGCGTTTCTAAAGATCACTCAGTTCAGCAAATTCAAAAAGGTTTAATTTCTCATAACTATTTAACTATAAATATTGGTGTTGTGATTGCAATTTGTAAAAATGTTTTCGAGTCTTAAATTTATGGTGAAAATAAAAAATACTTATTATGTCTACATAATACCCTATTTCTAGAATCACTCAATCTAAATTTGTCTAAATTGAGTGATCCAATGAAACTGTCATAGATTCCTGGATTTACCTTTTAGTTTCTAGATTTTTTGTAAAACAATGTGACAAATTAGGTACAAATTTTTGATACGAAAATTTTGTCCACGGAGTAAGTATTGGCTAAGATTCAGCTTGAAGACATTTTGCAAAATGTCTGTATTGAGTGATCGACATATTGGTCAATATCTTCATTATCTTGTGAGTGACAAATTTTTGGATATCGGTTATAAGTTTTGACAATTTTTGACTAAATGTACGCTTTGGTTTCGTTGAAATATAAGAAAAGATCACTCAATCCAGATGCACATTAACAGTGTTATCATACATACCTACATCATACAAGTTCGCTATTTCGAATTTGCTCATCTAGTACCTTTCTAATAAACAACCGGCGTTGGACTCTTGCGCAAAGATTTCCGAACCAATTCTTCACATTTTACTCATGGAATTGATCTTTTAAGGGTCAATTCAGACTAGATCGTTTAGACACGGCTGAAAATAGTACGCAGCAATCTACAGCATTTGTATTTCATCCAATAAGACAGTGCCGCGTTGTTGCTCACTATTTTGATTATTTAATGTCTTTACTACAAAACAAAAATGCTCGAGTATTTTTCCACCTAATTAGAATTGACCCTGACACAGTAAAATCCAGTCTTAGGGTCAATCCCCACTGAAAGTGCAGCGGCCGGCGTCGGCCATAATTTGTACTAAGGTAAATGCGAGAGGGCGCGCGCCGCCCCGCCTTCGCCTTCAAATGACTATGATCCTTTTCTCCCGTACATAAGATTCAAAATGGCTTGTAATATTTTGTCTCAAAAAGCCGCTGCTCTTTTAGTGGGGATTGGCCCTTAGTAGACTTCCAGTATTGTGATTCTCACTACTAGTTTATTAAAGTATAAACTATAAACATAATGTATATATTGTATTGTATAGTTTAACTAAAGGCTATTTAGACTTACATGTAAGTGGTTTAGGAACTGAATCACGCCATACGACTCGTTACAAATGTACTGTATTTTTGTGATAAATAAATATCATGGGAGTATTTGTTGTCTTTTTTCTACAAAACTTGCGTTTTACTTACCATTTGTTTCTAAACAAACGACGCGTGGGGTGTATGGGAGCCCACGAAGATATTAGCCGGGTCACTTACTGATTGATGAATGCGGGGTAACCGAGTCAGGACGTCAGATGGCTGTTGCTCTCGTAAAAGTATATAATGATGATGATGAACGAAGTGTTCCCGTACGGATAACCGACCGCCTCGAGCTTCTTGGCGTTTCTCTTATGATCCTGACAAACTAAATATTGGAGCTTGCATAAATTCGCATAGAGCTAAAAATTGGTAGAGGTTTAAAATACACTATAATAAAAGATCGAGTCCACATCGATTGGATTTCTGATAATTTTTAGGAAAACGGAACCCTTATAGATTCGTTATGTCTGTCTGTCCGTCCGTATGTCCAGCCACTTGATTATTGAGGTTTCTAATTTTTTTTCTAAACTAAATAATTTGTGCGACGAGTGTCCCTCGCACAAATTATTTAATGTGTTGAAATGTGTGTGTGTGTCTGTGTGTAGGTTTAGAAAGCATCTATTGCCAAAATTTCAAGTTTCGAGGTCCAGTGGTTTAGGCTGTGTTAATGAATCATTCTATGGTAATCCAAAATCCCGATATTTTTTACCTTTGAGCTTGAATAAAAGAAAATACAAGTTCGATTGTGCACGCTATACTGTTCGCACCTCTGTGAAGGTTCACCCAAATACCACCTTGAAGCACTTGAGATGATAACGAGCCAAGAAGCTCATCAATAACGATATTCTATTCGAGAATAGGCTTCAGAGCCTAGAACACTGGCGATTATATAGTTACATGTCTCTTTTTTTGTTTTATCGGATGCACGTTGGAGAGTTCGCGCTGGAGTTGCACAACCTTACCCCTCCAAGCCCCTTCTATCAACGAACGGCCAGACACGCGTCACACTGTTACACTGTTTACATTCCACTTATACCTACTAAATATGGTAGGTACTTTCATGTGGCGGTACGTTCATCCTGCGTAGGCTGCGTACTGCCAAGGAGTGGAATATGCCCTGTCCGGATCTTTGTCCGGATGTTTCTTCAAGACTAGAGTGAAATGTCTCTCTAGGCAAGCGTGTAAACCGTTGACCATATCGTCACTTACCAACTGGTGAGATAGGGATTAACCTAAACGCGAGCCTATCAAACATAAAACAATATCTTGCGAAACGTTCCATGAAACACGTTCTGCATAGAACCCATTCGCAAGACGACCATTTAGCAAAATGTCTTTCTCTCATAATGCTTCTCTATACGTTCCCGTGCATCGTTTTCCTACCATTTCTCTTGATTTGGCATTTCCCTGAGCGACTGCCGTCTCATCCCAACTTCGAGAGGAATGCCTGTGCAAGTAGGGTTACCAGATCTCCGGATTCGTCCTGAGATCTCCGGATTTTTGGACTCATCTCAGGATTGCGGCCGATTTTCAAATCCGTGAAATCTCAGGATTATTAAGAACAATACAACTTATAGGTTCATTTTAAAAATATCTTATTATTTTTTCAGGTAATCACGACTTTTGAAAAAAAACAGTAGCTTTTCTCAGGATTTCTCAATGGAACTCAGGCTTTTTCACCGGACTTTTGATTTTTCCATCTGGCAACCCTGTGTGCAAGACACACGTCCGCTATTATAATCAACCGCTGAAGATGAAGATGGCTAAAAGTCAATGTCCACTGTTAGAGCAGCGGCGTTTTGTGGCAAAATATAACAAATGGTTTGTTATCTTGTATGGTACGAATCTTATGTACCTACACTAAAAAAAGATCAACGAAGTAGAGGCCGCTTTTGCTCTTGCAGTTGGTTTGACCCTAAGACCTCAAAGATCCTCTTAAAGCCCCAAAAAACACGAACTCATTATAATTTCGTCACCAATGTACCTAATATTTTGTACCAATAAGGCTGTTTCTGATAATGAATCTAATCTATTTTAACCTGTGATTTTAACTTTTAACCACATTTTAACCTGTGCCTACTGTCAAACTGAAGGCTTTTTCCTAGCGAAACGTAAACAAACAGTGCAGTCTAACTTACTATAATACATATTATTTCGCCATTAATAATTTTAATGCTGAGAGTGCTATATGTTGTTTTCGATATAGTATTATAAAATTTACAATTTATGAGAATGTCTCGTGAACCTAGAAAAGGATATTACAATAGAGATTGGGATAGGGACAGGGATCGCGACCGTGACCGGGATCGCGATAGAGATCGTGAACGCGACCGGGATCGTTCGGATTACAGGAGTCGTCCGCCGCTACGAAAACGGAGCCGGAGTCCTAATAGAAGAGATGAAAAACGAAGCCGGTCGCCACGGAAAAATGACAAAGACCTTTTAGACGAGAATATTTTGAGCGAGATATCCAAACTACCTGAACCCAGTGAGCTATGGGACAGCCAGTTCCAAGAAGGTGGATTTCCCGCTCCACCGCCGCCGGCTTTTACTCAGCCACCTCCAGAGGTAACATTTACCTTCCATAAATGATTATTTTTGTTTGAGAATTTGACTTAATAAGATAGTATTCATCTTCATAGATCATAGAATATGAAGAGTTTAGAAATGAGTCCATTTTTGTTTATTCAATGTATGTCACACTTCTGTACATTAATTTGTGTAAATAGAGTAAATATTTAATGAAATATATGTAATGTGACATGATTAACAATCAGGAACAGCATTCTATAGCTCAGATTACTTAAATGCTATATATGTAATTTGAAACCTGAAGTAAAAATTCTAACTATGACTATAATTTACCTTGGCTAATGTACATTAGCCAAGGTAAATTGGTTTATATATTATATATATAATGGTAATTGGTGATCACCTTGCCATATCTGCAATGGTGACTGAACTAACAGAACTTAAAACAAATAAAATTAGTTGAACCATTGTACTTGAATGCCCTAAATCCACTCATTGTTATAATAATTATATTATGAATTTGTTCTGTATAGTATAAGGTCTAATACTGGCTATGACATCTTTGCTTTTCACATTTTGGTGCCATGGGAAACCAACTAACAATATTACTGAGTTAATTTTTTGACTTCACTTGAAAGGGTTTGACAAACTCAAACTATGGTGGCAACTATCAGCCGTCATACTCGGGCATCTACGATGACTTTCCTTCGGTGGGATCAATGCCGCAAGCTCCTCTACCACCAGATATAGCAACGTGGAACCAAATGTCATTACCACCACCACCAACACAGGCACCGCCTGGAGTACCACCCGCTCCATTCCTCAACAATGTTGAAGACCAGATCAAGAAAGAAGGTAGGTTGAATTCTTATATTTTTTTATCACTCAGATTCTGAATTATTTCAATTTAATTCAATGGTAATGGTAATTGTATTTTAATATGATTTAGGTTAATTTTATTATTTCAGTCACTATAATGTAAAGTTACAGTAAGACATTGTACATTATTATATAATTTAATTGTTGGTGCATTATACAATATCTACTGACGGAGTTAATTGAATTTTTAATCATGGGTTATATTAATATTGATGCTACGAAGGTATACTGTAGTCAAGCTATCAACATACTATATTTATAATGTGAAGTATTTCATATTCACATTATAAGAGTTGTGATGCTGTGTCTTACAGCTCACAACTAAAATTCAACTGCACCAACATTTATAACACATAAAATAATTCCAAAATTTGTGGATATGTCATCGACAATTAGCTTAATCAGCCGTTCAATTAATTGCCTAGGCTGTTAATTAAACAGCGCCATTTAACGTTTTTTTTTAAAAAGGATTCCTACTGAGTTTTTTGGCAGTGTTTCTCAGTAGTTGCCATGTCACGCACTGCACGGTAGGGGAAAAAATAATGACGATTCCAAACAAATTTAATATTTTTATGGAATAAATGATTTTTTGAATAACCAATGGCCTGTATGATATTCAACCGTAACATTTATTAGAACATTTCAGAAGCTGACTGTCTAATGCTTGGGCCATTCGTAAGATAGGGTACCACCCCCAATTAGGTAGACAGAAGTGTATTCACAGAAAATTAAATAAATAAAAAATTAAATAAAATGCCCTTTTATTTACATACATCTAGTTATAAACTGTTGACCATATTAGTAGTGTTAGTGAGTTGCTTAGTGAATATTGTTAGTATTTGTTAGTGATTACTATTGATGTTTTTTCTTTAGATAGGATCCCTTTTAGGGTATAGGCCTCCAGTTCCTTGCATGCCACTCTATCTTTTCCAAGAAAATCATTGGTTTATTGAGAATGCTGCACAATCCGACGTGGATAGGTTAGGTTAGAAGGCTTACGCGAGAGCTGACCGAATTAGTCTTTGTGGTTATTTTTTTTTATAACCATGCAAGTAAGTAAACTTCATAGATCCAAGCAATGTGCCTAGCCGTTTAATCAAATGGCTGAACATCATTCAGGCGCCTAATTAAACGGCCCCGTTTAGTAAAGAGCCTAGGCAGTTAATTAAATGGCTGATTAAGCTAGTTGGCTGCTACAGTGAAGACTGCTGTGGACGGAAGTTGTATTCTGGATTTTGACACTTTAAATTTTTTAATTGCAATGTTGTATATTTATAGTGGTAATAATAGTTTTATTACAAAACTTAAATAACTGTTAAGTTCTTTGCAGCTTTTAATCTACGCTACTATTATAAAGAGGAAAGATTTGCATTTTTGTATGTTTGTAATGAATAAACTCAATAACCACTGTGCCGATTTCAAAAATTAGGTCACCATTGTAAAGCTACCATTCGTCCTGAGTAACATAGAGTATTGGATTTCCACGGGAATGGTTTTACCACCCGTGCGAAGCCGGGGCGGATCGTCAGCAATAAAATGAGAGTAGGTACATAATAAGGTGCACCGAATTATTATCTGTAGATTTTCGCACTAATATACATTTTAATTGTTAATGATTAAAAACAATTTTTTGGTATTCTCCAATAAATCTTGTCACTTTTCACCAGATTTCACATTTCTTTTTATAAAATTATGTGAAACAGACATTTCATTCACATCATTCAATGAAATAACACACGTACTTGATACTTATGCTCACTAATCTAATGCAAACTTATACTGAATATAATAAATAGGGAAAAGATTATAATTACAAAATTTCTCTTGAATCTCTCTTGAATCTTTTAATGAAAATAGCTAAAGAGTAATAATTCTGTACTTTTTTACAAACCGAACCCACAATAATCTTATGGATTTTGTCCAAAATCAAAGGCAAAAATCATTTATTTTGTATAGACTATTTAAACGGGACTTACAAAACCTCAAATTAAAATACTAGACTAGTGTAGCAAATGGACCACCGGTTCGAAACGCGGCCTAGACCTGAGAAGACTCCGGCAAGAAACTCAGCGGGCATTTTTTTTGGTCTATTTATAAACATTAGCTTAGTCTACCTTGTCTAAATACAATAGTTTGCTTGAGTAGCTTAGTTGAGCGAAAAGCTCATTTCCAACCTTGTTTAACATCTAAATATTCTTGGATTTTATAATAGCCTTTTTGGCACAGTTTAGTCTTAATTGCGTTTTTTAATTTATTCACAGGTAAATCCCTAATTTCATTAGGGAGCTTGTTAAAAAAAGCTTATACAGTTGCCCCGGAATTACCAATTTTATGGAGTCTACTATCACAAGCTACAAGATTGTTTTTGTCTGGTATATATATTATGCCTGACACAAACATTTAAAATTTTTGAGTTATATTTCCTTACATACATGTAATATCAATATTCATACCCCATACTAGACTATAAATCAAGAGTCTTGTGCATATTTAAATAATAATAGATGCTTATTAAAAAATTCACATTCTTATGTCACTAAATAAGCCCCTAAATAGTCTCTTGGCTAAAAAAACTAAGTAAGTACGATAAACGCGATCATTGTAATATTGTTTGTCTATACATACTGTCATAGTTTTAAGACCGACTTCATAGAAATGTGTACAAATCATCCGTCTGTTGGATGGGCTTATTTTATATTACTTTAGACGAGGCGTCTGCACAGGTTGTCTTCATATTTGGCGACATCAAGAAAGACTAAGGATATATTGCCTGCTTTGTTCTATAACTTCCTATATTTCGCCTGCCCCATGCCCTGCTGACTGCAATCACATTGCATCACCTGCATGACTGTAAATAAGTTAAAGATCTTTCTCAACAGAGGTAATAATACCGTGCTTGAAACTGCCTCTAGAATTTTTATTTAGCAGATGTGGGTCGATAACAGCTAAGAAAATCAACTTAATAATATTTTGCTTTAATTAAGTGTAGTGTCATTAGGCCAAATTTGTCAATAGTACCAATATTCTGGAATATTTTAACCTCAAAAAATGGCACCACACTTAATCTTTGAAACTAAAATAGATTATGAAGTAACACAATATTTTACAGCTGCTATCGAGTCGGAAATGCGACACCAGAAAGCCGCATTGTCTAAACAAAGGGAAGACTACATCAAGAAAGCTAACATACTCAAAAAAGAGCTGGATACTTTGAAAGACCAACGCAACGAGCTCCGAGGAGATGCCAAGCGCTCCCCGAGCCCTGACACCAAAAGGTTTTTGAAGGAGAACACAAAATTACAGGTTTGGTTTGTCAGATTGAACCTTTATATCTTGTTTAGTTAATGATATATATCAATAATACCGCTCATATTCTTTGCTTCACTGTAAGGCTTGGTGTACAATGAGTGTTTAACGGCGCGTTCTTATACATAGTTGGAGATTCAGAACAAGTTGAAGACTATCTACAATGTCGTGGATATGCTGAATGGCATCATTGGTGAAGAAGCTCTTGAGATCCACGACTCCGATGATTCGGCTGAGCGCAGCTCCAAACGCAAATCTAGGTGTGTTTTATTAAATTTATTTTTTATTTCACATTATATTTTTTGAAATTTGAATTTTGCTTCTTTAAAATAAAACTTGCCGTTTTATGAAATTCTAAAATTGAACAATCTTAATGTTGAAACAGAGAAACAGAAATCAAATTTCACCGCATTTGTTATCATTTATAAGAAATTGTTTGACATTACAAGAATGTATATTATATCAATGAAATTATTTATACACTCCTGAGTTGAGACATTTTCTTCCCAAAAACCAGGATTGCACAGCTTTGCGTGCCAAGAAGAGCTATTGACTTTTGTTTTTAGTGATTTGGCAACGTCAAGATTGGAACAGTGGCGACATCGGTGGATTATAATATAATACACTTCTGCTGAACTAGTTTTCATTTCTGGTTATTGTGACAATGTAAGCTTTTTACCTAATTGCTGAATTGAATTTTTATAGTTACATGTTTCTTTTTCATACGATGTGAGACATAAACGTGCTTTTTCTTATACTTAAATTTATATTTAAGACTACATTTTACACAATAATGTAACTGTGACAAAGTTAAAAATAAGGATGTTTATTATTATTTCAATTGTATGTATACTTTGTTTTAAAAACAAATATAACACAAAACAAGTTGTTTTATTATTTACAATTTCGCAATTTTTCTACCTGTACGTGTTTAACAACAAAATATATTCAAATAAAACTATTTTTTACGGATGCACGTGGAGAGAGAAAAGCAACTGGAACGTCGGGATCAGTGTAAAATTTAAACATATAAATCGCGATCAAATTTATTCAATAAAAATTGTTCAAATTCCATATTTTCGCTTTTTAAACATTTTTTAACATATTTTGCCAGCCCATCAGCTACAAGTACAGGACACTTGTGTCCTGAAAAAAATAATTTAACTGATATTCTAATACTCGTGTAAATACGTTAAATAATGTATGGTTCATGTGTGTCTCTGTTCTTACAATATATATCATGAAGACGGTGTATGTGTGAATATATTATCGGTAACTAAATAATTAATATAAACTATATTCTCCTCCCTATATTCTCTTTTTCAAAAATGTTTCATCCATATCTAACGTTTACAGTTTATTTATTACCATTTATAATTACAAAACGTGTTCTAATATTAAGGCACTTCCCTTCATCGCCTATTAAATAATAAAATAAATGAGCGAAGACTTAAAATATCTTGATATAATTATTGTATTAGTAAATAATTATTTATTATATTTAAAAACGCCAAATACATAATCATGGATGCTGATATTACCGCTGTCTCACATTTTAGCGTATGTATTAAGACCTGAATTTATCTTTAGGCAACCGTAGGTGTCAATACTTCTTTTAACGAACAAATTCAAATCGCAGGTCTCCCTCGGCAAATAAGAAGTTCAACTATGTGTACTACGATCCTGAGATGCACTGGTGTCGCGTCTGCAACGAGTTTCCGCCCACTGCTAAGGATTACTTGAATCACTTGCATTCGGCGGCTCACCATAAGTAAGTTTACCTAGTATATACTATCCTATATCTCGTTATTTCCCGAATTCCTTTACTGTAATATAATAACGCAGGGTAATAGATGAAAATCAAATTAGGAATGTTGAGAAAAGACGTATTTTTTTAAAATATAAAAATGGAGTAACTAAGTAGTGTTTAATAACTACCTATACTTCTTCATCCGTTGATTTTTATTTATTGTGTTCCATGTTCCTGTTTGATATGATTTGGGCTAAATTCTAAATTAACATTGAGATCGATTGTTACTATAGTACAACGTTTCGCATCCGAGTTGCCCAGCCTTAAAAGTCACAATCAAAAATGAGTGTGAGCGAGACAGTTCAAAATGACTCGGATGATAACGACAGTACTATGACTGTCACAGATAGATCATCAATTTTGTTTTTTTACCACTTATTAACTAATATATGCCATTGTTGCTTTAGTCTTTTAATTTTGTATTGAAATAGTTTAAACTCAGACGTACCTTTCAGTGTGAAGCTTGGTGCCTCTCTGTTTGAAGGTCAGCAGTCATGATCCTAAATAGTCATGTGCCGAGTACTTACATTCTTTTGGTCTGCATTATATTTTAAATTCGATATTCAGTTTTAGATTTCTATAACCTAAATCATTGTTTGCATTCAGTCTTCAGCGATCAAAACTATCCTTTGAGATGTCCCAAACCAAAAATACATCTTTACGTCAATAAAAAAATTTCTTCGCCTATATAGCTCTTTTTTCCATTTTATTCTAATCTCGTACCTTCGTCAGTGTTACCAACCTTTACCAAAAAAAATCCCCAAGTTTTTTCTGAATTTCCCTAAAAAATCCCTAAATATAATTTTATATGTTATCTACCTACATACTTATTTTACCTAAATTGTTTCGTAGCTCATAAAATAAAATGTTACATATTAAATTAGTAAAATATTTTATTGACATGCAAAGTTGTTAATTATTTCCAGAACCGCATCATCATACTGTTCCTCGTTTTCGTTTGACGTCTCATTTTTGAAGTCATACATACGTACGTTAAAGTTCTTGATCATGTCTACAGTGGGAACAAATTTTACACACGATCCATAATCCCGATTTAAGGAAAATCGTACCATCATGATACTCTGTACCATTTTAAGGGATAATCTGTTTCTCAGTTTATTTTTGATTATCCCATATATAGAAAAGGCACGCTCGACAGAGGCATTGGAAACAGGCAGCGTCAATAATGCTAAAGCAAATTTTGAAACATTTTCAAATCGTTTGCAGTTACCAGCATCGCAATCGTTATATACTTCTGCATAGAATGCAGCTGATGAACTTGACACATGTGTCCATGCTTTATTTTGCAGTTGATGCCATTCCGATTCCACGTCATTTTTGTTGCCATAAACAGAACTACGGTGGATTTTTTCCAAAATAGTTTTTAAACTGGGCTTAACTTGCGATGTGGCAACTTCAGGTGTTAAATTTTTCATCATCTTGAGAATCGATAAATTATCTGGCAATCTTTTTTGCATTTCAGTGGCCAAAGTGCAAAGAAACTTCTTGCACCTTTCTTTTACATCTAATGCATCTCTTTCTGAAAGAGTTTTGGCTACTTCTTCAAAGTCATAGCCAAGATTTATAGATGATGTATGCATCAAATAAGATTGAAAATCAAATTCAGCCAATTCATCATCGTGCACTTTCTGTAACTGAGAAGGTACTACTAATTTCTGGAGTAAATTTTTGTATAATAGAAACAAATCTTCCAATAATTTTGTCGGTTCAGAGTGCTCACTTTGAAACAGCATGTTAATTTGAGTAACGCATTTCAATTCATTTCTCAAAAAAGTGACATATGCTTTATATGCAGGCCGTCTCATAATGTCATACAATTGTTCTGCCATGTAACATTTGTCTTCCGTTTTCGCCAAAGAAAAAAGCAATTGCAATTCATCCCACTGTTTCAAAATAGTGTCAATAGCTGCGTAACGCGCAAGCCAACGAGTACCGCTTAGGCCTTGTATTTTATTGGGATTTCGATTCCCGTCATTCATAGTTTCATAGATATCTCTATATTTTTCTAAACGTTTGGTACTGTAAGAGAACCAATTATGTGCTTCCCGTGCTAAGAATTCTAATTGACGGGGTAGTTCCTCTGCAGCTTTCTCGGCACACAAATGCAAAGAGTGACAAACGCACTTGACAATTATTAAATCACTCAGTTCTTGTCTAAACAAGGCGGTTACAGAGTTATGTTTGCCAACCATAACACTTGCACCGTCAGCCCCGATTCCTATCAAGTTTTTGTAATTTAAACCATCTTCTATTAGCTGGCTCTTGATTGCATTGTACATACTTACTGCGTCGCAATTAACTAACTTGATGAGTCTATAAAATGTTGATACAATTTGTTTCTTCTTATGAGAAAAAAAACGAATCATTACACATAATATCTTTTGTGTTGATAGATCGGTACTTTCATCAATTATTAAGGAAAATGGGGAATCACAAATCTCTTTCAGTAAATCAGTAAGCATACATGGACTTAGTACGTTTTTAATTAACATGGAGCACTTGGTGCGATGCAGTTTCAAACTTTTCAATATATCTGATGAAACATCTAACCGAGGGACCACTGACATTAAATGATCAACAGTTAGTAGCGAGGTATGTTCGGCAACGAAGGCGGCAACTTTTAGCTCAGCTATCTTTGTTGCATCTGATAAGATAGGTTTAATAACAGTTGTTAATGGTTGGCATGACTTTGCTGATTTACTCAAAGCTACAGATTTTTTGTGTTTTTCCGAGTTTGCATGTTTGATCAGGTCTCTTTTATGTGCTTTTAATGTTACGCGACAGTATTTACAGGCAGCAGAAATGTCATTGGTTGGATCAGGTGACAACCAATCTGCAAAAAAAAATACAAATTTAGATTCAGTGTTTATAGCCTCCCGTCTAAGCAGACAATAATTAAAAGGCCTAAAGTTGTGTCTCCTGCTACGTGTTTCGTTTACAAATTACACAAAAACATCTTGTTTCGTCTACTCACTGGTTTAGTTTCTGTTGTGACAACACTTGTTTTGTGTAGATGTTTTTGTTGAATGTGTTGACGAAACACGTAGGTATGTAGCAGGAAACACACCAACAACAAAACTCATGCTAGAAAACACCACATAAATAGGTAGGTATTTATTTAGTAGTGGCAACACCAACAGAAAGCTGATTGTAAAAAAAAAAAAAAAATAATATTACTTCCATCCATGACATGACTGTCGGCCAACCAAAACCTTGTTTGCCCCAACCAAACCAACACCACAGTGAACAGAAATTCACATCAATTATCAAGTAAAATAGGTATTATGTTTATGGTTAATTATTTCGAGCACACAAACCGTCATCACACTCACACTATTGCTAGGTATATCCACCACCATATAGGAATGCATATAGGTAGGTATTTATTTTTATAAATAACCATTACCTAAATGCTAAATATCTAACAACAACCAACCAACATGCAAGCAGGCAGCACTGGCAGCAGTCATCATTCGGTATAGGACGTACCTACGTAGGTACCTACTTACTACTTTAGATTCTAAGGTCGAGGAACATCATTATCGCTCGGTACGTTGTGCACATTGAGGTAATTTAGTGGTTGTGCATCTATTGTCACACTCCTGCGCACAATCCTATATAGTGAATAAACTAAACATTAGATGAAGTCATTTGAAATATTAAATAGAAAACCCAATTTACGAACCTTTCAATAAGGGATCTGTTTCCCAAGATTTTGTGTATTTTTGTTTATATTTTTTGTTGTTAGCGACTTTGGACATTATTCTTGAATATGCGTTTCGAAGTCACAACAAATCAGTTATACTCTGTGCAACAAATCTCAAAGTATGGAGCGTAGAGTATAAGGAGCGCTATCTTCTTTAGTGGACAAGTTCAAAAAGTGTCCGCCGTTAAGCAGCAAATAGCGTAGGGATATGAAGTTAGCAGTTGTAGACGGAGGAATAACTTTTTTTTTACGTTTCATGCCTAAATTATTAGAAATTTGTTTAATACAATGAGAATTATTATTCTTTTAATTTAATTAAGTTTTTAATAATATTTTATAATCACTAGTTTACAGATATTAGATTTTGTAAAATATACTTAAAATGCGCGGTATAAAAGTGGAAGTCTTTCTTTCCTTTTTAATTTAGTATCCTACTTTACAGATATTAGATTATGTAAAATATACTTAAAAATGCACGTTAAAAAAGTGGAAGTCTTCTTTCCTTTTTAGTTTATTGTATTTCCTTTTTTATTTATTATCCTACTCTAATGGTATATGGCGCTGTTTTTAAAATCCTTCCACTGGCTACTGTAGTGCCACCATAATTTGCTCCCTATCAGCGGACACTTTTTAATACACTATAAAAATAGTTGACGCTCCTCATACTCTACCCTCCTTAGGTCAAAGACAAAAACGAATGAAGATGTGCGTGAAGCGAATGAGGTGAGGTAAGCGTTTACTCACTGAGTGAGTTACATTATTGAATGAACGCGCCGCGCAGTTCACTCGTTTCATATCGTGCGTTTCTTTCTACGCACAAAACTGAAAACACATGTTTTGTTTTCGATGTTGCAAGTTTTGTTTGAAATCCCTAAAAAAATCCCCAAAATATTCCAGTCCCTAAAAATGTCCCTTTTAACACTTCTAGCCCCTAAATTTAGGGACAAAATCCCTAAGTTGGGAACCGTGACCTTCGTTAATTTAAATTAAATATTGAAGTGACGACAACCAAAAAGCCAGTTTACCGAATAGGGTGGATCTGTCCGGAGTGAATTCATGATGGTACCTTTATATGCATTGTGATAAATCTGAATTAGGTAGATACTGATAATTTGATTATTTTATTATTTTGAAAAAAAAATTACCCGAATATCTAAAGTGAAATGCTCGGCACATGACTAACCCCAAAGCAAACCACTCACGTTACTTTCTACTGGAGAGTTCAGTATGGACCGGTGGTATTATAGACTGGATAAAAGCTGTAACACAAATGAAATGCCAGAGATTGAATATATTTTATCTTTAACGTACAAAGGTGCTTTTGAGGAGCGTGAATGTTCTATTTCTATGTAAATTTAAACACATTGTGTTTTCGAAAGACCATGTGCGTCAAGGGTGATATTGATATCCCCTTATTTATAAGTGCTTTGGCAATAAAATGCTTTAAATTTTTCATTCTTGATACTGTTAAAGCGGGGACAAAAAATACATAAAAAGCTGGCCTCTGCATTAAATAAAAGAAATTTATTGTGAAAGTTTAGTAGCAATCCTGAGTAACACTTTTCTTTACACCTTAAAAATTAACTTTATTAAATAAATATGGGATTTAAACCACCTGCATACTGAAATCTAACCAGTAAATCTTAACGTGTATGATATGCTGTCTTTCTTTGTTCCTTACAAGCCGAAACAAAAATTCTACGATGAAACTAATCCGGAAAACCAAAATCCCCATGTGAGTGCTAACCTTATTTTATATTTTGATGCAGTTTTGTTTTAACCCTTGGCGCTAAAGGCTTCCTCTCAACGTTCTTTTCAGTCTCAAAGATTTTTTTTACTGATAATGTAAAACCCAATATGTATTGTTGAGAAAAAGTTAAATTTACATCTCGTACAGATAAATTCAAAGTCATTAAATCCTTCATGTTTACACAAGGTAAAATAATTTAACCACTACGCACTACTTGGCCAGTATAATGATATTAATGATTGAGAAAAGTTATTTTGCAAGCCTAATAATGACAATATCATCAAAAAAGTTTGTTAATAGTCTCCAACTCTAGCCAGAACCTTAAAAATCAGTGATAGTAGGCAATGCTTTTTATCAGTTCATTTACATTATTTGTTCATGATTATTTTTGTTTCCATTTATGTATTTATTATTCATGCCAGCAACACTCTTATGACACAATTTATTAATGCCAGTTAACGAATATTATCTTGTAGCGAATATTTTAAAACTCATTACGTTTCTTTTGTTTAAGTTTAACATAATAACATTTTTTCATATTAACATTTTGGACTCGTGAAGTACCCAACTACTGTCTTGTGTTGTCTTATCCTTATCCCATGCTATATCCTTTAATAAGAGCGACATCCCATTTCTTTAACACATCCAGTTTTCCATTGAAAACTGTAGTGATACCCAATTCTCGGCAATATGCTATGTAGCACCGAAATTCATAACTGTTAAAATTTTAACCTAAAGTAGACCTCCGACTACCCCTTCGGGATGGTATGGGTTTATACTTTGACCAAAATTATGTATGTACATATATAATTTTGGTCAAAAAATACATCTTCATACAAACTGACTGCTTGTTTTATTTTGGACTTTAAAGGCAGATGACTTCTACCAGCCCATATTGCTTGTCAAAATGATCACCTGGGTCAGGAAATAAACCTCTCTACATGTAACTAGTGGTGGGATTAGATAGTTCACTTTCAGGGGTTTTTATAGCGAAATCTTAATATGGACTAACTTTTCGGAAAACAACATAATAGATGAATTAGTACATTACTGCCGCGGCCGCCAAGTGTAGTGGACGATCGTGAAGTATGCGGGCGGGCACGCATTACGGAGTCCGGCAACGCTCAGTTGTGGCCTAGGCTTGTATAATGCTTTTCTCAATCATGCTTGGAAATGTGAACATTATTTTGACAACCTTCTTCGTGATAAATCGAAATTGCTGTACATGCGAGCAGCGGCCGGCAAAAGTTGTATGAAAATCCATATCTATCGTGTTTTAGCGGCCAAATAAATTACTATGTAAACTCATATCTGTCGTGTAATTTAAAAATGGAACCATCTTTTACTCCGAACCATGGCAACCAAGGAGGTAACTTATCCAAGGCATTATTTAAATACAGAACTGGCTTGCAAATAGAATGCTGTTTATTAAGAAAAATAAAAACAAATGAACATTTCGCCGCGTGAAAAATTACTGTTGTTCATTGTAACTCATTGATTTTGAAAAGTAGGTAACTAAAAAGTTCTGCCTAGGTACTAGTTAGTTTTAATTTCCACGCATTGTTTGAGAAAAGCACTAGGTATGCCAGCCTTGGCCACAACTGAGCGTTGCCGGACTCCGTAATGCGTGCCTCGGCTGAGCCTCGGCCCGCATACTTCACGATCGTCCGGCTACACTACACTTGGCGGCCGCGGCAGTATTGTACTATTAACAATGCGCTGAAATTGAAACTAAGTAGTATCTAGGCAGAACTTTTTAGTATTTTTTCACGTGGCAAAATGTACATTTGTTTTTTTATTTTTCTTAATCAACAGCATTCTATTTGCAAGCCAGTTCTGTATTTAAATAATGCCTTGGATAAGTTACCTCCTTGGTTGCTATGGTTCGGAGTAAAAGATGGTTCTATTTTTAAATTACATGACAGATATGAGTTTAAATAGTAATTTATTTGGCCGCTAAAACACGACAGATATGGATTTTCATACAACTTTTGCTGGCCGCTGCTCGCATGTACAGCAATTTCGTTTTATCTCGAAGAAGGTTGTCAAAATAATGTTCACATTTCCAAGCATGTTTGAGAAAATATTTATAATATACCTTCATTTTAAGATCAACTTAACATATTGGAGCACCATTCTGAACATTGAACCAAAAAGAAAATGGTACTTGTCTACATACAAATATATCAAATACTCTTCATAATGAGATCTAGAATATAATAATTGCTTGAAATATTATTTTTATTTATTATTCGTAGAATGGCAGCAGCGCACATGGAAGCTCCATGGCACACCGTGTCTGGCATGAACGAAGGGTTCCCAAGCTTCCCCTCCGCTCCCACAAAAAGGACTCCGATTAAAGGTAAACTGGGATTGTATGACAGGTTCCCGGTTGCATACTTTAAACATCTTTTGTGGGAGTTACGTGCGGGAATCCCCACAGATACCACTCCAATCGGAGCCAGTTACATCGGAATCGGACTAGAACCGACCAAAACTCATTAGTTGCCGAGGGTGAAGTAGTCTCTCGCACATCCTGGGCTCCCCGTTTGACCCAGGGCTCCCCGATTGACCCAGGGCCATCGAAGGCTCCGTCGGGTGTGGGACTGTGTTGTCCCCATCTTGCCCCAGAAAAGGTGGGCGCCTATCGCGACGCCGTCACGGCCTGCTTCTGCTAGGGTGTGGAAGTGACCCTGTGAGGAAACCCTGGGCTAGAACTTTGTCCGTTAACGAGGAGGTGTACGGGCTTGCAGGTGAAATTGGTTTGCGCCCTACAAAACACTAGTTTCCATATTGTTTTTTCTTTATACCACTTATATGGCAGACAAGCACACGGCCCACTGATGGTGAAAGTGGTTACTGTGGCCTACAGACGTGTACAACACCAAGAGAGTCACACTTGTACTGCCGAGCCTGAAAG
This sequence comes from Eilema caniola, assembly GCA_949126895.1. Taxonomy (NCBI): domain Eukaryota; kingdom Metazoa; phylum Arthropoda; class Insecta; order Lepidoptera; family Erebidae; genus Eilema; species Eilema caniola. Next base: position 2,031,487 of record OX421469.1, on the reverse strand, counting down.
AACCTTCTAATACTTTCTTGAAGAACCCCATATTGTAGTCGTGGGATGAAGTTCCTTTCATACCGCACAGTGCGCACCGGTTCCGATCGTAATGTGTGAGGATGGATTATGTTGTTTAATCGTTATAATCCTTCTGAATATAGATAATATTCAGTGTTCTTAATGCACCATATATTGCTGAGTTGAAAATGCCATCGAGAACTAAACCCTATTGTTTATGCCCTAAGGTCTTCAGTTCTTCGTACCGTCAACCGCGTGGTACTGCAAGCTGTGTGATCAGTTCATTGGCGATCTACACTGCGCCTCGGCTCATCTCAAATCTGTAACACATTCCAAGAATTATACTGTGAGTATACAAATAAATAAAATGTGTGAATAAGAACCACAAGCCGCCTACGTGGTAGTGAGAGGTTCATTGGATTTTTTGTTATTATGCGGAAGGTGGAGGATCGTACGAAATGGCGCATATTGGGAGAGGCCTATGTCCAGCAGTGCACTGCAGTGGGCTAATTGATTGATTTAATTGATGTAAACGGTCTTCAAAAGCAGAGAAAATATGAATTACTATATTTTCAGTGAGGCGACTGCCATCTGACCTTGACAACCCATTGACGGTATCTAAGTATTGTAAAATAGTAGTCGATCTTTTTAGGTCGCTAACTACCCGCCTGCCATAGATATTCGTATGACAAGCTAGACTCACGGCTTAACGTACTTTCCGAGGCACGGAAGTACTCAGACCAATTCAAATTGACATATTCATACATACAAATATTTACACCTGAGCGGGAATCAAACCCGCATACCCTGCGTAGTAGTAGAATTCTCTGCCACCACACTAAAAAAGCATTATAACATTTTAGCAACAAAATATTATTCCTTTCCAGAACTTCGTAGAACAAAACCCTCACTGGGAAACAGACTGGATGTCTGACCGCCAAAAAGCCTTCGAGAAATCTCGCGCCAACAAAGCCAAATCCGATGGCGAGAAACCACAGCAATACATGTCCCACACTATCACATTTAACAAAGATGGATTCCACACTAAACGGAAGGACAGTCCCGCTCCAACCGACGACAAGAAGAAGAAAAAAGATAAGAAGGCGAAAAAGAAGAGAAAGAAGAGTAGTAGTAGCAGTTCTTCTAGTAATTCTAGCAGTTCGGATAGCGAGCCGGCTAAGAAGAAAGGTAAAGGGGGCTTAAGATACTGCCTTAAATAATATTACTGGCGCCTGTTGGAGTAGAATTACGGTTTTAAAACGTGTGATTTCATAACTTATTTATATTTCAAATTCTTATTGTATGGATCTTGAACCTCTCTAAAAGTACGACTCTAAATCTGCATGTATGCATAAAAATTCGCCACGTTGACTCAATCCTCATCAACTTTCGTCCGCTGTCCTTAAAAAAAATATATAAAAGTTTCTATCGCTTCTGATAAGCCACGTTTTTTGAAACATTGCTAACTTTAAGTCCTAGATCAGGGCCTAGATTCTGCTAAACAACTGTCGGACACTAAAAAATCCATGAAATTTTCGACATTTAAAGTCTAAAATGACATGGTTTTTTGTAGAGTGACTAAAACATTGTAATGAAACTCTTTTCATTTAATTTTGGACTTTACATATTTTGACTTTAAAATTTAAAGCTATTTTTGCAGTGTCCGTAGCGTGACAGTAGTTTTCTTTAGCAGAGTCGAGGGCAGGTACTTTGCTGCAAGCTAGGAGAGCCCATAGACCAACAGTAGACTGAGATGCTGAATACTGTACATGAGCCTCCCTCAATTTCCACCATACCATCCTTCCGTCTTGCTTGCATAATTATTACATTTAAAATGTACCCTCAGAACCTTAATTTAAACTACCTTGTCAGGTTACTCTGCCTTAACTAGCTATAGAAACTGCTTAAAAAGTTCTAAATAGAAAAAATCTTGTTGTTTCCAGAAAAAAAAACAAAAAGCAGTAGGTTCAGCGCGCGCGATGACAAGTCTCTGACAGAATGGGTGTCAAATATACAGATGGACAGACTCAACGAGAACGACCGGAAACTACTTGATACCCTCAAAAGCAGGTTTGTGTATATACACACCAAACAGTTTCAGTTGAGTGGGGTATAGAATCGCATAAAACCTAATTGTTATGATGAAACTGAGGGCCAATACTCGTAATAAAAATTCAGTGTCGATCAAATGTCAAAACCGATTCTTATGAAATGTTTTATGTATATTCAGTAAGTCTGACAATCGGCTACTATATATCTATCTAACCCCTAAGTGATAAGGGGTGTCCACCTCAAAACTTAATTTTTATGTTTTGAATATTTTTTTTATTATGTGGCATTACAAATATGTACATACAACCCTAAACTTTCACTCTTCTTTCACCCCTGCTTTTTAATAGTCATTTTAAAAAAAAAAAAATTACATTGCAGAACACCGTTTGCCAGGTCAGCTACTAATTTTTTTTTTTCACATTTGACAGTTCACACGTTTTTGACATTTGACAAATTAAGATTTAATGGAGACTGAATTTTGAACAGATTTACAATACGAGATTTGGCCCCCTGTTGCGTGCTTTCTATATAAGGCTAGTTAATATAATCAGCTGAAGGTGATTCTCAGGAATGAGGGTCGCCATTGTAATGCCTACAAGGCAGCAATCTCACAATAGTAGCTTTTGGCTTCACGGTTTGGTCTAATGCTTTGCCTTGCCATGTTTAAAAGCAGATGAAAACATATCTACTGGTAAATATTTCTAGGTCTTTCAACTCATCTGTAATACAGTAAGGCGAAGAGGTGTTTGAATCTGGGTGGAATTTACTTCTCCCGTTTCAGGGTGAAACTTACGCCCTACGAGCCCATGCTTTGTTCGCCATTATCTTTATATACACGCCTTGCCTATCGCATAGTTCGCCGTAGCGCGCATAGTAATTAATTATTTCTCCTTTATTTTAACTATGCTTTCAACCCTAAGAGCCTTTGCTTATATGCTACTAGCTGTTGCCCGCGGCTCTGCTCAATTGCATGTCGATTATCGCAATCAAACATAGCCTGTGTTCCTACCCAAGGCCAAACTATAGTTTAAGCCAAATTTTACCTAAACCGTTTGTGTCGTTTAGGCGAGAAATCGTAACAGACAGTGTTGCTTTATTTTTCATAATATAAGTATTGATTGCTATATCCTCGCTTATGGCTGTCTAGCCTTTTAGACAATATATTTAATTCATTGAACTAACGCTTTCTTTGGTAGTAATGCTACTCTACAACAGATCGATTTTGACTAGCAAGGTACTCAAGTTCGAGCTAAAGGTCTGTAACAAATACCAGGGCAATCAGTCAACAGGAAAGGGAGGGGGGGACTCAAGGCATTAATATCATTTTGAGTAATTTGTTCATCAAGATCGGTCTAATGGTATCTGTAGAAACTCAATAAAATTAGATTGAAATAATAACAGATAATTTCTTTTTATTGTTTAGAATGAAGAAAGATGAAGACGAAAAACGCCGGTCGGCGGATCGTGATCGGTCTGCTCGCGACCGAGAGCGCTTGGTGGAACTGCAACGGAAACTGAGGTGAGACTCACACCTACAATGGGAAGAGGATATATATGTCTCTGACTCACTTGTGTGTTAGATATGTACAGTCGACAAAATCGATAGTATCCCACCTTTACATATTAAGTTGTATGTAAAGGTGGGATACTATCGATTATGTCGACTGTACATTGCACGGCACCCAGATCGCAGCGTTAGCCCGTAACCTAAGAAACTGGAATTAGATTAATGTTTATCAAACAATTAAATGAGATATTACAGAAAAATTACAGATGACAAAAAATACATACGATATTAAATTAATTGCTCCCTGGTAGCTGCTATCGTAATATGTTTCGATTAAAACTAGTCTAATTCAATTAATACCTGGACCCAGAAGTGTATGGAAGCATTCTCATTTCTCTTAACCTTAAGCTAGTTAGCAGAGAACCTTTAGACCTTGTTCTAACTCCCATAATCACAAAAAAAATTGACACTTTGGTAACCATAGAGACCACTGAAAGACGAGACTCGCTTACGGGATTAGCTGCCATCTTGGTTTCGAAAACCGTAGTTTGTTAATCTTGTGTGTACCCTTAGGCTATCGCTCAGCTCAGTACTATATACGGCTTTTTACGTACGAAACACTGTCCGTGTAACACTAACCCTGTGTAACCATATAACCCTGTAACCCCTTGTAACCCTGTGACCACGGGTAACCATGAAAGTAATGCGATCATACATATTATATTCACCCCTTAATCTTGATGCTGAGATTTGGTCTATGAAATTAATGGAGGAAAACGTGATATCGCAGTTTAATTGAACTTGATCGCGATTACTATCATCGGTGAAATCCGCTCTGACTCAGAATTTAGAAGTGGTATGCCTGCATCACTCGGATGGTGGGAGATCTCTCTTGGTGAAATCGAATATTATATTATTTTAGATATTATTATACTAAACATCGATTTATAAAATCAAATGTAAATTATTGTAATTTCAATTTTTTTATTAAATTTGTTGAGTCAAGATTATTTGGTATTTATTGCAACCTCGGCCGTAGTAACCTTAATCGTGTCGTGAATATTAACAGGTATCCACGTATGAATAATTATTGAAAACTGAAAATGATAAAAACTGATACTCTAGGTCACAAGTCATCTAATACAAAAAGTTTATAAAACTCAAGTTAATCAAGTTAACCAACATTTATTTATTTATTAATAATTCGCAATACAGTCATAATAAGTTAATAACAAAGAAAGTAAAATAAGTAAATTGTATTATTACCAGAAAATGGCATGCAAATAATACAATTCGTCTAGTCTTTCGCGATAAGTTTACATTATTCTAATTAATAAAAATAATATGTGAAATGCATAGTCAATAGTATAAATTCGTTTAATATTTAATAAGTTCATAAGAAATAATAATAATCAAGTGTACTGGTGAAACATGTCAAATGCTAAATAAAAATGTCAAATCATCCAATTAGAAACAGGGCAACTATTTCTTAATTTATAGGGACTTCAATCAATTAATCAATTAGCCCACTGCATTGTCATCGAGAAATACCACTACTGTTCTGTTGTTTAAATTGTACTTATTTAGTTTTGTTCAGATTAGTTTTTAAGTTGTTGCCTTGAAGCTAAAATATTACGTTGGCTAATGAATTATTCATCTCAGGTACTAGTGATTACCTACATACGGACAAGCAGGACAAACTTAACTATTTTCACATTGTTTATACCCTATAACAAACTCAAACTTGCCGTTAAATATCATCTTATAGGTCCAAAATACTAACTTTACGATTCAGGATGAATCCTTAAAACCAGCTTGTTAGCTATACATAGTATACAATTTTTTTTTTTATATATAGGACACGTCAATTTGACTTCACCTCGCCTGATGGTAAGCTGAAGGCAAAGTCTCAGAAAAGAGGGTCACCATTACAAACACGTACCATGTTAACAATGGTGCCGTTTATCATTATCATCTATCAAGCCATTTCCCAACTCAGGGTCGGCTTCAATATACCTACGAAACTGGCAATGCTGCGCCAGAGCCATGTCCATTAAGTAGCGAATAAGTTTGGTTTGTGCTCGTAAGATGGTGGAGTATACTCATAAATGTTAAATGCGTGATCATAGTGTGATTGTTCTAGGAGTGACCCAGTGACTGGTAAAAGTGCAGAGGTAAAAAGTAGCCATGGCCATGTGCATCTGGATTGAGTGATCTTTTCTTATATTTCAACGAAACCAAAGCGTTCATTTAGTCAAAAATTGTCAAAACTTATAACCGATATCCAAAAATTTGTCACTCACAAGATAATGAAGATATTGACCAATATGTTGATCACTCAATACAGACATTTTGCAAAATGGCTTCAAGCTGAATCTTAGCCAATACTTACTCTGTGCACAAAATTTTCGTATCAAAAATTTGTACCTAATTCGTCACATTGTTTTACAAAAAATCTAGGAACTAAAAGGTAAATCCAGGAATCTATGACAGTTTCATTGGATCACTCAATTCAGACAAATTTAGATTGAGTGATTCTAGAAATAGGGTATTATCACAGTATTATGTAGACATAATAAGTATTTTTTTTATTATCGCCATAAATTTAAGACTCGAAAACATTTTTACAAATTGCAATCACAACGCCAATATTTATAGTTAAATAATTATGAGAAATTAAACCTTTTTGAATTAGCTGAACTGAGTGATCGTTAGAAACGCATGCAGGTAACTATCCCTTTTGTTTAAATGTACACTAACTGCGTTGAAAATTTGTACTACTTTGTGACGAAAATTTGGCATAAAATTCATTTGTCTATGTCATTTCATTTACGAGATCTTCGTTTCACAATTAATTTTCAGAGAAAAGTGCAGTAGGGTGACCATAATAATATGAGATCATAAGAGAATTAAAGACTACATAAAATGTTTATCAATTTTTATTTAGAAAGCAAACTACTCTTTCAAATCGCAAATTACGTAAGTAAGTACATGCAAAAAAATAAGTGATTCATTTTTACTATCATATCTTGCTCACTCTCGTCTCATGCTCTTCCCTTCCCCCGCCACGCTGCAAACTCCCGGACCCGTTATGGTAAAATGTAACTAGCTTTTAACACTTACAACACCAGCGATTCTGCTATCTTTAAAGTGGAAAGGGTGATAGGAAAAAGAAGATAAGCCTTCTGCAGTCTTATCAACCATAGATCACTTCCTCGGTCGAACTGGTCCAATTCTAACGGCTCGAAGTCAAACTGTGTTCATAGTTACTCCAGACACTCGAATCCTAGACGGTAGTATGGATACTTTCGTGGATGATTCCACCTATTTTTTTATATAAGATATTAATAGCATGCTCAATCAGCGGTAAATTTTCCTTCGGGCCTCTCTGTTTTCAGGTAACAAAATAAAAATGGCGATTGGTGCCACTTGAAACAACGTCTTTTAGTTAGTTCCTCCGTGCTTTAGAGAGTACGTTTAGCCGTCGATCGTAGTTGCCATGCGAACTTATTGATCTGTGCGTTAGTTCTGATCACATTTAAGGCCAGTTGCCATTCGAAAATCTGTAACATTCGTTATGGAAAGTTAGGTCATATCGTAGACTAGTAGTAATTAATCGGGAAAAATCTCGATGGACAATAGGCGTAATGTTATTGGTTGTAGTGCAAAAATGACACGTTCCGTCCAAACTATCGTAATAGTATCGAAAACGTACAGAGAGAACGGAATATTGTGATTGGCCGGCTTCACATACACACATTCACAGTAGGTAGGCGGCCAATAGTAATGCTCCGTTCTACCAAAACGTTTTTCGTGCTAGGGGTACTGCTTTCATACTAATTTATAGCATGCTATATCTAACCTACCCTAATATGTAGGCTGGGCAAGCCCATAATGCCCTATCTGCAAACAACACCTATCTATGAGCTACTTACTTGCTTCACCAGGGAGGCCGAGCGGCGCTCCCCGCGGCCGCGCTCGCGCTCCCGCTCGCGGCGCTCCGCGTCCCGCTCGCGGCGCCGGGACGCGCGCGACGCCACGCCGCCGCCCTCGGGCGACGCCAAGAAACCCGCCGAGGTTAAGAAGATGCCCTTCATTGGTAAGTGCCCAGGTGATCCCACCAGGGTCAATCCCCACTAAAATAGCAGCAGCGCTACGGCTTTTTGAGATAAAATATTACAAACCATTTCGAATCAGATTTACGGATGAGAATCATTTTTAGTTCAATAGTGTGGCTTACACCGGCTGCTGTTCTTTCGGTGGGGTTTGATCCTTATTCTCTGAGCCTTTTCACAAGTCAGTTGGGGTCGACTTTTCAGTCTAACTGTGGTGCGGTTGAACTTCGATATTTTTCGTAGAGCGACTGCTGTCTGACCTACTCAACCAATTAGCGATATCAAAGTTCTGTAGTTGAACTAGTTGAACTTTTCAGGGCTCTCCCAACTAGCCGTAACTTTCGTTGTACGTACAGTCGGTATTATTTATTAAGGTGAATAAGAATAAGAGCGTTTTTACATTCATCCAATATCGGTGTCGGACACTGATAACCGACACCTTATGCTGTTGTCACATTTATCGGATAAAGTCGGCCCGATGCGACCATTTGCTCGAAAATAGACAAGTAAGGGATGCTGGGGTTGAAAGAAAAAGAAAAACACGCAAGCAATTTTTGTCCTTATTGACATGACATGGTATCGTGTTTTTTTTTTCTTATAGTCGTGATCAGCATCATCAATTAACGCGAAAAGTCACGTAACTAAGCAAATGTCATTAAGGTCGAAAATTGCTTGCAGTCGCTGTTTTAGTCCCTTTGTGATCCGGTATCGGCCCAAAACAGTGGTATTGGCTCCAATAACCGATACGGACCGGACCATGTGAAAGGGAGATACACATGTCATACATTTGATTTCCTCCGATATCGGATGTCGGATATCCGACAATGTGAAAACGCTCTAAGGGTCCTAAGAAATAATGCTTAGTGCGAAGAGTGAGTAATCTCCTCACTGTATATGTCACCGTATGCAAAGCCCTTAGAACTAAGCCCTTGACCCAACTATCTACAAACACTAAAATACATTTACAGAATATGTATAATAAAAAATTTACAATTTCCGTCATCGTTGTTACAGGAAAAATGCCCGTTTTCAAGAATTTAACAAAAATGACTAAGGCCGAGGAGCAGAAAAAAGATGAACAGAAAAAGAAAGAAGACGAAGAAGTGACAAAGAAGAGACGAGAAGAAATGGATGCCGAGATACAGAAGAAGGTTTGTTTCTTATAGATACAAGATTATGGCCTGGTCTAACTGCAAAATTAGGTAAGTATAGCATTGCAATGGTTTGAGAGCTATCTATCGGGAAGGAAGCAGTTTGTTAAAGTAGGTAACTCTAAAAGTGATCTGCATACTATCAACTTTGGCGTCCCACAGGGTAGCGTGCTTGGCCCAACGCTTTTCATAATGTATATAGACGATATTCACGATGCGATCAATTACAACACAATATGCTATGCCGATGACACTGTTCTCATATTTGATGACGCAAGCTGAGCTGAGGCTTTTTCGAAAGCTGAGTCAGGCCTGGAGCAAATATCAGTATGGTTGCGTTATAATTTATTGACACTGAACGCCAGTAAAACTAAACATAATGAAAATACTGCTTCCTTCAGCGCCAACTGACGTCCTGAAATCCGTCTATTTTGCCCTGAGTCAATCGCTAGTGACGTATTGTATAGGAAGCTGGGGTGCTGATCAAAATACCTTCCTTATGCAATTAGAAAATGCCCAACGCGCAGTACTACAGCAGGGTACTTACCGTACGCAAATTGTTTATATTGAGAATGTTTCTTAAAGCACATCAAACAGTTATAAATAGTGAACACTATGAGAATCTTCTTAAACGCCGGGTATATACCACATTTGCAGAACGGTTTGGCCCACACATCGAGTATTTTATATACAATAAGGTAGCTAAGTTTTGTGACCTCAGAAACTGCTCGCTAAAGGAGGCGAAAATGGTTACAAAGTGGCTTATTTAACTGGTATACGAGGCTACAGAAATTCTTCTACTGCACTAAGTTGGAATAACTACTAGAATTTGCTCAGTATTTATTTATATATACATGCAATATACACAAATATATATAAATACACATATTACATGTATTTCACATCCTATTTATTTTTTCTTCTAACTCTTGTAAGTATGATTGATTACATTAAACCTCATGACCGAGCACTGAAACCGAATGAGGCAAACTTCACGGTACCCACAGGACAAGCTTGCCTGGTGTGAGGCAAATGGGAAACTTTTACAATATGTAAATGTTTTTAGAAAATAAATTATTTTTATTTTATTGTCAAATGGCAGTTGCTTCACAGAAAATATCGAAGTTCATCCAAATCCACAGTTAGGCTGGTAAAGTGAACCCCCACACTCTGAGTTGACAGCTTCGGATGCGACTGGCATTAACGCTAGGACGAAGTAAACTAGGTTATGGCCAATTCGTCAATTTAAACTTTTTGAGGTGGACTCGTTCCGAGACGAAGGCGTCGTGCCTCGTTGTAATGGGGGACACGATGTCTTTATGACACGACATCTTTTTTAATTATCATGTTGAAGCTGAAGAAGCTGGTCAATGGTCAAAGCACACCTGGAGTGTACTTAGATCCGTCTAACTTAAGATTTGGCTGAACTTCGATATGTTTCGTGAAGCAAGTGCTATCTGACCTTGCAACCCAATGGCGATATCGAAGCATTGCAGTTAGATCAGTTGTTGGACTTTTTTTGACATTCCAGGTGGCAGAATTCAAAGAGAAGATAGCACGCGCTCAACTGGAGCGAGAACAAGCCGCTGCAACCGCTCCCGACCTGGGCGTGCTGGCGCAGCTGGGGCCCAACCCCGGCGCCGGCCTGCTGCCCAACCCCTACTTGCCGCCGCCCACCCTCGCCACGCCCACCGCGCTCGGCCAGGGGCCGCCACCGTGCGTATTTACTCACCAACCACCTCACTTAGTCACTACCTACCTCACTCAATCACTACCCACCCCACTCACTAACTCAGAACCCACGTAACTTACTAACTCACTCACAACCTACGTCACTTACTGACTTACTACCCACCTCACTCGCTCACTACGCACCCCACTCACTCTCTGCCCAACTCACTCACTTCCCACCTCTACTCACTATCCACCTCAGTCACTACCCACACCACTCACTCACTAATAAACCCCACTCACTCACTACCCCACACAATTCACTCACTACGCACACCCCACTCACTTACTCACTACGCACACCACTCACTCACTACCCACACCACACATTCGCTACCCATTCCACTCACTACCCACACCACTCATTCACTACCCACCCCACTCACTCACTGCTCAACTCACTCGCTCCCCTTTGCGGCCTTATCGACTCCAGTTGAAATAAATCTAGTGTGTCCATATATCACTTGTGAAGTGGTAACACTTTTACATATTGGTTCCGAAATTGTTTTATTATAACTAATCTTAGGACCCTGAAGGATAGGAAGAATATTTTACAATACAAACCACAACCAAAACTTTCTATTTTCCAGACCACAAACGTCGCAGCCACCACCGCAAATGCCTCCGCAGCCAACCCTCCCCAAAGATTTCCAAGACGCCCTCGACATCATATTCCCCTCCGAAGTCAAAAACCAAGAACTACAACAGGACCTATTCGCGATGCCCCCAGGCTTCATGCCGGGCCTAATGCCCCCATTCCCGCCCCTGCCCTTAATGAACCCACAAATGTTCGGTTTCGACCTAAACGCCCCCTTATTCCAACCTCGACCGCAGCTATACGACACCCATGTACCATTAGTCCCTAGTCCTAAGCCCAGACAACAGCAGAAAAGACCTCAAAAGAATGATCATAACAAAAAGAAGCAGGAAAATCAAAAACAACAGCAGAAGAAAGAAGTTAAGAAAGATAATGGGGAGATTGAAAGAAAGAAAGAGCAATTGGATGATCTCGCGATGTTGGGAATGGATGCTTCTGACGTTGGTGCGGGGATGTAGTTAGTAGGTAGGCTTTTATTAATACGTTAGGTATTTCAGTACTAATTAAGTTCATTATAAGATTAAAGTTGTACTTTATGTTGTATTTTACTCTCATTTTCTTTAACGGTCATGTCAAAAGAAGAACACGTCATTAGTAATGTGACAAAGAAGTAGATTAAAAGCCCGTGGGCCACCATCCTGAGACTTTGTCTTCAGCTTACTATCAGGCGAGTTCAAGTCAAACTGACACGCCCTATAAAAAAAAATACCATCATACATCTTCAAGATTGTTAATTGGGTACATACTTGACTGTCTGGCTGAATTGATGACTGTACTAAACCTCAAAACGATAAGTTCTTTTAATTGGTAAATAATTTACTATTATAATTTTTGTGGATGAATAAAAAAAATAAGCACAGGTGCAACTTTTACCGCTCTTTTGCAATTCTTAATTTAATAAGCGCACTTGCCCAGTTTATTATTGTGTCAAATTAGGTATAACAGTGTATGTGCATCTGGATTGAGTGATCTTTTCTTATATTTCAACGAAACCAAAGCGTACATTTAGTCAAAAATTGTCAAAACTTATAACCGATATCCAAAAATTTGTCACTCACAAGATAATGAAGATATTGACCAATATGTCGATCACTCAATACAGACATTTTGCAAAATGGCTTCAAGCTGAATCTTAGCCAATACTTACTCCGTGGACAAAATTTTCGTATCAAAAATTTGTACCTAATTTGTCACATTGTTTTACAAAAAATCTAGAAACTAAAAGGTAAATCCAGGAATCTATGACAGTTTCATTGGATCACTCAATTCAGACAAATTTAGATTGAGTGATTCTAGAAATAGGGTATTATGTAGACATAATAAGTACTTTTTATTTTCGCCATAAATTTAAGACTCGAAAACATTTTTACAAATTGGAATCACAACGCCAATATTTATAGTTCAATAGTTATGAGAAATTAAGCCTTTTTGAATTTGCTGAACTGAGTGATCTTTAGAAACGCATGCAGGTAACTATCCCTTTTGTTTAAATGTACACTAACTGCGTTGAAAATTTGTACTATTTTGTGACTAAAATTTGGCATAAAATTCATTTGTCTATGTCATTTCATTTACGAGATTTAATTTTTTACTTTTTATTAAAGAATAGAGTGTTGCAGGGTAGATATAAATTTTTACTGTTGATGGACTATTTTCTCATCTACTATCTATTGTATTCCTGCCATTGAATCTAAATATAATAACCGTATTTGGAATTCACGCTCTTAGAAGATGCAATTTCTTTTAGCGACGAAAAGGGAACTTGTTCTTTTTGTAACGGTACTGCTGCCTATAATTACGAACTTTCAAATGTTATTTTGATGGAGTTAAATGGAACAGAAAAAGTCAATTTACATGATGTGCCCGAAATGATGTTAATAAAAAAGAAGTCCTACAGATTACTGGGAGGTATAGAATTCATCGCTTCTATGCATCCTGGTGGAATGGGTCATTATAGAGCACGCGGGTATATATTTGGACGCATGGTTTGCTATGATGATAATATGCAAAAAATGTATGATAGTAAAAATGAATCACTTATTTTTTTGCATGTACTTACTTACGTAATTTGCGATTTAAAAGAGTAGTTTGCTTTCTAAATAAAAATTGACAAACATTTTATGTAGTCTTTAATTCTCTTATGATCTCATATTACTATGGTCACCCTACTGCACTTTTCTCTGGAAATTAATTGTGAAACGAATATCTCGTAAATGAAATGACATAAACAAATGAATTTTATGCCAAATTTTAGTCACAAAGTAGTACAAATTTTCAACGCAGTTAGTGTACATTTAAACAAACGGGATAGTTACCTGCATGCGTTTCTAAAGATCACTCAGTTCAGCAAATTCAAAAAGGTTTAATTTCTCATAACTATTTAACTATAAATATTGGTGTTGTGATTGCAATTTGTAAAAATGTTTTCGAGTCTTAAATTTATGGTGAAAATAAAAAATACTTATTATGTCTACATAATACCCTATTTCTAGAATCACTCAATCTAAATTTGTCTAAATTGAGTGATCCAATGAAACTGTCATAGATTCCTGGATTTACCTTTTAGTTTCTAGATTTTTTGTAAAACAATGTGACAAATTAGGTACAAATTTTTGATACGAAAATTTTGTCCACGGAGTAAGTATTGGCTAAGATTCAGCTTGAAGACATTTTGCAAAATGTCTGTATTGAGTGATCGACATATTGGTCAATATCTTCATTATCTTGTGAGTGACAAATTTTTGGATATCGGTTATAAGTTTTGACAATTTTTGACTAAATGTACGCTTTGGTTTCGTTGAAATATAAGAAAAGATCACTCAATCCAGATGCACATTAACAGTGTTATCATACATACCTACATCATACAAGTTCGCTATTTCGAATTTGCTCATCTAGTACCTTTCTAATAAACAACCGGCGTTGGACTCTTGCGCAAAGATTTCCGAACCAATTCTTCACATTTTACTCATGGAATTGATCTTTTAAGGGTCAATTCAGACTAGATCGTTTAGACACGGCTGAAAATAGTACGCAGCAATCTACAGCATTTGTATTTCATCCAATAAGACAGTGCCGCGTTGTTGCTCACTATTTTGATTATTTAATGTCTTTACTACAAAACAAAAATGCTCGAGTATTTTTCCACCTAATTAGAATTGACCCTGACACAGTAAAATCCAGTCTTAGGGTCAATCCCCACTGAAAGTGCAGCGGCCGGCGTCGGCCATAATTTGTACTAAGGTAAATGCGAGAGGGCGCGCGCCGCCCCGCCTTCGCCTTCAAATGACTATGATCCTTTTCTCCCGTACATAAGATTCAAAATGGCTTGTAATATTTTGTCTCAAAAAGCCGCTGCTCTTTTAGTGGGGATTGGCCCTTAGTAGACTTCCAGTATTGTGATTCTCACTACTAGTTTATTAAAGTATAAACTATAAACATAATGTATATATTGTATTGTATAGTTTAACTAAAGGCTATTTAGACTTACATGTAAGTGGTTTAGGAACTGAATCACGCCATACGACTCGTTACAAATGTACTGTATTTTTGTGATAAATAAATATCATGGGAGTATTTGTTGTCTTTTTTCTACAAAACTTGCGTTTTACTTACCATTTGTTTCTAAACAAACGACGCGTGGGGTGTATGGGAGCCCACGAAGATATTAGCCGGGTCACTTACTGATTGATGAATGCGGGGTAACCGAGTCAGGACGTCAGATGGCTGTTGCTCTCGTAAAAGTATATAATGATGATGATGAACGAAGTGTTCCCGTACGGATAACCGACCGCCTCGAGCTTCTTGGCGTTTCTCTTATGATCCTGACAAACTAAATATTGGAGCTTGCATAAATTCGCATAGAGCTAAAAATTGGTAGAGGTTTAAAATACACTATAATAAAAGATCGAGTCCACATCGATTGGATTTCTGATAATTTTTAGGAAAACGGAACCCTTATAGATTCGTTATGTCTGTCTGTCCGTCCGTATGTCCAGCCACTTGATTATTGAGGTTTCTAATTTTTTTTCTAAACTAAATAATTTGTGCGACGAGTGTCCCTCGCACAAATTATTTAATGTGTTGAAATGTGTGTGTGTGTCTGTGTGTAGGTTTAGAAAGCATCTATTGCCAAAATTTCAAGTTTCGAGGTCCAGTGGTTTAGGCTGTGTTAATGAATCATTCTATGGTAATCCAAAATCCCGATATTTTTTACCTTTGAGCTTGAATAAAAGAAAATACAAGTTCGATTGTGCACGCTATACTGTTCGCACCTCTGTGAAGGTTCACCCAAATACCACCTTGAAGCACTTGAGATGATAACGAGCCAAGAAGCTCATCAATAACGATATTCTATTCGAGAATAGGCTTCAGAGCCTAGAACACTGGCGATTATATAGTTACATGTCTCTTTTTTTGTTTTATCGGATGCACGTTGGAGAGTTCGCGCTGGAGTTGCACAACCTTACCCCTCCAAGCCCCTTCTATCAACGAACGGCCAGACACGCGTCACACTGTTACACTGTTTACATTCCACTTATACCTACTAAATATGGTAGGTACTTTCATGTGGCGGTACGTTCATCCTGCGTAGGCTGCGTACTGCCAAGGAGTGGAATATGCCCTGTCCGGATCTTTGTCCGGATGTTTCTTCAAGACTAGAGTGAAATGTCTCTCTAGGCAAGCGTGTAAACCGTTGACCATATCGTCACTTACCAACTGGTGAGATAGGGATTAACCTAAACGCGAGCCTATCAAACATAAAACAATATCTTGCGAAACGTTCCATGAAACACGTTCTGCATAGAACCCATTCGCAAGACGACCATTTAGCAAAATGTCTTTCTCTCATAATGCTTCTCTATACGTTCCCGTGCATCGTTTTCCTACCATTTCTCTTGATTTGGCATTTCCCTGAGCGACTGCCGTCTCATCCCAACTTCGAGAGGAATGCCTGTGCAAGTAGGGTTACCAGATCTCCGGATTCGTCCTGAGATCTCCGGATTTTTGGACTCATCTCAGGATTGCGGCCGATTTTCAAATCCGTGAAATCTCAGGATTATTAAGAACAATACAACTTATAGGTTCATTTTAAAAATATCTTATTATTTTTTCAGGTAATCACGACTTTTGAAAAAAAACAGTAGCTTTTCTCAGGATTTCTCAATGGAACTCAGGCTTTTTCACCGGACTTTTGATTTTTCCATCTGGCAACCCTGTGTGCAAGACACACGTCCGCTATTATAATCAACCGCTGAAGATGAAGATGGCTAAAAGTCAATGTCCACTGTTAGAGCAGCGGCGTTTTGTGGCAAAATATAACAAATGGTTTGTTATCTTGTATGGTACGAATCTTATGTACCTACACTAAAAAAAGATCAACGAAGTAGAGGCCGCTTTTGCTCTTGCAGTTGGTTTGACCCTAAGACCTCAAAGATCCTCTTAAAGCCCCAAAAAACACGAACTCATTATAATTTCGTCACCAATGTACCTAATATTTTGTACCAATAAGGCTGTTTCTGATAATGAATCTAATCTATTTTAACCTGTGATTTTAACTTTTAACCACATTTTAACCTGTGCCTACTGTCAAACTGAAGGCTTTTTCCTAGCGAAACGTAAACAAACAGTGCAGTCTAACTTACTATAATACATATTATTTCGCCATTAATAATTTTATAATTGATTTCACTTGACATTTAAATAACTCTACATCTTGAGGTTGGCAGAATCATCCGTACCTACATACCTATATGACTGATGCAAAGCGCCATTTGAATAAAACAAGAAGAAGAACTACGTACCTACAATACGGGCTCAACTTTATAAGTTTTTTAGCTTCAAGAAGAATAATAGCCGGGAGTGGCTCATTTTATCTAGTTTTGCATCATGCGCCTGTAAGACATGTTTTGATCCGATATTTATCTGTACGTCATTTGTGAGTAACTGTTGTTTATAATCAGCCATCACTGGGTAGGTATTAGGTATAACGTTGATAATATGGTGTAAAGTTAAAGTAAACAATCTCAAAACTATTAAAAGTAGGTCGGTTCCAAGATATATAAATTAGTTAACATTTTCAGAATGTGTGACTTCTTAAGCAAAACTCACAAGCCAGTGCACCTGACCTGCTGATTGTGGAAGGAGGCTGTGGCCGACAGGTTTAGTCGGGAGGTTAGTTGCAGTCGCTCCACACACACCAGGTTTAGGGGGCTATGTTAGGTTGAGTATGAAAGGAGAGGAAATAAGCAAGTAATACCTAACAATATTGGTATTTATCTAGGTACCTATATAACTATTGGGCGAAATGTGAAAGACCGACTTAACTTAGACCGGCCCGTCTAGAGTTTTGTAAAGCGGTCCCTCTATGTGGCGACGAAGGTAGAGACGCACTTCGTGATATAGGAGCTCCTCCCCAATGCAACCAGGGCAAGGTGGTAAACGCGTGAGTGATGTCCAGGGACACTGCCAACATCGCCTTCGCCCCGGTTACTGATTAACTTGTCTGCGTTCTCGCGCGCATTGTAGGATCCGCAGCGGAGCGCCTCTGGCGAAACCCATTTAGGCCATCCTCCAGGCCTTGTAATAACTTTTACAAAGAGTTTGCACAACTCGTCAAGCGATTCTCCTCTTGGATTAGGACCAGTTTGCCCATCTACCACAGTTAGGTAACTAGTCTAACTCCGGACATGTGCTGAGAAACGCTGTCAGTCGGGGCTCGAGAGCGCCTTCTCCTAGAGCTAGGACCCATGCTCGGCCTCGTCAAGTCCCGAAGTGGTGTTTTTGGCCTTTTTGGCAATGCGAAGGTTGCCAGCTCTAGTTCTACCCAGTGACTTCAGGCACGTGGTCCTCGTCCCCGCTGGGCGCCATAGGCGACCGTGGTAGAGTCATCTGTGGAACATGTTTCACCGCCTGTGCTAGAAACACGGATTCAGTAACTCCTGCGAGCAGTTCCAGCTGGAGACACCGGGTCAATAGTGAGGCCCCGGGGCACAGCTTGCTTCTGGCCGCCACCATGGGTACCGCTCTAGCGTCTCCAGCAGTTCGTTGCGGGCCGCGGATGTAGTCTGCTATATTCTCGCCCCTTCGATGTCGATCGGTCTCTGTGTGACATATATATTCATGGAACATAACCTTGGATTCGTCCAAGTTTAGGTACACCAAGATCGACGTATTGAGAGACTCTTGTACCTAAATCAACAATGGCCTTACCTTAATTTAATTTTCCTAAAATATCTTAATTTCGGCCCGGAGCTCTCGTAGCCGTAGGTACAACAACCAGATTGACTGTTTAATATCTGACAGAGTTGTTACTTTTATTTAGTAATACTTTGTTTATAAAATATTAAAACTAAGTAGCTACTTAAGTATATTATCGGTTTTTACTAAGCAGTCTGACAAAAAAACGTACCTGCGCTGTGTACCTACTAGAGAATGCTGTTATCAATTTCCGACCACATCCTATAGGCCTCCTTAGTAGTCACCGTCTTAATAAGATTTAATTCATTGTCACAATAACCACTCTATGCTCGAAACTTAGCAAAAGAGTCAGTGTAATCGAACCTGAACCCACACTGTTAAAAGGCGGTGCTGTGCCTTTTATAATCTGGTCCTACACATGTCCTACACACTTTTATTAGATACTAAAAAACCTCGTAAATAACATGTCATGTTTCTCTAAACCTCAATTAATTCATACTGATAGTATTTTGAATTATTATATTTACCACATATATTATAGTGAGAGTGTTTATGAACCGTTATAATTTAGCGTTCCTCGGTCCTCGCCGCCACAATCAGTTCGATTCGTGAAACGGACGTGTGCGGTTTCCTCCCACGACAATATTATTCATACGTTTAAAAATTACGAGAATATTGACAGTATTGTATTTGTTATAATCTCTAGGAAGCGCTCGTTTTGAAATTATTTTAAACGCACAGGTATGGATTTTGTGTTTTTAGTTTTTTTTTTCAATTGTATTTTTAATGATAGCATGATGCAATGATGAGTTTACTTACACCGTTTTCATGTTATGTACCTATGCCACGTACTAAACATGCCTACAAATTTTTGATGTGTTGTTTTGATGGTGAATCAAATCATTACAGAAATAAAAGCTATCCTAATTAATAATTTTGATAATAGTTATTAATTTTGTTACTAAATAAATGCAGCGCATAGAAAATGGAAATTATAACTTTATGGTGTGATTTTTATTTTATTTTATATTACACCTACTATGTATCGACACCAGGGTAAGCAGATATGCATTATTAACATCCAAAATTTTTTTTGGTATTTCACGTAATACCTACCGGGCATGGTGCTTGTAGACTTTACTACTTAGAATTTCCTAACAGAGAGTTGTAAAAGATAACCCCACAGATAAAGAAGTTTAGTAACTAATAGAGGCAGCAATTAACTCGGCCTGGGAATTGAACCTGTGACCATACGCATAGTATGTAGTTGCACTCTCTTCCTTTAGGTGAATAATGAGTTAAAATAATTATTGTATAAGTAATACCTAAGTATAATTACATTTCATGAATTTTTTCATGAAATTAATTGTAATGCTGTCAAGGATACACTTTCATTATGAAATTAATAGCGTATGATTGAAGCGTTGGTAGCTTAGTGGTTAAGCAGTCAGCCTTACGAACGATAGGTCCCGAATTCGAATCCGGGCCATTAGCTACACTACCGATATGAACCCACTCCTAACACAAGTAATTTAGTTTAGTAGGAGTTAGGGGGAATATTAGTAGTTTCTTTACTAACATTATTTAAAAAAAAATATGACACTGCTACCCCCTTATTGGTAAGTTATCGACAGTTAGCTTGCCAGAAGAAACAGCAGCGTTCCTGAAACAGAGAGTCAGAGACATACCTAAATATTGATACAGTCACAAACAAAAGTGCATCAGCTAAACTTGCAGTATAAATAAGGAAAATTTATATTTTTTCCTTTAATGACAATATTGTGTAATTACGATTTTCCGCATATCATTTGGTCGCCTGACTAACACTTAAATATCATTACATAGTTGGATTTGTCAGAGATAAATTCAAACATTGAAGGCGGCACACCGAAATTCCTTTGCCTCTGTGCATGCCATAAAATAAAGTTAAAATTAGGTATAGATTGAGTTTAATATGGACTAAATCTCCAAAATCATTCAATAGGCTACTTGACTCATTTTTTTTCTGTCCTAAACGATTAATTATTATTCCATTATACAAAAAGAAAATATAAAATTTTATTTTTAAGCCTAAAAATATTGAAAACTTTATTTAAAAGATATGATTTTCAAAAACCGGGGAAAACGCTGTCCGCCATGTTGTTCGATAAATTATCTGTGCTGTGACGTCAGAAATACATGTAAACAACAATATGCAATGTAAAACGACGACGAACTACGTCGGTGCAGCCACATTAAGAAGGCAACCGCATGCTTACACCCTCCTGCGGCCGCAGGACAGTCCTCACAAAGGGCACGCGCCACTTTTTCTTCTGCCTCGTCTAGTATAGTACTGACGCCGTGTATTGTTTTGCGCGCACTTTATGTTCAGAACATATTTTACATTTGATTGTGCAGTTTGTTCCCTCCTGTTTAAGTTGCACGTACCCTATAGCATCATCGCCGTATGATTCTCTTGCAAATCTGAAAAAGTATAATGAGAAATATGTAAGTACTTTTAATTATTTGAAGGTTATGTTATCATGATATGAGCCTTTACTTCAGTATTACTTATTAATTGAAAAATTAATTAGGGAACTTTTGTTTTATTTCCATGAGTATATTAATAAAATGCAATGTACTTACAAAGCAGTCTTGACGTTTCTTAGCTCGGTTGAGCAGAAATCAGGATTCGTGGCAAAAAAATTACCAATCATAACCGAGTTAATTCTCGGCAAATTTGTGCTTTCTGCTTTTACAAATCCGATGTCCATCATTGATTTTTTCAGTAACTCGAAAAAACAATCACCTTTTTCCACTTACGGAAGATGTTTTCACAAAATCACAATCCGTTTTACTCGTACAAATGATCACACATCTCCATGACAATAATTATGACAATTGACGTTTCGTTGGTTTTCGTATATTAATGACGTCATAACATGGACGACAGTGTTCTCACCCGTTGAATTAAAAAAAATGCGTTTTTTTCAAATTAATTTAAGTTATTGATCATGTACTTTTATTTCACGATATCGCTTTTTTACGTTTTCCTAAGCCAAGTACTAAAGGAAAAACTAATTCGATGTATGAAATTAAGTATGAGTCAAGTAGCCTATTACTTAGCCTAATGTCCACAGCTGCTTAGCACAATGTTCACCATTACTCTCGATCCTTCCGCATCTACTCTGTCCCAGCCACCATTAATCTCTAAAATACCTATCTTTAATTTCCCACAGTAAACTATGTCAGCGGATCAAGTATTTCACTCCCGATCTGAGGGCATTCCGTCAGAGGGAGTGAAGGATCAGTACGCGGATGGTAAGGCAGCCCGAGCATGGAACAAATTCATTGGGGACAGCAACCAGAGAACGCAGAACTACAAAGACTTCATCACCGGTATCCTGAGGAAACATAGCTGCGAGAAGATTCTGGATACTGCTTGCGGCACTGGGTAAGTTTGACTACTTATCTTCTTAGCGTTTGACCCAATTGCATCCCAAGCGGTTACTTCAGAGCCCATCAGGGCACAGGATAACCAGGTAAATAATAGTACTCCCAGGGTGCCATAGTACCTAAGCCCATAAATATATTAGGAAAGAAGGGCATGTGAGCGGGAAACGTGTGGCAACTTTTTAGTCAATTCCTGTCCTATGAGATAGAAACTTTCGAACCCCTACTCAGTAGTTACCTACTGTTAAGACTAGCTTATAATAACATCGTTAAAAATACCGTGAGTATGCCATATTGAGCTATTTCCAACTGTAGAATAAAAATGGAGAAGTAGATATGTAAAATAAAGTTATTTTTCATTTCTAGTGAGTATTTATTTGCAGTGAAAAGTCGACGCAGATACGCGACTTGCAGAAGAATACTGCGTAAGGATAGAACTCCTAATATATTTCTGTGATAGTAGGTGTGTGTTATCTAGTCTATGTCTGGTGCCGGCTCTCCTACCTTTCGCATTGATTTGGATTTATGTTTGCTTTGCTGGAGCCATCAAGCTTGCGCCAGAATCTTGTCCGTCAAACTGCAGATGTAGCGCCTTGCAATTGATTTTAGCTTGCGACTCGAGAAATACACCGCCATGGCAATATTAATCCCTACATTGACCCGTCCCCTATAATGGAAATTCTGTATCCGCACCAGCATCTCTAGACAAGTGGCAGTAGGTTTGTAGAATACTTAGAAATATAATAAATTAATCAGTGAATGGGATTGAATTCAATCAATGGGATTGACATATTTCTGTTGACGACTGTCCCAATACGATCCCAATTCCATACATTCATGATTCTATTCCACAATACGCCGGCCAACAAATTGCCACTAGTCGAGGCGGATAAATCATTTCGTCAGCTCCATAAACCTTAATGAAGTCAGTGCAATTTATTGATCTGAAAACGTCAGAGTGACGCAATAAAAATAGGTAATATCGAATCGTGATGTAAAGTGTAGATGTGGACTATTTCACACGGAGATAACTTTCAGATCGTTAAGTAAAATAACACTTATCTGAGCTGTTTTGTTGCTCTGATAGTGCTTTATGTTTTTATGTAAATATTGATGACCTTTAACAACATGCCACTTGAAATAACTGGCTACATCCAGTACGCTTATCGGGATGCTGTTCACCCCTAAACTTTTGCCGTCTATCAGAAAACAACTTGCTGCAATACTTCCAATGCCTTTGAAGACTGGCGTGATAATACTCAAGCTCCACTGGCTCGGGATCTTACCGGTAAGGAGTAAGTGGTCATCCTCACAAATGCTCGCACCACGGGCACCCATTTGCCATCCAAGCCTCGATGGGGACTTCGTTGGGTCCGACTGCTTTCCGGTTCTTCATTCAGCGACTATCTGGATTTCTGCAGGTGTTTTCGATAGCACTAAGCCCTTGATTCAGATCCTTGAACAGCAGAAAATTCTTTCACGTGAAAAACGCAGCTCATTACACAACAAATAATATTATTATCGAAATTTATTGAGCTTTACTCAATAAATTTGTTTGGAGTCGGTTTTTTATTATCAAGTCGAGTAAATATTACATAACACTTATTTTTTAATTATTAAATTAGCAGTGCAAAAAACATACGTTATTAAACTTTAATATTGTAAATATAATGTGATTGAGAAACAGTCATCTTTATACATAAACAGTTTTGTAACTTGACTGATTGATTATTATCATTGGAACCGGAAACAAACATAAAATGTTTAAAGAAATCACCATCGCTAATTTATTAAGCTCGCCACCACTCCAAGTTCGTAGATGTTCAACTCTTGGCTGTTGCTTGATAAACTTGAGCTTTGAATGTTTACATTACAGAAAAATAAATAAGAGCTTTCTATCGAGCGTACCTCCTAGCGAGCATTACTGCGAAAGGACAGTAAATTTACATTGACTATTAAAGCGTTCGCTGGAGAAAGATCATAAAAATATTCGTAGCGATGTTTGACTCTATCCTTGGCTCAGTTCGACAAATAAAAAATGGCGTATGCGCGTTGTTCTGTTACAAGTATATGCAGGTCCATAAGCATCTATATTTACAGTTTTGTAACTCAAAAATTTAATTGTAAAAGTTAGCTTTTTATTTGTTACAGAATAGACTCAATGATGTTGATCGACCAGGGCTTCAAGATGGTGTCCATTGACGCGTCTGACAAAATGTTGAAACACGCACTCAAGGCGCGCTGGGAGAAGAGAAAAGACACGAAATACGACGAATGGAGTAGGTACCTACCTAATGTTTCAAACCTCTTCATATCTTTTTATAGTGCGGATAACAACCAACAGTTGTCTACTATAATAGGCGGTTCTTCTAGACGGGCTTCTTCTTCTAGAAGGGTTTCTTCATAGTCGCGAGTGTGGAATGGTGTTGCATACGTCCATAGGCCACGGTAACCACTTTCCATCAGGTGGGTCGTGTGCTTTTTTGCCACTTAAGTAGTATCATAAAAAATATCGAACTCGAACTGACTAATTTCTGTAACTAATATCAGACTAGTATCTGTATAATTAATTATTTTCTGACTGGCAGTTGTCCGCGACTTCGTGCACTTTGAGCTACCTGCCCATTCAAATCTCATCATTATCACCTGACCTTCTTTCCAGTTATCGAAGAAGCAAACTGGGAGACTTTACCCCGTGATATAGAGACATTCCTGCCTGGTACCCAGTTCGACGCCGTCATCTGCCTCGGGAACTCCTTCGCCCATCTTCTAGACGAGTACGGAGACCAGAGAACGCAGAAGATGTGCCTGAGGAATTTCGCCAAGTGCTTGAAACCTGGTGGGCTGCTGTTTATTGACCACAGGAACTATGATGCTATGATCGACAGTGGGGCCACGCCTGGCCATTCTATCTATTATAACGTGAGTAGATTTTTGATCCTAAAGGTCTGTCCACACTGAAAGAGCGGCGGCTGGCAGCTGCCAGTGGCCTAGTAGCTATACCTCGAACCATACTCAATGACGGCTCGGAAGTTCGTACGAGTGCGGGTTCCTGCCAATCGGCGTTTGACTGGCTCTCTTTCTCAAAAGCCATTGGTAAGAATTTCCGAGCCGCCATTAAGTTTAGTTCGAACTATACATAGTTACTTTGCTCTGGTACCTTCTAGCTGAAGCAAAAGTTTATGTGTAAATGTGATTGGTCTAAGTATGTTATTTTATTAAGGACGTATGACCGGATCACCCAACAGCTTCAATAAAGTAAAATTGAGTTAAGGTGAGCATCTAGGGGCCATTCATAAATAACGTCACATGTTAAGGGGGAGAGAGGAAGTCGACGAAGTGTGACATTGTGTGACAAGGGAGTGGGAGGGGTCCTAAATTTCGTGACGTCACTTTTCAAAATCTATTATAATTTAAGTGTTAAAACAAACTAAACCTCAAAAACATATAAACATACAGTGCAGCTTACGCTGCTAAAAAAACACATTGTACAAAAATAAGTTAACAACATAAGAAAAAGTTTAAAAGTAGTAACGATGTTGAAGGTAATATGGAATATGAAATCAAAGAATTGCAAATAAAAATCACTAGAAAGAAAGCTAGGTACACCTATAATAATTTTTTTCCAAAATTCCTTCGTCGTTCGCAAAATATGTGACGTCACACTAGGAAAGGGGGAAGTCTCACAAATATGACCAGCTGTGACAAGGACGGGGGAGGGGCAAAAGATCATGATGACTCCTAGCAAATTATAAATAATTATGCAGCTAGCTAGCTGATGTTATAAGTTATGCCTTATATGTCTCTTACGAGATTGGCTGGAACAAACTGACACACAAAAAAATTAAAATGGTTTTTTGTCTTATTTAAAGGATTGTATCTACAATACAGTCGTAATGAATTCATAAATTCATAAAAAGCTGTTATTTTAAGCTTAAATTTTCTTCCATCGCAGATTCTGTCGTAATAAAAGTTCTAAACAGGTTTGACAAAGAGGACTAACGCCCCAGGCCTTCAGTGGCAAAAAAAGCTGGAAACACAATTTTATTCAGTCCAGTCAAACAAGTTAAGTTTTTGTAACAGCGGAATCGCCATCATTAAACGTCATTTTTTCGGGATAATTTTGCACGACGTCGGGAGAACCTCAAGTTTTTAAATAAGAAAGTATTAATACGGCTTTACGTGTTAAAAAATCGCTTAATATATAATAGTGAACCCACGTTACTTAACTCATCATCGTCTCTGTGTTAGTCCCGGTCGTATTCGTAATACACGTCACAGTTACACCAGGCCTACACGTCAGAGTTGGAGTCCACTTTCCCCCGTTACTAATAGGTTTTTCAATAGGAAATGAAATATTACTACGAACAGCAGAAGCGAAGACTGAAAATTATCGAAAGGGAAGCTATTAGGAAAAGATAACTTTTTTTTACCACTGAGGTGACTGACAAACACACGGTCCACCTGATGGAAAGTGGTTGCCGTGGCCTATGGACGTGTGCAACATCAGGGAAGTCACACTCGTGCTGCCGACCCCGTAAACACAGACTTTCTGTACCCTCAGTGTAGAGACAAAGCGCCGGGAATAGCCTTTGGTCTTCCCACTGACAGCACAAAAACTCTCCAGTGAGCTCTGGCTACCCTACTCACTGCCGGGAACACAACGAGGTTATTATGGCCGCGGTATTCTGTAGGGCGGAGGTACTTCCCCAGTCGGACTGCTCAATTGGACGGAAATACCGTCGTGTCCTACCTCCTAGTACCTACGTTAGAATTTATCTCGATCTAGTTTCTCATCTTATGTGACCCATTGGGAACCCAGCAAGAATCGGATTCGGGTTATAAAGACCCCTCGCCAATGACGCCAGTAGGGTCGCCGGTGACTGGATGGGTGATCATTGTGATCAGCCCTTCTTTTTTAACCATTTCATCCATTTCCCCTACTGCTATAGATATTCTTATGAAAACCGGGACGGATGGATTAACGTGCACTCTGATCCACGATAACACTCAGTCAGAGTAATGAAACTAGACATTATTTATGTAAACAAATATTTGAACTGAGCGGGAATCAAACCCGCACCCCCTGCCTAGCAGTCGAATGCACTACCGCCTCGCCACATATACTGTGAAATGAATTAATCTTCTGTCTGTGTCTTGGTGAGGGTTCGGACGAGCTAATAATGTGATAATACTGATAATTAATCGTCCACAAAGGTAGGGTAGACAGTACAGAATTGAAGTACAGGTAGGCAGTAGACAGTGTAGAAGGTAGGGTAGACAGTACAGAATTGAAGTACAGGTAGGCAGTAGACAGTGTGGAAGAAAGCATGGTCATTTCATTTCACTGTTCTAATTTCCGTGTCTAAAACGTTACGACGATGTTTACAGTTAAATTATAAATGTTGAGAGTCGCGCCATTATACACACTATCGATATTTTGTTAAGGTGCTGATAACAGTTTTGTATCTAATTTGATTAACATACCACTCAACGGTTGGTAGACCGGTAGTTAAGCGTCTAGTATTTTGTGAATGAAATTTAAGATTTGCAATAAGAAAAATGATTTATCATAAATCTGTTTTTTTGATTTGTTGACTTTTGAGAGAGTGACTGCCGTTTGACCTCCTAACTCTGATAGCTTAGTCTGCGGCAGAGCCTCGTGTTCATCGATCAAGATGTATAGGTATCGGCTCGTAAGCGAGGTTATTCCCTTTCACTTCAAGAAGGGAATTAGAAGGGTTTTTACAGGGTCGGCAACGCGAGTGTGACGCCCCTAGGCCACGGTTAACACTTTCCATCATCAGTGGATCTGTCCGTGTGCTTTTCTGCCACCTAAATGACATAAAATATGGTAGACTTTTACCCCGAATATGTTGATAAAAACGAAAAAAATACATGAAAAAAAATTTTTTTTTCACCAAATCGAAAAAAACACGCCAATATGTAGTATACCCGGACCTGGAGTGCTACCACGGGCTTTCAGGAGCGTTCCCCTTACACCTGGTATTATTTTATTTGAAAGTATTCTTTAACTTCTATTGACATAATGTTGCACGCTGCAAGGCTAAATATAACTACCTTTTTTTTAAACTTATTTGCAATTGTAAAAATTTAAATACCTACCTAGATAAAGGTAATTTGTTTATCGGTCTTTAATAAACGATTAATTATTTGATCTGCGAGAAATAAATGCATAAGACCGACGACCAATAGGTACCTACTATCAATACTATAGATGTTGAATCAATTTATCTGCCGGGGTCAAGGCTTTCATAATGAATACTTAACGTTATCAAATCGATGATATGATATGTTCTACAGCAACATACATCTTGTGTTCAAATTTCTTCTTATCTGGGCTTCTGAAGATCATGACCCGTGGTGTAGCTACGGGACTTATGAACCTACCTATCTAACTGGCAACCAGGCAACCACGAAGATGAGTCCATTTTGTAGCAGCTTGACTGACTGACTGCTAAGTTCGATCGCGAGTTCGGTTCCCGCTCAGTGCAAATGTTTATCTGCACCACTATTATAAGGAGAAAAACAAACTACTGTGCCGATTTCAAAAATTATTTCTCCATTGGAAAGCTACATTCACCCTCCCTGAGTACCTAAAATAGGTGCAAACCCGGGGCGGATCGCTAGTTATGTATATTTGCATTGGTCTGGTATTTCTATGTACTCATATCATGTGTTGGTATTTACAAAAAAAAAACTAGATATCTCGGTATGTTTTCTGCATTCTAGATAGAACCTATTTAAGTCGTTAAGCAACTTTTACTATGGTTAAGCCATTTTCACTTTGTCTTTAGATAGGAGTAGAATTTTGTAGAATATTTATATCTACTCCTCCGAATTGTATCAACATACACATGACAGGACAGCACGGGGTGTAATATTAATAGGGGAGCTTCATTCTGTAATATTGATGGACTTTACGTAAATAAATTTCATTTCATTTCATTCATTTCACATTTCGCACAGGGTCTCAAATTAAGTAGTTCATCTACTCATTACCATCCTGACCGAATCTCATGAATATCAATCGGACTCTCGGTATCTTTGACTTTGGGTCTCAAATCCTTGGAGCTTCAACTCCAAACCATATAATGTACCTAGAGTTTTCAAACTCACTGAACTAATTGTGATTTTTTACTTTCCAGTGCAAATATCCCGTAGATATCAAAACATCGGTGCTGGTGGTCGGGGGAAAGCCTCAACTGATAGCACTAGACTACTGTATCACAACCGACAAAGAGAGCAATGAAACGAGGTAGGTGTGTGTATGTAGGACCCATCATGTGCTCAGAATGTGCTCTTTACGCGCAGTGCACGTTTTTGGGCGTCTTTAAAGGACAGTAGGTACGGTGTGTACGGCGGTGCTCGAGCTGGATTGGATGATACTCTATGAACCATAGATTATATGAAGACAGTCCACGCACACCAGGGTATTGGTTTCTTCATAATTTTGGCCCAAGATATGTACCCCGAAGTATATAAGCATTTTAGAACTAATGTGAGCAGGACCGTATGTCAATCCATCGTGATTTGGTGACACCACGCACACGTCCATTGGCGAGAGAGCGAACGACTTTCGGACTGCTACGCAAGCGTCGAGAGTTCGATATCCGCTTAGTTAATAAGCTAGTTGAGCTAAGCTTAGGTACCTACTTTATGTCTAAATAGCGCCGTGTTGAATGTAATGTACTTAGTAGTTAATTCTTCAGAGATAGGTAGTGTTTCTAACAGGTTGTTGGCTACACTATATTTTCTAGTTTCTACAAATACTTTTTCAGTGAGTTCCGTCTCTGCTACTACCCCCACAAGCTCAAGAAGTTCACGGAAATGTTGGACGAAGCGTTCGACAACCGCGCTAAGCACGAAATCTACGCCGACTTCAAGCCTATCGACCAAGTGGCCGTGCCCGGGTTCTACATACACGTGTTGGAAAAGGCAAACAATTGAACGATAGTAACTATACGATAGATAACGATAGGATAGAATGATAGAATAATAAAATGTTAATTATGTTATGTAATATATTGTTTTATTCTCTTTATTCATTTCAAAATACATATCAATTAGGTACTTAACTTTTTAAATACATCTTGTAAAAAAATATATTTCAAACTATAAAAAATAGGTAATTATCCTACAGACATCGGTTACCGGGACCAAGGACTCCAGGGAGAGGAACCTTCTCACAATGCGTGCCGTATCGAGAAGTATCGCCTTCTGCTTCGGGCGGTACCTACCCCTCGACACGGCACGCACTAGTTACATAAGTCTTTAAGTGGTATATAGGTAACAAATATTGTGTTCCACGCGTTGCACCCTGGGCAACAGAGACGGCGACGCCTCTCTACTAAAGTGGGAGCGGCTCTGTAGCGCAGATGAGTGCCCGGGTTTCCGCATGAAATATCTTATTCGTTGAAGTAAACGCCTTCAGAAACCACTATAGCAAATAGGTATATTAGTACGTACGTGTTAAGTTTTGGTCAACTACTTATTTGTGTCCCTATGTGGCGGTTCGATTTCCGTTCAATGATAAAATTTAACCTATGAATACCTAAGTTCGGTCTGGGTCCTGGGTGTTCCTACATATTAATTGACGTAGCATAAACAACAGAAAATACATCCAAGTACTGCATTCCGGAACCCATTTGTGTAATCCTAGAATATCCATTAATTTTGAAATCGCCCCCTGTTTTTATAAAGAATATTAGCAACCGAAATTTTCGAAATGACTAATATTCCCTCTAACCCCTCCAACTAAGCTAAATTGCTTGTACTAGGAGTAGGTTCACGTCGGTAGCGTAATGGCCAGGATTCGAACCGGACCTCTCGATCGTAAGGCCGATTCCTTAACCACCAAGCTACCGCTGCCACTGGTGGTTGTTTATAAAGTCGATTGTTCCACTACTCCACCCTGGAGCGAAATAGACCGTAGGTATATCCCCTAGAAATTCTCCAGTAGGTATTGTTGTGTTAAAAACTCAAAATGAATGAGAACTTACCTCCAAAGCAAAGCTGATTTCTTTGTCGACGAAGTCGTGCTGTTATCATTCCTATTCGCTGCCCTTTCCCTAACCCTCTATAGGGATACATACCTACATTAACGACTTAGGACTAATAATTTAGCATTCAGTAGGTACAGTATCTAGTCTAGTAGCCATTTAGAGACTGGCGAATATACCGAGTGTAAGGGGTACACTACATATTTGGCATATTTTTTTTGGGTTTGGTGAAAAAGCAGTTCTGTTTTTCCGTTTCAATAGCATTATTTATTCTCCATCGTATTAGTAAAGCTTAATGAAACGGCAATTTTTCTGTAGTGATGCTTTTTTTATGAAATTGTTGTTTCATTGAGCTTTCATAATACGATGAAGAATAAATTATGCTTATTAAACGGAAAAATAAAAGTTAAAAAATTATTTTTCACTTAATCTTAAAAAGAAATATGCCAATATATGTAGTATACCCGTGGTACTATCAGGGGCCTTCAACTTCGGGAGCGTTGCACCCGGTATGTAGAAATCAGCTCGTATATCATCCTTTTGATTCGACCAAGCAAACTCACCTACTAGCCGGTAGTGACGGAGCATTTGCTGATTTATGGATGAGACTTGGGGCAAGGTTGCCTTGCATGGTTACGAGGTCAGATACCTAGTACTTAGTTGCCAAAATCATGCTCCCATGGAAGCCACATAACCAAATCATGGAAATAAGTACAAAAGCAGACTTTTGACTACAATTTGTATGTAAGGTTTGGCACTCAGATGAATAATTAAACGATATGATAAGTGATAGTCAGAAATATATTACTAATATGAACACCTTTTATCTTGAGTTAAGAAGTAAATATAAATGAAAATACGTGTTCGAAAATAATAACAAATAAAAAGAGCCCATAGATTGAAATAATTTATTTTTTTAAGAAACAATATTGTAAATGAAATGTATTTAGAGTTATATATATACATAAGGTCCCTTACTAATAAAAAATACACATAGTATATTTCTCCCACAGGAGCTGTGTATATCCTGTGTAACTTTTTACTAGTAAGGGCCAAGAATTACACTAGTACTACGCTATAAGCTTATGATCCGACGATGATGTTGTTGATGGGGATGTGTATCAGTTTGACGAAGAAGCCGATGAATCCCATGATGCAGAAACCAATAGCTGTGGCGATCGCAATCTTTTGGAATTCTGGAAACAAAAGATATAGGAACTGAAATCATCATTATCATCTATTTTGTATTAGTCCCGGGTTAAATACACAGTATACGGTCTATATAGATATCCTCTGTGGAGGGGCGGTAGGTTGCTACGCAGAAGGCGCGGATTCAATCCCCGCTTTGTGCAAATATTTGTATGCATGAATATGTCCATTTGCATGGGTCTGGTCGTGCCTCGTAGAGCATGTTAAGCCATCAGTCCCGGTTGCCATACAACTATCTATGGTAGTTGTTACAGGTAGGTGAAGCCCTAAAAAGTCCAACCGCTGGTCTAGCTGCAATGCTTAGATATCGCCATTGGGCTGTGGAGGTCAGATGGTAGTTGCATCACGGAAAATATTGAAGTTCAGACAAATACGCAAGAAGACTGGTGAAGCCAACCCCAGACTCAGAAATGAAAGGTGAAAATGCAAGTGAAATGCTAAGAAGAAGACCCCAGCCACATCAGAACTGAAGTCATATTGTTTTTTCACTCTGTCTATAACATACCATACAAGCAGGGGTTATTGCTCCATCTATTTTTAAGATTATGAAGTGTATACTGAATGTTTTATATTGTATCTTATTTTGAAGTCAGTATACATTACTTATAGTCAAATTTTGTACCTATTTATACGTAAATATACCACTGAAACTATAGAAAAAAAATGAACATTTCATTTTGATGGCACTTCATTTTGGTAAAGTTTCCTTGTATTACATTTAAGATGGCAGAGACTTTATTTTTCTATGGTGGTGATGCTACTTGCTACTATGGGGTTAGTGTTGGAAAAATATGGGAAATTGCAAGTTTGCCGGATCAGCTAGTATATTATAAATATAGCTGAAAAGTAAAAGATAGATTTACATGTACTTTTGTGTATTTAAATACATACTCCTCTTGCCTTAGAAATGACTTAGGCAGTGAATGAGTAAAACAATTATAACTAGTTAAACATTCTAACTACAGAACTTCAATATTGTAATAATAAAAAATTCATAGGTTTTTGCTTTGATGGGTTTGAATGAAAAGAATGGGTTGTGTGATCTCCTATAGTTATAAAAAGAAAATAAATTACCAAGAATTCGGGCGCCTGGAGATACACAGTTATGCCTAAGATAGTCAACGGAGGATTGTACCTTTAATCTTCCGGAGGTGAGCTAAAATGAAACCCATACGCTGAGGTTTAAGGATTTATTCTGCGCTCCAGTGTGCATTTAAAGTTAGGGTACCCAAAGCATATTAAATTTAAAATATGTAAACATTGAAAAGTATTGTTTTAAAAACTTGTCACCAATGCAATTTTTTATAGATTTAAGAGGTTAAACTAAGTTAATACTAATGGAACAAGCTCACGGCATTCCTCTGGCGCGCACACGAAGGTTCACAAGCAAACAAAGCCTCAGAAGCGTCCCAAAAGCACGAAGGAAGAATATAAGGTTGAATTTGAAGATTTCAAGTTCAAAGTAGAGCTTAAGGCATAGCTAAAGTTTAAGGAATAGTTTAAGGCGATTTCATGTTGAAAACCGCCTTATATGGTGGATTATAATATCAATGATTTGCATAATCACTGCATTTTTGGCAAAAGATATGCGAGAAATATGACGTAATCCTACATTAGAATGTTCATGGAGACACAATTAAAGGGTCTACAATATAAAACTATCTCATTTTTATGAGATTTCTGAAGATTATTTCATAGTAATAAAAATATCGACCATCCAAAACGATCGTAGGGAGAAAGGTGCAGTCTGTCCGAAACGTCAGAGTGACTTTGACATCAGAGCTGCCATACTAAAAATTCGAAAACGAAACTTGAAAACGAGTAAAAGGAGCCGATGTAACGGGATTCATAAACGCAACGTTACATTACATCCCTCCCCAAAAAAAGAAAAAGGAACATCCTTTTTATTTTCAAAGAAAACAATGAAAGTTAAAGACAAAATCCAAAATCTCAAAAGAAAATAAAATTCCTTGCAACATTCAGCAAAGAAACAAATTTAAAAATGCAAAAGCATCATGCAAAATTGGAATGGTAAGAACGATCCAAAAAAGTAAATTAAAGAATGTGAAAGCATTCTCAAAAAGTAAATAATAAATTTGGAAAGTAATTTCCAAATATAAAGGAAAAGAAAGTACAATTATTATCCAACTTAATGGAATAACCAAGGCCAAAACCAAACTCAAAAAGAGTGAAAATTAATCCCAACACCAAAAGTATTGTGAAAATAAATCTTTCAATGAAAAGAAACAAATCCCAACTAAATTCTATTCCAGATATCGATTAGGCAACCAACGCCATCGAATCTATTCCTTGATCTTATCCAGCCTTCAAGCATAAATACAAAAGTGCGGTTGAGCTCCTACGCCACCGACTCTACACCAGCAAATCCTGAAATAAATTTGAAACAAAGATAACGGTTGAGCACCAACGCTGCCGAATCTGAAACAAAATTAGTAAAAACAATGAGGTTTTTCCATTATCGGTTAGGTTAAAAACCGCCGACTTCAAACCCAAACTCCAACATCTAAACGTCAAAACAAAATCATCATAAAGATGTGATTTATAAGCATTGTGATCGGCATAACACCACCGACTTTCCGAGCACAAGCAAAAAATAAAGAAAATATGACAATTGTGACCAGTACAACACCACTGACTTTCTGAGCACAACCGCATAAAAAAATGACATTTGCGACCGGCTCAACTCCACCGACATTCCGTGCGCAAAGCATAAAAAATGTAAACAATGTGTATAGAAACACAAATGTTCAAAAAAAGGAAAACGACAATTGCGACCGGTACAACACCACCAGCTTTCCGAGCGCAATGCGTAAAAAGTTGTAACTATGTGTATGAAACACAATAGCACAAAAGGTCAAAGTCAAGTAGAACCAAGGTTTCCCAAAAATGGTATAACAAGGTATAAAATAAATGCATAAAAATGCGTCAAATCCGAGAATCTTAAAATTAAGAATATAAACCCAGAACTACACAAAAAACTTAAGTTCAAGAAACTTAAATTTCCATTCCCCAAGTGAGTGGAAATAAGTTAAGTGAATTTAACAAAGAAAATGAATATTAAATTTCGCTCCAAAACTAGAGTAGAAACTAAATTCCTAAATTTGTACAAAATATACAATATACATGAAAAAATGTATGCAGGAAAATAATCCTATAATACAAAGAAAAACAAAATATAAGATCTTTTGACGTGGAACAATTTTGTTAATATGGAGTAGAAAATTATCAGAAACTAGACCTGAAATGACCTAAGTTATTTTTTAATGAATCTATTATTGAAATTAATAAATTGATGTGAAGTTCCTAACATACATCTCCTTTCAAGAACCCAAAACCTTACAAACATCACCTTTTAATGGGTTCATACTTCAAACAAAATACCAAAGACAAAGATAGATTTTGACAAAACCAATAACAATTTTTAATATTTAATTATATCTTTAATGTGATAACGACCAGTATAGTTTTTGTTTAGGTCTTTCAAGACATACACATTAGAGGAAACTTTATCTACTATTTCACACTTAACAAACTTAGGTGCTAACTTAGCCGAAAAGAATGCAGGAGCATTAGACTGAACGAAACTTCTCCTCCATACTACATCTCCCACTTCAAAAGAAATGACCCTTCTCCCTTCATTATAATAACGCGCATTACGCTTATAAGCTTTAAGCAATGAAGCTTGAACTTTAATAAAAATATCACTTAGTGATTTAAGTGAAAAAGCAAAAGAAGTCCTATCAACAACATCAAGTTGATCAAGGTTATCAAAAGAATTACTAAAACGGTGCAATGAAGCATCAAAAATAAGTTCTCTACCGAACATGAGAAAATTAGGGGTGAAATCTGTAGCAAGATTCACACTATTGTTCAAAGCTAATTGAACATGAGGCAAATATTTTGACCAAGTTCTATGATCATCTTTAACAAAACAAGAAATACATGTTTCGACTGTTTTGTTATATCTCTCTACAGGATTATTTTGAGGTGTATACAAAGTATTGTAAAATATTTTATTAATATTATAACTTTTCAGAAAATCTACGAACTGCTTCGCTGTAAATTGGCTTCCATTATCACAAACAAGAATTTTAGGCGTTCCAAACCTAAGAAGTATTTCTTTTTCAAGAATTCTACAAATTACTTTAGTAGTAGCGCTAGTCATAGGAAATATCCAACAATACTTTGTAAAAACATCTACTATTGAAAGTATATATTTATGTCCAGAATAAGCTTTTGGAAGTATTCCAATAATATCAATAGAAAGCATTAACATTGGTTTATCAACTTTATTAGGATTAACCATAATTCCTTGAGGAGGATTAGTAGAAGATTTATAAGCCTTACAAATATCACAAGAAGAAATGTATTTTTGAACATCAACAAACATACCTTTCCAAAAATAATGTACTTTTAATTTATTTAAAGTTTTATGAATACCTAAATGTCCTGAATTAATATCATCATGATTAGATCTAATTGTGTCTAAGATGTGATCTTTTGGTATGACAATTTTCCAATTTAAACGATTATTAGGATTATATTTATCTCTACAAAATCTATACAAAGTATCACTTTCAACTTTAAAGTTTTTATATTTTCTAGGAAATTTTTGACAATTGACAAATATTTTTCTATACCAAGGGTCAACGATATCCTCGTCTGGCAAAACAATATTATTATTTAAAGGAACATTAATAGCAGAAATTTCTATTCTAGATAAACAATCTGGAACTAAATGTAAAGAACCTTTTTTATATTTAACATCAAAAGTAAATTGAGAAATTCTAGCAGCCCAACGTGCAAGACGACCACTAGGATTATTAAGTTTAAGAAGCCAAGTTAAACTAGCATGATCAGTGATAACGGTAAATTTCATTCCTTCAATATAAGGTCTAGTGTCTTTATGTTTAACAAACAAAACAGGGGCAGCCTTGATATTACTAAAGAAAACTTTCAAATAATCCAACCATTCACTAAATTCTTTCTTACAAGTGGCATCACTTAAGGCATAGCCAAAGGTACAGTTTACGGGTACGGAATTCATGTTCCAAATGATAGTCAAATTCAATTCTATCGAAACGTTTCAACAACGCAGCCTTCAAATCCTGCCAAGAAGCAATACTAATACGAACACTACGGAACCATTTAAGCGCTGTGCCTGACAAAAGATCAGAAAAGGAATTAACCCTTAACCACCTACCACCGGTCTCTGAGACCGCAACGTATTTTTAAATTCAAATATTCCGATCTGTATGTGTCGTTGGACAGTGCGCGTCTATATACCTTTTCGACATAACTAACTACTACGATCGGCGAGTGTAGAAGTGCGCGCGTTTGGCCAGGGTAAGTAAAAATATTTCATCAGCGGTCTCTGTGACCGCTCGTAGGTGGTTACGTGATTTTTTTTCACACACACGATTTTTTTGTTTTAGTTAAAAATTATTAAAAACAACGAAAGTAGTGAAAGATGGTTGCAACAGATGATGGCAGACGACGAGGTTATGCCAAACGAAGATTGCAGTGACGTGGAATCCGATGCGGTCGAGTATGTTGTTCAGGTTGAAGACTGTGAATCCGAAACTGAGATCGAGGGTGATGATGATGAAATTTCAGAGCAAGACAATTTATCTCAGCCTGAACCAACAGGCACAGTCTCTTCAAGACCAATATCTTCATCTAGGGCCTCGAATGGAACTAATTCTTCAGATGAAGCTATTCCACTGTTCTGCTTGGAATCCAGATTCCAAGCAGAACAGCGGAATAGGTCCAGAGAATAGAATTATTTTGGTGCTAATCGTTTCCGCTGGGCACATGTGATCCAAAAAAAGAAACGTAAGACTGCTTACTTATGTATTATGTGCCAGGAGCCCATTTGTCTCGAGTTTGCGAAAAAAATATGCTGCAACTGACGTGAAAAATTGTGAATGTTTGAGGGTTGCAATTTTGTTGATTTTTACGATTAATGTTTAGTTTATTTATTTAATTTAATAGTTAAAGTCCTTAGTTAAAGGCAACATATAAAAAGAAGTTTATTTTTCAAGTTCCTTATTAATCAGATCTCATTATGTTAGAAGAATATTTTTTTATGTTAAAATTAGTATTCTCGAAAGATATTAACATATCTCAAGATTTTATTATATTTTATGATGTTTGAAAGTCTAAAATAAAAGATTAAAGTATAATCAAATATTTTACTCATTTAAAATCCGTTTGATAACAAAGAACCTGAATTTACGGTGGTTATTCATGAGCGGTCTCCAGGACCGCACGTAGGTGGTTAAGTTCCAGAAATAGGTGGTAGGTAGTTAAGGGCTAACTAAAAAATGTTCATTAAAATTTTTAAACAAGAAATATTCTTCCACTTGAGTAATAAATTCCCTAACACACGATTTACCATCATACAAAAGCTTACTTCGTTTTAAATCGGGTAACTTGGAAACGGACGGCAAGTTCGTCTTCAAATTTTCATTCAACAAAACATTCATCATATTGAACGAAGATGCGGCTCTTGGACTATAATCACCAGCTCCCCGACTATTCGAAAATGGATCAACAACTTCAGTCAGATCAGCCATGACATGAGGCAACTCATGAGTAGATGTACCAACTGGAACGGCATTATCAATAACCTCAAACAAAGGTGGAACCTGTATTTCCTTATCCATATTTACTATATAAAAGGATGAGAATACTAATAAAAAGCTGTATTAAATACAATAAAACTAAGCAATTAATGCAGTTGTAAAAGTTTCAAAGTTAATATGACTTATTGTTGTGATTGAAAAATGCTAAACTCAAAAGTAGGTCAAACAAAGTCAATGAATGGAATGCTATTGTTTTGTTGTAAAAGGCAATTAGGTCAAATGCCTACAGAGATAAAAAAGTGCATTAGTGATTCACAAAATTGAATTATTTATGTTCACATTAGGTAAACAACTAAGATTTAAATATTATTATGTTTTCATGAACTTTAAGTTATATTTTACTATGAGAATAATCTTAATTGTATTAAACTAAGGTTATACAATATAAAGTAATGATAACAGTAACTGTAAATGTTATACAAATTGAAATATTCACCTGTAATTGAGAGATACATAGAACAGTACTAAACTGTAATATAATTAGTTTTGCAGAATGAGTAAACAATAAAAATTTACTGAAATACACAGTAATACAGTTATAAACATGAAGAAAACATTGTTCTATGCATGTTAAAGCAAATAATTAGTGCAGAGGTGACAAGAAAATAAAGGTATTTGCACACCGTCATGTCCCTGTTCGCAAGCGACAATTGTAATAATAAAAAATTCATAGGTTTTTGCTTTGATGGGTTTGAATGAAAAGAATGGGTTGTGTGATCTCCTATAGTTATAAAAAGAAAATAAATTACCAAGAATTCGGGCGCCTGGAGATACACAGTTATGCCTAAGATAGTCAACGGAGGATTGTACCTTTAATCTTCCGGAGGTGAGCTAAAATGAAACCCATACGCTGAGGTTTAAGGATTTATTCTGCGCTCCAGTGTGCATTTAAAGTTAGGGTAAGGCTACCCAAAGCATATTAAATTTAAAATATGTAAACATTGAAAAGTATTGTTTTAAAAACTTGTCACCAATGCAATTTTTTATAGATTTAAGAGGTTAAACTAAGTTAATACTAATGGAACAAGCTCACGGCATTCCTCTGGCGCGCACACGAAGGTTCACAAGCAAACAAAGCCTCAGAAGCGTCCCAAAAGCACGAAGGAAGAATATAAGGTTGAATTTGAAGATTTCAAGTTCAAAGTAGAGCTTAAGGCATAGCTAAAGTTTAAGGAATAGTTTAAGGCGATTTCATGTTGAAAACCGCCTTATATGGTGGATTATAATATCAATGATTTGCATAATCACTGCATTTTTGGCAAAAGATATGCGAGAAATATGACGTAATCCTACATTAGAATGTTCATGGAGACACAATTAAAGGGTCTACAATATAAAACTATCTCATTTTTATGAGATTTCTGAAGATTATTTCATAGTAATAAAAATATCGACCATCCAAAACGATCGTAGGGAGAAAGGTGCAGTCTGTCCGAAACGTCAGAGTGACTTTGACATCAGAGCTGCCATACTAATAATTCGAAAACGAAACTTGAAAACGAGTAAAAGGAGCCGATGTAACGGGATTCATAAACGCAACGTTACAATATTGCTCATTGGCTGTGGAGGTGGCAAGCCCAATTGAATTGGGAAAAAGGCTTAGCAAGATGACTTAAACATTGATATACTTTCATTGTAAGAATTACAGAGAGACTAACGAGACAAGATTTCATCATTAGTTTGTCCATCTGTTACTTACTACCTGCAAAGGGAGAGAGATGAGAGAGACTGGAAAAAATGAAAGTAACGAAATGAATGAAGAAAGTATATTGCTTCAGGAAAAGCTCCATTCATCACTGTGACTGCAGAAACGTCAGGTTGTGATACATCTCAATCACATAATGTAGTGAAGTCTGCTCATACCATTCCATCAGTGATGACACAACATTACCTATGTTGTCAAAGCAAATTACTAGCTTATTGTCAGATAAATCTAAATTGACATAGAATTACATAGTATCTCAAACAGAAATATTGCTAGGCATATGGTAGATTTATTAAAATTATAGTACTTCATTGAAAATTCTTATGAATTAGGAATATAAACACTTAATACAGATCTTGACATTGATGATGTGTAGTCTATCATGCTTTTCAGCGTAATATATAGGGCACTCTGAATATTCATGTTAACGAAGACAGATAAGTATACAATCTTATCCCAATAGCCTTTGTAATTCTTACAATGGAAGTACACTCAAAGTTTAATTCATACATAATTAATATTGAAATGCACATATTACAAAATAGTACAAACTGATGGAAGAACGCCAAAACGTATGCTTCCGTACTATTTTTATTTGTAAGCAAATCTCACGAACAAAAACTTACCTTTTCTGTCAGGTTTGGTGCATCTTCTGACCAATCTGATGGAATCCTTGGCGAACTGCTTGCCAGGTTCTACGAATTTTGCGATTTGATCCATATCTCTAGAAATAGGACAGTCTAATTAGTAATCACAACTTTCCAGTCAAAATGCTAATGGAATTCCTTAGTAAATCACTGCTACTTACTCAAATATATCAAAGATTTATTTATATTAATTTAAGAAGATCGCTATAAATATTTTAGCGTTGTATTTGCCACCGCCAAAGTCGAAAAGCGTAGACAGAAACTGACACAATAACGTAAACGTCAGCCACGTTTCGAGATTCACGGCACGTCACCATCGTCACACAATTTACGTTTGGATATGCTTTCTAAACTCTGTATGATCAGCGTTTGTGATTAATGCGGTTATCTTTAGCTATGAAACAAATTATTATTTTCAAGTTCAAGTTGAAATCTTAAAAGAAGTATTTATACTCACTGCTTAGTAACTTTAGTAAAAGTTTTACAAATAATACTACTGCTAGACAAAGACCTCTTCTTGTTATGTAACGAAGTGGAAATGATGACGGATAAGTATTACAGCCATTTTGACCGTAAATGTCATTGTGTCCTCAAAATAAATAAGTTTCGTAATCAAAACTTGGTAAAAATATGAGCATATTTTTCAAAACATAGTTAACATAACTCATTGATAAAATATATTTAGGACATTAGATGCTGCTGAACGACCACTAGTGACCTTTATAGTTCTTGATATATGTGATATATTATATATCTTGATATATATGAACTGTTTAGTTCTTGGATGTTCTAAAAGCATAAAAGCATGTAATATTTGTAAATCTGCGAAAACGAGTGCATGGTTCTTGACACGACTTTATACATTTCATGATTTTGATATTGGCAAGTCACGACCGGAAACAGTCACAGTCCGCACTGTGCAGTGCGCGGTTTGAAAGGAAGTTCATCCCACACAGGTACGCCCATGCAGTGGAATTAACATGAACTCCCTGCTGTGGTTTTTCCAAGAGACGACAGCAGGGCTCTTTAAGAACTTAGAACTTACTTCAGACTCGGCAGCACGAGTGTAGGTCCATCCATAAG
This sequence comes from Eilema caniola, assembly GCA_949126895.1. Lineage (NCBI taxonomy): Eukaryota > Metazoa > Arthropoda > Insecta > Lepidoptera > Erebidae > Eilema > Eilema caniola. The sequence goes on along the minus strand of OX421469.1, from coordinate 1,989,366 downwards.
CCACGATTACCACTTTCCATAAGATGGGCTGTGTGCTTATTTGTCACCTAAGTCAGGCCTCCGTCACTCGCCCAAACTACGGCGATAGGTACCTACGGCACGCTACAGCCCCGGGCTACAAGCGCAGTCAGGGCTAGCGCGCACTCTCAAGCTCACACGAGTGGTGCGACTTCACTAAAGAGTATTGATCTTGTGAGTTCCATTGGTTACCAATGATTACGTCTGCAGGTACACAGTACACTAGGTATCAGAATAATATATCGGGTGCAAGGGGAACGCTCCCGAAGCCGAAGGCCCGTGGTAGTACTCCGGGCACACATTGGATTTTTTTTTCGACCTGCTGAATTTTTACACACACACACACACACACACACACACACACACACACACACACACACACACACACACACACACGCGCGCGCACACACATACACAATACTGAAAAAACAAATGGCGCCAAGCGCGTGCTTTTCTATGAAATTGTCGTATCATTGGCTTTCATAATACGATGGAGAATAAATAAAGCCAAAAAAGAGAAAAAAAATTGTTGAACAAAAAACAAAATTATGCCAATATGTAGTATATCATAGTACTACCACGAGCCTTCAGCTTTGGGAGCGTACCCCTACACCCAGTATACACCCTGATTTTATAGTCGTTTCGGAAAAAACGAATTTGGGCACAGTTTCGATGGCACAATCGTCTAGAAATATAAACAAAATATCTCCGGTAGTGATTGAATAGTTTTAAAGTTACCTATATGGTCGCCGGCAGCACACCCGAGTAGAAGACTCTGTCTCCTCTTGGAGTTTGACGTTCGCCGGCTTCCTTCTGGGTGGCGCTCTATCTCCTCTACTCTTCGCTGTTTTCATAAACTCTTTGTCTCACAATCTCACTTCCACCTACCACCTATACGCAGATGCTGTATGTCTTGGAACCCTCAGCTGTTGAATTTTTGCCAGCGGGGGGTCCCTGCGTAGGCTTCAACATTTTCTTCCCATTGCCCAGAAAACTGCGCTCGCAAAAAGTCTTCTCTTTCCCATCCTTGATTATGCCGATGCCAGTTATCCAGATCTCACCGAAGACCAACTTAATAAACGAAATAACTTAATAATCGCAAATATGATCACATCTCCGAATATCGCGCTAAGCTCAAGTGGTTACCCATATGCCTTTGCCGGAATGGTCACTTTCTTTATCTACTGTATAGTATTCTATTTCACCCCCTCACTCCCATCTACCTGAAAGATCGCTTTGAATTCCTACTTGACTCGCATTCTAGGGTCTTGAGATCATCAGAGAATCTGAGGCTGAAGATGCCAGCGCACTCCACGAAATTCATGGACAAATCTTATGCTGTCTAAGCTATTCGACTGTGTATTGCCTTACCCGTTGCCATTAGACGTGCACAATCTCTGCCTGTCTTCAAAAAATCTCTAGTTTGGCTCCATTCCATGTTTGCCTGGAAGAGATTGCCTTGCGCGATAGCCGCCAATGGGGATACCGACTGCGCTTTTATCCCCAATGTTAGCAGTTGTCAACGTAGATTTGTCTCAAGTTTGTCACTTCAAATCTGACAGCTATGATTATGTTATTGTCACAAGGCCCCCGATTCTGCTTATTTTATGACATAACAACACCACTGTCATACCGCTGACATTGCATAAAATGTCATTAAATTTTAGACTTTATGCCTGAGTTTTAAAGTCCAAAATGCAAATAGAAAGAATAACATTTTTCATTCATTCTACTAGTTTGTCATTAAATTTTATATAATATATATAATAGCTTTAACAATATAACAGTAAAGTCTAAAAAATAACATTTTTCTTTATGACATATGAGGCAAACGAGCAGACGGATCGAGTGATGGTAAGCGATCACCACTGCCCATGGACACCTGAAACACCGGAAGGGTTCTAGGTGCGTTGTTTAAGGTGGGAGTACGCTCTCTTCTTGAAGGTTTGAAGGTCTTTTCTGTCCGGAAATACCGCAGGCGACAGTTCATTCCACAATTTAGCTGTGCGAGGCAGGAAGTTTCTGGAGAAACGCACAGTTGAGCACTGCCAACCATCTAAGTGGTGAGTATGAAAATGTTGTCGCGTAGGGCGATGGCGGAAAGATGCGGCAGGGATTAATCCGAACAATTCCTCAGAGCACTCCCCGTTGTACATGCGATAGAAAATGCAGAGCGAGGCTACATCTCTACGCAGCGCCAAGGGGTCAAGCCGATCCGAAATACTAATTAGTTTTGCCTCGGCATCCCCATTGTATGCTACAAAACTGTACCTACCACCATTTTGTAATGTGTTCTTTCTTTCTTTGTGTCATCGTCATCATCAGGCTATATTAGTCCACTGCTAGACATAGCCTTCCCCTAATGAGCGCCATAGCGCCCTGTCTTCAGCTTGCCGCATCCAGCATCTGCCTGCAGTCTTTCTTAGATCGTCATCCCACCTGGTCGGAGGGCGTCCTACGCTACGCTTGCCGAGTCGCGATCTCCACTCAAGAACACGTTTACCCCAACGGTTGTCGGATCTTCGCGAGATGTGGCCAGCCCACTGCCACTTCAGCTTGCTGATTCTTTGAGCTATGTCGAAATGCTTCTTTGTGTACCATACAATGAAGAGATTTTCATTCATTCATTCATTCATTTTTTTTTATAATGTATGGAAAGAATGTACATTTGAAAGAAATAATGTTTGGGGACTGTAAAAAAAGACGGGTTGCACTCTGGGAGTGCCGGCAGAAGTGAAAACATTTTCTTTATTTATTTCTTCGTTATATACATAGAAAAAGATAAAAAGAACATACCATACCATACCTATAATATAGCGCCAATCATAGAACCTATCACTAATTTTCTGCTAATTTTCTGTCAGAAGAAATTAATAAATTACAAAAATAAAAGATAATCACAATCTTAATATATATAAATCTCGTGTCACAATGTTTGTCCTCAATGGACTCCTAAACCACTTAACCGATTATAATAAAATTCGCACATCATGTGCAGTTCGATCCAACTTGAGAGCTAGGATAGTTTAAATCTCAAATTATAGTCCGATTCGCGATAACCGACATCCACGCGGGCGACAGCTAGTAAGTAATAAATTACAAAAAGAAAAAACAATCACAAAAAATCCCTGAAGGCCACGTGGTTTGAACCCGATACTATCTGAAACCATAAGGACTTACAGTCGAAGTGCTTACCGTTTAAGCTACGACGCTATCTATCGTAACTTGCAAAATAGATAGTCTGTACCTAATCTTGTATGACGTCAGTCGTCGGTTACGATTCAAAGGTCAACTAATCCTGACGCTTCCTTAACATTTTACACCCATCCAACGCCGCTAAAGAAGTTTTCACTTCAAAAAAAGTTTTTATTTCCGTTGAATTATTACTTCCAGACGATTTTGCTATCGAAACTGTGCCTAAATGCTTTTTTTCCGTAACGAATATAAAATCAACCAGTATAACAGTACACTACATACCAGTCACTGCACCATTAATAACCATGAACTGCAATAATCGTTACCTGCTGTTTACGTTAACGGTGTCGAAATAAAAAAAAAATAAACACAGATTATTTCTTGATTACTTGATAACGAAGCTATTAGGTACTAGTCAACACTTGACATCTTCGCATTATAAAATAATCGTGGTGTATCTTTAACATATGTACCTAGGATCCTATCTATAATAAGACCGTGAAAAATTTTTATTGCTCCGCACCTATTTATTTTGAAACAAATATGTACTTATATCGTTCAAGTACGACTTAAAAGACAATTAATGGCATCTCAAAAGCATGTTTATTCGCAACGCTGTCGCAAGCGAATTTTGAATTACAAACGGTTGTTTTCAAAGAATTTTGTAAAGGGCACTGATTTATAACAGAAATAATATTTTATTGAATAATAATGATTATCACTAATGATGTAAAATAAAATGTATGGATGCTAAAAAATGTAAATTGTTGACTTACTTAGACCATTACCGTATTTCTGTCGCTAGAATTTCCAACAGTTTTAGGTGATTTTCCACTATTGGTGTGTATGACCAAGTGTATAATAATTGTATTTAAAGTAAAATAAGTTAGTTTTTAAAGATTTTATCTGCTAAACTTAATGTATAAATTTAGCTCTAATAGTTCAAAAAGAAGGAAACGACCACTTAATAAAAAATATGTAATTTTGTCGAATCAAGTTTGATTTATCCTTAAAGTATCTGCCATGGGTGCCTATGCCTTACAAAAATAACTCTACCTAATTCCGACCTATGATAACTCTAGAAAGAATACTTAAATGTTTTATTTTAATTTCTGACAAAGTGCTAACCCTAACACTCGAGTTGGCGGCGTTGTATGTTCGTAATAAAGGATGGAAAGCACGTACAAGATTTCGTAGGTTATTAAAACGCCGGCTTTCTTCAACATCACAGGACTGCAACTTCTGTACGTATCAGTACGTATCTATTCTGTGTTGTGTCTAAGCGGTTTCATCTATAAAGAAAGTCATTGCATAGCTGGCTGATAACTGTCAAATCAAACGTCATTGTCAATGTCAGCCGTCAGCTAAATAAGAATTCATCATAGAAAGTTTTTTTGTTAAATAAAATTGTAAATAAACTTTGTGAGCACTTAGAGGATTATATAAGTGTAAATAATACGTAGTCAGGATGTATGCCGTAGAGAAGAAATTTGAAATTGAGATGAAGTTACGAAAGGTATAGCAACAATATTTACATCACAATATTGATGTGTTTGATTGTTGTTTTATTATGGTTAAATTCTAGCAGATTTTCAAATTCATGTATTCACTGTATAGATATTTCAATTGGCCAATACAACAGTCAATGTCAACAAAAAAAGCATGCATGAAGTAAAATATTACAATGTTTACCTGGGGGCGTGTCATGCATCCCAGGATTGCTTCATCATCATTATGAAGACGTTGTGTCCCGATTGCATCCGAGGGTTTCACCTCGGAGCCTGAGGTCTGCCAAGTTTAGTTTCTACAGAATGAAAGAACCTCATAGCATCCTCTTATTTATAAAAGTAATTATTTGCCAGGAAATGACAAACATCCAAGAGTTGAAAGCTGCCGCCAGACGCAGTTCATCTCTAGCTAATGATGTTTGCAATGTTCTTGGGGCTTGTGAGCAAAGGCTACAGCAGCTTGAGACAGCTGTGCTACCACTGTATGGTGATACTGCAAGACTGCAACATATACATCAAAGTAAGTAACTACATTTCCTACATTAACATTGTTTATAAAAAATATAGTATTGTGTTGTGTAAACAAAGATCCATATATTTTCCATACAAAATAGTAATGGCATTGCTTGGCTGAATTTGAACTTTTTTTATACAACTGAGGTAGCAGACAAGTAAACCGCCTGATGCAAAGTGGCTACCAAGGCTTATGCAACACTAGGGGTGTTCACTCATGCTGCTGACCCTGAAAAAACCTTCTAATGCCTTTCTTGAAGAACCCCTTATTGTAGTTGCTTGATAAAACCACAGCAGGGAGTTCATTTCACAGCTTGAGTGTGCATGGGATGAAGAAGATGGCTTCTAATGGGTCCTTTTCTAACAGGAATATCATTAGAGTGAGAGAAGCCAGTCTCCGATAACAGGTTTTTGAGACTCTGTGTTGTTTTCAGACATGGAACGTACAGTACGCTCCCTGGACCACGTGATAAACTATTACATGGTGACTAGAGAGCTAGCAGACCTCATTCAGGCCGGACCCAACACTAATACAACAGAAACTTTGAATGTTTATCTTGAAGTAAGCATTGCTATTTTTCTTAATACTACTGAGTTGGGTGAAGACCACTTGTATCAAATAAATAAATAATCAGTGGTGCAAATATATTCACCAGAAGTGGTACTCAATTACAAAGCCTGATTTCTGCTCTTTTACACCTTTTTTGTACCACTCAGGTCCATTAATCACTTGATCTTTTTTTTTTAGCATTTTTAACCCTTCCCCTCTCCCCCTTCGTGATACGTGGTGAGGTTTAAGACTATTCCCCCCCTTCCCCAACATCACGTGTATTTTAACTACGTATAAAGAATCTTAAAATTTGGTGTGGCGTCAAATGTGGCACGTGAGGACTTCGTTAATGTTGCCTGGCAACAGCAAGTCAAGGTCACACAAGAGTCAACGCCACAAAACAAGTCCCGCGAAAAAACGCGGAACTAAAATGACAACGACGTATTGGTTCGTATTGGTTCATATTGTTACGAGCGTGGGGGTCGGTTTAAATAGAAAATGCGAGGACAACCGTTGAAGACAGATTTTATTCAGCTGCACTTAAACTACAGCAAAGCGCGTAGAACTTCGAAAACTCTTCCTTACACAGTACACAGTCACTTGTATAATCGCACTGTATCGCTTCGTACACTTTATCGCTTTGATCGCTTCGAATACTAGTCATGGACTAACTTGAGCAGCGGCTGTTAGCTCGCCTTTTATATAAGGCGCGGCCGAGTAGCGAAAGATCGAGAAAAGACAGGTACGTTCTGAAAAAGACAGGAACTTTCTGGGAGGTTCTATTAGGTCTTGTGTCTCTTTCTATTCGTTCCATTCCTTCTAGAACAGTGACGTCAAGGCATGCTGTCTCTTTCTAGCCTGACGTCTCGTTCTATTCATTCCATTCCTTCTAGAACAGTGACGTCAAGGCATGCCGTCTCTTTCTATAGTGCCGTCTCGCTCACTCCTATGGAAATTTGGCCATATATTGAAGTGGCCAAGCGCCGGGCGTAGCACTACCCCCTTCTTAGACATGCTCGTCCCGAGCATTATTAGATCCGTAGTATCTCGCCAGTCGGTCAACATGTACAACCTTCAAGGGGCTTCGCTGGTTGCGTTGTATCCGGTATGTAACGTCATTGATCCTGGTGACAACTTTATACGGCCCTTCCCAGGTTGGAGACAACTTCGGAGATTTGCCTTTGCGACGCATCGGATTGTGTAGCCATACCAACGAGCCTTCGTCGAACCCGGCTTGATGAGAGTTGCGGTCGTATCGGGTTTTCATTCTGTCGCTTGCCTGGAGCCCAGATTCACGGACGTGGGTGTGAACGTCATTGAGTCTATCGCGCAATGCACTAGCATATTCCGTGATTTCTTGCGGTGAATCTGGAGGACGTCCAGTCAGTAGATCAGCCGGTAGTCTCAGTTCTCTGCCAAAGTTTGCACACGCAGGCGTCACCGTTGTGTTTTCATGTATCGCTGTTCTATAAGCCAACAAGAACAAAGGAATATGACTATCCCAGTCCTTCTGGTGGCTCTCAACAACCTTAGCCAAATGCCTTTCCAAGGTTTGGTTAAATCTTTCAACCATTCCGTCAGACTGCGGATGATATGGGGTGGTCCTGGTTTTATGAATACCCATTATCCTACAGGTTTCTTGAAATACCTGTGATTCAAAATTCCTTCCCTGGTCACTGTGTATTTCCAGAGGAACTCCATATCGGCAAAACACTTCCGTGACTAGTCTTTCCGCGACTGTAGTTGCTTCCTGGTTAGGTATGGCAAAAGCCTCCGGCCATTTAGTAAAGTAGTCCATTACTACTAGGATGTATTTGTTTCCAGACTCCGATGCAGGAAATGGCCCTGCAACATCTAATGCAATCCTTTCCCAAGGCGCTCCAACATTGTATAGCTTCAATGCTCCCCTGCTCCTTGTATGCGGCCCTTTTACCGATGCGCAGCATGTACATTTCCTACACCAATCTTCAACATCCTCACGGCAATGGATCCAATAGAATCGTTGACGAATCTTCATCAACGTCTTCTTCACACCAAGATGGCCGCCTGAAGTTCCGTCATGAAATGATCTCAAAACCTCATTAATTTTAATCTTTGGGACAACCAACTGCAGATGTGAGTCTTTCCCGTTTGCAGACTCCCATTTTCTACACAGGACTCCATTGTGTATCACGAGGCTTTCCCATTGTGCCCAGTAGCTCTTCGTAGCTGCACTCATTTGGGAGACATCACTCCATTTCGGCTTAGGTGTTCCTGCCTTTATCCATTCGAGAATAGGCTTGATGTCTCGATCCTCTTGCTGTGCTTGCTGCATGGCTTCGCTACTCCACTCATCGCTGACAGTATCAGTCCTTATTATTCTAATCGCTACACTGTCTTTAGCTACTTGCCTGACACAATGGTTACATTCCACCGGACAAGGTCTTCGAGAGAGCGCATCTGCATTTCCATGCGCTTTCCCACTCCGATGTTCGATGACGAAGTCGTATTCCTGGAGCTGTTCAATCCATCTTGCCACTTGTCCTTCTGGATTTTTAAATTGTAGCAACCATTTTAAAGCAGCATGATCAGTCCTCAGATGAAACTTGCGGCCCAGCAGAAACTTACTGAAATGCTGCAATGTCTTAACCACGGCCAGTAATTCCCTTCGTGTAACACAGTAATTTCTCTCTGGTTTAGACAAAGACTTACTAAAGTAAGCAATCACGGCCTCCTTGTCTCCTTTTCTCTGGGACAGGACTTCTCCTATCCCAGTATTGCTGGCATCTGTGTCGACGACGAACTCATTTTCTGCATCTGGAAAACCCAAGATTGGTGTTTCACAGAGTCTTTGCTTAAGGTCTTTGAAAGCGGCTTCACATTGTTCATCCCAGCTAAATTTCCGTTTTTCTTCCGTTAACCGATGCAAAGGCTTCGCAATATCGGAGAAGCTTTTCACGAACCGCCGGTAGTATGAACACAGACCTAAAAAGGCACGAACGTCGGTCTTATCTTTTGGTGTCGGCCAATCTTTCACGGCACTTATCTTCTCAGGGTCTGTTTGTATCCCATCCTTCGAAATAACATGCCCCAAATAATTCACTTGTCGTTTAAAAAGTGAACACTTCTTTGGACTGAGTTTTAAGTTGGCACCCTGTAGTTTAGTCAAAACTTGCTCTAGTTTGCTGAGGTGATCGTCGAAGTCTTTTCCAATGATGATTATGTCATCCAAATATACCAGACAGGCTTCTCCCAGCAGTCCAGCAAGTATTTGTTCCATCAATCTCTCAAATGTGGCCGGAGCATTACATAATCCAAATGGCATGACGTCGAACTGCCAGAGACCTTTTCCAGTAGAAAACGCAGTTTTCTCCTTATCTAGTTGACTGATTTGAACTTGCCAATACCCACTCTTGAGGTCCAATGTTGAGAACCACTGCATGCCACTTAAGGTGTCCAAAGTGTCATCTATCCTTGGCAACGGATAACTATCCTTTTTCGTAACATCATTCAGTCGGCGATAATCGACGCAGAATCTGGTGGTTCCATCTTTTTTCTTTACAAGGACTACCGGAGAACACCATGGACTGACCGAGGGTTCAATGATACGGTCCTTCTTCATCTCTTCAATCATTTCCTCCACCTCCTTTTCTCGAGCAATCGGTACACGTCGTGGTCGTTGACGGATTGGCGTTACCTCACCAGTATCGATTTTATGCTGTACTACTCCAGTTCTGCCAATGTCACCACCATGCATAGAAAAGACGTTTTTATAACGTAGTAGCATGTTCCGCGCCTTCAGCATCTCTACCTTACTGAGGTCATTGCGACAATCTTCTAGTAGTTTCAGCACTGTTGATTCTCTGTCACTTGTGGCATCGCTTTTGGTCGAACCCTGGCAACTACGTATCCACGAGATCTCCTCACAAGTGCCAAGCAGTGTCCCTTTGTTTAAGACGCACTCGTTGTTGCTCATATTTAAAATTCTTATAACGGCTGTGGTTGGTGTTGTTACCACAGTACGAGCTGGTATCCAGGGACTACTGCCGTCTACTTTTTCCACCAATGCACAGCGATGAGAATTGATGCCATATTGAGGTAGTCTTATTGGCACTAGGGTCTGTGATTTAGGCTGGAGTACAGTTCGTTTTGCACAGAACACTTTTCCACATGCGCCACCTTCCATGGGAATTTCGTCGAACCCAAGTTTCAGAACGCCACAATCCACGTCGATTCTACAGCGATATTTTCTCATAAAATCCAATCCAATGATGCAGTCATCTAAGATATCAGCGACGATGACTTTATGCCAATAGGTCTTATCACCGACTTCCAACGCCACTTCTTGCTCTCCTCGGACGGAAATGCGCTGACCGGTAGCTGTCTGCAGATGGAGATGCTTAAGTTGATGTAGATGATCTCTAGGTACATTTTTCACCAGCCGAGAGCTAATCACGGTCCGACTTGCTCCAGTATCAATGGTGAGGTGGCACGGTGATCCATTAATACCTCCTTTGATGACCAGACTATTTCCATCATTAGCTTGAGAGATCAGAATTGGGACTTTTACACTACCAGCCAGCACCCGTCCCGCAGTTCTGGCGTTTACTCGTTTCCCTGTTGCTCCGACGCATCTAGATGTCGCGCCGTTTGTTCTTGGCCATTACCTTGTTGAGATCGTTTCGGGCAGCTAGACCGAATATGTCCTTGCTCTTTGCAGAAATAACACCTGGGTGTGAATTCCCGACGGTACACACGTTGCTCATTTGTTGAGATCTCACGCAATCTATGTGGTCGAGGGTCATGTCGTACAGCTTCCACTTCAAGGGCGTGAGCAACAGCATCTTTAAGGGTTGCATGGTGACCCAGACGGACGGCAGCTCTCACCTCCAAGTCTCTGATCCCGTCAATAAAAGCTTGCACCAAAATGCTCTCAAGAAATGACGAAGAAGCTCCTTGGTAAGCTTTTCTCACGAGCTTTTCTATTTCCAAAGCCCACTGCTGCAGAGACTCATTAAGACGTTGGTTTCTGTCCTTTAATTGGGCACGGTAGACATGTTCTAAGTGACTATCACCGTAACGTGATTCCAATGCTTCAAGAAGGCGGTCGTAAGTCACTTCACCTCCAAGCGCCTCTAAAACACTGAGTGCTTGGTCCCGTAACCCCAATGTTAATGCTGTTTTGGCTTGCTCCTTATCCCAACCGTTCGCCTTTGCCACAGACTCGAACTGCAGTTTGTATGCAGTCCACGAGGAGGTCCCATCAAATGGCGGTACTTTGAACTTTCCGACAGCCTGTGCAGATGAAATGGTTACAGAGCCAGCTGTTCCGCAAGCTATTTTCGTCTCCAATTTTTTTACGTTTTGAGCCACAGACTGCAGCCGTTCCTCATAACTCTCAAATTTCTCGTCGATGCTTCCTAATTTTTCGTCATGGCTTTCTAATTTAACGTCGTGGCAGTCGAGCTTGTCTTGCACTGAATGAATTTCTCTTTGCCATTCTGCTTTAGACTCTTTCAAGAAGGCAAATAGATCTTCTTGTTGTTCCCGGAGCTGAACCTTTAGTTGTGAGGCCTGCTCCTCCTGTTGACGGGCCTGGTTCTCCTGTTGTTGCTGGAGCTGTGTCTTCAATTGCAGAGTCTCCTCTTCCTGGCGACGGGCCTGCTCCTCCTGTTGACGCTGGAGCTGTGCCTTCAATTGTAGAGTCTGCTCTTCCTGGCGACGGGCCTGCTCTTCTTGGCGACGGGCCTGCTCTTCTTGGCGACGGGCCTGCTCTTCTTGGCGACGGGCCTGCTCCTCCAATAAGGTCATAATCGCGCTCAGGTTAATTTTTGAAGCACCCGACGACGTACTCGGAGTACCCGCAGCGTCTTCCGCGGCCTGGCTTCGGGTTTTAACTCCCTCCCTGTCGTCTCTCGGCGTTATCGGCATTTTCTATCCCACTTCTGACACCAGTTGTTACGAGCGTGGGGGTCGGTTTAAATAGAAAATGCGAGGACAACCGTTGAAGACAGATTTTATTCAGCTGCACTTAAACTACAGCAAAGCGCGTAGAACTTCGAAAACTCTTCCTTACACAGTACACAGTCACTTGTATAATCGCACTGTATCGCTTCGTACACTTTATCGCTTTGATCGCTTCGAATACTAGTCATGGACTAACTTGAGCAGCGGCTGTTAGCTCGCCTTTTATATAAGGCGCGGCCGAGTAGCGAAAGATCGAGAAAAGACAGGTACGTTCTGAAAAAGACAGGAACTTTCTGGGAGGTTCTATTAGGTCTTGTGTCTCTTTCTATTCGTTCCATTCCTTCTAGAACAGTGACGTCAAGGCATGCTGTCTCTTTCTAGCCTGACGTCTCGTTCTATTCATTCCATTCCTTCTAGAACAGTGACGTCAAGGCATGCTGTCTCTTTCTATAGTGCCGTCTCGCTCACTCCTATGGAAATTTGGCCATATATTGAAGTGGCCAAGCGCCGGGCGTAGCACTATTAATCTAAGATTCTAATCATGTCACATTATGTAGGTACTCTAAATGTACAATATGTGTTGTTTTTGGTGTCTGTTGAGAATAGCATGAGGTGGTACACTATTGTGGCATATAAACGTCTTTTTATCAGTAAAAAGGAGTCGCTATTTTAAGTGTCACATACGTAATTAGATTTTATATCACTGTCACTCTCTCTAGATATGTTGTTGCATCTATTAATCCATCTTTTCTAACGTTGGAAATGCGTAAATAAAACTTCTTGAGTTCTGTGGTTCAACTACTATTATATTCATATCTGAACAATAAAAGATCTGATAAAATAAAAAGACGATACTGGCAACATGTCAGTCACGCGATCAGCTGTGATCCGAGCGCACGCACACATGCCTATCGCTGCCGTTACATTTCGAGTCTGCGTTTCTCAAACTTTTATCTCGTTCACGCGTAGTTATAACTAACTCTGTGTTCATAATATTCGCTTGTCATAGTTGTGGCGTAGAAGCCCGGGATGGGGTACAATGTACATTATGCCTTAACAAGTTTGATTTTCCGTGTGGTGGTATAACAGAAGCAGGGTACCGCAAACTTGGCGATAGAAAGCCCACATGGAAATGTAGTACCTGCAAGGCTGGATTGATGAGCCCGTCTAATTTGACTGGGAAGCAGGTCATGGTTAAGGTTGCCCAAAATGACTTGGACAATATCTACAAGGAGCCGCGAAAACTCACTGAGCAAGCGTTACCTATGTTGATTCAGAATGTGAAGACAATCCAAGAAGATATCTTAGACCTCAAGTCTATGAAACATGAACTCTCTGAAGTTAAAACCTCCTTAACCTACGTTCACACTTCGGTCGAAGAGATTACCAGTAAGTTAACTGAGGTTGATGAACAAATCGAGTCCCTGCAGGAAACGAAAGAAGGCTTGTCACGATTTGAACAGAGACTGGCAGGACTGCAAGTGACTATATGTGAGAATGAGCAGAGACAACGACTTAATAATATTGAAATGAAAGGAGTTCCAGTAAACGCATCTGAAAACCTTTACACAATTGTTGCGAAAATTTCTAACAAAATTGGCTGTGAAGTTTCAAAGGACCAAATCAACTATATAGCTCGAGTTCCTCAAAGAAACAACAAAGATGCTAAGAATATAATCAAGTCTCTGCACAACAGGTATTTGAGGGACGAATTTTGTGGCCGCAGCCAAAAAGATTAAATCTTTGAGAGTTATTACTGATTTGGATATTAACGGTGATAGCAAAATTTTTATAAATGACCACTTAACGTTCGAGAACAAACAATTATTGAACAAAGCCAAAACTCTTGCTAAGGAGAATTTTTTTTCATATATAGCTTTTTGGGCTTATGTTAACCCTATAAAAACGCTAATTGTTACCCCGTGGTCTTGCAATACGGACAACGCTCATCTGGGGACGGTGAAGTTATATGCAATATGTTTAGTGACTATTTTCACTCCAACTTTCTTATGCCGTGTTCCCAAACTGATAATAGTTTGTCGTCAGACAATTTGCAAGACCTTTCCGGGTATGCTGATCATAACAGCTCAGATATTAACACCGTGGAAGTTGGCGAGGATGAACTGAACATGTTGTTAAAACGGGTTGACTTGAAAAAAACCGCGGGACCAGATAATATTCCGCCAGTATTAATAGCAAACTGCGCCGAAAGTCTCACCCTTCCACTTTCGATTATTTTCCAACGTTCCCTTAATACAGGTGTAATGCCTACCATCTGGAAGTCTGCGTATATAACACCGATTTTAAAAAAGGGACCGAAAACCGCTATTCGAAATTATGGGCCTATTTCAAAGCTATGTGTGTTTGCCAAAATAATGGAAAAAATTGTTTACAAACAAGTCTACTCAGCACTTAAGTTTTAACGAACACAAACATGGTTTTTTGAAGGGTCGATCGACTACAACAAATCTTATTTTGTGTACTGATTTATTTCTAAGTCCATATCCCAAAGATCTCAGGTTGATGTTATATACAGGGTGTCCCGAAACTCGACGTCAACCCGGGACCGGGTGAAAAGGCAATTCATGCTGGTTGCCAGAAAAATCTAAAAAAAAATCTAAGTTGCATGATTTTAAAATTACAGGCATTTTAAGAAAAAGTGCAAAATTACACGCCCTGTGGCAGTCTTTTTACTCCTGTTGCCACAAATCTTAACTTTTCCCAACAATTTTTTTTGCTTTGTAACCCTGAATAATGCGTCTCTAAACTGTAATACAAATTTGGAAATCAGCTGCTCTATCTTTTATAACAATAGGACTTATTTCTTAGAAAACAACTAAAATAACAACATTACCTAGTTTTTATTAGTTTTTATTGAAAAAAAAGTGCACCACGCGAGCTTGGCAAGTTATGTCAAAAGTTGGCGCATTTAGTAAGGATTCCAAAATGGTATAATACTTGGTAAGTTGTTACTGCTATCGTGGGCAAAAAATTTTTTTTGTAAATTTGAAGGGCCAATTCCAATACTGAATAAATTTAACTCACTGGCACCTGTGCTTTTCTATCATAAAAACTATGAATAAACAGCTTATTCACTAAATTTAAAGTATTCTTAGTGTGTGCATTGGAATAGGCACGATGTTTTTGTAAAATCTTAATTAAAACTAAAACTAAATTTTTAATACTAAGGTTTATTTATTAAATTTACAATTAAATATTTTTATTACAGCAAATGTTCGAAATGCCTTCCTTCGGCGGCAATACAAGCCCGATATCTCTTTAAAAGAGATCGAGCTATTTTTCGGGCGAATCGTCCATTATTTACGAAATCGGCTGCTTCGGCTATTCTTTGCCGTAGTTCAAATTCGTTTTCGATTGCCTTTGAATAGACTTTTTCTTTGACTGCTCCCCAGTAAAAAAAGTCCAATGGATTTAAATCCGGTGAACGGGCCGGCCACGAGATTGGACCAGACCGTCCGATCCATCTTCCGGGAAACTCTTCATCGAGATATTCTCGAACTGAGCGAGCATAGTGCGCTGGGCACCCATCTTGCTGGAACAACATTTCTCTGTAAATGTTTAATGGCACGTCTTCTAGTAAATTTGGTAGATGGTTCTGTAGAAAGTCCAAATAGGCCTCGCCATTCAACGCACTAGGCAGCTCAAAAGGACCAATTATTTGACCATTCAAAATTCCGGTCCACATGTTGACTTTGAATCGGTACTGGGACCGGTCCTGCCTCAGTAAATGAGGGTTCTCTACATGCCATTCATGCAAATTATGCATGTTCATGTAGCCGTCCTTCTTAAAAGTTGATTCATCAGACCATAAAATTTTTGTTAAGAAAAGGGGGTCATCCCTGTACCTCTCCAACATCGTACGGCAAAAATTTATTCGAGGTTGGTAGTCCCTGGGTAGTAACGTCTGTACTCGCTGTACGTGGTATGGGTGTAATTCGTGCCTTTTTAAAATTCGATGGGCTATACTTTTTGGCACGCCGGTGGTTATCTCAATAGCCCTTACTGAAGTGCTTGGGTCTTCTTCGACAGCTGTAAGCACTTCGTCTTCCATCGGGTTAGCGGGTCTTCCTCCAACATGCTCATGATTTGGTAGGCGGCCCTCTGAGAAGAGTAAACGATGTACGTTCGTAAACACGCGATGATCGGGGTAACGAGCAGCGTTTGGGTACCTTTCGCGGTAAAGTCTGGCAGCAGCACTAGCATTGCACCTGCATTCGCCATAAATGAGGTGCATATTAGTGTATTCACTAGTGGTATACACAGACATCTTGGCACTAGTCACGTGAAGTCCAGGAGAAAGCAAAAGTCGTCGTTTAGGGAAAACAAACAGTCCCAATCCAAATCACAAGCAATCACAAGTCCATAAACGAAGCCAAAAGTAGTCAGTACGAAATCAACACAAATGAATACGAAAATAAGCGCAGTAAACGAAGGAGCGTAACGTACTGATTTGTGTTTGGCATGTGAGTACAATAGCGGCTACCTGGCGTCACTCTCTGTCTCGCTTGCACTTGGTTAAATGACTCTCTCCGTTTCAGTCTCTTAGCGTCTACAAAACCCGTCTTGCTCGCACTTGATATGATGACTCTTTCCGTCTCAGTTACTTACGCGTTAATAAATTTACTCAGCAATGACATCGGCTCTTCAAAAAAATAGTGTCTATTCCAATGCACACACTAAGTATAAACTATTTATTCATAATTTTTATGATAGACAAGCACAGGTGCCAGTGAGTTAAATTTATTCAGTATTGGAATCGGCCCTTCAAATTTACAAAAAATTTTTTTTGCCCACGATAGCAGTAACAACTTACCAAGTATTATACCATTTTGGAATCCTTACTAAATGCGCCAACTTTTGACATAACTTGCCAAGCTCGCGTGGTGCACTTTTTTTTCAATAAAAACTAATGAAAACTAGGTAATGTTGTTATTTTAGTTGTTTTCTAAGAAATAAGTCCTATTGTTATGAAAGATAGAGCAGCTGATTTCCAAATTTGTATTACAGTTTAGAGACGCATTATTCAGGGTTACAAAGCAAAAAAAATTGTTGGGAAAAGTTAAGATTTGTGGCAACAGGAGTAAAAAGACTGCCACAGGGCGTGTAATTTTGCACTTTTTCTTAAAATGCCTGTAATTTTAAAATCATGCAACTTAGATTTTTTTTTAGATTTTTCTGGCAACCAGCATGAATTGCCTTTTCACCCGGTCCCGGGTTGACGTCGAGTTTCGGGACACCCTGTATACAGACTTCAGCAAGTGTTTTGACAGAATAAATCATAAAATACTTATGCGTAAACTGTTGGCTATGGGCATAAGGGGTAATCTCTACAGGTGGTTCGTTTCTTATGTTGAAAATAGATGCCAGACAGTAGTTTTAAATGGTTACTCATCTAGAGCAATGCTCGTTCCTTCGGGTGTTCCTCAGGGATCCTTACTTGGGCCTTTGTTATTCAACATTTTTGTCAACGATATCACTGATTGTTTTCGGTGGTCGAATGTTTTATTGTACGCAGATGATATGAAAATTCTAAAAAAAGTGAACACCATTGCTGATGCCCTGTCCTTACAGGAGGACTTGGATCGATTCCAAAATTATTGCTTACTAAACAAACTTGATTTAAACGTGCCTAAATGCTCCGTTTGCACTTTTACCCGCAAACCGCAGCCTATTGTATTCGCCTACAAACTACAGAATACACCCTTATCAGAGTTAATACTGTCAAAGATTTCGGAGTTACCTTTGATTCCAAACTCATATTTGATTCGCACATCGACAATATTATAAACAAAGCAACAAAGGCACTTGGTTTTGTATTGAGACTCTCATCAGACTTCAAGCGGATTTATCTTTTCTATTTAGTATTTTTAATGTTTCAACACATACGGAGTTAGTTAATAAAATAGGCTTGTGCGTATCGCCAACCTTTTTACGTCGGGCAAATTTGTTACATAGGTACTCCTCTAACAACGACTACGTACAGACAAAACTCATATTTAATAAGGGCATGCCGTATCTTTAATATGGTTTGCAGGAACGTTAATATAGATCTGTTTACAACTAGTACTGTGAAATTGAAAAGGATTCTGTGCGAATTTTGCTTAAGGCAATGAATAGAGCTTCCTTTTCTTTTTTCTGTTTTTTCTCAACTTAACTTGTATGGGTGCGTGGGAGTGTTTCTTTAGCTGTATGTATGTACTTTAAGCTATCTGTAAAAACTTTTAATTGGCCATCATTATGTTATTGACCTTGCTATTGTTAAAATTAGCTGTAAGTTTTCCGAAAAAATAAAATAAAATAAAAATAAAACATGGCTGCATTTCGTGGTGCGTACACTACACGCCACTTTTCGGGTTTAGAAATCGCAAGTTTGCCAAAAAAAATAAACACACGTGATACCTTACTACACCCCCCTGCCCCCTTGTGATATTTCTAACCTTTCAAGCCCTTCGTGATTAATTAATGGCCCCTTAGGTGGCAGAAAAGCATATCCATTTATGATATGACTTGTCTTGGCTTCCATGGGAATGACTGCTATCTGATTTCTTAACACCAAAAGAAAAGCTTTCATCAGTAGCTAGTCTGTTATTAAGCTTGTACTTGCGAACATGTACCCATGGTAATTATATTTGCTATATACAATGTTCATATTTATTTTTATCTTGATGTTATATTTTCTAGGCATTGGACAAGTTATCAGATGCACAGGGGTATTTCAACAAGAACAATCCTCAGAGTATTGAATTGGAAAACATTGTAAGTGATATTCTTTGTCTTACCACCTTAGTGCTCTCACACTGATGTTTGCAATAGCTGGAAATGAGTATTTTTACTTTTGCTTGCTTTAGAATATGGCCACACTGCTTTTTTTCAAATGTTTATGAAAATTGTTGTGGGTGCAACTTAACTACAAGGTGTTAAAAGAGTTCTTAAGGTAACTGAGATACCTCTTTGTACAGCATTCTTTTTATAGTTTTTGTATATTTAAAATACTATACGGACATGTCTGTCACATGTTGATTTTTATTCTTGATGAAATATTCTGAATTTAACACTGTATATCTAAGTATTTATTAAACCCTATTTCTTGCCATCATTACTTTTTTTCTTGCTAAGATTTGACACCTCATCTACATCTAATATAAGAGCATGTGTGCAGTGCGCACACATCTGTCCCATGTAAATCACTGAGCTAATTTCATATATAAATTTTATACAAACTACAGTGGATCTAATATTATAGAAAACTACTGGTTTGAATAATGTTTATTTTAACTCCAATGTACGATTTCTTAATGAATAAAATAATAAATATGCCAGACATATAGTTACTTTGTTATGTAATTTTTGTGCTCAGTACAGGTAGCTGCTTTTTGGGCAAAAAATATCGATAAATTGAAATATCAATATTTTTTGTAAAAATAAATCGATAAATTGGAAAAGAATCGATTTATTTTATCCCTGTGCCCATCCCTAATGAGGTAAGCATTATAAATACAAATGCAGCTATGAAGTTATATGCTGTATATTATTTCTGGCACTCACAGAATCAGCTGTACAACACAGGTGTTTCCAAGCTTGAAAATGCGTTTGAAGACCTCCTGAACCGAAACACAAGACCTCTGTCTCCTACTACATTGATGGACATGATTGCTTTAGAAGAAGGTGAGTGTAGATCTCATTACCATTACATTTTTTGACGTGACAACGTCTTATAAATTGGTTTGCCGGGCGACACTTCAAGAAACTGCGTTACGCTCTGCGTTACGCTCCGCGTTATGCGCTTACAATGAGAGCGAGTGAGAGGCACGCGTCCCGCCTAAGAGCGAGAGAGACAGACATAAAAAGTGAAAGGCACGCGTCCCTTCCACTCGAGCACAGTTAGCCCGCCTAAGAGCGAGAGAGACAGAGTGAGAGAGATAGGCATACACACCGGTTCATGTCTTGTAATTAATAATTTAAAATTTAATTTTGTTTATAATTCTTTGTATAAATAAATGTTTTAAATTGTTACTATTATTTCATCCTTCTTCCTACTATACGAATGAATATTCACATTAAAATTATTTTACCACTCAAAGTCGTTGTCACGTAAAACTTTCGCCTGTATACCGACTTTACAGGCAACCAATTTTTTTTACTGTAATCAAGAAACTCAATTTTACCATGTTCCTTACTGACCAACAAAGCATATTATCATATTATTAGTCGCCAGGAGGTAGGACACGACGGTATTTCCGTCCAATTGAGCAGTCCGACTGGGGAAGTACCTCTGCCCTATAGAAAACCGCGGTCATAATAACCTCGTGTTGTGTTCCCGGCGGTAATTAGGGCAGCTCACTGAAGAGTTTTTGTGCTGTCAGTGGGCAGACCTAAGGTTTGGCCTGTTCTATCTTGTAAACTGACGGCACAGAAATTCTCTGTTCTAACAGGTTCGGCAGTTCGTGTGACGCCCTTGGTGTTGCACACGTCCATAGGCCACGGTAACCACTTTCCATCGGGTGGGCCGTGTGCTTGTCTACCTGTCTGGTATAAAAAAAGAAAAAAAAAATTACAAAGTAATCTACCTGGAGTTTTCACTAGAGGAAGCACTCGGCTTGATAGCATTTCAGAAAGCATCTGGTTATTGTTTTCGTCGATGGCATAACAAGCATTGCACATTAAAAAACATTGCAACAGAATTATACTCAAACTCACACTAGCCCTTGGGGAATTTTTACCAACTCACCATCATGTACAGCTTAATTTCTAGTTAAGATATTATAGAGCATCTACAGTTATCTAAAGTCATTCATAATAACCCTTGACCGTCGACATAGCTTGACGTTTAACCAAAGATAGTGAGGGAGCTAATTCCTGGCCCAGATTCGAGCGTGGACAGCGTGAGCGTGAGCGGCAGCGGCAGCACGGCGGCCGGCGCGCTAGAGAGCATGCGCGCGCTGGCCGCGTGGCTGAGCGCGGCCGGCGTGCCGCCCGCCAGCCAGCTGCTGGCCGTGCGCGCGCCCGCCGCCCGGAGCTCGCTCGTCGCCTTCAAGGACTACCAGCGCTCGCGCTCCATGGCGCACTCGCCGCTCATGGTCAGTCTTGTAGCCTCCCTCGCGATATCAATGTTATGTTGCCAACATTCTAAAAGTATTACAATTTTTTTTGTAAAGTTTCACCAGCCTACAGTGGGCTATGAACACTTCTTGAGTTATAGATTTTGAAGAATCTTCAAGCAACCCACAATATTGGGTACATTGGGCTCAGTATATAATAGGAGTCCTCTGATACAAAAGGAATTACTCCCTGTATATCTGAAAAATGTGAGGGATGGAATTGTGATGGGATGGATATGAGAGACACATGCATATATTCTAAGAGGAAATGGTTCTTGAAGTATACCTACTTATAATGAAACATATTGTTACAGAGAGCCAAGAATTTATTACACCGTTCAGATAGCACACAGAGAAGAACTAGCAGACTGCAGAAAGTGTAAGTGTTCCTTGCATCAGTAGTCAGATAACACTAGCAATTTAATTCATAGCATGTGGTTGATTTGTCCAGGATCGAGAAGCGAGCGAACAAGATAATGATGAAAGCATCACAAACATTGGAGCAATCTACGGGACTCGCCATTGGACCCAGGAAATCTGTCGCAGAATCTTGTAAGTTTGGTTATTTTGTACTGATATTCGGTTGACTGGTTGACATTGTGTACTAAGTTTCATTACATTCGTAGATACCGAGGACAGCAACGAATACCTGGACGACTGGGAGGCGGAGATGGCGGGCAACGTGGCGGCCGCCGTGTGCCGCCTGGCGCGCCACGAGCAGCGCCACCTGCTGGGGCTGGTGCCGCTGCCGCGCCTGCCGCCGCTGCTGGCCGCCGTGCTGGCGCAGTGCTTCGCCATCCTCGCCGCGGACGTGGAGGTCAGTGGCACACGGGGGCAGGGCCGCCTGCCGCCACGAGCAGCGCCACCTGCTGGGGCTGGTGCCGCTGCCGCGCCTGCCGCCGCTGCTGGCCGCCGTGCTGGCGCAGTGCTTCGCCATCCTCGCCGCGGACGTGGAGGTCAGTGGCACACGGGGGCAGGGCCGCCTGCCGCCACGAGCAGCGCCACCTGCTGGGGCTGGTGCCGCTGCCGCGCCTGCCGCCGCTGCTGGCCGCCGTACTGGCGCAGTGCTTCGCCATCCTCGCCGCGGACGTGGAGGTCAGTGGCACACGGGGGCAGGGCCGCCTGCCGCCACGAGCAGCGCCACCTGCTGGGGCTGGTGCCGCTGCCGCGCCTGCCGCCGCTGCTGGCCGCCGTACTGGCGCAGTGCTTCGCCATCCTCGCCGCGGACGTGGAGGTCAGTGGCACACGGGGGCAGGGCCGCCTGCCGCCACGAGCAGCGCCACCTGCTGGGGCTGGTGCCGCTGCCGCGCCTGCCGCCGCTGCTGGCCGCCGTGCTGGCGCAGTGCTTCGCCATCCTCGCCGCGGACGTGGAGGTCAGTGGCACACGGGGGCAGGGCCGCCTGCCGCCACGAGCAGCGCCACCTGCTGGGGCTGGTGCCGCTGCCGCGCCTGCCGCCGCTGCTGGCCGCCGTGCTGGCGCAGTGCTTCGCCATCCTCGCCGCGGACGTGGAGGTCAGTGGCACACGGGGGCAGGGCCGCCTGCCGCCACGAGCAGCGCCACCTGCTGGGGCTGGTGCCGCTGCCGCGCCTGCCGCCGCTGCTGGCCGCCGTGCTGGCGCAGTGCTTCGCCATCCTCGCCGCGGACGTGGAGGTCAGTGGCACACGGGGGCAGGGCCGCCTGCCGCCACGAGCAGCGCCACCTGCTCCCTGTGCGCTGTTTCAGCCGTATGAAGCACATTTAATGCAAACACGATGTGCCGCCACTCCAGGCAAGCGTGCGCTAGGGCAACAGGGCTGTAGCAGACGCAAGCCCGGAGTAGCGGCACGACTGATTGATGTTAATTTGTACCCAAGAATGGCGTCTCCACGTCCAGCGGTGATTGCAATACTGAGTCCCCCTTCTCCCGCAGCGCGCCGTGGCGCGGGCGCGGCGCGCGGCGGCGCGGTGCGGCGGAGGCGCGGGCGGCTGGGCGCTGCTGGCGCGGCTGCAGCGCCTGGCGCCGGAGCTGGAGCGCGCGCTGGCGCCCGCCTCGCCGCTGCCCTACGCCAGCATCGTGGCCGCCTGCCAGCAGAACGTAAGCACCGCACCACCGTTGCTTAGTCCCGCCCGACCACCGCCCGGCCGGCGACCGGCAGTTCACACGAGTTTTTGTTATAACGCGATGCACACGTGTGACCAGTGGTCACGACGCGCTACCAATGCCAGCGACTCGCTACTTGTGCTCGCTACGGGCCACACGGACGTCGATACGCGTCACTATCGCGCTTGTCCAAGGAGAACGGGTTGCAAAAAGTGGTGGCTTCCGACCACCTGTGACTGTTGCTCGCTGCTAACGCTGTTACAAAATCATACGGATGAAGCGGTAGCGCGCGACCGCCACGGGTGGCTGTTAGTTACTGTTCCGTTTGCGCAGAGCCTTAGTCTTAACTTAACAAGTTACGACATTGATTAAAATGGGAAAAATTTAATCGGTTCAGGCGGCCCCATACACGGAACCTTACAAGGAATGCTCTGACCACTGAGCCCCCAAACCACGCGTGAAGCCATCCACATGATTCTATATCCATTCTGGGGCGACGGGGGGAACCATCTATGGATACTCGTACTAACTATCAAAACTAAGTTACAATCACTTTTTTAAATTATTTTTTAAATTACATTTTTAAGCATTTTTCATGCTAAATACTCAAATCGATTTAAATAGGAAAAATAGAATCGATGAAGACGGGGGTTTTTCCTATTTAAACCGTTTTGAAATATCGATTCCCCCCTCCGACCGCGCCTATAAATATGCCAGTGATTCAAGACTTCGCATCAGTCGCAACTCAGCCGCCGACGAGGAAAGGTCTCCGAATTCGTCGTCGCCCGGACCTGCGCCACTGAAGATGTCGACCGCAGTGATCGACGAAACGTCTGGAACGCAAGTTTCATATAGACCACGGCCAAACAGCCCAGAAGCAATATATTCTAAAAGTATAAACTGTTTGACAAGCTAAAACGTTCGTTTACCATTCCCCAGTGCCTGAAGTCTCTAGAAGAGTGGGTGGAAGGCATCCGCAACGACAACGCGGCGGGCCCCGTGGACGGCACGGTGCACCAGCTGGCCGCGGCGGCGCTGGCGCACTGCCAGGCGCTCGCCGCGCACATACACACCATCGGTACGTGCAGGAGCCGCCAGGCTGTACAGGTACACTAGAGCCCGCATCAGTCTTCAGCGGCGGCGCTGGCGCACTGCCAGGCGCTCGCCGCGCACATACACACCATCGGTACGTGCAGGAGCCGCCAGGCTGTACAGGTACACTAGAGCCCGCATCAGTCTTCAGCGGCGGCGCTGGCGCACTGCCAGGCGCTCGCCGCGCACATACACACCATCGGTACGTGCAGGAGCCGCCAGGCTGTACAGGTACACTAGAGCCCGCATCAGTCTTCAGCGGCGGCGCTGGCGCACTGCCAGGCGCTCGCCGCGCACATACACACCATCGGTACGTGCAGGAGCCGCCAGGCTGTACAGGTACACTAGAGCCCGCATCAGTCTTCAGCGGCGGCGCTGGCGCACTGCCAGGCGCTCGCCGCGCACATACACACCATCGGTACGTGCAGGAGCCGCCAGGCTGTACAGGTACACTAGAGCCCGCATCAGTCTTCAGCGGCGGCGCTGGCGCACTGCCAGGCGCTCGCCGCGCACATACACACCATCGGTACGTGCAGGAGCCGCCAGGCTGTACAGGTACACTAGAGCCCGCATCAGTCTTCAGCGGCGGCGCTGGCGCACTGCCAGGCGCTCGCCGCGCACATACACACCATCGGTACGTGCAGGAGCCGCCAGGCTGTACAGGTACACTAGAGCCCGCATCAGTCTTCAGCGGCGGCGCTGGCGCACTGCCAGGCGCTCGCCGCGCACATACACACCATCGGTACGTGCAGGAGCCGCCAGGCTGTACAGGTACACTAGAGCCCGCATCAGTCTTCAGCGGCGGCGCTGGCGCACTGCCAGGCGCTCGCCGCGCACATACACACCATCGGTACGTGCAGGAGCCGCCAGGCTGTACAGGTACACTAGAGCCCGCATCAGTCTTCAGCGGCGGCGCTGGCGCACTGCCAGGCGCTCGCCGCGCACATACACACCATCGGTACGTGCAGGAGCCGCCAGGCTGTACAGGTACACTAGAGCCCGCATCAGTCTTCAGCGGCGGCGCTGGCGCACTGCCAGGCGCTCGCCGCGCACATACACACCATCGGTACGTGCAGGAGCCGCCAGGCTGTACAGGTACACTAGAGCCCGCATCAGTCTTCAGCGGCGGCGCTGGCGCACTGCCAGGCGCTCGCCGCGCACATACACACCATCGGTACGTGCAGGAGCCGCCAGGCTGTACAGGTACACTAGAGCCCGCATCAGTCTTCAGCGGCGGCGCTGGCGCACTGCCAGGCGCTCGCCGCGCACATACACACCATCGGTACGTGCAGGAGCCGCCAGGCTGTACAGGTACACTAGAGCCCGCATCAGTCTTCAGCGGCGGCGCTGGCGCACTGCCAGGCGCTCGCCGCGCACATACACACCATCGGTACGTGCAGGAGCCGCCAGGCTGTACAGGTACACTAGAGCCCGCATCAGTCTTCAGCGGCGGCGCTGGCGCACTGCCAGGCGCTCGCCGCGCACATACACACCATCGGTACGTGCAGGAGCCGCCAGGCTGTACAGGTACACTAGAGCCCGCATCAGTCTTCAGCGGCGGCGCTGGCGCACTGCCAGGCGCTCGCCGCGCACATACACACCATCGGTACGTGCAGGAGCCGCCAGGCTGTACAGGTACACTAGAGCCCGCATCAGTCTTCAGCGGCGGCGCTGGCGCACTGCCAGGCGCTCGCCGCGCACATACACACCATCGGTACGTGCAGGAGCCGCCAGGCTGTACAGGTACACTAGAGCCCGCATCAGTCTTCAGCGGCGGCGCTGGCGCACTGCCAGGCGCTCGCCGCGCACATACACACCATCGGTACGTGCAGGAGCCGCCAGGCTGTACAGGTACACTAGAGCCCGCATCAGTCTTCAGCGGCGGCGCTGGCGCACTGCCAGGCGCTCGCCGCGCACATACACACCATCGGTACGTGCAGGAGCCGCCAGGCTGTACAGGTACACTAGAGCCCGCATCAGTCTTCAGCGGCGGCGCTGGCGCACTGCCAGGCGCTCGCCGCGCACATACACACCATCGGTACGTGCAGGAGCCGCCAGGCTGTACAGGTACACTAGAGCCCGCATCAGTCTTCAGCGGCGGCGCTGGCGCACTGCCAGGCGCTCGCCGCGCACATACACACCATCGGTACGTGCAGGAGCCGCCAGGCTGTACAGGTACACTAGAGCCCGCATCAGTCTTCAGCGGCGGCGCTGGCGCACTGCCAGGCGCTCGCCGCGCACATACACACCATCGGTACGTGCAGGAGCCGCCAGGCTGTACAGGTACACTAGAGCCCGCATCAGTCTTCAGCGGCGGCGCTGGCGCACTGCCAGGCGCTCGCCGCGCACATACACACCATCGGTACGTGCAGGAGCCGCCAGGCTGTACAGGTACACTAGAGCCCGCATCAGTCTTCAGCGGCGGCGCTGGCGCACTGCCAGGCGCTCGCCGCGCACATACACACCATCGGTACGTGCAGGAGCCGCCAGGCTGTACAGGTACACTAGAGCCCGCATCAGTCTTCAGCGGCGGCGCTGGCGCACTGCCAGGCGCTCGCCGCGCACATACACACCATCGGTACGTGCAGGAGCCGCCAGGCTGTACAGGTACACTAGAGCCCGCATCAGTCTTCAGCGGCGGCGCTGGCGCACTGCCAGGCGCTCGCCGCGCACATACACACCATCGGTACGTGCAGGAGCCGCCAGGCTGTACAGGTACACTAGAGCCCGCATCAGTCTTCAGCGGCGGCGCTGGCGCACTGCCAGGCGCTCGCCGCGCACATACACACCATCGGTACGTGCAGGAGCCGCCAGGCTGTACAGGTACACTAGAGCCCGCATCAGTCTTCAGCGGCGGCGCTGGCGCACTGCCAGGCGCTCGCCGCGCACATACACACCATCGGTACGTGCAGGAGCCGCCAGGCTGTACAGGTACACTAGAGCCCGCATCAGTCTTCAGCGGCGGCGCTGGCGCACTGCCAGGCGCTCGCCGCGCACATACACACCATCGGTACGTGCAGGAGCCGCCAGGCTGTACAGGTACACTAGAGCCCGCATCAGTCTTCATGCGGCCACGTCCTGCGGCAACAGCAAGGCTACGTGGGTAAAAATAGTGCCCCCGCCAGGTCCCGGTAAAGGGGGTAGGCCCAGGGAGTCCTGGCTTGACATCCTGAAGGGTGACATTCGTGCAAATGGTCTCACTACCATGGATGCCCAAGATCGTGCTTAGTGGCCGAGGGCATCCTGACCTCGGATATAATCAGGATAACGTCTTAATGTTGATGATGAAAAGCTGATATCAGCTTACTATTTTTAAACTTTCTTTTTTTAATCCAAATGTTGTCTGTATGGCACTGTTTCTTTTTCTATATATTTGTATAATGATTTAAATAATCATTTAAAAATATAAAAACAAAACATGCATATTCCGTACTTAGAATTTTGTTAAATTGAATTTATGAGTTTAAATTTCAATTTACCATGTTTTTAGAGAGATTTGGTCCTCATGATTGACACTATTGATTGATGTCATAAAAATACAGGATTTTATTTCACTCGGTTCGATTACCGGGTGTGGCAAGCGAATTTTCGAAAATCTTGAAATGCGGTTTTGTTTCCATTTAAAAAGGAAGAACATTGTGGACGCACTGCAAAAATGGGCGAGCCCCATTACCATCCTAAACACATTAATAAACTGGACTCAAAGGGCCCCGTACGGTTTGTGCGTATAGCCAGACCAAAAACTACATGTGTAGAAAGAGGTGCAGTAGGCTCCAAAAAGAGTTATCTTCACCTCAGTCGAGCACCGCGCAAATCTGCGATTGAGCATATTCGTTCTAACTGACAGCGTCCTTCGCTCCCGTTAAATGTCAGCATCGTCTCTCATGGTGCGCGTAACCGAGCGATTTAAGGTAGCCATTAACGATACGTCCATCAATCCAAATGTTGACGTCTTCCAAAATCTTGTCGTGAATGTGATAATTACATGCCAAAAATTTGCATGAAAGGACGTCTTTCAGCTTTGGAATCCCAAATGGATTGAAATCCATGTCCTCCCCAAAATGTCATGACACTAGGTCAAACGCCCTTGAAAGGCCAAGGAAGGAAGACTATCTTTGTAGTATTTAACGGCACCTCCGTCCATAGTCCCGGTCGAAACCCGAATTGATTATCATGTACCTGTGGATGCCGATTCAATTGTGTATTTATAAAGCCGTCAAACACTGTATCAATAAGTGTAGCTAGTAAGATTGGCCTATAGTTTCCAGCATCAGACAGATCGCCATCCTTGTTTACCAATATTATGGTACTTATTTTATTTATTTATTCTTCTTGCACAAATACAAAATAAATGCACAAAGGCGGACTTAATGCCGTGGGCATTTTCTACCAGTCAACCTTAGGATGATGCAGAGATCTGTCGAGGTAGGTGCTCGAAGTGTTAATCTAATACGGTGTTCAAACAGTAAATATGAATAAGTTTACTTAAATAAGTTTTTAACGATAATACATACCTATAGTATATAACGTACAAATATTTATAAACACATATTATAGACCAATATATAAATAATAACTTCTCTGTTTCGTGAATGTAGAATTGAAACCACTGGGAATACAAACTTAAAAATATTGGCAGGTAATGCCTTTTAAATTAAGAAGCACTATGATACTTTTTAAAGTTTCCGCGAACATCACTCATTGAAATAAAACACCCTTGGTCGAGGGGTGACTGAAAGTAGCCGGAACATCGAGCTAAAAGTAAATAATAACTAAAAAATCACGGTAGAATCCGTTAAAAATTGATATATAAATAGTTGCTTTTTAGTACCGCGATACTAGGTACCAATTTATTATTTATGAATTTTACATTACAATATTCGTGGCAAAATGTTAGGTAAACAAACAATAATGACTTACAACCTTAAGACTTCAATGATAATAATATCAATTGTAAGGCTAAGATTGCGAAGGATATGGACGCTTCTCTTGACCGGAAGGTTGGCTTCTTTTCAGGACAGAGAATAGGAATTGCCATACAACGTGACAATGCTGTCAGTCTTCTGAGAACATTACCACAAAAGGCATGAATGCCGAGGAATTCCATGAAGCATTTTAGGTTTCGTTTTCATAAGCATAACATTAAAAGCTGTGACAAACACTACCGCAGGGGATATTGACAAGGCTCCATAAAGTACCCATTTATACAGGCAGAAAAAATACAGACAAAAATGGTCTCATACCTTATCAACTCAATGTCTAAATTCACACACAAGCATACCATAAGCACCGGAGTATAGGATTACACTCTAAATATAATAACTAACTTTGCAGAAAAAGGTTATATTTTTATAAATATAGTTATATATATATAAGTTATATATAAGTTATAACTAAAACGATTATTCATTCAGGTAGTACCGATTCATTGCAATATATGTAATTAATTTATACCTTCATTAGTAACGTTTACTCATATTTGTTAATTTTTTATTTCAATAGTACCTTAGTAAACTATTTACAAGCTATCCCAAATAATATTTGCCCCGAACGACACCGAATATGTATTACCAAATTATCATGAAAACATGCCGATTGAATAGCATTATAATTGAATACTTATTTTAGCAAACCAGATTTCGTCAACAGTGCAGCGTAAACGAAAACAGGGTCTATTTGGATACTATAGTTGGTTTAGTATTTAATAATTCGCGTTTAAAACTGCAGTCACTTCACGAAAAATTTTAAGTTCAACTAAACACACAGTTAGACTGGAAAAAGAGGACCCAGGACCTCGGACCCTTGGGATCCCAAAAAACTTGGGATTCAACCATGATAACGCCATGATGATGAAGAAGAAGAAGAATTTTGCTTACATACAAGTCAAAGTTCATTGTTCAATAATCAGTATGTTGATGTAATAATCAACTTGGAATTTAATTTTTTATAATCATCACAATAGGATGAAACACGGCATTACTATTATATAAAGAGCTACGAACTCGGGCGGAAACTATTCTAACATAAGTATTCGTTGAACAATGATGTTTGCGCAAGTGACAAAGTGTTTCTTATTAGCACTTTTTTCTTATAAGTGTTTGGGTGGTAAAGTTGATGATCAATTTTATCCGTATTATCACCTTGCACCACCATTTGGATGGATGAACTATCCTAATGGCTTCTGCGTGTTCAGAAACGAGTATCATCTTTTCTATCAACACAACCCAGTGACAAGTCAGGAGCCTGGAATAGCACATTGGGGACATGCAAAAAGCTTGGATTTGTTCCATTGGGAACATCTTGACATCGGAATGTACCCTGATACGGAGTATGATAAATCTGGTGTATTCTCGGGCAGTGCTATAATAACTGCTAATAGAACAATGAATCTGCTTTACACTGGGAACGTTCATCATGCAAATGGTAGTTATACACAATATCAAGCGCTTGCCTACAGTGGCGATGGAGTGAATATTGTAAAGCATTATGGAAATCCTGTTTTTACGGGAGAAGAATACCAGCCGAATTTGAGAGATCCAAAAGTTTGGAAGCACGGTGAAATGTTTTACATGGTTTTAGGAAATTCTTTTTACAATAATACTCTAGGAAGAGCACTTCTTTTTAAATCAAGAGATCTAATTCACTGGCAAGATGTGGGAACCTTAGATGAATCAAGTGGTCCATTAGGTTATATGTGGGAGTGTCCAGATTTTTTCAAGCTCAATGGTAAATATGTGCTCTTATTTTCTCCTCAAGGTGTACAGCCTCAGGGAGATAATTATAGGAATTTTTATCAGACTGGCTATATTGTTGGTGACTTTAATTATGAATCGAACATGTTTATCCCCGTAACAGATTTCAGGGAGTTGGACCACGGTCACGACTTTTATGCTACACAAACTCTATTAGATAGAAACAATCGTAGAATCGTTGTAGCTTGGTTTGATATGTGGGAACAGATATATCCGGAACGCAATGATGGGTGGACTGGACAAATAACAATCCCAAGAGTTTTGCATCTCACCCCAGACTTGCGACTTATCCAAAAGCCAGTTATAGAAGCTAAACGTCTTCGAACAGGATTATTGTATTCTGGAGAAGCACCTGCAGGACATTCAATTCAGTTAATGGACAACACAGGGGAAATCAACGTCGTCACAACCCTTTTTAAGGATTTTGAGCTTATTTTGGAAGCACTTAATTCAATTGTTACTATATATTACGATAATCTAAAAGGTACAATAAGTCTAGACCGAGGTGATCAAGATGGTTTACGAAGAACCGAATGGAGGCCAAGAGGTCAACTTAGGCTGCAAATTTTTGTTGATCGCAGTTCTATTGAGTTATTTTGTGGTATGGGTGAAGTCACGTTTTCGAGCCGATTTTTCCCGTATAGTGACGTCACAGTAAGATTAGGAGAAAACACTGATGTTTTTGATATTTCGGTATACAGTTTGGAACGCACTGTTCGCATCCGCTAAAAGCTATCAGATTGACCCGTATTACAAAGGACCAATGTGTATTCCATGTGCGTAAGAAGTTCCACCAAGTGCCATCGAGTAACATTATAAATAGTCTAAGAACATATTTGTATTATGGTGTTAGCTTGCCAGATATACTGCAGTGAATAGATTATGATTCGTTTGAGCAACGAGGTTATTAAAACGGATTGATTCGTTGCTCAAGCGAATCAAACCGTTTTGATAACCTTTACATTGTTCTGAAACTTCATAAACGATGAAGTTTTAATTTTCCTCATATTGATGGATACCCATGTAAGACAGTTTGTACAAGTTAAAGTGTATTTACTTTTTAAACAACTTTAAATAAGAGGAGGCTTCGATTGGTCCTGTTTATGCCAATTACTGTGAGATTTATGATTCGATTTACGTAATCCTTTTTTAGTTTGATGTGAAATAGTTGCCGTTTTGCCCAGTTGTTTTCATTTTATAAACATTTTCGTTTTCATTTTTGATATGTATATTTAAACCGATTTAAAAAAGAACTCATGCAGTGGGTTTGGTATAACTCGCAGGTGGTCCTATATCAATTTCATAGGAACTGGACCTCCGGAAATGCGCCAGTAAACTTTTCAAAATCAAATATAAAATGGAAAACGATTGCTTTTTTATGACAATCCTGTGACAAAAGGTCATGCTGGAATTACTTAGTCTTGAACTATGGAGGCAGACATCCGAACTTCTTGTGTTAAGTTATTGAGAGCATAACGTCTATCTTATGAATTAAACTCGAAAACGATAATCGAATTGTATTCATACCTACTCATGTAAATTTGCAATAGATATTATTGAATTCTTTCGACTACAATATTATTGCCGTTTAAATAAAATATATTTGAAGTGTAAATAGCTTCGGATGCGACTGGGATTAACGCTAGGATGAAGAATAAGATATTTGAAGTGTAAATCCAATGAATAAATCTATCATTAGGTACATTAAAAACGATGAAGAAGCATACTTATGTCTACATCAAATCATTTATTCATTGGGTTTACACTTCTAATAATATATTTCGTTTAAGAATATTTATTGTTATTAAAATTAAAGATATTAAACTCTTTAATTTATTTCCCTTCATGAACCCTTTATTGTATAAACATTTACTTAACACTAAGAATTTAATGACATGTATGATAAAAGAAAAATTGAATAGCTTTAAATTAAAATAAATTTGAAGTCTCGACCAAATATACCTTTGACCACTGCCGGATGCTTAAATAACAAACTGGTAATGATCATCGAATTCTATTTTTTCCTTACAACGTTAACCCTTTGTGTTCAAAACTTTCACTATAAAGCCCGGGGCCGGGTTTTCTAATTTTTCTGCTCCAGCTAGCCCAATATTTTTCATTGAAATTAAAATGCAGAAAAGATTATTTGCTAAGTATATTCCTACACATCCACATACGTACACATAGGCTGCACGGACCTTCGTTTGGTCGGCGTATTGTAGGATAGAATGAAAAATAATGGAATTCATGCGTGTTTTTGACATTTATGACATACTTAGACGATTGTATTAAATGTCAAAATACATACCAATTCCGTACGTCATAATTTTATTCAACGAGTAGGTACAATACGCTGGCCAACGAATTGCCACATGTCTAGGAGGGCTGATCGGTATCAGGTAGGGACGATGATTCTTCAGTGCCTGAGCAGGTGGCTGCCACGTGTTTTGCGTATGCTTTGCGAGCAAAGTGGACTTCTCTACTCCCAGGTTTGCAGGTGTCCAAAACTTATCAGGAGTTAGACTTGGCGGTTTGCACGTGCAAGTTGCCTTACGGGTAACTGGAAAGTCAGATATCGGAGGCACTGAATGGTTTTAGACGTTTCAACTTCGATACAAGTATAACCGTTTCGTCGTTTTTATCTGGCAATTACTACATGAAAAATGGGCTTTTTGGTGGTATAGCACCATTTTAAGCACCACGAAGCTAGTATCCAAAATCTATAATTAAGTTTGCCGACTACTGTTAACTTCAACTAATCACGGGGCATACAGAATCGCTTCATTAGTCGATCAGTCTTTTTATTGGCCTGTATAGTGCACATGCGCAAGCTTTCTTACTTTTGTTCAAGAAGTTTGCCAGTACCTTATTATACGGTAACCTCAAAATAAGTCCCTTTCTAATATAGCCCCTTACGCCCCCAGGGCCGGCGCTGGCCACGGAGCCGTCGTACGTCCGCGCGCTGAGCCAGCTGTCGGGCGCGCACGACCGCGATGCGGTGCTGCTCGCCGTATACATGCGTGAGTTTATTGTACATAAGTATTTACTCTGTCTCTCTCTCATACCTAGAGCTTTGTGCAAGCATTTATGTATCTCATGCGCATACTATGTTCAGGCTTTCTTTCTCTTTTCTACTTCTCATAATGCAAAATATTTTATCATCAGGGTAGACAGTATCTATCTGTCGCTATGTAAATGCACGTTCCTGTTAGCACCCGATGTTATGTCCAATCCTTTTTATTTTCAATCAATATTATAGTAGAAGAGATTGTCAGCTAGCGAAACTAGTACTTACCCCTTTGGCAATATAGAGGTATGAGTATGTGTGTGATATGCCTCCAACACGAAGCGAGGATCCTCCGCCAAGGCAAAGTGATAGCCCCTGGCGAGCCGCGGCCCAAAGATTGTCGTTGGGATGTTGCATATATGTATTGTAACAGCGCGAGAACTTCACTATCGCGATGCAGGATTTGTAGTGTCGTAGTAGTTCGGTTAGCTGTCGCTAGATGGCGCTGCGTATCTACATGTTGTATCGCCACAACCTCTACAATCAACCAACGCTAAAGGCTCATCCGTTAATTAGTAGATATATCGGATATCAGGTGAGGTTGGCTTGCATCTTTTAGATATTGATAGGACTCCCGACTGTTCAGTGTATGTAACGTTTGTAAATCTATTTCAGGTAAAGTTCTAGCCCAGCTGAACTTCGCGTTGAGAAATAAGAGCGAACAATACCCAGACGCGCTGAAAGCTATATTTCTGTTGAACAATACGTTATATTTGTTACAGGTAATTTTATTTAGTATTTTATTTGGAAGACTAAGCTGACAATACAGTAAGATGAGGTCGAATACGAGAATGTCTATGGACGAACCACGGCCTTCCTGTATATTTACACGTGCATTTACGTACTTGGTCTATCATTCGTTCAGTACTCATTCGGTCCACGTGTCCATACCATTACCACTCTATTATTAAACCTGCCCTCACCGGCAATACTAATTATAATAGACCTCCTATTTAGTCTGGTTTCCCAAGCTTTATTTTATCCTTTTCTTCTTTACATTACATTATAATTCGTAGGGTCTACAACGCAGCAGTCTCCTGGACGTACTGATGCTGGCGGAGCCGGAGTGCGAGGCAAACTACCGCGACATGATACAGGAACACAAAAACGCTTACCTGCAGAGCTGGAACAAGCTGCTGCAGCACACCACGCTGGACGAGCCGCTTCCGGCCAAGCTGCGTGACAAGGACCGCCAGATACTCAAGGACAAGTTCGCTGTGAGTATGACTGGTGATATCCATGGAGCAAGCTACGTACAGCGTGCCGGGCGCGGTGTCTATCCGTCTCTATTCATGCTCTCGCTCCCTCCAGTCGTTCAACCGCGAGTGGGAGGAGTGCAGCCGCGTGCAGCGCACGTACAGCGTGCCGGGCGCGGTGTCTATCCGTCTCTATTCATGCTCTCGCTCCCTCCAGTCGTTCAACCGCGAGTGGGAGGAGTGCAGCCGCGTGCAGCGCACGTACAGCGTGCCGGGCGCGGTGTCTATCCGTCTCTATTCATGCTCTCGCTCCCTCCAGTCGTTCAACCGCGAGTGGGAGGAGTGCAGCCGCGTGCAGCGCACGTACAGCGTGCCGGGCGCGGTGTCTATCCGTCTCTATTCATGCTCTCGCTCCCTCCAGTCGTTCAACCGCGAGTGGGAGGAGTGCAGCCGCGTGCAGCGCACGTACAGCGTGCCGGGCGCGGTGTCTATCCGTCTCTATTCATGCTCTCGCTCCCTCCAGTCGTTCAACCGCGAGTGGGAGGAGTGCAGCCGCGTGCAGCGCACGTACAGCGTGCCGGGCGCGGTGTCTATCCGTCTCTATTCATGCTCTCGCTCCCTCCAGTCGTTCAACCGCGAGTGGGAGGAGTGCAGCGCACGTACAGCGTGCCGGGCGCGGTGTCTATCCGTCTCTATTCATGCTCTCGCTCCCTCCAGTCGTTCAACCGCGAGTGGGAGGAGTGCAGCCGCGTGCAGCGCACGTACAGCGTGCCGGGCGCGGTGTCTATCCGTCTCTATTCATGCTCTCGCTCCCTCCAGTCGTTCAACCGCGAGTGGGAGGAGTGCAGCCGCGTGCAGCGCACGTACAGCGTGCCGGGCGCGGTGTCTATCCGTCTCTATTCATGCTCTCGCTCCCTCCAGTCGTTCAACCGCGAGTGGGAGGAGTGCAGCCGCGTGCAGCGCACGTACAGCGTGCCGGGCGCGGTGTCTATCCGTCTCTATTCATGCTCTCGCTCCCTCCAGTCGTTCAACCGCGAGTGGGAGGAGTGCAGCCGCGTGCAGCGCACGTACAGCGTGCCGGGCGCGGTGTCTATCCGTCTCTATTCATGCTCTCGCTCCCTCCAGTCGTTCAACCGCGAGTGGGAGGAGTGCAGCCGCGTGCAGCGCACGTACAGCGTGCCGGGCGCGGTGTCTATCCGTCTCTATTCATGCTCTCGCTCCCTCCAGTCGTTCAACCGCGAGTGGGAGGAGTGCAGCCGCGTGCAGCGCACGTACAGCGTGCCGGGCGCGGTGTCTATCCGTCTCTATTCATGCTCTCGCTCCCTCCAGTCGTTCAACCGCGAGTGGGAGGAGTGCAGCCGCGTGCAGCGCACGTACAGCGTGCCGGGCGCGGTGTCTATCCGTCTCTATTCATGCTCTCGCTCCCTCCAGTCGTTCAACCGCGAGTGGGAGGAGTGCAGCCGCGTGCAGCGCACGTACAGCGTGCCGGGCGCGGTGTCTATCCGTCTCTATTCATGCTCTCGCTCCCTCCAGTCGTTCAACCGCGAGTGGGAGGAGTGCAGCCGCGTGCAGCGCACGTACAGCGTGCCGGGCGCGGTGTCTATCCGTCTCTATTCATGCTCTCGCTCCCTCCAGTCGTTCAACCGCGAGTGGGAGGAGTGCAGCCGCGTGCAGCGCACGTACAGCGTGCCGGGCGCGGTGTCTATCCGTCTCTATTCATGCTCTCGCTCCCTCCAGTCGTTCAACCGCGAGTGGGAGGAGTGCAGCCGCGTGCAGCGCACGTACAGCGTGCCGGGCGCGGTGTCTATCCGTCTCTATTCATGCTCTCGCTCCCTCCAGTCGTTCAACCGCGAGTGGGAGGAGTGCAGCCGCGTGCAGCGCACGTACAGCGTGCCGGGCGCGGTGTCTATCCGTCTCTATTCATGCTCTCGCTCCCTCCAGTCGTTCAACCGCGAGTGGGAGGAGTGCAGCCGCGTGCAGCGCACGTACAGCGTGCCGGGCGCGGTGTCTATCCGTCTCTATTCATGCTCTCGCTCCCTCCAGTCGTTCAACCGCGAGTGGGAGGAGTGCAGCCGCGTGCAGCGCACGTACAGCGTGCCGGGCGCGGTGTCTATCCGTCTCTATTCATGCTCTCGCTCCCTCCAGTCGTTCAACCGCGAGTGGGAGGAGTGCAGCCGCGTGCAGCGCACGTACAGCGTGCCGGGCGCGGTGTCTATCCGTCTCTATTCATGCTCTCGCTCCCTCCAGTCGTTCAACCGCGAGTGGGAGGAGTGCAGCCGCGTGCAGCGCACGTACAGCGTGCCGGGCGCGGTGTCTATCCGTCTCTATTCATGCTCTCGCTCCCTCCAGTCGTTCAACCGCGAGTGGGAGGAGTGCAGCCGCGTGCAGCGCACGTACAGCGTGCCGGGCGCGGTGTCTATCCGTCTCTATTCATGCTCTCGCTCCCTCCAGTCGTTCAACCGCGAGTGGGAGGAGTGCAGCCGCGTGCAGCGCACGTACAGCGTGCCGGACGCGGAGCTGCGCGAGGCGCTGAAGCGCGACAACAAGCTGGCCATCCTGCCGCCCTACACCACGTTCTACGACCACTACGCCGAGCTGCCCTTCTCCAAGAACCCCGACAAGTACGTCAAGTACAGCCCCGTGCAGGTGAGTCTGTTACTAATATTATAAATGTGAAACTTTACTATTTTATCACACTCCAACAGCTGGCTCAAACTCCAGAAGTTGGCTCAAACTTATGACACTGAAATTGTCAGCCAAAATTGTAGCAGCTAAAATCGGCAGCCAAAATTGGCAATCAAATACCAGTTGCCAAACCGGTAGGCAGCCAATTTAAATATTTTTTTCATTAATGAAATGGGGATAATTGGTTTCGAGGAATCGGGTTATTGCGTTAGATTTAAATTGTGGCACACTAATTCTATCTTTGTATAATGTAATAAACATTGATATTTAAGTACCGCCACAGAATAGATAATAGTACTAGCGTACAGAATGGAAGCTCACCCCCTCCCACCGATTTCATTTCCTCTCCCCGCACGTCTAAATCATGGGCGCTTTCATGGGCGCCTAAAACAAAGGTTGTCGCTAGTAAAATGTGTAGGAACGGCACTTCGGGAAGAAGAGTGAAAAGTTCGGCTAGCTTCGGTTTTTAAGGCGTCCTCTCTTTCACACATGACTATAGTAAAATTTAACCCTCAAAAGCATCTTGCTTTTTTGTATAAATAACTAATGAACTACACATAGTAAGAACATTTGTACTTTTTCCACAGTATTTATTATTGAACGTGACCGGTTTCGCCTTGTGGTAACTTCAAAAGTTTACATTGATGTTTTTGAAATGTTTCTAATCTTAAACACTAGAGGTGTTTACGACTAGAAATGTTTATAAACATTAGGAAACTGGTCAGGTTCAATAATAAATACTGTAGAAAAAGTACAAGTGTTCTCAATATGTGTAACAACAAGTTCCACCAAGGTTCATCAATGAACAGTATAAAAAAAAACTAATGAACTGGATGTCAGGTTCGCCCAGTAATAAATTCGTGAAAAATCTTATCAATTAAAATAATTTCCATATAGTCCGGGTTTTTTAGAAAATAACTCTAGAACTAGCATGTTAAGTGACATTATGGTGGACCGATATTGATTATAGGTGTATTATTTTTTTAACGTTATAAAGATTATAACTCAAAAGCATATGATGCAGATTTACATTAGTAAACATTCTAGGGTTAAAAAATGGGCGGTACCTGGCAATGACGGAATCCATGATGGACGACATTAATTGTGATACATTCTAATTGAAAAAAATGCCACACTTCATAGGCGTGAGCTGTCAAAATATTGATTCTTAAATTTTATAAAGTATAGAGTGGTTAAAACCATTTGTTTCAAAAAAATATAAATAGATATCTTTCTGTGAACTTTCGTTTAGTATAAATTATAATTGATACTTAAATAAATTAACACTTTTAAATTAAAGTGTGCTGTCATTTTTCTAATTTCCTACTCGCCGTTGACAATTCTACATAAGTATTAGGATAGTTATTACAAAAACCGGGCATAAAATCCGTGTCATTCAGTTGAGGTTCAGAAACCTTGGTACGTAATAAAAACACCATTTATAAAAAAAAAAATCTACCTCACCCTTGGCAATGGAGCATTAATTACTAAGGGATAAATACTAGTAGTTTTGTAAAGAGTTCCAGATCATTTTTTGGCATCTGGAGATCAAATCTGGTATCCTCACTTATATTTCTTTTATACTATACGTATCTTTATTTTATAGCTCCCTGGATATTTCACCAATAAATATTGTCAATCCGTTCTCAAAAATGCCACAACAAACGTCTCCGCCTTTTCTCATGTTTTTTTTTCCACAACTACCTGTAAGGAATCATGTTATTTAAGCCAAAAATCATCAATATCCGTTCATAAATAACGCGGCAGAAAAGGCACCCCTTTTCTCCTCCGATTAAAAAGCTTTAGGCAAAAATGATTTTTTAAATCAAAGAACATGTATGCCATGTTTGGTTACAATCGGTTAAGAAATGTGCCCTATAGACCGAACGGAACGGAGACTATTTATAATTAATGAATAATTTCACGCGGGCGAATCCGTGAGCTACAGCTAGTTTTTATAAACACAATCGGTTTTAATTACTCTATAAACATATCAAAGTCGTGTTATAGTATTGTTTTGTTATTTGTGCCAATTCTGTTGATTGACAGGACCAAAATGTATCGCCATATTCTTTTCTTCCGAAGCGAAGAAAAAGATAGAAATACGTTTTAATGTAAAAATCATTAATATGAATTTTTGTAACAACAGAATTGTCGCCTCCGTCGGATGTGACGTAAATCATGACACTAAGGGATAGAGTGAGAAAAATCACGCTATCTCACTCGAAAATTAGCTCAAATTTCAAATAGTGCCATCCATGACATTTCTAATTTTCTCACACATCAACACTACCGTGCATGTACACGAGCTATGTTTGTAGTAATTACAACGCGATTGTTTCATACATTTTTCCGAGAGCTTCCGAGGTGTGGTACCGCTTAAAGACTGCTCGAGCATTTTTCCGCCTGGTCTAGATTGACCCTTAGTTACTTTGCACTTGTTTCTCATGGACGTCCAGGATGAAGAATTTTTTTTTTGTGAAAAGATGTTCAAGTAAATTTATTAAGATATCGATATTCAGAGCCCAATGGATCAGATTTTTTCATTTGAAGGCGTAAATCTCAGCAGAAATAGGTCGTAAAAATGTAGATTGATTCGATTTCTTATACCTACAGGGTGCAACGATGGAAACTTCTGTAAATTATCTGAGACCTTTAAGTATTTGGCTACTCGAATTTGGTTGCTAATTTTGGCTGTTGTACGGGAATAAGTTCGGGCGGGATCGATTCCGCGCTGTAGTGCAGATGTTTCCTGTACTAAAATATTATTTCTTTGTTTACAGATCGCCACACAACTGGATGGTTACTTCGACGAAGCTGCTTAATATTATAATATTATAAAAGGCAAAAATGAAGAACACAATATTAATCAGTTTAGATTATTTTGTATATTGGAAAGCATTATATTCGATACAATACACGAATCACAGATAATTATAATTATGTTAACAATAAACTATTATCACAATAACGATGCTTATATTATTTTCTTTAGTTCTTCTGTTTCCGTTTGCGATTCTTCCGCTTTGGCCACTGAAACAAACATATAAATGACACGCAGTAATGATGATTAACCTTATAGAACAAGAGCCCGTGAACATGAGACCGACGTCATAACTGAATATTAAAAGTTGAAACAACTTAAATATTAGCAAGGTAAGCATTAGTCACCTCAATAGCAAAGTTGTGAATTAGTTTTTACAATTTTACAGGAGAGCAGATAAACTCACTTTTGGTATTTATAAAATGGCTCGCGTTATTAATTTCATGTTTTTTACTGGTGGTTCAGCTGTACAGGGTGGAAAATTTTGACCTTAGCTTGAGGAAAAGTACTCCCAATACATGACAGCAAATTTCACTCAAACGAAACATTCCTTTATTTTTAAAAGGAAATAAAACTGTATTAGAATATTTTCGAAAATTCGCTTCCTACACCCGGTGATCGAACCGACTAAAATCCAAAAGTAGAATCCCGTATTTTTTAAGCATCAATCGATAGTGAGAATCGTAAGGATCAAATCTCTCTAACAAACATAGTAAATAAAATGCAAGGAAATTCTTGAAATCTAAACTTATAAATGTAATTTGACTAAATAAAGCACCTTAACTGGAAGCTACATTAACAATAAATTCCATATTTGAATAAAATTTCTCGTCCCTTTTTTATTGCGGATGCCACCGCTGATCAGTAGGGGTATTTAAATCGGACTCAAAGCGACAAAAACCACACGCTGTCTCAATTGTCAATTAATAGGTTATAAGGTAACCAGCAATAAGGCAATTCTCTCGCTATCTCCATTGCCGAGGGTACACCGCGTGGAGGTTTCCAATCCACTCCAATTTACTACCTGCCGCACCTACATATATCTATCTGTTGGCTTTTTGAGAAAAAGTGCTGCATTAAGATTTGGTGGATTTTCTTTCATTTAATTTACCACGTTAGAGAGATTTGATCCGTAAGATTGACAATATCGATTGATGGCATAAAAATACAGTACGTCACTTTGCGGGTTTAGTCTGTTCAATTACCGGGTGTGGCAAGCGAGTTTTCGAAAACCGGAGAATGCAGTTTTGTTTCTTTTTAGGAATAAAGGAATGTTTCCTTTGGGTAAAATTCGCTATCTCCAGTATTTACAGTACTTCTCCTTCATGTAAGGTTACCATCCTCCACCCTGAATAACTTACGCGGAATGAAAATCATTTTTTATGACATAGGTCTGGTGTTTACTGGCTCTTGAACTACAATCAAGCTAAAGGTATGCATTCACTAGGCCGTCAACAAGGCATATAATATATAATGACCCCAATCAAGTAAAAAATAAATAAATTAACGTATTCTTAGTTAAAAGTGATCACATGCCTTAAGCTTTCAATGCAGTGTCTAAAATACGTTAATTAATTGATTTTACAGAATCATTAACTGTTTGATAGTCATTAAGTATGAATTCAAAAATCTTGATTGATCCTAACATTATTAAAAAAAACGTCGAGCCGTAATGTTGTAGTATATTACCCAGCACCTGTGTTATACTTAACTAAAGCAAATTAATGTAGCATCCTCGTATACAACCGGGCAATTTAAGTGGTTATATAATTCTTTAACCACACCACAGCCAAGAACTAATCTAGGTACTCTTTCCACCGATTTTATCACATTACTCCAGATTAGTACTTAAGTACTGTCAGCAGTATCTAATTATTGATGTGAATATCAAACTGTTTTATAGATTAAAATTATTCATCGTCAGAATTAAAGGTGTGTACTAGATGTCATGGCAGTCTGTCAATAGGAAGAGTGGAATACCAAGGATTAAGATCATTTGGAGTATGTACTTTGGTAGTCAAGATCTATGTGATGCTGACTGAACATATTCAATATAACTTTATTTTATGTTCATGACAATAACGAGAGCCAACGTGTTAAATAGTTAAATATTTAGTGTGGGAGTGCACACAACACGGAGCGAATAGTGATCGAAACTCGCGCTTCACAGATTGAACTGGCATCAGTCCCCTGGCGCTGTATCGGCCAACACCAGCCGTCCCATTAACACATTTCATTATCGATCAAATAGTCATGTTAAGGCAAGCAGATCATAAATACTAAATGTATATATAAATGGGTGCATGGGTAGATTTAGAGTATATATATGTATATTAAAATATAAGCGAACGCGTACAAACGGCTATATCTATTATTATTGAATAATAAAAAAGAACGTCACTACAAGGTAGTGAAAATAGATTTTCGAAGCAATAAAATTTCACTGGATACGTGTTTATGTAAATAATTTGGGATAAATAATTATTTTTCATGTTTTACTGTAGGTTAGTATTTAATATATATTTAACATTTTTAATCGCGTTCATTACCCTATTGTCATGCGATATTATTAATTTATAAATAATATATTCAGTACTATTTTAAGAATTTTGCTGGAAGCATTGTACATGTTATTTATACACACGGCAAAATAAATACCTGTGCAGTTTTATGATTATTTGTCAGTGGTCCTGCCCCCCTAGGCCAATTCGTTGGTGGGCGTTTGATGGAATAGAAAGAAGAGTGTATAGGATTTGACGTATTTGACAGTCGTTAACGCTAGTCATAAACGTCAAATCCCATACATTGGACATTCTATTCCATCAAACATCTAACGAAATGTCACTTGTCTAGAGAGGCTACCCAGGTACCTACCTCTTTGGTTCACGTATACGAGTTTTCTTGGAGTTCAAATACTTACTTACACACATACATATACTCACGTAAAATACTGACGTCTTTTCTTTCCAAGGAGTTCAGTATTTACATACATTACACATGTACATATGTAATACGTTTACCTATGTACATGTGCCCACATACATATACCCATATACATATTATACTCATGTCTTTTCCCTTCCGGGGTAAGAACCCGCGAAGTTTTTCATTTCTAGCGTGGACATTAAACAAAGTTTAAAACTATGGTCTGTAAGTAAACTATTCGAGGGAAACAATATAGTTAAAAGTGAAACTTAGTTATCAGTGGACTAGAGTGTGAATTGCTTCGTTATGTTGTTCTTTCTTTCTTTCTTTCTTAGAGACTATAATTTTAAACAGCGTTTAAGGTTCAAAGTGCTGAAAAGAGATTTCGTTTCGAGATATCAATGGTTTACACAATCAACGAAGATTTTCGGATGTATTTTTTTATAAGTTTGTTTGCCAAACAAGATGTACAGATTTCATTGCGATAGTTAGGATTCCTATCTCTGCCTGCTTATAACAAGCAAAAAATAGAATTGAAATAACAATATAACTTAAAAATTTTGGTTCTCATAAAGCGAACTTAAAAGTGAAACTAAAGTATCGTCACATATGGCGTTGTACCAACCAGACAGCTCGTTCAAGTTCCACTCATCT
Source organism: Eilema caniola (assembly GCA_949126895.1). NCBI lineage: Eukaryota > Metazoa > Arthropoda > Insecta > Lepidoptera > Erebidae > Eilema > Eilema caniola. The sequence continues at coordinate 1,945,241 of OX421469.1, read as the reverse complement.
AGTTCTCGCTTAAAACAGGTAGTGTGACTCACTTTGGTGTTATGATATGTGCCCCACCTCATGTCAGTGGTAATGTTATGTCAATCTTGTAAGGAGAGACAGGGATCCTTTTTGTAGCTAATAGTACTAGGGATGTATTATATAATACTAATATATGTTTATTTTAAACAAAAGACATTGTTATTTCATTTAAACCGGCGATCTTCGCTGATTGTTGTTCAAATTTTGCTTACATGCAAATTCCGACAAATGAATTATGTCTCAGCTGTTATACATACATATAAAAGTACCAATTCAGAAATTAGTGCGATAGTTTCGATCAGATAACGGGATAAAATCATAAGTCACTTAAAGGGAATCAATAAAAAGTGTTAATATTCTGTGAAAAGGGACAACTCATTCGAAAGTGTATAAGGAAAGAAAATAAATAAAAAATTTAAAAAATGATATTTAAAAAAAGCTTAATTACTAGCTGCTCCAATCGAGCTACTCTCCCAATTTCTGAATAGGAACAAGCACACCTCTTTTTTTTTCATAAGACAAACTTCCTGCTTTGAGGTCGCTTAAAATAATCCTGGAAAGCGCAGTTACGTAGCATTGATACCTTAGTCGGCTGGTCCGGTCGCCCCGTTTGGTTCTACCAACAAGCAGACACATTCGCATTTGTAGTACACGATATGGCATATTGCTCTTAGCACTGCAGTATACTTTACCATACGGCTGGCCGAGTTGAGATGACAGTTTAGAATGTGCCCAATGAATGTATAAGCCTGTAGCCAGATATGATGGGTGTTTCTATGCAAATCTAACTGAGAGCTTTACATTCGTATTTACAAACAAAGAAAGTGCTAAAGTGTAGATGCTTGTACTGAGATTACATTTATTTAATGTTCAATATTCAATAATAAGCCGAACAGATTTTGAAAGACTTAAACAGTGAAAATGTTTTTTATCTTTCCTTTATAGTAGCCAAGCCCTGCAGAGTATTGGATCGCACTTCGCTATGGGAGGATGAATTCCTGAACGAATATAAATCTTAATGCAATTTTGTACACTATCCAACTTGAGATACATACATAGTAAACCTTAGTTTGCCAGGTAACCCCAAGTATCACTTTTGCCAAACCAGGTGGTGCAATCGTGTTACTCCCTACCAGGAACAGTAATAAGTGCTCCTCACATAAATATTTAAAAAAAAAGATTGGACAATCATTTAAGCCCTTAAACACAAGTGCAGTGATGTACACGCAACAGTTCTAAGTTGCTAGTATATAAATAATCAAAAGTAACTAAATCATCTCATTGGATTCGGTGCGTGACATTAATCGGTTTTATTTATCTTAATATATATAAATCTCGTGTCACAATGTTTGTCCTCAATGGACTCCTAAACCACTTAACCGATTATAATAAAATTCGCACACCATGTGCAGTTCGATCCAACTTGAGAGATAGGATAGTTTAAATCTCAAATTATAGTCCGATTCGCGATAACCGACATCCACGCGGGCGGAGCCGCGGGCGACAGCTAGTATGTTGTATATAATTGAATATTTGTGGAGCTGTAATCGGATTATACATTCTTTTTTATGGAATTATTATAATTTTTTTTAGATAGAAATGTGTTTACAGAAGTAATTATTTATGAGTATTATGTTTTGTAGAACATTATCTCATCCACACTCCAACTACTCTAGGCTTGTCAATACGAATGTTGTTCCAGTACATTAACAGTTTACAAAAACTGTTGTAGAATAGCGAGTTACTTACATGTCGCTACGTTGTACAGGAGGCGTCATTAGGCGTTAGGCTCGTCGCACACCTCCAACTAATCCATTCCGATCAAGCTGATCGTTTGAAGGTAAAATGCTTTTCTTTCTTTCATATACCTTGTTGAAAACTTTACCAATACCACACCATAAATGGTTTAGACCTTTGATAAATTTTCAAAGAGACTAAATTTAAAATAAAGGCACATTGTAAACCAGTCAATACATCGATGCCACAGCCAATGTCTCTGAAAAAACACTAGAAAAGCCATATTTAGGCTTGAAGGAACAATAGGTGAAACAGTGAATCCAGTATTAGTGTAGCCCGACTCGAAGAGCTATAGGAGTTTGCAATCTAACTAAAAGGACGGTAAGTGGACTATAAACCAATTTGACTATAGTGTGCCAAATGCAAGGACGCATCTACAATTAATTTAATCAGTAGAAGGTATATTGGAACAATTAGCACTGAAATAAGTCTTGAGACAAAAGTAATTGTCTTGTATTTGAATAGGATGCAACAAGATGAGAGTTTCTTAAAAGGAATGCAGGGGGAATAAAAAAAATGTACTTTTGAGACATAACATAACAAAACAATCGAGGGAGGGGCGCATGTGTTCATCCGCAATGAAAAACAATTTATTTATTTCTTCGTTCTATTATGCACTTAACATCCTTTTGGTATAGATTACAAACGCTCCCAAATGCTTTTTTGGGCTAAAACAGACAAACTTGACATTGATTCCAAAGAACCAACAGCTAAGAGTAGGCCATTACTGAAAATGGGCTGAAAAGGGAAGAACAATAAAGAATGTGAGTCGAAACAAAATTATTCATTCTTAGAATTTGTCAACAGCAATATAGGAACAGACAAGCTATATTGCAGAAACTAGAAATTTAACTGATGGAAATTTTATGGTTAGGTATCACAGTCCTTTCTTCTTTTATAAGTGTTTTTCTTTCTTTCTTCTTAAATTATAAGCTGGAAATCGAACCAGCGAAAGCGTTGATACGACGCGTCGTTACACTACCACGGTACTAGCTGAAAACAAAGTCCTATGACTAATATTGGGAATGTTTTTTACCTGGATGGCTTGAGGTGGGGATTTCTGCTTCGATGGTGGCTTTCTAGGCTCCTTCGCGAGGAAATGCTCGTAGGGCGTGAATGCGCACGGCAGGATTTTGCGAAACCTGACACAGTGATACAGGTATTACAAAGTTTAGTCTGTAATTCGACGCTATGCTTTAGGCTTTTCTACTGGGATTGGGAGATCAGACGGTAGTCGTCGCCGGAAATATCGACATACCAGTTAAAAATAATAAACGGCAACTGAAGTGTAAATTTTGGATACAACTTGGAAATCACTACGAGAATGGTGATATTAAACCACTTTTTAAAGGATTCTATATCGATTTATTTAGTATTATTTACTGTTAGAAACGGCAAAATACAACAAGACTTAACGACACACTGAACGCATTCTGCGTAAATAGTAACATCAACAATTCAATGATTCAACAGATAATGGTTTGTGGTGATGATAGTGATGGTGATAATGATGATGGTGATGACGATGATAGTGATGATAATAAGGACAGCACGTACTTGTGGTATGGCAGCAGCACCGGTGCCAGTGTCGGCGGGGCGCGTGCCATGGCGGCTTCGTCGACGTCGCCCGACTGCGACAAGTCGCACTCGAGCTCGAGGGTGGCGTCCCCTGTGCCGTGCCGCGCCACTAGCAGTAGAGCGTTACTGCCGTGGCTGGGCTGTGAGCAGACAATACTTACAAATTCATTATTGATTATTATGTAAAGATTATGAAAACGGAACTCCCAGAGTACAACAAATTTGTGGTACTCTGGGAGTACCGACAGAAGTCAAGTCTGTAAATAAATATTGACTTGACTTGACTTCACAAAAAAAGTGCACATGTGAATAGGGAATATGCATTTGATTCTATACCGCACCTTTTTTACATGTGGTCTTTTCTTTTAGATTTACGTATATATTAATATTTTTTCATTTAATTACGATTTGATTAAGAAAATAATTGCCGAAAAGTGCGTAAGTTGAGAGGGACTTTCAAATGGGTTAATACGTAACGCTATTGGTACACAGTTCCAACCAATGGCGTTGAGACTCGGAGTGTACTTTGACGTCATATCCCATAATAAAAAAAATATGTTTATGTCGTCTGGTTTCTATTTGTTGTGAATAATTGTCCAGTTGCATTATTAAATTAAAGTAAAACACAAAATATGATTATTATACAATCCAAAACACTTTTGCAACTATTCATCACGATATCATGTAGTGCAAGTGCGCCAACATGGCGGTCGTTTGAAAAACTCTGTTTAAAACCCGAATGATGTCTGTTTGGCACTGTTTCTTTTTTAAATATTGATATCCATACTAATATTATAAATGCGAAAGTAACTCTGTCTGTCTATCTGTCTGTCTGTATGTTACGCTTCCACGCCTAAACCACTGAACCGATCTTGATGAAATTTGGTACAGAGGTATATTAGAGCTTGAGAACGGACATAGGCTACCTTTTATCACGAGAAAGGGGGTTTAAGGGGGGGGGGGGGAATAGGGGATGAAAGTTTTTATGAAAGTTTGTCATTTCTGAAGATATCTTAATGAAATTTGGTACAGAGGTAGATTAGAGCTTGGAAACGGACATGAGCTACCATTTATCGCGAAAAGGGGGGTAGAAGGGGGGGACTAGGGCCTTGGGATGAAAGTTTGTCATTTTTGAAGATTTCTTGATGAAATTTGGTACAGAGATAGTTTAGAGCTTGGTAACGGACATAAGCTACCTTTTGTCGCGAAAAGGGGTAGAAGGGGGGGGGGGGGGGGTGAAAGTTTGTCTTTTTTGAAGATATCCTGATGAAATTTGGTACAGATAAAGATTAAAGCTTGGGAACGAACATAGGCTACCTTTTGTCGCGAAAGACGAGGATAAAGGGGGGAGGTTATAGGGGATGAAAGTTTGCCAGTTTTGAAGACATCCTGATGATATATTTGGTACGGAGATGGATTGAAGCTTGGGCACGAACATAGGCTATCATTTGACGCGAAAATGGAGGCATAGGGGGGGGGGGGGGGATAATAAGGTATGAAAGTTTTACAGTTTTGAAGATATCCTGATGAAATTTGGTACAGGGATTAATTTGAGCTTGGTAACGGACATATGCTACCTTTTATCGCGAATAATGTGGTAAAAGGGTGGGGGAGAGATAAGGACTGGATAGTTAGTATGAAAGTTTGTCATTTTTGATGATATCCTGGTCAAATGTGGTACAGAGATGGATTAGAGCTCGAAAATGGACATAGGCTACCTTTTATTGCGAAAAAAAGGAGTTGAAGGGGTGGAATAGGGCAAGGGTATGTAAGTTTGACAATTTTGAAGATACCTTGATGAAATTGGTATAGAGATGGATTAGAGGTTGGAAATGGACATAGGCTACCCCTTATCGCGAAAAAAGGGATAGCCGATAGTCGAGTAGCGAACCAAATATAGAAGCGAGTGGAGACGCGAGTAGAGATTGTTATAGGGACGAGTGGATAGGCGTGTAAAAATCGAAAGTCGAGTAGAGTCGACTACAGGAGCGAGAAGATATGCGACTAGATAGCCAAATAGAATGCAGTAAAGGCTTGAGTAGAGAGGGGAATAGGGAGGCGAGTGGAAAGATGAATGTAGTGGTGAGTAGAGATCGAATAGAGTTGAGTAGAGGTGCGAGTAGATAGGCGAGTGGGGAGAGTCAAGTAGAGAGGCGAAAAAAAGACGGGTTGCACTCTGGGAGTGCCGGCAGAAGTGAAAACATTTTCTTTCTTTCTTTCTTTCTTGGTTATATACATAGAAAAAGATAAAAAGAATATACCATACCATACCATACCTATAATATAGCGCCAATCATAGAACCTATCACTAATTTTCTGTCGCATCCACAAAAAGTGTCAGAAGGCCAGGTTTGAACCCGGTACTATCTGAAACCATAAGGACTTAAAGTCGACTACGATGCTATTTATCGTATCTTGCAAAATAGCTAATGTTGTATGCCGTCAGTCGTCGGTTACGGTTCAAAGGTCAAGCGATCCTGACGCGAGTTTAAGGCCGCTAAAGAAGTTTTCACTTCAAAAAGAATCGAATGGATAGGCAAGTAGAGAGGCCAATTGAAAAGCGAGTATAGAGAAGAGTACAAAGTCGAGTAGAGAGGGGAACAGAGAAGTCAGTAGAGAGTCGAGTATAAATTCAAGTAAAGAGGCGAGTAGAGAGTCAAATATAGAGGTGAGTACATAGTCATGGACAAATTTGAGTAGAGAGGCGAATTTAATGCTCAATAGCGTCGGATCAGCACTAAGCGATAACCGACATCACGCGGGCAGAGCCGCGGGCAACAGCTAGTAATGATATAAATAATCATTTAAAAATATAAAAATAAAATATGCATTTTCCCTATTGTAAAATTGTTAATGGAACAAGCTAAGAAGTCACATGCGTCACAATACGGTTCGGTCCTTAGAAAACTCTTGGCAGAAAACTTGGGCGAATTTTAAATGTGTTACATTTTCGACATAGTCAAGTAACTTAACAAGTGACAAGTGTTAAGGCAAAGTTTATTTCACTCAGTTTACTGCATAATGGCGCTCTTCGTTTTACGTATACCCTATTATAAATATGACCATAGAAGCATAGAAAGGGTAGGTCTAAGTGTACGGGCCACGTACATTATAAAACGCTAGCCTTAGCAACTTTCGCGGAAACGGTTTGGTCGCGGTATTGGTTGGTTTGAAGTCGCACTACCATGGACGCCCGAGATCGTGATAAGTGGAGAAAGATCCGGAAGGCGGTCCCTTAGCTCCGAGGGGGTGTTGGTCTCGGATGCAATTAGGATAACGTCGAAATGTAGATGATGATGAAGCATTGACCCTCCACAGCGAGCAGTGGCTCTCACCTCATGCTGCAGCATGTAGTACCCGGGCACGAGCCCCTGCAGCTCCGTGTGCAGCACGTACTGCGCCTGTCTGCCTCTCACCTCATGCTGCAGCATGTAGTACCCGGGCACGAGCCCCTGCAGCTCCGTGTGCAGCACGTACTGCGCCTGTCTGCCTCTCACCTCATGCTGCAGCATGTAGTACCCGGGCACGAGCCCCTGCAGCTCCGTGTGCAGCACGTACTGCGCCTGTCTGCCTCTCACCTCATGCTGCAGCATGTAGTACCCGGGCACGAGCCCCTGCAGCTCCGTGTGCAGCACGTACTGCGCCTGTCTGCCTCTCACCTCATGCTGCAGCATGTAGTACCCGGGCACGAGCCCCTGCAGCTCCGCCAGCGCCGTGTGCAGCACGTACTGCGCCTGTCTGCCTCTCACCTCATGCTGCAGCATGTAGTACCCGGGCACGAGCCCCTGCAGCTCCGTGTGCAGCACGTACTGCGCCTGTCTGCCTCTCACCTCATGCTGCAGCATGTAGTACCCGGGCACGAGCCCCTGCAGCTCCGCCAGCGCCGTGTGCAGCACGTACTGCGCCTGTCTGCCTCTCACCTCATGCTGCAGCATGTAGTACCCGGGCACGAGCCCCTGCAGCTCCGCCAGCGCCGTGTGCAGCACGTACTGCGCCTGTCTGCCTCTCACCTCATGCTGCAGCATGTAGTACCCGGGCACGAGCCCCTGCAGCTCCGTGTGCAGCACGTACTGCGCCTGTCTGCCTCTCACCTCATGCTGCAGCATGTAGTACCCGGGCACGAGCCCCTGCAGCTCCGTGTGCAGCACGTACTGCGCCTGTCTGCCTCTCACCTCATGCTGCAGCATGTAGTACCCGGGCACGAGCCCCTGCAGCTCCGTGTGCAGCACGTACTGCGCCTGTCTGCCTCTCACCTCATGCTGCAGCATGTAGTACCCGGGCACGAGCCCCTGCAGCTCCGTGTGCAGCACATACTGCGCCTGTCTGCCTCTCACCTCATGCTGCAGCATGTAGTACCCGGGCACGAGCCCCTGCAGCTCCGCCAGCGCCGTGTGCAGCACGTACTGCGCCTGTCTGCCTCTCACCTCATGCTGCAGCATGTAGTACCCGGGCACGAGCCCCTGCAGCTCCGTGTGCAGCACGTACTGCGCCTGTCTGCCTCTCACCTCATGCTGCAGCATGTAGTACCCGGGCACGAGCCCCTGCAGCTCCGTGTGCAGCACGTACTGCGCCTGTCTGCCTCTCACCTCATGCTGCAGCATGTAGTACCCGGGCACGAGCCCCTGCAGCTCCGCCAGCGCCGTGTGCAGCACGTACTGCGCCTGTCTGCCTCTCACCTCATGCTGCAGCATGTAGTACCCGGGCACGAGCCCCTGCAGCTCCGTGTGCAGCACGTACTGCGCCTGTCTGCCTCTCACCTCATGCTGCAGCATGTAGTACCCGGGCACGAGCCCCTGCAGCTCCGTGTGCAGCACGTACTGCGCCTGTCTGCCTCTCACCTCATGCTGCAGCATGTAGTACCCGGGCACGAGCCCCTGCAGCTCCGTGTGCAGCACGTACTGCGCCTGTCTGCCTCTCACCTCATGCTGCAGCATGTAGTACCCGGGCACGAGCCCCTGCAGCTCCGTGTGCAGCACGTACTGCGCCTGTCTGCCTCTCACCTCATGCTGCAGCATGTAGTACCCGGGCACGAGCCCCTGCAGCTCCGCCAGCGCCGTGTGCAGCACGTACTGCGCCTGTCTGCCTCTCACCTCATGCTGCAGCATGTAGTACCCGGGCACGAGCCCCTGCAGCTCCGTGTGCAGCACGTACTGCGCCTGTCTGCCTCTCACCTCATGCTGCAGCATGTAGTACCCGGGCACGAGCCCCTGCAGCTCCGCCAGCGCCGTGTGCAGCACGTACTGCGCCTGTCTGCCTCTCACCTCATGCTGCAGCATGTAGTACCCGGGCACGAGCCCCTGCAGCTCCGCCAGCGCCGTGTGCAGCACGTACTGCGCCTGTCTGCCTCTCACCTCATGCTGCAGCATGTAGTACCCGGGCACGAGCCCCTGCAGCTCCGCCAGCGCCGTGTGCAGCACGTACTGCGCCTGTCTGCCTCTCACCTCATGCTGCAGCATGTAGTACCCGGGCACGAGCCCCTGCAGCTCCGTGTGCAGCACGTACTGCGCCTGTCTGCCTCTCACCTCATGCTGCAGCATGTAGTACCCGGGCACGAGCCCCTGCAGCTCCGTGTGCAGCACGTACTGCGCCTGTCTGCCTCTCACCTCATGCTGCAGCATGTAGTACCCGGGCACGAGCCCCTGCAGCTCCGTGTGCAGCACGTACTGCGCCTGTCTGCCTCTCACCTCATGCTGCAGCATGTAGTACCCGGGCACGAGCCCCTGCAGCTCCGTGTGCAGCACGTACTGCGCCTGTCTGCCTCTCACCTCATGCTGCAGCATGTAGTACCCGGGCACGAGCCCCTGCAGCTCCGCCAGCGCCGTGTGCAGCACGTACTGCGCCTGTCTGCCTCTCACCTCATGCTGCAGCATGTAGTACCCGGGCACGAGCCCCTGCAGCTCCGTGTGCAGCACGTACTGCGCCTGTCTGCCTCTCACCTCATGCTGCAGCATGTAGTACCCGGGCACGAGCCCCTGCAGCTCCGTGTGCAGCACGTACTGCGCCTGTCTGCCTCTCACCTCATGCTGCAGCATGTAGTACCCGGGCACGAGCCCCTGCAGCTCCGCCAGCGCCGTGTGCAGCACGTACTGCGCCTGTCTGCCTCTCACCTCATGCTGCAGCATGTAGTACCCGGGCACGAGCCCCTGCAGCTCCGTGTGCAGCACGTACTGCGCCTGTCTGCCTCTCACCTCATGCTGCAGCATGTAGTACCCGGGCACGAGCCCCTGCAGCTCCGTGTGCAGCACGTACTGCGCCTGTCTGCCTCTCACCTCATGCTGCAGCATGTAGTACCCGGGCACGAGCCCCTGCAGCTCCGCCAGCGCCGTGTGCAGCACGTACTGCGCCTGTCTGCCTCTCACCTCATGCTGCAGCATGTAGTACCCGGGCACGAGCCCCTGCAGCTCCGTGTGCAGCACGTACTGCGCCTGTCTGCCTCTCACCTCATGCTGCAGCATGTAGTACCCGGGCACGAGCCCCTGCAGCTCCGCCAGCGCCGTGTGCAGCACGTACTGCGCCTGTCTGCCTCTCACCTCATGCTGCAGCATGTAGTACCCGGGCACGAGCCCCTGCAGCTCCGTGTGCAGCACGTACTACGCCTGTCTGCCTCTCACCTCATGCTGCAGCATGTAGTACCCGGGCACGAGCCCCTGCAGCTCCGTGTGCAGCACGTACTGCGCCTGTCTGCCTCTCACCTCATGCTGCAGCATGTAGTACCCGGGCACGAGCCCCTGCAGCTCCGCCAGCGCCGTGTGCAGCACGTACTGCGCCTGTCTGCCTCTCACCTCATGCTGCAGCATGTAGTACCCGGGCACGAGCCCCTGCAGCTCCGTGTGCAGCACGTACTGCGCCTGTCTGCCTCTCACCTCATGCTGCAGCATGTAGTACCCGGGCACGAGCCCCTGCAGCTCCGTGTGCAGCACGTACTGCGCCTGTCTGCCTCTCACCTCATGCTGCAGCATGTAGTACCCGGGCACGAGCCCCTGCAGCTCCGCCAGCGCCGTGTGCAGCACGTACTGCGCCTGTCTGCCTCTCACCTCATGCTGCAGCATGTAGTACCCGGGCACGAGCCCCTGCAGCTCCGTGTGCAGCACGTACTGCGCCTGTCTGCCTCTCACCTCATGCTGCAGCATGTAGTACCCGGGCACGAGCCCCTGCAGCTCCGCCAGCGCCGTGTGCAGCACGTACTGCGCCTGTCTGCCTCTCACCTCATGCTGCAGCATGTAGTACCCGGGCACGAGCCCCTGCAGCTCCGTGTGCAGCACGTACTGCGCCTGTCTGCCTCTCACCTCATGCTGCAGCATGTAGTACCCGGGCACGAGCCCCTGCAGCTCCGTGTGCAGCACGTACTGCGCCTGTCTGCCTCTCACCTCATGCTGCAGCATGTAGTACCCGGGCACGAGCCCCTGCAGCTCCGCCAGCGCCGTGTGCAGCACGTACTGCGCCTGTCTGCCTCTCACCTCATGCTGCAGCATGTAGTACCCGGGCACGAGCCCCTGCAGCTCCGTGTGCAGCACGTACTGCGCCTGTCTGCCTCTCACCTCATGCTGCAGCATGTAGTACCCGGGCACGAGCCCCTGCAGCTCCGTGTGCAGCACGTACTGCGCCTGTCTGCCTCTCACCTCATGCTGCAGCATGTAGTACCCGGGCACGAGCCCCTGCAGCTCCGTGTGCAGCACGTACTGCGCCTGTCTGCCTCTCACCTCATGCTGCAGCATGTAGTACCCGGGCACGAGCCCCTGCAGCTCCGTGTGCAGCACGTACTGCGCCTGTCTGCCTCTCACCTCATGCTGCAGCATGTAGTACCCGGGCACGAGCCCCTGCAGCTCCGTGTGCAGCACGTACTGCGCCTGTCTGCCTCTCACCTCATGCTGCAGCATGTAGTACCCGGGCACGAGCCCCTGCAGCTCCGCCAGCGCCGTGTGCAGCACGTACTGCGCCTGTCTGCCTCTCACCTCATGCTGCAGCATGTAGTACCCGGGCACGAGCCCCTGCAGCTCCGCCAGCGCCGTGTGCAGCACGTACTGCGCCTGTCTGCCTCTCACCTCATGCTGCAGCATGTAGTACCCGGGCACGAGCCCCTGCAGCTCCGCCAGCGCCGTGTGCAGCACGTACTGCGCCTGTCTGCCTCTCACCTCATGCTGCAGCATGTAGTACCCGGGCACGAGCCCCTGCAGCTCCGCCAGCGCCGTGTGCAGCACGTACTGCGCCTGTCTGCCTCTCACCTCATGCTGCAGCATGTAGTACCCGGGCACGAGCCCCTGCAGCTCCGCCAGCGCCGTGTGCAGCACGTACTGCGCCTGTCTGCCTCTCACCTCATGCTGCAGCATGTAGTACCCGGGCACGAGCCCCTGCAGCTCCGCCAGCGCCGTGTGCAGCACGTTGTCGACCTGGCGGTACACAGGCTCGTGTGCCGCCTGCCAGGCGCCCGGCGGCAGCGCGTCTAGTGTCACCATGTCACCATTGTAGCCGTCCACGCGAGCTAAAACGATATTATTCAATTTCTTTTTCTAATATGTACTTAATATGTACTTTAACTAAAGTGATTTTCACCTCTCCAACGCAATAAGAAATGGGAAAAATACGACTTCGAAAGAAAGAGTCTTTTATAGGCCTTTGTTCGCGACGCGCCTTCATAATTCTTTAGATTTTAAAGTAACAAGTATAGTGAACAAATGTATGTAAAGTTTTGTATGAGGTAATTAGGTACTGGTGCCATCAAAATTTAATCTTTGAATCACCTCTCACTTTCTTACAACCATTGTACGAGAGCAGATTAAAATTTAGTTACTGAAGCAGCGAGTTTCAAGCGAGGGCGATGGTCAAGCTGGCATGCAGGTGCTCCGGCAAAAAGGTGACAGCAGTACTCCATATGGGGCCAGACTTATAAAGGAGTCGTTGGCCCGCAGTGAAGTACTGCTCCGCCCTGTTAAGCACTCCAAGTTTCTTCGATGCCAGGTGGGCCTTTTCCTCTAAATTGCTGCGGTACTGGACGTCGGTTGAGATGTCGACGCCCACATATTTATAATGATATATAACACAATTGCAGTGAATAGGGACTGGTTCAGTATGTTTTGCTGCAAGTTACTAATGAGTAAAGTCACCTTTCCACGGCATGCGATTTCATGAACAAATGCGTGCCACGCATTTGCACGGACTACGCACCAGCGGACAAATGAGGCTGATCGGTCACGTTGCGGACACGTTTGTTGAAACACATACGTCCGTGTTCACGTCCGCGTCCGTAAAACCTCGTACCGTGAAAAGTTGCTGTAAGGAACACGCTTTAGAAACTTAAACATACGTACCGTTGAGCACCGACGCATTGTTCCTTAGGAGAAGCGAGAGAGCTATACTTCTAATGCGGTCGGGCGGTTGCTCGCTCCCACCGAGTTCCAGCTGGTACTCCGGGATGGGCTCCAGGACCAACTCCGTAGAATCCAGCTGGTGGATAATTAATTCATTACCAATAAGTATTCTCTAGTCAGAAACTTTTGCGGTTTTTATGGCTCGTTGCAGGGTAAAACTTGTGGTATCTGCATAACCATCTACGAAAGTGGCGTGACTATGTATATTTATGGCTTGGTACGCCAAATTTATTGCCAGTAGTCCACCTAATAGTTAAAAGTAAACAAAACCATCTCAGTTGCTATTAAAAATATGTAGGTGTTATACTATTGTATATTTTAAAGTAAGGAAGTCTCCTTGGACAATTATATCGTTCACGAACTGATTAAAACACGCCTTTTACGGTCTTTAGATGATGGGGTGTGAAATTGCTTCATTGCTGCTCTTACAACCCCACCTGACCCAGGGCCAGCTCCAGTAGACGATCGGATGAATAATTTATGCTAATGTACTATCTACAAATACCAGCTGGTATGAATATGTTCGGTTTAACCAATACTTCCATGTATTATGCAATAAATGACCTTCCTGCCAGAACTGTCCCAAAAGACTTACTGTAATAATCTTTAAAAAGCATACCAAAAGCTTTTTAAAATACCGAAAAATTGCATATATTTGAGTTACAAAATTATACAATGGGAAACAGCTCTCGTTCTAATGATAATAACCCAACTTAGTAGTGAGACTCACTCTGGCTTTGTGCGAGCAATGTACGATGACGTCGATACTTTCGAGACTGTTGTTGTTTGTGAACTGCCACTTCTTGAAGGAGCGCGGCGGAGGTATCTCGTACAGTGTATCTGAGCACAGAAGCATATTAATTTAATTTAATTAAAAAACATCATACCGGCAGTTCCCGGCTCTTCGGAGTAAGTGCAAAGTTTTCAAAAAATAAGAATAGCATGTGTAAGGAATTGCTCTATAATTTCAGTTCATTCAACATTACATAGATACAATATTAAACTTGAGATTAGCGGTATGCTGTATTAGCATGATTTTGTAGCTTGGTTTTTTAACTGAGGCAATCCTCTCGGCCACGAACCAACTAAAATGCACTCCCGTCTCGGGTCATCAGTTGCCGAGGGCGAGGCAGCCTCTGGCGTATCCGTCACTCCCCGGCCGACCCATGGCCAACGTAGGTCCCTTGGGTGTGTCCCCATTTTTCCCGGACTAGGGAGCTCGCGTCGCCGCCGCGGCCTGCTTCTGCTAGGGTGTACGGCGGTTCCACCGACATCCCCGGGCGCGTTCTTGGAGGCCGGAGGTCTTTGAGCGACCTCAGACGCATGAGTCTTTTTGGCCTATGAATCATTGCGGACTGTGCGGGATGCAAGTGACCTAGGTCTTCACCGCGGGGGGCCTTTACCGCAGTTTTATAGGCATTATATTAAAAATAAAATTTTATAAACGAGAAACCAATGTGTTTCGAAACGTACGAAACCCTAATAGCTATTCTTAAGTTACCTGAACAAGTGCAGTTGTAAATTCCAATAATATCGTCGATGTCCTCCCTCGATATTTCACCGTTGGCGATGGCGTTATTCTTACGCTCAGGACTAGTCAGCTCCGCTCCATCATGCGATTCGTTCCTGCGGGATTTCTTCTCTGTCTTCTTAATGGGCGCCGTGTCGAGCGTTGTAGGATCTTCTGAAATAATAATGTTATTATAGACGTCGTATTACAATAGGTAGTTCTAGACGAAACAGTACCACTGCGAATCTTAACTATATACCTTTGAATGCATTGCCTTTTATTCCTTTCATTGTGCGTCACGGTTTTTTTTAGGAAGGTTATCTTTGTTTTTTGTTTTAAGGAAAAAAAACCCTTCAATTAAGCCGTCTCGACCCAGAACGTTACTTTAGTTAGTTAGGTCACTTTAATACTTTATAGTTCATGAAACTACCCGAAGTCTTTTCTGCGTCACTAAATACCTCGGACTTGGCTCCCCAGTCTCCAGCCTTAGACCTCGTGACCTAGAAGGTGGTGGCAGAAAAGCTTTCGAAAAGCTATGCCGATAATATTGATACAGTCACAGACAGGCACATTGCGGCAAAGGAAAAAATGTCATTTAAGCGATTTTCTAGATTAAAAATGTTAGCAAGTTGCATAATTGTGATAATAGGTCGTGACATATACTATGAAGTTGCCGTTTTATTGAAGAAATTTGAGGAAACTCAATTTGCAGTACTAACATTTTTACATTTCTTTAGGAATGAATAATCCAAATTTTATGATTTTTTTTTCGTATGAATGAGACAAAATTAAGCTTTCAGCAACTTTTATTACATTTTTGAAAAGTGACAGCTGTAAAAAAGTAATACGATATTTATTATCAAAATGGATAGCATTTAGAAAGTACTGTTTTTGAAGATCTAATTTAATTTATCAAGCGGCCAATAAAAACTAAATTTAATACAGAGCTGTAAAATCTTGAACACAACAACTTTCAAACAAAGTGTAAATAATGGAAATAGCTATTAAATTACAGGAATAACGAACTCATGAATCTGTACGAAAATTGAGGCAATTTCATATGCAACGACCTAATAGGTATTCCTCAATAATTCGTGGCAATTTTCTTATTTAGGTACATACCACAAAGCTTTGCCTTGGGCATCTAGATCGGTAACATAGCGACTATTTACAAAACTTTAAAAAATTGAGAGCAAGACTGGTGGATATAACTATATAATTGTTTGTTGAAATACCAATCTGTAGGTACAATATTTACAATACCCCCCGTATAATATATAAAGTAAAAGTTCATATAGAATGACTATTTATCAACTGACACTATCCATTAAAATAGGAAGATGAATATGCAAAATAGTGGATATATAGAGGAACTAGCTGTCGCCCGCGGCTCCGCCCGCGTGGATGTCGGTTATCGCGAATCGGACTATAATTTGAGATTTAAACTATCCTATCTCTCAAGTTGGATCGAACTGCACATGGTGTGCGAATTTTATTATAATCGGTTAAGTGGTTTAGCAGTCCATTGAGGACAAACATTGTGACACGAGATTTATATATATTAAGATTTAAGCCCCTTGTGAAATATTCGTAACTATTACAGGACTAAGTAAAACAAATCATGGTGATTGTTATTTCATTATAGAACTTTGATGCGTTTTGCATTTTCGTACAAACCTCGACAACGAATGCTATAAAATGTTGTTAAACTTCTACACTAGTACCCACCATTGAGCCTCATTTTGGCTGCATGTAAAAACATTACATTTAGAAAGGGAACTAATAACTTAATTTGTTTTTACAATTTATGTATGTACTCACCTTCAAGCCTTTTTTTAGCTGCGTGTGAGAAATATTACATTTAGAAGAGTATTAAAAGAAGGAGAAGTATTTAATTAAATTAGCAACTACAAAACTTGAAATAGTCAATATCTATTGTGGATTTTTTAATTAATTTTTTTTTGTATTTTGCATGCTTAATATTAAAATCGATTTAAATAGATAAAATTGAATCGGTCTAGGCGAAGTTCGAACCCGCGATCCCCACCTTACAGGGGCATATTTAAATTTTCCAGATTTGTTTAATTCCACATATAGTACAAAATTTCACATGTTATAGCCATTTTTTGTTCATTTTATTACTTCACTACTCACCTTGAAACCTTGTATTGTCTGCATGCAAAAAATGTTATATGTTGAATAATGAAATTACTTGTACTTTACCACACTTTATTTGATAATGCCGTGAGGTGAAACCGGTCAGGTTAAAAATAAAATAAAGTGTGGAAAAGTACAAGTGATATCATTATTCAACATGTGTATAAGATTCCACCAAGTGCCATCAATCTCCAGTATAAACAATGTTATATGTATATTTAATAAATAATTATTTATCAAGTTAATGAGCAATTATCTACGAAATGTAAGGGAATGAGCAGAAAAAAGTGAATACTGCACATATAATACCTTGTTAAATGACAATAGCAAAGTATTGTGTGTAGTAATGAGTAAAAAATTGTAGTAAGTTGAAATGAAACTGCTATTTTTACCATTTAACAAATCTATCTATGACAAGTGAAATTGATATCCACTCCTCGTTTACCTGAGGGTCTTATTGGAAGCTGAGTTAGGAGGTCGTTACAGTTCCATAATTTAAAATTGTAACTATTGCACGAGATTGTGTTAGCTTCGCACATAATAACAGGTATTTCCTCACCTGTGTACCCTCGAACGGGTAGGCAATAGTACATTACTGCCGCGGCCACCAATTGTAGTGTTGCCGGACGATCGTGAAGTATGCGGACCGAGGCACGCATTACGGAGTCCGGCAACGCTCAGTTGTGGCCAAGGCTTGTATAGTGCTTTTCTCAAACAATGCGCGGAAATTAAAACTAAGTAGTATCTAGGCAGAATTTTTTAGTTACCTGCTTTTCAAAATCAATGACGAACAACAGTAATTTTTCACGCGGCGAAATGTTCATTGGTTTTTTATTTTTTTAATAAACAGCATTCTATTTGTAAGCCAGTTCTATATTTAAATAACGACTTGGATAAGTTACCTCCTTGGTTGCCATGGTTCGGAGTAAAAGTTTGTTCCATTTTCAAATTACACGACAGATATGAGTTTACATAGTAATTTATTTGGCCGCTAAAACACGACAGATATGGATTTTCATACAACTTTTGCTGGCCGCTGCTCGCATGTACAGCAATTTCGATTTATCTCGAAGAAGGTTGTCAAAATAATGTTCACATTTCCAAGCATGTTTGAGAAATAGTACATTACTGCCGCGGCCACCAATTGTAGTGTTGCCGGACGATGCGCCTCGGCACGCATTACGGAGTCCGGCAACGCTCAGTTGTGGCCAAGGCTTGTATAGTGCTTTTCTCAAACAATGCGCGGAATTTTTTAGTTACCTACTTTTCAAAACCAATGACGAACAACGAACAACAGTAATTTTTCACGCGGCGAAATGTTCATTGGTTTTTTATTTTTCTTAATAAACAGCATTCTATTTGCAAGCCAGTTCTATATTTAAATAACGCCTTGGATAAGTTACCTCCTTGGTTGCCATGGTTCGGAGTAAAAGTTGGTTCCATTTTTAAATTACACGACAGATATGAGTTTAAAACACTATATATGGATTTTCATACAACTTTATCTGGCCGCTGCTCGCATGTACAGCAATTTCGATTTATCTCGAAGAAGGTTGTCAAAATAATGTTCACATTTCCAAGCATGTTTGAGAAAAGGTGCATTTAAGCCGAGTTACACAAGTAACATATTTTTTTGGTAATTGGATGTAATAATAGCAGGCCTAGTGCCATTACTCTGGTACTTTGGGATTTAAAGATAGGATAGTTGAAAGTATGTTGAAAAAGAAAGGTAGAAAGCGGATATCGCTTTTACGAAAATTTGAATATGTATAAACTGGCTTTAGACCGCCCGCGAGCTCTCAATGCGATTGTTACCGTGTTCCCCGCCATGCCGCGCGTCCCATGGGAGCGGTAAAGTGCTCGCGGTTACACTAAAGCTGTGCTGAGTCCCCGAATTTTTGCCAAATTGTTGCCCGCTGCTCCGCCCGCGTGGAATTCGAATTGCGACTATAAATTGTGATGTTAGCTATCCTATCTTTCATGATGGATCAAACTGCACACAGTGTGCAAATTTGATTAAAGTCGGTTAAATAATCTAGGAGTCCATCGCGGACAAACAATGTGATACGTAAGTTTATGTTTTTCTAAATATACTTATTGAGATATTATCTTAAAATTACTACAATATAGCGTATAACTATAAAATGCTTTAAGAATTATTCACATCACTTACATTAGGTATGTGATCTGTGTGATAATCATTTTGATTGCGATCTTATGCATTTAATACATGATACACCAGAATTGTATGTTCACATGAAATAACATGCAAAAAAGAAGAAATGTACAGTATAAAAAATACATTATGAAGAAAAAATCATGCAACACCCAGACATTTAACTCTTACCTTGTTCCCAAGTTATACATAACTAAAAACTACACAATTTGAAGATTTTCATGCACTGATACGTATTTCATAAGGAAGGAAAAGCCGTCTACTACTTTTATTAGGTATTATTAGTATTTATTTATACTAGAGAGGAGGCAGGGCGAAAATGGGAAAGAAATAAGAGAATAGAGAAAAGGAGAGAAAGCTATGGGGCTCTTTCACTACTTAGCGCGGTTAGCTAATAGCCAAAGCATTGTTCTATGACTCTATGCATATTTCAATTTCGTAAGAACATAAGGGTTTTCCTACGAAACTATGTACCTAGCCATATATTGTCAATGTGTTGCTACGGAACTCTCCGAGAGAATGCAAAAAGGATAACAATACAATAATTCCAACATTCAACGTTGGACTATGGCCTGCCATGCATTATATCAACTAGCCTGGTCCAGTTAACCATCATGTGGGAGGGGAGGTTTAACATACATACTTAATTTAATTGTTATAGTTATCTTGTAACCTATTTATTATATCTAAAAATAACTAATAAATTAGGTAGGTATATTAATGCAGAATCTGCTGTTATAAAAACAAGTTTTTCGAGACTAAAATGTACAATGTAAAAAGTACAGTGGGAAGATGAATAGGAATATTTTAATGTCTTTCTTAAAGCGATTTGTATGCTAACTATTCCTATCAATTTAGATTGGAAAAATTGAACGCTCGAGGCGGGACAGGGGAAAAGCTCTGACCATCCTTAAGGAACTGGTCGCGGTTTCACGACCCGTTTTGAGCATCCACTTTTATCCACTTTTCCAGTCGATATATATATAGGAATAATTTAGATAAAAATAAATTTTGAAACGTGATCTAAAGCACGCAAAAACTAAAAATAGCCAAATCGTAAACATAAAAATAACGGTGTCATTCGTTGTGGCATCAAAACTTTTACTCTAGCTACTAAAGCAACCATCCGTACCCCACAATATCCTGTTACGTACTTGAGTGTGTTGAAAAAGAAAACATATTACTTAAATATCTTGTCATAAATAATAAAAACACTCGCAATGGCAACAGCTTCAGGGAAAAAATTAGTTCGGTAATATTGTGTTTTGGATTTAGAGATCAAAATTGGACAAAATCTTTACTTTTACAAAAAGTTAAAAATGATGGGGTAGTTAGCTTAATAAACGTCAAAATTGCATGTCGTTACGTCATATTTTTATCAAAATCGGATACTATAGTCACGCCACTAGCATCTGAGTCTTCCAGCCAAACACGTTACAAGGCACAGCATTATAACGTAGTGTATATATATAGTATATGTATAGCATAGAGTTTCGATAAATGACTCAAACGACAGTGGCCGTACTATAGCATTTTGTCATAAAAAAATTACAGTCTGAGTACGCAAGCATATTTTAACATTAACTTATTGCTAAGTAACTTTTAAACTCTCGCGTTCCATGATATATAACTAATAAAACGGGAATAAATGCGATCATGGTATAGGTTCTTACATACCTTTGATTGCTTGACGTTCCGACCAGGTTACACCGGCCGTGGTCACAGGCTGACTGGCTCAGCGGTGCACGCCCTCCGTCTTCGAATCCGTGAGGTAGTTCTTTATCTACCCGCACATTTTCAATATTTTCTTTTAGCCGCCGCGGTAGCCTAGTGGTATGGGTAATGGACTGCTGAGACGAGGTCTCGGGTTCGATCCCAGGTTTTCCATGGCACACACCAATGACTTTTCAATGCTTTTCGAAGTTATGTGTGTATTTATCGCAGGTTTGTAGGTGCCCAGTTAATGGCAATGGGCTCGCCACCTATTACATTGGGACCTAAACATAAACCGGCGAAGTGTGGGTGCTAGCACCTCTGCCTACCCCTTCGGGGATAAAGGCGTGAGTTTATGTTATGTTATGTTATGTCTTTTCGCCATGTACCATCACATACCACACTCAGTGTCCCTAGGTTGCATGTTTTTTATCACTGGATTCCATGTTGTAGATAATTTAAAATCATATAAAACACCTTAATTCAGTTCATCCCAAGATAAGATTCACGTATGAGATGGAGAAAGATAGGTCGTTGTCATTCTTAGACGTAAAAGTAACCGTGAGATCAGAAGGGTCCTAGTCACACTGTGTACCGGAAGCCTACGCATACGGACAGATACCTACACGCCACGTCTCATCACCATCCCCGACACCTGCAATCCGTTGTGACCTCACTCAGGAATAGAGCGTATGATCTCTGTGACCCTGAACATCTGGAGCGAGAGCTGGATCATGTTCAGGAAGTACTCAAGAACAACGGATATCAAGTGAACGGACGACGGAAGCAACATGCAGTGAGGCGTAGTCATCCAGAGGTGAGCAGACAGCCAGCCCATATGCCCTATGTCAAGGGAGTAATGGACAAAGTCGGCTCAGTGTTAAAAACGTACTCCATCCCGACAGTCTACACCCCAGGCATTAGGGTAAACAACATCGTGGGCACACCGAAGGATGTCATACCTTCTTCAAAACACTTGTACTATTCCACATTATTTATTGAATTCCGACCGGTTTCGTCTTACGGCATTAATCAAAGGTTGATACATGTCTTTTGGGTATCAGATGTCAATGAAGATGTGTAGCAAGTTCCACCAAGTGCCATCAATCAACAGTATAAGCAGTATAAGAAGGATGTCATACTGTTACAGTGTCCAGGTATCTATAAGATAGATTGTAGCTGTGGTGATTGCAGCTGTGGTAGTTCCTACATAGGCCAATCGAAGCGGACTATTGCTGAACGAGTCAAAGAACACATCGCAGCTGTAGAGAATCGCCAGACGAGCAAATCGGCGATTGCAGAGCACCTGCTAGAAGCAGGCACCAATCACTGGATTGAATGCCACCAAACGCAAGTCCTCTCCAAGTAACGTCACTTTTACTCAAGAGCTGTACGTGAAGCGATTGAAATCAAGAAACATAAAAATTTCAATCGGGAAGATGGTTTTAAATTATCTGCAACATGGAATCCAGTGATAAATAACATGCAACCTCGCTTTTCTGCGCAGTCGGATAGACACCGGACAGTTTGCTTACAGAATAGGGACACTGTGAGTGTGGTATGTGACGGTACATGGTGAAAGAAAATATTGAAACTAGCTTTTGCCCGCGGCTCCGCCCGCGCGGATGTCGGTTATCGAGACCAAACATAGCCTATGTCCTTTCTCAAGGTCTTATCTACACCTATACCTAATTTCATCAAAATCGGTTCAGTGGTTTAGGCGTGAAAGCGAAGGAAGACAGAATTACTTTCGCATTTATAATATTAGTATGGATGTGCGGGTAGATGAAGAACCTACTACCTCAGGGATTCGAAGACGGCGGGCGTCTACCGCTGAGCCAGTTAGCCTGTGACCACGGCCGGCGTAACCTGGTCGAAACGTCTTTTCGTTCAGTTTTCTTAGTTATATATTATTGCTAAGTATTTAAGGTTTTAGGTCATATTGGACAGAGCCATCTTGACACCATCAAAGCACAGCCCCTTTAAACAAGAGGCAATTCGTTTGCGGGCGTTTATATAAATAAATATATAAATATTCCACAACATTTCACACAACGCTATCTAGATCCATGGTAAGCATAGCTTAACTAGCTTGTGTTATGGAATCTAGAATGCGGATAAACATACTTAGATACATTTTTTTTTGTAAATATATACATATTATACATAGAAACACCCAGACCAATGCAAATATACATATTCATGCATACAAATATTTGCACTGAGCGGGAATCGAATCCGCGCCACCTGCGTAGCAGCCGCGTTCACTACCGCTACGCGACGGAGGCTGCCGTTGTTGTTGGAATAGAATGACGAATGTATGGGATTTAACATTTATGACAGTCGTTAACGCATTTCATAAACGTCAAATCCCATACATTCGTCATTCTATTCCATCAAACGCCGGCAAACGAATTGCCACTTGTCTAGAGGGGTGGATTATACTATTCAGTTCATGGTTTTAGAATGCGGACAAACATACTTAAATACGTCAATTTTTTCATGTAAATACATTCATTTTACACAATAGTAATAAAGACATGTTCATGTCTACATATACAATTATACATGCGCCAAGCGGGAATTTAACTTGTAACCTTAGACATAACTGTCGAATGATCTACCGCTACACCACACAGAACATCGCATACAAATATTAATACAAAGTGAATTTTTAAGTGGTTGTAGATGCAAGTCGAAATAAATATGAGAAAAAGTGAAAAAAATAAATAAAATGGCAACATTTCGACATATCCCTCGCACACCTTGGGTACGCCAGCTGACCCAGGGCCATCGAAGGCCTCGTCGGGTATAGAACTACGGCGCCCTCATCTTTCCCCGCAAAGAGAAGGGGGGGGGGGGGGGGGGAACGCGTAAGCACCGCCGCGGCCTGCTTCTGCTAGGGGGGTAATGTAATTTGAGGATATTGGCTTTTTTAAAGTGCGGCAATTCCTTTAGTCGAATAATTGGTGTTATTTCCCCTGTGAACTTCCCCTTCGGCCTGCGCATGTTGTGGTTCGACTTCAGTCTGTCTTTAAGGAAAGGCTCAGAGGAAGATGATAGTCAATACATACGTGTGTTGAGGTCCACCTCGCTCTCTTCCAGGATACACAGCCCGAGCGGCTCGTCGTCGCTGGAGCAGTCGGGCTCCGGCGGCGGCCGCGGCGCGGGGGCGGAGCGCCGCGCCGGCCGCTGCTGTTGTTTGCTTTTGACTTTATTGATCCTTGCCTGGATCTCCGATGACCTGGACATGTTATATGCAGTGATATATTATTTTGAATAATAGTGTGTGTTGATTTTCTTTGTTCAGACTTCAGAATTAGATAATCAATCAATTATTGATCCTTATGACTGATACTATCGATTGATGCCAAAAAAATATGTCTTATTTTTCAGGTTTTTGTCGGTTCGAGTTCCGGGTGTAACAAGCGTGTTTTGAAAAATATAGGATTGCATTCAAAAAAATTTGAAAGTTTGATATTGTTTCTTTAAAAAAAGTTTTTTTTTTATCCAATTCGTTATCTCTAGTAGGTATTTAGAGTAATTTTCCTTCAATCCCTCTAGACAATGGTAATTCGTTGATGGAATAGAATGACGAATGTATTGGATTTGACACAATTGACATGCGTCAATGACTGTCATAAACGTCAAATCCCATACATTTGTCATTCTATTCCATCAAAAGCCGGCAAACGAATTGCTACTTGTCTAGAGGGTAAGGTCGAAATCCTTCTTTACTCGAAACTGTGCAAAATAAAAGCGGAAAGCGAACTCCGAAGTCCGATTAATATGAACGAGATTAATATGAAGAAGGTGATGATACTCACGGCACGAGCGCGTGCTCCAGCAGGTGGCGATAGGCGCGGAAGGTGCGCCGGGCGGCCGGCTCGCGGGACGCCAGTATCTCGCTGTCTAGGACCACCACGTTCACTCGCTCGCCCTCTGTCGACAACACGATTGAAACTTTAGCGTGTTTGACGGGTTTAAGACGTTGTTCAAAAGGAAAAGTGACTAAACGTGGCTAAGTGTCTAAACGTGACTAAGTGACTAAACGAGGCTAAAAGTGACTAAACACGACTAAAAGTGACTAAACTTGGCTAAAAGTGACTAAAAGTGCTTAAAAGTGTCTAAATTTGACCAAAAACAAGTAGCTAACTGCCATACCAAATAATATGGAAAATATTCTAATGATAGCCCATACTTTGAGACCCGTTCAGATGTTTATATATATATATTAAAATTGCACATAAAAAAAAATATCCAGACAGAAAAACACACATGTGGTACATGGTCCAGCTGTTTTGGAGTCCATAGAAAACACACACAAACATACACATGCAAGAAAACATACACATAGTTTTCATAAGGAGCACTTACCATTATTGAAAGCAGAACATACAGTGATAGGTATATTCCAGGATCTGTTGAACTCAACCAGACATCGCAGGGCATTCTCACTGGCTATGAATCTAGTGCCATTGTCAGCTGCATACTGAGCTAGTTCTCGATGTACTTCTTTGATAGGAAGAATTGACACACTATTCTCATCTGAGGGAAGAAGTTTGCAAATTATTTATGCTCATTTTATTTCATTTTATCCTGTTGATGATGATCTGTTGTGGTATTCTGTAAGGATATCTATAAAGAAATTCTGTAAGAATATTCATTGTGTCGATACCACATGTACCCAGCGCCATTTAGCGACATCAAGCCGAACTACTACGATACTACAAATCCTGCATCGCGAAAGTGAAGTTCCTGCACTGGTACAATACATATACAACATCCCAACGACAATCGTTGGGCCGCGGCCCGCCAGGCGTGATCACCTTGCCTGGTCGGAGGATCCTCCCTTTGTGTTGGAGGAACATCTCACCTCGTACCTTCACACCATAAAGAAATATGATACCTCACTGCATTTACGTTTACATTGAAATACACAATCATACTAACTTTCAAACTCTAGTGTTCTTCAATGCTAACGAGAATTAACTATGGTTATAGGTCGATTTAAATAGAAAAAGTTGAATAGGTCTAGGTGGGGTTTTAACCAGCGATCTTCGCCTTACAGGGGCAATGCTTTGAAATATATGGTATAGGTCTATAGGTTATACCATGATCACATTCCAGAATTATATTACGTATAACTTTATACAGGCTAACCCTTTTCCTTTGCTAACAATAAGATTGACTTTGGAAAATTTCATAGGAATTAAAACACACTTACTTGGTAAAATAAATTGGTAGGGATGTTTGTGGCACGGCTCTGGCAGTGAGCATGGCGTGATGATGGTGCTATTTCTCATGATGGGTTTAGGTAGATGGGCTTGGGGCATGTCACTCACTGGCACCTACAAATGTATCATAATTACTTGAAGTGCTTTAGCACTTGGCCAGTCCCCACTGAAAGAGCAGCGCGACATTTCGCGGCGATGCGCGGCATATCCTTCGTCTTCAAACAACTATGATCTTTTTCTTCTTTAGATAAGATTCAAAATGGTTTGTAATATTTTCAAAAAGTGAATTCTTTGAAGGAGGTGTGAAAAGATGTAGGTTGATATGATTGTGGCTGACTCAGAGGAAAGGTTGGAGAGGCACCTCTCCTACTACTTACAAAAATAAAAGAGAGAAAAGCAGAAAATGATCATTCTAGGTTTAATACTGTGCGCCACATATCACCCAATTTTTGTAAAAAATCTCAAACACTTAACTTACATCAATTAAAGTTTCTTTCAGCATAGTCTTATAGTCATTTCCCCTGGTGCACTCAAGCGGTATCTGTGCTGCCATTTCGAAACGTTTGGGGTATCCGCTCAGCCGTTGTGCTCTCACTTTGAACTCTGCTTCATATGTCGTCTCTATGACAGGCTTTGGGCGCAGTGCACGTACACAATGATGGGTAACCCATTGAGTTTTAGCCCATTCTATGTATTCCTTTTTTTCTTGGTCATATATTTCTTTCAGTTGCTGAAAAAGGTTTATTTACATTTTTTTTATTATAAAGTCATCATCTGGGAAGGGAATTGAATTTGTTCTCCTTGTTTACACTAAAGGTAAAGGGGTGTAAATATTAAGTTTGTGTGTATAAATAACTTGCCTTTCTCCCGCCGGCTCCACCCACGGATCCGTATCTCTCATTGACTCAACTGATTGTAATCAAAATTTAAGCCTGACCAAGCCATTTCTAACAAAGAAAACCGCACCAGAACCTGTTCAGTAATTTTTGCATCCATGCGAACAAACATGTCCAATGTACAACAGTAAATAGTCTGGAAAGTAGAAACTAACCTCAAAATTGTGGCGGTCTACCATAGTAGGACTGTGAAACTGCATTTCTTCTAGTACCGATGGGTTCATGGCACAGAGCACCCTCAGAGCCCTATAGTGTTGTTGTCCTGTCATCGCTGACAACTTAGGATATGGTGCTACTCGATGCATTCCAGGGACAAACAATCTATGGTTCTTGTTGAACTGTAAATAAAGGATTTCTGGTTTTTATTTAAATTTACTAATTTATATGATCAGTGGATAGATAACTGGATGCCGTGAAAAAGTCTTCATCCCAAACAAGAAATATTTGCAAATAATAAACTTCACCTCATCATAATTTAAGGTTTTGGTATGTTGAGTTGAGTTTGTTTCATAATGTTCCATTATATCCATCACTTGAAACAATGATGAAACTAAACCTATAGACATAGAAGGAGTCTCATTGAAACTAAATAAATAAATAAAATAAATAACATACAAAATATTGATCAACTATTATGATATCAATACCATCCAAGACCTGTATAGCTTTAATGAAAACAGTCACCTTAGGGGTCACCCAAGCTATGCACTATGCACATGCACAATGCAATCCAGACTCGAACCCTTGAAACACACTCTCTCTCTAACCATGTTGTTAGATAGTGGTACAGACTACCGAAAGACATTGTTATGGCATCAAATGTCAATGCGGTTAAAAACAAACTCAACAGAATCTCCAGATCACAGGACACACACACATCAGCTTAATAGCTGCTAGCGTGCTTGACATAAATAATAAATAAAAATATAAGCTTTAACATTGCATGCACAATTTATCTCTCATCATCATTATTTTAGTGTTATTCGGAGGTATAAACACTCAAATTTATTAATGACTATGTGCCTACCCCTATTTACTTTAAGATCACTAAACATATTAAAGTTTTTCTGTGTAAAGGCTTTCTAAGGTAAATTTAATAGTGTGTTTTAGAACTTACATTTTTAGTTTTGAACACATCGTCCCAGTCAATCAAAGGCTCTTCTTCATCCTCCTCACTTGACGACCAGAGGGGGTCATTAAACCTATCCATTACAATCGCTTCTACATTGCAATTATCTAGCGCTGATTCGGATACGAAATATGGCTCTGGCGTGGACGGTGTATACCTGAAAGAAGGGCATACATAACAGAATATATGCTTCTAAACTTGCATGGTTGGCTTCAATTTGTAATCTTTTGAGTAAGTACAATAAAAAGTACTGGCCAATCGGCCTGCGCATCGAGCAGGTCTAGAAGGAGGTCGAGCAGGTCTTTTAAGCAATCTTCTGGGTTCTGGAGCACAGTAAGAGTACAATACCAATACAGCGCATAAAAAGCGATGTCAATAGTACTTCTTATTTTATTCAAATGGCTCCTTGCATCGTTATTTGCCGATGATTCTAAG
This sequence comes from Eilema caniola, assembly GCA_949126895.1. Taxonomy (NCBI): domain Eukaryota; kingdom Metazoa; phylum Arthropoda; class Insecta; order Lepidoptera; family Erebidae; genus Eilema; species Eilema caniola. The sequence goes on along the minus strand of OX421469.1, from coordinate 1,917,227 downwards.
AATAAATAGGTAATGAAAGATCTTACCAATCGAACTGTCGTATATGTTCCATCATCTTGATTGCTAATGCTGGACATAGATTATTATGTATGCTGGAAATCTACCATCAACACTCCCTTTAAACCACTTAATCAACGCAATTGATAGATATTTCTTATTTGTGTACTTGTTTTTTTTTTCATAAAATAAAAATATAAAATTTCGTAAGGTTAGGGTTAGGTTAGGTACAAAGTTAGTGTTGTCCAATTAATTTTTCCATGTGTCAAGTAAAGTCTCGAGTTACACATAATTCAAATTAATTAGCTTTGAGTTCTTCGTATTCATAACCATGTCGTCACCGATTATTTATTAAACTTATTAAAGTGACAATTTTGTTTGTCTAAAAATGGCACGTTTTATGAACATGGGTACAATAAGGAGGCAAATGTAATTATGTATGGAACTGAAACGCTTTAAGCGCTAAGGGTGTCGTTGCATACATATATGCTCCCTTTATAATCGTAACGGTAATTATGAGCATTCGTATAATCTCGCACCTCGAAATCTAACTGGATATAAGGGAATTTGAACTCGAGTGACTCATGTTGTTCTATCCGATTTGGCTATTTGGGTTGGGCATCACTAAAGTGGAAAATTGGACAGATTTGACAAACAGTGTTTAGTGCACAGACTATTCTATTATAAAAAACGTAGACGGAGAAAACTACCTACTTCCTCTAAGATAAAAAAGCTTAATGACACAGACTCATAAATCATAATGATGCGATGGGGTTTTAGTAGTAGTAGTTTACTGTCGCTAGATGGCGCTGAGTACATGTTGTGTGGGGTGATACCTACCGCTTAAGTATCAAACTGTTTGGTAGTTGCAGTGAATCATTCTGATTCCACTGCAGTGGAGGAATGGAGTGAGATGCTCCCCTGAAACTAAGGAAGGAGGCAACGGCAGGATGATCTTTTCTGGCGGACTGACGGCTTAACGGTTTACATTCAGCATGCAACTATTGACTTTATTCATGCAACACCGATACCTACAGGAATTTCCCGCATGATAACATTATTATGAGTGGCAACGCCAGCCTAAAATTTTATGTCTATTGAAAAAGATTCATTAATAGGGAAGAAGATAGGTAACTACTTACCACCAATTTAACAGAAAAAAATATCTACAGTAAAATCTGGGCGCGTAGGTAGGTATCTAATATTGTTTAGTGTTTTGGTAACGTATTAATTATTCTGTGGTTTTGGAGTGCGTAGTGATTGTTCAGTTTATTTAGGTAATAAAGCGAAGAACTTTATTTAACTCTCTATTATTGCATCTACAGACTTCATAGCCAAAAATAAGTTTCAGAGACCCATCAATGACTGAAATGTATGCAAAGTGCAGTAATCAGGCACAGAATAACTGTTCAACGAGGACATCTTTTTCGTGACTTTATTTGTGAGTTTTGCAAGTAGAATGTAATTTAATTAAGTTAGTCTACGAATTCTCCAGTAATTGTATGCAATTACTTCACCCTCCATCAGCATTTATCCTAAGCACTACAGTTAATAACATAGCTGCTGTGAGCAATAGTAATAAGCACTTGGCGAAGAGTTCGTAGTTACAAGTCCGATATCATATTTATTAACACAGTCTATAACGTCTCAAGATTACTCGTCATGCCTAGGTACTGTGATATATATTAGTCTATGGATACAAGTGATAAGTCCTATATCACAATTCCTACCAGCTATTCTTTCAAAACTTAAGTCATGGTGTATTACCTAGTGGTTAGGTACCTACCTTATTGCCAGAAACACAAATTAGAGTTCTAATACACTCCAAATTTCATCGGCTGTTCACCAATCGTCATTGTGTCGGGCATAAGACTAAGTTTTCTTATTTACTGCATAAAATATCGGATAAAAGATTGCTACAGATTCGAGTATTCGAGTGAGGTAGCAAAAAAGGGACTATGGTGGAATTTTTTTCTCATAAATCTTTCGGGGGACCCACTCATTAAAGTTCTTTCTTTTGTAGAGGATTGAAATATCACCGAATCATGTCTAATGAAAATTAATTGATCGTATAGTTCATATTCTGGTGCATCGTCATCCTAAAAGTTATACTACACTTTGGCTTTTAGTGGTAGACAGGCACACGATTCATTTGATGGAAAGTCGTTACCGTGCCCTATGGACGTGTGCAGCATCAGGGGAGTCAAACTAGTGCTGCCGACCCTATAACAACCTTCTAATGCCCTCCTTGAAGAACCCTATATTGTATTCGCTTGGAAAACCACAGAAGGGAGTTCATTTCATAGCTTGAGCGTTCGTGGGATGAAGTTCCTTTCGTAACATACCTACAGTGCGCACCGTTTCCGATCGCATTGTGCGAGGATGGTTCCCGCCTATGACAGCCAGTCTGGACTCTGACCGCGTTCATCGATCAGCAGGTATAGCTACTGGCACAATCTTATGAACTCTTTATGCCGACTTGCTAGTGAGGTTGGACAGGTCCTCAAATACAATGGCAATTGCTGCTATAAATATATATATACATACCTACTTATATGCAAGTCAGAAGTATCGCAAAAGAGCAGCTTAGGTAAGATTTATTTTTTGTCTCGCACATGCTGACCCGCTGATACAGAATTACCTTTTTTATTATTATTCAATTTACTCCCAATAAATATGACAAAATTTGATTATGTAAGAACTATATATTTATGGTTGTAACTTTTATTTGCCGATATGCGATATAATTTTTTTTTCTTCTTTGTTTGCAAGTTTGCATCAACTTATCCACTCATCTGATTGTGATGTAATTTTGATAAATTGCTGCATTGCATATCTTCACCTACGCAGGAAGGTTAAAACAAAACAAAAAAAAGCTTTATAAATCAAATGCCGTGCTAAATTATGTAGGTGAAGCTGAAAGAAATCATTAAATATTCTGTGTACAAACTGACTTAGTCCTATTCAGACAGTGAAAGTGGCTGTGAACATAGTTTCCAGTTACTTTTGCGAATTGTTTTTTTTGTATTTTAGTGTTATTTGCGTGTTTTGACGTTGAACTTGATTAGGACGTATCCCCTGATGCTTCAATCAATTAGCCTATTGCAGTCCACTAGTGAACATAGGCCTCTCCCAATGTTGGGAGGTTTTGGCTTAGGTACTGTTTCCACGCCGCTGGCCAAACGGGTTGCTAAAGGGTTTTATTTCGAGTTTTTCTTCTCGCCCAGTGATATCGTCTGCGTACTTTTCCATTAATCGCCTCTTACGACACTTCGGATGAGATGCGGTAGTGATACATTTATATTCTTTCCACATGCTTCGTTATGTTAGTACCTTGGGTATACCAATTATTCAACTACCCTCATATCTATTTTCGATATTAAAATTGTCAGCGATCAAAATTCTGATAGTTTCTTGTTATCTATTACAGACACTAGGTCAGTGTCTTAACAAAGTATTTGCAATAAAACTCCGTGCGAACCGCGTGAACCTCACAGCCGGTAGTGCCCGGTGTACTGTGTACGCATTGTGACAGTGTTTCGGCAACATTACGCACTTCACCTTTAGCTCGCCTTCACCTTCATTGCACTCGGACCGTAGGAAGTGTTTGTTTCAGCTAACAGTATTGGGTCGTTGCACCGCGATGGCGGGGAAGCAAAACCGTCGCGTCTCGTAAAGCGCAGCCATAACCGCGCAGTCACACAGTACGCATGCCCGGACATTGCGATTCCGCGCCAAAACCACGCGTTCGAAAATAATCGAAATAGTTTCTTTAATTTTTTTTATGAACGATTGTTGTTATAGTAGTAATAAATATTTTTGAACGGTTTTATTATATTATTTGTGTTGTGTTGGTGTTGAAGGAAGACGATTTTAATACAAAATGAAGTATAAGGTAAGTGTTTTTTAAAGTAAATTAAACAATCCTGATCCTAATTTATTAATAAAGTATGAATGTTTAATATTAAATGGTGTGATCAAATTTCTCGAAAAAAATATTAGCAAAAGCAATAAATTAAAAGTAGGTATGTAGATAAAAAATATGTAAATAAGCTTCGTCGTCATAGACGAAATATTTACAAAAGATAATAAATAAATTAGACAGGAACTGATATGTTATTTTAGTCTTCATCTTATTTCATATTAAAAGAAAAATGACACCTAGGTACATAAATTACCTACATCTAATAATTTATCTATCAGCTTCTGTAAATATTTGACTTTCACTTTTCACTTTACGCATTATGAAAAAAAATGTAGACCTAATAATGTGAAAAATGTTTTGTTGTTTATCTCGAAATAAATATGCTCGAAAATTTAAATGTACAGTCGCTATCAGAAATAGATTAGTACATTCCAAATTAAATAAAACTTTACATAAAATTATAAACAAAAATGTAATACTTAATGTTAAATTCATTTCTGAAGATTCTTTTAAATAATCATACATCTATTATTTTACTTATAGATTTATTTTAATGCAAATCTCGTTTGTTGTTAGCGTCAATAACTTCTGAGGGCGACTGTACCTACTTGAGAAATTGTTTTATTTTATTAAATTATAAGTGATTTCATGAATTTATTTATAATAAAATTTATGGTATTATGGTTATATCATAATGAAAATATAATTTAATTTTACATAATGGTTCTGCAATTGATTTAATTTATAGTTAGGCAACATATTATGAACCTCCAACAAATGATTGCTCTAACATTATATGATTTTAACGTTCAAGTATTATTGCTACGATAAAAGATAAAAGTTTCATTATCGATTAAGTAATTAGGTAAGTATAATGCATTATTCTAGATTACTACATATTTTTTACTAAAATTACTGACTTGCTAATTTTATGACTTACTATATTTACTAAGATTACGTACTGACAATAAATATTTTGGGACAAACTACATAGCGCTATCTAGTTCCAAACTAAACCTAGCTTATAATTAAGGTTTTAGCATGCGGGTAAACATACTAGTCAGTCAGATGTCATTTTTTGGAAATAACACATACCTATTCAGATAAATACAAATCTAAATACAATAAATTGATTCATACCAATATTTGCACTGAGCAGAAACCGAACCTGCGATCTCTGTCGTAGTCCGTGGTCGAACACGACCGCCCATTATCGTCGGTAGCGTCGGTAGCTTAGTGGATAAGGAGTCGGCCTTACGATCGCGAGGTCCCGGGTTCGAATCCTGGCCATTACACTACCGACGTGAACCCACTCCTAGCACAAGCAATTTAGCTTAGTTGGAGGGGTTAGAGGGAATATTAGTAATTTCGATAATTTCGGTTGCTAATATCCTTTATAAAAAAAAAAAAAAAAAAAAATATCTCGTAACCACAAAGGTCTTCAATCAAAAAAACATCCATCCACCTTGTTAGTATAAATTGAAATATCAATAGTAACGATGCCCATATTATTCTAGTATTTTAAAAATATAAACAGGGCGAATAAAAATTTTAAAGTGATTAGAGATAAAAATGTTTGACTTTTTTAATAATAGTATTTTTTAAGGCGTTGGGTATGTCATGCAGTAAAAAGAGCATTTTCAGCCAATTAATGACAAGTGTACTTTGTCATTAATTGGCTGATAATACTTTTATTTCTTCTTTTATTACTTCTAATAAAACATCATTATTTTGTTACTGGGGGTAATTATATTGTATTTGTGTTTACCTACAACATATTCTTGCGTCACAGCATTTTATTTGGTTATATCTCATCGTAAAAAATATGTTGCTTGCGATATCCACGAGTCTCGGTTGTTTGAAGCTGTTTAGGTATTGTTAAGTAGGTATTGATTTGTTACAAAAGAGTTACCTTCGACACAGATACGGTTCAACTTGAAGACGGAAAGTTCAATAATAGTTTAATACGGTCAATCGAATTTACAATTTTATACTTGTTCAAACTTATTTCGTCTAGTGGATTTTCAAGTGACCACATTATGGCATTTTTCAAGAAAGGCATTAGTAGGTTTCTACAGGGACGGCAGCACGAGTGTGACGCCTTTGGTGTTGTACACGTTCATAGGCCACGGTAACGAATTCCCATCAGGCGGGCCGTGTGCTTTTCTAGCACCTGAGTAGTATAAAAGTAAAAGACAAACTCTTGCTTCACAGTAGACAACTAGCAACGATGTAAATATTAGTTTAAAGTAGATATATGAATCTCATTTATTTTAGTTTATGTAGATAAAAACTCTTTTTTGTATAGAAACTATCGTGAGCCATTTTTCAATTCGATAACTTTACTACGGCTATACTCACGTCACTCGTCAGGATGCGCCCGACTAGTTTCGGACCCGACCGGAGTCCTTATTCATGAGCAGAGTATCCGGGCGCATCCTGACGAGTGACGTGAGTATAGCCGTAGTAAAGTTATCGAATTAAAGAACTCTTTCCACTATATTCCTCCGTTGCGTTTACCACAACACGTGCTGGTCTGCGGTGCCACCCAAACAATAGTCTAGAATAGTCTATTGATATAAGTAATAGTCTAGAACCCAGTGGTTTGTCGCACGGTAAGGAAGTGGAATGTTCTACCCGTTAACGTGTTTCACTTTTCTTACAATCCGGTTCTTCAAGCATTTGTCGAAACTATCATGGTAGGGATCACCATTGTGGGATTGTCAGCATTTGTAATGGTGGTGCATAGTAGTCCACCAATGACTCCATACATATCTGGACTTCACACTTTTTGGATAAAATGAGCTTGATCCAGCCCATTTTCGAAATCATTATGCTGAAGCAAGCATTTTTATATTTCCACACTCCAATGATAGGTTGATATGTGCATAAGTAGATTGTAATAGAATGATAAATACATATATTCACGTCTTTAAATCCTAAACCAACATGAATATGAAATACATAGTCAAAAATAAAACATCATCATCTGCTCTATTTTCTTCGATTAGCAATTATATAAATCTAACCAAGCAATTATTTTAGCTTTTTTTATACCACGTAAGTGGAAGACAAGCTCACGGCCCCCTGATGGAAAGTGGTTACCGTGGCCTATGGACGCGTGCAATACTAGGGGCGCCACACTCGCGCTGGCGACCCTGTTAGAACAGAGAGTTTCTGTGCCGTCAGTGTAGAAGATAAAGAAGGACAAGCCTTCGGTCTGCCCACTGACAGTACAAAAACTCTCCAGTGAGCTCTGGCTACCCTACTCACCGCCGAGAACACAACACGAGGTTATTATGGGCGCGGTATTCTGTAGGGCGGAGGTAGTTCCCCAGTCGGACTGCTCAATTGGACGGAAAAACCGTTGTGTCCTACCTCCTACAATGAGGCATTAGTGCATTAAGTTAGAGGCATTAGTGGAAATGCAAGGTTTAGGTTTTACAGTAAGTTACCAGTAAGTTTGTTTGATAGCAATAAAATTTGTTTCGATCTTTTCAACATCAGTCGGGTTTTTGTTTTAAATAATTTATTTTATTTTATTCCAAAAAGTGGCGGGTGATCTTCCTCCGACAAATGGTAGGTTATCAAAAAAAATCTTTTAAAAACCTGGTTAGGTTTGGAGTTGCAACCTCCCATTTGCTAGTCTAATAATTTACCCAGTGTGGCACTGCTAAACCACAGAATAAATATTGGCTAGTCGGTAGATTCGAACTAAGCAAGCAGCTTGTATTATGAGAGTTTTAGCCCACAGATAAACATACTGAAATAGAAACACGCAGACCAATAGAAATATAAATAACGTTTGCAATGAGCGGAAATCGAAATCTGACCGCTGATGTGGCATTCAATTACTCGACCGCTCCGTCAAACATGATATTCTACTGAATGATGTGTTACCCACAAAGAAAATTAGGATATTTATATTTATATTGTACATATTTTTCTGCACAACGCTATCTAGGCTCATGGTAAGTATGGCTTAGCCCACGGCGGCGGCGCGCATCGCTGGTCGATAAGCCCCCATACTGGGGGCGAGCCGGGGACCCCGTGGTCAGATCAATCCCGAGAAAGGCCAGACTGGTAGGGATGGCCCTGGGTCGGCCGGGGTGCGAGGGATATGTCGCACGACAACCTCATCTTCAGCCTAGCACTACGACCTACAGACGGCGTGCGGTTTAGTCGGTTCGAGTCCGACATAACCTCTCCCTCCGGCTCCCTTATCCGTGAGGATTTCCCGCATTAAAAAAAGTAAGTTTGGCTTAGGTAACTCGTAAAATAGGTTCTTGGAAGCAGATTAACATAAGTTATATACAGAATTATACAGAAACGTCCGGTCCAATGCTAATAGACATGTATATTTATTTGTCGTATGAGGATCACCAACATTTTTTTATACTACTGAGGTGGCAGACAAGCACACGGATCACCTGATGGTAAGTGGTTACAGTGGCCTTTGGACGTGTGCAACACCAGGGGAGTCACACTCGTGCTGCCGACCCTGTAAACACAGAAAGTTTCTGTGCCATCAATGTAGAAGACAAAACAGGAATAGCCTTTGGTCTTCCCATTGACAGCACAAAACCTCTCCAGTGAGCTCTGGCTACCCTACTTACTTGGAACACAACAAGAGGTTATTATGGCCGCGATATTCTGTAGGGCGGAGGTATTTCCCCAGTCGGAATGCTCAATCGGACGGGAATACCGGAAAATAAACATTTCAGGGCCTATGTCAAAATGCTGGAGTGCTAGATGGCACCTCCTGCTACACGATCTTTGAAGTAGACGTAAGCGTTGGAGGATACCCGACCACCATTCTTTACTTCCTGGTACCCGTCTACTCCTATACCACTCCAGCCTAATATGAATAAGTCATCATCCTCTGAGCCCTTTTCCCAAATCGGTTAGAATAGTTTTTTTTTTGTCTAACTGTGATATTCCATATCATTCCACAACATTTCACACAAGGCTAACTATATCCATGGTAAGCATAGCTTAACTAGCTTGTGTTATGGAATCTAGAATTAACATACTTAGAAACTTTTTTTTAGTAAATACATACATATTATACATAGAAACACCCAGACCAATGCAAATATACATATTCCTATATACAAATATTTGCACTGAGCGGGGATCGAACTTGCACCTTCTGCGTAGCGGCCGCGTTCACTACCACCACGCCACAGAGGCTGTCAATGCTGCTGAATTTCGATATTTTCCGTGAAGCGACTGCAATTTTGCCTCCACAAGCAATCAGTGATATCGAACTTCTGTAGACTAGCCGGACTTTTGAGAGCTCCAACTATCCGTAACGACTACCATAGATACCTAGATGTTCGTATGACAACCAGGGCCTCGATTCTACTAAAGTAAAACCATTGTCATACCACAGACACTATAAGAATTACCCATTTAATTTTAAACTTTAAAGTCATGTATTTAAAGTCTAATATTAAATAGCTTTTTGTAGAGTGAATGAAAAACTGAAATGTGACACTCTTCATTTAATTTTGGACTTTAAGCTTATGGCAATAAAGTCTAAAATTTATTGCCATTTATCGCTGTGTCTGTGGTGTGACAGTTGATTTTGCTTTAGAAGAATCGAGGGCCAGCAGGGCTAACATGCGCGCGTCGTCAAATATCTCGAATCGAGATGAGATATCTTCTCGAGCGAAGTAACGTCGACATATTTTGTCGCGTCAAACTTTTTCAATTATTGTCTATGGCATACACATTTTTTAAACATGTTAGTTGCTGTTTTCACATTTATCCGATAAAATCGGCCCGATACGGCCATTTGCTCGAAAGCACAGACTAGTTAGGGATGCTAGGTATGAAAAAAAGAGAAAAAATAGTGCAAACAATTTTCGACCTTATTGACATGACATGCTATCGAATTTTTTTTCTTATATTCGTGATCAGCGTCATCAATTAACGCGAAAAGACACGTAACAAAGGAAATGTCATTAAGGTCGAAAATTGCTTGCAGTCGCACAAAGGTACTAAATTTTGATCCAAAATGAACCGAGCACAAGAAAAGTTTACTCGAGATAACTTCTCGTCGACCAAATGAAGGACGAGAGACAAAACATTTTAAATGTCAAAATTCGAGTAAATAAGGGCACGTATGTTACAATTTGCAGACACTGGCTGAGATTCAGAGACGAGTCTAAGCTTGAACTTACGCTTCCATCTGTCAAAATCAACGGCTTACCCTTAAATTTGTATTCAGAGACGTTCGGAACACGACTTAAACTTAGCGTAAACTAAGATAAGCCAAGTAGTCAATATCGACTACTTAAGACGGAACTAGCGCCACCAAGTGGGCTAAGGTGTAATTAATATCGACAATAGTTATCTGTGATTAAAAAGTTATCAAGCCTGAATAAACTTCATCATTTAATCGCGCGCTTGCTATTATTTTCTTTTTTACATTGTTGAAAATGGAAATAAATAAAATAAATAAATAGGTTAATAAATTCTAAGCTATTCAAAAAAAATGTTGTGCTTAATTTATTCCTCCCAGTAATTAATTAATAATTATGTATAGAATAATAAACTTTCTTCTTCGTAAGATGAAAAAGGAGCCTTTCTAGTAGTCATGATAACATAAGTTCGCTCACTCACTTGTCAAACTTCCATAACTCCCGCGACTTACAGAGGTTGTCACATAAATAAATAGGTTTGTGTCTCAGATATTTTGTTTCACTCACTCCAATAGCATTTTGTATTTATTGCGATCCTGCTTTAATTTTTATTTATGCCTGGCCACACAGTTTCATAAAAACCGTAACTCACCGATGAACGTTTTGCTTTTAAAAATGGCCATAGAGAAGAGAGTGTATACTTAGCTAAGACCGACGTAAGTTTGACAGGGACTGTGTCTCTGAATACGAATTTTGAAGATGCGCTTAGCCACGACTTGGCTTAGACCGGTCTTCGCCCGTCTTATGTTCATGTCTCTGAATCTCAGCCTAAGGCTGAGATTCAGAGACGAGTCTAAGCTTGAACTTACGCTTCCATCTGTCAAAATCAACGGCTTACCCTTAAATTTGTATTCAGAGACGTTCGGAACACGACTTAAACTTAGCGTAAACTAAGATAAGCCAAGTAGTCAATATCGACTACTTAAGACGGAACTAGCGCCACCAAGTGGACTAAGGTGTAATTAATATTGACAATAGTTATCTGTGATTAAAAAGTTGTCAAGTCTGAATAAACTTCATCATTTAATCGCGCGTTAATGCTTCGTCATTTAAATTACGTATTAGCATCATAAAATGGAAAATATCGAAGATATTTCTTCATTCTTTACAGAGGTCGTTACATAAATTAAATTTTGTATTTATTGCGATCCTGCTTCAATTTTTATTTACGCCTGGCTACACAGTTTCATGAAAACCGAAACTCACCGATGAACGTTTTGCTTTTAAAAATGGCCATAGAGAAGAGAGTGTAAACTTAGCTAAGACCGACGTAAGTGTGACAGGGACTGTGTCTGTGAATACGAATTTTGAAGTTGCGCTTAGCCACGACTTGGCTTAGACCGGTCTTCGCCCGTCTTATGTTCATGTCTCTGAATCTCAGCCTAAGTAGAGATGATTTCTCGAAGTCGAGTTATGTCGACATCTGACAGATCGCCATGAAATTTGCCAAGTTACCAACAGTCGATATCGACATAAAACGGCAAAATGCCTCGAGATAGCTATCTCGTGGCGCGCATGTTAGCCCTTCATGCTACCAACAGTCGACATATCAACATAAAACGGCAAAATGCCTCGAGATAGCTATCTCGTGGCGCGCATGTTAGCCCTGCAGGACTGACGGCTTAACGTACCTACTCTCCGAGGCACGACCAGGCGGCCAAGTCTGCTAAGTTATGTTATCGTTGATGACGGTGACGAATCTATTGAGATTTGCATTCTCATAGGCATAAGAACGGTGGTCTGCTCAGTGGGATAATAATACAGACCAATGCAAATAACCATATTCATGCATACAAGTATTTGCATTGCGCGCAAATCGAACTTAGGCCCTCTGCCGCCACGCCTCAGAGGCTATCAGCCTTTGAATAAGTATTAGTATTTAATCTAGCAATTTGTAAAGTAAATGTGTGTACATTAGCATCTATCACAACATTCATAACAGACTAGCTGTTGCCCGCGGGTTCGCTTATTGTTGAGCCGACGCTATTGAGCATTGAATTCACCTCTCTACTCAACTTTGTCCTAGACTATTTTGACATTAATGATCACTGCTGCGCTCCCTTAAGTAATAGCGTGATGATTTATAGCCTATGTGTTATTCTGATGTATAAGCTATATTATTGTAAAGTGTCATTTAAATCCATTCAGTAGTTTTTAAGTGAAAGAGTAACAAACATGCATCCATTTATATTCACAAACTTTCGCGTTCATAATATTAGTAGGCTATACTTAAGTCAACAACTAGATTTAACTACTATATCACCATTTTTTAAGACCTTTGTTTGAATTCCTTGAAAGCATATATTGAGTAGACTGCGCTGCCCCTCTAGACAAGTGGCAATTCGCTAGCCGACGTTTGGTGGAATAGAATGACGAATGTATGGGATTTGACGTATATGACAGTCGTTAACGCATGTCAAATACGTCAAATCCCATACATTCGTCATTCTATTCTATCAAACGCCGGTTAGCGAATTGCCACTTGTTTTGAGGGGCAGTCTATTTTCGTCCATTGTTTCAGCTACGGAACCGCACACAGAAGTGTATCAGTGTTCACAGAAAGTATATTGTTTACTTTGTGTTATGATTAATATTGTCAATAGCTTTTCCTTGTGACAGATGTTTTTAAAATTAACAAATACGAACTACAAAAATTAATTATAGCTATTCAATTCGATGAGGTACCAAATTCGATAGGTTCAAATAATTGTTCAGCAACTTTTTATAAAAACACTGACTAATTAGTGGTTCAATTTCGGTTTTCAGTATTTTAAAATGAGTTTCTGAACAGCAAAATTTCAATAAACTGGGTTTATATAAAACATATTAAACAAACACATCAAGATTGTTTACGTTCGGTAGCTTAGTGGTCCCGGGTTCGAATCCTGGACATTACATTACCGACGTGAACCAACTCCTAGCACAAACAATTTAGCTTAGTTGGAGGGGTTAGAGGAAATATTAGTAATTTCGATAATTTCGGTTGCTAATATTATTTTTATAAAAAAAATAACAAAAGATAAGTACCTAACCAAATGCAGTATGTTTGTTTATATACATAATGCATATTACCTTAAACCTATATTCTTCGAACCCGATGGCGATCAATGGTACACTTTTACATAGGCTAAAATGTTATTGTCATATAGAGAATTATCGCACCAGTGGCCTTGTACAACTCCCATGAGACACAGCCTCGTCCATTCATCAGCAGCTAGGCTTGCACATGAGGTTGCCTTTGCCTTGAAGGTATTGGTGGGGTTCTAAACACAGCAACAAGCTTTCCTTGACAACTGTCTTTTATCTTGTGTCAATTATGGAGACGTTGTTTTGGCTTCTTGGGTGCAAATAACTTCACCCACGAAGTACTTTGCACCCAATACAGGGAATTCGTGGAGCTTTTAATAGACATCATTTAAATTAAATACTGGAAGTCTCGATGGACATGTACAATGGTGTGTCTTCAGATGAATTGTTCGATTTGATGTCCACGGCTGCATTCTATTATTGCACCTGTCGCCACAGGCAGGGAATCCATCCTCACACGTTGCGATTTGAAACAGTACGCACAGTCAGGTACTTCATTCCCTGCACGCTGAAGCTGTGAACTCCCTGACGTGGTTTTTCCAAAAGATTTACAATAAGAGGTTTTTCAAGAAGGGCGTTAGGAGGTTCTCACAGGGTCCGCAGCACGAGTGTGACGCCCCTGGTGTTGCACACGTTTATAGGCCACGGTAACCACTGTCCATCAGGTGGGCACTGTCCATCAGGTGGGCAGTGTACTTGTCTGCCATCTAAGTGGTTTAAAAAACATAATATACAATACACATCAGATATGCCCTAACCTTCAGGGTGCAAATTGTATATTGCATAAAAAATTGCTATTGCCTTCACCAGCTACTGAAAATCGCCACGATTATTCGCCATGAGGATAAATCGTGTAATTGTTGTATTGTGAAACGGAACAATTATAACTCATTACATTGTAATGTTATTTTTTACAATTGCAACAAAACCTCAAGTTCACAGGTAGAAGAAAAATAAACAAAAATTACCCATGTTGTGTGTTTAGAATATTAACATCCAAAGAATATTTACATATGCACATTTTATGAATATTCATACTGATATATCCCCGAATTGGTAGGCAGAGGTGTATCATTGCTACTTTTAACCACAGCTATATTTCTTAGTTCCACTCGTCCACCTTGGAGTTCCTTGTTCACGTTTTTCAATCTCACTGCGACGCGGCTGAACTTCGATAATTTGTAAAGCAACTACCATCTGACGTACACAACCGATTGGCGATATCGAATTAGGTATTGCAGTTGGACCAGTTTAGGGTTTCGACACTCCCAACTACCCGTAACGAATGCCCAAATTGTTCGTATGACAACCGGGACCGATGCTCAACTTGCACTCCGAAGTAGGTACGAAATGTTTACTTATTACGGGATAGACCTATTGCCCCCACCGGCTACGTCGAAATAAGAATTGCAAATATTTTGTACGGTAAGAAGTAAACTAGAAAATTCAAATACCTACCAGGCTGGGTAACATATATAATTCCCCCCGGATACCCCCTTCTCTTGTCGGAGCCGGTGGGCGGGATTATGTTGGACTTGAACCCACTAAAACGTACACCGTCTGTGGGCCGTTGGTTGCTGGAGGAGAGGTAGCCTTAGACATGTTCCTTGCACTCCAACCGACCCAGAGACTCTCGATCTGGTCCTCTTCGAGTGTGGAGTCCTCAACTCGCCCCTGGGTGGCTAAGTGTTAAATATTAAAAACGTACCTAACTTAAGCGTAATAAGAATATCCCTGACATATCATATATTTACCTACCATAAAATCTGTTGTAACATAGTAACACAGAATATATCAGTCATTTGAAGGTATGAAGCTAGGTCCACAAGGTGGTGTTAAGCGTAGTAGATTTGCCCAAACTCAGAATCAAACCGGAGATCTTTGTACAGCAGTTATACTTACTGCGCCTACAAGACAATTTAAAAGGACCTTGTACATACTCGTGACGGTCACAACAGTTAAACTGCTCTGTTAACGTAGATCCGTCCTACTCCCAAACCTATTAGAATTAATCAACTGTGACCTGAACGTGCTTAAAAACGCGCATTGTATCATGGCCCACCATGACACTCCAAAGCAGCATTTGCTGCTCACACAGCAAATTGCCTAGACCGAGTTTAAGGAGAACGCTCCCGAAGCCGAAGGCCCGTGGTAGTACTCCGGGTACACTACATATTTGCATAATTTTTTTCGATCTGGAGAAAAATAATGTCTTTCTCATTAAAAGAAAATGCGTCTAATTAGCATTATTAATTCTCCATCGTATTAGGAAAGCTCAATGAGACATCACTACATAAAAAAACAAATGGCGCCAAGCGTGTTTTGTAGTCATGTTTTTTTATAAAATTGTCCTTTCATTAAGCTTTTCTAATTCGATGGAGAATAAATAATGCTAAAGAAACACATTTTTTTTACTAAATCGAATAATATATTTGCCAATATGTAGTGTACCCGGAGTACTTTGCAGCCGGTATACCTAAATGCTTCTTGACAAGATATGTCAATAAACATTTTTGCTGCGTAAATGCAGGTCACTAAAGCAGCATTTGCTTAATGCGCAGTAAATATTGCTTTGATATGCGGCCCCCTGATACATTTACTTGAGATAGTTTAATTTGTACCAGTTCTTAATATACAATAACTGTTGCCCACAGTTCCACCCACATGGAATTCCGTGCTTCTTCCCATAACCTATGGGAACTTATTCCATGGATGAAAGTAGCCTTCTTATTTAAACACTGCAAGTATCAAGTTCCGGATTTATTCAGGAGATAGAGCGTGATTGAGTTACAAACATCTAAACATCCATACATCCTAAACATATACACAAAATTTCACATTTATAACTTCTCCCTTCCACCTTTATGAGAACGACTGCTGCCTGACCCCCGGTCCTCATAGAAATACCTGCACCAAATTAGGTTCAACGCCTTCCCCGTCATGATTTCCATTGTTCAAGTAAATCCGATCTTATACACCCACGAGTCCTATGACTGTATTTGCCACTGAAAGAGTATAGTTAGGGAAAGTTTAAATACAAATTTAATAAAGATAAGTAGGTTACTATGTCTGTTATTATGGTACTCGTCACGCTATGAACAGTAGTGAACAGCAGTTTTAACATGTTTACACTTCAATGAGGACATATTGTTTACTAATTCGAACATGAATTAAGTACATTATTATGTAAATTAGCTACAAAAATAACTCTTATTAATTAATACGCATTAGATAATTATCAATTGGAAAATTTTATTAGTGGTTCCAGGTAAACACGCTTGCACGTTTGATGATAAGAGGTCACAAAGAAAAACGTGCTGATAGCCCCCTGCGGTAAATAACTAAGACTGAACCTAAATAAAATGGATGAAAAACAACGATAAGCTATATGGGGTTTATTTTTATTGCTTTTATTAACTTTGGTTTCAATGTAGTACCTACGATATTTTTTATTTATTTTTAATAGGTGAAATATTTAATTAAAAATGTATGTTTCTGAAAATACGGTGGCGCGTGGCCCCTCAACTTTGACGCCGTAAAAAATGGGAGAATATCGTATTTTTCCTTTGGCTTTTTCAATTATTGACTAAAAGGTATCAAGCTTGAATGATGTCCTTTGTTACTTTTAAATATATATTATATTTAAAAGTATAGTAAATATACCATGTGTGTGGGGAAAAGTTTTGAATAAAGTTCTCTATTGCGTAGGGACAATTGGGACAATAATTTAAACAATCCCAATGGCCCGCTGGGAGCAAAGTCTGTGTAAGTAATCCATTTGGATTAACACAAATTAATATAATACGTAATTTTAGTGAAACGAGTAGGTACCTAATAAATTGTGTTTGATACTTAAAAACCTCTTTTAAAGCATATTAAATTTAATGCCCAATCGAAATTACTTGCTTCTGTTAGGAGTTGACGTCGGTACAGTTAAGGCCAGGAGTCGAAACCGAGACCTCTTGATCATACTCGTAACGTCGACTGCGCTACTGACGTTTTTATTAATTGACTTCTAAACAAGGAGGTTCTCAATTCGGATGTTTATTTAATATTTGTTTATTATAATTTCGCTTCCCTATACTATCCTTTTTAAACACACCCTCGAACTTTGACGCAATGTTCTATAGGCAGTCTATATGTCACCGCCAACTAGCTTATGGCGCCGTTTAGTTAACTGCCTAGGCAGTTAACTAATGGGCGCCATTCAATTAACGGCCTGAATGATATTCAGCCGTCTTGTTTATTACATCTTTTAATAACCTATAACTGGCTAATGCTTAGGCTAATTATAAGATGGGTCACTTCCTCGAAATAAGATAGAAAATTACATAAGCCCGTATTAAGTCTTCTTGGTTATATTTTTTTATAACCGTGCAGTAATAAATCATTTTTCTAACTGTTTAATTAAATGGCTAGGCAATTAGTGAAACGTCATCGATCAAAGCTATTTGCCTAGCCGTTTATTTAAATGGCTGAACACCATTCAGGCCGCTAATTAAACGGCGCCTTTCAGTAAAGCGCCTCGGCAGTTAATTGAGCGGCTGATTAAGCTTGGCGGCGACATATCCATCCAATAGAATTCTATGGTAATTGCAATACCTATGTTATTATTTTTTAGTTATTTATTGGCACAGGTTTATATCGTCGTCACGTATTCATGTGCTTGTACTTTGTAGGTAAGTACTTTGTGTTCAATTGTCAGTTCACATGCGTAGGGCTTAAGGTCCCGTTCTGGTTGCAGAATGCTGAAACTTCTTAGGTGCGTCTTAGGTGACGTAGGAACCAGCCAACGACATTCTTGAGAATTACAATATAATACAAATAATAATACACCGTTATATCGAATGGATGTCATTATAAAGGTACAATTAGTGATAGAGGAGGCAGGTAGGTTTTTCACCGAGTGCAAAATCAATTTTGTCGAGTAATACATAGTGTTAGATTATAATGCCCTACTAAGTACATTTGTCTCGAAGGCGGCTCGGGCGTCGGAGGGCGCAAACCGACCTCCGCCCCCCATGAGCGCGGGCCTGAGGGTGACGGGTGGTGCCGCTCGTCACCCTAGCAGAAGCAGGCCACGGGGGCAACTCCCCATACCGGGGGCAACTCGGGGACCGCGTGGTACCCCCTCCCGATGAGGGCCAGACTGAGAGGAATGGCCCTGGGTCAGTCGGGGTGCGAGGGATATGTCACGAGACAACCTCACCTTCGGCCTACCACATCGACCCACAGACGGCGTGCGGTTTAGTCGGTTCGAGTCCGACATAACATCCCCCATCGGCTCCGAAGGGGGGGTATCCGTGGGGATTTCCCGCAGGTAAAAAAAAAACTAAGTACATTTGTTTGTTGGTTTTTATACTACTCAGGTGGCTTACAAGCACACGGTCCACCTGATGGAAAGTGGTTACCGTGGCCTATGGACGTGTGTGCAAAACCAGGGGAATCTCACTCGTGCTGTAGAGCCTGTAAGAACAGAGGGTTTCTGTGCCATCAGTGCAGAAGTCTTTTCAGTTTGGTCTAGTACAAAAACCCTCCTGTGAGTTCTGGCTACCCTAAAGGAATACTTTTGTCATAAAAGGCAAGACATATAAACTTTAGAAACTGTTAACAAACTGTTTTCATACCTCGTAGATTTGTATGAATAAACAGCATGAGCGCGGGCCTGAGGGTGACGGGTGGAGCCGCCCGACACCCTAGCAGAAGCAGGCCACGGCGGCGGCGCGCATCGTAGGACGATGCGCCCCTCCCCACACCGGGGTTGAGTCGGGGACCGCGTGGTCCCCCACTTCCCGAGGAGGGCCAGACCGAGAGGGATGGCCCTGGGTCAGGCGGGGTGCGAGGGATATGTCGCATGACAACCTCACCTACGGCCTAGCACTACGACCCAGAGACGGTGTGCGGTTTAGTCGGTTCGAGTCTAATGGAATTAAACAAGCACTTATATTATGAAAATATAATATTATCAATCGATATAAGTTTTAGATGACGACAAAAGGGAATAAGATTTTAAATAGACATGAAATGTCACATAAAAACATTCTCATTATAAAATATGCTGCTCGATGGTGAACGTTCATATAAAACCTCCAACATCCTCCCTTGGACGTAAACCCATCTTTGACGAGAAGTACTGCAGCTTCGCTTGTGTGGTTGCCTTAGTGAAGAGATCAGCAACCATCTCCTCAGTATTAACATATTGCACCACAATATCCTTGTTGTTGACTCGCTGCCTCACGAAGTGGTGCCGGACATCTATATGTTTGGTTCTGGAAATATATTTATCATGACCTGAAAGTTTAATGCAGCTTTGATTATCACAATAAATACATATGGCATTGTTTTTAAGATGTGGCCAAAACTGTTCTTGAAGTTGTTTAAACCACAAAGCTTCTTGAGTACATGCAGAGAGTGACATATATTCGGCTTCTGTAGTTGACAGTGCAACAGTTGGTTGTCTCTTTGAGTTCCAGGATATAGATCCTCCCTGAAATATAAAACTATAGCCTGTGCATGACCTCCTGTCTTCTTCACAATTTGCCCAGTCAGCATTGCAATAGGCATGAGGTACGTCTTCTTTAAGTGTATTATCTAGCTTTTTATTCCAATTCCGACTGGCCTGTTTCAGTCCATAAAATGACTTTTTCAATAGACATACATTATGTTCATTGTTTTCATACATAGGTGGTTGGAGCATATAAATTTCTTCATCAACATCTCCTTGCAAGAAAGCTGAGACAGCATTCATTTGATCAATGTCCATATCATGCTTTGTAGCTAAAGCCAGTAAATATCGGAGGGACGCATACCTTATAACGGGCGAGTATACTTCGTCATAGTCGATTCCCTTTTTTTGAGCACATCCTTTCATCCAGTCTTTGTCTTGTAAACCCATTTGCAGGCAATTGGTTTCTTTCCAGGTGGTAACTTAGTCAATATCCACGTTTTATTGTCTATTAAAGACCTGTACTCTTCATTCATGGCTTGTATCCATTGCTGTGAATTTTTGCTTGACAAAGCCTCTTCTAAACTTATAGGATCATCGTATATAGCCATGTGTGCACAAAATGAATTATTCAGCTTCATCTGCAACCTTGCTGCTCTGAATAAATCTTAGATTCCTATTTCTGAGTGTAACATTAGAAGTGCATGGTTCGAATGAACTGTCATGAGTAATTTCACTACTACTAGGTACATAAGTTGAATCATTAGCATCTGAAAAAGAACTGCTGTCTTCAGAAGTGCAGTCTGGAGTGACAGTTTGATCAAAAACTTCTTTATCCTGACTAGATTCATCCGGAGTTGGTAAGACTGTGTCTTTGTTTACATCCAACATTAATGAAATCGTCTTTCTGTCTTTTTTTGTATGTACCAAACACTCTAGATCTTCTTCTATAAATATAACATCTCGACTCTTTATAATAATGCCTCTATTTTTATCTAACAACCTATAGCCCTTAGTATTCTCACAATAGCCAACAAATGTCAAATCTGTGGACTTCGGATCCCATTTTTGTCTGTGTTGTTTACACTTAAAAAAAAAAAAAAAAACCTGTACTGGGTTTACTTTACCCTCATGACTGCATAGATTGAGATCCAGGTTTCCCATCTTCTGTACGGAAACTGAAGTACTATTGGCCACCTTTATACTTTGTATCGGAGGTGTCTTGAGCTCGTATAACCAATCTGATCTTCTAGTCATATGCATGGAGGCACCAGAATCTACATACCAGTCATGATCATCCATAGCGGTGCTAGCTGAAAAAACTGCAGCATAATTTTTGTTTATATTAGAATTTTTATTTCTAAAACAATTCTTACTAAGATGCCCATATTTATTACAATTGTAGCAACGAGGGCCACTGGGTTTATTTTGTGAAGTATTAGGGATTTTCTGGTTTCTTTTACATGCATATCTTTTGTGCTTTGTGTACAG
Source organism: Eilema caniola (assembly GCA_949126895.1). Classification (NCBI taxonomy): domain Eukaryota; kingdom Metazoa; phylum Arthropoda; class Insecta; order Lepidoptera; family Erebidae; genus Eilema; species Eilema caniola. The sequence goes on along the minus strand of OX421469.1, from coordinate 1,896,073 downwards.
TACGGTAGTATCAGATTCATTTTTAACTTCTTGTAACAATTTTGTTTTAATGAAATCTGCACTAATTCGTACACCGGAGCTCTCAATTCCCATAATCATAGGCTTGTACTGGTCGGGCAAACCTGCTAACATTAGGGTTCCAAGCCATTCGTCATCTACTTGAAAACCAATGTTTCTCAGCTTATGAGTAGTTGAAACCAATTTGTTAACAAACTCCTCAATGTCGGGACAACTATCGAGGTTAGTATTGATTAAGTCACGCAATAAAGCTACTTTTCTTGACAAGCCGGAGTCTTCAAAGGATGACTGGAGCTTCACCCACACTTCTCGTGCAGTCGTTGCTTGTTCAATGTGATGATAATTGACTGGCTCCACCAGCAGTATCAACTTGCTTTTAGCTTTGATATCTTTTTTTCACGTCAACTTCTTTAGAGTCGGAATCAATACATGACCACAAATCCTCATGCTGCAAGTAAGCTTTTACAGCGAACTTCCATGTGGAATAGTTGTCTCGGCCGCTCAGTTTATCAATGTGAAGCTATTAGCTATTATTGTTTATCAATTTGAACTCTATTTGTCGACATTGCTTCGGAAAACTGAAGAAAAAATGTTGTGCTGAGAAAACAAAAGAACGCGATTTTGCATACACGGTAACTTTTTCCAACTAAAAAACTGTTATTGTATCTAATTTTTTTTTTCTTTTTTAAAAAAAAAGTATCGATGGGCAAAAATTGACAAAAGGAAAAGAAACATATCTCGGTCTAGATAATCAAGCACTGAGCAACACATTGGGAAGCCGGCAGGAATCGGGCTAAAGGAACCCCTCGCCACTGATGGAAAATCGCTTGGTTTTTATTTACTGGCACAACTTTCCGACTTCCTCTAATATTCTATTCTATGCTTATAATTCGCATCTCCGCTGCACGCATCGGATTACATCTGACATTTTAAAGCCGACGAATCACAGGCACAAGACGGCAAGACTAATGAAGGTCTTATAATTTGTCCCAAGTTTTATAATAATGTTGTTTTTATCACCATTTCAATTCATTTCATGGCCGTGTAAGTTGGCTGCGCCTACCTCAACGTGAAAGAATCGTGACTGTTAGTATTTATGCAATTTGCCTAGCTCATTTTTTTGGCATAAATGAATTTCATTGTAGCTAGTCGCTTCACACGAGTTCATCGTAAACCATCCAACTCACCGTGCTAAGACAATACACGTATGTGTTTTGTTAACTTTTTAATAAGCAGTCATACAACCATTGTCATACACAATATTTATCATTGATATTTAAATATCAGTACATTATTGTATACAGGAAGCAAGAGGTTACATATGTGTAAGTACATTTGATATACTTAGGTACATAGTTTTGCAGGTGTTTGTTGTGTTCGGCGAGGTGCAACGTTGAACATTGTCCATAGTGATGTTTTTAAAAGTCCTATGTTGCCACAGATTACACTCCAAAATTAATATCGTTCGAGAATTTGGAATAGAATGGAAAAAGCTTTTTCCCCCGCCAAAAAATTACATTATTATTAAGTACCACAAAATATATCTTTTTCTTTCCAACCTGAGCTTTAGACATAAGTTGGATTCGTTTTAAAAATAATTTAGCTTAGAACTCTCAATGCCTCCAGTAATAGCGAGTGCTGTGAGTTCGAAAAATGAAAACGTCTGCCTTAAAATGAGCACGTTAATTCATGGAAATAAAATTGTTTATTTGGTCTTTGTTTTATCGGTAGATAGTGTCAAACGAATAGATAGTGTATAATAATAATAGATAGTGTCAAACGAAGTGGTAGAAAAGTGAATACGGGTCTAATCTGGATATAGATGTTGAACTTGAACATCTAAGAAAAATTTAAACGGCCCGAGTGTGATTCGAACCTGCGATCTTTCTCTTACAGGGGGAATTCTCTAACCACTGACACACTGAGCCATGTCCAAAGCTATCCAAATTGATGAGCTGATTATTTTTTTTTCCTATCTTAACCGATTTGAATTGTTAGCATTGTAAACGCGTTAAGATTGCATTCAATTGAACATTTCATATTTTAACTGTTAATTTAATCCAGTTTATTTTCTGAACTGTGGATCGATATCTTCTCACCCACATTAACTGTAATGATTCATCTTTCCATTGTCAGGAATCAAACGGCACTTTACTGCGCGAATTATTATTTCGATCCATCATAGGCGTCGCTGTCGCAAAAAATGAAGCATATCTTTATTATTCATGTACCGTACCGTACATAAAAAGGTCAACTGTCTTTTTATAACTTTTTTTATATACCTACTACAGAATAATGCTGTGTTGGTTCACGGTGAATTAGAATAGGGCAATCCCATTTTTTCCCGTGGGTGTCTTATAGAAAGGGACTAGGGGAAAGGGCTGTTCTTCCTTCGTCAGTAAACATATAGCCCATGACTAAGTGCCCGCAAGACGGCATTAGGCTCGCCCTCTATTACGTAGGACCGAAAATCGTAGTTGGCGAAATGTGGGTGTTAATTACACCTCTGCCTACCCCTACAGTGATTAACGGGCGTGAGTATATAGATGGATGGAAAGTATTACTAAGGTAAAGTAACCATACCAAGTTATGTGGAGTGGTAACAGTAGACGGATTACGGAAAGGGGGAGAGAGATACGAGGTTAGAAATGTTGTAACGTTTGTAGAATATATTAGAATTGAATAATCAATGTTTCTATCAATCAAATAGCCCACTGCAACCCACTGCTGGACATAGGCCTCCCCCAATGTGCGCCATTTCGTACGATGCTCTGCCTTCCACATCCAGTCCGTCCCAGCCACTTTTTCAGGTCATCGGTCCATCTGTCTAGGAGGCGTCCTATCTGTCGTTTGCCTTCTCTCGGGCTCCACTGTAGGACTAATCTGCTCCAACGGCCATCTGTTCTTCGACAGATGTGGCCAGCCCATAGCCACTTCAGCTTGCTTATTCTGCGAACTATGTATGTTCAGAATTGACACCAGATGTATGAATTAAGTTATATATAGTCTGTGGCGTGGCGGTAGTGAACGCGGCCGCTACGCAGGAGGCGCGGGTTCGATCCCCGCTCAGTGCAAATATTTATATGCATGAATATGGATATTTACATTGGTCTGGGTGTTTCTATGTATAATATGTATGTATTTACAAAAAAAAGTATCTAAGTATGTTTATCCGCATTCTAGATTCCATAACACAGGCTAGTTTAAGCTATGCCACAGAATAGATAATAGTAGCTATGCTTACCATGGATTTAGATAGCGTTGTGTGAAATGTTGTGGAATATTTATTGATTGTGGAATATTTATTGTGAATATTTATAGTTTGGTATTCTTGAAATATCTCTATCGTTAACAAGATTCCAGTAGTGTAAGGTACAATTTCAGTAAAGTACAGTTTTCTTATTAGTCATTCTGTAGGTACTATAACGGACAATTATTGTTTCTAATTTAAGGTAAGAGACGTCCTATTTTCGAAAGTAGTAACATTACATAAATCTTACTCATATGGCTTTAAAGGAGAGGAAATTCTAAGAAACTTTGTCATAGAGACCGTAGAGATCGGAATAGAATTTGTAAAAAAAACGTTTTCTGGCTCTCCTTAAAAATCGTATTTAGTCCCTTACCTTAATTCATACTTCTGGTGTCGATATGTTTACGACTGCGATAAGCATCATATACCTACGTCAAAATACTTGTCAATCCCATACATTGATTATTATCTACTACTATTCTTCTAATGATTGTGCCACTTGTCTAGGGACGTTATACTCATCTACATCCATTTCACACGGTTTTAGGCTTTCCAGCCAGGAAGTGTATTTAGATATGTTTAGTTGGATATGAATACGAATGCAGGATAATCTGTTCCGCTAGAATAACATTTTATTTTACTTAGGTACTTACAATGAGTTAGTTACACCAAACTTCATCAAATCTCGACAGAACTTCAACGGTTCTTTATACATAATCAATCTGGTCCCGTATTAATCCTCGACCGCTTAGCCCACCGTTACATACAATACAAACAATGACAATAGCCATTAGCTATTCATCACTTATTTTTGACAAGATCGGCCATTCACCGCGCGACTTTTAACAATGGATACTCATTACAGTTATTTACAAGTGAGTTCACTGGTATATTATTGCGTTATCGCTTTTTTGCGAAGGTTAATTATTGATTTTGGTCTACGCCTAAGTGTAAACGGTATACCGGTACTTGACAGATATTTATGGCAATAGTACCTAGATTAGACGGTAATCAACAATACACACGCGTATCATACGACGTTTTTCATTTTACTTGTGAAGAATATAATACTAAAATATATATTTACCCTTGCAGTTTTCAGATAGTAAACATTCCATAACGTTAAGGACTCAGATCAATCACATCATAAATCGGACGTTGTACAGTATATGTGTATACATCGGGCGGTGTACTAGGAACATAAATAGTCTTCTTCATAACTAGTACATACTTGTAGTCATTTTAATTCACAAATAACTATAATTTCACTAGTAAAAACGAATTGCAAAACTATTTGATATTGTCGGATTGGTGGCAATAATAAAAAAGACACTGGCCACAGACTAAAGAGAAGGAGGTTTCTTTTTTTCTGTGTAAAAAAAAGTTATATTTGAGTAAAAGTTTTGTTTTTTATACACGTACAAGATGAACGAATCTATTTAAATGCGAAGTTGCATGAAATGAACGAACAATAGGTATATTAATTTATTTGTTTTATTGAACACGATCTTTTTGTATCTATATCTGTATCTATTTTTTAACCAATAAAATAAAAAAAAGTCATTATCCCACTGTTCGCGATAAATCAAACAAGATTTCCAGAAATTACATTTAATAGGGCTTTTACAAAAGTAATATAATTTTGAATGCGCAACGTAGGATGATATTGCAAGAAGATTTTTGAACGGAATGAATGAATGCGTTAGAATGAATGTAAGTAGAATAATTATTAATGATGAGCGAATGTGTCGTAGACATCCTCGGGGGCATTGAAAGTTCTAGAGGAAGCTTTCAAGATCCTATGTCGGTGTAGTCATCTGGTGAAGGCAGCAAACACAATCTGTTGATGGCTCTGCGTACGGTGCCTTGTGAGGTGGATACATCAGCAACTCGCGGCACACCGTCAGTGCCGGGAAATAACTTCGAGACTCTTCCAAGGCGCCAGCATAGTGGAGGAGTCCTATCGTCCTTGACGAGAACTAGGTCGTCAACCTTCAGTTCTCGACACCGCACCTTCCACTTTGAGCGTTGCTGGAGCTCCGTGACGTACTCTGTCGACCACCGCTTCCAAAAGTGCTGACGAGCTTGCTCCAATCGCTGAAAACGGTCAAGACGGTTTGTGCTATAGTCCAGCAGGTACGACGATGGCAAAGACGTTAGTGGCCTACCAATTATAAAGTGGCCCGGAGTGAGCGGAGATAGGTCTTGTGGAGAAGGACTTAAGGGACATAAAGGACGGCTGTTAAGAATCGCCTCGATCTGAGCGAATAACGAACTCAATTCCTCGAAAGTCAAGTGAATATTTTTTAGGACTCTGTATAAATGGAATTTCGCTGACTTGACTCCGGCCTCCCATAGACCACCAAAGTGAGGAGCGTATGCTGGTGAGAAGCGGAATTCAATGCCTTCGCGAGATGCAGAGTCTTTAATGGAATCGCTATTAGACTCGAGGAAAGAATTTATTTCTTTTGCTGCTGCAACGAAATTTCTACCATTGTCGCAGTAGATGACCCTTGGTTTACCCCTGCGAGCTATAAACCTTTTCAATGTGAGCAAAAACGCCTCCATTGATAAGTCACTGACTAACTCTAAATGCACGCATTTGTAGCGAAAGCAAATAAAAATGCAAAGGTAACTTTTAGTTACTTTACAGCCGCGTCCCTTGCGGTCTGTTATAAGAAATGGACCGGCAAAGTCGGTACCTATTGTGGAGAAGGGGAAGTCAGCTTCAACGCGATCTGCAGGTAAGTTTCCCATAATATTATCCATAGTGCGAGCATTAAAACGACGACAGGTTACGCATTCGCGTGCTGCACGTCTTGCTAGAGCCCTGCCTCCTACAGGCCAATAGCGTTCTCTGATAGATGCCAGGAGATGCTGAGGACCGGCGTGCAACAAGCGCAGGTGCTCTTGTGTGAAAATTAATTTGGTTAAAAAATTACTTGCATGCAACAAAATTGGATGACGTTTGTCATACTGATAAGCAGATGACTCAATGCGCCCGCCGACTCTTAGAATTCCGTTTTCATCTAAAAATGGATTAAGAGAAGAAAGTGCGGATTTAGAATTTAAAGATTTACCTTTTACTAGCTGTTCTAATTCTATAGGAAAGGAATCTTTCTGGGCTAACTTTATAGCGACACTGTGGGCGTTTTCTAATTCGGAAACTTGAAGTGGACCTCGCAGTCTGTTCGATTTGTTGTCTGACCTACAATTGTTGACGAATCTTAAAACTCTAGCTAGGACCTGAATAAGAGTAGTTAAATGAGAATATTTTGCTAAACTTACAGACAAGCTTGGCATGGAAGATGCGTTCTCCCCCCCTAAAGCATAATGGGTCTTAAGCTCTGGCAATTCTATAGAGTCCGCAGTATAGGTGGGCCAGGAATCTTCGGATTCTGAAAGGAACGACGGACCGTTCCACCATATAGACAGATCAACCTGGTCGGGATCGACGCCACGCGAGACTAGGTCGGCCGGGTTGACAGAAGTGGGAACATAACGCCAGTCTGTAGGATTTGTTAGCTCATTTATTGCAGCTACTCTATGGGCAACAAACGTTTTGGTTTTATTAGAGTTGAGCCAACCTAACACAACTTTGGAGTCTGTCCAATACACTTGACGCTCAATAGGGCAACGTAATGCGGCTAAAACCGTAGCAGTTAGTTGAGCTCCTAATAGGGCCGCGCAGAGTTCAAGCCGTGGTATTGTCGTGAGTTTAATAGGTGCAACCCGCGATTTTGCACATACTAGGCTGACCTGCACAGCGCCCCTAGCAGAAATAGACCTCAAATAAATACAGCTGCCGAAGGCCCGCTGCGAAGCGTCACAGAAACAATGTATTTGTACATAAGATGCGTTATCAATTAAAATGCACCTAGGAATCTTTAAAGAAGACAAACATGAGGATTTAGTAGAAAAGTTTAACCAGGAAGTTCTTACTTCTGGAGGAACAGGTTCATCCCAACCAATTTTATGATTCCATAACTCTTGAAGTATTATTTTAGGTTTTATTGTGAAAATAGACAGTAGACCAAGAGGATCGAAGATTTTAAATGTTGAGGAAAGTATAGTTCTCTTCGTGACATTTTCAGATGCCGAAACGTTATGCTGAAAGTGAAATTCATCAGAAGACGGCGTCCAACCTATACCTAGCGTGCTAGTTGCATTACTAATCATGAGATTACCACTTTCCAGGTCAACGGAGTCAGCGAGTAACTCGGGTAAGTTCGACCGATATTTCCGCAGATGAAAACATCCCTTTGCTAACTCGGAAGAGACTGAAAGAAGAATGTGACGTAACTCCTGGTCACTGCTTGCACCGGTAAGTAGATCATCACAATATAGGTCACTTTGAATTATAGTTTTGATCTTCTTGTCTGAACATTCCTCACCTATCTGCCAAAGAGAGCGAGTAGTAAGAAAGGAAGCACTAGCGAAACCATAAGTAACAGTGTTTAAACGAAGTATCCTTAAAGGCTTATCCTCACTATCACGCCACAGTATGAGTTGAAGATTGCGATCAGACTCTCTGAGAAGCACTGAGCGAAACATTTTCTCTATGTCTCCTGTTAGGACATACTTATGCTGTCTAAAACGGACTAATATATTAAACAATGGCTCTTGCACTACTGGTCCCACCATTTGTAAGTTGTTTACAGAAACACCAGAAGAAGTGCGAGCCGAGGCGTCAAACACAACGCGTAATTTAGTCGACTCGCTTTGTTCCCGTATCACTGGGTGGTGAGGCAAGAAATAGGCATTTAGCGGTCTAGACTCTGGCGATTCAGATAGGTGACCTAATGCTTCATATTCGTTTATGAATTGACAATATGTTTGTTTTAATTCTGGTTGTTTTCGGAAACGAGCCTCTAAATTGAAAAACCTCTTTTTGGCTAAATTAAAGGAATTGCCTAAGCAATCTATACTGTCACGAAGTGGCAACCCTACACAGAATTGACCATTACTAGTGCGAGTAGTGTTGGCGAGATAATGTTGCTCACACAATTTTTCTTCACTACTCGGGGGCCTTTTTTGAGGGAAATTCTCAAGTTCCCAGAACTTAGACAAGTCATCGTGTATGCCACTAGAAGCGTCCCTTGAGACAAAATTGCACATAACTGAATTAGTTTTGTTTTGATTAAAACAAGGCAATGGACCCGTAACGAGCCATCCCAACTTTGACGCTTGAAGCTTAGGAAACCCATGTCCTAACGAATGCTGCTGGGCACTAATAATATCCCAAAATAAGTCAGCACCGATCAAAATATTGATTGGGGATGGTTCATTAAAAGTGGGATCAGCTAACTGAAAGCCTTGAATATTTAATTGTTTTAAATCAAATTTCGATTTAGGTAAGTTGCCAGTGATTTGCGGCAAAACTAAACATGAAACTGTCACATTAAAGGAACTTGTCTCAGAATGAATGCGTAAAATACAGCGTTCTGTGTTAATATTTAATTTAGTGTTGCCAATACCTACTATGGTAGTGTCTGATGGCTGAGGAATCAGGTTTAGATGGCGCTTTACAGCCTGTGTGATAATTGTCGACTGACTCCCGCTGTCTAGCAAAGCTCGCACTATCATAGCTTCATTTGTGGCAGGGTTGGTAACCTTTACTCGAGCAGTACACAAAAATACTTCAGAAGAACACGTTGAGGACATAACAGAATTAACTGAATTCGAATTCTCCTTTTCTTCCGATTTATGAAGAAGAGAATTATGCCGTAACTTACAATGACGACATGTAGCTGAGAGGCGACAACGTTTAACGACATGACCAGATCTCAAACAATTCTCACATAATTTATTAGAAGAAACAAAGGCTATCTTCTCCTCTAATGAGGTAGACTTGAAAGATGGACACTCATACAGGCGATGGCCATTCTTACAAAATAAACATTCCGGTGTTTTAGGAGAAGAAGTTTTGCCTTCGTTTGGCACAGCCACTAAAGACTTAGAACTGTTATTTTTGTTTTGATTACTAGATAACTGTTTTTGTTTACTATCTTGAGTGTCATGTTTATGGCGATAAACGGTCTCCAATACATCAGCACGACGTTTAAGGAAACTAAAGAAATCATTCAGTGAAGGTATGTCACTCAAACTATTTATTTGTTCTTCCCATTTGAAATAAGTACTAGAACATAATTTACCAGCAATAATGTATATAATTAAAACATCCCATTTGTCCGTAGGCAGTCCTAGTGAATTAAGTGCGCGAAGGTTTTTAGTGACATGGTCAATCACGTATCTTAAAGACTTATCATTTTCTTGAACAGAATTAAAATTAAACAAAGATTTAAGGTGGTTATTTATCAATTGACGCTTGTTGTCGTAACGTTCGCATAAAAGTTTCCATGCTTCGGAATAATTATTATGAGAAACCTCCAAATTAGCAATCACCCGAGCGGCTTCTCCCTCTAAATAAGATTGCAAGTAGTGATATTTATGAATGCTTTCGATCTTATCATTATTGTGAACTAGCGAAACAAACGTTTCCTTAAATTCTAGCCACTTAAAATACGTACCGTCGAAGTTTGGAATTTTAATCACCGGTAATTTAAAACCCAACGCATTACAACTGTGATCGTTATGATGACACGTAGCCATAGAAGATTTACTTTGAGATTTATTCTCATTATCCTCAACTATAGAATGTTTCTTAATTAAGTTTTGGGCCATCGCAATACAATGGTAGAAATCGTTTTCTATTAAATCTCTAGTAACTAACTCGGTACCTAGGTTTTCTTCGTTATTAATTTCTATTAGATTCTGCACTTCGTCAAATTCAATGAATAATGTCTCAATTTTGGATAACTTCAATGCGAGCTTACTTACTTCTAGTTCTGAAATGGAATCTATTAAAGCTAAACCGTCGAGACTTAACTTAAATTTCGTAACGCGCCCTCTTATAGAACCGCGTTTAGCTATCAATTCCTTTAACTTTGAATTTTCAGACATTGTAATAAACTCGTAATGAGCTAACGCAAACAGATGTTAATGGATAACGAAATAGATATAGGTATGGCATACGATACGCTCCTCGCTTTGTTGATCAGCTGATGCTCGCGGCCCACGCAGATTGCAACGCAATGGTGAGATAGGCCGGTGGGATGCGCCGGCAGTCAGGTAACAGCGATGCGCTAGCGATGACGTGTTACAAATAACAACGCACGATCTCTGAAACAGGTTAATCCGTGCGTCTTAGTCGTATGACTATCAATCGTATGACGAAGCGACGACGGCTTATAAGTTTATTACTTCGAAAACTCGGAAGATATTTAGTATGTAAGAGATTTGAAGATTCAATTTAGTGATAAACGGGATAACGAATCGATAATAGTGGGATGGTTTAGTGAAATTGCTTGATTTGTATAAACAAGGCAATTATTAAGTAGTTCAAAGTGCATCAATTTGAAATGGCGGCGAGTATCTGATTAAGTGAAATTTATTAGGCGAATTTGTGCGTGGTTTGTCCTCGGGAAATTTAGACCTCTGGAGGTTAATTAGGTAAGGCAAAAGGACACAAATCGAAATGAAGGAATTTCACCTGACCTGAGAAACTAAGTCCGCCAAATGCACAGATTAAAGGCTAACACAATGGGTAATTAGGTAGTAGGTATGGAACAAGCTCACTTTAAATAGGCGGCCACCTGATCCTTTGCAATCCAATAGCAGGCAGCGGCACGTAGCTAGGTGGACTCGTTCTAAAGGTGGACTTTGCTCGATCGGGCTTCCACGGTCCCAGCAGTTCTTAGAATGGCTTGGCGAAGGCAACGTTCCTCGACCCAGGTAGTAGGACTTCAGGCACGGTGATCTTGGATTCTCAACACGGCCTGTTGCTGGTAGATTAGATTAGATCGACGACGCCCTTCAAATGTCCTCGATGCAGAACAAACTGAGTGGCTGCTAGCTCCGCTTCGATGCAGGTCCTGTCACGGTCGCCAGTTTTGTTCGCGATAAATCAAACAAGATTTCCAGAAATTACATTTAATAGGGCTTTTACAAAAGTAATATAATTTTGAATGCGCAACGTAGGATGATATTGCAAGAAGATTTTTGAACGGAATGAATGAATGCGTTAGAATGAATGTAAGTAGAATAATTATTAATGATGAGCGAATGTGTCGTAGACACCCACTCATGATTTAATAACAATAAAAAAAACACAGATTGATAATAGGTATCATTATGTACATTATTTCGGTTAGATTGGGACCACATTATGAGCGAGTAAAATGAAAACGTTTTTTTTAGTAAACGACTCTTTCTTGGAGTTTCCTACAGTTTAGTAAATGACCTTCAGTCTATAAAATAAGACTGGGGGAAGAGTTTTTCATATTCTACCAGTTGTTAGAAAAGACTATAAATACACAAGTGAGTTATAGAAATTTTGAAAAATATATAGGTTGCTTTTATTATAAATAAGTTCGTATCTAAAAAAGCCTTCTAATGTAAATAAGCTAGTATCTAAAACCCTTTACGCAATAAAGAAAGTTAAGGACTTAAACCAACCAAACTCACTTTAGGATACTTATGTAAAAACCATTAAGTGGATAGCTCAACGTGTCTTACAATGGTAATATTACTAATATTATCGATTTGGAGGGCTTAACAAGTAACAAATGTTTCAAATTTCCCTCCGCAAGTGTATAAGTGTGTACCAAGCAAAAACTCACCAAAATTGTTAGAAATTATACTTTCCACGAAAATGTTCACGAACTCTCTCTATCAACAAATTGTCTTTTCAATGAAACGTTCTCAAACAATTGAAAGTTATCATACTGTTTATATTTTGTAACTGTTCATAATATAATATGTGGTTGTAACAGTACATTTTATTTATGGTGTAATAGGTGGCTAAAGCTTAATAAAAGCGTCGGTAGCTTAATGCTTAAGGAGTCGGTCTTACGATCGAGAGGTCCCGGGTACGAATCCTAGTCATTACACTACCGACGTGAGCCCATTCCTAGCACAAGCAATTTGGCTTAGTTGGAGGGGTTAGAGGGAATATTAGTAATTTATATAATTTCGGTTGCTAATATTCTTTAAAAAAAAATACCAGAGAAAACCATTCAGGAAATCTGTGTTAAACATAATATAACTATAGTTCAAATTAATCAAAGTACCCTATATGTTTTATTGAAAGTCGCTCTAAAGCTGACATTGAATTGGTCAGGTTTAGTTTCAGTTTTTAAAACGTGCAATTAATTATATATTGCTTGCTTATATATTGTTACCCTATATCCTCCTGGTCATGATGGCCCCGTCAGTATAACGATTTGGCAAAAAATAACAGGACTCTCTCTCTCTCTCTCTCTCTCTCTCTCCCCTGTGTTAATCTGTAAGTGTCTACCTAACTACTAAAATATGTATTCCTTTGAATGGCTATTACTTAGGGTTAATTAATTATTCTTGGTTTTCTGTCTGTTTACACAAGTTTTTGGATTGCAATTCGGACTCTGATTGCTTTATCTTGTTTTTATTTTAACAATTTTAATCTGTATTGTGTAACAATTAAATACAAAAACTCTACAGAACCTAACGCTCATTAAGGAACAGCATGCACCTTGAAGTTAATCTAAAAATATGTTATTTACTAAAATATCAATATGTAACTACTATTAATAGTACATTACTACAGAGGCCGGGAAGAAAGGGGTTGCCGTTCGAAGACATATAGAACTGAACTGAAGAACCGGATAGGTCTGAGGCAGGCAACCCCATATTTCCCGCCGAGGTATGTATAGTGCTTTTCTCAAACAGGCAATGAAATAAACAACAAAAAAATTAAAGATTTATTTTTAAAGACATTAAAAGGAAACAAGATAAAAACTAAAACTCATAATACTACATAGTACTAAAACTCATGTTACATATAGTACTGTTTCGTCTATTTTAGTTTGATTTTAACAGTAAACATTTACATTTATGTTCATAGTCATGTTACTTAAAAAAAGTATAAAGGCACGTTTCTGAACGAACAGTGACACTTGTCATTGTTATAAATGTCAATTTGTTGCAACTAAATTAAATATTAATATTTCAATGTTTATATGTATAGTTAAGAAAACAATTGATAATAATGTGTTATTAGTTATGTTAATGTGGATTTTTTATGTAAATAAAACTGCTCTAAGTACATACCAAGTCGTTTATTGTTTTTTTTTTATACGCATAGTGGCAGAGTGTCGATGCCTTTGCCAAAAATGTATGTGGAATCGAAATTAAAAAAGAGGACTTTGCCGGCCTTAGGCCTGCAAGGTTTGTATGAAATTCCATTACCGGCCTCTGGTCCTAGCCACGCCTGAAACGTCATACTTCGCAGCCTATTAAGAGGAACGTAATGTCAATATTTCATTGCATGTTTGAGAAAAATACCTACCATAAACGAGAGAAGACTGGTGTATAGGAACCAACACCTTTGAGGTCCAAGCCAGTCTTAACTGCTAGTTGGTACACATGCTAAACCGACAAGGCTCTGGGCTCTCGGGGTTGGGTAAGTCAGATGGCAGTTGCTCCTTTAAAAGTCAACTTACCAATCAATAAGCAAACTTTGAACGCTATTGGAAATCGCTATGAGGATAAAAATGCCTACTAAAGAATGAGGAAAAAATTAGGGGGCAATGACTCTTAAATTCAGTCTAGGCTTGATGCTCGATTACAGTTATTATATTATCATAAATAAGCATCAACTTGATCCTCCTACACACGTCTGTTCATCATGTATATCTTATTTTTTGTTTGATTTTCTATCTTCTTCATTCCAACGTCAGTCCTGGTCGCATCCGAAGTTATCACCTCAGAGTCCAGGGTCAATTTTCCAGACTAACTGCGGGTTTGGCTAAATATTTGATATTCAATGTCAAGTTTTTTTTTAAGTATATTAGCAACTGAAATTATCGAAATTACTAATATTCCCTCTAAACCCTCCAACTAAGCTAAATGGCTTGTGCTAGGAGTTGGTTCACGTCGGTAGTGTAATGGCCAGGATTCGAACCCGGGACCTCTCGATCTTAAGGCCAACCCCTTAACCACTTAGCTACCGACGCTTTAAATAAAGTTGAAATTATTTTTACACGCTCGCCCAAAATAATGTCATTCGGCAGAGGATGTGGCCAGCCCATTGTCATTCCGTATTCATTTAATGATTACTCTAGTTTTCTGAAAGCAACGCTAAGTCTCCCTCTTAATTCAGTGTTATTTACAGAACTCTCAGTACGTTAATTATATTTCAGCTAACAACACTGAGTCAAGACTACTGAGTCAAGGCTAAAAAAAGGTAGAAATACCCAAGCGTATTTCTACATTTTTTAACTGTTTTTTTTCCTCAAATTGTTTTAGGTACAAAGTATTTGGTCAGGCCAGATCTTTCGAGTTGAGTTTATTATGATTAAACCTTACCTTTGAGATTTAGGTGAATTTTATTTTATAGCTGGTTTTGTACAAGTAGGAAGAACACACATTATTTTCCCATCGCTAGCACTCGAATTAGTACCACCTTCTCAGTTAATGCTACGGTTTGTGTGAATTCCGGTAACCACATTCCCCTTCCTTCCTATTTTCTTACAGCAAAAGGTACTTTACGTCACTAAAATGAGCGGTTCATTTCAGTCTTACTCATTTTGAGAATGAATTACTTCTCTACTTCGGCACGGTTCATGGCATCATTGGTTCGCAAATCATCTTCTAACAAATCAGTGCGCTTGTAGTTAAGGTTCCAAATTCTAATTGTACCTATAATTTGGCCAGTGATAAAGAACAACCATACCTTAATATAAAATTCACTCTCGCTTTTAATATAATAAGGTAGACAGAAGGGGTTACAATCTTGAGCTGAGTACCTATTGTCACTCACACAATGTCCCTCAAATTTTCCCAATAAAATATTATCATAAAGAATACTCGTAATAGAATAATGTATTATCAAACTTTGAAAAGAGTCGGAAGTCAGCTGAGGCAATTTAGCAACGGCACTAAAGAACATGTAACACAATAAAACGATTGTGTAAGTAACGCAACGTTTTGCACGTAACGTAAACTCAATACGTTCCGAATTACTGGGGAGAGGTTCCGTGACATGTAGCAAGGCTGGCAAGTCTTTAGGACTCTTCACGGAGTGGGAACCTATACAATTTTATAAATACAAACGTAACTATGTCTGTCTGGTTAAAATAAAGCCACTTTTTAATGATTCTATCGCGATTTGTATGTTATTATTTACTTTTAGTCAGACGTTTCGGCTACTTTTCAGTAACCAATACCAAGTAATATACCATACATTAGCGTAAACTTGAGAAAGTATTTGCCTGTTTGTCTATCTGTTACGCTTTCAGGCCAAACCACTGATCCGATTTTAGATTAGACCTTGAGAAAGGATAAAGGTTATGTTTGATCGGAATAACCGACATCCACGCGGGTGGAGCCGCGGGCATCAGTCAGTATTGCATAGTATTAATCTTAACCTGACATCATCACCTTTTGTAGTTTCTCTAATAACTCATAACATTTGATTCCGTCATGTTGTTTTTTGTCCCCTGCTTCGCTAAAGATTGTTTTTGATTCAATTCATTGCGGGTCTCGGGCAATTTATAAATATATAAGGTTGTTTCAATATGGCTTAGAAATTAACATCATGATTGTGGTAGGTAATAGATATAACAATCTTCTTTTTTTATATCCGCATGTTTAATAAACTTATATTTTACTAGTTGGTATCGGTTTCCACGTAATAAGGATTGAGCTAATTGCCGTGAACCGGGCATTTATTCTTGATTCACACAGCAAAAGACTAAATGACTGATTGATTACACGACTCGGGAATTGAACCTGAAGTGTTACTACATCTTCCCATAATGAATTTCTCATTAGTAGCAAGGGTCAAAGTCATGTGGGACCATAAATAAAGTTAAGGTATATTTGTTAAATTAATAAATAGGTAGGTACTTGTACTTTACAAAATAATAGTAATTTAAAAAATATAACAGAGAGCTCTTAATAATGCTCTTGAAAGATTTGCATTCGTCTGACCCGTTCTAGGTCAGTGAGGTGAACTTATTGCATGACACATACTCATACTGAAAGGAAGACACATCCTGTTTAAAGTCTGCACTCTGCAGCTGACAACATGCAATCTCTGGTTATATAAGCGTTGGCAGGCTACTGTATTGAACAGGAACCGCTAAAAATAACCCATATAACCTAGGTCTTCTTCATCGAAGTGCTAGTCCCGTTAGCATCCAATGCTTACACTTTGAACTTTGAACACTACAACGTGTCACCTGTACCAGAAATCGTAGATTCGATTCCAACTCCAGACGTTCCAGCTCACCTTTATAAAGTGCCAACAGTGACCATATGGCCCTAAGAATGTTTTCACATTAATCCAATATCCGATATCGGTGTCGGATGCCGATAGCCGATATCCGATAGCCGACACCTTGTGCTGTTTTCACATTTATCCGATTAAATCGGCCCGATACGGCCATTTGCTCGAAATTACGGACTAGTTAGAGATGCTAAGGATGAAAAAAATGAAAAAAAGTGCAAGCAATTTTCGACCTTATTGACATGACATGGTATCTAGTTAAATTTTACTTCTATTCGTGATCAACGTAACAAATAAAATGTCATTAAGGTCGAAAATTGCTTGCAGTCACTGTTTAAGTTTCTTTGTGATCGTTGTTGGCTCCGATAACCGATATCGGGCCGTACAATGTTAAAGAGAGATACATACATTTGAATTCCTCCGATATCAAATGTCGGATATCGGATAATGTCAAAATGCTCTTAAGTGTTTCTGTTTCTGTTTTCACATTTTTAGAAGATTTTCATGCTCGTAAACCCTTTATAAAACCTCTAAGTCCTTGCGTAACGGATGCTTAGACACGTACACTATCGTACAAGAACAAATACAGCACGTTTCCTAGACAGCACGCGACCTAAAGGTCTAGCCACACACGATCCGCTATCCAAGCTACTCGCAGACTTACAACTACAAATCGACTTTACTTGTCTCGTAATATATGTGACAGTTAAATATATCATTTACATTTTACGAGAATGTATTCAGGTTGCTCACTTATCTATGTGTCAGTTACGCAAAGGTGAGTAAACTGAGTACCGTAGGAAACCAGCAGATAGGGCTTAGGTCATAGGATAAATTAATGGTTCGTTGATTGGTGGATTGATTGATTTTGTGCAGCAGCTCAGAACCTGATATTTATACCCAGTTGATTTCAATAGGTCGATATTAACAACCCTCTGTTACGTGGGATAAAGAGGGAAATCGCCCATAAAGTAGAGTTCAGTGGAACGTTTAGAACATGGTAGGACTTAGAGGGTGCAGGTTCTGATCTATAAACTGAAATTATGTAGTTGGCCCTTCCTTTACTTTTCTCACGGCCTATATTAGCCAGATCCTCACGTCTTCTGATTCTGAAGGTAGCAACGTGCAAGCGATACCCCCAGGCCCACTAAAGTAGTAAGTATGCCTTATTTGCTTCTCTAAAAATGCTTTACCTACCTAAACGTAGCTCAGAGACTTACTTAAAATCAAATTATATTTATTTTAATGGAAGGAAAATAACCGAGTTAGTAGATAATCATCACAGAAAACAACAAATTCTGTAAATAAAACACAACGTAAGTAACAAATTCTTTAATTAAAATATTATTTGGGTATTTACCTTATAGCCAAAGCAGCCAAATAGTGATTCAGAGGTTTTTTTTTGACTATATAGCATCTACTTAGCGTGTGTGTAAATTTTATTTAATAAACATATTGTTATATCTTTTTTTTTACGGTTGTGGCACTCTGATAGGGTTCTGTGGTTTTGTGGCTTCTATGATGTCTGATAGGGAAAGGGAACTCAACCAAATTCAATGATACACAATGCACCTATATAGCACTGATATAAACTCGTTATTACTAAGACTGCTGTAGATTTGTGAAATTGCAATAATTTACACAAGAAGTAAAAATTCTGAAACTGTGTTTTATCTTCTGTTATCCACAATAAAATGGCCCTATAACAAAAAATAAACATAGGTATTAGTATTTTATCGCTTTAACAAAAGTAATTAAAATGATACGAAGCCCTTCTTGTTCAAGACCGACTCGCACTTGTCCAGTTTAAGCATTGGTTGCGGTGATGGCAATGCGATGTTGTTTTTTGTTTACAGCTAAATTGCAATACCAAGTGGATAAGCTTTTTATAGACAACTTATTATATTAATATCTACCATAACTGCTAACAACATTCGATGTTTTAACATTGCATTATTATGGAAAATTCACCATAAGCTAAGGCGCCTCGTTGCATCGCAGGCAGACGCGTCAAGACGAATGATGAATTATGTATAACACTTCGTAAGATTATTCCAATCCTTAAAGTGTTATAAAATCACGCATATATAGATGTAACAGCCAACTAGCTTTATCAGCCGGTCAATTAACCGCCTAGACTGTTAACTAAACGATGCTATTACAACATTTAATAAACTGTTATAATAAAGAGAACGTGAATTAACGCAACCATGCTTTCGATCATAAAATGCTGGTCCCTCCTACCTATATCGATCCCGGCAAATACATTTTCACGCCCTATGAGTAGGTACCTAAACGTGAGTGCAACCCTGGACAAAAGCTGGAAAATTTAAATTGGGATAGTGAACCTTCATGACGGAACCTTTTTGACCTTTGATTGCCTGTCGTATCGACCAGGTTTCACCGGCCGTGGTCACGGGCTGTCAGTACCATGATTGCGTTAATTCCCGTTATCTTAAGTTAATTTAATAAACTGGCTGGCTTTTCGTACGATAGGGCACCACCCCGAAATAAGACAGAAAAAAATGTATATTTGCATTATACTGCACCAAAACTGTATATAAATTTGCATTATACAGTTTGGTGTTACAATTTTGTGATTGAAGCCTCCTTTTAAGCAAATAATGCCTGTTTTAGAAGACTCCGCTCCTCCATATTAGAAAGTTAGTGATAGGTTTATTGGAAAAGCTTGGTTAATTTTGATGCAAGTAACTAGCAGAAAAGAGTCATTCGCCTAGCTGTTTCATCAAATGGCTAACCATTTAATTAAACGTCATCGATAAGTCATTTGCCTAGCCGAATCAAATGGCTGAACATCAGTCAGGCCGTTATTGATTGAACGACGTCGTTTAGTAAAGAGCTTAGGCGGTTAGTTGAATGGCTGAGTAAGCTAATTGGCTGCGCCATAGATATGAGATGCGCGTGCGCCGTTATAACCATGTATCTAATACGCATCAAACAAACAACAATGACCAATAACACTATTATAATGCGCATCTATAGGTATTAGTTATACTTAAATACTTATATAACACCTGTAGGGTCACTTACCTATGCGTGTTACTACTTATTGCTATTGCCATGAGAAAATTCGCTACAATAGGTAAATACTTAATTGTTTTATTAATTCAGGCTCAGGGCGCCTTGTACTCCACGAGCTATGATCTAAGAGGAAAATATGGTTTAAGTTACGCTATTATGTTTACTCATTGACAATCTTCATAGTATTAGAATGTACATTGTTATGGATTTTTAAGTCGTATCCAAGTATATTGAATCTTTAAAAGTCATTCTTTGAATTTAGCTACATATTCTGTGAACATTATTTGGTCACTAGTAAAGCTAGATTCTTCTTCAAAACCGACATTTAAACAGAGCCTCTCAAATATTTCAATGTATCTATAATTTTTATCCTGTAGATAGTTTGATATTATTATAACTCTTTTATATTATTTTCCATTAAGAAATAGCTCTTGGGTATTTGTGTCAAGAATATCCTCATGAAGTATAAAGCCTAAAGAAGTATAGCCATACATTATATGCATGTCGCGGGGCCAGACACACCTAAAGACGAAAGGGTAACTTCTAGACTTCATAGACGCAGGTATAGAAGTAAGAACATGAAAATAGTACATTAGTAGCCAAGGGCTGTAAGGCATCAATTGCAGCCCGAGATATTTCGCTGAGCTCCTGCGCATATAGTTCGAGGTTGCAATCGATGCTTACACCCGAGCTAACTACTCTGCTTTACATCTCGATTGTGAGGTAAGTAGATAAAAACAGGCATAACAAGAATAAATCATTTTATTAGTTAAAATTTATAGAGAAATGAGAACAATTTTAAAATTTTAGGGACAGGTGTTTTTTGGGTATGTTAATAGTAAAAGTTTTCTATTCCCGCCTTTTTTCATATCTATTTTTTAAATATTTTTTTTCGAGAACGAAATTGAGCTTTGCCTTTCGATATTTAAAATTGATGATACTCCAAACGAAAACGAGACTGAATAGCGAAGCGATCTCTTTTGTCATTGGGCTGAATGCATGATCTCTATTGACAGTATGATGGTTAGATGTACGCGAACTTTTTGAAAGAGTGAAGTGTTTTTTTTATTACTTACCGCCCTGGGGCTTAAATAGCTACATGATTACCCTAGAGCGCTAATTGGTCACCTAAAAGCCCCATTTGGGAGTAATAAGGACCTACTTACCGAATATGAGATGTAAAATACATTACTATTAACATAAAGTATACTTTGTTTAAACAAACGTATTATAAGCACATCGCCTCGTGCTGTTTACACATTAACAATATATTTAAGACCTGCACAAGTCGCTTATCACACGTTTTCCCATTTCTCATAATCATAAGTGCTGTTAACTAACAAGTTATTACAGACTACTTAGTAGAAGGTGATGAGCATTGTGCACTAACAGACTGTATTATTCGCCAACTTAAGGTACTGATAAGCTTGAGCTTTCCTTGGCAATAAGTATTCTCTTGAAGTTACGTTACAGAAAAATAAACGAGTGTATTTTAGTGCTAAAGAAAAGTAAATTTTCATTTCAAATTATTTATTCAAAGTAGTGCAATGTTATTACAAACTTTTGACGTCAAATTCTGCTTAAAACTAAGATTTCCTAGCCAGTGGAGAAGAAACGGCGCAACTAACTCCACTCCTGCATTTTCCAGATGTCAATTTACAAACAGTGATTTCTTACGACTAAATATGGACGAATGTACCTTAACCTCATGTCGAGATAATTACAAGTATATGAATGCTCTTGTTCTAAGTCTAGCTATATGTTCGTTAGGTCTAAATCCATCTAGTGAATGCTTAGGTCTCTCATTTATTACTGGCAAGTAAATTGTGGTGTAATGTAATCTTTAAATGAATAAATTTAAGGTATAAGAAGTTAATAGAGGATGAATTAACTAATTATAATTGGTATAGCTACTATTTAAAATGTAAATTAAATAACTAAACCTACATAAATAAATCACGAAATAAAAAGAATGCCACACTATCGCCCTTACCTCCATTATGTCACACATCTCAAGACGCACTTTCCCTTCATATGTATTTATTCACTTATTCGCATAATAAGTATAATTAGTCATAATAAGCCAATAAAGTAATATGTAAAAAATATTCGTTATGTACTGTACAAAAATAATAAAAACATCATCGGAAATTTATCGTCAATTGTATAAATATATTACTTTATTACATACACTAATTAGTCCAAAATGATGAAATATTTTACACGCCATGTCATTAATAGCGAATCTAATCAATTAGGTGTAATAACATTGTAAAATGAACTATCCAGAAAAAGAAAATAAAAGCAGATTGAAATTTTAGCACCAGCAAGGGTAATGTTTTTCGCACGAATGTTGTATGTATCCATGTAGTTTTTGTTGTTTCCCTCCACAGGCCAAACGGCTGGTCGGATTTTAATGAGTGGGGTCTCAAATGAAAGGTATTCATCTCCTGAGTATCATAGGGTACATAAAATGTCAATACAAACCTCACAGTGGATTTTAGGTGTTGAAGTGTGTGTGGACAAAAAGTACTCAAGCGTATGGAGTAAGGTTTAATACCTTACTCGATACGCTTGAGTATTAAGGGGAACCAGAAGGTGATTACAAAATTTATTATGTATCTTAAGTCAAAAGTTTAAAATAAAATAAAGTGTTAAAAACCCGAATGCTGTTTAAAAGATCGAAAATTAGTTTGATAGCAGGCGGTAGCGATTAATTTCTTTTTTGGTTCATGATTGGTAAATGGCTACCGCCTGCCATCAAACTTGTTTCGATTTTTTAATTTGTTAACAATTTTTTTTTTGACTTATTAAACCATATTGTTTCGTCGTTATATCTTATTTACAAAGAAATGGTTGATTATAGTCGGTATATCAGTCGGGTATTCAAAGATAAAGCCTATGCCTTACAGTTGAGTCATAAACCTGTTAAATAAACTTCCGGTCGTCTATGAAAGTTCTATTTCCGAGTTAAGTTGCAGGACTTCCGCTCACTTGTGTTAGTTTACAGTAGTTATTACGTAGCTTGGCTAAAGATATCTAAGTTATTCTATTAATTAGGTAAATAACAGTACTTTATTACCCGAATGAGCAGCGATAATAAGGCTCTTTTTAATGAAATTTTAAAGTAATTAGCTACTTATTTTATAGATTTAGATAGGAAAAGTGAACATTCAAGATGGTACTTGAACCCGCGGTGGTTTAGAGCATTGCAGTGATTAGTTGCGTCCCGGCTTGGATGTACCCTTTTTTCGATTTAAATTTTTTTTTTATATCACTGAGTTGGCATACAAGCACGCGGCCTATCTGATGGCTGTGGCCTATGGATGTGTGCAACACCAGGAGAGTCACACTCGTGCTACCGACTTTGTAAACACAGAGAGTTTCTGTGCTGTCAGTGTAGGAGACAAAGCAGGAATAGCCTTTGGTCGCCCCGGTGACAGAAAAAAAAACCTCCAGTTAGCTCTGGCTACCTTACTCACCGCCGGGAACACAAAATGAGGTTATCCGCGGTATACTGTCGGGCGGAAGTATTTCCCCAGTCAGACTGCCTAATTGCCTAAAATACCGTCGTGTCTTACCTTCTACAAATCAATACTTAGTCAAAACTCTCAAAGTATTGTTTGTTCAGGTCGAATATTACAAAGTGAACTAGATCTTACGGAGTTCATTTTTTTTTTGTATTCGTTCAGCTCCAACGATATTGGTTATTATTGGGAAGCATGACTTGAATCGATATTCAGAATTAGGCACTCTTCAGTGGATAAACACGAAAGATATGTAGGCATTTGGAAAGCTTTTTTAAATTGCGTGCACAAAATTACTAATGCAATTGTAATCTAATCTATAACTGTACTATTTTTTAAACTCTCGAGTTTCTTGATCAAAAAAGTTAGGTTCAAAGATTAAGACTTTAATTCCCATTTAAATTATTGTTTATCTACAGTTTTATTATAAAATATTATTTTTAATAGAAGCACAGTTCAATAATAAAAATCTAACTCGTTTTCTAATAATATTGTCGTTTCATAATATGCGTTATTTTATTACTGAAGATTTATCAAAGCAGTATTATATTTTATTAAATGTTATAACTATCATAATGTTTGAAAAAAAGTGTAAATATTATAAAACATGGCTTCTGTAACGGCAGCAGAATTTAATTGCGTTATATCGACAAAACATTTTAAAAAACAAATCATTTTTTGCGTAAGGCGTTGAACCGAGCCGTAAAGAAATTATGCACCTAAGTATAATAGTTTTCAACAGTATTACCAATTTGCATTGATTTCTTGTCGAACACTATCAATGTTTCTGTTTATAATTGCGGTTTCTGCAGTTTCAACGGTTGGCAGCCCAATTTGACAGTCGTTGATCTGGTGCGAAAATGTGAAAATGACGGTTGCGTCAATTATGGCGCGGTGTTGCAACGTGAAGGTCATTATCGGCCCGAGAACTTGATGGGTTTCTGAAATAATTAAGTACTCACTGCCCATCAGGTGGTGAAATTTATTTAGTACGGCCTGGTGCAGAAGCAAATTAAGGAAAAAATACAGTCACAAGTGTCACAACACTCACAACTATAGTTGTATTGTCAATCTATTGGCCATTGTATTTTAGTTATGACTAAAGAATAGTCCATTATCAAGCGGTATTGAAATCTTAAGCGAATCTTGCGAGAGCCTTCCTTCCTATGTTATGAATAATTAATTTTGAACATTTGAAAGGAAGGAAATTTAAGACTCCGATACTTCCAGGTATCAAAAGTCAAAAAGTGCTGCTTAGTGACACTAACTAACACTTTTAAATTTTTGATACGATACTACGTGACACAGTAGTAGGTACTAGATACTTACCCAGTGGATTTATATCTACTTACTCTAAAAAAAATACGTGAAATTTCGAATTTATAGACACATAAATATTATTGATGATTTAAATTTAATTCTATTTCAGCTCGCATGTTATTGAGCATTACAATTAAATTACAACCATAAAAATTCCAAAACGCTTAGACACTTTCTAAGCGTGACAGATGCTTTTCACGTTCCGCTTAAAGAAACCGGGATTGTAGGAAGACGAACACTTATGTGAGTAGAGCAATCCGGTTCTTTAAGGCGCCCATTCAGTTTACCGGACGACGGCCGGACGATATAAATCTGTCAGTTAATCGCAATAACCCACACACTAACAGTTTCGTTAACGATTTTAGACTGACGACTTATACGATCCGATAGTGTGTGGCCACCGAACGATTCCTTATAATCCTAGGCCGGCCATTCCTAGGCCGTCAGAGTGAACTAGCATATACCGGCAGCCGATTGTAAGGCGGGAATCTGTCGACTTACAACTGCTAGTAAGTAGTCGCAAATCTGACAACAGGGAATTGCCGGCAGGCCAAAATCGCCTTTGTGTGTGGGCGCTATCGGCTTAGGACTGCAGGCCGCCGGACAGATCGAAAACTGCAGGCGGACTACTAATGAGTAGACGCCTTTACATGCAATAAAGAAATTAAGAACTGTTTGGTTAAAGACCATTGTGTTGTTTGTATCGTACGTGACACCCCAGACCTATACGCAATGTTTAGGGTAGGAAAGGTTAGGGAGGAATTAACACACTGTCGTGATAAGGAGGGAGTCATCCGTCCACGTTCCCAAATGTCAATAACATTCAATTTACAGTTCTCATCACTACATCGACTGTGCTTACTCCACGCGTCATCATTATGATTACGATTATATAAAATGTATAATTATGTTTTTATTAGACTAGTAAGCTTCCGATCACAGATGTTGCTATCTCTTACGAGTATGTATATTTCTACATATATAGTAAGTTCTAGAAGAGGCTTGGAGTAATTATTATTGAAACTACCCTTTTTTATCGGGCGTATCCGTGCGGGAAATCCCCACGGATACCTCCCACGCAGGAGCTGGAGGGGGAGGCTATATCGGACTCGAACCGACTGAACCGCACGCCGTCTGTAGGTCGCAGTGCAAGGCCGAAGGTGAGGTAGCTATAGAGCATATCCCTCGCACCCCAGTTGACCCAGGGCTATCTCTCTCGATCAGGATATTTGGGTGGGGGAGCCACTGGGTCCCCAACTCGTCCTCGGTAGAGGGATTGGTTAACGCGAGCCGCCTCCGTCGCCTGCTTCGGCTGGGGTGTCACGCGGCTCCACCTGTCACCCCCGGTATTGAAACTACCCTCACATGTGTACAATTCCGGCTTCTTTCAGCTGGGCGTGAAAACAAATCGGTCGAGACCGTCAAGGTATGAACAACCATTCCCTGGACATCATCTATAATGGAGGCCACTATTCTTTGTACCACACTACTAGTTTAACATAAGGCGGGATTCTGTATCTCAAAAAAAATCTCCACGCATGGCCGAAAGTTCAAGTTCCTTATTTTGGCCTCTAAAGCTTTGACTTCAGAGCTGCGGTCCGCTTACTCCTTTTACACCTTTCAGCTCGAATTATACGGATTTTATTAGTGTGATGGCCGTTTGAACTTCCGACCCAAGGAATAATACCGCACAGACTTTCTGAGCAATCTATAGTATACCTAAGGTTATACGCATAAGGTTATTTAACTCACGATAGCGAAAGTTCACTAATAAGAAACGCGTGCACTCTCCCACGCGCCTACGCGGTGAAACCGATGCAATATTGTCTTCGACTCCCATACCATTTTGTAATGCATTACAGAATTCCCGCTTACTAAATGAGTCCTTACTATTGCAAAATGCATTTTAGTAAGTTTGCGTATAAACACAAATAGATGTGTTTTGGAATTACTTGCAGGACTAGAGGTGATAGAAGAACCACTGTTCTGGCTTGACCGGAAAATGTAGGTTAACAAAGATATGGGTACCTTTTTCACCTATAAAATCACGTATAAAAAATGACCGCGGTAGCCTAGTGGTATGGATAATGGACTGCTGAGACGAGGTCTCGGGTTCGATCCCAGGTTTTCCATGGCACACACCAATGACTTTTCGATGCTTTTCGAAGTTATGTGTGTATTTATCGCAGGTTTATTAGCGCCCAGTTAATGGCAATAGGCTCGCCACCTATTACATTGGGACCTAAACATAAACCGGCGAAATGTGGGTGCTAGCACCTCTGCCTACCCCTTCGGGGATAAAGGCGTGAGTTTATGTTATATGTTATGTTAAAAATCTGCAACGAAACTCATTGGAAATTTTTGTGCTGTCAATGGGATGACCAAAGGCATGTCCTACTTTGTGTTCTGCACTGACGGCACAAAAGCTCTCTGTTCTTGTAGGGTCGGCAGAACGAGTGTGACTCCGTTTTTGCACAAGTCCATAGATGGTATAAAAAACTAATAAATGAAATAATAAAAAAAAATCA
The DNA here is from genome assembly GCA_949126895.1 of Eilema caniola. Lineage (NCBI taxonomy): Eukaryota > Metazoa > Arthropoda > Insecta > Lepidoptera > Erebidae > Eilema > Eilema caniola. The sequence goes on along the minus strand of OX421469.1, from coordinate 1,869,058 downwards.
AAGCGTATTTAAATAAAAACACTAAATAAGTAATATTAACTAGATAATGTGCAAAACTATCACATTATAATTTCAATACGTAGGTAATAAAATAACAACACTAGAACTCTCTCTGTAGTTTTTTCTAATTCACAATGATTAAAGTTTAACATTTGATGAGAATTAGTTTTAATTTTTGTTTTGTTTTAATTTGTTTTAATTTACCTTATTGAAATTCAACTGTGTGTAAAAAAAAATATATTTAAATGAAATTAAAGAAAACCTCTGTTAAATTATCTATAATGTCGTCTTCAATATACTTAGTATAAGTTTTGTATTTGGGTTGATCTGTTTTGTGTGCTGCAGTAAGCTGAAATAAACGCATTTTTTCTTTTTTCTTTTTTTTTCTTTAGTTGTTTTATTGTAGAATTATCGGCTAATGACCTTCAATGAATTATGAGATCTATGTTTTTTTTGCTATTGTTAAAAATAAATTCAACTACTTTTTCAGGTAAGTACTTATAGAATCAATAAAGTTATTATTTATTATTTTACAATAATTAGGACTATTACCGATGAACATGCTTACATAAAACCAATACCTACTAACTATCACAGCAAAAATTACGATAAACTAATGCAACAATTCACAAATGCAATATTTGCCGAACGAAAACAAATAAAAAAAAAAGATTATAGGTATTGAGAACGACATACAAGAAGTCGGACTATGACATAACAGAGTTTGCTTAGCACGGTGACAGACATGCGCTAAAATTTGTCTAAATACTAATCTTATGATGGGTAATTACTTGAAATGTCCAGCTTACATAGAGCTTGGGAACAGACGCAATAACCGACATTCAAATGGGGGAAACCGCAGGCAAGATCGGAATTTTTACTTTGGCTACATTAGTTTTCGATTTCCTATGCTCGCCTCGGATCTTATTAAGGCGTCAAACTAAATCCTCTGTATTTAAAATACTATCTACTGAAAAAATACCATATGCTAGCAATGGGTAGGTGGTAGGGTGAAGTCAACTTGATGAAACTAACGTAAAAAAGCAGTATTCAAGTCTTCAAGAATTTCTTTTTTCCTTAGAGTGTAAAGCCATAGAAATTCTTTCTAATTCAGCTAAGCCAAAGAATTCTTAGTCTAAGCCGTTACAACTTAGTACATTTTTTTTCAAAACCATAGCATGGAACCTTTATCGCTAGTGCATAGACTTGACTCGTGTATAGACTGTGAGTATACTCTAGCACAGATTCACACAATTTATTTCATAGTGTCTGCGGCCGAACGAATTAAGTATAGTTGCACGAAAGCTCCTAGCATTGAACGACATTGGACTGTACACGCGATCGTGCGAGAGATAGACATTCGCGTTGGTCGTTCGTATTCAATGAGATTATCTAACTTCCTATGCAGTTCAGACACAGTTACACTTCTGTTATGTTACAAGCTTCAACCTTATTAGTTTGTGTACATTTGATATTTGACTATTACTTAACTACCGACAACTGTCAATTTTTTCCAGAGACCCATGCTTCCTCACTAAATTCAAATCACTAAATTGGTTCATAATAGTGTCACCTCCTTTTTACCTTGACCTTCTTCTTCGAGTCAATGGTCAGATACAAGACTTGATGGCTTGATTATTATATTTTGTCGGCCCAAAACTTGGCCACAGCCACAGCGCTATCCGTTGCCCTACACAGGTCCACAGTAGTACAGGTGGGGGGCACAGTGGGCAAGAGAGCAAATGCGACATGGGCTAAGATTGGGCCCCACACTTGCAGTCCACGTGCGATCGGTCAATATAGCCCCATTTTGCTATATTTTCCCTGCAGCGGCCATCTTGGGTCCGCAGGCGATTTAATAACTTCCAGGTTGGCCACTGGAGATGATGTCCAGGCGGCAGTTCTTCTTTCGGTCTGATAAAACCTGCCGGAACCCGATATTTTTCTACCCACATTTGCTCTCTTGCCTGCTGTGGGGCACAGTCTGTAGCCTGAGTGGTTCTCATGAATCCGTTTAAAAAGCCATCGGAGCTTTTTAAACGGACTGGAGGCATTTCGTAGCTATGCAGAGGGTGTCGGGAATCTGTTTCCTGCCTCCATTTCTCCACCGCACAAGCTCTCTCGCCGAACATCTGGTGGAGCTTTCAATGTATTGTTACACCTGGAGGTTCTGTATTTTCTACGAATGAAAATTAAATGTAAACATAGATATGGTTTGACAATTCGGATTTTTGGTCCAAAACTGCAGGTCCGAAAAGGCCACTTCATTGGAATCCTATTAATACTGATACTACCTTCAAACCTTCAAGAAGAGAGCGTACTCCTACCTTAAAGGCCGGTAACGTAACTAGAACCGTTCTAGTGTTTCAGGTGTCCATGGGCGGCAGTGATCGCTTACCATCAGGCGATCCGTCTGCTCGTTTGCCTCCCGTGTCACAAAAAAATAGGATAATATTTCATCATTCGCAATTATTTCCACTATATCCACTAAATTTGTTGTGATTCTGCTCATATGAGTTGACCATTTAACAAATTTTAATGGAATCTAATGAGATTTACTGGAAATTCATTAAGTTAGTAGTTTTTAGCGGAAATGCCCAAGAGGACGAGTCAAAAACGACACTGAATCTTCGGTCTGTCACTATCCTCCACAACACAACATTAGAATCAATAAAACACAATACAATTATAATGTTGTTACATCACATTAGTCGTACTATATTTGCACACCAATCTTAATGGTCAGTGACTTTGATGACCCTGCTTCACTGGAGCGGTTGCTCTTTACAAATTATTTTCGCAACTAGGTATAGTAAACCAGTAGGTTGGTACGGTTCAATGCACAGACGTAGCTTTATTCTGAGATGAACAATAGATACCTACTTACTGAATCTAGGTCGAATTACATGATTTACATTAACAAGTATTCCTGTGTAATGTCTGAGCTTGCCTTTAGGGGTAAACACCGTAAAAAGTCGATAAGATTTATGTCTACCTATTTTAGATCTCTTAGATAAATTTTTGTATTGTTACATTTGTTACTACAGCGCAGTGCCCGGCGAAATAGTCCAATATCTTCCTGTGGTATTGTGGTGACATACTTTACGCGAGTACCTATACTAAGTATAGGGATGTGTCCAACCACATGTAATTGAACAATTTTGGCAACACCAAGAGCAGTTCACTGTTGGCGTAAATAATCCGTAACAAATAAATTAAACACAGACTAATGCAAAAATGCATATTTACACTGAATGGGAATCAAACCCACGACCTCTGCGTTAGCAGTAGAACGATTGGTACTCAGTCTGAACGGCCTGCTCCAATACGGGTGACCGGTAGAGTGCCACTTGTCACCCCAGTAGAAGCAGGCCGAGGCGGCGGCGAGTGTGGTGCGCGCCTCTCCATACCCGGGGTAAGATGGGGACACAGTCCACACCAGAGGGGGCTATGTCAGCCGGAGTGTAAGGGACATGCCAGAAGTAATCTCGGCAATTGATGGCCCAAGACGGCGTGCGGTTTTAATTGGTTCAAGTCTGACATAACTATCCCTGTTGGTTCCGACGCGGGATATCTGAGGAGATTTTCGCACTAAAAAAAAAGTCTGAACGAACTCAAATCGAATGGACTGCGGTCAATACTACACCAGAGACATTTGTGGATTTACAGGTACAGGACATAAAAATGTAATTATATTAATCTTTAAAATTACGAATGTCGTTCAAAAACAGCGTACGCATATCGACGTACAATTCAAGGTGCATTTGTATATTTGTTTGGCCATTACGTGATCTATCATAACACGCGAGATGAGAGCCGCCCATTGTTTCGGCACAATAAGTACACCCGATGTGACGTCGTTACGATACGTTCCTGTCATTGTGTAATTATATACGTAATAATAATAATAGCTGAGGTAATCGTTCGGCTGCATCGGGGCGTCTCGATGGCTGTTTGGAATCGTGGATCAGTAAAGAAAATATACTGTCAACTACCATTACAGTATATTTAAGGATAGTGTAGTCGGAAAGTACGTGTAGCCTCAGACTGTGGCATGCAAATTTTCGACACAATTATTAACAAATACTATTGAATACATTATTTAATTACATTTGTTGTTTGAATATATTAATTGAATGTATGAAAACAATTAAAATTGGAATGTCAAGAGAAGTATATTATTATCATAGGTCAATTTTAATTCGTCATAAATGTCCATATTATTTGCATTATTAATAAAATTCTAAACTTACACATTACAATACTTAGGAATAATAAAATTAGAGAAAACACAATTGTTACACTCACTGTAAAATTATAAATATTGGAAAAAAAATTCATTTAATAAGTCATAGTTTAACCCTTATAAATTACTGTTAAATTAAAGTTTAATTAATCATCAATCGCATAAGAACATCTGTCACACAAAGTTCTTCGTGAAATGTAGTCATTAGTTCCCTGAATTGAATTGGTAATTTATTATATACTTTTATCGCCATCGTGTAACAGTTTTTATTAATTAAAATCAGCATTTTTTTACTTTTCTTTTGAATATAGAATTTTCATCTGTAGGAAGAAGTATTATTTTTTACTGACAAATTTGAACATTTCGTAGATATACACACGGAAATGTTAGCAGCTTGTCTAATATAAATAAGGGTCTGCACAGGTCAGTACATTTAAGTTATTTAAGTTTTTTAGTCATTGGTTCTAGTTGACACACGGACGTCTATGGCAGTTGGAATATACGGTAATTGTTTAAATGCCCCACACAGAAGGTTGATCACCTGTCCGGTCCTCAGCGTCCCCACTTGCAACAGTAGTAGTGTGTACAGTCAACAAAATAGATACTGTTGCACCTTCCTGTACAAAGATGTATGTAAAGGTGTAAGCGTATCGCCTTTGTCGACTGTACTTAGTGTATGCTATAAACTTTTTATTTTTCCTGACGTGATTCACTCCTTCGATAGCACACCAAGTGCGTATAGATTTATAAAATATAGATTAGACAACACTTATAACATCAATTATTATTTAGTTCAATGTGAAGAACCCTTCAGTTAAAGTTAGAGTAGTCCAAACGCTGTAATTTCCTCAATGATATTATAGATCTTTGTAATATCACAATTTGTACTACAACGCACTAAAAACAGTTACAATTCACACGCTCATAAATTAAGGTCAATTTGAATTATGTTTACGTTTCATGCATTACTATATACGGTAATGCGTAGGGATGAAAGTAATGTCGTAAGGAAGGTATTAACTATGGAAGAGGCTACAAGGGAAGAGGAAGACCTGTAAGGAGGTGAATGGACTGTGTGAAAGATGATATATTTAAGAAGAGAGTGAATGTTAAGATGACTTTAACTAGAGATGAGTAGAAGACTAGAGATGAGTGGAAGAAACATACATGTTGCGCCGACCCCAAATAAACTAGATAAGGGAAGGAGAATAAACGGGTGCATAACTTTATCCGGTAGTCATTTTCTGTTTAAGGTCAAGTGAAGTAAGTAAGGTGGTAGCGTACAACTTAAATAGATGGATAGAAGAATAGAATAGAAGAGAACTAGCAAACGAGAAGCATCGGTAGCTTAGTCGTTAAGGAGTTGGGCTTACATCGAGAGGTCCCGAGTTCGAATGCTATCTATTACATTACCGACGTGGAGCCACTCCTAACACAAGCCCTAAAGCTCAGCTAGTATAATACTAGTGAATTCAAAGTTCAAAGTTATATGTTTGTTTATTATGTGTTGACAATTATGTGTAAGGTCGCGTGGTTCCCGGCAGAGTAGAATTCGGGCAACCCCTTCTCTCCATGTGGTGTCGTACAAGGCGACTAAGGGCTGATAAACTGTAACATCGAACAGATATGTACAGCCCAGACTCAACCTCAGATGCATGGCTCGAGTCAAGATTAGTGACGAGAATACGGCAATAGGCTCATTCTCTATTACGTGGGACCGAATACAGATTGGTGGAATGTAGGTGTTAATTCACGTCTGCCTAATCCTCCGAGGATACAGGCGTGATTATATGTATGTATGTATGTAATTATGTGTATTTCGGTATTCAAGTCCTTTATTAAATCACATTACTTCTTGTTTCAGGTTAAAGATATCGATGCAGAAAGCCACCACTCCAGGGGTGCGTCAGACAGCAACTTGGAAGAAAAATTGTAAGTTCATTATAAAACTGTTTTACGTATTCTAGTAGTAGTGTAAAACACATGCATCAACAGCCTATCTGCCGATAAACATCTGCCCAAAGTTATAATTGGCACATTTTATAAATGTATCAAAAAAGCAGATCGACAATACGTCATATTAATTCCGTGAATGAAGTAAAAACAGCCAATTAAATTGATAGGCAATTTTCATAAAGTCATCTGATGTTTGAAATTATGACATGGTCTGCATCCGTGGTTTGCATAGATAAGTACATACATGCTATTTACGCTAAGATTTTACGAAATAGCAGTATCTGTTTGTATATTTCTTCGAGCGTCACACAAAAACCACTGAACCGATTTAAATAAATCTTCAAAGCTTAATACTGCTCTCCGTATATATAACAAATGTATTTTCAGTATATGTCATCATTCAGTTAAATTGAAGGCAATAACTTGGTCTGTTTTATGTTCTCATGTAATACTAAAAAAGGCCATGTCAAGAGTACCTACCTGAAATTGGCGAGCAATTGTGAAAAGAATTATGAAACTCTTTTTAATCATGCTCGCCAATTTCAGGCCATTTCTCTGCCTACCCCATTGGGAAAGAGGCGTGACTATTTAGTATGTAAAAGTATTATATAAAAAACCAATGTTTGATTGTCCATATAGGAAGCGTCGTTGAGCGGTTTTTAAAATGTATTTCTTGGACTGGCCCAAAATGCAGTAATTTAGAAGACAATATAGATTTTTAGTAGCAAAATAATGCAATCCAAAAGAAGCCTGTTTAGTTAGAATCCAAAAATAAATACGAGTAAAACCTAAAGACGCATCTAGTTAATAAAAAAATCTCGTGCACCGTAAAATTGCCATTAGCTCCTAACTGTGGCTTACAAAACAGTCTGGGATCTTGCAATATTTGACCAAGGCTTGCGATAATACTGATGACGTAACCAAATAGTTATACTATCGAAATTACCATACATTGGGGTTACCGAAATAAATAGCGCAAAAGAAAAAAAAACACCGCAAGTTGCGTTAAGAGGTATACCACCTTTCGAATATATACTTATCTCAAAGAGCGATGTTTTTGATAACATTGGGTTCTCTGCAATAAGCGTTAGAGATATGCTCATCATTGCACGAATAAGTTATTACTTAGTCAGGGGGAGGTACATTCTAAGCCGGGCCGACGTCTACCATCCTCTTTAGGACACGTCAATATGACTGCACCTCGCCTTATAGTAAGCTGAAGGCAAAGTCTCAGTAAGGAAAGAGGGACATTATTACATACATCTACAATGTTATAATATTAGCCCTTCGCTTGATATCAACCTCATCAGTTGCTTTTTCACAGCCCGCTTAAAGGACCCGGGACTGTAGGAAGAAGTGAGCTGGGAAATAATTCCAAGATTTTATGGTACGGCAAAGAGAAGAGTCACCGAACCGCTTGGTTCTTGATGGATCTTAAATTCTACATTCGTTTCTCCCTGACCATATCTAAGTACAGTCAGCCTGTAATAGTCCAACTAAGTCGCGACGTCAGGCAGTTCAGAGGTCAGCAATGGCAACAGAGTGAATAACCTTAAACGAATTGCGATATTAAGCGATAGAACGCGTCACTAAGTAAAAAGTTTACTTATCAGAGTTGGCGGTTATGTACCGTTCACATTATTCAGCAGCTATGTTCGCGGTTTGACTAAGGATGGTAGTTGTCATATAGTTTGAAGTGTAAAATATCTCAAAGTACCCGAATCATGATGAATTGTTGGTGTTACACATTCTATTTCCACTATTCGCTGGATTACTGGACTGGAATAATGCGAATCGGGGATAAACCTCCGTCCAGAAAGCGTTGGCAGTTAATTGGTCCTTGTTTTCGGTGCTTGGTTTGAATCATGGCCATTAAAGTGTCGTGACTCCACTTCTAAACCAAAACATTAGCAATTTAGCATAACTAGAGCTTAACTGGGATGCTTTATTACTTAAATTCATTTATCAAATACATCTACTATTACCATATTCTCTTAAATCTTGCTGCAACTTAGATCTAACTAAATCAGTTGCGAAAAATCTTCCGATGAACACAAAACAAAATAGATATCAAACCGATGAAACAGCTATGAAACAACTGACATACTATAAACTATAGATGCGTTGCCCGCACTTTTATATGGCAATGAAAAATGAGGATGATTGTAATTTTAGGCACCAATCAGAGAAGTGACAGTGCGCTACGCAAAAATAATAATAAATTCGTAAAAATATTTTTTATTAGAATTTCTACTTCTCTAAAAAGCTATATTTGAATTATATTTCTAAGCAATTAGTAGATATGCTAAATATTCGACTATACGACTGTACGACTATCGGTAGATTTCTCCGCCTATCGCCCCAAGATGGTTACATATAGGAAAATTTGGAGCACCAAAGCCTGACGTGGTAGCTCAGGAGTCAGAGCATTGCCCCTGTGATGGACTGGTCGCGGGTTCAAGTCCCGCCTAAATCGTTACCTCTTTTTCCTATCCTAATATAAGCGATATTATTTTATACTTTGAGTTTGCGCCATTCTTGAAAGCTGCCAGATTCCTACATTCAATGTCTTTTTAATAATGCGTCATTTTACGAAACAATATTTCATCGTTGCTGAAATATAGGAAGCTGCGTTATACTGTGGTCTCATCTCACACCGCATACCACTTCTGTTGCATAACCTTTATGCCTACAAATGTAAGGAATGTTTGTTGCGTCTCACTGAAATTCAGAATTGAGTTCCGTGATCGGGAATTAATAACGTATTATAAATAGTTATCGTGATGAACAACGATAACGGTTTCTTTTTCAAAGAGAAAACATTTAATTTACTCTATTTCATTTAGTTCATATACGTGAAAGAATATCCTGGAGCATAAACATCATTTTCGTGCTATTATAGTCTATTGCCATTAAAAATGTCAGGTTTTGTGTAAATCAGTTGTTCTACAGAACTGCTCCTATAAAAGTTCAGAGGTGGTGGAGGTGTGAAGTAGAAGAATCTGTCAGCTAGAGTGCCAAATCAAACCAAAGTCTTTAGACGTGGTACAAATACACTCTTTAGGACCGCCTCAAGCCATCTGCGTAGAATTCTAATTCGTTCCCGCGACCTACGATAACATTTTCCCGGAAAAAAGTAGTTCTGTCAATTTTAATCGCCCGTTTTTGCCGATCACGCAATTAAGTAATAAAAAAATGAACAAACACGTTCGCATTTATGAATACCTACTTACCAGGCCAAGATAATTTTAGTATGATTATTAAGAAAATTCAGTAAAAAGCTACCATATACAATTTAGGTGTTTCGTGTTTAATATGACACTGTTAACTCGAAATCAAACTATTAAGTATTTGATTAAACTTCTTATGTAACTTACAAGCTTCAGGAATTCAACTACAGGCTGACAGTTTTACCTCTCATTCAATTGCGTCATGGGAGCCATAGGCAATTTATTTAAAGGCATGATTTCGAAGCCGACCGTATACGACAACTGCAAGCGCACGCAGCGGTACCGCGATACATACATTACTTGTTAAACTTCGATATGGGTAAAAGGGTATCATTGAGAAGCCGCAATGAATAACGCGTACCTATCTACTGCGTGCGTCTGCAGCTGCCTTACGTCACCTTCGCAATCGTACCTTAATAGTTCTAAAAACTTACGCGTGGACGCGTTTAGACAATGGAATAACAAAAACTTACCACTGCACCATGTTTTGTTTACATTTCCTATGTTTTAACAGGTGTACGTATGATGTGCTCTTCCGTCGATAGAGGGCGTCTTTGTTTCGAGTTCAGTATGGAAAACTAAAAGGTTACTGTTGAACGCGTTTAGAACAAGATAAGCGGTTGCTTATCTTGTACTACTACCTTCCGTACTAGCGGCGGTGCAAGGTCCTGGTGACTTCCTCATATACAGCTATTACTCGTATGACAATTTGCATCCTATGAAAATGGTATATTTGCCTATATGTACAAAGGCCAGCTCAACTCAGTATTTACTTAATAATTTTTTTTTTACAATTATATAGTTATAATCACACAGTTTGTCCTGTTAATAGGTAAGATGATGTTTACAAAATCAAACCTATTATATACAAATTAAATTAAATTAATAAAGTTACTATATATACATAATACTAAATAAAAAATAAAAACCAAAACTAAAAGTTAAAATGCGTCGTGGAATTCATCCGCATCGCATGCCTCTTGTGGTAGCGTTCCCAGAAGACTGGCAGCATTGCCACGTTGTATGGCAATGCTTAATCTCTGACCTAAAAAGAGGCCAGCCTTCTGGTCACGAGAAGCGTCGACCATACGCTTCGCAATCTCCCTGAAGAGGTTGCGGGCGCTCGGACCCCAAGGCCCAAACGTTTCGACTCCAAACGGCACAAATTCATAATCTCCAATGAGATTGGAGTATTTGCGCCGCTTAAGAGCCTCTGCAGAAGCTGCAGCAGCACCGGCACAACCAGCCGTGCCAGGTATATGGGTAGGGGCCTATAAATAAATCTTTCTTACCTGTATATCGTATCGTAATTTTGGAAATTCACTTTATAAGGCGAGGGTGTCAATCAGATCGAGAAGATTTTAGGATAATGTCAAGGCCAATCAAGACTGTCGTTAACTTCTTCAAATAAACGAGTTACTGTTTTATACTATTGAAGTGGCAGACAAGCTAATGGCCCACCTGATGAGTATAGGTACATCATTCTCTAATTCTCGATAGTTCGGCGCCGCCGTAACGACTAGGTTAAGATTGCTTTACCAACTTTATTCATGCTGGGAAAATCGTAACAACTAATAATAATATAATGAATTTATTGTTCCATAGATTTATTTAATAAACCTTAAGAATACGGTAGTAAAATAACAATAATTACAATTTAGCAACGAATTACACGCAGTACCATTGTCCATATCTATACAGATAAATAAAATTAAACTGTCTGTATGTAAAATAATAGATTTTCAATAAATAATTTGTACAATAACCGGATGGGTACCTAACGTGTATTGTACAAATTATTTATTGAAAACCAATTACTTTACATCAACAAACAACAAATTTTGTCTGATCTCATTCTGGCTATTTGTTCAGAGTAAGAAGTGGATGACTTGCAGCGGCCAGGGGTCCCTATAAACCGATTCCAACCAGCTTGCTCGGCATAGGGAAGCCGTGGTGTAGATAATTAAATTAAATGTTCACTTTGGTCGTTCTGAACCAGGTAAGACTTTGCCACCGGCTTGCCTCTAGAAAATGTTCACCGTTCGCTGCTGCTGAGTTGATTTTGGTGGGATTTTCAATTTAGATAACTGATATTATATGGTAAACTTTTTTTTCTTAAGTATTGGGATTCTGCGAAGAAAAATTTAATATGAGATCTAACTCCATGGGACCGATGTCGTCGGCACAGCTAGTTAATCTATTAAATAGCACAACACAGATCCATAAAAAGTCTTACAAATACCAACAGTTATGTAAACAAAACTTGCACAAGTACATAATAATGATAATAATAATCAATACAGATTATAAAAGTTACAACACGATCGTTTTTGGAATCCTGTCACATGCAAATGTTCCGTACACGATATGATCCCTCAGTCCACACGAACATGCGGTACATGAATATGTTTACTTGTCGTTTGGATCCAGTTCCGATTTGCACGCATATGTAGTTAAATAGACTTTAAAAGTACATACATACATATAATCACACATTTATCCCCAGAGGGTTAGGCAGAGGTGAATTAACACCCACATTTCACCAATCAGTATTCGGTCCCACGTAACAGGGGGTGAGCCTATTGCCGTATTCCGGGCACTATTATTGACTCGAGCCGTGCATCTGAGGCTGAGTCTGGGCTGTACGTATCTGCCTGATGTTAAAGTTAATCAGCCCTATCCCTTAGTCGCCTTGTACGACACCACATGGGAAGAGAAGGGGTGGCCCAAATTCTACTTTGCCGGGAACCACACTTTATACTACTTTAAACACTTTAAAAGTATCGTACTCTAATCAAAAAAATATTAGCAGCCGAAATTATCAGATTACTAATATTCCCTCTAGGAGTGGGTTCACGTCGGCAGTGTAATGGTCAGGATTCGAACCCGAGACTTCTCGATCGTAAGGCCGACTCATTGACCATTAAGCTACCGACGCTTATCAATTAAAGAGTTTGATATTAACATCATTAATAGTTATTAAGACCATTTTGAGTTTGTTTTCTACTCAAGATGGATCTGATGCTGATTGTACCAAATTTAATATTACCATAAAACGCAATAAAACTTTTTTGCGCATGACTCGAAGAATCAAAGGTCTTGAAGAGAGTGTATAGCCCTCATTAGGATGCCACCGGGATTAGTGATCGGATAATGAAGCCAATGAAGGACAGAACCTTTTAGGCTGTCACGAGCATAAAAGTATAGCCTGCTATATGCGTATGAATAAAAACTACTGGTCGCACGATTTAGGGATAAATTTCGTAAAAACTCCGAAAACAGGTTTCGCGGTTTTACAGATCTCTCATGAGCAAAAAAACGAAACGAAAGTAAGGCGAATCAACTATAATCAAATGACTAAACTTTTAGTTCCATACAGCCGAACGAGTAAATAGTAAACACATATATGGTGTGTTACGAGGCATCCACCCATCACAGAACTTCCTCATTATGGTGCAGATAAACATGCAAAGTTATTTGAACTTGACTCATTCCAATGTCTAAAGATGCCTTTATCGCTTGACGTTACCAACGTGTAGCGCATTTTTCTATTTAAAAAGCGCACAGTGTGCATTTTCACCTTCACCGCTGTCACTAAATTGGCTATTATATTGTTTGAATTTACTTTACCAATGTTACAATTAGATAAGCCTTAATTATTATTAAATGCTAGTTTAAGTCTTTCATAACTTACTGAACTCGAAGTCAGGCCTAAGTTGGAGGCAAATAAACTAAGCCTTTAGTGTCCTTACATACCTATGCTGTCGGAGAACCAGGTACTAGTCTAATTGCGGGTTTGGTTTAGCTTCGATATTTTCCGTGAAGCGACTGCCATCTAGCCTCCTCAATCTAAAGGTGATATCGAAGCATTGCAGTTAAACCAGTTGTTAGACTTTTTAGGACTCCAACTAATTAACGACTGCCGTAGATATTCGTATGGCAACTGAGACCGACGGCTTAACGTGCTCTTCGAGGCACGGCCAGACCAATGCAAAATCTCATATTCATGCATACAAATATTTGCACTGCGCGGGGATTACACCCGTGCCTCATGCGGCCGCGTTTACTACCGCGACACCACAGAAGATAATTGAGCCCTGAGACGACGTGCGGTTTTAGTTTGAGTCCTTTTAAATACCCCTACTGAACAGCGACGGTATCCGCCACGAAAAAAAAGTGATTTTATTTAAATTCGAATTATATTGTTAGTATGATATCAGATGAGCCTTTGAGTTAAAGTGCTTTATTTTGTCAAATTTAATTTATAAGTTTAGATTTCAAGGATTTCTTTTCAATTAATTTACCTTGTTTGTTAGAGGTTTGATCCTTATGATTGATCCTATCGATGGATAACATAAAAATACAAATTGTTATTTTTTAGGTTTTAGTCGGTTCGATTATCAGGTGTGGCAAGCGAATTTTCGAAATTATTTGAATACCTTTTTATTTCTTTTTAAAAATAAAGGAATGTTTCATTTGAGTGAAATTTGTTATCTCCTGTATTTAGAATACTTCCCGTTCAGGTAAGGTTAAAATCTTCCACCCTATATATAGTGGCTGCCACTCCTGGGATCTACGACATCATACGCCATTACTACCTTTCCCGGTCCTTTGCCGCCGCTTCTAATGTAGGATAACCCTTATACTCTTTACGTCAGAAATAAATCCGTACTCACACGTCTATAGACACTAGACGGATGCAACAGTTATATTGTTCTCGGAAATGAAATGTATTGCCGTGATGTTGAATAAATAGTGGACGTGCGACGCAATATAAAAGTGCGTACAACAATATCTGCGCTTAATGCCCACAGATTGCATATAATTACGCGAATCTCTATGCGCACTTTGAATACAAATGTCGTGCGCAATTTCGCTCAGTGCACAATGTAATGGTTCCGAATGAGATGTTGTAGAACTTATGAAATTTTAATAGTTTCTTGTAAAAGTTATGTTTTAATAAAGATAACGTAAATTGGTTATGTTTACCTTGTCTTACCAACTTTCTTCTTCATTACATTGTCTTAGTGATGCATCGGTAGTGAATTCGAGGGTTCAATTCCTGTGTTATCGGTAGTGTAATATTGGGTTTTTGTTTTGAAAATCAGAGCAGTAGTGCGCGAAGCTCACATGATGACAATAAAATCTGATAACACTTTGGCCAAACAGGCCCTCGAACGGAAACTGTATGTTAACACGATACATAATTATAGGTGGAAACTTAGTACACATTGGAAAACAGCCAAATCATTAAAATTTTACATTACTGAATCCGTCCCGTTACACCTCCTCTTCAATTTTTTTTTTAATATCATATATAACCTGTCTTCAAAATAAGGAACACAAATTCACTATACTTTTAGACTAGACTTTACCTTCAGCTTACCATCAGGCGAGGTAAAGTCAAATTGACGTGTCCTATTTATAAAAAAAAATATAATAATAATTAACCAATACGCGTGCATATATGTATGCGGTTCATGTATTGTAACATTAGGAGAAGCTCGATGTTATCTCAATAAATATCTATTATTATATCAATTCGTCTGTCGAAGGACCGATGGCCTTTGGAGCAGACGAGTCCTAAAATGGAGACCGCGAGAAGGCAAACGACAGATAGGACGCCTCCTAGACAGATGGACCGATGGCCTGAAAAAGGTGGCTGGGACGGGCTGGATGCGGAAGGCGGAGGATCGTACGAAATGGCGCACATTGGCAGAGGCCTATGTCCAGCAGTGGACTGCAGTGGGCTAATTGATTGATTGATTGATATCAATTTATATTCCTACCGTGTACACAAAAAGGACTGCGATTGCGAAAAAAGATTAAATATGTAAATTGGTGACCCGAAAATTTGCATCCAAAGACCAATGAGTCACCGCGTGGATGACCAGAAATACATTTGAACAGTCATTCACCCCAATCAAGCGATATGCTAATGAGCGCATGATTGATCACGGGTCGTTTGCGCATTTACGATTTTTTGTACATGTTGACATTCATATATTTTCCTTAAGAGTTGTACAAATATTATTGTATAAACTTATAACACGTATTGATAATAAACACAAAAATTTTTTTATTAAACGTAAATAAGTAATTAAAAATCAATGTTTGTCTCATTTTTTTTTGTTTTGTTTGTATTTTTGCGCTGTTGTTCATCTGGTTTTGATAAAACTGTCAACATATAGCTTGCATGAAGGTTATCTACACATGTTATGACCAAGTTATAGGGATTTTGTTATGAGTTCATTACCGTACGCTGTGAAACAAAGTGCGAAGAAATATTACGTTGGATTTTTGGTAAAATTGATTATATTCCTATAACGGCAATAAAAGACCAGCCCCTCTAGACAAGTGAAATATTATCGGCCGGCGTTTGGTGGAATAGAATGACGAATGTATGGGCTTTGACGTTTATAAAGTAAATATGTGAAATCCCATACATTCGTCATTTAATTTCATTAAACGCCGACCAAGGAATTACCGCTTGTGTAGAGGGGGCAGCCCCTCTATATTTCATAATACAATTGCTTTGTTATCTTAAAGGAACTCCAAACTATTGCAGTAATATTTAGCAATCTATTAGAATTGAAACTCGCTGAGTCATGCTCGCTGGTTCATGGGACGCTGCTGTGATTAATCTTGTAAGTTTATTTATTAGTTGGTGCAGGAAACTATAGATATTTGCACATTCAAAAAGTTCACTCCAATAACATTACGATAATTTCATTTTAATACGATTCTATTCGGCTTTTCTTTTAAGAGGATTTGTAACCGAAATGACTAGTTTTACCATCAGACCCCTCTAGCAAAAGTTAAATGCTTGTGATAGGTTTATGTTGGTAGTGTAATTTGCAGGGATCGAACCCTGGACCTCTCGATACTAAACTCTTCCTCCTTATTTGTTTAGATCTCATAACGCAAAGTTTAAATTAGCTTACACATATCACTAGTTTTTAAATTACAAGTAGTATAAACTGTAAATGCAATTCTATTTGCATTTTTTATGATTCTAAATATTTTTCCATGGAAAATTTACTACTTTTGAATATAACAAAAACACAGAAGAAAAGACTTCAACGCGCTCTGCTCCGAACATAATGCAAAAAAGACATGTGCAAGATTCATAATGATTTAACTGTAACCTTTGTCTTAGAAGCTGACCTAGGGATACGGCTGTTCTACATCCAACAGTCAACATATAACCCAGGCCAAAGTGTCGGCTTGACTTCTCTTCCATTACATAGGACCGAAAATCATGGTTATTGAAATTCGAATGTTATTTCACTTCTGGGTACCCCTTTGGGTATTTACAGGCATGCATATTATGTATTTAATAAACATTTAAAGGCATTATTATGCTTATTAATCAAATTAGAAGAAAAAGTGAAACGACTCACGGGACTTGAAACCAAATTGTTTCCAATAGTTCGTACGACTATCGGTAGATTACTCCCACCGTCGTCCCAAAATAGTTGTATTTTTTATACTACAGAGGTGGCGGACAAGCACATGGCCCACCTGATGGAAAGCCTATGGACGTGTGCACACCAGGAGAGTCACACTCGTGCTGCCGACCCTGTAAACACAGAGAGTTTCTGTGCCGTCAGTATAGAAGACAAAGCAGGAATAGCCTTTGGTCTTCCCGCTGACAACACAAAAACTCTCCAGTGAACACAACACGAAGTTATTATGGCCGCGGTATTCTGTAGGGTGGAGGTACTTTCCCAGTCGGACTGCTCAATTGGACGTTAATAGCGTCGTGTTCTACCTCCTATTAGTACATTACTACAGAGGCCGGGAAGAAAGGCAGGCAACCCCATATTTCCCGCCGAGGTATGTATAGTGCTTTTCTCAAACAGGCAATGAAATAAACAACAAAAAAATAAAGATTTGCAGGCGCATGGGGTTTACTTCACTAGAGTCTTGCATTACGCCAGAGTGAATTTCATTCACCCTAATCACACAATAATTATAACGCGCCGTCAGATTTATTTTTAAAGAAATTAAAAGTAAACAATATAAAAACTAAAACTCACGTGTATATTACTATTTCGTCTATTTTAGCTTGATTTTAACAGAAAACATTTACATTTATGTTCATTAGCATGTTACTTAAAAAAGTATAAAGGCACGTTTCTGAACGAACAGTGATACTTATCATTGTTATAAATGTTAATTTGTTGCAACTAAATTAGGTAAATATTAATATTTCAATGTTTATATGTATAGTTAAGAAAACAATTGATAATAGTGTGTTATTAGTTATGTTAATGTGGATTTTTTATGTAAATAAAACTGCTCTAAGTACATACCAAGTCGTTTATTGCTTTTTTTAATAGATACGCATAGTGGCAGAGTGTCGATGCCTTTGCCACAAATTTATGTCGAATCGAAATTAAAAAAGAGGACTTTTCCGGCCTAGGCCTTGCAAGGTATGTATGAAATTCCATTACCAGCCTCTGGTCCTAGCCGCGCTTGAAACGTCATACTTCGCAGCCTATTAAGAGGAACGTAATGTCAATATTTCATGGCATGTTTGAGAAAATTATATTTATATACCATCTTCTATTTTTTTTTCTCCTATATCAATTGTATAGTAGAATTTGAAACGAATAAAGAAATATTGAATTGATCTAGGCGGAATTTTAACCCGAGATCTTTGCCTTACAGGGGCAATGCTTTGACTACCTACTAAGCTACCAGACCTCGCCCGAACCAATCCAATTTTCTCCTTTATTGAGGCGACAGTTAAGGCGTCTACCGACATTCTCACGAACTATCGGAACCAATGAATAATTTTCTAATCATTTTGAAATATTGATTTTTAACTATTTCCCCCTAATGTATGTATGTATAGACTTTTTAAGATATAATCTTAAAGGCGCCCACTCACTAACAGTCCGCCTGCAGTTTTTGATCTGTCCGGCGGCTTGAAGTTCTAAGCTGATAGCGCTGATACACTAAAGTGATTTTAGCCTGCCGGCAGTTCCCTGTTGTCAGTTTTGCGACACACTAGCAGTTATAAGGCGACAGTTTTCCACCGTATGATCGCCTCCTGGTGTGTGCTAGTTCGTCCTGGCAGCCTAGAACTGTCCGGCCAAGGACTGTCCGGAATCGTTCGGCGGCCACACACTATCGGATCGTATTACTCGTCAATCTAAAATCGTTAACGAAACTGTGAGTGTGTGGTATTGCGATTAACTAACAGATTTATATCGTCCAGCCGTCGTCCGGTAAATTGATAGTGAGTGGGCGTCTTAAGGGTCAGTACGCATCGTGACAGCATCCTTCGTCTCGCTGCAGTCGAGCTGCGGCCGTGTCGCGTCGCCTCTTCCTCGCCACACAAAAACCTCCAAGGTCCCGGCTATTTATATATAAACATTTTTTGCCCCTTGCTAATAGCCGTAACTGAAACATTAGCGGTGTTCGTTTAGTAGGTGTATTATTATTAAGAGAATATAAAGCGGACGTGGTACTTCTCACGATTATAATTTATAATAATTATGCCCGTTGCTTAGACTGTCTTAAAACTAAAGATTTTGATAACATATTTTAAGGAGAAGTTAGGAGAAATAAAAAATACATCTCCTTAATTGTCAATGTAGTTGTTTTTTTTTTCTCAATGTAGCTACGGATATAACTCGAGTTACGAATTTTTGAACTGATTATGAGGCGTCTTAGCCCTTTTTCGTATACCATCTTTTGAGATAAGAAAAAACACAACATCAACCTTTTTCCATCAGGTGCGCCGTCTGCTTATCTGATACCTGAGTGATATAAAAAAACCTGAGAAAACTCCGATAACAAACTCATAAAAAGCCTACTCTTTTATAGGTGTATTGTATATAGGTACGGATGGGTTTCAAGTACGGACTCAGTATTATATACGGGTGGAGTCGCGGACAACAGCTAATAAATATATTTCCTTTGTTTTATGGAAGATATCGAGCTACGTCATACAAGGTTCCATATTTGGATGCTCATTTATTATTGTAAATGTTTAATGAAAATTACTCATCTTTATTCAATAATAGCGTGCTATAGCCATCAGCACAACTGCCTATTTAGTAAGATATGTTATGTACACTCAGCTACAAAGTCCACAACTATTTTCATCTATATGTGGTGCTTGATTTAAAATATTTCATTATTTGCCCCCTTAGACAAGACAAGAAAAGTTAGTTGAATATAATAGAATTATCAATTTTTAGAATTGACACGTATTTTAGCATTTGTGACAGTCGTAAACGTATGTCAACTCCATACATCAATCATACTATTCGATCACTAACTTATTGCCACTAGTGTAGGGTTGCTCGGGCTGGTCCTCTGAGGATAAAAATAACTAAGTATTTATAATTAAGTATTTCAGTCTCACAATTATCATGAAAAGGTTGCAATCAAAACTTGCACTTGGGAATCCGGTGTCCGTCCTCCTATGCATTAATTTATCTCTTTTGGTATTAACGGCATTGGTTGTCAGACCCCCCCCCCCCCCACACTTCAGGTGTGACTGAGACTGAAGTCAGCGCAAAAACTTCGTCCGTCAATCACCAGAATGACGTGCTTCAAGTGAGCCTGGCTATGCCCCTAAGATTTTGTGAGCTTCAGTGATATGCTACTAAGCTTTGTAATATTCTATATTCACATTATGTTTCCTGTAATACTCAGGAAATTAATACCTACCAAGATTGAGATCTAATTCATCGAAATTATTCAAAATTCGTTCAGCCAAAAGAAAACTACATAAAGACAACAAACGAGCGATGGGTCTTCTTCAAAAATATGGGGTTTCATTAGTAAAAAAATAATATAACCATACTAAATTACAAAAATAGTTATGTACAGTCCAATCAAACTTTAGTCAACTCTTCAATTCAATCATCTATCTATATCAGAATCTTTATTACAAGAGACTATTAATTATCTATTTTTTGCTGCTGCTACCGCATCAAGTGTCACAAGACCACTTATACAGCTAATAAGTTAAACACCAGTAACTATACGATGGATATAAAATACCTATAAATGGCAAAAGAGATATTTTATATTACATAAGCAAATAAGTTGGCAGACGACGATCATATAATTATCGTTTATTATTTCCTGACAAGTAAACACCATCATTGGTGTGGATATAATAATATAATAGTCTTAAGAACAAAAGAAATGTTTGCTTTGTCTCCGAGACGGCTTAGCGTGCGGTATGCGAGTCATCACTCGGTATCGATCGGTTGCGAAAGGGCCTAGGTGATTTATGCCTTTATAGAGCTATGAGCATCTTTAAGTAGCATCTTAAGTAACTAGTATGGAAACAACTTTGTTAAGTATTGCTAGAATAATGAGACAACTTTATCGTCAGTAATAGTTTTCCGATAATGAGGTTGTTTTATTTTGTAACATATTATATTCTTTCTTAATACAAGATATATTATATACATATTAACTTTTAAACTCTCGCGTTCCATGATATACAATTAAGAGAACGGCCGGTGTAACCTGGTCGAAACGTCAGGCAATCAAAGGTACGTAAGTCCCTATACCATGATCGCGTTAATTCCAGTTATCTTAATTATATACATACCTAATGTCAATGCGTGATATTCACGTCAACTGCCGCCAATATATCCTAATATCTTGCTATATATTTAAGTTATCTTTGTGCAGAAAAATTGTTTTAAAGATTTTTGTGAAGCGTTTTCTTAATTTTTTAAATATAGGCCTTTTTCTCTTCGCGACCACATCGTGCCATATTCAGTTTTATGCAAAAAGCATTAAAGTACGTATTTATCTTCAAACAAAAGCTTTCTACATACCATCAAATTAACATTCAATTACAAACTATCAACGGACGCGTGACAAAGCGTCTCCGATGCGCAATTAAGTATGCATAACACAAACAGAAGGTACTGCTATGGCAATTCTCACTGTCACCATAAACTACAACA
This sequence comes from Eilema caniola, assembly GCA_949126895.1. Classification (NCBI taxonomy): domain Eukaryota; kingdom Metazoa; phylum Arthropoda; class Insecta; order Lepidoptera; family Erebidae; genus Eilema; species Eilema caniola. The sequence continues at coordinate 1,847,672 of OX421469.1, read as the reverse complement.
GCTTACTGTATTCATTATGATTCGTCATTCTGCTGAAGTGTTTGGTGTAGTGGTATAGTGCTCGACTGCTGTCATAGGACGCATGCTCGATTTCTGTTCAGCCACTCTAGACAAGTGGCAATTCGTTAACAGGCGTTTGGTGGAATATAATGACGAATGTATGGTATTTGACGTATACGACAGTCGTTAACGCATGTCAAATACGTCAAATCCCATACATTCGTCATTCTATTCCATCAAACTCTGGCCAACGAATTGCCGCTTGTTTTGTCTTTGTCATCGCGACCCAAGGCACTCCCAAGAATCAAAGTATAAGTCAAAGAATCAATTTCGTTTCTTCAGTTTAGGTACATAAAGAGCACATATGAACGTCAATATTCTACAATTATGTCAAGAACTAATTTAAAATAATTTTAAATAAAGTTATTAAATCATTTGAAAACTATTCTTTCGCTGGTAAGGTAAGTTGGTTCTACTGGGATGATGCCAGCATGAAACTCAGTGAACCAGATAATCTTTTTTTTTTAATGTGGTATTATTTAAAACAAATTTATGTTGTGCGAGCAAGCAAAATATTATGTTGACCGTGCATTTTTATCATTTAAATATTTGTCTACTTATATACCTTGAATGTGCGTAGGGTGTGAACTTGACTGGCTTGTGTTATGAATTCTAGAATGCGCATATATATATTTAGATACATGCTCACAAGACCAATTCAAATGGACAATAGAAATACAATTCAATCATATAGATATTGGCACTGAGGGAAAATCAATTCCTCGACCTCTGACGTAGTAGTCAAACACTCCGCTTCGAGAGATGTTAACCGAAATTCATATAGTACATAGTAATCAGTAGTAACCTCCTTCAAGAATCAAGCGGTTCGATGATTATTTTCTTGGTTGCACCATTAAGACCTGGAACTCCTTGCCAGCTCACGTGTTTTCTTCTTCCTACAGTCCCGGGTCCTTTAAGCAGGGCGTGAAAAAGCATCTGATGAGGCCGTCAAGCTGAGTGCCACCATTGTTAACATGATACGAGTATGTAATGGTGGCCCTCTTTCCTGAGACTTTGACGTGTCCTATATATATATGAAGAATCAAACCTCCGTAATGCCCTCAGCATATAGATTTAAATAATCTGTACTATAGACGTATAAAGTCACCGCACAAAGAAAGTACCTGCATGAACAATTAACTCATCGTTTATATTCTTCCCTTTTGTTATAAACTACAGACACTTCCGTATAAAGCTTGTGAGCAACCGCCAAGGACATAACGAATTTATGCAGGAATATTGAAGATGATTTATGTGTTATCGGTTTGTCATGAATATTAAATACTTCTTTGATTGTCACGTAAACTTTATACACAAAGGAAAGCCCTAAATTACTCTTACGATTTCTCCACGGTGGATCCCGGGATCCAAGGTAAGAGTCTCGCTTGTAACCGAGACTAATATACCGGGTGTAAGGGGAACGCTCCCGAAGGCCGAAGGAATTTTCTTTTGTTTTTTCACTTTACTACTAAGCTTTGTAATATTTTTTTTTTTCGTTTCATTAGCATAACTTATTCTCCATCGTATTAGTAAAGTTCAATGAAACAGCAATTTCATAAAAAACATCACTACAAAAATAGCACGCGCTTGGCTCCATTTGTTTTTTTTTTGTAGTGATGTTTTTTTAATAGTTTCCAAAATATCTACCGCCGAAATATAGTCTCGGGGGAGGTATATACGATATTTGCGACATTCTATAGTGACGCCGTTTTAATTTCTTGAAAATAAAATTTCTGAGCCTAGAAGAATCATACTTGGTAATTATTCATTTTCACATGGCTAATTGAGACTAACGACTGTTTCTATTTAACTAATAGATTATTTTACCTTCTGAATACCCAAATATTACAACCAAAATCACACATCTTTTTTTTCTGAACAATGTAATAATGTATTGAAATATAATGGTCTTAGCCTAAATTTAAACATGAACGAAAATGCAATGCGTGATTAACTTGTTTAAATTGATAGCTAAATTATTTTGTAATCCATTACAACAGGTTTGCAACAAAAGCATGCGTTTTTAGTAAATACGTTGCTGTTTAACTTGATTGATTGATGAAGTGCTTTACTAGATAATAACAATGATCTAACTGTTGAATGCTCTTGACCACAAACTACTTACTGGTTAGAGCTTCATGAATTTAAACAAGGACATACATAAATACTTTAATGGTACTTTAATGTTCTTTTTGGGTTCCATTTCTCAAAAACAGAGAGGTTTTGTGCTGTCAGTGGGAAGACCAAAGGCTATTCCTGCTTTATCTCCTACACTGACGGCACAGAAACTTTGTGTTTACAGGGTCGGCAGCACGAGTGTGAGTGTTGCACATGTACATAGGCCACGGTAACCACTTTCCATTAGGTGGGCCGCGTGCTTGCTGCCACCTCAGTGGGATAAAAAAGGAAATATCCGTTATAAGATCACTTAGCTGTTTATTTGGCGCGGACACGTAAATACTTAGGTTGTATGAGCACTTAAAATGAAAAAAAAAAAATGTAAATCGATGATATTTAAAATAATGCCATTTATGTAGAAGGGGTATATGGCCGTCCACTAAGACTCTTTTTAGCGAAAATAGTGAGTTACAGGTCTGAACACAAATGAAGAAAATCATGATCATGAAGGAATATATCTGCACGGTATATTTACGTGATTGAGATTATACCGTGCAGATATAGTGAACCCCTGCCCTAGGGGATTATGCAAATGTTGCGGAAACTTCACAAACATCCTGGCAACTTATTAAGATACACATAAACATGTCACGTGTATCACACAATCAGGTGCATTACATGAATCACATCACAACACATGATGTAGGTTGCGGCATGGTATGTTATGGCTTGACATGACTTATAATATGCCTTAAATTTAAACATATTGTACTGCATTACATGACACTATGAGCTTACTGTATTAAGGTGTGACATGTTGCGTTATAAGGTTCTTGCACATCATGAAGGAAGACCGCTTGCTGTTCTGTCCGGTAGACAGCCGAAGTCTGCCGAGTTTGTACCGCAATTATTTAGCCTACTAGCAGCTGTAGTTGGTACCCGTAACAAAAAGCTTGTACCGGTTAGCTTTAGGTCCCGTAACAAAATGGTATTTGTTTTCAATCACTTCACTGCGATCACATTAATAAAAAGGTGCACTTATAATTGAGTATTTTTATGTACCTAAAATATTTTTTTATTAAATTAAGAATAGTAAAAGAGCGAAAACAGTTGCGTCAGTTCTTATTTTATCGTTCCTATTTATTTTAATCCTATTTATTTTAATCATCCACCCAACCTTTAATAGTAAATGATTTGATTATTAAATATTATGACATCACAATTATTTTTTTCTTACAACTTTCCTTACAACTTATCGTTTGACGTTTAGTAAAAAGTAACTAATTTGACCAGTCCCATTACTAAATTTATGTGTAGAACCCTTTCATTGTAGTGGACGACTCCCAAAAAGTCGCGTTGTATTTTCATTGCCTAGATTCAATACATGACTGATTGAAAATTACAAAAAGACGCCAAAAATTCTCTGATAACATTGTCGCTAAAAGGACGCATTTATCGATATAACTATGTAATAGTATTGACGTAAATGGCACACGTGATTACGATGAAATATTGGAATGGACACATACAAATATATCTCAAACACATAACCCTCATTATTGCTATTGCCGCAGCTGAGTCAAAATTTACCCCCAAAATTATATACTTACCCATTTTAGATTTAGTAAATAACTAGCGGGATAACTCATACCAATATAATTTTATCTGATTTACAGTTGTAACTAGTCCTTAATATTTTTGTCACATAAAACCTATATACTTATGTCACAGAATATGTAGTTAATAGTACTACTTAATAGTACGCTAGTACTATTAACTATTCTGTGGTACTGCATATGTTAATAAATCAAAGCGGTAACAGTCATTAAGCGATGCTCGATTCGATAGCAAACTTACCTTGACGTCTATGCTCCACCGACGACGCTTTTTAGTTCTTCATGGTTTAGTTCATCAGGCCTATTATAATATAAACATGAGGATACCATTATAATAATATTCTTCACTGAAATAATCACTCGGACGTGGTGTAAGCTTTGTTTGTTTTAGAAGATGTTTGCTTAAGAACAGTATTTATGGTGGCACTTCACATGGCTTTATTACCAAGTCTAGACAGTGTATTTGCGCCCTGAAATCCAACCACACGTCCTAATCGTCTATCTCGTGGGGGGCGGACACACGGAAACAAATTAACTGGCGTGGCTAACGTGGCTCTTCGGTTTCGAAGGCTTCGGTTCGCTAGGATTTGACGTATTTGACTTGCGTTAACGACTGTCATTTACGTCAAAGCCCATACATTCGTCATTCTATTCCACCAAACGCCGGCTAGCGAATTGCCACTTGTCTAGAGGGGCTGGTACACTTGACATTGGCGTTTCGCCACTTACATTTTTATAATACATTTTACTTGAAATTGGCAAAGCATTGGCCTTATTGCCTATTTGACAAATATGACCAATACCAAATAAGTAGATACAATTGGCAAGTAATTTAGTTTTTTTAATTCTTTATGGCCAGTTACCAGGCCAGTACCATTTAACAGTAGAATGTGAAATTACCCTCTTTGAAGTGAATACTTTTTTGTGAAAAAAATACTTGCATTTTTTCAGCTACGTAGGTATCTAAAAAATGCAAGTATTACGTCAAATATTTTGCCAAAACAACAAACGCCCAATAGCAAATACAAATAGCCATGTGATGTGCCACCATAATGATCAAGTTGTTGACTTAAAGGTACTCGTAAATTCCTGACATTAAATTGCAGTCTAGGTTCCTAAGATATTTTCAATTTTATTTTCAGCATTTGGTGTATGCAGTAGTAACAGAATCAGGGCTTCCTTTGCTTTAACATATCTTTTTAAACAATTTATTCCGCGTTAATTAACGTTTAACGACGTCATATAACTATTATCTTCGGTATTTCGGTACACCTGTCGAAACTCCGTCGCTTGGCACACGTGACGATTAACAGCGAAAGTGACACCCCTAATAGATGTTATAATGGTGATCATACGCCTCGGATCATGCCTGTCAATCGTTCGTGCTCATACTACGGCACGGCACATTTCATGAGCGCGAGCGATAAACTCACCACCGCGTAAATTTATTTTTTTAAGTAAATCTATTCTATTGTGTATACTTCTTGACATTTGTATGCTATAACATTAGCCATCCTATTTTTATTTGTAGTTATTTAAATGCCTGCCTAAATATTGGAATGAATTTAAGACTAAATAAAAGAACATGTTATGTCATTAAATAATTTAAACCAATTTTTTTTTCAGTTTGCACTCAAAGTCATATTTTCTATAAATTATGAAGTTAATTTTCCTTCAGGAGGAAAGGGTTAACTTATAAATTCCATAAGTTAGACAAACTACAAAATAAATCTATATTGACTTGTGAATATATTTAATAGCTTTTTTATTACAAGTTTTACATTTATTTGCCAAAGTTAGCCAAAACCATTAAAGTAAAAGCTATATAATCTTGATGTACTTTAGTATAACTTAAGTACATCAAAAACCTTTATTCTTTACTACAAACTTCCATACCATATTCCAAATCTATTAATCAACAGTTGTCCAGTTTCAAACAGTTTTTCTGACACACGATCCTTAACATCTCATGCCTTACACTTCACCCTGACAATGGAAAGCCTCGGACGTGAATCGTTTTAACAACATTAGTAACAGGCACCAGTTCCGTACCGTGGCATTGAACTGCGTGAACTACCGTAGGTATTGACACTAGGCGGTGAGCTTAGGAAGCGACTATACGAACAATTGGTTCAGTTAAATATACAGTGTTACGTTTTCTAGTAGCTGGTGATAAGCAGTCATTAGCGTCGGTATTAATGGTATTTATATAGTGGTTGTGGCATTAAGGCCTTACACACATTATTTTTTGAGCGCTCTTGTGACGTAGCGCTAGTTAATGCGACCGCTGTAAAGTTCCAGGTCCTAAATCCAGGGAAGAGTCAAACCGTTTTTTATACAAACGAATTGTTATACAACTTGGGTGGCAGACAGGCACACGGCCTAACTGACGGAAACTGATCACCGTGGCCTATGGGCGTGTGCAACACTTGGGCTGCTGATCCGGGGCGTAATTTAGGGTGTGCTTATTGCCAACAACGGAATTTCCTAACAGGGAGTCAGATATGAAAGGAAATTCATTCCCCATACGCTTAAACTGTAGAATTGGTACTGTAAACTGTAGAAGGGCAGCAAGGTTTTTCAGCGCAGAAACTTGCTGCCCTTCTTGAAGAGCCTCATATTGTACTCGCGTGGAAAAACCACAGCAGGTTGTTCATTCTACAGTTTAAGCGTGCGGGGGGTGAAGTTCCTTTCATACCTGATTCCCTGTCAGGAAATTCCGTTGTTGGCAACAAGCTCGCCATTAATAACGTCGTACCAAAAATATACTAGGTACCTAGTTGGGGATTCATGAAAGTTATTTACATCTCTCCCTCGGTGCGATTTTCCTAGTCACTATATTTTACTATTTTTACTGCAATGGTCTGTGTAGAATATTTTGAAATAAGTTCTGTTCTATTATTAGACCTATTACCAGGAGAAGTGGTTACTCGCAGCATGAAGTACGTACCTACAGTAACATCGAATAGGGTGGGTGTACACCTTCGGGACTCCAGTCAACTTCACATGATAGTCAGAGTGCACCTGCTCAACAACAGGTGAGGCTCTCGCGCAGGCACTCCTATTACACTGCACTCGATCTCGTAGTGTCAAAACAAACTAATAAACGAAGGAGAACGTGAACCGCTCTAAAGTGCTAGCTTTGGACGAGACTGTGATGCCTTCAGATGAAAAAGATTACCAAGGAAAGCAGAGCCTCCTAGGCCTCTCTCTATGAAGTAACTTTTCTGTCAAACCAGCGCAATTCTGCTGACAAAACCTAGCTTAGTAGATTATGACAAAATAGCTACCTAGTACCCGTAAGTAAATAACACAACACATCCAAGCAATCGAATAGATTTTATGGGACTTTCGCGGCTAGAGACCCCTTTCACTATCACTATCAAAGTGTAACGATCTGTAAATGATTACCCAGCAATACATAACAATACTTACACTTGTGTATAAACTGCTGAATGCATAAGAGGTTCTTACGCACATTACGTTAACGTTAGACCTATCTTTACTATTAAATTCGTATAGAAAAAAAACTGTAAATTGAATATCGCAAAAGTTTAAAAAATTATTTCGTCTCCATTAATAATCCTCCATTCCTTCACTAATTTGGATTTTATAAGACCGACTAATCTCACATCATCATCTTCTCATTTGTCATCTCATCCCTCCCCAATCCCAAAAGGCAATAAATAACACTATTTAAATGTTAAACTCCTGAATTCATCTTTTCTATTCGAAGGAACACCCCGCTAAGAATGTGGGGAGAATGCTTAATTCTCCCCACATTCTTAGCGGGGTGTTCCTTCGAATAATTTGGGGCCACTGATTGACCACGATGCATAATGCAAATTCACATTCAAATTTGTCATCTGATGCCGTCTTCATTGGTATACATTTAACTGACAGAACCACATTCTAATAGAACACATCACATAAAAAATTGTTTTTTCGTAACAAATGCAGTATTACTGTTAGTAAACACAATAATGACACAAAAGAAACAGTATGTTACGACCCACTTAGACCTCAAAGTAGGCTACAGCTGATGAGTCGGCGGCTGAGAAGAGAATTAGCAACACATTTTGTCTGTTGCCCTAGATACACGTGTCTGTGTTGTTTGATGAATGGATAGCATGTCCATACTGTGACGATCGATAGTACGAAGTAGTCGCTAGCCATTATTTAATTTACGTAATTGTTGCAGCGGATGTATGTAGTCGTGCATTGTCGTGTAACTTCATGCTACTTGGCTCTATGCTGCACTGGCTACATCTGTAGGATCAGAATACAAATTATTGTAATCCTACAGTTGGCTGCACTCTAAACTACATACCATACATAGTACCTATTTGCATAGGTATTCCTTTTCTTTTTGTGTTTTATTCTGATTATTAATTATGGCACTCTATAACTGCTTGTGCAGGAACATCTTTTGGCATATAAAGTTTTAAGAATTCAACATTTGCAGAATTCATCATTTTTCTAATCCAACATCGAAGTCCAGAAGGAAATGTGCACAAGATGTGGTACACGATCATTTCATAGCAATTCCCTATTTTTAAGATAACTTGCCAACTTACTATAAAAATAACCTAATCATAAACTGACCTACCAAAGACCATATGTTCAAAAAATATTTTCATGTAAAACTGCACTATAAACTACGTGAAATTAAATACATTATCAGATAAGTATGATTGAAGTTATCATTGTGTAATCTTAATTAGATTGTTAGCAACTAAATCGAGTTAGCTTTATAGGTCCCTAACTAAGCACTCACACGCTGCGGAAGCATATTATTGTCAATAATTCTATGTCATTATACTTTGTATTGTTAGATAAATATTTACTGCGGAAACGAACGATAAATACAGCGAGGACATTTTCATAAAACCTGAATCATTTTCTACAAGAGCATTAGGCCCCAGCACAGTATTTTCCATAGTTCTTCTCCATAGTTTTTTTTTTCACCCATATTCTACTTATTTCTTCTCCTTCCTTTTTGGCAGTAGAAGAGGCGATTGAGCTTTACGTGTGTATCTATCTAATATTAATTGATGTGAGATTCCGCACAAAAAAAATCCGGGGCTTTTTAGGGTTGCGTAACCAAATGATAAAAACGGAACCCTTTTGAACCCTTATGGATTCGTCATGTCTGTCTGTCTGTCTGGCCGTCCGTATGTCACACTCACTTTTTCCGAAACTATAAGAACTGTGCTGTTGAAACTTGGTAAGTAGATGTATTTTGAGAACCGCATTAAGATATTCACACAAAAATAGCACAAATAAAATACTAAATTTTTGGGGTTTTGTAGTATACTTACAAGTATACTTAGAACTGAAAATCAGTTTTTTTTTCCATCAAACCCATACTTATGTGATATCTATGGATAGGTCTACAAAAATTATATTGAGGTTTCTAATTTTCTTTTCTAAACTGTATTTTTTGCGCGAGAGACACTTCCAAAGTGGTAAAATGTGTCGTAAACCGTACACTATTATTAAAACATCAATCAAAGTAACAACGAACTACAAGAACTTTTACTTGCTGCTACAGTACCCTTCATGGGCGGGTCCGACTCGCACTTCGCCACTTTTTCATTAACACATAACCCCGTTATGTAAATATCAGAAACCTCATAGCATAGTTCTTATGCCTATAACTACTTATCCTGGCCTGGCATTACAGCTGGAAGAAGCGACACGGCTCTTTGCCCTATCGCTCTGCTCACTAACCCCGTGAAAACGAACATCCATAGTCTGTAACACTACTCCACTCTGGTTCTAGTTCCACTTGCTACGAAACTCCGATTCAAAGGATACACATCGCATTACATCACAAACTAACTAACGGAATCTTTAATCAGTTACCCCAACAGCCAACATGACGAATATTGTTCACGATTGAATACGTTTTTTAACCATAATAAATGAATGAATCATTGTCAAGAAAAGCCAAAACAATATCCCGTTAACATTAAACCTGACCCAGTCTATATCTGAACGTAACAGACAACAGTTACGAACACATTTGTATCGGTAACAGTGAAATGTGAATATGCAATGACTATGGTCAGCGGCTGCGGAACCAATCCTCCGCTGTAGAAAGTGTCGCGACATTTAGACATTTTTGTTTTGTGCATTGTGAGCATAGTCGGTATTGCTAATCGTGTAACATACTAATGCGTCAATGGAAACTGTGCCATGTCAATCGGTCACCTTTGTTGGGGCTCTCAGCTGTTTTTTTATAATTTCTCCGGTGTCCAACTGTGATATTGGTGGCACAAATTCACTATTGTACATTTTTCTGTTTCCGTTTCGGGTCCGTTCTTTATTAAATACTAGTGTCTCAATATTAGCATATTGCTTTAGTTCTTTTAAGTTGTTTATTTTATGTAAAGCAAAGTAAAAGTAAAATATGCTTTATTGTACACCAAAATACACAAAAAATATGATAAAAATAAAATGAATGGACATTTTTCTACATAATAATGTACAATAGGCGGCCTTATGTGTAATATAAAAAGAGACTTTTCTTCCCTGTTTAGTTTGTTCACTATTTCAATATGCCAATAAGGAGTATTTTTTTCTCTGCTTCCTTCACTGCATTCTTACATCTTTTGTAAACTTTTGATAAACTTTTTACAATCATGGAGACTTACTTCTAAAAAGTATCAATATTAATCAACTCCGAAATTTTATTCAGAATTATTCGTTGAAACTACGAGGTTTGCTATTAATGTAGAAGACCCCTCACCCGGTGAATTGTTCTACGTACATCTTCATCCTAGCCGGGATGAACCCCGATCGCATCCATAGTTTTCTCCTCGGACTCCGAGCTCCACCTTACCCAGTCTAACTGCTGGTTTGGCTGAATTTCAATATTTCTTCTACCTACAAAGACTTATTAATTCATTGGCTTCATTGATAATATTTCTACGTTTGCGGTAAATGACTCCAATATTAGTGTTGAGTGATCAATAAACAATCATTTCCGTTGTATGTCACATAACAAGATATTATTAACATTTTATTAGCCAGCTGTTGTATGCAAATGAATCACACAATATGCAAAGTTAGAAAATACTAACACTGCAAGTCACAATAAGGCGGAAAAGTGAAGCGTCACTGAATGTGTCAGTAGGTTTAGGACTTGGGTGTTCCAAAGCATTGTGTATGAGGAAGATTGATGGGTTTCAAGTTACGGCGAAATGTGATATCATACGAAATAAAATTATATCGTAGGATCTACCGCAATGACATTGTTCATGATTTTCTTGCAAAAGCGAAGTCATGCGATTCCCACAAAGGGGTCGGGGTCGCCAGGCCATGGTCGGTGGGGATACCAAGAAAATGTGACAACATCATCTGAAACATCAACGCAGTTATTATTTTCCACTGGTGAAATCTAAGGAAGGACTTTACTTACATTTGCCTTAAATAATGCATTTGTTATTAGTTTTACATACTCCACCGCAATGAGCATTTCAGATCTATTCCCCAATATTGATGACGAGCATGCACTGCAGTAGAAATATTTGGTCCTAACAGGTAGTAAGATCTTCCCTTGATGCTTAAATATTTTTTTATTTCGAGAACCTGTTTTGCTGCATTTTGACTTTTGAATCTGGTTTCTCGGTCATTCACACACAAAATGTAAAAACATTGGCCGTTCAGACATCATCATCATTCTTTAATAATGACATATATCACCTTCAATAGTCAAGGTCAGGTCGACAAGAGGTATAGCTTATTTCATTTTACTACTACGGTTATAGCGCCCCCGTCCCGGTTTCGCAGACGATTTTCACCAAGAGAAATATTTTTGTTTAAGTAACAACAGTTACATAACACGGCATAAGATCTGTGTAGGTACCATAGTTCGCAAAGTTAATTAGAAAATTAGCTATTAAAATTTTGGCGTAGGTTCACTGGAGAGTTTTTGTGCTGTCAGTGGGAAGACCAAAGGCTTGTCCTGCTTTATCTTCTACACTGGCGGCACATAAACTCCCTGTTCTAACAGGGTCGGCAGCGCAAGTGTGAGGCCCCTGGTGTTGCACACGTCCATAGGCCACGGTAAACACTTTCCATCAGTTGGGCCGTGTGCTTATCTGCCACCTAAGTGGTTTAAGAAAAAAAGGTATGATGAGAATGAAACTTTGTCAAAAAGGCTAGTTAGTTATTATAGTATTCAAAAATGTTTTGATCGCAAACAAGCTGGATAATTAATGAATTTAATTAAATTTTAATGCAATAAGTACCTATAATAATTTATCCTAGATAGATTTAGATCGAAAAAGTGAACATCCAAAACGGGACTTGAATACGCGACCTTTCTCTATTAATGCTACGTACTCAAACTAAACATTGCAACTAATTAGATTAAGTGAACATGTTTGAAAATAACCAAACTTGATTAAAAAAGCCACAGAAATGTTCGGTAAGTTTCTAGTTTTTACGGTTTGTGAAAACATCAAAAAATGTTATCTCTGTTAAGTACTCAGCTTTATTTTTATTATTCTCGCTTTCCTACCCTAAGCTTTTATTGGGGCAATGCGTGAATGGTACCTGTGTTGTCGCAAGCGTCCATAGGCCTTCAAGTAGGCGGCATATTTGTCTGATACTTTATTAATATATAAAGACAGAATGCATTACGATACAAGATAAATATAATAGCTCAAGAATCGCTTTTAAGCCTCTGAAACAATCTAATTGGATTTTAATACTAAGTACATATTGTTAATCACCCTAATATGAGTGTAGTTATTCGAAATGAATTATTTAGGTACTATCATATAAAGAACATTGATCCACACCATACCAGTGTAGAAGCAGCCTAAGTTGTACTGCCTAACATTTATGAGCAGATGATCAGAATACATATCACGAGGACGAGGCACCGTTATATCTTTCCCTTACGATGTCAACGCCCTATTTCGCCTGCGTTAGAGTACAATGGCAGTGCCTACCTGCACTAATATCATTTGAACTTTATGAAATATTAAAGCGTAAACGTAAAAAATTGTACGTGCAGGAATTTGCGATAAACATCAAGTAATGTTTTACGAACTTTAGGAAAGACAAACAAGCGCATGTAGTGGTTTTTAAGCAGGAAAAGAACATTCCAGGTAGATATGATTCATAGCCAGGGTTTTAAGGTGATTTTCCACCAGAGGGGCGAGACGAGACGAGGCGAGGAGAGAATTGAAATTTGTATGGCAAATTTTCAATCCTCTCCCAGCGTATCTTTGGTGGACACAGTGTGGATTGACGAGAATATGCGAGGCGTGAATTGAAATATTTGTTTGTGCAAAAATGAACCGTATTGGTTCCGATATAGAGTGTAAATCACCTTCAAGTTGATTTTTCACCAGAGTGGCTAGGCGAGGCGAGGCGAGGCGAGGAGAGAATTGAAATTTGTATAACAAATTTTCAATCCTCTCCCAGTGCATCTTTCTCGCCCCTCTGGTGGAAAATCACCTACACTACAGGCTACAGCATGTAGAATTTTATCCCGTTCCTACAACTCCTGAGATCTCATACCTACCCGAAGTATGTGTTATTTGTGGCAATAATCTTATCCCTGTACCGAACTTCAGCCAGATCCGATCAGCCGATAGAGCGTTATTGAGTATCAAACATAGCAACGTGCAGTACTCCGGAAAAAACCGTGATCGACGGCTTTCTCTCCGCAGCACGACCAGACCAATGCAAATAATCTATATTCATGCATACAAATATTTGCACTGAGCGGAGATCGAACCCGCTCCTCCTGCGCAGTGCTCGCGTTCACTACCCCTACGCCACGGACGCTGTCAATGTGGAATGAGTACATATTGGCTTATTATTACAATACGTGCTACTTCACTTTTGTGCTTAGGCCTTTGGAATTTCACGACCTTTAACTTTAAGTATAGTTGAATTTTTAATTAGACGGAGTAAGCTGAAATAAAAATGGCGTTGTGAATGATTATAACAATCCGAATCGTTCGATCAACGAATCAATTCTTCTTAGATTCCGTCAAGAATATCGTGACAATTCCATGAGTGAACGAGATCTCAATGGATCACTTTTCAAGAATCAAAGAATCAAAGAATCAAAGAATCAATTTCGTTTATTCAGTTTAGGCACATAAAGAGCACATATGAACGTCAAAATTTTACAATAATGTCAAGAAATTACTAATATAATATTAAATTAAGTAAATAAATCATTTGAAAATGATTCTTTCGCTGGTTCGGTAAGTTGGTTCTACTGAGATGAGACCAGCAAGAAACTCAGTGAACAATATTATAGTTTCTTTTTTTAAAACAATTTGTTTTTTTTTTTTCATAGGTTTATATTGTGCGAGCAAGCAAAGAGATTAGGATGACCATGCATTTTTATCATTAAGGTATTCGTTTACTTTGTAATATCCTTTTTTCATTAAAATCTTTTTTACTTTGATTTTAAACTTATTTAGTGGCATGTCAACCAACTCTTGAGGAATTTTATTAAACATTTTAATATTATTACCTACAAATGAATTACCAACCTTTTGAAGTCTGAGTTTTGGCACTACAAGTTTATTTTTATTCCTCGTATTATAATTGTGTACGTCAGAGTTTTTTTTGAAAAGATCTAGGTTCTTGCGTACATATAAAACATTATCGTAAATGTATTGACAAGCAACTGTTAAAATATTAATTTCTTTAAATAGTTCTCTCAGCGAGTCGCGGGGTCTGAGGCTATAGATTGCTCGTATCGCTCGTTTCTGTAATATGAAAATAGCCTCAATATCAGCAGCTGAGCCCCACAGCATCAGACCATACGACATAAGGCTGTGAAAGTAGCCAAAATAAACTAATCGTGCCGTTTCCTCATCAGTAAGTGACCTTTTACATTGAATATGGGATCAGTATTTCACAAAGTGACAAAAGCTGATGTCAATTTACTTCGTTTAATACTATTAATCAGTAATTCGAGTAAGAGGACGTTTTAAAGAAGCACCACTGTTAGTTGAGTTAAGAAGTAATGATTTGACGGTAATTTTCAGAAGGCTCGTGGATGTGGATAGTTACATATAGGAAGAGAAGATGAAATAAAAGACGGAAAACGTGAACTATGAAATGACCAGGGGCCAGGAGCCACAAATGAGTGCCAGAATACTATTCTCCAAAATACTACACAACTGTTTTTTTTTTTTTCAATATTTATGGTCCGTCAATTGACTGCTCTTCGCTAGATGATAAAAATCTGAGGGGCAGTCCAGAAGAAACATTAAGCTTTTTTAGGAAACATCATATTGTCTATTCTGTGACATAATGCTTTTTTAGGTTCTGAAACACGAACCTAAGACCCTTTCTTTTGCAAACACACTTGTATTAAAAGACACTCATTACCTCTAGCACATAGCTCACTCGTGTATTGTCGCTGTAAAGACTGTTGCAAAACTATCTTTACAAAGTCGGCACAATCACTAAAGGATGGTGTTATTACAAGAAGAAAGTGTTATGTAAGAGGAAATCACGCATACCAAATGACATAGTAGGTTCTATCTGGTAGTTTAGAAATGGAAACTTGGAGAGTAACGAACCATGACCGCCTAACAGAATGTTTTGTCGCCTACTGAGTACAGCAATTTGGAATTTTTGAATCATACCTAAGTACATTATAACCATCGGAAGGAGGCAGTTTTAATTTTATAATTTATTAATATGCCTGTCTATACGTTTAGTAAACGCAGGGACATGATTTCTCAGAAGTTTTATTAAGATTCGAAATTGATCCTCTTTTTTAACAACGTCTGTTTATGCTTTACACTCAATTTAAGGTTATTAGCCTACATCACAGTATTCCAGGGTTATATAGACTAGATCTAGAGCATTTTTTTTAACGTGTGGAAACCCCCACGGGCTTCACCCCATCGGTGCCGACGATAAGGTGGGCGTGTCGGAATCGGACCGACTAAAACCACACGGTGTCTTTCCCAAGTGTCCATTGCCGGGCACTCCGGGTAAGCCCTGGAAAGGATAACCCCAGGGTTACCGGCGGACATTGGCCGCTAGAGCATAAGGTTTTTTAATAACAGAACTATGTATTGCGCTGTGTAGTAGCAAAATAGGTACCTAATACCTTCATTACAATTTCTAACATTTTAATACAATTAATAATACCGGAAGGCTATTGCCTCACACATGTCATGCCATAACCTTTTATTACAATATTGGTAATCTGTCAGTGAAAGTGAACTGTATACGGCAATGCGCACCCGTCATTGATTTCACAGTCGGACGATGCCAAATTGTACGTCGCCTGAAGAATCTAATGTATTACCATTATGACATTATATTGGTATAATATTTTATGAAATACTAGCTGTAGCCGCGATTTTGTCGACGTGAATTTAGATCTGCGTTTTAATTATTTTGCGTGGCATCGTAATTCTTATTCGAAAAAAAGAGACCAACTATAAAATCGGCTATGATAAAACATTAACAGCCTACAGAAAAAATCAGTCAATTGCGTGCAGCCACTCTGAAGATAACCTGGAGAAAATAAACTGAAAGACAGACAGGCATATAATATAAACACAGCTTCTTCGTTACAGAAATTTTCTTTTTTAATTTTACCAATAGGCACTGCAATTTTATACATAGACCAATACAATACAGATGTATGTGTCACCGCCAACTACCTAGCTTAATCAGCCGTTCAATTAACTGCCTAGGCTTTTTACAAAACGGCGCCGTTCAACTAACGGCCTGATTGGTGTTCAGCCATTTAATTAAACGGCTAGGCAAATAGCTTGGATCGATTAAGTTTAATTACTTGCCTAGCCATTTAATTAAACAGTTAGAAAGAATGGCCTGTTTCTGCATGGTTATAAAAAAAATAACCACGAAGGCTTAATGCGCGAGCTATGGTCCGCTCCGCTCCCGCATTAGCCTTCTAACCTGACCTAACCAAGTCGGATTGCGCAGCTATCACTAATTTTCTGTGAATACAACTCTGTCTACCCCCTCGGGAATTTACAGGTGTAAGTATAGGTATGTATGTTAGTAATTTTCTATCTTATTTGGAGGTACTTAGTGCCCTATCTTACGATTGGCATAAGCATTAGCCAGTCAGGTTGCAAAATACCAGACGGCTGAATATCATTCAGGCCATTAATTGAATAGCGCCGTTTAGTTAACTGCCTAGGCAGTTAATTGGACGGCTGATTAAGCTAGTTGGCGGCGACATATAGATATTGTTTTATGTAATACCTAAGTATAAATATAATCTCAATATAATATAAATCTCGTGTCACAATGTTTGTCCTCAATGGACTCCTAAACCACTTAACCGATTATAATAAAATTCGCACACCATGTGCAGTTCGATCCAACTTGAGAGATAGGATAGTTTAAATCTCAAATTATAGTCCGATTCGCGATAACCGACATCCACGCGGGCGGAGCCGCGGGCGACAGCTAGTATAAATATAAATACCTGCTGCAAAATACTTAGGAACAATCATAGCGTTTAGCTTAACGGCAATTTGTATGAATAGAAGGGAAGTTCTAAATTATATAAGTACAGTTTTAATGTCCCTTTTATAGAAGTAGTAATGATAGTAAGTGCTAACAGTAACTGTGCCATCATTGTAGGTCGGTTGATTGACCTAAACCACATATGTACTTATCAAACACTTCAAGGTATATAGCTCTAATATCCGTTCCAAATATATTTGATAGGTATTTTAAATCTTTTGGTCCGGAACTACGCCAGAAGGGGACCATCTCGATATCGGAGCTAGTCCAGGTTCAACAGGTTGCGAGGGACATGTTGTAACGGAACTTAGGGCCTACGGCCCTACGCTACACGTAGCTGTGATCGTCTTTGAAACCTACTACACTAATCTATTTACATTCAATATTGACTCCTGACCGTATGTATCTATTCGTATAACAAATGCTAAGAGCGTCTATTTGAATCGATTGTTCGCCACCTCAGTGGTATATAAAGTATGATGCTCTATCCCAACTTTTAACTTTAAATGGATATATGGAATATATATTATGATTTCACAGTTGAGGTGAGCTGTGTGCTTGTTTGCCACCTCAGTGGTATATTTAACTTTACTGGATGTATGGAATATATATTATGATTTCACAGTTCAGGTGAGCTGTGTGCTTGTTTGCCACCTCAGTGGTATATTTAACTTTACTGGATGTATGGAATATATATTATGATTTCACAGTTCAGGTGAGCTGTGTGCTTGTTTGCCACCTCAGTGGTATATTTAACTTTACTGGATGTATGGAATATATATTATGATGACAAGACTGTGGATTTATTTGAAATCAAATGAATTAATATTAAATTCAAAATATAGGTCTGTGATAGTTTGATTTTATGTGTGGCCTCTTTGGGCGTCTTTTTCAGCTGTATTTATATTTTTATAGGCCTTTAATTGTCGTAGATATCATATATGATTTTTAATATGTGATCCGGATCAATTATATATTTTTTTGTTGTGTATTGCAATGCAATATTATCTCAAGCTCCGAAGAGCGAGATTATCTCAAGCTCCGAAAAGCGAGATTTATATCGATTCCGAAGAATCGATAGCTCTGATCAATAGATCGAGCCCGCCTTCAACTCGTCACAATGAATTTAATTAAGTTTGCAACACCTCCACTGAAACATCATTGTATACTGTAGATTTCAGTGGTAACGTTCAGCTCCAGTACAAAATGATGAATCCCTTTACCCTCGTGACATTAATGATTCAACTGAAGCAATTATGAAGGTAAAATGATAATGATTATGAGTGTTATTATTCCAACAACAGTATCGTAAACTTTTACAGCAATGGTTGGCCGTCAGTTATTACTGGGATACTTAATTTCTCAGATAAGCTTCAGCAGGAAAACTAGTGTCACTACACATTACAAACTTGGGCTCAAATACTGGTCCAGATGATCCAGGAGCTAAGTGAATTTACCTACAGATGTTTCAAAGAGTATAGCTTTGACTGATATGATGTAATGAGTGAGATCTTGTATATGTCGGAGATGTCAATTAGTCTCTCATTAGCAACTATGTGCTGAATTTAATGATCTCAATAAACAAAGCCTTTTGTTTATTCAATGTACTGACTTTGTGAAGTAAAGTAGATTTAATCAATGTATATGATTTAGGTATATTGTTAATATACTAACTTTAATCAAATTATAATTATAGTTTACACTTGTCACTATTATTTTAAACAAAACCCGACTGTAAGAGCACAATAATCTGCTTATTTATTTATAATAAAATGTAATACGTTATTATAACGTATAATAACCCCAATTTCAATTATTATATTAACACAAAATAAACGCACAAATTAACTTTTCACCAACGTAATGTATCAATTACCACTATAATTCTCGTAAGAATTCCTAGATTCTATCGCAATAGAACGTCTATACCTGCATTCTAGCTAGAAACCTAGTGTAACCTGTAGACCATGAGCTCGTACCAAGAAGAACATGGATGTGTGTGATTTTAAATGTGTGTATATTGCGAATTGTGTAAAGGAAAACAAACTTGAAACTAGCTACGTGGAATAGGGAGTGCTCTAGTTTTTAGACTTTCCTACAACTAGATCACGGAATCCTAGATGATCGGGATAAGGTATTCGATTTGCCTCCAGAAGCCAGTCTCAACTCCCAGACTTACAGTCAATAAATCTACCTATAAGAACTTATCAAATGACGGCAAATCAATGGAATATAGGTATTGATAGGAAGGTATGATAAATTAATTAGGAACTTCTAAATATCAATTTAGAAGCGCGTTGTGTCTAGACACGACTCGGCACAAAGTCTTATCTCACTTCGTCACTATTTACACTTGCTTAAAACAGCAGAGTTTAAATATATGTCAACGCAAGCAGTCAACGTGCCAAACCCGTGATCCCAACACAACTGCCTGTGAAACGTTCGAAATCACTTTTTATCTACACGCAAAGGTCTACCCCCTCGCCGCGCATACCCTTACAGCAGGTAGCTGCCCGCCGGGCGCTATGGTATACAAAGTGTGATAATTGGTCACAGAATCTCTTTGTTAACTGGCAAGCTCATAATTACATTCAAATAATAACATGCTTTTCGTGCAACGTAATTAATTTTATTCTACAGAATATCAAACCATGCAAATTGATACCATATAATATTACAAATAATATACCAACAGTATACACTCAATTTAACCAATATAACCAATTTAACCAGCTGGTCATGCATTTTAATGATATAATTACATAAGTATTATAGTACTATGCGCTTATCTCGGCGGAGCTCTGATTATTATTATTTTTTTTATAGAATTCTATTTTATGTATTTTTTTTATTTGCATTTTTGGCCATTTATATCCATGGGTCAAACTCGCATGAACCTACAGTTATATGGTGCCTAATCATGGCATTTAAATCAAATCCACCCACTTAGTCATCTTAATAATATATTCCAACAATAATGAATATCATTGTTTCATATTTGCATTCGTTCAAGCAAGATAAATTTAGAAGTATTATAATATCGGAATATTTTTAAAATACCATGTGCTTACAATAAAGTATCGTGCCTGCACCCCAAAGTCTTCGCTTTGTCCTAAAGAACCTTTTTTTTTTATCATTTCTTTTGTTCTTAAATAGTTTTAAAGTCGTTGGCTATTTTTTTGCACTATGAACCAACACAGGACCGCCAGATGTTTGCAACGCAGTCCGACCTTTTCGTGTCTTTGTGCTCCTAAATGAATGAAATGAAATAGTTATATTAATAAACATATTCTAAATACTTAGGACAGGCGTATATCCCAATATAGACTGTCCCGTCTCAATGTAAGAGTAGAGTTTCAGTGCAAAGGATGAAGCAGGACAAGTCTTTCGTCTTCCCACTGACAGTAAAAACTCTCTGTACTTAAAGGGTCGGCACAACAAGTGTGACTCTCCCGGTATCGCACACATCCAAAGGCCACGGTAAACACTTTCCATTAGGTGACAGACAAGTTACACAGGGAACACAATACGAATTCGCCTTATCCACCACCCGGTGGCCAGCTAAGACCCGGGCCGTTATTAATAACATATAATTAATGATACAAATGTATATTGTCTACAGAGAGCGAACAGTGCGATGTTCGTCGGTGCTGATTGGCGCCCTGGGCATATCGCTGATCGCCCTGGCTATCTACACAACGGTGCTGGTGCTCACAGAGTACCGGAGCCCCAGGCCCTGTCTCAGCGAAGAATGTGTCGGCACTGGTAAGCTTAGCGTGTTTATTAATCTGTGGTACTGCTACTAATAAACAAGTATACGACCCGGTAGTGGTAAGTGCTCACCATGGACCACGATCTCTAAAAGGAACTGAAGGCCCCTGGAACTCTTTATACCTGCCCCTCTAAACCAGCGACAATAACATTGTAGAATAGAATAGGTTTGACATATAACACGGACATATACACACATATGTCAAGAATATCATAAACGTCAAAATACGTGTCAATCCCAGACATTCATAATTCTATTCTAGAATACGCCGACTAAGGAATTGCCAGTTGTCTAGAGGCCTGAAAAGGGTATAGTGTTTATTCGTGAAAAACAGGAATCAATCTAGATTATGCTTAGGAGTATTGTGGATAGTAGGTACCAAATCACAAGCGACAATTCTGCGCACTGTTGAGTGAACCCAGGCAAGAATAACATTCGAATTCGTAACGTAAACGTATCGAAAGAATGGATTCACAGTATGCAGGCGGCTAATTGCATTGCTGCGTTCTCTGGTAACGCTTACGTTACGAGTGTTACGACATCGAATATAATTCGTGCTCGGGGCACAGGTGGAAGAGGCTTTATGCGGGGGAACAGTGCATCATGCCAAAAGCAGATTTTTAATGAAATGAATAAAATGAAGAATTCTGAAGATTATTTTGTTTTTTTTTTGTAAGGTCGTGCTATTCGGATAGCCACCAGGCAATCGGAATACTGAGGACCACTTCAGTATTCCGATTTCAATCATATCTTGACGTCCATTAGAAGAAAAAAGCTAATAAACAACTTCTATGCATAATTAATAACACTTAACATCGTTTACTATATAGCACGTGTCATTATACTACGCAATAAAGAGGTTAATAATATTACACAAATTATACATCTGTAACTAATTAATAGCAGACACTTTAACATAACACCATAATTACCCCATGGAATTTTTATGGAATTAGCATTGCTATGGTGTTTACAATTACAGGGAAGTATTCTCATTCCTCATGCCTCGTCGTAGAATAACTAAACGCATGGTGATGGCATTGCTATGTTGACATGATTAGGCGCATACCTAATTGATAATGAAATCTTAACTTTGGACCTTTATTATTAAGTTATCTGCGCTTTGATCATACTGATTACAGCTTAAAAAATAAAATAAAAACACGCTCATTCCCGAAGGGGAATGGGAATAGGAAACGAACTAAACCAAGTGGAGCTAATTTCTTTTACATCTGAAAGCATACCATAGATGCCAAGCGTAAAGCACTAAATGTGTAGTAAATTAGGCACAAACACATCCGATCAGTTAGTCAATAGGAACATAGGCTAGGAATATCGTCCGGGGTCGTAAGTTCTCACTCAGTGCATATAATTGTATATAAGCAGAATAGGTAAGGCGATCCTAATCATTATAATATAGATACTTACACTTCAATTTACTATCAACAGTAATGCACTGTCTTTACATTTTTTTTTTATTTGCGGGAAATCCCCACGGATACCCACCCCTCCGGAGCCGGAGGTTATGTCGGACTCGAACCGACTAAACCACACGCCGTCTCTGGGTCGTACTGCTAGGCCGAAGGTGAGGTTGTCATGCGACATATCCCTCGCACCCCGGCTGACCCAGGGCCATCCCTCTCGGTCTGGCCCTCCTTGGGGGTCCACGCGGTCCCCGACTCAACCCCGGTGTGGGGAGGCGCGCATCGTAGGAGCGCCGTCGTGGTGGAGCCGGGATTTCTCGGCTCGAATATCCTCGGGCTCGGGATCGAATTCCCGCTCCCGCGCCTCCTTTCGGAACATATATAGTGCCAAAAGGGCCCAAGCTTCCAGGATCCACGGTGGCGATCCGGCCAGGAGACTCGACGCTTCAATCTGGCCTCCAGGGTTGCCCGCCCACACGGGGCACCCGTATAGGGCCATGGACCGCACGACACCCGCGTAAAGTCTCCTGCAGGAGGCCTCTCGGCCCTTCAAGTTGGGCAACAACCGACCCAAGGCATTCACCGTGGTCACCAACTAGGGGCGCAGACTTCGGAAGTGTTCTCCGAAGTCCCATCGACCGTCAAGCACTAGCCCCAGGTATTTCAACCGGGGCTTGATGTCGATGGGAGTGCCTCCCACTGTAAGGCTGGCTCCCGGGCCTGGCCTGCGCCGAGGGCCATGAAACAACATGGCCTCGGACTTGTGCAGAGCCACCTCGAGACCCAGCCGCCGGATCCGTTCGACGACCTGAGCAACCGCGGTCGTGGCCCTCAGGGTCGCCTCGCGGTGCGTAGCCCCGCCCACCGTCACCAGCGTGTCGTCCGCATGCACTGTCTTTACATTGAGCAATATACGACTTAAACAATTAAAAATGTGAATAATTAGTATTCAATATACATTGATATGACAAAGCCCTATAATTATTCCCTTGTTTGTAAACATTTATTCCACGTGTAACCTATATAATTCTGATGACGAAAATTTAATTATTGCATCAGTTTTCTCTATTTACGATGCTTAGGGTGCAGTCAGACTGAATTCTCGATTTTATTTCTATTTTCTGTATCTTACCGAAAGGTAAGCTCTTGCTGATAGACAGACACAGATTTTCCTCCTGTGGTTGGAGTGTCAGAAGAAAATGGAGTAGTAGGCGGACCCCAGAATACAATATGCAAACTTTTGATGTAACCGAGATATCTCTAAATAAGAAATAGTCTGTTGTTCTTCTTCCACCTAGTATTAATCCCAGTCGCATCCGAAGTTTTCAACTTGGAGTCTGGGGCCGCTGTACCAGTGTAAATGCGGATTTGGCTGAACTTCGATATTTTCCGTTAAGCGCCTGCCGTCTGACCTCCACAACCCAAATGCGATTTCGAAGCATTGCAGTTAGACCACTTTTTGGATTTTTGAGGGCTCCAACTAACCGTAAAGACTGCCATAGATGTTCGAATGGCAACGAAACCGACGGCTTAACGTGCTCTCCGAGGCACGACCAGACCAATGCAAATATCCATATTCATGCATACTCAACTATTTACATTGAGCGGGGATCGAACCCGTGCCTCCTGCGTAGCGGCCACGTTCATTACCACTACGCGACGGAGGCTGTCAACTTACGCTCGTGGTATACCTATCTGTAGATATTTATTTGAAATTGATGAAAAAAACAAAACACATAATTAAAAATATTCGCTGCAAATTAATTGCTTATTAATTTGTCACGATGACCGTGATCTTGAGAACATTTTCCATAATGAGTAATGACTAATCACTCACTAATTGGATATCAGCCTTATTTTTTGTGGTATGACATCACAATATGCGTTCTTGTAAAAAATATACCTGCGCAGCTTCAGGTCATTTGTTAAGATGTTAGCTACGCAGTACTCTTTTTATGAGTACGTATCATTGCAGGAGTGTCATACGCAATTAATTTCAACTCGTGGCTTATGAAATATGCTATACTTAAGTGAAAACTAGAAGCAGAACAGTTTGTCATTTATTGTCACATTGCGAGAGTACGGGATGAGGAAAATTAATTTAAAAAGAAAAGTCGGTACGTACATACTAGAAAAAGCAAGGAAATAATACGCCCACATTTTACTAACATGTTTACGATGCCACGCAGTAGCGGACGAGCCCATGAGCTCTTTTCCTAATCTGCAAGCACTAGGTACCTACCTACTTAGAATATTTTTGTGACAAAAACTATAAATTATTAAAATAAAACCACGTTTTAATGGATTCTATCGTGATTTATTAATAATATTTACTATTATTCCTTCAGCTTCCGTGGCGTAGCGGTAGTGAACGCGGTCGCTACGCAGGGGGCACGGGTTCGACCCTCGCGCAGTGCAAATATTTGTATGCATGAATATGGGTATTTGCATTGGTCTGGTCGTGCCTCAGAGAGCAAAGCTGTCCGTCCCGGTTGCCATACAAACATTAATGGCAGTCGTTACGATTAGTTGAAGCCCTCAAAAATCCAACAAATCGAATCAACCAATCGAAATCGCATTTGGGTTGTGGAGGTCAGACGGCAGTCGCTTAACGGAAAATATCGAAGTTCAGCCAAATCCGCAGTTACACTGGTACAGCGGCCCCAGACTCCAAGTTGACTTTTAGTCTGGGGCCGCTTGTAAAACAACCCGTAGTTGATGGAGCCCTCAAGAATCCAACAACTGATCTTACTGCAATACTTCGATATCGCCTTTCAGTTGTGGAGTTCAAATGGCAGTCGCTTCAAGGACAATGTTGAATTTCGGCCAATTTCGCAGTTGGACTGGTAAAGCGGAACCCAGACTCCAAGTTAAAAGCTTTCGATGCGACTGGGAATAACTAACTTTCTAGACCCGCTGGTCTACTCTATGATTACTTTTTGTAACAAAAACTAATAAATGACTTAACTGCTCCCCGCGACTCGCGTGGATGTCGCTTATCGCAACCAAATATAACCTTAGGTCCTCTCCCAGGGTCCAATCTGTGCCAAATATCCTCAAAACCACTTCAATGGTTACACAAACAGAGCATTTAAAATAGATATAAAGAAGGATAGGTACTTACATATTATATTTCAATTCATCCACAGCTTCAAGAATCCTCAAAGCGCTGAACAAAGAAGTCAATCCGTGCACGGACTTCTACGAGTTTGCTTGTGGTGGCTGGATCAAACAGAACCCTGTGCCTGACTGGTCCACGTCTTGGGACCAACTAGCCAGGTTACGGGAACAGCTGGTCGTGGACCTGAGGGAATTACTGGAAGCTAAAAGTGACGAGGGGCTGCCAGAAAGTGTGGTGAAGGCCAAGTCATTATATAGAACCTGTATTAATACTGGTGAGTATATGTACTTTTTTTGTTTTATTACATTTTATGCTGATTTTTAGGCTGGTGACACTATATAATTGGTTCGGTTCCTGAAGCTATAACCAGCCTTATATTTTCATAAATTTACTTTCAAAAGACCAATATGATATGATAGTACAAAAATAGCTAATGCACCCTGTGGTCAACAGAGTGTATTGATTATAATTTTAGCTCAGGTCAATTAGTACAATCCTTGACAAGGCAACTTCAGTATCTTATATCACAGCCTCTTTTTCTTCCGCAGAAAAACTGGAAGAAAACGGAATTAAACCTATAGAAGGGATCCTGCAAAGGTTAGGCCTGCCACCTCGTCCGCCTACTGAGGCTACTGCCAATTTCTCTTGGGTAGAGGTCACTGGTATGGGGAGAAGGATCCTTGGTTTAAATGTGCTCCTTAGCTTGCAAGTAGCAGAGGATGTTAGGAACACCAGTAGGAATCGTGTCGTGGTAAGTTGTTAGATATTAGGGGTACTAACTTATGTTGGTACATGTATTTCAGAGGACTATCAATTAATACTTGAATCGAATGTTAAATATCTCTTCAGATCGAGCAAGTATCACCAGGTTTCAGCGACCGCTACCTACTTCAACCGGAGCAATTCTCGCACGAGTTGGAGCAGTACCACAAATATATTAAGTCCATGATCAGTATAGCGGACAATGAGACCGATGCGGGACAGTTTGCTGATGACATCATCGACTTCAGTAAAAGTTTGGCCAAGGTGAGGTTCATGGTAGTTTGAAGGTCACTTGGATTTATCAGGGAGTTCTTTAGACAGTAATATTGTTATATGTAACAGATAATGACACCCGTGGAGGTGCGCCGTAGCGGCACGCACTTGTTCCATGAAGTGAGCGTCCAGCAACTCGTACAGGGATCCAGTACCGGTCCTGCGCAATGGAAAGATGTAATTATTACTTCGATTGGATTAAGATAGGATTTTTGTTCAGGTGTGGTTTGAAACCGCGGTCTTTCTCTTACAAGGAAAATGCTTTGACCACTAAGCTACCGTTCTGTGCCTGAATCCATTCAAATTTGTCCTTATACTTGTATATCCGTCTTTAAGGCGACGGTGGCATGCCAAATGCTTTAAAATTTCATTCAAATATTTGTTCGATTTTTGCCATAACTAACCTCTATCATTTACCATACTAAAATTATTCAAGTAAAAAGACGTACTTTAACAAAGAAGGTATCTGTTATTAGCACAACTGGGATCGTTACCTGAAGCTGGTCTTCTCCAACACCAGTGTGGAACTACATCCACGCACGGACCGAGTGATCGTCATGGATCTACCCTACCTGCAGAAGTTGTCTGTGCTTCTCTCTGACACTAAACCTGTGATCGTTGGCAAGTATTCTCATCTATAATGTGTCGAGCCTACACTTTTACTCAAATATACACAAAAATCGTTGAAATTCCACACATACTACTAAACGATTCATCATGCGTACTGCCAAGAAGTGGAATGTCTTGTTTCCGGATTGCTATGATTCGGATGTCCTCTAGAGAAGAGTGTACGAGAGAGTGGGCACTTGTTTCTAGGCAAGTATGTTCCACACTAAACCTTATATCGGGAAAGCATTAAAGTTCAAATTCACCGCCGAAGGATTTGCTCCCGGCCCTGCTAATTCCCAACCACTACCATACCACCGACACTGCAATGCAATTTCAGACTTTATTCAGACTGTGACAGTGATTGACAATTTGCAAAATCGAGGTGCTCGTGGTAAGGCGCGCTTTGTAATATGCTTATGTACAAGTTCAATAGGCTAGCTTTTGAATGTGTGTGGTGTGGGCAGAGCGCTTCCTGTGGTGGAGCGTGTTCTCCACGATGGCGCCGATGACGCTGGGCGCGTTCCGCGAGCTGGGCTTCGAGTTCTCGCGCGCCGTGTTCGGCCTGCAGCAGCGCACGCCGCGCTGGAAGAGCTGCACCGCCAACGTCAACGCCAACTTCGGCGTCGCGCTCAGCTACCTCTACGTCAAGCGCCACTTCGACCAGGCGTCGCGACAGAAGGTACGCACCCATGTCACACGGACAGATAACTGGTGAATCAACCTCATCGACTTTATTCATGTTCTTTCTAAGTTTTGTAACACTTTGTAGGCAATTGAAAAAAAAAGTCTATCCTAGTAAACCTGTCCAATGCAACGTGACTGGCCATTTACTTTTAAACTTGTACTCTGTTGAAAATCAGTTCAATGTTTTGTGTGCACTGTGTGCAACGCCAACCCTTACATTTTGAGCAATATTTAGCCAGATTACCTTCGAGTATTCTTTGCGTCACACTACCGGTACCTCCTGACGCCTAGAACCACAGCTTCTCTGATTGTTTCCTAGGCTGTTTACGTGCCACGATTGATCATAACATGTGACAGCTTGGCTACGCGTATACTTGATAATTATATCGAGTTTGAACGGTATTTCTTAATTTTATTTTCCCTGATTCAGGCTAGGATAACAATATATTCACTTCCAGGCGATAGAAATGATAGAAGACGTTCGCTCAGCGTTCGCCGAGGCGGTCGAAGAGCTGGACTGGATGGACTCCAGCACCAGGTTGAAGACCCTGAACAAACTGAAGGCTATACGCAATTTCGTGGGCTTCCCTGCATGGTTGCTCACCCATGAACAGCTAGACAAACATTACAAACATGTATGTATAATTTTACGTAACTTCTTCCCTTAATACCCACCAGATGATGACCACCCATGATGACCCACCTTCCCATTAGTTGTAACAGAATATGCATCATATCACACCAAGAAGGAAGAAGGAAGAAGCTGAAGGAAGGCTTGCTATCACAATGGTCTTATATCGTGTTGATGTTTTTTCAGACAGCAGTAATAGAAGGCAATTTGTTCGAAACATTCTTGATATTAACGTCGGCCGTTGTGAAAAAATCTTTGGAGTCTCTCAGAGAAAAACCGGACAGAAACAGGTAATTTCACATATGTTAGTCTTTATACTTAGTATTTTAGTTTCGCATAATCGAACCAAAGATTTTGACACCTTTTTTCTTTGTTGTATCATAAAGACTTGAAAGTTTTTACGAGCATGTGTTTCCGTCTTCATACAATCACCCCGTTCACAGGATCCGTCTTGAAAACCATCTATCGGGCTCGTGAAACTGTGGAACAACACTTTAGTACTGCTATCTTCTCCTGCATACAGTCTTGCCATCTAGCAATTTACGAATTCCTAAATCTAAATCCTGACTTGTACTATACGAGCCCATGGGTGTTCCCAGATGGGTTGCGACGGCGACGACGGTAAACGCGTTCTACTCCGCCACGCTTAACTCCGTGACATTCCCCGCCGGCATCCTGCAGCCGCCCTTCTACGGGAACGGCATCGAGTGAGTCCTCCTTCTCAAATAGTTACACTAGAATATTTCACCAGTTGTGTCCTAGTATATAACATACGTTGGCATTTTACTTAGTTCTAGTAGCCCGAAGTACTGTAGTAGGAACATCAATTACTCCCGTATGAACTAATATACTTGTAGATGAATGGGATATGTTAACCCTTCGACACCAAGGGAATACCCTCAAATTAGGTCGGGTGACTATACCTGGTGGGCAGCACCCCGACAATACGAACGTATCTTGTAACCGTAAAGCATCCGTATCGTCAATCAGCGTGAGAACTTTCATTGCGCGATGCATAATCAGTAATTCTGCAGAAGTTCGGTTTGACTGCGCTAGATAGCCACGTCCTTTTATTATTTTCAATGACCTCCTAAGCGTGAAAGTAATTCTTCATTAAAATATTCATTTAGCGCATAAAGTAGTATAATATCCTCATGATCTGATTTTTCCCAGAGCGATCAACTACGGATCCATCGGTGCTATAATGGGTCACGAAGTGACTCATGGATTTGACGATCAAGGTAAGCTATTCATTTTTAATCACATATTATATTATAATAACCGAACGATTAGGACTTAAATAGGTAAAACATTCCCCGAAACCGTCTTTGGTCGTCTCGCCTACAATTTGAAAATTTCTAATAATTCGACTATTTTTCTTCAGTTTCGGAGAACAAACGAGCTATCCCACTACTACAAAGCTTCTGTATCCTAAGATTGAGAAATATATTTTCTTTTTAGTTTTTAACTAATACGAACATTAGCTTATTTAATTTTAACAATCAGGTCAAAATTTTCTCTATTGATCATCAACTAGCCCAATGCATGCAGCAGAAGTCCAGACTGCCATTCGACGCATGAAGAACCGGATAGCTGTCGGACCCGACGAAGTCCCCATCAAAGCTTGGAAGGCAATGTGTGCTCGTGGTGTGGGCATCCTGACAAATCTTTATACCTGCGTTCTACTCACCAGTAAGATCCCGCACCAGTGGAGGCTGAGTATGATTACGCTAGTCTTCAAGGGCAAGGGATCGGTGCAGAAGTGTGGCAGCTACCATAGTGTAAAGATAATGTCCGGTGTCCCACACCATGAAGCTTTATGAGCGGATAATCGACACTCGTATCCGACAGGAGAGTGCACTCTCGGAGTGTCAATATGGGTTTCACCCCGGGCCCCGTGACATGGCCCCAGTTTTCGCCTTGAAAATTGTCGCGGGGAAATATAGGACGAAGAACAAGGCGTGCACTGCCTATTCCTAGACATGCAGAAGGCCTTCGACTGTGTTACACGCGCAGTGATCTGGTGACATTGCGGTCCAAGGGAATCCCAGAAGCTTACATTGACACCATCCAAGGCATGTACCAAGTTTCCGGTTCTGTGGTTCGGTCCGCTTTTGGCGACACGAAAACCTTCCCCATCACCGTCGGGGTGCACCAAGGATCCATACTCGTCCTTACCTGTTCAGCTTGGTATTGGACGCTTTGTCGGACAACACCAGAAACTTACATGAGCAGCCAACCATGGTTGTTCATGTATGCTGATGACATTGCTTTGATGGACGCGGACAGGAACAGATTCGTGTGACGCGAGAAAGTGTGGAAGGAGGCGCTTGAGAACGGCGGCGGTCAGAAGTTAAATGTGGCGAAGAAAGAATACTTGGCATTAAACTCCGCATAGGCGATGACTTGATCGAGCGCACGGACCAGGTTAAGTGCCTGGGATCTGTACTTCACGTGACTGGTGACATCGCCCACGAGGTCAAGGCACATAAGACGGTCTATAAGACGATCATTAGACCGGCTTTTTTACACGTCTGTGAGGCGTGGCCGTTGGTGGAAACACAAGCAGGAACTGCATGTTGCGGTGGATATGCGGATTCATGCGTAAAGATCACGTGAGGAACTCTCGCATCATGTCCGTGTGTAAGTCTGCACTTTGGTCAACGTCAAAGCGAGTTTTACTCCTTTTAAATTCGATTCTACACGTACCTATTCTTGAATAATGGAATACTATTGAGGCACATTAATAAGTGTATCAATCAAACGTGGGATGTTGCAGGACGGCGCTACGACGAGGAGGGTAACCTGAAGCAGTGGTGGTCGGCCGCGACCCTGGAGCACTACCACTCCAAGGTGCAGTGCATCATCGACCAGTACAGCGCCTACCACATGCCGCAGCTGCCTAACTACACCGTAAGTTTATACTATCCTGGTCGTGACATGGAAACTTATTGCCTACCACGTGGTTGAATAGTTTGGCTAGCGTACTATCGGTGCAGTGTGGGCTAGTGGGACTTGCTCATCAACAGCGTCATCAGTTCTCACATCTGAGTATCTGATCCACACCGCACGCGCACTTGCACAATTAGGGTCGAGGCGAATGGTACCGGCCCTGACTGTACCTGGAGCGTATCCGGTGTTCGATACAACGAAGTCCCGGGTTTGAGGGACGATGAGGAGGTATCTAGGCTCCAAATAGGGGTCCTCGCGCAGAATCCCATCACCATAGCAGCGGTTTTCACCTCGGCTCTCCAAGGTTTTCACCCTGGAGGGAACACAAAAATATGTGCGAAACCACGAGCTACTATGAGTGCTAGCTGTATAGTTCCGTGCGAACAGGTGCACGGGTTCAACACGCAGGGCGAGAACATCGCGGACAACGGCGGGCTGCGCGCCGCGCTGCGCGCCTACAGCCTGTTCGCCGCGCGCGCGCCCGCCACGCGCCGGGACGCGCTGCCCGGCCTGCCCGCCTACACGCCCGACCAGCTGTTCTTCCTCGGCTTCGCGCAGGTACGCGCCACACGACACACACCACACACACACCTACAGCCTGCCCGCCTACACGCCCGACCAGCTGTTCTTCCTCGGCTTCGCGCAGGTACGCGCCACACGACACACACCACACACACACCTACAGCCTGCCCGCCTACACGCCCGACCAGCTGTTCTTCCTCGGCTTCGCGCAGGTACGCGCCACACGACACACACCACACACACACCTACAGCCTGCCCGCCTACACGCCCGACCAGCTGTTCTTCCTCGGCTTCGCGCAGGTACGCGCCACACGACACACACCACACACACACCTACAGCCTGCCCGCCTACACGCCCGACCAGCTGTTCTTCCTCGGCTTCGCGCAGGTACGCGCCACACGACACACACCACACACACACCTACAGCCTGCCCGCCTACACGCCCGACCAGCTGTTCTTCCTCGGCTTCGCGCAGGTACGCGCCACACGACACACACCACACACACACCTACAGCCTGCCCGCCTACACGCCCGACCAGCTGTTCTTCCTCGGCTTCGCGCAGGTACGCGCCACACGACACACACCACACACACACCTACAGCCTGCCCGCCTACACGCCCGACCAGCTGTTCTTCCTCGGCTTCGCGCAGGTACGCGCCACACGACACACACCACACACACACCTACAGCCTGCCCGCCTACACGCCCGACCAGCTGTTCTTCCTCGGCTTCGCGCAGGTACGCGCCACACGACACACACCACACACACACCTACAGCCTGCCCGCCTACACGCCCGACCAGCTGTTCTTCCTCGGCTTCGCGCAGGTACGCGCCACACGACACACACCACACACACACACCTACAGCCTGCCCGCCTACACGCCCGACCAGCTGTTCTTCCTCGGCTTCGCGCAGGTACGCGCCACACGACACACACCACACACACACCTACAGCCTGCCCGCCTACACGCCCGACCAGCTGTTCTTCCTCGGCTTCGCGCAGGTACGCGCCACACGACACACACCACACACACACCTACAGCCTGCCCGCCTACACGCCCGACCAGCTGTTCTTCCTCGGCTTCGCGCAGGTACGCGCCACACGACACACACCACACACACACCTACAGCCTGCCCGCCTACACGCCCGACCAGCTGTTCTTCCTCGGCTTCGCGCAGGTACGCGCCACACGACACACACCACACACACACCTACAGCCTGCCCGCCTACACGCCCGACCAGCTGTTCTTCCTCGGCTTCGCGCAGGTACGCGCCACACGACACACACCACACACACACACCTACAGCCTGCCCGCCTACACGCCCGACCAGCTGTTCTTCCTCGGCTTCGCGCAGGTACGCGCCACACGACACACACCACACACACACCTACAGCCTGCCCGCCTACACGCCCGACCAGCTGTTCTTCCTCGGCTTCGCGCAGGTACGCGCCACACGACACACACCACACACACACCTACAGCCTGCCCGCCTACACGCCCGACCAGCTGTTCTTCCTCGGCTTCGCGCAGGTACGCGCCACACGACACACACCACACACACACCTACAGCCTGCCCGCCTACACGCCCGACCAGCTGTTCTTCCTCGGCTTCGCGCAGGTACGCGCCACACGACACACACCACACACACACCTACAGCCTGCCCGCCTACACGCCCGACCAGCTGTTCTTCCTCGGCTTCGCGCAGGTACGCGCCACACGACACACACCACACACACACCTACAGCCTGCCCGCCTACACGCCCGACCAGCTGTTCTTCCTCGGCTTCGCGCAGGTACGCGCCACACGACACACACCACACACACACACCTACAGCCTGCCCGCCTACACGCCCGACCAGCTGTTCTTCCTCGGCTTCGCGCAGGTACGCGCCACACGACACACACCACACACACACACCTACAGCCTGCCCGCCTACACGCCCGACCAGCTGTTCTTCCTCGGCTTCGCGCAGGTACGCGCCACACGACGCACACCACACACACACCTACAGCCTGCCCGCCTACACGCCCGACCAGCTGTTTTTCCTCGGCTTCGCGCAGGTACGCGCCACACGACACACACCACACACACACCTACAGCCTGCCCGCCTACACGCCCGACCAGCTGTTCTTCCTCGGCTTCGCGCAGGTACGCGCCATACGACACACACCACACACACACCTACAGCCTGCCCGCCTACACGCCCGACCAGCTGTTCTTCCTCGGCTTCGCGCAGGTACGCGCCACACGACACACACCACACACACACCTACAGCCTGCCCGCCTACACGCCCGACCAGCTGTTCTTCCTCGGCTTCGCGCAGGTACGCGCCACACGACACACACCACACACACACCTACAGCCTGCCCGCCTACACGCCCGACCAGCTGTTCTTCCTCGGCTTCGCGCAGGTACGCGCCACACGACACACACCACACACACACCTACAGCCTGCCCGCCTACACGCCCGACCAGCTGTTCTTCCTCGGCTTCGCGCAGGTACGCGCCACACGACACACACCACACACACACCTACAGCCTGCCCGCCTACACGCCCGACCAGCTGTTCTTCCTCGGCTTCGCGCAGGTACGCGCCACACGACACACACCACACACACACCTACAGCCTGCCCGCCTACACGCCCGACCAGCTGTTCTTCCTCGGCTTCGCGCAGGTACGCGCCACACGACACACACCACACACACACCTACAGCCTGCCCGCCTACACGCCCGACCAGCTGTTCTTCCTCGGCTTCGCGCAGGTACGCGCCACACGACACACACCACACACACACCTACAGCCTGCCCGCCTACACGCCCGACCAGCTGTTCTTCCTCGGCTTCGCGCAGGTACGCGCCATACGACACACACCACACACACACCTACAGCCTGCCCGCCTACACGCCCGACCAGCTGTTCTTCCTCGGCTTCGCGCAGGTACGCGCCACACGACACACACCACACACACACCTACAGCCTGCCCGCCTACACGCCCGACCAGCTGTTCTTCCTCGGCTTCGCGCAGGTACGCGCCACACGACACACACCACACACACACCTACAGCCTGCCCGCCTACACGCCCGACCAGCTGTTCTTCCTCGGCTTCGCGCAGGTACGCGCCACACGACACACACCACACACACACCTACAGCCTGCCCGCCTACACGCCCGACCAGCTGTTCTTCCTCGGCTTCGCGCAGGTACGCGCCACACGACACACACCACACACACACACCTACAGCCTGCCCGCCTACACGCCCGACCAGCTGTTCTTCCTCGGCTTCGCGCAGGTACGCGCCACACGACACACACCACACACACACACACCTACAGCCTGCCCGCCTACACGCCCGACCAGCTGTTCTTCCTCGGCTTCGCGCAGGTACGCGCCACACGACACACACCACACACACACACCTACAGCCTGCCCGCCTACACGCCCGACCAGCTGTTCTTCCTCGGCTTCGCGCAGGTACGCGCCACACGACACACACCACACACACACCTACAGCCTGCCCGCCTACACGCCCGACCAGCTGTTCTTCCTCGGCTTCGCGCAGGTACGCGCCACACGACACACACCACACACACACCTACAGCCTGCCCGCCTACACGCCCGACCAGCTGTTCTTCCTCGGCTTCGCGCAGGTACGCGCCACACGACACACACCACACACACACACCTACAGCCTGCCCGCCTACACGCCCGACCAGCTGTTCTTCCTCGGCTTCGCGCAGGTACGCGCCACACGACACACACCACACACACACCTACAGCCTGCCCGCCTACACGCCCGACCAGCTGTTCTTCCTCGGCTTCGCGCAGGTACGCGCCACACGACACACACCACACACACACACCTACAGCCTGCCCGCCTACACGCCCGACCAGCTGTTCTTCCTCGGCTTCGCGCAGGTACGCGCCACACGACACACACCACACACACACACACCTACAGCCTGCCCGCCTACACGCCCGACCAGCTGTTCTTCCTCGGCTTCGCGCAGGTACGCGCCACACGACACACACCACACACACACCTACAGCCTGCCCGCCTACACGCCCGACCAGCTGTTCTTCCTCGGCTTCGCGCAGGTACGCGCCACACGACACACACCACACACACACCTACAGCCTGCCCGCCTACACGCCCGACCAGCTGTTCTTCCTCGGCTTCGCGCAGGTACGCGCCACACGACACACACCACACACACACCTACAGCCTGCCCGCCTACACGCCCGACCAGCTGTTCTTCCTCGGCTTCGCGCAGGTACGCGCCACACGACACACACCACACACACACCTACAGCCTGCCCGCCTACACGCCCGACCAGCTGTTCTTCCTCGGCTTCGCGCAGGTACGCGCCACACGACACACACCACACACACACCTACAGCCTGCCCGCCTACACGCCCGACCAGCTGTTCTTCCTCGGCTTCGCGCAGGTACGCGCCACACGACACACACCACACACACACCTACAGCCTGCCCGCCTACACGCCCGACCAGCTGTTCTTCCTCGGCTTCGCGCAGGTACGCGCCACACGACACACACCACACACACACCTGACCTACTCTGACATCATCACAGTAGGCATGGGCTGTCCGTATACCGTCGACGTTCGACTTGTGAACAGCTCCTTTAGCCAGTGTCTTCAAGTACTCGATGCTTGATGGTGATACTTTGCATATGTTACGTTTAACGTGAAACAATGAACACTACGTTGTGACATTGATGTCAAGTCGTAAAATATGGAAAATAATCGCAATCTCAACCTTTTCACCACACCCTCACAGCCGCAGTGTCTGGTATTCTTTCATAGGAAATCTAATTACAGCACCTCCTCTCTGTGATTGCCCAGTGGTAGCAATGCACTACTATCTAACATCGTCACATAATGGATCCGTAGGGACTAAAAAAACATTTAACAAGATTTACTTTACATTACAGTCGAGTCACTGTGTAGACAGTGTACACACTAATTATATACAACAGCTCGAGTGTGATGTTATGATTGAGTCACTGTTTTCGATCGAGTCACTATACTCCACCCGAAACACTCACCCAAATCACTGTAAACACTAACTCACTGCAACACCCAAATCATTATAACCACCCAAATCACTATTGTCCACCTCCTAAACGATTCAAAAACTATTTATAATACCTTTATCCACATTGAATAACAAAAACTCCTATCCACAGATCTGGTGCGGCAACTCAACAGTAGGCGCTCTAAAATCCAAAATGGTGGAAGGCGTCCACAGTCCGAACAAAATCCGTGTGATAGGAACCCTCAGCAACTCCGCGGAGTTCGCGGAGGCGTGGCAGTGCCCGCGGGGGTCGCCCATGAACCCCGAACACAAGTGCGTGCTGTGGTGACCCCACTCGTAGGCTAGTGAACCAAAGACTCCAGTAGGTTACCGAAAGTTACCGCCTTAGGTTAAACGTACAACATTCATATGAGATGCACTCTGTCTTACTGTCTGACATTGGCTATGGATATTATGCCTTTAATCATCATTGTACTCAAACGTTATGCTGTAATCAATGATCTTTTTTTATATTTTTAAATGATGGGTGCCCGTTGGCAGGCAATTTCAATCTGAAATCTACAAAATCAGATTAATGTGAGATCATTGGCTATGGTATACTAAATTAACATATATTGTCACATAGACCTCGTTATAAATAACGTTTTATGTCTTATTTTCTTAAGTTTTGTACAGTTCCGTTTTTACTAGAAGCAAGTGGGCCCAAACGGGTCAAGGGCCCTATTTGGTTATAGGACCCTTGACTTGTTTGGGCCCCGGAATAAGGTTTAAGAGTCAACTGGTTGTCTACCTACTTGACACATGGAAGAAACAGAATCTCTCTTAATCTAATTGTACCTACTAAGGATAGCACTTACAATAATTTCTAATAGATTTCTTAACATTTTTGTAGCGAATAACATTTTTTTTATTCAGTACCCTTTAGATATTAAAAAGTGTTTTCCGAATGAGATTTTGAAGCATTTACTATGCTAACTTTTCAAATCGATTAAGATAGGAAAAAGTGAATCGCTCAGGCGGGACTAAGACCGTCGCCCTAAAACGGTAGTATAGGAGAATTTGGATAGCTTCAGGTGTGGCTTGGTGGCTCAGTGGTCAGAACATTCCCCCTGTAAGAGAAAGATCGCGGGTTCGAGTCCCGCCGGAGCGATTCACTTTTTCCTATCTTAATCGATTTGAAGAGTTTTCTGTTACAAAAATAATTAGAAGTCCAAAACGATTAAAACATGACTTAAGATGGTTTTAGTTGAAAAGGCTGTAAGCAGCAATATCGCAATGATTGAAGTGCTTATCTAGTCATTGCCAGTACGCAGAGTGGTTGAACGTCTACTGAATATTGTTATAGTGACACGCAGGTTGTTTTGAAATGTTTTCACTTTTTAAGTGTTCATTTAATATTACATTGGTTAGTTGTGGCAACACGCAGAAGCCATTTCATAACAATTGAATTGAATTTAATATCGACCAATTAGACAAGGCTGAAATTAGTACACATCATTCAATATTACTCGATAAGACTGTAGCGCATTGTCGCTTAGTATTTTAAGCTTTTTGTCTTAATGGAATAAATACATATATACTCTTAATTGATATTAAAGTGTGGATAAAGTTGATATTTAATTAACATTTAAAAAGTGTCTGAATATTTCTGCTCGATTTTAATTGACTAACAGTCAAAACCGACCATAGTTTATGATAATGTTGGATACAATATTATAGATAGATATTGTAAAACTAACCCTTAATTTAAGCTTATTGTATTTCTATTCGTCTCTCAAATGATATTTACTTGATTCGTATCTACTGAATTTACGTCTAATATCATTGTCACAGAGTAAAGCGAGTGCATCTTTATTTATGTAAGGAAAGAACTAATTATTTATTAATAAAAACGAGATCAAACATTTTTAAAAGGTGATTTTATTACACACTAGCTGTTGCCCGCGGCTCCACCCGCGCGGATGTCGGTTACCGCGACCAAACATAGCTTATGTCCTTTCTCAAGGTCTAATCTACCCCTATACCCTATTTTAATAAAAATTGGTTCAGTGGTTTAGGTATGAAAACGTAACAGACAGACAGATAGACAGACGGTTACTTTCACATTTATAATATTATGGAAGTATGGATATGAATGTATATTATGGCGTAGGCATAACACAACCCAATCAACCTACTGGCTTCACCCACTTAGGGGAGAACTTTAGTTTCTCACTCTCCCATTGCACCACAGCTGGGCATAGGTACACATTAATTCGCACCTGGCTGAAAGTTGGTAAGATTGTTTAAAACACCATCATAAACGAGCTCTAAAAGTCCTCATCGAAATATCTGGAATTTTTCTATTCAGGATCAAAGGTCATCAAAATGGGATTTTCGTGATTTTCTACAAAACGGCAAATTTTATCACAAAAATGTCTGGGACAAAATTAAAGGTTATCTACTATCATAAAATCAGATAAGTGCTAGTTGGGCTCGCGCGTTAAGGATAAGGATACGAAACTGAATTTAGGCGCAACTGAATTTTTGGATACTGCCTGTTGAGCTAGAATCATGAAATTTGGGTAGAAGCAAGACCTTATACTTAGCACAAATAAAGAACGAAATCCGTAAATATGAAGCTCATCACCATAATCCACCTATCTATAGTAGCAGAACAGTACGGTACGAACTCTTCCCTTTAACGGTGCTATAAGACCTTGCTTCTACCTAAATTTCATGCTTCTAGCTCAACGAGGACATTCATTTATGAGTGTTTTGAACAACCTTATCAAACAGCCGGGTGCGAATTATTGTAGACTCACTCATATACTTTAGTTTAGATTGACCGGGCCAATGACGTCGATTCGGGTTGGCAAAATTCCGACTAAACTAAACTATAATTAGTTTAGTCACGTCAAATTGCGGTTTCTTATTCGGGAAAACACCAACTAACTTAATTTGACAGGACTAAACTATTTTTAGTTTAGTCGAATTCAATTTAGTGAAAATTGCTATTTTGCTATTCGGTAAGGCAAAATTTTATTCCTGTCAAACTAAAATCCGACTTATTTTAGTGGCCATATTTTTGGTCACGATTAAACTAAACTAAACCTTGTTCTGCTGATTGTTTGTGCTGGTTAAAATTTTTAAATTACAGAAAAATGAACGTATGCGTTGTGGCTGCTTTTTTCGAGGAGCAAGAAAGGTAAATAAGAAAATTTATCAACTAAATACGTGTTTATTTGTTCAAAACTGACCTAGCAGTAAAAAATTACGCATCAATATCATTGTGGAGAAGCAGTTGACCGACTCGGACACCATGGCCTGTCATGCTGCACGAGCGCGGGCGAATTCCACGGCACGCCAGCCTCAACGACATAATCCGCCGTGCCCTTGTCATTGCTGGTATGCCAGCTGTGCTTGAACCAAACGGTTTGGCGTGCGACGATGGCAAGAGACTGGATGGTATTCCAATAATGCCTTGGAAAATGGGTAGGACTCTGGTGTGGGACGCAACATGCGTTGACACCATTGCCCCTACCCATATAATTGGCACTGCTAGCTGTGCCGGTGCCGCTGCAGCTTTAAGCGGCGCAAATACTCCAAACTTATTGGAGATTATGAATGTGTGCCGTTTGGAGTCGAAACGTTTGGGCCTTGGGGTCCGAGCGCCCGCAATCTCTTCAGGGAGATTGCGAAATGTAAGGCTGACGCTTCTCGTGACCAGAAGGCTGGCCTCTTTTCAGGTCAGAGATTAAGTATTGCCATACAACGTGGCAATGCTGCTAGTCTTCTGGGAACGCTACCAAAAGAGGCATGCGATGCGGATGAATTCCACGACGCATTTTAACTTTTAGTTTTAGTTTTTTTATTATATTTAGTATTGTGTATATATAGTAACTTTATTAATTTAATTTAATATTTGCCAATACATCTGTAATATATGTAAAAATTGTGTAACAATAAAAATAATTGAAAAATTAACAATTATCATAAAGGTTGGGTTTGAAATTTATTTTAAGGTTAGAAATTTATTTGTTTTACAGAAATCGGTAAGAACGGGCCAGGTTGCTTCGGTCGAAGGATGCATCAAATCCGTTTGAGATGGGCGACCGTAAATTTAGAAAATTCTTTAGGGTCATCAGCGGCCAAGTTCCTGTTGGAGATACTTGAAAATCACCTTAAATTAAGCGAAGAGGATTTTTTTGTGATTGTGACATACACACACATACACATACATTGTTTATTTTTCCTCTTTTCACGTAATATTCCCATTACCATGCCGCCAAGTTTGTTGTTTTGGTTTGTTTATTTTTTCAGAGGTTTAATTTACGGTCACGTTTGAATTTGAACACGTTTTTTGACAAGAAGTTAAGTTGTCTCTCTCACACTTCAACAAGGACGCACAGATTAAAAAGGGTTTATTCAATTTAGTCGTGTGACCTTGACTAAAAATGCATGCACTATTTTTAGTTCGGTGGCCAAACCGAATAGACAAAGCGTTGAACTAAACTAAAATAAGAGAATTTTTAGTTTAGTTTAGTTTAATCGGGTGGACATGCCGAATTAACACCAATAGCTTCACTCGGAAGTAAAGATATTTTAAAAGATATTCAATAAAATTGTGTAGTGTAAAAACCACTTTAAAATTCAGTGGGTAGTTTAATAGTGCCATAGAAAAAAATAGTACTGGCAGTAGCTCCAGTGGGTGGAATCACAGACTTTTGGTGGCCTACCCCAGCTGCAAGTCAGTACCCTTAACTTTTTGACAGACGAAACTGATGCAGGCTTTCGAGATTGAGGGAAGGAACCAGATGGTAAGAGACTATAAAAGCCTATATAAACCCAATAATAGAAAGGAATAAGATTATTATTATTATTATTATTATTTATTAGCAGGCAGGCAGTTGAGACAACTGTTAGTTGCCTGTATCCAGTTATCAATTGTTGGTTTTCTTATCAGTTATAAGTTTATCAAGTTTGTTTTTGAATTGGTTTGTGGATTTAGCATTTACAACATCTTCTGGCAATTTGTTCCAAGCCTCCACCACCCTGTTGCTCAAAAAGTGCTTTCTTGGGTTGTTATTTGCTCTCGTCTTGGAAAGTTTGAAATTGTGGCCCCTTAAACGTGGCTTTTGTGTGGGTTGAAATATTTTCTCAAACGTCTGTATGTCGTAGTGGCCGTTCAGGATTTTAAATGTTTCTATTAAGTCTCCACGCTCTCTGCGTTCTTTAAGGGTAGTAAGTTTCAGTTTAGTTGGTCTCTCCTCATAAGACAAGTTTTTCAGTTGTTTGGGCAGCTTAGTAAATTTGCGTTGCACTTTTTCCAGTAGGTCTATATCCTTCACAAAATACGGGCTCCACACCTGGAATGCGTACTCCAACAAGGGCCTGACATAGGTTTCATGAATTTTTAAAACCATTTGTGGAGTCAACACACCAAACGCTTTCCTTATGAGGTACACAAAGCTGTTGGCTCTCTTCACAATGTTCTCAATGTGATCCGCCCATTTGATATCCTCAGTGATTTTGATTCCTAAGTCTGTTTGTGTTTTGACCTCTTTTAGCTCAACATTGTGTAGATAATATTTATTCTTAGGGTTTTTTTGGCCTATGTGGAGGACGGTGCACTTTTCAGCATTTAGATTTATAAGCCATTCTTTAGACCAGTTTGCTACCCTATTTAGATCTGATTGCAGGCGATCAAAATCAACTAGAGGGTTTGCAAAGATCTTCGTGTCGTCTGCAAATATGCTTACGTGTGATTCGAGACAGCGTGGTAAGTCAAAAGAGAATATAATGTAGAGCACAGGGCCCAGCACAGATCCCTGGGGGACACCACTGTTGATTAGTCTTTGCTTGGATAACGTATCTCCAACTCTAACACAAAAAGTTCTTTGGCGCAGGAATGCTTCAATCCATTTTAGAAGTTTGCCGCGAATTCCGACACAATCCAGCTTGTGCAAAAGACGGGTAGTTGGAACTTTGTCGAATGCTTTCTCGTAATCAAGGTAAATGACGTCAACGGGGTTGCTGTCATTATAGCTCTCTGTCCAGGAGTCCAGGCAAGATAACAGGTTGGATACCGTAGAGCGACGTGGGCAAAAACCGTGCTGATGGTCGCTTATCACCTTGTTCTGAGATAGAAAGTCCCGGATGTGCTTAACTATAATTTTTTCCATCACCTTACATATTACGCTCGTCAGGCTAATAGGTCTGTAGTTCGCAGGTTCTAGCTTATCTCCTTTTTTAAAGATTGGAGTTACAGTCGCTGTTTTCCATGGTTCAGGTAGTATTCGTGTCATATGAAGCCCGCATCAACTCCGCAAGGGTGTCAGCAATATCACATTTTTGTAACAGTATAGCTGGGATTTCATCAGGACCAGGTGAGGAATCAGTTTTTATTTCCTTAATTGCCTTTTGTACCTTCTGTTTGGTGAATTCGATCTCTGTTATTGAATCCTTCGCCCGCAGGTTGGGGTCTAAATAAGGCAGGGGTCCGTGGGGTTCCTTTTGAAAAACACTTTCAAACTGGTCTGCAAAGGTTTCTGCGACACTCTCGCTACTTGTAACAATTTGTCCTAGTTTGTTGCGAAGTACAGTTGGGATGCTCACTCTCGATGTTATCTGTTTCCTGATATATGAGTGAAACTTTTTTGGTCCACATTCGAGTAAACTTACTCGAATGTGGACCAAAAAATTCATATTTAACTCGCCGGTTTCGACAGATGTTTATCAATCTGTTGTTCAGCTTTCTATACTCCTTATATATGCTGTCCAGTCCAGTAAGTATGTACCTGTCCCATAAAGCTTGTTTGTCTCTGATCATTATCTTGATTTCTTTCTCTACCCATGGCTTTTTTGAGGTGAAAGGACTTAGCTTTATTTGAGGAACATATAATTTTCTAGCTTCTTGAAATGTGT
This sequence comes from Eilema caniola, assembly GCA_949126895.1. Taxonomy (NCBI): domain Eukaryota; kingdom Metazoa; phylum Arthropoda; class Insecta; order Lepidoptera; family Erebidae; genus Eilema; species Eilema caniola. Next base: position 1,803,640 of record OX421469.1, on the reverse strand, counting down.
CTATTAAGATGTCATACTTCTTCTCTACATTTTGAATTGTAGTACTCTGGGGTGTCGTTGTTGTTAGTTTTTCAAACATTTTTTCAAAGTCTGCTTTGTTATAGTTCCATTTCAGGTTTGTATTTTTCGGGGTATGGTTATTTACCTCCAGCTGCATTGTTAGGATTATACAGGTGTGGTCGCTTTTTCCTATTCCAGCTTGGTATTCAACTTTTGCTACAAGTGTTTCATCATTTGTTAGGACAAGATCCAGAAAGGAGGGCTCGTTTCCCTGTCGAAACCTAGTATGCTTTGTCACTAATTGCTGGAGATTGCTATCCGAGTACCATTGTACAAAATTGGTTTCTCTCGGGTTAAGGTAGCCACAATTTTCTAAAGGCCATTTCACACCTCGAAGATTAAAATTTCCCATTATAATCGTAGTAGTAGACTCTGATGCAGTTGTAATTTGTTGTAGCAGTAAGTTATCTTGGTCTTGAGTAGATTCTTGCCCTCTGTATAAACCACATAGCGAAAACCTGGTATCTGCAATCTGTATGTCTATCCAAAGCGATTCGGTTGCATCATGTTTCATGTTTTTAAGTTGGTATTCAATTTTGTTGTCAGACCTGCATTTTTTGCTGCATAAATAGCCACTCCTCCACTACGTCTACTGAAGCGATCATCTCTGTAAATATCATATCCAGGTATTGTTATTAAGCTGTCAGGTATATCCGGTTTTAGCCATGTTTCTGTCACTACTATTACTGCAGGCTTGACACTATTCACTCTGGCTATAAATAAGTCCATTTTTGGAGTTAGTGATTGGATGTTTGTGCAAAGTATAGTAAGTGTATATAATACGGGTGAAAGTTTGTGTATCCCAAGAGATGACCCATGGCGGTCCACAGCTGGGCTATTTTGTGGACCACCGGGTTGGGAACTTAGTTTTTTTTTGGTATGGAAGCCGATACAATTTTCGGCTGACCCTGCACATACTTAATGGTAAGGCCTTTTTTACCAGCTTTTGTGCGATTATCAAGTTCTTCACGCAAGTACTTTAGATATTCTCTTTGTAGGGGGGTCAGATCAGACTTAATTTTCCTAGGATCGGACAACTCAATCTTGTGTTTAAGTACTTCAATTGCATCAGCCTTGCTTTTGAGAATAACTTTTAGTGGGCGGGGCACAGTGTTTTTAGCCTTGACCAAGCCCAGACGGAAGGTCTTAAAGTCTCAATGCTTCTGCAGTCTACCTTGTTGGTTATATTTCCTATAATCTTGGTACTTTCCTCTTTATCATGTTCCTTGCGCTGGACTGGTTCATCAGATGTTGACTCCGGTACATCATATATAATGATGTTGGTGCTGCGGTTAGCTCGGTCCACCATTTCCTGTATAGCTGTCTCCGAGGAAAGCATATTTTGACGCACACGTAATTGTTTCACTTCTTCAGTCAAGTCATCGAGCTTCTGCATGATAGTAGGAAGCTGCGTCATCATGCGCCTACAATCGCCACAGAGAAAGGTCATGGCGCGTGCAACGGTCTTTAGTTCAAGTACACGAATTTCTGTAGGTGACAATCCATGACAATCCCCACACAACAGAATTTTGCAACAATCACAAGTTGCAGATGTTTTTTTATCGCTGCATTTTTTATTGCACTTTGAGCATTTGTCAGGGGTAGGTGTTATGGGGGGCATTTTCGTAGTTTTATCGAGAAATCCACCGAGATTATATGAATTTTCCGTTAAAGTTCACTCTTTTTTTTTTTTTTTTTATTTGAGGGTAGTTTTAAGTCACTTTGCTTGTTGAGATTTTAATTTGCTTTTTTACTAATTATTAGGTTTTATTTTGGCGAGCTAACACTTTCACAGGTAAAACACACTGTAATTTACACTGTTAAACACTTTTCATTTGTTTTGCACTACTTGTACTATATTTTTATGATTTTATACACAGGATCAGATTTACGCGAATTACAGAAATAAAAAAAACCGGTCAAGTGCGGGTCAGACTCGCGCACTGAGGGTTCCGTACAAAACTGAATCAAGCACTGATTTCTTCTTCTTTATCCTAGCGTTAATTATCAGCTTGGAGTCTGGGGTCCGCTTTTACCAGTTTAACTGCGAATTTGGCTAAACTTCGACATTTTCCGCTGTTATCTAACCTCCACACGCCTTTGGGTTGTGGAGGCTAGGCATTGCAGTTAGACCAGTTGTTGGATTTTTGAGGGCTCCCAACTACCCTATAGATGTTTGTATAGCAAGCAGGACCGACAGCTTAACGTGCTCTCCGAGACACGACCAGACCAATGCAAATACCCATAAACATGCATACAATTGTACTGAGCGGAGATCGAACCCGCGACTCCGGCGCAGCAGCCGCGTTCACTACCGCTATGCCACGGAGGCTGCCGTTTATGTAACATAAAATCAAGGAATGAGTTTTGTTACATAAACGGCAATATTTTTTATTGCGTTAACCTAGAAGCTTTTTTCAAAGCTGTAAGATGTTGCAGACTTGAGTATTTGGTATAAACTTCAACTTAATCTGTCTATATATTTTCAAGGTCTTGACAGACAGACAACAAAATGATCCTATAGGATTTACCTTTTGAGGTACGGAACCCTGAAACTATAGAATGTATGGATTGAATTTTAGATGGATGTATGTTCACCTTTAGATTTCAAATGTTAGTAATACCAACAACTTATAATAAAACTATTTATTTCTTCCTCATATATTGGAACTTATAAACTGGCGCAGCACTTTTGGTCCCAGGTTTCAGTCGTTTTGGCTTCATGATCTTAACGTCCTGCAAGTGCCGTTTCAACTCCATTTTCTGTTGTATCACGGTCAACTCTTTCTCCCTCTCTATACGCTTGGATAGCTCCTGGTAAACTTTCGCCTTTTTCTTTTTCATTGATTCTAGTGTCTGAAATATAAGAAACTGTTTCAAAAATACTGGCATAGACTTATTGATCAAGACAAATCCAAATGTTGGGTTTTGAATTTAAGAAAAAATGTTTAGAATGAAACATAACCCTTCATTTAAATTTAGTCAACACAAAACTTTTACATCTCTTAAATATTTTTATTCTATTAACATATCAGCATGTAAGATGACCTAGACTAAAGTAAGCAGTTACACTATTCTAACACTTGCAACATTTTTGTGCATGCATTACCCACTATACTTCTATTGTCAATAGTCATGCACTCTGGTGCATGACTATTGACTTGTACTGACTGAAATACAAAACATGTCACAGCAGTTTAAATTTGTAGTTGTTTCTCACTTGAACAACTCTGAATTCATATCCATTCCTGTTTACCCACCTCATCATCCAATTCAGGTAAATCAATTTTATCCAAATCAGCCAACCGGGGTCTGTTTGACTTTCTACCAAGCAATGCAGGGTGTGTACTCAATCTCTTGGCTATATCGAAATCTTTCTCTTCTCCCTCATCAACAAAAAATGTGTGCGTGTTTGGAGTTGCGTCTGCTACATCGGTCATGTGTAGTTGTGCCTATAAAATAAGGATTTTTATGAAATTAATTACACTATCTCTCTACTCTGCCAAAAGTGCAAATTAATCATTTTATGTAGAATAATAAAATGATAATTGCTAGGTTTTTAACTTGATCAATATTTTAAATTGTTATGCCATCATCTAATGCAATGAAAGCTGAAAAGACCAAAGCCATACAGGAAGCCAGACCCTATTTACATAACAACACAATCAAGTATGTCAGTGGATATGTATATTCGGGGCAACTAATATCTCCCACAGAAATATATAGACATTAAGCAGTTCTGGAGTCTGATAGAGATAATGAAAGATAAACAAACAACCATGACCATAAAAGAAATCTCTCTATGTACACTGCCAGTACTCAAATACGGCTGCCAGACCTGGGCAATCAACAAATCTCATTACAAAAAGCTTTATCGTGTCAAAATTGTAAGTACTTCTTTTTCTCTTTCAGTCACACAATCTCTATGAACATACCTGCAATCTGTTGATTCTCCGACTTTCAATGGTCCGTTTCATATTGATATACTTGATATCCTGCGTCTGCATCAGCTTCACCTGTTCCTTGGAGTGCTCATCCTCTTTCTCTATTTCATGATGCTCCTGTTATAGTTAGGGTACAGTGAATATGTATGATTAGGTATGCTAACTTTGACTGCGGATGTGTATACCCACAGTGGTATTCGTTTCGGAATACTAGTGTACTCTTCAGAATACTATTACTGCCAGTGGCGACACTGTTGACTGGAGGGATAATCAGCCAGTACTGTGAGGGCTATTTCATCTATTCCCCTATAAAACCACTGTCACTCATGTTTGTATGGCAGCTAGAACCAAAGACAGCATGATCAGACCAATGCAAATACCCAGATATTTGCACTGAAAGGGAATTGAACCCATTACTCCTGCGTACTGGCCACATTCACTACTGTAACACCTTAAAGGCTGTCAACATTACATTGGCAGTACAAATATCATATAAAGATAGATGTCAAAGTCTCAACATCGGGCTCCAAATTCAAATTAATTCCCAGGAATCATTACCATAGATTAGATAATAGTTACTATGTAACAGATACATCAGTTCCATACAAGAGCAACAATTTATCTCATAAAAGTAGATACTGTTATGCTAATATGTGTGAGTTGAGATTGAGAATGTGAAATAAAAAGAATATTAGTGTCAAGTGCAGTTAATCATCACCACAGTATTGCTAAGAAGTATCTGTCACGCCTCTTTACCATTAGGATAAGCAGTGGCAACATCTTTCCACTCATGTGTCTTATATGATTGAAGTCTAGTTGACGCAGACAGATCTTATATTCAGCAGTCTATTTTTACGTTACTAGGTATTCTATAAGTCTGTACTTGTAACGTGCAACTTTGAACTTTACTTAAACCTATAGGTTAAGTTACTTACTCCATCTTTCACTCTAGAATTGATCATATGGTAGTAGAACTCATCTGGATTCTTGTCGAGGGTCCTTTTACGCAAAAGCTTCAAAGTCTCGCCTTTCTCGTGATAGTCATCTGCACGCTTTTTGTAATCTTTCTTCTTTTCTAGAAGACCTAAATGTTTTCGCGATGCCGGCTGATGTCGCTCTTTGTGCGTCTTTTGATTAGCCTTTGCGGCCTTCTTCCAAGAAGACATTTTGTTGTAATTAATAACTTGTTATTTTTTGGTTAATTGCAGTCAATATCAATGAAATATTGTACACAAACATTTGTGACCAGCCAGACGAAATAGCCACGGCCACGCGTGTTTGACATTGACGGCTGACAGCAGCTGACAGTGAGATTTGAAATACCTATCTGACATTAATGATACTAAGCTTTTTTTGTAGAATTTGGTGACCAGCAAAGACCTATAGTCAATGGAATTTTGTTGGACTTTATAATACGAATTATTGTGCTGTGCCTGAAACCAATATCGATTTATTCTCTTTTTTTTTTGGTTTGTGTCGATATTTATGGTTGATAGTAGTACAACACACATGGGTGTGGAGTTCATAGCATGTCCTCGAGAATAGCATTGGGTAAATAAGATACAAAATACGTTAGTCAAGTTTTATTGTTTCTGCCTACCCCTGAGAGAAAAGTGTCCAATTTTAACTCGATGATGGTGATGTTGCTGACGATAAACAAAATAATCTTGTGGCGCTTGTGCAGCAGGAACTTTAGACGGCTTTTTCATTGCTGCTGGTAACTTAACCAGCATGAAGAACAAAAACTCCAAAGCACTAAATAATCCAATACCCAGAAACATATTGAAAACCCCACCCAGGGAAGCTGAAATAATAAACATTTTATAAATTAATTCCTAAATACCTACCTAAATATATGTTATGGATTGATGTGAAGCATGATATATCTATCTATTTATATTCTCTAACTAGCTGATGCCTGCGACTTCGCTCGCGTGGAATTTTCCCATTCCTGCAACTCATTGGAACCTACTTATTCGCGAAATCAAAAGTAGCCTATGTGTTATTTCAGGCTACAATTTATTCCTGCATCAAAGTTAAGCCGTCAGAGCATGATTGAATAACAAACATCCAAACCTTTACAAACTTTCCCATCTTTATCTATACATATAAATAAAATTGGAGTGTCTTTTTGTAATATTGAAATAACCGTTTTTTATTACATGCATATGTATATAATACGGTAGATACACCAAAATATTTTTTTACAATTTTTGTCTGTCTGTCTGTCTATTTGGCTTATCTCTGAAATGGTGGGACTGATTTTGAAGGGACATTTATTGTCAGGTAACTGATGTAATAAGGAGTAACTTAGGCTACTTTTATTTTAGAAAAATAGTGTTGACTCAAGACTAAGCGATAACCGACATACACGCGGGCGGAACCGCGAGCAACAGCTAGTTTTTAATATAAATAGGAAGTATATAGAGAGTAGAGTAGTAGGATATACTAATTATAAGAAAATGCCTCGGATGCTACCGAGAACCATAGTAAAATGATAAATATAAGTTACTTGAAAGTCACGTTATTTTAATTAGGTAAATACTTGGTCCTACTTACACAGTAAAGTGACAAAAGTGTCCGTTGGGTTCACCATAATGACTCGAGATTGAATCACATCGACCCGGAATTGGACAACTATGGTAGCAGTCGAGTTCAAACCCTTGCTGAAAAAATTCATGATTTGACTGCCAGCAACGACATTCTCATACAAATTGTACCTCTTTGTTTCTTACACAATTTTTTTTTTAAATTTATTTTTTACCTACATTTGTGAGTTAAGTACTTTGTGTAGAATTAGTTTTTTTATTTATTTTACAAGGTCATTTCATTACATTATAAATACAATAGTGTACGTAGGGTACCTAGTTTTAACCATATCAATCATCCCACCGCTCGACACAGGCATGGAATGCATCCTCACAAGTTGCAACTGGAAACGGTGCGCGCACCCCGGTACGAAAGGAACTTCGTTCTACCCAAGCTTAAGCTGCGGAACGATCTAGCTATTGTTGTTTTCCCAAGCTACTTCGATATAAGGTTACTAGGTCCTTAAAGTATCAGCAGCATGAGCGTAATGCCCATGGTGGTGCACACATCCATAGGCCACGGTTGCCACTGCTCACATATTTACTTAATATAAAAAAGAAGAAGGGGGCAAGGAGGAAAATACATATGGTGGCCTATTAAGCATGCTCATGATCATTTATATTAGGTCCTTACGTATGAAATTAGCGTTTTGTCGTACTGATCAATTTGATCTGAAATATCTCCTCTTTGGTTAAGAATTCCAAATTCAAATTAATAAATTCATTTAGCTGGTTTTTTTTTCTTTGGAATACAGTCATTCACTTGTTATTTTCCTCATTAATTTTTCTTTGGCGTCGCTTTTTACCGCGCAATGGAAAACATGAAATATCGGTATATTTACGAGTACGAGTTCTACCGTGGCACCAGTGCTGCAGAAACAGCTCGAAGAATTAATGATATGTACGGCGCTGGTGTCGCTAAAGACAGCACGGTACGTTTTTGGTTTCAACGTTTTCGTTCTGGAAATTTCGACCTTAAGAACCAACCCCGTGGACGGCCGGAGATGAAAGTGAAAAACGAAGAATTAAAGGCTATTGTGGAAGCGGATCCATCACAAAGCACTTCAGAGATAGCAGCAGGCTTCGGGGTAAGTGACAAAACTGTATTAATCCACTTGAAGCTAATCGGGAAAGTAAAAAAACTCGAACGATGGTTACCTCATGAATTGAGTGAATCGAACTTGCAAACACGGGTCGCCTGCTGTGTTACTTTGCTCAACCGACACAATAATGAAGGAATTTTAAATCGAATCATTACTTGTGATGAAAAGTGGATATTGTACGATAATCGAAAGCGCTCATCGCAATGGCTGAACCCTGGAGACCCAGCCAAATCCTGCCCTAAACGAAAATTGACTCAGAAAAAGTTACTTGTAAGTGTTTGGTGGACTAGCGCCGGTGTCGTTCACTACAGCTTTCTTAAATCTGGCCAAACGATTACGGCAGATGTCTATTGTCAGCAACTGCAAACCATGGAGGAAGAACTAGCTGTTAAACAACCGCGATTGGTCAATCGCTCTAGACCACTGCTGCTTCACGACAACGCAAGACCACACACTGCACAACAAACAACCACTAAGTTAGCTGAGCTACAATTGGAATGTCTGCGACATCCACCGTACTCCCCGGACCTTGCTCCAACAGATTACCATTTCTTCCGGAATTTGGACAACTTCTTACAAGGAAAAAAATTCCACTCCGATGCAGCAGTCCAAACCGCCTTCAAAGAGTTTATTGATTCTCGCCCCTATGGTTTTTATAGTAAAGGGATCAATGAACTACCCATAAGATGGCAAAAGTGCATAGATAACAACAGTGCATACTTTGATTAATTAAATATATTTTACAAAAAAAATCGACTTTTTATTCCTCCCGTACGAAACGCCAATTTCATACGTAAGGACCTAATATTATTGTATAGCTACTTATCCATCTAGTGCGTAAGTATACTTAATAAAGGGTCTTTGTTTTTTAGTGTCATTAGTTCCACGTGTCAGGGTCGTATGTCGCGCGTCTCTTACTTAGGTTGACTATTCTCAGCCTAGACTTTGACTTGCGCTATACTAACTTCATACTACGTACGTACTTACAAAAAGGGTTCTAAAATGTGCTCGACATCCAGTTTGCTAGAGTGTAAGACCATTGACGTGGTGATTTCTCTACAGGGTGGAGGGCAGTTGCAAGTCAAGTTAACTGAAATAGAAATATAGAAATAACTTTATTATTAGAAGAATCGGGATATACCTACCATGTTGTACTGTTTCAACTTTCCGAGATTTCGACGCTGTTGCAAGCACCATGATCACGGAGCACGGAGAAACATGGCAAATACCCCGACACTTACCTCTAATAACAATGTGAGTTACCATGATAGTTTAAATTCATATAATATGAAAATAATATTGATTGAAAGGTGCAAAAACGTATGTATGCATATATCTAAATAGAGTGTTTAATTTCAATTTTATAGCAGAGGAACCTAATAAGTATATTTGAATGAAATACCTAATAAGTATATACCACCACAAACATTTTCATGTAAAAATGTTTCCAAAACGAGTCTACGTAGCTTACCCTGTAAAAAAGTTATCAGAACTCGTATAAAGCCAAGCTATATTTTGAGTAAGGTGTAGTGTAGAGCTTGTAGGTTAAGAGCATGCGGTCTTTAAAGCTTGGCTTCATAAAAGATCTGATAACTTTTTACAGGGTAGGCTACGTAGACTCGTCTTGGCAACATTTATACTTGAAAATTTTTTTGGTGGGATTTCATTTATTTTTGTACTTTGGTTATAAATTATGACGTACGTATTTTTTATTTGTTATAAGAAATATTTTAATTCATTTTGACTTATGTAGCACAAACTATAGTACAAGTCTCATATACAAACTTCCACCGTAGTAGGTACTATTATCTAATCTATGCTTCCACCTGCTATTCCCAGGGGATAGGTTAGGATTTTTAATTTTTTTGTTGTCTTCGTAGTAATATTAGCTTACATACCAAATTTCAGCTTTCTAGGACTCCAGGGTTTTGAGACTTTAATAAAATCTAAAGTATAATAGCAACAACATTCAAACTTTGTATGTTTAATGATTGTGCTGATGGCATTCTATCTTCAAAAGTTCAAAAAACACGACGTAGCGTTTCGAGAAAAGGTAGGTAGTGCCCTTGCGTTTCGCTTGGCTCGTCTTTGCGGGGGCACTGCCGTGCCCCCAGATTAGGTACATTACCTATCCTCCGTTGGTACCTAAGTAAATACTTCCTAATCAATTAAATCGGCTGGCATTTATTTCCTTTATACCTACTTACTTCTGTTTTTACTACCCCTCACACATTCCATCCGTGTGAGAGGACATATCGGTAAATACAAAGTTTCATCAAAATCGTTTGGAGGATGGAGAGGGTCTCGACAACCACATGATATTTCTGCACACGTGAACTGTAAACAAGAAGTACATATACAGCCAGCATTCATATTTAAAACATATCATACTGTGATCCAAGCTGTAACATACCATACACAAAGTCCAAGAATATTCTTTATGAGACATACAGGAGCTTTTCATTAAATTTGCCACAGATGGATTTTCTATGATGACTCGAAAGCTTTGTTGAGCCATGTAATATGTCTCTGGTGTTAAAATATCAGGCTCTATTAGGTCTTCCCCTTCATACTTTGCTATTAACTGGAATCATTAAACATAGAACCTTTTAAAAAAGATAGTGGTGTTTTACTGCGGCCGTCGCCACCTAATACTTTCTTTTCTGAGGTAATACCAATTGCAGTAGGTCCTGCAGTCATATCTCCTACTGCTCCTAAAGGCCTTATTTAGACTTTTGTGAAAGTCGGTAGGTATTATCGTCTGACCTCAAGAAGAAAGCCTATTGCAGAGATTCGGTCGTCAATCAGCAAGTGGACCGGCTTGGGGCTGGTTAGCTTAGGCTTCAAAGATCTTTGTGGGGTCCATCACCTGACAACCGTAGGTTCTAGATCCATGAGTGAACTGCATCACCAGATCAAGTGTCGGGATGGTGTGTCGAGGAAAGTTTTCCAATCTGGAAAGAGTGATACTTACTTATAATTTCAATAAGTAAGTCGTAAACAGATACTTATATATAGGCGACATATTATAAAACTACATCAAAACAGTGAATATTTATTTAGGCATCGAGATCTGGTATTTGAAAGTTGTAATTCTATGAGAGTAGGATGAATATAATAGGTAGGTGCCTACTTACTTTTTTGAGTTGCTCACACAACAGACTCCAAGAGTGGTCAGCTGTGAATGGAAAAACTGCTCGCATGGCACAATGACGCCTTGAACTCGACATCTCTTCAGATGCTCGTCACAGCCCGGCGCATGCTTCACCATGACGTCACCCAGAGTGACATTGTTTTTTGCTAGCAAGTCTTCCAGTAGGGAAAGCTGGCTTGTATTTACTAATTTCCCGGAAAGAAGCCGTTCCAGTATTGTCGGTATTCCAAGCATTTCAGTTTCGTTTGCTGATCTTGAACAATACAATATTAATATCTTGATCAGGCAAATACTTAGCTACTGATTTGAATTGGTTTCACCCTGGTTGAATAACTTTGGGCTCATTCATCATTATCTATACTTAATATTATAAATGCAAACAAACCGATCTTGACGAAATTTGTTACAGAGGTGTATTAGAGCTTGAGAACGGACATAGGCTACCTTTTATCGTGAAATGGAGGGTTTAAGGGGGGAAATATGGGATGACAGTTTGTCAGTTTTGAAGATATCCTGCTGAAGTTTGGTACAGGGATGAATTAGGGCTTGTAAACGAACATAGGCTACCTTTTATAGCGAAAGACGGGGTTGAAGGGGGGGGGGGGATAGGGGATGAAAGTTTGACACATGCTTTATCATCTTTCAATCGTGTAAAAATAGTGGATAAGGATAAAGATTTTTTTGGAAGATATCCTCATGAAAACTGGAATAAAGGTGGATTAGAGCTTCGGAACAGACATACTCGAGTAACGATCTAAATATAGAATCGAGTGGAGAGGCGATTAGAGATTGATATAGGCATGTAGAGAGGTCGACTACAGGAGCGAGTAGATATGCGACTAGAGAAGCCAATGGAGAGGCGAGTAAGGAATCAAATAGAGTGCAGTAGAGTCGAGTAGAGAGGCGAATAGTGAGGCGAGTGGAGAGACGAATGTAGAGGCGAGTAGAGATCTAATAGAGCGTTGAGTAGAGATTCGAGTAGAGAGCCGAGTAGACAACCGAGTAGGGAGAGTCAAGTAGAGAGGCAAAAAGAGATTCGAGTAGATGGGCGAGTAGAGAAGCGAATTTAAAGGCAAGTATAGAGGAGAGTACAGAGTGGAGTAGAGAGGGGAGCAGAGAAGTCAGTAGAGAGTCGAGTATAAATTCAAGCATAGAGACGAGTAGAAAGTTGAGTAGAGAGTCGAAAATAGAGGCGAGGAGAAAGTCGAGAACAGAGGCGAGTAAATAGTCGAATACAAAGTTGAGTAGAGAGGTGAATTTAATGATCATTAGCGTCGGCTCAACACTAAGCGATAACCGACTTCCACGCGGGAGGAGCCGCGGGCAAAAGTCAGTGATCAGTTTCAAAGTTCTTGCATATTCACTATCTTATCCATTCTTATGACTTCACCCATCCACATTACATAAAGTGTCTGAGCTTTCTTGTATAAAAAAAAGTAAAGTAGTAAAAAACTTACTTACAAGTGGTCCAAAAAAATATTAGCGACACTTTCCGTTGTTGGGCACACAATGAAAGACGGTAGTTTCTCCTCCATATACATATGACTGTTACTATTTTCCAATCGCGTCAGCAGCGCCGGCACTTCTGAGAAGCGTGCCCACAAAACTGTGCAGAGCACCCCGGCGCAACCGGCGCTTGCGATAATGCTAAGTAGCCATCCTATGCTAGAAAGTGAAAAAGTTCAATAATTACCCTTTGTCATGACCTTACCAACATCCTTGAGGCCAAAGCTTTCTGCTAGTTGATGCACCTGCTAAACAACGAAGTAGACACTAGTGCAGTGCAGGCTTTCCTTTCAGGTTTAGGACGTCCGATGCAAATCGCTACCGGGAAAATCGAATCGACCGAGGTAGTAGATTTTAGTACTACCTCGGGCTCCAAGGTGCCACCTTTGGACGTAACTAGGCAATCACTGTAGCTAGACAATTATATTCTAGCCAGTGCTCGGCCTGGTCATGGTGGCATTCGTCAGCAATCACCCAACCCTAAGCACCTAACTACCTAGGCAGGCTGACGACCCAGGTAAATTTAAAATGATAAAAAAATCATATCTACATAATTCGACGTACGGTATTAACCCGGTCTTTGGTTTAGCTCGTCACGCTCGTCGGTTGTTTTGGCACGTCGTTGGTCAGGAAGAAAAGAGAGACCGGCATGGATTCGACTTCCTTCAGATTTGTAAACACATTCGAAAATGGAAGGACGGTCTCGTTAAATCAAACACCGGGTCCACGCACTGGTACACCACAAAATACTTCATACATAATCAGACAAGGTCCTTACCGATCCACTATAAACGGCGAGTATAGATACTTGAAGCCGTGTAAGGATGTCGTTTTGACATATTTTTTTATGGTTTTTCTTATTGCCCTTTTACTCATGATGTACAGGCACAGGTCAGTTCATCACCCTCAGCCTCGTAACGTGTGATTAATAAAAAGAGTATTTACGAAATGAAAACACATATTAATATATGTATCTTCTTATAGTACATGTATCACTTCTAACGATCTGTTAACGGCACTTAAGTACTTATCTACCTGATTTGTCAAAAAGATTATGAATTGAGAGCCGATATTAAAACGGGATTAACCGCACCCAGTAATTATAGGGTAATATCTGCCCATCTGTCCTACTAATCGACAAAGCCAGAACGTACATTATACTTGGAAATAACCTTGACATGGACTAAAACGTGGGTAATTTATATATCACTTAGGTGGTAGACACAGACAGTGCCACTAGGGGCGAAACACACGCGCTGCCGACTCTTAATAAATTTTATTGTCTGGATGCATCGCAGTAAAATATAGAGCAATATTCATTAATGGTGGTATTTGTCTAACTAAAATACTCTTCTTAAATACTGGTTAATATAGAAAATATTTTTAACCCTGCTAGCTACGATTTTCTACTACAGAACCGCCTAATCTAAAGCTTCACGCACCTCAACACAAGTTACGCCCATACAATATCACTAAATTGAAATGCGGGTATCCGTATAGATACCTACCTACAATACTCCGTGTCGAAAGGGTACACGAATACAAGGCATTAAATATTCCATACAATTGTTAGATATAGATCTAAAATGTGAACAGTGTGAATAGCTACGGATAAAATATTTAATATATGTATAATCAAAGATATCATATAATTATCGGTTTGAATGTAAGCGAATTAGATTAGTGATCTAATAAACAACACAAACTCCATAGTTTACGTTCCAATTGCAAAACTTCACGGGCCGAGAATGGATCCCTGTGGCACGCCTGTAGCTAGTATTGGCTTGTGAATCGGGGAGGGCGTTGACCTATACCTAAGTATACGCTATTATATCATAGTGACAGCAAAATCACAATATGTATTTTATTTATTCATTCAAATTCATTCAAATTTTGCTTGCGTATCATGTCGTTTCGGCGTAAATCCAACAACTAAGCAGGTATTATATAGTCTCTCTGTAACCTCTAAATCTAAATCATGAAATAATAATTACATTATCCCTTGTGGTGGAATAACCTACTGTTAGTACAGTAACGCCAGTAACCATTAGATCAAAGTGACCTCTTGAATTTAAACACTGCGATAAAACACATGAGCTATCCTTGACTGGTCATGTCAGTTCCGCTAATTAATTATTCCATGCGATACTTATTTAGTTGTTACTAACCCGTTATGCTCCAGCCGCAGGTCAATCTCAGGTAAATAGGTACAGTCAGCATCAAATCGATCTTGACAAACAAAGTGCTCAAAATTATCTGAATGCCTTAATTTCCCCCCTAATGTTGACCTTTAGTTCGGACAATATTAAGGCGGGTCCAGATATGTATCATTTGCCCGATTCGATCATCGTATCCGTATCGCCGACGCGTATCACGATCACATATGTGGACGGGTGATAGTCATGAAATGCGATCTCGATACGCCGTTATGATACGGCCCGTCCCATGTCATGTCGGTTTTTGTCCGATTATTAAAGGTGATACAGATACGGCGTTGGTCAGTCTGGACGCGTCATTCGCTTCGCACGCTCGATTGTGGTTGCACGTGCTCATCATTTTTATACGGTCCTTGCAACGTGAAGTAAAAACAATGAATTTTAACAATGAAAATGTTTTTAAATTTATCGAGGCCTATAAAGAAAAGCACGTATTAAGGGAAACCAGCAGCACAAGCTATTACAACAGGAATCTGAAGCAGGAGGCCTGGCCACACGAAATTGCTAATTTCTCGTACACTTCAAGCAACAACGGGAGTTGACACAGAACTGGGCAATTTGATATGCGATCATTGAGATACGGATACGGGATACGTAGCAAATCGAGGCGTCCACAACTTGGGACGGGGCTTGATACGTAATACGGAAACGGTGATCGGATCGGGTAAATTATACAAATCTGGACCCGCCTTTATAATTTAAATTTAAAAAACTGGTTCATTTGCTCTTAATACCTTAGTTTTAAGATCATTTTGAGACTTTTTAGTCAAGATATTTCTGACGCTGACAGTACAATATGTACTTTACAATTTTTGCAGGGCTATATCAACTCCTATACAGCTAAAAAAAAAGATTCCAATAAGACAGATAATTTTGGTGAGACTTTCTACCTGCCAAGCGATTAAGCCTAGTAGTTAGGGTTTAAATTATTTAGCTTCGCTACTCACCAGCCAGGTCTGCAGTTCAGACAGCTCAGTCTACAGAGGTAAGCGACTAGATTTCAGCTAGCCTCAAATTAGTTTAGAATTAGTGCCAGCTCCCCCACTATCCAAAGTCACGCTGTTCGCGCCTCGCGTGGTTGCCTGCATGCTATGCGTCTCCTTTGAACAAATAGTGTCGCCGCGCGATTAGTTTGTCGCCCGGCCCCGGAGCAGTCCGGCTCATGTTCAGGAGAGTGCGTACGAAGCGGAGCTCATGTTCAGAAGGGTGCCGCCTCTAGTGAGGCTCATGTAAAGAAGGGTGCCTGCCTAGCAGGGCTCATGTTGAGGAGAGTGCCACCTTAACGAGACTCATGTTCAGGAGGGTGCCACCCTGGCGGGAATCATGTACAGGAGGGTGATACCTTAACGACGCTCATATTCAGAAGGGTGCCACCCTACCGGGGCTCTTGTTCGGAACTGAGCTCCTTTGGCTGGACTCATGTACAGAAAGGTGCCACCCTAGCGAGGAGAGTGCCAACCTAGAGGCGCTTATCTTCAGAAGGGTGCCACCTAGCGCGAGTCATGTTCAGAAGGGTGTCACCTTAACGGGAGTCGTGTTCAGGAAGATGCCACCTTACCGGGGCTCAAGTTCAGAAGGGTACCATTTTAACAAGGCTCATATACAGAAGGCTGCCACCTTGAAAAGGCTCATGTTCACGAGGGTACCCACCTAGTGCAGCTCATGTTCAGAAGGGTGCCATCTGAACGGGGCTCATATTCAGAAGGGTGCCATCTAAACGGGGCTCATGTTTAGAAAGATGCTGCCTATCACGGCTCATGTTCGGGAGTGGGCCCACATAGCGCGGGTCATGTTCAGAAGGGTGTCACCTTGATGAAGTGCATGTTCAGGAGGATGACAACCTTGCGCGGCTCATGTTCAAGGGTGCCAACCTAGCGTGGCTCTCGTTCAGTAGGGCGCCAGCTTAACGGGGCTCATGTTCAGAAGGGTGCCACCTTAATGGGGCTCATGTTCAGAAGGGTGCCACCTTAATTGAGCTCATGTTCAGGAAGGTGCCATCTGAACAAGGAAGTTTAGGAGGGTACCACACTAGCGAGGCTGATGTTCAGGAGGGTGCCACCTTAACGAGGCTCATGCTCTGAAGGGTATTGCCCTAGCGGGGCTCATGTTCAGAAGGGTGCCACCTTAACGGGGCACATGTTCAGGAGGGTGCCAACATAACGGTGCTTATTGGCAGGAGGGTGCCAATCTAGCGGGGCTCATGGTCACAAGGGTACTACCCTAGCGGCTTGTGTTCAGAAGGATGGCGGGGCTCATGCTCATCCAGAAAGGTGCGACGGAGCTCATGTCCAAGAAGGTGCCACCTTAACGGGGCTCATGTTCAGGAGGGTGCCACCTTAGCAAGGCTCAGGTTTAAGGGTGCCACATTAGCGAGGGTGATTTTCAGAAGGGTGCCAACTTAACGAGACTCATGCTCAGAAGGGTGTTACCCTAGCGGGGTTCATGTTCAGAAGGGTGCCACTCTAGTGCGGCTTATGTTCAGGAAGGTGCTATCTCAACGGGGCTCATGTTCAACAGGGTGCCAACTTAAGTGGGCTCACGTTCAGAAGGGTGTCACCTTCACGGGGCTCATGTTCAGGATGGTGACAACCTAGCACGGCTCATGTTCAAGGGTGCCAACCTAGCGTGGCTCTCGTTCAGAAGGGTGCCACCTTAATAGGGCTCATGTTCAGGAGGGTTCCCCCTTATTTAGGCTCATGTTCAGGAAGGTGCCACCTTAACAAGGCTCATGTTTAGGAGGGTGACAAACTAGCGAGGCTGATGTTCAGAAGGGTGCCACCTTAACGAGGCTCATGCTTAGAAGGGTGATACTCTGGTGGGGGTCATGTTCAGAAGAGCACCACTCTAGCGTGGCTAATGTTCAGAAGGGTGCCACCTTAACGGGGCTCATGTTCAGGAGGGTGCCACCTTAACGGGACTCATATTCAGGAGGGTGCCAACCTAGCGGGGCTCATGGTCATAAGGGTACTAGCCTAGCGGGCTTATGTTCAGAAGGATAGCGGGACTCATGCTCAGGCGGTTGCCCCCTTAACAAGGCTCAGGTTAGGAGGTTGACACCCTTGTGGGGCTCATTCTCAGGAGGGTGTCAACCTAGCAGGGCTCATCTTCATAAGGGTGCCACTTAGCATGGCTCATGTTCGGGAGGGCACAAACCTAGCGCGGGTCATGTTCAGAAGGGTGCCACCTTCATGGGGCTCATGCTCAGGAGGGTGCCACCTTAACAAGGCTCAGGTTTAGAAGGGTGCCACATTAGCGAAGGTGATGTTCAGAAGGGCACCAACTTAACGAGACTCATGCTCAGAACGGTGTTACCTTAGCGGGGCTCATGTTCAGAAGAGTGCCATTCTAGTGCGGCTTATGTTCAGGAAGGTGCTATCTCAACGGGGCTCATGTTTAGGAGGGTGCCACACTAGTGAGGCTCATGCTCAGAAGGGTGTTACCCTAGCGGGGCTCATGTTCAGAAGGGTGCCACTCTAGTACGGCTTATGTTCGGCAAAGTGCTATCTCAACGGGGCTCATGTTCAACAGGGTGCCAACTTAAGTGGGCTCACGTTCAGGAGGGTGTCAACTTGACATGGCTCATGTTAGGAGGGTGCCGCCCTCGTGGGGCTCATGATCAGGAGGGTATCAACCTAGCGAGGCTCATTTTCATAAGGGTGCCGCTTAACGCGGCTCATAGTCTGGAGCGCGCAAACCTAGCGCGGGTCATGTTCAGAAGGGGTCACCTAGACGGGGCTCATATCCAGGATGGTGCCACCTTGACGGGGCTCATATTCAAGGGGGTGCCAACATGGCGCGGCTCTTGTTCAGAAGGGTGCCCCCCTACCGTGGCTAATGTTCAGCAGGGTGCCAATTTAACGGGGCTCATGTTAGGATTTTGCCACCCTAGTGGGGCTCATGATCAGGAGGGAGTCAACCTAGCGAAGCTCATCTTTATAAGGGTGCCACTTAGCGCGGCTCATGTTCAGAAGGATGCCACCTTAACGGGGCTCATGTTCAGAAGGGTGCCACCTTAATGAGGCTCATGTTCAGAAGGGTGCCCCCCTACCGTGGCTAATGTTCAGCAGGGTGCCAATTTAACGGGGCTCATGTTAGGATTTTGCCACCCTAGTGGGGCTCATGATCAGGAGGGAGTCAACCTAGCGAAGCTCATCTTTATAAGGGTGCCACTTAGCGCGGCTCATGTTCAGAAGGATGCCACCTTAACGGGGCTCTTGTTCAGAAGGGTGCCCCCCTACCGTGGCTAATGTTCAGCAGGGTGCCAATTTAACGGGGCTCATGTTAGGATTTTGCCACCCTAGTGGGGCTCATGATCAGGAGGGAGTCAACCTAGCGAAGCTCATCTTTATAAGGGTGCCACTTAGCGCGGCTCATGTTCAGAAGGATGCCACCGTAACGGGGCTCATGTTCAGAAGGGTGCTACCCCAACGGGGCTCTTGGAGGGTGCCACCTTGACGGGCTTATGTTCAGGAAAGTGCCACCCTAGCGGGGCTAATTTCAGAAGGGTGGCACCGTAGTGGGGCAAGCGGGACTCGCTTCACGAGGGTGAGACCCTGGCGGGGCTGACGTCCAGCAGGCAGAAGGAGGCGCGGCACATGGGGCAGGTGGCGCGGCCCGCAAGCCAGCGCTCGGCCTGGCCATCCTGCCGGGCTGCCCACCAGCGGGCCATGCAGGAAGCGCACCACAGGACGCTGCAGACAAAGAACAATGAAATTACTAAAATTGAATGCATGTCTATGAGTGAAGGAAAGCTGGGACCAGTGACGTCAGTTATAAATACGAGTAAACTCGTTGTTTCCCGCAGGTCTGCCACAATTTCAGTTATTGCAATCAAACATAACCTATGTCCTATCCCAGGGTCTAATTTGGGGTACCAAATTTCACAAAGTCGGTTCAGTAGTTTACGTGTGAAAGCGTAACAGACAGATATTATTCATTTCGCATTTATGATATTAGTATAGATGAGCAAGCAAGAACGCCAACGCTAGAATAAGAAAGTGCTATAGATAAACTAGTTGATACGTACCGACAGTTACACTGTTGACATGGCGGCGGTCCGCCCTTGAAGTGCGGGGGAGGCGCGATGCATCGTCGGTTGATTTTTACGTCTGCCGGAACCTGCAGGCAACCGATGCACATCTCGGGTTCCTGATGACAAACGAACGGTAACGGTCAATAACGATGAATAATTGAAAGCTGAAAGTTAGTGGACGGCCGTTAGATGTCCATCAATGAATCAAATTCACGAGATCTTAATTTTCACCTTGGAGTCTGGGGTCGCTTGAATATATTATGACTTAGTTTTTACTTGACTTCAAAATAAAGGAGGTTATCCATTAGTCTAAATCTTTAATTATTACTTGTTTTATTTTTTATGTATGTTCTTCAAGAATTCTGTATTTTTTTTAACCAATTTTAAAACATTTTTTGCTTTGGGTTCCGTGTAACTCACAAATGGGTCCAGCCATGAGTTACACCAAACTCAAAGCAATTTGTTTTTTTAATTCGGTTCACAAATGACTGGACATATAAGAGAACTTACAAAAAATCCAAAACACTAATATAAAAAGATTTCGACGAATTATAAACCTTCGTTCTTCTCAAAGAAAGAAGCAGTCCCCAGACTAGAAAGGTAGTAAACACAGGTAAAATAATGATAAATAAAAGACAAAAATATTAACTGACCTGATCGACATAGTAGACAGGATTCCGCCCCACATAGTGTTTAAAGGCGGTGATGAATCGTCGCAGAGGCGAGATCTGCTTTGGTACCAACTTGGGGTTCCACAAGCGCGGCAGAGAGCCGTCACGAGTCGGCATCGCTTCTTGGTTGGGGTGTTGAACCTCATCTTCTCCGGATGATTCGAGGTTGTTCCTTTCCGACTGTTTCCAAAGAGACATACACTTTAAAATACTTGTCACAAGTAATAATTACGAAAACGAATGTGAAAATGCACTGTGGTACTTACATCCATTTGGAAAAATATCCGATTTATAACTTTGTTATGAAATGAATACTGTTCACTCGAATGAGCTACTACAACGTGCTAACTGCGCAACTGCTCGGTTAGAACTGGCGAAGGAGCGCGGCCCGCCGTCTCAGGTAACCTCCGGTGCCCCTATCACGCCGCCCCGTCCCCCGCGCGCACCCCCGCTTAATGACGGTGCGCCGACGACGACGGCGATATCTATGCCTATACAATAGACCCGCATCTTAGAAAATTATACACAATAGATCTTTACCTAATTATAAACTAATTTAACACATTTTTGTCTATTTTAAGTGTCTTATTGTTACATTAATAAAACGACTTTTTAAAGAATGCTTTGACGATATACCTATGTGTGGATATACATGTGGATATATCCCACAAAAATTGCGGACACAGCTAGTCCATACTAATATTTATCAATGCTCGTGGGCTCAAGCTGATTAAGCAACACTAGCATGGTTGGTTTTAGGATGAGTGCCTCGGAGATCACTTTAAGCAATCGGAACATCCTACGATTTCGCTTGAAAATCTTTTTTCGGTCGGTTATTGTGTGGAAATTAAATGATTGGAATTATAGGAGATCAGCTATACACCAAATGCGTTTATTTAATTAACACACAGTAATGATATTAAATAGATACATCCAACACAATGGCGACAGCCTATTCAATACGATTTCTGCCGGCTCATCATTTGTGATTTATTGTCTAAAAACGAATAACTAATTATAATTGCGATTACATGCGATTTAAAGCATTCTGGTAGAAGAACATAAACCTTCATTATATTTAATTCCTGAAGATGTGATATTGAAGTTTAGTTAATATAATTTATTGTATCATTGCACTGGAAATTGTATTTTATATCGGTCTCCTTTAGTGACATTAAATTGAAAACATCAATTAATATGTGACAATAATTATGATCACTTACATTAATTACTACTACTACTACTACGTTAATTTAGATTAGTGTATTATTAGTGCTTTCGACGTTTATATAGAGAGAAAGAAAGGAAGAAGGAAATGTGTACCTAACATAAGTAACACGTATGTTTCTATACGAAGTTTGAATTAGGCAGGTAAATTATTGTAGTTTTTGTATTTATCTACTTTGATCACTTTATTCCTACGCCTCACTGCCCACAATTTTTTAGTCAACCGTGTTGTCTGGTAGTAAGTATACAAGTAAGTAGGTAGATGTTTGGTCAAAGATTAAATATTACAATAGGTACCTACATTCAAATATATATAAATTTATGCAAATGTTCTTCACGTCCCATACACATAAATGCTTATATAACACTTCCATTATTATTTGCTAATCTAAAATATAATAGATTTAATGAATCTACGTATAATTAGATTAATAATTCCTAACATTTCTACTCATATAAAAACCTAATACCTTTAAGCTTTTTGAGCTTTAACACATTTTTTTTATCGACTTGCCGATACATTATTAAAATACCTACATCAATATTAATAATATGGTGGTCAGAACAGAGGGTTAATAACTACATTCGCTTTAAAGAGTCGGTTTACCAATTTGCTAACTAATACTTTCTAAATTGCTACTCGAGTACCTATTGGAGCTCTCAGCACTTTTGAGTTATAATAAATATTCCAAAACAATAAATATTCCACAACATTTCACACCACGCTATCTAGATCCATGGTAAGCATAGCTTAACTAGCTTGTGTTATGGAATCTAAAATGCGGATAAACATACTTAGATACTTTTTTTTTGTAAATACATATTTTACATAGAAACAGCCAGACCAATGCAAATACCCATATTGATGCATACAAATATTTGCACTGAGCGGGGATCGAACCCGAGCCTTCTGCGTAGCGGCCGCGTTCACTACCGCCACGCCACGGAGGCTGTCAAAATAATGCGTGTTCTATATAAAATTAGTGCTAATTACAGAGAAGGTAAGAGTTTTTGAATTGCACCTCAACCACATCTTAGTGTTAATTCAAGAATGCTAAACGCTAAAATAATTGCTCATAATGTATTCAGGGTTTATAAAAATACCGAGTGCAAAACGGACAACTAAGTGGGTACTTTTACAGTTTTTGTGTAAACAATAAAAATAAAAAGAATTAAAGCCTAGCTTACAATGTTAAATGCGAATATAACCCGCCGCACGGTATTTTTCATTAGGACAAGCTACAAAGCTGGGCGAAAGTCATTACAAAATTACCTGGCATTTATTAGCTGAGCTAGCTAGATTATACTAACGAGTCCCAATGATAAGAATGATTTTGCACTAATGTAAACTACAGATAAGGTAATGAGGGATTACAGAACAGGCTGGCTGTACGAAAGTCATTATTGAATTACCTAGAATTAATTAACTGAGCCCATCGTTTGAATGAGCTAGCTAGACAAAAGACATTATCCAATTACCTGGAATTTACCAAAAACTTTAGCCCCTAGGCAGATACCCACGTATCCTAATTCTAAGAATTGTGTTGCACTAATGACAGCTACTGATAAGGATCACCTTATCATGAGAGTGTAGTATAATGTGAAGAAAGGGTTAAAAATGTATTGTCCGAGCCCCTAGCCTGGTACCAACGTGTCGCTAATACGCTAGTTGACAACATTAAAAAAATACTATAAATAATGGTCATTCTATCAGATAATAGCGTAAAAAGACATTTAAAACTATAAATTAAACTAAAATAAGCATATTTTTTTAGAATTTCGCTTAAAAATTTCTAATAATTTTTCGAATTTTTATCTGTGACGAAAACGCTGTGTGATCGATCACAGCACTGCTTACTTCACACGCAAGTAAACACGGCTTTGTGACAGAACAGAACAGAAACAAACAGTTTTTGTGGATTATTTATAGACGTAATTGTACATTGTGCAACTACACACCATATTATTCACAAAGTTTGAAGAAAAACTTTATTATTTACTTTGACTTCACTGCTTTAAGTTTATATAAAATGTTTACTTGCGTGTGACGTCACGTAATCGGCTCCATACAAGGTGACAGCGTTTTTCGCGCATTTTTGAAAATTTAAACTTTAACATCGATTTTTTGTTAAAATCCGTTTTTTTTTTAATATCGATGTAGTGTGCATATTATATACTAAGGAATAATTTAAAATGGTTTTCCAAAATTTGTCAAATACCCTATTCTAATAATTGTTTTGCACTGATGTCAACTACTGATAAGGTAATGCATTGTTTCGCTGACCAAAGTAACAGTATCTATACATCAATGAGTTTAAGTTTTGAAATGTGTTAGTGTTGGATCTGGGGTGCTGGTTGGGTAACCTCCACGTCGGCTTCTCCGTTTCTTCCCCCTTTGGACCGCGGTCCTGGGGAGCGGAAGCGGGGGGGCTGGTGCACCCTGGACAACGGCTAACAGACTCCTACCTTGGGAGTTCTGCTGGCCGTTGACAAATAACCCGACGGCTGACCTCACGAGGAGGTCGTGGGATGGCGGGCCTTCAAGGCCCGCGGGAAGGGGTCCGTAGGACACCCTTCCATTCCAACAGCCCTTTTAAGGGCTAGCTGACCCCATTGCACGAGGGGGTCGTGGTATGGCGGGCCTGCAAGGCCCGCGGGGAGGGATCCGTAGGGTTCCTCCCACCTCAACAGCCCTTTTCAGGGCTAGCCGTCGCTCCCGGTACCCCTCTGCTTTAGCAGAGGAGACATGGGAGAGGCGACGGGATCCGTGGGATCCGGGGACGGGTCGGCCCACTGCTCGCGCAGGGGCTGACGGGCATTCGTGCCTCCGTCGGCGTTGGGAGAGTTGGCTACTCCCCCGCATCGCGTAACCTCCGAGATATCGACAACGACCTGAGTGCTAGCCACACTCGGGAACGCCGATATCCTGGAGGCCGTGGGGCTTGCCTTAATTGGCCGGCCCGCGACAAGGAAAAGTCTGAAAACCCGACAGCGAAGTCGCTTAAAACCTGTGGATACCTGGGGACCTCCACAGTATGTACCCCGCTTCCTGGAATGGCCGTCACCCAGGAAGTGTAATTAGAGCGGTTCTACTCGTGGGAAATGATGGAGAACCTTATTAATCAAACAAAAAACCACTTACCAAGCGAAACAGTCTGCACGGAGGTCGTGCAGCACCACGACGCGGAGGTCGCGTCCCAAGCGGTGTCAGACCACCTCGACACCGCCGCCCAGAGCAGGGCTAGCAGTCCGGGCGTAACAACCCGGAGCTCGGCTGGGAAGAGGAACCTAGTTCCTTCCCCCCGGCCTTTTGAGCCGGACCCGGAGGTCAGCATGACCGACGGGTCCACGTCCAGCAGCGGCCAGGAGGGAGAGTATCTTTCTCCCCCGCCCAAGTTTGCGGCGCTCGGTCGCCGAAAGACGCGGGGTGGCAAGAGGGCTGCCACTCAGAAGCGTGCCCCAGCCCCAGTCCCGAAGGGTGTCATGGCGCCGCCGAGTTCCTCCTCCTCGGCGGCGCCCCTGCCTTGTGCCGGCGACAGCACCTCCATCGAGGTGGTGGAGGCCCTTAAAGGCCTCGCTAAGGCCCAGACTGGGGCCATGAAGCCGGAGGAGGACCGGCTCATGCGGTCGACGCTTCGCCTTGTGGAGCAGTATAATCTGCTCAGGGCGGAGCTAAGCTGCGCGCAGCACGAGCGGGCTGAGCTCGGCATGCGGCAGGAGGCACTGCTCCAAGAAACCGAGCGGCAGGCGGCGGAATACCGCAAGGAGATGGCCAGGATGGCGGCTGAGTTGGCGGCGCTCCAAGACCGTGTGGCCCGCACAGAGAGGCGGAGGGTCGGAGCGCAGCCGGAACCGCCATCGCCGCCATCTCGGTCTAGGTCGCCGGTGCGGCCGGGGGCGCCGCCTTCTCCTCCGGTGCAGCCGGCGCCACCGACGTCACCGGCACCACCGCGTTTGCCACCGCCGCCGCTCCCGCCGCGCTTAGCGGTCCCGCGGCCGCCGCTGCCGGCGCAGCCGAGGCCGACGTTGCGGCTCGCCCAGCCGCGGCCCTGGCAGGCGCAGGCGCCTGTGCCGGCGGGGTCCGCGAACGCGCTGGAGGCCTGCATGGCGGCAATGGCGGCACAACAGGCGCGGCACGAGGAGTGGACGCGGAGCTGTCTGGAGGCCATTATGGCCTCCATTCACCGTCCACCCTTGGCGCAGCCGAGTGGGGGATACGCCGGAGCGGTCAAGCGGGGCCCCATCCGCACGGTAGCGGCGGGGTCCCCGCAGGAGTCGGCCCGCGTCGCGCCCACTGCGCCGGCTGCCCCGGCCACCATCGCTGCGTCAGCCAGGGGTGCCCAAGCCAAGGGCAAGGGAAAGGGGAAGGGCAAGGGGAAGACGTCCCCAGTCCCAGCCCCGGCCCTGGCACCGGTTTCGGCCCCGACTGCCTCCAGTAGCTCTGCACCGGCAGGGGGCTGGGAGGTGGTCGGTGAGGCCAAAAAATCGCGGAACGCCCGTAAAAAGGCAGCAAAAAGGGCCAAGAAGGCCCTGGCTGCTGCGAAGGGAGCGCCAGGAAGGCTGCGCGTCCCCCGTACCACCGCTGTCGTCTTAACGATGACACCGGAGGCGACGGAGAGGGGCGTGCAGTACGTGGACCTGGTAAAACAGGCGAGGGGCCTCATTGACATGAGGGCCCTCGACGTGGCGGGGACCCTCCGAGTGACTCACACTCGGACGGGTGCCCGGCTCATCCACGTTCCTGGCGCTGCAAGCGGTCCCAAGGCTGATGCCATAGCGGCTAAGCTTAGGGAGACGCTGAATGCAGCCGACGTCCGGGTGTCCAGGCCCACCAGGTGCGCAGAGTTGCGCATTTCGGACCTGGACGACTCCATCACGGCCGATGAAATTCGGATCACCGTGGCGGAGGCCGGGGGCTGCCCCCCTGAAGCGGTCAAGGTCGGAGCAATCCGCTACGGCCGTCGCGGACAGGGGGCAGTAGTTGTCGGCTGCCCCATTGCAGCAGCCCAAAAGGCTGCCGACATGCGGACCCTCGCGGTGGGCGGAGTTGTAGGGGTGCGGGTACGCCTCCTACAGGACCGACCGGCTAGGTGCTTTAGGTGCCTGTCGGTCGGCCACGTGGGAGTGCAGTGCACGGCGGAGGTAACGGTCGGCGACCGTTGCTTCCGCTGTAGCCAACCCGGTCATAGGGCCGGTGGTTGCGAAGCTCCGCCACACTGTTTTAGGTGTGCGGCGGAGGGCAAGCCGGCCGACCACAGGGTTGGCAGCAAGGCCTGCACCCGCGGGGAGCCGAAGCCGCGAGGCGGGCGTTCCGCCAATGGTTCGGGGCGGGATGCGGAGATGGTTCCGTAATGGATTCCCAGCTCCGCATCCTGCAGGCGAACCTGGGCCACGGTGCCGATGCTCAGGCCCTTCTGCTCCAGAGCATGGCACAGTGGTCCATACACGTCGCCGCTGTCGCCGATCCATACACTCACCGGCCCCTCGGGCCCGCCTGGGTGGTCGACCTGGATGGATCGGCGGCACTGGTGCATAACGCCGCTGCGGGTGCCCCTCCCCTTGTAGTGATCGCAAGGGAGCATGGCATCGTAGCGGCGCGTGTAGGGGAGATTGCGGTCGTGGCCGTTTATCTCACGCCGGGGTCACACCGACTCATAGGGCAGTATCGGCGGTCGCTGGAGCGGCTGACCGACGTCGTCAATGCCTGCACGCCTCGTCCGGTTCTTGTGCTCGGGGACTTCAACGCCTGGTCTCAGGCTTGGGGTTCCCGGCGCACGAACGCGCGGGGCAGGGCTCTGGAGAGCTGGGCCGATTCTCTCGGCTTAGTTCTCCAGAATCGCGGGGCCGAAGCCACGTATGTGGGCACCTTTGTGGCGGGGGAGCGCAGGTCGATCATAGACCTTTCGTTCGCGAGCGCTTCCCTGTCACTCCGCGTGCGGGACTGGCGTGTCGCCGTGGAGGTGGAGACACTATCGGATCACCGATACGTTCGGTTCGATGTCTCCCCTCCTGCGGGTGATGCGCCGGTCATATCGGCCCAACGCGAGCCGCGCTGGGTGTTGGGGCGACTGAATCGGGAGGACCTCCTGGAGGCCGCCATCGTACAGGCCTGGGCCATTGCGCCGGACAGGCCTGTCGACATAGACGATGAAGCGGCCTGGTTCCGGGAGGCCATGACACGGGTCTGCGATGCGGGTATGCCTAGGGCTCCAGCCTATAATCCGAGGCGTCGGGTCTACTGGTGGAATGCGGAGATCGCGAGGCTGCGTCAAGCCTGCGTGATCACGCACCGCCGGTGGGCTCGACTCCGTAGGAGGCGTAGCCGTACCGCAGATTCGGAGCCCCGACTGGCGGAGCTTCACGAGGGATACAGGGAGGCCCGGAATGCCCTCCGAGCGGAGATCAAGCGGTCTAAGGCCGCTTGTTACCGGGAGCTCCTGGAGACGCTGGAGCGGGACCCATGGGGGCGGCCTTACCTTATGGTAAGAGAAAAGCTGCGCCCCCGGGCCCCTCCGCTGACCCAGGTGCTCGAACCGGCTCTGCTCGGAGGAGTGGTCGACTCCCTGTTCCCGGCGCGAGCGGAACATGTTCCGCCGCAGATGGCTCCGCCGCCTCGGTCGCCTACGGCACCCAGTACGGCGCCCAGTGCGGTGATTGACGACGACGTGCCCGAGGTCACTTGGGTAGAACTAGAGCTGGCGGTGCGAAGGCTGAGGGCCAAGAAGAACACCGCCCCGGGACCCGACGGCATTCCAGGCCGCGCGTGGGTCCTAGCTCTAGGGGAAGACGGTCTCGAACCCCGACTGAGAGGGTTCCTCAGCGCATGCATGGAGCGGGGCCAGTTTCCGAAGATGTGGAAGACGGGGAAGCTGGTCCTCATCCGCAAGAAGGGACGCCCGGCGGACGAGCCGTCCGGGTACCGGCCCATAGTGCTGCTCGACGAGGTGGGCAAACTCTTTGAAAGAGTAATTGCCAAGCGCCTCGTCGAGCATCTCTCTAGAGTGGGGCCGGACCTGGCGAATACCCAGTTTGGGTTCCGCCGGTGGCGTTCCACTGTGGATGCCATCATGCGTGTGAGGACTCTGGCGGAGGATGCGGTCGCCCGGGGCGAGGTGATGTTGGCGGTGTCCTTGGACATCTCCAACGCCTTTAACACCTTGCCCTGGAGTTGCATCAGGGAGGCACTCGTGTACCACGGTGTGCCTCTCTACCTCCGCCGCATAGTCGGGGCTTACCTAACGGAGAGAGCCGTCGTCTACCCGAGTTCGACCGGAGTCGGTAGGCGTGAGATGTCGTGCGGTGTCCCACAGGGATCGGTCCTGGGGCCGTTACTGTGGAACATCGGTTACGACTGGGTGCTTCGCGGTGACTTCGCGTACGGTGCCACCGCCACGTGTTATGCGGACGACACGCTGGTGACGGTGAGCGGGGCTACGCACCGCGAGGCGACCCTGAGGGCCACGACCGCGGTTGGTCAAGTCGTCGAACGGATCCGGCGGCTGGGTCTCGAGGTGGCTCTGCACAAGTCCGAGGCCATGTTCTTTCATGGTCCTCGGCGCAGGCCAGGCCCGGGAGCCAGCCTTACAGTGGGAGGCACTCCCATCGACATCAAGCCCCAGCTGAAATACCTGGGGCTCGTGCTTGACGGTCGATGGGACTTCGGACAACATCTCCGAAGCCTGCGCCCCAAGTTGGTCACCACGGCGAATGCCCTGAGTCGGCTGTTGCCCAACTTGAAGGGCCCAGGGACCTCCTGCAGGAGACTCTACGCGGGTGTCGTGCGGTCCATGGCCCTATATGGGTGCCCCGTGTGGGCGGACACCCTGGGGGCCAGATTCCTGCCTCTGCTCCGTACGGCGCAGAGGACGATGGCCTCCAGGGCCATCAGGGGATACCGCACGATATCCTTCGAAGCGGCGAGTCTCCTGGCCGGATCGCCACCGTGGATCCTGGAAGCGAGGGCCCTTTCGGCACTATACCAGTTCCGAAAGGAGGCGCGGGAGCGGGGATTCGATCCCGAGCCCGAGGACATTCGGGCCGAGAAATCCCGGCTCCACCAGGTCATGGTGGCCGAGTGGGAGCGACGACTTGGGCAACCACGCGCAGGGCACGCCGTCATTGCGGCGGTAAGGCCCATCATGGGGGAGTGGCTAGAGAGGCCACACGGGAGCCTCTCGTACCGTCAGACGCAGATGATAACCGGGCACGGTTACTTCGGGCGGTATCTGCATCTGATGGGTATTGAGCCAACGCCCGAGTGCCATCACTGCGACGCGAGCGTGGACTCGGGGCTGCACACGCTCACCGAGTGTCCGGCGTTTGAGACGCCGAGGCGGGAGCTTGTGCAGGCCCTGGGGGTGAGAGTGCTCACGCTCTCCACCCTGCTCGCGGCGATGGTCCGCTGCGCGGATGCGTGGGCGGCCAGCGCCTCTTTCTGCGAGCAGGTCATGCTCGCGAAGGAGACAGCAGAGCGGGCGCGGCGCGGTGAGCGAGAAAGACTCGCTGACATCGCTGCTCGCGCCCGAAGGCGGCTCGGGCGTCGGAGGGCGCTTACAGACCTCCGCCCCCCATGAGCGCGGGCCTGAGGGTGACGGGTGGAGCCACCCGTCACCCTAGCAGAAGCAGGCCACGGCGGCGGCGCGCATCGTAGGACGATGCGCGCCTCCCCACACCGGGGTTGAGTCGGGGACGGCGTGGTCCCCACCTCCCGAGGAGGGCCAGACCGAAAGGGATGGCCCTGGGTCAGCCGGGGTGCGAGGGATATGCCGCAAGGCAACCTCACCTTCGGCCTAGCACCACGACCCACAGACGGCGTGCGGTTTAGTCGGTTCGAGTCCGACATAACCTTCCCCTCCGGCTCCGGAGGGGCGGGTATCCGTGGGGATTTCCCGCACGTAAAAAAAAAAAAAAAAAAAAAAAAAAAAAGTGTTGGATCTGCAAGTTAAGCTATGTGCTTTTTGATGCTAACAAGAAAATGCATACAGGGTGGCAGATTTTGACCTTACCTGAGGGGTAAATATTCTAAATACTGGAGATTACGAATTTCATTCATAGGAAACTTTAATAGCAACAAACTGCATTTATTGGTTTTCAAATAGTCGCTTGCCACACCCGGTAATCGAACAGACTAAAATCCAAAAAAATGACATTCCGTATTTTTATAAACTCAATCGATATTGTCAATTCTAAGCATAAACGACTACCGGACGTAGCATTTTCAGAAATGTTTGTATGCAGTGTTGTTACGTTTAGCACGAAAAAGTATATATTTAAACTTGCAAATTCAATCACTAACACTTTTCAAAAACTTACAACTCATTGATGTATACTGTTACTTTGGTCAGCGAAACAATGCAATGAATAAGTCAATTTTTAACTTTTTCTCTATACAACCAGGGCCGTCTTAACCGGGGTTCAATGGTGCGGCCGCACCCGGGCGCGTAGCCCGAGGGGGCGCAGGCCGAGCTCTAAACATTTCGATATTTCCTAATTTAACCTTTAACTCATTAGTACTATATTAACGCCATTCCCATGTTTCGTACACTTACGTCAATTAAACCCCTACATGCATAAAAATATAGGCATCAACCAATATTAAAATTTACCATTGTACCTATTATTGTCACTTTTGCCTTTCGGCAAGTGTCATCCCGCTCACGATATGCAAGGTAAAATAGCTCTTATTAGGATACTCATAAAAATTAAATTAATTTAACAGGCACGCGGCAATATCTCCATTCAAAGAGGCCCTTTGACCTAGCCGCCTGGCGTCCGCACTTTAAGCAAAATGGCCTCTATAATTAGGAAATTAGGGTGTATATTGTAATGTAAGTTCGCGATGCGGCTCTGAGTGTCGGTTACTGATTGATGTCATTAGACGACCTATGACAATTGAATCTTATTGCATGAAAATTAAAGTTTGATTTTGTTTAATGCTGTGAAACGTTAAAGAAATATTAAATCCATTTCTTTTCCTTAATTTTTGAATTTTTTTTTTTTCATCATACCTATTTGCGATAGCCGCCGAGTGAGCACTAAAAATTCTAGCAGTTTAGACTGTGATTGATTCTAGCAAGTGGAAATTCAGTTAGGCCCACCAATATCGATTTAATAGATTGTGTTGTATTTCGTAAAAAAATAATGTGCAAATGGATGGAGTTTTTTCAGTGCGTAGGGTCAGTTCGCCTGTTCGCGTCCATCGCCCAATTCGCGTCCATTTTACGGATCGCCCTTTGAAAATCTTCGAAAATAAGTCAACTAACACACCAATCAAATGAAAAGTCTTTACCGCTTATACCTCAATGTATAAGAGGCACGTACACATGGACAAAAGTTACGTGCGTAGAACCAATCCCGTTTAAAAAAATAAGTAATCTCGGCTCCTCAACAAGGAAGCGCGTACGCTCGGGATGTTTAGCTAAAAATTAGTGTGCAGCGGCGCGTTTGGTGGTAAGTATTTTATTATTTATGTGAATTTTAGCATACATAGCTGTTTCTATACTTTTATGATGAAATAAGGTACTATATTAATTATGAATTTGCTTATGTTTTTTATATGTAAGGAATAAAATAAGCTGGACGCGAATTACTACATCGAATTTTACAAAACTTCCACTTTGCGTCCGCAATGGACGCAAACGATACCTACAGGGGATAATAATAAACCACATTGCGTCCACTATATTTTGTTAAATACTTGCTTGTTAAAATAATTTAACATGTAATGTTTATTATTATTGTACATTCTTATTAAGACCACGTGTTTATAATTCTATTTTTTTATTGAAATGAGTAATTTCTTTAATCCTTTTTTCCATTTAAGATGAGTTCTTCGGAGAGAAGAAAGAAGAAGGAAAAGAGAATACACATAGAAGAAGATTTAAAGAAAGCGTAAAATGAAACTCAAGAGAAGAATAAATCGATAAGACAAATAGGCAAATAATATCCAAATTGTTCGTTTTGTTGCTTTAATATAGCCAAAAACTTAATATAATGAAGGCTGATCTTTAGCAATAATAATTATAATATAGTATATAATAGTGCCCGGACATGAGGGCAACATGGGCAATGAGACGGCGGACGAACTGGCAAGAAAGGGAGCTGATGAAGATCAGGTGGGCTCTGAGCCCAGACTACCCATTGCCCATAAAATAACAAAGGGAGTCATCAGCCGAAGCACAGTGGCGGAAGCCAATCGAAGATGGAAGTCCTCGCCAGTCATGAGACAGTCGAAGATCTTCATCAAAAGCATTGAAACAAAGAAAACAAGCCGACTGTTAAAACTCTCCCGAGGCGTCATAAAGGCAAGTCGTAGAAGTGATAACGGGACACTGCCGACTAAATAGGCACCTGACACTTATAGGGCGGAAAACTGACCCCAAATGCCCAGAGTGCATAGAGGAGAAGGAAACCAGTCTCCACCAAATGCCCCATGTATTCAATGATAAGATGGGAAAACATGGGGACGGACACCCTTAGAAGAACAAGACCTCAAGGATCTGAAAGTGGAACAGATCGTAAGATTCTGTAAAGAGACAGGTAGGTTCGACGGAACGCCGTGATTGCCGGGCACTTCTTAGCATCCAAATAGGAGGAATAGGGGAATTGGGTGAAATGGCCCCCATAAGAAGGGCAGATCACCCGTGCGGTCTGCGGCGTCCCCCGCTGGAAGTAAGTAAGTAGGGTAAAATTAACAGAACTGATTACTGTTTAATCTTAAAGTTGCAATCACTATTTGCCCACTACTTAGGTGCCTAATTTTAAGTTCAACCACTGTTATGTAGAATTATTTCTTTTAAATTGATTTTTAATGATAATAATGTTGATTTTTTATATTTATATTCTTAAATAAAGAAATTGTTAAAATATAATTTTTCTTTACAAATTCTTAAAAATACCACCCCTATATTCTTTTTCTAAGCTGCTGGACGCTAAATGGTCCACGGGTGGACGCAATTTGTATTTTGTGGACGCGAAGTGGGTAAATTGCCTAATTCTGAAGTTTATCTATTTAAAAAGAAAACACAAGATGTTTCCAATAAAACTGAAAGTTAATCTTAAAATAGACTATATAATGAATACATAACACAAAATTTTCATAGAAATTAGTGTAAGGGCATTTTTATTATCGCCGTCAAACTTGCCAACTACACTAAATGGACGCGAACAGGCGAAACGACCCTACCTACTTAAATTATAAACAACGGAAATTAATACTGTCAAGGTAAGTACCTAAATTTTATTTTTAGAGTTACCTATTATTGTTACGGTTACAATTACTTACAATCATTGAGATATAACTACTGTTACATTAGAACATAGTTACAATACTGATATACCTACCTACTAATTAATTAATAAAAAATAATATAACTTACATACCTAATTGACGCCATATCGTGGTATTTGTAATCATTAATCATAATCACACACAATAAGTACGAGTGAGTTTATAATTTATGATAACTACTTTACTTGGGCTTGATATTGGTCATTTAAATTTTATTACATAAATATATTTATAAATAATAATTTTTACCTATAACATATAACATTTTATTCAAGTAAGTTTACTTTCATATAATTTCATTGAAGTGAGTGAAATATTTATATGCTAAATGATCTATTTGATTGCAGATGGCCGATTTAGGGGATGGTAAAAAGAAACCATCGGGTGCCCAAAACAGAAAAAGGAAACGCACTTAAAATAAAACATTGTATAAGAGATCTTTTTACAGATAGATTACAGATCTTAGAGAAAAATAAATGAAACATCAAAAATTTATTGCGTTTTTTTTGTTGACCGGGGGGGGGGGGGGAGGGAGGGGGCGCAGTCTGAGTTTCGCACCCTGGCGCTATATAGCCTTAAGACGGCCCTGTATACAACACCCATTACCTTATCAGTAGTAGACATCAGTGCAAAACAATTATTAGAATTAGCGACACGTTGGTACCAGGCTAGGGGTTCAGACAATACAACCCTTTCTTTATATTATACTACACTCTTATGATAAGGTGATCCTTATCAGTAGTTGTCATTAGTGCAACACAATTCTTAGAATTAGGATAAGTGGGTATCTGCATAGAGGCTAAAGTTATTGGTAAATTCCAGGTAATTGGATAATGACTTTTGTCCAGCTAACTCATTCAAACGATGAGCTCAGGTAATGAATTCTAGGTAATTCAATAATGACTTTCGCACAGCCAGCCTGTTCTGTATGTATGTATGTATGTATGTATGTATGTATGTATGTATGTATGTATGTATGTATGTATGTATGTATGTATGTATGTATGTATGTATGTATGTATGTATGTATGTATGTATGTATGTATGTATGTATGTATGTATGTATGTATGTATGTATGTATGTATGTATGTATGTATGTATGTATGTATGTATGTATGTATGTATGTATGTATGTATGTATGTATGTATGTATGTATGTATGTATGTATGTATGTATGTATGTATGTATGTATGTATGTATGTATGTATGTATGTATGTATGTATGTATGTATGTATGTATGTATGTATGTATGTATGTATGTATGTATGTATGTATGTATGTATGTATGTATGTATGTATGTATGTATGTATGTATGTATGTATGTATGTATGTATGTATGTATGTATGTATGTATGTATGTATGTATGTATGTATGTATGTATGTATGTATGTATGTATGTATGTATGTATGTATGTATGTATGTATGTATGTATGTATGTATGTATGTATGTATGTATGTATGTATGTATGTATGTATGTATGTATGTATGTATGTATGTATGTATGTATGTATGTATGTATGTATGTATGTATGTATGTATGTATGTATGTATGTATGTATGTATGTATGTATGTATGTATGTATGTATGTATGTATGTATGTATGTATGTATGTATGTATGTATGTATGTATGTATGTATGTATGTATGTATGTATGTATGTATGTATGTATGTATGTATGTATGTATGTATGTATGTATGTAT
This sequence comes from Eilema caniola, assembly GCA_949126895.1. Lineage (NCBI taxonomy): Eukaryota > Metazoa > Arthropoda > Insecta > Lepidoptera > Erebidae > Eilema > Eilema caniola. The sequence continues at coordinate 1,768,140 of OX421469.1, read as the reverse complement.
GTATGTATGTATGTATGTATGTATGTATGTATGTATGTATGTATGTATGTATGTATGTATGTATGTATGTATGTATGTATGTATGTATGTATGTATGTATGTATGTATGTATGTATGTATGTATGTATGTATGTATGTATGTATGTATGTATGTATGTATGTATGTATGTATGTATGTATGTATGTATGTATGTATGTATGTATGTATGTATGTATGTATGTATGTATGTATGTATGTATGTATGTATGTATGTATGTATGTATGTATGTATGTATGTATGTATGTATGTATGTATGTATGTATGTATGTATGTATGTATGTATGTATGTATGTATGTATGTATGTATGTATGTATGTATGTATGTATGTATGTATGTATGTATGTATGTATGTATGTATGTATGTATGTATGTATGTATGTATGTATGTATGTATGTATGTATGCATGTATGTATGTATGTATGTATGTATGTATGTATGTATGTATGTATGTATGTATGTATGTATGTATGTATGTATGTATGTATGTATGTATGTATGTATGTATGTATGTATGTATGTATGTATGTATGTATGTATGTATGTATGTATGTATGTATGTATGTATGTATGTATGTATGTATGTATGTATGTATGTATGTATGTATGTATGTATGTATGTATGTATGTATGTATGTATGTATGTATGTATGTATGTATGTATGTATGTATGTATGTATGTATGTATGTATGTATGTATGTATGTATGTATGTATGTATGTATGTATGTATGTATGTATGTATGTATGTATGTATGTATGTATGTATGTATGTATGTATGTATGTATGTATGTATGTATGTATGTATGTATGTATGTATGTATGTATGTATGTATGTATGTATGTATGTATGTATGTATGTATGTATGTATGTATGTATGTATGTATGTATGTATGTATGTATGTATGTATGTATGTATGTATGTATGTATGTATGTATGTATGTATGTATGTATGTATGTATGTATAATATCAGTTACATAGAGAGTACGAAACAGTGCAAGCGATTTTCGACCTTATTGACATTTTCTTAATTACATGTTTTTTCGCATAAATAAATGCTGCTGATCACGAATATAAGAAAAAAAACTAGATTTGTAGTGATGTCAATAAGGTTGAAAATAGCTTGCACTACGTTATTCTTATATAAGTACGTGCTAATCATTGTGGGAAATAGGTGTTAGCTATTTTGAATCTTATCGACTATGTGCATAAGAAATATAGCCGAGTATGTACAAAAAATGAATAAAATCTTAGTAAAAACTGACACGAAACGATCGACGTGCCCGTTGTGCTCGTTCGCCCTGACGGCCTAGGACTGTCCGGCTTAGAACTGTCCGGAATCGTTCGGCGGCCACACACTATCGGATCGTATTAGTCGTCAGTCCAAAATCGTTAACGAAACTGTGAGTGTGTGGGTTAATGCAATAACTGACAGATTTATATCGTCCGGCCGTCGTCCGGTAAACTGTTAGTGAGTGGTCGCCTTAAGGGAAAGGAAAGATCGTGGGTTCGAGTCCCACCTGGGCATTCACTTTTTCCTATCTTAATCGATTTGTAAAGTTAGCATAGTAAATGCTTCAAAATTTCATTCAATGAATAAGGATTGTTTATGTTCGTCTTCCAGAATTCTTATTGCATGGACTGTCGCCATTGTGTTGAATATATGTAATATCATTACTGTGTGTTAATTAAATAAACGCTATTGCTATTGATGTATAGCTGTTCTCCTATAATTTCATTAATTTAATTGCCACACAATAACCTACCGAAAAAAGATTTTCAAGCGAAATCGTAATGTTTCGTATGGTAACCGGGACCGAAGGCTTCAAAGTGCTCTCCGAGGCACTCCCCGGCCACCAACCAGGCTAGTGTTGCTTAATTTTGCGATGTGATAACCTACTGGGTTAACATATCATTTAGCCACGAGCAACTTGAGCCCACGAGCATTCATAAATATTAGTATGAACTAGCTGTGTCCGCGAGTTTCGTGGAATATTTATATATATCGTCTATGCATTCTTTAAAAAGTCGTTTTATTAATGTAACAAAAAGACACTTAAAATAGACAAAAATGTGTTAAGTTAGTTTGTAATTAGGTAAAGATCTATTGTGCATATTTCTAAGATGCGGGTCCATTGTATTGGCAGAGATATCGCCGTCGTTGTCGGCGCACTGTCATTAAGCGGGGGTACGCGCGGGGGACGGGGTGGCGCGATACGGGCGCCGGAGGTTACTTCAGACGGCGGGCTGCGCTCCTTCGCCAGTTCTAACCGAGCAGTTGCGCAGTTAGCACGTTGTAGTAGCTCATTCGAGTGAACAGTGTTCATTTAACAATAAAGCTTAAAATCGGACATTTTTTTCAAATGAATGTAAGTACCACAGTGCAGTTCCACATTCGTTTTTGTAATTATTACTTGTGACAAGTATTTTAAAGTGTATATCTCTTTGGAAACAGTCGGAAAGGAACAACCTCGCATCATCCGGTGAAGACGAGGTCCAACACCCCAACCAAGAAGCGATGCCGACTCGTGACGGCTCCCTGCCGCGCCTGTGGAACCCTAAGTTGGTGCCAAAGCAGATCTCGCCTCTGCGACGATTCATCACCGCCTTTAAACACTATGTGGGGCGGAATCCTGTCTACTATGTCGCTCAGGTCAGTTCATATTTTTGTCTTTTATTTATCATAATTAGGGTTGTGTTGCATTCCAGAGATACACAGTTAAATCAAATGGAAAATTCAAAATTTCATCGTTTTGATTTAGGTTTAGGATCGATATTTTCGTTGTCTATGAACCTATTCTAAAATTTAATTCGGTATTACGTACAAGTGGTCCCATTCGAATTTCATTTGAATGGACTCCATAGCTATAGTACTTCGAATTTCTGAACTGCGTATCTCCGTAGCCAATGAAGGTACATTTCCAATGAAATTAATATGCAATCCCGCAACTAACGCACGGATGACGGTGATAAAAAAAAATTTAGATCTTGTAAATTTAATTCATTCATGGTCCCTGTACTTCAAGGGATAATCTTAACGGCCGTCCTCTAACTTTCAGTTTTCAATTGGTCATCGTTAATTAACCGTTAACGTTCGTTTGTCCTCAGGAACCCGAGATGTGCATCGGTTGCCTGCAGGTTCCGGCAGACGTAAAAATCAACCGACGATGCATCGCGCCTCCCCCGCACTTCAAAGGCGGACCGCCGCCATGTCAACAGTGTAACTGTCGGTACGTATCAACTAGTTTATCTATACATCTTTCATATTCTAGCGTTAATCCAGGTTGCACCCAAAGCTTTCACCTCGGAGTCCAGGGTCCTCTTTTGCCAGCCTTACTGCGGGTTTAGATGAACTTCGATATTTTCCGAGAATAGATTGCCATCTGATCTCCACAATGTATTCACGGTAACAAAGCGTTGGTTGCTCATCATACATGCGAAATGAATTATATCTGTCTGTTACGCTTTCACACGTAAACTACTGACCCGACTTTGTGAAATTTGGTCCCGCAAATTGGACCCAAATTGGCTATGTTTGGTTGCAATAACTGACATCGTGGCAGAGTTGCGGGAAACAGCGAATCTACTCGTATTTATAACTGACGTCACTGGTCCCAGCTTTCCTTCACTCATAGACATGCATTCAATTTTAGTAATTTCATTGTTCTTTGTCTGCAGCGTCCTGTGGTGCGCTTCCTGCATGGCCCGCTGGTGGGCAGCCCGGCAGGATGGCCAGGCCGAGCGCTGGCTTGCGGGCCGCGCCATCTGCCCCATGTGCCGCGCCTCCTTCTGCCTGCTGGACGTCAGCCCCGCCAGGGTCTCACCCTCGTGAAGCGAGTCCCGCTTGCCCCACTACGGTGCCACCCTTCTGAAATTAGCCCCGCTAGGGTGGCACCTTCCTGAACATAAGCCCGTCAAGGTGGCACCTTCCTGAACATGAGCCCCATTAAGCTGGCACCCTCCATGAGCCTCGCTGTATTGGCACCCTCTTGTACATGAACCCCGTTATCTAGCACACTTCTGAACTTGAGCCTTGTAAGGTTTGAAACCTTCTGAACATGAGCCTAGCCAGGGTAGCTCCCTTCTGTACATGAGCCCCGCTAGAGCCCGTTAATATGGCACCCTTCTGAACACGTTCTGCGTTAGGTTGGCACCCTCCTGAACATAAGCCCCGTTAAGGTGGCACCTTCCTTAAAATGAACACCACTAGAGTCACCCTTCTGAACATGAGCCCCGTTAAGGTGGCACCTTTCTGAACATGAGGCCCGTTACGGTGCCACCCTCCTAAACATAAGCGCCGCAAGGTTTGCAACTCCCTGAATATTAGCTTCGCTAGGGTGGCCCCCTCCTGAACATGAGCCCCGTTAAGGTGGCACCCTTCCGAATATGAGCCCCGCTAGAGTGGCACCTTCCTGAACATGAGCCCAACTAGGGTAGGTTCCTTCTGAATACGAGCTCCGCTAGGGTGGCGCCTTCCTGAACATGAGCCCCACTAGAGTGGCACCCTTCTGAACATGAGCCCCGTTAAGGAGGCACCCTCCTGAACATGAGCCCCGTTAAAGTAGTACCCTCCTAAACATGAGCCGCGCTAAGTTGGCACCCTCCTAAACATGAGCCCCGTTAAGGTGGCACCCTCCTGAACATAACCTTGGCTAGAGTGGCACCCTCCTGAATATAAGCCCCGTTAAGGTGGCATCTTTCTGAACATGAACCTCACTAGAGTCACCGTTCTAAAAATGAGTCCCGTTAAGGTGGCACCCTTCTGAATATGAGCCACACTAGGTTGGCACCCTTCTGAACAAGAGCCGCGCCAGGTTGGCACACTCCTGAACATAGACCGCGCTAGGTTGGCTCCCTCCTGAACATGAGCCCAGCCAGGGTAGCCCCCTGCTGACCAAGAGCCGCGCCAGTTTGGCAGCCTCCTGAACACAAGCCCCTTCAGAGTGGCACCTTACTGAACACAAACCCCGCTAGAGTGGATCCCTTCTGAACAACAGCCCCGCTAGGGTGGCACCCTCCTAAACATAAGCCCCGCTAGAGTGGCACCTTCCTTAACATGAGGCGCACTAGAGTGGCACCCTTCTGAACATGAGTCCCGTTAATTAGGCACCCTCCTGAACATGAGCCCCGTTAAGGTGGCACCCTCCTGAACATAACCTTGGCTAGAGTGGCACCCTCCTGAATATAAACCCCGTTAAGGTGGCACCTTTCTGAACATGTACCCCACTAGAGTCACCGTTCTAAAAATGAGCCCCGTTAAGGTGGCACCCTTCTGAATAAGAGACGCACTAGGTTGGCACCCTTCTGAACAAGAGCCGCGCCAGGTTGGCACACTCCTGAACATAGACCGCGCTAGGTTGGCACCCTCCTGAACATGAGCCCAGCCAGGGTAGCCCCCTTCTGAACAAGAGCCGCGCCAGGTTGGCACCCTCCTGAACACAAGCCCCTTTAGAGTGGCACCTTACTGAACACAAGCCCCGCTAGAGTGGATCCCTTCTGAACATATGCCCCGCTAGGGTGGCACCCTCCTGAACATAAGCCCCGCTAGAGTGGCACCTTCCTTAACATGAGGCGCACTAGAGTGGCACCCTTCTGAACATGAGTCCCGTTAATTAGGCACCCTCCTGAACATGAGCCCCGTTAAGGTGGCACACTCCTAAACATGAGCCGCGCTAAGTTGGCACCTTACTGAACATCAGCCCAACTAGGGTAGCTCCCTTCTGAAGCTGAGCCCCGCTAGAGCCCGTTAAGATAGCACCCTTCTGGCACACTCCTGAACATAGACCGCGCTAGGTTGGCACCCTCCTGAACCTGAGCCCAGCCAGGGTAGCCCCCTTCTGAACAACAGCCGCGCCAGGTTGGTACCCACCTGAACACAAGACCTTTCAGAGTGGCACCTTACTGAACACAAGCCCCGCTGGAGTGGATCCCTCCTAAACATGAGCTCCGCAAGGTTTGCGATTCCCTGAATATTAGCTTCGTTAGGGTTGCACCCTCCTGAACACAAGCCCCTTCAGAGTGGCACCTTACTGAACACAAGCCCCGCTAGAGTGGATCCCTTCTGAAAATATGCCCCGCTAGGGTGGCACCCTCCTGAACATAAGCCCCGCTAGAGTGGCACCTTCCTTAACATGAGGCGCACTAGAGTGGCACCCTTCTGAACATGAGTCTCGTTAATTAGGCACCCTTCTGAACATGAGCCCCGTTAAGGTGGCACCCTCCTAAACATGAGCCGCGCTAAGTTGGCACCTTACTGAACATCAGCCCAACTAGGGTAGCTCCCTTCTGAAGATGAGCCCCGCTAGAGCCCGTTAAGATAGCACCCTTCTGAACTCGCGCCGCGCTAGGTTAGCACCCTCCTGAACCTGAGCCCCGTTAAGGTGGCACCCTCCTGAACATAACCTTGGCTAGAGTGGCACCCTCCTGAATTTAAGCCCCGTTAAGGTGGCACCTTCCTGAACATGAACCCCACTAGAGTCACCCTTCTAAAAATGAGCCCCGTTAAGGTGGCACCCTTCTGAATATGAGCCGCACTAGGTTGGCACCGTTCTGGACAAGAGCCGCGCCAGGTTGGCACACTCCTGAACATAGACCGCGCTAGGTAGGCACCCTCCTGAACATGAGCCCAACCAGGGTAGCCCCCTTCTGAACGAGAGCCGCGCCAGGTTGGCACCCTCCTGAACACAAGCCCCTTCAGAGTGGCACCTTACTGAACACAAGCCCCGCTAGAGTGGATCCCTTCTGAACATGAGCACCGCTAGGGTGGCATGTTCCTGAACATAAACCTCGCTAGAGTGGCACCCTCCTGAACACAAGCCCGGTCAGGGAGGCACCCTCCTAAACACGGGCCCTGCTAGGGTGGCACCCTTCTGAACATTGGTCCCGTTAAGGCGGCACCTTCCTGAACATGAGGCGCACTAGAGTGGCATCCTTCTGAACATGAGCCCGTTAAGGTGGCACCCTTCTGAATATGAGCCGCACTAGGTTGGCACCCTTCTGAACAAGAGCCGCGCCTGGTTGGCACACTCCTGAACATAGACCGCGCTAGGTTGGCACCCTCCAGAACATGAGCCCAGCCAGGGTAGCCCCCTTCTGAACAACAGCCGCGCCAGGTTGGCACCCACCTGAACACAAGACCCTTCAAAGTGGCACCTTACTGAACACAAGCCCCGCTAGAGTTGATCCCTTCTGAACATGAGCACCGCTAGGGTGGCATGTTCCTGAACATAAACCTCGCTAGAGTGGCACCCTCCTGAACACAAGCATCCTAAATACGGGCCCTGCTAGGGTGGCACCCTTATGAACATGAGCCCCGCTAGAGTGGCACCCTCCTAAACATGAGCTCCGCAAGGTTTGCAATTCCCTGAATATAAGCTTCGCTAGGGTGGCACCCTTCTGAACATAAGCCTTGTTAAGGTAGCACTCTCCTGAACCTGAGCCCCGTTAAGGTGGCGCCCTTCCGAATATTAGCCGCGCTAGGTTGGCACCCTCCTGAACATAAGCATCGTTAAGGTAGCACTCTCCTGAACCTGAGCCCCGTTAAGGTGGCGCCCTTCCGAATATTAGCCGCGCTAGGTTGGCACCCTCCTGAACATAAGCATCGTTAAGGTAGCACTCTCCTGAACCTGAGCCCCGTTAAGGTGGCGCCCTTCCGAATATTAGCCGCGCTAGGTTGGCACCCTCCTGAACATGAGCCACGCTAAATTGGCACCTTACTGAACATCAGCCCAGCTACAACATAACCTTGGCTACATTGCCGGTGTCGAGCCGACTTGTGTTAACTGCCAGAGGGGGAAGCTGAGCAGCGCGGGGCACAGTGTGTTCAGCGATCTGTGCCCGGTGAGACAGAGATGGGACAACATAGCGAGGTCCACGGTTCAGTACCGCTGCTAATGTTGTCCCGGGGAACGTGGCCCACTACAGAGTGCTGCAGGCGAACCTCCAAAGGAGGAAGCTGGCAACCGACGACTTCATACTCGAAGCCTCGAGGCGGAAAGCCACGGTCGCTCTCGTACAAGAGCCCTACGTAGGCAACTCGGCGAGGATGAAGTCATACCAGGGCGTTAGGGTCTTCCAGAACACTGGGCAAGGAGGAGGGACTGTGAAGGCGGCTATTGCCGTCTTCGATCCGACTTTGGATCTAGTACAGTACCCGCAACTCACCACCGACAACATCATCGTGGTGCCATCCGGACCAGTGCCTGGAAGATCACGCTGGTATCCTTCTACTTCGAACCGGAGCCAGCACCACTAGGGCCCTACTTAGAGCGGCTCAAAGAGGTGAGGAGAAGTCTAGGTTCCCAGCTTGTTGTTTTTGGGGGGGACTCCAATGAGCATAGCACCTGGTGGGGCCACTGGTCTGAGGATGACAGAGGGGAGTTGCTGAGAGGAGTACTCGAGGAAGCAGACCTCCATGTCTTGAATAGCGGAGACATTCCAACTTTCGACACTGTGAGAGGTGGACAAAGGTACTGCAGCTATGTGGACGTTACGGCCTGCACCAACAATGCGACTGCCTGGATCGACGCTTGGAAGGTCGACACAAGCCTCACGCCGAGCTCAGACCACAACGGCATAACTTTCAACCTCAACCTGGTAAAGGCGAAGGGTACGAGTATTAGTCGTACTACTCGCGCCTATAACACCCGAAGGGCCAACTGGGATGCCTTCAAAGCCAATATGACTCGGCTGCTCTCGGATATAGCGATAAGCGAAACAAGGCATAACGATGAACTTGATGCCTTGGCCGAAGCTTATACGAGAGCGGTCGAGGATGCGTGCAAGGAGAGCATCCCAGTTAAAAAACCGGGGGGGTTGATCGGTGCGCCGTCGTGGTCGGAAAGACTCGCCAACCTAAGGAGGACTATGATCACCTACAAGCGTCAAATCAAGAACGCTGCGCCGATCCGAAGGGAGTGGGTGATAGCGCAGTACCTAGAGCGAAAGGAGATGTATGAGAGCGAAGTAAAAAAGGCACAGGTCGAAAGTTGGAAGGACTTCTGCGGAAAGCAAGACAGGGAGGGCCTCTGGGAGGGGAATTTACCGTGTGATTGGTAGGGCCACAGTGAGAGAGGAGGATACCCTCCTTACCGTCAATGGTTCATACCTGGACGCCAAGGGTTCGGCTGAACTACTGGCCCGAACGTTTTATCCAGCCGACCAGGATAGCGAGGACAATGGAGTGCATCGAAGAGTACGAGAAAAGGCTAAGGCGTTAGATGAGGACAGGCGACCTTTTACAGTTGCGGAACTCTTCGATGCCCTCCATAAATTCAATCCCAAGAAAGCTCCGGGGGCGGATGGCTTCACCGCCGATATCTGCACCCACGCCATTAGGGCCGACCCCTTACTATTCCTGAAGTTGCTGAATCGGTGCCTTCACCACGGCTACTTTCCCAAGATATGGAAGGAAGCCGTGGTGGTTGCACTGAGGAAGGCGGAAAAGGACTCGTACACCGTTCCCAATTCGTACAGGCCCATCGGTCTATTGCCCGTCTTGGGGAAGGTGTACGAGAGAATGCTGGTGGCTCGTCTCAATTTCTACCTACTGCCGACAATTAGCCCCCGCCAGTACGGCTTTATGCCACAAAGGAGCACCGAAGACGCCCTCTATGACCTTATGGGTCACATAAGGGTTAAGCTCGATGAGAAGAGTCCCTGGACATAGAGGGCGCCTTCGATAGCGCATGGTGGCCGGCCATAAAGGTGAGACTGGCGGAGGAGAAGTGTCCGGCGAATTTGAGACGAGTCATCAGTAGTTACCTTAGCGACAGGGTAGTAAGGGTTAGGTATGCGGGCGAGGAGTGCAGACGCTCTACGGAGAAGGGATGCGTCCAGGGCTCCATTGGCGGACCCTTACTGTGGAACCTCTTACTGGATCCCGTATTACATCAGTTGAAGGATAGGGCGGTTCACGCACAGGCATTCGCGGACGATGTGGTGCTGGTGTTCGATGGGGACAGCGCCCTGGAGATTGAGAGACAGGCCAATGCCTCTCTCGAGCATGTGCGGGAGTGGGGCATCGGAATGAAGCTGAAATTCGCACCGCACAAAACTTGTGCGATGGTAATCACGCGGAGGCTTAAGTACGATGCACCACGCCTCAGCATGGGCGGGATAGACATTGGACTGTCTAAGGAAATCAAAATCCTGGGGCTCACTATCGACCACAAGCTCACATTTAACACACACGTCACAAATTTATGCAGAAAAGCGATCGGCATCTACCACAAATTGGCGCGGATGGCCCGGATCAGCTGGGGATTATATCCCGAGGGGATCCAGACCATCTACAACGCTGTTGTGGAACCGATGGTGCTATATGCAGCCAGCAGCTGGTGTCCTGCGGTGGAGAAGCTCGGTATTCAGAAGCAGCTGAATGTGGTGCAGCGCGGTTTCGCTCAGAAACTCTGCAAACGCTACCGCACGGTCTCTCTACACTCGGGGTTGATCTTGGCTGGGATGCTCCCTCTGGACCTCAGAGTTCGCGAGGTGGCCTCGTTATACGAGGCCAAGAGAGGAGTGCCCCAGTCATGGTTGAAGGATAGGGAGACCGAGCGGATGTCTTCCGCCATTGAGAAGCCTCACCCCGCGGAGCATATGAACCTGGAGTTCGTAAGTCTGGTAGACGAGGAACATTACCAGCGCGTCAAAACGCAGACGCAAGTCCAAATTTACACGGATGGGAGCAAGATTGAGGGTCGCGTCGGTGCAGCGCTATCCATATGGAATAACGGCACCGAAACCAAGACCCTCAAACTTGCTCTCTCCCCGTATTGCACCGTCTACCAAGCAGAGCTCCTGGCCATATGCAAAGCGGCCAGTGAGGCCCTCAAGCGAGGTGCGGCCACATTCGACGTTTTCAGCGACAGCAGAGCCGCACTCATGACGGTTACGAACCGTCACGCCCTCCACCCACTGGCAGTTGAGGCCAGGTCGACTATCAGGCGGGGATTGACCCAGGGCAAGGAAATATCCTTGTTCTGGGTCAAGGCCCACGCAGGGTTGGAGGGCAACGAACGAGCCGACCAGCTCGCCAAAGAGGCGGCTCTGCGGTCGAAGATAGCGCCACACTACGGCCTGTGCCCGGTCTAATTCGTGAAGCGGGGCCTGCGTCAGGCCTCGCTTCACGAATGGAACGAAAGGTACAGGCTGGGTCACACGGCTTCTGGTACCAAGCTTTTCTTCCCTTGCGCTCTGGATGCATATAGGATCGTCCGAAAGATGAAGATCGCCGGCACCACGACCCAGCTCCTTACAGGGCATGGTGGGTTCTCCGAATACTTGTACCGTTTCAAGTGTAAGGGGGACCCATCATGCGCCTGCGAGCCGGGCGTCGACGAGACGGTCGTCCATTTAGTCGTCCACTGCCCGATCCACGCCAGGGATCGACACGAGCTAGAGCAGAAAACAAACGTCAACATAAGTGTAAAAAATTTACCTGTACTATTGACAAAAGAGTATAGGCAGTTTTTCTTGGAGTACTGGGAAAAAGTAATAAAATTAGTGTTGCAAAGGAATAGCGTGTAGGAAGTCTCACATCGATATTTATTTGATAATATCGAGCAGAAGACTTCACTTGTGGAAAATAAGTATATGTAAAGTTATTGTAAAAGTAGTAGAAATGTAGTAACATGTTGTAAAAGAAATAGATTTAAGTAATAAAGTTGTAGATATCCCCCCCCCCCCTCCTCCCACATTCCCAAAGTATGAAAGGCACAGCGTGAAAGTACTAGAGGTGTAAAAGCGAGAACTTGTATGGTACTAGAGGAGGGAATGAATGCGTGATTATTACCCATAGATTAAGATTTCATGAGTATGCACCCTGAGAGGGTGAAATATTACAGACTAGGGAAAACCTGTGAAAGAATAGGGCTTCGACGTGGGTCGAAGGCGCGAGCTTAAAAAAAAAAAAAACTCACTGGAGTTTTTGTGCTGTCAGTGGGAAGATCAATGGCTTGGCCAGCTTTATCTTCTACATTGACGGCATAGAAACTCTCTGTTCTAACAGGGTCGGCAGCGTGGGTATGACGCTACACTGGTGTTGCACACGTTCATAGGCCACGGTAACCACTTGCCATCAGGTGGGATGTATGATTGTGAACCATCAAGTCGTATATTAAAAAAAACATGAATCGCGCTCGGTTGTCACCCTCCTGAACATGAGTCCCGATATAAGGTATCAACTCCCTGAACATGAGCTCCACTAGGGAGGCACCCTCATGAACACGAGCCTGGTTAGGATGACACCCTCCTGAACATGAACCCCGTTAGAGTGCTATCCTCCTGAACATGAACCCCGCTAGAGTGGCATCCTGGTGGATGCCTTTGGTGTTGGTCGCTCGCCACCTAGTTTAAGGCGATGATACGATGGGCGAGTTCGTGGGCTACTACCGTCAGCTTCTGCTACCAAGTACTGTTCGAGAACGAACTAGCAAGTAGAGTTCACGGTCCACATGACCCGCGAAGAGCGGAGGCGACTCAAGTGTCGGAAGTAGCAGAGTAACCACCGCCTCCCATGAGCCCGGGCCTAGAGATGACAGGTGGAGCCGTATGCAGGCCCAGGCGGCGGCGCCGCTGTCGCTCTTGTTTTAGTCGGTTCGAGTCCGACACAATCACCCCACGTCTATTTATATATATGTCGCCGCCAACTAGCTTTATTAGCCGTTCAATTAACTGCCTGGGCAGTTAACTAAACGGCGCAATTCGGTTAACGGCCTGAATGGTGTTCAGCTTTTTAATTAAACGGCTAGGGAAATTGCCTGGATCGATGACGTTTAACTATTTGCCTAGCCATTTAATTAAACAGTAAAAATTTAAATTATTTCTGCATGGTTATAAAAAAAAACCACGAAGACTTAATGCGGGAGCTATGCTCCGCTCCGCTCCCGCATTAGCCTTCTAACCTAACCTAACCAAGTCCACCTATCACTAATTTTCTGTGAATACACCTCTGTCTACCCCCTCGGGGATTTACAGGTGTAAGTATATGTATGTAATTATGTATGAAATTTTCTATATTATTTCGTGGTCGTGCCCCATCTTATGATTGTAATAAACGAGACGGCTGAATATCAGCGCAGTAGTGTGACAACTTGTCTACCACCTCATCATCATCATCATATCAGCCACACACAGTCCACTGCTGAACGTAGGCCTCTCCCATAGACTTCCAGAATGACCGATCTAAAGCAGCCCGCATCCAGCGCTTCCCGGCGACCTTAATGAAGTCGTCCTTCCACCTTGGCCGTTGGGCGTCCTACACTACGTTTGCCCGTACGACGCGGTCGCCATTCCAGAGCTCTTTTGCTCCATCGGCCATCTGTTCATCGCGCTATGTGTCCCGCCCACTGCCACTTCAACGCGCTAATCCGCTGGGCTACGTCGGTTACTTTTGTTCTCCTACGGATATCATCATTTCTGACGCGATCACGTAGGAAAATACTGAGCATAGCCCTTTCCATAGCTCGTTGAGCGCGACTTTGAGTTTGTTTAAGAGTTAAGGTTCTACCACCTACGCGATATAAAAACTACCCACGCGCTAGAACTCTAGAACATGTCAAGGTTGTTTATAAGTATCAAGTTTTTTTTTCTAGTTTTGTCTATTCATAGGACAAATGGACAGATATTAACTTATAATTTACAAAGTTCAGCCGTTAATCCCGTTTTAATATCGGCTCTCAATTATTATTTATAATCTCTTTGACACATCAGGTAGATAAATGCCAGATTTATTTAAATACCTTTAATGGCTCGTTAGAAGTGATATGCCTATATTTTAAGTGTTTTTATTTAGTTAATAGCCTTTTTACTAATCACAAGTTACAATACACAGTACATAATTATAGTTTTAGACCTCACAAGTCTGTGTGAAAGAGGGCGATAAGAAAAGCCATAAAAAATTATGTCCTACGACATCCTTACACAGCTTCAAGGCTTCAAGTATTTTTACTCAGCGAATATTATGGATCGGTAAGCACGTATCTGATTAGGTACCAACTTATTATTTTGTGGTGTAGATACTAGTGTGGACCTCGCACTTGATATGACACGGCTGCCCCGTCATCTTTGGGTGCTTTACAAAATACCTAAATAAAAAAGGCTTTACAAAACCATATCAAGTCGATTTATGCCGGGCTATCTTTTCTTTCTGACCGATGTGCTAAACCTAACCTAACCTGCTAGACTTTTTTTTATTATTCCACTTGGTTGACACGGCCCACCTGATGGAAAGTGGTTACCGTGGCCTATGGACGTATGCAACACCAGAGGCGTCACACTCGCGCCGCCGACTCTGTTAGAACAGAGAGTTTCTGTGCCGTCAGTGTAGAAGATAAAGCAGGACAAGCCTTTGGTCTTTCCACTGACAGCACAAAAACTCTTCAGTGAGCTCTGACTACACTACTCACCGCCGGGAACACAACACGAGGTTATTATGACCGCGGTGCGTCAAAGCACCATATGTAAGTACTTAAATATGATTTTCGAACCATTTTACATTTACCTGAGTCCTTAGTCAGCTAGGTAATTAAGTGCTAGGTAGGATTGAGTTGCCGCTGGCAAATGTCGCCACGATCCAGGTCGTCCGGTGAACACTGGTGCTGCCAGCACTGTAAGAATAATAATGCCCTTCTTATAGAACACCATATTGTAATCTCTTGGGAAAACCTCAATAGAGAGATCATTCCAAAGCGTGAGCGTCTGTGTGGAAGGAAGTTCCCTTCGAACCTCACTGTATGTCCCGTTTACGGTTGCAACTTAATAAACATACAATCACGCCCCTTTTCCAGTAGGATAGACAGTGACCACATGTTTTGGTTAGGACTTGTGTGGATGAAGTCAGTAGATATGGTTTGTTATAATTATTATACAAGCGATTAAAATATCATGTTAAAGAATAAATTGAACTACAAATACAATTTTATGAGGATGCCGTCGTTCGCAGTAAATTAATGATGGTTTTTTTTTTCAGCATGGGTTTGAACGCGACTGCTTCTATAGTTGTCGGTCGTGGACATCACAATACCATCACTAATTGTATCACCATCACTACATAATAATACTTATTGTTACTGTGAAAACTTGTGAAGACGTTCGGATCTTTGTTATTTAATCACGTTCTTACAGCTGAACTATACACATAGGTGACTGTAATGGTGGCAGGAACGAGATTGAATGGCACACGGGCGAGGATACTGTTAACAGCCATCAAATCTTAAAATCAATCAACCACAACCTAAGTATTTAGGATAAATCCATACTATTATTATAAATGCGAAAGTATTTAACTCTGACTGTCTGTCTGTATGTTACGCTGTCAAGCTTAAACCACTGAACCGATCTCGATCAAATTTTGTAGAGACGTGGATTAGAGCTTGAGAATGGACATAGGCAACCTTTTTTTGTGAGAAAGGGGGTTTAAGGGTGGGAAATAGGGGATGAAAGTTTGTCAAGTAGTTTTGAAGATATCCTAATGAAATTTGGTACAAAGATGGAAACTCGGCTTGACCACATAGTGTACCGAGTACCCAGTACTGGGAGCTCGGTATACCTGAATAATCATCTTTTCTAAAAAAATAAAAATGGAGAAAGCGCGATCTCTCTGTGGGCAAGTTGAGTTGATTTTGTCACAGATTAGAAGCTGTCTTACATTTGACCTCTCGTATTTATTTAAAGTTATATCATACAGTAGTAATGTAAAGACATGATTTGTAGGAAATTTAATCTAAATAAATAACATAGAAGTTACTAAGTAGACATTATTAATAGTTTTCAATATACAAGCAAAAGACTGAAAAAGAATCGTTTCCCCCTCTCCCACCGCCGGCTCATGTCCCACCCTCGGAGACTTTTAGTATGTTCATCTGGGCTCCTTAGATAATAACTATACCAACTTTCAAAACTATACAAATTATTTTGTCTGTTTTCTTTAATCAGGGAAGGTTGCTACTTAAATAAATAAAGTTGAACACGTGTGAGTGAAGAAAGGGTGGGACCCGTGACGCTTATTATAAATACCCTCGCTGTTTCCCCCAGCTCCGCCCCGATGTCGGCTATTGCGACCAAACATAGCCTATGCCCTATCCCAGGGTCTAATTTGGAATACCAAATTTCACAAAATCAGTTCAGTAATTTACGTGTAAAAGCGTAGCAGACAAACAGATATAATTATTTTCGCATTTATAATCACTACATAGTATAAAACAAAGTCGCTTTCTCTGTCCCTATTTCCCTTTGTATGCTTAAATCTTTAAAACTGCGCAACGGATTTTGATGCGATTTTTTTTAATAGATAGAGTGAATCAAGATGAAGGTTTACATGTATAATACATGTTTAATATAGTGGAGGGTGCAGCGGGAACGGGATCTGGCGCCACGCGGGCGGAAAAATATTGGCGGTACGAAGTTCGCCGGGTCAGCTAGTCTATAATATAAAAATGAATCGCAAAATGTGTTGGTAAGCGCATAACTCAACAACGCCTGGACCGATTTCGCTAATTCTTTTTCACTTCTCATGCTCTTAAAATGTTACTTTAGCCCCTGCATATCGGGACTAAAGTTCCTTATTAATCCCTAGGGACTAAAGTAATTTTTTTTTAATTTACTTTGATAACTCCTAAACAGCCAATCACGGTGTTTGTGAATGGGAGGATTATCACCTTTTTATTGATTGTGTATAGAAATAACCTCAAAATGACATTTGAAAAAATCAAATAATCCCATTTAATTTCGTGAACCACGATTAATGATATTAATTTAATTAATTATTATGTAAGTATTAAGGATAAATTCATTTTATATTATCCATTTCCAGTTAGTTTTAAATTATTTTTCAAGTTTGAATCTGTTGGCTAAATATATATGCAAGCATATAAACCGTACCTACGTCACATAACAAAAAAAACCGCGGGACAAATTTCTTTGCAATTTGAATTTTGAATAGATTATTCGTAATAAGCTTGCGTTATAATCACCAATTACTAACACCAATTAATTGTGCAACTTAGAAACTTTGTTATTATAAATAAGTAAAAATAAATAAATATTCCACAAAATTTCACACAACGCTATCTAGATCCATGGTAAGCATAGCTTTACTACCTTGTATTATGGAATCTAGAATACGGATAAACATACTTAGATATATTTTTTTGTAAATGCATACATATTATACATAGAAACACCCAGACCAATGCAAATACCCATATCCATGCATACAAATATTTGCACTGAGCGGGGATCGAACCCGCGCCTCCTGCGTAGCGACCGCGTTCACTTCCGCCACGCCACGGAGGCTTTACCCCGTTATCGATATGATAAATTATTATATTTAGGTTGAAAAAGATATTTGCCTATTTCTTTTTTTTTTTAAATATTATAATTTTGTATAAAACGTCGCTTTTTTTCCTCGCATTCAAAGTGAAAAGTAGAGTGTTTAACGTGGGACTAAACAACCATAATGACACTCGAACTAAACATCTCGTGTCATTATGGCTTGTTTTAGTCCCTTGTTGAACAATCTACTATCTTTAGAATATTCCTTGCAGTACGAGGATGGTTCTTACGCAGAGAAAAAATAAAAAAGTGTTAAGCCGTCACGGGAACGGGAACAGAATTCCACGCGGGCGAAGTCGCGGGCATCAGCTAGTATTAGTATAGGTAAGCAGTGTAGCAGTGCAATAGGTTGTGGAGTTCAGATGGCAATCGCTTCATGGAAAATATCGAAGTTCAGCCAAACCCGCAGAAAGGCTGAAAAATGCGGACCCCGGACTCCGACGTGAATGCTTCGGATGTTGCTAGTTGATACGTACCATGGCATGGCGGCGGTCCGCTCTTGAAGTGTGGCGGAAGCGCGATATATCGTCGGTTGATTTGCACGTCTGCCGGGACCCGCAGGCAACCGATGCACGTCTCTGGTTCCTGAGAACAAACGAACAGCTTCGGTCAATAACGGAGAACAATTGAATACTGAAAATTAGTGCAGGACTGTCAGACTTATTGCTTGAACTCCCGGGACCATCGTATCTCCATAAAATTTTTGATATGTTTAAAAAAAGATTTATCCATGATTTTTACTGTATCTTAATTTTTTAATTATCATCCTTGCGTTAGTTGCGGCCTGCACCTTGGAGTCTGGGGTCGCTTGCTTATAGTATGGCTTAGTTTGTTATCGACTTCAAAAAGAAAGATCGTTCTCAATTGGTCAGAATCTTGAATTATTCGTAGTTTTATTTTTTATGTATATTCCAATATTTTGCCAATATGTCCGTTGTTTTACCCATTTTAAAATAAAATAAAAACTCTTTTTGCATTGCATTTTATTTCATTGGAAATGGACCGTGGCATACGGAGATACGCAGTTAAATCAAATAAGAAATTCGAATTGCTACAGCTGTAGAGTCCAATTCAAATGAAATCAATATGGGACCGCTTGGTCCCATATTCATTTCATTTGAATTGGACTGTTTCATTGGCTTCTGTGTAGGTCACAAGTAGTTCTATAATTTATTTCATTGGAAATGGACCTTGGTCTTCAGAGATACGCAGTCAATCAAATAAGAAATTCTAAATGCTATAGCTAAAGGGTCCAATTCCAATGAAACTAAAATGGGATCACTTGGTCATATATTAATTTCATTTCATTGGAATTGAACCTTGAGCTATGGACACAAAAATCAAATAAGTAATTCGATATTAAATAGTTTCTATGGAGTCCAAGGTCAAATTTCAATGAAATAAATATAGGGACACTTGTAATGGGAACTCAATTTAAATAAAAACAGTATAGGTTCATAAACCTAAAAACAAAATGAAATCATTTCGAACTTTCTATTTGATTTAAATATGTATCTCCGGAGTCTAACATTAAATTTTAATGAAATTAATACGGGGTCACCTTTGACCACCAAACTCAATGCAATTTTTAATCAATTCATGAATAACTCTCATATAGGAGAACATACATAAACTACAAAAATACTAATATTATAAGATTTCGACGAATTGAAAACCTTCATACTTTTAAAAGAAGCAGTCTCCAGACTCCTAGGGTAGGACCTCGAATGCGACCGAGACTAACATAAGCATTATAATAATAAATTAAAGACAAGAATATGAACTGACCTGATCGGCATAGTAGACAGGATTCCGCCCCACATAGTGTTAGAAGACGGTGATGAATCGTCAAATAAGCAAGATCTGCATTGCGATCTATTCGGGGTTCCACAGGCGTGGCAGGGAGTGGTTACAAGTCCTGGGTGTTGAACCTCGTCTTCTCTGAATGATGAGAGCTTGTTCCTTTTCAACTGTACACAAAAAGAAGTACACTTAAAATACTTATCACAAGTCATAATAATGAAAACGAATTTGAAACTGTACTGTGATACTTACATTCATTTGGCAAAACTGTTCTATTACAGCCTATAATCAGGAATTAAAGGTATTGTGTAAATGAAAGAACTGTTATGATATAAATTAGCATTTATTTAAATAAAAACACAGTTACGGTGACATGACAATGATAAAAGGTCCCTACAGACCCGTTGCTACACTTCCACACTTGACACCACATAGTCCACACTTTCACACACTGCAATGTTGCCACGTGCCCTTTAGCGCACGAAGGTAAGCATGGTGAAGATTAAGCCGGATTCAGACGGCTTGCATCAGAATGGTGTCACCCTGGTGGGACTGGCATCAGAAGGGTGTCACCCTGGTGCGGCTCGCATCAGGAGGGTGCTAGCCTGGCGGGATTCGCATCACGAGCGTTTACTCTGGCGGGGCTGACGTCCAGCAGGCAGAAGGGGGCGCGGCACATGGGGCAGGTGGCGCGGCCCGACAGCCAGAGCTCGGCCGGGCCGTCCTGCCGGGACGCCCACCAGCGGGCCATGCATGAGGCGCACCACAGGACGCTGCATAATAAACATTCAAATAAATAAAATTGAACACGTGTCTATTAGGGAAGGGAAGTTGGGACCCGTGACGTTAGTTATAAATAGTATGGCTGTTTCCCGCAGCTCCAACGCGATGTTGGTTATTGCAACCAAACATAGCCTATGTCCTATCCCAGGGTCTAATTTGGAATTTCACAAAATCGGGTCAGTGGTTTACTTGTGAAATCGTAACAGATAAACAGACCGATAATTATTTTTGCATTTATAATATTAGTATAGATAAGCAACCAGCGCTTCGATATGGTATGAAGGTATGGTATGGTATATATTGGTTATGAAGGTCAGATAGCAATCGCTTCGAGACAATTTCGAAGTTCAGCCAAACCCGCCGTAAGGCTGGAAAAAGCAGCACGGAACTCCGAGGTGAAAATTTCGGATGCGACCGGCATTAACGCTAGAATAAGAAAGTATAAATAAACAGGTAGATACGTACCGACAGTTACACTGCTGGCATGGCTTTGGCCCGAACTTGAAATGCGGGGGAGGTGATATGCATCGCCGGTTTATCTTCACGTCTGCCGGGGCCTGTAGGCAACCGATGCACGTCTCTGGTTCCTGAGAACAAACGAACAGTTTCGTTCAATAACAATTGAAAACTTGAAATTAGTACAGGACTGTCAGATTTATTCCTTGAACTCCAGGGACCGTCAACGAATCTCCATACAAACTTCTGAAATGTGTTTTTAACAATGTATTGAAAAGGGTTTCAATACATTGTTAAAAAGATTCCTACTAGATCCTAATTTTAAAAATTTTCTTGTTGCGGTCTTCACCTTAGGAGTGTTGATTCGCTTGAATATACTATAGATTAGTGTTTAATCGAATTCAAAAGAAGGTACTCAATTAGTCAGAATCTTTCGTAGTTCAATTTTTTTGTATATTTTCCCATATTTCCGTCGTTCATGAACCAATTTAAAAAACTTTTTGCATTGAGTTTCGTGTAACTTACATGAGATCCCACATTGATTTCATTGGAAATGAACCTTGGACTATGGAGATACACATAAAAAACAAAAAAGTAATTCGAAATAATATACTTTCACTGGAATCCAATTTCTAATTCCAATGAAATCAATATGGGACCACAACAGAAAGTTACACAGAACTAAATTTGAAACCCCGTACTTAATGCATTTTTTTTATAATCGATAAATGAACGACTTTCATATAGCAGAATATACATAAAAAAAATTCAAAAATTAAAATATTACGATTGAAAACCTTCCTTTATTATGAAGAAGCAGTCTCCAAACTTCGAGTGGAGAATTTCGAACGCGATACGGACTAATACAAACATTATAATATTAAATTGAACTGACCTGATCGGCATAGTAGACAGGACTCCGCTGCACGTACTGTTTAAACACTACTATAAATCGTTCAATACTTAAATCCATTTGGAAAAAAAAAACGATTTATAAGTTTATTATTAAATGAACACTGAACAAACTGTACACTCCAATATGCTACTACAACGTGCTAACTGCGCGACTGCTCGGTAAGAACTGGCGAGGAGCGGGTCTCACCGTCTCAGGTAACCATCGGCACCCCTTCACCCTGCGCCGCCCCCCCGCGCTCCCCGCGTTAAAGACGGTGCGCTGACGACGGCGATAATCTCTGCTAACAATGGACCCGCACCTTAGCAATATACACAATAGGTCTTTACCTAATTACAAACTAACTTTACACGTTTTAACTATTTTAGCATAAAACACCACGAGTAACGGGTAGTCTTGTTCTGGTCCTTAATGTAATTGGTAATTATACCTTACTAATTTACTAATGAATTACTACATAATTTATTACATTTAAATAAATAAATTTGGAGTGTCTGTTCGTTACGTTATTATAACAGATTTGAATAAATGCATAGGCTCAGACTAAAAGATTACATATTATATAATGGGGATGTCCACGAAAGTCGCGGGCACAGCTAGTCCACACTAATATCGTCAAAGCTCGTGGGCTCAAGCGGCTACGTGATAACCGAGTAGGTTAACATATTGCAAGCTCAGCAACACTAGCCAGGCCCTCGATTCTTCTAAAGCCACTGATATACTACAGACACAAAAAATGGCATGAAATTGTAGACTTTATTTCTATAACCTTAAGTCTAAAAAGAAATGGAAGAGAAGGAAGAATAATTGGGTATATGACTGACTAGTCAAATTAGTTACTTTTTACTAAACGTCAAAACGATAAGTTATAAGGAAAATTGTATGAACAATTTATGTGTGACGTCATAATATTAAATAGTCAAATCAGGTACTATTAAAGGTTGGGTGGACGATTAAAAATAAATAAGAACGATAGAATACTAACCGATGCAATTGTATTCACACTTTTACTATTATTAATTTAATAATTTCAGCTAAATATTTTATTTTAACTACAGGAAAATACCCAATTTTGGACTTTAACCACATTGGTTTGATGTCTAAAATTAAATTGTCATTTTTAAAGTGACTGTGGTATATCAGTGGTTTAGGTTCAGGAGAATCGAGACCTAGGTAGGCTTTGGGACGCGTGTCTCGAAGAGCACGTTAAGGCATCATTTCCGGTTACCATACGAACATTTCAAGATCAAAATAACACTGAAACCGTACTGTTTCGTTGGTAAATCTTATTTCAGTAAGGTCGTTGTGTCCAAACTAAATTAATGGAATGATGAAGGAACAGCTATACACCAATAGCGTTTATTTAATAAACAACACAGTAATGATATTAAATACATTTAACACAATGGCGACAGTTCCATTCAATACGATTTTTGCCGGCTCATCATTTCTGATTTAAACTCGATTAAATGATTTTAAGGCTCGTATTCTAGAATGCCACTCAGCTGAATCTCGATTTAGCTAGCAAAGATTGTATATTTTATTTATTTTATTGTATATTTATATTGTTGATAAATTTGACAGGTTGTCTGGCAGATTGTCTATACAATCTTTGACATTCTAAAATATGGGCCTAAGTGTTCTGGAAGACGAACATAAATATTTATTATATTTAATTAATAAAACATAATAATTAATTGAACTTAACATTATTTATTGGATTATTATATAATTGCATTTTATTTCGGTCCCTTTTGGTGACCTTACATTTATACATTGAAAACATCTAGGGCAAATACTTCTGTGTATAATACTAGGCTCACGGCACGAAACAATACTTAGGATTCGGTTAGTTTAGATTTGAACAAAAGCGAGGGATAAGCGTGTTTGACATTTATATAGAGAGAAAGACATTTATAACATCTAGTCTATAACTCAGGCTTCACGAAATAAATTAATTTAAATATGAAGAAAGAATTAATGAAGAAGGAAGTATGTAACATAAGTAACACGTATACTAAGTTTCTTTTGTCACTTAACTCCTACACCTCACTGCCTATCATTTTTATCGAAACCTTTGTCTAGTACTCTAGTAGTGTACATATAAGTATTTGGTATAAAGTTAAATATTACAATACATTCAAATATATACATGTATGTAAATATTTTTCTTGACCCATACACATAAATACCTGTATAACAGTTCCTTTATTATTTGCTTATCTATAATATAACAGATTTAATAATCTATTTACAATAGCCACGTATAAAATGGACAACATATATTACATTAAAATTCCTAACATATCTACACATATAAACACCGAATATAAGCTTTTTGAGCTTCTAACAACATTTTTTTATCGATTTTTCGATACAATATTAAAATACATCAATATAAATAATGTGCCAGTCAGAACAGGGAGGCTTATTAGATAATTGCGTTAGTTTTGTGAGCCGGTTTACCCTTTTGCTAACTTATACTTACTAAATTACTACTTAAATATCGGAGCTATAAGCATTCTCGAGATATAATGCATGTTTAATATAAAATTAGTGCCAATCACAGAGAAGGAAAAAGTTTTTGGATTTCTACTCAACCATATCTTAGTTTCAATTGAAGATTGCTAAAAACTAAAATAGTTGCTTATAATGTATTCAGAGAATTAAAGCCTGATACAACTGAATTAAATGCGGTGTTTTCATTAGAACAAGCTAGTTGGATAGGTGAATTTAGTGAATTAGGTACCTGGAATTGATTGCCCTAACTAAATATAGCTACGTGTCATAATGCACTAATATCTACTACTGATAAGGTAATGGGGGATTAGAATAAGTTAAATTAGCTAGAATTCATTACCTGAGTTCCAGGGTCATTAGTATAATGTAGCTGGGCAAAAGTCATTATTCAATTACCTGGAATTTACCAATTACTTGAGCCCCTAGGCAGGTACCCACGTATCCTTATTCTAGGAATTGTTTTGCACTATCAACTACTGATAAGGTAATGGGTGTTGTATTATAGGGAAAGGGTTTAAAGTAAACTCATTCATTGCATTGTTGCGCTTAACAAAGGGCTATTACTATTATTATTATTAATCAGGGCTTGGCTTAACGTTTTTAAAGGTTTTAGTAATGGTTCTGCAAGATAAAGTGCTTTTTAATGCTAACAAGAAAATGGATACACTTCTGCTCTCGAGTTTCAAAAAATAATATTACATTTTGACGATTTTCTGAATTTATTGGACAAGAAAGTACTTGTACCCGGACTAGAAATTTTATCATAACATCCATTCTTCTTCTTCATCCTAGCGTTAATCCCAGTCGCATCAGAAGCTTTCCAACTTGGAGTCTGGAGTCCGGTTTATGAGTCTAACTGCGGATTTGGCTGAACTACGATATAAAAGCTAATGGATCCATTAGTTTTTACATTTAACAAATTTTAACCTGCGTAGTTGAGTGCAACTTTGTCATTTTGTCTGGGGAAAAGTAAATAATTAATAAATTCTCGAAAAAGATAATAAACATGGTAAATATCCCGTTTATAATTTTAATAATTAATTATTGTTTTTTTACCTGGCTGTGAATATAATAACTATCTAAAGTTATTTATTGTTTTATTATCCCTACCTTCTTTTTCTTTAATTAGGGTTTTTAGTTCTGAATTTGTATGCAAACATCATAAGAAAGCCATTCGACGCAAAATACGACGGTAAATAATTTTGTCTACCTAACATGTGCGAATGAAACCACTGTCTGCCTGTCTGAGAGTCACCAAACAATTTCATCATTCCGATTATACACTTTTATCATCTTCATTACATTGAATAAATCACATCAAATGATAGTAATAATTACAATTCTAGACGCCTGTATAAGGCATAATATATAACGTCATAATGGGGTATAACTACGAGCGAAATCATCATACTCTAAAAATATAAAATCTCTAAATCTTGATATGAGATGTATCGCGTTACTATTGCAGCATAAAGTTAGCTATTCCACTGAGACCTGTGATCTTATGGTAAAATGAGGTTGGTAGCACTCACTCAACACTAGGTTGTTTAACCTAGTTTTGAGCCAATGTAAAACAAAAAAGGCTTCAAAATGCACAGCCCACCCATTATAATATAAGATCGTAACATATGACCTAAACCCGAACAAACCACAAACGCTACCGTCACCTGGTCATGTCCGCACTAGTCACGTAGCGCACGTAGCGCACGTAGCGCACGCAGCACACGTAGCACCTGGCGCACTCAGGCGAGCACGGTGAAGGTGAGCACGACGTGCGGCGGCCGGGCTCAGGAGTCGGCGCGCCGGGCCGGGCTCACGTCCAGCACGCAGAAGGCGGCGCGGCACACCGGGCACGTGGCGCGGCCCGCCAGCCAGCGCTCGGCCGGGCCCGCCGCGCGCGCCGCCCACCAGCGCGCCATGCACGAGCAGCACCACAGCACGCTGGGACACCATTCTTACACGTCACGCACCGTACTCACCTAGCCGGGTTTTGCTCGTCCCATATATCTTGGACATAAATCGCTATATTTTGAAGGCACTGGCGCGCGCGAATTGTTTTGTAATAATCTATGCTTGGTGGATTGGAGCTCGTCCACAGGCGTAGCACCCCGTGCTATCCTCAAAATACACCCAAGAAACGTGTACTCCGCATATAGAGCACATTTTAGCGCCTTTTAGGTCCAAGATTTATGGAACGAGCAATACCCATCTAAGCGTGTATCCATGTAATGTATCTGATAATCAACAGGTGAGTACGTAGACTCGCGTGGATCGCAGTAACGCCGAGTGGCTGTATCACTACGAGCACATAGGCCGGATCTAGGAACTCGTAGCTTAATACGCGGTGACCGTGGATAAGCCATACACTTGCATGTTGGATATTACATGCTAAACGGCTAGGTGAGTACCCAGATTTACACGTTGGATATAACATCAAGAGGACTGTCCTTAAATATGGCAGTAGATCATTCGGACTACGAGCCCTAGAAAAAAATGACCGTTGGAATACCCCAAAAAAGACAAGAATGCTGCTTTTGAATACGTATCTCCTAAGGCCTAAGATAAACGTTCTTTTTATCCTAATACTAGCTTTTACCCCAGCTCCGCCCGCGTAGATATCGCGACAAAACATAACTTAATATCGTTTTTCGAGGTCTACCCCCTTTACCAAATTTCATCAAAATCGGTTCAGTGGTTTCACCGTGAAAACGTAACATACAGACAGACAGAGAAAAAATTACTTTCGCATATATTTTTGATATCAGTCATTTGAATTTCCAGCTTTACAACTTTAAACACAAAAGATAACTACACTTTTAGATAGATAATGAGACTGGTGTGATTCACAGCTTCGGGACTCAAGCCTCATCTGCAAGTTGGGAATTTCTTGGGAATTTCAGGCGCAGGTTTTTGAAGTGAAAACTTCTTTAGCGGCGTTGGATGGGTGTAAAATGTTAAGGAAGCGTCAGGATTAGTTGACCTTTGAACCGTAACCGAGGACTGACGTCATACAAGATTAGGTAAATACTATCTATTTTGCAATTTACCACAGATATCGTCATAGCTTAAACGGTAAGCACTTCGACTGTAAGTCCTTATAGTTTCAGATAGTATCGGGTTCTAACCACCTGGCCTTCTGAAACTTTTTGTGATTATTTTTTCTTTTTGTAATTTATTACTTTTTATGATTATTTTTTCTTTCTGTAATTTATTACTTTTTGTGTTTATTTTTTCTTTTCATAATTTATTAATTTCTTCTGACAGAAAATTAGCAGAAAATAAGTGATAGGTTCTATGATTAGCGCTATATTATAGGTATGGTATGGTATGTTCTTTTTTATCTTTTTCTATGTATATAACGAAGAAAGAAAAAAAGAAAATGTTTTCACTTCTGCCGGCACTCCCAGAGTGCAACCCGTCTTTTTTTTTTTTAAGTTTACGGTCAGATGCTAAAAACCTAATCTCCTAAAAAACTATTACATAGCCACCAGGCCATCCTATCTATCTAATATATAAAATTCTCGTGTCACAGTTTTCGTTGCCAAACTCCTCCGAAACGGCTCGACCGATTATCATGAAATTTTGTGGGCATATCGGGTAGGTCTTAGAATCGGCCAACATCTATTTTTCATACCCCGATTCGCGATAACCGACATTCACGCGGGCGGAGCCGCGGGCGACCGCTAGTATGTATATAAAAATATTACTTTGTTTTGACTTAGTGTCAAAACAAAGCCTGCATCGAGTGAGCTCAAATTTGGACGTTATCTATACAACCCGCTCTTTGGATGGTTCTTAGCTACTTTTTTGCGTCAGTGACAGCGCTGCAATCGAGTCACTTGGTTTTCTTTCGAATTTATTCGCGCGCGAAACTGGGACCTGGGTCGCTAGTTATTTAGCTATAGATAAAGAGGTTACACATACCGACAGTTACACTGTTGACATTGCGGCGGTCCACCTTCGAACTGCGGGGGCGGCGCGTGACATCGTCGGTTGATCTTCACGTCTGCCGGGAACTGCATACAACCGATGCACAACTCTGGTTCCTGCGGACCCACGAACGGGTTCATTCTATAGCGAAAACGCCTTAAAAAGTTCAAGAATACTTTCTTGTCAAGGCCCGGAATACTAAGGCCAGTGAGTCTAGCAGTCGCGTAGCGCATTTTTGTTCTCGAATAATCTACCTACCCCGACCCTGCAGATTTGTAATAATTTTTCATGTTAATTCTACCCTCTTTTACCCTGCTGTACAATAAATTGTAAAACGTCTTCTGCCTTTTATTTAATGCCCAGGACAGGCAGCATTGTCACAACCTTTATCGGAATAAAGTGGCGCAGCAATATCATAATACTATTATTATCTATTCGGTGGCGGAAGTGACCTCATTTATGCGCTCATAATTCACAGTATAATTTATATAATTTATAGCACTGTCGATCAGTAATGTAATTTTATATTTTTGCACAAATATATATTTTGTTCATGTCAAAATATAGTGTAAGGATCAATTCATTTTAGGGCAGAGTTGAAATGCCAAACATAACTATATAAATATATATAAATTTATTTATTCACAAAAAATTACAGATACAAGGTTGCAGATACAATAAGTTAGGTTACAAGAGTCCGTACAATAGTTTTATATTTTATCTCTTGAACTAGGCAAGCCTGTATCTCAAGGGAAAATATTCAGTTAGTGCAAAATCTAAACGAACGATATAATTAAAACAGAAGTAGTTGTGTCACCTTTCGTACAATGATAAAATTTAATATTATTTGGGTTTTAATAGGGAGCGCGTGTGCGCGCGCTTGTACGCGTGTGCGCGTGTTTATTCATGTTGCTCATTATCTCTCATTGTACCTATCACTGTAAATCTAATGTTTTACATTAAAGTATCATCTATCTATCTTATTATCTCTCACTGACTCCTGAAAATCCCCGAAGGGATAGGCAGATGGGTATTGGCAACTACATTTTGCTATGATTTTTGGCGGCGAGTGCGGCGAGCCTAATGGGCTGTATGTATACTGTCAGATGGAGAGCTTAGTCTTAGTCGCCTTTTATGACACTCATAAGAAGATATAGGGTGGGCCCTACTATACCACCGGGAACAATCACGGAGAAAAAAATATACGCGCTAATTCACGCGCATTCCACTGAATACGAGTAACTGCGTGCGATTGGTAAACGGAATACTGATTGGCGGGTTGGCTCAATGTGACTTCCAACACTGCTGTAGTATGAATTGACTTTACAGGATAACTTTCAATAAAGACGATGGACGCAAAAACTTCTGGTTTTTTGTTCGAAATGTCTTGGTGAGACTTAATATCTAAAACTTGTTAGCGGGCTAAGCCGCGAGGATAGGCTAGTGATATAAAATAATATTATAGCAATCTTGATTGATTAACGATTAGATGCACAGTTAAACAGTTCGATATCATTTCAGATTTCCTATGTGATTTTGGAGGTTCAAGGTGGAATTCCAAGGAAAATATATAATACGAGACTACCTGCGAGTGATACCGAAATAAATGTAAACAATAAAATAAAATAGGTTCTTAAACAACGTTAATATCAGTCATAAATCTAACAGCTAAACGATTTCACTTTTTCACTTTTTCCTATCTGATTTAACTGGGTATGTCCGGAGTTCCAGGTCCAATTCCAATAAAATTAATATGGAACCACCTTTAACCACAGTTACACTACAGATAATCTAATAAAATTCTTGTTCCACCGAATCCGATGCAAAAAGTGTTTTTTAAAATCGATTCCAAGAAAGAACGAAATCCTTATTTGCAGGAAACATGATTTATCAATGGCATTAGGTTGTCATATTTTGATTTACATATTTTTTAATACTTGATGTGCAAATGTGTGAGTATTTTAGTTTCGTGGTAGGTTTGCATGCAATAATATAGATTATTTGGTACTTAATTAAACGTTAACAATCTTGATGTATCTTTTTAATATGTTTTATGGAAAAACTCAGTTTTATTAATGTTTTTCTGTATAAAGACTAAAAATCGAAATGGATCCACTAGTTCGTCAGTTAGTTAGCCTATTATATTTGTTTTACATGTATGTGTTTTAATAAAAAGCCGCTACAAGATTGTTTAGTTTTAGTTAAATACCTAACCAAATAGAGTTTAATCGATTTCAATAAATTAATTATATCATTTATTAGAGTACCTAAGTTGTCAGCTATATATAATAATTGTTTTTAAAATCATTGAAATTACACAAACTACCATTGCCATTTAAGTTTAGTTTTATTAGTGCAAAAATACAATAGAACTCTTTCCACCTCTCCCAAATTACTTCTTTCTTAGGTAGAAATTTTTCACACAAAATCGAAATCTAAAAATCAAATAAATAATAGACAAAAAAATATGTTGAACTGACCTGATCAAAATAGTAAACAGGGTTCTGATCCACATAGTGTCTGAATACGGTGACGAATCGTTCGATCAGCGACGGCAACAGCGAGATATGCTCTGGAACCCTCACCGGGTGCAGCAGTCGCGGCTGCAAGTCCCTCAGTGCTGAGGTGGATATACGAAAGGTGAATCGATCGATGTCGTCACGAGTCGGGATCGCTTCTATGTTGATGTACTGGACCTCGTCTTCTCCGGATGGTGAGAGGTTGTGTCTGTCCGACTGTGTCCAAATAACAATGATTACAAAAATGTAAAAGCCAACTGGGAGTGATGTGGATAAAATACAAACTTTAACTATTATTTTCATGACTCCTGTGGTGTAAACTAAATAATAGTAGTTTATGAAACTGGTGCATAAATAAAAATCTTAAAATACGAACGGGAGTTAAATAAATGAGCCCTAGGCGAATTTTTTTATAGTATCACAGTGTTTTAAGACCAAGTTATGTTCAGTTTCATACATTACTTTTCTCATAAAATCCATATACTAATATTATAAATGCGAAAGTAACTCTGTCTGACTGTATGTTACACTTTCACGCCTGAACCACTGAACCGATCTTGAAGAAATTTGATACAGAGGTGTACTAGAGCTTGAGAACTAATATAGGCTACCTTTTATCGCGAGAAAGGGCGGTGTAAGGGGTTCCCCCCACCCCCTACATAGGGAATGAAAGTTTGTCATTTTTGAAGATATCGAAATGAAATGTCGTACAGAGGTGGATTAGAGCTTGGTAATGGACATAGGATACCTTTTATCGCGAAAAAAGGGGTAGAAGGGGGGGGGGGGGGATAGAGCTTGGAGATGTAAATTTGTCAATTTTGAAGATATCCTGATGAAATTGGTATAGAGATGGATTAGAGCTTGGAAATCGATATAGGCTAACTTTTGTCGCGAAAAAGGGGATAGAAGTGGGGAGGGGGTGATAGGGCTGGGGATGAAATTTTTGAGGATATCTTGATGAAATTTGCAATTGCGCAAAAAAGGTGGTGAATAGGGGATAAATAGTAAGAACTTTTTTTTAAGATATATCCTCTTTGTAGAATTAGAACTTCGGAAGGGACATAGTCGAGTAACGAGCCAAATATAGAGGCCAATGGAGAAGTGTGTAGAGATTGTTATAGGGACGAGTGGATAGCCACTCGCCCCCATAACAATCTCTACTCACCTCTGCGTCTAGACGTCAAATAGAAAGGGCAGTAGAGTCAACTACAGGGGCGAGTAGATATGCGACTAGAGAAGCCAAGTGGAGAGGCGAGTAAAGAATCAAATAGAGTGCAGTAGAGAGTCGAGTAGATAGGCGAATAGTGAGGCGAGTGGAGAGACGAATGTAGAGGAGAAGAGATCGAATAGAAGGGGAAAGGGGGTTTAGGGGGGAGGGAGGCTAGGGGATGTAAGTTTGTCAATTTTGAAGATATCCTGATGAATTTGGTATAGAGATGGATAAGAGCTTGGAAACAGACATGGGCTACCTCGTATCGCGAAAAAAGGGATAGAAGTGGGGAGGGGGTGATAGGGCTGGGGATGAAATTTTTGAGGATATCTTGATGAAATTTGCAATTGCGCAAAAAAGGTGGTGAATAGGGGATAAATAGTAAGAACTTTTTTTTAAGATATATCCTCTTTGTAGAATTAGAACTTCGGAAGGGACATAGTCGAGTAACGAGCCAAATATAGAGGCGAATGGAGAAGTGTGTAGAGATTGTTATAGGGACGAGTGGATAGCCACTCGCCCCCATAACAATCTCTACTCACCTCTGCGTCTAGACGTCAAATAGAAAGGGCAGTAGAGTCAACTACAGGGGCGAGTAGATATGCGACTAGAGAAGCCAAGTGGAGAGGCGAGTAAAGAATCAAATAGAGTGCAGTAGAGAGTCGAGTAGATAGGCGAATAGTGAGGCGAGTGGAGAGACGAATGTAGAGGAGAAGAGATCGAATAGAGGGTTGAGTAGAAATTCGAGTAAAGAGGCGAGTAAGAAAGGCGAGTGGGGAGAGTCAAGTAGAGAGGCGAAAAGAAAATCGAGTGGATGGGCGAGTAGAGATGCGAGTAGAGAGGCCAATGGAAAGGCGAGTATATAGGAGTACAGAGTCGAGTAGAGAGGGGAGCAGTAAAGTCAGTAGAGAGTCGAGTATAAATTCAAGTATAGGGAAGAGTACAAAATCGAGTAGAGAGTCGAATATAGAAGCGAGTAGAAAGCCGAGAACAGATGCGAGTAAATAGTCGAGGACAAAGTTGATTACAGAGGCGAATTTAATGCTCAATACCGTCGGCTCAACACTAAGCGATAACCGACAACCATGCGGGCGGAGCCGCGGGCAAAAGCTAGTAATTAATATTATTTGCATAAAATGACACAAACCACAATCCAATTGCTAATCGCGCGTATGCGCTTTGCGCAGCGTTCACAATAAAAATGCATTGACACCTCGTGTCCAGCTGAAGCTGTATTTTAATAGAAAAAAAGTTATATTATGATACAGTTCCATAGAAAACCTGTTCTTTAATTTAATTTCGTTTTGATATTCTGTGCGTAAAGACTGTCATCATTACATTTCACTATGAATGAGAGTAGATATGATGATTCAATTCAAGGATCACTATGTGGACACTATGAAGCCTAATTGATAAAACAATAAGTGACCAAATTTAAGATACAACAAATCTGTGAGTCTAAAAATTAATGTATGAACCAGGGCCTGGATTCTGCTAAAGCAAAACCACTAACATACCACTACCACTGTAAAAAATGCCATTTAATTTTAGAC
Source organism: Eilema caniola (assembly GCA_949126895.1). Taxonomy (NCBI): domain Eukaryota; kingdom Metazoa; phylum Arthropoda; class Insecta; order Lepidoptera; family Erebidae; genus Eilema; species Eilema caniola. Next base: position 1,735,076 of record OX421469.1, on the reverse strand, counting down.
TTTAAGGCAAGTGTCTACAATAAAATAGCAAATTGTAAAATGAATGAAAAAGTATAAGGAAACTCTTTTTATTTAATTTTGGACTTTTTTTATAGCATTAAAGTCTAAAATTTAATGACATTTTTGTGCAGTATCAATGCTATGACAGTAATTTTGCTTTAGCAGAATCAAAGGCCTGTAGTATGATTTAGTACTTACAGCTGTAGCCACCAAAGAGCAGTCTGTCTGTTTAACTACATTCAGTGAATATTGGGAGACTTTAATCAGGAATAATTCTGTCGCTACGAACTTGCTTGATGCTGTTAACTGGATGGAGACTTTGTCCACACTGAAACAAACAATAATGTGACATTAAGATGCTTTCAGCTAAGACCACAGTAAAGTCAGTAGTTCACTTGTTATCTGTGTTGGCAACACCAACAAAGACCAACTTCCGTTTCCTATACCTAATTTTATCATAAGTGAACGAACGAATTGTGAGTCGCAATAAACCATTCCACGTGTAAGCATCTGGCGTCATTATTTTCACCACCCAACGAAATCAGCCCTATCTAAACAAGAATACGCGCACATCGATGGTCCTTCGAAGCCTACCTGCTGCAATTTTGGTGGTGGACTTACGTCGCGTCCTCTGCAATTTACACTACAGCGGACGCCGCGAGCCCATGCTCGACGAGCATCAACTACGCCGTACGCCTACACGCCGAGTACGTGAGTGCAAAGTTTTATCGACTCCTAGATATCTTCGCTAAATCCACGAAGTGGCCGAAGATTCCTAATACCTACCTACTCGACGATTTCATACCTATGTTATTGGGTCGTCGCTATTTTGGTAGCCATTTTGTTTTGTGTCGCGCTTTACAATATCACACAAGTGCAAGCGAAGCGCTAACGCAAAAAGCACCCGGATCTACGTCACGACGCAATTACAGCGCTGCGAACCAATCAGCGCTCTCGTCGTCGCGTCAAGCCAACAGCGATTGGGCGGAGCAAGATTTCATTCGTTCACGAAGTTCATTCGATTCAAAAGCCAAGCCGAGCCGAAACGCCATTTTCTCTTATATTTTGTGTGTGTTACGGAGCTGCCCATGCGCGGGAGCTTGCTTAGCTGTTTTTAAGTTTTCTTATCGCTGTAATAACATTGTATAATTTACTCAAAATAAGTTTACAAGTGCATAAATATTAAGTTTTAACACTAGATTGTAACTTGTACTAACAGTTCGATAGTTTTACAAAAATGGAGACGCTTAAGCAACTTAAGGCATCTCGTGGTTATATTAAAGCTTCTCTAACGCGTTTGTATCAGTTTACTGCAAATGAAAGGGATGTCGAGATGACGAATCTAGCTACTTTAACGTCAAAACGAGCAAGACTGATTCAATTGTTCAATGAATACGAAACTTACAATAAAAATATCCTAGCTTGTGATGAGGACGACCACGAGGACGTGGCGGACTGCGAGTCAAAATATTTTCACATATTATCAGTTCTTAATGAATCAATCAGCTCAAAGTCCTCGCCAGGCTCTGAAAATAATTCTTTCAAACCGCAATTGCCAGTAATAAATATTCAACAATTTACAGGTAAATATAGTGAATATATTCCCTTTATTAACCTTTTTCGAGCAATTATTCATAAGGATAAGTCCATTGATAATGTTCAAAAGTTATATTACTTAAGATCGTTTCTTCAAAAGGAACCGTTAGATATTATTAGTAACTTACCATTGTGTCATGAGAGTTATGAGGAAGCACTCAAGCTCCTTGATGAGAGGTACAATCATAAATTTAAAATAATCAATGAACATGTCAATTCCTTACTAGATATGAATGTTATGTCTAAATCTTCACCTCGTAACATTAGAGACTTTGTATCAACAGTTAAGCAATGCTTAGCTGCCTTAAAAAATATTAGTGTAAACACTGATGGTTGGGACCCCATAATTTTATCCATATTGTATCGTAAACTAGATTCATATACACTACGGGCATATCAGCTTGAAAGAAGTGATGCAGCTGAACCAACAATGGTTGGTTTTCTGCTATTCTTGGAGAAGAGGGCCTTGGCGTTGGAAAATGCAGAATCTGCTTCTACGTCCAAGGGTCATAAGGTAGTGGCAAATGTGACAACAGCATCGAGAAGCCCTGCATGCTTATACTGTAAGTCAACTGAACATAAATTATATTCTTGTAACAAATATAAAATATTATCTTTTAGTGAAAAAACTAACTTTAGCAAATCAAATAAATTATGTAACATTTGTCTCAACAAGCACGCTGGAAAATGCAAATTTCATTTCCGTTGCAATATCTGCAAGGGAGAACACAACACATTACTGCATGAAGATGTTGGTCAGGAACAACCGGTTGCCCTAATTTCTAATATTGGAAGCCCCAAGGTATTATTGCCTACAGTGAAGCTAAAGCTTTACTCGACAACAGGCCGAGAAGTACATATAAAGGCCATATTAGACTCGGCATCACAAATTTCTTTAGTGACAAGTAAGTTAATGGATGTGTTAGGTGTATGCCCTAACCGAAATAGCACAAACATAATGGGTGTCAGCAATACCAGTAACATTGCGAATTACTCTGTCCCCCTTGAAGTGTTTTCTTTAGTTACCCCCTACAGGTTAACAATAAACTGTCATGTTCTAGACAAAATTACATGCAAACTCCCACAGTTTAAAGTAGACATGTCTTCTATTGCCATACCATCAGATGTAAAGTTAGCAGATGTGGACTTTAATATCCCATCTGAAATAAATATGTTGATCGGTGCTGATATATTCTTCCAGGTGTTACTACCGGAGCCTATACTACAACCGACTTCACAATCTAATGAGCACTTTGCTGATAAGCAGCATCTGCAACCCCGCTTTATCAACACAAGGTTTGGGCATGTAATAGCTGGTGCTTTAACTAAACCTGCAACTACTAATGATCAGGTATCACTTTTATGCATTAATAAGAACTGTCATTCGGAGGTTAACAATCTTTTACAACAGTTTTGGCAAGTTGAATCTATTCCTCAATACTTTAATGAAAAAGATCAAGAACATGATTGGTGTGAAACTATTTTTAAAGAAACCACTAAAATTCAAAATAAAAGGTTTCAAGTTGACTTGCCATTAAAAATATCCTTAGCTGAAGTTAGGGACACACTAGGTAACTCCTTTGACTTTGCCTTATACAGATTTTTAAACATGGAAAAAAGATTACATAAAAATGTTAAATTACTTTCTGATTATGATAAATTCATTCAGGACTACATATCATTAGGTCATGGGCACTATGTTGAATTAGATTCATTAGATTTCAATAAGGATCCTATATATTTTATGCCACATCATGCTGTGTATAATGAGAATAGTAAAAGTGCTAAAACTAGGGTTGTCTTTGATGCCTCCATGAAAACTGATAAGAAAGTATCATTAAACAATCTATTACTTAATGGTGCACCCTTACAAAGGGAGTTGTTTGATATTATGCTTTAATTTAGATTAGGTCAATATACCTTCACTACTGATATACGTCGAATGTTTCGTTGCATTACTGTTAATCCAGAACATACTGTTCTACAAAATATTCTATGGAGAAATAATATTAATAAAAAAATAAAGTGTATACGATTAGACACTGTTACTTATGGTCAAAAAAGCTCAGGTTTCTTAGCAACTCGCTGTTTGCATGAACTTGCTGAAAACTATAGAAAGGAATACCCATTGGCTTCATATATTTTAAAAAATTGTACCTATGTTGACGATGCATGTTATTCTAATTCAGATATAAATATAGTTATGGAAGCCAAGGGGCAATTATGTGAGCTGCTGGGCAGGGGTAGCTTTGAAACACACAAATGGGCATCAAATTGTCAGCAAATATTAGATGATATACCCTCTGACAAACAGCAGTTTGATGATTTTGATCTCCAAAGAGATAATTGTTTCATGAAAACTTTAGGATTAACACTCAATGTGAGAAAAGATTATTTTGTATTTTCATGTCCTGAGTCTTTCAGTATTGAGTATCCAACAAAGAGACAAATATTAAGTTATATTTCCAAGTTCTATGACCCACTAGGGTTTATGTCTCCTGTTATTGTGAAGGCAAAGGCCTTCATGCAAGGGTTATGGTTACAAAAGTTAGGTTGGGATGAAATCCCCCCAGAAGAATTAAGATTGGAATGGCTTTTATTTGCTAAATGCTTATCTGTTATGCAACCTTTTCACATTGATAGAAATATAAATATTGATAAAAATGCCAAGGCTGTGCATTTAATAGGCTTTGCTGATGCTTCTGGCTCCATTGGTTATGGTTGTTGTGTTTATCTTCGGGTGGTAGATAGTATAGGTAATGCTTCAGCTACCTTACTTTGCTCAAAATCTAGAATCAATCCCCCAAGCAATAAGGCACTCACCATACCACGATTAGAACTGAATGCAATGGTTTTGCTTGCTAAGCTTATGAGAAGGGTCTATAACACCTTAAGTATTAAAATAACTATAAACAATGCATGCTTGTACTCTGACTCACAAATTGCATTGGCATGGCTTGCTACAGAGCCACTAAAACTTCAAGCTTATGTTGCTAACCGAGTTAGGTACATTCGTGAGCAAACCATTGGCTGGCATTACTTATATGTTGTAACTAATGAAAATCCAGCTGACTATATAAGCAGGGGAGCCAATCCTGATGATTTAATTAACTGTAAGTTATGGTGGCAGGGTCCAGAGTTTATACTGGACAGTAAGTATCAATTAAATAATAAATTAAGATTACCCCCTCTTGAAAGTTTGCCTGAGATCAAAGAAAATTCTGCATTTTCTGATACTAAAGTAGCCTTACTGACTCATAATAAATCTAATATCTATCAGTTCATGGATAAATATTCTGATTTAAATAAAATGATCCGTGTGATGGCTTACATACTAAGGTTTTGTTACAATATGAATAAAAGGGGTACTTCACTTTCTACTCTTGAGTTACAAACTGCTTTACATAAAATTATACAATATGAACAGAGTATACATTTTAAAAAGGAATTTAGTATTTTAAATTCAAAAAGTGACAATATTACAGGTTCATTAAAATCCTTACATCCTTTTATTGATAAAGAGAATATATTGCGAGTAGGTGGTAGAATTGATAATTCTGAAGTTTCTTACTCAAATAAACACCCTATTATTTTACCAAAGGAGTCTCGAATCACCTCCTTGATTATACAGCGTGAACATTTAAGATTGTTGCATGCTGGACCTAAATTATTATTATCCAGCCTCAATCAAAAATATTGGATTGTAAATGGTTACAGACATATAAAAAAGATTACTTATAAGTGTTTACCTTGTTTTAGAATGAAAGCCAAATGTGCTAAGCAACTTATGGGTTCCTTGCCCCCTCAAAGAATAATGGCTTGCCGTCCCTTCCAAAAGGTAGGAATAGATTATGCAGGTCCAATAGAAATAAAGAATTCACGTGTCAGACGTGCAATACAAACAAAGGGCTACATATGTGTATTTGTCTGCTTTGTGACAAAGGCTGTACACCTTGAATTAGCTTCGGATTTAAGTGCTGATTGTTTCATGGCTTGTTTCAAACGCTTTATAGCCCGCAGAGGTTTACCTACTGACGTGTTCTGTGACAATGCTGGTTGCTTTAAGGGCGCAAGGAATGAGCTAGCAGAGTTATATAAATTGCACAGCTCAAAGGAGCATCAAACACTGGTGCAAGGTTATGCAACAGAGCAGGGTGTTACCTTTCACTTTGTTCCAAGTTATTCACCAGTTTTTGCTGGTCTTGCTGAAGCAGCAGTAAAAAGTATGAAATATCATTTAAAACGCATTATACAAAAGTATGTTTTAACATATGAACAATTGAACACAGTCTTGTGTCAGATAGAAGCAGTGTTAAATTCCAGGCCATTGCTGCCTGTAATGGCAGATAAAATAGATGATTTCGGCTACTTAACCCCTGGACATTTTTTGATAGGAACTTCTTTAACATCTTACCCCGAAACTAATACGTCGGATATACCAGAAAATAGATTAAGGTTTTGGAATGTATGTAATAAGGTAAAAACTCATTTTTGGAATGTTTGGCACAAAGTGTACCTCAATACCTTGCAGTCGCGACCCAAATGGCGTGACAGCGTACCTAATCTTAAGTTAGGAAGTTTAGTTATTATGAGAGAGCCTAGCTCTCCTCAATTATCATGGCCTATGGCTAGAATTGTAAAGTTATATCCGGGGCAGGATCAAAGGATCCGAGTTGTCGATGTGATGACCCCGAATAAAAACATTTATAAGCGCTCTTTATCAGGCATTTGTTTGTTACCTCTAGAAGAGTAAGTTATTTGTTTTAAGCCAAGTAGGTTTGGTTTGATTATTATTGTTTTCTTTACCTCAATGTCAACACTAAGTGTACATTAAGTAGTATGTTTTGAATTACTGTTTCTTTAATTTTATAATAAGTACAACTAAGGTACCTAAGTAAGTCTTGCTTATACCTCAAACTAGTGTTAATTACCTATTAACAAAACTAAACTTAAAATGTATAAATTTAATTTGATTTCACTGTTGTGTTACACTATATTACAAATGTTTAATATGTTGGATGCACCAGGATGCTATTTAAGGGTGGCTTCACTGTCAGTAATTTCATATATGTAGTTGTTAACTTTAATTTATATAAACTATATAATAGATATTATATAATAACAGCCGCAGCCGCAGCCCCCCCCCCCCCCCCCCAGCATGTTGGCAACACCAACAAAGACCAACTTCCGTTTCCTATACCTAATTTTATCATAAGTGAACGAACGAATTGTGAGTCGCAATAAACCATTCCACGTGTAAGCATCTGGCGTCATTATTTTCACCACCCAACGAAATCAGCCCTATCTAAACAAGAATACGCGCACAATCTGCATCAGTAGTTCAGTAGTTCACTTGTTATCTGTGTTTAAATTTCAAACATGCAGAGTATTCTGTGCAGGTGATTTGCTTTCACATTAAAATATTTGGGCTCAATAATATAGTTACTGTGGTAATCTTAATTTCAGGTTATAAGCTGTAGTTTATAAGCTGTGTGAGTTTCTGCCGTATTTCATTGTTTAAAGTAAAGAGTGAATACAATGAGTTTGGTACAATAGTGTATAGTGCTGTGTAATGTTAAGGCTGAATATCATTCAGGCCATTAATTGAAGGGCACCATTTAGTTACCAGCCTAGGCAATTAATTGAATGGCAGGTTAAGCTGTGACACAAATATATAGACAACCAAGGCTTATTTATGAGAATCTTCCTTCCTCAAAAGTAACTTGATTTCTTGGGGATGATAGGACTGGGCTATGACAACATTAAAATCAGTAGTGGGCCATCCATTCTTCACGTTCTATATCAATTTCCATAGTTGATTTGATGATCAAAGTCGATTCAAATTATCAAGAACATCTAACATATACAAAATTAATATTTTTTTATGCCACATTGGGGACCAGTAGAAAGCACATGGCTTACCTGATTAAAAATGGTTACTGTGGTGCTTACATATGCTTTGCTGATTCTGCAGAAACCATCTCATGCCCATCTTGAAGAACCCCATATAGTAGTAGTAACCATAGCAGGAAACTACTTGAGCATGCACAGGTTTAAGTTTCTTTCATACCACATTGTGCACACATATGAAGTCTGTTACACAAACTAGAGCTAGATATTATTCCAAATAACTATCTTATTTTTCTTTACCACTTAGGTGGCAGACTAGCACACGGCCAACCCGATGAAAACTGGTAGCATCAAAAACTGTTTGTGAAACAAGTAAATATTAAAATTATACATACTGTCTAAATTCACAATTAAGAGTGCCAGCAACAACTCTCCAATCGCTTCCAGGAGTCACGTAGGGCAGCAGAGCCTTCACAACTGGGTGCTTGATCTGATCGTTCTCCCACCAACACAACAGTCAGTCAGTCATAACACATCAGCAGGGGAATGATTGCTGTCGCAGCCGCTGCTGCTGGGAGCCATGGATTGCGGTCACCGGTACACAGAAGACATAAGACATACCCCAATGGCAATGAAGAGTGAATCAAAGCCGTAATTGTAGTCCTCTTCATATGATAAGTAACAAAATTCAAATTCTCAGACCCCAAAAAATTTTCGAATAGCTGAGCAATCGTGAAACCGGCTGCCACGAACTCCGTGGGCGGATATATCACACATATTGAGAATAATATGTAAAAAAGCGTGACAAGCACATCCATTTTTTAAATTAATTCTTCAAAACACGCGTTTAATGGTATTTCACAACATTTTTCTGTCTCCAAAACATCAAAAATTGGCAGTTCCGATGCGATACGATGGCACTTCCATACATACAGATTAAAAAACTTTTCTTATTTTCTTGTTTTGACTTCAATCGATAAATCGTATTGATTTTCTGTTGCTGTCATTGGCTGTCATGCGCAGCGCAATGACATGCAACGTAGACATGTTGTAGCACGTTGCGCAACGTCTCCAATATCCAAAAACTAGGGAGTGAGCATTGGAACAGCAAAAAGAGGGTCAATTCTCGTAATAAAAAATAATTCAAAATGCAGTCTTGAATAGGGCGAACGAAAGTTGTTATGCATGCTTAACTTATGAAATAAGCTGGTGAATGCGTTAGGAAACGTTACATTATGTTCGAGTGAAGCGAACACAAGCGAACAGCACTTTATAAGACCTGAGTCAATGACCTGTACTAGTAGGTCAATGCTTGTAGTGCATTTACTTTTATAAACCTCCTTGCTAACTGGCCTTTGATATCGTAATTGATAAATTTATGCTAAATTCAAATGCCGTTTCTTTTGTCTTAACTATGTCAGTGACAGTCTCAGTATCAGCACAAACTTTTATGGTGTAAATAATAGTTGATATGGAATTTTTTTATGGATTTGCAAAGCTGTAGCTAATACAACATCACTCCGTAAGCAGCTGTGAATGATTCAAGTACGAGTAGCTATTTATGGATTTCGGCGGGACCTCTTATGGTGCGTTCGCCTCGAAAATCCGTTGCAAAAGACGATCGCAGGTGTCTTCTCCTACGGGAGATGGCACGTTCACCTTAAAATTTCTGGGGACCCCATTAAGAATGATGTTTATAAATTATAACTGGAATTAAATAATTGTGTATCTGCGCTTGTATATGTCAATAATGTAACTAAGAGATAAGGGCACTTAGCTGATTCCATTCACTTGGAATCAATGGTTATATTCTCCGTGCAGTTACATGATTCAATCATCATCCCTAAACGAAGCTGGAACAACATGGCGTGTCAGATATATCCATAAGGATCAATATTACCTTCGCGAGTTGCACTGCCAGGCATTCAAGAGAGATACAGCGCGATACCAATTTTTCAAATTGTGGCAATTCACGTGTGGGTCCACTTTTTTCTTTTTCACTTCTAGAGAATTCTATCAGCATTCTAAAGATTGCTGACTATTTTCTTTTTATTATTTAAAAGCTTTTATTTAGTTTCACCTGTCTCGATGTTTGACATCACGTTACCAATTGAGCTGAAATTTTGCATAGGTACATTTAAACATAAATCGCGTGCCATATTATGTTGACATGGTGCCAATGTCATGATGGAGCTGGAAGGAGCTTGGTCACGCCAAGGTAACTTCGCAATTAAACGACACAACCGATAACCAGGTTCTGTTGATGGAGCCGGAAGGTGGTCATAGAGTCTATAATGAAATAACGCAACCCCATCGTGTTTCAGTTCGTTTAATTCATCTTGGTGAGTCTTTTATATTTGGGGTCTGATCTGATGATGAAGCTAGACGATGGTCATAGGAACTTCTAATCTTAGCTTGTTTGATTCATCTTGATGAGCACTTTAGTGATAGATATTAACGAGGGTCTGATGATGGAGCTGGATGGTGGCCATAGCAATCGCGTAGAGTTTATAGAGACGAAAGATAAGAATTTCTGAACTTAATAGGATAGATTAGTTGTATTTGGGTTTGTTTGGCTGGTCTTGGTAAGCACTCGTGCTACATTATATTTCTAAAACTGAAAAGAGAGAAATAAAGTTTAAAACCTTATAAAACAGGCTATATAAAGAAAATTTGTTATAAACTGAAGTAATTATTTTTTATAAGGGTTGTGATGATTTTGAAATCTTGTAGTACAAACAGAAAACAGAGAAAGATTTTCACGAAAGAAAATTTTGATATCGGCACAACCCTTGCAAAGTTATAAATAGTGTATAAATAGTGTTAGATTTTAAAAAAGTTTTTTTTTTAAATTTATAATTCTATTTAGATTTAGGTTGTTCAATCAGTCCAATGGACTGCACTCTGACTGATGCTAACTGGGAATAAACTTAATCTCCCAACTATCAATATTTCAATAGCATTGTGTTAGGAGAACACTGTTTTTGACACAGAACTCTAAATGATAAGATAGAGTTCTATAGTTTTTGACATATGAGAGACTGAGATTAGATCAAGTCTAAATTTTAAACAATTATTTATCACGAGAATTGACCACCAGGTTTTTCAACTATCAACGTTTTAGGCATTTTCTCTTTACTGAAAGATAAGGAGTTGATATTGTAATGATTGTTATCTAGTTTGACTAGTTGACGACATCAACTAGCTTCGCTAGTTATGTTCGTCAACCAATCATTATTTTCTTGGTAAAACCAGTAGATAACGTCAACTAGGTTTAATCTATCAATTACAATATTACTCTAAAATATGTATTTCGTTGATGCAGAAATACTCAATGATCCATCTCTATCCAAAACAATAAACAGTGACATTCCTCTTTCCAAAACTATCATACAGTGGCAGAAAACGAGAGAAAATTGACTATTGATTTATATCAGAAACAGCGTACTTTAAAGTAGGTTTAAACCCGTGATCAGTCCCTTACAAGGGGAATGCTCTGACCACTGGCCATTCGTTTTTAGAGGTTACTCGCTTTTGTCCGTGGCTCTGCCCGCGTGAATGTTGGTTACGGCGACCACAAAATATCCTAACTTTCTTAAGGTATAATACACTCCTATACCAAATTTCATCAAAATTGGTTCAGTGTTTCAGGCGTGAAAGACAGACATACAAACAGACACACACATACACTTTCCCATTAATAATATTAGTATAGTATAGATGATAGAATGAAATTTACTGAAACGGTTATCGATAATAATCGATAACACAAAGATTATCCACTACTAATAGAATATACTCTGATATACTCTGTCGTCAGCTGCCAATACTGTCACTGTCATAATCTGACGTTACGAGTAGTGGATTTGGACACGTATTTATTGGATTGGGTTAACATTTTGTGCTGCAAATTATAACAAAAGTACACTGATACAATTAGTCTTATTCTTATTAGACCCCCATCATAATAAGGGGTTACGTATAGTTTCTAAAATTTCTATCGAACTCCATCCCAACGGAATTCAGGTTAGTAAATAATGATGTTTAAATGTAAGCACCGGATATTTGGAAATTGATTCGCAATCTATATCACTCGTTTTCAGTAACTAGAAATTACATTAGTTACAGTTAAGTACTAGTAAAAACTTGCTAAGTGGTCGATGTATGCGGAGACATAATAGCAATGATGAGTCAAATTGGCTATTCATATAAACGTATCTATTACGTTCTTACTTGCATCATATGTTGATATAAATACGTGTCTTAATGTGGTGCCGGTAGCCTAGTGGCAAACTTCTGTTCGAAAGGTTGCAGGCTTAAAATTAGCACTACAGCCATGAACTTACTCATAGTCATAGCACAAGCAATTTAGCTTAAACAGAAAACTTATCGTGAATACTAGTAATTTTGGTTTCGGAGTTTTCTCTAGATGGGACTGTTTTGAACCAGTGGTTTGTTGGCTAAATAAGACTACTTAACTGAGGGTACACAATTTTGCAGACTACACTTATTAATTGACTAGCTTTCAAAATGAGTTGTTGACTGAGTTTTTAGACAAAACTTAAAAAAAACATGAAGAATGAAACAAAGTAGTGTTAGTACTGTTTTGATTTACAATACAGAATTATTGATTTTTTTGCTTTGATTAAACAGAGATCTTACTTTTATAAATAATTGCTGATATAATAAAGTGAACCCAAGTGCGTTCAATTGCAGCATGGCAGGAGTGGAGCAGCCATGCTATACCCTCATCAACTTCCCGACTGATTCGGAGCCTTACAATGAGATGCAGCTCAAGTTGGACCTTGGTAAGTTCAATACTCCTCCTGCAAACTTTGCCTCAGTCTAAAGGCAAAGTTGTGAATCTAAAATGGTAGACTTTTTAGACCACATAAATAAATTCTTCTATTCTTTACTTGTTTTATATTAAACTTTAATGACTACTTCTTTTTAATTTCTATAGTAGGTGATTCAATAAGAAATTTATATCCTCATCTGTTATTTCACTATAACAATGACTAAACATGGATCTTGGTCTACTTATTTATCATGTTTTTTCTTCAATTTACAAATTCATACTACTTACTGTCAATTTTGGTGTACTTTTGTCACTTACTAAGATATTAAATAAAAGATACTAAATATTAAATAAAATTATATGAATAAATAAAATGTTATACTTATGAACACTTTTCAGTACTTTGACTTAAGCTCGTCTGTGTACATATTGTTTCACTTATTTTATAAAGTGTACCATAAAGAATAAAACACATAAACTTTTTTTACAGAGAAAGGTGATACAAAAAAGAAAATAGAGGCCTTGAAAAAAGTAATCAGCATTATCCTCTCTGGTGATAAGATACCTGGTCTCCTAATGATCATCATCAGGTTTGTGCTGCCGCTGCAGGACCACACCATTAAGAAGCTATTGCTGATCTTCTGGGAGATTGTTCCAAAGACCACTCCTGATGGCAAATTGATGCAGGAAATGATTCTTGTTTGTGATGCTTACAGAAAGGTACTGTCAACAATAAAAGAAGCTTGATAAATTTTAATTTATTGATCTCCATGGCCTCTAAACCTCATGTAAAATAGTGAAGAATACATTATGAAATTAACTTTACCCTTTGAGGAAATTGAACATTTCATAATACTAGGAAGTATTGTGAAATGGTAAGTGCCCTAATCATACAATCATCCAATAAAAAAAAAAAAAGAAGTCATGGGTGTATAAAAAACACACAGCTCAAGTCTTCATAGCTAATAAATGGTTATTTATTTCCTTTAAGGAACAAAGTAACATTCTTAATTGAATGACATGACATTTTTAGGATCTCCAACACCCCAATGAGTTCCTCCGAGGCTCCACTCTTCGATTCCTGTGCAAGCTGAAGGAGCCTGAGCTCTTGGAGCCTCTGATGCCTGCTATTAGGGCTTGTCTAGAGCACAGACACTCCTATGTCAGGAGGAATGCTGTTCTTGCTATTTTTACCATCTACAGGTGAGTTATTTGTAATTGATACACACTGATTTTATAGTGGTTTCGTGCAGTTTTAATAGCAAAATCGGTTAGAAGAATTAATTTGGCTAAAAATAGGTTTTTTTAATTATTCATGGCAATAATATACAGGTGAAAGGAATAATGTACAGAGGCTGTTAAAAAAGAAAACATCGCAGAAATACTTCCAGATGATTTTGCTATTGAAACTGTGCCCAAATCTTTGATCTGGAACAACTATAAAATCACCCCATACAGTTTATTTCAATTGCCACTGTTAATTTTTAACACCAAAAATTGTGTTATCTTAAAAGTAATACTGAGAAATTATTTTGATGGAATTGTGATATGATGTTTTAACGGTTGTTATGTTTGTTATGTAGGTTTAGATTAAAAGTATTTTGATCTTTAGCATAGTAATTAATTCATTTATTTTTATCCAGAAACTTCGAGTTCCTAATCCCCGACGCGCCAGAGCTGGTCGCCAATTTCCTGGAGACTGAACAGGATATGTCTTGCAAGAGAAATGCTTTCCTCATGTTGTTGCATGCAGATCAGGAACGCGCCTTATCTTATCTGTCATCCCGACTTGATAGTGTACATGGATTTGGAGACATTCTACAGCTAGTTATTGTGGAATTGATTTATAAGGTTAGTTTTTGTTTTTTTCATCATGCACCTTTCATCTTTGTGCCTGAAGGCCTTTTATTCTAGAAAATATTCTACCCATATTAGATTTTTTTATTATTAGATTAGATTATTAAAATATTTATGCTCGTTTAATTTATATGCTATTACAATTTCCCCAATATAACCCCCTTTTATAACCCTAACATGGTGTGTTGGGGTTATAAAAGGGGTTGTTTTATAAAAGGCCTGTTTTGCCTGGATGGAAGGCCCAAAATGAGCTGGGCAGCATAAGCCAGTAGATGTATGGCTTTGGTGTGTAGAAGCCATTACATCTTGGACTGGATTAAACAGGATTAACCTAGTTAAGCAGATTACTCGATAGCATGCCATATTGTGCGCAGGTGTGCCACGCGAACCCGATGGAGCGCTCGCGCTTCATCCGCACGGTGTACGGGCTGCTGAACGCGGCGAGCGCCGCCGTGCGCTACGAGGCGGCCGGCACTCTCGTCACGCTCTCCAACGCGCCCGCTGCTATCAAGGTGAGTGCCGTCTGCTCGGTAGCGTGCCACACTGTACGCAGGTGTGCCACGCGAACCCCATGGAGCGCTCGCGCTTCATCCGCACGGTGTACGGGCTGCTGAACGCGGCGAGCGCCGCCGTGCGTTACGAGGCGGCCGGCACGCTCGTCACGCTCTCCAACGCGCCCGCTGCTATCAAGGTGAGTGCCGTCTGCTCGGTAGCGTGCCACACTGTACGCAGGTGTGCCACGCGAACCCCATGGAGCGCTCGCGCTTCATCCGCACGGTGTACGGGCTGCTGAACGCGGCGAGCGCCGCCGTGCGCTACGAGGCGGCCGGCACGCTCGTCACGCTCTCCAACGCGCCCGCTGCTATCAAGGTGAGTGCCGTCTGCTCGGTAGCGTGCCACACTGTACGCAGGTGTGCCACGCGAACCCGATGGAGCGCTCGCGCTTCATCCGCACGGTGTACGGGCTGCTGAACGCGGCGAGCGCCGCCGTGCGCTACGAGGCGGCCGGCACGCTCGTCACGCTCTCCAACGCGCCCGCTGCTATCAAGGTGAGTGCCGTCTGCTCGGTAGCGTGCCACACTGTACGCAGGTGTGCCACGCGAACCCGATGGAGCGCTCGCGCTTCATCCGCACGGTGTACGGGCTGCTGAACGCGGCGAGCGCCGCCGTGCGCTACGAGGCGGCCGGCACGCTCGTCACGCTCTCCAACGCGCCCGCTGCTATCAAGGTGAGTGCCGTCTGCTCGGTAGCGTGCCACACTGTACGCAGGTGTGCCACGCGAACCCCATGGAGCGCTCGCGCTTCATCCGCACGGTGTACGGGCTGCTGAACGCGGCGAGCGCCGCCGTGCGCTACGAGGCGGCCGGCACGCTCGTCACGCTCTCCAACGCGCCCGCTGCTATCAAGGTGAGTGCCGTCTGCTCGGTAGCGTGCCACACTGTACGCAGGTGTGCCACGCGAACCCCATGGAGCGCTCGCGCTTCATCCGCACGGTGTACGGGCTGCTGAACGCGGCGAGCGCCGCCGTGCGCTACGAGGCGGCCGGCACGCTCGTCACGCTCTCCAACGCGCCCGCTGCTATCAAGGTGAGTGCCGTCTGCTCGGTAGCGTGCCACACTGTACGCAGGTGTGCCACGCGAACCCGATGGAGCGCTCGCGCTTCATCCGCACGGTGTACGGGCTGCTGAACGCGGCGAGCGCCGCCGTGCGCTACGAGGCGGCCGGCACGCTCGTCACGCTCTCCAACGCGCCCGCTGCTATCAAGGTGAGTGCCGTCTGCTCGGTAGCGTGCCACACTGTACGCAGGTGTGCCACGCGAACCCGATGGAGCGCTCGCGCTTCATCCGCACGGTGTACGGGCTGCTGAACGCGGCGAGCGCCGCCGTGCGCTACGAGGCGGCCGGCACGCTCGTCACGTCTCCAACGCGCCCGCTGCTATTAAGGTGAGTGCCGTCTGCTCGGTAGCGTGCCACACTGTACGCAGGTGTGCCACGCGAACCCCATGGAGCGCTCGCGCTTTATCCGCACGGTGTACGGGCTGCTGAACGCGGCGAGCGCCGCCTTGCGCTACGAGGCGGCCGGCATGCTCGTCACGCTCTCCAACGCGCCCGCTGCTATCAAGGTGAGTGCCGTCTGCTCGGTAGCGTGCCACACTGTACGCAGGTGTGCCACGCGAACCCGATGGAGCGCTCGCGCTTCATCCGCACGGTGTACGGGCTGCGAACGCGGCGAGCGCCGCCGTGCGCTACGAGGCGGCCGGCACGCTCGTCACGCTCTCCAACGCGCCCGCTGCTATTAAGGTGAGTGCCGTCTGCTCGGTAGCGTGCCACACTGTACGCAGGTGTGCCACGCGAACCCGATGGAGCGCTCGCGCTTCATCCGCACGGTGTACGGGCTGCTGAACGCGGCGAGCGCCGCCTTGCGCTACGAGGCGGCCGGCATGCTCGTCACGCTCTCCAACGCGCCCGCTGCTATCAAGGTGAGTGCCGTCTGCTCGGTAGCGTGCCACACTGTACGCAGGTGTGCCACGCGAACCCCATGGAGCGCTCGCGCTTCATCCGCACGGTGTACGGGCTGCTGAAAGCGGCGAGCGCCGCCGTGCGCTACAAGGCGGCCGGCACGGTCGTCACGCTCTCCAACGCGCCCGCTGCTATCAAGGTGAGTGCCGTCTGCTCGGTAGCGTGCCACACTGTACGCAGGTGTGCCACGCGAACCCCATGGAGCGCTCGCGCTTTATCCGCACGGTGTACGGGCTGCTGAACGCGGCGAGCGCCGCCTTGCGCTACGAGGCGGCCGGCATGCTCGTCACGCTCTCCAACGCGCCCGCTGCTATCAAGGTGAGTGCCGTCTGCTCGGTAGCGTGCCACACTGTACGCAGGTGTGCCACGCGAACCCCATGGAGCGCTCGCGCTTCATCCGCACGGTGTACGGGCTGCTGAACGCGGCGAGCGCCGCCGTGCGCTACGAGGCGGCCGGCACGCTCGTCACGCTCTCCAACGCGCCCGCTGCTATCAAGGTGAGTGCCGTCTGCTCGGTAGCGTGCCACACTGTACGCAGGTGTGCCACGCGAACCCCATGGAGCGCTCGCGCTTCATCCGCACGGTGTACGGGCTGCTGAACGCGGCGAGCGCCGCCGTGCGCTACGAGGCGGCCGGCACGCTCGTCACGCTCTCCAACGCGCCCGCTGCTATCAAGGTGAGTGCCGTCTGCTCGGTAGCGTGCCACACTGTACGCAGGTGTGCCACGCGAACCCCGTGGAGCGCAGGTTTATCACAGTGATTGCTGTCTATTCACTGTCACTTCATGTTTAATATTTGTAACTGTGTTTAAACTAAAAATCTTCTGTATTAAATACCTATAAATTTCTTTATATCATTTGCCTGTATGAAGATTATATTCCACATGATTATTCCTTTAAAAGTCGAGGTTCTTGCACTAAATATAAAATGCCCTATATTTCTCACCAGGCGGCTGCAGCATGCTATATCGACCTGATCGTCAAAGAGAGCGATAACAACGTGAAGTTGATAGTAGTGGGCCGTCTGTCCGCTCTCAGAGAAGAGGGGGGCGAGGCGGCCGCGCGGGCTCTCCCAGACCTTGCCATGGACGTGCTGAGAGTACTGCAGTCTTCGGACTTGGATGTTAGAAAGCATACCCTGCAGCTGGGTAAGGATATTGTTCTTAAAGTCTAAGATCCCAAGCGGTGCGATCGCACCGCGAGTCTATTGTTTACCTATTGTGTCTATTATTTACTCACTTGACAGGTTAAACAATCTGTGCAAATATTTTACTGAAGATATTTTAAAGTGCTTGTGTATTTTTCGTGAATAGTGGGCAACATAATGCGTTGTAATGAGGCTTAAACATTTTATTTCTAAGTATTACTACTACATACAGTAGCGCGACGAATGTACTTACACAGAGCAACAGAGGGGAACTTGCGATACGTCAGGAGGCGCGGAGCGCGCTGTCCGCCAAATCGCGTCTTTTGCGGGAAAGTTCGCTAAGGGCTACCGTAGCCTCGTATAGGTATCGCTCGCGTGAAGAATTTTTTTCATTTCATATCTTAATGGTGCATCATTGTTCAAATCGATCGTTGCACACATCAAGTACCAAAAAAGACATACGATTTCATAGATTTCCCCGTGACGCGGGGTAAGTTTATTTCTATAATTTCAAAATAAGGTCAAGAATCTATCGATAGAAGTTACGGAAAATGTAGTTAAATAAACATCAACATTGAAAGAGTTTTAAATTCTATTATACAAATAATAGTTAGGTATTATGAATCAAAAATGAATAATTATTCAATACCTACCTACAAGTATTTTCTCTTGTCGACAATTGTCGCATTTTCGAATGTAAGCGAATGCTGATTTAATAAGTACCTATCCATCAATTATTAGATTTATCGTGTATAATAATTAATCTTAAAACGTCTGAAAATAAAATTTCACGAAAGTATCTTGCAGTAAAACACATGTAAATAAATGTATTTGAAATAAATGATTGCATAATAATTACATTTATCTACTCTGATACTATAATACAAAGATTATAAAATTGAAATCAAAACTCTTATGACAAACATTACGCACAGGCCAAAAAGAAAGTTTTATTACGATACAGGTCTTGTATGGACACCTATATCATTAAATAACTTTTTAATCATAACGATACACCTATACAACTGCCATAAGGAGTGAACCTCTACTTTAAAAAAAAAAACGACCGATTCGGAAGAAAAAAAAAAGAAACGCGCTTGGCGCCAACATATTTTATTTTACATTTAAATTAAACAAAGTTTGGTTTTGTTTGTAAAATAAATTAGTTTATGTATTATAGTATGAGAGTAGATAAAGTAGTGTATGACACTGTACATAACTTGGTCTTATAACACTCGTGTGATACTATAAAAAAACACACTCGTGTTATAAGAACCCTTATTATGCAACAGTATCATAAACTACTATTATTCCCTTTTTTTCTTTTCTGACAACCCTTGCACATTTATCATCATAAGTAGGTATTTACGCGAGCGGCGGCATCGTCCGACATCAAAGGCGTTTCTCCGCTGTATGTAGTACTAACACTGTGATATTCATATTGGGGTATTATGGTAGTGTTTTTTGTCTTTATGCACGCCGCTGTAATGACTAAGGTTTTAATGGCCTGCTTAATGGGAATGCTGCTTCTTGAAAGACTTTTACAAAGAAGATTATAAGCTGCATTTCCCCCCCTCAGCATTGGACCTGGTGAGCAGCCGGCACGCCGAGGAGTTGGTCGGCGTACTGCGCAAGGAAGCGGCGCGCGCGCAGAGCGCCGACCACGACGACGGGCCCAAGTACCGCCAGCTGCTCGTGCGCGCCATGCACAAGGCCACGCTCAAGGTACGAATTGCGCAATGAGGCAATTTAGGCCAATCCGTTCTATGCATGGAGCGCTTTTATTGCAAAATTGGATCCGTAGATGACACGGGTCGCTTCGATACGGACACGCAGATGTCTAATTAGCCTTCTATTTTAACCAAATGATTGACGATATCTATATTATGGTACACTGCTAGTGCTATAGACCAACTGCGAGTGCTGTACTGCTCCCCTAGAGCGCGCGGCGTGGCGGGGGACGAAGTAAAAAAAGAGAAAAAATGAACTTGAAACAGGAGCGAGAGAGATACCGCCATGAGCGCTTGTCTGCAATAAAAACTCGAACTAGTTTGATCATAGTTATGTAACTTGAGTAAGATTCAATCTTCGAGTAGCTGCCGGCAGTGGCTTCTTGAAGCAAAACATTACAAACTATTTTGAATATTATTAACAGGGCAAAGAGCAAAGTCATTTGAAGGAGAAGGAGGGACTGCGCGGCGCCGTGAGCCCTGCCTAGTAGTAGTTTCAGTGGGTATGGAGCATATAATCAGTAGCGTGTGTGGCAGTTCCCGGAGGTGGCGGGCAGCGTGGCGCCGGCGCTGCTGGAGCTGCTGGGCGACGGCAGCGAGGCGGCGGCGCCCGACGTCATGCTGTTCCTGCGCGCCGCGCTGCACAACTTCCTGGAGCTGCGCGACCTCATCTACCAGGTGCGGCCGGCTAAATGTGCTCTATACGTGCAGTACCTATGTTGGAGCCAGACCCCGTCTGCCACTCCAATCTCGGCTGCAAGTATGGTAATATGAACTACAGCAAGGATCAATTACCTGTTGTAAATGTCAGCGTCACCTGTGGAATCCCAACCAAGGTTGTGTGTATTGTGAGGCGTGTATTTGTTTATGGCTGGTCAGCAGCTGGTATTGGATGTCGCACGTGCTCACCACTTTACTATTTTAGCGTCCCAAGACGAAATTGTATCGGAACCCTTCCGTTTACACACAGGTGCGGAACCTACGGTTTGGTATTTTCTTCACTGTTTTACAGTCTAAATCTCTGATATATTGGCCCAACAATATCTATTACCTTAACCCTTAGATAAACTTAATGCTCGTGCGCAACCAATAATGGAATGAATGATATGACATAAATGACATTTCAACTAAACTAAAATGGCGGAATGAAAAACGTTGAGCTGGACCTTGGTCCCAACCTGTTCCTTCAGACCACTGGTAAACGAGACAGTGTTGCTACTACTCGCTTGAGAACTGACTCCCCGACCTTGACTTCTGCGGACCGTGAGGTCCCATCCTTCCCGGGGAACAAGTTAACGCTGCGCTCCCGGCGCCATCGCAGTGGCGGTAGGTTGGCATCCTTAACCAGCACTAAGTCTCCAACAGGAGAAGGGGTAGTTTTGTCAGTCCACTTAAGGCGCTGCTGCAACAGATGGAGGCACTCGAGCGACCACCGTTTTCAAAAATCTTGCGAAATCTGTTGTAACATTTGATACCTGCTCAACCTGTTGAGCTTCGCCCCCGCGAATGGGTATTCAGGCAGCGCGTTAGCCTCGTTTGTCCTGTAATTTAGATTCAAGATACATGTTTTAAGGTATAGCATTAGAACGGCACGACGCAGAATGTATTTAAGTTAAAATTTTACGCGTCACGTTCTAACAAGGTTTACATTAAGTTTTTACCTCGAAGCTTTCACCTCGAAGTCCGAGGTCCTCTTTATTCAACCCAACTGCGGGTGTAGCTGAACTGCGATATTTTCCATGAAGCGACTGCCACCTAACCCGCGCAGATCATAATCTCAACTCGCGGTGCGCCTCTTGCAGAAGCTGCTGGAGGCGGTGCCTGCGCTGCGCGTGGGCAAGGTGGCGCGCTCGGCGCTGTGGCTCCTGGCGCACTTCGCCGACTCGCCGCAGCGCGCGCGCGCCGCGCTGGCCGCGCTGGCCGCCGTCATCCCGGCGCCCGCCGGTGACGACAAGGTACCAGTTCATTCCTACCTAAGGGGCAAGGTGGCGCGCTCGGCGCTGTGGCTGCTGGCGCACTTCGCCGACTCGCCGCAGCGCGCGCGCGCCGCGCTGGCCGCGCTGGCCGCCGTCATCCCGGCGCCCGCCGGTGACGACAAGGTACCAGTTCATTCCTACCTAAGGGGCAAGGTGGCGCGCTCGGCGCTGTGGCTGCTGGCGCACTTCGCCGACTCGCCGCAGCGCGCGCGCGCCGCGCTGGCCGCGCTGGCCGCCGTCATCCCGGCGCCCGCCGGTGACGACAAGGTACCAGTTCATTCCTACCTAAGGGGCAAGGTGGCGCGCTCGGCGCTGTGGCTGCTGGCGCACTTCGCCGACTCGCCGCAGCGCGCGCGCGCCGCGCTGGCCGCGCTGGCCGCCGTCATCCCGGCGCCCGCCGGTGACGACAAGGTACCAGTTCATTCCTACCTAAGGGGCAAGGTGGCGCGCTCGGCGCTGTGGCTGCTGGCGCACTTCGCCGACTCGCCGCAGCGCGCGCGCGCCGCGCTGGCCGCCGTCATCCCGGCGCCCGCCGGTGACGACAAGGTACCAGTTCATTCCTACCTAAGGGGCAAGGTGGCGCGCTCGGCGCTGTGGCTGCTGGCGCACTTCGCCGACTCGCCGCAGCGCGCGCGCGCCGCGCTGGCCGCGCTGGCCGCCGTCATCCCGGCGCCCGCCGGTGACGACAAGGTACCAGTTCATTCCTACCTAAGGGGCAAGGTGGCGCGCTCGGCGCTGTGGCTGCTGGCGCACTTCGCCGACTCGCCGCAGCGCGCGCGCGCCGCGCTGGCCGCGCTGGCCGCCGTCATCCCGGCGCCCGCCGGTGACGACAAGGTACCAGTTCATTCCTACCTAAGGGGCAAGGTGGCGCGCTCGGCGCTGTGGCTGCTGGCGCACTTCGCCGACTCGCCGCAGCGCGCGCGCGCCGCGCTGGCCGCGCTGGCCGCCGTCATGCCGGCGCCCGCCGGTGACGACAAGGTACCAGTTCATTCCTACCTAAGGGGCAAGGTGGCGCGCTCGGCGCTGTGGCTGCTGGCGCACTTCGCCGACTCGCCGCAGCGCGCGCGCGCCGCGCTGGCCGCGCTGGCCGCCGTCATCCCGGCGCCCGCCGGTGACGACAAGGTACCAGTTCATTCCTACCTAAGGGGCAAGGTGGCGCGCTCGGCGCTGTGGCTGCTGGCGCACTTCGCCGACTCGCCGCAGCGCGCGCGCGCCGCGCTGGCCGCGCTGGCCGCCGTCATCCCGGCGCCCGCCGGTGACGACAAGGTACCAGTTCATTCCTACCTAAGGGGCAAGGTGGCGCGCTCGGCGCTGTGGCTGCTGGCGCACTTCGCCGACTCGCCGCAGCGCGCGCGCGCCGCGCTGGCCGCGCTGGCCGCCGTCATCCCGGCGCCCGCCGGTGACGACAAGGTACCAGTTCATTCCTACCTAAGGGGCAAGGTGGCGCGCTCGGCGCTGTGGCTGCTGGCGCACTTCGCCGACTCGCCGCAGCGCGCGCGCGCCGCGCTGGCCGCGCTGGCCGCCGTCATCCCGGCGCCCGCCGGTGACGACAAGGTACCAGTTCATTCCTACCTAAGGGGCAAGGTGGCGCGCTCGGCGCTGTGGCTGCTGGCGCACTTCGCCGACTCGCCGCAGCGCGCGCGCGCCGCGCTGGCCGCGCTGGCCGCCGTCATCCCGGCGCCCGCCGGTGACGACAAGGTACCAGTTCATTCCTACCTAAGGGGCAAGGTGGCGCGCTCGGCGCTGTGGCTGCTGGCGCACTTCGCCGACTCGCCGCAGCGCGCGCGCGCCGCGCTGGCCGCGCTGGCCGCCGTCATCCCGGCGCCCGCCGGTGACGACAAGGTACCAGTTCATTCCTACCTAAGGGGCAAGGTGGCGCGCTCGGCGCTGTGGCTGCTGGCGCACTTCGCCGACTCGCCGCAGCGCGCGCGCGCCGCGCTGGCCGCCGTCATCCCGGCGCCCGCCGGTGACGACAAGGTACCAGTTCATTCCTACCTAAGGGGCAAGGTGGCGCGCTCGGCGCTGTGGCTGCTGGCGCACTTCGCCGACTCGCCGCAGCGCGCGCGCGCCGCGCTGGCCGCGCTGGCCGCCGTCATCCCGGCGCCCGCCGGTGACGACAAGGTACCAGTTCATTCCTACCTAAGGGGCAAGGTGGCGCGCTCGGCGCTGTGGCTGCTGGCGCACTTCGCCGACTCGCCGCAGCGCGCGCGCGCCGCGCTGGCCGCGCTGGCCGCCGTCATCCCGGCGCCCGCCGGTGACGACAAGGTACCAGTTCATTCCTACCTAAGGGGCAAGGTGGCGCGCTCGGCGCTGTGGCTGCTGGCGCACTTCGCCGACTCGCCGCAGCGCGCGCGCGCCGCGCTGGCCGCGCTGGCCGCCGTCATCCCGGCGCCCGCCGGTGACGACAAGGTACCAGTTCATTCCTACCTAAGGGGCAAGGTGGCGCGCTCGGCGCTGTGGCTGCTGGCGCACTTCGCCGACTCGCCGCAGCGCGCGCGCGCCGCGCTGGCCGCCGTCATCCCGGCGCCCGCCGGTGACGACAAGGTACCAGTTCATTCCTACCTAAGGGGCAAGGTGGCACGCTCGGCGCTGTGGCTGCTGGCGCACTTCGCCGACTCGCCAGAATTAGTTATCATTTACATTTAGCCTGACGTTTCGACTTCTTTTCAGCAGCCGCAGGTCGTGCGGTGACTAAAGATGGCAATAGTCACATAGTTTAAAGTCAGAAAAGTAGCCGAATGGTAGTGGCACATAATGGCATGGCTACATACAAGATTATTTTATTATTTGCTGTTAAAACTACTTTAGTAATCATATATTGTCTTGTGTAGGACGAGGCCGAGCCGGCCGCCAAGCCGCAGGACACGGCGGCGCCGCGCCAGCTGGTGACGAGCGACGGCACGTACGCGTCGCAGTCCGCCTTCAACCTGCCCACGTAAGTGTGTCCATCGGTACCTAACGTATGTAGGACGAGGCGGAGCCGACCGCCAGGCCGCGTGAATCTGTTTAATTGGTTAATTGGCGCGCCTCTGCTGTCCCAATACAAACGAGAGCCAAGACCGTCTACCGCGCAACTAAAGTACATTGTCAAGATGTCTGCCGCCCCCCAGGAACAGCACGGCCCCCGCGGCCGCGGGCCCGGCGCTGTGGGCGGCGCTGGGCGAGGGCGAGCCCTTCACGGCCGCGTGCGCCTGCTCCGCGCTGTGCAAGCTGGCGCTCAAGCTGGACGACAGGAAGCTGGCCACGCAGGCCATACACCTCGCCGCTAAGCTGTTAGCGCATCATAAGCAACATGCTGGTAATATAGCTGTACTATGTTTATTTTCCTTGTAAAGTTATTGTAAACCGTGTGTAAGTCGGATTCAAATACATTTATTGGTTCTATCTTAATTAAGCTTTAGCGGTTATCTTAGAATAACTAGCAAATATATGAACAGGAGCAAAGGGACCCAAAATTGTGCCTTGAGGCACTCTTACCTGTCCAGTAAATCAATACCAATGTAACCACATTAAAAACTAATGTGTTCTGTCTATGGTATCATGTTAATTGAGTGTCTATAATTCATATTATAACAGGAGGTATCGATTAGCCGGTTTGCCTGAATTACCGTAGTTGCAGATTATCTTAATCAATACAGTTGAATGCCTCTGATAAATCACTCATTCAAATTGCACCTTAGCCATTGCATTTGCAACTCGAGAGTTTTACTGTTGTCCTCCAAATCGAAAAGAGTTTCATATTGAAATAATGTTATCCATCGACCACCATAGGAACCAGTAACACCCAGACGGGTCTGACCGCGGACGACCTAGAGCACGGCGCGCTATGCATCCTGGCGGGAAGCGCGCGGCCGGCCGTGGTGCAGCAAGCCTTACTGGCTGGTTCCAGTAAAGCCCTGACTGCTCTGTTAGCGCTGCCGGACCGGGCTGCCAACTTGCTCGACGACTCGGAGAAGGTATGTGACTTATGTATGACCTGATGGGATCTGGACTTGCTGTGGAGTACAGCTTCCAACCGTTCTCATTCTTTTATCTACTCTCATACTGATATGCTAACAATAAAACATTATAAACAAACCTATAATGACGGTCATTACGCACAGAATATCAAAATAAATTAGAAAAAATACATTATAGTTCAGCTAATTACGTATTCTGCAGCCAAAGTGTTGAAAAAAACCCAAAGTCACTTATAATTAATTTAATTAAATGAAAAATTACAATATTATAAAGTAATGAAACCTATTCGATGCTAGAATTAGGAATGAATATAATTTTAATAAAACACATGACTTCGACTCGCGTCGTCAGCAATCGAAGCTCGAACGGTCGTCATCGGCGCGGTGGCGTAATCGCTGCGTCGGCGATTTCGTCGTCGTTGCTATGTCCCTTGATCGTCGTGTGTTTGCGGCGTCAGCGGTCTGCTTTAGGGATCCGTACTTAACACCTCCATCCCTAGAACAGCAACTATTTTGTCATATTAAGGGAAAATGTTGCTGGGACTTCGTTGCGTTTCTTGGTAACTTCTTCATAAGCAGGGATCCTGAGAGTTTGCTGTTTCTTCTTGTTTTCTGAACAGATATTCCAGCATCTGTATCTGCGGCTTACTACAAATATGACGATGGTAGCTGCACATGCTAAGATAGTATAGAGAGGTATCGTAGTATGATATAGGACATGCGAATGAGTGTTCTCGATTTCTATGGGTTTTTCTAGTAAAATCTTGTTCTGGATGCTGTGAAGGTCTTCTAAGTTTACTGCTCGAGATCCAATGTGAGTGAAGCCATCGGTCTGGTTCCGTTCATCGTAGGGGATCTTCGATAATTTTAGCGGTTGGCCCTTTATCTCGTTCCCGTCGTTGACTATGGTGAATTCTGGGGTTTTCATATAGCAATCCCTGGGTATAGTGGCGAGGTAACTTCCACTAAGTGTGTTAAAATCTCTTCTGCCACAAGTCAATTGTACTTTTGTTCGTTGCGGTAGTGAGAGCACGTAGTGTTGGTCGTCCAGTTTCTCTATGGCTTCTCTAGTTAGTGAGATCTTAGTCATTTGGCAGGTGGTTTTCAAATGTTGGCGGGTGATGAGTTCCTGGATACAATCGGGTTCGTTGCGTACTTGATGACTTATCCTTTTTTCACAGAGATATATGCTGCTGTACTTCGGGCATTCAGCCTCTATGTACACGAATGATTTCTCGGTTGTTGCTATATAAGGAGTAGGAGGTACAAGGGCTAATTGTTTTTCATTAGGGACAATGGATAACTTGTATAAATCGTATATCTCTCGGGAGACTATAGGAAATTTATAAACTATTACTATTCTTTTCTCAACAAAGTATGAACCTGGTTTGATCAAGTCGTAATATTCTCGTAATTCCAAATTGATTATTTGATCTTGGCTATATAAAGAATTTAATTTGTCTATCATGGATCTTAAAACTTCTATATCTAACATAGAGTGGTGTGTACTAGATGCATGTATGAATGCTAGACTATTTTCTATTCTAATTATCTCTAGCATTATATCCTCTACGTTATTAGTTATTATACTTAAGGTTTGAGCAAATTTTGTAAATCTCACTAAATTATAATCTCTAAGGGCATCTCTTTCTAAGAGTAATTCTAGAGATGCATTCATTTTTGCCTGATTTGAAGCTAATTGTTCTAAAACAGTGTTATGTTGAGTCATCCATTCTTTACACAAGCTAATATGGTTATTGAATTCGGAAACCAGCTTAAGGTCGTTTTCCTGCAAATTTCTAATGGCTTCGTCGTATCTTAGGGCATCTTGATAATCTAGGTTGCCAGTAACACTTTTTATTACTGATCCTAAGCTATCTATCAAGCCTCTTTTAACTCTTACGGGTTCCAGTGATTTTATTCGACTTAGTACCTTGTTTAATTTGTTGGTAAGGTAATCGATTTGGTATTCATAAATAGTATAAGCTCCTGCGTCAAGTTTAACTCTAAACATTTCAAGTTGAGTTTGTACGGACTCTATTTGGTCTTCAATATCTGTCAGTTGAATGGATTGTATAAAGGAATGGTAGTGTGTCGTTAATCTAGTCGGTCCTAGTTTGTATGGTAAAAGTCCTGGTCCATCAGCTAAAGTCTCAAGTCTTATTTCTTGGGGATGCGTCGCCGGTATCATCAGTAGTAGCAGACTCCTGTAACAATTGGTTCCCTTTAGGTAGTCTTTTTAGTCGCGATTTAGCAACAGGGCCACGTTTTTTCGAGGTATAAATATGAATTGGTAAGTCAGCTAGAACTATGTCTTGTGTGAAGCGTGGGGCAACTTTCTGGCGACTGGCGAGGGGGTTTCTTATGAAGACTTGTTGCTGGGGTGAGTACTCTGTCTCAGGCTCACGGGTTTTATTCCTATTTTCGATTAGGGCTGTCCTATTTGCAAGAGAGGATTCACTTATTAAATCATATACCTGTTTCATCTGTTGTCTATGATTCTGCGCGTATTGCTGTAAGATGTGTTGAGTAAAGTCAATGTCGATTGGGTCTCTGGGGTCAAAATGTCCATTCAATAAGTCAAACGGCCTACACTTGGTAAAACTGTGTATAGAGCTATTGTATGCTAGTAGGGCGTATGGAACGAGATTAACTACTGGTTCACTTTTATGCTGTAACTTAAGAATTCTAATATGTTCCAATAATGTCGAGTGAAAGCGTTCTATGTTACCATTATCATTTGGACTATGGGGTAAGGTTTTATGGTGAACTATTTTATGAATGCGCGTTATCTCTGAGAACAATTGGTTTGTAAATTCGGGGCCATTGTCAGTAATAATAGTCATGGGTAGGCCATGATGAGTACAAAATTTTAATAGTGATTGGACTATACTTATGGCTGTACCGTCTCGCAAGTGGTAAGCTTGACCATATTTCGTGAAAACGTCTATAAATGTTGCGTATTTTTCTGATTCTACTGTGAAAAGGTCCATGTGAATAATTTCCAGTGGTTTTGTAGCTGGTGGTACTATATTAAAATGTGGTCTGATTGGATTTCTATCATATTTAGCCTGTCCACATATGGTACATTCGTTAATGAATTTGGTAATCTGTTCCTTCATTTTGGGCCAGTAATATTTTCGCGAAAGGGCTAAATAGCATTCGTTTATACCACGGTGGTTTGTTTTACCATCGTGATAATGCTTAATGATTTCCTGCTGTCTCAGATACTCTTTAACGTTCTCTAATTCTGTCTTGGTTAATACTAGTTTTAGGGCAGAGCTTTTGAATTTATCTTGTATAATAGGTACTATGGAATACATGCCTAAAGGTGGGTTTATTAGTATAGCGGTTTTAACCTTTGGGTTAACGTATTCTTTAATAGCATTAATAACGTCTGATTCTAAATTGGTTTCAGAAATCTGGATTGCTGTTCTTGTGTGGCCTTCGAAGGGTTTGGTCACTATGGGTCTTCGTTTTATGTCACCAACTATTGTAAAGTGAATCTGTCTATGAAATTTGTTAAGGGGCTCGTCAGTGATAGGGACTTCTAAAATGGGATGTTCGTTACTGGTATGTACAGTGTCAGTCGAGGAGTTAGTCTGGTCAGCGGGTACGTTTAATGGATTAAAGTCTTCTACAACGGGATCTTCACTATTAATAACTATAGAGTCAGTCAGCGAATTGGCACGTTGGATTGAAGGTTCTGAGGGGTGATTTATCATTGAACTTAAGTCGTTGATGCTCTTAATTACCGAAGTAATCTCGTCAGTCTCGTTATTGTGTATTTCTACTCGTGAGAGGGCATCTGCATTGGTGTTAAATTTTCCTTTCTTATAAATTACAGTAAAGTCGTATTCGCTGAGTTTAAGTCTCCATCTTGTCAGTCGTGAGTTTGGCTCTTTTAAGTTCATCATCCATTGCAACGGTTTGTGGTCAGTCAGTATCTTGAATTTCCTACCAAATAGATATGGCCTAAAGTACTTGGTAGCCCACACTATGGCTAACAGTTCTTTTTCTATTGTGCTGTAATTTAGTTCGCTTTCATTTAATGTACGAGAAGCGTAACAGACTGGTTTATCAGAACCTATGGGTCCTTGCGATAAAACTGCTCCTATAGCGACATTCGAAGCGTCTGTGGTAAGATTGAACTCTCTATTAAAATCGGGGTACTGTAGAATGGGATCATTAGTTAATAACGTTTTGCATTTATTGAAGGAATTCACATACTCGGGGCTATGGACTACTTTGTTACCTTTCTTGAGACAATGGGTAAGAGGTTTCGTGATGCGTGCAAAGTCTGGAATAAATTTACGGTAATAACCGAGAAGGCCTAAAAATTGTTTGATCTCCTTGGGGGTGTTCGGAATGGGATACTTTTGAATGGCTGAAATTTTGTCGGGATTAGGCTTAATACCGTCTCTACTGATTATGTGACCAAGGTAAGCGGTCTCTAACTTCAAGAATTCGGATTTATCCATCTGGATTTTGAAGTTGGACTCTTTAAGCCTTTGGAAAACTCTTTCTAGGTTTTCTAAGTGTTCCTGGAGTGAGGAGCTGAAGACAATGATGTCGTCTAGGTATACCAAACAAATGCTATTCTGGAGACCTCTGAGGACATTGTCCATGACTCTCTGGAACGTAGAAGGTGAATTTTTTAATCCCATCGGCATGCGAGTATACTCGAAATGACCATGCTCCACGTTGAATGCGGTCTTAGATATATCCTGGGGATCCATCTCCACTTGGTAGAATCCGCTTGCTAGATCTAAGGTTGTAAAGTATTGGCACCTACCTAACTTGTCCAGAACATCTGTGATATTTGGTATGGGGTACTTGTCATCTATAGTCTTTTCGTTCAATTTACGAAAGTCAACTACGAGACGCCACTTCTGTTTTCCAGAAGCATCCATTTTCTTGGGTACAACCCAAATGGGTGAGCTCCATGCAGAGTCAGAAGGTCTAATTATGCCCTGCTGTAACATTTTTGTAATTTGGTCTCTGACTTCCTGCCTATGAACGAAAGGGTAACGATAGCTTTTGGTGTATACAGGTACTTCGTCGGTTGTACGAATTCTATGTTTGATCTTATTAGTAAAAGTCAACGGTTCGCCATCTATATAGAATACATCGGCGTAGCGGCTACAGAGTGTTAAAAGATTAGCCTTTTCTTCTTCGTTAAGGTGGTCGGTACGCAACCGCGATAACACATCATTTACACGGTTTGATTTCTCAGTCGGCGTGCAATTAAAGTTGAATACATCTGCACTAGCGGGCTGATCTAAAGAGAATATACTGTCGTTAGAAGTTGGGTTTTCTATTTCTACATAACCTCGACCGTTAGTTACAGTAGTAAGGCATTCGTGTAAAATACAGTTACAAAAATTTTGTTCCTCAACGAAAACATCGCCTTCTGGGGCATTTATGGGTACCTTGATTATCTTGGAACTCTTGGCTGGAATAATGTCTTCGTATAAATTTACATTACGGGAGTTATATAATTTAATCGGATTGGTTGCATTTCGCGTAATTAGTTGGAAGTCTTTTAGATTTATATTAGCTTCCAATTTAGATAATATATCTAAACCTATTAAACCATCAAAATAATCGTGAAAACGGTATACGAATAACTTAACACCATCACTCTCATTAAATTCGGTAAAACTTGGTAAAAATATAGAATAATCACTTTTGCTTACACCATGTATATTTGTTACTTCGAAAGGGTCATAATTAAGGGGATATTGAGAGAAAAATTCTTGTACGGCCTCGGGGCTTATAAATGACTGGTTAGCGCCAGTGTCTATCAAAAATTTTAAAGGGGGAAGGCCAATTTCTATGTACGGTAATTGCCTCTGGGTTTGCAAGTTAATATCTATCCTGATTCCTTTGACTTCGGGTTCGACCGAAAATCCTTAGTTGGACCAGTGTGGCTGGGCCCAGGTTGCGGTTCTATCTCTTGTACTATTTGATTAGTATCATAAGTCGGTTCATTATAAGTCATGTCGGTGTTATAGTCATAGTTGTAAGAATTATTATAGTCATTAAAGTCTGTGTAATATTCGTATTCGGGTGCACAGTAATACTCGTCTGAATAATAGATATTATCGGGCAACATATATTCGTTGACGTTAACTTCCCGGGTCTTAAAGTAATTAGTAGGTGGTGGGTTACCAGATTTTCGCCAATCGTGGCTTGACGACATCGGTAATGGCCTAGGAGTAAAATGTTGGACACCACT
This sequence comes from Eilema caniola, assembly GCA_949126895.1. Lineage (NCBI taxonomy): Eukaryota > Metazoa > Arthropoda > Insecta > Lepidoptera > Erebidae > Eilema > Eilema caniola. The sequence goes on along the minus strand of OX421469.1, from coordinate 1,703,404 downwards.
CATGGGTTTCACACCAGCACCACCGGCTTGTAGCGGGGCGTTATTCCTAGGTGGTAACCTGAACAAATTGCTCTGTGGGTGGTAATTGGTTGGTTGTGCCCGGAACATCTGTTGTGTTCTTGTAGGGAATCGGTTTTGCTGAGGGTGGAATTTAAACGCTGGATTTAGATTTTGATAAGGTCGTTGTGCCATAGGGGCTGGCCAGTTAGTAACGGGGTGACGCGGTACACTTGGCGTATTTAGCGGTGTATTGAAGGGCGTAGCAGGCTTAGGGGCGCTATGTGTCTTTGAGCCATCATTGCGCTGCTGCAGGTACATAACGTTTAACTCTTCCTGCACGTATTCAAGAGCTCTTTCGATTGAATCTGGGCGCATGCATCGTATACGCGATCCCAAGGGTTCCTTTAAACCACGTACAAAAGCCTGCATAGCTACTTTCTTATAAAGGGCTCGTTTAGCGTCTATAGTCGTCTGTAATGTCTCGTGTAATGTCACGTATGTCATTATTGTACTAAATAAAGTCTGACACTGATCGTAGAACTCTTGTGGGGATCTATTGTCCTGTCTAGCTAAAGAGAGATCGTTATACAACGCGGTCTCATCCCTCTGGTCGGAAAAGTTATTGATAAGGGCGGCTCTGATGCCTGCCCAGGTCTCTGGTATGCCGTTCGCATTGATAGTTGAAGCGGCAGACCCTGTAATTTTATTTAATATGCCATTTAACAAGCAAAGATTTGAAAGCTCGCTGCCTGGCTCAAGGCTAGCATATTGGGTTACGATTCTATCACAAATATTAATGAATCTCGTTAACACATTATGGTTACCGTCGAACTCCGGTACCAGGCGTAAGGCCTTAAAAATAACATCGGGGTCATAAGGCATATTTGGTTCGAATAAAAAGTTTAAATTAAAATCAAAATCACTATCTAAATGTCTAGACCTATCTGCTAGTTGCCGGCGAGCCTGACGCGATGCAGGATCCCGGGTATACGATTTTTCGGGGCGAAAAATTTTGGAAACTTAGGATAAGACGGGAAGCAACACGAGAAAGATTCAAGTGCACTTACATAAGATATAACATCTCTGGTTCTTCTTCGTGAATCGAAGTCTGGATTCTTCACTCGGCGTTGCAGCTCTGTAGATTCAGGATTCTCGTACCGTGGCTTGATAGCCGCCCGGGCGACTCGCGAACGCGAATTATCGATGCTAGATAGTCCTACGTGCTCGCGAACCGGCCCGCGAGAATCCTACCGACTGCGCCAATTACGTATTCTGCAGCCAAAGTGTTGAAAAAAACCCAAAGTCACTTATAATTAATTTAATTAAATGAAAAATTACAATATTATAAAGTAATGAAACCTATTCGATGCTAGAATTAGGAATGAATATAATTTTAATAAAACACATGACTTCGACTCGCGTCGTCAGCAATCGAAGCTCGAACGGTCGTCATCGGCGCGGTGGCGTAATCGCTGCGTCGGCGATTTCGTCGTCGTTGCTATGTCCCTTGATCGTCGTGTGTTTGCGGCGTCAGCGGTCTGCTTTAGGGATCCGTACTTAACAAGCTTTTCTATCGCAACTGTATCATAATATTTTTTTTTTCTATTACGATACAGCTTCAGCTGGACACTAGGTGTCAATGCATTATTTTTATCTATATAATCGGTGGATGCGGTGCAACATGCAATTTTTCTTTCATTTTAAGCAAATTATATTAATAATTTCATGAGATAAAGTAGTGTCACTGCACATAATTTGGTCATGAAACACTCGTGCGGTAACTAAACTCGCACTCGTATTTTGAGAACTCATATGCAACAGATTAATAAACTACTATTATTGCGTGAACTAAGAGATTTTTTTACTTTATTATGATTCTGAATCAATTGAATTGTACTGCCAAGGAGTGGAATGCCTTACCCAAATCTTTTCCCGGATAGCTACTGTCTAGACTAGCTGTCTTCAAGACTAGAGTGATTAAATGTCTTCTGCTAGGCAAGCGCGGTACACTCGACCACGTCGTCACTTAACAACGGGTGAGATAGTGGTCAAACGCAAGCATATCAACCATAAAGAAAAAACATTTCATCCATGATCAAAGCGTTTACAATAATACTGAAATAACTGACAAAAGTAAAATATGTGTAAGTTATTGATAAATATTGTGGGTGGTCCCCAGGAGCGTGACTCTAAGAAGGCGCCGCAGAACGTGGAGGTGGAGACGGGCATCGTGTTCCAGGCGCTGGCGGGCGCGGGCGGCGCCGCCATGCACCACGACATGTTCGAGCTCGCGCTCACCAAGGCGCTGCAAGGTGCGCTCTGCTACGATAGTACAAGTTACAAAATGTTTGCCCTTCTCTATTCAACAGCGAGAGGAGTACTACAAGGTTCTAATCTCGGTCCCGGTCGTTAGTCTTAAACAGTTTCGAATCACATAATATGTTTATTAATTTTTATCGCTAGAATAAAAAAAACTTTAATGTTTTACAAGGTCAAACTTACCATTTTGGCACAGTATCCACGAATATTTTACAAATATGTATATTTGTCTTCCAGGCCGCACGACAGGCGTGTCAGAGGAGCGTGGCAAACTGTCGAAGGTGACGCAACTCACAGGCTTCTCCGACCCCGTGTACGCGGAGGCGATAGTGGCCGTCAACCAGTACGATATCGTGCTCGATGTACTGGTCGTCAACCAGACAGGTGCGATGAACAAAACGATTTTCATTTTTATTAGAAGAATTAGCACGAGTTTGAGTCCCCTGGTGTTGCGCACGTCCGTAAACTACGGCACCCACTTTACATCAGGTCCGCGGTGTGCATGTCTACCAACTAAGTGTTATAAAAAAATAGTATAGTTAGTAAGAAGTTTAGTTGAAAAATATATATAATATGTCGAAGCCAGTGCTCAGAAGGGTCAAATCGAACACATAAGCTTCTATGTCGCCTTAAACAGGATCTTAATTAGATAGGAGGGTATTTCGAAAGTCAATGCAGGTTATTGTACAGACACACTATACTTCATTTACACATTAAATTAGTTACACGATATCACTAAGGATGCTTACAATATTCAAGGATTTTAGTAGACTCGATCAATTACAATCCGGTATAATGCAGTGAGATGAGTTGTGTTCAACCGACCACTTCGCGCTGTGTCCAGTGCGAGACTGTCCCTCTCGGCCGGGACCGCCATTTCCTTAGTATAGTTTAAAAAAAATTAGCGTATGCATTGTCTATTTATCTCGAAGTCCTGTCCTGTCTATCATTATACCAGCGCGGGAACTCGCTCTGCAGTTCCGCTCGCAGCTCACTGTCCCTAGATGGCGCTGACCGTACTGGCGGGTGTTGCAGATGACACGCTGCAGAACTGCACGGTGGAGCTGGCGACGCTGGGCGACCTGCGCCTGGTGGAGCGGCCGGCCGGCGTGGTGCTGGCGCCGCGCGACTACGCCACCATCAAGGCGCACGTCAAGGTGGCCTCCACCGAGAACGGCATCATCTTCGGCAACATCGGTACGTACATGACCTGGCGCCGCGCGACTACGCCACCATCAAGGCGCACGTCAAGGTGGCCTCCACCGAGAACGGCATCATCTTCGGCAACATCGGTACGTACATGACCTGGCGCCGCGCGACTACGCCACCATCAAGGCGCACGTCAAGGTGGCCTCCACCGAGAACGGCATCATCTTCGGCAACATCGGTACGTACATGACCTGGCGCCGCGCGACTACGCCACCATCAAGGCGCACGTCAAGGTGGCCTCCACCGAGAACGGCATCATCTTCGGCAACATCGGTACGTACATGACCTGGCGCCGCGCGACTACCCCACCATCAAGGCGCACGTCAAGGTGGCCTCCACCGAGAACGGCATCATCTTCGGCAACATCGGTACGTACATGACCTGGCGCCGCGCGACTACGCCACCATCAAGGCGCACGTCAAGGTGGCCTCCACCGAGAACGGCATCATCTTCGGCAACATCGGTACGTACATGACCTGGCGCCGCGCGACTACGCCACCATCAAGGCGCACGTCAAGGTGGCCTCCACCGAGAACGGCATCATCTTCGGCAACATCGGTACGTACATGACCTGGCGCCGCGCGACTACGCCACCATCAAGGCGCACGTCAAGGTGGCCTCCACCGAGAACGGCATCATCTTCGGCAACATCGGTACGTACATGACCTGGCGCCGCGCGACTACGCCACCATCAAGGCGCACGTCAAGGTGGCCTCCACCGAGAACGGCATCATCTTCGGCAACATCGGTACGTACATGACCTGGCGCCGCGCGACTACGCCACCATCAAGGCGCACGTCAAGGTGGCCTCCACCGAGAACGGCATCATCTTCGGCAACATCGGTACGTACATGACCTGGCGCCGCGCGACTACGCCACCATCAAGGCGCACGTCAAGGTGGCCTCCACCGAGAACGGCATCATCTTCGGCAACATCGGTACGTACATGACCTGGCGCCGCGCGACTACGCCACCATCAAGGCGCACGTCAAGGTGGCCTCCACCGAGAACGGCATCATCTTCGGCAACATCGGTACGTACATGACCTGGCGCCGCGCGACTACGCCACCATCAAGGCGCACGTCAAGGTGGCCTCCACCGAGGACAAATTTCTCCGTCTAGTTACATGAACATTTCTATAACCCCGTGGGTGGTGTGTTCCAGTGTACGAGGTGTCGGGCGCGTCCATGGACCGCGGCGTGGTGGTGCTCAACGACATCCACATCGACATCGTGGACTACATCCAGCCCGCCGCCTGCAGCGACGCCGACTTCCGCCAGATGTGGGCCGAGTTCGAGTGGGAGAACAAGGTACCCACTACCCGCCGCCGTCTAAGGCAAACTTCATGAACAAACGTTGAAAAACTTAACCAATCAATGAATCAATTCGTTCAATATAGTCTATGGGTGGTGGATGGGCGCGCCTCCGCCGCCACCCCACGCTCGCCACCAATGATGCCTATGAACCGCTTTGCGCAGTCTAAGTATATTGCCATCAATATACAAATTCCAAGTGGAGTGAGCCTTACTTTCTAGAAGCTACATTATATCGTGATCATTTTTTTTTTTCAATCTTTTTGCAAGCTTAGCACAAAGATTAAAAAAAAGTGGTTTCTTGACTCCGAATTTAGAAGAAATACTTCAATCGATTGCTCAGAAAAGTTTTATAATTTGAATGAAATTTGACCAAATTACTCTAAGCCTGAGAGAAATGATGCGGTTATTATTTATTCCATTTTTCTAGGTGTCTGTCAACACAAACATCACGGACCTGCGCGAGTACTTGCAACATCTTCTGGCTTCCACTAATATGAAGTGTCTCACACCAGAGAAGGTAACACTAAATGTTATTTTGGCATTTACTGATATAAATTGGAATAAAGGTGGTGAAACTGCCATTGATGTATTCTGGGATTAATGGAAAGTTTTCGATACAACATACTTTATTAAAAATAGTAGTTCCATAGTATGGAATTATAGTATTGGAGACACATCGTTAGCGTTGTAGATGTATATTTGCCGATTTAAATGCCATCATTAAAATGAGCTTCAGTTTATCTCATCTGTCACTTTAATATAGGGGTGCCACAGGGACCTATTTTCGGTCCTCTCAATATTTATCATTTTTATGTACAGAACTTTTGCTATAAAATCAATATCATAATACTTACGACACGTTTAAAGTATGTTAAAACTGAAATCTTAGACAATGTGAATATGTACTTTCGGTAAAAACTTTTAAAAATTAAGAAGGTCGTCGATGCCTACTCTTCTTATAAACATATTGGGACACTAATCATACACAAAGGTAGAAATTTCCTTCTTTTCTGCAACTGCAAAAAGCTATTAACGCGAATAGTGTTTCGCTTTGATGGCGGCATCGTTTTATCGATTAACATTGTAGCATATAAAATAAAAGGCTGTTTGTTGGGGTCGGCAGGGGTCAGATGGAGCCTCGCCCAACAAACAGGTAGGGTAGATTGATAGGTTAATGCCACAAAATACTTACAAACAAAAGAAATAGGCCGGATAGAAACTCTGGCAGTCTGCAACAGAACCTTCAGGTCAAAGGCCTCTTGGAGAATAGCCCATGGCGTGGCTACAAGGATTGAGTGAAATTAAAGATATCGAATTAGGGCAACATGCCTATATTGTTTAACAAATTATAGGATGCGAGGACGCACACTGCAGTACTAAACTAAACACACGCGATTATGATGCGCAATGGTCTAAACACAACGCTAGTTGACTAATGGCTCTGAGCGAGGCCATTTCGACACTCACGCACTTTTGATGTGGCCACACATAAAACGCTATTGGATCCAATATTAATGAAAGAAAACTTTCGCGGTCCCACCGCAAACAGAAGTAGGCGAGCCGTTATATGGAGCGCTCAGGCGCCCCCCCTGAAGCACTCGGCATCGCACGGTCTCCAATGGGGGGCCCGTGCATGGTCGCCGCGCCCGCAACTACCGCAGGCAAAATGTCGCCGCAGCTAGTTCATCGCTGCCGTCGCCTTGCCGATGGTGGTTGGCGATTCCTATGGCGTCTCACACACGCCACGATGCCAGCGGATTCATTTTGCTGGATAATCCGGCTAATCCGCCATGTACGAAAAAAGCTCCTTCAGCCACACATCTCGTTGGCGCGCTCCTCCAATGCAAAGTGTCATTTATTTGTCGTCCGTCGTTCAGAAACCTTTTTTTTTTTCTTTTTGAAGACATAGATACCAGTCCTTTCGCTGACTGGATTCCGTCACGAACAAAATCACACCTTAAACTTATAGCTAATATAATATTATTATATTACATTCAATAATCAGTAATAGTATGAAACCGCACTAGAACACGACAAATCGTCCGCGCACCGCTCGCAATGCCAGGATAAATACCTAAATTCACGGTTGTGAATGACCGCATTTATAATTACACAATTAGGCGGTTTTATACGGGCTGTCAAATGTTCGGCATACGTACTCGTAACGATTCCTATACTAACTAAAAATTAGAAGCGGTATGCTACAACATTCACACATATACCTGCTACGATCCTGAAATAAATCTTTCGCTTCTTCTACTTTCATAATTATTTGCATACATGCTCGCTGGCTTCGGGTACTCTTGACATGTTCTTCCTTTAGAATGCCTTCAATCTGATTGACATTGTGTGTCTAGTTCGACCCTCTACCGGGTTGCCTATCTGTTTTGTTATCGATCAAGTAGTCGGTTATTAAATTAAGTGACCCGCCCCGGCTTCGCTGGGGTGGCAAAACGTTTCTGTGGATTTCGTACGACACCTTAAACTTTTTGAAAATCCAATATAGCCTATTTACTCACGAAGAATGTAGCTTTCTAATGGTGAAATAATTAGTGGTCAGTAATTTCTGAGTTTATTCCGAACAAACAAATACAAATCTTTCCTCCTTATAATACTAGTATAGACAATATATTGTGTTCAGGCGCTGTCGGGCCAGTGCGGCTTCATGGCGGCCAACCTGTACGCGCGCTCCATCTTCGGCGAGGACGCGCTCGCCAACCTCAGCATCGAGACGCCGCTGCACAAGCCCAACTCGCCCGTCGTGGGCCACGTGCGCATCCGCGCCAAGAGCCAGGTAACAGCCGTCCGACACACTATACACCTGCAATGCAGTTCTGTAAGCGAGCACGACGTTGCGACAACGTTGGGACGACGATGCGTCTGGATACTGATTCTCATTGGCCGATTCTCTTGAATGTGCTCTCCGATGTGACGTGAGGGCGGTCGACGTCACTACGGTCACATCCTTGAAAGCGATTGTGATTGGTGACATCACAAATGAAACTTTAATACTGATTGGTTGATTCTCTTGGATGAACTCAACGATGCGTCCGCCGACGAGCGCATCCTAGAACTAAAATAGGAGAATTGGGTATGGTCCTGTTAATCATTCACCCAACTTATTGTAGTCAACGATTTGTCTTTTAAATATTTTTCATACAACTAATTTAACTAGTCAGTCAAATACCCAATTGCACTGCTGGTATACTCACATTCGCCCGTCCAATGATATCGATAGTAGAGATATTGTTGAGTAGGGGGCTCCGTAGGTCGGTACTGACAGAGACCCGGTCAAACTGCTTGTCATCAGATATGTTGAACGTAAGCAATCATATAATGGTAGAATACAATTTCAAATTTGTTAGTTTTGAACTCAGATCTCAACGATTATCCTGAAAGCGACAGGTAGTGTTGTTATCAATCCATCTGAAGTATTCACTTCCGAATCTGGGGTCCGCTCATTTCTCAATTTCTCCGATTATTTCCGCTTATACAGCTTTTTAAGTGTGCGTCTAACTACCCACCCCCAAGGAGAAAGCTGGCGCCAGAACCTCATTCGTGAATTAGTATATGTTCCGACTTGCAGGTCGGGTGGCTTGACTCAAAGTTCTCGGTCGGGCCCCAAACACTCTAACCATGATATAGTACATACAAATATGCAGAATACTCACGCCTTCGCCCTCCGGGGTAGGCAGAAGCCCGCTATCTGCAGCTATTCTAACATAATTCACAAGCATACCAGCAGATGGCTACTATCGTTAATACACACACTGTCACTATTACACACGGGCTCCTCGCGCCCTCAATATGATGGCCGAAATAGTCGACATGTTTGTTGGTTCTCTGAGTGAGTCGACACGCTAACGAGTTCTCTGAGAGAGATATTAGTTACAAGCTATAATAGTACCTACCTTCTTTTAAAAACTTATCATTTGTCTGAGTGAGTAACTGGCGCGCTGTCCCCCAGGGCATGGCGCTGTCGCTGGGCGACAAGATCAACATGATGCACAAGTCCCCGCCGCAGAAGGCCGCGCCGCCCGCGCCGCCCGCGCCCATCGCCGCCGCCTAGCGCCCATAGGTAACAACTGCACGACTGTCACACCGGACTTTCGACCTTAAGCCGTTGGAACAAGAACGTTATGTTCATACCACTATGGCACCGGACTTTCGACCTTAAGCCGTTGCATTAAGAACGTTATGTTTAACTTCTGTTTGAGTATTTGGTATAAAAATGTATGAGATTAAATTATACTACGAGTTATTTTATCTCTTTGTATTGAGTGAACGAGAGTATTCAGTTTTCCTCTCCTATTAGTTCTAATTTTGTCTTTATAATTTTTATATTTTCATTTGAGTATACGTTGAATAATTTCGTGTATGGTTAGATAGTAAAATATAAGTCCGTTGAAGATTTCTCATTTCTTTTTTTTCTAAAACTATCAACTTACAATAAAACCAGCGCATACAAGTGTCTTTAAGATGATAAAAAATACTTTTTATTTTAATGACACTTTTTACAAACGGAACCAGGCAATAAAATCGTCAACTTACATTGTAGCGTTTTACAAATTAGACAAAGGTAAAATGCTAAAGTCCATTTATTCATCCAAATAATGATAATAAACAGTTAAGAAAGTTGCTTAACGATGGTGTACTATGATAACGGTGAAATGTTCTGTCGGAATCGAATCGACATAAACTATACAGCATTCCAACAAAGGGCTCAGTTACAAAGATCCCAGATATGATCTCTAGGAACACTGACCGATCGTTTTCTACCATTATCTAGCTTTCCAAACCATTATTAATATTTGTGTCTAATATTTCTATTATCATTATTACATATATTATGTAGTATATTCATTCAAATAGTGCGGAACCCCGTCGCCTTGCACGTCACGGGCGATCTGTAGTGCGCGCAGAGTAGGTCCGCCGTGTGTCATAGCCTTCGTGTAGTTGTTAATATTAGTTTTATTATATTATTAAGATATATGTAGTTATGAACTATAATATTATAGATTTATTATATGATTGAATATATCAATAATTATATATGAGCGTTTTATTTCGCTGTTCTCTGGCATTCTATTCGGACTGTTGAGGAGAGATTTCTTGTCTGTGTGTTGTGCAAGTGTCCGCAATCTTCTACTGTTACTTCTTGCCAGGGCTTTATTGTATGAAATACATTATATTCTATTGTTTTCTTTTGATACAACGAGATGATCCTCATAAACCGGATCGGTGCTTATTTTTTGAAGTGAAAACTTCTTTAGCGGCGTTGGATGGGTGTAAAATATTAAGGAAGCGTCAGGATTAGTTGACCTTTGAACCGTAACCGACGACTGACGTCATACAAGATTAGGTACAGACTATGTATTTTGCAATTTACAATAGATGTCGTCGTAGCTTAAACGGTAAGCACGTCGACTGTAAGTCCTTATAGTTTCAGATAGTATCGGGTTCAAACCACCTGGCCTTCAGGGATTTTTTGTGATTGTTTTTTCTTATTTATAATTTATTACTTTTGGTGATTATTTTTACTTTTTGTAATTTATTACTTTTTATGATATTTTTTTCTTTCTGTAATTTATTATTTTTTGTGATTATTTTTTCTTTTTATAATTTATTAATTTCTTCTGACAGAAAATTAGCAGAAAATAACTAATAGGTTCTATGATTAGCGCTATATTATAGGTATGGTATGGTATGTTCTTTTTTATCTTTTTCCATGTATATAACGAAGAAAGAAAAAAAGAAAATGTTTTCACTTCTGCCGGCACTCCCAGAGTGCAACCCGTCTTTTTTTTTTTGTGAATATGACCTAATTTTATGGAGTGCTTGACCAAAAATGAAGTATACCAAAATTGATTTTACGAAATATGAGGTAAAGACTCTTAACACAATTTCCTTGTATTTAAATTTCTTAAATAGAAAAGTTTGGCTCGGTCTAGGCGGGTTTTGAACCCACGATCTTTGCCTTACAGGGGCAATGCTTTACCACTAAGCTACCAGACGTCCAGACCTCGCCCTAACCAATCCAAATTTCTCCTTTTATGTCCGTCTTTTAGGCGACGGTGGAGCATCTAATTTAATCGATTTTTCTATTTAAATCGATTCGAATATTTAGCATGACAAAATGCTTAAAAATTTAATTAAAAAAATTCTTGTATTTTTTATGATGAGATCTCCTATTGTCCCAGTTAAAATAACATAAAATATAAGCTCATAGTCCTACTTACCTATTTAAATATGGTAGGTAAGGCTAGAATCTTTACCTACTGTAGTTCACAATATTGTTTGGATCAAAGGCACAAATAAAAAACTAGACAGCCTTATGAAATAAATTAGTTTATTGTTTCGTCATAGATGTAACGACGTAAGTGCAAAAAAGTCCATGTTCCGTAACGAATGATTCAACAGTATAAATAATAAAAATAATTTATAATAGTAATAAGTTAATGGATTGGTTACAAAACAGTTCATCCGACGCGTCCGGTCCGAGTCGGCGATCTAGCTTCCCTGATCAAGTCGCGCCGCTAACGACTGTAACAAACAAACTGACTATATACCACGAGACACGTATCGTGCATTTTCAAACAATTTGATCAAATTTACATTTCTTCAAGCTACTTGATTACTTTTTAAATTTGTTCAAATTTTACCACACTCACACGCACACTCATGCCAAGTTGATTAAACTGTTTGAAATGCCAGTTTGATCAGATTATCTGAACGTGTATGGCGGCCATAAGCGATTCAGTTTTTAGGCAGAGGCAAGAAGAGAGGTGGAGCTATACACTCGTGGATAGTCTATCTCTCTTAAAACCATTATTTGGCGAGGAGGGCTCGCTATGTCAATCTAAAAAAAAATCCGAAGTTCATCTCCGATCTTATGGCCACCATAGTTTGATCAAATTACTTGAACGTCTATTAACGATCTTTAGAATATTCCAAAACATTCCCCAACTCACTTATTCCTCTTCCTCTTCCTCCTCTTCCTCCTCCTCTTCTTCCTCCTCCTCCTCTTCAACCTCTTCCACGACCTCTTCCTCTTCCTCCTCGGGTTCGGGCTCGTATACAGGCTCCTCCTCGGGCTCGGCTTTCACGTCCTCCTCGCCCTCCGGCGATTCGGGCTCGCCCTTCTTTTTGCCGGGCCTCTCGCCGAACCACTTGGGCAGTCTCGCTGTGGTTGGAATTAACAGTTATACGCGGTACTATACATTCGGTTAGGTACAAAAGTAAACAATCTTGATGTGTCTTTTTATACGTTTTATTAAAAAAATCAGTTTAGAGTATGTCAAGCGAGTCTAGTCCACAACCATTTTGCTGATTTCTTATAATGGCAATACTATTATCTGTCAAACAAATTGTCATAGCCAGCAAAAACTTAGGTACAGAACTCCAGGTAAAGAAATGGAAAACCTTATAAAGGAATGTTTTAATAGTGTCACAGCCAATGATTGGAAAAAATGCACAGAGCACACTATTACCTAGTGTCGAAAATAAGTACAAAGTAAAAGACAGGATATCCGAAACAGAGTTTTTTTCCCTTTATAATTTTTGTACATATTGATGATATTGGCAGTGATTTCTCATATGAAGGCATTGAATTTCTTGATTCTGATTTTAGTTCAGATTGTGACAAATAAATACCTATATTGAAATGCTTTATTTTTAACTAGATGTTGCTCGCGGCTACGCCCGCGTGGATGTCGGATTTGTTGACATTAATGATCGCTGCTCCGCTACCTTGAGTAGTAGTGTAGCGTGATGATATATAGCCTATGTGTTATTCTGATGTATAAGCTATATTATTGTAGTTTCATTAAAATCCATTCAGTAGTTTTTACATGAAAATACTTTCGCATTTATAATATTAATAGGATTTATCCCAAATAATTATTTTTATCAAAATTTCAATTAAATCAGCGTTGACACCTGAAAGATTTCTGAATTTGCCGCCTTTTTATAGGACTCGCTTAACAGACTCTATTAATTTTTTTTTTTAGGAACTCATTTTAAACTCTTAAAACTGACATTGAACCACTAGTTAGTTTGCGTAGTTTATTTATTTATTTATTATGTGTTTTATAAAATGTCACTACAAGATTATTTACCTTCAGTTAGATACCTAACCGAATGTAAAATAGATTGTGATATATTATGGGATAGTATTTAATTGCACACTGTAATTTTTTTGCTTTTAGAACATTAGTTTGCTATCAAAAACTGTTTCCGCTTCAAAATATCGACAGAACAAATCAAACTCGACGTATAATATGTTATATTTACTTGAGATATTAGTGAAAAGCAACTAATATCTGCACTACAAGAGACTATTTAATTGAATTAGGCAAAAGCTTTTGGTAATCTACCACTAATTTTGAGAGAATTTCTAGGAGCAGATGTCTAACAGATGATGGAGTATAGAGGCCTCTTATAATTAATAATAGATTATTTATTTAAACTATCATGATCACTCATATAACTATAAGTTGTCATAGTAAATATCCTGATAATTTGAATAGTAATAGCTTATTTTTTACTATTTTCTATTTCCTATTATCTGTTTGAAAACGTATTTGACAAATGGCTACATATCGCTTGAAGACAGATCTTCAAATTATTCAATGCCTCCCAAATATATCTATCCAGGTTATTAATTATATATTTAAACATAATCTATTTAAACTTACTTACTTACTCACAAATATATTTAAACTTATTTATGAGCAATACAATATCACGTTTACCAATTTTAGACATATTATACATTTTTATATACAATACACTAATATCGGGATAGTGGTCATGCAACAAATATCTTTAGAACGTGTGCATATGCAGGCTCCATTCTACAACATTTTTGAGCGAAATTTACATTAGGTATAATGTCCTTACCAGATCACGCTTGTGTGGAAACAGGATTGTACACATAGACTTATAACAGGCTAGATACCGCGTTTGCATTAAACAGTATGAGAACCGAAAGATAATGCCAATCGCGTTTCGATAGCTTCGCGTGCCGTCACCATTTGACATTTTTATGTTTTTAGCCGGTCGATCATCGACCGGCAGATTGGCCATAAACTTTAGAAGATATAGTAGACGGTACGGTATTGACGGTAGGAATGCGGGAAGCCTGAGTACTGCATCAGTCAAACTGGGACAGATGGCTTGCGGTATCTAGCTCACTCTAAATCTGTGATTGTACTAGTCGGCGAAAATATGAAATGAAATAATAATGTTCTCTTACACTGTGGTTACATAAATGGGGCAGTTCTTGTATTCTACTTCATTGAAAATCAGCTTATTATATTCAATCTTAGAAAACTTTCGTGTTGTTAAATTATAAGAGTCATTACGCACTCGCGACGTGATTCAGACTCTCGGCGACTGAACCATAGGTGAGCGACCGGCAACTAAGTGCGCAGATACCTATTCGAACCCATGAACGTAACAGTTGCTGTTACTCGAGTCGCCGGCGACAAGTCGACAGTCCGTAATGGTAATCTAAAGGGCTGATATATTTTCGCCGATTAGTTAATATAAATGTTGGTATTAACATCAACTTACTCTTTTGCCTGACGCCGAATTGGTCGGTCCTCTCTTGCCACACCTTCTCGAGGAAGTCCTTGTTCAGTTTCTCAAGGTCCTATAGGAATTGTTAACACAGGGTAAATACAATGACAGGTGAGGAACACACGACCGGGGGACTCTTTGGGTACGGAATGTTTTTGACTACGGATAGTTGGCTAAATTTTCTACTATTATGTTGGATAAACTTGATAAAATAGTATTTTGATACTATGGGCAGATTTCAGAACATAAGTTAAACATAAACACATTCATTAAAAAGGTTTGCGTTTATGTTTAACTAAATTCTTCCATTTTATTCGAGCTGGATTTCACTATTTATCTATTCAGCTAAATTGTGTTTTCAAGATATTACTCAAAGAAATTTCTTAAAAAAATGTGAAAGCGCAGCTTAGTTTTAATTTGTTTTTGTTTCCCATTTCGAACTCTTGAAGAAATTCACTGTCAAAAACTTTTAAGCGTTTCATTCCACAGGATTTCTGTCTTTAGTGAAATCAGCTCTATCATTTTCAAAGTTACATGTATTCTTTCATATTGTAGAAATTTTCTCCAACTAACAAGGTCGACAACACATGAAGGTCAATCTAGGTAACACATGGAGAGTGACATGCCATGACGTCATGCCGTGCGTCGTGGTACAACATTGGGGGGACCGAACAAGAGTCGCCTTACTTTTGGTGCGGTTCATGAAGTCGGCCATCTTATCGTTCCATGACTTATCCATGAACTCGGCGAATTGAGTATCTAAGCCCTGTATTTAAAGTTCATTATCAGTATTACATTTTATACATGATGCTGTTACCTTGTTACTTAAAACCTTATTCCATGTCTATTACGACTGCTCAAAAAACAAATGTAAAGTTTCCTGGGTTCATGTGTCCTTGTTTGTTTGACAAGATTTGGATGGTTGTATCGTTCCTTGCACCATCCTAAGTGACATGAGCTATAAATCTTCTTTAATAATTAGGAGAACGGCAGTCGCTTTAAAAAAATAATCATTCATTTTCACCCCATTACCAATTTTGTATCATTTACCTTGGTCTTGGGTTACTGAATATAGATAACATAAATTTAATATTTCTCTGACATTCCTTAGTCTTCGCACAATATTATGAAATGAAATATTTGGAATCATCGTATTCCAGTGTAGTTTGAATTGTTATTTTCTCCAAGAACATTATTATGAAATTAATCGTCTTCTATAAGTCATTAAGCTGTTTGAGAAAGTTACCTGACATTAGATTTTGGCATCGCGCCAATTGAATTTACTCGTTTATAGCTCGCATAGCTGTGAGTACTGACCTAGTAATAGAAGGTATATTAAGACTCGTCGTGTGATGTGTAATGGAATGTGTAATACTTACACCCTCGAATAACTTCTTCTTGTCGTCATATGACCTCGTGTCGACACGACGCTCGTATTTGGACGCTACTTGGATTTTGGGCTGAAAATAATTAAGTGCTTTTAAATGATTTACACAATACAAAAAATTGGCATTCACTGTTTGATGTGGGCTGCTATACACGTTCAGATTATGCTATACACATATATTTAAGAAAACGGGAATTAAACAGCAAAATAAGTTAGTTATGCTACACACACACTCATGCCAATTTGATCAAGCTGTTTGAAACTGCCAGTTTGATCAAATTATCTGAACGTGTATGGCGGCTATTAGATATTGAGCTGATTGATTTCTTGTAATACTTACCGGGTGCTTGCCTGTGAGTGCTTCGGGGTCGAGACCCTTCTTCAGGGCCTTGTGCCTCAACTGTTGCTTCTGTCTTTCTTTGAGCTCTTTTAAGTCGTAGTCCTGCCTCTTTTGCCTCTCCTCAAGATCGTATTTCTCTGTCTCGAGTTTGATGATGCATTCCCAGAGCTCCTGCGCTTTGACTCGGAGCTTTTCTGTGGAAAGGTTGTCGATGGACAAAGGCTTGATGCGGATGGACAGTGAGATCTTCTTCTCCTCTTCCAGCTGTTCCTTGGTCTTGTTGCGTTCCAGTTGAGCGTTGCTGAGGCCGAACTGTTAGCAAAAAATTACAGTCTTTTTATAAATCTTACTAGCTGTCGCCCGCGGCTCCGCCCGCGTGGATGTCGGTTATCGCGAATCGGGGTATGAAAAATAGATGTTGGCCGATTCTCAGACCTACCCGATATGCCCACAAAATTTCATGAGAATCGGTCGAGCCGTTTCGGAGGAGTTTGGGAACGAAAACTGTGACACGAGAATTTTATATATTAGATAGATATCCTATATTTTGTTCATTAAGCTGACATTGTGTTTTCAAGGGTCATTGATCTATAAATTGAAATGGAGATAACTATAATGATACTCAGCTTGTATACTGGAGGTATACAAGCATCATCACCCCATCTCATTCGAAGGGTATCGTAAAAGGCGACTAACGGAAAAAATACGCAGACGATATCGCTGCGAGAGAAGGACAACTCGAGATAAAACCCTGTACCGACCCGTCGGACCAGTGTGGAAGCAGGAGGGCAGAGCCTGCAAACTTTGGGAGAGGCCTATGTCAGGCAGTGGATTGCGATTGGCAATTGATTGATGGATATTGGAAAAGTCCGATAGTTCGTAAGATTGTTGGCAGATGGTTCCAACCGTTGCCCTAAGACGGATATATAGGAAAATTTGGATGGATTCAGGCATGGTTCGGGGACTCAGCGATCTGAGCATTCTCCCTGTAAGAAAATCTTTTTCGATTATCGATTTCACAGATTTTCGGTTTATCAAATCCCACCTAAACCGATTACATTTTTCCTATCTTAATCGAAAGTAGTGTGACTCACGTTATCGCTCTTCTTCTGGATGGTGAAGTTGGGTCCGGTCTTGTTGGAGTCCTTCATGGCCTGGAGCATGGCTTGGCGCTTCTTCTCGGCCTCCTCAAGCCGCTGCCTCTTCTCCTCGATGTCGCGCTGTTTCTTCTCTTCAATCTCGCGCACTCTCCTTTCTTCCTCTTCCTTTTTCTTCTGGGCGAGGCGTTTCTCTTCTTCAGCGCGAGATACCTGAGATTTTAGGTAAAATATTGGATTATTTGGGCATAGTTCAGGAGTTTTGGTACTTTTTATGGGGACTTGGTAGTCCTAAAATATGTCAATAATTGAACGGCTGTCATGCTACCAACTGCATAACTAACTTTGTAATTCCATACGAATATATAGGTTTACAAAGTTACATTTGCCGTCCGTATTGATGTGTTTTAAGAGTTCATGGTACGGGCTATGCAGTCCTCACCTTGCGCTTGGCCTGCTTCTCCTTGAGGCGTTTGAGCTCATCTTCCTCCTTGGCCCGTTGTTTACGCCATTCGTTAATGTATTCTTTCAACTGCTCATCCAAGTCTGACCGCTTCTGATCTTGACGCTGTGGAGAGATTAGACGCATTGGTTACAACAAGAATAAATGCGGGAATTTCATAGGATGTTTTGTTAATTGTGTATGGTGTTCTCTATACTAAGCATATTTGCGTTTATAGGTCTCTAGTTTTCATATAATTAATTATTTTATAATCCAATTGAGTTACCTTGATGAATTCTGGGTCTCCCTCACCCCTGTAAACATAGATGGAACATATTAATGGTGGGGCCTGGCAGTGACTGTGTGTTAATGTTAGAAAACCGCCGCTACAACGGTCCACAAAACATATCATTTCTGTTACGGTGATCGACGTTTTACGGTCATTCGTTAGAATATTTTAATTTTTCTGCTATTACGCTTTTATATCGGCGTGTAGGCAGGGATATCGGGTACTGTACATATTGTTAAAGTTTTAGCTTTATATGTGGGCTTATATTACTATATGACCACTGTTAACATTAATACTGTTATACGACTTCAGTTCCTTATAATATCTGTACAAAAATAGTATACTTACTTATGCTAAATTATTTCTTTTCAATACATATAATATTGTGCAGTTTTGTATTCGGTAATAATATTACTGTTTCAGTTGACGGTAACGAATTTAATACACATATTAAGGCAATAGGTATTATATATGCATTATATTACAAGGGGTAGTCATGCTTAGATGTCTTGTTATTTATTCCATGCAATTAATCAAAATGTGAGTCGGGGCGATCGGGGCGGTCGCCTGTTGACCGACATCTTATTTGTTTGCGGATCGGCGCGGGCGCAGCACAGTACGCTTTTCTAAAATAGAACTCCTACCGACCGATACGAAAATAGCGAGGGACGGCGCGCGGCGCTATCATCTGCTCGGGTGCGATCAATTTGGGAAACGATCGTGAAAACTTACGCCCGCGCCTTATGGAGTTAATGATAGGATTATAGTTAGTGACACCACAGAGAGCGGTGCAACTTACGCGATCGATGGTCTACTCCTAGAAACAGAAAACAACAATCAGCCTTCTACTTCTTGTACAGTATAACTACGTCTTTATTGCAAAATTGGTTGAACGCAACCCAATAAGCGGTGACAATTATTCTGCGCATAACACGGAACAAACACTGCGTCGCAGCCACTAGCCGCTGAATTTTTGAAATTTGGTTTTGGCGAAAGGTCTGGCTCTTCTTCAAGCGCAAAAACGAGAGTGTAGTAGGTTCGTTAACGTATGTGCCAATAGTTTGTGGGCCATGACATGTTCAGTGGCTGGAAGCGAAGCGATAGGGCAGTTCGTATGTAGAGTTTACTTACTCTGGTTTAGGAGCGGGTCTTCAGTTTGCGACGACGGGTACAGCGACGGGAAAAGAAAAATAAAACACTATTAAAACTTGTGCAATTCATCCAGAAGTAATATTCATTGTAATAAAGAAGCTCAAGGAGTTAGTGCGAACCCATTCACTTACAAAACCCGTAAAACACCAAACGTGGTCTGTCAGCGAGTGCACGGAAAGACCAGCTACTTACGCTGGTTGTTATGGGCCGGTCTTTCCAGTAGCATGGAGCTGATGGGTTGTTTGTTAAAGAAACATATTTCAACGTTAGTAAGCAAGGTTGCTGCGTCGGAGCACCTATCGTGGCTAGTATCTCTGAAAGCAACGAAAGCGATGAGGAAAGCGCTAGAAGCGTTAAGATCGCCGCTAAACTTAGCCTAAAAACGAGCGAAGCGTATGTGAGTGCCGGATCAACCAAAAGGCACGCCACTTACTTCCTGCAACAAAAGAGAGACAGGGTTTTGGTGAGGGCGTGCAACAAGCCCGAGACTTGAGGGTACGAAAAAACTGGGAATCACAACTTGCTGTCATGCCTCAAATAGTTCACGCTTATGTTCAAAAAGTTACTATATACGTACAACCGCATGTACTCGACCAACTATAATTTTGGAAAAACAAAGACAGAGTTGCCAAGGCAAAGTAAGAAATCAGGCTGAGAGAAGCTGAAGTGTTTCAAAACCAAACAATTTCTAAGAGAACTAAATTTCAGGGGTATGAGAGGGACTCGTACGGAGGGCATACTTACGTCTCCGGGACTTCTTCTTCTACTTCCTCCTCCTCGGAGCCACTGTGGAGCAGACACATGGGGCGTTAACATTACACATAGGTATTCTGAGACACAGGTCGCAGTTAGCACTTTACATGTAGGTACATTGACTGTACAACACAGGGAACAAAAGGAGACAACTTACATATATCTCTATGGAATGTGTAAAGTGTTTGTACTATCCTGAAAGTATTGAAAGACTTTTACAGAGATCCTGATTACTGTTTTCACTAAATACTCACGAATATTCCTCTTCATCAGACATGGTGGTAGTTTATGTTATCTGTAAAAGAAAAAAAAATGTTGATCGATGATTATTATAGATCTTATCAGTGAAGTACCGAGTGTCGGATTAACTGCACAGAATATCGAGTTGCTAGATCAACTCTTCGTTTACAAAAATAACTAGGTTACATAGGACTTCGGTAAATATCGTGATGTTTACAGACGGAGCCATTCAAAGCACGCATAGCAAGTTTGGCAACTCATCAACAGTTGCATCTATTGAAGTTTTATCGACAGATCGATTTATTATTAATTACAATGCACTTGTGTTTACATTTGGACACCGAAATAGATTTTTGGTACATGTACGTGTGGTTGCTGAGCTGATCTATTCTCGTGTTAAAAAGTCAAACATCAGTATCAAGTGTGTTTATTTTATATCTTAGATAGCTGTACAGTTACAAGAAGTTCACGAAATTTATGACGATGTGAAATAAGTACCATATTAGACAGAGTACAAAATACAACTAATGAGCCCTGTCCAGTATCTTTATTTTGCAGGTTTTGAAGACTACATCTGATTGCATATTTATTAAATAAAAACTTGTGTTTGTACTTGATGAGAAAAATTATAAACATGAAATTACCTACAGTTTAGAGACGAAACGCCCTTTTTAGAGAACCTATAGAATATTTTTTTGTGTACCTACCTAAAGACGAAAACTAATATCTAAAGTATTCAACTATGATCGACCAGAAAGTTAAACAAAAATTGCACCTAATGCTGGTGCTCTTGATTTTGATTTACAAATAATCACCTTAAGCCAGTGCGTCACTCATACATAAATTGGAAATAGCGTAAGTTGTCAATAGCATTGAACATGTTTCCTGTGCCAATGCCTAATAAAAAAAGCAGTCGTGGGCGGGAATGTGAACGCGGGAAGCGTGCGTTTTGTTTATGAAGCCCATTTTATTTTTAGCGGTTTTATCTTTCGTACCATCTAGCACACCTACGTCCTGGCAACGATTCAAAGAAAGTGTAAAATTGGATTCGCGTTCGTACTCAATGTTGTCTAGGATTCACATTTCTGTGGGCCTCGACATTTTTGCTTTTGTAAGAATACTGGAAAATATGAAGGGTGTATAATATTATTTTGAAGCTCATTAAAAGTTCACTTTATCATGCCAATAGTCTACTAAATTGAAAAAATTAAATAAAAAAACAGTATTGCCAACTCTTAGAAATATTATTAGCTAATGTCAAAAACCTCTAAAATTGCCATATTCAATTGGCAAAATTCGTATAAAACTATTTTGTAATATTGTTTATTCTTAAATTGGGTAAAGAACCATCTAATAAAAGTGCAATAATTATATCAGTCTTATTTTGTTGTTAAGTATTTGTGAACAAAATATAAATCAGTTTCATTCTTAAAAACCCTACAAAAATTTCCTTCTAAAACTCCCCAGATTTCTTTCATATAAATTTAGGGAGAGAACCGCGGTGTTGGCATCACTGTTAAGAATAGACACGTCCGACGTTCCTAAAATAAATTCCCATAAGAGCATGGTGGTGCATCGAAATACAAGTCAACACGAATGTTACGTTTTAAAACTGGGTCAAGGGAAGTTTCACGTTCAAAAAATCTCATTTGTGATGATATTTTACTCTCGAACCAAACTCAAGAGTTGTTTTCTAATTCTTGAAGTTATAACTATTGAAAGCTTTATAAAGTTTTGTGTAGTAGTGAAGGTATTGTGGATTTAAATTCTTTGCAATGTCAGTCACTATGCAATATTGCACGATCCTAAAGTCCTTGGCTTTCCCTTAGAAACTTTCAAATGCTATCTAGCATACGTGACAGTAGCACAATAGGCTCAGTAGAAAGAAGACGTTTATCTGGCAATACCTATCGCTTCTTAACAATACTGTTATTTATAGTATGACAAGACAATACATTCAAGGACAGGTGATTTAAAAAAACTGATGCTCGATATTTAAAATCAAAAATCGATCGATATAAATATTACATAATTTATTCTTTATCGCATAAGTATTTGGTTATTATAATATTGACAGTTCCAATATTATGTCGTAGGTATACCTAATGGTTTCTTTTTTTACTTAAACATTGATAGTGCCTAACTAAATCCTCGCTCCTACTAAGTCGCATACTTGTGCTAGAAGTAGGTTCAGATTGATAGTGTACTGCGTGGAGTTCGAACCTTCCACCTCTAGATGTTAATTCCTTAGAATGACTACCATTCTACCATTGAAATTTTAATAAAGTGTATTTTTTTTAATTAATCAACAATTAATTGATCAAAGTATGAAAATATGATCTGATCTTGAAAGATAAATTCATCTGGTATATGCGAGTTCTAATTTAATGGATCGTAATAAAAAATACACATAATTTTCTTTGTCACTTTGAGCCACAGCACTAATGAAATAGAACTCAATTTACTTGTATTGTAGAAATATTTCAGGTATGTGGTTGTTTTAAAATTTCGCGCAATTGTTTTCAGTACCCAGGCCACATTTGCTAGCTTCTTGTGCCATCTTGTTTTTTGTAATTTACTTTTTAAACCTTGCCAGGACGTTAACGGACAAGTTTGTTTAAAATACATATTTACTGCATTTTGATATCCAGAGATAGTTAGATTTTTAGGCAAATTAATAATACCTATTTGTTAATAACTTATTAGGTTTGTCACTTGTTCTCGAGCAAGTATAGTGTGTAGTGTAAAATGTATGTGAAGAGAAAATATATGTTTGTTTTTCAAGGAAACGGATATATTGATGTGTACACTGCATTTTCGTGCACGCCGAGATTTCCGCTGAAACCTGAGGTGTCGGCGGCGGTAACGTGAGCCGACACTATACAAGGCGCTCGGCCGACCCGCACGACGGCGCCCGCCCGCATTTGGCACATACCGCGCGCGTATTTTTAGACCAGCCTCCTTAGGAGCCGTCTCTCATCCTCGACGTTTCCGAACTCTCAATCCACAGGACACATTATCCTACACACTATATGCTCCGACACTGGCACTCCCGCACGGCACTTACGTCGCACGGGTAGAAGACGGTCACTCAGTCACTCGGCACTGGTTCTTCGACCGGCAGCACAGCGACGTTGGAATGTGGAGTCCGCGGCGACCGGGGCGGCTCTGGCGGAGGCGCGCCTCGCCGCGCGGCCGCCGAGTGTCCCCGCGCCCCGCGGCTATATTTAGCGCCGGTCATTTTTGAGCCGACGATTACAAGCCAGCTCCGATTTCTAGAGGGAAACTAACGGCCGGCCCGGCCTAGGCCGCGCTTGCAGGTGCAACGACCAATCGACAGGAGGAAGTCGTCTTCGGTTGCTGGGCGCTCTTGCGACAGCCCCTCCACTAGGCGCCAGGGCTGTCAAACAAATTAACTTTGAATTGAATTTATTACGTCTCAGACAAGTTAAAAGAAATATACATTATCACAATTATCCATAATTTGCCCAGTAGGCACGAACTTAACGACTGCGGTGCTTGGTTCGGAACTGCTACGCGGTGCAACCTGGGCAACGGAGATGGCGCCACCTTTCACGCAGGGGAAACGCATCCACGTACGACCAACTCCGACCGCGGTGGGAGCGACTCTGTACAGGGCTGAGGCTCTCCACATGTCCCTCTGAAGCCGGGCAGCTCAGAGCAGGCGGGTGGCATGCTGGTTTATGAGCGCAGGTTTTGGGTCACAGGTGCGGTCCCTCGTCACCACAGCCAAAACATTAGATTAGGCCATAAACGTAGATAACCCAGGGTCAATGAGGTGCTAAGAAAATGCCTATTAGGTAACCTTAGACCCCGGTAAGTGGTACCCAACACAGCGTGCAGATTTAGTTGGTTCGAGTCCGACATATGGTCGGCGGTATGGTAACCATGCGGAACCGTTTCTCACGAAAAAGGGTACTACGACAACCACTCTCTTACTTGATACTGACTATTCGTAACAGTATGCTGCATTTGTAGGAGAATTTCAGCGATCCCTGATCTGTCCCAAGTGGCTCAGTGGAGTCAGTAGCTCAAAGTATTTTCGCGAAAGGTCCTAGTTACGGGTTGAATTCTCGTCCTCGATATTTTTCCTATTTAAATTCATGGAAAAAGTCTTAAAAAATTCATTAAGTAGTTGAATATGAATTTATAGGCAATTACCGGAATTATGATAATTTTCTTTTAATAAAGAAATTTTAAAAGTAAAGTACTATGCAAATGTAAGTAAAGAAACCTAAGAATAGAATAGTTGTAATTGAGGTAATTCGACGGCGTCCTGGAATGAGGAAGTCAAAGAAAGATAAGTATTTTTTAGTGGAAAAGTATTGCTTGCATCTAGAATCTGATCACCCATGGACTTCAATTTTAATTCTCCATCATGTACCGACCTATCTTGAAGTATTTTGAAGGTTCGTAGGAAAATGAGGAAATTTGTACGCCACTGTCTAGTGCAAAAGACCATGCAGTGACTCTCTCGTTTCTTTAACCAATGAAATTAATCGCTTTGGTCATGTACAGTCGAAAAAATTGAATCGTGACCCCCCTTAGGGTCATTTTCCTACAGTCATTCTATACCAGTAGGTTGAAATTAGCTTGAGCATACATTTCCTTAGTAACGAATCTGTTATCTATCACTGGGGGCCCATGGAAGAACAGAGCCTCGGTTTTATGTATAACCACCTCGACACCCAGCCGCCAGATCCGCTCCACAACATGAGTAACCGCGGTCATGGCATTCAGGGTCGCTTCGTGGTGGTAGCACCACGCGCGGTCACGAGCATGTCATCCACATAACACGTAATGGCAGCACTGTCTGACCTCATTGCGAAGCACCCAGTCGTATCCCATGTTCCACAGAAGTGACCCCAAAACCTATCCCTGAAGAATACAGCATGAAGTTTCACGCCGACCAAGGCACGTCGTTTTAACATTCACACAACGCTATCTAGACCCATGGTAAGCATAGTTTAACTTGCTTGTGTTATGGAATCTAGAATGCGGATAAACATACTTAGATACTTTTTTTTGTAAATACATACATAATAAACATGCCCCTGGTGTTGCAAACGTCCATAGGCCACGGTAACCACTTCCCATCAGGTGGGCCGTGTGCTTGTCTGTCACCTAAGTGGCATAAAAAAAAAAACCAGACCAGTGCAAATATATACATATTCATGCATACAAATTTTTGCACTGCGCGGGGATCGAACCCGCGCCTCCTGCGTATCGACCATGTTCACTACCGCCACGCCACATAAGGTTGCATTGGGTAGAAGATGGTCCACTCCGTCAGATACACCCTGACTATGTGATGAAAGTAGAAAGACACTTCATGATACACAGCGCCTCCCTAATGCAACACCATGGCAATGTGTTGAATGCGTTGGCGATGTCCAAGGACACCGCTAACATTATCTTACCCAGGGGAACCGCATCCTTTACCAGAGCCCTCATGCGCTTGATGGCATCTGCAGAGTTGCGCCTCTGGCTGAAGGCATGTTGACAATCCACCAGCTCCGACCACACTCTGGAGAGGTGCTCAATGAGGTGCTTCGTTATAAATCTTTCAAACAGTTTACACACCTCATCAAGTAACATTATGGGTCGGTAGGCCGTCAGTGAGTCGTGAAGAAGAACAGTTTCCTCGTCTTGCACAGTTGTGGAAAATGGCGCCACAACAAAAATGCGCTGGAAAGCTCTCTCAGTCCAGGCTCGAGAGTATCTTCCCCTGGAGCATCCACGCTCGGCCTCGGGAAAGTGCTCTTGATTTTAAGCCTTCGCACCGCCAACTCTAGTTTAACCCAAGAAACCTCGGACACGTCGTATTCCACGCTGGACGCCACAGGCGGACAGGCTGGGAAGTGGGAACAGGAAGCCAATAACTCCTTCGAGTAGCTCTAGTATAGACACCAAGTTAACGGCGGAGGCGCAGCTTGCTTCTTACCATAAGGCTGCATAAGAAAAGATTGCATAAATCCCCAAAGCACCCGTGTCTGGTGATCACCTGAGTCCGTCGGTACAGTTAGTTAAATTAAAATTACCGCCATTTATCTGTTTTCTCTGTTGTCATTCTTCTGTTTTAAGGTTTATTTCATGTTAAAAAAAAAGTTACCTACTACTGTAAAGGCCGCGCGTGGCGCGCCTTGCTTTGCCCCGCGAGGCCCTTTGACCCCGGCGAGGCCGTGGACGGTCGCCTAGTTCGCCCATAGTCTCCGCCGCCTGTGCTGCTTGGTGTTTAAATCAAATCAAATTCATGTATTTACATGACCGTAAGTTACAGAGAATGGTCTTAAATTTGTTTCGTCCCGTGTACATTCTATCATTAGGTACATTACGGTGTGTAAACGCTAGGTACTTTAGTACCTGCCATAGTAGGTATAAACCGTTCATTCCCAAAACTGTATGAATAATGTCATAGTGAACTGAAAATTAGAAACAACTTCAAGGTAGGTACCTACTTAGTAATTAACGGTGCTCGATCGTAACACATAGTCCGCGAGTAAACAACACAAAAATAAAAACTCACGACCACTCTTTAATCGCCAAATAACAAAGTTTTGTTTACAGTTGCGTTAGAAAACGAGTTCCCTAATTCAATTTATTTTATTACACCTCTAATGATTGTAGGTACTGGCGATGGCGGTCTGTTTCAAATTTACCAGGAAAATAGCGCAACGGACAGATAAACAAGATGGGTGGAATTGTACGAATTTGCAAATTGCACTAATCTGCTATTGGTACAATTTGAGAAATTCTATAGATTCCGTTCTCGAAGGTGTTGGTGGGGCCCCCATTAGTTTCCATTGATAGGTTTCTACATTACCATCATCAACACCATCATCATTATTATCATCATCATCATCATCATCATCATCATCATCATCATCATCATCATCATCATCATCATCATCATCATCATTAATAATTTTTCTGCCATCCCAACTGTTCGAAGTTCTCGTAGGCAAAATTCAATAAGTATTCCTGAACGTAATCAGCTGAAGCATTAGATAATCTGCGGTTTTTAGAGAAATGGCTACAGACGGTTGCCAGCTTACGAATATTGCCTATGAGTTCGGAGTGATGCTATATATTTAAATCGAATAAAGGAGAAAAAATTAAGAACGTCGGTAGGCGCTTCACTATCGCCCCAAAGACAGATATAGAAGGAGAAATGGAAAGACCGAGAGGGATGGCCCTGGGTCAGCCAGCCGGGGTGCGAGGGATATGTTGCATGACAAGCTCATCTTCGGCCTAGCACTACGACCCACAGTCGGCGTGCGGTTTAGTCGGTTCCAGTCCGACATAACCTCCCCCTCCGGCTCCGGAGAGGGGGGTATCCGTAGGGATTTTCCGCACGTAAAAACAAAAGCGCGAGGTCTGGTAGCTTAGTGGTCAAAGCTTTACCCTTGTAAGGCAAAGATTGTGGGTTCAAACCCCGCCTAGACCGATTCAATTTTTTCTTTATTCGAGATCAAAATAGGAATTCAATTCAACGCTAAAGTGCCTTAATTAAATCATCAATTTATTGTCATTTTTGCAGATCATCCTCGTCGTTATCATCTTCATAGCGATTATCTAGTAATATTCAAAGGCTTTGAAGCGTGTTGGAATTTTTTTGGTTATTGATCTATATTTTTTTTCTTTTTATATAGGACAGGCCAATTTGACTTCACCTCACCTGATGGTAAGCTGAAGGCAAAATCTCAGGAAAGAGGGCCATCATTATACACACATGCCATGTTAACAATTATTACATTTGACGCAGGGAAACTTACATATGTATTTGGCAACACAAAAAAATAATTGTCCGTTGCCTGTCATTAGTGTCATTGTCATTTGTCAATCAGTATAACGATGTAAACACACGCAAGGTTGTTTATTATTTTATTTAATTCTTCATAATTAGATGCACCATTGCAAGTATTTGTTTTCTATAATGTATTCAGATAGTAAAGCCCAAGATACATCAACACCGAAGCGTCGACGCTTAGGTAATACAAAAATAACAACCAAAACTTCAAAACTGAGTCAAAACAACAACTTGTTGCTCGAATGTAGTCCAATTAGACCTGTAACGGTTCAAAATGAAATGGGTGTTGTAGAGAGATGTGATTCTCCATATTTACCTTGTAATCAAGATGAATTTTTGTGCGAATCTAGTAATAGTCATTCCACTAGTGATATTCACTGTCCTGTCGGTACATTACCTAACCGGGCAAGTCAGTGGCAATCCTTAGACGTAAGTACCAGTAAATTATGTGAAATTTATGACAAAACTAGTGAAATAGCCAAAAATCGAGTAGTATTGAAAGAAATCGAGGATATTTCGGATGACATGTTTGAGTCAAAATTGGAACAATCTGTGCATAATCATGAAGAAAAGAAGTTTAAAAATGAAATGGAACAGAGCTTTGATGTAATAAATAAGTCGGTAACGAGCCTTCACGAAGTACTGAAGAATGAGAGCACATTATTTGACACTAAGGACTCATTTCTTCTTGATATCAAAGAAAGTGGTATTGAGAAACAAGTACAGAACAATTTAGATCAATTACAGGTACATTTAAAACAACAAAACATACCTGGTACTGATTTTTATGGTCTTCCATTGATTACCAAAGGATTATTTAAAACTTATAGGAATATAGAAAAGTTCTATGGTGAGTATTTTGAATACTGTTCATATCAGCACAAGTCCTGCCATGTTTTTAAACCTATTTAGTAACTCTTGTTTACACAGTAAAAGAGCTGTAAAAGTTTATTTTTATTTTTAATCATCCATAAAGCTTTCATAGTAAATTATTTGACTATGAAATATTATGATGTCACAATATATTATTTCATACAAGTTTTGTTATAACTTACCATTTGATGTTAAGTTAAAATTAACTAATATGGCTAGTCATTTAAATACCCAATTACACTCGAGAGCAATGAATCCGGGTCACTCAAAGAATCCAAAAAATCTCGGAAAGTAAGAATGCTAGGTTAATGCAATAAATTGTATTTAATAGACAATTTAATACTCCTTAAATGAAAGTATTAAAACTTCTTAGTTATTGTAAAGTTATATCATAAAAAAATCAAATTTGAAAAGGGAACACTGTCGAAGATGGAACTACGAAATTACAGGATTTGTTTTTGCTTTTGTTTGTAATCTGTCATTTATGTTGGTACATAAACCAGGTTGATAGTGCTCAATATTCATTATTCAAGCTGAAATCATGTCGCTTACACTTGAAGAATGCACCAGAATACTTACATTGGTGGAAACCGGCCGGAGTCAGCGCGATACAGCCAGGACTGTCGGTGTGTCGCTGTGTCGCTGTCAACAGTACAAAGAGTTCTCCGACGTTACGAAGAAACTGGTTCTAACCTACGCAGACCAGGAACGGGCAGAACTAGGTGTACCACAGCACGAGAAGACCCATACTTGGTGAACACCATGCTTCGAAATCGCTTTCTCACAGGAACTGAACTCACAAATCAGTTTCGACGCCTCGGAGGAAGTAACCCAAGTGCATGGACAGTAAGACGTCGGCTTGCTGAATCTAACTTAAAACCCCTTAGACCTGCAAACGGCCCTAAACTGGAGCGTGGCCATCGTATTTCAAGACTAAGATATGCCCAGAACCACGTAAATTGGAGTATTGAAGATTGGTCGAAAGTTATGTTCTCCGACGAATCAAAATTTATGCTCTACAAGCACGATGGAAGACACAGAGTGTATAGAAGACCAGGGGAAAGATTCAAGCAAGCATGCATCGAAGAAAAAGTAGCCTACGGTGGTGGGTCTGTACTTGTGTGGGCCGGAATTTCCTCTGAAAGTCGCACAGAGCTGGTGATCATAGAAAACGGCTCTTTAACTAGCGTAAGATATGTGGAAGAAATCCTCAACGAACACGTTGGTCCATTTATGGTCAATTTGGGTGAGGATGCTATATTTATGCATGACAATGCCCGACCTCATACAGGTAGGATTGTGAATGACTACCTTCAAGAGATGAACATTACTTGTATGGAGTGGCCAGCGCGCAGCCCGGATATCAACCCGATCGAGCATGCTTGGGACGAGCTAGGGAGATGCCTAAAACAACGAAACCCTCCCCCAATCACGCTTCCTGAGCTCAAAATTGCTCTCACAGAGGAATGGGAGAATATTCCCCAAAATCGTATAAGGAACTTGGTGTACAGCATGCCAAACCGCGTAAACGCAGTAATGGAAGCACGAGGAGGTAATACGAAGTATTGAAATTCAAGAAAATCGTCATAAAGTTCAAAAATTTCCTGTTTCCTATTTTTGTTTTAAGGAGAGATCAGCAGTTTTTTTTCTTTATGTAATTTTGTGTAAATAAAATGTATGGTGACTCATATTTTTTTAACTTTCATTTAAGGAGTATTAAATTGTCTATTAAATACAATTTATTGAATTAACCTAGCATTCTTACTTTCCGAGATTTTTTGGATTCTTTGAGTGACCCGGATTCATTGCTCTCGAGTGTATATGTTTCAAGATTATAAGTATAAGTACTGAATTTCTATAATATAACACATTTGCTTTTACAGACTGGCAAGAAGAATGCTTAAACTTAGATTCTATAAAACATAGACGGAACCTTATTTACGCTTTACCAACCAGTGGGGGTAAGACCCTAGTGGCTGAAGTGTTGATGTTAAGGGAAGTGCTGAACCGGAAGAAAAATGCACTGTTTATATTGCCTTTTGTAGCTATTGTGCAAGAAAAGGTTAGTAGTAACAATTGTAGTTCAACATTTCCTTAACAAATTAAAATATTACGTCTTTCACAAGCAGATGCTAATATGGGTTACGTTAAATTAACACTTCTGATACCAAATATTTTATTTTGGCATTCTTCTTTGTGTAATTTTGCATCCATAATCATAAAAAGAGGTATTCTTGTTAGAAAGGTCTTAGACTTAAAAATGCACTATGCAGGTTAAAACACAACTGGTGGAGAAGAACCAGAGATATGGTCAAAAGTTGCAATAACCAATATTCATGCTGGCAAAGATTCAAGCACCAGCTAGTTACTGATATAAATATAAGCCTTCCAAGCAGCTTTACTATTAAAATATAGTTCAGTCTTGACTCCTCATTCATGCTATGCATTGTTGTAGATCTGGGCTCTATCACCCTTTGCGGTACAACTTGACTTCTTAGTAGAAGAGTATGCAGCTGGCAAGGGCCACATACCTCCTAAGAAGAGACGGAAGAAGAACAGCATATATGTAGCCACTATCGAGAAGGGATTGGCTCTAGTGAGGAGCTTGATAGAACTGAATAGGTTGAACGAGTTAGGTTTGATAGTGGTAAGAGCAACTTAACAATATGTTATAGAATTCTAATTACAAAGACTTGTCTTACAAATACTTACAGTTTCAATTTGACCAGTAAAATACAATGTATGTATAATTATGTATGAATATGGCTAATTGCATTGGTCTTGCGTGGTTCAGAAAGCATGTTTAGCCTTTGATCTCAGCTGTCATATGAACATCTATGGCAGTTGTTATGGGTATTTGGAGCCCTAAAAATTTTAACAACTGGTCTAACTGCAATAACTTCCATATCACGAAAATATAGAAGATCAGCCAAACCCGCAGTTAGACTGGTAAAAGTAGACGCCAGATTCCGAGTTGAGCTTGTGACTGAAATTAACGCTAGGAAGATGAAAACATACAATACTATCAATGATTTGTTGTCTCCACATATTAATAACGCATGTACGAAGCGCCATCTAGTTAAATAAAACTGAACTACTACAGAACTACTGAGCCTGCATCGCGAAATTGAATTTTGCGTATTGGATGGCATATGTACAACATCCCGACCTTAACATTTGTGACGCGGTCCACCAGGCATGATTAACATGCATGGCGGACTGCGTCCTGCTAGGCGTCATCGCTTTTTACTTCACAGGTGTTTGAAATGTACTGAATTGAGTAAGTAGGTACCCGACTAGGACTATAAACATGTTTTTTAAAACCCTATTTTTAAAATGTTGCTATTAACAAATAAAAGATTTCGTCATTTCCTGCTATAAGGAAAGTCATCCAGTTTCGTTTGTGCCAGAGTAAGGGTGAACGCAGACCTGGCCGCACCCTATGCACCGCAGTACTCGCACCACCCGCACCCGCATTCAGAATTCTTTATATGCAGTTCTATGCAATCTCGCATGCCGCATACCCCCGCCGCAGTACCTGAAGCGGCCGAATTCCCCATGCCGCAGCTGATGACGTCACCAACGTCGTCGGTCTGCGCACTCTGTGCGCATCGGACTCTGCGGCCGGCATAGTAGTTGATGCTATGAATCTACATTGTATTTTTTTTTACTCTTGTTGGTATTTCATTTTCTTCTTCCTAAAATAAACAACTGATAACAAATTGTTCGTCAAGAACCATACTGTAAATCATGTCCACTCCTGATTTAAATTGGAGACTGAATGAAAAAAATTCAGTGCGTTGCCTGCGGCGACGGGAACGACTGCGGTGACTGCGGCATGGACAGATTTGCAAGGCCATTAACAAAAGCGATGACTGCGGCGACAGCGGTGCGTGTGGTGCGGCCAAGTCTGCGTTCACCTTAAAGGTAACACTTGAAAAATCAATAAGATTCATGTTTCAGGTGGATGAACTGCATTTAATAGGTGAAAAAGGTCGAGGCGGGACCTTAGAAATGTTGCTGTCGACTGTTATATTTACCAACCGTAAGTATTCAGTTTCTCTGCTTATATGAGCTCTTAGAAACTGTTAACACTTAGGTTAACTTCTTCCTTTACTTTTAAATAAGTTGTGTAGATTTATTTTACATACCTAGCTGATGACCACCCATTTCTTATATAAGTTAGTAGCCTATGTCCCACGGTCTCTTTGCTCCAACCGCGTGGATGTCGGTTATCGCGACTTTTCTTCATATCTCCGGTTGTTCTCATCTCAATCGATTGCTATCAAACTTACGTAAAATTTTAAGTGTTTCTTTCAGTGGCTTTTGCGTCATCGCGGATACGAAATCCAAAAAAAGTAATTTATGTTTTTCAATAATATGTATTTTCAATTATATGCATCACTAATAAACAGTCACAACAACTTCTGACTGTTACCTGTTTACCCACGGAACAGAAAAAAACGGTGGAAGTGTGAAGTGGGCGTGGCACGCGTGTCATTCTTATGCGGAGATTTGCAAGACCTTACAATTTCAACCTTCAGTCGTATCTGTCATCACGTGTATTTAACAGTTTTGCACCGTGTGTTATTTAATACTATTTAATAGAAATATGCCTTACTGGGCCATTTTGCAGTGCACAGATGATAGTAGGAGCATAAATATTCGAAATGGAGTTGTTTTATACCATCAATAAGTCAGGATATAGCAGAATTTATAACGAATATTATTGAAATGCAAATAAATAAAATCAAAACAAAATCAACCTTACCACATATCAATAAAGCTTGTTTTTGATTACACACAATAGACATGTCATTCTTATTTATTCTAGAACTTTCTTCGCTATTCATTTAGTGATGTAGTCAAACTTTATCGATATCTAATTTTTTGGAAACATTTATAAACGTTTGTCAAATGATTCTATTGTTTTTTTTAATATCACGGAACATTCGGAACACTCCTCACACCCATTCAAAGGATACGGGCGTGATGTTATGATGTGTAGTGGCATAGACATAGCAATAATATGCGTTTGTGGTGAGTTCCTGGTATTTACTGAAGAGTTTCGTGGTCTCTCTCTGTAACCCTTTATCGGATCTTTACAAAAATTAAATGGGATCATTTCGGAATAGTCTTCTTTCGAACAAAGAAGGAATTTTGAAAATTCGTCGACACATGACGAAGCTATGCGCGTACAAACATGCAAAAATGTAAACTTCCATATTGAACAACTCCAGCTGGATATTTTCTAGTTTGTGGACGCGGCGCAACATGCATACGCGATTAGCAAATAGATTTTGGTGCTCTACGTTTTTCTCATTTCATGCAAATTAAATTAATTATTTCAAAGTAGTGTATGAAACTGTTTGTAATATGGTCTTAAAACACCCGTCTCATATTGTAAAATACTCGCACTCGTATTTTAAGTATCCTTAGACCGATTTCACATTTTCTGATATTGGGTATCTGACGCCGATAGTGGTCAACATGTACTGTTTTCACATATATTTAATAAAATCGGTCCGATTCGGCCATTTTCTCGATCGCACAGACTGGATGAAAAAAGAAAAAGAAATCCTAGAAATTATTTTCAATAATTCATAGTATCGAGTTCTTTTTATACTTTATTTTATTTCCTTCAGATGTCTATGTGTCTAATAAAAAAATCTATGTGTGATAATGTGAAAACGCTTTTATTATGCAACAGTTACATATAATATCTGCTATAAATGGACACTTGTTTTATTTCAATTAATAGGTACATACGTAGTTTCACGTGTTCATACTTTTTTAATCGTAACAGTAACAGTTCAACTTCTGTACGTAAAGCTATAAAATCCCTCTTTTTTAGTATTTTTAGATTATAATTACTAACAGCGTTTGGAATCCTTTGATATTTTGAAAACAAATCTCAAATTTATCGATATTGCCAAAATTTTGTGTCCCCGCTCTAGCGTTGATGTAAGAGAGTTAGAGTGAGAGAGATAATACTTCAAAGTAATATCAACCGTATTCATAACCATTAAGTTTTTAAATAGCATTCTTAAAATAAATGGACATCTGTTGGGGAGTAGTTGAACTTTTTCGTAATAGAGTTAGAGTGAGAAGCAAGTTTGATTCAGATACAAAACGTCGTAAATTCCTTTTTTTATTTATACTAAAGTTATCACTAATGCCAATCTATAAGGTATGTTTTCGTTCTGCAGTGTGCATAATTTAGGCTAATTTGGTGTTAAAGATATACGACCAATCAAAACAATTGTTTACTAGTAGTGCAACGTATTATTATCTGGTTGTATGTGTGAGTTTGGCGACATTGGTTCCGCTATTGAATCTGTCCTATCACACTTCTAATAGTTTTTTTCTGTTCTGTGTGTTTACCTGTTACCGGCTGTTAAACATCAGACAGAAATATACAGCCCAGACTCAGCACCAGATGCATGGCTCGAGTCAACAATTGTGCCCGGAATAAGGCAATAGGCTCACCACCTATTATGTGGGACCGAATACTATAAATGGTTTAAATGTAGGTGTTGATTCACCTCTGCCTAACCCTCCGGAGATAAAGGCGTGGTAATATGTATGACCACTTTACAATTTATAATACTATGAATGTTACAGACAATTTTGATGAAATAAATACAAATTGTCCACATACTCCTATTCTTTTTCACTAGAGGACATTCAGATAGTGGGCATGAGTGCCACAATAGGAAACCTGCACGAGATAGCGCAGTTCCTCCGCGCGGACGTGTTCCAGAGGCAGTTCCGCCCGGTGGAGCTTGCGGAGTACGTCAAGCTGGGCAACATGCTGCACAGGATCCAGTGGGGAGACCACGGCGTCGAGGTTATACCCGACAGGGAACTGACTTACGATGTAAGTACATAGTCCTTAATCACTCATCAACTAGCCTATCGTTGGTCACTGCTGGACATAGGCCTCGCGCAGTTCACTGCTGGATAGATAGATTGATAGATCGATAACTCTTTATTGTACACCAACATTAAATTACAAGAGACAGTAGTACGGATTACAGCAGCTATTGTTAAATGCACAATGGGCGGCCTTATCGCAAAATGCGATCTCTTCCAGGCAACCGTGGGATGGAGAAATATTGCTGGATATAAGTCTCTGCCATTTCTCTCGATCCTCCGCCTTCCCAATACGTTACAGTCCTTACTTGGAGTGATAAATTTTAATATGTGACGTGTCTCGCGTGTGTCGCCGGCAGTACTCGGCGCGCGCGCTGAGCCTGGACCCCGACGCGCTGGGCGGGCTGGTGGCGGAGGTGGTCCCCGGCGGCAGCGTGCTCGTGTTCTGCCCCACCAAGCGCAACGCGGAGAACGTCGCCGCGCTGCTGTGCCAGCTGCAGCGCCGGTGAGTTCGGGCTATCGCACTTTCTTTCTTAAGGGTAACAATTGTGCGTTAACTGATCTTGGATAAAGTTTATTTTAAAGAATTGAATATTCCCTCAAAACTATTTCCAAGGCCAAACTTTTACACAGCTTAGCAGGCTAACTTTCTGTCAAAGAAGTCATAATATGGAAGTGTTGGGAAACTCAAACCTTTTCCAACTTTTTCTTCCGCAATTTAAGCATCCAAAATTCTGGAAGTTTGTTACCCAAATGTGAAGGTTACATGAAAAGACACTGGCACCCCCCAACCCTGAAAAGATAACCTGTGTCAGAACATCTTACGTCATTCCTATATACTAGCATGTATCCTCGGGAGTCTCGAGTTGGGACTTATATTTGGAGCTAAAATGTGCTCCATACGCATAGTACCTACACGTTACTTGGGTGTCTTTTGAGAAGCGCGGGGTGCTGTGTTGCGGTGGACCAAACATAGATTATAACAAAAGAATTTGCGTGCTGCGTGTTCCGTACGAAGACCTGGCGCCTTAAGGAGGGAGCTTTCAATCTTAGAGCTATACGGTTGTTGTTTCTCCATCGAGGAAGTTGTATGGTGACCTGTTCGTATCAGGGAGATGACCTCCCACCGCACGGCGGAGCGCCAGGCGCTGGAGCGCGGCCTGCGGGCGGAGGGCGCGAGCGCGGAGCTGGCGCGCGCGGTGCGCTTCGGCGTGGCCTTCCACCACGCGGGGCTCGCCGGCGACGAGCGCGTGCTGCTCGAGCACGCCTTCCGGTAACTTGCCTTCCGCTTCTTTCTATATAGCGTTCATTCCAGCCGCAACTGAAACTTTCGCCTCGAAATCAAAACCGGCACTCGGAAATCGGGTCTTTTCCCTCAGTTCTCCTTTTCATAATTTTGATTTACACTGACTTACCGACTGCCATCTGACTCTCAAGCGTGGATAAATAATAATAACGGATTTTTACCTACTTAAATTCCTACCATTTGTTGTGGCATCAAAGCCTGCGCCAGAACCACGTCCATCAATCAGCAGGTGAACAGGCTTTCAAGTGAGGCTTAGACTCCGAAAATAGGTACGTATGAACCTGAACCTGATAACGTGTATTGCTCGCTTAAACACGTGTACACCGGAGGAACTTCTGAGTGCCTCTGAGAACGCTCTCACACTGGTCAATCAAAATATAACATGTTTGGAGATTTATGGCGCTTGGTGGAACTTATGCCGTCGACCCGATCGAAAAGAAGAATACATTGTGTGTGACAACAGGTCGGGAGTAATATCGGTGCTGTGCTGCACGTCGACCCTGGCGGCGGGCGTGAACCTGCCGGCGCGCCGCGTCATCGTGCGCGCGCCGCTCGTGGGCCGCTCGTTCCTGTCGCTGGGCGCCTACCGCCAGATGGCGGGCCGCGCGGGCCGCGCCGGCGTGTGCGACACCGGTACGTGGCCGGGTCTGGAGTAATATCGGTGAACCTGCCGGCGCGTGCGACACCGGTACGTGGCCGGGTCTGGAGTAATATCGGTGAACCTGCCGGCGTGTGCGACACCGGTACGTGGCCGGGTCTGGAGTAATATCGGTGAACCTGCCGGCGCGTGCGACACCGGTACGTGGCCGGGTCTGGAGTAATATCGGTGAACCTGCCGGCGCGTGCGACACCGGTACGTGGCCGGGTCTGGAGTAATATCGGTGAACCTGCCGGCGCGTGCGACACCGGTACGTGGCCGGGTCTGGAGTAATATCGGTGAACCTGCCGGCGTGTGCGACACCGGTACGTGGCCGGGTCTGGAGTAATATCGGTGAACCTGCCGGCGCGTGCGACACCGGTACGTGGCCGGGTCTGGAGTAATATCGGTGAACCTGCCGGCGCGTGCGACACCGGTACGTGGCCGGGTCTGGAGTAATATCGGTGAACCTGCCGGCGCGTGCGACACCGGTACGTGGCCGGGTCTGGAGTAATATCGGTGAACCTGCCGGCGCGTGCGACACCGGTACGTGGCCGGGTCTGGAGTAATATCGGTGAACCTGCCGGCGCGTGCGACACCGGTACGTGGCCGGGTCTGGAGTAATATCGGTGAACCTGCCGGCGCGTGCGACACCGGTACGTGGCCGGGTCTGGAGTAATATCGGTGAACCTGCCGGCGTGTGCGACACCGGTACGTGGCCGGGTCTGGAGTAATATCGGTGAACCTGCCGGCGCGTGCGACACCGGTACGTGGCCGGGTCTGGAGTAATATCGGTGAACCTGCCGGCGCGTGCGACACCGGTACGTGGCCGGGTCTGGAGTAATATCGGTGAACCTGCCGGCGTGTGCGACACCGGTACGTGGCCGGGTCTGGAGTAATATCGGTGAACCTGCCGGCGCGTGCGACACCGGTACGTGGCCGGGTCTGGAGTAATATCGGTGAACCTGCCGGCGCGTGCGACACCGGTACGTGGCCGGGTCTGGAGTAATATCGGTGAACCTGCCGGCGCGTGCGACACCGGTACGTGGCCGGGTCTGGAGTAATATCGGTGAACCTGCCGGCGCGTGCGACACCGGTACGTGGCCGGGTCTGGAGTAATATCGGTGAACCTGCCGGCGTGTGCGACACCGGTACGTGGCCGGGTCTGGAGTAATATCGGTGAACCTGCCGGCGCGTGCGACACCGGTACGTGGCCGGGTCTGGAGTAATATCGGTGAACCTGCCGGCGCGTGCGACACCGGTACGTGGCCGGGTCTGGAGTAATATCGGTGAACCTGCCGGCGTGTGCGACACCGGTACGTGGCCGGGTCTGGAGTAATATCGGTGAACCTGCCGGCGCGTGCGACACCGGTACGTGGCCGGGTCTGGAGTAATATCGGTGAACCTGCCGGCGTGTGCGACACCGGTACGTGGCCGGGTCTGGAGTAATATCGGTGAACCTGCCGGCGCGTGCGACACCGGTACGTGGCCGGGTCTGGAGTAATATCGGTGAACCTGCCGGCGCGTGCGACACCGGTACGTGGCCGGGTCTGGAGTAATATCGGTGAACCTGCCGGCGCGTGCGACACCGGTACGTGGCCGGGTCTGGAGTAATATCGGTGAACCTGCCGGCGCGTGCGACACCGGTACGTGGCCGGGTCTGGAGTAATATCGGTGAACCTGCCGGCGTGTGCGACACCGGTACGTGGCCGGGTCTGGAGTAATATCGGTGAACCTGCCGGCGCGTGCGACACCGGTACGTGGCCGGGTCTGGAGTAATATCGGTGAACCTGCCGGCGCGTGCGACACCGGTACGTGGCCGGGTCTGGAGTAATATCGGTGAACCTGCCGGCGCGTGCGACACCGGTACGTGGCCGGGTCTGGAGTAATACCGGTGAACCTGCCGGCGCGTGCGACACCGGTACGTGGCCGGGTCTGGAGTAATACCGGTGAACCTGCCGGCGCGTGCGACACCGTTACGTGGCCGGGTCTGGAGTAATACCGGTGAACCTGCCGGCGCGTGCGACACCGGTACGTAGCCGGGTCTGGAGTAATATCGGTGAACCTGCCGGCGTGTGCGACACCGGTACGTGGCCGGGTCTGGAGTAATATCGGTGAACCTGCCGGCGCGTGCGACACCGGTACGTGGCCGGGTCTGGAGTAATATCGGTGAACCTGCCGGCGTGTGCGACACCGGTACGTGGCCGGGTCTGGAGTAATATCGGTGAACCTGCCGGCGCGTGCGACACCGGTACGTGGCCGGGTCTGGAGTAATATCGGTGAACCTGCCGGCGCGTGCGACACCGGTACGTGGCCGGGTCTGGAGTAATATCGGTGAACCTGCCGGCGCGTGCGACACCGGTACGTGGCCGGGTCTGGAGTAATACCGGTGAACCTGCCGGCGCGTGCGACACCGGTACGTGGCCGGGTCTGGAGTAATACCGGTGAACCTGCCGGCGCGTGCGACACCGGTACGTGGCCGGGTCTGGAGTAATACCGGTGAACCTGCCGGCGCGTGCGACACCGGTACGTAGCCGGGTCTGGAGTAATATCGGTGAACCTGCCGGCGCGTGCGACACCGGTACGTGGCCGGGTCTGGAGTAATATCGGTGAACCTGCCGGCGCGTGCGACACCGGTACGTGGCCGGGTCTGGAGTAATATCGGTGAACCTGCCGGCGTGTGCGACACCGGTACGTGGCCGGGTCTGGAGTAATATCGGTGAACCTGCCGGCGCGTGCGACACCGGTACGTGGCCGGGTCTGGAGTAATATCGGTGAACCTGCCGGCGCGTGCGACACCGGTACGTGGCCGGGTCTGGAGTAATATCGGTGAACCTGCCGGCGCGTGCGACACCGGTACGTGGCCGGGTCTGGAGTAATATCGGTGAACCTGCCGGCGCGTGCGACACCGGTACGTGGCCGGGTCTGGAGTAATATCGGTGAACCTGCCGGCGTGTGCGACACCGGTACGTGGCCGGGTCTGGAGTAATATCGGTGAACCTGCCGGCGCGTGCGACACCGGTACGTGGCCGGGTCTGGAGTAATATCGGTGAACCTGCCGGCGCGTGCGACACCGGTACGTGGCCGGGTCTGGAGTAATATCGGTGAACCTGCCGGCGCGTGCGACACCGGTACGTGGCCGGGTCTGGAGTAATACCGGTGAACCTGCCGGCGCGTGCGACACCGGTACGTGGCCGGGTCTGGAGTAATATCGGTGAACCTGCCGGCGCGTGCGACACCGGTACGTGGCCGGGTCTGGAGTAATATTGGTGAACCTGTCGGTGCGCCGGGGCTTGCAGTCAACCTCAAAAGTAGATTCAAATGTAGACTATACACTGTATAGACACGGCAAAACTAAAAAACGGTATATACACGTTGTATCTAGTATATAAGCTTATGTCAATATTGTTCTTTAAACTGTCAATGTGTGCATGTTATGGAATACGTGTGTATGTTAACATTAACAAAATTACGTGGCGGTTAGTACCTCTGACTGCATCGCTGGTTTGTGGTATAGTGTACTTGTAAGGACATTGAAGGAAATAAATTAATACTTAATATCGTTATTTTGCATTTAGACTTCAATATCACCAGCGGAATTTGCAGATTAAATGGCAGTCGCTTCACACAAAATATCAAAGTTCGATCATTTCGTACAAGTATTTCACGATCGATTTCTATCTTTTTACATAAATGTGTCTGGGTTTTGCATTTTATTTATCCCCATCCAGATAAACTGAACTCATATTAAAATGCCGTAATAGTACCGTGTTGATTCCCGTGGACTAGAATAGAACACCACAGCTCCTCTTGTGGGTGTCGTGCAAGGCGACTAAGGGATAGGGCTGGCTCCATCCGACAGTAAACATACAGCCATAGACAAAGTGTCCACTAGACGGCATGGGCTCGTCCTCTATTACGTGCGACCGACAATCACAGTTCGCAAAACGTGGGTGTTAATACACCTCTGCCTACCTCTTCGTGGATTTACAGTATGTATATTGCAAACTGTGCTTACTGTGGGGTAAAATAAAATAAAATAAATAAAATTATTATCATTAATTATATTAACTTCATAATTAACTCGTAATTAATAATGATTACCACTAGGCGAAAGTATCATAATCTGCGGCGCGCGCGACTGGGAACAACTCCGCAATGTGCTACGAGGCGGCCTCGCCCCGGCTCGTAGCGTGCTACGCGGCGGCCTCGCCAGCCTACTGCTCAGCGCCGTAGCGCTCGGCATTGCTACGAACCGGCGGGAGCTACGCGAGCTGTTGCAATGCACGCTGATGGCTGTTACTGATGAGGACACAGATGAGTTAGTGATACATATATTTCTTATGCCTGTATATCTTCAAATGGGGTAGACAGAGATGAATTAGAACTCATGGTCTCACAGAATTTCATAGATATTTTGCAGATATAATTTTACTAGCAGCTGCGACTACGTACGCGTGGAGTAAGTTACACTTTACAAATTACCATTCACTGTTTTAACCCCAAAAGGGAGTAAATTTTATAGAGTATACATTCTAAACAAGTCTCTTATTACAAAAACATAGTCGTTTCAAATTTTACACCCCCGTTTTATGCCCTTAAGGGAGGAGTTCCGTAAAATCTGTTCTAAGCGAATGTCTTCACCCTATAATTTGATTATTTCTGAGATTTTGTGATTTATCAGTGAGTGGTATTTCGCTTTTATAAATTGTAATGATTATTTCCAGCTCAATAAAAGTAAGTTGCGACGACGCTTTGCGCGCGCTTCTCAAGTGCGGCGCGGTGTCGGGCGGGCCGGGCCTGGCCCCCGACGCGGCGCCGCTCGCCGTGAGCGCGCTGGGGAGGGCGGCTATTAAAGGTACACACGAGTTAAAAATAGGCTCGCCCGCTCGCTCGCTTACACGGGACCAATAAAAATCATATTTGGCGAAATGTGGGTATTAAAACGCCTCAGCCTTTTTAAATCACCACCACAATTGGGTACTTAATTGGCAGTCAAATTAGTTACTTTTTACTAAACGTCAAAACGATAAGTTATAAGAAAAAAAAAATTTGTGACGTCATAATATTTAATAGTCAAATCATTTACTATTACAGGTTAGCTGGATGATAAAAAATAAATAAAAACAATAAAAACGACGAAACTGTTAACATTCTTTTCCCATTCTTAATTTAATAGGTTCATCTAATAGAATATACCCAATTTATATTTATTCCCCCAGGCTGCATAATTTATTCTTTTTCCTCCAGGTTGCATGGACCTATCGGCCGCTCGCCAACTGCTCCAAGACCTGGAGATAGCCTCCAAAGGCCTGGTGCTGATGGGCAGCCTCCACCTGCTGTACCTGGTCACTCCCCACGACGCAGACGCCATCGTCAGACCTGACTACAGACATTATTACTCCCTGGTAAGGCTATGACTATCTTTTTACCTCCATTTGACAAAGTACTCAATCTTGTACCGACAATTAAAAAAACATATTGAAATTAACGAATTATTAGTCTTTAAATTAAGTTTCTAAACAAAAACATTAAAATACTCAGTTTTTTTTTAAAGACATACCAAGATTGTTTTACATTTAGTTAAATAGGTACCTGACCAAATGTATTGTAGTAGCTCACAATTTCAAAAAACTGTATAATATGTGGCCTAAGCACATCAAAATAAATATTTCATATGCGTTTCAAATAAAAACCTTATTAAGTTATAAAAAAGTTTCTGATCTATCCCTACGTGTGCCTTTGATATGTTTAAAAATACAAGTCCTAATTGGTCGTAATGTTTTCAGTACTGTAATCTGGACGAGGAAGGTGTCCAAACAGCGCGAGTGCTGGGCATCACAGAGATGAACGCGGTCAGGATGATGACCGGGAGAGCTATCACTGTGAGTGTCCATCTAATTATAATATTAGATAAGTTGGCTTTAATAGTAGTTTATGATACTGTGGCATAATAAGGGTTCTTATAACACGAGTGTGTTTTAAAAAAACGAGCCGTAGGCGAGTTTTTTTATATTATCACACGAGTGTTATAAGACCAAGTTATGTACAGTGTCATACACTACTTTATC
This sequence comes from Eilema caniola, assembly GCA_949126895.1. Taxonomy (NCBI): domain Eukaryota; kingdom Metazoa; phylum Arthropoda; class Insecta; order Lepidoptera; family Erebidae; genus Eilema; species Eilema caniola. The sequence goes on along the minus strand of OX421469.1, from coordinate 1,659,684 downwards.
TACTCTCATACTATAATACATAAACTAATTTATTTTACAAACCAAACCAAACTTTGTTTAATTTAAATGTATAGAACAAAAAAAAAAAATGTTCGCGCCAAGGCGCAAACGTCGATTGCGCATGCGTGTTTCTTTTTTTTTTCCCGAATCGGCGGATTCTTTTTTTAAAGTAGAGGTTTAGTCCAGATGGAGCTTGTATAGGTGTATCGTTATGATTAAAAAGTTATTTTATGATATAGGTGTCCATACAAGACCTGTATCGTAATAAAACTTTTTTTTTGGCCTGTGCGTAATGTGTGTCATAAGAGTTTTGATTTCAATTTTATAATCTTTGTATTATAGTATCAGAGTAGATAAAAAATGTTCTGCATCTTTCACCTCAGTTCTGTGCCGCACTATGAGTAGGTACTTAGAATATTTTATGTTTTCGTGTTTCTATAATCTAGTATTATTTAAGTAGGGCGTGAATAAGTAATGTTATTACGATAATTTCATAAAGACTACATCACTATAAAAAAGTTCGCTCGGTGCCATTTGTATTATTTTGTTGTGATGTTTTTTTTATGAAATTTTCGTTTCATTTAGCTTTACTAATACGCTGGCGAATAAATAATGCTAATAAAACGGTAAGTATAAAAAAATAGAGAAAAAACAAAAAAAAAATTTTTTTTTCACTATATCGTAATTTTTTATGGCAACATGTCGTGTACTCGGTGTACTACCAGGCGCCTTCGGCTTCGGGAGCGTCCCCCTTACATCCAGTACACATAATTAAGGATTTGAGATTTTGACAGCAAATCTATCATAGTGTAATAATAGGGGTTAAAGTATGAAATTGCCGTTTCATTGTAATAGGTACTTCGAATTGACATAGAACCTTCATGGTTTGAGATTTTTGAGTGAAACTTTTTCCACATGGTACCTATGTAGTTCTTCATTTAAAAATGTGCAACATTCGATTATCGATTTTCAGCTGTTTTTTTTATTCAGCTTAGACAAGAAAGATGGATACTTCGAAAATTCGAGTGATTTTTGAATACGAGTTCCGACGCGGAACTAACGCGGCAGAAACAGCTCGCAATATCAATGTTGCGTTTGGAGAGGGGACTGCTAATGAACGCACCGTGCGATTTTGGTTTAAACGCTTTCGTGATGGAAACTTTGATTTGAAGAACGAACCACGAGGAAGGCCGTCCACACAGGTGAATAACAATGAATTGAAAGACATGGTGGAAGCCGATCCGAGCCAAACTACCCAGGAATTAGCTGCATGGTTTAACGTTACCTTACCAACAATATTGACTCATTTGCGTCAAATCAATAAAATAAAAAAATGTGAAAAATGGGTACCTCATGATTTGACTGATCTGCAGAAAGAAATGCGTGTTGAAACTTGTGTTGCCTTGTTGAATCGATACAGAAATGAAGGAATATTGGATCGAATTGTGACATGTGATGAAAAGTGGATTCTTTACGATAACCGTAAGCGAAAAATGCAATGGCTGACCCCAAGTGAAGCGCCACAACAGTGTCCTAAAGCAAAGCTTACCAATAAAAAGGTAATGGTAACTGTTTGGTGGTCTCAGCATGGTGTTATTCACTGTAGCTTTCTACGATCTGGTCAAGCAATAACGGCAGATGTCTACTGTGCCGAACTCCGAACAATGATAGCAAAACTAGTAGTGAAACAGCCCCGACTCATGAATCGATCTTCACCATTATTGCTCCATGATAACGCGAGACCTCATACAGCACGAGAAACCGTTTTAACTCTACAGGAACTGCAATTAGAAACTAACCGTCACCCTCCGTATTCGCCAGACCTTGCTCCAACAGACTACCATTTTTTTCGTGATTTGGACAATTTTCTATGTGATAAAAAGTTTTCTTCTCAGGAGGCAGTACAAAATGCTTTCACACAGTTTGTCGAATCTAGATCACCAGAGTTCTATCGCAAAGGCATAAATGACCTTCCTACTAGATGGCAGCAATGTATAGATAATAATGGTAATTATTTTGATTAAATAAATACGTTAAATTAAAAAAAAAACGAATTTCAATTTGTCAGTACAAATCGGCAATTTCATACTTTAACCCCTAATACAAATGAAATGAAAGTTCATTTGTCAGAATATGGGTGAATAGGTAAAGAAATTTTGGATGTTTGCATTTTTTTTGTTTGTACTCTACCAATGTGTGGCGTACAAAAATAAACTTCAACTTCAACTTTTCAATATGTCAAGTAAAATGTGTTATAAAATTATTAATGGCGAGACGCCAATGTCAAGTGTACCAGAGTCGCGTTAGCCACGCCAGTACATTCAGATCCAGGTGGACGATCAGGACGTGTGGTTGGATTGCCGGGGGGTACGGTAAATAAGTCTTACAATTAAAATTACATCATTCGATACTTAAAATTACTCATATAAAATGTCAATATAAATGTCACAATTTACCTTTAAAAAAAAATTATAATATGTTTCCCTAATATGTACGTATATGTCGAATTTTCTCACATCGTGTCTGGGTAAATTCCGTGTAATAACGTTCTACCCACTATATATGTCCAAGTCAGTAATAGTGCCCCTGTGGCGCAGGCGCTCCCCGAGAAGCTCCTGTGCCGCTTCTACCTGGCGCTGGCGCTGCACGAGCTGTGGCGGCAGGAGCCCTTCGCGAGCGTCGCCAACAAGTTAGTACCTACGTAGCATTTTTCTTACAGACCGCGGCCTGGGCACGCGCGGCGAGACGGGGAGTAACGACCAATCGACGACAGATGTGGTCAGTTCGCCGCTAACGTTTCCGGCGGTATGTCGCTCGCTCTCGATTCATGCTCTTTCTTGCTCTGTTATCATCTGAGCCCTGATTCTGCTATTATTTTTTCATGATAAAACCACTGTGGTACCACAGACACTGTAACCAATGCCATTTAACTTTAGGATTTACTGTTATACTGTTAAAGTCTAAAATTAAATAACAATCTCGTAAAGTTTATTTCGTTTTGGACCTTAAGGCCCTGCTATAAAGTCTAAAATTTCATGACATTTTATGCAATGTCAGCGGTATGACAGTGGTTTTGCTATGTAATAAAATTAGCAGAATCGGGGGCCTGGTCCCTCGCCACGCCGCGCTTTCCTAGGGTGTGGTACGGCAGTCATACCAGTAACTGAAAGACTGATATGCTCGTTAATATGAGTTCCGATCTCAATATAATTGCTGAGATTCGACGATCTTTCGGTTACAAGTTCGACATCTCCCCTCCCTAGACAACAGCACAACAGTCGTTAACGCCTGTTATAAACGTCAAATCCCATACATTCGTCATTCTATTCACGTCACCTACGAAACGCCGCGCCGGTCAACGAATTGCAACTTATCTAAAGGGGCTTAGCTCATTGCAAACGGGTATTCTACTTTTGTCCTACCCCCTTTTTTTACGTGCGGGAAATCCCCACCGATACCTACCCCTACGGAGCCGGAAGGGGGGGGGGGTTATGTCGGACTCAAACCGACTAAATCTCACGCCGTCTCTGGGTCGTAGTGCTAGGCCGAAGGTGAGGTTGTCATGCGACATATCCCTCGCACCCCGGCTGACCCAGGGCCATCCCTCTCGGTCTGGCCCTCCTCGGGAGGGCTTTTGTCCTACCCTAGTCTAGTTGAGATTAACATTAAAATGGAGAAATATCAAAATGATTCGTACATTCCCAGGTACTGTATCCCCCGGGGCACGGTGCAATCCGTGATGGTGTCTTCGGCGGCCTTTGCTTCGTGCGCGGTGCGGTTCTGCGAGGAGATGGAGCCGCTGTGGCCCTTCCGCGCGCTGCTGGCCGAGCTGGCGCTGCGCCTGCAGCACTGCGCCGCGCCCGACCTGGCCGCGCTAATGGACCTACCCGCCGTCAAGAAGGTAGGGATGTGTGACACAACGGGGGATCCTCTGACTGGGTAAAGTGGTCACACATGGTCACGGTTGTCAATGGTATACAAGCGTGAGAACTTCACTTTCGCGATGCAGGATTGGTAATTCTGTAGTAGTAGCGAAATCTATTGTTGAACCATGTAAGGCTAATAGTACGCAACACACCGCATGTTCCATACTACGATATATCGTTAATTTTGCACTATTTTAGGACTACCACTGAAATGTCTAGGAGCAGAAGAAATTATTGTTCAGCCAAATTTCTGAACTGTCAACAGGCTTTCAATAGCGTAAATTTTTACACGATATATGTAGGTGAATGTAAATTGTATAGTTTACAAACTGTTTCCAGGCAAAACTTAGTGATACTAGATTCTCATTTTGTAAGTACCTAATAGGAGTGCCACAGGGGTTTGTTCTCGGACCTGTACTCTAAAGTCTTAACATTCGATAAACGTAGGTATAGCTAAACGCCCGTTGGAATAAAGTTCATTTTTGACACCTTTTAGGTAAAAGTTCTCAGTTTTGGCAATGGAACAACGAGACCGGATGTAAGCCTATTAAAATTGACTCCACCATCTAAATGGAACTATCGAAATTTGTTAATCTTGTAAGACCCACCAATGGAGCCATGAAAGCTCGAAAATCCTGTTGGACTCATCAATGGAATCTTCCAATGGAACCAATAGTTCTAATCCCTTACATTGTTTTATTAAAAGTATCGATATTCTCAACAGGCTTGCAAGAAGCCTGTTGAGAATATCGATACTTTTAATGACAAGATTCCGTTTTTAACATTGTACTGAATTTTTAACATTCTTCATTCAGGAGCGTCATTACAGGCACGTGTCTGTAATGACGCTCTTGCCTGAGTTTTCAGTTTACCATCAGGCGAGGTGAAATCGAATTAACCTTATAGAAATACCTGACCCTATAGTCCTTAAAGAAACTTCTTGTATTGTGTCCAGGCCCGCGCTCTGCAACTATCGCGTGCGGGCTACAAGCGCGTGGAAGACCTGGCGAGAGCATCCGCAGACGACCTGATGTCTGCCGTGGCGCACCTGTCCAGGACGGCTGCCAACCAACTCATCAGTGCGGCCAGGGTGAGTGCACTGCACACTTTATAACATTGGATGAAGAACTTGGTTCCACCATATTGAACGACTACAATACCCGTTTCTATAACATAGTTATGTTTTCATTTTATGTAATTGAATAAAAATGATGAAATCCAGATGTTGCCCGCGGTTTCATCCGGTAGTAGGATAAAAGGCATTGCATCAATAATATAAAATTACTAACTGTCGCCCGCGGCTCCGCCCGCGTGGATGTCGGTTATCGCGAATCGGGGTATGAAAAATAGATGTTGGCCGATTCTCAGACCTACCCGATATGCCCACAAAATTTCATGAGAATCGGTCGAGCCGTTTCGGAGGAGTTTGGCAACGAAAACTGTGACACGAGAATTTTATATAATAGATATTGCTGAATGTGTTGCTAAGCGCAAATCTCGAGAACAGCTGAACCGATTTCGCTAATTCTTTTTTTTATAATATTCCCTGCAGTACGAGGATGGTTCTTACGCAGAGAAAAATTTCCTGAAAAATTCTAAAATCAACACTTTTCTATACTTCCATACAGACGACCCGTAATAGTACTTAAAAGTCAATTTGAATTTTAGTACCAAATATCATAAAGTTCAAGTGTTAGTGGAGAGGTTCCGGGATGGCAAAACAATTGAGTGACGCATAATGGCTTAGGGTGGCTTCCATGGGTGAAGCCGAGGCGGGACAGCTACCTACTTATATAAATATTTTATAAATTACAGATGACGCTAATAGAAAAAGTGGAGAATCTACGCGCCGAAGCAGAAGATGTCATGGAAGAACTAAATGCTAATTAACACAATTTAGAAAAAACTCTGTCCAGAGGAAAAACCCGACATCAGGGTCAGGGATGCCTTTAAATCTTTGTCAAGACGGCTTAGGAAACAATAATCTTGTAGTATAATACCTGTGACTTAATAGTACAAAATGTCTGTGATATTTCTGAAATAAACAGTGAGATGATAATAATGTAAATTAATGATGTTAAGTATAAATGAGTTTTTCGTCGTAAAATGTGTTAATATCTACAATTATTATTAACACATTCATAAAGAATTAATAATGAAGTAAGTAATAATAATAATTAATATATGAAATAAATGACGACGGATAGTTCCGTAATGGAATTTAAGTAATATATTTTGAGAAATAAAAATGTGAGTTTTATTTAACTCCTCCAACTAAAACACACACCCACACATGCAAGCACGTACGCACGCAAGCTCGCACGCACACACACATACTCATCACCTCACAAACATTCACATTACCAAAATTAGAATGGTTGGCTCATTACATCAATTAAAATAAAAACTATAACTCCTTAAACTTTATTCACCGTCTCTTATAAATACACGGTTTCAACGTGAGCGCCGGCAGTTTGCCCTTCTTGGCGGGAGGCCCCTGCATCTTGACAAACTCAATGAAGTAGAACACGCTGTGGCTCTTGTCCAGTTGCTTGAGCTTGAAGCCGAGGCGGAGTACCTCCTTCGCAAAGTTTTCCACGTTATCGAAACGACTCTCTACTTCTGCTATTAGGAGATGACCGCTGTGGAAAGAGATTCGAATTTACTGTCTGAGGTTTGAGAAGGTTGGTGGAAAAGGTGCAACCGTGTCTCCTTTGTCGACTTAATTTCCTCGATTACCTTTTTAATGACTTACATCATTTAGCGTTGATGGTGAACGTGGGAGCGACTGCTGAAGATGATTTCTAGATTTTTCATCTAAATCTGACTGTTCCTAGTCACATGTCGATGTTATGAAAGTATAAAGCTGTAAGTGGTAAGGGCAACTACTCTCGTCGAAAATTCCGCTGTAATATTAATAGGATAGGATACAGCTCTGGTAAGTCTACGAAATCAGCTCCCCATCTGGTAGTCAGTCGGACAGCGATTGAACAACAAAGCATTTGCCTAGGAACTTTCATTGACATCGAAGGAGCTTTCGACAAAACCAGGAACCAGTACTATCAGACTGGATTACAAACATGCTCAGCAAACACATTTGCTAAGCATTTTCCACTGTTCGCCTTGGGGAAGGAGATCAACCAGCTCTGATAGCCAAAGGCTGCCCACAGGAGGAGTAACCGTTTTCGACAAAAAATACGAAATCCAGCTCCATGGGGACGACCACCACCTTGAGGCTTTATACCCAGCAGAATTACGCATCTTCACAGATGGATCCAAAACAGGTACAGGCACTGCGACCGGCATCTTCTCGGAGCACCTTATTGGTAATGGTCATGAGAGTGGAAGGCCACTCGATACGTATACTCTCAGGCAGCATGGCCGTGCTGCAAGCTTTAAACAGACACACTATAAACTCAGGATATAATACTGGAGTGCCATCTTAAACTAAATCAAATAGGCCACATCAATAACATGACCTTGCAATGGATCAAGAGACACAGAGGCTGGCGCGGCAACCATGCAGCGGATGAGCTAGCCAGGAGAGGATCTGACATGGTCGCAATGGGACTTGAGCCCATAATACCGATCCCCACTGCATACCTATGAACTACAGTAAACAAACGAACGAGAGATCAACACAACAGCTACTGGCTAAACCTGGAAGTATGCAGACAGGCCAGGGTAGCCCTCCCTTTGCTTGAAAATAGTCTGACCAGGCGTCTTCGACAACTGTCCTAATGGCAACTAGGCACTGCTGCGGCTGCCATCACGGGACACGGCTCCTTCAATAAACATCTTTTTATTTCAGGAATCACCAGGGCTCTCTGCATGAGAGGAAGAAACAGCGGCAAACATGCTCCTACACTGCCCTGCAACCGCCACATACAGTGTTCAAGTACTTCAGAAACACAGATAGCTCCGCGAGATCGCCAACAGCGTGAATAGCTTGCCGGCCTTCTTTAATGTGTTGGGGTGGATCGAGTGAAATGCCCACCCTCACGCAAAAACCGCGCCTTGTGGTGGAGTTGCGGATACCAGCCCGTGATACAATACCATAGAATACAAAATAAAGTACACTGATAATAATTCTTACCCCGTTTTCAACACTCTGTTCGCTTCAACCAAGTACTGTGTGAGATCGGTGCCCATCAGTGCCAGGCAGTACACGACCACGTCCATAGAAGCCGACAGTAGCGGCGTACGCGCCATGTCGCAGGCCTCCACCCCCGGAGCCGAGGCCACCAGGTCGAACGAGCGCACCTTGTGTGGGACCCGCCGGGACAGAGCTGCTTCGCCGCAACCCATGTCTGCTATTAGGTGGGACTTTGGCCTGGGGAAATAGAATTACAGGTAATTTATAGGAATTGTCGAGTCAGAGATGATCGATGTTGCAACAACATCGGTGATGGCATCGATAATGACATTGATTGCTGAACATCAATACTCGATGTTTATCGAGCACAAAAGATCCATGTCAGCCAATAGTGAAATTTATTTTACAAAAATAAAAAAAAACGATATATTCATACGTTTTTTAAATGTAAATAGTCTGTCAATCAAAATCAAAAATTTAATATAATTGCGTAAAATGACAGAAATGTTGAGTGTCAAAATCCATTTAGTGATCGTGCATGCAAGTGGCGCCGTATTTTATAGAACAAAAAAAAACTAGAATTTCATAAACTACTATTTTTTAATTTATTTTGATACTCTGTGCTTAAATAAACTGTCATTTAAGTTTTGTTTTTAATTTTTTAATGTTTACATTTCAGTATATAAGTAAATAAAATTTCTTAAAAGTACGTACATTTTAGTTATCTTCTTAACAATCACATCTAGAGGGTTGACTGGCCACTTCTTGACTTGCAACTGGTATCCTTGATGGTACGTCTCAAATGCAGATGGGTCTTCCTTGAACAGTTGCTGAGCTTCCGTTCCCGAAGATGTGTACAGCTTCTCATTTAGGTATCTGAATTGTGCCGCTGCAAACAACAAGACTTTTAACTATTGATGTTTTTTATTCTATACGCTTTAAGTTGCCAACATGTTTCCATCCAATTGAGCATCCAACTGGGGAAATACCTCCGCCTAACAGAATACTGCGGCCATTAAATTAGTGTTGTGTTCCCAGTGCTGAGTAGGGTAGCAAGAGCTAACTAGAGAGTTTTTGTGCTCTCAGTGGGAAGAGTAAAGGCTATTTCTGCTTTGTCTTCTACACTTATGGCTCAGAAACTCTGTGTTTACGGGGTCTGCAGCACGAGTGTGACTTATCTGGTATTGCATACATCCATAGGCAATGGTCGATAGTGTATTGGCCAGGTTATGAACCCAGGCCCAACAATATGTATAGTAAGGTACAGATTCGAAATCTGGCCAATACTTTTTAAGACTGCCTACTTATCACCGGCCACTTCAATTTGATAATTGATTTGAGTATTTTATTACCAATCAATACGTAACATGTGCTCAAACCTCTGCACTCACCTTTGAGCCTCTCTAACATCCTCTCTCTTAACTTGCTACCATTACTCTCAACATTTATGTGCCTTCTGTTACTCTGATTGGTCAGTAATGCTTTTAGTCTATTCTTCTTTGAATTAATAGGCTCACTAATTACATTATTATTCTCATTAAGTGGATTGTTTTTCTTCTTTTTCTTTTTTGGTTTATTTTCTGTAAACAGCAAGTCCTCTTTATCATCATTTTCGATGACCTCATTAAACTTCTTCTTTTTTGCGTTCAATAAAATTTCATCAAAGTTTTGTGTTTCAGGAGTTTTTGAATCTTCAGTTGGTTTAGATTTTTTCTTCTTTATGTTTGTTGGTTTGGTTTCCAGTTTACGTTTTCTTGAATTTTGGCTTATGTTGTTATTTGTTAAAGTATTCTTTTTATTGAGAAGTGCACTTTTTTGTGTAACCTGAGATATTTTTGTTTTGACTGGAAATGATTTAGTTTCTTTAAATTTTCTCAGTTTTGGTGATGCCTTTACCTTACTGGATGTTTTTTGTTTGAGTTTGTTAACTTTTAATGATACATTAACCTTCGGTTCTGTTGAACTTTTTAATCTGTCAGGTTTTTCTTTTTTCTGAAAATGAAAGTAATTTATGAGAATAGTTAACATAAAATGTTCTGTCCAAAAAGTACACAAGGACAAGTCTTTGTACAGACTGTTTTATTACTAATGTGATAAATATTGTTTTATGTGGTGTGAAATGAATAGTGATAAGAAAAAATATTTTATGCTTTATTTTATACTAGCTAAAGCCCTCGATTCCTTATGGATACCTTAATGGAATTCTGGAACCGCGTGGACAACCCATCAGAACCTAATCCAGGGATAGAAAAGGACTAAGTGCGATTCCTGACTATAACTTATATGTACCAAATTTCAGCCCAGCCTGTTAATATGTTTTTTTCTCTATATATAGGACACGTCAACGTTTGACTTCGCCTCGCCTGATGGTAAGTTGAAGGCAAAGTCTTCACAAAAAGGGTCACCATTACAAACATGTACCATGTTAACAATGGTAGCACTCAGCTTGACGGCCTCATCTAAAGAGGATTGATGTCGCAGCACCGCGTGACAACCACTTGTCCCACTAGTGCTGCAACCACAATGCCCCTGCCCGGCTATGCACTTGCTGACCCCTGAACGCAATCCAACCGAGATTGGCTTATTATGGAGGGTTGTTCACAATCGTGCACGATAGTACCCACCCGGCCGAAATTTGTGACAAATTTGCGCCAGCGTGATGGACTAACAAACATTTCAATTTTGTGCATTTATTGATAGCAGAAGAGTGGAAGTAGCGTGTGGTGCGAGCAGCTCGTGGAGTGTGTAAGGACAGAAGCAGACGGCGGACTGTTGTTACTGATTTCTCCACAGGGAAAAAGACGTGAGTATAGTTGTTGTTTGTGGAGATTTTAACATAAATATATTGGACAAAAATTCTGATACTTAGTTATAACTTTCCGAATTTATTTAAATCATTTAATTTAATTAATATTTTTATGGAACCAACCAGAATAACAAGCACTAGTGCAAGGTGCATTGATAATATATTTAGTAATGTAAAATCTATATATACATAAATCAATAATCAATAAGGTTAAATCTGATCACACAGGGCAGTTGGTTTCCTTTCCGAGTACCCAAAGTATTGTAAGAAAACAAATAAGTATTATACCATTCAGTGCAAGCCATATAGAAAAATTTAAATGGTATATTACAAAAGGAATCCAATTGTTGTTGTTTAGTTCAGTTTTCGCTTCTAGACACTGTTCTATAAGTGAAAAACTAACCTTTAGTGATTGGACAACTCCTGGAATTTTTAAAAGCCGTAATAAATTATATGAACTCTATGAAGAGAGATCTTACAATCACAGTCCAAATTTTCAAGAGTTTGTAAAAAATATTCAAGAATATTTAGACAAGCCTGTCTCAGAGCAAAATCAATGTATTTAAAATATAAAATAAAATGTTACTAAGACAACTTGGAATGTCATAAATAGTGAAAACGAAAGTACGTAGTCAGGATTTTCACCTAAAAATAAATAATATTGATATTAAAAAAGACTCGAGGTTGCAACTGATTTTGAAAAAAAAATTCCAACATTCCAATTGTCGTTACAAGAAACCTCTCGTCTTGTTCTAAAACTGCCGAGAAGCTTCTTAAGCACGGGGCGATGAATGCGGTACAGACTTTGAATTTTCAGCTGTTAGCCCTAGAGATGTTTCAAAGGCCTTTAATTCAATTAATATTAAGAACACAAAAGATTTATGGGGTTTATCTGTTAAAACCTTTTTCACATATTATTACTGTAATAGCTCCATACCTGGCAGCTGTATTCAATTGCTGTGTCGCATCTGGTGTGGTTCCTGACTTGATGAAATATAGTAAGATAATTCTATTATTTAAAACTGGGGATACTGGAGACCCCTCTAACCCCTCGGCCTGTTTCCATTCTACCTACTCTAAGTAAGATCTTTGAAAAGCTTATGCTTGGCCAGTTGCTTGGTCACTTTAATATACATAATTTACTACACAGGAAACAGTTTGGATTCACGAGGGGTTGTTCAACCATAGATGCGGGGGTTAATTTACTAAAAAGTATTTTTGAGGCTTGGGAGGATTTGCAGTATGCTTTGGGTGTTTTCTGCGACTTATCTAAGACATTTGATTGTGTTCACCATGAGACTCTTGTCAGAAAACTACACCACTATGGTATTAGAAACAGGGCTCTCTTGCAGGGCTTACTATAGGGCTCAGAGGGTCGAAGTAAAAGGTAAACGATCTGCAGGAAGCCCAGATGTAATGGGCGTCCCGCAGGGGTCAATCCTTGGTCCATTTCTGTTTTAATATATACATGACTGACTTACCTTACCTACTTAGGGGATAAGCATGAGATTGTATTGTTTGGAGATGATACTTCCTTAACGTTTAAAATTAATAGACAATTACATAATTATGACAATGTTAACAGTGCACTCTCAAAGGTTGTTCATTGGGGTAATTTCACGCATGCCTAATTTTTTGCTAATTTTGGTGCTATTTTTCAATCATAGGTTTTCCGATGAAAAAATTTAATGATATTGTTTTAGAACACATTAGTATTCTAGATATTTAGAAGGAAACAAAAAACTGCTTTGCAGACCTTCCACCGAAAGTGCAACATCACACCGAAATTAGCAAAAATTAGGCATGCGTGAAATTACCCTTGGTTTATTGTTAATAATGTTCTTTTGAATGATAAAAAAACTAAAGTAATCAAATTCTCAACACATAATGTAAGGCAAGTAGCTACCAATGTACAACTTAATGGATCTGGGTTGGACCCTGTGGGGACTACTGTATTTTTGGGTATCACTATTGAATCAAAACTGCGCAGTGGGGACCGCAGATTGAACAATTATAACGCAAATTAAGTTCTGCAGCATATGCAGTAAAAAGATGGCTTACTGATATTGAGACAGCTAGAATAGTTTTTATAGTTATTTCCATAGTGTTATGTCATATGGAATTCTTCTCTGGGGTAATTCTGTGGACATTAATACCATCTTTGTATTGCAAAAGAGAGCTGTAAGAGCAATAGGGTCGTTTCGCCTGTTCGCGTCCATTTAGTGTAGTTGGCAAGTTTGACGGCGGTATTAAAAATGCCCTTACACTAATTTCTATGAAAATTTTGTGTAATGTATTCATTATATAGTCTATTTTAAGATTACCTTTCAGTTTTATTGGAAACATCTTGTGTTTTCTTTTTATATAGATAAACTTCAGAATTAGGCAATTTACCCACTTCGCATCCACAAAATCCAAATTGCGGACCATTTAGCGTCCAGCAGCTTAGAAAAGGAATATAGGGGTGGTATCTTTAAGAATTTGTAAAGAAAAATTATATTTTAACAATTTCTTTATTTAAGAATATAAATATTAAAAATCAACATTATTATCATTAAAAATCAATTTAAAAGAAAAAATTCTACATAACAGTGGTTGAACTTAAAATTAGGCACCTAAGTAGTGGGCAAATGGTGATTGCAACTTTAAGATTAAACAGTAATCAGTTCTGTTAATTTTACCCTACTTACTTACTTCCAGCGGGGGACGCCGCAGACCGCACGGGTGATCTACCCTTCTTATGGGGGCCATTTCACCCAATTCCCCTATTCCTCCTATTTGGACGCTAAGAAGTGCCCGGCAATCACGGCGTTCCGTCGAACCTACCTGTCTCTTTACAAAATCTTACGATCTATTCCACTTTCAGATCCTTGAGGTCTTGTTCTTCTAGGGTGTCCGTCCCCATGTTTTCCCATCTTATCATTGAATACATGGGGCATTTGGTGGAGACTGGTTTCCTCCTCCTCTATGCACTCTGGGCATTTGGGGTCAGGTTTCCGCCCTATAAGTGTCAGGTGCCTATTTAGTCGGCAGTGTCCCGTTATCACTTCTACGACTTGCCTTTATGACGCTTCGGGAGAGTTTTAACAGTCGGATTGTTTTCTTTGTTTCAATGCCTTTGATGAAGATCTTCGACTGTCTCATGACTGGCGAGGACTTCCATCTTCGATTGGTTTCCGCCACTGTGCTTCGGCTGATGACTCCCTTTGTTATTTTATGGGCAATGGGTAGTCTGGGCTCAGAGCCCACCTGATTTTCATCAGCTCCCTTTCTTGCCAGTTCGACGGCGTCTCATTGCCCATGAAGCCCTCATGTCCGGGCACTATTATATACTATATTATAATAATTATTGCTAAAGATCAGCCTTCATTATATTAAGTTTTTGGCTATATTAAAGCAACAAAACGAACAATTTGGATATTATTTGCCTATTTGTCTTTATCGATTTATTCTTCTCTTGAGTTTCATTTAACGCTTACTTTAAATCTTCTTCTATATGTATTCTCTTTTCCTTCTTCTTTCTTCTCTCCGAAGAACTCATCTTAAATGGAAAAAATAATGAAAGAAATTACTCATTTCAATAAAAAAATAGAATTATAAACACGTGGTCTTAATAAGAATGTACAATAATAATAAACATTACATGTTAAATTATTTTTACAAGCAAGTATTTAACAAAATATAGTGGACGCAATGTGGTTTATTATTATCCCCTGTAGGTATCGTTTGCGTCCATTGCGGACGCAAAGTGGACGTTTTGTAAGATTCGATGTAGTAATTGCGTCCAGCTTATTTTATTCCTTACCTATAGAAAACATAAGCAAATTCATAATTAATATAGTACCTTATTTCATCATAAAAGTATAGAAACAGCTATGTATGCTAAAATTCACATAAATAATAAAATACTTACCACCAAACGCGCCGCTGCACACTAATTTTTAGCTAAACATCCCGAGCGTACGCGCTTCCTTGTTGAAGAGCCGAGATTACTTATTTTTTTAAACGGGATTGGTTCCACACACAGAACTTTTGTCCATAAGTATGTGGCTCTTATACATTGAGGTATAAGCGGTTAAGACTTTTCATTTGATTGGTGTGTTAGTTGACTAATTTTCGAAGATTTTCAAAGGGCGATCCGTAAAATGGACGCGAATTGGGCGATGGACGCGAACAGGCGAACTGACCCTATACCAACTTGGTCCTAGAGTGTCTCTAAGAGAAAAGTTCAAAGAAATAAACATTCTTAGTTATATCGCAATTTATTTATGAAAATTTACTTTATGTGCTTAAAAATGTAGACTCCTTTACTAAATAGAGTGATATACATGGTATAAATACTAGACATAAAAGTAATCTTGTGTTACATACAACTTGGCTCCAAAAAATAAGCAACTCTTTTATGGGGTAATGTATTTGATTCTACAATAAACTTCCCAATGAAATGAGAACATTGTCCTTAAATAAATTTAAAACAACTATTATGGCCAAATTGTGTGGCATATTATAACATTTCAGACTATTTGAATGACAAAAATGTTTGGGATTAAGTAGCTCTAAGTCAACACAAGAAAATGATTGTACATACATGACGACGTTTTTTTTTAACAACAAGGATTCCTACTGAGTTTTTTTGACAGTGTTTCTCAGTAGTTGCCTTGTCACGCACTGCACGGTAGGGGAAAAGAATAATGACGATTCCATACAAATTTAATATTTTTATGGAATAAATGATTTTTTGAATTTGAATTTGAATATACAAATAATTATCGCGATTACTGCTTACGGTAGCAGCCAACAGTACGTGTATGAAACAATGTACCTGATATAGATAGTCCAGTTGTGTAAAAAGCTAGATACAAAATACAAAATGTATTTAGCTGTAGTTAGACTAAGTAAGCTATTTTGTATTTAATACCAATTGCTATGTAAAATATACCTTATTCTTTTTCATAAAACTTGTATGCGTTTTAGGAACATCGTCTTCCCACTCTGGTGTCTTAAACATATTAATTTGATTATTACTGGCCCTTTAATTATATATTATTTTTCAAGACAACGAGGTTATTTTCAACAGATGCGTGGTGTTGTTTTTATACCAGTTGACAGCTGTGAGCTGACAGCCGTCAACTTGACGTTCGACTTGCTTGCATTCAGGAATAGATTAGTAAGTAAAGTATTTTTTATATTTTCATCTACTTATTCGAAAAACAAGCAATAAAAACATGATATAATATTAAATACGTATATTCAGTAATTTTACCATTTTAGAGGGGTAGTGCCCATAATCCCCACGGTGGGCATGCGGGTTGGGGTGCAATCAGTGCGTCCTACCCGTCATGACCTACGGAGCCGAGACATGGACACTCACGGCAGGGTTGGTCCATCAGTTCAAAGTCGCTCAGCGAGCTATGGAGAGAGCTATGCTCGGAGTTTCTCTGAAGGATAGAATCCGCAACGAATGCATCCGACAGAGAACCAAAGTTATCGACATAGCTCAAAGAATCAGCAAGCTGAAGTGGCAATGGGCTGGCCATATCTCACGAAGAACCGACAACCGTTGGGGTAAATGTGTTCTTGAGTGGAGATCGCGACTCGGCAAGCGTAGTGTAGGACGCCCTCCGACCAGGTGGGATGACGATCTAAGAAAGACTGCAGGCAGATGCTGGATGCGGCAAGCTGAAGACAGGGCGCTATGGCGCTCATTGGGGGAGGGCTATGTCCAGCAGTGGACTAATATAGCCTGATGATGATGATGATGATGATGATTCAGTAATTATGGGGATAATTTATGAATTGTTATTATCACTTCCTGCCTGAATGCTTGATTTTAGAACGAACGTTTCCATTTTGGAAAAGTATTTTTATAATCATAATGGATAATGTCGCAACCAACTACCCCAATTAGCAGTTCAACTAACTGCCTAGGCTAGTAACTAAACGGCGTCGTCCAATTAGCGGCCTGAATGATGTTCAGCCAGTCGATTAAACGGCTAGGCAAATTGCTTGGATCAATGACATTTAATGACTTGCCTAACCAGTTAATTAAACAGCTATGAAAATGACATTTTTCTGAATGGTTATAAAAAATAACCATGAAGGCTAATGCAGGAGCTTCGCTCCGCCCGCTCCCGCATTAGCCTTCTAACCTAACCTATCCAAGTCGGATTGTGCAGCTTTCTCAATAAACCTATCACTAATTTTCTGTGAATACACCTCTGCCTACCCTCTCGGGGATTTACAGGCGTTAGTATATGTATATAATTTTCGGTCTTAATTCAGGGTGGTGTCCGTACTTACAAATGGCCTAAGCATTAGCCAGCCAGGTTATTAAATTTACCTAACAAACGTTATGGCTGAATATCATTCAGGCCGTTTAGTTAACAGCCTAGGCAGTTAATCAAATGGCTGAATAAGGTAGTTGGCGGAGACAGATCGATGACGTTTAATTACTTGCCTAGCCATTTTATCAAACAGCTAACCTAACCTAACCAAGTTGGATAGCGCAGCTATCTCAATAAACCGATCACTAATTTTCTGTGAATACACCTCTATTTACCTCCTCAGGGATTTACAGGCGTGTATATCTGTATGTATGTAATTTTGTATCTTATTTTGGGGTGATGCCCCATCTTACGAATGGCCTGAGCATTAGCGAGCCAGTTTATTAAATGTTGTAATTAACGTTACGGCTGAATATCATTCAGGTCGTTAAATGGGTATTTGACTGACTAGTCAAATTAGTTACTTTTTATTAAACGTCAAAACGGTAAATTATAAGAATTTATTTGTGACGTCATAATATTTAATAGTCAAATAATTTGCTATTAAAGGTTGGATGGATATTTAAAAATCAATAAGAACGATAAAATAAGAACCGAAGCAACTGTTTTCACTCTTAGATTATTCTTAATTTAATAAGTTCAGCTAAATAATTTATTTTAACTACAGGAAAATACCCAATTGAATGGCATCGTTTAGTTACCAGCCGGCTGATTAAGCTAGTCAGCGGTGACACTAACAACTTAATAGAGGACAACGATTTAATATCAAAAAGAGTTACTTAAATATCCGGAAGGCGGACCCTGCACTCACCTCGGCGTCGGATGCATACAGGAAACGTCTTTAAGACGATGATGATGACGACTCGACTTGATTAGTCGTGCATTCTTACATTCAGTGGATAAGTAGTCATGACTCATACAAAGCATAGCTTTTTTTTTTTTTTTTACGTGCGGGAAATCCCCTCGGATACCCACCCCTCCGGAGCCGGAGGGAGAGGTTATTCACGCCGTCTCTGGGTCGTAGTGCTAGGCCGAAGGTGAGGTTGTCATGCGACATATCCCTCGCACCCCGGCTGACCCAGGGCCATCCCTCTCGGTCTGGCCCTCCTCGGCATACAAAGCATAGCAATGTGTTCCAGAAGATGTAATTTTTTTTTTAAATCGTACCTACCTATGTTATAGGTACATACAAGGTAGACACTCAAACCATTGCAAAGAGACATAATATTTATGCATACAAATTATTGCGGGGCATCGCACCCGCGCCCTCTGATGGAGCACTGCCACCACGCCACAGAGGTTGTTGATACAACGGATAGCAGCGCCTTGATGATTTTCGGGGTGCCCTATATGGGCGGACCATTTGACGTCAAGAAGATGTTATCATGTTGCTCAATTTTAAGAAGTTAAGAATTTAAATATAGAGTCATGAACGCACAACTTCCGCGTAAAGTCTCCTACAATCATCCTGCCGCCTCATGTTGGGCAGTAGCCGCGCCGCAGCGTTGGCTGCACCCTTCAATTTGGGTCTGGAAGTTTGGCCCCTTCCTAGATTCTCCTCGAAGTCCGAAGGCCGGATCCGCTTTATAACTTGGGCAACCGCGGCCGTGGCCTTCAGGGTCGCTTCGTAGTATGCAGCAGCTTACGCTGTCATGAGTGCCTCCATCCACCGCACATCATCGTCGAGCACACCGCGGAGCACCCAGTCGTATCGTATGTTCCACAGAAGCTGTCCCAGGAGCGATCTCCACGGAATACTGTACGACCTCTCACAACCGAGGTTGGTCATGTTTGGGTGAATGACGGCTCTCTCCGTCAGATACACCCCGACTATACGGCAAAGATAAAGGCACTTTGTGTTACAAAGTATACAAGCGCCTCCCTTATGCAATTAGGCAATTCATTAAACGTGTGGGCGATGTCCAGGGCCGCCACCAACATCACCTCGCCCCGGTTACCTTTTAACTAGCCCGAGTTCTCACGCTCATGGTGGCATCCACCATGGAGCGCTACTGGCGGAAGCAATTAAGGCCATCCGCCGTGTCTGGCCCCACTTTGGAGAGGTCCTTGACGAGGTGTTTTGCAATAACTCTTTCAAGAGTTTGCATACTTCGTCGAGCAACGCTATGGTCTGGTGGGTGGACGGCAAGGCCTCGTGGACGAGGTCCAGATTCTCCTCTTCTACAGCTTCGGAAACTGGTCTCACTGAGAGACCCTCTCAGTCGGAGCTCGAGAGCATCCTCCCCTAGAGCTAGGATCCATGCTCGGCCTGGAATGCCGTCGGGTCCCGCACTGCCGTAGTTGTAGTTCTACCGAAGTGACTACGGGAACGTCGTCGTCATCACCGCTGGGTGTAATAGGCAACCGAGGCAGGAGTCATCTGTGGTGTAACATATTCTCCGAGCAGTTGCGGTTGGATACACCAAGTCAATAACGGTGGGGCCCGGGGGTGTAGCTTGCTTCTTACCCCAAGGTAAGGTACCGCTCCAGCAGTTCGTTGCGGGCTGCGGATTTGGTCCGCGTTATTATAGCGATCGGTCTCGATGTAAAATTATGTTTCGTCCGTTTTCGGATTCGTTTACACCAGCCAGCTCACGTGTTTTGTCCTTCCTACAGTCTCAGGTCCTTTAAGCGGGCGTGAAAAGGCATCTGCCACCATTATTGACATGGTACGTGTTTGTATTGGTGACTCTCTTTCCTGAGACTTTGCCTTTAGCTTACCATCAGGCGAGGTGAAGGCAAATTGACGAGTCCGATAAAAAAACCACCAAGATCGACGCATCAAGAGGCTCGTGCGTTAGGTACCCAACTAAATATTTAATTCTGGCATTGCAAAATCCTATTTTTTTTAGTTTCGGGTCAAAAAGCTGATTGGGGCCAGCGCTCCGATTGCCCCACCCTCGGTACGCCCCAACGGGAGTAACGAAAGGATGACGATTATGATGATAATATCTCAAAATCAATCTAAGCACCACTACCATTTCGTCAATTTTGGTGCGAACCCTCATACGATCAACTAGACTAGTGTACCCTGAAGTACTTGGCTTGGCTTTGATAAAACCTCATGTAGTTACCTATACCACAGTATCAGTTCGTTACACTGTGCTTATACAGTCTACGTCAGTGCAGAGATTGCGTGAAGTATAACTGTACTTATCTATGGGCTCACTGATTAAATTATCACAATCCTGTGAATTAATACAAAAACTCACAGTGTGATTTTGGTCTGGGTACGAATAACTTTCCGTCATTCATTTAGTTTGTAGAATGAGAGTTATCAATTCACACAAATTAACAGCTTAGGAACTGTTTTAGAATTGTCTACCAACACACGAGATTCCGTCTTGCTATACATATAGGTATCCTGGACACACTTGATTGGTGATTACGAATTTAGTAGGTAGGTACGTGTAATATGCATCTACATTGGCAGCCTTTATTCTTGAGACATTAGCGCTAATCCTGGTTGCATCCAATGCTTGCGCTACAGAGCCCTGGCTCCACGCACCTACTCTTTCTCCTCATTAGGCTTATGTCGGCTTTTACGTAAGCAACTTTTGTCCAACTTCCAGAGCCTAGTTCAGCAGGAGTAGGTTAGCTGGTGAAGTAAACTGCGGCTTCGGAGATCTCAGAGGGGTATCTGCATTTGACGGCGTCTGTGGCGTAACGGATGAGTGTTCGACTGCTACGTAGTGGCACGGATTCGATTCCCGTCCAGTGCAAATGTTTGCATGCAAGAATAAATGTATGATTATTTGCATTGGTGAGGGTGTATCCATGTACCTATAGCAATGATGAATTTATGAAATACAGAAATCCCTAACACAAGCTAGTTACGCTTTGCTTACTTTAGGAGTGACTTTAGGTGTATAGATACTTAGCGCTGTGTAAAATATTTGTTGTTATTGTTGTAAAATTCACTCAATTAATTTTGTTTTTTTTAACAATTATTATAAGTACCATGGAATGTTTCATATTCAAATGTTGATTAAGGCGTCCTCACATATACCCAAAGTACAAACAGGTTACTGTTGTGAAGATGTACTGTTTGATTATTATAATTTTTTGTGTAGGTGTATCTACTTGATAACAATCGAAAATATACTAGTAAGTACCTAATTTATGTACAATTGTACAAATATACCTGGGACCAACAAATTAACGTTTTCGACGATTTTCGTATTACAATAAGTCATTCAATGTCAACGTTTCATAGCAAGCGATCATTCTGCTAAACTAGTGTTAGAATATACATTTGTAACTAGGCAGGTATGTCTTTTAATAATTTAGTTTAAAAAAAATCTAAAACCCGTTGTTCTACTGGAAAAGCAGACCTCAGACTCGGAGCTGAAAGCTTCGGATGTGACTGGGATTAACGCATGGAGAAGGAAATGATAGCGGAGATGTCGCAAGGCAATTGAGTCGCGAGCCTTCCATATGTCAAAACGACTCAATTGGCCTGTGACGTCACCATCTAGTTCTAGTGAAACGTCCTTGCGTTCGGTTGTCATTTTTGGTCAAAAGTTCAACGATAAAAATAGCTTTAACCTGGTTGCCTAATAATAGATTATTCAAGAATTCTGTGTAGCGCTTAGTGGCGAATAGTCAAACTATATAACAAAAATGACAAGGTCTGTTTCTGTTCGGTTTCGCTATGACACACTAGATGGAGACGGGGACGAGGTATAACGTCATGCCCCCCGCGTCTCCCTTCCCACCCGCATTTGGTCACGTGTTTTTCTTAAGAGAAATTTGACTATGGCATCTCCGCTACTTAATCATATTCTGTCCTCCGTGGATTAACGCTAGGATGACGAAAAATAAATATAATTTTTTTACTGTGTAAATTTTGAACTTTACCTCATTTGATAACCTATGGCGACCCCCGTAGAGCGTTCGCTTGCTGAGGTAAAGGTCGCAGGCACGGCTCCAGCTCAAATTTGCAAATATTTTGTGTGCATGTTACAGTCAGTACATATATCCAGTTACTGTTCTAAATGATAAAAAAGACCACCTAACGAAAATCTACTAGATACCCACCTACCTGCCTATCTGTAAACACATGGGCAGGCAGGAGAGACTTTTCCAAAATTGATTCAGTGCATACGTGTTTTACGTGTATTACGTTTTGAACAAATAATTGGATAATTTCTTCAACAAAACAAACAACAAAAACAAATGTATTTGTTTTTTTATTCAATGTTAACAAAACTGGTCCACACAATTAACAATTTTATTACGCTTATAATTTAACACATTGCGGTGTTCCATGTTTGTATGACCTACTAGATGCGAACACAACATACACAACAAATTACAAGTTAGGTACACTACTGAGAAAAATACAGAAATTATCCAATTATTTGTTCAAAACAGAGCTTCTTAAAATTATGGATTTTACTAAAAATGTCTATTTCGCTGCATTTATAAAAGTACTTCTTATTGGAGATTGAAATTTGTAAGTAGATACGTTTTAATTCACACTTAAAACAAAAGGAATTGTTATATACCTACTAAATTAACTTTCAACCACTTTGAGTCAATATCGATAACTTGTTAGACCAGTTTATGTGCTAAAACAGCGAAAATAGGTAGCGAAGTAGGAAAATAGGTTTACAAACGTTGCTATCGTAATTTATTATAATACTTAAATATATTCGTTTTAATGAGCACTCCAATATAGAGATTAACATGAATTTTCTATACATAGTCTAATTAACTGGGCCCCAATGCGCATGTCCCTAATCACGACATGCGCAAAACCAATAACATTCACCACCTACGAACGGGTTCTGTATTTAGTGTTTTTTTATTATTAATAATAAAACATTCAATTGTTTATACTAGAAGGTGATTCTTGAAATAATTTAGGGATTGTATAAAACAAGTGTTAGTGAAATTGTGCAGCAGTTAATGTTGTAACCTCAAACCTTAATGCAGACGATATAAATTATTCAGTTCGTATATTTTTGCAAGTGCAATTTTATAATGACAGGATCAGCTGTGACCATTTTAGAGTATATGTGATAATGTGGAAATCATACCGTGTTCATTCACCTATATATTCTATATAAGTAAGTAGTTTTTGCTTAAACTATGATTCTTTTCAGGGACACTAAAGTAAAGTATGTTTATTATTTACACAATGTTTATTTTTAGGGACACTAAAGTAAAGTATGTTTATTATTTACACATTCTATATCTACGCACACTCAATATTTAACATGTAGGAGGTATACCTACCACCGATTCAGGTAGCAACCATTAATGTTGTAATCCAAATTTAAATATAAAAACAGACACTCTTCTTTAATTATTCTTTACAAATCACTATTTTCAGTGTCATTGATTCTATATAGTGAAATTTATATTTAAAAAAATATTTAGTACTTCCTAATACAGGCAAATCTATCTAACATTGGCAGGGGCCTGCTAATTGCTACATTTGACAGGGGGGTTGACGACCCCGGGCTAGACAACATGACCCCCTATGAGTGGTTTGCATTAGAATAGATAAACAAGTGACTATAAAGTATTGTCGTAACCTGTAGGCTGTAGGTGACAGGTGTACATAATTGAATCCCTGTTTTGTTACCCCTGGTCTCGCGGTCACGGCATAACATGAGAACAACTTTTTACATTCATACTTTTTTGAAAGCTGGAAAACACTTCCTAGTAGATTCTAATGGTAAAATTAATAGAAGGAATTGGGTATTTTCCTGTTGTTGAAAAAAAAATTTAGCAGAACTTATTAAATTAAGAATGCTAATAGAATGATAACAGTAGCGCCATGTCTTATTTTATCGTCTGTATTTATTTTTAATCATCCACCCATACAATAAATAAAATGATTTGACTATTAAATATTATGACATCACAAATAAATTTTTCATACACTTTACCTCGTGGATAATACCGATACCGTTTTGACATTTAGTAAAAATTAACTAATTTGACTAGTCAGCCAAATACCCAATTATTTTAGTATTCAACGTGGGCGGAACTGTTGGCAACAGCTATTTAACGACAACATTTTGACTTAATGTTAAAACAAAACAGTTTCTTTATAAATTCTTAAAAATAATTTAATTAAAGGCAAATAAGAGACAAAAAAAGCGTTTCTGATTGTACTGGCTAATTACCAGTGATATGCCTCTCACTGTCAGACAGACAGGTAGAAAAGCTTGGGCTAATTTTCGCTCTGAAAACTTTTGTCAGCTCCAAATTAAATTACTTAAGTATTTATTTCTCTGAAAATCTGGCTCTGGAAATGTTCAGTACAACGCGTGAAAAGAGATTGATTACATTTTTCGCCTATCCTACTTGTTTATAACGATACAATTCGTAAGTTCAGTGTTAAGGTAACTTATTTCGATTTACCATAAGTAAGTATGATGGTATGGTATGGTACGGGATGTAAGTATGATTTAGATCGCTTTTATTTTCGATCTCTAAAGGCTTGGGCCTATATCCAAATTTACTTATTCAAACCATCAAACGTCGTATTTTAGAACTTTTGTTTATGTTATATATTTGTTAACTAACGTAAAATACCATTAGATGGTCAATATAAAATAATGTTTATTCTGATAACAGCTAACTAATTTTATTATAGTCGTAGGTGGTTTTTATTTCATCGATCGATGATAACATTGTCTGCAATCATGTAAGCAACTCTATTCAGTTAAACTTTGGAACACAAATGGACTCATAAACCAAACTTATTCAATCACACCAATTATTTGTCCATTTCGTGAGATATAATCTATCAATAGCTTTTGTTATTTTTCATAATTGGTCCATTTCAATATTCAATTTTGGTTATTATATTCAATAGCTTCACGATTATTGATAGATATACGGCTGGTGTGCCTACCACTTAGTGGTTATTAGGAGCCCTTAGTTGGCCTTGGCTACGTTTAGGTAGGGCGAAATATTTATAATGTGGCGGTTATGATAGGAAGTTCTCATTTGTAATAAAGACTTGGCTTCGGAAAGTTCATTTCACCATCAAATTGATAAAAGAATCCAGGTTCGTGTCCTTTTTTATTTTCAACGTGTGGGTAATTTCCACGGATATCACCCCCGCCGGAGGTGATGTCGGACTCGAACCGACTAAACAGCACGCCGTCTGTGGGTCGCAGTGCAAGGCTGAAGTTGAGGTAGCTATAGTGTATATCCCTCACACCCCGGCTGACCCAGGGCCATCTCTCTCGATCTGAATCGAAGTGTCCTTATAGATACATTCGCTTTTTAGTAAGAAATAACTAATAGACTTTCTTTTTGTTACCAGGTAACCGAAATATATACGAAGCCATCAAACATGATGACACTGACTAGATGATGTCTGGCTAACAGTCTTGTGCATACATCGGGTACCTTACTGCACACAGACAAATGGGCAAATTAAGGAGAGAGAAGGTGGTAAGTTATTTTTCATCAGTTCTATTTAGTGCATAATTCTACGGTAATGTCATTGTGCATAATTATGTGCAGTGGACATGGCGCTGCCAATGGAGCGTGGTGACAATAGCAGCCGTGGCGCTGGTTGTCTACAACGCCATCGCCAACGTCTGGTTGCTCCGACCTCCGTCTTGTCCCAGCCACACGACGGCACAACCGTATGAGCCTCCAACCTGCGAACCTTGTATCGACACAGTACCAAATTCAGGCTTCGATGATGATCCTCTCTCTAGATTGGATCTACGACTCGGAAGATGGGATGGATCTAGAGCCTACAGACTATTCGACTACGCGACAGTTGGAGACTTGTACCCAGAGGTCTCATCCACCCGCCGAGTTTGCTTAGCAACGCAAAGCTCTATAGAAAGACTTCATGAGTTATTGAGAATAGCAGCTCACTGGACTGGACCTATTTCTGTAGCAGTTTTCGTGGCAGGGGATGAGTTAAGACTGCTTAGAGCTTTCGCTACTTGGTTATTCAAATGCCAGCCAGAAATATATTCAAGATTAGTACTACATGTTTCGATGCCAGCTGAAAGACCGGGAGTACATGGTACGATGCCAGGATGGGCGAGGGACTGTGATGCGACTCCTTTGCCTCCTTCAGATAGAAGAGCTGATACCGTCGCTTGGAGGGCAAGGCATCCCTACCCTCAGAACCATTTGAGAAATTTGGCAAGAAAAAACTGCCACACTCCTTATGTTTTCTTAGTAGATGTGGATATAGTACCATCCAGAGGAATGGCAGAGGAACTAGACAAGTTTCTAGCGAATGCTCCAAAGTGTCCGCTCTGTGCTTACGTGGTGCCGACGTATGAGCTGGATCGAAGAGTGGCCAATTTTCCGGTTAATAAGTCGGAGCTGGTGCGACTGTCCAGGAGTAAACTGGCGATACCTTTTCATCGGAAGGTGTTCATCTATAATCAGTACGCTTCTAACTTTTCAAGGTTAGTGACAATTTCATTCAATCGCCTGTAAAATCTTAAGAGTTTTACTCTCTTTTGGAACTTCAGTAATAATCACTTTTTTTATGGCATTTAATAACATTAAATTGTAATTACTGTAATTATGATTTGAATACTTCTAACTGAAGAAGAACTTCTTTGAAGTGTTTGTTTCGACCAAGTTGCAATAAATGTGGTCACAAAAATCTACTTATTTTATTTATATTGCTAACTAGTACCTTCGTTCCTTTCAATCAAAATACAAAAATAATTAGATTAGCAGCAAAATTGACATCTGCGCAATTCCAGATGGGAAGCATCTGGTGGCAACGAGAGTCTGGAAACCCACGTGAGTCACAACGTGACAAACTTCGAGCTCCTGTACGAGCCGTTCTACGTGGCCCCAGATACCGTGCCCCCGCACGACGAGAGGTTCCTCGGCTATGGGTTCACTAGGAACACACAGGTAATGTACCGATTTGACTTGTATTAAGAACCTCGTGTGCGTTTGTATATCTTATAGTCGTTAACTCGTTATTGTAAAATTTAACACACAGCCAAGGTGGATACCTATCTTCTTGGCTGTGTTGACGTACCTAAAGGGTATTCACGCAACCACTGATAAGATTCTAAAAATCAAGATTTACAAAAAAATTGCCTATTTGTTTCAAATCCTCAGTATATCTTGGGACATATGTATCATGGATCTAAAATGTGCTCAAAATGTACTCTTTACGCGGAGAACACTTTTTTGGGTGTCATTTGAGCGTAGCAGGGAGTGCTACGGCGCGTGGCGGTGGATGAGCTCAAATTTACCAAAATACAAAACAATCCGCACGTACCAGGGCCTTGTGGTCTGTCCTGGGGAATAGTTTCGTATGTTTTAGATTTCGGGACGTTTCCCTAACACCAGGTAGATATAAACCCGGCTGATTTATAAACACGATATCAATCAATTAGACCACTGCAGTCCACTGCTGGACATAGGCCTTATATATACGATAGTGATTCATAAAGTAAAATACGAAATGGATATTAATTGTTTTTGTGAATACTCATTTTTACTAATAGGCATCTGTTTTGTTGGCCACAATGTCTGTTAACGTTATCACATTAACAATATAATGTGATAACGTTAACAGAACAATGGTAAGTACTAAATTGTGGATTGTTTTTTGTTCTATCCCCGTAATAATTACGAATAGTGCATGGTTATTGACTGTTTTCTACTGTTATCAAAATTGGTGAGTAAGTATTCACCTAAAGCGGAATTATTACTAGTAAGCTTTGTAAAAAAAACTGTACTCGTTCTCCCAATGTGCGCATCCATTATTATTTAGTACCTGCTTACTACCTAGGTAGGTATAGGAGCTCAGTGCCCAGAGCACGAATAACATTCGAATTCGTAACGTACACGTATGGAGAGAACGGAGCATCACGATTGGCCGCCTGCCTACTGTAAACCAATCACAATGCTCCGTTTCGTTTCGAGCTCGGAGAACTGTTCTCACTAGCGTTTTCAGCGACATAAGGCACACCTCCTAGTGGTGCATCGTGTCATAAATGACACTCGGCCATTACCAATACACTTTATCATACCACCTACTACAGTTCTGAAGCGATTAGATATTCCATGGTCACAGATATCGGCATATTACAAAACTCATAGTGGTTAGCCAACAACAGTATGTAATTAATAACTGACACAAATACTTAGATGATATATTAGCAATAAATATATGAAGTACTGGGGAACGGTATCATTTGTTATTGTGCTTGGCCACTTAATAATTCATAGCTGTGAGACTTTTCGGCTGCAACACCGCGAACGATATAATCAATATGGATTCTATCTTTATCAGCTGCGTGACTACATACTCAACTGAATATTTAATGTAATAGTTTCGTTTATTTGTTTATTATTCAATCTTGCGATCCTATGTATTTGAATGAATTTGATTATGCACACGGGTAGGGTTATCGACTTCTAAGCCTATTCTAACTCAGTTGGGGTGAATTTTCACTCAAGCAGATTTTTTTTTAATGAACTAGCCATACTCCCATGTTTTTCGTGAAGCGATTGCCATCTGACCTGCCAACCTCAAAAAGTACGCTAATGCTAGAGCGTCGTCCATAAATCAGCAGGTATATTGGCTTGCAAGTGACGTCGGCTTGGGCTCCGAAGATGTTTGTAGAGCCTGGTATATATACCACCAACCCCGACTTTCATTTGCATCAATCACTCTCTCTTAATATACCCTAATTGTGTGCGTGCTTAGACTTCAGATCTATAATAGATATAATATCATAATCGATGAAAAAAAACCTCCATAAAATGCACAATGTAGCTTTAATTTCTTATTTAAAATTCCACTATACTTATAAATAGGTCTGAACAGATTTTATAACGCCAATAAACTGTGGTAGCACCCCATAACTCTCTGTTCGTCGTGATACAAACATCGCGCGTGGGTCTTGGCGGGTAGCCAGCTGATTGTGACATCACATCCGCGGGGCGAGGCCACCGTGTCGTAGATGTAATCCTATGGTTCCGGTATGTAGGTGACGTGATGCACGGTTCAGCATTCGGAGCTTTAGGATATTTGTATCCTTCTATTCTGATAAACAAGCGATGGGTCTGTCTCGCTCTCGTATAAAACTCAGCTAACTGTGTTAAGATAAATCAATTCGCTATAATCTGTCAAACTGTAAGCAAGATTCATCAAATGAATGAATAAATGAATCTATTTTCAAGTTGAACTTTAATTTAAGCCCCAGTGTATACGCTAAATATACAACAGTAATTACTTCTCAGGTCGGGCCGCGTTTTTAATTAATTGCTACACAAATCTTAAATATTTGTTAATTTTAACTTTTTGTAAGTGCTGTTTTAAGGGTCTATACAGGAAAAATAATTTGCGACTTTGACGTTCAATTTCAATTAAATAAAAGTAGTAGGAAAAGAATGGGTCACTTATGAAAAATCTTATGTCCGGACTGCTTTTGCTGTACTGGCCAAAGCATAGCTTTGTCACTTTTGTGTTATCCACTCTCCCTCCTTATTACAAGGAAAGCACTTAGATTTAAATCTATAAACGCTCACGGCATCAAGCACGTCACTTATGATGTACTGCCCATCTAGACAAGTGGCAATTCGTTGGTCGGTGTTTGGTAGAATATAATGACAAATGTATGGGATTTGACATTTATTACACGCGTTAACCACTGGCAAATACGTCAAATCCTATACTGAATACAACTAGTTTCGAGATAAAAGTTTGCTTTTTTTCTTTCATTAATATTAAATATATAAAATATATAAACATTAAAAAAAAAAGGTTTGATTTCCATATTCGTCTTGTTGATAAGTCATGCTTCATCGAATATTGTCAAAACATCTAAATAACCAACGTCCGTCATAGACACTTCTTTCGTTAGTGATATTTTTCTTACAATTGTAACGTTCATAATAGAGCTGAGATTAGGAAAAACTTATGAAAAATGTTTACTATTAAAATCGTGATGTTAGAAATAATTCTATTTCGATTTCTCGACCTTGGTACTCCACGATTACATCTAGCATCAGATGTAATCGATTACTTTCCTTTAGTGCCTTTGTATCAAAATTATCTAAGTAGATAATATAAAAACATAAAATGGATTATTTTTACGTAACCTTAGTGAGAAGGCTAAGTTAGTTCAAACGCTCATAATAATTGTAAATCGTCCTTGGCGTAGGTATTTCATTATTTGTGTAAACATACATTTTAGTTAATATCATTAAATGTTTAAGTTTAATATAGCTGAGCGTAGGTACTGACATTGTACAGAGTATAAGGATATTCTTGGATTAAAGAAAAAGGATTAAGAACTTGCAAATGAAAAACGTCAACTAACTTAATTAGTTGTTGCAAATGGAAACTGATAAATTGAGAATGAAAACATCTCGATAAAGGTGCATATAATCACGACTTTTTCACATTGAGGTAGGTTAATTTAAATAGTTTGCATGAAAAATGCCAAAAAAAAATACACCAAAAAAAATTATTTATTTCTTTTTTTTTAAAGAATATTAGTAACCGAAATTACTAATATAGGGAATATAAGTAATTTTAAACCCTCCAACTAAGCTAAATTGCTTGTACTAGGAGTGGGTTCATGTTGGTAGGATAATGGCCAGGATTCGAACCCTGGACCTCTCGATTAATAAGGCTTTACTCCTTAACTACTAAGCTACTCTCGTTTTCAGCTTTCCTCATGCTGCAATCCCGGCCTTCTTTGCTGACATTCGTTTCTTTTACTTTAATAAATTGTTTTCATACAAGCTAGCTGGTTGCGAGTACTCTTGACCTGACCTAAAATATCTTCGTTTTGTTCGATATATGTATATAACTGATTAAGATAGTAAAAAAATTGGATCGGTCTAGACGGGGTTTGCACCCACGATCTTTGTCTTACAGGGGCAATGCTTTGACCACTAAGCTACCAGACCTCGCCTTTCCTATCGTAATCGATTTGAATATTTAGCATGCAAAGTGCTTTAAAATTTCATTCAAAACCATATTTGTATGCCAAAGTCGATTATTATGGAGTTACCTATTCATCCAATCTGTTTTGTCTATCTTTGCTACGTGATGGGACCATCTAAGCGTCTCTTTGGCTGCTATTATTGTTTACCATACCACGACATAATGGTTAACAATTAAATATAGCAATAGTTTTTGAGTATTAGGAGGCAAAAAGTGACCCCAAAAGCTTCGTGTATGTCCTGCCTGGCTTGCACGCTCCGCGTGATTAGATTGCGTATCTTAGAAGTGAGCTTACCTGTTCCACAATCAGCCCATCAAAGGAGAAAGTAACGATAGAAACCATTTCTATATTCCTATTCCATTCCTGTCCCGCAAATCCTATGCTAATCCCAACGTCGCTAGACTCCTGAATAATGTTTGTAGTACAAAAATAGCATCTGAGTAGACGTCCAGCTGTGCGCCATATCGCACTGTTTAATTACACTCGTTACAAATGATCGTACAGTTATTAGTGCCCTATTAAAATGAAAGAGAATTAAAAAAATACTAAATATAATTGGTCCTCTTAACGATTTGTAAATGTAGTTGATAATGTTCTAGTCATTATTTTAATTGATAACGTAATGAGTCACACATTTGATAGTAGGATTTCATATGGACATCTGTATTGTTAAGTGTACCTACTGACTGAATCGTTAACGTTATATTCAGTGATTGGTAATCAATTGAACGATTTATGAAACAGGAACACAATGAGACTGCAAATTATCTCCTACTTGTGTAGCGTTTCTATTGTTTCAATAAGTACATCCTACATGGTCCCACCAGTATAACCCACTAGTGGGACCAGGGGTAAATTTTTTTCCCCGTAGTATTGCAGTGGAGCTAAGGGAGGTGTGCCTGTCCATATTGATCTGCCAAGGCGAAAGTGTGCCCCAAGAGGGTATGATAAAGGAGCTGCTCGGAGTCGGGTGTATTTGCCGACTCCGAATTGTTTCACCTAATGATAAACATAATCAAGCACGAATCCCCACTTGCTCCAATTCGTGTCCTTGCGAAAACGAGATTCTTTACCGTTTTCATGAAGAACGCAAAATCCCTTGACCTCACGTAGGTACCTAAACACAAGCGCAAACCACTTCAATTATTTCAGTTGCCAAAATGCGACAATAACATATTTCCCTGCGTCCCTCATAACTTTACAGTGTTCTGGCCAATTAACAACCATTCATATTATATGTTCTGACTTCACCTTGGCATTAATTCGAAATCTATATTTTGTTTGACGTTCACTGCCAGACTGACTACTTATTGTGTTACGAATGATTACGAAGCTGTCTATTCCAACATTTGCAGACTTGCATTGAAATAATTGCAGTTAGTAGTACCTAACTGTTTGATAAAAATTGCGAAGAAATAACGTTGAAAATTGATAGTATCCGTCATTAAAATGAAATCGAAGATAATTCAGTGAATGATTGTAGGTATATTTCAAAATATTGTAAGTTAATAGCTTAAAAGATTTTACAGTGGAGGGGAGTCTCTATATCCCGATTCCTGCCGGCTTGCTTTGCAAAGGGAAGCCATGGCAGAGGTGATTATAATCTTCAGATACTTAAACTTTAATATGGAACCTAAATGAAATTCAGTACTTATCTGAAATCAAAACAACCAGAATTCCATACAAAATTGCTGTGGCCGTTCTATAATTCATATTATGATAAATCTATCTTCTAATATCTTCAGCACCTGTGACAAAAGTAATAAAATCACTGGACCTGAAAACAATCTTAAAGTTTGTGATAGTCGACTCCACAAGACCACTAATTCATTCCAGGATTGTAAACATCTCTATAACAAGCTCCCTAATAAACACAGAGATCTACCCATAAATAAAATTAAAAATTTAATTCAAATGAAACTTTGCCAAAAAGACTATCATAAAATTAAACATTTAGATGACAAGTAAGCAAAACATTGAAAATAAATTAAGTAAACATGTTTGTGAATAGGCCGCAAAAAGCAGCTAATTTTTGTTTCTAGAGTCTTCATACGATGAGGATGCGTAGCAATCCAGTGATCAGCCCCTTTAGACATGTAGCAATACGTTTGCAGCATAGAATAGAAAAGACTATATTGATCAATATTTGGGATTGATATACGTT
Organism: Eilema caniola; assembly: GCA_949126895.1. Lineage (NCBI taxonomy): Eukaryota > Metazoa > Arthropoda > Insecta > Lepidoptera > Erebidae > Eilema > Eilema caniola. The sequence continues at coordinate 1,626,471 of OX421469.1, read as the reverse complement.
GAAGACTGTCATAAATGTCATAAAGGTCAAAATATATGTCACTCTAATACATCTAATATATAAAATTCTCGTGTCACAGTTTTCGTTGCCAAACTCCTCCGAAACGGCTCGACCGATTCTCATGAAATTTTGTGGGCATATCGGATAGGTCTGAGAATCGGCCAACATCTATTTTTCATACCCCGATTCGCGATAACCGACATCCACGCGGGTGGAGCCGCGGGCGACAGCTAGTTCTATTCTAAAAGTCAGTTCACACACATTCTATTCAAAACAGTTAGGCTACTTGTAATTATTTTGACGTTTTGTAATTTCTCTTTGGATTCACACAGACAGTAGGTAGCTTTGGGGGGTGGTACAGTTAATTTCCCACTACGAAAAGTCAGTCTCAGCCAGGGCAGTACCACTACCCTAATTTCGAAGGTATTGCACTAAAATATCAAAATCAGCGTTGAGTCCCGGTCATCTTAATGCAACACTATAAGATTAATTACATTCAATTTCATATTAATTACATCCAACTAATAATATCTAAATTTTGACCTATATAACTTTTAAAAATGTTAAGAACACAAAACATAAACCTGCGTGGGTTTACCTAATTCCCGTGAAAAGTCGGCTTTAAATTATGAACATAATTATTTCATCGTTATTTGTAACAATTTTGCAACATTTAATATATTACTACATGTTTTGTAGTTCAGCTGTAAGGCTTCGGTAATAACATTTAAAATAATGATATATTACTTATACTTATACTATATTACTGTGTCTCACGCTCGTATGGTGATCGACTGATAAGAATGGAAAAACAAAACCTATCTAGGATAAAGGGAAATGTGTGGGAGTGTCAGCTACCATATAACATCAGGCTTTTGTCTTCCTGAAGAATAACGACTGTTATTTACATGTGTCTATACTGACTCTTGCAAGCAGGAGGTCGCTAATCCCAGTTGCGCTAAAGCCAAGGGTCTGCCCCAATATTCCTATCGCAATTAATTGCGGCCAGTTAAATGAAGTCCAGTGTTAAAAAGTACTCCATTTCAGCCATATTCCATCTGGCGTTTGAGTGCGATTGAAACATTCAAACATCTAACAGGGTCTGCAGTACGAGTGTGACTTCCTATTGCACACGTGCATAGGCCACGATAACCACTTTCCATTAGGTATACCGTGTGCTTGTTTGCCACCTAAGTGGTATAAAAAATCTTCACAAACATTCCCATTTATAATATTTGAAGTATTTACCTATCTATTGTAGTAATATTTTACGGAGACACTGCCATCTGACCTTCCAATAGTTCCAACACCGATAAGAAACCTGGCATCAGAGTATTATACGCAAATCTGTGGGAGTACCGGCTTGTAGGTGATTTTGACTTTAGCTCTGAAAGACCATAAGACCACCCATACACCTCAACCTTCCATCACCCACACTTCGGGTGTCACTGATAATAGATTTGTCTTATAATATGTTTTTTGGTGTAGTAGTCATGTTTTTTAATTTTTAAATTATTTACATAAAAATTTACATACGTTAACACAGTCGACAGTAGTCCCAACCGTGGTGCGGGATTACTGCTGATAGATTTGGAGCGCCGGTTGCCAAATAGTGTTGTTTGGCAACCATCCATAATCGACACTTTGTATCGCGTATATACAAAGAATATGTTGCGCTATTTACATTGCTTTAATGTCGCTGGAAAATAATTAAATAGCTTTTGTTTAATGATTATGGTTTAAACGTGTGCTGACAAATGTAATGTATGACAAATGGTCTAATGAAACCAAATAAAGTTAAAGTTAAAAGTTAAGGAGTCGGCCTTACGATCGAGAGGTACCGAGTTCGAGCTATGGCCATTACACTGCAATTTATCTTACTGAGTGAGAGGGAATATTAGAAATCTACTTTATAGGGAATTTGAGGGGATTATAGGCTTTAGAAGAGAATACAACATTTGATATTTCATTTATTAGAGGCTACCATGAAGTGTATATCTGAAACTTTAGGCAGGTGAAATACGAACGAGAGACATAATGAAAGATGTAGGATCATAAATCTCAAAGTAAATAACGTATTTTATTGATAAAGATGTCAGAACACAGTTCAATTGAATGGACTTTCACTGCAGATAGCCAGTAGAAGAAGAATTAGTTTTTGTCTCTGTTGATTCGAGATGTAAGAAATAACGGAGCTCACTGGCTCGTTATCTCTCAATCACTTTTACTAAAGGGATTATCGTACCTTATTATCATGAATGGACAACTACTTATTATTACGTGTCAAGTAGACGTATTACTTATTCCGATAATAGAACTAATTCATCCTTTGCATTCAATGTTCGTTATATATATATATATATTGTATTGTACAAAAAACCTTAATATCAGCTTGGAGCGTATTAAAAAGCGTCCACTTCGGCCCCTCTAGACAAGTGGCTATTCATTGTTCGGTGTTTGATGGAATAGAATGACGAATGTATAGGATTTGACGTTTATGACATGCGTTAACGACTGTCAAATACGTCAAATAAGATTCATTCGTCTTTCTATTCTATCAAACGTCGACCATCGAATTGCCACTTGTCTAGAGAGGCAGTCCAGAAAGCCAGTAGATTTGTTTCTTTTCTGATGGAGGATCTAAAACATAATGAATTGAATGTATGTATTAAAATACCCTTTTATAAGGGTCCTTAAATATAAAGCATCTACCATCATACATACAACCTTAAAGATATTGAAAAAAAAAACTAGATGTGTATACTACTAAATTAGGTGAACAGAACAATAAAGTTCGTCTCGCGAAATTTCACATATCGACCCTAACGGTTGATTTATATTGTTACTAAAGTCATTGCTATTAGACCTCAAATTAAACAGCGACAAAATATAGAACCATGAGTTATTTTCTGTTGTAAACAGATAACCTGGACCATTAATTACAACAAAAAGTCCAACAGAACAGGTTCAGTAATACGATCCAGTTTCGTTTTCCAGCGACATTCGTAATTTCGAATGTGCCCAGATTAAACTCATTAATCTGGTATTGTTTCAATATCGGCACGTTAGCAACGATAAATTTCTCACCAACCAATTACGGAGTGTCGCGGATGGATACAAAAAGTGTTTTATTTATTGCGAGTGCTGTGGCTGTGGACGTTGACTTCTAAATGGGCTGAAGTGATACGTACTATGCTGAAACTTATGTCTTTTTTTCTTGCTTTCCTTTCTATGTTTGGTAGTATTTCGTTTTGAAACCTAGAAACTGTATGATTTTTTTCTAGTCGGAGGTAAACACTACTTGACCTTTCGAAAATTAAATCCCTCTGGGTTTTACAAGCATCTTCTATTGTCTTATTTAATATTAATAATCACTCAAAGCATTATTGTATTGTAGAAATTTTATAAAGAAAATTAGTGACTAAATGAACCAAGATTAAATGTTACGTCTGTAATGAGTAGTACTATTATGTTAATGAATCAAAAGTAAATTTACTGTTTAAAATTAAATCTTTTTGTTTCTATGTTCTATGATTTGTGAAAATGCTAACGGTAATGAACGCGATTATTGTATGTATCCCCTAGTTCACCCAGGTTGTCTGTAACCACGGCCAGTGCACCAGGCTATCCAGGTCACAGACAGGCTGGTCGAATATATCAATATACATTGTAGTCTTACTCTAATAGAAGAATATCTTCAAATATTTCATAAGAATCGTTGTTTCACATAGCAAGACCGTCGTGTTTGAGCCACTGCGTTATATTTACATGACATAAATTTCTCTGGAATTAAAAATATCTCCGTTGCCAACGTAATCGCTATTAACTTTGGAATTGCGTCGAATTTTCCAGTGTTAGTGCATTCAGACATCTCCTACTGAGAGAAACGAATCGGGAGAATTATTACTACTATCTAAATTCCAAAGAGTTTTATTCGTTTCTCTTATTTGTTTTTTTTTTTTTTGTAAAGCTATTGCATCGAATTGAATATGTTTTGTGTATCGTTTGGTCGTTGCCAAGGATCTGGATTGTAATTGCGATGTTGCATCGTATGCACGAATGACTTACTGATTTACAAATTTGGTTTTCTTTGTTTTTAAGATTGTTTTTTCGAGTAAATAAATCATCGTCGGAAGTCAGAAACTCAGCGGGTTTTTTTTTGTTTTCGAGTAGCTTATAACAATTGTCTGTTGATACTAATATTATCATCATCTGTCTGTGCTTGTCCTAATTATTTAGGACCGACACAACATGTTATTCCCTTCCATGATAACCTCTCAGACTTCATAGCCTCTTTTCAATCCATTTATCTTTTCTCCGTTCACTGTACAACAAGATATAATGAATGAAAATTAAATACAATACTGTCAACAATTTTAGATTCTGTACAATTTTTTTTTTTTAGAGCGCAGGTTAATATACTTGAAATCCACCTCTGCACGTATGGCTAGGCTACGTTAGCGCTCTTGCATAGTGTCCACTGAAATTTCAGTATCACGTAACAGTGGGCGTGTCTATTGTCGTTAACAGATAGATAGGTCCTTAGATACTTTTCATGGACTGGAAGATGGAAAGCAACTCAAATCCTCTATTCACCTAGTACGATACCCAAGGGAAGAGATAAGGTAGCCCGTGTTTCACTTCTCCGGGAATCATTACAAGATTGAAAAGAAAAGTTTTGCCTGCAGGCATGTTTAATTACCTAAAATGTTCAGAGGATAACTCGAAATACTGACATAGGTACTGTTGGTATATTTATTTAATGTTTTTTTTTCAATGTTTATATGAACATTCCACAACTTTATATTAGAAACAACATGGCTACGGAATCCTTCACAAGACAGAAACTACTAAATTAAGGTTTTAACGATATTGTTTCTAAGAGGCCGGTTCTGTACTCTACTCGTAACCGCCTAGCCAAGTTCGACTAGAATATTTATGTGTTGATAATAAATAACAAAGGAGTGAAAATGTAGAGTAAAAATGTTTAAATAAATGATTTTATGAAAACAGATTTCAATTTAAGCTAATATAAATTACACTAAGAATTTTAACGATATTGGCGAGCAGACACTGCAATTGGCAGAAAGGATTTCTGTTTGTCATATTTTTACTTTTGTTTTAAATTTGATACAATACCTAGAGGGCATTGGCAGTTATTGACAAATCTAAATGTTTAACGACGATTAATGTAACGTAATGATTAATAATTAATTGGAAACGATAAGTGAGTAAAGTTTTATTAATATTATATATAAATATTATATAAAAATTATATAGGTACAGATGTAGCAGCTAAACAATAAACTCTTAAACAAACACAATTCTACATTTCACGTGCTATATGCCAGCATTGTTACAGGGAAATATTCATTCATTTACAATTACAAAACAACCCATGAAAAATACAATAAGCTAAGCAGAACACAAATAGCGGCCAGGTTGTGAAAATACGCGCGCGGAACATTTGTGACGCGCGCTGTAACATGATATAGTGGTACAGGAATGTGGCCGGGAACAACACACAGGGCATCATTTAGCCCTTTTTACCAGATCACGCGACGCAACAGAGGGTTATGTGTTTAAGGCCATGTTGTAGTGCGACGTCCGTACTCTTCACATTGCTAATATAAAATCAGCGAGAGAGAGGGAGATGGCCGAGAGAGCTTGAATGCATCGATTTAGAGAATTTTTATGACTTGCCGAGTTTTTTGAAAATAAAAATATATAATGTAACTTAACCAGCCACGAGATATTTTATGCTCTATTTTTTAATACAAACTTTGACATTATTTGATAATGGTGTCTTAGTGTAAGACGTGTTTGAAATAGCGATCTGGAGCATTTAGTGCCATTTTAGACGCAAATTTCTATCGAGCCAATTATTATGAATCGTGTTTCTGTCTTTACATGTCCCTATGCGGTTTAGCCTTCTTTATGAATATGATTTTTATTTGGCGCAATTTGCTTTATAACTTAATGATAAATGTATTCAAAAATGTTCTAAACGATTGCAACCTGGTCTTATTAACAGCCTATGACTATGTTTATTCCTCTAGATCTCAGGTAATTTACATGGTCTCAAGGTCATGGTCATATACACCTCAAGACTTGATTGAGCACTGATCACATTGAATTTCAGACCGTGCCGTCGTTCTCATGCACCTGCTTTCATGTTGAATAGTGTCTGATTGGTATGATATGTAAAGATGTCTTCATAATATCAATCTGCCCCGTCCATGTCTTCTAGCATGATATTATCAGCATACATGAACAATCGTGCATGGAAAAACCTCTAATGCTTTAACCTCCATTGGGCCACTATTGGGTTCGTGTTATTTACAACGATACTAAACATTTTGGAAGACAATAAAACTTTTTAGAAAAAATTAAACCGCCGAAATATGGGACCAATATTGGGGTATACTCTATCCAATAAAAAAAGAATTCTGAAAATCAGACTACTCTGTTAAAAGTTATGCGTGGTAATACCTTGCAATCTGAGTGAATACTCAATCATCTCCTGTTTTCCTACCCTAAGAGTTCGATTTTTATTTTTAAATTTATATGGGACCAACCTCGGGGTATCATCACCATGTTCAGGCTATATTAGTCCACTGCTGGACATAGCCCTCCCCTATTGAGCGCCATAACGCCCTGTTTTCAGCTTACTGCATCCAGCATCTGCCTGCAGTCTTTCTTAAATCGTCATCCCACCTGGTCGGAGGGCGTCCTACACTACGCTTGCCGAGTCGTGGTCTCCACTCAAGAACAAGTTTACCCCAACGGTTGTCGGTTCTTCGTGAGATATGGCCAGCCCACTGCCACTTCAGTTTGCTGATTCTTTGAGCTATGTCGATAACTTTGGTTTTCTGGGTTATACTCTTTCCCAAAAAAATATCAAATTCGAAGTACTCTGTAAGAAGTCTAGCGCGGTCATACATAAAAAAAAAAAATATACGTCTCGCGTCGGCTTAAGAACCTCCTCCGTGTTTCACGTCAATAGGTCACGGTGATCACTTTCCATCAGGTGGCTCGAGAGCTCGTCTGCCACCAAGTTGTATAAAAAAATTAAATATTTTTTTAGGTTTTTAAGGTTGATTATGTATAAAAAAAAATATATGGATAATTCTCTTTAGCTGTTTTCTCCTTTATCACAACAACATTTATCGAAAAAATACATCAATAGAAACATAAAAATAAAGGCCGTATTCTTAGATAGTATATTTTATATAGATAGTAGATTTCAGATTGCCTAGCAAGTAGTTTGTACCAGGCTGAAAATACAATATGTATTCAGCCCTCCAAGTTGTTTTATATTGCTAAAGCTTTTCACATTGTCGGATAGTGTCGCAGTATTTTGTCTGTTTATGGTAATACTCCTGTTATCCATAAACATCTGTCGTACCATGTTTGAAATATTCATGAGGTCTTCACGTCGAACTTATTGCTGTATTGCTAAATATTATTGTAGTTCTATTTTGACTTGATTCATTTTACACCCTCACATTTATATATCTCCAAAGAGGTAGCCAGACGTACACTTTAAAGGTACCTAGATATGAAATTATGACAGCCTCGTTGGTCCCATTTGCGTGTAATCGTGCGATTCTGAAAGTAATTAGAATTAGGGTAGGTTAATACAATACTTACTTTTCTATTAGCTAACAGTATTAAATCCAGATTTAGTGGAACCAAAACATATAGTTAATGGAATTTGGGAATAATACACCTCTGTTTTGGACAATATGTCGGTGTATGTTTTCAATTTTTTTATTGGATTATAATATCAATCCTTTTTGATGAACTGTTCTTGGGTTTTATTTCTGAAGGTACGCTCTCTTCAGAAAGCAGATCATTAATTGATGAACTACTAGCTTGCAAGACTATGACTTAATTCCTATAGATTAACTCATAGTCTACCAGTTGTTGTGGCTCAACACATTTTTTGTTTTATTGTACTATTTTTGTTTAAACATTCCTGATTTGATTTGATTTGTAATCGATTTAGTCAAGTAAACAATTAGGCATTTCAGTTCAGCAGAGTTTGATTTCGTTACTTGGTTTATTGACCATTTTTTTTTTGTTTTTGTATGTCTCTGTTCTGGATCAGTAAGCTATTTGTATAAAAATCTGATGATCTGTCAAAATAATGAGGGTCAAGGAATTTCAATAGTCGTTTAAAAATGTGATTTAATCAGGTGCTTGTAATCAGTTCGAGACATAGGAAATGAGCGTATTATAATTGAATTGCAGGAGGTTAGACACAACGGTATTTCCGTCCAATTGAGCAGTCCGACTGGGGAAGTACCTCGACAGAATACCGCGGCCATAATAACCTCGTGTTGTGTTCCCGGCGGTGAATAGGGTAGCCAGAGCTCACTGGAGAGTTTTAGAGCTTTCAGTGGGAAGACCAAAGGCTGCTTTGTCTTCTACGCTTACGGCACAGAAACTCTCTGTGTTTACACGTCCATAGGCCACGGTAACCACTTTTCATTAGGTGGGTCGCTTGTTTGTCTGCCACCTTAGTGGTATAATTTTTTTGCCAAAGTCCGCAAAACGAAAGTTTTTTAACGTTTAGCAGGTTTTATTGTAAATTATATATTACATATTATATTGTGTTTATTAAATGCAACATCATAATATAGACTACAGTCTATATTATGATGTTGTCATCTTATCATGTTCGTTATTACCAAAACCCATATTTCATTTCTATACACTCCTGTCCATCCAAAGGTTGATTGTTGCTTACAATAAGGCCGCCTATTGTAAATTATTATATAGAAAATTTTTAATTCATTTTTAATATACAAAAAAGCATGTTTTACTTTTACTTTACTTTATATATTATATATATTTATATATTTGACCTTTTTCCTTTCAAGAATGAGCCTTTTAACAATCCTGCGATTGTGGTGGAATATTTTCTTTCGCAAGATACAATCTTTTACAGGCAACATTTCGGTATGATTTGACACAATAATTATTGAAATCTTAAGTCCTCGTGGACGTTTAATTTAGCGATTTATCTTTGAAGCAAATTTCTGAAAAAGAGATAATTGTAGCTTGTCTGGGTATAATTTATTAAAAAAATATTAGAAAAAATCACATGAAATCAAATCAAATCATATTTATTTGTATTAAACATGTGTTATACATACATGTTTCATAATTTTAACCTTTTATTGTTGTAAAATCAGTCTTCAGCCTATACATCGCTTAAATCTCATCACTTGTTCGACCACTGCTAATCTTGTCACGGCTGGCCGCGGTCGCTGGTCGCTTGTCGGTCGAAGGTCGGTGAATCATCGCTTCATTTCATCGCGCCGGTATTATCGATCATGTTTATCTTGTTCAATGACTGCATTCTGTGGATAATTTCAGTGTCATGTTAACGTTTTCTATTACCTAGTTTTGAATAATAAGCTTCGGTGGTAATGAATTATGCGTGCAACTATTCAATTTCAGTTTATGAGAAGGGATGTATGGTTAGAGTTTATTGCTTTTAATAAACACAAATCATGTTAAAACTTCTTATGATCAACAAGAGACACAAATTTCATAGTAGACAATACAAACATTATGCATATTATCGAGTACCTATCTCTCAAATGTACCTGTCTACTTTCTTGTAGAATGTCGTAGAATATTTATTTACCTATAATATAGTATCTCAATTATTGACAGGCAGAAAATCCTTAATCAATATACTTAGTTCGTTATAAGACCTGGATGGAGCTTTTTATGTATTTTGTTCAAATCTTGCTAATATCTTTTACAAGATTTAGTAAGTACTGTTCTTTTAAAACTAAAAACAAAACTCTCTTCTAATTTATTTACTTTATTTAAGCAATTATTGGAGTTCTGATTTCAACAAAATACGTTTAGTGCCTGACTGTTTGCTCCACTAACTCTGTCATGTATTTTTTAGAAAAAAACTTTTGGAATTCTATTTTAAGCGCAATTTGTTTTGAAGTATCTGTAGACAGGTGTCATCATCAACGCAGAGTCAGACCCGGTTGCGTCCGAAGCTTCACGGTAGCGACTACCGTCTGACCCCTCAACCACGAACGTGAAACCAGCGCCAGAGATTCATCGTTAATCTGCAGGTGTATTGACTAGCAGTGTTGCTTTCTGGTCTGAAAATATTGTTGGGTCTTCCATACATCCTGTTCAACGAATAGGTAATTGTTTAAGACCTTAGACCTGAAGTTAAAAATAAATTGAAAAACATTTATATTTTTTAAAATTCTGTCTTTGTTATCTTGCCTATCTAATAATATAAGCAACGAAGAAACGAATTGATCAAAATAATTAAATTAGACGAGTTAATGCAGCAACGCCTGCGCAAGAGCTCAGTGTTGCAAGCGGCAAATTATAAATACATTTTTAAACTCGGTGGGAAGCTATATCCAAAAATAGGATGTATCTGGGTATCGGTGTTAGTGAGTCTGTCTGAATTGTTTTAAAGGGAAATTAGGACGCATTGTAAATTGAGAATAGTGAAAATAAACAGTAGTGGAATAGGTACCATCTGTGAAAGGCATTGTTATATCTCTAATCTCAACATACACGCACTTGGAAAATGATGTGAATTAAATAATAGTGTTTATCAGCAAAGTAGTAGAGCTACCTCCAAGCTGTAATCGGGAGTATCGTCGACCAGCAGTATCATTTTCTGCGGACAATAAATTGATGTACTTGCAGAAGATCTGAGTGTCATATCTACCATTTTGAGTACTTACCAATATTTGACGTTTGTTTTCCGTAGTACCATTAGACAGTACCATTGATGGTACTGTCGCAAAAAAAATCCCTTTGGAGAAATATAGGTTTTAGTTGGATTTCTGTAACTGTTCCCGCATTACAGTATTCCATGTAGGTGGAGCTATTGGTCAGCAACTAGCAAGAAGAGTAAACTAAATAGCAGGGCAGACTACTGCGCTCATTGATAAAAACTGTTTTGAACAGCTGTATTTGTACGAGTGATATGGCATATACAAAATATAACTATTTCATATACAAATTAAATTGCTGGTGTCGATGGTCGTTTGACACCAGAATTGTAGTTATCAATCAACCAATTTCTTTTTCTTTTCTTTAAAAAAAAAAAAGAATATTAGCAACCGAAATTATCGAAATTACTAATATTCCCTCTAACCTCTCCAACTAAGTTTGTGTTAAATTGTTTGTGCTAGGAGTAGGGTGTGGGTTCACGTCGGTAGTGTAATGGCCAGGATTCGCACCCGGGACCTCTCGATCGTAAGGTCGACTCCTTAACCACTAAGCTACCGACGAATCAATCAATTAGCCCACTGCAGTCCACTGCTGGGCATAGGCCTCTCCCAATGTGCGCCATTTCATCCGATCATCCGCTGATTTGTAGTTAGTAAATATGTAATAAAATAGTAAGTTTCTGAATTGGTGATTTGTCTCTAATGGGGCTCCCCACGATAAAAGCAGTTAAGGAAAGGAAGAAATGTCAGTAATCCAGAGCTTCTAAGCGGTGTATGAAAACATCAAAGACGTTAAAATAAAATCGAGAATTGCTATTGTCACATCAAAACCAGGCGAAGTGAAGCCAAATTAGTGGTCCGAATATTAGAAAAATCCTTCAAAATATATTATCCGTTATTGTAGAACATGCTCATGGATCACGTTTCACAAAGAAAGGGTTTTTGGAAATTTTGTTACTTAATATTATGATGTATTTAAGACCCCTCATCAATTTTCAGCTTTATGCGAATTATACAATTTTACCATTTTATTTCGTCAATGGAATGGATTATAAGAAAGAGCTACTTGGAAAGTGAATTATAAATTTAAAAAACTAAATATTACCTAGATTTAAAAGAGCTATCCCAAAAATGGCTAAACAAACCATGGAAAAAATAACTAAAGTAACTATTGGTACCAATCGATAGCAGATAAGCGTAAGCAAAAACTAGAGTTAGATACATTTTGAACGAGTCACGACACTACGTATACAGTTTTCAAATTCAAAAAAAAAATGCGTTCATAAAGATATATATATATATTTGTGAACATATATAATTGGAAAAAATAGCACCACGAACACATGTCCAATCGTTTTCTAGCGCGACATCACTAAAAAAACACTTTTATTCGTCCGACAGCTCCTACAGATTTCGTTGTCGACACAACTCGTGTGTCAATTTTTGTGTCAAATTTTCCAAACGGATTCGTGTGCAAAAGTTAGTGATTTAAAAATAAACGACGATGAACGACTGAACTGCCAGCTCATTGCTACTATGGAATTTTAAATGTTTCATGTTAGTTTAGATTTTATAAATGTTTGTTTTGAGTTCATTATAAACCTTTTCCACGAGCGTGGCTCGTATTACATGCTTTGCGTTTTACGGACTGTTAGATCAGCAAATAAGTTTATTGGGTAGGAAAAATTGGGAAGCATGGAAATTCTTGGTAAAGAGAAGAAATATAGTGCATCCAACCGGAAATAAATAAAAGCCATTTGAGTTACGAAGGTGGAATTAGGCGAATTAGTAATTAAGCTGCAAAAAAGGGTTTTCACAGACACTGGATATTTAAGTGTTTTTTTTTATTTATTTGCCCCGTTTGTCGTGGTATATAGCTCCTTTTGCGTTCTTTATCCTAAAGTTTTAGCCTGTAATTTTCTTCCACTTATATATTCTTTTAATTTGCCCACGTGGCTTAATTAATTATTAATATTTGTACCTTAATGTGTGTATAAGCAGTAGCAGTAATACTTGGGACCAAAAATATAACTTATAATATTATCATCATTTTCTGAGCCTGAGGTTGATGCTTTCTAAGATGCGGATAATTTCGATTCGATATTATCCGCGAAGCGACTGTCATCTGACCTCTACAACCACTCAGAGATATGGAAGTTCTGTAGTTAGACTAGTCAGACTTTTGAGAGCTCCAACTACCCGTAACGATTGCCAAAAATATTGGTATGGCAACCGGGATTAAAGGCTTAACGTGCTCTCCGAGGCACGATCAGACCAATGCATATACCCATATTCATGCACACAAATATTTGAGCGAGGATCGAACCCGCGCATCCTTTGCAGCCGTTGCGTTCTCTACCGCGACGTCACAGGAGCTGCCCGATCTAATGATAATATCTACGTTAAAAACTTTTTAGGCCCACATAAGGGTTATATAGAGCCCATAACTGTGGTTAGATAACCATGTATTTGGGGTCTCACTAAGATCCTCGGGACCAAAGGCAACCTTACCAGAGTGAGAGAGAGACCTCTGGCGCAGATTTTCTAGAAGAATTTTCAAGTCAGATGGCAGTTGCTAAGGAAGCCAAAAACAATACCGACCAAAAAAGGAGTAAAAGCCTGGAACGCCAAGAGGAAGCCAGCTCTTGCAAGAAAACTCGTACGCTAAACTATAGATATACAAGCAAACTGGCGTGGTCATCTTGGGCCCCGAACATGTTTATGGGGCCCCTTGAATCACGACATAAGCATTATTGTTAACTGCTAAATTTTAAGGTTTCTTTTTTAAATATTTGCTCTCTATCTCACCTGTTGGTGTGATCTCAACTGATAATTTTGTCGATGATGGAGCATGTTTCTTGGAGTATTATTTATCCTGTGGCCAATAGCAATACATTATACATCATTTACGTTTTTACTCCCTTAACCTCACCTTGACTTATTATAATCAGTTCAAGCCAGTGAAAAGGTCGTGGCCTCGGCTGGGAGCGTGCGAAATTGCCACGGCCAAGTTTGGCAATAGTCTGAATTAGAACATTGTCTGCGATCGCTGAGTCTACTTCGTGCAAAGATACTGTTGTGGCTGCTATCATGGCTGCTGTGAGATTAGTGTTTTTGTATTTGTGTTTTGTATCTCTGGTCGGTAAGTAAGCGTTTATTTTAAATTTGTGTTTATGTGGCTCCTCATTATGAGTAAGTAGTTTTTATTATATTTTTGGGCTGGTCTGAAAAATCTTGCGGAATTTGTCAGTAGCACTTATGTAGTTATGGTCATTTTTAAAATCCTATTGTATAAAGCGGAAAAGTTTTACATTAAATACAGTTTTACATCTAATTGGGCAACTGTATAATTATGTTCATCAATCACATTCACCCAAGTTTTTTGATTTTTTTGTATTTTTATTCCTAACTGTACTCTTCAAGTAAGTGTACATTTTTAGATGTTCAAGAAGTACTTCCATCAAATGCAGAAGACGACCAGGCTGGTGATGATGGCCAGAACACTGACGGTGCTCAGGAGCTAGATGTAGAATTAGAGGCTGCTTGTCCAGAACTGAGCGGCCAGATCATTGGAGGGAGGGCAACGTCAGTGAATAGACACCCATATCAAGTATCTATGGTTCTAAATGGAAACTCGTTTTGTGGGGGCTTTATTATCAGTCAGGATTACGTAATGACCGCTGCTCATTGCGTGCAAAAGTAAGTAAAGAATTTAATTTTATTACTTACCCTCACTTCACAGTGGGATAGCTCGAAAAGGATGAAAAAAAAAAAACTCCCGTAATCAGTATATTAAACAACTAAATTACATTCAATTTTCGACTTTAGTAGCATCTAATTTTTGTCACAAAATTATCAAACATTACTGCAGTCTTTGGAGAGAACAATTTAAAAATATAGCGGTCCTACAATATGGCCATAACATTATTTTTTGATATAGTATTTACGCGAAATATGGTAAATAACCTTAAATATCCTAGGTTTCACTATTTCTGAGTTCTATTAATATGAAAAGGTATAGCAGGTTTGTTAAATTCAAGTGGAGCCTGGTATAAATTGGTTACTGATTAAGTAGCACAAACGAAAATCAACGTTTAATATGGATCCGTTAGTACGCTTCGGCTACTGAACCCTAAAAGATTCGAAACATCACGATAACCTATCAAATCATTCGAGTAGCAAAAATCAAAGCGAAATTTAATGGACCCATAAATAGGGTTTTGTTGACGTTCCATTTTATCAGTAATCATAAAAATAGTTCACTTTTTACTAGGCGCAGTAAATTTGGAGATATTGTTCAGAGGCTACCCCATTTCGGGCAGTCGGGCCCTCGGACGTAAAGGTCTCAAGGTCGAGCCGTAACGTTTCTTAACTTTATGAGTTTAGTAATAATAAAACTGTGACCAGACGAACGAGCCTCGCCTTTTATATCTTCCACGTAGTTGCTTATCACTTTCGGGCATTTCCTTAATATAACTTCGCGTAAAATTATATATTCCAAATGAATATTTTGGAGGGAAGACATTTCATTTCCATAGAATTTGCATGGCTTTGAACAAAATTTTGCATCTCGCAAACAAAGAAAATAATAAAATGGAAAATGGAGCAATTTTTTTCCCAAATTGTCGTGGTTTTCATTGACTATTATTACAAACTAGCTCTTGCCCCACGTGGATAATCTACCCCTATACCAAATTTCGTCAAATCGGTTTAGTCGTTTAGGCGTGATGGCGTGACTAAGGGAAATAGGGATTCATTTTTATGTATATAGATGATACTAGAATTTCCGTGACAATGACACTTGACCTAAAAACCTAAAAGTATCGGATCATTACGAAGTGAAAGCCTCGAATGCGATCGGTACTAACAAGGATGATAATGAAGATGGGGTAGCAACGAAAATCATAATCATTATTTGAAAGAACCATCTATGATATTTTCAATTTTCCTTCCGACGTTTTTACTCTTCATTTACGAATAAAACACACCATAAAACATCATATCTGAGATACCCTCTCGATAATAAATGGATATCAAACAAGTAGTAGGCTACTCAAGTGCAGAATTCCCATACTTTATCTGCCACTTGAGTTCAGCTTCGAGTTTCATTTAATAGTATCGTGCTATGTTATACGCATATGTAAATAAACCCTCAATATAGTACCCGGAGACTGGTTGCTCTCTTCGTGAATATTTGATGAAATACCGTGCACTGCACGTAGCTCAAGAGCTCTCCACTAGTGGGAATGTTTTTAGTTGAGTGGGCATTCCGCGGGTTTACGATGTAGCAATGTTGGTAAAAATTTATTCATGTGTTGATTTTATCGATATTTGTAGAGTTTATGGGTTTCCATAGGGGCACTTGAAGAGCTTGATTCAGTACATAGTTTTCAATTCATTTTTGTTGGTAAATTAAGACAAAATAAACATACATACAACAAATTGACTGATGAAAAGCTAAATCCGTTATCCAAACTTAAATTAGACGATTTGTGTTCAAAATTCACAATAAAAATAAAGGTTCTTCAGGTTTTTATTTTCAATATTTATTGTGTGTTTTAGCACCACCCCTAGAGCGATTCTTCTTCGAGTAGGAAGCACGCGTCGAGATACTGGTGGGAGAATAGTTCGTGTGTCTAACATTCTAGTTCACCCACAATACGGAAGGCCGCAGTTTGACAACGACATAGCTGTGTTAAGGCTGGCCAGGCCTCTGGCTTTGAACGCAAACATACAGCCCATTAGACTGCCGACACCCAGGCAAGCGGTGCCGCTGGTGCGGCTCACTGTGACGGGATGGGGATTGACTGCGGTAAGAACTTGTGTGGAGATAATTAAATCTGACTGAAATGGTACTAAGATGATTCCCGGTTGCATCCGAGGTTTTCGCTCGCGGGCCCTTTTTATTTAGATTTGTTTTAGAACTGCCATCTGCTTTAGCAACCCTGAGAGAAAAACTAGCAACAGAGCCTTGTGCATCAATCAGCAGGTTAACCGGCATGCCGTGAGGTTGGCTTGGCCCCGAGGTCTTGATGAAGTCCCATATACACATCTGCTATGTATATTTATCCAAAACTTTTAATCATCATCAATTTAGATACCGCAAAGTGCTATAAAGGAAAAACAGACGGAGTTTCACCGACAGTATTTCCTTTCAATTTCAAATACCCTTGCAGCCTGGCGGTCGACGCATACCACGGGTGATGATGGAGGCCAACGTGCCCGTGGTGCCCCACTGGCTGTGCCGTCTGTCATACGGAGACGCGCTCACCAGCAACATGTTCTGTGGTGGGCACTTCCTAATCGGAGGCGTGTCTTCATGCCAGGTGAGACTAATTACAAACAAGAGTCGTTTCATAAAATTTGCAGATGTTTCTTCTAAGGCCATTCGCTGGGACGTGCGTATGCACGCCTACGGGCGCTTACTTCGTGCAAATACTATAAGGTGAATTTCGTGCAAAAAGTAACATAGGTTTTGCACGACGTGTGACGTATATGTGTAACAACGCATGATGCACTGAGTTTAAGTTGTTTGACGTGGTGCAGCACTGTGCCCTGAGCACGAATAACATTCGAATTCGCAATATAAACATATCGAGAGAACGTAGCATTGCGTTTGGTTGACATTAGGCAGACGGCTAATCGCAATGCTTCATTCTTCATCATTACGTATTCGACGGTTTCTCGTGCTCACGGCACTGTTCCTGTATACAATTTATGTTTACGAGAATTATTTTTATTTATTTATTTGTACATGTAAAGTGGTAAAAAGCTAAAACTAAAAATCAAAATGCGTCGTCGAAATCATCCGCATCGCATGCCTCTTATGGTAGCGTTCCCAAAAAACTGGCAGCATTGCCACGTTGCATGGTAATGCTTAATCTCTGGCCTAAGAAGAGGCCAGCCTTCTGGTCACGAAAAGAGAGAGTTGCGTCCCACACCAGAGTCCTACCCATTTTCTAAGACATTAATGACATACCATCCGGTCTCTTGCAATCGTCGCGTGCCAAACCGTTTGGTTCAAGCACAGCTGGCACACCGGCGGTGACATGTTATGTCGTTGGGGCTGGCGTGCCGTGGAATTCGCCCAGCGCTCCTGCAGCACGACAGGCCACGGTGTCCGAGTCGGTCAACTGCTTCTCCACAACGGCATTGATGCGGAGAGACACACGGCGCACCTAAGCGGAGGCACGTCGCGATGCGGAAGGTAGTGTCATCTAACATAGTCCCAAAGTTAGATGACGGAAGAGCTTGTAACCAAAGCCCAGATTCCCATACTCCAACTGCCAGTAAACGGGCACGCTCAGCAGCATTAGTGCATTAATTTAATAAATTTTGTCTTACTAAGTTGCAAAACGGCCCGTCCCACTGGCACTGTGAGAAAAGGTTCCATGGGAGATCAGTGTTTGGACAAGCAATTTTCCAAGCGTTCACTGCTTCAGTCTTACACAATATTTCAGAATTAACTAGTGTAGGTGCAAGGAATTTACTAGTTAATTCTTCCCTGCTGAAATTTTGCGAATACCGAGCCGATCAAAGCGAATCGGTAGATACGCTTGTAGTGACGTACGGTCATTCAAGGCCACATTTAAAATTTTAGTGAGTGTAATTTCTATAATTTTGTCCATTTTTTCCAAAATGGTGTAGACCTGAGAGCATGGGTGAATTTCGGAACGAAAAGATAGTACCGGAGAATAGTGAAAGCCGAATGTATATTAATTTTGAGTAGGTGGTCCGAAACGTCATTAAAATTTTGAATTTTTTCCTATGTTAATGAGGTGTAGGCATCTTCTAAGGTTGGGGACCCGAGGAGACGTAGAGACTCTTTTTTTATGATTTTGATATTAGGAGCCAATGAATTAAATTTAGAAATAGTTAATTTTTTTGTCCGAAACGTCATTCAAAAATATCTCGCATTTGCTATCATTTAGATCTCAACCAATTGATTTAAATTCGTTTTTGATAAAACCCAAATCTTGTAAAACTGTCTCCACATCTCCCGCTAGAGTCGTCTAGGTACCGCACATTGAATTTTCAATTTAAGCGCCGAATAATATGTTGAATTGAAAATATATTGTGACCATTATGTGGATATATTTGCTTAACGTTTCGAACAGCATGCAGTAGCTATGCTATGTTTACAGGCTGACTGAATAAGTTAACAATAGTAAATGTATCTAATCTGTGTATTTTCAGCCGGGGGCGGAAATTGCGCATGCCAATGTAGCACGTAATCGAGTTAGTTGTTTAAATTTAGAAGTTCCTTGGCCATTATTTCATTTAACAGACATTTTCGGATTTATTTTGGCTATGCACTTGTTTTTGACAAACTTCTAAATGACCTAATTATTTATATCCTTAAATCTTTATTATCTACTCACAAACTTGTAACTTATATAGAGGTATATGCAGGCGTTACCTTTTTTCAACCGACGAGAAAACAAAAGGGGGTTCTCAAGTCGACGCTTATATTTTTTTATGTATGACCACGCATAACTTTCTCAGAGTAGTCCAATTTTAATTAAGAAATAATTATTGGGAAGCGTATACCCCGAAGTTGGTCCCATATAAAAATCCAAGCCTAAGGGTAGGAAAACAGAGGATGATTGATTATTCACTCAGATTGCAGGGTATTACCACGCACAACTTTTTACAGAGTAGTCTGATTTTCATAATTCTTTTTTTTTTTGGAAAGAGTATACCTACCCCAAAGTTGGTCCAATATTTCGGCGGTTTAATAAAAAAAAAGTTTTATTCGATTATTAACAGCCTTAATAGGGCTTCACCAGTAATCTTTAAAGATACACGTCCTTTGTAATAGTATCGTAATATTTATCATCTTATGTACTTCGCCACGATTCTACTTACTCACTAGTTTGAAATATTTCCAGGGTGATTCCGGAGGTCCAGCGGTATTCAGAGGAACAGCATTCGGTGTTGTGTCATTCGCTAGAGGGTGTGCCCTCCCCTTGTCTCCTACCGTCTTCACCAATATCGCCGCTCTAAGGAGCTGGGTCACCAACAACACGGGAGTTTGAATTCTATGACGGTTACTTTAGACTCAAATTGGAGCGTTTCTGTGATAGATTGAGAATTTAGATTTCAGAGCTTAAGTTATCCTGTATACTGAGATACATTATTTAATGCTTAACATTTTCAGTGTGTTCAACTAATGCAACTTAATTAAGTACTTAATGGCTTTGGAAACTGCAAATAATATGTGATTCAGGTGGATAATTAAGCTCTAGTTAGACTGTTTAGATAATATTTATTTTTTATTTTTAATACACGTTTTGAATAAAACTTTTTTTATATTGTTGTTTTATTTTCAATTTACATTGAAATCTAGTTACAAGATTTACCTATTAAGGTACATATTTGAAAGTATTAGGCGATACTTACCGTTAAATTCTCTTACAGTTTTAATATGTTATGTGACCGATGATAAATCATCTCCAAGCAAATTCTACAGGTTGAAATAAATTGACTTAGACTCAGATAAAATAAGTATACTCAGGACTCAATCAGTAGGTACGCCCATAACCATGACGAGTTATTTGATGGAAATAAATGAGTAATATTTATTTATTATAATGGAATGTCAGAAGTCCGCATAAATGATGATAAAAAAATACGAAGACGATAAAAAGAAAGTTATTTTTATATCTGGACCCAATTATTAGCTTTGTAATTATTTTCTTCCAAAAATATTTACCTGTAAAGCTGGTCAAAAGTCCTAAAATCACTATTATTGCACTATGTGCTTGTGCAAGTGCAAAAAATTATTTTTACACAATAAAAAGGAAAGCGATAATCATTTAAAAAGATTTAAAACTCAGATTCACATATTAAGTGAATCTGAGTAGTAGACGTAATACCATTCAACATAGCATTAAAGTCAAGTAACAAAATATTCACCCTAACAGTTACTCTCGTTACAGGTATACGAGATGTTTTTAATCGGATATCAATTCAGGGTCCTCTCTCCAATCTTCACCATACACTGGGGTCTCCAAGCGAGGAGAAACAGACCTCTTTGGAGAGAGAAACAGAACGAGAAGAATAGAAAGCACTTCGAGACTTTCAAGAGAGAACTCTTTGCGAGGTATAGGAAAGACCCTCTGCATTTATTAAGAAGACCACAGCAGGCGAAGAAAACCTAGGCATCGCGAGGCCGCGCTGTCACCGCCGGCCTCGTTACTATGACTTTACTTGTGCATTTCTTCTGACGTAGTCTTCTGAAGAAAATAATACTTACAGTGTTGTGAACGTGTGTATCAACTACTTCTGAACATTCCTCTTTAATGTGTAATATCCAGTACAATGAAACTTACACCTAAACTGACTTTATATAGAGTTTAATATCGGATACTTTGTACGTTAGCTGATAATGTATGTATATTGTCAAGCAACCCTTAGTTGAACGTTCCTATAGTTGTACCCTTCTACGCTTAGTACAATTGTTTAATACATTTCAAATTGTATATACAAGTATTATAAATTTGTATGCATGTTATGATCGACTGGTATTTCTGTTGTACGTTCATCTGTTTCTTTTTTATATATCTGTAGTGAAGTGTTTCGAGGTGTTCACCGAGGCGGGTAATCGAATTTAATGGTTGTCATGCTAATGTGGAAACGTGATGTAGGTATGTGTATAGATAATCATTATGTATATTATGTTAAACTTAAAAAGTAAAGCTTTATGTGGAATGTTCTGTTAAAAGCAGATGGATAGGAAAAGAAACGAAATGATTGAGTTAAAATATAATAAGTGTGGGCTAGATATCACGAATCTGAGCGTGTGTATTATGACACCACTGATGACATCACTCAAGATAACTTAGAGAAAATTCTTTTTTTTTGTAATCTCATCACCGACATCATCATCATATCAGTCACACATAGTTCACTGTTGAACATAGGCCTCTCCTATAGACTTCCAGAACGACTGATCTAAAGCAAGCATATATTTATACTGTGTCGAAATGGTTTTAATCCTGACTTATAAGTCAGCATCATTTCATTCAGCATTTTATTATCAACTACCAACCAGAAAGGTTGAACGTAGACAAGGCGTGAAAACTTGCGTTCTAGGTTCGGTGACATTCTAATACAGGGAGGCTTCCAAACCTAGCTCACTCGTAGGCTCGTATTTCTACTCTAGAATGATACTCAGATTCAAAAGAAGAATAAGAACCTTAATCTGTGGTTAAATTTGTCAACTTATTGCGTCTCTTTTGTATCATATGTTTCTGTTTGCTTTTAATGTTAATGTTCTATTTGTAAATAGGTAGGAATATTAAAAGTTATGTATGTTGGAAGTTATTTTTAAGCACAACTAAGCTTAAGTACTTAAGCACAATTTTTGTATATTGTTATCTTTAAAATCGTGTTAAATATTAGTTCTTAAGGATGCAATGAAGAATTTATTATTACCTCAATTATTTTTGACAACTTCACGTTGATTCTGATTTGAACTATTTTTGTAGTTATTTATAGTAATCATTTAGAAAGTAAAGCAATAACCAGATTTGCTTTTTTTATCACAAATTCAACCAATACTGTAGTTAGGCGCTTTATGAATGTAAGATAGACCAAATATTTATTTGATTTGTGATCGCCAACATTACACCAATACGTAGCTCTTCTCAAGTTAGACATTATAGTACATGGTTTCTTTTGTATTGTCGTATAAAACCATTACTATAAAAAGTAAGTACATTTAAAATGAAATGAAATGAAATGATGGTTTATTTGTCAACCGATGGTTAATTTGGCTATATCTACCTCTTTGGGACTATATCCACCTGAAACTTAGAATGTAGTCTCTACAATAATAGATCAACTAGTACCTAACCGGAACACTAGGAGTACTGAATTGGGCAAGTGGTTAATTTATCGAGTTGGTGTGTTTTGTTATTTTTCCGCCTGATCTGAATTGAGCTTAATTGATTAGTTTACAGGATTCCCCAGTTTTCAGTTTATCACATATTAAAATATATTCTTGTTATATAGTGAATGTGAATTTACGTACGTATGTTTTATTGTTGCATTTATGAATTCAATTAAAATGGCCTAATACTATGTTAGTACAGACAAATTTATGTACGTAAGTTTATTGCAAGCGTGTATTCTTGTCGTAGGTCCTAACTATATGTGAATATCCACACAAGTCAATGGAAATGGCTTACTGTATTTGTAAAGACTTTTTAGATTGTTTGTTGACTTAGTTATTAATTATTAAATGCAGTTATGTCTGGTTATACATATCTATATGTCAATAATTTGGAAGAGAATGAAAATAAATAGTTAAATTCAAGTAACTACGTTATACAATTATCTACTTTATACAATTTTATTTAAAAATGCACGAATCTTTAGTAGCGGCAGTTATTTTTGCTGATGGCAACTTAGTCAATGTAAAAATAGTATTAAGTACTTGCCCAATAATTGTTAGAAATATTTATACTTTTATCATTATTAGTTGGAGTCATTGTCATCATTAACTAAGTCAATGGTTGTAGACCTAATAGTATTCAAATTCAGTCCACGTGGTTTATGAGTTTTATAATGACGTAATGATTATAATGATCATGAAAGGGAATGTTAAGGTGGATGTGTGGTGTGACGAGAATGGACAGAATAAGGAATGATTGATTATATTAGAGGAAGTTTGAAAGTGGCACCAGTGAATGAAAAATCGAGAAGCGAGCGACTGTTGTGGTGTGGACATATTATGAGATGAGATGAAAGTAATGTTGTAAGGAAGGTTCGAAGTATGAATGTAGGGGGCTTTAGGAGCACAGGTAAGCCCAAGAACAGATGGATTGCTTGAAAGATGATATGGCGAAGAAGGGTGTAACTGATAAAACAATATTTGACAGGAATTTATAGACGAGAATGACACGTTGCGCCGATCCCAAATAATTGGGACTAGTGCAGGTAGATGATGTTGATAATAATGATCATGAAAAATTCATCATATGTGAGACAGTATTAAATGGTAGGTATTGACAATCATTTTTGTAATATCTCTGATGACTTCTTAGACATTTATGGAAACAAATTTTTAATAAATGAATGTCGAAATTTTTACTTTTTTATTGAGTGTACAGTCAACAAAGGAGATACGGTTGCACCTTTACTTCTTCATCGTTTTGTTTATTTTGCTCTGAAGGGATCTTAGCGTTAATAAAAACAACCCAAAGGCGATATCGAAGCATTGCAGCTAGACCAGTTGTTGGATTCTTGAGGGCTCCCAACTACCCATAACGACTGCTATAGATGTTTGTATGACAACCGGGACCGACGGCTTAACGTGCTCTCCGAGGCACGACCAGACCAATGCAAATACCCATATTCATGCATACAAATATTTGCACTGAGCGGAGATCGAACCTGCACTTCCTGCGTAGCGGCCGCGTTCACTACCGCTACGCCACGGAGGTTGTCTTTTAAATTAGATTTAAATTTGGTTAAATTAGTTAAATTAACATGTTTTGACATTAATTAGCAACACCATACTTAAAGTTTAATAAAATAAAACTTAACTAAACAAAATGCATTTTTCTTAGATTGCGTAGTGACAGAGAAACAGTTGAAATTTAGATTAGATTTTATGACGGCTTAAAAATGACTGTTTAATAACGAGTGTTTCCCCCTCGTACCCTGATTAAGGTTCCCATCCGTCTGGGCATGCTGCGAATGATGTTGTCATCTTGGGGCAACCTCTGCCATTGTTCAACTAATGTGTTTCGCAGCCCGCTCAGATTGTTAGGAGGTGGCATTCTTCATTTGACACTCCTCTTTAGCAAGTCCCAAACGTGTTCTTCAATCGGATTCATATCCGGGGACTACATCACCGTAACACCAACATGGTTTAGATATGCCTGTATTGAGCGAGCACTGTGAGCCCGAGCATTATCCTGTATTAAAATTGGTTTGTGCGGTGGTGTTTCTCAAGTTTACTAACTTCCTCGAATCTTCTGCGAACTGTCCGCTCACTCACTTTTACTCCTTGAACCTCCTCCAATGCATTTCGGGCCTGCTCCGATGTAAGTCTCGTGTTCCAATGAACTTGAAGTTGTAGAAAACTGTCATCTCTCCTTGAAGTACACCTTTTCCTGCCTTGTCCTCTTCTCCTCACTAGAGAATTCGTCAATCTGTACCGTTTGATGCTACGATGAATAGTTGATAACGATCGACGAAGTCTTGTGGCAATCGATCTATAGGATTGACCACTTCTTCTCATTTTATCTGCCCTTATGATTTCTGGTAGCGTTAAATCAGGCATACTTAGATGATCGTAAAACACAAAAGTCATAAAACTGCAATACAATGTTTTTCAAATGGGATTTACGAACTTTACGTAAATGGAAATAGAAAATCTACTTCGAAGCAGTCGACAGAGATGTATGAATGAAAACGAATGAAAGAAATGACTGTTGACACATGTTCCATTTTCGAATTAGACGTTTGTAACCGGATGTAACCGGCCAGTGCTACGAAAAAATATATTAATTCTTCCTTTTTTTGTGTTCGGCTAATTCTGGGGGCGTGTGTATGTTTATTTGTTATTTTGTTATCCATACTAATATTATAAATGTGAAAGTAACTCTGTCTGTCTGTCTGTCTGTATGTCTGTCTGTCTGTATGTCTGTCTGTCTGTATGTCTGTCTGTCTGTCTGTCTGTATGTTACGCTTTCACGCCTAAACCACTGAACCGATCTTGATGAAATTTGGTACAGAGGTATATTAGAGCTTGAGAACGAACATAGGCTACGTTTTATCACGAGAAAGGGGGTTTAAGGGGGGGGAAATAGGGGATGAAAGTTTTTATGAAAGTTTGTCATTTCTGAAGATATCTTAATGAAATTTAGTACAGAGGTAGATTAGAGCTTGAGAACGGACATAGGCTACCTTTTATCGCGAAAAGGGGGGTAGAAGGGGGGGACTAGGGCCTTGGGATGAAAGTTTGTCATTTTTGAAGATTTCTTGATGAAATTGGGTACAGAGATAGTTTAGAGCTTGGAAACGGATATAGGCTACCTTTTATCGCGAAAAGGGGGGTAGAAGGGGGGAGGACTAGGGCCTTGGTATGAAAGTTCGTCATTTTTGAAGATTTCTTCATAGAATTTAATACAGAGATAGTTTAGAGCTTGGGAACGGACATAAACTACCTTTTATCGCGAAAAGGGGGGAAGAAGGGGGGACCAGGGCCTTGGGATAAAAGTTTATCGTTTTAGAAGATTTCCTGATGAAATTTGGTACAGAGATAGTTTAGAGCTTGGGAACGGACATAAACTACCTTTTATCGCAAAAAGAGAGGTAGAAGGGGGGGAGTAGGGCCTTGGGATGAAAGTTTGTCATTTTTGAAGATTTCCTAATGAAATTTGGTACAGAGATAGTTCAGAGCTTGGGAACGGACATAGGCTACCTTTTATCGCAAAAAGGGGTAGAAGGGGGGGGATATGGCTATGGGATGAAAGTTTGTCTTTTTTGAAGATATCCTGATGAAATTTGGTACAGATATAGATTAAAGTTTGGGAACGAACATAGGCTACCTTTTGTCGCGAAAGACGAGGATAAAGGGGGTGGGGTGTTATAGGGGACAAAAGTTTGCCAGTTTTGAAGACATCCTGATGAAATTTGGTACAGATATAGATTAAAGCTTGGGATCGAACATAGGCTACCTTTTGTCGCGATGATATCCTGGTGAAATCTGGTACAGAGATGGATTAGAGCTCGAAAATGTACATAGGCTACCCCTTATCGCGAAAAATGGGATAGAAGGGGGAGGGGGGAAAGGGAATAGGGCTATGGGATTAAAGTTTCTAATTTTTCATTGGCATAAAAAAGGGGGTGAATATGGCATAAATAGTAAGAATTTCTTTTAAGATATCCTCATGAAATTAGGTACAAAGGTAAATTAGAGCTTCGGAACGGACATAGTCGAGTAGCGAACCAAATATAGAAGCAAGTGGAGACGCGAGTAGAGATTGTTATAGGGATGAGTGGATCGATAGGCGTGTAAAAATCGAAAGTCGAGTAGAGTCGACTACAGGGGCGAGTAGATATGCGACTAGAGAGCCAAATAGAATGCAGTAAAGGGTTGAGTAGAGAGGCGAATAGGGGGGCGAGTGGAAAGATGAATGTAGTGGTGAGTAGAGATCGTATAGAGAGTTGAGTAGAGGTGCGAGTAGATAGGCGAGTGGGGAAGGTCAAGTAGAGAGGCGAAAAGAGAATCGAATAGAAGGGCAAGTAGAGAGGCCAATCGAGTAGAGAGGGGAACAGAGAAGTTAATAGAGAGTCGAGTATAAATTCAAGTATAGAGGTGAGTAGAAAGTCGAATATAGAGGCGAGTAGAAAGTCGAGAACAGAGGTGAGTACATAGTCGAGGACAAAGTTGAGTAGAGAGGCGAATTTAATGCTCAATAGCGTCGGATCAACACTAAGCGATAACTGACATCCACGCGGGCGGAGCCGCGGGCAACAGCTAGTAATATTATAAATGCGAAAGTAACTCTGTCTGTCTGTCTGTCTGTATGTTACGCTTTCACGCCTAAATCACAGAACCAATCTTGATGAAATTTGGTACAGAGGTGTATTAGAGCTTGAGAACGAACAAAGGATACCTTTTATCGCGAAAAAGGGGGTTTAAGGGGGGGGGGGGGGGATATAGGGATGAAAGATTGTAATTTTTTTAGATATCCTAATGAAATTTGGTGCAGAGGTGGATTAGAGCTTGGGAACGGACATAGGCTACCTTTTATCACGAAAAGGGGGTAGAAGGGGGGAGTAGGGCCATGGGATGAAGGTTTATGTGAAAGTTTTTCATCTTTGAAGGTATCCTGATGAAATTGGGATAGAGATAGATTAAAGCTTGGGAACGGACATAGGCTAACCTTTTGTCGCAATAAAGGGAGGTTAAGGGGGGGGGGGGGACAGGGGATGGAAGTTTGGCATATTTCAAGATGAAATTGATGAAGATGAAGATGAAAGTTTGTTATTTTTAAATATCCCTTTGAAATTTGGTACAGAGATGGATTAGAGCGAGGGGTAGGGTTAAGGGAATAAAGTTCGTCATTTTTCAATCGCGTAAACAAGGGGGTGAATAGGGGACAAATAGTAAGAATTTAAAAAATTAATTGAACAAAGTTGAGTAGAGAGGTGAATTTAATCCTCAAAAGCGTCTGCTCAACACTAAGCAATAATCGACATCCACGCGGGCGGAGCCGCGGGCAAAAGCTATTTTGTTATAATCCAAACTAAACTAATCTAAACATTTGAGCTTGCATGAATGCATACATACATACATATAAGCTCGCCTTTATCCCCGGAGGGTTAGGCAGGGGTGAATTAACACTCACATTTCGCCAATCTGCATTCGGTCCCACGGAAATTGGCTCACCCCCCTATGAATTCGCATAGACCTAAAAATTGGTAAAGGTTTAAAATTATGGTGATAATAAAAGAAATATCAAATTTTCCTCGTAAAAAGTAACTCTTATCGCAAAAGTGGATTAGATAAAGATGTAGATCACCTACAAAATTGTTCTCATTCTTTTTTTATACGCTTACGCTATTTCAAAATAGGAAGAAGTCATATCTATCATGCACAAAATTACTTGCTCCCATAGAATGACTCATCCTCGTAGAGCCTAAACCGCTGGTCTTGTAAACTTGACATTTTGGCAGTAGATGCTTTTCATGTTGCTAACATCCAACAAAAAAAGATTTTTGGAAATTTTGTTACTAAGTGAAGTTCTATACAAACTTTCATCCCATATTTTACCTTCTTTGCTACAAATTAAAAAAAAAATCCTTTCTTGGTGGATTCTAGCAACATGAAAAGTATCTACTGTCCAAATTTGATTCTTGATTCTTTGACGAGGACCTGAATCCAAGGAAAGGAATAAAACCACTAGAAGCGCTCATAAAGAGGTAGTATTAGTGCTATCGTTCTTCTTGCTGATATGGTCTTGTATCCAGTCGTAGATGAGGGGGTAGGCCAGCCGTGTGTACACGCCGGGGAAGTTGCCCCGGGCGCAGCCCAGGCCCCAGGACACCACGCCAATGAGGACGCCCTCGTACACTATAGGACCGCCGCTGTCTCCCTGCAATGAAATATTGAAGCAATGCTAACTTTTCCTACATAAAACTAGTTGTTGCTCACGGCTTTTGAATTTTGATATAAACGTAGCCTATGTCCTTTCCCAAATTTCATTGAAATCTGTTCAGAGCGTCAGACGTGAAAGCTTAATAGACAGACAGAGTTGTTTCTATAAAGGGTATAAGTATTTATTTTACCGTTAGAGTGCGAAATCTGTTAATGGCAGATCTGAAAGAATCTGCAGATTACTTAATACATAACATAACATAAACTCACGCCTGTATCCCCGAAGGGGTAGGCAGAGGTGCTAGCACCCACATTTCGCCAGTTTATGTTTAGGTCCCAATGTAATAGGTGGCAAGCCTATTGCCATTAACCGGGCACTTATAAACCCTGCGATAAATATACACATAACTTCGAAAAGCATCGAAAAGTCATTGGTGTGTGCCATGGTAAAACCTGGGATCGAACCCGAGACTTAGTAGTCCATTGCCCATACCATTGTTTTTTTACCTAATACGATTAGTTAAAGTGCGAAATTTTAATATAAAACCTCATTTTCGCACTTTACCTAGTTAGTCTGCAGATTAACGGATGACACATCTTTAAACAGTTGACAGCTTCCGTGGCGTAGTGAAAGTGAACGCGGCCTCTACACAGGAGGCGCGGGTTCGATCCCCGCTCCGTGTAAATATTTGTATGCATGAATATGGGTATTTGCATTGGTCTGGTCATGCCTCGGAGAGCACGTTATGCCATTGATCCCGGTTGCCAAACGAACATCTATGGTAGTCGTTACAAGTAGTTGGAGCCCTCAAAAATCCAACAACTGCTCTAACTACAATGCTTCGATATCACCTTCTGGCTGTGGAGGTCAGTGGCAGTCGCTTCACGGAAAATATCGAAATTCAGCCAAATCCGAAGTTTTTCAGACTGGTAAAGCATACTAAAGACTCCCAAGTTGACAGCTTGGTGGATTGGGATCAACGCTAGGATGAAGACGAAGACATCGTTAAAGTGCTGAAGACGGTAAACGAAATAGGTACTTTCCACTTACGCACACTGTTTCCAAAGTGTAGCAACGTCTAAGGGCTCCTATTTTTTTGTGCGTTATCCCAAGGAAACCCATGAAAAGTACGGCGGAGGTCTGTGCCAGACTTCCACCTACCCTTCTAACCTAATCTATCCGAGTCTTAGCCCACCGTGTGTCGTTTCGCTCGGTCCCGCACGGATGCATAATAGTTTATGACTAAAACATTGAATTAACACTTTTGATTAAAAAAATCCGTTTTATGCATTTTACATTATGCGGTCGTTATCTGCGGATTACCTAGGTCGCACTTTAACTGATGCAGCCAGATAATCTGCAGAATATCTTGTAAATATGCACTCCAAACAGATTTTTGCAAATTAACGGTAACATCTAATATATAAAATTCTCGTGTCACAGTTTTCGTTCCCAAACTCCTCCGAAACGGCTCGACCGATTCTCATGAAATTTTGTGGGCATATCGGGTAGGTCTGAGAATCGGCCAACATCTATTTTTCATACCCCGATTCGCGATAACCGACATCCACGCGGGCGGAGCCGCGGGCGACAGCTAGTATTACATAGATTAAATGAGAAAGGAGCAGTCCCTTTCTTTCTAAGTAGCTCAGTTGATCAGAATCTCTGACTTTTGAAATAGTGGGAAAGACCCTTTAAAGTATTCGGCTGACGGCAAAAGGCTCGATTTAAACAGTTGTTAAGTTAATACAGCCCTACCCCTTGGGAAAGTATAGAGGTAATTTAAACAAGAATCCTAATTCCCTTTGTAATCTTCAGCACCATTTTTTTTAACACCTCTTAGTTACCACTCGTCGCCCACCTGAAGTGGTTACCGCGGCCTATGAACGTGCACAACACCAGAGGCGTCATGTTCTTGCTGCTGACTCTGTTAAAATCTTCCAATGCCCTTCTTCAAAAACCCCGTATTGTAGTCGCTTGGAAAAACCACAGCAGGAAATTCATTCCACGTTGAGCGTGCGTAGGATGAAGTTCCTTGAATACGCACAGGGCGAACTGTTTCCCGTCGTACTGTGAATGGACTTCCTGCCAATGGTGGGCGGTGCGTTGATAGAATGTAACTGTAGGCATCATGACAAACAAGTCTAAGTTGTTACCTGACAAGCATCAGGAGACGTGGACATGAACGAGCCTGCGCAGAACATGGAGGGGGGGTCTATCGCCTTCCTGTCAAGCCCGGAGCGGCGGCATAGCTTCATCGCAATTGTTTTGATGGTCGAAGACTGCAGGTATGTGGCACTGGGGCCGCCCTCCTGGAGACAAAGTAATGATTCTGTCATACAGGGAGAAGAAATACTCTGATTTAAACTATACTCAAGGAGCTCCTGGTTCTTGGGACCACCACACAAAAAGTTCTGAAATGTGGATAAACATCTATGTTGTTACATCGAAGGTCATGGGTTCGATTCCCCCGAAATATGTGTATGCTTGAATTTTGCATTCGTTTAGGTGATCTATGTATAACATGTAAAAAAGCCCGCTGTTTCTTGCCAGAGTCCTATCACACAGAATAGATAATAGTATTACCTAAGTCTAGATGGTACCGCGTGATTGTCCTAGGACATTGATGTACTAACTAAACTTCATACCTTCAGTTTCCCCCACCCACTCACAATAGCCGGCTCGTTAGCTGGCAGCCGGGCCGCTTTCGCCACCAGTCGTATTGGCAGAACCCTGGAAGAGAATCTCAGGGGTGAGTACAGGCGCACCAGGCCTACGTCATTAGTCTTCGTCTTGCTGACGTAACGCGGGTGCACGTAGCAGTCTTTGACGTCATACATCTCCCCGCCGTGGGTCTTCCACGAGGAACCGAGGCGGACGCTCAGCTCACTCGCTCGGGACCTGTACAGTGGTAAATGATTAAAATTAGGATCGCCCGGTCATCAACATTCTCACCGGTTGCCGCCGAAGCCGTTTCGGGGGCCGGGGTCCATTTAATTGGTCGTTTCAGCTATAAGTATTGGGAGCAACTGCCGTCTAGCCCCGTAGTCTGAGTTTAGATTAGTTGTTAACCACTGACAGAGTTGTTCATATATGGGCTTCCGTTTCTCTTTACATATCGCAATGTAGCATAAGCGTTATAATACGAAAAAGTACTTCTGCATATAAAGAACATGTAAGTCACTAACGATACGCTAAAGGAACGCTCTAAAATATCTACGAGTAGATATCCCATTGTGTATTATATTAATAACACAGATGGTGTTAGGAAGGAGACATGGAATCTTGGACAAAAAATGGCTTGGGGACCGAATCTTAAAGAAAGAGGGTTTGCATAAGCGTTAAATGTGCACAATTTCATATAGAGACTCACAGGATAATCTTGTGATATGATAGAAAGACCGTGAATGGTCTAGGCCCACCACCATAAACGCCCAACACCGTGCGACGACCATGAGGAAGCCGGGAGGCGGACCCGGAGAGAATGCTTTGCAAAACCAAAATGAGAAGATCGTAGTCACTCATCTATCTGAAAGCATCTATAATAATAAAGAAGAAGTTCATATTTGTCCCCTAATTGTCTCAATTATTTAAATGTCAACGCAGTTACGAATTCAATCAGAAAAGACGAGTTAAACTTCATTTATTATTTGAAAGTGAAATTATCGAATTGAATTCAAACTCTTTTGTTCAACAAAAACAAATTGTCTTCTCCCTCAATGAGGCTGAATAACCATAACAAAGTTAATAATATAAATATAATTGGATCGCAATAACAACAAAACAACGAATGAATAAAAAAATATTGCAAAAACATTTTGTGTCTCGTAAACCGCGACCTTCAATATAACGTAATTGAAAACGGCGGGGCGTTCGCTTAATTTCTAATTAGGCACCAAGATTTATTGTGAAACACAAAATGAATATTTAAGAAATATTAAATAAACTGGCGAATTTGTTTTCTCATTACAGGGATGGATAAGGGTTGAAACAATGGCACCTCCACCTGAATACGTAATAACTTTAGTATTTTATTTTGTAGATTATAATAGGATACCTAATCTTTATCGCTTCAAATATGATGCTTCATGAAGAATTGTTCTAATAAGTGAGGATGAAGCAGGTCCTTTATTTCGATGATCTCTGGAGCGTAGCTTTACAGCGTTTCAGCGCAAATCTTTGTATGCAGGAATACCTCTATTTGTACTCGTCTTGGCGTTCCTATATCTACATAAATTTGTAAGTACAAAAGAAAATGGTATCCATGTTTATGTGTATGTCTATATGACCACGTTCATTATTACCAATAATTACATGCTATGCTTCATTTAACAATCCAAATCGTATGCCGTATATCACACATCGTAACATCGCAAACAAGACCTAAATTACATTTATGGAAGCGGCACCACGCAATAAGAAAGAGACAACGAACCTAATACGAAGGATATTGAAGATCTACATGTCTACATTTCAGAACCAACGTATCGCTTTCCAAGTGGGCGACAATAAATTTCTCCGGAGCAATCGTAACTCCCGGGAGAGCGACTACGTACTATGTAACAAACGGAGGCTGTTTTGTTCCTGGACCCACGGCGATTGGTGTTTTGCATCGGCCTCTCGACTAGGGAATAAATTGAAATTGGCGAAAAGAACGCAATCCGCTAGGGGCGGACGGCGGACCATAAAAAGTGCGCGCCAGGATCGTGAATTTATTCGAAGTAGTTCACGGGTTCAGGCCTAGTTCGAAATGGGTGGATTTCGTGGAGTGTTTATTGGTTTCGGCCTTATATTCCCCTGCGTTGGACTTTCAATCATCAGCTTTCTGGATAGATTTTATTGTGTCTAGCCCCGTAGTCTGAATTTTGATTAGTTGTTACCCACTGACAGAGTTGTTCATATAAAGGCTTCAGTTTCTCTTTACATATCGCAATTAAGCAAAAGCGTTATAATACGAAAAAGTACTTCTGCATATAAAGAACATGTAAGCCACCAACGATACGCTAAAGGAACACTCTAAAATATCTACGAGTAGATATCCTATTGTGTATTATATTAATAACACAGATGGTGTTAGGAAGGAGACATGAAATGGACAAACAAATGGCTTAGGGACAGAATATTAATCAGAGACTTTCTATCATCAGCTTTCTGAATAGATTTTATTGTTTGGGTTTGACCATTGATAATGAACTAATGAATTAACTATTCTATTCTTCTATTCTATTCTATTCTATAATCGTGTAGATCACAACATAATATTTGCTTTCTTCTTCCTCTTAAAGTTAATCCCAGTCGCATTAGAATGGGGTCTACTTTACCAGTCTAACTACGGATTTGGCTGAACATTGATATTTTCCGTGAAGCGCTATTTAGTATTCTGAGGGATAAACTGGGAACAAGCGTTTCGATAATAAGGAGTCAGTTAACAATCTCAATGAATTCCTCATCACATCGATTAGCATGTGAGAATTTTACATACACATACTCCCGTCTGTAAATGTCCGATGGGGTAAACAGAACTAACTATGACATTCGGTCCCACGTCACGTAATAGAAGGCGAGCCTTTTGCTGTTGGATAGTCGGATAGTGAACGGCCCTATCCCTTGATCGTCTTCTACAACAACCACAGGATGAGACGGTGTCTATTCTACTCCACCGGGAACCAACAGCAAATTTTACCTTAAAAGACAATGCGCAGCGGTCAGCAGCCATAGATCCGTGACAACGGATCCTCCGCAGATGGGATAAGATTTCTCCCGTAGGGACACTTGCCAGGGCACGGCTGCTATGGACGTGTTGCGCCCGGACACGATGCGACGCGTCGAACTGGGCACCTTGGGATCTAGAAAGCAAATTATGGTGCTTCTGCGTGAGAGTAAAACTTATTAAAGACTGGGCCCCGGCGGGAGGAAGACACAAGAATTGCTGGTTTGATGTTGTAAAACATGAAATATGTGTCAATGAGGTTGAGTGGAGTGGAGCAGAAAAGTCATAAAGCGTACACTAATGTACAAACCTAAGAAGCCATTGGAAATCAATGCTGATGAATAAAATATTTTCAATATTCTATATAAAAATGTACATCAGATACAATGATTGCATTACCTGTCATTTCTCTGCGACTGGGAGTTGCCTTTTTGTCGTCTGAAATAATAAAAAAGTTCATACATACATACATACATATAATCACGCCTTTATCTCCGAAGGGCTAGGCAGAGGTGAATTAACACCCACATTTCACCAATCTGTATTCGGTCCCATGTAATAGGGGGTTAGCCTATTGCCGTATTTCGGGCACTATTGTTGACTCGAGCCATGCATCTGAGGCTGAGTCTGGGCTGTACATATCTATCTGATGTTAAAGTTAATCAGCCCTATCCCTTAGTCACCTTGTACGACACCACATGGGAAGAGAAGGGGTGGCCCAAATTGTACTCTGCCGGGATTATATTGAAAAACAAGTGAACTTAGTCTGCGTAAATAGTAACACCAACAATTCATTATGATTCGGGTATCATGAGATAACTTACACTTCAAACTATGTGACAAGTACCAACTTTAGCCCCCTCATAGAACAATAATATCCACCCTGTGACCATGGGTGCCAAAAAATAGCCGAAACGTCGGGTAAATAAATACCAAATATACCGCAAAAGTTCTTTTATGTGGGTTTGCATAAACTTCAGACGATACCAAGAAAAAAAAAGTTATTCATCAAATGAGTTTAGCTAGTTATAGCTAGTACACTAGTCATAAAAAAATTGGTTGAAGTAGGGGTATGGAGCTCGTAAGCAAACTCGTAAATCAACATCGATTGGGCAGATATTGGCGGTAGAATTGTATCACTTTCTACCTATACCCTGATGTTGCAAAATCTATTTATTACAACATCATTTGGATGTCACATAGTTATAAATACAATCACAAAATAAAATAAGTAAAAGTGTTTGGTTGCTAAAACTTTTATAGCACATAGGTATACCATGGTAAAATTATTGCAATGGTATGTTTGAAGGCAATCATTTGGCTCTACCTAGCCAAGTACCATTTGTCTAGCCATGTTATTCACATAAGACCCCAGAAGAAGGGAGACCACGGACTGGTTTGACGTCCCAGTCCCGATAACATGCGAACCAGTGATCTTACTATTAGGAAAGCCGATAAAGATAATCATTTTGTGACAGCATACGAATTGAAGTTAAATTCATTTCATAATATAAATATTCAGTATTTTCTTATTGGAACATTCCATTAAATAGTAATCATTACATTTATTTATATTATATTTATATATAATATGAATAACTTATATTATACTTACATTTATTTACTTTATCTAAATATTGGTTTACAAAAATGTACCTAAGTATCTATGATCGTCATTACGAAATCCTGCGGGCAGTGCCTATGTTTTCTATCTCAGAAATTTAAAAAAAAAAGAAGGTACAGTTAAGTAGGTATCTATATCTTATAGAATGTTGTTAGATCGTTAGCAGCACGTGGTGTTTCCCATCTCAAATTAAGCATGTCGTACGGCGCATAATACCAATTAACTCTGCTTACCCATTAACTGTGAAAGTAGGCATTTATAGAGAGCTTTATATTGATCCCGGACGTGGGTTTCGTTCAAAAACTTCAATATGTCGTGCTTATGTATCTCCGCCTCTCCTGCCAGCCCAGTGTAGTCCAATTCCTTCGTAGCAATAATACCTTCCTTATCCTCTCCATTTATGAAATAAATGTTAATAATTAACACTAGCACATTAGAAAACATCATATAACGTCAGATATACAAAAAAAAAGATTTTGTATATCATTAAACTTTGTGCTATCTTGCAAGCATCTTGTCCAGGATATTTGTTTTCGAGTACTATTTTAATGACAAAACTCTAGTATGATTATGAAAGTAAATGACCGTGAAATCAATAGAAGTTTTTAGAGTGCTGTAAATTATTATGCAATGAAATGAGGCGGACGCCTGATTACAATCACCAAGTGAGCGGCGGCACTGTGAGTTAATATTGTTGCTATTGTATTTGTGCAGGCGTTTAAAAACTTTTCCTTTCTACTCACTGTTATTCAGAGTAAATAACAGTAACCCACTTTCGACACATCTAAGAGCATATAGTTTAAATATTTAAAATTAAGGTAATAGTGTAATATTAAGAAATGGTATATTAGGCTCTATTTTATTTAAATTTCTGTTTGTGTGTACCCCTCCTTTACCTACTTACTACCAAATATAAAATTACATTCAATTATAAATGATTTGTATCCTGCATTATATTATTTAGTAGGTATTTACCCGTTCAGTTATTTTAAAGGATATAAAAAATGTACATAGGTATAAGTATACCTACTTAAACCCTAGTAGAGTAGCACGTCTACTCAAAAAGGATGCACTATTTATAGGGTACTATATTCATACGTCGTTTACAGTCAATAAGAAAGAATGGGAGAACGGAGAGGAACTGAACATCGTAAAAGAGGACTTTTAAGTTTCGAAGCTGTCCTCGGGCAAAGTTCGTCTCCTCTGTGCAATTTACATTTGATGCGTTTTCGTGCTACCGTGAACTCCAAGGATCGAGTTTTGGGAATTCATACTTCAGAAACCAGATTTTTTCACAAGTGATATTCATTATATTTTTTACTTTATTGAACAATGTCGCATTGACGCTGAGGAATCTTATCTTATCTTATGTTACTGGGGTGCGTGCTTTGGAGCTATCGCGGACACTTCGACCCTATTGGATCCTTTGTGTCAACCCCAACCTGGCCCCTACGTTTCGGGAGGGATAGCCCTCTCTATTAGGGTGGTTATTCTTCTTATTTGTAGATGCTTGTATTCCTCTGGTTTTGGATAGCCCATCCCGAGAAGATCCATACGATGTCTTCCTAAGGCGTGGCACTCGCACAGTATGTGTTTCATCGTTTCATCGCCCTCCCGCAGTGTCTGCATTTTGCGTCGTTCATGATACCAATCTTGCTCAAGGTGTACTTCGTGCAGTAGTGGCCAGTGAACGCTCCTATTATTTTCCGGATTTTGTCCCTGCTGAGATTAATTATGTTATTGCTCAGCCTTCCTAATTCATTACTTATGAATTCTTTCGAATGTGTTAGGCCTGGTCTGGTCTTCCATTCTTTAAGCTGCCTATTCTTGGCCTGTTCTGAAATAGCCCTCTTTAGTGTGGCTTCAGGGAGTCCAACAAATGGTTCTGGACCTATGGGTATTTTTGCAGATCCTTGTCTGGCTAGATGGTCTGCTTTCTCATTCCCTTCTATGAGGAATCTTACTAATAGATAGAATTACTAATTAATAGAATACTCGTAATATTGTGATATTAGTAGGATTCCTGAAGTACTAGATTTTGCCCGCGGCTCCGCCCGCGTGGATGTCGGCTGATGTAGAAGCTATATTATTATAATGTTTCATTAAAATCCATTCAGTAGTTTTTACGTGATAGAGTAACAAACATAACAGAGTTATGAGGTTCGATTCCTGGCCACTACCGACGTGAACCCACTCCTAGCACAAGCAATTTAGCTTAGCTGGAGGGGTTAGAGGGAATATTAGTGATTTCGATAATTTCGGTTGCTAATATTCTTTAAGAAAAAAAAAAATACTTACGATCTTTCGTGTTTATATACACTCGAGAGCAATGAATCCGGGTCACTCAAAGAATCCAAAAAATCTCGGAAAGTAAGAATGCTAGGTTAATGCAATAAATTGTATTTAATAGACAATTTAATGCTCCTTAAATGAAAGTATTAAAACTTCTTAGTTATTGTAAAGTTATATCATAAAAAAATCAAATTTGAAAAGGGAACACTGTCGAAGATGGAACTACGAAATTACAGGATTTGTTTTTGCTTTTGTTTGTAATCTGTCATTTATGTTGGTACATAAACCAGGTTGATAGTGCTCAATATTCATTATTCAAGCTGAAATCATGTCGCTTACACTTGAAGAATGCACCAGAATACTTACATTGGTGGAAACCGGCCGGAGTCAGCGCGATACAGCCAGGACTGTCGGTGTGTCGCTGTCAACAGTACAAAGAGTTCTCCGACGTTACGAAGAAACTGGTTCTAACCTACGCAGACCAGGAACGGGCAGAACTAGGTGTACCACAGCACGAGAAGACCGATACTTGGTGAACACCATGCTTCGAAATCGCTTTCTCACAGGAACTGAACTCACAAATCAGTTTCGATGCCTCGGAGGAAGTAACCCAAGTGCATGGACAGTAAGACGTCGGCTTGCTGAATCTAACTTAAAACCCCTTAGACCTGCAAACGGCCCTAAACTGGAGCGTGGCCATCGTATTTCAAGACTAAGATATGCCCAGAACCACGTAAATTGGAGTATTGAAGATTGGTCGAAAGTTATGTTCTCCGACGAATCAAAATTTATGCTCTACAAGCACGATGGAAGACACAGAGTGTATAGGAGACCAGGGGAAAGATTCAAGCAAGCATGCATCGAAGAAAAAGTAGCCTACGGTGGTGGGTCTGTACTTGTGTGGGCCGGAATTTCCTCTGAAAGTCGCACAGAGCTGGTGATCATAGAAAACGGCTCTTTAACTAGCGTAAGATATGTGGAAGAAATCCTCAACGAACACGTTGGTCCATTTATGGTCAATTTGGGTGAGGATGCTATATTTATGCATGACAATGCCCGACCTCATACAGGTAGGATTGTGAATGACTACCTTCAAGAGATGAACATTACTTGTATGGAGTGGCCAGCGCGCAGCCCGGATATCAACCCGATCGAGCATGCTTGGGACGAGCTAGGGAGATGCGTAAAACAACGAAACCCTCCCCCAATCACGCTTCCTGAGCTCAAAATTGCTCTCACAGAGGAATGGGAGAATATTCCCCAAAATCGTATAAGGAACTTGGTGTACAGCATGCCAAACCGCGTAAACGCAGTAATGGAAGCACGAGGAGGTAATACGAAGTATTGAAATTCAAGAAAATCGTCATAAAGTTCAAAAATTTCATGTTTCCTATTTTTGTTTTAAGGAGAGATCAGCAGTTTTTTTTCTTTATGTAATTTTGTGTAAATAAAATGTATGGTGACTCATATTTTTTTAACTTTCATTTAAGGAGTATTAAATTGTCTATTAAATACAATTTATTGAATTAACCTAGCATTCTTACTTTCCGAGATTTTTTGGATTCTTTGAGTGACCCGGATTCATTGCTCTCGAGTGTATTAGTAGGATGAGACGTTAGACTGTAACTGTGCTAATATTATGAATTCAATGTGAAAGGTTGTGATTGTGAATATGTTTGGATGTCTGATAAACAACGGAAATGTCTTGTTCAGAGATAGATTTACAGTGTAGAATAAGCTTTCTATAACTGGAATAGGTTTCCAAGGGTTACTGGAACAGAATTCTGATGTATGATGGTTATTTAGTAAATAATAAAGTGGCTCACGATCTGCTAAAACAAAACCACTTAAAAATGGGATTAAATTGTAGACTTTATTGCTATAGATTTAAAGTTCGTAATTAAATAATGAGCGTTACATTACATTTTTTCGTCCACTTTAAAAAAACCATTTAATGTTAGACTTTAACAACATTACTTTAAAGTCTAAAATTTTGCTCTAGCAGTCTAGCAGAATCAAAGCCCCTGGTGCAGGTATGTGTAACAGGTTTTTTCTAAGATTTTAGTTTTAGAGGCACTTATGTAGGCATTACACATTACATAATAAAAATGTGTAAACAGTTGAAAGCTCTTGTATCCTTCTATACGGATGGTTATCTCGAAATTGTTTGTGGGATAAGTAGACGTGTCCACACACCTAAATTTGGTTTTCAGATCTCACGTAATAATTGTAATCCAATATAGGTAGTATTAGGTATTAGGATAGGTAACATATTATACATAGAAGCACCAATGCATTATAAACACTACACCGAGCAGGAATCACCACTCCGATCTCCGACCTAGGTCACACACACGGTGGTCACATAGGACACAAGTTCCTTAGTGTAAAAATCCACCAGTAACATTGGCTGTGAGCCCTCACCCTAACGACGCGTATATATCTGTTTAACCAGGGTATCCCTCTTCACAGTTTCTTTCAAAGTTTTCTTCACAGATAATAACCGTTCCGCGTATTCTTTTAGGGGCTGCAAAGGGCGCCCATTGTTCTCGATTCTGCCAAATGTTAAGTTCGCAAATAAAGTGATTATACTGAGAAAGTTCGCGGGTTTCGGCGCCTATTCTTTGTGAGCCCGACAATGGTTTCAAATTATAATTTATGTCGTTGGTAATGTAAAGGCATCGATTGTGGATTAGTGAATATATTTCGTAGGTTTGAATTTGAATAGAAAAGTATTTAACATTTTATCTATCTATATTAGAGTTTGTAAATGTATGTACAAAAGGCAAACTTAAACAGTACTTGTAAGCGTAGTGCGTAGTCCGTAACCTGCACGTGGTACTTCTTGGACAATGAAAACGGCAGCGTGAGCGGCCGAGGCGTTAGTGGCATTATAGAGGACTTCTTGCAGACTATCCACGTGTCCCTCTGAAGCCTTCCTGATCCTGATTCTAACCTGGAGCACAGTGAAGAGGGCTGGTTCACCGGGCTGAGGACCACAGATAAGTCACTACAGTAGAAGTAAACCTGTGCAACGTTACTTTTCACCCTCATAATTTTAAGGCTACCATAAATCAATCAATCAATTAAGTACAAATAATAAGCGAACCCAAGCTCTGAAGAGCAAAGTTTGAACGGTACTAAAACACCACTATGAGGATGATGATGACGCGAAAGTCCTAGATAGTCTTCTTGTTTTGCCACCAATATCTCTAACAAACCGACTCTTCGTTATGTAACTTCAAAGTAACTGCAACCGATATACGCCAAGCATACAATCAAGTGAATCACTTTGAGATACCCTTCATATCAAGTGAATTCTATAATAGCGTCAGATTTATAATAATCTTCTTTAGTTCCGTGAATCAGCGCTATCCTACTCAGTTGATTTAATCTCCCTGCGCAATCCTCGCGGCTCCCCTCCGATTACACGTGCCCGTTATTATCGGAGCAATTACCGTGGCGGTAATCCGTGGTAATAGTTTTAAGCTGTTGTTGATTACGCCGATCTAACTCGAGCGAATTAACAATTCACTCCCATTTAACGTTAATTAGATAGGTGTGTAGTGTGGTCGTACCTTTAATAGTTAAACAATTAAGGCGCTGACTAGTTGATACACATTTTTAAGTGACAAATGGAAGTGTTTGACATTCTAAATCTGAAAGGAAAAGCTGCGCTAGAGCCTCGTCTGTCCAATCAGTAGATGGGATAATTGAATAGTAATCGCGTATATAACGTACAGAAAATGGGATATTTAAAAAAAAATCTATTAAGTTACATTAACGATTCTGAGTAGGTACAATTTTTGAAGTGAAAACTTCTTTAGCGGCGTTGGATGGGTGTAAAATGTTAAGGAAGCGTCAGGGTTAGTTGACCTTTGAACCGTAACCGACGACTGACGTCATACAAGATTAGGTACAGACTATGTATTTTGCAAGTTACAATAGATATCGTCGTAGCTTAAACGGTAAGCACGTCGACTGTAAGTCCTTATAGTTTCAGATAGTATCGGGTTCAAACCACCTGGCGTTTAGGGAGTTTTTGTGATTGTTTTTTCTTATTATAATTTATTACTTTTGGTGATTATTTTTTCTTTTTGTAAATTATTACTTTTTATGATATTTTTTTCATTATTATTATTATTAATTTCTTCTGACAGAAAATTAGCAGAAAATAAGTGATAGGTTCTATGATTAGCGCTATTTTTGGGTCAGCCGGGGTGCTGGGTCAGCCGGGGTGCTGGGTCAGCCGGGGTGCTGGGTCAGCCGGGGTGCTGGGTCAGCCGGGGTGCGAGGGATATGTCGCAAGACAACCTCACCTTCGGCCTAGCACCACGACCCACAGACGGCGTGCGGTTTAGTCGGTTCGAGTCCGACATAACCTACCCCTCCGG
Organism: Eilema caniola; assembly: GCA_949126895.1. NCBI lineage: Eukaryota > Metazoa > Arthropoda > Insecta > Lepidoptera > Erebidae > Eilema > Eilema caniola. Next base: position 1,583,590 of record OX421469.1, on the reverse strand, counting down.
CTCCGGAGGGGCGGGTATCCGTGGGGATTTCCCGCACGCAAAAAAAAAAAAAAGCGCTATATTATAGGTATGGTATGTTCTTTTTTATCTTTTGCTATGTATATAACGAAGAAAGAAAAAAAGAAAATGTTTTCACTTCTGCCGGCACTCCCAGAGTGCAACCCGTCTTTTTTTTTGCTATTCTTGTCTGATTGTTTGCGATTGACGCTAAATTGAGTGTACGAATTCTTATAGTTTCTTGCAGTACAGGATTTCTTGCAGTTTATTTCGTTAGAAAAACCCTTTTTTATTTTTTGATTAGACTTAAAATCTTACGTTTGTTTATTGGTTATGAAGAGCTTTATGAGTAAAAGTGACGATAACCGATATACACGCTCCACCAGCGTGGAGGCTATTATATCATTTGTAAATTGGTAACTTTACTTGTATATTTGTTTGGTAAATTGGTAGACCACTGGCTTTCATTCAACGAACAGTATAGATACAGGTGATACGATTGATATTACAATTGATGACATTCAGAACTAATTCTTAGGCAAAAAACATTGAAAAATAATACCTTCTAAAAATATTTGTTCAGTTGTTGCAGATAATCGTAGCAAGTAAATAAATATGTTTATAACTTGTACTTGTTTTTTTTTAAATTACGGTCCCTGTAGGTTACCTTGGATATCAGCTATCACAGAGTAAAGTGGTATCGTCTGTTTTACACAACCGATTGCAATCAAACAAATGCAAATTATTAAGTCTGACCCAGACCTTTCGAACAAACACAAACATCATCGACATCCGTTTAGTAGTTTTTGAGTCGATCGCGGACGAACAGACATACAAACAAACCGACAAACCATGCTTTTGATATTCAGCGAATAACACTCGAAGGAACTTTTTGTGAAGTGCAACACAATACAATACTTGCTCATTGTGTAAATTTATTACTTTACTTTTGTATGTAGATGTCGCTATTTAAACTTTCTTCACTGCTGTTTAGACAGGTGTTTAATTAACTTGCCAATAAATATATTTTCACCTTATGGTAAGCGGTTACAATTACTTAGAAGCCTTTCCAACGCAGAAAGCGTGCATGTTACTTTACCTACACTTTTGGGAATTTACAGGCGTGAATATATTTGTATTTATTAAGATTTACAATCTAATAATTAAAAAAATAATTGAATAATACACTTCACTTGTACTTTTCCACAGTTTATTTTTATTTTGAACATGTTTATTTAAAACAACAACATAATAAACAGTGGTACCAATAAGTGCAGTTCTATTTGACAGCATTAATTGGACAATAGGGAATCTGCATGTTTTGTTTTTATATTTTTAAATGATTATTTACATCATTATATAAATATAAAACAATTGTTATAAATATATAACTATTAATCATCTGACATTTCATTTTAATACAACTAACGTTGTATAATGTATTGTTTTTTTTAACAAAATAACTTTCCAAGAAATTTAAATATTATTTTTCCCAAATGTTGGAAAAAAGTTGAAAGTACATACACATTTTTTAACTACCCATACATAAAAAAATAGTACATATTTAGAAAAATATAATAGTTAAGAACCATTGTTATGCAAACCTTTGATAATATACCGTGAGGTGAAACCGGTCAGGTTCAAAATTAAAATAAACTGAGGAAAATTACAAGTGCAGTGGACTATTCAGTATGTGTAGTAGATTCCACCAAGCGCCATCAATCTCCTGTATAAACAGTCTAATATCTATAGGCAATTGCAGTTGTAGATTATGAGATTTTCCTATAGTAAATAAATAATAATAAACAAATATTCTACAATATTTCACACAACGCTATCTAGATCCATGGTACATTTTTTTGTAAATGCATACATATTATACATAGAAACAACCAGACCAATGCAAATACCCATATGCATGCATACAAATATTTGCACTGAGCGGGGATCGAATCCGCGCCTCCTGCGTAGCGACCGCGTTTACTACTGCCACGCCACGGAGGCTGTACCCTTTTTAGTTTATAAAAAAGTAAGCAAATAGTGCCATAGTTCCCAGCAGAGTAGAATTTGGGCCACCACTACCCTTCCCATGTGGTGTCGTACAAGGTGACGGAGGGATAGGGCTGATTAACTTTAACATCAGACAGATAAGTACAGCCCAGAATCAGCCTCAGATGCATGGCTCGAGTCAACAATAGTGCCCGGAATACGGCAACTGGCTCACCCGTTGTTACATGGGACCGAATACAGATTGTTATAATGTGTGTGTTAATTCACATCTGCCTAATCCTCCGGAGATAAAGGCGTGATTATTTGTAAGTATGTATGTATGTAGAATAGTAATGTGAAACTGGACAAATTAGCTTGCCATTCATACATGGTACAATAGCACCTTTTGACCCGCAAACTAGCACTTATAAGTTGATGCTTGACCTATCTAATGCGGCGCTGCAAGCTCCAGCCAGTGGGCAAGTGGCCGCTACAAAGGCGAGAGCACTTTAACCTGTATATGTATAAGTAGCAAGAGGTAAAACTAAATGTATCGTTCTACAGTTACAGGATATAGTTGGAATTCACTGAATAGTATTTTATGTAGGAACTTATATTCGACTGTAATCGAATGCTGCATCAACAACACATATGCAAAATATTGTATTAACTACCGCCGAATGCAAATATTTAATCATTAATACTACACGTGACTACCTTTACTTATGTAATATTCAATATATTATGAAATCTACATCATTTAATTTATTAAAAAAACAGGCCAAGCGAGTCGGACTCGCACACGAAGGGTTCCGTCCCATTATCTAACTTACCTTGATTTATTTAATAAATTATATTTATATTTTTGAACCGAATATGTCGCAGCCAACTAGCTTTACTACCCGTTTGATAAATTGCCTAGCCTCTTTATTTAATAAAGAGGTTTATAGCTGTCTACAGCGACGTTCAACTAGCACCCTGATGATATTCTGCTATTTGATCAAACAACTAGGCAAATGACTTCGATCGATGTCGTTTTATTACTTGTCTATATTGCCTAGTCCGCTCCCGCATTGATCTTCTAACCTAACCTATCTCTAACCTAACACTGATTTCTGTCCTGTTTCTCCCAAAAATCAAGTTTGTTGGATGGGATGGGATAAAATATAAATATTTAAATTTTATTCTGCTTTTTTTGTTTTGTTTTTATTATTTGTTGTTATAGCGGCAGCAATATATCATTTGTGAAAATTATCATCATGAAATACAGCCTGGTGACAGACAGACGGACAGGGAAGTCTCAGTAATACGGTTCCGTTTCCACCCTTTGAGTAAGGAACTAAATTATCTATTTACATAGTAGTGGGTACCACTTATTTGCTGTGCTTGCGTTACTAATTATAATCAATTTAGGTAGGTATGGTGTAGCAGAAGTGAGTAGCTCTATCAGATGAGTTTAAGCGATATGTAGTCCTAGCTACAGGAGTGTGGAGTTCTGTAGATCTATGTAAATATGACATGACTTTTAACTGCCCGGTGCACTTGTGTTGTCTCTTCTTATAATATTTTTGTTATTAAACGTTAGTTTACTTATTTGTTTTACGTAGAAATCAGCGTTATTGCGCAAATTTAAGACCTAAACAATTGTGTTATCTTATGTTAATGAATTTGCTCCATTTTTCAATAACGTACTTATAAAATTCTTACAACTTATTGACGTCAATATTCTACTAAGCCTAAGCGATAAACTGCCCCTCTAGACAAATGGCAATTCGCTAGCAGGCGTTTGATGGAATAGAATGACCAATGTATAGGATTTGACAAGCGTTAACGACTGTCATTTACGTCAAATCCGATACATTCCTCATTCTATTCCACCAAACGCCGGTTAGCGAACTGCCACTTGTCTAGGGCAGCTTGGTGAGAGACACATTTACAAAAGCTGCTCAATACTAAGGCATAAAAATTACCGCATGTTTGGAGTATAAAAAGTGTACTGAAATGAAAATTGATGATAAAAATATGGCAACGTAGAGGAGATACGAGTGGTAGTACTTATTGCAATTGCCTAGTTTGATTTGAATACCAAACCCATTTTTGCTCTAATTTCGCCATAATTATTGCAATTTTTTTGGAAACAATCTAAAAGTTTTGCCAGATTTATGGGTCTATTTTTATTAAAAAATGTTATTTAATACAGTGTATAAACATAGTTTTATTTTTTACATTATAACACGACTATTTGTCATAATGTAGATCCAGGGCTAATCCAAGTCTTTAAAAAAAAAAGGTAAGCATAAATTTGGAAAAACCATACATAAGGCAACATGTTTTCCTAAGTACCTAGATTTTTTTAATGCTTTTTTAAATGAAAGTAGCATCCCAGTATCTGTGCGTTAGGAAATACTGCTGTAAGACTCCTGACGGCAGCTTGCTCAAAATCGCTTGTGAAAACATTGACTTGCATTTTGGGTATTGTTGTTTTTAATCACTGAAATAATATTTTATAGGTCGATTTTTTTGTTATATAATAAAGCATAGGCTAAGTTAGTCTTTTAAATAATAAATATTTTCTTCTATCGATATTTTTATTTCTTAATCTTCGCACTATGCGAGTGATATTCGTAGGTGTGCTTCGTGGATCAAGAAATTAATTATTTTAAATTTTTATTTGAAGCCCACCTATGGGTGTGCTAAGTGGAATACTTTAGGTGTGCTTCGCCTGGGTGTAGTATAATTAGGTGTGCTTCGTGGAATAGGAAATTAATTATTTTAAATTTAAATTTGAAGCCCACCTATGGGTGTGCTAAGTGGAATACTTTAGGTGTGCTTCGTCTGGGTGTGCTTTAATTGGGTGTGCTTAACGGAATACCTCGTTATGGAACGTAATCTCTCTGAACTAGCAGAATGTCTTCCTCTGTGTAACATATTATTGGCTGGGAGGAAAGATCACATATAAATGATTATAATTTAGACTTTACAATCTAAGGGGAGAGTGTGGAGTGCAAATACAAAAAATACGGTTTTTTTTTAATAAATGAAATAAAAACATTTCTGTGCTGACTTATTATTTATAACATACCTACTTATTAACATTTTACTATATTTACTAACAGTGGCCACACGGACCATCATGGACCTTATGTAATAAACTGTGTCTACACCATCGGTAGCAGTCCAGCCAGCACTGGTTCTGGTAGGTCACGCCGTCGCTGCCGCACACCGGAAGGTGGCACCGTGAGCAGTGAGTGCAAACACATGGACATGGTCCGTTTCTAACGAAGGCGAGGAGCGGAAGACCCAAATTTCTACGTCTTTCATTTTCGCAGTCAAGCAGGCAGCGGTTGCTGAAAGTCTTGTTATTAGAAGCGCACACAGGCGCGTTTATCAGACTGCATCGGCACGGACAGACACCCCCGTGCAAGATCGTAAGACGAGAAAGTGGAGGGCGTAGGTTCGCACGTCTCCGGTTTTCCACTTCAAGAATACATGTATTAGCAAAGGTTACTCTATTGCTCGCACACACTGGATCGTAAACAGCTGGACAGGCGGTGCCACAACATCTTCCTGGGTGTTGAATGGTGAGCGGAGGTAGGCCAAGAGAGGCCCGTCTTCTGTTCTCGCATCTTAAGACGCATATATTTGTGAATGTTTTGCCGTCACTAGCGCATACAGGATTTTCTACTAAGTTGCAGTTACAGTATTCTTGCGTACAAGGACCTCGGTGTTTGACGCATATACCTGGTCTTCCATGCGCCTCATTGTACCGACTGATGCAATTGAGGATGCAAACGTTCCTGTAAGTGATATTGTCAGTGCCGCAAACTGGAATGTTGACGTTGGAGCAGCAGCATCCCGGATTTGTGCATGCACCGTTATATCTGACATAAATAGGAGGAAGGCCTAGACATCTGCGCCTTTCATTCTCACAGTCGAAGAGGCACCTGTTGGCGTAGGTGTGTCCGTCGGAGCCACACAAAGGGCTATATATTTTACTGCAAGCGCATGTTTGCCGTGGGCATTCACCGCGCCTGATTACAGTGATAGGTGGCAAGCCATATCGACAATTGTAACGGCTAATACAAAGTAGCACACACGTATTTGAGTAGGTCTTGCCATCAGAGCCGCAGACAGGGTCATAAATAGCTGGGCATTGGCAGGGGACGTGCCATCCTGAGGGACTTGAATCGGCAGTGGAAACCGCAACGGCCGTGGCAGCTGCTGCGGCAGTCGCTGCCGTGCCATCCGCCAGCACGGCGAATGGCTGGAGGCACGCCAGCACGACCACTAAACCTGTTAAATATTGGGACTCAGTCAATAAAATAATTGTTACATAAACTAAACGTAACTGTAATGTGGATGTTCTAAAATGTGAAAGATTTTTTTAATTTTAAATAGATATATTCATACATGCTGACATTTATGTATCGATCTAAATCTCATATACAATGAGAATTAAAAATCATTAAGAGGAAATAGGAAAGAAGAGTAAGAAGGAAGTGGTTACTTTGGTAGTACAAATTGTGGCCGAAATATAAAAATTCAAGAAGGAACGTAAACACTTTTGAATATTATATTATGTTATTTATAAAAAGCGCAAAACATTGTTTGAACCCATGCTTAGGTTATATATTATTTCAACACAACACATCATAACATAACAATTAAAATATCGGACTTGAAAATAGTACAAAAATATAATATACGTTTACAGTACAGTTTGTTTATTATGACAAGCAACCATATAAAGTAAATAAACCCGTTGTTGTCTCATGGGGGTAGGCACAGTACATACATTTCTACTTGCTACGGTCCTTTCATTTACTTCTACTTTCAATAGCGTAGCAATAGCAAAAAAATGGATGTCATTAAAACCCATTTACCTATGTATATACTCATATCAAACGTGTGTATTCATGATAAGCCTGTCTCTTTGAAGATACATTCGAAGTAATATTAATAATTTATTTAATATATCCAATCCAAAAGAAACTAACTTAGAACTAAAAGTTTTTCACGCCCCGATTAAGGAACCCGGGACTGTAGAACGAAGGAAACACGTGTGCTGGTAAATAGTTCCAAGACTACGGGGCGACAAAAGAAAGAATCAACGAACCGTTTCGTTATTTTGTTATGGACATCCGTAGGAGAACAAGAGTAAACGACGTAGCCCAGCGTATTAGCTCGTTGAAGTGCGAATGAACAGATGGCCGATGGAGCAAAAAAGTTCTGGAATGGCGACCGCGTACGGGCAAACGTAGTGTAGGCCGCCCAACGGCTAGGTGGAAGGACGACCTCATCAAGGTCGCCGGGAAGCGCTGGATGCGGGCTGCTTTAGATCGGTCGTTCTGGAAGTCTATGGGAGAGGCTAAGCTACGTTCAGCAGTGTACTGTGTAGCTGATATGATGAAATAGGAATTGAAATAAAACTATTTTCACTTATTTTATCGCGATTTACTTATTATATTATTATTTAACCTGAGCCAGTTTTCAGTTGCCTTTCAGCCTTCAAGTTCAGCATGCAAAATAAATCGCATTAGCATACGTGAAAAAAGTTTTATTTCAATGGTGATATCGGTTTAAACTTCCGCAGTTAAATAGTTTGATACGTTAAAATAGGTTCATTTTATGGTAAAAAATAAATAAAATGAAAAGAAAGTGTCTGACCTGCTAAGTTCGTCATGTTGCTGGCACTTAGTCTGCGTGTCTACAGCAAACTTACAATCACGCACTTATATATGTCGCTTTTGTTTGAATAATATCGAACAATACACTAGTAATACTTATTATATATAATATTGCATATTATTTACGTAAACAACTAAATAAATAGAAAACTAACAAGAAAATTAAACGTCCGCGATACCTAAACTATTCAACGCATCGGCCGTGTAACGAAATACCTATACAAAAATGTTCCAGATGATATCAAACGAGTGTATTATTTTCGATAAAATAAAAAAAATATCTCTAAAGTCTAGTTCACCACCATAATCTTCCAGATCATCGATGATTATGACGGTTCCCTGAAGAACATCACATCGAACCCAACGGCATTCCAGGCCGCGGAAACTGACCCTTATCCGTGGATGTTATTAAACGCGTGAAAACTTTGGTGGAAGATGCAGTCGCTCGGGGTGAAATGAAGTTGGCTGTGTCCTTGGACATCTCCAAAGCATTCAATGCCTTGCCCTGAAGTTGCATTGAAGGTTGTGCCGCACGAGCGATAGATGTTATGCGGTGTTCTGCAGGAATCAGGCCTGCGGCGGCTCCTGTGGAAACCGGATACAACTGGGTGCTTTGTGGTGAATTGAATTGATATGCTAGTTTAGTTAGTTAGTTAGTTAGGCGAGTGAGGCTACACACCACGAAGCGACCCTGAAGTACACGACCGCGATTGCCCAAGTTTTGGAACGCATCCGGCGTCTAGGTCTTGAGGTGGCTCTACATAAACCTGAGGCCATGTTTTTTCATGGACTTCATTCAGTGTGAGCTACCGGCGAGATTTAGCCTTACAGTGGGAGACACTCGTCGTCATCAAGTCCCGGATGAAATTTCTGGGGCTTGTTGCTGATGTTCCGTCGGTGGGACTTTGGGGAACATTTCCGAAGTCTAGGTCCCAAAATGTTGGTCACAGATAACGCTCTTACGTGGCTGCTGCCCAACTTGAGTAGCTCGGAGGACTCCTGCAGGAGATTCTACGCGGGTGTCGTGTGGTCCACATGGGAGGATATCCCGGAGGCCAGGCACATGGGCCTGCTGCGAGCTCCGCAGCAAAAAATGCATTTGTGAGGATTTTGCACTTTATAAAAAAATGGTAACAGCTGGAATTACTAACCCATTCACAGGAACCACGCTTTGTTCTTTATTATAAATCATTGAAAATATAATGAAAATGTAAATTATTAGATCACATACGTGTAGGGACCGAAATTGCAACAGAATATGAACTTGAAGCAGGTCAAGTCGCGGACGACGTTTACTTATTGTCAATAAAGGTGATGAATAGCTACAGATGGTATTTCACTTACAGTCGTTTTACTTGAATACATAAATTTTATTTATTGTCTATTCAATCAAAAAACATTTGCTTTTTTATAATACGGTAGTATGCATTATAAAACCTACTAGCTTTTGGCCACGGAACAAAGCCTATGTCCTTTCTCACGGTCTAATCTACCCCGATACCAAATTTCATCAAAATCGATTGAGTGGTCTATTGAAATTCTCAAAAAAAGTCGGAATTTAAACAATGCAATTCAGTTTAAAGTTATAACTTTTAGATTCCTTATTAAATTTTAAATGACTTTTATTACGAACTATATACGTGTAAACGCAACGTGATCGAGATAAATGCGATATTCTGTTGCACTCCATACATTTGCACTACGCGCAGCCGCCGTGTGACGTCACAAGCCCAGACAATTTTGTATGGAGCGGCAATTTCGAGCGGCGCGGCGCGACAAAATAAATTCAAGTAATCAAATATCTCTAAAACCATTAGTCGTAGGAAAATTTTACGTTTACAGTTCATTATATTATTACAAAGTGGACATTTTTCGAGAGTATTATTCTTGTCAAGGCTATTTGACAAAAAAAATTACTATCGAAAACTTGTTCAACTAACTAAAATAATACATTGATCATTTGAAATTATAATTCGCTACTACTAAAATTCATACAGTCCCATCACTAGCTGGAGTGATGTACGAAATAGACTGTACTGCAAATCCAGACAGAGCTTCACTGCTTCAAAGTTGACAAAAGTTTCGCTAAAAATGCCGAGCCGTGTTCTCTGTTCCCCCTCTAAATAAATGGGCCTCACCGAATGCGAGAAGTGGACTTATTGAAAACAACTTTGGAAAATCGTTCCTCGTATTTGTTCTAAAAGTAGGCAATTTAATTTAGCATAAATTGGAGGAAATTCACAACGGTCTGAATTATTTAACTGTTCAAATAAAATTGTTAAACCTGTGGCTAATGGTAGTTTTCTTTGGAGATTTTGATTGAATTTTTGCTTTATTTACAATTAGCTGCTACTTGCGATTACTGATCCGACCTATCACAACATATTCGTCGGGTAGGAAAATCTATTTGGATGTTTGTTGCAATGACACTCAAAGATCTGGCTAGAGACTAAAGTGTGGAATAAACACAAAAGCTACTATTTATCCCTGGACTGATTCCCACAGGCTGTGGGTAGAGGATTAGAATCGACGTGGTTCAAGTTGAACTTATAATCAGCATTTAAAATTAACTATTCATATATAAAGGCTATTTAGTCCAAAAGTCAAAGTCAAAGTAAAGTATGAAATTAATAGTAAAATAAAAATAATAATTAATAAAATTAAAGACGTCAATAATAAGTTTACCACCGCTTCCAAGGCGCTGATGGAGAAGAAACGGTGCAACAAACTCCACTGCGGCATTAGAAGTCAATTCACAACAGGTAATTCCTTAAGGCTAAATATAGACAACTGTACATTATTTGTCTCATGGGAGATGTCGAAGAAAAGAAAATGTTAACAGATGAGCTCAAGAATCAAAGAATCGATTTCGTTTATTCAGTTTAGGCACATAAAGAGCACATTGAACGTCAAAATTACTAAAATAGTATTAAATTAAGTAAATAAATCATTTGAAAATGATTCTTTCGCTGGTTCGGTAAGTTGGTTCTACTGAGAAGAGACCAGCAAGAAACTCAGTGAACAATATTATCGTTTCTTTTTTAAAACAAAAAAAAACTACATCAAAAGCAAAAGCAAGCTCTTGATATAAAGACGCTGAACTAGTTGAAATGTGATTTTGGTCGGTTTTTTTAATTTCAGATAGTAAAATGACATTACCTGTGTTGCCGGCTTATTGCTATTAAATAATACTAATCGCTATTAATAATACTGCTGGCACACAGCAGTATCGAAAGTTGTCGACAAATGAAATTTAGTACAGATTTTTGTAGGTTAATTTATAATTTTATTAGCTTATATGGATAGTGTACAAAAAAAAAACTTTTCAATTATAACTTTTTTTCTTAAAGTAGCACGTCACTAAGCACTAAAAGCGGGTATCATTATTTCACAATTTGACATTTGCAGTTGTCAATTTTCTATCTGAACGAAAAAAAGACGGGGTTTCTATCTTTCTTCGTTATATACAGAGAAAAAGATAAAAAGAATATACCATACTATACCTATTAATAGCGCCAATCATATAACCTATCACCAATTTTCTACTAATTTTCTGTCAGAAGAAATTAATAAATTACAAAAAGAAAAAATAATTACAAAAAGTAATAAATTACAAAAAGAAAAAATTTGTGTCGTAAGCCCAGGTTCGAACCCGGTACTTTCTGAAACCATAAGGCCTTTCAGTCGAAGCGCTTACCGATAAAATGAAAAATGAAAATGAAAATGAAAAATGAAAATGAAAAAGTATTTATTGCCAATAAAAGTACAGTTTTTTAACAAAGTGTCCGTTGGTCCCACACTAGGCAAGCCTGTCCTGTGGGTACCTCTTACGATTACACAAGTTACATTTGCTTGGTCGACATGATTACTCTTATAGAATTATCCTGTAAATTTTACATACATGCGTGTGTGTGTGTATGTGTGCATGTGTATCTGTGTGCACATGTGTGTGTATGCGTGCGTGAGTGTGTGTGCATGGGTGTGATTGTGTGTTGTGTTTTTGTAAATATACGTATATATATTTAAAATATTAAAGAATATGTTTTAATGCAAGTCAAGACAAATTAATTTAGTAGGAGTATTTCAGTGGCTTCATATGTCATTGTGGTAAGCCATTTCGTTACCTCTTTTTTTGCTTGTCTCACTGAGCACTTTTTAATGTTGCAGTGTCTTGCAACTTGATTATAGATGTGATGGTCGATATACGGGGCAAAACGTCTAGCAAATGTTGTAATAGTCTTCGGCATGGGAAGTCTGTATACTCTACGTCTGAGTAGATTGTCATAATCTACGGAATTGATAGCAGCCCGGTGTACTATGAGAAACGATTTCAAAATAAACAACTGTCGCACATTGAGAACCATACTTTCGTTGTACAGCAGCGCAGTAGGATATCTAAATGGTTTTTTGTACATAGTTTTTAGTACCGATCGCTGAGCTCTTTCTAACTGTATCAAGATCGATTTGCCAGAACCACCCCAGACACGTATGCAGTACGTGATCAATGACTGCGACAAGGCGAGATATACTATCTTTAAAGTGTCTGCAGATGCTGATGTCCGAAGCAACTTCATTATATTCGCCGTTTTACGGACACGACCAGACAACACGTTGATATGTTCGTTGAAGTTAAGATTTTCATTTATTATTACGCCTAGATACTTAATCTTCTCTACTCTATGAGCTATTCCACACTTGCAACTGTTCAGTGTCTTGCAGTTGTGTAGCTTAATATTAAGATACGTCGGTGGGACTGATGCAGCGGTTTTGTGAAAACAGATGTACTTTGTTTTGTTGACATTTAATGTCAGCAGATTGTGTCTTAGCCATTGTAGTATTTCAGTCATACCTGTTTCAGCTTCCCGAAACGCTTTTTCCCAAGTCGATCCATGAAAGACAACGACTGTATCATCGGCGTAGCATATTATGTCTGCTTTAACACATGCGTGAATGTCATTCATGTACATTATGAAGAGAGTTGGGCCGAGCACACTTCCCTGCGGTACACCAAAATTAACCGTCTGCAGTTCACTTTTGTCGTTGCCCACTCGGACGCATTGTCTTCTATCAGTCAAATAACTTTCAAACCAATTCAAAGCTATGCCGCGTATTCCGAATTGAAATTCCAGTTTTTTCAGCAAGATTGGTATTGAGACGGTGTCAAAAGCTTTCGCTAAGTCCAGAAAAGCTCCTATGCTGAACTGATTTAAGTCAAGATGGGATGACACAGTTGATGTTAAAAGTGTTACAGCTTCTTCAGTCGATTTCCCTCTTCTAAATCCATACTGCCTATGTGATATCAGGTTAAGACTTTCTATATATTTGACTAATCTGTTGTTAACTATCTTTTCCAATAGTTTAGAGAATACAGACAGTAAAGAAATGGGGCGGTAGCTGTTCGGGCAGTCTCTAGGACCGTGTTTATAAATAGGAGTGACAGACGCAGTTTTCCAGGCTTCAGGGAACACGCCAGATTCAAGGCTTAAATTGAAGACATCAGTCAGTGGAGGAATGATTACGTTTCTTATTTCTTTTAACAGGTTATTAGTCATTCCATCAATGCCCGGTGCTTTGTTGTTTCGCAAAGATAGGATCAGGGACTCCACTTCCATTACGTCAGTTGGTTGTAGAAAGAATGAGTCAGGCAAACCACTTCTCTTAACCTTAGTTGCGAGTGCTTCCTGACTCAGTTGAAGACTAATTAGGATCTCATTAGCCAGGTCCTGCCCCACCGTTGAAAAGTGAGTATTGCAGACATTCAAAGATTGAATCGGGCATAAACTGTTGTTTATAGTTAGCAGCTCCCTGGGTTCTTTATTAGTTTCTGTTAGGTTACAGACACCTTTTATACACCGCCACATTTGTTTAGGGTCCTTTGCATTACTCGCAAGCAGTCTGGTGTTATAATCAGTTTTTAATTTGCGCAAGAGATTGTTGCAAAAGTTCCTGTACCGAGTGTATATTAAGCGTGTGAGGGGGTCGTTTGGAGCTTTTCTATATTTTAAGTGTAATCGATCTCTGTGTGTCATGCAACGAATAAGACCGGGTGTGATCCAGGGTTTGATATTAAATTTTGAATGACAGACTCGCAACCTGGTAGTATGTTTATCGACCACTTTGGTAATGTGGTTACAGAAATTGCCTACGTTTTCGTTCACATCTTTACTACGCAACTGTAGCAACCAGTCAGCATTTAGGAGTTCATGTCGGATAGCCTCAGCGTCTCGTTTCGTAACAACCCGATCCAAACGTTGCCCAGCGTTTTGTTTAACGGTAAGACCTAGTATGGCAATATCATGATCTGTTAGGTCAGTTTGGCAGACTACACCAATTACATTTCTGAGTTTATTAATAAAAATGTGGTCATGACATGCCAGCCCTCTTGTTGGGTGTGTGATTGCAGGAAACAGTCCTTGTTCTGCGGTTAGGCATAAATATTCTACAAGGTCTGGATCACATTCCGATGACAGTAAATCTATGTTTATGTCGCCTGTTAGAATTTGTGTATTTTTTTCATGTGATGTTGAATCGAGAAGACAGTGAAGGGATCGGAGGAACTTCTTTTTACAACCAGATGGTGGTCGATATATGGCATAAATTGTAATACGGTTGTCAAGATCCAGCTGTAATAAGTTTGCATCAGTAACATTTGGCTCGGAAACGCGCACACTCCACCTATCGTGAGCATAAACTACAACACCAGTATTTTGGTTGATAACTTTTGTAGTATTATATAAGCCACGAAGCTTCTTAGTGTACCTAGCAAAATAAACACTCAGAAGCTAGGAATGTTGTGTGACGTCATGTCATCCTACAAAGTCGTCGGTTACGGCACAAAGGTCACGTTATCCTGATGCGAGTTTAACACGTGATCCTGACGCGAGTTTAAAACGTGATCCTGACGCTAGCTTAACAATTTTTACCCATCCAACGGCACTAAAGAAGTTGTCACTTCCAAAAATGGACTATGGTAATTAGTGTACTTTAGTTCTAAGTAGTAATTACATCATCATCATCATCAGGCTTATTACTCCACTACTGGACATAGCCCTCCCTTAATGAGCGCCAAAGCGCCCTGTCTTCAGCTTGCCGCATCCAGCATCTACCTGCAGTCTTTCTTAGATCGTCATCCCACCTAGTCGGAGGGCGTCCTACACTACGCTTCGCGGTCGCGGTCTCCACTCAAGAACACGTTTACTCCAACGGTTGTCAGTTCTTCGTGAGATATGGCCAGCCCACTGCCACTTCAGCTTGCTGATTCTTTGAGCTATGCCGATAACTTTGGTTCTCTGTCGGATGTATTCGTTGCGGATTCTTTCCTTCAGAGAAACTCCGAGCATAGCTCTCTCCATAGCTTGCTGAGCGACTTTGAACTGTTGGACCAACCCTGCCGTGAGTGTCCATGTCTCGGCTCCGTAGGTCATGACGGGTGGAACGCACTGATTGAAAACTTTCATTTTCAAGCATTGCGGTATGGATGACGAGAAGACTCGGCGTAGTTTCCCAAACGCTGCCCAGCCCAGATGGATCCTCCTCTTGACCTCCCTCTCGAAATTGATTTTACCTAACTGCAGAATTTGCCTGAGGTAAGTGTACTCAAAAACGATTTGGAGTATTGCTGATTATACTCCTCAGACTTCTGTATAATCTGCCTCACTGTGTGAATGTGGTCTATGGTACCATATCCTCCACGAAACCCGGCCTGGTCCGGCGGCTGGAACTCGTCGAGTCTCCTGGCGAGACGATTCGTGACCACTCGTGAGAACAGCTTATAGGCATGGCTCAGGAGCGAGATGGGTCTGTAATTCTTAAGAAGGGTTTTGTCACCCTTCTTGAAAAAGAGTACCACCAAAATCCCGCTCCACGCCTTTGGAGTTCTCCCACTGTGAAGGACGGCGTTGAAGAGGTTCTGTAGTTCCTGTATAGCAGGGCTCCTCCGGTTTTCAAAACATCTGATGTTATTCCATCCTCACCGGGGGCTTCTCCATTTTTAAGCTGCCTCAGAGCTGTCACGATCTCGTCTTGATTGATGTCAGGCAGTTCGTCGGTACAGTGGCGTGTCAGGGTGGCTCTGGAATCGTGGTCATCTCGTCGAGAATGAGAGGCATGTGCAGCGTATAATCGGCCGTAGAAATCTTCTATCTCAGCGAAGATCCCTGGCTTTGACAATACGGTTTTAGCTTCGTCTGGTGGCTCCTACCAAGCTGCTGAGTGAATACTTTAGACCCTCGGTTTCGCTCTATCGCCTCTTCGATAAGGCGTGTGTTGGAGCTCCGAAGGTCGCGCCGTACCATCTTCGCAATTATTTGCTTGTTCAGGTCTGACCTCTCCGACGAAGTCACAGTGTCGGGACTTTTCCATGTCCACTTTCTTTGAGGCTGTTTCTTAAAGAAAGAGTGCATTAAGAACAGTCCCTCCTTCTCAAGAAAGTTGACAAGCATTTGCCCCCTGTGATTCCTAACTCCATAACCATGCGGGCCTATACGGGATTCGTTGCCAGTCTGTGTTCCCACCTTACCGTTAAAGTCCCCCATAAAAACATTGAAGTGGGCCTTGGTGATGTTGTGTAAGGCTTTGGATATGTCTTCATATATATCCTCCACTTCATCATCCGGGTGTGTCGAGGTCGATGCGTAAACTTGAATGACCTTATTACTGTAGCGCTTGGACAGCCGAAGGATCAGGTACGCTACCCTGGTCGACACACTGGAGATTTCTTCAACGTTGTTAGAGAGGGCCCTATTGACGAGGAAACCTACGCCACCCTGGGATTTCTTATCCCCCTCGCGAAAGTAGAGAAGGTGGCCCGAGTTTAGGGTTACGGTGTCCTCCCCCTCTCTACGGACTTCACATAACCCTAGAACATGCCATTTAATGTTCTCTAACTCCACTTCCAACCGCGCTAGATGGTGGTCAAGCCTCAAAGTGCATCTGTTAAACATTGCCAGGGTCAGATCTTTGTGGCAGCCTGCCGTAGCCCGGTGATTCTTCGCACCCCCTGCCCCGCCGTTACCATGGCCGCTGCCATGGCCGGGAATAGCGAGGTGTTGTGGGTTTGCTCTGCAGGGGGCGCTGCTGCCCACCCCCCGGTTTTGTGTCCCTTAGTCGCCTTTTACGACACCCGCGAGCAGAGTTGGGTTGGTGCTATTCTTTATAGGCCGACACCACACGGCAAACCCGGTACCACACGGTAATTACATCTCTTGAACGTTATTTTTATTTTTTTATTTTATTTATTTATTTAGTCATAAAACTTACACATTGTCATGTTAACACAGTTTGTCACTGAGAATGTTACAGTAAGCTTAGCAGTTGTACAGTCAGCATCATTAAAATGTTGCTAACAAAAGTAGTCAAAATAATCCAAATACCAAAATTCCAATTTTATATTGGTTATTAGAGTACTCAAATAATTGTAAGTGTCCAGAGTGGTCCAACTATCTTAACAATCGATCTTCCAGAATTATATAACTTAGTAGAGTATTCATATACACAATCACGCCGGTCGATGGTATCCAGACAAGTATAATTTCAAAAAATCTAGACATGCATACTTTTCTCACTAATGCAAGTTGATAGTTTATGGCTTATTCAACTGTTCACTTAAAAAAATACAAAATACATTGTCAATTGACACATTTTGTATCTTTTTCTTACTCATATACTCATCCCTTATCATCCCGTCATTGTGTGAAAGGGATGGCTTTACAAGTAAGAAAAGGATACAAAATGCGATTAAATGACAATGTCTAGATTTTTTTAAATTATACTTGACTGGACACCATCGACCGGCGTGATTGTGTATATGAATATGAATACTCTACTAACTGACATAATTCTGGAAGACCGATTGTTAAGATAGTTGGACCACTCTGGACACTTACAACTATTCGAGTACTCTAATAACCAATATAAAATTGGAATTTTGGTATTTGGATTATTTTGAGTACTTTTGTTAGCAACATTTTAATGATGCTGACTGTACTACGTGAGCGACATGACGCGTCGCGACGCGGCGTGACCCATGCCATATTATCTATTCTGTGCCCATACGTACTTACATACATACATACATACATACATACATACATACATGTACCTAATCACGTTTTATCCCCAGAGGGTTAGGCAGCGGTGAATTAACACCCACATTTCACCAATCTGTATTCGGTCCCACGTAATAGGGGGTGAGCCTATTGCCGTATTGCGGGCACTATTGTTGACTCGAGCCATGCATGGCTGAGTCTAGGCTGTACATATTTGTCTGATGTTAAAGTTAATCATCCCTTAGTCGCCTTGTACGACACCACATGAGTGGCCCAAATTCTACTCTGCTGGGAACCACGCCATACGTACCTACTTCACGTGACATATTCACGCGACACAACGTACGACACAATAAAAAAACAACGCTCATGTAGGACAACGCCCAAGACAAAAACTTACTTCAGTAAGCAACATTTCGTGTATTAATTTACTACCATATTAAAGTTACTTATCAGCATTTCAAACTCTGAAATAAGTTCTTTCTACATGCATATGATACTATTTTTACTGGATATGGATACTTATCTCTCTAGTATTCATTTTAATTAAAATTGCATTTAAATTAAAATGATCCCAAGGTAATTCATTATTTAAGCTTCAAAGTGCTAAAACATGCGCGCGATGTCCACAGCTGGCTGTGGTCTACAAGTTGATTCATAACTTACCATGCCATGCAATACGACATGGTACTATCCAAATTCGTTATTGTAATCAGCACACAGAGTAGTTGCATAAATATATTACAGAATCTCATAGAACACGCCGTTGACAGCCGGCTTGAATATTCTATCACACAAATACAGAGGCCTATTCAATCTCTACGAATTCGAAGTACCAAAAGTAAGCAGAAGATTTGTTTGAGAAGTGTGAAATATCACGACAAGCATGAAATATTATAAATATCAAACAATTACGAGTCACCTGTCTTGATGGTCCGGTTTACACGTCAGCTAGATGATGATACCTATTTGTCTAACGTCTTATGAGCTAAGGGTCAACACAGACCAAGACCATCATCATTTCCATAGCGCCGTTTCCGGTTGTATTCGAAACTTTCACGTTGGAGCCTGGGGTACGCTTACTCCTTTCGATTTGGCTAATCAACTGACCCTACAACCCTAAGAGGAAAAACAACTCCAGATACTCGTCTGTCATCATCCGTCGTCCGTCAATCAGCTGGTCTACTGGCTTACCTACTTACACATTTCTTGGTAAGGCTATATACCCTAAGCGGAGAATGAATGCCAACAGTACAATGCTTCAAAACCCTTGGTGAACATATCGCCGATCTACGCGCCCTGTCAGTTTACAAACAGGATCGCAGGTTTTGTGCCAAACTTATCATATTGAAAAAAAAAAACAGGGATTCCATTCCCCTATTTCTATTGTACTTTCTACGTAACCGAGTGACCCATAATGAGCCAAACTTGTCTCGTTAGGGGAGTTACAGAGAGAGTACGTACTTACCATAAAAACTAATAAATTGATCAGTAACTGAGGACCTTTGCACGTGTCATTTTTCTATGCCCTGACGACGCGCATAGAACGCTATCAGCAAACGCAAGACTGAAATTGAGTTTGTAAACGTGCTGAGGACGCGCTTATAAAAAAAGCGAGTCCTCAGCGCCACCGGTTCGCAAAAAAACGTAGTGCAAAGGCTCTTAGTAAACAAAATCGATTGTTGTAACAGAATCCAACGCAATCATCATAACATGGCTGAATATGTTATCAGATGTTTATCTGGTCCCTTTGTGCTACCCGGGGTTAATAATTCAAATGACTAATTGACGTGTAGGACAAGCTTGTACTGAATTACTGATGTTCTTACGGTAAATGTATGCGGAGCTGATGCATACGCTTATTTATAGGAGTATATTTTCCAAAAAAAACTGCACGGAAATGACTGAAAAGTAAATATAAGTGTTTCTGGTTTTTCTACATAGCGAGGAGTTTAAATCGGAAATATCTAAGTCAACCATCAGTATTCATCAGTTACCGTTGCTTATTAATTGTTTAGGACAAAGCTATCCTAATCTGACATACAAGCATTTTTACATACCACATCCATATTTACAATTTTGTACCTGTTTTCGTTACTCCTCCACTGTCCAGGGATGGTTATGTCGGACTCGAACTTTTTTTTTTTTTTTTAACGAGGAGAGATCCGCTTACGGACGGCCCACTGCCCTGGCTCGACAGTGGGGTTTGTGTGGGGGTCGCCCAGCGCCTGATGGTGTTGGCACTGGGAATACCCACTAAAACTCCTCGGCTTCCCTTCTTGCCCTTAGTGGAGGTGATTTGGGACCTGCGAGCAATTCACCAAAACACCCCCGGATGTCGGACTCGAACTGACTAAACCCGAAGCCAACTCGCGTCTCTCTAGGCGAAGTTTGATAAGTGTATACGTGGATTGGTTTCTCGGAGGCGCTCATGAGATCCTCCGGTATACAATCGTATGGGCATGCAGCATACGTGAGCAAGTTGGCCATGTTCTGTGGAGCAAGTCGGCTATGGCCTATGGGGCAACCAGCGTCATCTGGGATACCCCACCTGGACTGACTACCCGCTTCGACCGATCTGTGTTCGAAGTCTATTTAAGGATTTCCACATTTTTTTATGCCTCGTAGACAGTAGACATGCATCAGCCCACCTGATGGCCGTGGTGGTTTCCTGATCCATTATCTTTTTTCTATTTAGGCATAATAAATACCAACAGACGCTATTTTACTCGTACAAATACAGTAACATTTATATCCAGAGAGCGTATAAACTCACAAGTTGTTAAGAGCTGAGTCAAAGTTTCAGTATGTAAATCACGAATATGGATAATTACTTTATGCGATAGCTGCGCTAATCCTTTGAGGCAACTAATTACAAAATTGTATGATGTACTTGGATTAAACTTAGAGTTTACATGTAGTACAGTTTTAATGAAATGAAATTCAGTTCATTTACACTCGCGCTGCCGACCCTGAGGAAACCTTCTAATGCCCTTCTTGAAGAACATCATATTGTAGTCGCTAGGGAAAACCACAACGGGAAGTTCATTCCACAGCCTGAGCGTGCGACCATAACGACCATAATGTTGTGATACCACAGTTTAATTTTTCAGTGAGATTAGTTGATGAACACCAAAGTCTACCACTCGCTCGCCACTCTAAAGACTCGCAATGGCGGACAGCACTAAACGACGGGTAACAAGGAAGTGCCGATCAGGGCCTCGTTGCTGTTAAAGCAAAAAAATTAGACTTCATGGCTATGTTGTTAAAGTTGAATATTAAATGGCGATTGTAGAGCGAATGAAAAAGTTTAATGTATCTCTTTTCATTAACATTGAACTTTAGCTGTATAGCAGTAATGTCTAAAATTTAATGCTATTTTTACAGTGTCTGTGGTATGGCAGTGGTTTTTCTGTAGCAGAATCGAGGGCCAGTTTTTTTTTTTTTTTTTATAAATAGGTCACGTCAATTTGACTTTACCTCGCCTGATGGTAAGCTGAAGGTAAAGTCTCAAGAAAGAGGGCCACCATTACACTCAGCTTGACGGCCTCATCAGATGCTTTTTCACGCCCCGCTTAAAGGACCCGGGACTGTAGGAAGAGGGAAACACGTGAGCTGGCAAGGAATTCCAGGTCTTAATGGTGCGACAAAGGAAAGAGTCACCGAACCGCTTGGTTCTTGAAGGAATGTTCTGCACCGTATAGGGGTGACATCTAAGTCCTGCACGTGTCGTCCTGTATAGGAAGGGGGAGGGTGGGACTAATTGGAATAGCTCTTCAGAACATTCACCATGGTAGAGACGGTAAAAAACTGCCAAAGAAGCAACATCTCTACGCATCTGCAGAGACTCGAGGGTACTCGTGACCTCAGGATTTCCGATAATGCGGATCGCACGTCGCTGCAACCTGTCGAGAGCATCTAATAAGTACTTTGCGGATCCATCCCAGAGATGTGAGCAGTACTCCACGCAGGAACGAATTTGTGTCTTGTAAAGAAGACACTGTTGCTCCGGCGTGAAAAACCGTCTCACTCTGTTCAGGACTCCGAGTTTACGCGAGGCTGCTTTGATGATACTCTCGATGTAGTTTTTGTTGTTCAGTTTGCAGCGAACATCCATACCGAGGATATTGAGGTTGTCCTGCAGTGGCAGTGGCGTGCTCTGAAGAGTGGGAAGGGGAAGGAAAGAAGATACCTTTGCTGTAAACGCACATGCCTGGTGCACGAGGATGTTCAGACACTGAAACCAAGATAAGTGATTGTCGGGTGACTCTAGCCACTTAAAGAACTCTATGCTATGTCACGGGTGCCTGTAGCCTGTACTCCTATAATCTAAGCAGAAAGTTTTTAACCACACTATTTCGTTTCGAAATTAAATAATAAAATACAATGAATCATATTACATTTTTTATTTCATTACAACTTTGCGTACTGTTCAAACAAAATAACCAATAAACATCTTTTAGAAATTGATTAGGTATTTATTTATTTAAATTTATTATTCATTGCATTTATTATGCACATATATAATATATGATGTGCGTCAAGAAGGTTTTATAAAACAGCTGAACAGGTGCATTACTTGAAGATTTATGCTGCATGTGTTTTCACGATAAACATCTTTAGGACGCGTACTTTCAGTAAGTGAAAAACGAACACTACGTGGGTAGTTTATTTGCAAATAGTTACTAACGTCATGATTTTCTTATATTAGCAATAATTGGATATTTGACTGACTAGTCAAATAAATATATCAAAATAATAAAAAACCGACTTGAAAACCAAATTGCTAAAAAAAGTTTGAAACAATTGAATTTAGAGAGAGAATTTAGATATTTTCGAACTGTTAGAGTCGGTGCTAACTTTGGTAGCTGTCTGACCACTCTGACCAGCTCTAATGCCATAAATTTAGGTATGATGACTTGATGAGGTAGGGGTGGCCTATCATACTTAGCTATTTCTCTTATTAAATTCAGTTATATTAAACTTTTTTTAACTATTTAGTTTTGAAGTCGGTTTAATTTTCTTTTTAATTATTTATTTGAAGTGGCTTGCTCTTCGAAGAGATGAATTAGAAGAATGTGAATTGCCTGAATCTCCTGTTATATAATTGGATGACGTGACTATTAGCCTCAGATTAAAAGATAATGATGGTTGTGTAGCAATTACACCTGCTTGCACAACTTTCCAAGCCCAAGAGGATATGGAGATGTTGAACGTAGGACGTTACCACTTATTTTAAGCTGGGCGGTAACTGTCCACAAACTCCAGGGTAAAACACTTGATAAAGCAGTGATTAATTTTGAGAAAAAGAATTTTGCAAAAGGACAGGTGTATGTAGCCCTCAGTCGCGTTAAAACCTT
The DNA here is from genome assembly GCA_949126895.1 of Eilema caniola. NCBI lineage: Eukaryota > Metazoa > Arthropoda > Insecta > Lepidoptera > Erebidae > Eilema > Eilema caniola. The sequence goes on along the minus strand of OX421469.1, from coordinate 1,560,511 downwards.
AGAAAGTATTGCCTTGTCTGATTTGGATGCACATAAGCTTTTAAGTCGACCCCATGACGACAAAGCTTTAATAGAAATGACAGTCTTGCGTGATCTTTAGTTTTATTCATTGTGTATATGTTATCATATATGGACAGCATGATGGAGTCTTCAGCAAAATCTCCTGACAAACTATTCAAAAGGACAATGAAGGTATTCGGTGTCATTGCGCTGTCTCTTGAACAGCTCTTGGTAGCTAAATAATTGAATTTGGGGTGGGGGGGGGGGGGGGTCGGTGTAGGTCTTAGTGGGACGGGTTCTTTCGCCAGGGAACTCGCACCTACAAAATGCTAAGTTATGCCAGTTGTGTATGCCTAGTAGTGCGAAGCTAGGCTATCAAGCACGCACCGACAAGTACGTCATACACGTCCACGCCATCACTAGTGTGCCGACGCAGACTAGTGATGGGCCTGCATACTCCAACTATGTAGGTCGTCCTCCCCGGGCACTGTTGTGGCCAATATCGAGCTCGCACTCTTCTACTTACCTCGTGGCCACAACAGCTAAGTATGACGTGCGAAGGCGAGTCTTCGGCGCCTTGTGTCATCTGCAGTGCCCGCTCCGTTGGGGGGCCGGGTCTGGTTATCTCCATGGAGACTGTCGACTCCGTGGTGCTGGTTTGCCTCGGTCCCTTGACGGATCGGGCCTGCAAAATGACACCTAACCGAATATCCTGGCCAGGGGAAATCAACACCGAAGATAAAAAAAAACAAAAAAAAAACCGGAAAAGATGCGCACAAATGATAGCAAGACCTGATAAGCTAAATGACTTATGCGTACAATGCTTAAACGGCTATTTGAAGCAAGAATTGTCGCAGTTCCGATGGTAATACGGGGAGACCAACCTCGTTAGCCTTGGCTGGCTATTGGTCTCTCTCTCCGAACACAAACCAGACGTGCTGCCTTGTACGTGTTGTAGGTGTTGGCTCACCAAAGGCTAGGACGTACACCCGAAAAGTGTACCGACAACAAAATGGAAGCAGAATTAGAAAACAAATTACCCCAGGAAGGTACCAGTCAAGCTGGAGAATCCTTCTCTGAGATGAGCCCACAGGGCAACTCAGGCAGTCCCACCGTATCTGGGGGGGACAAAATTTTGCTCGCGCATGGGGAGTCTCTTCCTGCAGCCCAATACAAGACAAAGAAGCTCGTTCAGCAGGCTCTCCATCCAGGCCTGTTTACAAGATCTTCAACTACTGGAAGTCCTCAATATACTGGACCAAGTCCTGCACATAGCTGTTCACCCTCAACCTCTAATACACAACCGGAGATTAGGCCAGCCTGTCCTCCTCCATGGCAATGAGTCCCTGACAGCAGAAATTCCAAGAGAAAAAAGATTTCAAACAGCCCTACTGCTGTGAAAATTAAAATATCAAATAGCTTCACAGGTCTGACAGTAGATCTCACTGAAACAGATCAAGTATCCAAAAATAAACACCCCAATAAACCACCACCAAATAGTTCTATATGGTGTAGAAGACGTTAATGAGCTTACTGATCTACTCAAAAGTGTGGTAGATAAGGATCAGTTTACTTTAAAAATTGTGAACCGAAGTCAACTCAGAATAAGTAGCCTAAATATTGAAGCTTATAAGCAAATAATTAAAGTCGCTCGAGAAAGTGGATTGATTGGTCATACCTTTAATCGAAAAGACCAGAGGTGCTTCAGAGTGGTGATACGTAACCTCCACCCAACTACACCATTATCCGCGATCAAAGAAGATATCGAAACAACGGGAAACACGGTCTCAGGAGAAATTATAAATGTGAAGTTTGGACCTGACAAAAAACCGACATCCACATTTTTTGTTAACCTCGCACCAGGACCAAATAACAAGGCCGTTAAGGAACTGAGATATATATATATCATCAGTCGGTTATTATTGAAGATCCGAGGAAACGAACCTCAATAGTACAATGCCGACGATACCAACAATATGGGCACTCGAAAAACTATTGTATGCGCCCTTACCGATGCGTCAAATGTGGACAATCACATAAGACATCAGATTGCCAAAAACGTGACCGCACTACTCTTGCCCAATGTGCACTATGCAACGGCCCACACTCTGCGAACTACAAGGGGTGTGAAGTATACAGGGAAATTCTGTCGAGACGCTCTAAGCCTAATCCTCAAGCTCCTTTATTATCACATAAACACACAGAGGAAAGACCAGTGCCAAGCATAGCTACTAAAACAGTTGAAAAAAAATCTGAATCTAAAAGGAAAACGTACTCGGACGCCACACAGAACAAAGTTGCATCAGACCAAGAAGTAAGAAATCCCCAGCCTCCACTGGAAATGGCGCAGATTTTAGAGAAACACACTCAAATGTTTGATAGTATCCTACAACAAATGAGCAATCTGATGATGCTCATAACACAACTTGTCGACAAATTGACAAAATGACTTCAATTCGTATGGCAACATGGAACATAAACGGACTGACGCCTAACAAACATGATGCTGAAGTGTTCATGATTCAAAAAAATCTGGACTTGCTTTTGGTAACTGAAGCACACGGTACTTTAAACACAAATATTAAGTACAAGAATTATGAGTGCTATGTCACTACACACCCGGATGGGATTGGACATGCTGGTACTGCAATCATCATCAAGAAATCAGTGAAGTACTATCTAATGCCAGTACTACTACAATAGCAGTCGAAGACAAAAATGGCATATTCAACGTTTCTTCAGTGTACTGTCCACCTAGACATAAAGTATCTGAGGAAATGTTTACAGAGTTCTTCCATACACTTGGGAATCGATTCGTCGCAGGAGGAGACTGGAACTCTAAAAACACGCACTGGGGATCTCGGTTAACCAATACTAGAGGTAGACAGCTGAAACTCAGTTTGGATACTAACAATTTAACTACTGCTTCAACTTATGAACCCACACATTGGCCGTCAGACCACTCGAAGGTGCCCGACCTGATTGACTTTTTCATTATAAAGGGATTTTCCTCGCACTATGTCAAATGTGAGCCCTGTAGTGACGGCTCGTCAGATCACAACCCAGTATTGTTCACTCTTAGCTCGAAGATTATAGAATACTCAATACAACTGTCGTATGTCTCTGTAGCGTATCGGTTAACGCAGCCAGTTTCAAATACTTGAAACACTTGGTCGTCAGTTCAAATCTTGCAAGGTGATATTCTTTTTGTGCAAGGAAACTTTCTTTTCACACTTTATTTTGTATTTGATGTTTATTAATACCAAGAATTCAATTGTATTACTTTGGAAAAATTATTTTTCTTCCTATAAAGAATAATACAATTTATAATTTTAAATCTAAGAGAATGGAGAATGTAACTATAAGAAATAAATTGACCAGAACACAATCGGATACGAATTTATCACATATAACCGACCAAGATCTATTAAATTCTACTATGTTAGATTGTAGTATTATGAGCATGAAGAGTGCTACACAATATATTGATCAATCAGTTGCTGATGATTTAAGGCGAGAAATTAATTTAATCAAACAACAATTAAAAAGCGCTGATAACGAAATTGAAAATCTTAATCATGAAAATACCTTACTGAAACAGAACATACAAGCTCAGCAACGACAAATAGATCTTCTCAAGAAAGTTAGTTGCGCTACTCCGCAGCGAAAGAACAATAATTCTTCACCTATCTCAAGTAGAATATTTAACATCAGGGTAAACACTCCGCGACATTCTCCTCTACATCTAGCAAAAAGCATCTGCACGAATGATCTGAATACAGAACGGTGTAATACACAAACACCACAAGAAAATAGCAGGGAAATACAACGTCCATTTAAGGAAAGGATAATAGCTGGAAACCAACACAAAAAGCACAGAGTAATTATTCTAGGTGACGGACAGGGACGAGGTCTACGTAATATACTACAGCGTCTGCTAGGAACAAAATACGAAGTGATTTCATACCTAAAGCCTGGTGCTGTACTAAATGAGATCTTAGGACAGTACAGTAATGAAATCAGTGTTCTTACAAAAAGCGACTGTGTCGTTGTATTGGGAGGTTGCTGCGAAAAAAACCCATATGATATTAACATCAATCTACATCGGTGGCTGACTTCAACTGTAAATACGAATGTCATCATAAGTGAAGTACCAAAAAATAGGTTTTTAAAAGAAGCTAAATTGAACTATCAACTAAGATTTATTTGTAACAAGTTTGAAAATGCATTATACATGAATATGAACTACTCTAGATCTATACCAACCGGACGAAATTATGTATTAAATCTTGCAAGGTCACTACTAAAGGAAATACTGTGTTTGAACTATCACTTCAAAATATCACAGCATGAGCAAATGTTAAATAATAAAAAATTTGCAGATCAATGTATACAGGTCAATTTAGATCTCGATCAAAATCTCTCAGTCAATAATGTAAATAATAGTGATTCCATGAACGAACCTAGTAACGTTCAAGGCACTGGCTCTAACTTAGTGACAAATTTATTTCGTGTATAATGTTCTTACAATCCTCCATCAAAACATTGATGGATTATTCAACAAATCGGACATGCTCTCTGTTTGTATTAGCAATGTGACTGTGCAAAACATTTCTATCGACATATTGTGTATAACTGAACATAACATGGTGGAGGGTGATGAGGTGTACCTTACAATTCCCAACTTCAAACTTGTTTCTTTTTACATGAGAAATAGTAGACATGGTGGCTCTTGTATATTAATAAGAAATCATTTGGAAGGCAGGCATCTCGGTGACATATCAGAGCTTTCAATTCAGAATATCATAGAATGCTCTGCCATCGAATTGTTAGAACATAGAACTATAATTTTGTGTATCTATAGGCCACCCGACTATTCTGTAAGTTCGTTATGTAGTTTCTTCACAGTGCTAAATAAAATATTAAATAAAATATGTTTAAATGGCAAGAAGATTATCTTGTGTGGAGACTTCAACATTGACGTTTTAAAGCAAACCAGACTCTCTGTGAAATTTAGAGAATTTTTATTGACATATAATTTAAAATTACAATTTAAGGAAATAACACGATTCACCAGTAAGACTTGTTTAGATAACATAGCCCACAATGTCAAATTATGTAAAGGCACGATTAAAGAGCTATCACTATCAGATCACAATGCGCAAATTATTGAGGTTCCAGTCAAGAAAACTTTTAGTCTGAAATATTGGTATATAGAAAAACGAAATTACTCCAAAAGTAATAGAATGATCTTTATTAAATATTTACAACAGCTTACCAATAGTGATGTATATAGCTGTATGGACGCAAATATCGCCTATAACCAATTCCATGAAAACTTTGTTATGCTATACCAATTATGCTTTCCTTTAAAAAAAAATCGGATTTATAACGAATCACGACCAAAATGGATCTCACGTGGTATAAAAACATGTAGCAAGCGCAAGTCACATCTTCTATGGCAATATAGAAATAATAAAAGTCAAACTAACAGAAAAATATTTCAAAATTACGCAAAGAGGTACAAATCTATAATTAGATTAACAAAAAAAATCGCAAAACGATTACTACATCAAGACTGCACCTAATAAAAGCAAAGCTACTTGGAAAGTGATAAATGAGACGAAACATAAACATCCGACCGAAAGCATAAGTCAGGTAATTAGTAATGACGTAACTGTTAATAATCCTATAGACATCTCGAAATCATTTAATAATTTTTTTCTTGACATAAATAATCATAGCGTAGATAGTAATTCACCTAATAGTTCTTCAAATAAAATAGCCTTTATTTCTAATTCAATTTTTATGGCACCGACCATCGCAGATGACATATATAAAATAATAAGAAATTTGAAGAACACGAACAGTACCGGTTTTGATGGCATTTTGACAAGCATCGTTAAAGATGCGGCCCAGATTATATCTGAACCCTTAAGTCATATTATTAATCTATGCATAGAGCAAGGCATTTTTCCAGATAAACTAAAAATATATGTTATAAAGCCAATATTTAAAAAAGGTGACAGAACGAATATGAGCAACTATAGACCTATAGCGTTAATACCTATTTTCGCTAAAGTATTCGAAAAGGTTATACACAAAAGCCTATATACCTTTTTTGAAAAACAAAATATTTTTACACCTTGCCAGTATGGGTTCAGAAACTGCAAATCAATAAATGTAGCAATATTTAACTTTTTAAGTAAAGTAATGACGAATTTGGACAAGGGATTACCAGCTGTGGCATTGTATATGGATATGTCAAAGGCTTTTGACCGTGTTGACCATAATATTCTGTTAAGTAAAATGTACGCATATGGTGTTAGAGGCAATGTGTACAATCTAGTAAAATCTTACCTTTCTTGCAGACAACAATTTACAGAAGTAAGATGGATCAATCCCATAACAAAAATTGAAGAAGTCTGCACTTCTGATACTGGTACTCCTAAATTGGGTGTTCCGCAAGGGAGCATCTTGGGGCCTCTACTCTTTCTTATATATATTAATGATATGCCCGCGGCAACACAACATGACATTACACTATTCGCTGATGATAGCACAGTACTTTTTACTAATGACGACACAAAAAAATTTGAATCAGACATTAATCAATCTTTGGTACAAATTATGGACTGGCTTAAAATAAATAATTTAACGATAAACCTCGAAAAAACTAAAATAATGAATTTTAAAATACGAGTTAGTCGCACAGCTGCCCTAAAGATTCGTTATATGAACAGCGATGTCGAAGAAGTAGAGGCTACTAAATTTCTAGGGTTACATATTGACAACCAAATCAACTGGAAACTGCATGTTGAGTATGTATGCAAACGACTTGCCCAGTTCTCATATGCACTTCGGAAATTAAGGAAGGTAGCAAACACATCCACCTTGGTAACAGCTTACTATGGATACGTCAGCCCTGCTCTCAGATACGGTGTTATATTCTGGGGCAACAGTATAGATCAAGAACGTGTATTCATTGGTCAAAAGCGTTGTATCAGAGCCATGTTTAATTTTTGTACACCTGAATCGTGCGCACCGTATTTTAAAGAAAATAATCTATTGACATTTCCTTGTATCTATATACTTGAGGCCGCACTGTTTGTTAAGAAAAATTCAGAATTATTTAAAAATCGTACACGTGCACGACATCAGACCAAATTGCACATAGTAGCTAGTAAGACACAACTGATGCACGAGAGTATCTTTTGTCTGGCGCCACGGATTTACAATAATGTTCCAGAGTCCATTAGAACCATACCAGAATTTAAGGAATTTAAAAAACTACTCCGTAATTTATTACTTAATAAATGCTACTATTCGCTAAAGGATTTCTTTTCTGATAACTCATTACGACTGTACAAGGTGCCTTAGCTGTGATGTGTTCAGCATACATTTGGCAGAAAACTGAACTTGAAAACTTGTTTGACATTTGCTATTATAACATATGACTAAATTCTACATTGACATTACAAATTTATAATACAATTGAGATAATACATTATGATATTGTTTAATTTTAATTTCTAAGTAACCATAGGTAACATGACATTTTGATTTGTATTCTGGAATGCATAAATATAAATAATTTGACAGTATAAAAATTTCTAGGAGTAAAATATCAGATTATTGTTAAGTATTTTTTTCCTAATAGCTATTTAATTGCATGCCTATTATGGTGGAATATGGCGAAACTATATACCTAGCGAATGTAACATCTAATGTAACCCATATTTGCAAATATTAAATGAATTTGAATTTGAATTTGAATTTGAATACGACATCCCAGATAGGCTGTACAACAAAAAGACAGACTGGTACTCATTTAGAGATTTCATTGAAGAGAACATCAAACTACAAGTGGCTCTTAAAACGCCTGCGGATATTGAGAATGCCACCAAGTATCTTACAAATCTCATCCAGGAGGCTTGCTGGAGAAGTACGCCTATATTGAACCATAAGGAACGAATACATAACTACCCCTTAGAAATAAAAGAAGCTATATCGTATTTGATAGGTCTAACTTCAACAGGCAAGCGTCATATTTGCGGGAAATGCTAAGGACGTGGCACAATCGGACTCTTGAGACTCAACTAGCATCGCTGACACCCACTGCAGCTACCAACTACTCACTCTGGAAATTCACGAAGTCGTATGACAGACCACAAGTTGCCAAGTCTCCTCTTCGAACAAACAGTGGCTGGACGCGCACGCCACAGGAAAAGGTGGAGCTATTCGCAGAGCATCTAGCGAATGTCTTCACTCCAAACAGCGTCCGTGACACTAATGCTGTGAAAGAGGTAGAATCTGCTCTTACCCAGCCCTTACAAATGTCGTTGCCACCAACTCCGGTCACGGTACAAGAGGTTTGGAGGACTATTATAGACCTCAAAGATAAAAAAGCACCAGGATATGACCTCATTACAAAAGAAATTTTGAAAGAACTACCAAGAAAGGCGCTGGTCTTCCTGACAATGCTCTACAATGGTATACTAAGAGCCCAACATTTTCCGGATCTTTGGAGGGTGTCACAAATCCTTATGATACACAAGGCAGGAAAACCAGTAACCCAAACCACCTCATACAGGCCGATCAGCCTACTACCCATTTTGTCAAAGGTCTGTGAAAAATTGATCCTGCGCCGCATCATGCCAATATTGGAAAATAACAACATTGTTCCTAACCATCAATTCGGCTTTAGGCAGCAACACTCCACTATAGAACAAGTCCATAGAGTAGTTAAAAAGATAAGAAAGTCTTTGGAGGAAAAGGAATACTGCTCGTCCGCATTCTTAGACATACAGCAGGTCTTTGACAAGGTCTGGTATGATGGGATTCTCTACAAGATAAGGGCATGTCTCCCCCACAGCTACTACATCCTTCTGAAATCTTATCTTTCCGAGAGAATATTCCAAGTCAAAGAATCTGAAACCACTTCCAAATTCTACCAAATTAAAGCAGGCGTACCTCAAGGATCAGTCTTGGGACCTATTTTATACATCCTGTATACTTCTGACCTGCCACAGACAGAGGGAGTCACGATTGCCACTTACGCCGACGATACCGCAATAATGGCGAGTAACAGGCACCCTGAAGCAGCCACAGAGCAACTCCAAAAAGGACTCGACGCCATCGTAAAATGGCTTACTAAGTGGAGGATTAAAGCAAGTATAACAAAGTCAGTACAGGTCACCTTCACCCTCCGACGCGGAAACTGCCCTCCTGTGCACCTTGAAAACTGTACTCTACCACACCAAGACACAGTAAGGTATCTGGGTTTACACCTGGATAGACGTCTGACATGGAATCAGCACATTAAAAGCAAGAGAGAGGAGCTTAACATACGGCATCGAAACCTCTATTGGATGATGGGTCGGAACAGTAAATTATCGATAGATAACAAGCTATTGATATACAGCTCAATATTAAAGCCCACCTGGATGTATGGTATACAACTGTGGGGCAGCGCAAGTGACTCCAACATAACTATCTTGCAAAGGGCACAGAATACTATACTCAGAAGAATAGCGCAAGTCCCCTGGTTCATCACAAATGCCGAAATCCACAAGCGCCATTCGGCCACCGTGAAAGAGGAAATTGAGGTTTCCGCACGAAAATATAAAAAACGACTGGAAAATCACCCAAACTTACTTGCAGTGTGTCTAATTACGCGCAGCTACCAAAAACGCCTTAGAAGGAAGGACATTGTAGAATAACCTACCTAAACGAAAGTGATGAGTGGATATCCTCGCTGGAGGATACCCTCGACCTGACAAATCCACACAACATATCTGCTTATGGTAGTGTACTGATCGCAGATGAGCACGGAGGAAAAAAAAAAAAGAAATTGCACCCTCTTATTGTTGACGCGATATCTTCAGATACTTATTTGATACACACCTTTCATCCAGAAGTTTTAAAACAATTGATTTGAAAACTTGTTTTTCATTTATTTTTGCCTAAATTCGAGGGCTACTCGCGAATTTACTAAGATCCTAGCATCAGATCCTGCGTATTATTTTAATAGAAAAGGCATATTAATTTTCTTTGTGAAAAGATATATAAACACATTCAGTTCACCATACATATTTTTTTAAGAAAGCCATGGCACGTATATTGATTATTACGTATCAATGATATTTTGTATTTTATTATTTGAATTATTGAAATGAAAATAAAAATATAAAAAAAAACGTAATATATACAAACCTGCAGGTTCAGGTGCCAAAGAAATCCTCCCCATCGATGTCAACTGGGAGGGTGGCCAGAAGGCTGGCGCCATTATCAAGTTGAATGGCAATACCGATCCTTTGCGCAAGGAATAAGCCGGCCCTCTGGTCACGTGTAACGTCTATTAACCGTTTGGAAATATCTTTAAATAATAGATAGGCACTTGGACCCCATGATCCCAGCGTCTCGATCCCAAACTACTCAAATATACACTATATTAAATACAACTATATTAAACTACTATATTTTCGCCGTTTGAGGGTCTCTGCCGAAGCAGCAGCAGCGCAGGCACAGTCTCCAGTCCCTAGAAGATGTGAAGGTGCAAGGGTGTCAGCACTTGTAGCATCCCACACCAAATGCCTTCCCATTTTCCAAGGCACCAAAGAAATTCTATCTGGCCTCTTGCCATCGTCGCGCACCAGACCAGAAGGTTCTAAAACGGCTGGAACGCCGGCGGTGACAAGAGCCCGACGGATTATGGATGTACGCTGCCGTGAAAACCGTCCCTCTCTCCTATTGCATGAGAGACTATGGTGTCCAAGGCTACCAACTTCTTCTCCACAGCAACATCGATGCGGAGAAACGCAAGGAGCACCTAAACGATAACAGGCATCAACACGGAAGGTGTTATCGTCCAACATAGCTAAGCTTAAGGCTAAAGCAAATGCTAAAGCTAAGCTAAAAGGCTAAAGCATTTAAGGCTTCGGCCTTTCCTGGCACTTCTGAATTAGTTAGGCTAGGAGTAAAGATTTTTCTAACTAGTTCATCCTTATCTTCGTACTTCGTATCGCACGCACCGAATATAAAAAAACTGGTAGACTTTCGTCGGTAATTTTGCAAACGCCGAGCCCGCCTAGACGAACAGGTAAGGATGCCTGAAGCTAGACTCGGTCGTTCATAGCCACATTTAGAATTTTGCAAAGTGTGTTTTGAATCACTCTATTTATTTTACCTAAAAGAGCAAAACACTTAAAAAGTTGAGTTAAACGGAGAACATGTGTAAATTTAGGAACAAAATGACAAAACCGGATTATTGTGAAAGCAGAATGGAAGTTAATTTGTTGCAACCGGTTCGAAACTTCATAACATTGTGATTTTTTTACATTAACTAAGGAGTCATATGCTTCCTCTAAGATTGGGGACCCAAGAAGACGGATATAATCTTTTTGAATAATTTTTAAATTTCGGGCCAAATCGTAGAATTTTTATAGTGTCAAAACTCTGTCAAATTTCACATTTACAATAGTATGGTGGTGGTGGTCTGGAATGGTCTTTTAAGCCCCGCTTACCTTTAAAAAAGCGAGCTTGTGTACAGTGGGTGCACTTAACGAGCGTGGTAGGTTGACTTGAGGACAAGTCCGTATCACTACGAGTACCACTGCGGTCTTGAATGTTTTTTTTTTTTATTAAAACTAAGAACACACAGACACACACACAACAATTAAGCTAAACTATGTAGAATATAATGCTTCCGGGCTGTTTGGCCGTTTCACATCGTCACATCGACCAAGGCCAAACAGCCCGGAAGCAGTATATTCTACATGCAACGCCGGCCGTGAAAGCCTGAAGACTTATAAGCTAAACTATATTTAAAAAAAGCTAAACTGGCTGTGTGGTGTCGGCCTAAAAGAATAGCACCAACCCAATTCTGCCCGCGGGTGTCGTAAAAGGCGACTAAGGGACACAAAACCGGGGTGTGGGCAGCAGCGCCCCCTGCAGAGCAAACCCACAACCAAACTGCGATCCCCAACCCGCATGCCCAGCGTGGGGATTATGGGCACTACCCCTCTAAGATGGCAAAACTAAAAAGATGGCCCTCAGTTCCCGGCCGCTTCGCTATTCCTGGCCATGGCAGCGGCCATGGTAACGGCGGGGCAGGGGGTGCGAAAAATCACCGGGCTACGGTAGGCTGCCACAAAAATCTGACCTTGACTCTGACTTTGACTTTGACTTGACATGTTCTAGGGTTATGTGTAGTAAGTATAAAACCCTTCTTAAGAATTACAGACCCATTTCGCTCCTGAGCCATGTCTATAAGCTGTTCTCACAAGTGGTCACGAATCGTCTCGCCAGGAGACTCGACGAGTTCCAGCCGCCGGAACAGGCCGGGTTTCGCGGAGGATATATCACCATAGACCACATTCACACAGTGAAGCAGATTATACAGAAGTCCGAAGAGTATAATCAGCCCCTGTGTCTGGCCTTTGTGGACTATGAGAAGGCCTTTGACTCTGTCGAAACCTGGGCTGTTCTGGAATCCTTACAGCGATGCCAAGTAGACTATCGTTATATTGAGGTGCTGAGATTTCTGTACGAAGCCGCCACCATGAGTGTCCAAGTACAGGACCAGCAGTCTAAACCGATCCAGTTGCGCAGAGGAGTGAGACAGGGGGATGCTATATCCCCGAAACTGTTCACCAGCACGTTGGAGGATAAGTTTAAGACGCTGGACTGGAAAGGAAAGGGCATTAACATAAACGGCGACTACATCTCACACCTACGATTCGCATATGACATAGTCTTAATGGCGGAGTCGCTAGAGGAGCTGAATCAGATGCTGGGCGGACTAGCTTCAGCCTCGCGACGTATCGGTCTTGGCATGAATTTGGACAAAACCAAAGTCATGATCAATGGCCACATTGATCCGATACCGGTCGTCGTACATGGTCACCCTCTCGAAATCGTTTCTGAGTACACTTACCTCGGGCAGGTTCTGCAGTTAGGTAAAAACAATTTCGAGAGGGAGGCCAAGAGGAGGATCCAGCTGGGCTGGGCAGCGTTTGGGAAACTACGCCGAGTCTTCTCGTCATCCATACCGCAATGCTTGAAAATGAAAGTCTTCAATCAGTGCGTCCTACCCGTCATGACCTACGGAGCCGAGACATGTACACTCACGGCAGGGTTGGTCCATCAGTTGTCTATGGAGAGAACTATGCTCGGAGTTTCTCTGAAGGATAGAATCCGCAACGAATACATCCGACAGAGAACCAAAGTTATCGACATAGCTCAAAGAATCAGCAAGCTGAAGTGGCAATGGGCTGGCCATATCTCACAAAGAACCGACAACCGTTGGGGTAAACGTGTTCTTGAGTGGAGACCGCGACTCGGCAAGCGTAGTGTAGGACGCCCTCCGACCAGGTGGGATGACGATCTAAGAAAAACTGCAGGCAGATGCTGGATGCGGCAAGTTGAAGACAGGGCGCTATGGCGCTCATTGGGGGAGGGCTATGTCCAGCAGTGGACTAATATAGCCTGATGATGATGATGATGATATTTACAAATATGAATAGAAAATAAATGATACGAAAAAGTCAAAAGCACTGAAAAAAGTCAACACCGTCGCGTCTCGCACTATGGCAACAGCGCGGCGGCAGGCGGCGCACTTTCCATGACGTACAGCGCCCCGCGTGGTCACTTTTATTATTCAAATTGGGCTTAGGCAGATTTAGTTGCTTCACGCCACTTAATGGTGTTGATTTTATTATCTTTTATTGTTATTTTTAGGACCTATGTCACCATCATGAATTGTACACAACAATGTCTTGTCATTTGCGATTTGTCCTTTTCGTCTTATTTTGTATTATTCGAAGTACTCGCCGTTGTATCGTGTGTTCACCCACTGTTCAATAGCGATTCTTCTCTCTTTTGTTGCTTTTATTTATTTAAAATAATTAATGATTAAACGAACTTACCTGTATGTGAAGTTCTATCATAATTATGTTCACGCCGAGTCCGAATAGATTATTCTTGAAAATATATATAACTACATGTAGTATCGCCTAGTTATAACCACTCTTGCACTAAGTTTAGAGAAAATAAATTCTTTTTTTTTTTTTGTGGGTAGACATGTATTGTTACCTTTGCCTTGCGACATTCGTTCAAGCTCATTTAGTTTAGAGTTCTTCCAGAGTTATAGAAATCATTGATGTATCGCCGAAATATTAGGTAAAATAAATATGGGCAGCATAGGGCGGGTGGGTTTATAATCTATTCGGACTCGGCGTGAACATAATTATGATAGAACTTCACATACAGGTAAGTTCGTTTAATCATTAATTATATTCACGCCGAGTCCTCTAGATTATTCTTGAAAATATATATAACTACATGTAGACTTTGAGAGTCATTTTACGTTGGGTATTTCGGAAATATCATCAATGAGAATATAAATCAATAAACGTTTTGTTTATTATTATGTAATTTGTATTTATCTCTGTAATATTTATAATCACGTAACGAAAAAGTTTTTAGTAATTTTATACGCAGTACTGGACTACTTCACTGACTATATTTAATATAATTATTCTTACAATAATTAGGTGTAAAATACAAAATATTGATAATAAGCTTCTTCAATAGTAAAGAAAACATAATGCCTATTCTGTGACGACAGAAATCAAGATTTTAACTAATGATTTAACCGTTTATCACTGATTCTGCCAGAATAGTATAATCATTATCAAGGATTTGGCTTGGCAAAAATCGAAGAGTTCTTACTCCAGCCAGCGGTTTTTCTGATTGTGTCCAAATTTACGCCAAGTGAGTGCGCGCACGACGAGGCGGCGTGACTCGTGCTATGTGCATTGAACACGCGCGTGTCGACCCCGCATTCACCGAGCGTATGCTTTATCCAGCGGCTAAGTGTCTGTGTACCTACTGGTTTATGGGGTTGTCTAATACCAATAAATAGTCCTTCAGATTTCCTCAAAGATGTAGTGCGTTCTATGTAACATTGTAATGTTGTTGCCGGACAAATTTCAAGCCTGTTTGTAAAGAAGGGCAAGTTAATAATAGGTTGATATGAACCTGGTCTAGAAGTCTTTAAAATATCGGGAATTTTAATAACGATGCGCTGGGAATAAATTTTTATTAATTTTATTTTTAAGCTTTATCTTAGAAATAGTTTGAACCCTTTGTGCGGTTGAAAGAGCTAATAAAGTAACTGTTTTATTTGTTAGTTTTTCTAGACTAAGTTCATCGTTAGGATGCCATAAAGATAGCTCGTTTAGGACTAGGTTGGTGTCCCATGTAAAGCTGTATTTAGGTTTTGGTGGCTTTAGTCGATAAACACCCTTGAGGAATCTTTTTAACCTATCATCCTGACTTATACTTGGTCCCAGAATTAATGACAGAGCTGACTTATATGAATTAAGAGAGCCATATTGAAACCCCTTATTAAGGAGCTTCGTTAAAAAATAAATAACAGGTGGTACAGATGCCTCGTAAACATTTGCAGAATTCGTTTAACAAAAACCCACCATTTTTTCAAATATACATTATACTGTTTCATGGAATTTGGCGCTAAAGATATTCCTGCCACCAGGATAATCGAGTCGTGTATCCAACGCGAGCTAGAATAAGATAACAACGCATTGCTTTTAGGTGAAAAAATTACAGTTTTTGTTGTGAGAAGAGATCTATACAAAGGGTACCATGGTTGAGTCGGTCAAAAAAGCACGACCATGATGCCTCTGGCTTTATCTGTAATAATCTTTGTCAATGTTTTAAGATAATTGAAATAGGTGGAAATGCGTAAAAATGAGTCTATCGCAAAAGCCTCTGGATCGCGATGCCACGAAATATATGTATCACATTTTTGATTAATGCGACTTGCAAAAAGATCTATGTTTGGGACTCCAAAGTAATTTGTGAGAGTATTAAAAGCCCAACCAGATAATTCCCATTCTATATCTGGATGATTTTTTTGAGCTATGTGCATTGAACACGCGCGTGTCGACCCCGCATTCACCGAGCGTATGCTTTATCCAGCGGCTAAGTGTCTGTGTACCTACTGGTTTATGGGGTTGTCTAATACCAATAAATAGTCCTTCAGATTTCCTCAAAGATGTAGTGCGTTCTATGTAACATTGTAATGTTGTTGCCGGACAAATTTCAAGCCTGTTTGTAAAGAAGGGCAAGTTAATAATAGGTTGATATGAACCTGGTCTAGAAGTCTTTAAAATATCGGGAATTTTAATAACGATGCGCTGGGAATAAATTTTTATTAATTTTATTTTTAAGCTTTATCTTAGAAATAGTTTGAACCCTTTGTGCGGTTGAAAGAGCTAATAAAGTAACTGTTTTATTTGTTAGTTTTTCTAGACTAAGTTCATCGTTAGGATGCCATAAAGATAGCTCGTTTAGGACTAGGTTGGTGTCCCATGTAAAGCTGTATTTAGGTTTTGGTGGCTTTAGTCGATAAACACCCTTGAGGAATCTTTTTAACCTATCATCCTGACTTATACTTGGTCCCAGAATTAATGACAGAGCTGACTTATATGAATTAAGAGAGCCATATTGAAACACCTTATTAAGGAGCTTCGTTAAAAAATAAATAACAGGTGGTACAGATGCCTCGTAAACATTTGCAGAATTCGTTTAACAAAAACCCACCATTTTTTCAAATATACATTATACTGTTTCATGGAATTTGGCGCTAAAGATATTCCTGCCACCAGGATAATCGAGTCGTGTATCCAACGCGAGCTAGAATAAGATAACAACGCATTGCTTTTAGGTGAAAAAATTACAGTTTTTGTTGTGAGAAGAGATCTATACAAAGGGTACCATGGTTGAGTCGGTCAAAAAAGCACGACCATGATGCCTCTGGCTTTATCTGTAATAATCTTTGTCAATGTTTTAAGATAATTGAAATAGGTGGAAATGCGTAAAAATGAGTCTATCGCAAAAGCCTCTGGATCGCGATGCCACGAAATATATGTATCACATTTTTGATTAATGCGACTTGCAAAAAGATCTATGTTTGGGACTCCAAAGTAATTTGTGAGAGTATTAAAAGCCCAACCAGATAATTCCCATTCTATATCTGGATGATTTTGACGTGATTCGTAATCTGCAATAGTATAATCACTTGACTTAATATATGAAGCAAGAATAAAGAGATTCTTGGTCTCACACCAGTTCCAGATATCACGAGTTATTTGCGTTAGATGTGGATATTGGATGCCCCCCATTTTATTAATATACGCAACTGCTGTTGAATTGTCAATGCGCAGCAGTATTTGACAATTAAAATATGGATTTGCAAAAAACATTTAAAGCTATGAAGGCTGCGAGGAGCTCTAAATAGTTAATATGTTTTCCTTTTTCCACGGTAGATCACTGGCCGCTTGCAGTTAATCCTTCACAGGCAGCCCCCCCACCCCGTCGTTGAGGCGTCAGAGAATATTTCAACATGATAAACGTCAACTCTAATTCGATGGACTGAATGTTCTATTTTATTTAACCACCAATGAAAACAGCTTGGAGTGATGTGGGTTATGTCATAAATTTGTTATAGTCATAACAGTTTATTAAATTGAGATATTTACAGCGTTCCATTTCTTTCGTGTGCAGCCAACCGTATTCTATAGCTGGGCATGAAGATACTAATAACCCTAGCAATTGAGCAAAATCTCTAATTCAACAACGATTTAATTTTGCAAAGATTTGGAGCTGAGTCTTAATCTTCGATTTTTTATCTAATGGTAACCTAACCTGGAACTTGTGTGAATCCAAAATCAAACCCAAAAATTTACATTGTAACGGCCCCTGAACCGTTCGGGTTCGGTACATCAAATTCAAACATTTGATCCTCAAAAATAACCCTCAAATACTTTCGAGAGTCTTTGTGTATTTTAATTAAAAATTAAGCTTCTTTGAGATCAATAGATGCCATTTGGTAGTTATATCTTATAATTTTGAATGCAGTTCTTAAATCTCATAATTTAAAATGTTCAGTTCTAATGATTTATTGAGATTTTAAAATTTAATATAAATCGCATTTTGCCGTATGGTTTTGGCACTAAGAAGGTGCTCGATATAAATTGACCCTTACACGGGGAGCACTGCGATATAGCATCTATTCTGATTAGGTCTTTAATAATTTCTAAATAGTGTAACTTTTCGTTGTATGTATAAGTTGGCTTTATGAGGCAGTACATGTTGCACAACAGGCGAATCAAATTGTATTCTATACCCTTTAATCCATGATAACACCATCTGATCATCAGTGATAAGAGTCCACCTATGATGGAACTGAGATAAAAGGCCTGCATACTTAACTGAGTCTAGTAGCGGCGGTTGGGATACTGTTGGCCCCGTGATGACTTCTTCGATCAGAGTGCGAGCGGCGGCTGGTGTTGAGTCGCTGGCGTAGCATACCGACCGCGCGCTGCTGCAGGCTCGTGGCTCCTCATCGGCGCAAGCGCCGTCCCCGCAGGTGGCCTGCGCGCCTGGAGAGGAGCCTTGCGGTTTAAAGGTCTCGCAGGGCCTCTTTTAATGTTTACAACAGTTTGTTATTAGAATCTTTCAGCTCAATGCCAGATTTATTGACGGCTCTGGCCGATTTTCATTTTTCAGCTAAGTTTTTACCGAAAAGATATGTATCAATTTTGGTATTTTTAAGATGCTCTTTCATATCTCTTATTCTTGTGATAGAATCTGCATATTGCAAATCGCATAAAATCTTGTTTACGTCCATCAACTTTTGCAGCATATTATTATCTTTAGTTTTAGCATTTAATTGAAAATTAATTATGTCCGTGAGACCCACAATAGCACTGTACATTTGTTTTTGTTTTATTAAAATGCCTTTATCGCGTTTTATGCGGCTTCAGTGATTACTGCTTTGATTTCTAGATTTAACTTAGGGGAATCCATTTCGTTGCAATTTGACGGTGGGAGGTACTTTGAAACTAGGTTTTTTCTTGAATGAAATTTTGAAGCATTCACTATGCTAACTTTTCAAATCGATTAAAGATAGGAAAAAGTGAATGCCCAGGTGGGACTCGAACCCACGATCTTTCCCTTACAGGGGGAATGCTCTGACCACTGAGCCAATAGGTTTTTTCTGTTTTCCTTAGTAAGGCCTTCTTTAATTATATGCAATAAGCGGTTAGCAAGTTCAGTACGAATTTCTGGGCCATATTTGTTAGTAATGCTAGGGTCATCTCCCTAAATTTCTGTATTCAAAACAGGAGTGTTTGGATCGGTATCTTGGACAATAACATTTTGTTCAGAAACCGTACTTGGCCCTGGCAAAGTTTCAATTGATTCATTGGAGTTATGCATGTTATCTTCAGGCCAGTCTAATAACCAGTCATCAGGTCGTAGAGCTGGAGTATCTGAAGATTATCACGTGTATGATAATTTTGATAGCTTATTTAAATGCGTTGAAATAGCCCCAATGACTATTCCGATTGCATAAAATAATTTGTGTTACCACATTGTGGGTAGCTACTTGTTTTGAAATATTTTCTTAGAAAAGACCAATTTTACTTATTTTGATGCGTTGAAACAACCCCAACGATTGTTCCGGTTGCATAAAACAATATATTGAACACGTCGATACGTGTCTATCAACTATAATATCGGCAGAAGTGCCGACGTATTTTAATGCGTTGAAACAGCCCCAGTGACTGCTCCGGTTGCAAACGTTTTAATTACGTAAGTACAAGCTCATTTTATAGAAGTTTAATAATGCGGTGGAACAGCCCTAGCGACTGCTCCGGGTGCATTTTTTTTTTTATTTTTTTTTACACTTATCACTCATTATATTACTAAAAAATTCAAAAAGTAAATACCTGCACCCAGATCCTCTTCGGGCATGACGGCCTCATCAGATGATGAAGACAATCAGTCAGTACTGATGCACTAACTCGTCGTTTACTAAGTTTCTTCTCCAATCTTTGTATTTTATTTTTATAACGGTCAATATCTTCTTCATAAGTCGTTTTACGTTTTAACATTTTTTAAATAAACCGTGCGAGAACAGATAACGTGTTGAGTGGTTGAGCACTAGAATGCGAATGGGCTTGAACGAATGTCGCAAGGCAAAGGTAACAATACATGTCTACCCACAAAAAAAAAAAAAGAATTTATTTTCTCTAAACTTAGTGCAAGAGTGGTTATAACTAGGCGATACTACATGTAGTTATATATATTTTCAAGAATAATCTAGAGGACTCGGCGTGAATATAATTAAATATTGCTAAGCACTTTTGGGAGTGTACTTGCTAGACCTGGTATTCATTCATACAATTTTATAATTTTACTAGCTGTCGCCCGCGGCTCCGCCCGCGTGGATGTCGGTTATCGCGAATCGGGGTATGAAAAATAGATGTTGGCTGATTCTCAGACCTACCCGATATGCCCACAAAATTTCATGAGAATCGGTCGAGCCGTTTCGGAGGAGTTTGGCAACGAAAACTGTGACACGAGAATTTTATATATTAGATTTTATATATAGGCGGCAAACATAATGTTTGCTAACAAATAATAAGTAATTGAATGAAATTTTAAAGCATTTACTATGCTAACTTTTCAAATCGATTAAGATAGGATAAAAAATAGGATAATAAGTTTTTTTTTTTATATATAGGACACGTCAATTTGACTTTACCTCGCCTGATGGAAAGCTGAAGGTAAAGTCTCAAGAAAGAGGGCCACCATTATATACACGTGCCATGTTAACAATGGTGGCACTCAGCTTGACGGCCTCATCAGATGCTTTTTCACGCCCCGCTTAAAGGACCCGGGACTGTAGGAAGAGGGAAACACGTGAGCTGGCAAGGAATTCCAGGTCTTAATGGTGCGACAAAGGAAAGAGTCACCGAACCGCTTGGTTTTTGAAGGAATGTTCTGCACCATATAGGGGTGACATCTAAGTCCTGCACGTGTCGTCCTGTACAGGAAGGGGGAGGGTGGGACTAATTGGAATAGCTCTTCAGAACACTCACCATGGTAGAGACGGTAAAAAACTGCCAAGGAAGCTACATCCCTACGCATCTGCAGAGAATCGAGGGTACTCGTGACCTCAGGATTTCCGATAATGTGGACCGCACGTCGCTGCAACCTGTCGAGAGCATCTAATAAGTACTTTGCGGATCCATCCCAGAGATGTGAGCAGTACTCCACGCAGGAACGAATTTGTGTCTTGTAAAGAAGACACCGTTGCTTCGGCGTGAAAAACCGTCTCACTCTGTTCAGGACTCCGAGTTTACGCGAGGCTGCTTTGATGATACTCTCGATGTAGTTTTTGTTGTTCAGTTTGCAGGCGACATCCATACCGAGGATATTGAGGTTGTCCTGCAGTGGCAGTGGCGTGCTCTGAAGAGTGGGAAGGGGAAGGAAAGAAGATACCTTTGCTGTAAACGCACATGCCTGCGTCTTCTTGGCATTGAACTCGACCAAGTTCTCAGAGCCCCATTGGGAAATGTGATTCAGGATCCGGTCAAGCTCAGTGACAAGAAGCTGCCTTTTTTCCGCGATATGCGTCTGCTTATCCGCAGGACGTCCATGATAACTCCCGTGTAGGGTGCTATCATCCGCATAGCAATGAATGCTGCCGGTCGACAGCATGTCATTGATATGCAGAAGAAAGAGAGTTGGCGATAGGACAGATCCCTGCGGTACGCCGGCATTTACCTGCAAGAACTCCGAGGCTCGTCCATCACAAAGGACGCGAATACGGCGCTCCTGCAAGAAGCCGGCAACCCAGTCGCACAGTCTAGGAGGCAGACCAAAGGCTGGTAACTTGGAAAGAAGCGACTTGTGCCAAACTCTATCGAAAGCTTTGGCGATGTCAAGGCTAATTGCCAATGACTCGCCGTGCTTGTCCATAGCCTCACCCCAAATATGGTTAACATACGCCAGAAGATCACCCGCTGACCGTTTCGGCCTGAAGCCATATTGCCGGTCATTAATTAGGGAGTGATCTTCAAGGTGACGCATGAGCTGTTTGTTAATAATGTGCTCGAACACCTTGCACAGCACTGAGGTGACGGCTATGGGTCGATAGTTGTTTGGGTCTGAGCGATCCCCCTTCTTGGGGATCGGCTGTACATTCGCCTCTTTCCAAGCCGAAGGCACTGTACCAGAGCTGTATGACAGCCGGTACAGCCGCGCAATCATTGGAGATAACTCCGCTGCACATTTTTGCAGAACTACCGCTGGAATACCGTCCGGACCACTGGCTTTCCGGACATCGAGTGACTGCAACACTGCTCGGATATCGCGTTGCCTGATACGAATATCAGGCATTACATGGTCACTGACGGGCAGTGTCGGCGGCTCCATACCACAATCATCGACTCGGGAGTTGGCCGCAAAGAGATTAACCAGCAAATTTGCTTTCTCTTGCGGCTCATGGGCCAGGGATCCATCGGGATTGCGCAGCGGGGGCAGCGAAGGCTGGCAGAAGTTGGCTTGCACGGCTTTGGCCAGTCGCCAGTAGCCACGGCTGCCCGTGGGATGCTCTACTAGCTCCTGACCAAGCCGCGCTATGCGCTGGGCATCCGCTCTGACATAAGCCCTCTTGCAGGCCTTTGTGGCTCTGTTGTACGCCGCCTTGAAGTGGCCCACGTTGGGATCGCACGTAGCGCGCGCCCTGATCCAAGCGCGGTACGCAGACTGTTTATGATTAACAGCCTCCGCGCACTCGCGCCCGAACCAGGGGCGCGCCCTGCGGACACCGGCGACATCAGTGTAGGGGATATAATATTCCATGCCCAGACTGATCTCACCGGCGACAGCAGTTGCGGCCTCAGATGGGTTCTTACCTTCAAAGCAGCGTTCCCCCCCCCGCTGACGTCCCGATACGAACAGACGTGTTTCTTGTACGTTCCGTGTTTTATTTATTAATCAGTGGTATAAACACAGTAAAATTGTCTAACGTTATTCTAAATCGTTTGTACAAAACAGTGCGCATCAAGTCAGTGACATTAACTCAACTATAAATAATTGGATTGTGTATAATTTCTAAAACCAAACTTAAAGTTGTCGGTACTTCAAAAAGTTTTTAGTGACATTGGTGGTGTGTGCAAACCAGTTTATTCAAATAATTATATAGACAATCAAAAATAAATAATTTTATTAATCAAACTCCATAAATAAAACTAGAAGATCACCTATTTCGTTGCAACTGCTACGGGTCGTTTGGTCTGGTGGCTAAGCTTGTCGTATACTTCGAGTGATTTTGCGCCTCGAGTTCGATCCTGAGTGATTTTTTGTACTTTTTGGTTTTTGATTACCCGTTCTTTTTGGAACGTGTTCTTGTTAATAGTGCACTATTTTACTTATACATTGCCGAAAAATTACTGGCAAAATAAAAATAAAAATAAATCATCAAATTAAGAGATATACACTGCAAGTGGTATCGCGCGCACAAATTGCATACAAAATTGTCAGCCTGTTTCTGTATCTCCTTACTTGTTCGCTCCGCCCTACCAGAATGCCGCTTAAGCGTACACCACCGACTTCGCTTACAAACTCGTCTGTGCCTGTGCCGCCAACTAATGAGTCTATTCTTGTGAAGTCGAAAGAAGGGCGTGCAAAAAGAACTAAACAGGCATCTCTTGCAGTTCCTACTCAACAAATGCACACCTCATCATCGGAACCAAACTTGGGTGCCACCTCCGTTGGGACGAAGCTCGGTTCGGAGGGTGAATATGAGAAGCTGAGCGCCGCGTTGGTGGACATGAATAAAACAATAAGGGAGTTCAAACAGCAGCAGGAAAAATCATTTCAAAAAATGGAACAAATCTGTACCGCGGCTGAGGAAATGAAACTCACTGTCGACTTCTTTGCGAAGAAATATGAGACTCTGAAGGAAATGTACGATAAGTTAGAACACGCACGAAAAAATGACCTGATGTACATAAAGTCTCTTGAGGACAAATTGCAAATCTGTGAGCGTTCTGCTAGGTCTTCGTGCTTAGAAATACGTAATATTCCTACCTCTACACCGGAAACAAAGTCTTCGCTGGTTGATACGGTCATAAATACCTGTAAAGTCCTAAATGTACCTATACTGGAAAACGACGTCAAGAATATATATCGTATCAAAACTAAGGATCCCTCAAATAAGACGGTCATAGTTGACCTATGTAGCGTTCTTCTTAAAGAGAAGGTGATTGCTATGTACCGTAAATTTAACAGGAGCACCACCAAACTAACCACAGAACAACTGCGTATCAGCGGTCCTGCGAGACCGATTTTCATCTCTGAGAACCTCTCGTCAAAAATGAAGAAGCTTTTCTATCTGGCCAGAGAATTCGCAAAGGCTAATGACTACAAATTCTGCTGGTTGGCTCATGGAAAAATATTTTTGCGAAAACGAGAAAATGGTCCCTTGGCTCGAATTATGAGTGACGCTGATTTGAGCAAACTTACCTGTCAGCAATGACTATCCGTATTAAAGGTGGAATCTAACATTCACCACTTTTATATGGATTTTACATTGTCTTATAGGGTTTTATCCTACATTTTGTCTTTTAATGTATCCCAAAAAATATATTTTTTACACACCCACAACCACACTTTCACATTCAAACATACAAAAATCACTCTTTCAGTCTTCACTAGTAACCATTATCGGTCTTCAGATAGTCTTTTAGCCATGGTCAGAAGTCTCAATTTGTTATTCCTCTCTATTGTAATATGGATGATATTAACGTTATAACAAATGATGTTGAACAGATTTCGGTATCGGAGTCATTCATCTGCTCTCCAGAGGATAGTGTAAAGTTTTTAATTACGAATAGTCTAAAAATCCTACAAGTTAATATTCGGAGTATTGGATGTAATTTTGACAGGCTTTTGCTGCTTTTGAAAAGACTCAAATACGAAATAGACATTTTAATACTGACAGAATGTTGGTTAAGTAAATCACCGTTCATACCGGTTCTTCCTGGTTTCAGTTCCTCAAGATCAGGTTTTGCAAACCAAAATGCAGGTGTTGTCGCCTATGCCAGTAATAATTTAAGCTGTACTTTTGAGATTCCAGTATTTGTAGATGCAGATTGTCTCGTTATTAAAATCTCCAATAAACTTGCAGTTATTGCCATATACCGCTCTCCCTCTTATAAGGATCTGGATCCCTTCTTTAATAGTTTACAAAACACTTTGGATACTCTAAAATGCTTCCGAACTCTAGCTATCATGGGTGATATTAATATTAATATAATCCCTGAGAACAAAGACCCTAAAGTGGCCGAATATTTGAATCTTTTGTCTGCTTTCGGCATGCTTCCCGCTCATCTGTTTCCTACTAGAGAGCTTGCTTGTTACGACCATGTCATATTTAGATCTCCAGTCAATGGCATTACCATGGTTTTTGATGCTCCTTTTACTGACCATACACCAGTGCTATTCTGTTGTCCGACAACATCCACAGACTGTGGTTACTCGTCAGATCGCTGCTCTAACCGAATCGACATTTGTCGCATTGTAGGCACTCTTGAATCAACAGATTTTTCTAATATATACGAGACAAATGATCCTGAGCTGGCTGCCGAAAGACTAGTAGACAAAATATCGCATGCTGTTAAAACCCACAGCCTCAGTATCCCCATTCCAAATCGCAAAAGGATCAGGAAACCCTGGATTACTCCGGGAATTTTGAGATGCTTTCGTCACAGGGATAAACTTTACCGCAAATGCAAAACAGATCCAGAAAACCCTGTCCATAAAACTGTGTTCCTACGGTACCGAAATTATTGCAACAACCTTTTGAAAAACATTAGGCGGGACTACTACCGTAGACAAGTGGAAAAAGCTGGAAACAATCCTAAACTGACCTGGAGTATAATCAAAGACGTTGCTAATTTACAGAAAAATAAGGTACCTCCTAATGACCTCTTAAAGCTTTCCGGCAGTCCTTTGTCTTCGGTAGATTCTGTAAATTCATATTTTGCCAATATTGGACTACAACTAGCTGAACAAATTATAAAACGTTCTAACTCTACCACAAACTGCCTTGTAAGTGCCACAAATAAGTCCCCCCTTATTCTTCCACCATTAACATCTATGGCTATGCTCCCAGTCTCCACACATGAAATAGACGCAATAATTAGGAATCTCAAGGACAGGTGCGCTGTGGGCTGGGACGGTATCCCTACCGCAGTTATAAAAGCTGCTCATCACGTACTCACGCCGTGCCTCGTGCATTTATTCAATCTCTGTCTCTCGGTTGGTGTATTTCCAAGCGTTTTTAAAAGGGCAAGTGTCCATCCAGTGTTCAAAAGTGGGGACAGAGGCAGTGTCACAAACTACAGACCCATATCAGTTCTTAGCACGCTTTCAAAAATTTTCGAAAAAGCTCTTAACAAGCGGTTAATCCAATTTCTCCAAGACAATAGTGTTCTGGCTGCAAACCAATTTGGTTTTAGAAAAGGATTATCCACTGAAGATGCTGTTTTAGACCTCACAAGCACTGTTGTCAAAAATCTGGAAAAAAGATTGAAAACAATTGGTATTTTTTTAGATCTCTCTAAAGCGTTTGACACTGTCTCTGTACCATTGTTGATCTCAAAGTTGGAACTGTACGGAGTGAGGGGAATTGCGCTGGACATGTTTCGTAGCTATCTGACCCATCGCACGCAATTTGTACAAATTGGGACGGTTGCCAGTAAAGAAACTTCCGTTAATTATGGGGTTCCTCAGGGTAGTGTTCTCGGTCCTACCCTGTTCTTGATCTATATAAACGATCTGTGTAAAATGTCCCTTCCCAACTGCAAAATTATCACCTATGCGGATGACACTGCTATCCTTGTTGAGGGTCGAAACTGGTTGGAAGCTAAATCTAACGCCGAACTCGCACTTCGACATGTAATGACTTGGTTAGATTCAAATCTACTTACACTAAATTTAATAAAAACCAAATACATTCCTTTTTGTAAAAATCTAGCCTCTCAGCCTCATACTTCTTTCTCTCTTCGCGCTCACACCTGTCCTACCTCAGATGCTGGTGGAAGGTATGACACAGGCCTGGTAAATCGCTGTACCTGTATTTCTTTGGAGCCAGTATCGTGTATTAAATACCTTGGCGTGATGATAGATAATTCTCTGAGCTGGAGACAGCAAATAGAAACCTCTACTTCTCGCACTAGAAAACTAATTTATGTGTTTAAGAATTTAAGAAACATTTTTAATCTGGATTCCCTAAAATGTGTCTATTATTCTCTTGTTCAGTCTGTCCTATCCTATTGTATCGCATCGTGGGGAGGAGCCGTTAAAACGCAGATGCTTGCATTGGAAATAGCCCAAAAGGCTGTCCTTAAACTATGTTGAGAAAGCCGATTAGATTCCCCACTATTGAGCTCTTTTCAGTATGTAAAGTACTCAGTGTTCGGCAGCTTTTTATTTTAAATACTGCACTCCGTAAACACAAAGAAACATTTTACGACCCAAACTTTGCCAGTTCAAAAAGAAGATCTGACAGAGTCTGTCAAATATTACCTCGCCGAACGGCAGTTGCGGGTAGACACTACACCTATATTGGCTCAAAACTGTACAACATTATAAATAAAAAACTTCAGATATATCCACTTCTATTGAAAAAATGTAAAAAAATATGTAGAGAATGGCTGCTAACCCTAAATTATGACGACACTGAAGCCGTGCTGGAGGGCTACTGTTAAGACACACACACACACACACACACACACACACACACACACACACACACACACACACACGCGCGCGCGTGCGCGCGCGCGCACGCATGCGCGCACACACACACACACACACACACACTACCCCTTTTATATGTTGTTTTATATTGTGTAGGTACTTGAAACTGTTTGTAATTCATTAAATTTTGAAATATCTTTGTTAATCAGGAGAGGGCGTTGATATCTGTGTCACAGTTTATACTATTGCGGATATCATCGTTGCATTGTACTGTGCAAAACTTTTAATTGCTTCAAATAAATAAATTCCTAAACCCCCGGGATGGACGCAAAATAATCACGCAGTCCATCCCAGTCCGCTGACGAGTAGTGCCAGAGACGCCGCTTCCCCTGCACGGGACGTGGGGGCGCTAAAATGGGCACCTCGGAACGGACCAGACAATGGTCGGATTCACCTAAAGCGGCGCTCACCGAAACACTGTACTGGTCCGGGCGACTCGTCAGCAGAAGGTCTAGCAGAGAGGGCTCATGGTCCGACCTTTTTGGTATCCTAGTGACCTCGTGTACCAATAGGCTACTTGACTCATACTTAATTTCATACATCGAATGAGTTTTTCCTTTAGAACTTGACTTAGGTAAACGTAAAAAAGCGATATCGTGAAATAAAAGTACATGATCAATGAATAAAATTATATAATTAATTGATTTTGTGAAATCATCTTCCGTAAGTGAAAAAAGGTGATTGTTTTTTCGAGTTACTGAAGAAAACAATGATGGACATCGGATTTGTAAAAGCAGAAAGCACAAATTTGCCGAGAATTAACTCGGTTATGATTGATAATTTTTTTGCCACGAATCCTGATTTCTGCTCAACCCAGCCAAGAAACGTCAAGACTGCTTTGTAAGTACATTGCATTTTATTAATATACTCATGGAAATAAAACAAAAGTTCCCTAATTAATTTTTCAATTAATAAGTAATACTGAAGTAAAGGCTCATATCATGATAACATAACCTTCAAATAATTATAACTACTTACATATTTCTCATTATACTTTTTCAGATCTGCAAGAGAATCATACGGCGATGATGCTATAGGGTACGTGCAACTTAAACGGGGGGGGGGGAACAAACTACACAAGAAAATGTAAAATATGTCCTGAACATAAAGTGCACGCGAAACAATACACGGTGTCAGTACTAGTGGACTGAGCTGCCAATGCCATATTGTTGTTTACATTTCTTTCTGACGTCACAGCACAGATGATTTATCGAACAACATGGCGGACAGCGTTTTCCCCGGTTTTTGAAAATCATATCTTTTAAATAAAGTTTTCAATATTTATAGGCTTAAAAATAAAATCTCATATTTTTTTTTGTATTATGGAATAATAATTAATCGTTTAGGACAGAAAAAAAATATGAGTCAAGTAGCCTATTGGGTCAGGCCATGCGCCAGAGCAAATGCATGGGCGGCTCTTCCCGCGTGGGTTGTTTTGGCGGAGCCCAACCAGATCTCGTGGTGGGCGTTAAAATCCCCCAAAAACACCAGTTCAGCGTTCGGAAACCACTCCTGCGCATCATCTGCCGCCTGACTCAGGTATTCAAAGAGTCGAGTTGTCTCGGCATCTCCTGTATGGGAGCGGTAGAGGCACACATAGATCTGACTCGTAGAGCCATGGTCTATGTGTACCCAAAGGGTGGAAAAGGATGGGTCCTCTAGGCAGCGCAAACGGCGACAACAAACATCCGCCCTAACAAACACGCACACCCCGGCTTTTGCGCGAAAATTCTCCTCAAGGACATAGCCGGGGTAGAGTAAGCAGGTCGTGTCATCAGGGCGGCGTATTTGTGTCTCCGTAAGAAACAGCATTGCTGGTTTCGCCGTCTCCAGGTGTTGGTGGACGGCGTTGAGGTTTGTATGGAGCCCACAGATGTTCGTGGACTCCACCTCAAATAGCGAGCTCGAGGGAGTTTTTTGCCGCTGTGTAGACCAATCTACTGTAATTATGCGCTGCCATGAGGATGAAGAGGAGGGAAGGCTTGAAAAAAGAGGCGATTGTTGTCGCAGCACAGCGTGACAAAGCGTGGGATATTGGTTTTATCTATGAATGTGAGGTATGGCGAGAGCCGACGCGCCGAACGGAAGGGCCCCCGTACCCCCCCCCCCCGAGTATGGTCGCCGGGCTCCCTCGTCCGGTCACCAACCGGCACGACGAGCCATATCGGGATTATGCGCGACCTGGTGGGCCAGCCTCCCAGGGTGGTTAGTCCCGGTACTATGCCGCGGGCGGCCAGCGGCACCACCGTTTCTACAGGTCTCCCTGTTCGGCGTGTCGCGCATAAAAATGATTGCTAACACAACTGAGTAGGCACGTAGCGCGCTTTTTTGAGTTTGTTCTTTTGTGTCTGGGTATGTCTTGTAGTGATGATGAAGCTGTTAAAGAAATTCTTTTTACATGCACAATATCCCCACCGTACCCTCCACCCCCTTTTTGTGATAAAAAGTAACATATGTCCGTTCCCAAGCTGTTTGAGCTAAAAGGGCTAGAGGCCAAACAAGTAGTCATAAGTTTCGATGACAGTTGTCACTTTAGGTCAATGACACTGGGTCTTAATCTTGCGTCGGAGCAAGTACAATTTTGGGAGGATTATAATATATTTGTGGGAATATTTTGGGAATATACAGTAATTAGTCGAATTTGGGAATAATTTATACATACCATCCGCGGGGCGAAGTGTATATTGAACTATTACGGTACAATTGCGTTCGGGACGCGAACATATTGTGCACGTGTGTGATACTTTGTGAAGATTGTGGGTGCCGCCGTCGAAGAGGTTCGCGGCGTGGTCGGCTGCCAAGAGAGCTAGCCAGGGCAAGTAAACACAAACGCATCACACTTACAAATACACACCTCACATTCAGACACGCCTTGGAAAGCTCTACAGGTGCTGGGGTGACATCACATGGGTAAGTGACTTGCTAGTGTCATATCAGGGTTAGGTCTTAAGTACTATTTAAGCGCTGCGTTACTTGCAGCCAGTTTGGAGTAACACAGGCTGTTATCTCCAACGTTTTCTGGTAGCAGGGCGTGGTTGAGCATCTAGGAAAGCTTAGGGGGGCGAGTCTTCGAATGCTCAATCCATCACGGGTATAATCAGTCTTCCACTGCTTAATTTTACATAAATAAAATAAGATTCCTAAAAATAATTTACTTTTTTAAATAAGTGGGTACTTCTATGTGCATATTTTATTATTGCACTTCATACTAAAGGACATTTTCCATTTTGTTAGAGATTTTGGCTAAGCATGAACAACTACTTTTTAACCAAATCTGATATGGAACTTGTACCTCACACTAACAACTAACAGATTTTACTAATAAAGTTGTATCCAGGTTCATACATCACCTTTTATTGACAAGTACATTTAGCGGGTTCATGTAAATAAAACATCCATTTTAATTATTATTTTTTGTAAATCTGAGTCATATGTTAACAGAATGTAGTTTAAAAACTGTGCTGATGAACTAATATTGACTTTATATCCCGTCCAGGTCATGAACCAAATAATTTTTCTTTACATGAGCACAGCAACCCTCCGTCCTTTTGCCTGCAATAAAATATAGCTTCTCTACCATGGTTACTATAGTAGATTCTTTTATTTATATGTCTACTATCAATTTTAGCTCATAGCAACTGTAAGTCGGCTCAAGGATATCTAGGTACCCTGCCGGCTATCTTTAGGCGAGTAAAAGTAAAAAAAATCTTCAGGCAGATATACAGATAGCACATTATTTTGACGTGGTGATGGATGGGATGTTGCTTGATCAAATCTTTGCCAGTATTGATAATCCGTATAACTGTAAGTAAAAACATTCCTCATTAATATTCAATATTAGTATAAATTCATCAATAATAGCTGCGACTGGGATTTACGCCAGAGATTTGCGTTCAGTGTCAATATACAAGCCAGTGTTAAGGTAGGCGCGTCAGGATCGTCAATAAACGGAATATCCAGGATTCATTTTCAATTATCAACGTATCAGGCGTATCAACAGTGCCAAACGAAAACAAAGCGAATGACAGTTGGCTGTGTTGCCATATATATTTCCAAAAATAATTATCATAATTGGCATCGATAAATGAGGAATGAAGTAAATAATTCGATTTATTAATGTTTAATTTAGAACTAAGGGTTTAAAATAATATTTAGTATGATGTAAAATATGACTGTGATAAAATATTAGTACTTATTATTATTCAAATAGGGGCAGTTTTAGGGAAAAACCAGTATTCTAATAATGTATATCGATTATATTGATAAACGATTATTTTTATTAAATATATCTTGGCAACATTATAAGGAAATAAAATGGATAACCAAAAGGCTGAACCTTGAAATTAATTGAAATACTACTTATTCAACGAAATAAGTTGATACAAAAACCAAACACCAATATCTTTATAAAAATGATATTTAATTAATGGCACTAATAACCATTTGCAAGCATCTTGTTCACGATAGCCGATTATGAACTATGTCCTTTAAGATTTAGTTGTTAATTTTAAGTTTACTGGATAAGCCGACTTGTATTTCACCCTATTTGTGTTTGAAATACATATTTAATTGTTGTTTACACCTTGTGTTGGGTTTCACATTTAATTTCAATTGTATACTGTGTTGTACAGGTAAGTAGGTTCCGTAGTGAGTAGGTAGCAAGGGATTTTGTATTTTATTCACTATGTCGACGCCTCGCACCAAGTTGTCTGCACAGTTGCGGTGGTTTGCAGCCGCTGGAGCCTTGGTGGATAGGCCGGACAGACAGGACGCTCTGCTCCTGAGGGCCACGGAGGTCAAGGAGCGTCTGGAGGTGGTGTTTGACCTTTATGGTCAGTTAAAGGAGTCGTCGACTGATCAAGCTGTGCTACAGGGCATCGAGGCCAATGTAACCCAATGTGTGAAATTGGGCGATGCGGTGCAGCAGCTCGCTTTCGCAGCTTCGGCTTGTTGGTCGCCTTCGGCGACCCGCCTTAGCCGCTCCAGCTCGCACGGGCGCCCGAGCTTCGTTACTGCGGGCGAGGACTGCCCTCCCTCCGCGCCTCCGGTTCCTAAATAACACTCTAGTGTAGGGCAGACAAGTACCACGGCGAGTCGGGTCGGGCGTGGTACGCAGTGTTCACGAGTTCGCTTTCCTGATTCATTGATTATACCTGCATACAAAATGCATGACATGGAAAACAATAATTTAAACAAAATTATATTAAGTGAAATTATTTATGTCTTAAGTGAACGTTAGATTTTTTGATATTATATCATCCGTTACACACCCTAAATGAATCGTATAAATTTACTGATTTTTACTATACCTGTATATACTTTAGCTAGAACACGATTTGTATGGGAACCAAATAAAAAGATTATGAAAATTTGGTAATAGTTTATTTGGAAAATGGTACGATGGGAAACAAAAAAAAATATTCTGAGAATCTGGTATAACTATTTTTGGATTATGGCAATGTGGGAAACAAAAAAATACTATTTGAAAAACTGGTTTTAGTGCACCTGGAAATTGATTCATCTGGGAAATGAAAAACGGAATTATAGAAAGTTGTCATTCATTACATCTGTCTTTTAAAAGTTCTACCAACCGTTTTCGGGGTTTTAAGATTTGGGTAACAGAAATTCGATATTTCAATAGGTTACCATGCAGAATAAATGATTTTTGACTTTGACTTTGACATAATATTATCATTTGCTCGAATTTTATTTGCCATAATATTCACATGCTAGAAGTTTTGTTTCCCATAAAGTCACTTACCATAACATCATTTGTCATAATTACGTGTACATTGTAAGCCCGAATTATCACATGCCCAAATTATCACATGCCGTAACATCATTTGCCATCGACATTGGGTGTGTAACGGTTGTTATATCAGGAGAAACTGGATGCAATCGGGACTTTAGGGCAGCCCTTTAGGGTTCTTTTTTTTAAACCACCCAAAGCAGTTTGGTAAGTTGCCATTTGAGTTACCAGGTTGTCTATTATTTACCCGAATTTTTATGGCATTTAAATATTATATCTAATAATCATTATGGCGTTTAATTATTATGGCAATCAAAAATGTGACAAACAATACTTATAAACAATACTTATGGCATTCGTATATTATGGTATCTAAGTTTCGGGCAATCGAAAGTATGTCATATGTCTTTTGGGGCAAACAAAACATTCGGGCAAATGAAATTCGGGCAAATGAAATTCGGGTAAATGAAATTCGGGAATATGATGATTATGGCATATAATTTTCGGTAAACAATAGATAACCAAGTACATGACTTAATACTTGGTAAGTTGTTACCCTGACCTGTAAAGGCTTGCTATGCTATACAGACATATAATATATGTTTTGATGATGTATGATCTACAAAGGAAGAGTGGAAAAAAAAGAAGAGATGAAAGGTGAAGGAGTTTTAAGTTTATATAAAAAGTTTTTTTTTTAAATTTTTTATTTGATCAAGTATAAAGAAATACAAAGACGTGCGTACACGTACTTCAACAGTATATAAATATAACTTTAACAGCACGGGCACGGGCCATTACATTCTTTGTACAATCTGCGACAGGGATTGCTGCACCGTGTGCTGCAGTCCAGCCAGCAGATGTTCGTGTATGTCCTGCCGTCACTGCCACACACCGGCTTGTAATTCACTGGGCAGTAGTCGCAGCAGCATGTACAGGACCCTCTGGACCTAATTGTCAGCTGTCGCAAACCCAAGTCGCAGCGTCTTTTGTTCTCACACCTGAGCACGCACTCGTTGCTGTAAGTTCTGCCATCAGAAGCGCATACGGGATCATAAATAGAATTGCATTTGCAAGGACAAACACCCCAGCTGCGAACTGTAAGTTCTGAAGGTGAAGGCCACTGTGACCTTCGTCTGCTATTTTCGCAATCCAAGAGGCATTTATTGCTAAAGGTAACGCCGTTGGAAGCGCACACAGGGACGTAAACCGGATTACATTTACAATTCTCACAACAGGGTCCATTGTGACGAGGTATGAGAGGTAGCAAGCCAAGGTGGTGGCGTCTTCTGTTTTCACAACATAATAAACATTCGTTATTGTATGTTTTTCCGTCACTAGCACAGACTGGAGCATATTCTCTGGTGCAGCTGCAGCATTCATTTGTACAAGGACCGCCTTGCTTCACACAAATGCCAGGTCTTCCTTGAGATTGATGGTAACGACTGACGCAGTCGAGAATACAAACGTTCCTGTAGGTTAAATTGTCAGATCCACAGACGGGAATGTAGGCATTTGTGCAGTGGCACACGGAACTTCGACAAACACCTCTATATGCAACTCGAACTCTATTATACAGGCCTAAGAGATTGCATCTATTTCGTTCACATTCTAAGTAGCATCTGTTGGCGTATGTGTGACCATCAGTACCGCACACCGGATCGTATAACTTAACACAGTTACAAGTGTTTCGTGGACATTCGCCGTAACTATGGAATCGAATAGGTTCAAGGCCACGTCGACGATTATAAGCGGCGATAGTAGCGAGGACACATTTATTGGCGTAGGTCTTGCCGTTGGTGGCGCAGACGGGGTTGTAAGTGCGTTCGCACGTGCAGGGTATGTAATATCCGCTCGAGGTATCAGTGCCGGTGGCGACGGCAACAGCAACGGCTGCGGCCGCGCTGTTATCGCCTCCGTCGCCGTCACCTGCACCAGCTGCTGCTGCTGCACCTGCTGCAGCACCGCCGCCGCCTGCACCAGCTGCTGCTGCTGCACCTGCTGCAGCGCCGCCGCAACCTGCACCAGCTGCTGCTGCGCCTGCTGCAGCACCACCTTCGCCTGCAGCAGCTGCTGCCGCGGCTGCGGCGCTTGTCCCTTGTCCGTTTCCTGATTCAGTTGCGGTCGCGGCCGCAGCCGCAGCTGCCGCTCCGCCGTCCCCGTCCCCTGATTCAGCCACGCTAGCGCCGACTGCGGTTGCAGCGTCACCAGCTACTGACACCGCATATATCTGAATGCATGCAGCCAACACCAGTAAACCTGTAAGCAGATGTGCTTTCACTATTTGCTACAAACATTGGCTGATGATATTAAATTATTTATGGAATGAAAATTATAACGAAAAATAGACTATTGACACCATGAAGTACACAAGAATAATAATACACGTGTTCCCGGCGGTGAGTAGGGTAGCCAGAGCTCACTGAAGAGTTTTTGTGCTGTCAGTGGGCAGACCAAAGGCTTGTCCTGCTTTATCTACTACACTGACGGCACAGAAACTCTCTGTTCTAACAGGGTCGGCAGCGCGAGTGTGACGCCCCTGGTGTTGCACACGTCCATAGGCCACGGTAACTATATCCCAGTCCATCAGATGGGCCGTGTGCCTGTCTGCCTGCCTAAGTGGTATTAAAATAGTAGTTTATGCAACTGTCATATAAGAAGGGGATTAAAACACGAGAGTCTGTTTATCGCATTCGGCTTCGCCTCAATAATAGGTTGACTCGAGTGTTTTAATACCTAAGTTATATGCAGTTCCATACACTACTTTATCTTCCCTAATACGAAAAATTAAAATAAACAAAATGTTTTGACTTTTCTGGCAGGAGACTTTCAGTTAACGCCGATGCCGCGTCTAGAATATCTGGCGGAGTGAAAATTTCGCCATCACTACTTTCTTCTCCAATCATATTTTAATCACTTAAAGGATTTTAGTAAACTTTTTTGGAATCCCGAATACAAAAGTAAACACGATCAGCAATAAAATGTATGGGAAGCGCGGGAAATTAAGTTCAAAGTGTTCGAACTGCGCATGCGCAATAAAATTCATATAGTGGTTTAGAAGATCTGAGGTAATTAAGAAAATTACAAACACACATACAAGAAACGCGCGAAAAACATAACCCTTTTTTCTTGGCAGTCGGGTAACAAAAGACTAAGTAACTAGAAGACCAATCAATATCAACATACTGATGTCTTTTAAAGCTTGCTTATTTTCTTTTTAAAATATAGTGATAACTTTGATTTCTCCGTCAGTGAGCACGGGTTCCATTCCTGTTCAATTTTAGTACTACACATAATTCAATGATATTGACGTATTTATTAGTAAGTAGCTATAATTTTTAATACTTCGTGTTTGCGCCATTTTTGGAAGCCTTCATATTCCTAAACAACGTATTACTTACGTAGCCATTTAATGAAACAATGACTTATTTCTGCATGGTTATAAAGAAACCTATTGCCATGACCTTTCTCAATGAATATCATTCAGGCCGTTAATGAATGGCGATGTTTAGTACATAGCCTAGGCAGTTAATTGAACGGCAGATAAGGACGGCGGTGACATATACATAGATATAATGTTATCGTCATCATCATCAACATGCCGCGTGGTTGCCGGCAGAGTTGAATTTGGGCCACCCCTTCTCTTCCCATGGGGTGTCGTACAAGGCGATCAAGGGATAGGGCTGATTAACTTTAACATCAGACAGATATTGTACAGCCCAGACTCGGCCTGAGATGCATGGCTCGAGTCAACAATAGTGCCCGGAATACGGCAATCGGCTCACCCCCTATTACGTGGTTTTTTTTTCGACTTGTCCAAC
Organism: Eilema caniola; assembly: GCA_949126895.1. NCBI lineage: Eukaryota > Metazoa > Arthropoda > Insecta > Lepidoptera > Erebidae > Eilema > Eilema caniola. The sequence continues at coordinate 1,523,236 of OX421469.1, read as the reverse complement.
TGTGACGCGGTTGAACTTCGATATTTGCCGAGAAGCGACTGCCATATGACCTCCACAACTAATTGGCGATACCAAAGTTCTATAATTAAACTAGTCGGACTTTTGAGGGCTCCAACTACCCGTAACGACTGCTTGTTCTTATTGCAGCCGGGACAGACAGCTTAACATGCTCTCCGACACGAAAACACAAAACAATATATTTAGGTAATAAATTGGCATTCAATTAACAAGAAAATAAAAGCAAAGGTGCTCACCTGCCGAGTTCTTCATTGCTGTTCTCGCTGTGGAAGAGCAGTGCAGCCTCGCACTTATATAACTCTCTTGTTTGCAAAGTGCCAACGCAGATGATATATAGTGCTACGCCCGGCGCTTGGCCACTTCAATATATGGCCTAATTTCCATAGGAGTGAGCGAGACGGCACTATAGAAAGAGAGCATGCCTTGACGTCACTGTTCTAGAATGAATGGAATGAATAGAACGAGACGTCAGGCTAGAAAGAGACAGCATGCTTTGACGTCTCTGTTCTAGAAGGAATGGAACGAATAGAAAGAGACACAAGACCTAATAGAACCTCCCAGAAACTTCCTGTCTTTTTCAGAACGTACCTGTCTTTTCTCGATCTTTCGCTACTCGGCCGCGCCTTATATAAAAGGCGAGCTAACAGCCGCCTGCTCAAGTTAGTCTAAGACTAGTATTCGAAGCGAACAAAGCGATAAAGTGTGTGAAGCTATACAGTGCGATTATACAAGTGACTGTGTATTGTGTAAGGAAGAGTTTTCGAATTTCTACGCGCTTTGCTGTAATTGAAGTGAAGCTGAATAAAGCCTGCCTTCAACGGTTGTCCTCGCATTTTCTATTTAAACCGATCCCCACGCTCGTAACATTTGGTGTCAGAAGCGGGATAGAAAATGCCGATAACGCCGAGAGACGACAGGGAGGGAGTTAAAACCAGAAGCCAGGCCGTGGAAGAGGCTGCGGGTACTCCAAGTACGTCGACGGGTGCTTCAAGATCATCATCGGAAATTAACCTGAGCGCGATTATGACCTTATTGAAGGAGCAAGCCCGTCATCAGGAAGAGCAGACTCTGCAATTGAAGGCACAGCTCCAGCAACAACAGGAGGAGCTGATCCGTCGCCAGGCAGAGCAGGCCCGTCACCAGGAGGAGCAGGCCTTACAACTAAAGGTTCAGCTACGGGAACAACAAGAAGATCTATTTGCCTTCTTGAAAGAGTCTAAAGCAGAATGGCAAAGAGAAATTCATTCAGTGCAAGACAAAATAGAAAGCCACGAGGAGAAATTAGGAAGCATCGATGAGAAATTTGAGAGTTATGAGGAACGGCTGCAGTCTGTGGCTCAAAACGTAAAAAAATTGGAGACGAAAATAGCTTGCGGAACAGCTGGCTCTGTAACCATTCCATCTGCACAGACTGTCGGAAAGTTCAAAGTACCGCCATTTGACGGGACCTCCTCGTGGACTGCATACAAACTGCAGTTCGAGTCTGTGGCAAAGGCGAACGGTTGGGATAAGGAGCAAGCCAAAACAGCATTAACATTGGGATTACGAGACCAAGCACTCAGTGTTTTAGAGGCGCTTGGAGGTGAAGTGACTTACGACCGCCTTCTTGAAGCGTTGGAATCACGTTACGGTGATAGTCACTTGGAACATGTCTACCGTGCCCAATTGAAGGACAGAAACCAGCGTCTTAATGAGTCTCTGCAGCAGTGGGCTTTGGAAATAGAAAAGCTCGTGAGAAAAGCTTACCAAGGAGCTTCTTCGTCATTTGTTGACAGCATTTTGGTGCAAGCTTTTATTGACGGGATCAGAGACTTGGAGGTGAGAGCTGCCGTCCGTCTGGGTCACCATGCAACCCTTAAAGATGCTGTTGCTCACGCCCTTGAAGTGGAAGCTGTTCGACATGACCCTCGACGACATAGATTGCGTGAGATCTCAACAAATGAGCAACGTGTGTACCGTCGGAAATTCGCCCCCAGGTGTTATATCTGCAAAGAACAAGGACATATTCGGCCTAGCTGCCCGAAACGGACTCAATATGGTAATGGCCAAGAACAAGCGGCGCGACAGATTGAAGAGCCAGGAATACGAGAGCATCGGAGTGGGAAAGCGCATAGAAATGTAGATGCGCTCTCTCGAAGACCTTGTCCGGTGGAACGTAACCATTGTGGCAGGCAAGAAGCTAAGGACAGTGTGGCGGTTAGAACGATTAGGACTGTTACTGTCAGCGATGAATGGAGTAGCGAAGCCATGCAGCAAGCACAGCAAGAGGATCGAGACATCAAGCCTATTCTCGATTGGATAAGGACAGGAACACCTAAGCCGAAATGGAGTGATGTCTCCCAAATGAGTGCAGCTACGAAGAGCTACTGGGCACAATGGAAAAGCCTCGTGATACACAATGGAGTCCTGTGTAGAAAATGGGAGTCTGCAAACGGAAAAGACTCACATCTACAGTTGGTTGTCCCAAAGACTAAAATTAATGAGGTTTTGAGATCAATTCATGACGGAACTTCAGGCGGTCATCTTGGTGTGAAGAAGACGTTGATGAAGGTTCGTCAACGATTCTATTGGATCCATTGCCGTGAGGATGTTGAAGATTGGTGTAGGAAATGTACATGCTGCGCATCGGTAAAAGGGCCTCATACAAGGAGCAGGGGAGCATTGAAGCTATACAATGTTGGAGCGCCTTGGGAAAGGATTGCATTAGATGTTGCAGGGCCATTTCCTGCATCGGAGTCTGGAAACAAATACATCCTAGTAGTAATGGACTACTTTACTAAATGGCCGGAGGCTTTTGCCATACCTAACCAGGAAGCAACTACAGTCGCGGAAAGACTAGTCACGGAAGTGTTTTGCCGATATGGAGTTCCTCTGGAAATACACAGTGACCAGGGAAGGAATTTTGAATCACAGGTATTTCAAGAAACCTGTAGGATAATGGGTATTCATAAAACCAGGACCACCCCATATCATCCGCAGTCTGACGGAATGGTTGAAAGATTTAACCAAACCTTGGAAAGGCATTTGGCTAAGGTTGTTGAGAGCCACCAGAAGGACTGGGATAGTCATATTCCTTTGTTCTTGTTGTCTTATAGAACAGCGATACATGAAAACACAACGGTGACGCCTGCGTGTGCAAACTTTGGCAGAGAACTGAGACTACCGGCTGATCTACTGACTGGACGTCCTCCAGATTCACCGCAAGAAATCACGGAATATGCTAGTGCATTGCGCGATAGACTAAATGACGTTCACACCCACGTCCGTGAATCTGGGCTCCAGGCAAGCGACAGAATGAAAACCCGATACGACCGCAACTCTCATCAAGCCGGGTTCGACGAAGGCTCGTTGGTATGGCTACACAATCCGATGCGTCGCAAAGGCAAATCTCCGAAGTTGTCTCCAACCTGGGAAGGGCCGTATAAAGTTGTCACCAGGATCAATGACGTTACATACCGGATACAACGCAACCAGCGAAGCCCCTTGAAGGTTGTACATGTTGACCGACTGGCGAGATACTACGGATCTAATAATGCTCGGGACGAGCATGTCTAAGAAGGGGGTAGTGCTACGCCCGGCGCTTGGCCACTTCAATATATGGCCTAATTTCCATAGGAGTGAGCGAGACGGCACTATAGAAAGAGAGCATGCCTTGACGTCACTGTTCTAGAATGAATGGAATGAATAGAACGAGACGTCAGGCTAGAAAGAGACAGCATGCTTTGACGTCTCTGTTCTAGAAGGAATGGAACGAATAGAAAGAGACACAAGACCTAATAGAACCTCCCAGAAACTTCCTGTCTTTTTCAGAACGTACCTGTCTTTTCTCGATCTTTCGCTACTCGGCCGCGCCTTATATAAAAGGCGAGCTAACAGCCGCCTGCTCAAGTTAGTCTAAGACTAGTATTCGAAGCGAACAAAGCGATAAAGTGTGTGAAGCTATACAGTGCGATTATACAAGTGACTGTGTATTGTGTAAGGAAGAGTTTTCGAATTTCTACGCGCTTTGCTGTAATTGAAGTGAAGCTGAATAAAGCCTGCCTTCAACGGTTGTCCTCGCATTTTCTATTTAAACCGATCCCCACGCTCGTAACAATAGTATTTATTGTAGCTACATTACAAACAATAGATTTTATTTGATCTTCAGTTGTTTACGCCATGTGAAAAGTCGTTGCCTTTGAATGCTCATTATTTGTGAATAAATAAATATGCATCGCTTAAGTTGTTGCCAAGTGCAAGATATTGGCTTGCTGGTTGATTTCTTTTTGTATAAGGCAATTGTTTGGAACGAAAATTTTAACATTTACAGGAACTATATTGTAGCGTTAATTACTCTTGTCACTCAATTTTGCCCCACGATGACACCAGTGGTGTATGGGCAGAACGATCTACTTTAAGTAAGAGGTCGCGGAGTCTGGGGTCCGCTTTTACCAGTCCAACTGCAGATTTGGCTTCGACTTCGACATTTTCTATGAAGTCCATAACCCTTAGGCAATATCGAAGCATTGCAGCTAGATCAGTTGTTGGACTTTTGAGGGCTCCAACTACCCGTAACGACTGATTTTTATCTGGCAACCGGGACTGACAGCTTAACGTACTTTCGGAAGCACGACCAGACCAATGCAAATATTCATGCATACAAATATTTGCACAGAGCGGGGTTCGAACCTCCAGCGCAGCGACTGCGTTCACTACCGCTACGCCACGCAGGCTGTCATACTTTTATTTATTTCAGGTTAAACGTTAAATATATTGGATATTCCCCTTTTTCCACGTACACAGCAAATGTTATTAATATAATTGCCTACAATTTTTCCTGTGCGGATTGCCATTTCGGAAATTTGGCGATTTCAAAATTACTTGTTTCCATAGTATATTCATCAACGCAGAACCTGAATCGCTGGTCTAATGAACTTGAAATTTTGGCAATAGATTATTTTCATACTGGTAGCATCTACTGAAAAATACTGTTTCAAATTTCATTGCTAAGTAGGTAATATACAGAAGTTAATTTTCGTTCATCTCTTATTTTAGCCCCTTAGTAACAAAATATTCAAAATGCCTTTCACAGTAGATGCTAGCAACATGATAACAATTTACTGCCACAATTTAAAGTTAATGGGACCAGCGGTTCAGGTTCTGCGTTGATGAATCATGGTGTGTGTGTGTGTGTGTGTGTGTGTGTGTGTGTGTGTGTGTGTGTGTGTGTGTGTGTGTGTGTGTGTGTGTGTGTGTGTGTGTGTGTGTGTGTGTGTGTGTGTGTGTGTGTGTGTGTGTGTGTGTGTGTGTGTGTGTGTGTGTGTGTGTGTGTGTGTGTGTGTGTGTGTGTGTGTGTGTGTGTGTGTGTGTGTGTGTGTGTGTGTGTGTGTGTGTGTGTGTGTGTGTGTGTGTGTGTGTGTGTGTGTGTGTGTGTGTGTGTGTGTGTGTGTGTGTGTGTGTGTGTGTGTGTGTGTGTGTGTGTGTGTGTGTGTGTGTGCGTGCGTGCGTGCGTGCGTGCGTGCGTGCGTGCGTGCGTGCGTGCGTGCGTGCGTGCGTGCGTGCGTGCGTGCGTGCGTGCGTGCGTGCGTGCGTGCGTGCGTGCGTGCGTGCGTGCGTGCGTGCGTGCGTGCGTGCGTGCGTGCGTGCGTGCGTGCGTGCGTGCGTGCGTGCGTGCGTGCGTGCGTGCGTGCGTGCGTGCGTGCGTGCGTGCGTGCGTGCGTGCGTGCGTGCGTGCGTGCGTGCGTGCGTGCGTGCGTGCGTGCGTGCGTGCGTGCGTGCGTGCGTGCGTGCGTGCGTGCGTGCGTGCGTGCGTGCGTGCGTGCGTGCGTGCGTGCGTGCGTGCGTGCGTGCGTGCGTGCGTGCGTGCGTGCGTGCGTGCGTGCGTGCGTGCGTGCGTGCGTGCGTGCGTGCGTGCGTGCGTGCGTGCGTGCGTGCGTGCGTGCGTGCGTGCGTGCGTGCGTGCGTGCGTGCGTGCGTGCGTGCGTGCGTGCGTGCGTGCGTGCGTGCGTGCGTGCGTGCGTGCGTGCGTGCGTGCGTGCGTGCGTGCGTGCGTGCGTGCGTGCGTGCGTGCGTGCGTGCGTGCGTGCGTGCGTGCGTGCGTGCGTGCGTGCGTGCGTGCGTGCGTGCGTGCGTGCGTGCGTGCGTGCGTGCGTGCGTGCGTGCGTGCGTGCGTGCGTGCGTGCGTGCGTGCGTGCGTGCGTGCGTGCGTGCGTGCGTGCGTGCGTGCGTGCGTGCGTGCGTGCGTGCGTGCGTGCGTGCGTGCGTGCGTGCGTGCGTGCGTGCGTGCGTGCGTGCGTGCGTGTGTGTGTGTGTGTGTGTGTGAAAGCTTATCTTTTTATCTTTTTATTTCTTCAATTTTGACTGGATTACTATTGTACATTTGCATTGTTCTTTGTATTTCTATGTATAACGTATCTAAATTAGATACATATATCCGCGTTTTAGAACCCAGAATGCTAGCTAGTTAAGCTTAGCTAGATTGAATGTCCGTGGATCTTTATGAATTTAGTATTTGTTACCGTTGAGATATTCATGATTTGTTGCTTCGACAATCCTATATAGGAACAATCTAAAGAGCTTGCGAGTCTTCATCTAATTGAATTTCAAACTCAGATATCGTTTTTTTTTTAAATTAATATTATAATATAAAATATAATGTGGTTTATTTAATTTAGACAATTAATTTCAGATACAAATAGCATCCATACTTCGCTGTGGCTCTGGAACGGACCATACTTTAGGCAGCTATCTAATTCATTCCTCCTAGCGTTCTATTTTCTTACTTTGGGTAACTTTTTGCAAAACTACGAAAACATAAACTTTATAATATTCTTTTATTAGCTTTATTACCGTATTACTTTATTACATTATTTATTATAATTGTCTTGTGTAGGTGTGCACTTGCTGTGTGTATATGGAATACTTGTGTAACATATGTGTATGTTTATGTAAATAATAGGGGTTAAAGTATGAATTGCCGTTTCATTGTAATAGGTACTTCGAATTGACATAGAACCTTCATGGTTTGAGATTTTTGAGTGATACTTTCCACATGGTACCTATGTAGTTCTTCATTTAAAAATGTGCAACATTCGATTATCGACTTTCAGTTGTTTTTTTTTATTCAGCTTAGACAAGAAAGATGGATACTTCGAAAATTCGAGTGATTTTTTAATACGAGTTCCGACGCGGAACTAACGCGGCAGAAACAGCTCGCAATATCAATGTTGCGTTTGGAGAGGGGACTGTTAATGAACGCACCGTGCGATTTTGGTTTAAACGCTTTCGTGATGGAAACTTTGATTTGAAGAACGAACCACGAGGAAGGCCGTCCACACAGGTGAATAACAATTAATTGAAAGACATGGTGGAAGCCGATCCGAGCCAAACTACCCAGGAATTAGCTGCATGGTTTAACGTTACCTTACCAACAATATTGACTCATTTGCGTCAAATCAATAAAATAAAAAAATGTGAAAAATGGGTACCTCATGATTTGACTGATCTGCAGAAAGAAATGCGTGTTGAAACTTGTGTTGCCTTGTTGAATCGATGCAGAAATGAAGGAATATTGGATCGAATTGTGACATGTATTGAAAAGTGGATTCTTTACGATAACCGTAAGCGAAAAATACAATGGCTGACCCCAGGTGAAACGCCACAACAGTGTCCTAAAGCAAAGCTTACCAATAAAAAGGTAATGGTAACTGTTTGGTGGTCTCAGCATGGTGTTATTCACTATAGCTTTCTACGATCTGGTCAAGCAATAACGGCAGATGTCTACTGTGCCGAACTCCGAACAACGATAGCAAAACTAGCAGTGAAACAGCCCCGACTCATGAATCGATCTTCACCATTATTGCTCCATGATAACGCGAGACCTCATACAGCACGAGAAACCGTTTTAACTCTACAGGAACTGCAATTAGAAACTATCCGTCACCCTCCGTATTCGCCAGACCTTGCTCCAACAGACTACCATTTTTTTCGTGATTTGGACGTTTTTCTATGTGATAAAAAGTTTTCTTCTCAGGAGGCAGTACAAAATGCTTTCACACAGTTTGTCGAATCTAGATCACCAGAGTTCTATCGCAAAGGCATAAATGACCTTCCTACTAGATGGCAGCAATGTATAGATAATAATGGTAATTATTTTGATTAAATAAATACGTCAAATTAAAAAAAAACGAATTTCAATTTGTCAGTACAAATCGGCAATTTCATACTTTAACCCCTAATATTATAGAAATTGAATGTAAGTATGTACTTAGGTCTATGTAAATTACTATTGAAGTATATGTGTATATGTATATATATATATATATATTTAAGTTTGTGACTACACTCATAACTGCCCATAGTTGTTAAGGTGATTAAAACATGTCCATCCAAGGATTGCCTGGAAGAGATCACTTGTAGCGATAAGGCAGCCATTTGTACATTTTTCATAATATTGTCCGTATATGTACATTGATGTATATGAAAAAAAAGGACGGGTTGCACTCTGGGAGTGCCGGCAGAAGTGAAAACATTTTCTTTTTTTCTTTCTTCGTTATATACATAGAAAACGATAAAAAAAACATACCATACCATACCTATAATATAGCGCTAATCATAAAACCTATCACTTATTTTCTGCTAATTTTCTGTCAGAAGAAATTAATAAATTATGAAAAGAAAAAATAATCACAAAAAATAATAAATTACAGAAAGAAAAAATAATCATAAAAAGTAATAACTTACAAAAAGAAAAAATAATCACCAAAAGTAATAAATTATAATAAGAAAAAACAATCACAAGAAATCCCTGAAGGCCAGGTGGTTTAAACCCGATACTATATGAAACTATAAAGACTTACAGTCGAAGTGCTTACCGTGTAAGCTACGACGCTATCTCTCATAACTTGCAAAATAGATAGTCTGTACCTAATCTTTTATGACGTCAGTCGTCGGTTACGGTTCAAAGGTCAACTAATCCTGACGCTTCCTTAACATTTTACACCCATCCAACGCCGCTAAAGAAGTTTTCACTTCAAAAATAATTAATAAAGACTTATCTTATCTTACCATTCAGAAGGCCACGTAATAACAATCTAACGAACTAGATACTCGTTTAGACTATCTTTCACTATTTATCTATTACTTATTCTATAACATGTAAAAATTAAGTAATTTCTTAGTCAGTGCAAATAGCAAAAAATAAGCAGTTTTTTTTACGTAGTTTACAAACCAAGAGCTGCAGCATATACACTGGCTATATAGAACGGTACTTCGAGTTTCTTTAAAGGGTCAATTTAGACAATGAAACTTCGAATTAGCACACTGAAGTGGTAATCTCCTGAAGGACCGATGACCGTTGAGACAAGCTAGTCCTAAAGTAGAAGCAGACAATCGGTAAGTAGATAATTAAAACCCCCATGATCGAAAGACAACTGGAAAACAGGAGCTACGCAAGGTTCAATGCGGAAAGTGGAAAATTGAGTCCCATGGGGCATACTGATCGAGGCGTATATGTTAGATGGTTGTGTAGTTACGAGTTGTTAAGCTACGAAGCTGTTATTGTAACTATGTACAATCAACCATTGTCATCAACCACCACAAGACTGTTTTATACTTCAGTAAACTACAACAGCATAATCAGTTGAATAAAAAAAACACAAATTTCTCGATTCACTTACTGATGGTATAACATCTGTTCAATCTATCATCATTACACCACATTGCGCACCCTTCGCTGAGCTGTTTGGCGCGTCACGGCATACTACCGACATCTGTTGCTACTACATGATGTGTCTTATACAGTTACACTACTTAATCGTGACTTAACCAATACTGTATCACAGAGTCAATTGAGAACCACAGTCACTGCTTGCAGAGCTAGATGATGTTTTATAAAACAGATGTCGCAGCCTGTTTTACATGCCTTTTGATAAATTCAAGCAATTATTAGTTTGATTCTAGATGGCGCTGTGTCCTCAAATATTTATGTATATATAAATGCGAAAGTAACTCTGTCTGTCTGTATGTTACGCTTTCACGCCTTAACCAATGAACCGATTTTGATGAAACTTGGTATAGGGGTAGATTAGACCTTAAGAAAGAATATAGCTTATATTTGGTCGCGATAATCGACATCCACGCGGGCGGAGGCGCAGGCAAAAGCTAATATTTATATATATAGATGTCAGCGCTGGTCCATACATAGAGCGTACTCGGATTTATCAGGCGCCTAGTTGACCGCAAGGATGGAATACGTATAGTTCATTAAACAATCCATGTTTTTACACAGTTGACCTGAATGTGGTGCAGTCCATTATCTCAGTTTAGAGAAGCTATACCATTTGTTTATCTATCCATTGGAATCGAAAAAAAAAAACGGCAAAGTGCGAGTTGGACCCGCTCGAACGGTTCCGTAGCAGCAAGTAACATAATAAGTTCTTGTAGTTCATTGTAACTTTGATCTATGTTTTAATAATAGTGTATTTTTTTCGTAATTAAAAAAAACTACTTACTAGATCTCCTTCAAACCAATTTTCAGTGACAGTTTACATGCTTACGTACATAATACTTTTATACTTTTATTGTTCTATCATTCTCTTATTTTAGTAGTTACAGTTGGACACATTTTACCACTTTGGAAGTGTCTCTCGCGTTAACTATTCAGTTAAAAAAGGGGTGGGTTATTTGACACGAAATGAATATGTTTGGTGTCTAGTTATATTTTTTAATATTCACTATTTAATTAAAATAAAATTCTATATTGAACATTAAAAAGTTAAAAAGAAGTGATACTAGAAACCTCAATATTATTTTTGAAGATCTATCCATCCACCACACCCCAGGTATGGGTATGATAAATAATCTCAGTGCTAAGAATGGGTGAACCCCCAAAATTTATTGTTTTTCTTCTCTATTTTTGTGTGAATATCTTGATGCGGTTCATAGAATACATCTACTTACCAAGTTTCAACAGCATATAGTTACGGAAAAAGTGGTTGTGACATACGGACAGACAGACATGACGAATTCATAAGGCTTCCGTTTTTTGCCATTTGGCTACGGAACCCTAAAAATTCTATACCTATGTCTTGGCGTGTCTATTTGGAGTTCAATATAAGTAGAGTATACAAATTATCGAAGTGACAACCAACTCGAAACATCTTTAAAAATCACCATAAATTATGATATTTGACTCAGAACGAAAATAGTACTTCAGTCTTCTCAGACTTTTGTATGGCTCTCTAAATCCAGACCAATATCAATATAAAACAACGCACATACATATCTGTGCTGAGTGAAAATCGTACCCGCGACCTCTGACGTAGCAGTCGAGCGCTCTACACATCGGGTCTACGCCACGCTATCGCCTACGCGGCTACCGAACTTTATATTGCTGTAAGTTATCGATACGGGATTTTCTATGCGTGTGAGGACTCTGGCGGGGGATGCGGTTGCCCGGGGCGAGGTGATGTTGGCGGTGTTCCTCCAACGCGTTCAACACTTTGACCTGGAGTTGCATCAGGGAGGCACTCGTGTACCACGATGTGCCTCTCTACCTCCGCCGCATAGTCGGGGCGTACCTGACGGAGAGAGCCGTCATCTACCCAAGTTCGACGGGAGTCGGTAGGCGTGAGATGTCGTGTGGTATTCCGCAAGGGTCGGTCTTGGGGCTGTCCTGTGCTTGGTCCTGTGGAACATCGGTTACGACTGGGTGATTCGCTGTGACTTCGCGTACGGTGCCACCGTCACGTGTTATGCGGATGACACGCTGGTGACCGTGAGCGGGGCTACGCACCGCGAAGCGACCCTGAGGGCCACGACCGCGGTTGCTCAGGTCGTCGACAGGATCTGGCAGCTTGGTCTCGAGGTGGCTCTGCACAAGTCCGAGGCCATGTTCTTTGCCCGGGAGCCAGCCTTACAGTGGGAGGCACTCCCATCGACATCAAGCCCCGGTTGAAATACCTGGGCTCGTGCTTGACGGTTGATGGGACTTCGGACAGCATTTCCGAAGTCTGCGCCCCAAGTTGGTGCTCAAGGCGAATGCCTTGGGCCGGTTGTTGCCCAATTTGAAGGGCCCAGTCGAATTAAAATCAAAATTTTAAGGCCCAATGTTAAATCCATACTGCTATATGGGTGTGAGACGTGGAAGGTTAGGAATGTTAGGAAGTCATCTCGCACCAACTCCAGGTTTACATTAACGGCTGTTTTCACCAAATCCTAGGTATTTACTGGAACGATAAAATCTCTATCGAAGACCTCTTGGAACGCAGCCATGAGACTCCGATCGCCCAACAAATTAAGCGTCGCAAATGGAAATGGGTTGGCCACATTCTTCAACGAGACTTCTATCATATCCCTAATCAGGCACTCGATTGAAACCCTCAAGGTGAACGCAAACGTGGTCGCCCTAAACAGACCTGGCGACTCACAGTGACAGATGAGGCGAAGAAGATCGGGAAAACGTGGAGCGATTTAAAACGCGAAGCTCAGGACCGTACGAAATGGAGAATCATCGTGGACGCCCTCTGCACCATCCAGGGGTCATAGGATATTAAGTCAAGTTACGCCCATCCTTTTCGACTCACTGGAAATATCATCACATACTGAAATAGTATGTTTTGAAATCTGAAACAAACATAAACATAAATTGAAGGTAATTGACATAACCACAACAAAGTAAAGTACCTAATGCTTATAAACATAAAATGTTCACTTAAAACACATAATTTTTAATAGATTACACCCACCATACCGTGTTTAACATTAAACTCATAAACATCGTCCAGCTCGGAAAGTAGCCGGCTTGAAATTAGACCACATATAACAATATACCTGAAATACTTCGAATACGACATATCTTGCATCGCTATTATTCACATATTAATAAATTTTTAAACTCCAGGCTGTTACTAGACAAAAATAAACTCAAAAAAGATACGAAACATATCCGAAGAAACTAGGAATTGAGTTCACAGTTGTGGAGTATTGCAAACTATACAAGGAAAAACTAAACTAGTTCGCTAAACATTCATTTCATGACTTTCTTGACGCAATATAGGTATCGTACCTGCGACCTCTTACTTAACAGTCGATCGTTCTACTGAGACATCTTTAGGTCGTCGAACTAATTTAGTGATAAAAGTAATCGATGCTACAATATGGATAAGTAGTTGTTCACCCTAGCGCGGCGCGCGGCGTTGCGAACTACCTATTCCTGAGGATTTTATCATTTTCGTTCCAAACAATTGCACCCATCCAAATCAAAAAGAAATCATCCAAATCGGTCAAGCCAGTATCTTGCACTTAGCAACAAAAGTGATTCATATTTATTTATTTACAAATTACAAGCGCTCAAAGGCAACGACTTTTCTCATAGTGTATGCAACAGAAGATCAAATAAAATCTATTGTTTGTAATGTAACTAACAGTAAATAGCATATTTTACCTGCGTGGGCACTTTGCAAACAAGAGCCTTAGGTATATAATCGCGAGGGTGCACTACTCTTTCATAACGAGAACTGCAATGAAGAACTCGGCAGGTAAGCACCTTTACTTCTATTTTATTGGTATTTGAATGCTAATCTTATAATATATCCTATATTTGAAAATTTCGTGTCAAGATGTATGTTCGCTATAAACTCCGAAACTACTGAACGGATTTTGATGAAATTTTGTAACTATTTATAATATGGTTCAACTTAAAACATAGGATAGCTAACATCTCAATTTATAGCCGCCATCCGACTTCCACGCGGGCGGAGCCGAGGGCAACAGCTATTTTAATATATAAATATATTGTTTTGTGCTTGCGTGTCTCGGAGAGCACGTTAAGCTGTCGGTCTCGGCTGCAATATGAACAGATCAGCCTTTACGGGTAGTTGGAGCCTTCAAAAGTATGCCAAGTCTAACTACAGAACTTTGGTATCGCCAGCTAGCGGTGAAGGTCAGGTAGCAGTCGCTTCACGGAAAATATCTAAGTTCAACCGCGTCACAGTTAGACTGGAAGGCCGACCACAAATGAGTTACAAAAAATTCAGAGAATGATAATTATGGTGATAATGGTGACATTATATCTATGTATATGTCGCAGCCAACTATCTTCATCAGCCGTTCAATTAACTGCCTAGGCTGTATACTAAACAGCGCCATTCATTTAACGACCTGAATGATATTGAGCCGTAACTTTTCTAAGAACATTTAATAATCTAGCTGACTAGTGTTTAGGCCATTAGTATAATGAGGCACCACCTCGGAATAAGACAGAAAATTACATGTGAGCCTGTAAGTCCCGAGGGGATAGGCAGAGGAGTATTCGGGAGCCCCTTATTTCGTAGAAAGAAATTTCATAGAATTTCGTTTCACAGAAAATGTTTCATATAATATTTGGTTCTTATATTTTTATTTCGAATATTATTGTTTCAAAAACAATTTACTACAATGAAACATATTTCACAGAAACACAATTGAACGAATTTCTAATCACATTTTTTTGTTTGACAAACTTATCAAGCTGTAGAATTATTTTTTAAAGAATATTAAACCACCTTTATAATGTTCCAAATCACATTTATTTTTAACTGTTACATTTACAATATAGTTACACCCAAACTCAGATTACCCCGACTCGGATAGGTTAGGTTAGAAGGCTAATGCGGGAGCGGAGCGTAGCGAAGCTCCCGCATTAGGCCTTCGTGGTTATTTTTTTATAAACCACCCAGAAGTAGCGGGGCTCCGTCGACCTTGTAGACGCATCAATTGTTTAGTTTATAAAAAAAATTGTCCCATTTAAATGAGGGTATACATTTTATGAATTGAAACGTTTAGAAACTGTCACTTATATATATATATAATATGTTATTCTTTGTAATAAGTTTTCTATTAAATAAACAATATAATGATTAAGAATATTTGATTTGATATTCTATGAAATGATTATTCTAATGTTTAACTTTATATGAAACAAAATTCAATGATTTAAAATTCTTTAAAGTAAGTATTATGTATATTGATTATTCTATGAAACGAAATTATGCGAAACATTTTCTGTAATACGAAATTATATTAAACAATTGTCTATACAACAACGCACACCCGGAGTATTCACATAAAATTAATGATTACTCCTCTATAGTTTATTGAAAAAGAATATGTTTTTTATAACCATGTAGAAATCAGTAATTTTTTTGTTTCATTAAATGGCTGAGCAAAATGACATTTTATTTTGTGGAACCCGTGTAAGAACTTGCTTATTTACTTTTTTAAATATAGTCATATTTAAAAAAGTAAATTAGCAAGCTCTAATAGACGTCAGTATGTGTTGATATTGGTTGATCTTGTTGTTAGCTAGTCTTAAATAAAATCGAAACATCTTCTTTTTCTTTTCGACGCCATAACAATTATTTAGTACGGTTAAATTTGCTTGCTACGGTGACCTGTAACGGAACTTAGGGCCTACGGCCCTACGCTACACGTAGCTGTGATCGTCTAGACTGCTATCGTCGAAACCTACTACACTAATCTATTTACATTCAATATTGACTAATGACCGTATGTATATATTCGTATAACAAATGCTAAAAGCGTCTATTTAAATCGATAGTTCGCTACCTTAGTGGTATATAAAGTGTGACGTTCTATCCCAACTTTTAACTTTAAATGTATGTATGGAATATATTATATAGTTTCACAGTTCATGTGAGCTGTGTGCTTGTTTGCCACCTCAGTGGTATATTTAACTTTACTGGATGTATGGAATATATATTATGTAGTTTCACAGATCAGGTGAGCTGTGTGCTTGTTTGCCACCTCTGTGGTATATTTAACTTTACTGTATGTATGGAATATATATTATGATGACAAGACTGTGGATTTAATTGGAATCAAATGAATTAGTATTAAATTCAAAATATAGGTCTGTGATAGTTTGATTTTATGTGTTTGGCCTCTTGGGCATCTTTTTCAGCTGTATTTATATTTTTATAGGCCTTTAATTGTCGTAGATATCATATATGATTTATAATATGTGATCCGGATCAATTATATTTTTTTTTTTGTTGTTGTGTATTGCCATACAATATTATCTCAAGCTCCGAAGAGCGAGATTATCTCAAGCTCCGAAAAGCGAGATTTATATCGATTCCGAAGAATCGATAGCTCTGATTAATAGATCGAGCCCGCCTTCAACTCGTCACAATGAATTTAATTTAGTTTGTAACACCGCCGCTGAAACATCATTGTATACTGTAGGTTTTCAGTGTTAACGTTCAGCTCCAGTACAAAATGATGAATCCCTTTACCCTCATGACATTACTGATTCGACTGAAGCAATTATGAATATAAAATGATGATGACTGTGAGTCTTTTTTCTTTATTCTAACAACAGTATAGTATACCTTCCAAGTAACGATTGGCTGTCAGTTATTTATTGGATATTTAATTTCTCAGATAGGCTTCAGCAGAAAGACTAATGTCACTACTCGTTACAAACTGGAGCTCGAAATTACTGAACCCAAGTGATTCAGGAGCTAGATGATTTTACCTACAGATGTTTCAACGAGTAAATATACTCTGGTATGGCTATGGTATGATGTAAAGAGTGAGATCCAAAATATGTCGGAGACGTCAATTAGTCTCTCATTAGCAACTGTGTGCTGAATTTAATGATCCCAGTAAACAAAGCCTTTTGTTTAGTCAATGTAGGTATTTTCTTTGTATAATAACATAAAGTTAACCAATGATTTAAGTATATAATTAATATATCAATTTCAATCAAAATATGATTATAATTTACACTTGTCACTATTATTTTGCATAAATCCCGACGGTAAACGCACAAAATCTGCTTATTAGTTTATACCAAAATATAATACGTTAATATAACGTATAATAACCCCAACTTCAATTATTATATTAACACAAAATCAATTCACAACTGAAATCTCCCCCAAACGTAATGTATGAATTACCACTATAATTCTCGTGAGAATTCCTAGGTTCTATCGCAATAGAACATGTCTACCTGCACTCTAGTTAGACACCTAGTGTAAAACCTGATGGATTATGAGCCCGTACCAATAGCGCTCACAAGCGTGTGTGATTCTATTGTGTGTGTGTGTATTGCGAATTGTGTAAGGGAATACAAGTCTTACTAGCTACGTGGAATAAGGAATGATCTAGTTTGAAACTTTCCTACAGCTAGATCACGGACCCTAGATGATCAGGAATGATAGGTATTCGATTTGCCTCCAGAAGCCAGTCTCAACTCCCAGACTTACAGTCAATAAATCTACCTATAAGAACTTATCAAATGACGGCAAATCAATGGAATTTTGGTATTGATAGGAAGGTATGATAAATTAATTAGGAACTTCTAAATATCAATTTAGAAGCGCGTTGTGTCTAGACACGACTCGGCACAAAGTCTTATCTCACTTCGTCACTATTTACACTTGCTTAAAACAGCAGAGTTTAAATATATGTCAACGCAAGCAGTCAACGTGCCAAACCCGTGATCCCAACACAACTGCCTGTGAAACGTTCGAAATCACTTTTTATCTACACGCAAAGGTCTACCCCCTCGCCGCGCATACCCTTACAGCAGGTAGCTGCCCGCCGGGCGCTATGGTATACAAAGTGTGATAATTGGTTACAGAATCTCTTTGTTAACTGGCAAGCTCATAATTACATTCAAATAATAACATGCTTTTCGTGCAACGTAATTAATTTTATTCTACAGAATATCAAACCATGCAAATTGATACCATATAATATTACAAATAATATACCAACAGTATACACTCAATTTAACCAATATAACCAATTTAACCAGTTCAACCAATTCAACCAGCTGGTCATGCATTTTAATGATATAATTACATAAGTATTATAGTACTATGCGCTTATCTCGGCGGAGCTCTGATTATTATTATTTTTTTTTTATAGAATTCTATTTTATGTATTTTTTTATGTGCATTTTTGGCCAATTTCCATGGATCAAACTCGCATGAACCTACAGTTATATGGTGCCTAATCATGGCATTTTCATTAGTTCCACCTACTTAGTCATCTTAATAATATATTCCAACAATAATGAATATCATTGTTTCATATTTGCATTCGTTCAAGCAAGATAAATTTAGAAGTATTATAATATCGGAATATTTTTAAAATACCATGTGCTTACAATAAAGTATCGTGCCTGCACCCCAAAGTCTTCGCTTTGTCCTAAAGAACCTTTTTTTTTTATCATTTCTTTTGTTCTTAAATAGTTTTAAAGTCGTTGGCTATTTTTTTGCACTATGAACCAACACAGGACCGCCAGATGCTTGCAACGCAGTCCGACCTTTTCGTGTCTTTGTGCTCCTAAATGAATGAAATGAAATAGTAATATTAATAAACATATTCTAAATACTTAGGACAGGCGTATATCGGAATATACACTGTCCCGTCTCAGACCGTTGCTGATTTATAGGAAACGATAGGTAATTAATTTTTGGTTGTTCTTGAACAGTAACTGTGCTATTCTTTTGTATGCTTTATCAAAATTCATCGTGAAATTCAGTTGTTCTAAAGCTGTGTGTGTGGTAGGGCTGTGGTGGAACATTCAGTGAAAATATTTGTATAAGTACATGAATTATATCAGACTGTACATGTTATACATTGATTTAATATGTAGGAATGTACTCATATTTACAGAAAGTCCTCACATTATGGTACAAGTGTGCAAAGTTGGTGATTACCGTTGAGGCGCCATTGAAACCCGAGCCGTTAGGTGAGAGTCTTAATACGGTCCTAATTAAATTACACATCTGCTTACAGGTTTACTGGTATTGGCTGCATGCCTCCAGATATATGCGGTGTCAGTAGCTGGTGACGCGGCAACCGCAGTCGGCGTTGGCGTGGCTGAATCAGGGGACGGGGACGGCGGAGCGGCAGCTGGGGCTGCGGCCGCGACCGCCGCTGGATCAGAAAACGGAGAAGGGACAAGCGCCGCAGCCGCTGCAGCAGCTGCTGCAGGCGATGGTGGTGCAGACGGTGGCGGTGCTGCAGCAGCCGCAGCAGCAGCAGCTGGTGCAGGTGGCAACGGTGCTGCTGCAGCCGTTGCTGTTGCCGTCGCCACCGGCACTGATACCTCGAGCGGATATTACATACCCTGCACGTGCGAACGCACTTACAACCCCGTCTGCGCCACCAACGGCAAGACCTACGCCAATAAATGTGTCCTCGCTACTATCGCCGCTTATAATCGTCGACATGGCCTTGAACCTATTCGACTCCATAGCTACGGCGAATGTCCACGAAACACTTGTAACTGTGTTAAGTTATACGATCCGGTGTGCGGTACTGATGGTCACACATACGCCAACAGATGCTACTTAGAATGTGAGCGTAATAGATGCAATCTCTTAGGCCTGTATAATAGAGTTCGAGTTGCATATAGAGGTGTTTGTCGAAGTTCCGTGTGCCACTGCACAAATGCCTACATTCCCGTCTGTGGATCTGACAATTTAACCTACAGGAACGTTTGTATTCTCGACTGCGTCAGTCGTTACCATCAATCTCAAGGAAGACCTGGCATTTGTGTGAAGCACGGCGGTCCTTGTACAAATGAATGCTGCAGCTGCACCAGAGAATATGCTCCAGTCTGTGCTAGTGACGGAAAAACATACAATAACGAATGTTTATTATGTTGTGAAAACAGAAGACGCCACCACCTTGGCTTGCCACCTCTCATACCTCGTCACAATGGACCCTGTTGTGAGAATTGTAAATGTAATCCGGTTTACGTCCCTGTGTGCGCTTCCAACGGCGTTACCTTTAGCAATAAATGCCTCTTGGATTGCGAAAATAGCAGACGAAGGTCACAGTGGCCTTCACCTTCAGAACTTACAGTTCGCAGCTGGGGTGTTTGTCCTTGCAAATGCAATTATATTTATGATCCCGTATGCGCTTCTGATGGCAGAACTTACAGCAACGAGTGCGTGCTCAGGTGTGAGAACAAAAGACGCTGCGACTTGGGTTTGCGACAGCTGACAATTAGGTCCAGAGGGTCCTGTACATGCTGCTGCGACTACTGCCCAGTGAATTACAAGCCGGTGTGTGGCAGTGACGGCAGGACATACACGAACATCTGCTGGCTGGACTGCAGCACACGGTGCAGCAATCCCTGTCGCAGATTGTACAAAGAATGTAATGGCCCGTGCCCGTGCTGTTGAAGTTATATTTATATAATGTTCAAGTACGTGTACGCACATCTTTTTATTTCTATATACTTGATCAAATAAAGTGAGTGGAATGCAATTCAATTTATTTTTAATATAAACTTAAAACTCCTTCACCTTTCCTCTCTTCTTTTTTCCCCACTCTTCTTTTGTAAAAAATATATTTCTGTATAGTATAGCAAGCCTTCATATGTCAGGGTAACAACTTACCGAGTAGTATGTCATGTACTTTTAGCAAGCCGCTCTGCGCACCTCCCCATACTAGAGACGAGTTGGGTATTCCGTAGTCCCCTCCCCACATCCGAGGAGGCCAAGATCGAGGGAGATAGCTCTGGGTCGGCTGAAGTACGAGGCATATGCACACCAACCTTACCTCCTCTAACCAACAACGACCGGGCGGGAGGAACAACTTGTCTTTAAAACACCATCTAATGACCCCGTAGTAATGGTAGCGAAGTGTACAAAGGTGATGCTTGATGACAGGATCCTCGAAATGGCCAAAACTGTCTCGGGAGACTTGTCTGAAGGTAAAAAAACCAACAACGACCCACAGACGGTGTGGGTAGGTATTGCTCACGTAAAAAAAGCTTCCTTAGCAGCTTCATCATTATTACAGGAAATACGCAAAGACAAAAGAACACCTCCAAAAAAAGTAAATTATAAAGCATGCTGGTTAGCAGTAAGTATATTGAAGTTAAAGGGAATACCAACACATTTTAATTTGAAATTTATAAGAGGTTTTAACTTTTTAGTGGAATTTTTATTGTTTACTTTTCTAGTTACATATATTAGCGCTTAGTTTATAATCTGTCTACTAACAACTCACTCAGATCATTCTAATGAGCCCAAACGCGCAATATCTGCTGTTAGTTACTGAGGAATGGAGTGTGTGAAGCCGGGAGTCAAGGTTACCATATCACTGAAATACTGAAATAATCGAACTTTAATAAAAAATCGAACTTGTGGAAGTAAGATGCATTTCGCAACTTGGAAAGAGCTGTTAATCCCCAAACGCCTGAATAGATCTTCATAACTTATAACACTTTATAAGCTTTAAAAAACCTACAAAATCTGTCCATCCGTTGGTAGCTGTGATGCCACAAAGAAAAACAGACACGTACAGATTCACAAATATAAAACAAACCGTTTAAACATACAATACTTATCTTTTTCGTTGGGGTTTAAAAATAGAGAGTGAGGTAACAATCTTTTTCGCGAAAGCTAAGATAAGTCAGATAATGAGAAAAGAGCGGATCTCGGTTTCCAAACGAGAAAGTTTGGATGTAATCGTAATTGACGCTCAGACTATTTGTATTTGGTATGGTATGTGAACACAGCAATTTTATTTATTGAGTTTGTTGCTATTCATACGGCAATCGTACGAATACAAAATAATTATTTTGACGATACTTCATAATATCCTATTAAATATCATCATTTTCTGAGCATTTTCCCAACTTGGTTGGGGTCGGTTTTCTACTCTAACTAAGATGGCTGAGCTACGATATTTTCTTTAAAGCGACTGCCATCTGACCTCCATAACCAATCGGTAAAATCGAAGTTCTGTCGTTAGACTAGTCGAACTTTTTGAGGCTCCAACTACCCGCAATGGATGTTCACATAGGAATCAGAACCGACAGCTCAATGTGCTCTCTGAGGCTAGAGTATTAGCACGCTCCAACTTAGCATCCAGTCGAATGAATAATAAGAGCTGGACTATCTACTATGCCAAACTTGGCCTGTACGTCTACTTCATGAATTAAAAAAAAGACGTGTGGCACTCGGGGACTGCCGCGGTAAAGCTATTGCATAGCATTTTGTATCAACTTATGCAATTATAATTATTTATTTATTTTATAATTCAAAATTAATACTGCAATTGTGATAATAATAAAATGTATGTATATAGAGTACTCACTCATTTTCTTTCACTATTTTTTCGTGACTTTCTTCATTAATAATAAATGCACTTTGTTCATTCATATTCAAAACACTTTATACACAAATTTTACAAGTACAGCTAATCACTGTTGTACATAAATACCTATACACCTATATACTTTCTCATAAACAGCTGCTTTTGTATTCGTCCGATTTCGGAGCAGCTCGTCTCGATTCGTGCGAGCTTCGTAGAGTCGAACAATACGGCTAGTTGCACGCACACAAACACCGTGTCGAAGACTGCCGAAAAGAAACGAGCGTGAGGTTTTCTCGTTAGGGAATTTCTGGATTCGGTCCCCGCGCTCAAGGCCCTCGATAGAAGCTATGCAATAGCTTAAAAGTCTGAAAGCATCTGTAGTTTGCTCTGTCCACTATATTGATGTGCAGTGGCAAAATCATACCACCGAATTCTCATCACTACAGGCAACTTTTGTAACACTGTATTAAAAACAATTCTGGTGATCTGATGTAATAATGACCGTCCAGGAGATGTAAAGTCTCAGTACAATTATATACTTTGCTTATGAATGTTACTAAGTTGCTGTCAACATTAAACAATTTAGTCAAAGACCTTACCAAGTAAAGTTCTTGTAAAATAATCAAATCTGGCTGCCTGAAACGGACCTCTAGCGCACGCATTACGACGTTCGGCGTTTTTATAGTAATTAAAAGCTTGTCAATAGTGTCATGGAGCACCTCGTAAAGCGTAGCTCAGGCGGGCCAAATTTTCGGGATGTAAATATGATATTCATGTGTCCTGAAAGACTTTCTTAAAAGACAACCATTCAGTAGGGGATTTTCCATCAAAATGAGGAAGTGCTACTCAATACCCTTTGGTTCCATAATCTATTTTGTCATTTTTTCAAATGTCGTTGTCAGTGCAGAAATTGGTTCTAAAGAAGCTACAGTAGGAAGCTTTGCATTAAATACAGTTTGTGGACGATAATTATCATGGTCTACGAACTTCTCCACGTGAACTTTACACGTACTGCACTGCCCCTATTACTTCGTGCTTCTATTTCAGCTAACTTAGAGTTATATTCTTTCATTACCACTTCTTTTTCTAAAATAAGGAGGCGGTTGTCCGCTTGTTCCGCATGTTCCGCTTCTGCAGCTAGTCTTTGGGCGCGTATCGTGGATTGGTGGGACTTATGGCAGTCGTTATACCTGTAGGCCCCTCTAGCTCTTCGGTTGTTATGCCTCCTAGTCTGAGACCGGATCGTGTGTCCATTATGTAAGTAGCCCAGTTATTATAGTAACCATCTCACCAAACGTCACTTTCAAATGAAAAAAATGTGAATGATGGATGGAGGACTTTATGATATAATGATTAAATGCGCTGGTAAAATTAGAAGAAATTTAAAAAAGAAGCTAGTTATATGCTAAATTTTCGGTGAAGTCCACTTAGAGCATCCAGCCGAATAGCACCTGGGCACAGAATAGGTAATAGTACTAGCGTACAGAATGGAAGCTCACCCCCTCCCACCGATTTCATTTCCTCTCCCCGCACGTCAAAATCATGGGCGCGTTCATGGGCGCCTAAAACAAAGGTTGTCACCGGTAAAAGGTGTAAGAACGGCACTTCGGGAAGAAGAATGAAAAGTTCGGGTAGCTTCGGTTTTTAAGACGTCCTCTCTTGCACACATGCCTATAGTAAAATTTAACCCTTAAATGCATCTTGACATTTTGTATAAATAGCTAATGAACTGCACAAATGGTCTCAATCATTTGTACTTTTTCCACAGTATTTATTATCGAACCTGACCGGTTTCGCCTTATGGTAGATATCTTCAAAACTTTACATTGATGTTTTTGAAATATTTCTTATCTTAAACACTAGAGATGTTTAAGACTAGAAATGTTCATAAACATTGCGAAACCGGTCAGGTTCAATAATAAATACTGTAGAAAACGTACATCAATCAACAGTATAAAAATGAACTGGATGCCAGGTTCGCCGAGGAATGAATTCGTGAAAAATCTTATAAATTATAATAATTTTCATATAGTAGTCCGGGTTCTTTAGAAAATAACTTTAGAACTAGCGTGTTAAGTGACATTATAATGAACCGATGTTGATTATAGGTGTATTATATAGAAACTGCATTTTAGTGGCATTAAATAAGTAAATATTAAAATATAAACATGATTTTTTCTTATTACTTTATTTCTATCAGTAAACTACGATTTTATTTATTTATTTAAGTAAGTATTTACTTACATTGGATAGTTGTAAACCAGAAATCAATTTTACACAGATAGTGCGCCAACATTGAAAATTAACACGGTCTATAAAATAAAGAATGAAATACCCAGTTCTCAATTATTATTATTTTAACACTACAAAGATTATAACTTAAAAGGATACGATGCAGATCTAGATTAGTATACATTCTAGGGTTAAAAAATGGGCGGTACCTGGCAATGACGGAATCCATGATCGCCGACATTAATTGTAATACATTCTAATCAGAAAAAAATGTCACACTTCATAGGCGTGAGCTGTCAAAATTATGATTCTCAAATTTTAAAAAGTATAGAGCGGTTAAAACGATTTGTGTTTATAAAAAATATAAATAGATATCATTCCGTAAACTTCCGTTTAGTAAAAATTATAATTTATAATTAAATAAATTAAGACTATTAAATTAAAGAAATAGCGAAGCGCCTAATCGACTCTTCCCGTGACCATAGGGCTGGCCATTACCTTGCTCAAAGAATTAGTATGGCTATTCAGCGTGGTAATGCCGCCAGCCTTTTGGGCACGGTACCAGTTGTCGATGGGGAGGAATTTTTCGATGCCTAAAGTTGCAGTCTCTCCCCCACTTTTATGTTATTTTTGTATGTATTATATAGCATATTTTTTATTATTCTGTAATATAATTGTAAATTATTAAATAAAAATAAATATACTAAAAAAGTGTGCTTAACTGCCATTTTTCTAACTTCCTACTCGCCGTCCATAATTCTAAATAAGTAAGTATAAGGATACTTATTACAATAACCGGCAATAAAATTCGTGTCATTTAGTTAAGGTTCAGAAACCTTGGTACGTTATAAAAAACACCATTTATAAAATAACGTACTACCTCACTCTTGGCAATGGAGCATGAATTATTAAGGGATGAATACTATTAGTTCCGTAAAGAGTTCTAGATTATTTTTTTAGCATCTGAAAATCAAATATGATATTCTTATTTCTTTTATATGATACATATCTTTATTTTATAGATCCCTGGATATTTCACCAAAAAATATTAACAATCCGTTCTTAAAAACACCGCACACGTCTTCCCCTTTTTGCCACAACTACCTGTAAGGAATCATGTACTTTATATTTCAGCCAAAAATCATCAATATCCGTTCATAAATAAGAATAAAAAAGCTCTCGGCAAAAATTATAGTTTAAATCAAAGAAAATATATGCCAAGTTTGGTGACAGTCGGTTAAGATATGTGCCCTCGAGACCGAACGGAACGGAGACAATTTATAATTAATGAAAAAATTCACGTGGGCGAAACCGTGACCAACAGCTAGTTTTTATAAACACAATCGGTTTTAATTACTCTATAGACATATCAAAGTCGTGTTGTAGTATTGTTTTGTTATTTGTGCCAATTCTGTTGATTTACAGGACCAAAATGTATCGCCATATTCTTTTCTTCCGAAGCGAAGAAAAAGATAGAAATACGTTTTAATGTAAAAATCATTAATATGAATTTTTGTAACAACAGAATTGTCGCCTCCGTCGGATGTGACGTAAATCATGACACTAAGGGATAGAGTGAGAAAAATCACGCTATCTCACTCGAAATTTAGCTCAAATTTCAAATAGTGCCATCCATGACATTTCTAATTTTCTCACACATCAACACTACCGTGCATGTACACGAGCTATGTTTGTAGTAATTACAACGCGATTGTTTCATACATTTTTCCGAGAGCTTCCAAGGTGTGACCTGGGTGAATAGCACACATGAACAGCACCTATCATACAGACAGAAACAAAGGTAAGGTATTATTATTTTTTTGATGAGAAGAAACAATATGAAAAATATGTCGTGTATACACTGAAAGGGCTTGTTGTAAAGATGTTTATCGTGAAAACACATGTGGCATAATTCTTCAAGTATTGCATCTGTTCAGCTGTTTTAAAAAACTTTCTTGACGAATATCATGTAATAAATATGTGCATAATAAATCCAACGATTCCTAGTTAAATAATATTATAAAAGTATGTATGGATGGATGGATGTTTGTTACTCTTTCGCGCAAAAACTACGGAATAGATTTTAATGAAACTATACAATAATTATATCTTTTACATCAGAATAACAAATAGGCTACAATTTATAACGATAACCGATATAATGGCTATAACCGACATCCAAGCTAGTAATCAATAAAAGTAAATAAATAATAAATTTCTAAAGCATGTTTATTGGTTGTTTTCTTTGAACAGCACGCAAAGATATTGACATTAAAAATAATAATATGACTTTTTATAATTTAAATTCGAAATGAAATAGTTAAAAACTTTCTGCTTATATTATAGGAGTACAGGCTACAGGCACCCGTGAGAGAGCATAAAGTTCTCTAAGTGGCTAGAGTCGCTCGACGATCACTTCATCTTGGTTTCATTGAGATGATAGACATGAGGATACGGAGACCTGGGTACAACGTAAGGAAGGAGTCTCTGAACATCCTCGTGCACCATAACTGGCCCTTCAATTTTGCTTAAGAAAAACCACTGTCATACCACAGACACTGCAAAAATAGCATTAAATTTTAGACTCCTAAAGTCCAAAGGCAATGAAGAGAGATATATTACACTTTTTCATTGGCTCTACAATCGCCATCTGTGGTCTGTGGCGTGGTAGTGATCGCGACCTCTGTGCAGGAGGCGCGGATTCGATCACGCTCCGCGCAAATATTTGTATGTATGAATATGGGTAATTGCATTGGTCTGGTCGTGCGTTGGAAAGCACGTTAAGCCGTCGAAATATAAACGGATAAGGACACAAGGGCTTATGGAGCGCGGTCCCGAACTCAAGCGGCAATTTCTTTAACAGCGAAATAATCAAAAATACAATAAATGATGTTTTCAGCAGCCTCAGCGTACTCTGGGGCTTGTCGTGATACATAAGCATGAAATTAAGGGCGATAACGAAATCAGTTTTTATTCGACTCACCCATGGGTGGGATGATTTGATAACCCCCGCGGCAGGGGGCCATCTTTATTCAATCTTGGCCACCTTTCAATTCGGCCGCGCGGTGCGTGACTAGAATTTTGGAATTTTAGGGTGACCATGATACAAATGTTTATAGTTTTAGTAACAAATATTTTATGGATTGGAAAGTATTTTACATACTATCCACTTTTTCAAACAAGGGGCTACCATTGAGAATTTCCTGATAGAACATTTTAGAAACAGATAAGGTCCCACCAGGTGCCTTCGCTGGTGCGCTCACGTCTTATGGAAACCGCGAGGCTACGTGTGTAACAAATGTATGAAAATGACTTCCCCACCGGGACCAGGAAGAAGGAGTAGGCCCAAGCAGTGTGGAGCACTATCATGGACGCCCTAGTTCGTGTGAAGTGGAGGAGGAAGAGCCCGAAGTCGTACGCCCGTACGTCTCTATGAGGATGATGATCATTAAAATGTAAGAGTTCGTTTGTGTACACCATAAAATTAAAAAAACTCTGCATCAATTGAGGTCACATTTTGCCGCTTCGCCGATACTAGAAGGTTTTTATGTATTTAGAACATTTTTGAATCCTGCTGTCTAATAGTCGGTTGGTCACCGTACTTGCGAATGGGCTCATTCAAACTTGACGCATCAAGCTGAAGTATTAAACCCCGACCGATCGGCGAGTGACGATCGAATACAACTATGTAGTGTTAGGCGATAGATTGTTCTCGAAGAGAGTAAAATATATGATCTTGAGAAAAGTACTCACCAATTTTGACTATAGAAGAATATTGATATCTACCTGAACAAACAGCAGCTATTTATACAGGCATATTCTGAGAACTTTAATTGCCAAAATTATACAATTTTTAACGAATTTAATTTTAATTTTACGCTTCTTGAAATTTATAATATTAAGATTTATGACTTGATTTGTTTTGGCTCTTTTGTCTCCAGCTTTTCTAAGAGGGAAAGTTATCGACGGTTATTCTATGGCTTACTACATACTTCACACTTCAGGACAGTTTAGTTTAAGTGGTAGGTACTCTGGGTGTGACGTGATCGGTGTGGGCGAATAGGTACTAACCACGGAGGACAGAATATGATTAAAGCTGGGCATTCACGGTCATGCCATCTTGTCAAATGGCATGATATACGTCCAAATTTGATTGTGAATGTGAAAATCCTTTTGGCATGATGTAAAACTCTGGATTTCCATTCGCATCAAAATCCATCGCGCCGCGCCGTGGCGTCACGCCGCATCATCATGCCGTCGCATCGTGAGTGGGGATACACTACGTCATGCCATCGCGCCGCGCTGCCCGTGAATGCGCAAACCGACATCCATTTTGTGTTTATTCCGCATGGAGACGTGTTTCGTGCAAGACGTATCTACTTTTTTGTTTTGTGTTACCAAAATGGCGTCCGGGCGCGAGGCGATAATCGAATTTATCAATAAATACAAGGAACTAGAATGTTTGTGGAAGGTGAATGACAAAGATTATAGAAATAAACATAAGAGGTTAAACGCCACCGAACAGCTATTACAAATAATAAAAAAAACAGAGCCTAGCGCAAACATGGATAGTGTAAACAAAAAAATTAATTCACTGAGGAGTTCATTCAACAAGGAGCATAATAAGGTATGTCTTATACAAATTACATAAGTATCTTTGAGTTTTATAGGGTTTAAATGATAAACAAGTCAGCATTACTGAAACCTGTTTTTTTTGTTAAGTAACTGCAATAGCTGGGTCGACGACGGCGCGTCGTGTTCCACGCGCGCCTCAAAGAGCGTCAGCAAGATGACGGGGCCCCCTGTAGAGGGCCGAAGCCTGCCGGGGTCGCGGGACTTATCTCATTACCGTGACCCCGGAACGTAAAGGGCTATTGAAGGAACACCGTGGATTTTAGTCAGTACAAGTCTGACAGTACCTCCCGCCCTGCCCGGGGTGGGAGGTCTCATTTGATGATTTTACCACGATAAAAAAAAAAAAGTAACTGCAATAGCTAATTATAAATCATGGCTTTATTTTATATTATGTACCTACTTAGTATTCAAAGTAACTTCTTTTTTTTTAACACACTGTCAAACAACAATATGCACACAAATCAAATATTCAATCAAGGGTCGATCAACTCACGTCGGGTTCTGCTAAAAAGTCTTTAAACTTGTTAAGGTGACCATTTCGAGCTACTATCATCCATTCAATAAATTACAATAGAAAACATAGTTTTATTACGGGAAATTACTTATTGACTGTCAAAACTGCAATTTACCTATCATTATTATTTTTAAGTTGTTTGTAATTAATTGACCCACAAAGATACGACAGCCGTATTGAAATAGTGATTATAAGTACCTAACTAATAAAATATTTGTTGCAGGTTAAAGCATCTTATCGATCAGGGGCCGGAACCGATGAAGTCCATATACCTAAATTATGGTACTATGATTTATTGCTATTTTTGGCAGATAGAGACATTGAAGTGAGAAAATCTAGTGGTATTGCTGAAGTATTAAATGAAACGACACCTGAACATGAGGTAAATATGTTATGAATAAAAAAAAATTGCAAGGGTTGTAAGGATTTATTTACTTTTTTCATTTTAGGTTTAATTTACTTTTTCATTTTGCCAACCTACTGCGCCATCGCCATTAAAATAGCGTACAAATTCCTCTCTAACAAACTTTGCATCGTTACTGAAGTTTCCAGTAGTTATATCCAATGGTTCCAGATTTATTACTGGAACGGTTTCATCAACAGCATCATCGTCTATATCAAATTGATCGATTTGTGAATAGTGGGGGACCAACCTCCTTAAAAAATTGTGTAGAATACAACATGTCAAGACCACAAGATCTATACGATCAATAGATAAATTGATGGGAGTACTAAAAATTTTAAAACGATTCGACATTATTCCAAAAACATTTTCGATTACTCTTCTTGCTCGTGACAATCTATAGTTGTATATTTTTCTCTCTTGCGTAAGAGCATGTCTGCCGAATGGCTTTAAAAAGTCAGGTCTCAAAGCAAATGCTTCATCACCAACAAACACATATGGTAAAGCTGTAGAACTATTCAAAGGCCTCTTCTTATTAGGTATATTGCACTCGTGATTAATTAACTTCTCATAAAAGTTAGTTTCTTTTATAGCTCCACCATCTGATATTCTACCATTCATTCCAGTTTCGCACCAAATAATTTCGTAGTTGGCATTAGCGCAAGCCATGAGAACAACACTAAAAAACTTTTTATAGTTAAAGAAACTGGATCCAGATCCAGCAGGTGGTATGATCCGGACGTGTTTTCCGTCAATAGCTCCGAGACAGTTAGGAAACTGCCATCTTTCTTCGAATCCTCTTGCGATAACTCTCCACTCTTCTTCTGTTGCAGGTACCTGCAACAAAAATAATATTATAAATTCTAAATGCTTATTTTTTAGGATATCGAGGACTTCACAGGTGTGGAGCCACCTTCGCCTTGCTACTCCCAAAGTAGCACCAGTACAAACATGTCGAACTACTCAAAAAGAAGCATCCGCCAGAATGCGTCACATCAAAATAATGAGAGTGCAAAAAAAAAAACTAAAGACAACGGCTACTGAAGTTTTGTCAAAAATTTTCGACAGACTAGATGTTCCGAAATCGAAAAAAAAATACAGTGCTTTTGGAGAGCATGTGGCTGAAAAATTGAGAGAGATGGATGAAAGAATGGCTTTATATTGCCAAAAATTAATAAATGACGCTATATTTCAGGCCGACTGTGGTAACCTAAATTATTCATCACGTATTGTCACCGAGTATCAACACTCACAGGTCCCACAGTCCCAGCTGCCACAGACCCAACTGCCATCAGCCCAGCAGCCATTGACCCAACCATCACACATTCTAGTATCACCAGTCCAAATGCCTCTCGAATCACATGCTACATACAGGGCCACATTATATAACGACAGTAATGAGAATACTATATCTCTGCCTGAAGTCGACGACGACGCAGTTTTGAACAAGTACATAGAAGCATTACGTAACAAATAACGTATTATGTTACATTAATTAATTGTAATGGGCTACCATAACATACATAAAAATGTGTAATTAATTCTATTTATTGAGTTTTATTCAACGCCACCTAAGCCTACGCCAGCTAAGCAAAACCAACTTAGCTTAGTTAAAAAGGAAAGAATCCTATATCTTATTTGAATGTACAAGCAACATAATTAAAAAAAAATGGTTGGGTTTAGAAACGTGCTACCTTGTTAGTATGCAGGGTAGCATGTTTCTAAACCCAATCTTTTAATTCTATTTAATAATATAGCTAGCAACTTTAACTGGATTAAAATAATATATTAAAAATACATACCTTCATATAATCCTTCAATACGGTGAGAATTGCTTTACAAGTTTCTGGTATAATTACTCCCAAACGTTGTGGAGATATTACAGTTGGAAACTTTAGCTCCTCATAGCTCATTCCTGATGCTAAAAAACGAAGAGTGGCACACAGCCTCTCATGAGGACTTATTGCTTGTCTCATTTTGGTGTCTTGTTTAGTTATAAGTGGGGTGACGAGTTGCAGTAGTTTAAAATATGTAGGCTCGTCCATTCGCAGATAATTTCTCCAATCAGTTGGCTCCAATGATAGTTCATTTAACAAATTGATGTGTGTGAAAGTGTCCCTTTTCTTCAGCCACTCTTTGCACCACTTTTTTTTTGGTTTTCTCGTTATTATATGATGAGAAACAACCGCCACACAAAGTAAAAGTTCTTCTTCGGAATCAGAGCTCATGTTCAACTTCTTTCGACCCGGTGAAACACGTAAATGAAAGAAAATTGGAGTGATCGTGAATGTGATACTTGTTTTGCGTCCATCCATTTGACTTAAGCCATTTGGATCCACGCCGAACGGCGCGACCGTGAATGCCCAGCTTTAGTAGCGGAGATGCCACAGTCAAATTTCTCTTAAGAAAAACGCGTGACCAAATGCGGGTGGGAAGGGAGACGCGGGGGGCATGACGTCATACCTCGTCCACGTCTCCATCTAGTGCGTCATAGCGAAACCGAACAGAAACAGACCTTGTCATTTTTGTTATATAGTTTGACTATTCGCCACTAAGCGCTACACAGAATTCTAGAAGAATCTATTTTAAGGAAATAATTTTCAAAAATAAGGCCATCTTTTGGATTATAGCAAAATCATTTAGGGGGCTAAATGATTTGGCCTTATACCGACAGATGGCCCAATTTTTTTTACTTTAATTTTCCATTTTAGCAAAATATTCCATTTAATAAATAATATAACATTTTTGAAATTGCTAATGAAGTCGGGCGAGATTATTGTGATCATTTTCATAAAATGAATTGAGTTATTATTACAACTAGTATACATGCCAGACTAGGTTACTTATTTCTTCTCTACGCTAGATGGTTCTGTTAAGATTTTTTTTTCGGAAAAATTAAAATTAAAATATAGTGGACTTACTGATGAAATGTTATACCCTTAAAATGTTGACATTGTTTATTTTTACACTTTGTACATCCTTGTACTGTACACTTCATTCTTAAACCAGGTTAAAGCTATTTTAATCCTTGAACTTTTGACCAAAAATGACAACCGAACGCAAGGACGTTTCACTAGAACTGGATGGTGACGTCACAGACCAATTGAGTCGTTTTGACATATGGAAGGCTCGCGACTCGATTCCCTTGTAACATCTCCGCTATCATTTCCTTCTCCATGGTACTAACTGTTCCTAGAATTATAGAATTCCTAGAATAATATTGGAAGTGTGAATGGGATTAGTGAGGCCAGCAGATATCGATGACTATGAATTCCCGGAGTAGAGGTGATACTCAGCCATAGTCCACATACCGGGTATAAGGGAAACGCTCCTAAAGTCGAAAGCACCTGGTAGTACTCCAGTTACACTATATATTGGAATAAAATGCGGCAGGCGGTAAGCATTTGCAAATCATAAACTGGATAAAAATTAATGGGTACCGCCTACTATCAAACTTGTTTTGATCTTTTCAGCATCAGTCGGGTTTTTTGTTTTGTTTTTTGACAACATACGTTTTGGCGCCAAAAATCTACCATTAAGCTTTTGTTCACATTGTATGTATCCTAGAAATCTTGGGAGAAAAACACCTTTCGGTTGAGATATCAATTGAAATCCGTCCCGTGATTCGGAAGATATGAGGTAATAAAGAATGTTACAAGCATAAATACAAGATACGCCCGAAAATCATAACCCTACTTGGAAGTCGGGAAAAAACAACTTACAATAACAAACATTAGATAGATAAAGACAATAACTATAAGATTCATCAGCATCTTGGTTTTGAACCCGGTGGCCTCTGAAGTTGGCATGTACAATATAACATAATATACATAAACTTTTATAGCTACAAGTGAGTACTTGTTAGAGAACCTTTGAAATATTATTTGTATTTCACGCAGAAATATCAATACGTTGATGAACGTCTGAATGAATAATGTATGAAATAATGTGTTTGTAAACTCCTATACAAATGCTTTTTTTACATATTAGAGCTATTGTTTGTCTCAAAGGATTAGCGCAGCTATCGCATAAAGTAATTATTATCCATATTCGTGATTTATATACTAAGACTTTGAATCAGCTCTTAACAACTTGTGAGTTTATACGTTCTCTGAATTTAAAATGTTACTGTATTTATACGAGTAAAATAAAGTCTGTTGGTATTTATTATGCCAAAATATAAAAAAGAGAATGGATCTGGCGATCACTTTCCATGCAGGCTGTATGCTTCTCTACCGTCTATGAGGCATAAAAATGTGGAAATCTCTAAATAGACTTTAAACACGGTTGAAGCGGGTACTAGAATCGGTTAAGGTGGGGTTTCTCACTGCGTTTTGTATGTTTACTTTTATATATAGCTTAACATCAGTAATTTAGAAGAAGAATGTTCTACACGTCAATTAGTCACTTTAATTATTTTATTTTTTATTTTTATTATATATTATTTTTATATTAATCCCGGGTAGCCCAAAGGGACCAGATAAATCTGATAACATATCCAGCCGTGTGATTGCGATGGATTCTGGTACAACATTCGATTTTGTTTACTAAGATAAGAGCCTTTGCACAACACGTTTTTTAACTCGCTGTACTCATACTATGAATATGATGGGTTTGGCACAGAACCAGCGATCCTGTTTGCAAACTGACAAGACCCGTAGATCATTGATATGTTCACTAAGGGTTTTGAAGCATTGTACTGTTTGTGTTCATTCTTTGCTTAGGGTATTTAGCCCTACTAAGACTTTCGGGGCCAAGCTAACATCCTAGACAAGCCGGTACATCAGCTGTCTGATCGACGAACGAGAATCTGGAGTCGTCTTTTCCTCTTAGAGTTGTGGAGTCAATTGATTAGCCAAATCGCAAGGAGTAAGCGCACTCTGGGCTCCAACGTGAAAGTTTCCAATGCAACCGGAAACGATGCTATGGAAATGATGATGCCTTGGTCTGTGTTGACCCTTATGCTCATGAGACGGCAGATACATAGGTACCACCATCTAGCCAACGTGTAAACCTGACCAGCAAGACAGGTGACTCGTAACAGTTTGATAGTTATAATACTTCATGCTTTGCGTGATATTTAATACTTCTCAAATAAATCTTCTGCTTTCTTTTGGTAGTTCGTATTTGTAGAGATTGGATCTGATTGGCCTCTGTATTTGTGTGATAGAATGTTCAAGCCGAGTGTCAACGGCGTGTTCAATAAGATTATGTAATATATTTATGCAACTACTCTGTGTGCTGATGACAATAACGAATTTGGATAATACCATGTAGTTATTAATGAGCTTGTAGACCACATCATCATCGCGCGCATGCTTTAAGCCTTTGAAGCTTAAATAATAAATTACCCAGATAGCTCTAGGTAATTTATTATTTATGCTAAGTCCTAACTTCAACGCAATTTTTTAACGGGGTCAACAATTATAGATGAACAGTTAAACAATTCACACTGTTGTGAATTCTCTTCATTGTATTTCATTTTTGTATGTATAATATATGTTGTTAGCATAGTTATTATAGTTGTTTGAGCTAAAAGGGCTAGAGGCCAAACAAGTAGTCATAGGTTTCGATGACAGTTGAACGACAGTTGTCACTTTATGCAAAACACTGGGTCTTTTCCCGCTGGGCTTGCGGACGTTTTCCAAAGGATTGGATCTTTTATTGGAGTATATTTTGGGAATATTTTGGGATTTATCCAGTAAATCTGTGAAAATATATACATATCCGGGACCGCGGAGTGTATACCTAATTGTTTCTGGTGGAATTACGTCCGGAGACGTTAATTCGTGTGCACGTGAGTGTGACGTCGTGAAGATTGTTGGTGCCGCTGTCGAAGAGGTTCACGGCGTAATCGGCCTGGAGGGAGCCAGTCAAGGGCAAGTAAACACTTAACAGACGCATCACACTTACAACTACACACCTCACATTCAGACACGCCTTGGAAGGCTCTGCAGGTGCTGGGTTGATATCACATGGGTAAGTGACTTGCTAGTGTCATATCAGGGTTAGGTCTTAAGTACTATTTAAGCGCTGCGTTACTTGCAGCCAGTTGGAGTAGGGAACAGGGGCTGTTATCTCCAACAATAGTTTTGTATATATTTTTATAAAAAAATAAATTGCGTTTTAGAACAAATACGAGGAACGATTTTTCAAAGTTGTTTTGAATAAGTCCACTCCTCGCATCCGGTGAGGCCCATTTATTTAGAGGGGGAACAGAGAACACGGCTCGGTATTTTTAGCGAAACTTTTGTAAACTTTGAAGCAGTGAAGCTCTGTCTGGATTTGCAGTACAGTCTATTTCGTACATCACTCCAGCTAGTGATGGGACTGTATGAATTTAGTAGTAGCGAATGATAATTTCAAATAATCAATGTATTATTCTTGTTGGTTGAAACAATTGTAGTAATATTCTTTTAGTTACTTGTTTTGAAATTATAATCAGTTTTTCTAAATATGATTGTCTCTAAATGTATTTTGTTTAGGTACAGTCTATTAATGCACGATAAAAAATATTCAGTACTTATACACTGTCAGTACTTATATGTATTCTGTGCCATAGGTTGTTGGTTGGCCTGTCTCATGGATGTCTGGTTTTACAATGATAATAAACGATCTAATGACGTACCGTACATAGTAACAAAGGATTCAACGTTTTTCTGTGTGGGGATAATATTGATTTAGTTGGCAGTGTATTGATGAATTGCAATAATATTTCATTTACATGAACGCGCATCATATTATTATATTAGTTAATATCTTTAGTTCTTAATGAAATAATAACCATTACTAATTTATATTTACGTTTATTTATTCGTATTCTACAGTTTATATTAGAAATTAGTTAAGATTTATACCTGCTTTTATGGGGGTCCAATTAGCGTTGTGTAGTATGTTGTAACACTATATTATATTAACTTACTATTTAAATAAACTTTTTTTATGATTTATTTGGTGTTATTTATAAGTTATAACTTACGCTGTTCGCTTTTCAGCAGCTGACCTGAACAGTAACAAACTTTTGATAATATTATTACAAACTATTTATTTACAAAATTTACGATATCTGATATCGTTTATTGTTAGAAAAATGCAGAGATTATTTTAAATTTTGACTCGGATATTTTATTTCGACGTACAATGAAGAAAAGCTAATTGCGTACTAAAACACAGCAACATCCCATCACTATAATGTTATTATTCTTGTCGGGTCCAGTCGGTTTGATATTATAACTTGGGCGATATATTTCATAGGATTCATGCTCCGTCTTGACTCAAGTTGCCCGGATACAAATTATACTTGAAGCTCACTTTTAAAACTATACACAGACGGATGACAAAGCAGCTCCCATTTTATGTGGTCTGGGTACTTTTATTAATATTTAAGGTCTTCTTTGTTTATGGTTCAGATTTAGTTTTTGCGCATGATGTACTTACCTGCAGAATAAGTAAGCGAATTGTGTGTGTTTCTTTTATTTAAGCTATCATGGTTACTCACATTACTATTCGTGTAATCGGCATATTTACCATGTATTGTTTCAAGTTTTTCTTCTCGAGTATCTTCAAGAGTTTATTTTTATACGCTTTTATCTATGAATACAATAATTCATTTTTTTCCAAGATTTATTCAGAATTTAGTTAAAATGTAAAATACTACTCCGTGAAAATTTAATGTCCTTTTTAGAATGATTATTTCAAGAGTCTCAACCCTATGAGAGACAAACGGCGAACAAGTATGAAAACAACTATGAGTGTCGAAAGAGCTTGGTGGTCTCTGCTTACCCGATTAAGAAAGAAGCGTGACTGTGCGTATATATAATATTTTAACATTCTTTGAATGAAACTTATGATTTGCTATCATAAACCAGGACAAGACTTGAACGCTGCTTAAGTGCTGAAGGGATCTAAGAGGTGCAGGAGTTCATTTACTCGTTAAAACAATGTGATCACTTTCCTCTTACCTAACTGCCCTCAGAAACAACTGCCTCCTTTTTTAGATGACATGACCCTAAAAATACAAACACATGCAAGCCATCCTTTTCCTGACATTTTTCAAATGAGACGTACAAAAAATTCCAGATTTATCGCGGACCATAAAACAATACGCATAAAGATGCGTACAATGCGCCATGCAAATATTTTACACCAATAAGGGAAACATTGCGGTGAGGTGAAAAACAATAAGCCCTAAAAAGGGCCACACAAATATACACAATTTATGTTAGTCGAATATACGGACTGTATAATTTTTGCATGAACTCGGGGGCTGTGTGTGCGACGCCGGAGCGCGGGTTCCTGCAATCTTTACGGCGGAAGCACTGGTTATTTTTTTAGGGTAAATACTCTTGGCATTAAATACGAGTCCTTTGAGCCTGTTTGTTTATACTCATTTTTGTTGAAAGTGTGCAGGCTTTGTCTATTTTTACGTGACCTTATGGTTATATTTGAAATTCTTATTGTTGGAGTGCGTCTCTGTACTTTGTATTAAAAGCTCTTTGAGATGGTTTTAGTTATACTTACAATATCATAGATCTTATTTCCCCTGTTTTATATCCAAATCTAAGCTAGATAAGTATGTAAAGAATGTTTTCATATCGGAATGTATCAGGAGTATCGAAGTTATCTATAGTTCCGTCACCACTTTATTTTATTCCTTTATTATAATAACATGAATGAATTTCTACTACATTTATGTTTATATAAATTTTAATTAAACGGGACTAGTTCACGTCCAATTAGTCCATTAGTTCTTTATTGTGTCAATTAAGCTACTAAGGTCGTTTTGGCTTATAATTGTTCTATATTGATTTAAGTCACTAGTACTATTCCACACATTTTTATTCATTCACCTTACCGGTATTTTCATAGGTTTCATTAAACGTATCAAGTTCTGTGAAGTGCCATCAATCAACAGTCAGTGTTAGTAAGTATTTCCAACATTTGAACGGTAATTTTAACCTCCCAAATAGCAAACTCAACAAATAACCTAATTACTTACCTACATGGACGATCAATGAAAAATACAAGTGGTATCATTCGGCGATGCGCGCTACAAAATGCAATCAGTGAGAGTACAGAAATATATAGAGTGAACGTGATTTAGCTAAAATACCGGTTTAATTCGATTAGTGCGAGCAATAGGTTCCGGATACCGAATGGCTATAGAAAATGTACCTATGTACTAATGTACGACGATTCCTGTAATATGTAGTGTATGTAAATGTGTGAGTTTTGTATGCGTTCGTTACATTTGTTCATGATATAAGCTTTATCTACACTACTATTATAAAGAGGAAAGTTTTGTATGTTTGTGATGAATAAACTCAAAAACTACTGTGCCAATTTCAAAAATTGGAAAGCTACGTTCACCCTGAGTAACATAGGCTATATTGGATTTCCACGAGAACGTTTTTACCACCCGTGCAAATCCGGGGCGGATTACTAGTTCTGAATAAAGAAAGAGGAATTGACTTAGGAGGTCCCACAGCAATGAGAAATCGCTTCTATAAAAGCTGTATGAGCCAAATCAAAAGGAGATGGAGTAAGTAGTCCCTAAGATCTAAGGTAATGCAACTGGGACGAATGCTTAGACGATAGTGATAACTACTATTCGGTCTAGCGTCGGTAGCTTAGTGGTTAAGGAGTCGGCTTTACGATCGAGAGGTCCCGGATTCGAATCCTGGCCATTACACTACAGACGTGAACCCACTCCTAGCACAAGCAATTTAGCTTAGTTGGTGGGGTTAGAGGGAATGTTAGTAATTTCGATAATTTCGGTTGCTAATATTCTTTAAAAAAAAGGTTTCACGACGCACATTGGTAGATTTAATGCCGTAGGTATTCTCTACTAGTCTACCATTGAATGGTGCAGAGCTAATACCAGGTAGGCGCATATTGATGAAGGATACGTTTAGTGACAGTTCGACAGTGACTATAGATTATTTACATATACTTACACAAGCAGTACATTTACCTGCATACTATAATATATATCATTATATATATCTGACTGAAAGACATATGTAACATTAATTTTACATACATATATAACATGTTTAAAAAAAGTTTGGTAGCTTTAAAAAGCATATACAAGTTATCATAGAACATATCCAGGAGGCAGGCGATGGCAGGCGCAAATATAGTAATCCCTGTTACATACACAATTACATGAATCCAATTATTTTGTTATTTTGAGTTAAATGTTGGTATAATTATACTTCTGAATATCCTTTCAGGGACATAAAGCCGTGAGATTATAAAAAGGAATTCTTGAAGCGACGTGTACGTTAAAATTGTGGAGGGGTCCTTGATTTTAAAATGAGCTAGGCACGTTTGCATATTTTGAAACCCATAATCTCAACGTACATAACTTATATGTAAGTTGTATATATGTAATTTGGTACAGAGATAACATAGAGCTTGAAAAAGGACATAGGCTACCTTTTATAGCGAACACCAGGCTTGAAGGAATTCAAATAGGAGATAAAAGTTTGTATGTTGTCCTTTACCTTTTCATATCTGTGTGTCGGCTGAATAAACTATTTCATTCTCTGTATGAGAGTTTGTCATTTTCAAAGAGAACAACATGAAATTTGGTATTATAGACATTTTGAAAATAAATTGATTAAAGCGCTTTCAAAAGATCTATGCGGGGATGAAATAGGGAAAGAAACTATGTTTGATAGCGACATTCACGCGGGCAAAACCACGGGAAACATCTACAATCATTTAATGCGATTACCTAGCCCAGAAGTGGGTAGGCCGCAACATCGCGTTTATCTAAATAGTTGAGCCGAGTATCTCGGTTATCTCGAGTATTTTAATTAAACATTGCTATCAGATGCTTAACTTTATTCATTAGCTAGCCGGTGACAATTCGGTGGAATCGTGAACTTGTGAACTGTTGGGCTACTTCTGTACGAAGTTTGTTTGGAGTTTAAACTGTTTTTTTTTGCTTTCAGCAATCTATGATTACCAGGATTTATTATTCGGTGGAATCATATGTGACTGTTAATCAACAAGCCCCGGGCATAAAGTTATTTAATGTGTTTATTTTTTAGAACTTTAAATAAATGTCAGAATTTGACAGTTATTTATTATACTTCAGATCGACAGTATTTTGTCTATTTTGTGGTATCAGATATCGCTTTTACTAAACGATTTGTGAGAGTGAAAATAATAGCTATAAAAGTTCGGGGAATGTTCTATCTTGTTGCGTATTCGGAAGAGAAAATAAAAATATGTGGTGAATAAAAAATCCCATTCAAGAATTCAAGCCCCTTTTAAACATTCAACTTTTATCAATCTTATCTCAATCAATCCCATTTGGTTAAATGTTTTCGATTACATATTATAAGATGGAAGCCTTTGATGTAGCTATTGCTGTCAACAGGGCAACACATCCTGAATCCAGTACTGCGAGTCTCATGAACCCATGTACGCTATTTGCTACCACTAAACCAGAAAGGTGATAATTTTTTTACTGGTTGGATAATAGTGCTTTAATTTTATCTAAAGCTGGATTACACTAGATATCCCTTTTAGTTACACTCCTGAATACAATTCAATGTTTTGATGTTCTCATAAACCATATTAATATACGTACTAAATGTGTTTAGGCACCATTATGGAAGTCCTAAATGTATAAAGTGTAATAACGGAAGATTGATGATGCTCTGAACGCATATGAAGTGTAGTCGAGCTAAGTGTCTATTTGTAAAGCCTCTATCTTTAGCTGCCACATGTTCACGCCTACTATCATCATAGGAGCAATCCGTAGTAAGAGCCCTATAAGCTAGAAGTAAAGTATCAGAATTTTGATTTTAAAATTCACTGTCGCGTCGGAAAAACCATTGAGACCAAAATTATACATCTTATCCTTGCGCAGTCCGAGGATCCGAGTCCGTGAATTTGTTTTTTCCCGAAAGTTTTCTATAGTAGTAAAATCGTTTGTGTCATCAACAAGCTGAGCTTATCCAGACTCCTACTTGTCTTCTCAAC
This sequence comes from Eilema caniola, assembly GCA_949126895.1. NCBI lineage: Eukaryota > Metazoa > Arthropoda > Insecta > Lepidoptera > Erebidae > Eilema > Eilema caniola. Next base: position 1,481,318 of record OX421469.1, on the reverse strand, counting down.
GTGCCCAGTCAAAGGACGAAAACTGTAATAAGTTTAGGATCACTAAGTGATCTGCCATAGCACGGACGAAAAATAAAAACGCGGTATTTGCGGAAGCATAATTTATACACAATTTTTTTTTAAGAATCTACTGAAATTTATATGTTAAAGTCTAAGATCCCAAGCGGTGCGATCGCACCGCGAGTCTATTGTTTACCTATTGTGTCTATTATTTACTCACTTGACAGGTTAATGGTCGAGAGTAATTTACTTATTCTTCATGTGTGGCTTTGCCGAGAAATTCTTCCACATACGCGCTGAGATTTTCCATGCGAATTGTACAATTCCCAATAAAGTTAAAATACTGCTGCCGAAGAACACGTTGAATATACCACCTAGTTGGGCTAAAACAGAGGAAAATAAATAAAATCTTTTTATTTTCCAACGATTGCAATGACTTACTGGGTACACCCCTTTTTTTTACGTGCGGGAAATCCCCACGGATACCCACCCCTCCGGAGCCAGAGCGGGAGGTTATGTCGGACTCGAACCGACTAAACCGCACGCCGTCTCTGGGTCGTAGTGCTAGGCCGAAGGTGAGGTTGTCATGCGACATATCCCTCGCACCCCGGCTGACCCAGGGCCATCCCTCTCGGTCTGGCCCTCTTAGGGAAGGGGGGACCACGCGGTCCCTCAATCTCAATCGAACTCAACCACGGTGTGGGAAGGCGCGCATCGTCCTACGACGCCGTGGCCTGCTTCTGCTAGGGTGACGGGCGGCTCCACCCGTCACGTCACCACACGTGTTAGATTCGAACGAAAAGGGTCATCAAGTATTAGGTCCTTACGTATGAAATTGGCGTTTTATACGGGAGGAATAAAAAGTCGTTTTTTTTTTGGAAAATATATTTAATTAATCAAAGTATGCACCGTGGTTATCTATGCACTTTTGCCATCTTATGGTTAGTTCATTGATCCCTTTACTATAAAAACTAAGGGGGCGAGAATCAATAAACTCTTTGAAGGCGGTTTGGACTGCTGCATCGGAGTGGAATTTTTTTCCTTGTAAGAAGTTGTTCAAATTCCGGAAGAAATGGTAATCTGTTGGAGCAAGGTCCGAGGAGTACGGTGGATGTCGCAGACATTCCAATTGTAGCTCACCTAACTTAGTGGTTGTTTGTTGTGCAGTGTGTGGTCTTGCGTTGTCGTGAAGCAGCAGCGGCCTAGAGCGATTGACCAATTTCGGTTGTTTAACAGCTAGTTCTTCCTTCATGGTTTGCAGTTACTGACAATAGATATCTGCTGTAATCGTTTGGCCAGATTTAAGAAAGCTGTAGTGAACGACACCGGCGCTAGTCCACCAAACACTTACAAGTAACTTTTTCTGAGTCAATTTTCGTTTAGGGCAGGATTTGGCTGGGTCTCCAGGGTTCAGCCATTGCGATGAGCGCTTTCGATTATCGTACAATATCCACTTCTCATCACAAGTAATGATTCGATTTAAAATCCTTTCATTATTGTGTCGGTTGAGCAAAGTAACACAGCAGGCGACCCGTGTTTGCAAGTTCGATTCACTCAATTCATGAAGTACCCATCGTTCGAGTTTTTTTCCTTTCCCGATTTGCTTCAAGTGGATTAATACAGTTTTGTCACTTACCCCGAAGCCTGCTGCTATCTCTGAAGTGCTTTGTGATGGATCCGCTTCCACAATAGCCTTTAATTCTATGTTTTTCACTTTGATCTCCGGCCGTCCACGGGGTTGGTTCTTAAGGTCGAAATTTCCAGAACGAAAACGTTGAAACCAAAAACGTACCGTGCTGTCTATAGCGATACCAGCGCCGTTCACATCATTAAATTTAATTCTTCGAGCTGTTTCTGCAGCACTGGTGCCACGGTAGAACTCGTACTCGTAAATATACCGATATTTCATGTTTTCCATTGCGCGGTAATAAGCGACACCAAAGAAAAAATAATGAGGAAAATAACAAATGAATGAGTGTATTCCAAAGAAAAAAAAAACCAGCTAAATGAATTTATTAATTTGAATTTGGAATTCTTAACCAAAGAGGAGATATTTCAGATCAAATTGATCAGTACGACAAAACGCTAATTTCATACGTAAGGACCTAATATAATAATTATACTCATGGTTAATCTTAAGCAACATACTAACCATAGAACTCCAAGTGGCTGTAGTAAGACATGCGCCGAAACGTCCACTGCTCCCGTGTTTGTATAAACACTCGAACGATAGTTACTTTGTCGTACTTCAACCCTTTACTGGAAATTAAAAGTATTTTATACTACCATTTGCGTATTAAGAGAGTTTTCTCCTTCCTAAACTAACCACATTATTGGTGTGCTGGGTAGCCACCGCACACATTCTATAATATTGACAGTAAATACATATGTAGAAACTGTCTACATTAGTATTGGTGAAGACGCGACAGGTATCTTGAGTGATATACACACATATGCACACAATATTTTTTGGCAATTATGTATTTTATTGTCAATATTATTGTGCATATACAAAAGCGGTGTGCCTCTTACACGAAGGTATTGGAAACCGAAGTCGTTCTTTTCACACAATTTTTGGGAATTTGGTAAGACTAGGACCCTTGTGTCTAGCCTGAAATAAGCCGTAAGGGCCTTATACTCCTGGGCAAATAGCAGGAAACGGCAAATTAGAATATAGTGGGAAACCATGCAATGTATATGCGAAATATCTAGCCCGCACAAAATATGAATAACAGCCGCAGCATTTTCTTATCATAAAGGATCACATGTCTTCGGTTACGGAATAAGTGCATTTTATGATAACAATTACCCGAAACTTCGATTTGAAACTTCGGATGCATGGTTCATTTTAGGCCTACTGATAATTTATATGTAATGCAAATTTTACAAGAAACTGAAGACAACATACTAAAATTGATCGATGGGTGCCACAGCCGAATCTAGCGGGAAGCTTGATGACGTGATGGAGATAGCATCTAAACTACAGGTCACCATGCAATCACAGCTGTTACCGTAGGCAACTGTCAAAGTAAAATGAAACCTGTTAGTTAACAGAAGCACCAGTTGCTTCGTTTCAGCCTTGTTAATAATAATGATCATTCTGTGGTTATCGTGATATATTTATTTTAAGAACAGTACGTCTTTACTAACCGGAATTACTCGTACATTTTTGTGCTAGTAGTAGGCTCACGTCAGTTATGTAAAGTAATGGCTAAATTTAAATTCAATATATTTGATTTTTTATCACATAAATGTTTTTATTCAGTGAGGGAATTTATGGATAGCAAATTAAATGTTAAAGATAGGTATTATATTGACTAATGTAAAACAAATAAAAATTACCAATGAATTACTTAAGGCATGAGTGACATGAGCTGTATTAGTATCTGACATTACAATTTATATTATTATTGTAAGTCTTAATAATAGGGGTTAAAGTATGAAATTGCCGTTTCATTGTAATAGGTACTTCGAATTGACATAGAACCTTCATGGTTTAAGATTTTTGAGTGAAACTTTTTCCACATGGTACCTATGTAGTTCTTCATTTAAAAATGTGCAACATTCGATTATCGACTTTCAGTTGTTTTTTTTATTCAGCTTAGACAAGAAAGATGGATACTTCGAAAATTCGAGTGATTTTTGAATACGAGTTCCGACGCGGAACTAACGCGGCAGAAACAGCTCGCAATATCAATGTTGCGTTTGGAGAGGGGACTGCTAATGAACGCACCGTGCGATTTTGGTTTAAACGCTTTCGTGATGGAAACTTTGATTTGAAGAACGAACCACGAGGAAGGCCGTCCACACAGGTGAATAACAATGAATTGAAAGACATGGTGGAAGCCGATCCGAGCCAAACTACCCAGGAATTAGCTGCATGGTTTAACGTTACCTTACCAACAATATTGAATCATTTGCGTCAAATCAATAAAATAAAAAAATGTGAAAAATAGGTACCTCATGATTTGACTGATCTGCAGAAAGAAATGCGTGTTAAAACTTGTGTTGCCTTGTTGAATCGATACTGAAATTAAGGAATATTGGATCGAATTGTGACATGTGATGAAAAGTGGATTCTTTACGATAACCGTAAGCGAAAAATGCAATGGCTGACCCCAGGTGAAACGCCACAACAGTGTCCTAAAGCAAAGCTTACCAATAAAAAGGTAATGGTAACTGTTTGGTGGTCTCAGCATGGTGTTATTCACTATAGCTTTCTACGATCTGGTCAAGCAATAACGGCAGATGTCTACTGTGCCGAACTCCGAACAATGATAGCAAAACTAGCAGTGAAACAGCCCCGACTCATGAATCGATCTTCACCATTATTGCTCCATGATAACGCGAGACCTCATACAGCACGAGAAACCGTTTTAACTCTACAGGAACTGCAATTAGAAACTATCCGTCACCCTCCGTATTCGCCAGACCTTGCTCCAACAGACTACCATTTTTTTCGTGATTTGGACAATTTTCTATGTGATAAAAAGTTTTCTTCTCAGGAGGCAGTACAAAATGCTTTCACACAGTTTGTCGAATCTAGATCACCAGAGTTCTATCGCAAAGGCATAAATGACCTTCCTACTAGATGGCAGCAATGTATAGATAATAATGGTAATTATTTTGATTAAATAAATACGTTAAATTAAAAAAAAAAACGAATTTCAATTTGTCAGTACAAATCGGCAATTACATACTTTAACCCTTAATATTTCTACTTCTATTATGTAAAAATATGTATGATCACTGTAAAAACTTAAAGACCTAGATGACATTCTTAAAGATAAATCAATCAATTTATTCATTCATTGAATTCGAACCAGGACCATTGAATCTTGAGGCTCATTCCCTAATCACTATTATGTTACTGAAGTTTTATTGGTTTTGAATTATTGTTGACAGAACATGATTGTTTTGAGGACACAACTCAACAGTAAATATTCCGGTGAGTGTTTTACTATTAATTTAAGACACTTACCTAAGTCAGGGTTATTTTAGCAGTCTTATGAAAGGGAACCTCTTATTTTTAACTTTGCTGATTAAACTAGCTCATTCGCTTGGTTTGTTATGACTGAAATAGTCCTCAATTACACAACAAGTATCCCAAGTATATGAGTAGCGGCAGCGAAAAGTTATAATTTCTAGAAAATGTTTAGTGGAAATTCCTGTAGAAGTTTGATTGTAAGCTATAGTTAAAATTATAGTTACCCATTGCATGAATGGCGCACTGGTGATCTTTGGCTCCGCAGTACCGAACTCCCCGCGGCTTTGGATGAACTATGCGTACGCAGTTGCAACGTTTGATTGTATTTGCCATCTCACATTCAAGGATGCAATATTTTCTGTAAGAATCAATAATACCTACAAAACGTTTTCTGGAGTTCTTCCGCTTAAGACATTTAAACCTAATTTATCATATAAGACAAATTACTGTAACTGCCTCTCATTAAAATAAAAAAGAAAATGTGAGTGAATTTAACAGAATGTGTGCCATCTTTACTAACACCTGTGATCAATCCTAAAATCGTGATTTTCAGTGCTTTTTGATATCAAATGTGAATTTGAATTAAAATTTTGAGCATTTTTTTGCTAAATATTCAAATTGATTAAAATAGATGTCTAGTAAGCAATGTAAGGCAAAGATCGGGGACTCCGCCTAGATCGATTAAATTTTTTCTATTTAAATCGATATAAATAGCGAAAAAAAATATGTTTACTTTTTGTATTCAGGAAAATACTTCAACTTCGTGTTCGGTAAATGGCACTTCCTCAGAGAAGCTTTGAGATCTTTCGCATCGTCGCTTATATAAAAACTAGACATCTGGTAGCTCATCCATTGTTCAAAACCAGGGCTAAGAGGTGTTCCGTTGATACTCACATCCACAAAGCGTTGAGGGGATTGTAAAGCAATCTAAAAACATTATTCAATATGTAACACCAACGTGAAGTATACAATTTTGTTATTAAGAGGCCTCAACTCAATATCAGAGTACTTAGCAGACTAATTTTGTTATATTCTTACCCATTTATAAGACAGATCGATGCTTACAGGTTCCTGACTCTGATTGACAGCTAAAATCAAACCACTACCGAAGCCAACTGCGTTAGTGGACCATTTTTTTATTCGTCTTAATCTGTTGAGCAGCATACGCTCCTTCATTTCTCTATATGAAAGTAAAAAACAAATTTCAATTTACTCGTGTAAATGTAATAAGTAGGCAATACAAGTATTTTGGTTTTGATACTAGTTTAAAAGTTACTTTGCTCTCTTGTTACCCTGTCAAAGATCTCCCGTTGAACACACAACAAAAGCCATCTCCAGTTAACTCCATTCTGAACATATCTGCACAGTTATGGTATTCTTTGTTCCATCGACACCTGCAAATTCAGTTTTGTCGCATACACATATACATTTATCAATGCAGTTTAAACGGAATAGTACAATCGTATCGAGTAATTGTAGCGCGTGTGCAACCCATTACAGTAGATTCGGACAATAATGTGTTTAATATTTTGGTACCTTATTAGTGTCTCTTCGCATGTCCCAGTCAACCGTGGGTTTTGTGGGTGGTAGAAATTTGATGACACAAATCTGTCACAAATTTCGACCGGGTTGGTACCACCGTGCACTATGCGAAAAACCCTCCATAGTAATCCAATCTCGGTTGGATTGCGTTCAGGGGTCAGCAAGTGCATAGCCGGGCAGGGGGGATTGTGGTCGCAGCACTAGCGGGACCGGTGGGTATTGGCGTAGTCTAGTGGGGGGTGGCGCGGGGCGACGCGCCGAACAGGGAGACCTGTAGAAACGGTGGTGCCGCTGGCCGCCCGCGGCATAGTACAGGGGCCCAACCGGGACTAACCACCCTGGGAGGCTGCCCCACCAGGTCGCGCATAATCCCGATATGGCTCGTCGTGCCGGTTGGTGACCGGAGGGAGCCCGGCGACCATACTCGGGGGGGTACGGGGGCCCTTCCGTTCGGCGTGTCGGCTCTCGCCGTTCCTCACATTCATAGACAAAACCAATCACCCGCGATTTGTCACGCGGTGCTGCGACGATAGTCCCCTTTTTTCACGCCTTCCCTTACCTCCTCCTTATGGCAGCGCAAAATAGAATACTGGGCTACACAGCGGCAAGACATTCTCCCACGGGCTCGCTATTTGAGGTGGAGTCCACGAACATCTGTGGGCTCCATACAAACCTCAACGCCGTCCACCAACACCTGGAGACGGCAAAACCAGCACTGCTATTTCTTACGGAGACACAAATACGCTGCCCTGACGACACGACCTACTTGCTCTACCCCGGCTATGTCCTCGAGGAGAATTTCCGTGCAAAAGCCGGGGTGTGCGTGTTTGTTAGGGCGGATGTTTGTTGTCGCCGTTTGCGCTGCCTAGAGGACCCATCCTTCTCCACCCTTTGGGTACACATAGACCATGGTTCTACGAGTCAGATCTATGTGTGCCTCTACCGCTCCCATACAGGAGATGCCGAGACAACTCGACTCTTCGAATACCTGAGTCAGGCGGCAGATGATGCGCAGGAGCGGTTTCCGAACGCTGAGCTGGTGTTTTTGGGGGATTTTAACGCCCACCATGAGATCTGGTTGGGTTCCTCTAAAACAACCCATGCGGGAAGAGCCGCCCATGCATTTGCTCTGGCGCATGGCCTGACCCAACTGGTACACGAATTTACTAGAATACCAAAAAGGTCGGACCATGAGCCCTCTCTGCTGGACCTTCTGCTGACGAGTCGCCCGGACCAGTACAGTGTTTCGGTGAGTGCCGCTTTAGGCGGATCCGACCATAGTCTGGTCCGTTCCAAGGTGCCCATTAAAGCGCCACCACGACCCGTACAGGGGAAACGGCGTCTCTGGCACTACTCGTCAGCAGACTGGGATGGATTGCGTGACTATTTTGCATCCATCCCGTGGGTTGAACGCTGCTTTGAAGGCAAGAACCCATCTGAGGGCGCAACTGCTGTCGCCGGTGAGATCAGTCTGGGCATGGAATATTATATCCCCTACACTGATGTCGCCGGTGCCCGCAGAGCCCGCCCCTGGTTCGGGCGCGAGTGCGCGGAGGCTGTTAATCATAAACAGTCCGCGTACCGCGCTTGGGTGAGGGCGCGCGCTACGTGCGATCCTGACGTGGGCCATTTCAAGGCGGCGTACAATAGAGCCACAAAGGTCTGCAAGAGGGCTTATGTCAGAGCGGATGCCCAGCGCATAGCGCGGCTTGGTCAGGAACTAGTAGCGCATCCCACGGGCAGCCGTGGCTACTGGCGACTGGCCAAAGCCGTGCAAGCCAACTTCTGCCAGCCTTCGCTGCCGCCGCTGCGCAACCCCGATGGATCCCTGGCCCATGAGTCGCAAGAGAAAGCAAATTTGCTGGCTAATCTCTTTGCGGCCAACTCCCGAATCGATGATTGTGGCATGCAGCCACCGACACTACCGATCAGTGACCATGCAATGCCTGATATTCGTATCAGGCAACGCGATGTCCGTGCAGTGCTGCAGTCACTCGATGTACGGAAAGCCAGTGGTCCGGACGGTATTCCGGCAGTGGTTCTACAAAAATGTGCAGCGGAGTTGTCTCCAATGCTTGCGCGGCTGTACCAGCTGTCCTACAGCTCGGGTACAGTGCCTTCGGCTTGGAAGGAGGCGAATGTACAGCCGATCCCCAAGAAAGGGGATCGCTCAGACCCGACTAACTATCGACCCATAGCCATCACCTCAGTGCTGTGCAAGGTGTTCGAGCACATAATTAACAAACAGCTCATGCGTCACCTTGAAGATCACTCCCTAATTAATGACCGGCAATATGGCTTCAGACCGAAACGGTCAACGGGTGATCTTCTGGCGTATGTTGCCCATCTTTGGGGTGAGGCTATGGACAAGCACGGCGAGTCACTGGCAATTGGTCTTGACATCGCCAAAGCTTTCGATAGAGTCTGGCACAAATCGCTTCTTTCCAAGCTACCAGCCTTCGGTCTGCCCCCTAGACTATGCAACTGGGTTGCTAGCTTCTTGCAGGATCGCCGTATTCGCGTCCTTTGTGATGGACGCGCCTCGGAGTTCTTGCAGGTAAATGCTGGTGTGCCGCAGGGGTCCGTCCTGTCCCCTACTCTCTTTCTTCTGCATATCAATGACATGCTGTCTACCGGCAGCATTCATTGCTATGCAGATGATAGCACTTTGCACGGGAGTTATCATGGACGTCCTGCGGATAAGCAGTCGGATATCGCAGATAAAAGGCAGCTTCTTGTCACTGAGCTTGACCGGATCCTGAACAACATTTCCCAATGGGGCTCTGAGAACCTGGTCGAGTTCAATGCCAAGAAGACACAGGCATGTGCGTTCACAGCAAAGGTATCTTCTTTCCTTCCCCTTCCCACTCTTCAGAGCACTCCACTGCCACTGCAGGACAACCTGACTATCCTCGGTATGGATGTTCGCTGCAAACTTAATAACAAAAACTACATCGAGAGTATCATCAAAACAGCCTCGCGTAAACTCGGAGTCTTGAACAGAGTGAGACGGTTTTTCACGCCGGAGCAGCGGTGTCTTCTATACAAGACCCAAATTCGGTCCTGCGTGGAATACTGCTCGCATCTCTGGGATGGCTCCGCAAAGTACTTATTAGATGCTCTCGACAGGTTGCAGCGACGTGCGGTCCGCATTATTGGGAATCCCGAGGTCACAAGCACCCTTGAGCCTTTGCAGATGCGTAGAGATGTTGCATCCTTGGCAGTATTTTACCGTCTCTACCATGGTGAATGTTCTGATGAGCTCTTCCAACTGGTCCCGCCCTCTCCTTTCCTACATAGGACAACACGAGCAGGGCTTAGATGTCACCCGTATACGGTGCAGAATATTCCCTCAAGAACCAAGCGGTTTGGTGACTCCTTTCTTTGTCGCACCATTAAGACCTGGAACTCCTTGCCAGCTCACGTGTTTCCTTCTTCCTACAGTCCCGGGTCCTTTAAGCGGGGCGTGAAAAAGCATCTGATGAGGCCGTCAAGCTGAGTGCCACCATTGTTAACATGGTACGTGTTTGTAATGGTGACCCTCTTTTCTGAGACTTTGCCTTCAGCTTACCATCAGGCGAGGTGAAGTCAAATTGACGTGTCCTATATAAAAAAAAAAAAAAAAAAAAAAACCGTCTGCCTGCAGTTTCAACATCCATGTTATTATGTTTCAGAAATTTTTCCAAATTTTCTAGATCTTGGACTTCATAGAAACTATCAGGGGAGTAAAACGCTGCTAATTGGGGTAACACAGAGTAGATGTAAGTTTTATTTAGACCGGCTGGGTATGCCCTGTAAAGTTTTACAATTTTTATTGTTTGGTAATTTTGCTCCTAAAAATGTTTTCGTATATAGCATTATGAGTGTAAGTAGAATGTAATCTTACATTGTTGAAAGGAACTCCTCTTTTTTGACCTTATTAAATTCCACCTCTGGACAAATGATTATAGAAGGAAAGTCCAGTATTAGATTACTGGCTTCTTTCTGTGTCATAAACGTAGGGTTCTCTTGGAAGCGTTTGATAGTGAGATAGATCAATGCGATAGCGCAGACGAAAAGAACTAGCATTGAAGGCACCCAGTACCAGCTGAAATAATAAAACATGTTAGATTATAAAAGAAAAGTATAATTTAAGGTTAAGGCTTTTTGTCATATTATGGACTTAGTAATCATTAGCTGTTACCCTCGGCCCCACTAGCGTGGAAATATTGATCCTATGCTCGCCACCCATCCGACCAGGGCACTAGGCATAGAAGGCAGACTATGATCTATTAATATACCAAATTTTAACCAGATTCGTACAATCGATTGGCCCTGATTAAGTAACAAGCGTCTGAACATCGTTACAAACTTTCACATTTATAATAATAGGTCGTTACATATGAAACTGCCGTTTTGTTGAAGAAATTGGAGGAAACCCAATTTCCAGTACTAACATTTTTGCATCTTTTTAGGAATGACAAATCCAAATTTTATGTTTTTTTGTGTATGAATGAGACAACATTAAGCTTACAGCAACTTTCATTACATTTTAGAAAAGTGACAGCTGTAAAAAGTAATACGCAATTTATCATCAAAATGAATAACATTTAGGTAGGTAGTACTGTTTTTGAAGGTTGAATTTAATTTATCAAGCGGCCAATAAAAACAACATTTAATACAGAGTTGTGAAATCTTGAAATCAACTTTCAAACAAAGTATAATTAATTGATTTGAAAATTATAAATAATGGGAATAGCTATTGTATTACAGGAATAACGAACTTATGAATCTGTTAGAAAATTTTGGCAATTTCATATGTAACGACCTAATATTAGTTGGATTACATTCAGGCTATAAGTACACAGAGAAATAATATAGAGTGCAGTGTACAAAATAGTTTCTATCACTGAACAAAGTCTAGCATTTCCGTAAATTGTGGTGCGTACCTTGATTCTCCGTCAGCTAATCTCGCAGCACCGTGGAACTGAGTTTCCCTGAAGTACCTCCTTACGTCCATTTCCATACTCGAATGTTTTCTCGACTTGGGCTTTCTTCTTGCTTGCATTTTTCAGTTTTAGTGGGCAAGTAAACTGTAACACGGGGTTAAAGTAAACCACTTCTAATATAAAATCCGCCAGAAAGAGAGAGAGAGAGAGAGAGACAGAGAGAGAGAGAGAGAGAGAGAGAGAGAGAGAGAGAGAGAGAGAGAGAGAGAGAGAGAGAGAGAGAGAGAGAGAGAGAGAGAGAGATGGCTGGCAAGAGCTTGAATGCAGTGATTTAGGAGATTGATATGGTTTTTGATAAAAGAAATCTGCGTAATAAAATATAAATTTAGCAGGATCAAGACATTTAATATGCTCAATTATATATTATTAAATACGAACTTCGACATTATTTGATAATGGCGTCTTAGTGTTAAATGTGTTTGAAATAGTGATTTCGAGCATTTTTGAGTCACGATTGACGCTAATTTCTATCGAGTCAATCATGAATCGTGTAGAGGACGCATGGTGACATGCCATCACTACATGTTGAATTTTCCACTCACATGCACAAAATGTTTTGGCAACTTATTTATTATGCAAGTGGAACTCCCTGTCAAGTCAATGTTTTCGAAGAGTTTTAATTTTAATTTCTTCAAGTCTCAAGTGAATAAGTTCCTTCTAGGCAAACGTGTTTCATTGTAGACCATAATTATCATCACTTACCACTACGTGAGTTGAAGTCAAATGTGAGAAAATTGATAAAAAGAAAGAAATTATATTAATTACGTGACATTTTTCTTATATTAAAATAACCTAAGTGCTAAAACTTCGATTATATTCATCAAAATAATAGTTCGTTTCTCATTATTACCAATAAACAACTCAATTCATAGACTACTGCGTTTCCGAGGAGATAACGCGAGTCAATTCGAGTGCACTTCGTCACCGTGGCGATCTGAACGATCCAAACGATCCAAATTAATTTTATTAAGCTCTGTCGCCGATGATCAATCATTTTGACAATAATCACTGATCGTATCGCCGCTGTTTCGTGCTGGTTAATACGTTTTTTATTGTAGGCTATGATTTATTGTATTTGTGAGTGAATATGAAGAGGTAATGAGCATTTTAAATGTCTGTTGGTCACGCGTAATGTTTTGCAAAACTTGTAATACCCTATGGGTTAACACCGTGAAACAGTTTCTAAAGAATGAATTACTAAGAAACACTAAGAATCATTCTCAAGTGTTATCTTAACTGGCATTCTACCTTTTTCCGGTACATACAGCTTTTGTGGTTAATTGTATGAGTATTGGAAACACTCTCACGCACGTGATAGGTATTGATAAAATATATCTTGGGCTTATGTATTGACTATAGCACCTCGCGAATAAATTTGAAGTACTTTTGAGTTTGCAAGTGATAGATAAAATCTATTTAATAAAAATAATAATATTAATTGTACTGATTTGTCAATATAAAAAATAAATAAAAATCATTTATTTCAGGCCATTTAGACCCATATTGATTACATTAATTTTTCACATTTAATATAGTTAGTAGCATTAAGAAATAATCAGGTTATATTAATTACATTCCCACATACAACATTATAAACATAAGCTGGAATATTGAAGGCTATATACGAAGGACAGGTTAGCTTCATTTATAGCCCTCAATATAACATTGTCAGATTCGTGCACCCGTTCCATAAAGGAGGCCCTCGTTTTTCTGATCACTGCATAGAAATCATCTACTCTGTTTTCCGCCAACATACCAGACGCACTGTACCTCCATGGCAGCCCCAGCATGCACCGAAAAGCGTTGCTGTACTGAACCGTTATGTGCAATAAACGATCGAATTATGCTTACGAATTAATTTAGTTAATATATACAATATGTTCAAAGCACGAGAACTCACAACTGGCACTGAGATTGAAGTAAATTTTGGAAACTTGAGATTCCCATCAGTAGATAAAATTGAACTTTAACAGATTTACCCACCCTGTATCGCGTAATGGTCACTTTCACACGGTTATATCGTCAACCTTAGAACAGTGGCTCGCCACGCGTAACCAATATACTCCGTCCACAGTAGACAGGTAGCATATAGAAGCCCGTTTGTACTATGCTATATAATTATTTGCCGTAAATGTTTTTATTACCAGCTAAAGTTCATGATACCTAATAAAAGTATTATTAGGTATCATGAACTTTTATATTTAGAAATACTGTTAAATTACTTGTGGTTTACTTTTTGATGTTAGTGCCAGCAAACTATAATCAAGTTTCGATTTCAATTATTTTTCCGTTTGTCTACGCTAAAACGTGTCTTATCATTTAACTAATCTTATGTTTTATTTTAGTCGCTTGATTTTTTCTTGCATTGTCATCACGTCCATAAAATGTAATGGCAATCTCTGTAGGAATGTTACATTCCATACAGATAAAATTAGACAGAATGTTTTATCGCATGCAGTGAATTAAACTTGAAACAACTATTTTAACTATTGATAGCACGAAATAGTGCATGCTCGCTGGAGTATTTCAGTTGAACGTTACACGAAAGTGCTATCTAAATGGATTCCGGTTTAGATGTCGATTCGATCGAACATACATTCCTAAATGTATGTTGTCACTCATTGCATGCTAAATTAAACTTGTACTACCAGTTGCCTGCGGCTTCACCCATGGCCACGTTTCCCAGGATAAAAAGCCTATGTGTAATTCACTGCTATAATCTATCCCTGTACCAAAGTTAAGCCAGATTCCTTCTGCTGTCAGAGCAAAATTTAGTGACAAACATCAAAACATTTTCACAAACTTTTCAGTCTATTACTATTATTCCTTACATATTATTATGAAATTGGCGTTTTATCGAACTGGTCATTTTGATCTCAAAATCCAGCGTAAGGTTAGGAATTCCTAATTTGCCCAAATTTGTCTCCATCACCCACCATACTGCCCTGGACTTTGCTCCAGCCGATTACCACTTTTTTTGGAATTTGGATAATTTCTTAATTGGAAAAAAGTTCGAAGATTTTATTGATTCTTGCACTCGCAATCTTTTCAGCAAAGGAATCAATGAACTGCCTATAAAAAGGAAAAAGTGTTTAGATAACAACGGTTCGTACTTAGAATGATTAAATTAAAAAACTGAAAAAAAAAAAACATATGTAAATAATATTAGTAGGAAATAGGAAGTAGAACACGAATAATTACGTATAAGGAAAATATAAAATGTCGAATATACTGCTTCCGGGCTGTATATGTGAAACTTGCGTTCCAGACGTTTCGTTTTCGACGTTGAGTCACAACTCAGCCGCCGACGAGGCAAGGTCTCCGAAGTCGTCGTCGCCCGGACCTGCGCCACTGAAGATGTCGACCGCAGTGATCGACGAAACGTCTGGAACGCAAGTTTCACATAGACCACGGCCAAACAGCCCGGAAGCAGTATATTCTACATGCAACGCCGGCCGTGAAAGCCTGAAGGCTGAAAATATAAAAGATAGACAACAGCCACCAACAAGGGACGAAAAAAAATGGAGTAGAAGTGTAAACTCTAAAACCTAATTTATTTCATAACTGCAACAATATGACGGCGCGTTATAATTATTGTGTGATTAGGGTGAATGAAATTCACTCTGGCGTAATGCAAGACTCTAGTGCTCTATGGTCGAGTGTGACGTCATTCGTTCATTCGGTCAATTTGAGTTTGACAGATTGTTGACTTTGGTGGGGCGCGCGGAGAATCGGGATCAGTGTCGCCGTGAACCTCGACCGAGCACTACGTGTCTAGCAGAACGCTCCTAGTTCGGTTGAATATACTTGGTTATAGATCGCGAGTGTGTCTAGCTGTAAAATGTGTAGTCAGTGATTGAAGTATGGTGATTCGTGTATTAGGTTGTCCTATCTCCTTGCCCGCATATCCACGCGGATTGTAAGTGCAAGCTTACAATGGGCTACTAAGAGGCCCCAGACCCCGAAGTAAACCCCATGTGCCTTCATCAGAAGTGGGATACCAGGGCAACAAGCTGAGGAGAATAGCAGTGGCAACCAAAAGACTCGCTAGTCGGGTTTACATGAAATAACGTGAAACGGTGACTGTCCTGATTGTCGGCTGCATCCCGATTACAAGACCCGGTGAGCCCGTTCCTTTTTATTTCGTAGATAGTGAGTGCTTATTTTTTTAAAACAAGTGGTATAACCAAATAATTTCCTGGTAGCGGAATATCGCATTCCACCCTCCAGGGAAAGATATTGTTGTAAAGGTATTACTCGTGGGTACAAATTCGTGTTTGAATAAAAAGTCTCATCCTATTTCTACTATTCCATATAGTGCCAGAAGAGACGATAGCAGTTCTGGCAATCCGTGAGCAGAGGTTTATGAGGTAGCGGAGTTTGCACCTAATTATATAGGGGCTAAGTTAAGTTGTCATTACACGAGAAAGTTTCGAAATATCCCGAATATCTAACTATGCTAGATTCTATACTATCTGTAGCTGTTGATACGGTGAGAAGACTTATTCGAATTGAGTAGGGTACGCTGCAAAAGGTTACTGTGATTGCTTAGATTAGCTTAGAATGCGGTGACGCGATCAGTACGTCCAAGAAGTGAGAACGATAAGTTTTAACGAACTACCCTATATTAAAAGGTGAGTTCATTATTGTCAGTACGCAGATGCCATGTCAACATAGTGCAAAGGCTCGTTTTAAATCGTCTTCCATTGAGTGGGGAGGTAGTGAGACAGAAGGAACCAGTTCTCGATGGTAGTGAGACAAAAGGAACCAGTTCTCGATATAATCTTTTTTTATTTAAGTGACCTAATTTACGTAAAAGTGAGTAGTTTGCAGTAAAAACTAACGAAGGACGATTCTGATTATATCACGATGTAAAACGTGTTGGTTATTGCGTTTGCTTTTTTGGTTTCGATATCTTTTCGGTAGCAGGTACTGACCTGGTGTGTCTTGTCTTGAGATGTTTAGGTCCCTCGGAGTACTCAAGCTGTGTTTAAATGTTGGTGGACAGATAGGTGAATGTAGCTGTATGGTGTAAGATATAGCTTCCTATGAAGAAGGTTGAACTCTGTTAATAATCGCGTGCTGGCTTGTCAGTTTAATTTCTGTGATGCTGAGTAACAAAGAGGAGTTATGCGGTATCAGCTCTAACGGGTTTTGTTCGTGTAATATTTCTCATTAGTGGGTAGTGGGTAGACTCACCGTGGTGTACTTCACTTTGAGGCCACACTATTGTGTAGGTACCTAGGTAGAAAAGGCGTGGCGGATACTTAGCAAGAATACACGAACCAACAGTTTGGTAACCAAATATTTCGGGTCGACTAAAGGAATAGTTCTCGTCGCCAAATTGGCGAATTGCGGCCGATAAACTGCCCCGAGTAGTCTCTCGTCTTAATGGGCGATTATATGATCTACATTCTGGTGAAAGCCTCTGTGGCGTGGCGGTGGTCGGTGCGGCTGCTGCGCGAGGACTCGGTTTCGATCCCCGATCGGCGCGGGTGTTTGTGTGCTCGTATGAGTCTGCTGGCATTGGTCTGGTCTACGTGCTACGGAGGGCCCGTTGCGTCATATATCCCGGTTGTCATGCGAGCGTCTGTGGCGGTCGCTGCGGGTGATCGGAGCTCACAGGGGTCCGACTGGTGTAGCTGCAGAACTTCGGTGCGCCGCTTGGTTGTGGGGATCGGATGGCGGTCGCTTCGCGGGGTGTCTCGAGATCCAGTCGCGCCGCGTTTGTACTGGAGAGCCGAGACCGACTAGGTCGAGAAAAGGGTTCGGAGATTGACGATAGACTGAGTTGGAGTTGATTGCTAGGAGCGGCGGTTGCTGCTATTTATTTGTCATATACCCTCCATTATGATGAAGTGGAGTAAAGTGTGTAATTACGGGTCCACCACCACCAGGATGGCTACCAGCTGATTCCGCGTTGTCTGAGTGCTAACAAATTGACACTAGGTTATTAACTGTAGAAGGTTTCTGGTGGTAGGAAAACTGAACCCGACTCACTGCAATCACGGGCACAAGGTGAGGTGCGTAATGTTGAGGATTTCGTGTTGTTTGGGTTTTTTTTTAGTTAGACAAGATTCTTTAGTTAACTGTCTTTTATTCTAAGGTTGGGACAGTGTTTGCAATATTTTACAATAATCTTAAAGTAACTAGCTAGTGCTTGTGACTTGTGTGGCTGACATGTAAGAGCAATATGGCGGACTCATTCCGGAAGCGGATACAAGATGGTATGCCGCTCGGGATGCCTTCCGAAGCGTTAACACGTAAATTTCAAACTGTTACGAAATTTCAGGCAAAATTGGGTCTAAGTACGAATCATTGATCAGATGTCAGAAGTTGACGCACAGACTATAATCAGATGAAGGGGGCTGTAATCCGTCACATCAGTAAGTGGTGTACAAGGAGTGAAAATAAAGTGCTTTGGTACTGTGTTCTCGGGTATGAGTGATAAAGTCGTCACAAGCTGTGTGCCTTTACTTTGAGATGTCTCATTTGGTGAAATTAGGACGTCTTTGATTTCAATACCCTCGCGTACCTAAGATTTAGGGAAAGATGTTCTATTAGCAAGTAATGTTTCATTGTTATCTCAAGTAACGGTTTCTCGTCGTACGTGGTCACATAGACGAAATTCTACATCGATCAATCAATCAACCAAGGTTAACTGCTATGGTTAACTGTTCGACGTGGGCCTCTCCCAATGTGCGCCATTTCGAAATACTACATGGATATGGGTTATCTATGTTATATGATTAGAACAGGAGAAGACCTATAGTTCCAGATACTGACAAGCATTGGCAGAGACATCCAGGTTGAGGATTACTACTTCAAACAGACGCGTGCTTGGGTGACTTCTCTTACTTTACAGGGTAGTATTGGTGTTATAGGGCTACTCTGTTTAATAGGCAATCAATGAGCTAGATGAAAATGACAGCTTCCCCGTAAGTGTGATAGATATGTTCGCTCCACAGCCGATCGTGTTGATCCAATAGTGACTTCGATGGATCAACACACGGATGATATCCAGGGTGGTAATGAAACCGTTCTAGTTTGTGGGAGGGCGGTGTGCTCCTCCATGCGTCTTATTTCGCTCCATATTAATGATTGAGTGATGTAAAGTAACAGCGTAGATGTGCAATCCGTGCGACTCCGCCAATGGTCCGGGGAAGCGTAGTCGTGATTCGTGCCCTCGTTAATAGACAGGGTAATGGAGCGGTTACGAGAGCCTCTGCGAGAGAAGCGTCGGTGGCTTGGTGGTTGGGGGGTCAGCCTTGCGATCGAGGGGTCCCTGGTTCGAGTCCTGGCCGTTGCACAGCCGACGGCGACGTGAGCCCACTCCTGGCTCGGGCAGTTTGGCTTGGTTGGAGGGGTTAGAGGGAATATTAGTAATTTCGATGATTTCGGTTGCTAATATTCTTTTGAAACGAAGCGCGTATGGTAGTTTGGTACAGGAAAGCGAAGTGTAACAAAATTGGCTCCTAACTAATTCTGAACCATAAGTTTGTTCTAATTAATCGGTTTCGAGTGTATGCGGATAGAGCACTAAATGGAGTATAGTCAGTGTTGGTTTATTGGTTTCCAGTCTTGCTTTACTTGCTACTACTACCTTTGGAAACCTATTCAAATAAAGCCTGGCCGCGGCTTGGGCTAGGATGTAGACGCTACTCGCTTCCAATATGGCGGATAGAGCTGGGACACATCGTGTTTGGGCAGACTTCAGTACATTTCATCTCCTA
The DNA here is from genome assembly GCA_949126895.1 of Eilema caniola. NCBI lineage: Eukaryota > Metazoa > Arthropoda > Insecta > Lepidoptera > Erebidae > Eilema > Eilema caniola. The sequence goes on along the minus strand of OX421469.1, from coordinate 1,462,068 downwards.
GCTTCGAACCCCAATGCCTCAATCCGATCTCGAGAGATTAGTCATACCACTGTAGCAGAAATTGACAACGAGCTGGCCGAGACGGCGGTCTATAGTCAGAACGAAGGAAGAATTCACGACAACGACACATTCTCAGCGATTAATTCTCACATCATTACTACTAGTCCACCTTCCACAGATCTTGATGCATATTGTAAGTAGGTAGGTCCAGACTCACTTTCATGTTCGGACTGGCTCCTCGAGGGTCGATGTTCGAACTATGTATTGTTGCTAGCCTTGCAGGATAGTGTAGGTGTTTGTAGGGGCACCGAGTGGTTGTACGTAGGTCTAGACTCGCATTCATGTTTGGACTGGCTCCACGAGGGTCGATGTTCGAACTATGTAATGTTGCTAGCTTTGGAGGACAGTGTAGGTGGTTGTAGGGGCACCAAGGAGTGGTTGCCCGGCCCGACTGGTTTGCAGTCGTAGGGGCACCAATGAGTGGTTGCCCGGAGTCCGACTTGTTTATGGTCGGAGGGGCACCAATGAGTGGTCGCCCGGGGTCCGACCGGTTTATGGTCGCAGGGGCACCAATGAGTGGTCGCCCGGGTTCCGACTGGTTTATGGTCGCAGGGGCACCAATGAGTGGTCGCCCGGGTTCCGACTGGTTTATGGTCGCAGGGGCACCAATGAGTGGTCGCCCAGGTTCCGACCGGTTTATGGTCGCAGGGGCACCAATGAGTGGTCGCCCGGTCCGACTAGTTCATAGTCGAAGGGGCACCAATAAGTGGCTGCCCGGTTCTGCTCGTTGTGGCCGAAGAACACCAACGAGAGATGTTAGGCCTATGCGGCGATGGAAGTCAGTGATGGACGAGCGTGTCAGTGCGAGTGCAATTATTGTGTGATTAGGGTGAATGAAATTCACTCTGGCGTAATGCAAGACTCTAGTGCTCTATGGTCGAGTGTGACGTCATTCGTTCATTCGGTCAATTTGAGTTTGACAGATTGTTGACTTTGGTGGGGCGCGCGGAGAATCGGGATCAGTGTCGCCGTGAACCTCGACCGAGCACTACGTGTCTAGCAGAACGCTCCTAGTTCGGTTGAATATACTTGGTTATAGATCGCGAGTGTGTCTAGCTGTAAAATGTGTAGTCAGTGATTGAAGTATGGTGATTCGTGTATTAGGTTGTCCTATCTCCTTGCCCGCATATCCACGCGGATTGTAAGTGCAAGCTTACAATGGGCTACTAAGAGGCCCCAGACCCCGAAGTAAACCCCATGTGCCTTCAAATACTTAAAGTAGCATTCACTTACAGTTACAAAAGATTTACTGTACATGTTTTATTTAAGGTGTACTCGCGTTACTCCCTCACGCCTGAGCTAAATAGGCAAATTGCCTTCCCAAGGGACACTCTTCACTTTTTATTCTGATAGTATTGTGCGAGCGAATTGAAATATTCAATAGGTACCGTAAGAGAAGACTTATTGCACATAGAAGTTTTCTACTCCTGAATATTTATCGGGTGAATTTCTTTTTCTTTGCTATGTTTTTTTTCTGTGGCTTTGGAGGTTAATGTGATGAACACTCCTTTTTTTTAAGAAATATCAAGCAATTTATAATATGAAGCTATTACAGAAATTACAATCTTGTGGTTGTTACCGTAACATTTAATCACTTATTACTTTATTTATTTTACTAACATAACATAAACTCACGCCTTTATCCCCGAAGGGGTATGCAGAGGTGCTAGCACCCACATTTCGCCGGTTTATGTTTTGGTCCCAATGTAATAGGTGGCGAGCCTATTGCCATTAACTGGGCACTTATAAACCTGCGATAAATACACACATAACTTCGAAAAGCATCGAAAAGTCATCGGTGTGTGCCACGGAAAACCTGGGATCGAACCCGAGACCTCGTCGCAGCAGTCCATTACCCATACCACCATTACTCTCTGTTGAAGGTGCTGAACGATGTCCTGAGGGATAGTGCTACATTCTTTTTAGTCAAGTTATTGTTTTATAAGTGTTCAACCACAGATTACCTTTTTGTGAGCAAATTTCCTACGGAGACCCCTCACTGACTCCGGCGGTTATGGTTGTGTCCGGAGGTTATGTTGGACTTGAACCGACAAAATTGTATGCTGTCTGTGGGTTTAAGATTTTCTAATAAAGATTAACACCTTATTCTATTTTTGACCAAACTGCGCATCATATTATTTACTTTATTTGGATTTATGTTAACGTATCGTTTGTCTGTCTATAAATTTGTGTGTTCATGGGTCAAAATAAACGTATTTTTCTTCTCTTTCTAATGGAAATGTGTATGGGAATAGTATCGTTAAACTAAAAAGTGCAACGAAACATTTTCATATCAATGGAAAGGCATAAAGTTTCAAGGTACTCGTTCATTGTAAAAAAATCACAAAGTTAAAATGAATTCAGTCGGTTGCTTCTGTAAAATATTTCCATTGCTATTTCAATAATAAAACCGTTGCTGTTCGTAAAGTATATTTATTTCCATTTTACAGTATTTATATCGCCATCCTTTCTCAACAATCAGGCATCAGGCAGCATAAATACCACTTACCTTTTATGAGAACATCAAATGATTGAACATTATACGACTATTGTAAACGGTTAAATAGACACGTATACCAGCCGTAAACATTTATGAGAGCACTTAAATCGAAACCTGATTAAACGATAAAGAAAAATGGCGCACAGAACTACCCTGTTTCCTCTATACTTAAGCGAGTGTTTCATTGTTTCCCGACCAGCTCTTTAACGACCAGAACAAGTAAAGGATTTATTTGTGCTCAATATTTCTTATATCTGTATAAGATCATTGGATAACACCTTCTACAGATAAAAAGAAAATGCAAGTCAATATTCTATATTGTAGACAAAAGTTTCTCAACTAAGCCATTGCCTTGGGGCAATTTATAAGCAGGTTGTCGTGTTCGTAGCCCCTAGAAGCCTCCATTTCTATTCGTTCGGAAGGCCTGTATGATCTTTTTAAAAGGCAGAACGGTAGCCTCAAAAGAAGGAAGAAATGTTGCTGTTCCTGTTGCGCTTGATACACTACGATAAAGTATTATAGACTTGTACTTTTACGCGCTCCATCCATCTTTTCTCGGGCCCATTCGTCAGATTGTCTATAAATATCGTTTCTTATTTTTTCTTGTTTAAATTTTACCCCATATTTCATTGTTGGCTTATATTAATTAAATTTAACCATTCATTATGACGGTCTCACATCTTCCGAGCGTCCCATCAATTTTTTTTTTATTTATTGTTTTTTTTTTATATTGCTGATTCTATTTTGAGATTGCTCCGAACCCTGTTTGTTATGTTATTTTTATTGGCGTATAAAATCTGTTTGAGTTCTTCATTAGATAAGATAACAGCCGAATGTCCCGTTTTTATATCATACGTTGTCACTGAGAGTAAAATCGTTATCATTTTAGTTTATAATATATTATATTATATATGCTATAAGTATAAAATACGTTTAGTGTAACATAATATATTGTTGAAAAATGCTTTTTTGAAGTTTTAAACAATCATTAGTTTATCAATAAATGAGCTTCCTATTAGGTGGGTTGTGTGCTTGTCTACCAACTGAGTGGTTTAAAAAAATTAAAAGAAGATTCAGTTAGTCAAAATAGCGCAGGTGCTTGGGGCCTTACTTCTTCATCCTAGCGTTCATCCCAGTCGCATCCGAAGCTATCAACTTGGAGTCTGGGGTCCGCTTTTCCCAGTGCAACTGCGGATTTGGCTAAATTTCGTCATTTCCCGTGAAACTGCCATCTGACCTCCACGACGCAAAAAGGCGATATCAAAGCATTGCGGTTAGACGAGTTGTTTGACTTTTAAGGCGTTCAAGCTACCCGTAACGACTGCCATAGGTGTATGTTTGGCAACCAGGACCGACGGCTTTATTTTCTCTCCGAGGCACGTAATTCATGCATACAAATAATTGCACTGAGCGGGGATCGAACGCGCGCCTCCTGCGCAGCGGCCGCGTTCACCACCGCTACGCCACGGAGGCACGAAGGTCTTCGAACCTTACTGAGATTATATTAAAATAATATTTATTAAAAGTAATATTTTTTTTAATAGTTAGATAGAGGTTTTAAATATGCAGGAATATTTAGGAAGCCTACATAAAAACAGGGTATACGTAGGTCACACTAAAAGTTTTGCGTATCTTTATAAATCAACGCTATAAACAAACTATTATGTTTATTGCTTATTATGTTTAAAATACTCTCCTTTACATTTTGAACATTTTTTATGCGATCGAACAATTTTTTATAACAGGAGGACCACAGCTCTGAAGGCATGTTTTCTACGTGCTTGAACGCTATCACTGACTCTGCGGAGTTGGTAAAAGTGAAACCTCTCATCAAATTTTTGATTTTGTCGATAATACAGAAATCACAGGATGCTAGGTCGGGGCTATGTGCAGGATGGGTGAAGAGTTGTACTTTTTCGGAAACTAAAAATGACTGTTTTGTTGGCCGTGTGTGAAGAAGCATGATGTAGGAGAACGTGGCTTTTTGGTTGTCTTTCGTGAACTTTTTCTAACACCCTGGGTAAACAAATAGTAGAATACCACTCGGCTTTAACACTCTTTTGATTTTCAAGTGGAATTGTGCAGATGGGACCAGTAGCTGAGAAAAACCTCGACTTTTTTATCAACGTTTCTCGCCCGCCTCATTTTTGGTAGACTGTTCTCATTTTCAAATACCCATTTACAAGATTTCTGTTTTTTTCGGGTCCAAACAATAAATCCACATTTCGTCTTCTGTGACAATGTCATAAAGAGCATTAGGATGTTCGTGGTCTTACTTCAGTAGCATCAGAGAGCATCATTCCACGCGAGCCCGCTTCTGCTCCGCTGTCACTTCACGAAGGATGCAAAGACAACAAAGTTTCTGAACTTTAAATTCCTCGTGTAAAATTTATGAATTTGGCTAATACCAATCCCCAATAGCCCTTGAATTGTCTCATACGTAACCCGCGGATATTCTTCAATTAGCCGCTTAACAGTGGCAACATTATTTTCGTTGACGGCAGTTGAAGGCCGCCATTTACGAAATTCGTCATGTAAGGAAACGCGAACTCTCTCAAATTCAGCAAACCATCGTCTCACGGTGCTCAAACAAGGTGCTTCTCTCCCAAAAGCATTTTGAAGACGAGCGGCACAGTCTTGGGGAGAGAGAGAACTTTTAAAATCATAAAAAATCATCGCTCTTAAAATGTTTCAACTAATTCCATTTTTGTTACGCACGTAGAACTTTGATGTGTGAAAAAAAAATATGACTAGTTATTTCCCACCATTTTTTTATTACTAAGAACGTTGCAACTTTTCAAAAAATATAACATTCGAAATTCAAATAGTTCCGATTATCTAGAAGTGCAAAACTTTTAGTGTGCCCCATGTACCTATTCCCACAGAATAATGCTATTACGAACGACAAAGATGTGTGTACAGTAAAAAAAAACTGTATTAATTCTGAGAGTTCTAATTGAACCGAAGAGCATTCGAGAAATTGCAGCTAAAACCTTCACCAGTATACTATCAAACGAATTCGATCTTAGCACTGAATGGTAACATAATTGTCGAATCAACGGAACGGAAATCCTTCAACCATCCGTAATATGAGATCCATGTAAGGGTATCTTCCAAGTTATAGTTTCATAAACATATATACATATACTCACGCCCGTAAATCCCCGAAGGGGTAGGCAGGTAGCAGTAAACATAGGGTAGTGGCAGACGGTAATGAATATTTTGAAACGGTGTAAGTGGTTTGATTCAGTATGTATAGAAAGTTCAACCAAGTGCTTCGTCGCTTTCATTCAATGTTTCAAGAGTTTGATAACTTCAAGTATAAAGACGATCCAACTTTACTTTTTAGAAAATAAATGACTTCGTTCTCTATTCCATAGCACCTTCTAAATTATTAATAAAGTCGTAAACAAGCAGTTGAGGTTAAGCAGTAATACAAGCGGTATAATGTTATCATCACAGAAATATAGGATAGAACGGCCATGTGAGCAGGAAACGCGCAGCAACTTTTTAGTCAATTCCAGTCCTATAAGCCTATGAGACAGGAACATACGAACGGTTACTCGGTAGTGTTAAGATTAGTAATAATATTGTGAATATGCCATATTGTACTATTTTCAACTGTGAAATAAAAATAGAGAGCTAAATTTGAAAAACAAAGAGAAGGTATTTCTTATCTGTCGTGAGTATTTATTTACAGTGAAAAAGTCGCCACGAACGACATGAAAGTGAACACTGCGTATATCCTTATACCGATTTACCAGTTGCGTCTAAAGTTTGCACTTTACAGCTCGATTTCCATGTATTATTTTTGACTAGTAGGTATGTCGTTTTACCGGGAATGTGACAACCCTGAGATGATAGCCTGTGTTAGAGTTTCATTAATTGTTTGCAGGTGCAACGACATGCAAATGATGTGAGCTCGGGCTTTAAGGATGTTGGTAGGACCCTCTATACCCGCGAGGGGTAATAGCGTCTTGTCAGTCTTCTTAAAGTTCATAAATTCTAAAAAATGAATCACTTTAGTACGGGAAACATATATTTTCATAAGCTGAAGTCGCATAAAAGTCCCCCTCCTATCGACTCTAATATTTATGTGGGGGCTATGTCGCGTGTATGCGTATTTCTTTATTTTATTTCCCTTGCGAGCGCCGTACACAGCCGTATCTCTTGATAAAAGCCTTCACAATAACTGAGAATACTCTGGAATGTTCTGTTTATTGAGCACTTGGTAATGCCTCGAATGCCTCTGATGCGTTGGGAATGAATCGCCTTTATGTGCACCTGCTTTATAGACCATGTTTTATTTTCAAACTTTTAATTTGTTCGTCACACTTGGCATAACTGTTCTGGCTGAGAAAAGTCCTAACTACCTAGGTTAGGAGCTTTCTTTAAATTAACACAGTTAACACTTCAACTGTACTTTTCGTGCACGTTTAACTTTTTAGTAATACGCTGTGAATTAAACTATTGCTACGCCCGGCGCTTGGCCATTTCATAGTAGTGAGCGAGACGGCACTATAGAAAGAGACAGCATGCCTTGACGTCACTGTTCTAGAAGGAATCGAATGAATAGAAGAGACGTCAGGCTAAAAAGAGACACAAGACCCAATAGAACCTTCCAGAAAATTCCTGTCTTTTTCAGAACGTACCTGTCTTTTCTCGATCTTTCGCTACTCGGCCGCACCCGATATAAAAGGTGAGCTAACAGCCTCCGCTCAAGTTAGTCTACGACTAGTATTCGAAGCGATCAAAGCGATAAAGTGTGCGAAGCGATACAGTGCGATTTATACAAGTGACTGTGTATTGTGTAAGGAAGAGTTTTGAATTTCTACGCGCTTTGCTGTAATTGAAGTGCAGCTGAATAAAATCTGTTTTCAACGGTTGTCCTCGCATTTTCTATTTAAACCGACCCCCACGCTCGTAACACTATAAATAAAATATATCTCACAAGGAAATTTGATAGTTCTCCAAACATGGTATATCGAATCAAATATCTCATTTGACCATTTTTTATACCATTTAGATGGCTGACAAGCTCACGGCCCACCTGATGGAAAGTAGTTCCCGTCGTCTATGGACACACTCGTACTGCCGATCCTGTGAGCACAGAAAGTTTCTGGGCCGCCAGCGTAGAACACAGCAAGATAAGCGTTTGGTCTTTCCACTGATAGCACAAAAATTCTCCAGTGAGCTCTGGCTACCGTACTCACCACCGGGAACATAACACGAGGTTATTATGGCTGCGATATTCTGTAGGGCGGAGTCCTTCCGTCGTGTCCTTCTAAGAAATCAACAATTGAAATCGAGTGAAAACAAGATTATTTAGTGTGATAAGATCCCTACTTACACATACATACCTCGTATCGCACTATATACGAAAGTGGAACATTTTTCCTGTCAGAATAAAAGAACAGCTACTTAAGTAACCCTTAGAATTAATATAATTCATTTCCGAAAATTCATAATGTGCGTTTCATGGAGGTGTAAAGTAGTTACAAAACGCTGGGCGCACGCGAGCCTCATCAGCGATCGGCAGAGGCCGGCGCGGGTGCAGGAGCGGGCGCGGGCTATTGTTCATGTAATTAATTATATCCGTTCCGATGGCATCGCGCGGCGATTGGCGTAGCGCAGGGCTGCTACTAATAGTTCAATATTTTACTACGTACATGTGTGTAGGAGATTTATTATGTGGGGAAGGTGAATAGAGCCTTATGCTTGGTGTATTCGTATGTATATATAGGTTACTATGGTTAATACGTTCTATGGTTATTATATTCTGTCAGGTTGGAGTGGTTGTGATAAGTAATTTTTGTTTTCATATTAATCTATTAAAAATTTTAAAAATCCAAATTATAGAATTGGCTGGCCATTGCCATTTCAGCTTGTTTATTCTGCGAACTATCTCGATAATTAAATATAGCTATTTATCGGATAAATAAAAATTTAATGACAATTAAAAGCAATTAGTGTGCTAACTATTCAGATCGATTTTTAGAGACAGGTGAATTTCAAATGCTCAAAAGGTGGCTCAGTAGGTCAGTGGTCAGAGCATTTCCCCTAACGGACTGGTCGCGGGATCAAGTCCCGTCTGAGCACTCACTTTTTCCTATCTTAAGTGATTTGAATTCAAATTAGTAACAATAAAAAGCAAAAAGATAACTAATGATTCTGTATATATTTTTACCCGACTGCCAGGAAGGGTTTTTCGCACGTATTTTTTATTTATGTATGTATATAATTTTATTTTATATTGTTGTATGTATGTATGTACATGTGTATGTTTGTAATATGTATGTATGTATGTATGTATGTACATATATGTATGTTTGTAATATTCTTTATTACCTCATGTTCTGAACCACTATACGGATTTCAATGATTCTTGTCTCAAATGAAGGGAACTTATTGCCCAAATGTTCTTGGGTACATATTGATTTTTTGACGCCAAATGTATGTGATAAAAATATTTTTTTTCTCAAACCAGATGAAAATTAATGGGTACCGTCTGCTGAAAAGCTTGTTCCGAGCTTTTTAGCACCAGTCGGGTTTTTTATTTTTAATCATTTATTTAAGATAATTTTGCAGTGTGTAGCGTGGCAGCCCTGGAAAGGGTACAGACCGCATTAAGCGTGACAAATGTTTAGTTCGCGTGGCGGTCGGCGCGCACCGTGACGCGACGACCTGCGAACAACTGTTCATATTTCCTATTCCATGTTACAATTTACGACCTTGTGGAACCTTGTCACGGTTTGACGTTCTCTGATCATTATAAAGCCTCTTGTATATAAGTTTGTGTCTGTTACTGCTGATGGAAGTTGAGTTGTTATTTCTGTAATCGTATGTCTATACTAATAGAAAGTGGAAAGATTTGTTTGTTTGTAATGGATAAAATCAAAAACTACCAGGTAGATTACAAAAATTTCGGATTTCAAACATCTATTAAAAAAGAAAAAGGGAGTCTATAACAAAGAGCTTGCTTGATGACAAGAGTCACCCCCTATAACCTACGTGACCGAAAATCATAGTTGGTGAAATATTTCAACAAAGACATTTCGCCATCATTGCCTACTCTTTGGGGGTTTACTGGCGTGAATATATTTGTATGTTGTTACAATATAAAATAAAAGCTTTATTATATAGCAGGCGGTACTTACGCGTTAATTTTTATCTGGTTTGAGATTTACAAATGGATACCGCCTGCTATAAAGCTTGTTTCGGTCTTTTTAGCATCAGTCGGGTTTTTATTTTTAATAAAAGTCTTCTAATTTCCTTCATTTTGATACCCCACTCGATAAATATGAGCGTTTTTTTTTACCACATACATTTTGGGACAAAAAAACCAACAAATATCTTTTGCTCATATTTTATGTATCCAAGAACACTTGGGCAATAAATAGGTATCTTTCATTTAAGACATGAATCATTGAAATCCGTATGGTGGTTCAGAACATCTGAGGTAATAATAGTACATTACTACAGAGGCCGGGAAGAAAGGGGTTGCCGGCCGAAGACATGTAGACCGGATAGGTCTTAGGCAGGCAACTCCATATTTCCCGCCGAGGTATGTATACTGCTTTTCTCAAACAGGCAATGAAATAAACAACAAAAAAATTAAAGATTTATTTTTAAAGAAATTAAAAGTAAACAAGATAAAAACTAAAACTTACGTGTATATTGCTATTTCGTCTATTTCAGCTTGATTTTAACAGAAAACATTTACATTTATGTTCATTATCATGTTACTTAAAAGGAGTATAAAGGCACGTTTCTGAACGAACAGTGACACTTGTCATTGTTATAAATGTCAATTTGTTGCAACTAAATTTAATATTAATATTTCAATGTTTATATGTATAGTTAAGAAAACAATTGATAATAATGTGTTATTAGTTATGTTGATGTGGATTTTTTCTGTAAATAAAACTGCTCTAAGTACATACCAAGTCGTTTATTGTTTTTTTTTAATACGCATAGTGGGAGAGTGTCGTTGCCTTTGCCACAAAGGACAAATTTCATAATCGGCTATCGTGAACAAGATGCTTGCAAATGGTTATTAGTGCCATTAATTAAATATCATTTTTATAAAGATATTGGTGTTTGGTTTTTGTATCAACTTATTTTATTGAATAAGTAGTATTTCAATTAATTTCAAGGTTCAGCCTTTTGGTTATCCATTTAATTTCCTTATAATGTTGCCAAGATATATTTAATAAAAATAATCGATTATATATATAATCGATACATATTATTAGAATACTGGTTTTTCCCTAAAACTGTCCCTATTTGAATAATAAATAAGTACTAATATACTATCACAGTCATATTTGACATCATACTAAATATTATTTTAAACACTTAGTTCTAAATTAAACATTAATAAATCGAATTATAGTTGTTTTATAGATTAAAGATTAAGATAAGTTTGTTTTATAGATTGTAATTGTATAGTAATACATAGTTGTCCTGCAGGTGTCAAGACTGTTCGGTGTCACTTTATAACCTAGGGTTAACATACTATTTCTTATTTATGTCATTAAATGTGTTATTGGTGGTAATAATAATTAAGGCAATATGAATATAAACTTATCTTCTTCATCCTAGCGTTAATCCCAGTCGCAGCTATTATTGATGAATATAAACTAATATTGAATATTAATGAGGAATGTTTTTACTTGCAGTTATACAGAGCACACCAAATATGTTATCAATACTGGCAAAGATTTGATCAAGCAACATCTCATCTATCACCACGTCAAAATAATGTGCTATCTATACATCTGCCTGAAGATTTTATTACTTTTACTTGCCTAAAGATAGCCAGCAGGGTACCTAGATATCCTTGAGCCGACTTACAGTTGCTATGAGCTAAAATTGATAGTAGATATATAAATAAAAGAATCTACCATAATAACCATGGCAGAGAAGCTATATTTTATTGTAGGCAAAAGGACGGAGGGTTGCTGTGCTCATGTAATGACATTTAGGTATTTGGTTCATGACCTGGACAAGATATAAAGTCAATATTAGTCCATCAGCACAGTTTTAGACTACATTCTGTTAACATATGACTCAGATTTACAAAAAATAATAATTAAAATGGATGTTTTATTAACATGAACCCGCTAAATGTACTTGTCAATAAAAGGTGATGTGTGAACCTGGATACAACTTTATTAGTAAAATCTGTTAGTTATTAGTGTGAGGTACAAGTTCCATATCAGATTTGGTTGAAAAGTAGTTGTTCATGCTTAGCCAAAATCTCTAACAAAATGAAAAATGTCCTTTATGTGGAATCGACATTAAAAGAGAGGACTTTGCCGGCCTAGGCCTGCAAGGTTTGTATGAAATTCCATTACCGGCCTCTGGCCCTAGCCGCGCCTGAAACGTCATACTTCGCAGCCTTATGAGGAACGTAATGTCAATATTTCATTGCATGTTTGAGAAAAGAATATTACAAACATACATACAAGATACGCGCGAAAAAAATAACCTTTCTTGGCAGTCGGTACATCTCGAAAAACTTATTTCACAAATAATTTTTTCACACTAATCCCTCAGACTCCCATCCAACGTAATCCAGGCTAAGATATTAATCAGTGTAACGAGTTTACAACTTTGTTCTTAGGAGAGAACCTGTCAGTACTCATTATGTGTCAATACGTTTAAGGGGCCGCGCACAATGAACACGATCACATATAATTCAATCACTTGAATAGCCTTAGGGACTAACTCTGTGTGTGGGACATCGGAACGGACAAGTTAGACAAGTAATATAGACACTTCAGTAAGATTTTTGATCACGTAGGGCCCGTAGGTAAGCGCGCTCAGAGCGTTCAGCTACTTCGGCGCGATTACCATTTGGATGGGTGACCGCTTAGTGGTAATTCATCTGAGCGCTTCCATATTACGGAGGGTAAGGTAGAATTCGGACCCCATAGTCCTATAATTAGTGAAGACGTTTGTTACTATATCATGCTAAGGTAGGACGCCCCCTAGCAAGATGGGGTGTTTCCTCGTGGCCAAACTAGATTGCCAAACTGATTTGGCCATGAGGAATAATATTTCCTTGCAGCCAAATTGGTGCGTCACAGGAGGATAAAATAAAATTAGCACATCCTTCATCTAAGAGTAAGGATGGACTGACGACCTGAAAAAGGTGGCTGGGATGGGACAGACTGGATGCGGAAGGCTAAAGATCAGCAAATATGGCGGACGTTTGGAAAAGTGGCTACACAGTTCAGACTAAGATTTAGTACGGATAGATTGGGTCACTCATTAACTCGCGCGTGTCAAACTCGCGTGCGTGCAATTTTTGAAGTGAAAACTTCTTTAGCGGCGTTGGATGGGTGTAAAATGTTAAGGAAGCGTCAGGATTAGTTGACCTTTGAACCGTAACCGACGACTGACGTCATACAAGATTAGGTACAGACTATCTATTTTGCAAGTTACGATAGATAGCGTCGTAGCTTAAACGGTAAGCACTTCGACTAAGTCCTTATAGTTTCAGATAGTATCGGGTTTAAACCACCTGGCCTTCAAGGATTTTTTGTGATTGTTTTTTCTTTTTGTAATTTATTACTTATTGTGATTACCTTTTCTTTTTGTAATTTATTAATTTCTTCTAACAGAAAATTAGCAGAAAATTAGTGATAGGTTCTATGATTGGCGCTATTTTATAGGTATGGTATGGTATGTTCTTTTAATCTTCTTCTATGTATATAACGAAGAAAGAAATAAAGAAAATGTTTTCACTTCTGCCGGCACTCCCAGAGTGCAACCCATCTTTTTTTTTGATTATTTTCTTGTCCTCAATTCGTTCGATTGTCAACGTTTTTGTGTGTCAGGCTAAGTTATAGTATTTAGAGGAAGTTTGAAAGTGGAACCTGGGAATGAAAATATAGTTTGGAATAACACAAAGGCTTTTTTAAATAACCTTCAAACTTTCACGTTTCATGACATACAATAAAGATAACGGGAATTAACGCGATCGTGGTATAGGTCCTTATATACCTTTGATTGCCTGACATTTCGATCAGCTTGCACCGGCCGTGGTCACAGGCTGACTGGCTCAGCGGTACACGCCCGCCGTCTTCGAGTCCGTGAGGTAGATTCTTCATCTACGCACATGATTTTGATATTTTCTTTTCGCCATGTGCCGTCACATATCACACTCACAGTGGCGCCTGTGGTGTCGCTATTCTGGAAGCACACTGTCTGGTATCTATTATTGTATACAAAGGCTTTTTATCCCATGAGTAGCGGAAAAAAGATTAATACGCAGGCGTCAACCAGTACATAATATAATACATATAATAGAGGAATAATATTGATAGAGGAATTTCACTAAATACCTACCACCATGTGTGTGATCAGATTTCAAAACACTAAAAATAAATCCGACAACTAAACAAAAACACACATAGGTACAGTGCCAACAAATAAAAGAGATTCGACATTTCCAGCTATCCCACAGCCCAAACACAATAGTTGCTGTCAGTTGTCATTACCGCAAAATAGCGTACAACAGCGGCACGTAGTATTTTGGCCAGCAATCTAACAGCATTGTTCGGTAATCCTATAGTACGGTAGTTATATCCCATAGTACGGTAGCTACATGTCGCGCCGTGGCAACAATTAGTGTGCCAATCCACAAAGTCTTCTATGATTTAGTGCTACTTGTTATGGTTTGGTTAAAGTTGTAAGTAATTGGCGTACTGTAATGTCTTCGATTATCCTTTTGTAATTTTTTCTTTTAATACACCTAAAAAGAAGTTTTCCTTATTGTCTCTTAATTGTATTGTTTCACAACTTTAATCCTGGCAGCCGTCAAAGCTTCTGCATGCATTTACCTTTTTGTTGGAGGTAGGACACTGGACACGACGGTATTTCTGTCTAAATAAGCAGTCTGACTGGGGAAGTAGGTACCTCTGCCCTACAGAATGCCGCGGCCATAATAACCTCATGTTGTGTTCCCGGCGGTGAGCGGGGTAGCCAGAGCTCACTGGAGAGGTGCTGTCAGTGGGAAGACCAAAAGCTATTCCTGCTTTGAATGATGGCACGGAAACACTGTGGTTACAGGGTCGGCAGCACGAGTGTGACTCCTCTAGTGTTGCACACGTCTATAGGCCATGGTAACCACTTACTACCAGGTGGGCCGTGTGATTATTTGCCACCTCAGTGGTATATTAAAAAAACCCTAATCATGGCTTTGTTTAGAAGGAACTGCCATCTGCCCTCTCGCCAGCGCCTGCAGGTGTTTCAGCTCGCAGGTTAGGTTGACACGGTTCCCGATTCCTTAAAAGATTTTTTCTTGTGGCACCAAATGAGTAGTACATTTTCCAAACTAATTCTAAGGTCTGATATTGATTGATTATATTAAGTATTGAACTTTCTCATGTCATTGATTAAATTCAGCTAAATTTTGCTGATATTTCTTCTGAAATACAAAAGGCAACCATTTTCTCCATCCTGAAAGAAAGACTATAGAAAATGACACTCTCTAACTGTTTATAACTTGTACCACAGTCCGAAGTAGCGGGTAGCACTTATTGGATACGCGCAGTTATTACAGATGTTTGTGGGAGTGTCAGCACACTACGTGCGTAATAACTTCGTCCAATATCATGGCAATAAACGTAGCGGGGAGCAGCAGGGTTGGGAGTTACATCGAATCAATTTCACGTTGAGTTTCGTATGAGAAAAGTCTTTTAAAGACAAGAAAGAACTACTGGCTTATCTAATATTAATCAAAATCATATTTATTTGCTTAAACATGTGTAATACATGCATGTGCATGCAAGATGTAATGTATCTCAATTGTTGTAAGTAAAATCAAAATGTTTAATAACGTGATTATTAATAAGGATTCGTCATTTTTGAATGAAATATCTTCACGATAAAAATAAGACATCACAGTCATCATCATTAAATTAAAAAAAAAACTACAGTATTTTAATTATTTAAATTTTATTCTTCATTTTACACTTACATGGCATTTATATAAAAAGTGAAATATAGCATTATATTGCAGTCCAATGAGAGGCAGTCTTGTGTACATTAATGTTGAGACTTGATAATATGAGGAGGTACACAAAAGGTATATACTCCTGACAAAATGCATTACTGGCATTACATATACATACAAATATAATCATCATAGACCTGAACACTTTTTGAAAGCATACATTTTGATCCACCGAAGGTGCAAAAGAAAAATCTAGACTCTACTTGCTTGCCATTGGGTTGTATAAAATTCCAAAATTTCTGAATGGCAGACGACTTCTTTTCTCAATTCTTTTGAGAAGACAGCTTTGCATAGTATGCAGACTGTTGTGAAGTAAAGATCTAAAGATATGAGGCTAAGTTCGTAGAGCTATATTTAATTAAACCCTAAGCTAAACCTAAGTGGGTTATGATTGGAAAAAGTGAAATGCTCAGACGGGACCAGAACCAGCGACCTTACAGGGGAAATGCTCTGACCATACCTAAGAGTATTATCAGTGATTGATCTAACTCGTCATTTCTCCTACAAATACATTGCAAGTGGAAAAAGAATATTCTTTGGCACCTTTGTGGGTTATAGTATAATAACAGTTAAAATTGTATTAATTTGTATTAAAACTAAATTATGTGTCCAAAATAATTCCCTGTGATACGACTTTTGGTCATAAACAGTTTCTATATCATTTATTTATACATTTCATATGGATGTTATTAATTAATTTACAACCAAAATTAATTAATTACCGTGTGTTATAGCTGATATTATTGTTTCCATATCCTTTTGTATTGTAAATGTGGTATTGTTACACAGGGTATTGTTACGTTTGGAGCAATCCAACGAGTATCTAAAAACTTTATAATGCCCCACAAGTTTGTCCACATTTTACTCGTCTAATTGGATAAAGGTGAAATACCGTTGACTAGTTAATTAAGCTGTTGTGAACTGAAATACACTTCATTCGGGTACCGGCACATAAAATACGTTTTCATTTTATGAAATTTGCATTTATGATGTAATTGTATTGTGGGTTCACCTAGTGTTGAGCTCCGCTCCTATGAGTCTTTCTGTTTCAAACCTACATTCCTAAGATTCTAACAATTCTGTTGCATATTTCACTAAAGTAATAACCGAACTGAATCATCTAAATGTTTTTATTTGAATTATAAAAAGTTATTTTATTTGGCATCGGATTGTACAAGTATATCAAGTAGCTTTTCTTTTCATCTTTACAAATCTACAGATGCTATTTTCTAAACTTCTTTTTTTAAAACACTTACAGATTTCTTCTCTTTGAATTTTCAAAAGGCCGGTATTTGCTATTATTCTTTCATTATGTTCATTACCTATTTCTCTATTTTCCTCTTCTTACCCATCGCCAATATGTGAGATTTTTATCGAGACATATTCTATAGAACAGAAATGAAAGTGCTTAAAACACCGTCATTTCACCACCGAATTTTCTAAAAAGAAATTCATAATTTTAGATCGCTGGTACGCCAGACACATGAGTCAAAGAAAATAAACGTATCTTATGAAACAATCTGCATGTTTTACCTCAACTCTAAAAGAACATTTACGAAGGGCAAATCACGAAATGTAACCGCAGAACCATCCCACAGTCCGTGTGTCGCGGATACGTCCGAATATTTGCGGATATGAACGCGCAGGCGGATATTTAAGGTCTGAGTCGGGTCGACATGTGACTGATGTTGTGGCTGCTCTCTAGTGTTAGTGAATTATTTATCTGACACTGTGTGCGTGCGTGAGTGAATGTGTATGTCTTTTTATACCTATATGAATGATTAGGCCCATTTGTGTGTGTGGGTTAGCCAATTGGATTTGAGAATAGATTTGTTTTAGTGACGTTTTAGATTGATACGGGTAAGTTTTCTAGTGTTTTGTGTACATTAGTATCATCTGTTCCTTTTTGTGTAACAACGGTTTGCTGTCTGAATTTCGTACTAACGTTAAGAAGGCTCGACGTGTGTCCTTCTTAGATAAAAGCAATATTACATAAACGCCTTAATTTGAAGTATAAACGGTCGAATGAGATCTACAACGTGAAATGACAAACATAGATAAACTTGAAGCTTTATGAGCATTAATGGGTCATGAATCGACCGAGGAAGAACTGCCCTCTTATAGCCTGGATGGTTTAACTATTGCTATCGCCGACTGTATCTATATAATTTATGAATCATAAGATTTGTGCAAATTAACCTATTCTTCAAAGTAGTGACAACTAAAGCCACGAGTCGTGCTTCCACTACAAAATGTAATTTACAAGTTCGCTTCGTCAAGGTTTCTGGGCACGTACGTCGTTACACCGATACACTGCGAGACTCAAAGACCTGTCGATTTATTTTTATAAGCACTAACTTTACGTTGCGCGTGAGGACGGAATCGTAATGTGCTTAAAAATGGTCCAAATGTTCGCAGACTTTTTAGTACTTTTCGTCATAATAGTACTTGGAACTTCGACGTGGTCGGACTTAAGTGAGTTTGAATAGGCCGTAGGGATTGTTTCAGTGTAATGTCTTTACAATATTTGCGCATTTTTGTACTGAATAGGAATGTATGTTTAGTACCGAGTTTTATAATTCAGGTTTTTATCTCACCTATGTACATACATAGACAGCAGTCACTGTATAAAGAGTCGAGTTTCTATTGGCATTACGAAACGTCCACCCGGCTTCTCACGGGCACTATATAGACTTCTAATTCGCTACGAATAGAACTCAAGAACGACTCCATCATTTTGAATAGGTATTTTTTTTTGTGTTCGCAATTGTTAGGACTTTCTCATTCTTTTACATATAAATCTTTATTGTTAAAAATTAAAAGTCCACAGGTAATCCACATAAACATACCACGTTATCAATTATAAATTGTCAAAATATTATAAGTATGTTATTACTTAAAAACGCATTCATGTAGAAAAATCGATAGTTTTAACTAAAAAGAATATATTCGTTAAGTTTCTTTAACTTAACAGATATTTTGAAATTAATTTTTTATTAACGGTTTCAGTTGCAAAACAAAAAATAACAATACAATTACATCATCCACATCACTCTCACTAAACTCAATTCCGCATTCAAAAAAAAAACAGCTCTTATCTGAACAAAAAACAGCCTGTGAAGAGCTAAAGACTCAGCCGGAAGCTCCCGCCTCCAGATAAAGAGATTAGTGAAAAAGAGGCTCTTCATTCAGGCAATACTTAAGGCTTATCTACTAAACGGTGGATCAGGCCGTATGCGATAACACTGTGGAAGGAGGTTTTCCGCTGTCATATTTTTTAAAGGTTCGTTTAAAACTGCGGCTGAAATGGTTTGACTAGATTTATTTGAAAATATTACTGAATCAACAACTGTAAAGTTACAATAGAAATGACCTATTGATGTTATTGTAGAAGTGGTTTAAATTTTTTCAGTTATTTTATTTTATAAATTTTGGTCTTGACCTGATAAATTCAAGTAACAAACCACTGAATGAAATTTAAAACTAGAAACGATTATTAAAAATAAACTAAAATGGACGAGGTTAAAAATCGAATTAAACGTCGTCAGAATTAGGTCAGAGTGGCGTACAGTTACATCTACCAGAATGTTTTTATTTTTCACCTAGTACTTCATAAATCGAGGAAATAAAACAAAGAACAAAATGGCTGCAGCGGGACTTTGTCCCGTTGACATGGCGTGGTACATTGGGGCTAAATTACTTGACTAAAGTATCTACCTACAAAATATAAATGATAATGAGCCATAAATTTATATTCAAACCCTAATTATATAACTTTGGAACGTGCAAGCATATATAGCCCCATTTTTCTTTTATTGAAATTATAATTAGCTGTTTAATATCACCTGCACAAACTGCTGGATAAGCGTAAATTTTTGGGGAGTAATTTCAGTCCATAATATAAAAAATGTATAAAAATTCTCGCCCAGGGTCCCATAAAAGAGATATGGACTTAATTTAAGTAATATTTTGTGCAAAAAAATATTATATTTATATTGTTCTGTTTTATGAACCTAAATTCGTACATACGTGCAGTAAACACAACGGCTAATCGCACAATTTTATGTACTGTGTACGCTTTGGAGCAGTAAAATGTAAAATATATAACATCAGCAGGTTTGCACTAAAGCGAATGCTAACAGAATATTTACCTGTACGAAACACAGGTCAATATTCTGTGTTAGAAACCCAATCTTCGCATAAGTGATTAAACTAGATATGAATCTTTTTTTTTTAATGAAATAGTTTTTCCTATAGGTTTGAATGAGCTCGTTTTAAAGAATGAAATATATTTTACTATCTGTTACCTGTGGCTACGTTTGTGTCGATTTTTGATTCTGTTACCGGAATAGATAATATTAAATTAATTTCGTGTTTATTAGTATTCCCAACAACTTGAGCCGATGGCTTATGCGGTCTCCGATTCTCCATAGGGCGTGACCTTGCATAATTAGTTACCATTATCCAATGGTCTATGAGACAGTGTCTTTATCACATTGATCCCATAATCCACAGAGTATCTTTTTTATACCACTTAGTTACCTAGGCGAAGGTTAGCATTGGGATGGGTGACCGTTTAGTGGTCTTCCATTTGAGCGCTTACGTGCTTCGGAGGGCACGTTAAAAGTCCGTCCCGGCTGTCAACAGCCTCTAGGTTAAGACGGTGGTCTATATGGGCGACCTGACCAACTGTCACAGGTTGGCCACTAACCGCACGAAAAGAAAGAAAGATACCACTTAGCTGGCTGACAAGCACACGGCTCATCTGATAGAAAGTGCTTACCACGGCCTACGGACGTATGCAACATCAGGGGTGTTAGGGGCTGAAGAAACCTTCTAATGCCCTTCTTGAAAAACCTCATATTGTTGTAGCTTGGTAAAACCACAGCAGTGACTTCATTCCACAGCTTTAGCTTGCGTGGGATGAAGTATCTTTCATATCGCACTATTTGAGAATGTCTTCTGCATGTTTTGTTTAACGCGAGCGGTGCAATAAAGAATTATAGCTGTGGGCATGGCACCTACTATATCACAAGCCTCTCGCATCAATAACTAAAGCGGTATCGTGAGAGTGAGAGTGAGAACCAGTAGAGATCGTGTTGAATTGTAAGTATTTTGAGAATTATGATATGCTACGCAGGGGTTACAGGTTTGAGTTACGCTCAGTTCAAACAGCTTTTGCCCGCGGCTTAACGCGCGTTAAATTCGTGGTAAGACGGTTCCCCTTATGTAACAATACAGCACAATAAAATCAACATGTATTCCTACTTTGAAAACTGCGAAAAGTCGCAGATAAGATTTCACCCACACTTTTAAGGGGTTGGGATTTCCAAAAAAATTATATAGAATATTTTGTTAGTCACGAATAGTCTTTCTACCTTGAAAATTGCGAAATGCTTCGTACTAACTTCCACCTCCCATTTTAGGGAAGTGGGGGGTCAGAAAGAGACGAAAAGTAACCTATGTCACTCTCCATCCCTTCAACTATTTCTACTTTAAAAATCATGTCAATTCGTCGCTCCGTTTTACCGTGAAAGACGGACAAACAACCACTTATAAAATTAGTATGGATATTCGCATTTGTCCGAATTTTTCTATGCACAATGTATGAATTTACAAATAAGTATCTAAATCTGTGTTTCCGCTTGTGAAGCCCATAACACAGACCAGTTAACCAATGCTTACGTTGGGTCTAGATTAGATAGAGCTGTGTAGAAAGTCGTATATATTTTTTTATATTAGCTACACAGACGAGTTCAACTGTTAGAAGTATTTGCTTATATTGCCTATAACTTAATGAAACACTCTAATGATCCCAAATACTTAATTTTTATCATCTCACAATGGCCTGCTTAAGCCCCTCTTAAAGACAATTTCTGCCAGCAGTCCAAATAGGAGCAATTAGTATCGGCAGATCGTTCATTAGAGCGCTTTCAAAGCCCTTATTCTTTCACAAGTAAGCCTTTATGAATATGGCGCCGCGGTAATTGTCGAATCAATGGCAGCTATTGACGCCACACAGTCGGGCTTTTCAATGATATGATCTATTCAGTGTTGCTAGGTCTACTGTTCGGAAGAGATGACAGCAGTATAAGGCTTTATGAGCTTAAATCTGACGGGTGAAATTGAGGAGTAAATACTTACACGACTCTCACAATGACATTAGAACACACATCCAAGTTAGATATGAGTACAATCTGTCCTCAGATCTAGTTATAAACCAAGATTTAGCACGGAGAATCGCTCTGGAATATGGACCTTAGCCTGGGTTTTTGGCATGTAGGTAATTTGAAAATCATTCAAACTGTTTTATTTTTTTCTCTGTTATATGATGTAATGAATGTATTTGCTTAGTTGTGAATTGAATTTGCTTACTTAGCTCTGCGAATGTTTTTATATTTTGCTACAACCCTCATTATGTATCGGATATCCGTGTATATTATTTGCCATACTAATATTATTAATGGGAAAGTATATGTGTGTGCCTGTTTGTTTGTCCGTGTTTCACGCCTAAACCACTGAACCGATTTTGATGAAATATGGCATAGTGGTAGATTTGACCTTGAAAAAGGACATAGGCTGTTTGGTTGCGATAACTGTCGTCCACGCGGGCGCAGCCGCGGGCAAAAGCTGAAGAAATCAGTAAAATTTGAAATCAGATTTATTACATTGCCTGGATTGAAATAAAGGTTACTTTTGTGAACCATCCCTGTGAGTAAAAGGGTGCAGAATCATTTCATCTTCAGGCCAAAACAAGCTTTCTTCAGCAACCAACTGACGCTATCAAAGATTTACTTATGATAGCAGTAAAAACAAACTACCACAGGTAACAGGATTAGCAGAGGTGATGTCAATTGATGCAGTAACTTTTGTGGAATTGGTACCATAGTCATAAAAACTGCGCCGTTTCCGAAGAATTGTGAGAATTAACGAATGCTTCATGTAATCGTGCCTGTTAAGGATAGTGGTGATAAAACCGAATGGCCTGTTTAATTCTGTGTCGGCTTGTAGGGATTAGCCGATTCACTTAATGCTGAATTAAAGTCAGGTTTGCAAATCTTTTTTGAAACAATATTGAGTAGATTGCAGTGTTTTTTATACGACTGCCAAGAAGAGCTATGTTTTTTTTGTAATATTCTTTATAACCTCATATCTTTTGAATCACCGTACGAATTTCAATTATTCATGTCTCAAATGAAAGTAATTTATTGCCCATGTGTTCTTAGCTACATAAAATATGATTAGTTCATATTTTGTGTTCATATATTGTACATCTAAGATATTGTGTATGTTAAAGAAGTACATGTTCTACCAATTTCGGCATGCAATATTCGAACATTGACAGTAGGTACATAATATTAAAATTAAGGATTCAAAATAATAGTGTCTCAAAATACCACAATAATTATGAAATACAAAGGTCAAATGAAATAGTAATTCAATGTTAAATAATAATAATAATATCACTGATTACCATACATAATAGTAAAGAAAAAAATCAATATAAAATAACACATAATAAATCACAAATGTCAATATTCAGTCATCATACATTTATAGCTGTGTTTGCAGTAAGAAAAAGCACTCAAATTTATCAAGTGAGGCATCAAGATTACAAATATAATTATATATATGTCATAACTTAAAAGTATAAAATGTAATGAATTATTAGAAAACCCGACTGAAGCTGAAAAGATCGAAACGAGCTTTATAGCTGGCGTTACCCACTTGCAAATCTCAAACCAGATGAAAATTAATGGGTACCGCTTGCTGTTTCGATCTTTTCAGCATCAGTCGGGTTTTTTAATTCTTATTCAATGGATTTAAATAGTTAGCATAGTAAATGCTTTAAAATTTCAGTCAATTATTTGGGCGGAGTAATCAAAAAGAAATCCGTCTAGTGGGTTTCAAGATATTAGCTAATAAAGAATATTACAAACATACATAGGTACATACAAGATACGCGCGAAAAACATAACCTTTCTTGGCAGTTGGGTAAAATCAATGTTTAAAAATTATTGTAACTTTGTTCATTGGTTCCGATAGTTCGTACGAGTGTCGCTAGATGGCTCCTGTCGTCGTCCCAAGGCAGATATATAGCAAAATTTGAATGGATTCAGGCATGGTTCATTGGCTCAGTGGGCAGAGTATTTCTCTCTGTTAGGGAAAGATCTTCGAGTCGGTTCGAGTCCCGCTTCAGCTGATTCCCTTTTTCCTATTTTAATCAATATGAAATAATTATTTACATAAATATACATTGCTACATTATCCTACTAATATTATGAACGCAAAAGTTTGTAAGTACAGATGCATGGATGATTGTTACTCTTTCACGTGAAAACTACTGAATGGATTTTAATGAAACTTTATAATACTTAATATAGCTTATACATGAGAATAAAACATAGGCTACAAATTATAACGATAACCGACATCCCCGGGCGAAGCCGCTGGCAAAAGCTAGTACTTTTAAAAGTATACTCAACAGTCATTAGTCATTCTTAACCCATCTTCAAATCAATTCACCACGTCGACTAATTAAAAGTCTGCTTAATATTATTAAATACCGTGTTATATACATTTAGCTGAAACACTGAATTATTCAATACACTCGCCTTCCACCTAAGATTGTTCAGTCGCATATTTAAGGGCTATTATACACTATCCGGTCGGTTCGGTTTAGTGGGCTCGGCGGTCAGGTGAATATTCATGAGATTAACAGTGCCTCACGGCTGCCAGACGGTCCAATTCCAGCTAGACACGCGCCTGAAATAATATAATAATATTGACACTATACATGATACTTATTAATATTTGGATAAGTCTTCGGTGGATGATTGTACGGTATCCTCAAAGATATCATACCAACTTGGAGTAATCAACTTTATATGCTTATAGACAGTAGACATGAATCGAGAAATCGGTACGAGTGCACTGTACCGTTGAAACTGAACCGATAAAAACTTGATAAAACCAGACGGTTTTTAACACACACACACACATCGATTGATTGACTCGATGGTTGCAATCAGGCTAAGGAAATAAGCACAATATTAGGATGAATGAGTTTTGAAATCACAGTTAGACTGACGAAGTTCTTCTGATTTATCATCTTTTTTTTATGTATATAGGACACGTCTATTTGACTTTATCTTGCTTGATGGTAAGCTGAAGGTAAAGTCTCAGGAAAGAGGTTCACCATTACAAACACATACCTTGTTAACAATGGTGACACTCGGCTTGACGACTCATCAGATGCTTTTTCACGCCCCGCATAAAGGACCCGGGACCACAGATTACCTAATTGCCGGGACTCTAGGAAGTAGGAAACCCGTGAGCTGGCAAGGAGTTCCAGGTCTTAATGGTGCGACTAAGGAAAGAGTCAGCTTGAATTTGGGTTTTCCAAATAAATGTTTTGTCCGTTTTCTTTTACAGTATACCCTTAATGATCAGATTGGCTGTTAGTGTCCTAGCAATATGAAATAAGACTATCATTTTCTGCACGTCCACTTGGAAAAGCGTTGCAGAAATAAGGCAATATACACTAAGCTAATAAAGATATCAAGTCGTCCACAAACATCCACGTCCGCGTTTATCGTGCACGGAACATCCGTGATTGTAAATTCTTTGTCAGCAAACCCCGCTTCGATAAACTGTGATAACAATAGTACAGAAAACGGATTTTTATGTATAAAACAGTGGACTTATTGTATTTTTGAGGACTGTTTATATGATCATCTAATTTACTTATTAACTATTTTAATATATGCATAAATATCATAATATGTTCTCTTTAAGAATGCCATCAGAAGATTCTTACACGGTCGACAGCACAAGTGTGGTACCTCTGGTGTTGTACACGTACATAGACCACGTTACCCCCCGCCCCCCCCCCCCCATCAGGTGAACAGCAGTGTGCCACCTTAGTGGTATAAAAATATTTAGAGAAAGAATACAACCAGTAAAACACTTTGTAAATCTGTTGCCAAGTCAACAGCGTGGTTCGAAATTCTCCATCTATCGCAATAAAACCACGATGTGTCTGGAAATAAACGTCGTTGGTCAAAGGGTTTAATGGAAACGTCCATCAAACATGGGCGTTCGCAAACACAGACGCTTTTACGGATAAGAGTTTTGCGCACTATGCGGTTCTGATAAGCATCGGTGACAAAAAACAACTTTACTACAAGTTTTTTTTATACAAATAAAATAGCAGTCACACACACGGCCTGCCTGATGGAACCTGTAAACACAGAGAGTTTCTGTTCCGTCCGTGTAGAAGACAAACAGGAATAGCCTTTGGTCTTCTCACAGATAGCATAAAACTTACTAGTGAGTTATGGCTTCTCTTCTCACCACCGGGAACACAACACGAGGTTACTATGATGTATTATGGTACCAAAGCTTACACTTCGGAGCCCAGAGTTCACTCTCCTACTCCAGTCCTCTTCATCATTATCATGATCTTCGCGTTAATCCCAGTCAGTTCCGAGGCCTTCACTTCAAAGGCCGGTGTTACACTTTCCGACTTTTACCGTAAAACGGGGTGAATAGGGATCGAGGGGTGAATAGAGGTAAAATGGTTATTAGAATGTTTTAAATAATTTCTTTTACAAAATTTTAGGAAGGTACCAGACATTTGATGATTCTGTTATTACTTATTATTACATACCTGACCTTTTTATCTCTATCCACCCCTTAATCCCTGTTCACGCCGTGTTACCGATGTATCTCTACTAAGAGGAAAGCCAGCTCCAGAGCCTCGTCAGTTAATTAGTGGGTATACCGGCTTGGTTTGTATATAAATAATTCTGATTCAACAAATAATAGCGAACGATTTCATTAGTAACAATGCACTTTCTATCAATATTTTATTAAAGGGCCAAGATGTTATCTTCATTTATTCTAATGAAATACCTAAATGTTACGTAATGATTCTCCCTTTTATATCTCTCAGATGCCCCTGAGGCGACAGTTTTTGGTTCTACAAAGGTATATAAACCATCACGTAAAATATGCAGTGGTGTATACAGTTGTTCATCAGTTTGTCCGAATAAGTCGAAAATTGCTTTAGGGAGGCAGGGGAACTTTTTCTTTGACTCGTGTGCAAGTTCCAGTTGGCGACTAATCTGCATGCGTAATGCATATAAATAAGATTGGACCTCCTATAAGAGTTAAAACTGCCAAGTTTGCTGCGAGCTGGATTTAGTTTGGTAACGAGAATATTAGTGCAGGGAACGGTGAAAGTTTGCCGGTTGTTTATTGAGTTCATATGGAAATTTTATTAAATACTTTGTGTTTACCTAATTGAAACTAACAACCAAGAATATTGAGAATGTAGACAAAATAGGGAATGTGATCTCGTCTTGTGGGTGACTTAAAGGTGACAGAGTGATAAGGTGAAATGACACTCAATAGCACACATACTGCTTAGAATTCCATGTGCCTAGAAGCCCATATTACCTTTGAAAGGCATCGATTTTTTGCCAAACGAACTTCATACAATCGCAACAAACAACTGCTCTAAAGATATAGAATCCAGGTAGTGATTGTATGTCTCGAAGATAGGTAGCCAAAGTGGTAATGAAGCGTGAATTGTTTTATTTTTTCTTCTTCTTTTGCATTTTTGTTTATTTAGTTTTAAGTAGTTGGATTTGGGAATTACTGCATGGATTAAAATGTTCTCATCAATTTAGATACGAAAAAAATTTGAATCGGCTTAGGCGGGACTCGTACCCACGACCTCTCCCTTACTGCTCTGACCAGCTATTGAGCTACTGAGATTCAAAAAAACAATCCTATGCAAATGGATTTGAAATTAAGCATGCAAAATGCTTTAAAAATTTCATTCAATTAGAATGTTCTGTTGAATTGAAAATTGTTTTTGTAGCAAACACTAATTCCTAAATGGAATATTTTTTTAAGATTTCCATTTTATTACGCGATGTGTACTGTAAATGCAATAAGTCATTTGATATAATTCGTTTTATTTTATGTAAAATGTATTTGGTTAAGTTAGTATGTTCGATACTGTTTGGCAAGTTCCAAAACCACCCACTTGGCAATGGCTGCATCAGTTTTATTGGCACTATAAACTAAATTAGCTTTCTTATTTATTGAAACATAAATATTTTTATATTATGACGCCGCATAATGTTCATCAAAGCAGAACCAATATAAACATTATGAGGTATTTGAAAATTCCAAAAATTATTCGAAAATTCTACAGTTTTCAAGTTTCCTTTCTTTATGATAATATTTCAATTCAAATGTATAATTCTATTATCATCTATCCAAGTTCGAATGCAACTGGGGAATCGCTATGAGGATTATAAGTCTTATATAAACTGCTAGCTATTCCCACAGTTCCGCCGGCGTAGATATAGGTTTTCGCGACCAAAGATAGCCTAAGTCCTTTCCTATGATCTAATCTATATCAAATGTCATCAAATTCATTTCAGACTGTTTATACTGGAGATTGATGGCACTTGGTGGAATCTGCTACACATCCATACTAATATTATAAATGCGAAAGTAACTCTGTCTGTCTGTCTGACTGTCTGTCTGTCTGTCTGTATGTTACGCATTCACGCCTAAACCACTGAACCGATTTTGATGAAATTTGGTATAGGGGTAGATTAGACCTTGAGAAAGGACATAGGCTATGTTTGGTCGCGATAACCGACATTCACGCGGGCGGAGCCGTGGGCAAAAGCTTGTACTTTTCCACACTATATTTTATTTTTATTTTTAACCTGACCGGTTTCACCTTACGGCATTATCAAAGGTTTACTGAATACATAATAATGGTTGTAAGCAATTATATTTCTAAACACTACATTTTTTATATGTGGGTAGTTTTAAAAATGTGTATACCAGGTTCAATTTTTTTCCCAACATTTGGGGAAAATAATTTTTGAATTTGCTTAAAAGTTTTGTGGTTTAAAATTAATGAATACATTATAGGTACAACGCTAGTTGTATTAAAGTTAAATGTCAGATGATTAAATGTCAAAATTATAATTGAATTAAATTAAAGGAATTTTCAAATTAAAGATGTCAAATGGATATAATGCTTATTGGTACTACATAAAATGAATTATATATAATATATAAAATGTCAGTCAAATTAATAAATAATTAATTAGGTATGTAGATGTCACTATTCATTGCAACAGAGGTGAGCGGCTCAGATCCAACTGTTGATTTATTATATTGTTTCTATCCGAATTTAATAACCTATTTATTTCCAGAGCTTCCAGGGCGTTCATTTTTCTGCCTTTGTCGCACAGTCGCAGAGCCCTGAAGTTAGCCTTTGGATCAAAGGAGTGGTCTTTTAGAAGAAGGTGTTCTGCAAAGTTGGACTCTATTTTTTTAAGTCTCCAACCTCTGACATGCTCAGCAACTCTGATACCGAAAGGTCGTCCAGTTTGACCAACATACTTCCTGTTGCAGGTGGAACATGTCAGCTCATATATACCACTTTTCTGCTCAATTGGAGTTGGGTCTCTATTATTGCAGAGCAAGTGGTGCAAATTTTGAGTGGTATAAAACGCGGCTTTGCAGTCTGATAGTTTTCTAGCACATTGATATGAGATAGGACCAATTTAGGGTATTCGGGCCCATCGTTTTTTATGTGCTTCTGTCATGGATATGTCTCCCTTGTATGCTAGATTAGTGACCGCCCTGGATCTCTGGCCAATCAGTTACTTTCGCATATTTACCTAATGTTATTATTATAGATTCTTTGTGACACTGGCTTCTAATTCTTAAGCCGAGTTTGCGTTCGAGATCTTTCATAGAATCAAGAAACAGTAATGATGATATTAATCTCCTTATCCACAAGAGCTACTTTGAAGTCAGTTAAAAACGACGCACACTGTTTGTGCCGGCAGGTAATCCCGTAAGCTCCCATGTCACGTGCATCACGCGACGACGCTTTGTTGGTGTAATCCCCAATTTACACGAGATTATGCTTGTAATTAATTATAAAGACACTTTGGAATAACTCCTTTTTTAATAACGTATGAGATGGTGTGATAGCAAAGGTTTGGTAAATAAGCCAGAACAATAAGAAAGAGAATTTTCTGTTGCCTTATATTTTTTTTCCCTTTTTCAGGGTTGAAACCAACCCAAATCGTACAAGGAAATTGTACGGTATATATTATTGAGAAGGTCGAAACTTGGATGATGGCCCCCATTTTGACTTTTTAGGAAATGATTATATCTATAACAAAGCTGTGTTTTTTGATATCTATAAATGAAGGATAGATATAGGATAGACATGCTATTTGACTTCACCTCTTCTGATGGCAAGCTGAAGGTAAATTCTCTGCAAAGAGAGAAGCAAGCTGATCAGAATAACATTCAGTTTAATTGTTACTCTCATAACCTCTTAAGTTTAATTTTTTGTTATGTTTATACTTCACCGGGTCTTGGTACCGGGATAGCGCGTCACGTCAGCAAAAAAAGTTAATTCAGAGTGATATTGTGATTACGATTAAGCTAAAAGAGTTAACTTTGAATTACTCGGATGGAATTACTTGAATTATTTGAATTACTCCTATTCTAACCTAGATATACCTATCCACAATGAAAGTAGTTTATTTATGTTGGCGTTATACGCATTTGCGTTATAATATTACGCTTTGATATAATTTGGTTTGATTTGAACCCATCGCTGACATGTAGGCACTTTTAACAGCGTCATCCGAATCCATTGTTTTCTCTAAATTGAGAAGGGACATTGTATTCGCATTAGGTCCATTGAAGTGTGTGACAGCAGGGAATTAGGCATGACGGCTGTCAGGCCCGTCACCGAGTTCGAGCCACTGGAGTATGGAATTATCTGAGTTGTCTATTAACATTTAAAAGGGATTGAGTGCTTATTTTGTGTGTTATTCTGACACGGGGGGTACAGTTTTGATAATCCTGTTGTAATTTCAAAATAATATTTAGTTTTGCAAGTTGGTAATAGCCCATCAGTGTGAATTTAAAAACTCAGAATTATTTTGTAATCTTAATATAAAAAGTGGAACTTAATCAGACAGTATTGGATAAGGCCGGCGTTAGAGTCAAAGGGAGAAAGAAGCCCATGTTGGGCAGTGGGCTGCAGTAGGCTAATGGATGGTTTGATTGATAGAGGCAAAATAGGAGTCATTCATTTCAATCACACAAGTGGAACCACGAAAAAATACTATTTGATAAATACATTACATATACTCACGCCTGTGAATCTCTGAAGGGGCAGGGTAGAGGTATCTTAACACCTACATTTCGCCAACTATAATTTTCAGTCTAAGGCAATAGAGGGCGAGCCTTTGCCGTCAAGTGGGCACTTAGTCCTGGGCTCTATGTGTATATGTGTAATGTCGGATGGAGAAGACCCCTACCCCTTTTTCGGCTTCTACGACATCGACAGGAAGAGATGAGGAGGCCCAACACGGCAAGAATAGTTAAATAAAAAGTGTAAAGAAGAGAAATTGTTATGACAATAAAAATAAATGAAGGCTTTCAGCTCTCAGATAGATTCTACAAAATGCAGCATACCGCTACTTGAATCTGAACCAGATCTACAGCTCCACTTGTAAGTACTATATTATATTTGCATTCGTTAGGGTGTTTCTATGTATAATATTTTTATATTTACAACTAAGTTTGTTTATCCACATTCTAGATTCCATAACACAAGCTAGCTTAGCTATGCTTACCATGGGACTTGGTAGCGTTGTGTGAAATCTTGTGGAATTTTTATTTATTTATTTATCTAAAGCCTACTGATGCTCGGATAGGGTTCTGGTTGAGGCTTTCCTTTCGGGGTTTAGGAGGTTGAAATACAGTTGCCTTCATAACAGCCGTATAAGCTAAACCAAAGTTAGAAGATTTAGTAACTAGTGGACCCCGGGCTTCGAGGTGAAAGCATCAGACGCAAACAGGAATAACGCTAACACGATGTTGATCTTTCCAAGCCTTTGCTTCGATAAATCTTAAAACCAGGAGCTTAAAACTGTCGCAAGAACGGAAATTGCTTTGTATTTGGTTTTTAATACAGGTATTTCGTGCAAAAATAAAATTAAAGAGCATAAAACTTTGACTTCAGTTTAACATGCATTTAAGAACGCCATTTACGAGTCTTGTTTTAAGCTCGAGAAAAAGAAAAAAGAAGATCGTTTAAGTCTAAGTGCATTTTTATCCAGCATTAAAGTAAGCAACAAGTGAACGGCTCATCTAAGGCACGGTAGTACTATCTATCCAGTATTGTAATTCGGCTGTATTTATGAAATAAGTGACTACAGCCGCGCGGTACTGAAACATGCGTTAGGGCTGCCTACTTTACCTTTCTATCTAGTTTTGTGATTGTAAATATGTACTGGACCTGCCTACCTATTATTTGTTTTATTTAAACAAATTAAATACTTTGTGTGTGAATGGAATAGTAAGTATTTAATAAAAATGCATGTCGTTTTTGTTTGCCAGATTTAATTAAATACCATGTTTATCGATTAAGATAGGAAAAAGTGAATGCCCAGGTGGGACTCGAACCCACGATCTTTCCCTTACAGGGGGAATGCTCTGACCACTGAGCCACCGGGCCACACCTGAGGCTATCATTATTTTATATTAAGCTATCATTATTTTATATTATGAACCTATTATTATTATATTATTATTTCATTCAATTATTTGGGCGGAGTCATCAAAAAACAATGTTAAAAATGATTGCAACATCATTCATTGTTTCCGATATTTCGTATGAATGTCGGTAGATGCCTCCCACCGTCGCCCTAAGACGCTAGTATAGGAGAATTTGGATAGCTTCAGGTGTGGCCCGGTGGCTCAGTGGTCAGAGCATTCCCCCTGTAAGGGAAAGATCGTGGGTTCGAGTCCCACCTGGGCATTCACTTTTTCCTATCTTAATCGATTTGAAAAGTTAGCATAGTAAATGCTTCAAAATTTCATTCTACCATGTTTATGTTTGAGTTAATAACAAATCGGTATTATAAATTTGCGTATCGAAAAATATTCACGCCTCGACTGAGACGTACGAAATGCTTTATATTTTAAAGTATAAAAATGCCGAATTTAAATGCACTTTATCGGTTATCGGTTGTAAATACCTGCAGCTACTATACAATTCATATGTTTGGTTTTATTTATCTTATTTCTTTATTATTTCAGAAAAACTTACAGCTGGAATGTATACACATTAGCAACAATAGTTCGGAACATTTGCTTCATTTTTTCTATAAATTCTACAAAGCACCGTATATATATACATAGTAGAGCGTTATTGAGAAATTTATGCAACAAAAAGGAGCACAATATACTTGTCTTGTCACATTAAATATTTTTACTATTTAAAAACGACACTCCCTCAATTCGTCTCTACGGAACATTTGCGACTGGTTGTGTGCCGAGCGCATACCGAGATCGAGGCGCGTAAGTATAGCTCGCGCTTCGTCCGTTTATATAAATTTACAATACTGTATAGGTAGTATTACCGTGTCTAAGGATAATTCTAAATCTAAGAAAAGAGTCTTAAGACTTTAGCACCAAAAACAACTCATAATTGTACGGGTGAGGCCTCGATATATACGAGGAACTTCTGCATCGTGTTGACGTATTATGGTATCCCTCCTGATTCACTCAAGTGTGTCAAGCCTGCCTGCACTTCTTGTTAATGCAAGCAACACGCAGGAAATAGGATCAAATTGTGCGGCACAGTGCAAGTTTCCCGTTTCCAACATACACATAAACCTTTGAGCATAATATCGGCAACTAGTAAATTACGCCGGAATCCTGTGCATCATTGTTTGTGTGTGCGGAGAGCAATTAAGTAGGGAATGGTTTGAGCGGTTTAGTACAATAGTGTTGTTTTGAAATATATATATTCACGCTTGTATATGAAGGGGTAGGCAGCAGTGGCGAAGGGATAAAATTTTCAAAAGAGAAGCCGGTAGAAAAGTTGTTATTCCCCATGTAACTAATTAGAAAGCCGGCAGAAATCGGGTTATAAGGACCCCTCGCCACTGGTAGGCAGAGGTATAACAATTTATTCAATTCACTTGCTCATAAAGTGACTTCTAATCTCACCGTAATTAGGCAACCGTGGTTTCCTAATTGTTTCAACAATTGAAAGATTAGATTATTTTTATAATTTCTTCTATTTAATTTTTTTAAAAGATCGTGTTCAATAGAGCTCTTCAATTAATATACCTATTGCTGGTTCATTTCATGCAACTTCGTACTTAAATAGAAAATGTCCTCTAAGTAGTACGTGTATAATGAACAAAACTTTTACTCCAATATAACATTTGTTCTCTCTCTGTTTAAAACTTTGAATAAATTTACCATTTTGTACACGGGATAAAAAAAGAAGAACTCTAATTCTTTTAGTCTCTGGCTAATGCCTGCATGGAAAAAATGCTTCCACCAGTAGCCAGTACCAAAAACTTGCAAGGGTAAATATCTATTTTAGTATTATTTTATTCACAAGTGTATTGAAAAACGTCGTATAATACACGTTTGTATGGTTGATTACCGTATTCGGCTCTTTTTAGACCCTCGTCTGACAGCCTGGGTCTCAATGGTGCCCCAGCAGACATCATCAACTTTACACACTTGTACCATAATCTACTAATATCCATCTCACTATGTATGTTTTTCATTGCACGTAATTGGGACGGCCCACTGTTGTAAAGTGGATACTTCATGTGTTGTATGTTCAGACCTTTTTGTTCAAACAAGACCATATGGCCGCTTGAATTATACGATAAACCGTCTTACACTTGGCATACTGAATAGATTATGTTCTACAAGTCTACAAATTTCATCGACGTTTATTTGGTTGTAATGTCGGAATATCAAAATGTCTTTCTTGTAGGTAAAAGCTTTTATGTACCGCTTTTGTGTCAAATGGATGTGTGTCGTGCTTGGTGATGAGTGGAGCGAGTTTTCGGGGGGAATTGGTAGTAGCCCGAAAATCAGCCCGTGGACGTTTAAAACATAATTAATTTAACTAATTAAAGAAGAACATGGCTCGTCATATAAAAATTGGTGCGGTCCGTGGTATAGTGGTAGTGACGAAGGGTGAAAACTATCAAAAAAGATGCCGGTGGAGAATAATCTTACCTTTTATAGAATGACCATAGCAATTTTGTATGGACTTCTGCTTCACGAATTTGACATTATGAATAGCTCTTAAATTGGAACCACTTTACGCATTTTCATACGAAACTGTCAAATGAGATGATGTACTTAAATGAAGCTTCAATTTTATGTTAACCAAAAAGTGGCCATTTAAACATCATTCGTTAAATAGTACACATGATGAACAGTAAATGAACATATAATTTGACATTTTTAGACTTGCTGATCGTTTTAATTTTATATACTGAATTTCACATAGGTACTGAATCCGCGAAGCCATGGTAGAGATGTTTAAATTTATGGGAACTCCCATAAATTTAAACATCTCTACCATGGCTTCGCTTGGAAAAGCAAGCCGGTGTAAATTGGGTTACCTTTGGGAGAGACCCCTCGCAACTGTACAGTGGAGGTGGACAATATATATTAATGTACAGTGGTAAGATTAAAAATTATATTCACGCCGAGTCCTCTAGATTATTCTTGAAAATATATATAACTACATGTAGTATCGCCTAGTTATAACCACTCTTGCACTAAGTTTAGAGAAAATAAATTCTTTTTTTTTTTTTTTGTGGGTAGACATGTGTTGTTACCTTTGCCTTGCGACATTCGTTCAAGCCCATTCGCATTCTAGTGCTCAACCACTCAACACGTTATCTGTTCTCGCACGGTTTATTTAAAAAATGTTAAAACGTAAAACGACTTATGAAGAGATATTGACCGTTATAAAAATAAAATACAAAGATTGGAGAAGAAACTTAGTAAACGACGAGTTAGTGCATCAGTACTGACTGATTGTCTTCATCATCTGATGAGGCCGTCATGCCCGAAGAGGATCTGGGTGCAGGTATTTACTTTTTGAATTTTTTAGTAATATAATGAGTGATAAGTGTAAAAAAAAAAAAAAATGCAACCGGAGCAGTCGCTAGGGCTGTTCCACCGCATTATTAAACTTCTATAAAATGAGCTTGTACTTACGTAATTAAAACGTTTGCAACCGGAGCAGTCGCTGGGGCTGTTTCAACGCATTAAAATACGTCGGCACTTCTGCCGATATTATAGTTGATAGACACGTATCGACGTGTTCAATATATTGTTTTATGCAACCGGAACAATCGTTGGGGTTGTTTCAAAATAAGTAAAATTGGTCTTTTCTAAGAAAATATTTCAAAACAAGTAGCTACCCACAATGTGGTAACACAAATTATTTTATGCAATCGGAATAGTCATTGGGGCTATTTCAACGCATTTAAATAAGCTATCAAAATTATCATACACGTGATAATCTTCAGATACTCCAGCTCTACGACCTGATGACTGGTTATTAGACTGGCCTGAAGATAACATGCATAACTCCAATGAATCAATTGAAACTTTGCCAGGGCCAAGTACGGTTTCTGAACAAAATGTTATTGTCCAAGATACCGATCCAAACACTCCTGTTTTGAATACAGAAATTTTGGGAGATGACCCTAGCATTACTAACAAATATGGCCCAGAAATTCGTACTGAACTTGCTAACCGCTTATTGCATATAATTAAAGAAGGCCTTACTAAGGAAAACAGAAAAAACCTATTGGCTCAGTGGTCAGAGCATTCCCCCTGTAAGGGAAAGATCGCGGGTTCGAGTCCCACCTGGGCATTCACTTTTTCCTATCTTTAATCGATTTGAAAAGTTAGCATAGTAAATGCTTCAAAATTTCATTCAAGAAAAAACCTAGTTTCAAAGTACCTCCCACCGTCAAATTGCATCGAAATGGATTCCCCTAAGTTAAATCTAGAAATCAAAGCAGTAATCACTGAAGCCGCGTAAAACGCGATAAAGGCATTTTAATAAAACAAAAACAAATGTACAGTGCTATTTTGGGTCTCACGGACATAATTAATTTTCAATTAAATGCTAAAACTAAAGATATTAATATGCTGCAAAAGTTGATGGACGTAAACAAGATTTTATGCGATTTGCAATATGCAGATTCTATCACAAGAATAAGAGATATGAAAGAGCATCTTAAAAATACCAAAATTGATACATATCTTTTCGGTAAAAACTTAGCAGAAAAATTAAAATCGGCCAGAGCCGTCAATAAATCTGGCATTGAGCTGAAAGATTCTAATAACAAACTGTTGAAAACATTAAAAGAGGCCCTGCGAGCCCTTTAAACCGCAAGGCTCCTCTCCAGGCGCGCAGGCCACCTGCGGGGACGGCGCTTGCGCCGATGACGAGCCACGAGCCTGCAGCAGCGCGCGGTCGGTATGCTACGCCAGCGACTCAACACCAGCCGCCGCATGCACTCTCATCGAAGAAGTCATCACGGGGCCAACAGTATCCCAACCGCCGCTACTAGACTCAGTTAAGTATGCAGGCCTTTTATCTCAGTTCCATCATAGGTGGACTCTTATCACTGATGATCAGATGGTGTTATCATGGATTAAAGGGTATAGAATACAATTTGATTCGCCTGTTGTGCAACATGTACTGCCTCATAAAGCCAACTTATACATACAACGAAAAGTTACACTATTTAGAAATTATTAAAGACCTAATCAGAATAGATGCTATATCGCAGTGCTCCCCGTGTAAGGGTCAATTTATATCGAGCACCTTCTTAGTGCCAAAACCATACGGCAAAATGCGATTTATATTAAATTTTAAAATCTCAATAAATCATTAGAACTAAACATTTTAAATTATGAGATTTAAGAACTGCATTAAAAATTATAAGATATAACTGCCAAATGGCATCTATTGATCTCAAAGACGCTTAATTTTGAATTAAAATACACAAAGACTCTCGAAAGTATTTAAGGTTTATTTTTGAGGATCAAATGTTTGAATTTAACGTTTTACCGTACCGAACCCGAACGGTTCAGGGGCCGTTACAATGTAAATTTTTGGGTTTGATTTTGGATTCACACAAGTTCCAGGTTAGGTTACCATTAGATAAAAAATCGAAGATTAAGACTCAGCTCCAAATCTTTGCAAAATTAAATCGTTGTTGAATTAGAGATTTTGCTCAATTGCTAGGGTTATTAGTATCTTCATGCCCAGCTATAGAATACGGTTGGCTGCACACGAAAGAAAAGGAACGCTGTAAATATCTCAATTTGATAAACTGTAATGACTATAACAAATTTATGACATTACCCACATCACTCCAAGCTGTTTTCATTGGTGGTTAAATAAAATAGAACATTCAGTCCATCGAATTAGAGTTGACGTTTATCATGTTGAAATATTCTCTGACGCCTCAACGACGGGGTGGGGGGGCTGCCTGTGAAGGATTAACTGCAAGCGGCCAGTGATCTACCGTGGAAAAAGGAAAACATATTAACTATTTAGAGCTCCTCGCAGCCTTCATAGCTTTAAATTTTTTTTTGCAAATCCATATTTTAATTGTCAAATACTGCTGCGCCTTGACAATTCAACAGCAGTTGCGTATATTAATAAAATGGGGGGCATCCAATATCCACATCTAACGCAAATAACTCGTGATATCTGGAACTGGTGTGAGACCAAGAATCTCTTTATTCTTGCTTCATATATTAAGTCAAGTGATAATACTATTGCAGATTACGAATCACGTCAAAATCATCCAGATATCGAATGGGAATTATCTGGTTGGGCTTTTAATACTCTCACAAATTACTTTGGAGTCCCAAACATAGATCTTTTTGCAAGTCGCATTAATCACAAATGTGATACATATATTTCGTGGCATCGCGATCCAGAGGCTTTTGCGATAGACTCATTTACAGAATCATGATCTGACTTAAATTTTTACGCATTTCCACCTATTTCAATTATCTTAAAACATTGACAAAGATTATTACAGATAAAGCCAGAGGCATCATGGTCGTGCTTTTTTGACCGACTCAACCATGGTACCCTTTGTATAGATCTCTTCTCACAACAAAAACTGTAATTTTTTCACCTAAAAGCAATGCGTTGTTATCTCATTCTAGCTCGCGTTGGATACACGACTCGATTATCCTGGTGGCAGGAATATCTTTAGCGCCAAATTCCATGAAACAGTATAATGTATATTTGAAAAAATGGTGGGTTTTTGTTAAACGAATTCTGCAAATGTTTACGAGGCATCTGTACCAACTGTTATTTATTTTTTAACGAAGCTCCTTAATAAGGGGTTTCAATATGGCTCTCTTAATTCATATAAGTCAGCTCTGTCATTAATTCCGGGACCAAGTATAAGTCAGGATGATAGGTTAAAAAGATTCCTCAAGGGTGTTTATCGACTAAAGCCACCAAAACCTAAATACAGCTTTACATGGGACACCAACCTAGTCCTAAACGAGCTATCTTTATGGCATCCTAACGATGAACTTAGTCTAGAAAAACTAACAAATAAAACAGTTACTTTATTAGCTCTTTCAACCGCACAAAGGGTTCAAACTATTTCAAGATAAAGCTAAAAATAAAATTAATAAAAATTTATTCCCAGCGCATCGTTATTAAAATTCCCGATATTTTAAAGACTTCTAGACCAGGTTCATATCAACCTATTATCAACTTGCCCTTCTTTACAAACAGGCTTGAAATTTGTCCGGCAACATCATTCCAATGTTACATAGAACGCACTACATCTTTGAGGAAATCTGAAGGACTATTTATTGGTATTAGACAACCCCATAAACCAGTAGGTACACAGACACTTAGCCGCTGGATAAAGCATACGCTCGGTGAATGCGGGGTCGACACGAGCGTGTTCAATGCACATAGCACGAGTCACGCCGCCTCGTCGTGCGCGCACTCACTTGGCGTAAATTTGGACACAATCAGAAAAACCGCTGGCTGGAGTAAGAACTCTTCGATTTTTGCCAAGTTTTATCATAGACCCATCCTTGATAATGATGATACTATTCTGGCAGAATCAGTGATAAACGGTTAAATCATTAGTTAAAATCTTGATTTCTGTCGTCACAGAATAGGCATTATGTTTTGTTTACTATTGAAGAAGCTTATTATCAATATTTTGTATTTTACATCTAATTATTGTAAGAATAATTATATTAAATATAGTCAGTGAAGTAGTCCAGTACTGCGAATAAAAATTACTAAATACTTTTTCGTTACGTGATTATAAATATTACAGAGATAAATACAAATTACATAATAATAAACAAAACGTTTATCGATTTATATTCTCATTGATGATATTCCCGAAATACCCAATGTAAAATGACTCTCAAAGTCTACATGTAGTTATATATATTTTCAAGAATAATCTAGAGGACTCGGCGTGAATATAATTAATGATTAAACGAACTTACCTGTATGTGAAGTTCTATCATAATTATGTTCACGCCGAGTCCGAATAGATTATAAACCCACCCGCCCTATGCGGCCCATATTTATTTTACCTAATATTTCGGCGATACATCAATGATTTCTATAACTCTGGAAGAACTCTAAACTAAATGAGCTTGAACGAATGTCGCAAGGCAAAGATAACAATACAGGTCTACCCACAAAAAAAAAAGAATTTATTTTCTCTAAACTTAGTGCAAGAGTGGTTATAACTAGGCGATACTACATGTAGTTATATATATTTTCAAGAATAATCTATTCGGACTCGGCGTGAACATAATTATGATAGAACTTCACATACAGGTAAGTTCGCTTAATCATTAATAGTATGTGACATAAAAATGCATTTATTTTTTCATATTAGAGACCCGATTCTAAGACTTCTCACATCACACACACATACACAAACACACACACATCTCAAGATAAAAAGGGTTCGGTTAGGTACGAAGGGTTAACTAAGCCGTATAACAATTGAAATTTGTACACGACGAGGTAGTTTATGTGTGCCGATGAGATCTAATTAGTAACCACTAAAATTATTTGTAATGATGTGAAACATGATAATATTTGCGTAAATAAACCTTATACAGCCATTTTGAAGACGCTGAAGTAATTACTAATTGCCTCTCTACGAAGTCTAGATGGCTGGCATCTACACAATCAAGAATGGCTAAATGTAATGAGTTAGTTAGCGCGATTTTAGTGAAATTGGAAGAAAGTTTTGTAACCTTCGTCTCTACAGACATTTAAAGATTAACTTTTTGAAGTTGTGGAAGAAACAGATTTGAGATAATATTTGTCTCCAAATTCTCTACCTTATCATTAATGGGAATCTTAGCACCATCAATTAATATTACAAGTGGTATGAGTTTAGGTATAGGTTTAAATCATGAACCAAAGAGTGTTAAGTTTCTTTTATAGTAACGAGAGCTTCTTATAATTGTAACAAGGAGAATATAGGAAAGCGTCGGTAGCTTAGTGGTTAAGGGGTCGGCCTTACGATCTAGAGGTCCCGGGTTCGAATCCTGGCCATTACACCCGACGTGAACCCACTCCTAGCACAAGTAATTTAGCTTAGTTGGAGGGGTTAGAGGGAATATTAGTAATTACGGTTGCTAATATTCTTAAAATAAAATAGGAACTTCATATATCAATTGCATGATTCAATCAAAAAGATACCGCGGTAGCCTAGTGGTATAGGTAATGGACTGCTGAGACGAGGTCTCGGGTTCGATCCCAGGTTTTCCATGGCACACACCAATGATTTTTCGAAGCTTTTCGAAGTTATGTGTGTATTTATCGCAGGTTTATAAGTGCCCAGTTAATGGCAATAGGCTCGCCACCTATTACATTGGGACCTAATCATAAACCGGCGAAATGTGAGTGCTAGCACCTCTGCCTACCCCTTCGGGGATAAAGGCGTGAGTTTATGTTATGTATGTTTATGATTCAATTAATAAAAATTACAAAGGCATAATATAGATTTCAATACATCTTGAATACACCAACGGTAGGTATGATATATATAGTAATAGCTGTCATCCCCAAAAATACACGTAATTACAATATCAATCAAAAAGAAACTGTTTACGGTGGTAATATTAGCAGTATTTTCGATATTGCTGACGCCTCATAATGCCAGAATTATTAATTTTCCATTTTCTGTACCAGGCTACGAATAATGTACATTATTCGTAGGTACCAGGCCTAATTTCATCCATTATATTTAGTAAGGCCGTGATAGCTTTGTGTCGATAATAGTAAACAAGTTGAAAAGAATAATGTGAAAACTGTTTTATAGATGACTAGCGATCCGCGGCGGGTTCGCACAGGTAGTAAAAACGTTCCCGTGGAAATCCAATAAAGCCTATGTTACTCAGGGTGAAAGTAGCTTTTCAATTGTGAAAGAATTTTTGAAATCGGCACAGTAGTTTTTGAGTTTATTCATTACAAATATACAAATCTTTCCTCTTTATAATATGTAATAGTGTAGATTGAGGTGAGATGTTTATAATTACACAAAACGAAATAAAGGAAATAATAATATTGAAAAATATGATTAATTTATAAATAGTAGCAAGGTTTAGAGGTATTACAATAGCATCTTTCTCTGTTAATGTAGATGAAAATGTTGTTGAGGATAGTTAAATAAATATTATACGGCATTCTCACAGCGCTATCTAGACCCCAAAGAAAGTATAGCTCAACTAGCTTGTTAGGATCTAGAATACGGATAAACATACGTGGATTCATTTTTTGTAAATACGTGTATAATATATACATAGAAATATTGTATATTAAGTTGTATTTAAGGCTCCATAAAATCAAAAGCACTAAGATACTAAAGATGAAAGGTGAGTAATTAAGAGCTGGAAGACATTAAATACACTCTGTTTACATATTTACACTGCCTTAATAGTCATAATGAAATTCGCCCCGACACTGAAATGTTGAATGAATGAATGATTTTAATAAATCAACATTTGAATATCTTGGAGTTATTTCATCGTACTTAGGGGCTTCACAACTCCCTAAGGTTTCAGAATTTTTTTGTGATCTGTGAGAAAACTATGGCTGTCTGTGGTGCATTCATATAATATATACCTTAAAATAGCTTGTTTACTGTAAATTAATTTAAATTGCAAGATAGTAA
The DNA here is from genome assembly GCA_949126895.1 of Eilema caniola. Lineage (NCBI taxonomy): Eukaryota > Metazoa > Arthropoda > Insecta > Lepidoptera > Erebidae > Eilema > Eilema caniola. Next base: position 1,419,347 of record OX421469.1, on the reverse strand, counting down.
TGAAAATGTTGTGGCCGGTGCTGGATAAATAAATAATATTATAAGCAGGAGCTGTGTTGATACACTGATGTTAGATAAAAATACTGTAGTAGTTGTTGCGGAGTCACGCGTAACTCGCATCCGTGGTCTTCATGTACGTGACATCGCAAATAAAATGCAAAAAAGCTGCCTTTGCTGGTGCGGCCATGTCTAGTAGGAACCACCGGGCTACGTGTGTAACCAATGCCTAGAAATAGAGCTCCCGCCGGGTCCAGGAGAGGGAAGAGCCGGAAGGCGGACCATGAGAGCCAAGGGCACTTTGGCCTCGGATGCAAGCAGAAAATTCGTCTCCATGAAGATGATAATGATAGTAATGGAAAACTTAGTTGTGCTCAGACACCCAGTAAAACTTTTTAAAAGTCTATGATAGCATTATTTTATTAAGACCTATTCTGACAAGAATTATCGCATAAAACAATTTTAGTCCCAAAACATTTCACAGCCTATATAAAACCTTTGTGATAAATGTATACATACATTCACTGGGCGGTTCTACGAGGCTATATTCCTGCCACATATGTTCCGTTTATTTCGAACACATGTTCCCTAAAAAAGTATTATAATCCTAATGTTAAAACCCTGACCAAATGTCTTTACAAGTTGAGTTATCATTCTAAAGGGTTTTTATTTGTTAAAACAGTGTTTTGAGTTGCGATTTGGAACGTTATTGTGATAGCAAATAAGCATAGCGAATTTGAGATCATTGAGTCGATTCTCGATTCTCAAATTCATTCTTTTATTTTAATCAAATTCACATGTCCGTTATGTAAAGAAAAAATGCTATAGGGCAATATGAGTTGATTTATTTCAACTTTCATTATTTTCTTCAAGTTCTCTTTCCTATCCTTCAGGATATATTACCTGGACGGTGGAGATAATAAAAATTGCAACTCTACTGGCAGCTTTTCAGTCAAAACAATTATGAAAACGTGATCTTTAGAATCTTTGGCATGTTTTCTCATAGCCCTTGCGTATCTAATATTGCATTATCTCCAATTTCAATACATTTGCTCCTTATGAAGCAAAAATGAAATCACCATTTTAACTTTTCCTATATCAAATATGTCGACTAAAATTGATGTGGCATTTTGCGACCTTGTTCCTTCAAACTTTTCCTTTTCATTTCCTTCCAGAGCTGCCAACTCATTTGGCCTGTATTCGCAGGGCTCCTCATCAAAATATGCAAATTCAGTTCCATATCGGACATCCCTTTCAAGTAAACAAAAATCTACTCGAAATAGCGTGGAAAAGATATATAATTGAGTTCCTGATTAATAAAGGTAAGGTCTAAACTGAAGGTTAGGTGTTGAATTTAAAAAGTTTGTCCAATCGAGTGAGAGGGAGGCTTAATTGCGTTTATCACTTGCCCCCTTGCAGCAACTTTTTCTATCAAAAGTTGGCGCCCTCGCTCGTTGAAAGTATTTAATTTCCCGCTAAATGTGACAACGCCGACATTTTTGAATTCATTTTTAATTTACTAATTCTTTGTACGTGATTTTTTCGCTCAGATTTATGTGAAGCATGAAATATTTTGCTTTATTGTAAATTCCGCTGTTTTGTGAAGAATTTTGTACCGTTGGAATAGTTAAACAGTTTACATTGAAACCTTATAGAGAAATAAAGTCTTAAATATCTTTGTCTCACTATCACTCGTGCTTCCCCAAGGGACAGGTAGAAGTGTTAACATACATTTCTCTAACCATATTTAATTCTAAAAATGAAAATGAAATTAAGACAATTACAGAGTACTGGAGGTCTCAGCTCCCTTTTTTTCTGTTTTCTTACCGAACTATTGCTTAGTCAACACCAAAATTGAGATCAACGCAATTTCCTGGGCTCTGGCGCGGGCTTACTTTTTAAGGTTGAGATGTCGGGAGGCAATTGTTTACCTTAAAGCCATGGAAACATTAGGAGAGCGGATCATAAACTCTAATGAACAGGCTTGGGATGAAACCGAAATCAACGCTCTAATGATGACGATGGGAGTGTTATATAACTTTCTTTAACCGCTTAATTGTACACTTTTTCATTTTCATTTTAAATAGCTTTTAAACAAAATTCCTACGGTTTTAAAGAAGCAAGTAGCACATAGTATGGATTGGAACAGTTGTGCACTAACTAAGAACAGAAGTTACTGCTATTGCTGAGCTATTTTCTAGACCTTAGATATAGGTAAAGTGTTTACAAAACATTATGTCTATCAATAAAATTTGATTTTGTACCTGGAAGTTCCAGCTTCTCTACGAAATCTGAGGACAATTAATAGTTGTGTTGTGTGTGTTTAATCAAATCTTTATAGCAAAAATATTTTTTCGTATAAAAAAAAACAAATAAGTCTGACAGATAAATGCGCGAAGATACGAAGGTTTGTTTAGCTATGTTATGAATCACGTAGTTATATTTTGAATAGAAATAGTTAAATATAGTAATCAGTATGTAATAAGCAGAGTAAGGTAAAGGTATACAAAATTGTATGTAAAGGGGCATCCGTACCTCCTTTGTCGACTATTCCATAATTGTACGAATGAGTTCTATAGTTTAATTTAGTGAATAAAATAAATATAAAAAAAAGTACAAGGCAGTATCACTATTTAGATAAAGGACTAGTAGGTATATATACACCACTTTTACAGGCTGCTTGTTACGATCCGTGCAAACATTTTTTACTTCTGCTTCCAGGAGTATTTCATATTAAGCTCATTGGCCACGAGTACCTATTCTTTGAAAGTATAGCCCTATATTAATATTAATAATTAAATACTATGATAACAAGACAGACAAATTGAGCTTTCTCGTTGTAAAACACTGTCTATAACAAATTTAATCTGTACTCACAAAGAGAATACATTTTTCTGCCGCAGAAGCGTTCATCAACTGAAGCGAAATTAACTTCATTACGGTCTCCCCCTATTCACGATCTAAGCAGAATCACACTGATGACGGAGAAGCAAGGACGGGCTCCAGTAATACTTGATGAAACTAATTATTTCTGTTATATCTCGTAATTACAACCAGGAGCACTGATTTACAAACGTTTTTATTATTATAAAAAATATAGAAGCTCTTCTGGGTTCAGCCAGTAGACCTACGTGTAAATGAACGTTATCATGATATATATCAAGTAAGATATGCTTTAACACTCTCAATTTTAGTTAGCAATACTCCTGACTCCCAAAAAGTAAGTCGAAGGAAATTAAAAATCTTATTCATTTAAGTCACAAATTATCACATATTATATGAACGTCAAAATCATAACCATTAATTTGTGGAACATATGTACTGGTCATATCATAATATTTTGAAGTACTATTTTTAACAGAAAAAAGGAGGAAATTTCTCAATTAGACCGTACAAATACGTTTTTTATGTTTGTTCGCGGATGATTTCGATAGTGGCGTGGCTTTCATTGTGAATGACCCGTGATGATAGGGTACGAGTTCCTGTAATTTAAAGAGCATTTTGAAGAACTGTTTAGTTTAGGGAATGCGAGTGTCGAGTTGCACTACTGATAATAGTGCATTAATATCAATTTCTATATGAAGATTATACTAAACCTCTGTCTACCATTTCGGGAAAAATACATGCAAATGTATGCGATTATTCTTGGTCGAAATTTTGGCCAAAATTGTTGAGACAGCCATGTCTGAAGCCACGGTTTTAATGTTCTTGAGTGGCGCGCACACAAGTAGCTGCATTCCTTTTAGAATTCATTTCTACAAATGCGAGGCTCAATATGATATTGATAGAATTGTTGAACTGCGCACTATTTGCTATGTGAAACGATATGAAAGAGCTTCTACAAAAATGAATGAAATCTTTTGTTATCTTGGTATCGATAAAATGCGTAGAATGTAGCACAATAGCGGGATGTAGTCCTATTTTCAATTATAATCTTTCATAAAGGCCACTGTGTTTTTTTATTAATATTGTAAAGAGGACAGTTATTAATCTTGTTATTGAAGAGATTGGGCACAACGTATGTACAAAATATATACATATACTTAATCAAAATGTATGGTTCTCACAAACTTTGTTCGTGTATTATATTTATTTAAAAAAATACTATCTACAGGGATTATGTGATTAATAACAATATATTAGCATTGCTCTGGGTGTTTTTATGTATAATATGTTTGTATTTACAAAAAAAAAATCCTCATTCCAGAACCCATGACACAAGTTAGTTAAGCTATACTTCATTTGGATCTAGATAGCGTTGCTTTTTTATATATTACACGTCCATTTGACTTCACCTGGTAACCAGAAAGCAAAGTCTCAGGTAAGAGGGCCAGCGTGCAATATACGTACTGTGATATCCGCCCTCCGTGGCAGATATTACTAGTAGTTGCCTGGACATCATGTTTCAACGATATAAAAATAAATCATAAAAATAAAAACAGGATTGAATAGAGAATTGAGGAAAAAACAGAAGGTGTGGGACAGTTCCTGACAGTTGACATGAGGTTTTCAGAAGAAGCCAGCTAGGCTCCGGAAGCTCAAGATCTGAAGAGAATTGTGCTAGCTGCCACGGTCTTCTGAAACGAGCATTGTATAAAATTAAAAAAACCTCGCGTAAAATCCCCTTTTTAAAAAGCCCGTGTAGGAATGATGTGTTTTATCCCAATAAAAATCAATATTACGGCAAAAAAGTCGTTTCATCCATAAAACTGTGGAGATCAAACCCCCGACTCCACAGTACCATGTTAACAATGTTAGCACTCAGCTTGACGGCCTCATCATATGTTTTTTCCCGCCCCGGTTAAAGGACCTTGGACTGTAGGAAGAAGGAAACACGTGAGCTGGCAAGGAATTCCAGGTCTTAATGGTGTAACAAAGGAAAGAGTCACCGAATCGCTTGGTTCTTGTGGAACTAATAGGGAAAAGTTCATCAGAACATTCATCATGGTAGAGACGGTAAAATACTGCCAAGGAAGCAACATCTCAACGCATCTGAAGAGGCTCAAGAGTACTCGTGATCTCAGGATTTCCAATAATGCGGACCGCACGTCGCTGTACAATGTCCTAGAGTATTTATTTATTTATTTGCATGAAGTTATAGGCAAAATTTGAATCCACTGGCACTGCAACATGTAACAGAAATTTCCCATTCAAAAGATAGGGCATGTTACTTATACGTAGTTAAGATTTCTCGTAAGGGTGAACAATTTGCGCTAGCAGATATCGAACCATTTTAAGATTTTGCGCTGCATTCATTCGACGCCAGAACTTTTCACATCTTGCCACGAGTGTTTCAAACATGCGATGCGCCTGGAAGTGTTGCATTCGTGAGGTGTCTTGTTAGATAACAAATCTTGTCGAAGATATTTGCTATTCAAGACGTTTTATTCTATGATTTTTAATATTACATCCCTCTATTTCCATAACAATTACCGACATTCTGTTGAAATTTTTTACTAAAAACTGTTTCTGGACCGTGGCAGTGAAAGAAGTTTGAAAAAAAATTACATTGTTCCTCAAGAAGGGCATTAGAAGGTTTCTTCAGGATCAGCAGTAAGAGTATAACGCTTTTGATGTTGCATACGTCCATAGGCCACGGTAACCAGTTTCCATCAGGTGGTCCGTGTGTATTTAGTTCAAAGCTAGGAAATTCCATTAAAGTTAAAAAATGCTACGAAATATGCAGCTGGTACGAAATGGTCAGAGATAATATAAATAGATTTGTAGACTGTATATCTGCTCTTACCTTTTCAACTGTATATGAGAAGAGTAACTTGCAGGAAGCTTTTGCTGAATTTCATAATCTATTTAAATTGTTCTTCGATTTGTGTTTCCCGATAAAAAAGATAAAGAAATCAACAAAAAAAGGGAACTGTAAATGGTTAACAAAGGGTATAAAAAAGTCTTGTGTAAGGAAAAGATATTTATACCTTAAACAAGTCCATAATATCAAATCGAAAAACGTTAAATAAAAAATATACATCCTATAGCAATATATTAAAAAAATGCATACATAAATCTAAACAGTTACAAAACAAGAAATATATTGAAAGTAAGACAAATAAATGCAAAGCTACATGGGCAGTAATTAATGAAAACATTGGTGACGAAAATATGAAAACACGAATTGACAAAATAACTAAAGATAACCGGACATATGAAGACCCTTTAGAACTGAGTGACTTATTTAATGACTTTTATATTCAATTAACTAATAGTAATAATTTTAAATTTAAAAGTGACGAGATAAACAAAACTATTAAAATTAATAATGAAAAGACAATATTTCTTAAGCCAAGTGATAATATTGAAATTTTAAGAATAATTAATAGTCTCAATAATACAAACGCAACAGGGATAGATGAATTAACGACAAAAGTAATTAAACGATGTGCAGTACACATTAGTCAACCCCTGTGTTATCTGATAAATATGTCATTTGAAGAGGGCACTTTTCCAAATTTACTAAAAACTTCAATTGTAAAACCACTTTTTAAAAAAGGCTGCACATCTGACATGAATAATTACCGCCCAGTAACACTTATACCAATTATGTCGAAAATTTTTGAGAAGGTAATGCTGAAGCGTCTACAAGAGTTTACGATATCACATGCTATACTAACAAGTGAACAATTTGGTTTCCGACATAATAGTACTACCTCACTGGCATGTTTTAACCTGGTAAAAACGATTACACAGACTATTGACGACGGTTTACCAGTAGCAGCAATTTTTCTAGACATGAGAAGGCACACATCGATTATGTTTGTGACAGGCTTAACAAATTCGTATATGCGATAAAAAGATTACGAATAACAGTTTCGATAGAAGCCGCTCTTAGTGCATATCACGGGTATGTTTCGTTAGTACTCTCATATGGTCTTCTGTTGTGGGGTAATTCGGTAGAGGCTATAAGGACGTTTAAAGTACAAAAGAAGTGTATACGGGCAATCTGTGGGGCCTGGAGCATGGATAGTTGTAGGCCTCTGTTCAAAAAATACAATATTCTGCCACTACCATCCATGTATATCAAGGAGTTATGCTTATTTGTACAACAACATCCGGTACATTTCTGTAAACAAACCGATGTTATTAAACGAAATGTAGTTCCTAGAAATAAATATAGGCTGTATGTACCGCAATGCAGGCTAGAATTGCATAAAAGGAACTCATACATGAACGCTATAAAGGTATATAACAAATTACCGAACACCTTTAAGAATTTACCTTTTACTATGTTTAAAAGAAGGTTGACGCAATGGCTACAAAAAGAATGTTTTTACGATTTGGATGAGTTCATGTCATACCGTGGGATAGGTGACTAATAGATAATTTTATATACCTTTATACACATAGAAATAATGTTATGATTGATATTATCAGCGATTTGACATCATAATTTAATGTAATTTAGAGTCTATAAAATAATTATTCTGACATTAACATAAAACTGACATTAATATAAAGCTGACATCAATATAAATCTGACATTAAACAAATAGATAACAATTATTGGTTGCATGCATGCTGTAGATTATAGCAATATTCAAATCACGTAAATATTTGCACACCATAGTGGTAGGATGTAAATGGGCCATTGTAATATATATAATATAATACCTTTATTTACCTGCATTCTGGCAAATAAATAATTTCATTTCATTTCATTTCAATAAAAAGGCGGCAGTTGGTATATTTATATTGGCCCTTAGCATAGGTTCTAGAGTTAGAACCGTTGTTTCAGTAGAGGGTACAGGATCCCGAAGTATCTGGACGGGAATCAGTGCCGTGCAATGGAAATAGCTAGGCTTTAAATACGTTGTTGTACCTACGACGGGAAGTATAGCAATGCTGCTGAAAAGTAGCCGAAACGGCGGGATAAAAGTAAATAATAACAAATAAATAAAGATAGAATCCGTTAAAATGAGGCTTTATTTCAATCTAAAGGTAATTTCGTAATATATATGAGTGTATCTATGTATATTATGTTTGCTACTTCCAGTCCGAACCCACTAATTATTATCCGTAGCTCCGCATGTGATGAAATATATTATATACATACATATCGATTAAAATAGGAAAAAAATCGGTTTAGGCGGGATTTGAATAGTTAGCGTGAAAAAACAAAATGCTTTAAAAAGTTCTTTCAAATAAATATAATTTTTTAACAACCCCCTCCCGATCTATTAATGCTATATCTACTCTATTATTTACATTTTGTATTTCTTGCTTACAAGACTTACAGTTAATAAAATCCACTCAAGTTCCGGCGGCTAGCAATCTTGTTAACTCATAATCATAATAGGTCAAGTGCTGCACTTCATAGCGAGCACTATTATAGGCATAGATACTAAAGTGCTTAGGTAGTTATAATATCTATTGCTTTGCGGCTTGCATATACTTATTTATACAATACTAGCGATCCGCCACGGCTTCGCACGGGTGGTAAAAACGTTGCCGTGGAAATCCAATATAGCCTATGTTACTTACAGTGAATGTAGCTTTCCAATGGAGAAAGAATTTTTGAAATTAGCACAGTAGTTTTTGAGTTTATTCATTACAAACATACATTTTTTCCGCTTTACAATAGTTGTGTAGATATAGTGTAGATTCACGACTGTCCGCCACCGGAATAGGAGACAGTAATGACACTAACTCCCCGATAAGGTAGGCAGAGGTGTATCAACACCCGCGTTTCACCAACTATGATTTTCGGTCCCACATAATACGGTGCGAGCCTATTGACGTCTAGCTAGCACTTTGTCTAGAAATGTATGTTTAGTGTCGGATGGCGAACAGCCCCTCTAGACAAGTGGCAATTAGCTATCAGCCTTGGATTTGACATTTATGACAAGCGTTAACGCATGTCAAATACGTCAAATCCCATCCATTCGTCATTCTGTTCCATCAAACGCCAGTTAGCGAATTACAACTTGTCTAGAGGGGCTGTTCTATTCCTTAGTCTCTTTGAGAGATGCTGGGGTGGCCCAATTCTGCCTAAGATTTATTGCGAATCGTGCTTACAGTGCAAAAGTTTTGGGTAAAAACAAAAATAACTGTGATACTTGTATTAAACTAAAAGCGCCTGCTTAAGTAATTAAGCAGCTGTGCGTAAATACATTGGGATTGCAACTGGGTCCGCTGCAATTATAATAATAAATACATATTGCAGGACACTGTACTTAAGTACACATCTGTGAACTTAAGTATACAGGGTGGAAGATTTTGACCTTACCTAAAGGGGATGTACTCTAAATACTGGAAATAGCGAATTTCCCTCAAAGGAAACCTTTCTTTATTTTTTAAAAGAAACAACACTGTATTCAATGATTTTTGAAAACTTGCTTGATACACCCGGTAATCGAACCGACTAAAATCCGAAAAAGTAACATCCTGTATTTTTATGGCATCAATCGATAGTGTCAATCATAAGTCTCTAACATACATGTAGAATTAAATGAAAGGAAGTCCATAAAATCTTTAATTATAAATTTAATGCCAGCAGATACAGCATTTTTACTCAAATTGATTTTTACTGATAGTGATGATCATATTTAATAAGTTTTACAAACAATCATGCTCATACACTCACACCTTATTCCCTCAGCGTACACTGAGTTAACAATCCGCCATATTTTTATTTTTGCACACTTCACGGACATAACCAAATAGCCAATCATGACATCCATTACCATAATAAATAACCATCCATGGAAACGCAAGGATAGAATTTCCTTGAATAGCAAACCCACATGCATTACGCTATCTGACATACCCACCCCGACAGCTGTTATACCTCGGGACATATATCTTGACCCTAAAACGTCCTCAATCTGTGCCCTATACGCACCGTACATATTTCTTGGGTGTCTTTTATGGATAGCACGGGGTTCTACGGCCGTGGACGAGCTCAAATTCACCAAGTCCTTGCGCGCGCCAAGACCTTGTTTGTCTCGCGATGTGGGTCCATGATATGTGCCGATGTACACAGCTAAATGACAAGTAGTTGGAGAGCACTTCGCCAACGGGGCTGCTCTACATCTGCTACCTATTTCTATGTAAATCGAGTCTCGGTCGTGAGAACTGATCAAACCTAGTTCTAGTAGTTTCCTTAATGTTATTGGAGTGTTTCACATGCATATGTCATGAAAGGATAGGCGAGCAATATTATTAACAGTCATATATGTGTCATAATTTTATATCAATGGTCGTAGGCTCGAAGGACCTAAATCGTGACTAGACTATTCAAGATTAAAGTAGGTCCGATAGTTTAATGAGTTCTCTGAATATGATAAGAAACCTGAAGACGTTTTACTCCTTTTTGAGTAGTCGTGTAAAAGTCGCACAAGTTCGTCTTTGTTTTACCCGAATAGGTTGACCACCACACATAAATTGTCTCGGAGTACAATTGAAATTAGTAAACTATACACGCTATCGATTCAAATAGAAAAATTAAATCGGTCTAGGCGGGGTTTGAATCCACGATCTTTGCCATTCAAATTTCTCCTTCTATATCTGGTTTTGAGGCGACAGTGGAGCATCTACCGACATCAATTAAAGATCGCGCATTCAAGCCCCGCCCCGATTTAATTTTTCTATTTAAATCGATAGCGTGTATAGTTTACTAATTTCAATTGCACTCCGAGACAATTTTTGTGTGGTGGTCAACCTATTCGGGTAAAACAGAGACGAAATTGTGCGACTTTTACGCGACTACTCAAAAAGGAGTAAAATGTCTTTGGATGAAATGGATTTGAATATTAAGCATGAAAAATGCCTAATAATTTAATTTAAAATAGAAATGTAAACACTATGACATCGTTCTTGGAAATATAAGGATGATTGAAAGACAAACTTTTAACTTAAAAAGATTTCTCTCAGCTCTTGATTTAGGCCATGGCCAAATCTTCAACTTTCAATTTGTATTTTATTCTTTCGTTTTTTAATTTGTGTTACTTGTCCTTACTTCTTACCAAATGTATTTATTGTTTCAATGTCAATAGGAATAACGCAATATTTTTTTTGCAATTATCAAAGCATACCATAAGAATAGCAGTCCTTTTATTGTGTTATTTATATATTATTTTCGTATACTTAGAAGAATAGTTAAATTTTGTTCCTTTATAAAGCACTATGAAAAGTGCTATAAGACAAGGTTCTACATAATGTCACTATCAGCATCTAAGTAATTTATTATCAACCTCTGCGATTACCATTATGAAGCTTTGCAAGCTCTTATTTTACATTATAACCGATTACCATAAAGCAGCTTGTATGTATATTTATTACCTTAGGAATAAAATAAAAGAACAAACAAAATAATATATAAGAGTCTTCACATAACATTCACTCACACGACTGAAACCAAAGCGGTAACTATGCAATAGAAACCACGACACTAATTGCAGTCCTTCTATTCTTAAACTTTCCTCTGTACATTCTACACATATGCACATGTTGCAAATTCACAAAAGTCCTTGCACCCCGTTTCACACGTCGTAACAACTAACAAGCCGCTCGAGCCGCTCACTGCAGCGAGGAGAGACCCTTATGTAGGAATTCGACGTCTTGCAGGTACGCCTTTAGAAATAATGAGCCGTGTTGCTAATCGCTCGAGGACCTAAGAGGCTCGTGAGCTCGAGTAATAGCCGTGTGACTTACGAGTAAAAACTACACAAAGGTCTGTAAAAAACCGGTGTACTACCAAAGGTGTAAAGAACTGTAGGTAGGTACTTACTACTGAAAATATATTGTCCTGAACTCAGTTGAATTGACTTTCGTGCGATCATAATGTAAATATTTATATCATGATTACTGCAGTTGCCCCTAAAGTATTCACTTTGGAGCCTAGCGTTCATTTTCCTATTTTTTCTTGATCAGGCTTAGTTTAGTATTTACGGGAGCGATTGCCACCTCACTTCCCAATACATTCATACATATGATACATACAATAATCACGCCTTTATCCCCGGAGTTAATTTTATTTATATCCCCGGAGATGAATTAACACCTACATTTTACTCCTTGTATTCGGTCCCACGTAATAGGGGTGAGCCTATTGCCGGGCAGTATTGTAGTAATAATAAAAAAATGTGAATTTTTCTGTGTAACATATTTATTTGAGAAACATAAATACCTAGGTCGAGAAGGAAGCCTGAATCAGTCCCTCATACCAAGTAAACTGATTTTCTCAGTCTTCGTATTCATACAAAACTATATGCATATCGCTAATTTACAATACACACTGATTACAACAAACGGTATACAGATGACCCCCGTTCATCAATCAAAACTGAAGCAGCTCATAAATGTCTGGCGAACATGAGTCGCGGCTCTTGCCTCGTGGCGCTCTGTGATGGATTGCAACGGTGTAGTAATTCACATAGGTGACAGCCTTAATCATCGTGGTAATATCGACTGTCGTAATAACCGCGTCAGTCAGACTATGTAAAATTATTTTTTGCTACTTTTGTAACTGTTCGTTCGTAATAGTCGACGCATTTAAGTTGATCTAGTTGTCCGCTAGTTCTATATCTCATGTTAAGCAATTGAAATCTATCGTCTTCACACATTACGAGTGCGTTGAAACTCAATATCATTAAGATTAATGTATATGAGTTAATCGTGGGTCGTAACGTCTTTTGGGCATAATCGGTTATACGTAGTTTCATAGATGTGAGTAACCAGTTTCAAAACCGATTATTTTTGTAACTAGTTACTTCTGTATACAGTAGAGTGTTGGTTAGTTTTGCACCGATTATTTTTGTAACTAGTTGCTTCTGTATAAAGTAGTGTTGGTTAGTTTTGCACCGATTATTTTTATAACTAGTTACTTCTGTATACAGTAGAGTGTTGGTTAGTTTTGCACCGATTATTTTTGTAACTAGTTACTTCTGTATACAGTAGAGTGTTGGTTAGTTTTGCACCGATTATTTTTGTAACTAGTTACTTCTGTATACAGTAGAGTGTTGGTTAGTTTTGCACCGATTATTTTTGTAACTAGTTCTGTATACAGTAGTGTTGGTTAGTTTTGCGTTTAATGAACTTAAATTCCTTCCAATTGCATAATTATATGCAATGCATGGGCATACGAAAATAAAAAAAAGACGCAGCGATTATTATATTGCCTTCTCTTTTTATCTTGTGTGTAAGCCATACCTATCCTTTACTCTCGTTGTCCGAGTCGTCTAACGTTATTTGGTTATAACGTGTAACCATAATCATTCTAATATTATTCTGTTGAACGAAACGCTAACGCGTGTGTGAGTGTGAACTGCGTACGTAAAATAATCGTTACATTTGTGTCTACGAAACTAGTTACACGATTATCAGCCTCGTAACTAGTTACTGAAACCGATTACGTTAAATAACGCTCACCTCTACTATGAGTATATACCAGGTAACGCTGAACAAATAATAAATCTGAAGAGTTTGTTGCTATTTCGAACGTACTTATGCCATGTTGGTTCCCGATGGACAAGGTTAGGGCCTGGGATGGCCCTTTTCTACTCTGCGGGTGTCGTAGAAGGCGAGAATAGGCTTTGACTGAAAATCATAGTTGGCGTAATGTGGATGTTAATACACCTCTGCCTACCCCTTCAGGGATTTACAGTCTTGAGTATATGTATAGACTAGCTGACCCGGTGAACTTCGTACCGCCAATATTTTATTCGCCCGCGTGGCGTTATATCCCGTTCCCGCTGCACCTTCTACTATATTAAACACGTATTATACATATAAACCTTCCTCTTGAATCACTCTATCTATTAAAAAAACTGCATCAAAATCCGTTGCGTAGTTTTGAAGATTTAAGCATACAAAGGGATATAGGGACAGAAAAAGCAACTTTATTTTAGACTATGTAGTGATGATTTGAAAAATTCATGGGCAAGATTAAGCCTAGTGGCATGGGTAATGGACTGCTGAGACGAGGTCTCGGGTTCGATCCCAGGTTTTACCATGGCACACACCAATGACTTTGCGATGCTTTTCGAAGTTATGTGTGTATTTATCGCAGGTTTATAAGTACCCGGTTAGTGGCAATAGGCTCGCCACCTATTACATTGGGACCTAAACATAAACTGGCGAAATGTGGGTGCTAGCACCTCTGCCTACCCCTTCGGGGATACAGGCTTGAGTTTATGTTATGTTATGTTAAGATTATAAGCTATACTACATCATGACATTGGGAATCTTTGAGGATGTCGTAAGGCAAAACCCGACAGGTTAAATAATAAATACTGTGTTGAAAGTACAAGTGTGTTCTTAATATGTGTATTCCAACAAGAGCCATCAATCAACAGTATAAATAGTATACTACATCACGCTACGAGCTAACAAAAAAAGTCGTACGCGGTGTTCAAGTGTTATTGTAAACTGTAATTGAAGCTAAAAATGTCTGTCCGTGTCGTTCCCTCTACAGGATGAAGACAAACAGCGCTAATTAATTAACACCGTCTGGCTCGGACGGTCGATGCCACTCCTGGCTGTTTTGTTCCGCCCGGCGCCCCCTGTGTACAAGATCTTTGTTTTAAATATAGAAAAGGTGACTAAATGACTGACAGTTGACACTGAATTGGTACTTTTGTTGGAACTTTTGTACTTTTTATTTTTCAACGTGCCCTGCAAATCACGGAAGCGCCCAGATGAAATAATACTAAACGATTAGCCATCCAATGACAACGTCTAATATTTTATTAATAAAACATGTTGCTAAGCTAGTATTCGTACGCTCAGTATAGTAGGAGGTAGGACACGACGGTATTTCCGTCCAATTGAGCAGTCCCACTGGGTAAGTATTGAGATAGTTTCCCAGTCGGAGTGCTCAATTGGACGGTCATAATAACCTTGTGTTGTTCCCGGCGGTAAGTAGGGTAGCCAGAGTTCACTGGAGAGTTTTTGTGGTGTCAGTGGGAAGACCAAAGGCTATGCCAGCTTTGTCTTATGCACTGAAGTCACAGAAACTCTTTTTGTTTACAGGGTCGGCAACACGAGTGTGAAAAACAGTAAGCTTAACACATTTTAATTTGCCGATCACATTAGTTCCAAACCTACATTAAATAATAAACCGGCCACTTGAAAGTCGGACTGGCGCACGAAGTGTTCTGTAATTTTTTTCTGATTATTAGCATTCTTTGTTATAGTGGCACCAGAAAAGACATCATCTATGAAAAATCCAACAGTTTAGCTGACTGACAGAGAGCACAGTAATTTAAAATGTTAAAATTAGTAATAGGGTTTTTACCATTTGTAAACAAACATTTAAAATTGTGTGGTGCGAAGTATCTAAGAAGATTACAAATAATACATTAAGGGCTAATTTCTCCAATTTTTAAATAACCATGCATTAGATAATCAGGCATCAAAATTAACACTAGTTTTTAAGTAGTGAACGTTCCACGGAAGACAGTAACAGGCCATAAGTAAATCAATCATTATGGAGTGATTTCCAAAACATTCGCTCTTAATTTAAAACGACCGAAACCTTTCGTATAATTGATTAGAGCCATGTCGCTTTTTTTCATGTAAGCATAATAGTACACGTGTTAATATAATCTGGGATATAACAAACTAAATTAAAGTGACGTTTATTATGCGAAAACAAAGTAATTAGGGTGTATATTTTATTTAGTCATTTGAACCGTCAATCAAATCAAATATTCATTTATTATTGTTTAACGGCTATTATTATTCTTGGTGTTTGTGTTAGTATAGTAGATAATGTCAAAAAAGCCGCAGTCTAAATTTTACTCCTCTTGAAAAGATTATTTGCATACACTGAAATTGAGGTCATCATATCCTTCGAAATAGTTTCGACGTATTTTGAAAATCCTATGACGACGTTATATGCTGTCCATATGAACAAAATTTTGTAAATTATTTTCTTCTTCAAACATAATACCTTACGCCGCGTCCATTTTGACATTTGTGACAGTAATCCTCTGTCAAGTGATTTAACGAACCTCTAGAGTAGGAATTAAATTTAACTCCACATCAAGGAAGATAATCATCTGTTAGGGCATGGTGGGACAAACAAAAACGTTAACAGCCCATTAAGAAACTTAATGAGTTGTTAAAATAATTAACAGAGTATGGTGAAATTAGGCCTAAGTAGTCTACTTTTTTGATGTGAAGATCTTTTGGCTGAAGGCGACTTACATAGATTTTGGGTACACGGTGAGGCGTACAAAATGCTTACTGCAAAATGTTATATTACGTCTCGTGACCCCATTCAAAGCGCAGCTTTAGATCTAGCTCTGAGACAAGGCTAAAATAGCATAAAGCTTGTCACGGATACATTAAATAAAATGGACTACGTTTCTTCACCCTTAAAAAGTATTATGCCTTAGTCTACATTAACGCAAGCAACATAACGGACAAGACCTAGTTTTCCATACATACACACATATAATCACACCTTTATCCCCGGAGGGTTAGGCAGAGGTGAATTAACACCCACATTTCACCAATCTGTATTCGGTCCCACGTAATAGGGGGTGAGCCTATTGCCGTATTTCGGGCACGTAATCAACCACGTAAACAGCCCTATCCCTTAGTCGCCTTGTACGACACCACATGGGAAGGGAAGGGGTGGCCCAAATTCTACTCTGCCGGTAACCACTAGTTTTCCAATAAAATATAAATTATTATATTACCCTCTGCGCTTATAATAAAATAGACAAAATAAGAATAAACACATAAAAAAGCTATATTTTGTTAAAGGAAATTTTTCAAAAGACTATCCTTAATAAATTCACTTTCTTTTTTCTTTTCCTCCGATGGATTGTCGATACATCGGATGCTCTGAAAGAAAACGTATTTCACAGCGAACAGGGGAAGAATAACAAAGGCATGCAGAAATTTTCCATTCCATTCGTGTTCCATTAGCTCGCCCCGCGCCTTTGTCCGGTATCGACTAGTTTGAAATGCTTGTTTTTTGCAATTCGTGTAATTTGTACGCGATGCTGACTACGATTGGTGGCTTCTTTAGTGGTTCAGTACGATTCAGTGTTGCTTTTCATTTTATTTGCATGGCCCGAGTACTGTTGGGACTTGAATTTGAAAACGGTAATGAGTAAAGGGATTTTGATTTGAAGTAGATATTTGGGATGTTATCATTGAGTAGTCTCTGTCTCTTTGGCCAAGCTGAGTTGTTAATGGCACAAATTATAAGTTATCTTACATTTGACCTCTCGTATTTATTAAAGTATTAATCCTAAAGTAATAATGTCAAGAAATAATTAATAAAAAAAAATATGTAGATAAATAATGTAGAAGTAACTAAAGAGATATTATGAAAAGTTTTAAATATACAAGAAGCAAAAGATTGAAAAAAGGGACCTTTTCCCCGCTGCCTTTTTTCCCCACTCTTGGTGACTTTTAGTATGTTCATCTAAACACCTTGGAGGATAACTGTAATAACTTTCAAAACTAAACGAATTATTTGGTCTGATTTCTTCAATTTGCCCACGCTATTTTGATGTGTTTACTTTTGAATTTAAAATTAAAATGAGAAAATGTACCACGGCCTAAAATTCCGTCAACTGGGCACCTTACAGACTAACTGTATCAACTTTCAAAATCACACGATTTATTTGGTCTGATTTTCAATTTTCACGCTAATTTAAACGGGGTAAAGTACTAAGTCGAAATATGTTTAAGAAACCGTATACCGAAATGCAAGCAGCACGAATTGAATTTCGAATATTGCCAGCCATCTTTGTTTTGTTTGTGCACAATCTCTGGCCAACGGTGGCTGTTATGAAATTTTTCATTAAGCCCAGTGTCAACTAGCGGCGCCCTTACTGTTTCTCCGGCTTTTGGGTAGGGTGTCAGTTTATGCGGAAAGGAATATATTAACAGCAGATTCTATTAATAATACTAATAACTGTAAATGTTTCGTTAAGTGGTGGAACATATCTGATAGAATGGGATGGTTTAAAGTCCGAAATAAAACAAATACTACTTTTATCCCTGAAGTAGATTCCTATGAGTTGCGGCTCAACCGCAGGCGACAGGTAGTATTCATAATAAATAATTTTAAGCTTCCAAGGAACTTTTAAACATTTTGATGATAACTAGTAATTAGCATAATTTAAGTTACGATGTGTATGACTCACGTTTGGTCATCTAAAGTGAACCTTTCTATATAATCAAAATGAAACGAAAGGAAATACGGCCTTAATTCACTTCTGTTTACCCCTTCGGGAGCTTACAGATGTAAATAAATGTATATGTATGAAGTTATAAGTTACTCTTATAGCTTGTCGAAAGTAAATTTTAGGAGTCAGCATCACTGGAGCCCCACTTCTAATAGCGGGAGTTTTCATTAGCACGCCGTTCGCACAGCGTTTAGTGCTCGTTACGCTTTATAGTGGACAACAGTCTTTACTGTTATTATTTCTACGGTCAAACGAGATTGGATGTACACGTAATTTTTTACACTGTTGACTTTTGTAATTATTGTTATGAATTTTCAGCTTTTCGCTTGGTAATTTTTGTGGGCTCTGTGAAAGCGCTTCGTTGGTATTTTTTATCTTTTGTAGATACATTTTAAATTTTATAAAGTGCGCGTTTTTGAGTGTGGACCGATGGAATGGAACGTTGGGAATTTTAATTGTCTTTTTATGTTTATGAGTGTGGCAACCTCCATGTGGGTTGCCACCACGAGGTGGAGTGGTTAACTTAGAATGAAACCAATAAAAACCACACGGCATTTTGGTAATTTATTACCAGGGCTCGGGTTGTGGGTTCCTAGGGTATATCTTTTACAAAAAAACTCTGCACACTCTCTATATACCCTAAACGTAATTTTCCTTGCACATTTCAATATAAAAGGTAGCGTGATGAAAACTAGTCTCTTTTGATTAAAAAGTTATACAATTAACAAAGTCAGTTACAGTTCGTGTTTGAACTAGAGCTGTGCCGGGTGCATTAAGCTTAGAATTGTATTACAAATGTCTACATTTGCTTTTGATATTATAAGCTAATTAAGCACTTGGGTCAAAGTAAACAGTGACTACCCAGAAATTAGTAGACATGGGTGTGTGTTCACTGTACTTATTTACGTATATAAAAGCGAAATACTACTCACTGATTTATCAACTATAACAACTATAAATTTGAAATTCGGCCTGTAGGTTTCTTATAGGGTAAAATTTTATTAAACGTTATTCTCTATATCCAAACTGTTAGAGCAGTTTTTAATTAATTAGTCTTATATTATTTTCTTATATTATTTGGATCCTGGAACTTTTCGCAGACAGCACACAATATTTCCATCCAAGATTTATTTCAACACGTTTAGTTCTACGGAGGATTGTGCTGGACCTTCTGTTGATTTCAACAAGAAGTTGAAATGGCTGTACAGGAATTGCATTAAACTGAGAATCGCACCACATATTATGTAAAGAATTCAACTTTAACCAAATGGTTCAACAGCAAAACAATTGTGTTTGAATCGTTCTTTAATAAGCACGATTCAAACAATTGTTTTGTGGAATTGCATACACACACACTTTTTATGTATTATTCTGGATTCTTGAAGCTTACTTAAAATAGATTATTAAAAATAAAAAACCCGATTGATGTTGAAACGATCGAAACAAGCTTATTAGCAGACGGTACCCATTGATTTTTATCTGGTTTGAGATTTACAAATGAGTACATATATTTCTATTTGTACTCGTCTTCTAATTTTCTTTATACCTCAACAACCAACATATAGCTTTTGTTCACATTGTATTGTGTTGTATTGTACTTTCATTTGAGACATGAATCATTGAAACCATAACCAATCCATACTGATATTATTACTGTCCTAAATGCGAAAGTAACTCTGTCTGTCTGTCCGTATGTTACGTTTTCACGCCGAAACTACAGAACCGATTTTGATGAAATTTAATGTAGGGGTAGGTTAGACATTGAGAAAGGACATAGGTGGTAAAGGACATGTTTGGTCGCGATAACCGACATTTCCGCGGGCGGAGCCGCGGGCAAAAGCTAGTGAGATATTAAACATACATACGTACAAGATACGCGCGAAAAACCTTACCCTTATTAGCAGTCAGGTGAAAAATTTAATTGAGAATATTATAAAATTGACGATTTAGTAAAAGATTTTATATAAAAAGTATCTACTTAGTTCAGAAATTCAGAAAAATATGATATCGTTATGGAACATCATGTAATGTGTACCACTACCAGTGCCCAAAAAGAGCAAATACCCCCGACCCATCAAAAAAATAGCCTGTCGCTATCATTTCCCTTCTCTCGAAGGTAATGGGGCGTATAATTAAAACGTAGTTCCTGAGATACTTTGAAGGATACGACTTATTAAGGGACTGAAATTACAGTTTCTGTGCAGACTCTCAGATGATGGCATTCTTGTGTATCTCACAAATCGCTAGAACGCCTCCCCGACCACTGGTACTTAGCCTCGATGTCGTGTAGATCTTCAATCGGGTTTAGTGCAGAGGTATCAAAAAGTTTCCTTCACAGACCAAGTAATGGATATACCAAAGAGGACCTAGTGAATGGATTAGCATGAATATAAATGCTATACCAGTTCCAGTATTTACCCGCAAGACTTTATTATCTCCAACACTGTTGCTGCCATATATTAATGACATAGTTCTCATTACTACTAGGACAACCATGTTTGGTGCATCTACTACATGGACATACTAGGTTTGATAAACGTTAATGATGGAGAAATTGCATATAAGTTATACCTTATTTAAAATCAAGAACATCATTGTTAAGAGAAGTTTGTCTGGTGAAGACTATACTTAGTTCAATGTGATTCCATTAGTGCACTTCACAACGTGCTTCGCTCAAATACTTATCACACTGATTTGTTGCAATGGTTGCAAATACTTGCAAGATTAGGTAAACACACCAGCTTCCCAATAATCCTTTTCATCACTCTGAGGGTGTGTAGTACCCTGTAGGAAAGATAAAGTTACTATGTAATTATCGACAAAAGATATCGATAATTCCTTCATATACACGTGGCTTAGAAGTTGTCTACCAACCCCTGAGCTCCTGGCAGTAAATTCAGTGATTGAATACATGCCGAGACTGAACCCAACTCTAATTATAGCTAAGCATGGGCCGAGAGACGATCGTAAACGGGACCCAGTATAAAGCTCCCTCGAGATGTCTTACCCCTTCTTGCTCCATTTTACCAACAGTTACCTCTCTACGTGTATGCACATTCGCGCCGTCAAATTGTAAGGAACCTTTGTTAACAATAATTAGAACTATACAGCTATTCTAATTTGATCTGAAAGTGTTTTAAAAATATTTAGGTTTCTTTATGTATATCGCGGCCATAATAACTTCTTGTTGTGATGACCTTGTGGTGGTCCCGGCGCTCAGTAGGGTAGCCCGACCTCACTGGAGAGTATTTCTGCTGTTAGTGGGAAGACTAAAGGTACTACCCGCCTTGTACACACAGACGTCACAGGATCTCTCCGTGTTTACAGGGTCGGCAGCGCGAGTGTGACTGCCCTGATGTTGCACACGTCCATAGGCTATCAGGTGGACCGTTAGCTACTGTAGATGAATAATAAACTATATTAGAGAGGCGGCGCTTTGTAACAAGGTCTTTGGCACTATGATCCTTCCAATTGATCATCCCGATTAATGGAAGAGGCTTTGCCGTAGGCTTTTCTCTTAGAGTTGGGAAGTCATATGGCAGTAGCTCCTGAAATAGCAAAATAAAAATGAATAAAAGAATTAAGCGGACCCGGGTCTCTAGGAGGAAGCCTCCGATGGCACCGGGCTCACTACTAATATCTTGTTACTACTACCCTACTACTAATTGCGTGAAAGATGATATGGCAATGGAAGGGCGTGACTGGGAGGAGGAGAATGACATATTACACCCTGAATGCCATCTGACATCTATAATCAATTGGCGATATCGAATTCTGTATTTAGACTAGTGGAATTTTTAGGGTTCCAACAATCAGAACGACTGCCATAGACGTTCGTATGGAAAACGGGACTGACGGCTTAACGTGCTCTGCGAGGTACGACCAGACCAATGCAAATACCTTTAGGTATTCATGCATACAAATATTTGAAGTGAGCGGGAATCGAACCCGCGCCTCCTGCGTAGCTGTCGCGTTTAATATCGCCACGCCACAGAGGCTACTGAGACTTCGGTGGCTCACTATTTGAATGAAATACAGTTAAAACTAGGGTTGGAAGACCTGGGGCTCTGAACCCAAGTCTTTAATTAATATAATTTCTTCATCGATTTATCAATTAATAAATTGGGTCTCAATTAAACAGACTTAATTACTACGTCGCCTAATAAGAACTAAAATTATCAAAGTACGAAGCAATTGAGTGAATTAATAGGTATTTCTTTTGTGGCGGCTGTCACCGCTAGGTTTGGAATGGCCAAGGTCATTAGACCGTATCGCTTTAAGGCATTTCTATTGTTAACTTATACATAAATATTCAAACGATTTACTACGTAATTATACTCCAAATTTGACCTACTATTTATGATTTAAAAAAATGATTACTCAATGTGACTCAGTGACCTATAAGGTTAACTTTAATGAAGTATCATTGCACTTATTGTTGCAAATTTCAGAATCCATACTAATATTGTAAATGCGAATGTGACTGTCTGGCTGTCACTCATTCTTATGTTTGATACAGAGATAGATTAAAGTTTATGAAATAAATTGATTTTGATTTTGGTAGTAATAAAATAAAGGAAATTACATACATATGCTCACGACTATTTCCCTCCGGGGTAGGTAGACCTTAGCCTGCACTTGTTTCTATCCTGAAATACTCCATTAGCTTTCTTAACTGACATTAAATCTTTCATCCAGCCTGCGCCCTTTTTATGTAATAGTAAGTATATAAATGATAATTAATATACTTGGTCTAAATATTTACCATCGTAAATCTTTTTTGGTTTGTCTCCGTTTAATTTTGGAACCAGACAACTGATAAACAAGCACAAACTACTGCTAAACAGTATTATTGGCACAGTGTTGTGTTTCGGCCGGCCTGTTGGGTCGATAGGACTCCTTGGGGAGAGGGAAAAGGTCGGCATCGGCTTGTAACACCTTAAGTGTGGCGAGCGTTTGTGCAAATAAACACCACCATCAAACGTTAATGTATGCTGTGTGCTTCTTCCGCCAACTTATTTTGTTTTTGTTTTTATACTAGTTATGTATGGGCGCAGTTTGCCGTGGCCTTCTCTGATATTTATTTAAATATTTTGCGTTCCCATGGGAAATTGAAAATACAAAGTATATATGAAAATTACGGTTAAAAATCGATGGCAGCAAATTAAAAACGGACATCTGCAAAGTCACTAAATTACAGGAGAGCCATTTTAAAGCTACGTTATTACTTTTACAGGAACAAAACTAGCCTCTTCAAATTTGGGATACTTTAATGAAATAGCATTTGGAAGAATACAGTGAAGGTCAGATAACTGATGAAAAAAACCGGTAATATATCTTTGTTTACGACAAGCGACGCGAACAAGTGTAATATGTCCATGTGTACTTGGTTACTTCGTAAATTTATTGTGTAGTTGTCTTTAAATACGCTGCAAAAATTGACAAAATTTTCGACATTTTATAAAAAATACATGAAATAGAAAAAGAAATAGAAAAGAAAATTCTGAATTCGATTATATAAATAACAAATTTTTGCAACAATGCAAATTGCTGCTTTGTAATTTGCTGCCATCGAAATGTAATAAGCTGTGAAAATTTGAAGTCAACCCATCCACTACTTATTAAGACTTGCTACTACAACCATAAATGAATGCTGTAATTTCATTTAGAACATAACCACACATTTGTGAAAAAATATCGGCTCAGTCATAGAGAAGAAGTTTAGTGATAAATATGTGTATACAAGGTTTATGTATGTAGAAATGTACTTTAAAGTAATTGTAAGTAGAGGTAATAACGTGTGTTAATAAACTCAACGAGACTCTATTAACGTTAAAAAGCATTGGAAACACATTCCTATGCAAATAGTGTTGTGAGGCTATAGTTTTCGATAGTGTAGAGGAAGGGTAGGTTATATGATTTGGAAAACTGTTTAACATGTGGCACAATAGACGATGTCCATCATTTATTTGCTCTTGAAGTGTGAACGGAATTGTAGTGCTAGGGAACAACTGTCTTTAGATTTTAATATAACAATAGAAAATATAGGCTCATTCCACAGTATTTTGTCCACACCTCATTCGGACGCTGCAAAGTGTGTTAATGAAATGTGTGTAGAAAGTAATTAGTAAATAGTTGTACCTAAGTTAAGAATAGTTGTCAATAATGTAATTTTGTTACAATAGGACTGACATGTCTTACCACAAAAGTCATGTAAATAAATAAAGATTAAAGAAAATGATTTGGAAATACCCTGTTGACAACTTTAAATTACATCTATCTATACTTATAGTAAAGTGTTGAAGAGTTTTTTAGTTTTAATGTGCTAATTTCTGTTACCAGTGTGATCTAATTTTTATCTTATACACATAAACACACACACATACACGGGGAAAATTAAATAGATGTGTCAAAGACATAACTCTTTCGGACGCGATTGGGTAAAAATAGAATCTACCCACTTAAACAGAAAAGTATATTTAACTAGTACAGTTCTATAAGATTGCTAACTCATTAAGGCACTCATTAGATGTTCCAGTTTATAGAATTTTTAAGGCTATGCTAATTTTGTAAAGTGTGATTGGACTTTCTTATAGTGTAGCTTGGAGCTATGCCAGGCATATTATTCTACTTGACAATGAGTTCTGATTTCATTTAGGCAATCGAAGATGGAACTGGTGGCTTGGCTAATACGAGAGTCAAGCGTAATAAAGGTCCAGGCTGTACTTGACCATTTAGAAGTATCGGTAGCTTTGTAATAAAGGAGTTATGATCGAAAGGTCTCGGGTTTGCATTCTGGCCATTACACTACCGACGTGAACTCACTCCTAACACAAACTATTTAGCTTAGTTGGAGGGGCTAGAGGGAATATTAGCGATATCGGTTCCAAGATTCTTTTAAAAAAAAGACGTGTGGCACTCGGGTACTGCCGCGGTAAAGCTATTGCATAGCATTTTGTATCAACTTATGCAATTATGATAATATGCCCTTTGACGTGCATTAGTTTTTTTTTCTTTTTAGCTCTTTACGCTTTTCTTCTCTATAAAACGAAAATATCTAGGTATAAATAATAGGTATAAAAATTAGGTATAAATAGTGTAATGAGTAATGACACACCAAAACAAAGTTATTCATTAAAAAAAAATTACTATATTAAGAAGTGATTATCGAGACTATACACCTATATACTTTTCCACAAACAGCTGCTTATCGTCCGATTTCGGAGCAGCTCGTCTCGATTCGTGCGAGCTTCGTAGAGTCCTACAATACGGCTAGTTGCACGCACACAAACACCGTGTCGAAGACTGCCGAAAAGAAACGAGCGTGAGGTTTTTTCGTTACGGAATTTCTGGATTCGGTCCCCGCGCTCAAGGCCCTCGATAGAAGCTATGCAATAGCTTAAAAAAATAGCTCAGCAGCATCTACACTATGTTGGTATTAGGTAAACTCAAAACAAAAACTGTTAAAAAAAAGACGATCGGTTCTTAAGAACAACGCTACAGTAAATTCCCCCCTCCCCCCTTTCCTCATAATTTTGCATAATGAAGTTACCCTTACCGCACGTTTTTTTTTACAACAATCTGTGCGGAATCATGTCCCTCATGTTTCAGCCAAAAAGAATCAAATCCGTTCCTAAACTACGCGACAGCAAACTGTCCCTCCTTTCTCCCTCATTTTCTCTTCTTACAAAAAAGCTCTAGACAAAAATTTAATTTTAAATCAAAAAGCATGTGTGCCACGTTTGGTGAAAATCGGTTAAGAAATGACTCTATGCAAACCGACATAGATACGGACAAAAGTAAAATCTGCCAGCTTGTTGAAACGTTGTTGTTGAAACTCGTTCGCTTCTCTGTCACGGTCAATTATCAATATCTTTTTTTTTTTTTTTTTACGTGCGGGAAATCCCCACGGATACCCGCCCCTCCGGAGCCGGAGGGGAAGGTTATGTCGGACTCGAACCGACTAAACCGCACGCCGTCTCTGGGTCGTAGTGCTAGGCCGAAGGTGAGGTTGTCATGCGACATATCCCTCGCACCCCGGCTGACCCAGGTATCAATATCAACCTATGTGTGTAGTAAGGGATAGAAATCGACCTCAGCTGATGCTACGTGTTCCAATCCAACTTGGGATAAATATTTATATATATAAAAAAAAAAATATTCCACAACATTTCACAAAACGCTATCTAGACCCATTGTAAGCATAGCTTAACTAGCTTGTGTTATGGAATCTAGAATGCGGATAAACATACTTAGATACGTTTTTTTGTAAATACATACATATTATACATAGAAACACCCAGACCAATGCAAATATACATATTCATGCATACAAATATTTGCACTGAGCGGGAATCGAACCCGCGCCTCCTGCGTAGCCTAGCGTAGCGTAATTATATTATGCAACGCGGCATGAAAACATCTATCGAAGATATCTATAGGGAACACCGTCTTAGGATAGACAGCCACTAGAATGGTGGCATGGAAAACCCGACTGATGCTGAAAAGATCGAAACAAACTTTATAGCAGACGGTACCCATTAATTTTTATCTGGTTTGAGTTTTGCAAATGGGCGCCATGATGATGATAATATATATCATTTGTAATAAACATCTAAATTTATTCATTTTGATACCCCATTCGATAAATTTGAGTGTTTTTTTTTACTATATACATTTTGGCGCCAAAAATCCACCATATAGCTTTTGTTTATATTTCATGTACCCAAGAACACTTGGGCAATAAATACCTTTTATTTGAGGCATGAATCATTGAAATCCGTACGGTGGTTCAGAAGATATGAGGTAATAAAGAATATTAAAAACATACATACAAGATACGAGCGAAAAAAAAAGCAATCAGGTAAAAAGTAGATAAGTAGGGGTAGAAAAAAAGCATTTTTCTTTAAAAACACTATTATTTATGTTGTGTTGAATTTAAAAAAATAACATATATGTCGAATAATATGACACGTATATATAAATAATTCTTAAAAATAGATGAGTTAATTAACCACATAATTTTATAGAATAACAGATAAAGAGAAAATTGCCTAATCAATGAAAAAAAATTATTACATACTTTGTCCCAAGAACAGAATTCTCAATCGCCCAAACAAACAAACATAAATCATAATTTGAAAAGTACACTAGGACAAAACGGTTTGCCATATAGTCGTCGATCATACTTACCACTAGGATAAAAGCAAACCTCAATATTTTCAGGACTGAAACTTAAATAAATGTTTACCTCTTAACTTTGCAGCGCCATAAATACCTGGATTTCATGCATAGTTCCGCCTTCCTAGAATCTCGGATCTACACGTATCGTAAGAAAGCATCCTTCGAGTTATCGAATTGTAGATTTTTGAAGTGAAAACTTCTTTAGCGGCGTTGGATGGGTAAAAAGAGTTAAACTCGCGTCAGGATCGCTTGACCTTTGAACCGTAACCGACGACTGACGTCATACAACATTAGCTACAGGCTATCTATTTTGCAAGGTGCGATAAATAGTTTCGTAACTTAGCGGTAAGCGCTTCGACTGTAAGTCCTTATGGTTTTAGATAGTACCGGGTTCAAACCTGGATTTCTGACACTTTTGTGATTACTTTTTTTTTTGTAATTTATTACTTTTTGTGATTATTTTTTCTTTTTGTAATTTATTAATTTCTTCTGGCAGAAAATTAGTGATAGGTTCTGTGATTGGCGCTATATTATAGGTATGGTTTGATATGGTATGGTATTTTTTTCTATGGATATAACGAAGAAAGAAAGAAAGAAATGTTTTACTTCTGCCGGCATTCCCAGAGTGCAACCCTTTTTTTTACATGGTTGGCATTTTTGTTCATTCACTCTGTAAAATTCACTTACCGTTTACCAAACGGACCAGTGTAATCAAGTTGACTTAATTTTAATTAATTAAATATATTTCGTTTATTTTCAGACTAACTTATAGACTCTCGCGCTCTTTTTTTATATGTATTCTTTCAAACAATACATATATAAAATCGTTTAGTCCTACACAATAAACATCTCGACTCTTTTCTTACATTCATTCCGTTTGCCAACCATTTTACCTATCTCTTACAACGGTCAGCATCGTATCTACATTCTTAAGTGTCGTTTAGAAAAGAATACATCCCACACTGACACAGTGACCTTAGTTACCGCCCGTCAGCTGACATCCCGTTTCGGCAATCATATGCGCATGCGTGGTCTTTCTCTGTGATGCGGGATGTTACATACGTTCCCAACCCTATTTAGTCTGCAGTACGCCGTCGGCTGTTGCCAGGGGTGGATGCTACGTACCCTCTCGTACTACGCCGCGTAATTCGAATGCCGCTGTGCGAATACTCCGGACTCGAATGCGTGTGATGTGTTCGGTAGATTCAATTTAAAACTGAATGTGAACTTTATTTAACTTTGATTGCATCTGATTAGGTGAGTTTATTAGCTATTTATTCTTTCCAGGATTTATTCATTGTTTTATGAGTAGTCCGCACTCATTAGTTATGTACACATTCATTACGCCCATTTTAATACCTGTTGGGATTAAGGAAAACGGATGAAAACATTACTCAAAATATATGTATGTATTTTATGAAACATTTATTAGATTTTATAAGATACATATTAATAATTTTAATACATATAAGCAATCACATAGCACACCTGTTCAGACGAAAAAAATTGTTATCATTAATTAACATTCACGTATACAAGTGCGATATAAACTGCTGTTTTTACGAAAGAAATTCATATCTTCTCATATATCACGACTGTCATGGTTAGGGTAGACAGACAAACGGTAGTTTAGTGATAACATCTACAAGACTTTTGCATTTGGCGTGAGAACTCGTTTCCGGATAACAGCAGTTCTTAAAGACGTCATGACAAAATAGGACAGAAAGATCAAGATTACTTCGTGTGATTTTCAAAGCAAGTTGATTTGATGCGAATGATAAGGTTTACTTATTGATAAACGACTAAATCACGAAGCCATAATTTTGCTGTTTTTTTTTTTTTCAAAACATTTGACTTGAAGTCTATTATGTAGATGATGATTTCAAGTATCGAGACTGGAACTATCCATATAATTAACGTACGTGATCTTGGGGGGAAGATCCTGGGGATATCTCAAAACCGAAGATGGTCCAAGGTTAGCCGGGTTACGCGGTCTTATTGGATTATCTTAATTTGAGACTCTAGATTGCGTGCGGGTATAGTTGGTTCAAGCCCTATGCTGGAGGGCGAATCCGTAGGGATTTCTGCACGAATTGTTGGCACAGATTCCGACGTTTCAGTTGCTTTTTAACAGTCATGGGCTGAAAGGAATTCGTTATCCACGAATAGCACCGGCTAAAAATTTTGATAGGTGCTGTTCGTGATCAAGGTTAGGTACTGTTCGCTTAGCTGCAATTCAGTTGCTTTTGATTCAACTCATTTAGACTAGGAAAGTTTCTCGCCTGCGAGATATAATTATCAAAAGGATAAAAAAAGTTACTTTTTCCACACATTCGTAAAAACAATTGCTGCTCTCTCGTACACGTCGCGCAGGTAAAAATTGCCTCGCAATTGAATATTGATAGTGTCTGTGTAAACAAAATTTTAAAGCAATAATCGTATTTCGACATAAGGCGATATGACACATGCGAATCTCGTATGATATAATCGTAGGCAAAAATTTAGTGTTTGCCTGTGTGCGTAAACATTGTGATATGATTATGGTAAGGCGATTATCGCTAGTGATAGTAGCGTATGATATGTCGAACCGAAACGTGTGAGAAATTCTCCCCTTGTAAATGATGCCTTAATTATTATTACCTAATTAATCCACATATTAATTAATAGAAAGTTAAAATAGCTTAGAGAGCTTACACGAGAGGTGAGGGGTTAAGTGACGCTATCCCCGTACCTTCAAAAGGTTACAGCTATTCTTCTGTTGTGTTTACGTAGCGTAGCCTCCTGAAGTCCCTCTTACTAATTAATACAGCTTCATCGATTACTTTGTGTACAATATAATCCTTACTTCAAAGTAAAAAACATGGATTTTTATAGGTTTAATAAATTTCTGGAACAAAAGATTTTCAAGGTCATAAATTAAAAGCTGTTAATTATTTTGGTTTAAATATTAAGTTTTAGGTAAACCTCAGTTTAGTAATTTATTTTCCTATGTCTAATTACTCAATAATCATGAAATTGCGTAATCTTCACTGTTACATTTATAACATCTGGTCTCGGAGAAACCGGTATAAGTCTCACGAGTAAATATAAAGAAGTTTGCCAGTAAAATCCGAAAATTGTATGCTAAATATTATTTACTAGTAAATGTTCCTGTACATATAGTATAATGATACATAAGCATGTGATATTCGAAAAGATAACCAGATCACAAGGATAAAGTAACAAAAAGTTTTTAACCAAACAAACTCCCGAGGGATTGTTGAAAATTTGTCTCAGCTCAGTAACGAATGATAATAAATGCGTAGATAATAATGTTCCACTTTTTTCCTTATAACTTTAAGGAAAACATATCTTTATATTAACTTCATTTTCCTGAGAGCGTAGGCAGATTTTAAAAATAGTAGACATTAAGAAAAAAAAACCTTCATTTATTTTTCATTTCTGGGATAAATGTAATTACTTTTAATTATTTAAAGATCCTATGAATGGAGGGGTACATCTACTCACCTGTATATCAAATTTTTTATCATTAATTTTTATAATATCATGATTGGAAATACGATTTGTGCTTCGCAAAAAAGTTATTTTCTTTTTTATTTTCCATTTCCATGGTTTATTTGATTGTGGCTTTTTCATAATCTTAATATTGTAAACGATTTGGGTTATGATCGACATAAATGCGGTCACTGTGTTAAAAAAGCCATGGACGAAATTCCTCAAAAAGCTGTGGCCATTACTTGAATCAAAATGGTTCAATTACATGCTACGCAATTTACCAAGGATTGATGTTTCTCTAAAATAATCATAAATTATTTTTTATTATTATTATAGAGAAACATCAATCATCAATAAATTGTTTAATATTACATAATTTCATTGTTAGTTACTGAACAAATACCAAGAATCTCCGAGCGACGGGAGGCTACCGCAAAAAACTACTACTGGCAGCGTACAGCTGTAGTAAACTTACGCTGGACCATCACCTCGCAGAACTCGAGGTAAAACTAGGTCGCATAAACTGGCACATATTGGGGTTGTCCGAGATCCGAAGACACAAGACAAGGGGAGGACACGATAACAATTGAGTCAGGCGACCTGTTCTACTTCAGAGAAGGTGATCTGCTCTCCCAGGGAGGTGTCGGCTTTCCGGTAAAAAAGGACCACATTGGCCGCGTTGTTGAAGTCGGCAGTGTGTAGAACTGTATAACTTACCTGATCCTAAAAATCACGAACAGTCGTTCGCTGAATGTGATACAGGTATATGCGCCCACCCCGCGCTACACCAACGAAACCGCCGAGGCTTTTTATGAAGATATTGCCAAGGCAATAAATCACATCGCCAAGGCCACTTACAAGGTTGTTATGGGAGACTTCAATGCCAAAGTGGGAGTACAAGAAAGTGGCGAGACGAGAATCGGACCTTATGGAGTGGGGCGCAGAAATCACAGTGGGCAAATGCTAGTCAACTTCCTCGAATCACAAGGGCTCTTCTTAATGAATAGCTTCTTTAGGAAGAAACCCCACAGGAAGTGGACTGGCAACGCCGGGACTCTGTGATAAGGAAAGAGATAGATTTTTTCATAACGAACAGTAGGCACATATTTAGAGATGTCTCTATGATCAACAGGTTTAATACCGGAAGTGATCACAGACTTATGCGAGGGTCTCTAAATATCAACATTAAGGCTGAAAGACTCCGGATGATACGGTCTACTTTCCGAGCCACGCCGCTCTGAATAGCTCTAGGATTCGAAGAGTTCCACCTGGAACTTCAAAGTCGCTTAGCAAGGCTGAAAACCACTAGCGGCATTGACGAGAAAACCGACACAGTGGTTAAAACACTACAGGAAGTGTCTCGAAAGTTATTTACCGGAAAACGCAAACAGAAAGAGTCCAAGCTCACTCCTGAGACTCTCGACCTCATGAGAAAGAGGCGTGAACAACCATCCACACAGTCGTCTTCGTCAGATGAGAAGGCCTAACAAACAAATTAAAAAGCTGAAACGACGCGACCTTCGACGCTTCAACACTCGCACCGTCCAGGAGGCGATTGAGCAAAATAGGGGGTCGAAAGTGTTAGGAGGCCCCATCTGACAAAACTTAAACATCATTATGCATCACGGATGAGTAAACCGACGGGACACAGCGATGAAGACCACAGAGTCCCGCTCACGCGCCATTACACCGAGAAGATACCGAGAAGATGAAGATAGAGGCGGCTCTCAGGCAACTGAAGAATAACAGTTGTCATGATGATGACGAAATTACTACTGAGCTTCTGAAAGCAGGCGGGATTCCAATCCTGAAAGAGCGAGCAAGTCTTTTTAAATCCGTCATCCAACAGAGTGTAACTCCTAGGGCGTAGAGCGGGAGTGCGGTGATACTGTTCTTCAAAAAAGGCAACCAGACCTTGCTGCCTGCAAACGAAGGGTAGAACGCCCCCTAGCCAGATTGACCAATGACCTAAAAAAGGTGACTAGGACGGACTGGATGCGGAAGTCGGAGGATCGAGAGGATCGTACGAAATAGCGTACATTGGGAGAGGCCTATGTCCAGCAGTGGACTGCAGTGGGCTAATTGATTGTATGAGTAAAACCGTTTATGACATCCGATGTGGTTAGTTAAGTCGTAGGGCGGGCAATGTATTTCACCTCGACGTTATTTTTCCGTTTTTATATACATTAGAAAAGTTAAATTGACTATAACCTTTTCTAGACGGCTAGTATAGTCTGGATACCACAATATTTAGTGTTGACATTCTCAATGCAATAAAGTCCCTGAAAAGTTTGGTCATTGCGGCCGTTTGAATGGGAAAACTTTATCCCTTTAGAAAGGTTAGAGGTCTTAAGGGCTTCAACCATTTTTACGTGTTAAAAAGGCGTTATCCCTTGTAAGGTACTGAGAATATTTTAAGGTTAAAATACTTTGTACATCTATACTATAAAAATGAATCACCAAATGTGTTGCTAAGCGTAAATGTCGAGAACAGCTGAACCGATATTACTAATTATTCTCGTTCTTCATTCATTCTTTTAAAAAAAATGCGTTAAAGATTCTAAGAGCAACACTTTTCTATACTCCCCTATAAACGAGTCTTAATAATAGTTAAAAGTCAATTTGAACTTAAACAACATATCACAAAGTTCAAGTATTAGTGGAGAGGTTCCACGAGGCAACACAATTGAGTGACGTATAACGGCTTAGGGGTGCTAGCTACGGCGTTGAAGTATGCGACGGGCGAAGCCGAGGCGGGTCAGCTAGTTTGGTGTAAAACTTTAGGATAAATATTCTGTAATTTATGAGCAATGAAATAAATTGGTCTCATTCTACACTTTTTTTATGAACGGTACATACAGTACATTCTGAAACAGAACTATTTTTATTTTAACTAGAACTTCAACAAAGAAATTATTTATTGCGGGTGTGAATAGATATACCACATTAGGATTCATAAGTTTCACGGACTCTTATTGATTTTGACAATTAATGACTAGGCCTTATATACTAAGATTCTAAACTAATTTAGTAGTGGGATGTCGCACTTTTGCTGACTGGCGATTCTGTAGTTATGGCAGAGGCCATGTATGTTTATTTTAAAATATACGATTTCAGTGGTTTAGCTTGGTTATCAGATATTATTCCAAGTCTGTAACGACAGCAACAACGTGTCGAAAATTGAAATATGTGGGTGTTTCCTTTAATTGATTAAAAGGAAAATTATTATACCGTTGAAATCCAATTAATTACGTTAATTTTCAATGATAAGTACTGTTCTACCACGTTTGTTTTTACTTTCATATTCTCTGAACCTATCTTTATTTACTGTTGGTTTCATGTTTATTTTATGTCTTATAAATAAAACTAATAATTCAAAATGTATCCCAATTCTAATTAAGTTCCGAGCTTGGGCAGTCATATGTCTTTCACCTCAATAAACTGTACGTTTTAGCAGTTAATAAGTATCCTGTCACACTAATTTTGTAGATGTTTATAATGTATGAATGTTTGTTTCTCTATCTCACTTCTTGTTACTATGTAGTTTATCAATATCGCTCAAATGTTTGAACAGATCTGGGTGAAATTTAGTACGGGGATAAATTATAATGTGTATTCTGAATAGGTTTCCATGGGCTACCAGAACGGATTCACAATTTCCTACAGATAGAGCCGTAGGTAAAGACCAGCGTATATTATTGTACATTCAGCATTTACCATAGACAGAAGCTTATCATCCCTAATGTATAAATACCCGGACCTTAAGATTACACACCTACATGCTAACATAGCCGAGTGTAATGAACACACTGACACATACACTTATCTGGATGAAACCCACTGGAGTCCCAAATTAACACGTCATTAAGCGCTCACCCTTTTTCGTAACTGCCTATTTGAGGTCTTTCGAGACACTGGGAGACCTTGTGAATTACTCAATTTTTGCCGACGGCCTCTTAGTTAGGAGATACCGCGGTGCTTGATATCGATGCGGTTAATGGTCCGAGTGAGGTCAGTGATAGGGAGTCAGTCGTGTTATTTAATTATTGAAAGAAGACGTTTTATACAAATCAGTACTATCAACATTTTTATATGCTTCTCTAGTTTCAAAATACATAGGTACATGCTTACGTTATCACGCGAAAATATTGCTTGAGTAAGGAAGTTCAGGCTATAGCCGTAATACGAATAGAAGTATGTAAACATCAGTTATTTTATAGAGTTTCATGACAAATCAAGTACCATTTCATGGGTGATCATCTAGCGGACGGTTTTGTCCCGACTGACAACAAGGGTTTTGCTTCTAACTTAATAGGCTTTTGACTAGGTCGTCGATTGTTCCGAATACTGTTTAATATTTAAGCTCGTTCTGAAAAAAATTATGCCTTGCATAATAAAATATTGGTTAACTAAACTAAAACTATGTCTCTTCATAATTTTTCCGGCGTGGGACGACACAAGCACGGACAATTTCGTATGAAGCGTCTTCGGGCGGCGCAAGATATTTATTTTCAATATCTTGCGAATATTTCATATTAATAGTTCATTGTATTACAACAAAAAGTCATATCTCGAAAGTAAAAAAGAAATAGTCAAAAACCCTATTCTCTTTGCTGGAAAGCACCCCAGGTATTCCCAATTTGTATTTCAATATCAGAAAGTGTTGTAGTGTTGTGGGACTAGTACTTCTTTATGTGATGTTAACTACTAAGTATTGTATAGTTGCAATCTACGTAGTTAAGTAGTCACTGTTTTGTTAAATTTGTATTACAAGAAGTCACAAATTAAATATATTTTCTCTTCGTTATTTTATTTGCATGTAGCAATTACGGCTTGAATAATTTTAATACTCGGTCCGCTGAATGCAACACTTCACTTTGTCGCGTTTGTAACTACATGAAATACGAATTTCGTGTAGTCAAAAGGGTGACCTAGAGATTTTTATGCGCGAGTTGTTTAACTATTTTTCGTGCATGACTAGGCTCAAGTATATTTCCAGGTCTAATAATGAAAAACTATTGGATTTTCCCGTTAAGAAATAGCAGTACGAATTTTGAGAAAAGTGTCCAGGTGGGTGTAGGATAATGGTAATCGGTCCTCACGAATCTACATCCTCAAACGGTTTAGTAGAGGTGTAGATGTGTGACTGGAAATTTTTTTATGCGTTACGAGCTGAATGTTTACTATAGGATGGAGCTATTTATTACGATATTCTTAGGAACAGGCAGAATTTTCTATGTATTTTTCTATTTCGGAATCCATGCGGCGTAACTTATGTGGTAAAAACTAAATACGAGCTGTTGTGTTTAGAACTAAATTGTGCTTATTATTACCTACACATATGTGTCTACACGACTAAAGGTAAGTTTAGGAGGAATCTTATCAGTTGAATCGCGTTCTAAATACTATCAATTTTTGATCGAGGTTCTCAGCTCAGACATTTCCTTACGTCCCATTCAAAGAAACACTGTGGGCTGAAAATAATTACATCTGGCCTTACGTTACCTTAATATTAAATTCTACAGCCATATCCGTAATACTACCTACTTACACATAACATTCCTATTCCCAAACTTTGTAAAGAAAGCCAGATGCTCTCCATCATCAGTCTTTCAAACCTGAACAAAACACCATTGTTCTTTAAATTAAAATTTCCTATTCTCATGGAGTACAGCTAATACTTTACCGGAAAGAAATTAACATTCTTTCTTATTACGAAATGTAAAAGTTACCTTATAATTTGCATAAAGTGTACGTTTCTCCCTCGTATTGCGTATTATGTATGTAAATTGTATTCATTAATACAAGATAACATCTCTGAGCAGTTACGTGCGCTATGCTAAACATGTTTGTTATTTCAAATGTAATCAGAGGTAATTATTTGAAATGTTCAAAGAACCTTTGAGAACATACTTACTTACTTCAACTGTGTGTTAGTGTGAGTGGGTAAGTGTTTCCACTTCCTAACCTTGTTAACTAGTTAGTGTTGTGGTTCATTCTCCATCATAATCTAAAAATCAACCCCGGTTGCATCTAACGCTTGCATTTCGGATCCCGCGGTACATTCTCCTACAAGCTCACTGTTTGGTTTACGAAAGAGTCTGACGTCTGACCATCCAACCGCGAAAGAAAAGCCTTCACTTGAGCCTTATCTATCAATAAGCAGATGTACCGCGTGACTTGGTCAACGAAAATCTTATTGGGTTCAGGTTATACACCTAAGTTTTGTGCTTTATTGCTACAAAATTTTACTGTTGTAAAAACCTTCTTTTTGCATAAATGAAAGAAAACATGAATGAAATAAAAAGAACTGTTGGATGGAGAATAAATCACTTATTCGATATCTATAGGTAGATAACCGATTCCAGAAAAGGGTTAGACTAATATCTCCGAATTTAGGAAAGATATTACAAAATGAGATATAGGTATTTCCAATTTAAATTTATAGGAAAAGTTAGCATATAAATTAATTCAAAATGTAATCAATTCGTTTTCTAAACCTTTGTAACTTTCTAGAATTAAGCCAATATTAGATCTGAATTCCTAAGTCATCTAAGGAAAAGCTGAATAATATTCCAATTATTCTGTTTACTGGAATTAATAACTTAAATATTGCGTGCCTACTGTTGGACACAAGACTGACTTGCCTTACAATTCAGATAACAATACATTTTAGTTATTCAAAGTCTAGTGAGGTCTAAGCCCGAGGGAGATTACCTAAAGGATTGAATACACAAAGGTCTTAGGAACGTTAGAAGGGTCTGTTACTAGCCAGAGCCTGTGGGTAACAAATCGCGATGACGGGGAGAGCACAATGTATTGTGGAGATTACACCGCAAGTCCAATATATCATAAGAAAGGTATTGTTACATATTGGATTCTTAAAACAGACCTTATATATATTTTTTTTACATATATGTGGGATTTTAGTAAGCGAAACCAAAGCAATTTTAGAAAAAACTTCTTAATTTATTTATTTTAATTCTTACAAAATGCACCGTACGTTTTATCGTCTTAACTCTTAGTCTCGACCCCTAACGTACATTTTTGGAACTTATTCTAACTTAAATCTACTTGCTCTTTCACACACATTCATACTTTGTATCTTGCTATTCCTTTCACACTTTCATACGTTGTTCTACGCTCCCTACATATGTTATAAAATTTAGTGTATAACGTAATTGGTGTTATGGTTGAAATAGTCAATGAAGTGTAAAGTCAATATGGGCTGGCAAGGAGTGAGTCTTGATATTATAAACAGAGATAATTAGAAAAAAACCACCGTAGTGCCCTAAATAATTATTATGAGAATGCTGTATTTAAAAATATTTACTAAGATAGTTTAAATAACATACATATATAAATACTCACGTCTTCTTCCCTTTCGAGGTTGGCAGAGAGAAGAGCCCTTCGCACCGTCTTCCTTCATATTTATCATTAAAATAATCCATCACACTCTATACACAGTTATTTCAATGAAAATAACGTACTTACTTTTATTTTCTAAATGAATGTCAAAACTTTTAGCAGATGCCTAAAGGAAACCTTTTGACATTAATCATACCGCAATAGAATTGAAAAAAAAAATGAAATTGAGTTTCATTCCGACAACCATCATCCCAAACTTGTTCCCGAGGTACATTAAATAAAAATTACAATTCGCAAGCCTAACAGATCGCCGGGCAAAAGGAAATACGATTCTTTAAAAAAAAACATTCATATTCCGTATCCCTTTATAAACTCATCTCAAGTTTCTGAAGATTCATTTACGAAACGGTTGTAAATTATGATCCTCCCCCACAGCTCTTTTTGAATTATCTCACTGAAGGAACACAAGGCCTACACAATTCCTTACAGTCTCAAAGGAGCGCTTGAAGCGACCTTGCTGGTTAATACACCAGTCGAACAACAACTGGATATTATTCCAAACAACTCGGCCCGCTAAATAATTGCGGAACACTTAGCAATACGAGTACAATGCCGATGTAAGTTTCTATTCTAGTCCGTGACAATTTGATGGACCTGGCTTCCAGATGATATTTGTTTACTTGAAGGTAAAATGTAAGGTTCGCTTTGAAAGTGGCTGTTAGATATTTAATACATACTTTAAAATACTATTCATAAACATACTTACATTCGCTCTCAACTCTTAAAAGTGATTTTATCGGGTAAACAGGTGCTGCCAGTTTAACTACCCAAGATTGCTCTAAGGAGTTTTACTAGTCCAGAATCCCATTTATGCAATATTTTATTTGTGCTAATAATACATAACTAAATATGCGATTTAAAAACAGAAAAAAAAACTGCATATCATAGCGTAGTTCTCGGAGAAAGTCCAAGGCTATATTTAACATCATGCTTTGGCCCTTAGTAGGTGAGATACATGGCAGGGCGAGTTATGCAGTGAAGTAGAAACCAAATTCAGAATGTGAAACCGTGTCCAAAGCTAGTATTATATAAATTATTAAGCTTTCCCAAACAATTTAATTTATATGTCATGTGACAATAAAAACTTTTCAGTAAGTTGAAGCGATGTTCGAGACATCATTTTCCCGGGAATCTCCGTATGACAAACACAATCCGATTACAATATTTGCGTATCCATTGCCGGGGCGACTTACGCCGGGACTTATAGGGGTTCCACTTTATTTGAAAACTTTACCGTGTGTGCGTTTCCACTGGATATTTTCAAGCCAGTAAACAGGTGATTTGTTTGCGATATTTTTAGTTCCTTTTTTGCGGGTATTTCGAGCAATGCTTTTGATGTTAGTTCGGTATTAGGTTTGTTTTATATTGTGTGCCATGGTTCGATTATTGAAGCCTCTTTTATTGTTCTCAGCGTTCCAAATGGAAACGCAAATATTTAGTAAGTTCAAATTCCAAGAATGAAAATGGTATAAATACGATTGTTATTTAATAATGTTGTTTCTGTTATTATTCTAATATTTAGTATTAATTTAGTTAAATTATTTTTATATTTTCAATCAATATTATACACTTGATCTTCTATCATTGAAATACCTGAAATATCCATTCAGGTTCAGGAATGAAATTCAAATAGTGCCTTCATTTCCTGAAAAAAATTAATACAACGTAAAGTTTTAAAACAACGAGCCTTTGTACTATATATACTATACTTACCGTTAATATTAAACTGTTCTATAATAAAATAATATAAGTATTTATTTTAAAAAAACAACATGAAAAGTAAGTCGTACAAAGAATCTTCTTGTAACTCTCACGCTTTAGCGAGGTAGCAAAACTTCTAGCGTTTTAAAATAATTAAGAGAACGAGAATTAACGCAATCATGGTTTTTGTGTAGGCTACATCGGCCGTGGTCACAGGCTGACTGGCTCAGCGGTGCACGCCCGCCGTCTTCGAATCCGTGAGGTAGTAGGTTCTTCATCTACCCGCACATTTTCAATATTTTCTTTTCACCATGACGGACATACCACACTCACAGTGTCCCTATTCTGTAAGCAAACTGTTCTGTGTTTGTTTTTTATCACTGGATTCCATCATGCAGATAATTTAAAACCATCTTCCTGATTGAAATTTTTATGTTTCTTGATTTCAATCGCTTTACGTACAGCTCTTGAGTAAAAGTGACGTTCCTTGGAGAGCACTTGCGTATGGTGGAATTCAATCCAGTGATTGGTTCTTGCTTCTAGCAGGTGCTCTGCAATCGCCGATTTGCTCGTCTGGCGATTCTTTACAGCTGTGATGTGTTCTTTGACTCGTTCAGCAATAGTCCGCTTCGTTTGGCCCAGGTAGGAACTACCACAGCTGCAATCTATTTATAGACACCTGGACACTGTAACGGTAAAACATCCTTCGGTGTGCCTACGATATCGTTTACCCTTATGCGTGGGGTGTAAACTGTGGAGATGGAGTACGTTTTTAACACGGAGCCGACTTTGTCCGTTACTCCCTTGACCGCCTAGTTGGCTAGGCTGGCTGTCTGCTCACCTCTGTATCTCTACGCCTCCATGCCTGTTGCATCCGTCGTCCGTTCACTTCATATACGTCGTTTTTGAGTACTTCCTGAACATGCTCCAGCTCTCGCTCCAGCTGTTCAGGATCACAGAGATCATACGCTCTATTTCTGAGTGAGGTTACAACGGCTTGCAGGTGTCAGGGATAGTGATGAGACATGGCGTGTAGTCCCCGTTCTCGTAATAACATATCATGAAACGCGAGAGTTTAAAAGTTAGTATAGCATATTGAGAATACTAGTCTTTTTTGACAGTGCATATAATATGTGTAACAACAATCAATTTTTTAAACATTTCGCCTTACGGCATTATCAAAGGCTGATATATGTTTTGATAAAAAAAAACATGTATATATATAAAACCGGTCAGGATAATAATAAATAATGTGGAATAGTACAAATGTTTTCATTGAAGATGTGTAGCAAGTTCCATCAAGTGCCATCAATCATCAGTATAAGCAGTATAAACTTAGATATCATAATCTGTAGTCTACTGTAGCATAAAATGGATGACTATCTTTATATATTAATAACTCACTTTACAAGTTCCACACAATTATATTTAGTTTTAGTTTTATCACTATATAATAATAATATTTAATTTATAATACTACGACATGTTTCGAATTACTCATCTTCAGGTAAACATATTTATTTTGTTTTGAATGAGGGTACTTATTAAAACTTCATGCTCTTGTTCGATTGAAGTGACCAAAGATATAAAGAAAAGGCACTGGGTGTGCCTTAGAGAGTAACATACTTAAATTTTAATAAATTTGAATGGATTGAATAACGCAATTATTAAATATGAGATTAGATGTCAAATATTAAATTAAATGTCCAAAATTATTTAAATATGTCAAAATTATTTAAATATGTCAAAATTATTTAAATATGTCAAAATTATTTAAATATGTCAAAATTAAGGTGAATTGGTCAAAATTGTACAAAATAATTCAATAATGGCGAGGGAGATAAATCTTTTTGTTCATTCAATATACCATTAGGTTGCCTGTGCTTTAGTTTATTTACTTCCAGTGCCTCCAATGCATCCAGCTTCCTACCTTTACAACACGTGTGTAGTAATTTGACATTATGCTTGGGGTCAAATTGATGGTTCTCGCTTATCAAGTGATCTGCAAACGTAGAATTGGATTTCCTTCCTTTCCAGCTTCTTATGTGTTCTTTAATTCTGTAATCAAAACGTCTTCCTGTTTGTCCTATGTAGATCTTGTTGCAACTATCACATGTAAGGCTGTACACTCCACTTTTTTCTCCTGCTTTAGTTTTACTTTTATTATTGCATATAAGGTTTTTTAATGAGTGTGTCGTATAAAAGGCCGTCCTCCTTTTCTTGTTATCGATGATTCTGCGGATTTTTTCGGATTTGGCACCTATATAGGGAACTTTAACCCATGTGATTGGTTCTTTGTCTTTCTGTTGTTCTGCATATACTTGTTTAGTGACAGTTTTCTTTTGTTTTTTCCGCAATATATTATATATTAATTTTTCAGTGTAGCCGTTATTGACTGCTATTTCTATAATTGTTTTAAGCTCCTTCTTAAAATCACATATATATATAATAGAATAGAAATATATAGAAATAGCAGTCAATAACGGCTACACTGAAAAATTAATATATAATATATTGCGGAAAAAACAAAAGAAAACTGTCACTAAACAAGTATATGCAGAACAACAGAAAGACAAAGAACCAATCACATGGGTTAAAGTTCCCTATATAGGTGCCAAATCCGAAAAAATCCGCAGAATCATCGATAACAAGAAAAGGAGGACGGCCTTTTATACGACACACTCATTAAAAAACCTTATATGCAATAATAAAAGTAAAACTAAAGCAGGAGAAAAAAGTGGAGTGTACAGCCTTACATGTGATAGTTGCAACAAGATCTACATAGGACAAACAGGAAGACGTTTTGATTACAGAATTAAAGAACACATAAGAAGCTGGAAAGGAAGGAAATCCAATTCTACGTTTGCAGATCACTTGATAAGCGAGAACCATCAATTTGACCCCAAGCATAATGTCAAATTACTACACACGTGTTGTAAAGGTAGGAAGCTGGATGCATTGGAGGCACTGGAAGTAAATAAACTAAAGCACAGGCAACCTAATGGTATATTGAATGAACAAAAAGATTTATCTCCCTCGCCATTATTGAATTATTTTGTACAATTTTGACCAATTCACCTTAATTTTGACATATTTAAATAATTTTGACATATTTAAATAATTTTGACATATTTAAATAATTTTGACATATTTAAATAATTTTGGACATTTAATTTAATATTTGACATCTAATCTCATATTTAATAATTGCGTTATTCAATCCATTCAAATTTATTAAAATTTAAGTATGTTACTCTCTAAGGCACACCCAGTGCCTTTTCTTTATATCTTTGGTCACTTCAATCGAACAAGAGCATGAAGTTTTAATAAGTACCCTCATTCAAAACAAAATAAATATGTTTACCTGAAGATGAGTAATTCGAAACATGTCGTAGTATTATAAATTAAATATTATTATTATATAGTGATAAAACTAAAACTAAATATAATTGTGTGGAACTTGTAAAGTGAGTTATTAATATATAAAGATAGTAAAATGAAGTTCCATCAAGAAGTTTCAACAAATTCAATCAACTACATAAAATGGATGATTTATATAATAAATATATATAA
Organism: Eilema caniola; assembly: GCA_949126895.1. NCBI lineage: Eukaryota > Metazoa > Arthropoda > Insecta > Lepidoptera > Erebidae > Eilema > Eilema caniola. Next base: position 1,375,809 of record OX421469.1, on the reverse strand, counting down.
TAAATATATATAATACCTATACCATACATGTACGATATTCTGTTTTTTTTTTTAAATACCTTCAATAAACTTTTACTATTTACAAAATACTTAGGTTTGATTTTCACGTTCACATAAATAGGTCAGGAGTCAGGTTGAAATTTTAAACACTGCAAGTTTATTTGAATATTTCCTTATTCAGTTACCTACGTTAATAACTGTTCTTGTAAATATGTATTCATTTAATTACTATAGCTTTTTTATTACTCCCTCTACTACGAGTACTACTGACTTTTCCTAATTAGAAAAGTGCAAGTGTGAAATAAGAAAGGTTGAAATTGCATAATTAGAAACATGTTAATAGTATGAGGAAGCGACATTATTCTCCAAATATGAATATTTTATCTGTTAGATTCATATACCTAACAAACGGAAAGATGGGAGACTTTATCTTTAACTCTTTTATCTTTTTCTTGGTTTTGGAGTAGTGCGTTTTTCATACTTATTTGGAATATTATTTCTATTAAGTCTATTCCCTGCTACACTTTATTCATCTACAGTATTCATTTACAGTTACGAAGTCTTATAACGAGCACGAACGCAGTTTCCTTGACGCCAAACAACACCGAGACTGCTAAAATGTAAAAGCTCTATTATTTGTAGAACAAATGATTACAAAGCGCGCGCAAGTCTTTATTTTGTTTGTATAATTACGACTTCCAGCTAAAATATTGGGACTAAATGTCGTCTCCTACTGGTTAATGTGGAGATGTTTATATAGGCTGGTTGCACAACGGCGATTGGCTTGCTATTTTTTTTTATTCATACCATTTACGTGGCAGACATGCACCTGAAGGGGGTTACACTCGCGCTGCCGACCCTGAAATCCATATTGTAATCGCTTGGGCAAACCAAAGCAGGGAGTTCATTCCACAGCTGGAGCGTGCGTGGGATGAAGCCCTACAGACCCACTGTACCACCGACCATACCCCTGGTGGTATAATGGGTAATTTAAAAATAAACGGTACCACTGACTAATAGTGATGTAATGATTTTTATATCATATAGTTTTATTTAGTGAAGTTCCTTTCATACCGCACGGTTCGCGGTAATTTGACTTCACCTCGCTGTTAAGCTGAGGGCAAATTCTCAGGAAAGAGGGTTACCATTATAGACACGATCAGTCGGCGTCAGAAATATCTTTTTTTTTTCCCACAACATTTCACACAACGCTTACTAGTCTCAAATAGAACTTAAAACTCTAGTATTAAATATTAATCAGTCTACAGGAAGGGAAATAAAGGCATTAAGATCATTATGAGTAGTTTGTTCATCAAGATTGATATGATGCTGACTGTACCATGTTACAATGGTGGCACTCAGCTTTACGGCCTCATCAGATGCTTTTTTACGCCATCCTTAGCATGGTTTTTGCGTACATTTTTTAAAGAATATTAGTAACCGATGGTAACGCCTAACATTTGAACCGGTAAGACCGGCTAAATCAAAGGTCTGTACGTCTGTATCGTAACTTTTTAATTATCGCGTTCCATGGTAGGCAAGCGATAATTAAAAACGAGAGAGAACGATGTAACATTTTTTTTTCTTATACCACCTAGGCAAGGACACGGTCCACTTGATGGAAAATGGTTACTGTGGCCTATGGCCGTATACAAAACCAATGGCACAACAGTCGTGTTGCCGACTCTGTATATACCTTCGAATGCCCTTCCTGAAGAACTCCATATTCTAGCCGCTTGGGAAAACCGAAACAAATAATATTGTTTCTGTTTGAGCTTAAAAGACTCAGTACCATGCCATTGGTTATAAGTATCGATGACAGTTGAAGTGTCACTCTCTGTCAAACACTGGGCCTAATCTTGCGTCGGAGCAAGTACAATCGTGGGAAGATGATAATATATTTGTGGGAATAATTTGGGATTAGCTTGTACCGCAGGGAATTATAAACATATACCATTCGCGGGGCGAAGTGTGAACGGAAGGGTTTTGGGATATATTTCGGAATTTGGGTAGACACGTGTCTTGTGTCCGCGAGTGTTCTTCAAGCAAGACCAGCTGAGGGCGGCTGGTGACAATGCCACCGTGCAGTGGATCAGCGCCAGGGCAAGTCAACACTGAACAAACGCATCACACATACAAATACACACCTCACATACAGACACGCCTTAGAGGGTTCTGCAGGTGCTGGGGTGACATCACATGAGTAAGTGAATTGATTGTTCACATTAGGTTAGGTCTTAAGTACAGGGCTGCGTATCGCAGCCAGTTTGGAGTAGCAGAGGGCTGTTATCTCCAACAGTTTCTGCTTACTAAGTATATAAGTGGGGTAACGCCGGTACTGTAATAGACAGGTTTCGAAACCGGAAAACAAAAGGTTGAATTCTTGACCTTTACGATCAAGAGGTTCCGTCTTGATCGTAAATGTTGAATTCTTAACCCCTACGCTACCAACACTTGAAAATCGTTGAATTTAGAATACGAGTATAATATAACTATTAGCTGCTGAAATTGTATTTTATTGTAATGTATTTTATTTTAATAATAAAACAACCCGACAAAATAGCACAATAGCGGATGCGCAGACACCCTAACGTGTTCATTACTGCGAAAGTAATTTGCAGAGTGACGCCGCTGAGGACACAGCGTGCAATGTAAATAATATACATTTTTATTTACCGTAATTATCTTTTCCTTTATCTTGTCTGGGAAGCGAGTTTCACAGAAATATGTATGAAACTAGTACTGTAAACGCCCGGTGGTAGGCTAAAATGCTAGTTCAACATAAACGACAACGTTTTTCATGTTTTCTTTAGCTATTTTCGGCTCATGTTCTCATTTTGTATGTTTTAGAAAATGAGCGGTGAGATATCAACGTCAAAATATTTTAAGCATGACTAACTTAAAATACCGGGGTATATTTTATATATATAATTTTTGATTCGATATTTTCAGACGTAAGGCAAACAAAAAAGACAGAACAAAGATTATTTTTGGCTGAATGTACAAACCCAAGACACAAACAAAAGGATATGACAAAATTATTAGGGTCTCTAATAGTTACGAAAGCCTTAAAAGAATACAGCTTCAACATTTTATTACGCACCACTCGTAAAATATTCACGAAACACGGAAAAGAAAACAGATGCTCGTTTTTATTTAATGCATTATTAATTGTACATAAATTGTTTTTTTTTTATTCACGTTTTGACCAAGAATTTATTGTCGACTCAGTTTTCTTGAGAGTCAACATGGCGACGAATTACGTCATTCATCTACTTTGTACTTTTCAAAACATTGTTCATTTGTACATCAAGCGTAGGAGAACATAAAATAAGATAGGACCAGCAATTAAACTAATTTAACTCCTTTGCTTTAACTACAATGACGTAAAATTGGCAAACTTCTACGATTACTTAGAAAGACTTAATTAAATATAAAAAATTGTTGGAAACTGAGACATTTTTTTGTAAAAAAATGGTATTAAAATGTAAACGGGGATAACCTTGAAGGGTTAGGCAGAAGTGAATTCCTTAAACACCCACATTTCAAATTCTTTTATTACTGACGTCAGTAAAACCTCGAAGGGCCTAAACTGCACTACCACCCACATATCGTCAACAATGATTTTTGCCCCCACGTATTAGGGGAGAGGGGGCAAACCTATTGCCGTCAAGCGGGCACTACGTCATGGGCTGTATGTTTAATGTCGGATGGAGAAAATCCGACATCCGATATCCGATAGTCAACACCACTGTTTTGGCTCCGATAACCGATATCGGGCCGGACAATGTGAAAGAAAGATACATATCTCATACATTTGACTTCCTCAGATATCAGATGTCAGATATCGGATATCGGATGTCGGATGTCGGATATCCGATATCGGATATCGGATATCGGATATCGGATGAGTGTGAAAACGCTCTAACGATCTTGGTGTTGCAAACGTCCATAGGAAACGGTAACCGTGTGCTTATCTGCCTAAGTGGTTTAAAAAAACGTTATTTATGACAAAAGCAAATCTAGAGAGTTGAAGGAGCAAATGAATCTGAGTTAATCGGCATTGACTTGCGTTCTGAGGTGGCAGAAAAGTACATGGTCCATCTGGTGGATAGTAGTTACCGTGGCCTATAGACTTGTGCAACACCAAAGGAGTCACACTCGTGCTGTCGACCCTGTAAACACAGAGAGTTTTTGTGCCGTCAGTGTAGAAGACGAAGCAGGAATAGTCTTTAGTCTTTCCACTGACAGCACAAAAACTCTCCAGCAAAATTTGGCTGCCCTACTCACCACCGGTAACACAACGCGAGGTTAATATGGCCGCGGTATTCTGTAGGGCGGAGGTATTTCCCCAGTCGAACTGCTCAATTAGACGGAAAAACCATCGTGTAATTTAAACATCAGTCGTCTTTGTGAGTGCTTGTGCTTCAAAGAATTGTACGTATATTAGGTACACTTAAATATTACACAATCACGTTGTAATGATTTACTGCTTGAGTTACACTCTGCATAAACGATGTAATTTTGTTCAAAGGAAAAATATATTGCGGTTTTACGTACTAAAATGTCTTTATAATATCGACTTTCTTTGATTGTGGACTTCGATGTTAGTGGTTTAATCAATAAATAACAATAAAATAAATTTCATTTATTTCAGGTTATTATCCAAAAGAATTCAGAATGTAATACTATATACGTACAAAAATACGTACAAAAGTATTTTAATCTCGAATGACTTTGATTGCTGTTTTTTATACTTTGCAGATATTTGCATATTTTAATCATCTCAATTACTCACAAACAGATAGAAGAATCTGGCTGTTAATTTGATACAAGGATAGATTCTTACACCTATATAGGTTTTTTTTCTATGTCCAAGATAGTTACCGTTTGGTTCCAGGAAAGCTATTAAAACCAATTTCAAAAAGATTTATGTCAATAGTTACAAAATTAGACATACATCAGGTTGGACTAACTGAGGTCGTCCGCTGACTTATTCAGCGCTGTCCGGCTCATCAAGTCCGTGCGACAAAACATTTTTCAGCAACCCGAACATTTTTAACTTCAGTTTTACCATTTACCACACGTCCAGCACCATCCACTGTCCATATTCATTAAACAGCTGACGTATCCATATTCCCTTGTTCGTCAGACTGTCGGTTCTAAACTGTCTTTTCAATTTTTTTAGTCATTTCCAACCAAGCTCGTGAATAAAAGATAGACGCGGCAGAGAGAACTTGCATACGATGAAATTCAAGCTAGAAATTCGCCTATAACCGAACGAACATTTGCATGTTTTATCCTTTCTTATTGTGAAGTTTAAGCGAGAGTATATTTATAAAACGACAAGGGCTTAGATGTAAAAAGCACTTGTAAGTTTTTAATGAACTTCTGCACTTGGAGGCAAAACTTATATACTCCAGTGAGCTAAGTCGCGCGCTGCGGAGATTTCAGTTTTGTTACCCTGATAGTTACGAGATAGTTTCAAACTGGTACGGGTTAGCGTCGGAACACTTCCTAAAATTTATAATTATTTAGCTACGTCTTACTAATATTATCTTTATCATAAATGTGAAACTTTGTGAGGAGGGATGTGAGTGAGGGTGCTTATGTTTTTTTTTATAGGTCACGTCAATTTCACTGCAACTCGCCTGATGGTAACCTGAAGGCAAAGTCTCAGAAAAGAGGGTCACTATTAGATACACGTAACATTTATTAGGATATGCAATACAACTTCTATATAATATATTATAAAGCACAAAGAATAAGACACTTTTTGTGATTACTAATACGAATTTCCATAATTTAGTATCTCTGCCCGTAATACCAAGTGTTAGGGTGTGTGTGCATATGTGTGTGCGTGTTTATGTGTATATGTATTTGTACATGTGCGTGTGTATGTGCGTGTGTGTATGCGTGTGTTTGTTTGTTTTTAGCCGAATGAATCGGGATGAAAAAAATATTAATTTTGAAAACCCATCTATTAGTATGTAAACACCTGAAAACATTGTAAATAAACCTCTGAAACGCACAATAAGGCCTCTTGTACACACACGGTTTTTCGCAGTGAAAAGCTACGGTTAATTCGCCGTGTGTAGGCACGGTCGTCAGTGTTGTATGGGCCACTATGGAAGCTTGTAGACGTGCACGGCGGCGCCACAGCACGGCGCCGCTGCCGTGTGCGCCGTGTCTGCGGCTCGGCGCGCCGCGTCTACGCACGGCGTGATTTTCAACAGTGTTGTATGGCAATCTATGGGAGTGTATCGACGGTGCCGGATCTACGCACGGTTTCGTGACGGTTTACATATGCTGATTCCATTGAGTTATTATTACTACGTATAGAGAAGGCGCCCCAAAGTAACGCGTTGCGCCAAGAGTTAAATGCCTTCGTTTGTAGTCAAATACTGTAAAAACCACACCAGAAAACCAAATGAATGTCGTGGAATTACTTTTCACTCATAAGTATATAAATTTTTCGATATAACACGCATGATTTTATTTGTGGTTTTAATAAACACCATATTTTTACACTTTTGTTTCCAAGAACTTCATGGACTAATGATGTTGCATCAATGCAGATGTGGCACTGTAGTTAAAATGTTCATTTTTTGGCACAGCTTTCTAATTATTTTTATGTCAAAGATTGAAAGGTGCATTTCAGTTACTGTTATTTAGTTTCCTATATAAATAATAAGCAACGATAATTTTCTTTTGATGAAAATTCATGACGCACGTCCTGTACAGCTCCAGATTAGAACGCTACTGAGCCGTGCTTGGCCGACTTCTCTCCCGGTGGTTTTGCTGTGTCATGTACAAGCTCCCACGTTTTTTCAACCGTACGGCTAGCACGCCTTACGTTTGAAAATCCGTGACGTGGACAAGAGGCCTAATGGTCACTGAATTCAGACAATTTAAAAATCGGTAATTACAATCACGTAGCACTCGTAGCAGTAGATGGCCTACGGCGTAGCAAGTCTACGAATTATAACGTTTCTTCTGTAACCCTAGGGCGGCCACGTTAATGGAAACGTCAGTTGAAAGACTTAACTACATATTTTTATATTAGAAAGAAAGTATTAGGGCGCTGTACAAAAAAAAGACGGGTTGCATTCTGGGAGTGCCAGCAGAAGTGAAAACTTTTTCTTTCTTTCTTTCTTCGTTATATACATAGCAAAAGATAAAAAGAACATACCATACCATACCATACTTTACCTATAATATAGCGCCAATCATAGAACCTATCACTAATTTTCTGCTAATTTTCTGTCAGAAGAAATTAATAAATTACAAAAATAAAAAAAATATCACAAAAAGTAATAAATTACAAAAAAGAAAAAATTATCGCTAAGATTATATTATATAAGATTTTTTGAAATTACGCTTGACTGGATACCATCGACCGGCGTGATTGTGTATATGAATATGAACACACTACTAACTGACATAATACTGGAAGACAGATTGTTAAGATAGTAAGACCACTCTGGATACTTACAACTATTTGAGTACTCTAATAACCAATATAAAATTGGGATTTTGGTATTTGGATTATTTTGAGTACTTTTGTTAGCGACATTTTAATGATGCTGACTGTACAAAGGTCAAGCGATCCTGACGCAAGTTTAAAAATTTTTATCCATCCAACGCCGCTAAAGAAAGTTTTCACTTCAAAAAACTATAGATTAGGTCTAGGGCTTTGTCTAGGGTCTTCTTCCTAGGGTCCAGACAAACTAATTCGCGGGTACAGCTAGTAATCACTATATACGCAATCTTAGCTCCGAGCCTGCCCCGTCACCCGGCCCCGGCTGTCATATTCACAGCGCATATATCGTGGCGACAGTTATTGCATGCTATCTGACTACATTCCAGCTTCACACAATGCGTTCATTACTGTGTTCATCTTGATATATTAGGTAACTAATTCATAAGCCAGATTAGCTGTCATGACGAATGTGTTACTAGATAATACATATTATTACCAATTCTGTTGCATATCTTGAGAAAGACAGTCTATTCCAACCTGTTCGGTTAAGTACTTATATTGCAAGATTTACTGTGATTTTTTTACCATTCGCTTTAGACAACATATATATGGGAATACAATCCCCACTTGTTTTCTTGATAGTATTATTAATAAAGAAATCATCTATTCAACCATCTTAAACAAAAAAAAATATCTAAGTATGTTTATCCGCATTCTAGATTCCATAACACAAGCTAGTTAAACTATGCTTACCATGGATATAGATAGCGTTGTGTGAATTTTGTGGAATATTTATTTATTTATTTATTTATCTATAATTTCCCGTCACACACGTGACGTCTTAGTAAACCATTAACGTGTTGTCCAGTAAACAAAGGAACCGATTTAGACAAAACTTGTAATGTTGTCTAAGGTTTCGTACTGACCACTATCTCATCTGTATTATATGCAGTTAAGGCTAATATAAAATCAATGAAAGGATGATTATAATAATCATAATCTTATTTAGAAGATTTACTCATTGTTTACACACAAATTAATAGCATAACAATCAGTATATTTACTAAATGTATTTCGGCGCTGTTAATTTATTGTTTCGTATATATGATGCAGTTCGAACAGTACGTGTTGAACAGGTAATCTCTTTCGAATTGCTAACACATCATGAATCGCTATATAATCCTCTAATAAATCAGTTTTATTTCAATATGCAGTATTGTTGGTAACCTATGAAATATCATTATTATAGTATGCCATAAATATTTCATTATACCTTTAAGCAAATATCAGTTTGGTGTATTAAAAACCCACAATTAAACTATAAATTAGTGAATGCTGATATACAACTTCTATTAAAAAAATATAAAGCACCAAGAATAAAACTCTTTTCGCGATTACTAATACGAATTTCCATATTTCAGTATATCTTCCCGTAAATTAATACATGAGCGGATCGTCTAAAAATGGATTTTCTTAGCCTCTGTTAGATACGCTTATACAAGATGCACGATTTCACCTACAGTTGAACTATATGTGGCAGCACTGAATTGTTCTTTCCTGTGTTTAACAAAATTCAACTGTGCTTAATAATATTCTGTGCATTACCTTGAGCTAGCAGGCATTTTATCATCACTTGTGTCGCTAGAATTTCATTTCAAACTTCGGGTACGCATGAAACATGAACAATGAAGTCACTTCGATTTTCTTATGATTGGGCTTAAAACAAACTGAAGTGATACGTACCGTCTTCGGATTTCATTTCTGAATAAACATGTGCCATAAAATCTTATTGAATAGACACTTTTAGTTTTCTACAGTATTTTATATTTCAACCAAGTTAAAACTTTTGAGACAAAACCGGTCATACTGTAGAAAAATACAAGACTAGTGTCTATTCAATATGTGCGTAGCAAGTTCCAGCAAACGCTATTGATTAACAGCTCCATGAAATCGATTGCCCAAAAATTCAATCCGCAACTGCAGAAATATCATGGTAGATCTCTCCAGAGCAACCCGAAATTACAATTTAATTACACCACACACACAGTTTAATATAAATCATAGAAGGCAGTTTATTACAAGATTAATTCTACGATGACGTCACAAATGACGTAATGAAATTCCAGAGTGACGTGGTGCGCTAGCGGCTCTGTTAGGTATATTAATTTTGTTTTAATTGCCTATTGTTGTAAGGCACATTGTATGTGGACTATTGTAGCAGTGTTCTGTTCATAAGAATGTTGTTCTGTTTTCTGTCTTGAAGCGATTTGCGTTTGTATTCTTGTAAATCCTGAAATATATATATTTAACATAGATTATAATGAGATAATTCTTTTTTAATTTACACTTTAAGTGCAACAAATCCAAATGTAATTTATATATAGGCAAAAGAGATTTGATGTCCTGAAATACAGACCTCACGTCTAGCTTAGGCAACATTTAAAAATATCTATGAAAAATAAATAGCATAAATTATACATGAGGCAAGAGATATTACCTCTGGAGGTGGGAACTATAGAGAAGAAACAAATAAGCCTAGTCCGGGCTACGAGGTAAAAGCGGCGTGTTTAACTGGGAACAAAAGTCATTTCAGTACCCTAAACAAGTTGAGAGTAATTTCATTGCAATACCTATATAATAATCGTGGACATCACATCAACTATTAAAGAATTAAATCGCCTTGATGTCACAACAATAATAAACTAAACATCAGCAGCTTCGTCAATCTCGATTGAAGTCTTCATTATGTTACTCTCATCTCATCAATGTTTGTGAGATCCCAGCGACACAAGGACAACCTTGAACGAATTTCTTCAAAAAAAGAAAAATATAAAGCTTCGTTCGCACAAAAGCCTCACGACTTCAATGTTAAGAACTGAGACTTGAGATTCAAAGGAAGCGACAGACGGAAAAACATTCTCAAAGCTGTTTTTCACACGTATTCACGAGTAAAACATTTAAACAAATTTAGCAAGTTAAATAGCCTTGATTACACATTGTTCGTGCAGAGAATCTACGTACGAGTTTATAAGAGCAAGTATGCGGGCAGTTCGCAAATAAAGTACGGAGTTTATTGTTACTGTACGGACTGCGTTTGGTATTAGGCGAGTTACTTGCCTATATTGTTATAATAAGATGGTTTGGTAATGCCTTTGTTTTGTTTCTGTTAGTTAATAGTTAATGAATGAGTAGTTTGCTACAATGCTATTTCTTTCTGCTATCCGTTCGTGTTACGCGTATTGTAAGTAACTGCTTGACTGATCTTAATATTTTTTGTAGAGTTATGACTAGAATATTGCAGTGTATTTAAGAGGGACTTCTACCAAACTATCAATCGTGTATTGTGATATGAAAGTTCTTGCGTTAAATAACACGAGAACTTTCGCATATACGTCCGTACGTATACAAGATCCAATCATCAACCGCTAGGCTTTAGCCTGTCAGATGTGAAAATTTCGTCAAATCGGCAGATCCTCCCTTTTTGATGGATGAACATCACACCCTGTTTATCTATAACTTAAATATTGAATATCAAAACGTTTACAGAAGTACACATGAACGTTTAAAACCTATTGTTAATATACAAATACCTACTACCATTTAGGAGAAAGCGTTACAAAATATCAACAAAAGCACACGGCTTATAATTATCAGTAGATAAATACAGTTAATTAGATTCATGTCTAACTGACCCGCATTTAAGGATAAGAAAGACGATTATCTTGTGTTGTAAGAAAGCAAATCGTACCAACCGTACTTAAGGGAGGTTTAATAAACAAAAGACAACGTTAGAATAAGTACTTTGCGAAATGGTTTCACCTGAGTTCTTTGGATTCGACCACGGCCTTTGTTGAGGATGATTAAGCAAATAGAATAACATATATGATGAGATCACTATTGTATTATTAGATTAATGCCTCAGTTCAGATGGATTACCGATTTTGTATTTCAGCCTTAATATCTATGTCGTATTCGATAATTTACAAATTGTATGCAATGACCGATATATCGAATTTACAAGAAAACATGACATCTGTCTATGAATTACGTACATAACGATTGTTGATGTGGTAACCACTTCAATCGTTACTTTCAACTCCAACTCAACCCCAAATCTTTCCTCATAAACAGTCTCAAATTATACTAATCATTGTTACATACATACAAGTAAATCCCCGTACATATTTGTATTAAAATTCAGTAATTAACAAAAGTTCTAAACGTTCCCTAAACAGTATGTCAGTGAAAATGAACTGCTCGGTATTTTTGCGTTTCACCATTTTCATCGCATCATATCAATGCGCATTGAAAATAGTTGAGAACGATTCGTTTGCAGTTGAATATGGCATTTTTGCATAACCTTCATTTCATCGCGTTATATCAAGCGAGCATTGAAAATAGTTGAGAACTGTGTATTTTGTTTGAAAAGAGTAGACTTGGATATTATACCTCTCGAATGATTTTTTTATGTTCAAAACATTTATAAAACAGGTGACTAATACACACGGGAAACTACAAACTTAATGGGAAGATGAACGAAGAATTGAATAAGATAAAACGTAATAAGCTTTGAGAAGTTTATAAAGAGTCACGTGTCAGGACCGTTTAAACGCATAATTTTAAATATTCATTTTATAGAACTTTCGAGGAATTTGTGTTCTATTGGAAAGTAACTGTCATTAAATAGTTCTAAGGCTTTGACAGTGATGGCTAAGACTATAAAACAATTCAAAGAGATTCGACATAATACTATCTGGACCCAATTCTTTGTTAAGAGGATAAACATACTTTTTTTTAAATTAGTTAAACACGCAAAAATTATACACAGAAACATCAAGACTAGTACAAATATAGGTACATAATCATGCATACAAATATTTGCACGGAACGGGAGTCAACCTCAAAATGTTATCGTGATTTATATTAAACTAGCTGATCCGGCGAACTTCGTACCGCTAATATTTTTCCGCCCGCGTGGCGTCAGTTCAAGTTCCCGCTGCACCCTCTACTATATTAAACACGTATTATGCCTATAAACCTTCCTCTTGAATCACTCTATCTATTTAAAAAAACCGCATCAAAATCCGTTGCGTAGTTTTAAAGATTTAAGCATACATAGGGATATAGGGATAAAGAAAGCGACTTTGTTTTATACTATGTAGTGATGATTACAACAACTCACCAACTGAAGACTCAACTAAATTACTTGAACGGGTGTTAAAGTTACAAGTTTATTTCTGGTGTGAAGGCAGCATCGCCCACATGTTGGTATGTAGGTAAGCCCTGCTTAGTGGTTTGAGAACACTCGAAAGATTCTTGTATTTATGAAAGAAACCTCTTTTGTATAAACTGTCTTTAAGCTAGTAGAGCACTGGGTAATGTTTCAACATTCAAAGGCAGCACTCTCGAGGTATTAATTTTGAGGCATGTACGTAAAGTTTTAAAAGAGTAGAAAAACTAGCTCTGTTTCTTGGAAAATTAGATTTTACTTTAAAAATTATGAACATAGTGTGTTCGATTCGTTTTTTTTTAATGTTCAAATTCAAGAAGGTTATAGTTTAATTAAAGCATTTAAATTATAATTTTCATATCTCACGCTATCACGTCTATAAAACTGTAGAAATAATATTCTACTTCGTACTAGGATAGATGTGTGTGAATTTTTGGAATATCTGGCAAAAATTTGACACAGATAAATTATTATAATCTGGAATAGCATAATATGGTGTGACCTTTTATCCCCGAAATAAAAAAATCCTATAGTCATGAGTACGAGATCAATATTTCACATGGATGAATTCATTTAATAGATAGACAAGAACATTTCTGTAATAAAAATACGTCACCGACAAATGCTCATTTGACATTCTTAACAAGCATTCTAGTACTTAGTAGTTTACAGGAAAGTTATAATGTAACAGAGGATTACTCACGATTGTCTCCCAACCACAGTATGCCAGGAAGAAATACGATAGCCGCCACTGGCCGCACATTAACTGCACCAAAGTGCACTTAGGAACTAAAACGTCACACAAAATAACTTCCACGTAAATTGAAAGCGACGCCGAAGTGCAAGCTAGTCGTTATCCGCCACTAAGATAGGTTAAAGCGCGGTAAAGGCTGCAAGCTTGTCGCCAGCAGTAAAAATCCACGAGTCCACACATTCCTACGTGTTGCTTTTACTTAATCTGGTGCCTTGTGGAATGTTCTGGAATCGTTCAACTCTTTGATGTTCAACTGTTCATGTTGGTTAAAGTAAATAAATACTGAACGAAACAGCGCTTACCCAATTCAAGATTTTTACAAATATATTCCCAGATGAATGTTAGACCCAGGCCGAAAGTAAATAGTATTTTTTTTTCATTAAACAGGTTGAAGTATTAGCGCAAAAACACATTTGAGCTTAAATGAATGTAAGACCTAGTTCTGTAAACAATCTAATTTACAGACAAACCATCAGAGCCCTGGGGAATGTAGTGCCAGAACATGTAACAACGCATCATTTATTCAGGCTCTCTTGGGCTCAGATATAAATCTGTGCGTGCTCTCATAAGTCACTTGAATAGAAGTGCTTTATTAAGTTTGTAAGAGCTTTAGGTAATTATTCGGTGATTGCAAAGAACATAAGTATTCATACCTCAAGATTATATAGTGTCATTTTACATCATGCAACATGCATGGAGATCAGCAGGCTGGGACCCAGTCATACACTTAATCAAACCTTGAAAACAGCAAAATACAGACCTAACGACACAGTGAGCTCAGTCTGCTTAAATAGTAACACCATCAATCCATCATGTTTTGGGTACTTTGAGATAACTTATACTTCAAACTATATGACAAGTACCATCCTTAGGTAAACCGGAAACATGGCTGCTGAAAAGTAGCCGAAACGTCGGTCTAAAAGTAAATAATAACAAATAAATCTCGATAGAATCCGTTAAAATATGGTTATATTTCAATTAATGATATTCGCTTTAACTTAAGCAAAAATCGTATAGCAAAATTTTTTTTTTTTGTTTTAACAGTTGTTAATTACATAATATAATTTCCATGGTCTACTGCAAAACTTATAAACGAAGTTAAAACGAATCTACCAGTTACTAGCGACCCGCCCCGGCTTCGCACGGGTGCAATGGATGTTATTATATTAGGTTCTTTTAATTTTTTAATTTTCAATATAATTATAATAGACACCATAGTCCTATTAATAGTAAAAATAAAGTAATCATATGTCAACTTTGAATTTCAACATAACAATATATCATAATCATAATGTCTAAATAAAATAATGAGTCAATCTTAAATGTAAATAATGAATATTTAATGTAATTAAAGTAAAAGCTCCCAAGGCAGACACTTTAAGGACTAATCAAACTTCAATCTACAATTTTTTTTATATTTATTAAAGAAAGGTCGATAGATCATTTTTTAACTGTTACAGTAAAATTTAGACATTATTTTTTGTAGATAAAATCTTTGGAAAACTATGATACTTTTACTTCAAATAAAATTATTGTGCACTAGGTCGTAAATATCAATAGTGGACGATTACTTAGAACTGATAGAACATCTAGCCATAAAAATACTGCTTATATATATATATATATATATATATATATATATATATATATATATATATATATATATATATATATATATAAATATAATTATATAACTATTGGGTCAGTTTCCACTATTGGTGCTTTTACTTTGTTACATACATACATACGCTCATGCCTATTTCCTTCTGAGCTGGACAGAGACAAGAGCCCGTCGCTTGCTGCTATCCTCACACACTCTAGGGTCATTAAACCTTTCATGCAAGCCCGCCGGTTTCGAGTGCTTCTAATTTCAATACAAAACATTGCTTACTAATATTCTTTAAAATAAAAACACAGAGACTGCCTCCGTGGCTTAGCGGTAGTGAATGCGGCCACTACGCATCAGGCGTGGGCTCGATCCCCTTTGTAATGCAATTATTTATATGGATTGGTCTGGTCGTGTATCGAAGAGCACGTTGAGCCGTCGGCCCCAGTTGCCATACGAACATCTATGGCAGTCTTTACGGGGAGTTGCAGCCCTCAAAAATTCAACAACTGCTTTGGGTTGTGTAGGTCAGATGTCAAAGTTCAGCCAAATTCCCAGTTAGACTGGTAAAAGCGGTCCCCGGACTCCAAGTTGAAAGCTTCGAAGGCTAGGATGAGGAAGATTCTTTTAAAATAGAAAATAAGATGATAAACATATTTACGGGGAGATATTACCTGCATCTGTGTATACATTTATGAAAGAGTGAGTATCAGTGAGAAAATTCAGTATCCGAGATTAAAACATACCCTCGATAAATCAGAGCTCGGTTGAATTTACCGGCTGTGAACGAGTTCACCTGCTGCCTCTGAAAGATATCGCAGGAGATGTTTCCATCGATATCGAGCCCTCGATGAGGTACTGTAATGTTAATGATGTAATAGTTCAAAAAGTCCATGTAAAAGTATAATGGCCTATTTTAAAATGACCGATACTTTGCACGTTGGTAAGTAAGTAAGTAAATTCATTTATTGCACGAAACATGGTCTGGTATAAAGATGTTAACATTATATTATAATGGTGTACAGCATGTCTCACAGAAATTTCCGCATGCAACATTGTCTATCAATCAAAACTATTATAAGCGTTTTTAACAATTACTAAGCGCAAGAAGTTGAAAAAAATATGAAAAATTAAGGCAAACATGTCAAAAGTTAAAATGAGTCAAAATCAAAATGTCAAACTTACATATTGAGCCTAAGATATTAAATAAACATGAAAATTAAAGTAAACATGTCAAAAGTTAAAATAAGTCAAAATCGAAATGTTAAAAATTACAGAATATGTCATAAATTTTAGGAACAGTCAACAGGATTATATTATTATAGCAAGCAATAGTACAATCTCAATGAACTAAATATTTCAAAGTCAAATAATTTATCAATTACATGTGAAACAATGCTTTCCAATCAATGCGCACCGAAACGGCAAGAACTGCTCTTCAGGAAATCTGAAGTGTCGTAAAAGCTTTGCTTAATTAACCACTCCCGTAATGTGCGTAGAAATTTTGAGCGCGGTAGTTCCACCATCTCCTTGGGTAAGGAGTTGAAAATAAGAGGTGCCATGTAAACACAGTTATTCCTGAACAGTTCCAACTTGGGTACAGGCATTTTTTTTGGGAGGTGCGTTACCTGTCGCTTTCCCATGTTATCGTTATTCTCGTAGGTTATGTTGGTTATATTTTTGAATATTTAGCAAGGGTCACTTGAATTGAGCTTAATATACTTATTTAAAAGAAGGTTATAGATGAATGCAATACATAGAATATTCGTATCTACATACAAAACGTATACCGTGAAATAATTAGAAGCTGTGTAATTATTTCCCGGTATGAAATTTCACAATTATTATTTTTCGTCAAGGTAGTATGAAAAATATAAAACATTTTAATAAACGTAATGACTTGACTAATTAAAAAGATACACAGATGTTATGTCAAAATTTCCATACAAAATTGCTGAAGAGCTGTATATTTGTATTTTTTAAGGGCCAATAACACTAGTGTGATTGATACAATATCGCTAAACAAGTGCAAACGCCAATCGATCAACAAGATTATCTCACTTCTGAGATCGAGTTCTGTTCCATATATTTGTTATTATTAGCATCATCGAGTGAAGCCAATACCAATCATAACATATTGGCTGTCGCATTAACGAGGAGAGCAAACAAAATAATTGCATAATAGTAGTTAGTATTGGCTTAACATGGCTTAGTGAAATAGTTAGAATTTAGTCATATATTTTATGACATGTACATCACTAAGGCCTGTATTCTAGGATTGTATAGAAAGTCTGTAAATCTATCGTCAGATAAATCTAGATTCAGGACAGAATGTCCTAGAATAAGGCCTTAACTTTTTTAAGCTCATGCCTATGAAGCTATATAGGCATGAGCTTAAAAAAGTTGACCCAGTCGCGATAACCAGTAACCGACAGTAAACCTAAAAGACTCACCCCTAATAACATGGAACTAAAAATTATAGTTAGAGAAATGTGGGTGTTAATATACCTCTGGCTACCCCTTCAAGAATTTTCAGGTTCGTATGTATGTGGTACCTGTACAGTTCACACCTTTTACATGAAAAAGTGCAACTGTATCTTCTTTGTCTACCGTACATTCTTAGTATAATTTTTTTTCAACGCTCACTCTTTTCTTCAATTGTTTTCGGTCTCACGAAAGTACTAGCGGGTAAACGTGATGGGCAACGTTTATGTTAAACATTTAATTTTATGCTTTTAACATAAAAGTTTTTAAATATGCAGTGGATTCAAAAAAATATTGAGTTGTATTCAAACGAATGAATAATATATCAACCACATTATTGACATTTAAAACCATTGAATTTATAAACCAATTCATTTTATGACCCTCACAAGAAATTTAAGTATTGAATTGGAAATAACTTTAAATTCAATTTCGGTGTTTCTTGTTCTGATTTAAGTTTCGCCAAAACCCTTTTCAGAACTTCAACTGTAATCTCTTTTCTAAGATAGTAAACTCAATGCCTTTGTGTATTCTTTTCTAATCTAGCCACTTTTCAGAAAACCTTCAATATGTATATTTTTAGTTCTATTTGAACCGTCTCATTTATTCAATATTTATGCTTTTATTCATCTCAATATACCTTATTATATCCTCTATCAACAAATCGAATTTAACATTACGTAATTTCCAGTTGAAATCTAAAAAAATAGGATCATAAAGGCGTTTCGAACTGAGATTATCCAGGCTCACTTTATTTGGTACCATCTTCTACTTATAAATAATTTTATTATAATATTTTATATTATGACGAAATGGCCCGCGTTGTGTGAGGCCTATGTCCAGCAATAGTCTGCAGTGGGCTGATTGATTGATATTATATAAGTATATTCTTTAATGTATATTAACAATGGATTAGAGTATTCATATTTCCAAATTGAGTTGATAATAAGGAAAACACTTTACTATTAATATTTAAGTTATATGGTCCAGAAGAATACCTAGTAAGTATTTGATTTAAAATCTCAAAAAGAAAATATTGAGTTTGATCAGTTCTTGTCAACATGATGAGTCTTCAAAATTCGTAAACGCATTACAGGGGCTTCGAATAGTAAGTTTTCAAAGCCTTTGTGTACATCTGAATAAAACTTTCTATACGGGAAATGTTCACAGTCTAGTTTACCAACTAGTTAGGTAGTTCATATAAGAGACAAAGTTTTTTACGAATACACAAATGTTTTTGTTTGAACAAATGTCTGTCATGCAGTTGAAGTATTGAAATTTAGGTTTACTAGTGCTTTTATTGTAAGTTGATATAGTATTAATAGACACGTCAATGTGCGTATAACTTTAATAAAAGATGTGTGAGATCTGATAGTGGCAAATAGGCACGTACGAGTGCTACTACTTTTAAATGTCTAGCTAGCTCATGTAATAAAAGTTTAAATAAGTACTTCAGTTGCTATTTATACGTAGGTAAATATAGGGATTTTGACAAAAAGCCCATGTGCCTAACGCAGCTAATTAATTATTTTTAAATAAACGTAAATAATATCTTAAAAGATTACAATGTAGAGAATCCTTTTTTATAACGATTTGAGTCTTATCGCAATTAAAACATGAAACCTATTTTTGCCAAAACTACTAGTAAGACGAGTAAAAACTGAACTCGCAAAATCTTCACCTCTCCCCTACACCTCACCAGCAGGTTGTATAATCAATCTGTGCCACAATAAAACCGATGTTGCCCATTGAACGGAACGAATCACCTATTTAGTAAGAGCTCTATACATTATTGAAGTGATCAAAGAGATTACTAAAGTTAATTTTGAGCGTGACCGAGGTGAAGGTATAAATGAGTTGTAAAATAATTAATGCCAAATATTGGTACAACATTATTTTGTTTGTAAGCGAACGTTTCTGTATTTGGCGTTTAGTAATAAATTTATGGAATGAAGCATTCAAGTGAATTAATAGATGCTTGATTACATTGATTTTAGTCCGTTCGCAGTGAAATTCTCGTTTATTTAAGGGTATTACTACTACTACTCTATCACTTAGTGATGATAATATTCCTTTTTTAAATGCAACACAAGAAGACGTAAATAGACTTAGATTGCTAATGTTTAATGATATAGTTGCTATTTATCGTTAAATTATATTTTTCCATACTTTCAAGCCACTTTATCTAATTGTGTAAAAACATAAACATACAGTAAAATGAAACAAACAAAACGAAATTAACGCCATTTGTGATGTTTCTTTCCATTTGACTTTTTGACTCGCCCATGAAGGGTTCCGCAGGAGCAAGTAACATAATATAAAATATTTATATTTGAGTTGATTGACTGAAAGGTAAATTGCGGTTTACGATTTATGACCTTTTTAAAAAAGAATAAAATATAGATATGTATACTGCTTCCGGGCCGTTTGGCCGTGGTCTATGTGATACTTGCGTTCCAGACGTTTCGTCGATCACTGCGGTCGACATCGACAGACATGACGGATCCATAAGGGTTCCGTTTTTTGCCATTTGGCTACGGAACCCTAATAATAAATTATATATTATAGTTGATACATTTGTATAATAATAATGGTCAGAAGATACAAGCAACAAGCAATGAAGCTCGCAATGTACCTATCAAGATACAATATATCTATTATAACCAAAGGTAACCTTTTCCCGACTTGCGTTATCATAACTCAACAAACCGGAAAAGAACCCTTTTTTCTCCAACAAATATCGAAGAATAGCATTCAATCTATCTCCAAATCAAATCGTTCCTTAGTGAGCCTAGAAAATTTAGTCAAGCGTTCGTAAAACATAATATTGAGCCGCAAAAACGATGAAAGGCAAAAGTTTCCCCACGAGAACTTGTGGGGCGAGAGGGGTGAGGGGAGGGGGTTGGGCCAAATGACGCATGAACCACGCTCCCGATCGGCCACTAAACGATGACGTATGAAGTTTTTGGCCCTCACTGTACCAATGAACTGGTTAAGATTAGGATTGGATAGAGAAAGTTGGGAACTATCCATCGGCGAGGTACGCAATGAAATATTTGAGAAAAACTATATATTTTGATTTCTTCTGAGTTGACAATATCATCTTCCTGCCCTTATTTGGAAAATGGAAAATAATGTCGAAAATAATATCGTGCAATACAACCCCGAAAGGGTTGTATTGCACGATATTATTTTCCATTCTTCTTTATTTGTAGTCATCTTAACCATTACTCCTGCTCTGATTTATCTTTTAGATCTTATCTTAAGTCTCTCTCCTTGTAACAATCAACTTCCATACTTAATACCTTACTTACAATATAACTTTCATCCCTATTTCTTTGTTATGCCAACATACAATTTTAATTATATAAATAATTTACCATTCCAAGTTAGTTAAGACCCAAAATGCTACCCTGTCGCACCCCTTAATTCCTACAAGCATTCTAAGCTCTATACCTGAGCTCCTGTGAAACATTGAGACATTTAGTTTTACTAACTTGACACAGTTATTCAAAGTTAATCCCGAAGCGATGTTAAATTTAGGTCCTTAAAACTTGAAGCGGACCGAACCAAATCGCTTCCCGGGAATATTGAAACACTGCGAGAACCTTAATTAAAGAAAAGTTTTCACCGCAAAAATATGCTGTTCACCTGTTAAATAATTAATTGAATGAAGTAAAGAATGGTGAATAATAACAATAGACCTTTTATTCAGAAATTTATGGGTTCAATGATACTTGAAATTCTATATAGGGTTCCGTGCGTTGAAAGGTAAAAACGGAACCCTCATAGAATCACTTAGTTCTCCGTCCGTATGTCACCACTTTTTCTTTCACGTCGCATAAATAGGTATCAAGTTGAAATTATTGTTAAATAATTACCATTGAGTTATGAAATTTGGCAAGAAACATGGTCTTATTACAAGCGCTTTAACTGTCTGCATCCACTCTATCCCAGTTAACTTTTTCAAGTCTTCGGGTTCACCTTGTCTTCAACTTTTCGCTTACTGAGTCGCAGTCTTCTAATCAAATAATATTTCATTTCAAACTACAGATAACAAATTACATTAAGCATTAATAAGGTAGGTATTTTATGTAAAACAGTATTGAAAAGGCAAGCCTATTATTCTGTTTGAGCTAAAAGGGCTAGGGGCCAAACACATTAGTTATAAGTTTCGATGACAGTTGAAGTGTCATCTCTGTCAAACACTGGGTTTTTTTCCCGCTGGGCTTGCGGACGGTTTCCAAAGGGTTGGATCTTTTATTGGAGTATATTTTGGGAATATCTTGGGATTTATCCAGTAAATCTGTGAAAATATATACATATCCGGGACCGTGGAGTATATACCTAATTGTTTCTGGTTGAATTACGTCCGGAGACGTTAATTCGTGTGCACGTGTGTGTGACGTCGGGAAATCTGTTGGTGAGCGCCGTGGGGCCTGGAGGGAGCCAGCCCAGGGCAAATAAACACTGAACAGACAAATACACACCTCACATACATACACGCCTTGCGGGGGTTCTGCAGGTGCTGGCGACATCACAATGGGTAAGTGACTTGCTGTGTCATATCAGGGTTAGATTTAACTATTTAAGCGCTGCGTTACTTGCAGCCAGTTGGAGTAGGGAACAGAGAGAGAGAGAGAACTCCAACATATTCAATTTCATTTGTCAACAACTACGGCTGCCCCGACGACAAGATAGCGCTTTGTGGTTGCTTATCTTATACCAGAACGAAGAGTGACCGTAGTTTGCCTGTAGTAAATATTGTATAATAATGTTTCAATTTGTGTAAGATATTGATGAAAAAGCAAAAATTAAATCACGGTACATGTCATGTAAAATCTATATTGTGAAATATGTAATCCAATTAACAGTATTTTCTATGCCTTATGGGAGATATACAATAATTATGGGGAAACTTTTCCATTATAATTGGCCTGATTGCATAACAATGCAGTATAATGCTACGCCCGGCGCTTGGCCACTTCGATATATGCTCGCATTTTCTATTTAAACCGACCCCCACGCTCGTAACAACTGGTGTCAGAAGTGGGATAGAAAATGCCAATAACGCCGAGAGACGACAGGGAGGGAGTCAAAACCAGAAGCCAGGCCGCGGAAGAGGCTGCGGGTACTCCGAGTACGTCGACGGGTGCTTCAAGATCATCATCGGAAATCAACCTGAGCGCGATTATGACCTTATTGAAGGAGCAGGCCCGTCACCAGGCAGAGCAGGCCCGTCACCAGGAAGAGCAGACTCTGCAATTGAAGGCACAGCTCCAGCAACAACAGGAGGAGCTGATCCGTCGCCAGGAAGAGCAGGCCCGTCAACAGGAGGAGCAGGCCTTGCAACTAAAGGTTCAGCTCCGGGAACAACAAGAAGATCTATTTGCCTTCTTGAAAGAGTCTAAAGCGGAATGGCAAAGAGAAATTCATTCAGTGCAAGACAAGCTCGACTGCCACGACGTAAAAATAGAAAGCCACGAAGAAAAATTAGGAAGCATCTACGAGAAATTTGAGAGTTATGAGGAACGGCTACAGTCTGTGGCTCAAAACGTAAAAAAATTGGAGACAAAAATAGCTTGCGGAACAGCTGGCTCTGTAACCATTCCATCTGCACAGGCTGTCGGAAAGTTCAAAGTACCGCCATTTGATGGGACCTCCTCGTGGACTGCATACAAACTGCAGTTCGAGTCTGTGGCAAAGGCGAACGGTTTGGATAAGGAGCAAGCTAAAACAGCATTAACATTGGGGTTACGAGACCAAGCACTCAGTGTTTTAGAGGCACTTTGAGGTGAAGTGACTTACGACCGCCTTCTTGAAGCGTTGGAATCACGTTACGGTGATAGTCACTTGGAACATGTCTACCGTGCCCAATTGAAGGACAGAAACCAGCGTCTTAATGAGTCTCTGCAGCAGTGGGCTTTGGAAATAGAAAAGCTCGTGAGAAAAGCTTACCAAAGAGCTTCTTCGTCATTTCTTGACAGCATTTTGGTGCAAGCTTTTATTGACGGGATTAGAGACTTGGAGGTGAGAGCTGCCGTGCTCCGTCTGGGTCACTATGCAACCCTTAAAGATGCTGTTGCTCACGCCCTTGAAGTGGAAGCTGTACGACATGACCCTCGAGCACATAAATTGCGTGAGATCTCAACAAATGAGCAACGTGTGTACCGTCGGAAATTCACTCCCAGGTGTTATTTCTGCAAAGAACAAGGACATATTCGGCCTAGCTGCCCGAAACGGACACAACAAGGTAATGGCCAAGAACAAGCGGCGCGGAAAATTGAACAGCTCCAGAAATATGACTTCGTCATCGAACATCGGAGTGGGAAAGCGCATGGAAATGCAGATGCCCTCTCTCGAAGACCCTGTCCGGTGCAAGAAGCTAAGGATAGTGTGCCGATTAGAACGATAAGGACTGTTACTGTCAGCGATGACTGGAGTAGCGAAGCCATGCGGCAAGCACAGCAAGAGGATCGAGACATCAAGCCTATTTTCGAATGGATAAGGGCAGGAAAACCTAAGCCGAAATGGAGTGATGTCTCCCAAATGAGTGCAGCTACGAAGAGGTACTGGGCACAATGGAAAAGCCTCGTGATACACAATGGAGTCCTGTGTAGAACCTCCTAGTCCTGTGAGAAGACTCACTTCTGCAGTTGGTTGTTCCAACGACTAAAATTAATGAGGTTTTGAGATCATTTCATGACGGAACTTCAGGCGGCCATCTTGGTGTGAAGAAGACGTTGATGAAGGTTCGTCAACGATTCTATTGGATCCATTGCCGTGAGGATGTTGAAGATTGGTGTAGGAAATGTACATGCTGCGCATCGGTAAAAGGGCCTCATACAAGGAGCAGGGGAGCATTGAAGCTATCCAATGTTGGAGAGCCTTGGGAAAGGATTGCATTAGATGTTGCAGGGTTATTCCTGCATCGAAGTCTGGAAACAAATACATCCCAGTAGTAATGGACTACTTTACTAAATGGCCGGAGGCTTTTGCCATACCTAACCAGGAAGCAACTACAGTCGCAGAAAGACTAGTCACGGAAGTGTTTTGCCGATATGGAGTTCCTCTGGAAATACACAGTGACCAGGGAAGGAATTTTGAATCACAGGTATTTCAAGAAACCTGTAGGATAATGGGTATTCATAAAACCAGGACCACCCCATATCATCCGCAGTCTGACGGAATGGTTGAAAGATTTAACCAAACCTTGGAAAGGCATTTGGCTAAGGTTGTTGAGAGCCACCAGAAGGACTGGGATAGTCATATTCCTTTGTTCTTGTTGTCTTATAGAACAGCGATACATGAAAACACAACGGTGACTCCTGCGTGTGCAAATTTTGGCAGAGAACTAAGACTACCGGCTGATCTACTGACTGGACGTCCTCCAGATTCACCGCAAGAAGTCACGGAATATGCTAGTGCATTGCGCGATAGACTAAATGACGTTCACACCCACGTCCGAGAATCTGGGTTCCAGGCAAGTGAAAGAATGAAAACCCGATACGACCGCAACTCTCATCAAGCCGGGTTCGACGAAGGCTCGTTGGTATGGCTACACAATCCGATGCGTCGCAAAGGCAAATCTCCGAAGTTGTCTCCAAACCGGGAAGGGCCGTATAAAGTTGTCACCAGGATCAATGACGTTACATACCGGATACAACACAACCAGCGAAGCCCTTTGAAGGTTGTACATGTTGACCGACTGGCGAGATACTACGGATCTAATGATGCTCGGGACGAGCATGTCTAAGAAGGGGGTAGTGCTACGCCCGGCGCTTGGCCACTTCGTTATATGCTCAATTTTCTATAGTAGTGAGCGAGACGGCACTATAGAAAGAGACAGCATGCCTTGACGTCACTGTTCTAGAAGGAATCGAATGAATAGAACGAGACGTCAGGCTAGAAAGAGACACAAGACCCAATAGAACCTTCCAGAAAGTGCCTGTCTTTTTCAAAACGTACCTGTCTTTTCTCGATCTTTCGCTGCTCGGCCGCGCCCGATATAAAAGGCGAGCTAACAGCCTCCGCTGAAGTTAGGAGAGCCACGGAAGCCCTGAGATCGACGTGCCGTTTGTTTACAAGCCCACTCGTTCCCAGCTCGCCGCACGGACCCTCCTTTGCGCGCTGACTGCCGGCGCATGCGGTTGCGTCTGCTTTAGGACGCCACCGTACTCGCCGGATTGTGTCGCGCGCACACCAGCTTCCCAACCATGTCGGGTCGCGGCTGGCAGACCGTCCAGTCCTCAAAGAAGCAGCATCCTCGGTCCCGGAGTCCCCCTAGGGACCCCCGGGTCCGCCCAAAAGGCCCTTCTAAGGGCCAAACCTCCAAGGGGTCTGTGACCAGCCCCAAGGAGACGTCGCAAGCGCTTGCAAGTGCGCCGCCGTCGGCGTCGGCAGCGAAGCACCCGCTCCCCTCCCGCGCGCCGCCGGGTGGGTCGAGCGCCTCTCGCGCCGCGCCGACGGCGACGACTCCTGCAGGTAGCACCTCGGCCTTTGTGACTCCGCCGTCTGGAACGGCGTCGAATCCAAAGGCCATCCGGACGCCGATCCGCAAGATTGCCACCGACTCGCCGCGTGTCGATGCCTGCGAATCCCCGGCCCCCCGCGCGTGGTCTGTCATACCATGCGCGGAGCTGGAGACGTCGCTAGACGACTCGCCGGCGCCATCCACCTCAGCCGCGGTTGTCGTGCCCGACGTGTGCACGCCCGCGGCCGAACGAACACCGCCGACACCGGGACCATCGCGCCGCCCGCGCAGCCCCGACTCGGCCAACAAGGACGCCGCCAAGCGCCCCAAGACCGCCGCCGCTGCCAACCCTGCAGCACGCCAAGACGGGGTGAAGAAGGATAAGTACCCGCCGATAACGGTGGAGGAACTTCCCAACTTCCCCCGTCACCTTAAGGAGCTGAAGTCCCGGTTGGGGAGAACCGCAAACGCCCGCCCGTATGGGAAAGGGTTGCGGTTCTTCCCCGCCGACGGAGATGAATACCGCCTGTTGCAGGAGTACTTCAGCAGGCTCGAGGACCAGGAGGGCATCTCCTGGTTCACGTACGCGCGCCCCTCGGAGCTGGGCGTCAAGCTGGCTATCCGAGGCCTGCCAGTGAACGCCGACCCAGAGGAGATTGCGTCGGAGCTTCGCGAGCTGGGGTTCGACCCCGAATACGTTCGCGCTATTCGGGGCCGCAGCGGACGACCCGGCTGCATCTTCCTCGTCGTGCTCCGGAGGACCAGCAACTACGAAGACATCTTCCAGGTGCAGGAGATCCTTGGCATGCCCGGGATCATCTGTGAGGCCTGGAGGGGGAAGAGGAAGCCCGCGCAGTGCCATCGCTGCCAACAGTTCCGGCCATAACTGTCACCGCCCGCAAGCCTGCGTGCGGTGCGGCGGCGAGCACCGCGCGGCCGACTGCCCTCGCCCTCGCGACCAGCCCGCCACCTGCGTCAACTGCAGGGGCGCTCACCCCGCCAACTTCTTCCGGTGCCCCGTTTTCCAACGGGAGGCCCGGAACAAGAAGGCGGGCACAGCCGCCATCACCCGCAGGACGGCCGCGCCTGTTGCGCCCGTCCCGGTGACCGCTAACCCCCTCGGTGAGAGGACGGCGAACGCTTCGCTCATGGCGGAAGCGAACCCGCCCGCCTCCCGAGGGCAACGCCGGCGCTCCGGTAGGAAGCGCAGGCGAACCCGCAAGCCAGCCCCAGCGGACGAGGAGGAGGAGCCAAGCCCCGCCCCCTCGGCGCAGGCCCCGCCCACAGCTCCACCGGTTACGGTTACGAACGAGGCGTGCCAGACTGACAGCATGAACCTCGGCGAACTGGTCAGGCACTACACCTGGGACGAGCATCTCGACTCAGCCATCTCGTTCCTCGAGAATGTCATGGATACAGAAGGCCTAGACAAGAAAACCCTCGACCATCTGGAGGAGTCTAGAGCCTACATGAAACGCATCAGGCGGCACATCGCCAAGCAACTGACGCCCGGTAAAACATCCCAGACGCCGCAAAGCCACGTGTAAGCCGCCACCCGTCGCTGGTCGCCCGGAGCTGGGCCTTCACTGGGCAACCAGTGATCTCACCCGGCTCGGGCAGACCGCCGGGCGGCGTGAAGACCGCGGCGCTTGCGGCGTCACATATCCATAGGGCCATTACCGCCCGCCCCCCAGGACCGGTGCCTGTCTAGGCCCCGAGCCAGAATCCTCCTCAGAGGGCTATGCCCTGAATAGGATTCCCTCGTCCCGCAAGGGGCGAAGTGAGGAAAGTGAGGCCGCTGAAGTTAGTCTAAGACTAGTATTCGAAGCGATCAAAGCGATAAAATGTACGAAGCGATACAGTGCGATTTATACAAGTGACTGTGTATTGTGTAAGGAAGAGTTTTGAATTTCTACGCGCTTTGCTGTAATTTAAGTGCAGCCGAATAAAATCTGTCTTCAACGGTTTTGCTCGCATTTTCTATTTGAACCGACTCCCACGCTCGTAACAATAATATTTTTATGAAATGAGCAAGGATCCTGCTTACCTGGAATGGGAAAGGCTTGACTATTTACCTAAAAAAGCTTCAACATTAAATATATCTTAAAGCTTCAGTATTACATTGAACTGCATAGCATCTTCCTGAGAATCTCAAGTAGTTAAGAGAGCCCAGCGTAAAAAATAATGACATTGGCTTCAAAACATACTTTGCAACTTAATATAGGAAACCAAAATACCACGTGACAACGTAATATAAAAAAAATATAATCAACTTTGATTTAAATTATCCAATATTGAACACCTTGTATTTCATAGAAGTATACTCACAGATAAGGAATAATATTAGCACGTTTCATATCATTTGATCTAAGATTTCACCTGATCCACTAGAATTAATGACGTCAGCAAATCCAACCTGGGCTCGATGATGCCCAGTAATGCGATTCCGAGACATCGAAGCGTCAATCGATTTGAGTCATGACTCAGCGATACCGAATAATCGATGTTCTAATAAAAAACGGCTACCGCCATATTCGTTGCGCCGTTGGAGGCTGCCATTACACACATAAATTTATATAGGCTTTTATCTCCATGGCCTCTTTTATTATTCTATTTCTGAATTGTGTATGTAGGGAAACCAAGCAGAAATGACTTATTTCATTATACAACCAACTGTTAATAACATTTTTTCTCACAGATGGAATATATGGTTTTGTTAAGAATTATCCGTGAAATTATATAATATATTGCAATATTAATTATACCTTACTACTTACGACTAATTACTAATTATTACTGACGACCTGCACTTCCTTGTAACGAATAAAGTCATATCAACTTACAACAATAATGTTGAATCGCAGTTTTGGCTTAACAATACAAAATTCCAAACAATAGAATTCAGAAGCCATAAAGTTGTCATCTAGTAATAAAATATAAAAATGTAGAATAATCTATAATTACCAATTGATTGAAAATATATATTTCGCCGCCAACTATCTTAATCAGCCGTTCAATTACCTGCCTAGGCAGTTAACTAAACGACGCCATTCAATTAACGGCCTGAATGGCGTTCAGTCATTTAATTAAACAGCTATGCAAATAGCTTGGTACAAGGATGTTTAACTAGTTGCCTAGCCATTGCTAGGCAGACTTCAATGGAATTAAATAGCTAGAAAAATGACTTATTTCTGCAGGGTTTAAAAAAAATTGCCAAGTCGGATTGCGCAGCTATCACAATAAACTTATCACTAGTTTTCGGTGAATACACCTTTGTCTACCCCCTTTGGGATTTACAGGTATAAGTATATGTATGTATGTATGTAATTTCCTATCTTATTTTGAGGAAGTGCCCCATCTTGCGATTGGCCTAAGCATTAGCCAGCCAGGTTATAGAATGATGTAATAAAGGAGACGGCTGAATATCATTCAGGTCGTTAATTGAATAGCGCCGTTTAGTTAACTGCCTAGGCAGTTAATTGCAATATTCAACTTAAGGAAGTTATTAAAAACAAACTCTTCTGTTAGAACAATAATTATTTCTTTTTTTAAGACGTACAAAAAATAGCTATATTTTGAATGGTAGTTCAATAAAATACATAAAATTGCCAAGATGTTGAACGTATCTTACACCATTCCGATATAAAATGTATTGTAGAAGGATCAACGTTAGTATTATTAGCGTGAAATGCATTTGGGAATTTAATCCAATGCCGGGGCTCCAGGTATTCAATAAACGTATTCCGTGTTCACCGCTGCGGAACTGACAGTACACGCGGTATTGTATCTGGGTGGAATTGATTTCTTTGTGTAAGAATGTTATATTCTACTTGTTAGTATTTGTTCAATAAAGCATCTGTTGTATATTTGTAGTCGAAAAACTGAAAATGTAGTGTGCGAGTTGACTTAAAATGTTTCAGGCATTATATTGTATTGTACAAAGAGTCATCATCATTAATATCTGAGAGTGTTATCAGATTCATCCGATATTCGATATCCGATATCGGTATTAGACGCCGATAGCCGACCTCCGATAGCGCAGCTGTACATATATCCGATAAAATCGGCCTGATACGCCATTTTTTGCTCGAAAGCACAGACTAGTTAGGGATGCTAAGAATAAAAAAAAAAGAAATTTTCGTGACACGAAACTAAGAAATTGTCAATAAGGTCGAAGATTGTTCACAGTCGTTGTCTTAGTCTCTTTATAATCTTTGTGACATTTGGCTTCCTCCGATAAGGGATATCGGATAATATGGAAACGCTCTTAGCGTTGCTCATGGTTACATCAGAAGACGGTTGGGGTCCACTCACTCCATCTTTTCATTTTGATTTGGCTTATACAGCATGTCGGGGAGCGAAAAATATCAAACCAGAGGAAATGAGAGATGGAGTTGCTGTTTTCTAGTCCACCGGTAACCATACACTCCACTTACCAAACCTGACTTAAAGGAGTTCTTTAACTTTTGGTGCGGTCAAAGTAAATTATATAAGATTAGTGATACTACAATAATTCTCAGCGACTGAAAATTGATAGGATTGTTCCAGACACCGTTATAAACTAACTCTAAGAAGTACTCATCAATCTGATGCTTGGATTTTTTTTTGGAGTTATAGTGATGTATAAATTTATTACATTAACGTCTGTAACTCTTCATTGCATCGACGTAGCAGTTTGATTATTTCACACAATCAAGGCGTTGCAGACCTAAATATTTGGCAAGAATTTCAACTTGATCCTCCACGCATTCCGGACAAAGACGGCTTTTTGCATTTTTAACCCTTCCCAGTACTACCCTTCCAATTTTTTCGAATTGTTATATCTCTGAAACGGTGGCTCTTAGGAAAAAAGTATTAAAAAATTATTATAGATAATCTATCCTTTAATTCTGTTTAATTCATGAGGACTTTTTAAAGTTCGTTTATGATGGTGTTTGAACAATCCTACCAACTTTCAGCCGGGTGCTGTGGTGGTTCAAGCCCAGTTATGTGATCGTCTATATATTTGAACCTATGTATAAGAGCTCAGTCACTTCATTACAGGATAACTTCAGTGCTTATGAGTTTAATGATGGTCTTTGTGGCAAATTTACTTAATTCAATCGCGTCTGATTATGCGTGTGTGCAATGTAGTGATGGATGTTCCCAAAATAACAAGTCATATATTCACTTCAGCTTACTTTTAATGGACCTCTAATTATTTGAAGAAAGAGGTCGTTACAACCTCAGGGATAGTTTGTCTCGAATTAGTAATGTGCTGAGGCAAATTAGGTCGAGTAAGTGCTTCCGACGCGCGTATATGACTGTTAATTGAGTCAATGGTAAGACCATCTTTGCTGCCCAAATCACTCTGGCATTTACGGGATTTTCCTACGGCCTGGCTCAAGGCTTCCACGCATGGAATTATGGGGCTCGAATTCAACTCCTTTTCATCGCTGAGAAGCGGTCAAATCAACACGTCCGAGGACATGGATAATTATTATGGCGCACATAGCTGCCTGCCCCAATACCATGGTATAGTTTTTATATTATATTTATATATCAGTTAGGGTTCTATTCGGCCGAATAGAGGTCGGAGTTGATTCGATAAGAGAGGAATGTGTGTATTTGATGCCCAGATTTGCTAGCTAGCCGCCGACAACCTTTGCACAGTTCAATTCTGACCCAGAATTGCGGTTTAATTCAGGTCGATCTCAAGATCAACTATTGCGACGGATACACAATGAAGATCCTCTATCGTGTAGATGTCCATTGGGATCCGCACAAGGGAGTTTCACTCGGTCTGCACCCATAGTGGAGTTAAGTTTCCACACTAATGCAAAATTTGAATTCATATAAAATGTACCATCCTTTGACGATAAGCATTGAAATAACCACTGTCTTGTTAATCAATAACCAGACTAAATAAATTTAGTGTCCAGATTCTGCGGTAAGATCAGGATCTCCAAATCTGTTATATAGTAAATCAATACTTACTAAGCTCGATTCTCCAATATTCTCGTGCCTTGTATTCAATTTGAGGCCATTGATTCAAAGTTCAATTAGATATGCAATGTACGCTTGATATAAATTTTAATACTCTGTGACTGTTAGAAGTTAGTGTCTGAGTATAGCTTGAGCTATTACTTGACTTCTCTAGATAGAAATGGCTTCATTCAGTTAAGATCAGATAGAAGTTTGGCTTTTCAAACTTTAAAATTTAAGTATAGAACTCTTAGTTTCGTGTATAAATTCGTA
This sequence comes from Eilema caniola, assembly GCA_949126895.1. Lineage (NCBI taxonomy): Eukaryota > Metazoa > Arthropoda > Insecta > Lepidoptera > Erebidae > Eilema > Eilema caniola. Next base: position 1,343,542 of record OX421469.1, on the reverse strand, counting down.
AAATAGCCTGGGTTTGTACCATGGAGTTTTGTGGATGAAAATTGTACTTATGTACTTTATTTATAGTGTAATTCGCGTTCTGCGTGACCTTAAGAACTGAATAATTAACATCCTCTAAAGGCGCCCACTCACTAACAGTTTACCGGACGATATAAATCTGTCAGTTAATCGCAATAACCCACACACTAACAGTTTCCTTAACGATTTTGGACTGACGACTACTACGATCCGATAGTGTGTGGCCGCCGAACGATTCCGGACAGTTCTAAGCCGGACAGTCCTAGGCCGTCAGGGCGAACGAGCATATGTCGAACGGCGGCCTGTCGATCGACGTTTCGTGTCAGCTTTTTTACGTACCTAATAAACTTAGAATAAAACAGTGAATTAATTTTATTCTTTTGTCTGAAGTAATAACATTATGATGACATGTACCTACATCACTATTTTTTACTAAGATTTTATTCATTTTTTGTACATAATCGTCTATATTTCTTATGCACATAGTCCATTAGATTCAAAATGGCTAACACCTATTTCTCACAATGATTAGCACGTACTTATATAAGAATAACGTAGTGCAAGCTAGTTTCAACCTTATTGACATCACAACAAATATAGTTTTTTTTCTTATATTCGTGATCAGCAGCATTTATTTATGCGAAAAAACATGTAATTAAGAAAATGTCAATAAGGTCGAAAATCGCTTGCACTTTTTCGTAGTCTATGTAACTGATATCAGACCATTACCGGCAGGCGATCGTACGACCTAAAACTGACGACTCGCAACTGCTAGTGTGTGGTCGCAAAACTGACAACAGGGAATTGCCGGCAGGCCAAAATCGCTTTAGTGTGTGGGCGCTATCGGCTTAGGACTGCAGGCCGCCGGACAGATCAGGAACTGCAGGTGGACTGCAGGCGGACTGTTAGTGAGTGGGCGCCTTTAAACTCCATTTTACCTTAACCAAATGGGAAGGGACTTAATTGTAGGCCATTGAAATTACAGAAATAGAAAATTAAGAATTATTTATTTCATAACCAAATTGTATCATTATCAGTGGCGAATCTAAGTTGATTATTTAGATTAGATGTGACCGATTAGTGTCACATCTAACCGGACCTTCAGTTCCTAGGCTTGTATATAAGGGAAAACGTAGGCCCAAATAAAAAACCCTTATATGCCGTATTACTTATTTCTAGCATACTTATTTACACAAGACTTAGATCTATTTATAATAAAGGAAACATTCACAGTAAATTACACGTTTATTGTGTGTTCGGTGAGATGTTATTCATTTGATGATTGAACTGTATTAAGTTTTTATGTCTGGCTATTGGCTCAGAACATAATGATATATTTACATGTGTATGTATACATATATGTTGGATTTGAAATTTAATAGCGACTCGACATACATGACAGTGGTTTTATCTAGAACTAGAATAATATGATTATGTACTCAATTAATCATATTATTTGTTACCAAGCACATTATTTCAAGAAGATTCGTTATTGGGCTGGATTTTAGTATGATCTTTGGATATTTATACATCTCATCTCACACAGACATGATTTAAGACAGTTTATACACATTATATACACATCTCCTCATAACTCTGTTCACCGTTCGTCATAGTCTATTGTATCTTTCATGAATCGTAAGTGCTGAATAATTCAATACATTTAATTAGGCGAATTGTATGGGTTCTAATGGTATTTCTACCATTCTCGTCTCTGTCATTCGACAACATCTTTTCATTATCAGCACAACAATAATTATGATAATTGTCATAATTGAGATATAGGAAATTGCTATTTCTATAATTTATATTCCTTATCAGACATTACACCCATTGTCAAATAGTTTGTTTATTTATGTTTCGTTACAAATGACAGTTATTTACAAAACGCTGTGTACAAAGGTTTGAGGCACAGAAATAATTACAATAGGTTTATACATCACCCGTCAATTCTCAGCTTCAACTTTATCACTCCCGCCTAATTTATACAAATTAATCTAATTTTACTTTCACTAGTTAGACTTATTTCTACAGGATAACACTAAGATTTGAATTCAGGGCTAGCATTAGCTAGTCAAAACTTCTATCAGTTTTCTCCAGCGAGCCAAGACGTGCGAGATCTCTAGCGGTTCAGATCCTTGTCCCCGTCTGTCCCTCACTCGCAAGCGCAGCCAACCTCTGCTGGATCCGCCTCCTGCGTAGCTTTCTGCCAATGAGAAAAGATCAAGCCAGTAAACGGTTCCTAATTGGTTTATATTAGCGTCATGTTGTGATTTTTCCCGCCAAGATTTTAGCGGCAAGATTCCCACGCTGCAGTATTCCTTTTTTTTGTGTTGTCACAAATCGTCACAAGTGTTTGCAATAATTTAAACTAAATGTCTCCCTTTTACAAATTTATGACTCGATAAGCATTACACATAGGCGAAATCCCTAGAATTTGTGTCACTTAAGGCCACTCTATTAGTGTAACATTTGGACATTTTAAGATATTAACTTCGAGTACAAGTTAACTTATCGGTTTTGGGTACCTTTTGAAACTCTCTGTTAAGTGAAAAAAATTAAGATTTGTTTTGGCAACAAACCATCTTATTAGAATTTTTAAATACTGGCTAAATATCTGAAATAGTTGGCCATCTCACACTCCCCCAAATAGATTTTGAAACTTGACTTCTCCCTTCTGATATTTCACTAAGCAAAGTTTTAAAATATATTTCTCCTCATCCTATTTAAAATAAAATTCTTTCCTTCGTCTACTATACTAATCCTGACTCAATTCTCACGCTCCCCCAAATCTTCACACGGTGAGCTACCAATTCTCACGCCTTTCAAACCATTCTCACAGCATCCCTTTTGTATTCACAACACAGCTGTAAAGTTGTTTACACAACTTTCCTTACATTCAACCCGTTTTTTTTTTTTTCAATTTGGCTATAGACATTGTCACATGGTACCGCTCCTATTTGCTTCTACATTCCACCTCTTTCCGCATTTATTGGTAGCGTGATCCGATTCAGCATCATGTTGATAATGGTAGCGCTCGTCTCTCCCCCTAGTCGTTCGATCTCGCTATCCGAATTCAGTCTAACACTAGACCTATCTCGTAAATGTTCTAACCTCAGTCTCCGTTCTTGACCACAATTCACTATTCCTTTCACTCTTTCTAGCCAATCACAGTTCAGATAATTTTCGCATGATTAATACAGGTGCTTCTACAATCAAATTATCTAACTTGAATTCTATTAATACAAATCGGTTTGTGCTCTCGCTTCTTCAACCAAATTCGTAGTCAATTCCACATACAATTGTAAATTACACAACAACTTATTAATACCTAATCATCATCATCTAGGATCATCAGCATCTTGTGAATTCATAATACATAATAATACGATAATTCCATCTTAAAATATAATCGCTGCAAGTAAGAATAAACCTTCTGTCCACATTTTAAGGGTTGATGACGGCGTGACTAATTCTTTAAACTATCTTATCGTATTGGAAAGTTTGAAATTGCCGTGATATGAGTAATTTATGATTTTCTGAAACAAATCACTAACTGTGTAGTGTTGCATTATTTATCGTATAGTTCGCTTAGGAAATAGTTCGTTAGCCTACACGCGTCTAATTACACCGTAGGAGGTGTTGGTATATTCTTTTGTCATGTGAGTAAGGTGTCAAACAGCATTAATTTATAAACTCAGGTACCTAATTTAACGAAGCTTTGTCCTTCCTTGATCCAAAGAAACTTAATTTACATACCTCGTCATATCTGATTCACGTGATTTTACCAGATATTAGGTGGCCCGGCCACCGATTAGTCGCCCCTGGCGAAAGGTTTCTAGTGGTCACGATGCTCGGCTACTCCATTGCGCCGCGAGTTGAAACACGCTGCACTATCTCGATACTGCATAACGCTGGATTTTCATATTCACGAAGCGATGAATCTTCTAAATAACCCTTGACTTGACGTCAAACCAGCAAACACGAAGTCCGGTGTCACTGAAATGTTATAGCACACGAGCAGAGAATTTGTTGCAAGAGAATTCATTGAACCTCCATCTCGATAATCCATTTATATCTAACGTTTTTTTCTTTTTCGCCAGTCAAGTTTTAATAACTAAGGTTGGTAATAGCTAACCATCATAGTTCTAATAGTATCCAATAAACCTTTACCATAGTTGTACTGTTATTTTTGTTTTTCGAACCCACAATACTCGCCAGATGGTCAGACAACGCCTAGACCCTTTTTTTGGATTTTTTGTAATCACTGTCTCCATTCACTTTTAACTACCATCCATTGCACAATAGTTTCTTGCTTATTTTAAATATTTTATATGTTCACGCTGGTTTATACCAGAATGGGTAGGCAGAAATGTACACTATCTTTTGCTGTCTCCGTGTTGCAAGCCAGAATCTCCTAGCAGAGAAACAAATAACTTAATTTCCGATCTGGGTGTCGAACCCTCGTGAATAGTGTGTAAATAGTTGAGTCACTGATATGCCAATAGGGTAACAACACCCAAGTATTCTGCCGTATTTTGAAACTTCGGGATTCTAACCCGCTATCAGTCTTGTTTCAGGAATATTTAGCAACTTTGCTACATAAGAACATTCTTAAATTCAGCTGTGTCGCTAAGAATATTTCAGAAGTGTATATAAATAGATAAAAGAATGTTCAATTTAAAATAATCTACTAAGGAGATTACAAGAGCCATTCATCCAATGTATTGTCACAGAATAGATAATAATAGTACTAGAGCTAGAGTAGTATTGTGAAATACAACCTACAGTCTGGGCCCCGAACCCAGTACTATATTATAATAATGATATAACCTATGACAGAGATTATTCATTCGACTGACGCAAATAAGAAATAACCTAAGAATACAGGTAAATTCTTTTTCTCCCTTCATAGACTTTAGCCTAGGATCGAACCCAAGCAACTCATGCACGTAGGCCATTATAGGCAATACGAGTCTAAGGTAATTGAGAAAACACCTCAAACACTTCATTGTCCTAAGAATTTAATTCACCCACGCTTTCAACTAAATTATAAACAAATCATTAAATTTCCTAGTCGTGTCCAAAGTATGTAAGTATGGACATAGGATCGCAATGTCCGCACTTTGTTTCGGAGGGGCCGTCGTTTTCCCTCAAATATAGGTTTGATGACCGTGGGTTGAATCACAAATATGTTGCGTGTAGTTGAAGATGATGTACTAACACTCTCGGATGTAATACTCGTGGATTCCTGCGTCATGTTTCCATCTAGATTACCTTCTTCTACTGTACCGCGCGATGATTCGCTCGTCGTGTCCTTCTGTCTGTCACTACTGTTTGAGCTACTCAACTACTCTAACTTTCTGTTAAATTCATCCATACATTGTAGTAACAATTCCAAATCCGTCGTATTACTTAAAGGTTCCGTAATTCGTTCGTCACTTTCACTCGTTTTCGTTTTTTTTTTTTTTTTTTTTCTCCCTGTCACTCTCTTACTTCGTCTCTCAGACATCTCTATGACTAAACTATTCTCATACAACTTGCAATAACAATAGGGCTACCCTAGACTTTTGTTTGTTTATTACTTTCGCTTTCGCGTTTTATGTTTACAACAGTGTTCGAGCGGTCATAAATTTGTAGGTTTGAAATAAAATTGCAAAATTAGAAATGTATAAGATTAGAGACGGGATAATATAATAATGATCATATCGTTCTGGGTTTTCTTGTCGACCTGAAAGTTCGTATTATATTAAATAAATAATAATAAATAATAAATATTCCACAACATTTCACAGAACGCTATCTAGACCCTTGTTAAGCATAGCTTAACTAGCTTGCGATATGGAATCTAGAATGCGGATTAACATACTTAGAAACCTTTTTTTTTTTTTTTTTACATACATAATATACATAGAAACACGCAGACCAATGCAAATATACATATTCATGCATACAAATATTTGCACCGAGCGGGGGTCGAACCCGCGCCTCCTGCGTAGCAGCCGCGTTCACTACCGCCACGCCACAGAAGTTGACACTATTCGTCCTTTCCGTGTTGTTACACACAAATTACACATAATCATATAGCTCGTGTAGGTCATAATTCCTGTTTATCAATTGGTCAAGATTCCTGTAAATGAAAGGCTTATTGTACGTCTCGATACACGGTTCTTTTTGTTCTACGTTGTGTTTTTAGTAAGTTAAATTTAATAAATCCAATCGTATCGTTTTTTCGAATACGTAGTTGGATCGCTGGTCTGCGGCACCATTTTCTGTGGTGGTTCAAGCCCAGTTATGTGATCGTCTATATATTTGAACCTATGTATAAGAGCTCAGTCACTTCATTACAGGATAACTTCAGTGCTTATGAGTTTAATGATGGTCTTTGTGGCAAATTTACTTAATTCAATCGCGTCTGATTATGCGTGTGTGCAATGTAGTGATGGATGTTCCCAAAATAACAAGTCATATATTCACTTCAGCTTACTTTTAATGGACCTCTAATTATTTGAAGAAAGAGGTCGTTACAACCTCAGGGATAGTTTGTCTCAAATTAGTAATGTGCTGAGGCAAATTAGGTCGAGTAAGTGCTTCCGACGCGCGTATATGACTGTTAATTGAGTCAATGGTAAGACCATCTTTGCTGCCCAAATCACTCTGGCATTTACGGGATTTTCCTACGGCCTGGCTCAAGGCTTCCACGCATGGAATTATGGGGCTCGAATTCAACTCCTTTTCATCGCTGAGAAGCGGTCAAATCAACACGTCCGAGGACATGGATAATTATATGGCGCACATAGCTGCCTGCCCCAATACCATGGTATAGTTTTTATATTATATTTATATTTCAGTTAGGGTTCTATTCGGCCGAATAGAGGTCGGAGTTGATTCGATAAGAGAGGAATGTGTGTATTTGATGCCCAGATTTGCTAGCTAGCCGCCGACAACCTTTGCACAGTTCAATTCTGACCCAGAATTGCGGTTTAATTCAGGTCGATCTCAAGATCAACTATTGTGACGGATACACAATGAAGATCCTCTATCGTGTAGATGTCCATTGGGATCCGCACAAGGGAGTTTCACTCGGTCTGCACCCATAGTGGAGTTAAGTTTCCACACTAATGCAAAATTTGAATTCATATAAAATGTACCATCCTTTGACGATAAGCATTGAAATAACCACTGTCTTGTTAATCAATAACCAGACTAAATAAATTTAGTGTCCAGATTCTGCGGTAAGATCAGGATCTCCAAATCTGTTATATAGTAAATCAATACTTACTAAGCTCGATTCTCCAATATTCTCGTGCCTTGTATTCAATTTGAGGCCATTGATTCAAAGTTCAATTAGATATGCAATGTACGCTTGATATAAATTTTAATACTCTGTGACTGTTAGAAGTTAGTGTCTGAGTATAGCTTGAGCTATTACTTGACTTCTCTAGATAGAAATGGCTTCATTCAGTTAAGATCAGATAGAAGTTTGGCTTTTCAAACTTTAAAATTTAAGTATAGAACTCTTAGTTTCGTGTATAAATTCGTAAAATAGCCTGGGTTTGTACCATGGAGTTTTGTGGATGAAAATTGTACTTATGTACTTTATTTATAGTGTAATTCGCGTTCTGCGTGACCTTAAGAACTGAATAATTAACATCCTCTAAAGGCGCCCACTCACTAACAGTTTACCGGACGATATAAATCTGTCAGTTAATCGCAATAACCCACACACTAACAGTTTCCTTAACGATTTTGGACTGACGACTACTACGATCCGATAGTGTGTGGCCGCCGAACGATTCCGGACAGTTCTAAGCCGGACAGTCCTAGGCCGTCAGGGCGAACGAGCATATGTCGAACGGCGGCCTGTCGATCGACGTTTCGTGTCAGCTTTTTTACGTACCTAATAAACTTAGAATAAAACAGTGAATTAATTTTATTCTTTTGTCTGAAGTAATAACATTATGATGACATGTACCTACATCACTATTTTTTACTAAGATTTTATTCATTTTTTGTACATAATCGTCTATATTTCTTATGCACATAGTCCATTAGATTCAAAATGGCTAACACCTATTTCTCACAATGATTAGCACGTACTTATATAAGAATAACGTAGTGCAAGCTAGTTTCAACCTTATTGACATCACAACAAATATAGTTTTTTTTCTTATATTCGTGATCAGCAGCATTTATTTATGCGAAAAAACATGTAATTAAGAAAATGTCAATAAGGTCGAAAATCGCTTGCACTTTTTCGTAGTCTATGTAACTGATATCAGACCATTACCGGCAGGCGATCGTACGACCTAAAACTGACGACTCGCAACTGCTAGTGTGTGGTCGCAAAACTGACAACAGGGAATTGCCGGCAGGCCAAAATCGCTTTAGTGTGTGGGCGCTATCGGCTTAGGACTGCAGGCCGCCGGACAGATCAGGAACTGCAGGTGGACTGCAGGCGGACTGTTAGTGAGTGGGCGCCTTTAAACTCCATTTTACCTTAACCAAATGGGAAGGGACTTAATTGTAGGCCATTGAAATTACAGAAATAGAAAATTAAGAATTATTTATTTCATAACCAAATTGTATCATTATCAGTGGCGAATCTAAGTTGATTATTTAGATTAGATGTGACCGATTAGTGTCACATCTAACCGGACCTTCAGTTCCTAGGCTTGTATATAAGGGAAAACGTAGGCCCAAATAAAAAACCCTTATATGCCGTATTACTTATTTCTAGCATACTTATTTACACAAGACTTAGATCTATTTATAATAAAGGAAACATTCACAGTAAATTACACGTTTATTGTGTGTTCGGTGAGATGTTATTCATTTGATGATTGAACTGTATTAAGTTTTTATGTCTGGCTATTGGCTCAGAACATAATGATATATTTACATGTGTATGTATACATATATGTTGGATTTGAAATTTAATAGCGACTCGACATACATGACAGTGGTTTTATCTAGAACTAGAATAATATGATTATGTACTCAATTAATCATATTATTTGTTACCAAGCACATTATTTCAAGAAGATTCGTTATTGGGCTGGATTTTAGTATGATCTTTGGATATTTATACATCTCATCTCACACAGACATGATTTAAGACAGTTTATACACATTATATACACATCTCCTCATAACTCTGTTCACCGTTCGTCATAGTCTATTGTATCTTTCATGAATCGTAAGTGCTGAATAATTCAATACATTTAATTAGGCGAATTGTATGGGTTCTAATGGTATTTCTACCATTCTCGTCTCTGTCATTCGACAACATCTTTTCATTATCAGCACAACAATAATTATGATAATTGTCATAATTGAGATATAGGAAATTGCTATTTCTATAATTTATATTCCTTATCAGACATTACACCCATTGTCAAATAGTTTGTTTATTTATGTTTCGTTACAAATGACAGTTATTTACAAAACGCTGTGTACAAAGGTTTGAGGCACAGAAATAATTACAATAGGTTTATACATCACCCGTCAATTCTCAGCTTCAACTTTATCACTCCCGCCTAATTTATACAAATTAATCTAATTTTACTTTCACTAGTTAGACTTATTTCTACAGGATAACACTAAGATTTGAATTCAGGGCTAGCATTAGCTAGTCAAAACTTCTATCAGTTTTCTCCAGCGAGCCAAGACGTGCGAGATCTCTAGCGGTTCAGATCCTTGTCCCCGTCTGTCCCTCACTCGCAAGCGCAGCCAACCTCTGCTGGGTCCGCCTCCTGCGTAGCTTTCTGCCAATGAGAAAAGATCAAGCCAGTAAACGGTTCCTAATTGGTTTATATTAGCGTCATGTTGTGATTTTTTCCGCCAAGATTTTAGCGGCAAGATTCCCACGCTGCAGTATTCCTTTTTTTTTTGTGTTGTCACAAATCGTCACAAGTGTTTGCAATAATTTAAACTAAATGTCTCCCTTTTACAAATTTATGACTCGATAAGCATTACACATAGGCGAAATCCCTAGAATTTGTGTCACTTAAGGCCACTCTATTAGTGTAACATTTGGACATTTTAAGATATTAACTTCGAGTACAAGTTAACTTATCGGTTTTGGGTACTTTTTGAAACTCTCTGTTAAGTGAAAAAAATTAAGATTTGTTTTGGCAACAAACCATCTTATTAGAATTTTTAAATACTGGCTAAATATCTGAAATAGTTGGCCATCTCAGTGCGAATTATTGTAACCTCGAATCTTTATCTAGACCGGGGTATATAAGCACTTCACTCTATTGTAAATAGTAACCATGTAATTTTGTGATCCATTTAACAAACAGTGTCCTTAATAAGGCCATAATAATACTTCCAACCTAGACTCAGATGACCCATAAAATGTCAACCAAAATTGCTTAAATAATTTTAATACGCGCTTGACCCATCCCTCTTCCGTACCCAACATAACCCTCCGTTACCTGTCCTTTTCAATAGGTTTCTTTATCTCTGGGCCTGTTAGACCCTGTCGCCGATTTTACGACCACCATTACTCGGTTAATAACTCATTGATCCGTCTTGAGTTATAGCAGGCAAGTTACGCGAATACTTGCCATTATGTGGGTGGCGTGATTGTGTCCTTTAAAAGGGTGTGTATTGTGATATTTATTTTGTAAATATTTGATTAAACTTGGAGCACCATCCCTGTGGAGGGTTTCGGTGTAGTTCTTGTTCAGTGCAAATATTTGTTGCTCTCTAATGGCAATATAAATTTAAATAAATATATTAAGCCGTATTTAAATTCATAGCACAAGCCAGTTAAGTAAGCTATAAAACTAGAAGTTGAAGTTTAAAAAGTCAATCTTAAGCTCGTGACGACCCAGTTGCGAATTCTGGCCAAACACTGACGTGGCTCCATTCCTACTCCAAAAATAAGCGATTGGTCCTAGACGATAAGAACGGTTACCAATATATTTTTTTAGAAAACTGTTGATTCAATTCTAACTTTTATTAATGTTATTCTATATTTTATTAAAATAACCTACTTTTTATCATGTAGTGTTTGATAGAAAACATTATGTAATTACAAACTGATATTGATACTACATATTATTGACAATCTTACGAGGAACACATTAGTTCATTGGGAAATAAGACATAAAACAGAATACAATATTGGCTCCCAGTCGCTCAGGGGAAAGTTTGGCGAAGTGCCAAATATTGTGTCTTTACAAACGTGCTCATGTAATCGGTAATTGCTATCATTTCTTAATACTAGATAAGTATCGTTAGGTAATTATTTGCTTTCTAGATAGAATCAATAGTTTATTTCGGCATAGAACTCAGAAACATTATGATTGAAAACCTCCAGAATTCTGATATATATTATATCAGAATTCTGAATATTACTATTTAGCTATTGAAAAAGCTTTAATCTAATCAAATCAGAAATTACTAACATTAAAAATATTGTTTTCTCAGATAGGTATAAGACAAATATAAGATCAAAATATCTCTATATTATAAAGATCCATAGAAATTCCATTTAACACGATTCACACTGAAATGTTTTAAAGTATGCAGAGAACATACATATTTAAATAAGCTTTTAAAGGGTAGGCAGCGAAACATTAACATCCACGTTTTTCGATCTTAAGAGATTACATCACCATCTATCGCGCAAGTGGAAGCTACATGTTTACAAAGATTGATCTCAATCGGATGAACAGTATTGATGATATACCTTTTAGACAAGTAAAAAGTTCCTTATATGAAATACCTTTATTTAAAAGTTAGTTTGACCTAATTGAGGGACTTGTGGAGTATGCACATTAAATAAAACATATTCAGAGCCGCGAGTATTTCAGTCACATATACGTCGAAGAGCGTAGTAACTGAATGTTAATAATTGTTTGACTTTAGTGATTTTGTATGTGCCAACGTTGGTTATTACTTGAATGTGCTTAGTTGTCAGTTGACAAGGACATTTGATGTAAATGACACTACGTTGGTGATCTGAGCGGAGAGGATCTCACTTTCGAACGGGACGCGGTGCGAAGTGGTCAGGTCAAGACGGCTAACCTTACGGCAATATATCGGTTTGTGATTTAAGTTTCGTTTAAATCCTAAAATATTGTAAGCATCCTTTGTGATTTCGTGTAAAAAAGGTTAGTGTGATAACGAAATATTGTGTACTGGACTAGAAGCCGCATTGATTTTAGAAATATCTTCATATCTATTTACCATCCTGATTTAGTCGTAATAGAACCTTATGTAATGTCGATTTGACCTTTTTGAGCTGTCCCTTCGACATATATAACGTCTACAATATTGAGTTCTTCAGGAAGGGCATTAAAAGGTGCCTACAGAGTCGGCAGCACGAATGTGAAGCCCTTAGTATTGCAACGTCCATAAACCACGGTAACCACTTTTTATTTGGTGGGCCACTAAGTGGCATAAACAATAGTGTACTTGGATAAAGTATACTTTATATTAGAAACGAAATAAATGTAACTTAATAACAACGTACTATGACGTAACGTATCATTTGACCTTCAAGCGTTTTTACCCGCCTGCCAACAAGGGTTAATGGTTTTCACGCGTATTTTTTTTTAAGTGTGTGAAATCCCCACAGATACCCTCCCCCCCCTCCGGAGGCGGAGGGGGAGGTTATGTCGGACTCGAACCGACTAAACTGCACGCCGTCTGTGGGTCGATGTGCTAGGCCGAAGGTGAGGTTGTCTCGCGACATATCCCTCGCACCCTGGCTGACCCAGTGGGTTCTCGCGCGTATCTTGTATGTTTGTATGTATGTTTGTAAAATTCTTTATTACCTCATATTTTCTGAATCACTAGGTATATGGATTTCATTGATTGATATTTCAAATAAAAGGTATTCTTCTCTCAATGGTTCTTGGGTACTTAAAATGTGAACAATAGCTATATGACAGATTTTAGAGGTCAAAATGTATGTTGTCAAAACATATATTTTCACTCAAACTTATGGAGTAGGTTTTCAAAATGGAATAAATTAGAAGGCTATTACAAAAATATATAAATGTCATATATGACAGATATGTACAGCTCATGATGCATGGCTCGAGTCAACAATAGTGCCTGGTATACGGCAATAGGCTCACCCCCTATTACGTGGGAACGAATACAAATTGGATGTTAATTCACCTCTGCCTAACGGGAATAAAGGCGTGATTATAATATAATAATAAAATAAAACTAATTGTTAAAAATAAAAAATCTGACTGATGCTGCAAAGATCGAAACAAGTTTGATAGCAGGCGGTGCCCATTTGTAAATCAAAAACTGGATAAAATAAATGGGTACTGTCTGCTATGAAATTTGTTTCGATCTTTTCAGTATCAGACGGGTTTTTTATTTTCAATAATTATTATATCGTAGGTCTTTTGCTTAGAAACGGTTATAAAGCAGTAATGGTGGTATATTACCTTATTTAAAAGTGGTGTAATTTAGTGTGCATTTTAGGAATGTTAGTAATCACAATTAAGTCTAATTTTCTTATACCACTGAGATGACAGACATGCGTTCGGTCCACCTGGTGCAAAGTGGTTACCGAGGCCTATGGACGTGTGCATCACCAGGGGAGTTACACTCGTGCTGCCGTTCAATTAAGCGGCGTCATGTTATTCAATTTCATGAAGAAACTGCAAATCGTCAACCAGATCAGATCTGAGCGGGTCCCAAAAATGTAGCTTCTTAATATTTTTGGATGGCTGAATGTATGAACTATTTTGTATGTAACTATTTTGTTATGGGAGATACATTTTTTTTGTAAATAAATACATGTTACACTAAGTAACAGCCATACCAATGCTAATTTACAATATTCATACATAAATATTTAGCAATGAGTGGTGTGACGGTACGTCGTCTAACCAAAGCTGAGTGAACTTCGTTTTGCGTATTTGATTTAAATATTAAGTCGAAAGTGCCAGCCCCCGCCCTTTGGCGGGAGATATGAGTGCTCCGCCAACCGCACAAATATTGTGGAATTCATCCAGAGACAATAATTCCCCCACTGGTCTCGGTCATTGCAATAGATAAAGGAATTAACCGCGAGTAAAAAGAAGTGGAAATGAAGTACAACAAACGATTAAATACGTTGATAGCAGTTACTTGACTCACATCCATTCGATCGTACTTCTGAGTTAGGCTTACATTATACCGCACTTCCGAGACATAGACCCCCGAGAGGCTCAACGTCCCCAATCTCCAGCGTGCAATAACTGGTGTTCCGTCAATCTGAACTTTAAGCCAGCTCTTGCATGCTGTACTCATCTGGGACTTTAACCTCAGCCCCTCCAGGTATTACAGGACTGGTGTAATAGAATTTATACTACGGCTGAATACGGTCTCAATGCGATAAGTTGCTCCTAACTCATCCATACAATTTTCACCATACATTCGTCCTCGCGTAGCGCCGCCTCGCTAGCAGATTACAGGCCACAAGGGCGTCTTCGGCCTAGGCACACACAAGGATAACTTCGGCCTCCGCCAAAGCATATGTTTGCCAAGTTCCTGGTCTGAAAGCCATGACTCGTTACGTGGGACATTCTAATACGCGTCGAGGGCAAAGGTACCGCGTAACATCTATCAACGAATCCCGCGATCATAAGAATATGATTTGAATGTACACAATTAAATAATCTAAGCGTCACATCACTCAGCTAAGAATAATATTACACATAAAACAAATAAATACAGTAATAACTATAATTAATTGTAATGGTATGAAAGTAACTCACCACGTCTGTAGATTATTAATAGTGTTTCACTTGACAGTGTAGCACTGTAACTTACTCGAGTGACGCCTATGTTCCTGCTCCTTCACGAGCTCTGGTCGACCGCTCTCCTCCCCGGATACCAAACGAATGCCCCGAACCTACCCTCTCTCCAACCTCATAAAAAATCTCTCCAAAACGCTTCCACGCCTTGTCTTTACAAAACCTGCACGTGTACTCTGGACCTTTCTCGTAAAAACTAACGTCCTAATAGTTTCTTTAAAGTATCACAAAAACAATAACCATCGTTTCAGGAGCCAACACAAAAGGTCTTGCTTTACCTGATCTGTGGAGGGTCAAATAGCAACGATGCGAGCCAGATGCCTGCAAGTGGACGCCCGATATTAAATATCAAAATACCAATGTATTGAAGACGTAAATTTTAAGGCTTATTAATTTCCCTTTTGTTGAGTAACTTGTGTACCATCACAGTGGGAATCGAACCCACGACTACTTAGCAGTCGAACCCTCTATCGCCACGTAACGGAAGCTGCCGTTGATGATGAATATTATTATGATTTTAATCGCGCTAAATGATAAACTTGACATGTTGTGCACACGTATGTATGTATGTAACTCAATTATGTCAGGAGGCGTAACATGAGAGCGTTTTCACATTCATCCGATATCCGATATCGGTGTCGGACGCCGATAACCTTGTGCTGTTTTCACATTTATTATATATACATAACCATACGACGACGACGCAGTCTAAGAGCTGTTACCTTGATCTTTACATTGTTATACCAGTAACTCATTTGGCGTCAGGTATGTTGTGCATCATTAGGACGTCCACCAGTTTTTCATCATCTGTCGACGAATATTGCTTAGTTTTTTGATTTCCTACTCCATAAGATACTTAATTTTCTTGCTTTTTTACTTGCGGCAATATTCTTTTTGCAGTTAGGCCCAAACATTTTTGGACCCCATACAATAGTGAAGCTTTAGTGACCTCCTACGTATATCAATATTATTTATATATTGCGCGGATATTTTCACGTCCAAATCAGACGGTTGGGATTTAAAAGTGCGACGTTGCCAGCTTGTGAATCGTTTATTCATACTTATCTCTTTCTTTCACGGAGTCATGCAAAATGAATTGTCTATTGAGAATAATATTTTTTTTATGATTTCTCGGTTGACCGCTGTCTTATTTGGGGTATTCTCATTTTTGTATTTATAGAAAGAACGACTGATTCTACAGCAGTAGTACCTAACATCTTACTACTGTTGAGGAATCAGTCGTTCTTTCTCATCGTACGAAGAAACTTTAATATTAGCATGAGTTTACATACGGGTTAGTTAGTTAGTTTACCTGGGCTGTTCCGCACTTAGCCTCTTGATTGGGCCATTGTGCGTACCATCTTACCTCTCATTCCAACCAACCCAGATCCTCCCAAAAAGCCAGCAGCCTTTTCAGGTGTCCACATGCTTCCCAGAGTGACGCTGGTGACTGGAGGAATTTCGCCCGTTGTGCGGCCACGCTCGTGCACTCTGTAAGCACATGCCGTGGCATTTCTTCTGCCCCCATGCAGCTTCTGCATAGGGGGCTGTCCGTCACACCTATTGTAAACAGATGCTTGTTTAGGGGACAGTGACCGGTCAAGAGGCCGGTGACCTTGCGGATTTGGTCCCTTTTTAGCCTAATGAGGTTTCGGCTAAACGTTTTTGATGCTACCGGAACTGCATTTTTTGTTTGTCTGCATCCTTCAGTGTTTGTCCATTCTGTCAGATGGGTTTCTTCTGTACTTTTTCGTAGCCAAGTTTGACCTGTGCTTGAGGTATGGGTAGTATTGGTTCCGGTCCATATACTGTCGACCCTGATCCTCTCTTGGCCAATTCATCGGCTGCGTCGTTGCCGAGGGAGTTGCTGTGTCCCTTGATCCATTGCAGCGTGACCCTGTTTGTGTTTGCAATGGATTGGAGTGTGTTATGACATTCCAATATGAGGACAGAGGTTATGGTGTTACTTTGGAGAGCTTGGAGTACGAATGCACTGTCTGAGATGATCTTTACATCTAGATCTCTGACATCTCTGGCGGCAATCGTCTCCGCCGCTCTCGTTATGCCAATACATTCGGTTTGAAATATTATGCTCAGCTTGTCCAAGGTGGTTGTTATTTTGATATTTAAGTCATTCGAGAAGACGCGTGCTCCGGCACCATGTGTGGTTTTGGAGCCGTCTGTGTATATCCTATCTTCTTTGACGCCAGAGTTATCTCTTTTTTCTTCAGAAAGTTGGATATGATACTTCCTTTCGAAGACGTGGTGACATGGTATTCTGTCTATGGGAGCCTCGAGAAGTGGTATCTTCTTTAGGATTCCCTGTAGAATCTTTGAATGCTTTGTTCCAGTATTCTCTTTCCAAAGCCCATTATTTTTCAGTCTTAAGGCTGCTGCCTTGGCTTCCTCCTGTATGATTAGATGCAGCGGTCTCAGGTTTAGGAGATACTCTAGTGCGGCTGATGGGGTGGTTCTCATGCATCCAGTGGCTGCTGTACTCGCTAGGCGTTGTAAACTCTGGAGCTTTTCTTTCACAGTGATCAGTTCTGTTCTGGGCCACCATACAACTGATCCATAGGTAAGGGAAGGTCTGATAATTGCCGTATACAGCCAAAGTGTTATCTTTGTGTTAAGACCCCAGTTCTTACCAACGAGTCTTCTGCATTGCCAGAAAGTTATACAGGCCTTTTTCATCTTAGCATTTATGTGGCTAGCCCAATTCAACTTATTGTCAAGTATGATGCCCAGATATTTAACTTGAGTTGTTAGAGCTAGTTTGGTGTTAAATAGTTTTAGTTGTTGTAGTTCTGGAAACTTTCTTTTGTTGGTGAAAAGGATAAGTTCTGTTTTTTTCAGGTTTACTGATATTCGGTGTTCTTCGCACCATTCTTCCACAATCTGAAGGGCTGAGCGCATGATTTTGCATAGCACGTCCTCAGCCGTTCCGCTTATCAGTATTGCAAGATCATTCGCGTACCCGATGGTAGTGCATCCTCTCTCATTTAGTCTCTTTAGGAGGCTGTCTACTACTATATTCCATAAAAGTGGCGATAGGACACCTTGTGGGCACCCTTTGACTACCTTTGCTCTTGTGGTAGTGCTCACTATCTGGACCGCTCTTTTGCTTATTAGCTGAGTGATCCAGTCCCTTATGGTTGGTTCTACCCTACGCCTTCGCAAGGCTTCGTTAATGCTGCTGTGTACCGTTTTGTCGAAAGCCTCTTCTATGTCTATGAAAGTAACTAGTGTTGAGGCTTTATTTGTGATAGCCGATTCTATCTTATGCACTACCATGTGCAGTGCGGACTCTGTTGATCTACCTTTCCTGTATGCATGTTGCTGAGGATGTAGTGGGTTGTCTTTTAGTGTTACATACGGGTATTTCTAAGCTTAAATTGATTAGATTCAAAGAGTATTATTGACTAGATATTTCTGATAGATTATTCTCAGCCTGTAATCGCCCACTGCTGAGCATATCTTTGACTACGTATCTAAGGTACGCCACTAGCTACTTATAGTCCATCAAATCTAAGAGGTACCGTTTGACGTTTCATATTTTTCAAACCGAAACAACTTTGTTCATACGTACATTATTCAGTTTCGATAACCTTTTTCATAAAACCATGAATTTAGAAAGATTTCATTATTGTATCTAAAAATGTACAATTCTTAATATCTAAATGTAATTGAAAACTTTCAAACAAAGCAAAATAACACATATTTACACAGTAAATAATTTCTAATAGTTATATTCTTGACCGCATTACAAAGTTACGTAGTTAGGTCACTGCACGTAGTGTTGCGACTCTTCGGATACACTTGTATGCAAAAAAATCGTTTACATATACGAAAAATCTAATGTATTATTTACAAATTACACTTGACAACCAAACAAATATTTTTTCATGTGAATGGGATTTATCTCACATATTACGATTACATAACTAAATAGTTATGTAATCGTAAAATATGAGATAAAACCCATTCACCAAAAATACGTATTTATAAATCAAATATATTTGCTTCTTTAAAAAGTTGTCGAAAGCGATTTGTCGATTTTTGATTTTCGCGCCCAAATAAGTCGGGGTTTCTCGCGCTAACGCTGTCGAAATAGTAAATGGAGTCAGGGATAGTGTTTTTTACATTTATTTTTGTGTATGATAGTATGGGTTTGCATATTACAGAGAAATAAACAAATTTTTAACAAGCACATCCATTGATTTTACAATTACAATTTTTTCTTCTAAGTCTTATTTCTACGTCTAAAACTAATAAAAATAAGGTATGTAGAACCCATTCACAAAAATGTTGTTGCCTGATGTTATAAATTAACGACGTTACTGCGCGACCGCATAATGCACTGAATACATAGATACCCTAAAATAAATTAATTTAATTATTTTTAGGTCAATAGGCAAAATCGCAGGTGTCCAAGTCTCTACAATTTTTTTTTTCTGGCAACACTGCCAACTACAATCGCACGCGGTCCGCTCGGTCGGTTCGGCGTCAGCAGTCTCTCGCCATCTTGGAAGCTGACTGTGCGCGTACTTGCTTTCTCGTTTGTGTTTTACAATTTGTGACTTGGCTATTACTTTTCTGGACTGATCATTCTTTATCCGTTTACCTTGGCAATATTTATACTGGACTCCGAACTAAGCAAGTGTTTATTAATAATGTCGAAAAGAGGACGTACTTTGAACAGCCAGGCTCGTGAATTGGTGGTGAAATTACACGAGTATTTTGAGCGTGAATCTCAAAATGGTGGACTTCTACTGCCAGTTACACAAGTTCGGGATCGCGTCGGTGAAGCTCTCGGTATTGGTAGCCGCACCGTTGGCAAAATATTAAGTGAAAAATATGGGCCTTCGGGGAGTGACAGTAACGTACTTCACACACCGAAAAAACGAAAAAGAAATAAACCTGTGACAGGCATCGATGAATTCGATAGTCATGCTATTAGAAACCATATATACGGGTATTTTACAAGAGGCGAATTTCCAACATTGGCAAAGTTATGTGCAACTTTAAAAGATGCCGGGCTGTATAAGGGAAGCATAGAGTCGTTGAGAACGGTAATAACAGGAATTAGCTTCAGATACAAAAAAGTTGACAAACGAAAAATTGTTATGGAGCGACATGACATAATTATGCAGCGACTAACATTCCTGCGCGAAGTTAAACAAATTATAAACTGGGATAATGTAATATTTTTGGACGAAACTTGGCTAAATTCCAACCATTCTGTGCCGAAAACATGGACTGATGATTCTGAAGCTTCGTGCTCGAAGGTGCCGATAGGAAAAGGTGGACGCCTCATAATATGCCATGCTGGGTCAGCGTCTACAGGCTTCGTGGAAAACTCTTTATTAGCTTTCCAATCCAAAAGCACTAAAGAGTATCATGAAGAAATGGACGCAGTAAGGTTCCGAGAGTGGTTCTTAAATTTATTACAGAATATCCCTCCTAACAGCACAATTATAATGGATAATGCCCCATACCACTCTGTGCAAATTGACAAAGCACCTACGTCAGCCAATAAGAAAGCAGATTTGGTGGCATGGCTGCAAAGAAAAGGAGTGGATGCCAACATGTCACTATTAAAAGCTGAATTATTACAGTTAGTGAAATTGCATAAACCACCAAAACCGACATATGTAATTGACCAATTGGCCGAAGAGCACGGGCACAAAGTCATACGACTTCCTCCGTACCATTGCCAATATAATGCCATTGAACTGATTTGGGCCCAAGTTAAAGGTAATATTTTATAATATTATAATAATAACACGAGTACTTCTAACATTTAAAATTTAAACAATGGTTTTCGTCTGCTATCAAATAGTTACATTATTGTTTTACAGGTTATGCAGCAAGACACAACACAAAACCACCCTTCAGTGTCAAGAAAATGGAAGGTTTATTAAAGGAAGCATGTGCCCAAGTTACACAGGAAGATTGGAGTAAAGTAGTACAAAAAACAAAGAAAATAATAATGGACGACTTCGAAAGAGACGTACACTTTGATAATGTAATGGACAATCAACTGGTCATTAATTTAAATGACGATGATGACGAAGACGACGATACTAGTACTAGTAGTGAATAAAAAAATATCCTAAACATTTCTTTTATTTAATTATAACAATTGATTTCTTAAAATTCGAATATTATAGTAATCGATCTCTTAAAGTTCGGATATTATAGTAATCGATTTTTTCATCCCATCCCTATAATTCAATTGTCAGAACTATCAAACGGTACTTCTTAGATTTGACGGACTGTAGTATCAACCAGCCCCGCAGGAGTGACCCGAGCAAGCTGTGTTTGCCTTACTAAAAAACGCTATTTAAATGGTACTTACACCAAAAAATGGAATAATCCACATATTTCTTAATATTTTAAGAACCCGAAACTTTTCACTCTCCCTTCGCTATATTAGAAACAGCAACTTTTGCCCATGACCATCTACCGAGCGCTAACGAAGGTCTGTGTATTAAGATTGGACTTGGATGAAAATGCTTTCATATGTCCGGCTGACCCGCGGCCGTCCGCGGTTTGTCCGTTTGTTCTCCTCTTAGGCTTAAGTAAGTGAACAAACAGACACATGTAAGCCCCATTTCCAGAACCTAAAAATATTAACACTGCCAGGCATATATATTCTGGAAATATGCAAGTTTGTCAGAAAATATCCCGAACACTACACTACACGTGAAAACATACAAAGTAGGTATACACTAAGACACAAAAACAGACTGAACCTGCCTACCTCTAAGCTGGCAATGCATTCTTCGGGTCCCTTGGTCATGTCAATAAAAGTATACAATAAGCTACCTGAGCACATAAAAAAAGAAGAAAAATTTAACATTTTTGTAAATAAACTAAAAAACCACCTATCAAGTAAAAGCTATTACAGCATACAAGAATACTTTGACGATAAAAACTAAATACATAACTTGGACATAGAAAATATTCAATTTCAATTTCATCGAAAAAACTCTCCATTAAAACAAAAAAAATAGACAAAATACAATAAATAATTAGGTAATCATTTAAAATTCCAATCAAAAATGACATTTAATATATAGACATGGAATATACAATAAAAATGTTTGCATTGTATGAACTTCATTTTATGTTAGTATAGTACTGTGTAATTTATGTATGAATTTGACATAAATATTTTATTTTGACATTTACATTAAATCTATCCACCCATTCTAATTCGAAAGTACGCGAATGTGTTTCAATGACATTAAAAAAAAAAATATACAATAAATAATTAGGTAATCAATTAAAATTCAAATTAAAAAATGACATTTAATATATATATAGACATGGAATATACAATAAAAATGTTTGCATTGTATGAACTTCATTTTATGTTAGTACTGTGTAATTTATGTATGAAATTGACATAAATATTTTATTTTGACATTTACATTAAATCTATCCACCCATTTTAATTCGAAAGTACGCGCATGTGTTTCAATGACATTAAGAAAATAAAAAATAAAAAATAACTTAAGATTGTTTAATGTACCTGCATGAAAGTTTTTGACATATATATAGAATTGTATTAAATTGAGAATTGTATTGTATTGGATCGAATTGTATTGACCTTGACTAAATAATAATATATATAATTAAGTTTACCTAACTACACTCCTCTCTCCAAGCATTGTGCTGTGCCCGACAGGGTCCATAATTGTAACCTTATATTTAAATCTATCAACTGTATCACATTATGGAATGCAATAAATGTATTGAGTATTGAGTATTGAGTACTTGGTAGCAAATAAAATTATTTATGATTTGAAATAAAACTATTTTAACCGATTTAATCGCGTGTATTATTTCAAACTTTAACCCGACGTCTCGAGGCCTTTTCAAGTCCCATGGTCACGGGTTGAGTCTTACCGGTGACCATGGGACTTGAAAAGGCCTCGAGACGGGCTAGGTCTGTTTGACGCTGTACGATTACGATTACGATTTTCATACTGTACGATATTTGATGCCCGTATACATGAATTTTATAGCACTATTTTAGAAAATTAATCGGACATCGAATATGGGGTGGCATGAATAGTAGGTATATACCGTCAACTGGCGTCCGCATATAGCTTCAGGGCTACGCGATACATATACGGATGTCGGTTTGACGTTTACTTTTCATACTGTACGATATTTGACGTCCGTGTACATAAATCTATGGCACTACTTTAGTAAATTAATCGGACGTCGAATATGGGGAGGCATGAATAGTAGGTATATACCGTCAACGGACGTCCGTATATAGCCTTAAAGCTACGAGACATATATAATATGGATGCCGGTTTGACGCATATGTTGGATGTTGATTATATTGTTTTGATTGCGGTAGGTGCGAGTTGGCAACGTCGCAATTGTGGACGCCAAATACGCGAATCCGTAGTCAGGAATTCCTCTAGATATACAGTGTGGATATACGCACTGCAGCAGCGCCTCACCTGCGCAGTGATTTCTTCGGGAAGTTTTCAATATTTTATTGCAACCATTTAAAGCGAATTTTGGCTTCCGTCGATTTTTGTACTACGGCTAGCTAGGATCAATAGGACTTAAGTGCCACCGGATAACAAAGTGGCGTCCGGTATATGGACGCCAAAAGCAGGTGGACGCCAGTTTAAATGCACTTTCGCCTTCAGTGGACGGCCAATTGTTTGCGGGATAAATGGAATTATATATCCATACTAATATTATAAATGCGAAAGTAACTCTGTCTGTCTGTCTGTCTGTCTGTCTGTCTGTCTGTCTGTCTGTCTGTCTGTATGTTACGCTTTCACGCCTAAACCACTGATCCGATCTTGATGAAATTTGGTACAGAGGTATATTAAAGCTTGAGAACGGACATAGGCTACCTTTTATCACGAGAAAGGGGGTTTAAGGGGGGGAAATAGGGGATGAATTTTTTTATGAAAGTTTGTCATTTCTGAAGCTATCTTAATGAAATTTGGTACAGAGGTAGATTAGAGCTTGGGAACGGACATAGGCTACCTTTTATCGCGAAAAGGGGGGTAGAAGGGGGGGGTACTAGGGCTTTAGGATGAAAGTTTGTCTTTTTTGAAGATTTCATGATGGAATTTGGTACAGAGATAGTTTAGAGCCTGGAAACGGATAAAGGCTACCTTTTATCGTGAAAAGGGGGGTAGAAGGGGGGGGGGGGATACTAGGGCCTTAGGATAAAAGTTTGTCTTTTTTGAAGATTTCATGATGAAATTTGGTACAGAGATAGTTTACAACCTGGAAACGGATATAGACTACCTTTTATCGCGAAAAGGGGGGACGAAGGGGGGGATCAGGGCCTTGGGATAAAAGTTTATCGTTTTAGAAGATTTCCTGATGAAATTTGGTACAGAGATAGTTTAGAGCTTGGAGACGGATATAGACTACCTTTTATCGCAAAAAGGGGGATAGAAGTGGGGCGACTAGGGCTTTGGGATGAAAGTTTGTTATTTTTGAAGATTTCCTGATGAAAATTGGTACAGAGATAGATTAGAGCTTGAGAACGGACATAGGCTACCTTTTATCGCAAAAAGGGGTAGAAGGAGGGGGAGAATATTGCTATGGGATGAAAGTTTGTCTTTTTTAAAGATATCCTGACGATATAGATAGATGATATAGATATAGATTAAAGCTTGGGAACGAACATAGGCTACCTTTTGTCGCGAAAGACGAGGTTAAATGGGGGGGGGGGTTATAGGGGATGAAATTGCCAGTTTTGAAGACATCCTGATGATATATTTGATACAGAGATGGATTGAAGCTTGGGAACGAACATAGGCTATCTATTGACGCGAAAATGGAGGCATGGGGGGGGGGGGTAAAAAGGGATGAAAGTTTGACAGTTTTATATGTTTATGGGTGGAATAGTTTATGGGTGGAATAGGGCAAGAATATGTAAGTTTGACAATTTTGAAGATATCTTGATGAAATTGTTATATACAGATGGATTAGAGGTTGGAAATGGACACAGGCTACCCCTTATCGCGAAAAAAGGGATAGAAGGGGGAGGGGGGAAGGGGAATAGGGCTATGGGATTAAAGTTTCAAATTTTTCATTAGCACATAAAAGTATATATGGCATAAATAGTAAGAATTTCTTTTAAGATGTCCTCATGAAAGATACAAAAGTGAATTAGAGCTTCGAAACGGACATAGTCGAGTAGCGAACCAAATATAGTAGCGAGTGGAGAGGCGACTAGAAATTGTTATAGGGACGAGTGGATAGGCGTGTAAAGATCGAAAGTCGAGTAGAGTCGACTACAGGGGCGAGTAGATATTCGACTAGAGAGCCAGTGGAGAGGCGAGTATAGAATCAAATAGAATGCATAGTAGAGGCGAATAGGGAGGCGAGTGAAAAGATGAATGTAGTGGCCAGTAGAGATTGAATAGAGAGTTGAGTAGAGGTGCGAATAGATAGGTGAGTGGGGAGAGTCAAGTAGAGAGGCGAAAAGAGAATCGAATGAATGGGCAAGTAGAGAGGCCAATGGAAAGGCGAGTATAGAGAAGAGTACAAGGTCGAGTAGAGAGGGGAACAGAGAAGTCAGTAGAGAGTCGAGTATAAATTCAAGTACAGAGGCGAGTAGTAAGTCGAGTAGAGAGTCGAATATAGAGGCGAGTAGAAAGTCGAGAACAGAGGTGAGTACATAGTCGGGGACAAAGTTAAGTAGAAATTTAAAGCTGAATAGCGTCGGATCAACACTAAGCGATAACCGACATCCACGCGGGCGGAGCCGCGGGCAACAGCTAGTATATATATAATTCCAAAACAGTGGTGTTGGCTCCAATAACCGATATCAAGCCGGACAATGTGAAAGAGAGATACGCTTAGTGTTAAGAACCTGGGCTTACACTTTAACTCAACCCTGAGCTGTCGGGTTCAAGTCACTGACAAGTCAGGACACTAAGGGCTTTCTACCGCCTTAAAAATTTTCTGCCACTCAAAACCAAAATAATGCTTATGCAGACTTTAATCTTTCCTACCTTCGACTATGGTGATGTGTGCTATTTCGACCTGAATGCAGATCTGCTCAATAAACTTGACCGACTTCTCAATTATTGCATTCGATTCTGATCTTCGAAAATACGACCACGTATCGGTTTATCGTGCTGAGCTGGGCTGGCTAACCATACGACGATGACGCAGTCTAAGAGCTGTTACCTTGATCTATACATTGTTACATTCCCCCACGCCCCGTCCTTCCTAAAATCCCATCTCCAACTTCTCGGTTCGAACCATGCTGAAAATCTACGCTCTTCTAACAATCTTCTTCTTCACTGTCCCACTCACACTTCAAGCCTTGTCCACTCTTCCTTCTCTGTACAAGCCATTCTCCTTTGGAATGCGCTTTCGCTAAAAGTCAGGATGTCCACAAATCGATCTACTTTCACTTGAGTACGCTGTAAAAGTTGCTTAAATTAAATGGTTGAGGGGGTGTAAAAAAGTTTAAATTTTTTTCTGTAGAAAACAATTTTGATAAGCTTACATTGATGAAGAATAATGTTGTAGGTCTCTTAAAAAGCTTAAAGTCGCTGAGCGAGCTATGAAGAGGGCTATGCTCGGTATGTATCGCTCTAAATTTCCCTACGTGATCGCGTCAGAAATGATGATGATCCGTAGGAGAACAAAAGTAACCGACGTAGGCTGGGCTACGTCGGTTACTTTTGTTTTGTTAATGTTCGACCATATCTATACTATTAATATAAAGAGGTAAAGTATTTGACGTTGTGGGGTTAATCATGACATCTACAGAGCCGATTAAAAAACATATTTAACCAGTAGAAAGTCACATTATTTTTGTTTGTAATACCTATACTTAAGGTGCCTTTAGTATAGTATAGATTAGATGTTGCATAATCCTTTTATTTTTTCGTTGCTTCATATAATATTTGTAGATTATATATTATTATAACTATCACAATAACTATTTCCTAACCATTTCTACCCATGTGACAACCAAACCTCAACCCACACAATACCTTGTACGCATATGCTCTCTGGGCGTGTAAATAACCATTTAATCCCGTTGTTCGCCGAGGCGTCGTCTGAACATGCTATTATGTCGTAACGGGAACTGCCGTATTTAGATATTAAAGTCTTATTTCTACTGCATGGGTACGTATGATGTTTTATTGTGTGCTCCAAGGACCATAAAAGCTATGGGGTAGCTCATAATATTTTATAAACTTGTCATGAAAGGGCTTAACCCGTAGCGCTCGGATTTTGAGGACGACTCCTTGCATGTTCTGCGCTGTTTCTGAGTTAGGGTGAATAATTGTTTTATCTTACTCTCAACACCTGGAGTGTCTTCCCTGATGTGTTCACCGCGTACAAGTTTGCCCTGAAAAGGCAGCTCACGTATGAGACCACGCAGGTCCTCACGGGGCACGGTGCGTTCGCCTCGTACTTGTACAGATTCAAGTGCAGGGCGAGCCCATCGTGCATCTGTAGTCCGACTGAGGACGAGACGGTCTCACACCTTCTATTTGACTGCCCTGCGAACGGGGTAGCAAGGTATAACTTAGAGATGGAAGTAGGGAAAGAGATCAAGGCAGATGTGTTGTTGGAAATTTTTAGAGACGATAATATGAGGGAGAAATTTCTGGAGTACTGCACCCAAATTGTAAGGAACTGTATGGCAAGGAACTGAGACGGGTGACGTGTTGGACGCCGTATGATAAGCGCGCCGCGCTGCCAGCATACGGCGGTTCCAGCACGTCACCGAAAACGACGTCGTTCCAAGAAGGGTGCAGTGCTCCAAATCGAGTACAAATGTTTGTTCTTTTTTAATTATGGATTTTATTTTAAATTATGGATTTTATTTTTAAATTATGGTTTTTATTGAATTATGGTTTTTAATATACGTTTCAATTGTAATTATATTTTAATTTAATTTTATTGTGAATTTATTTTATTGCCGTTTATTGTGAATCCGAATTTTAATTTTAATTTCAATCTTAATCTTAATGTTTAATTTTAATTTTATTTTATTTTAATTTAATGTCAATTTTAATTGTAAATAACGTTTTTAAACCCTAGTCAAATTCAAATTCTACCATATTACTATATTATTTTATTATCCACTGTAATTACACTCTGTTTTATTGTATTTTATTGTTTTAAATCCAAATTGTAATGGAATAATTGTAAGATTTATGTAACTGTACTCAATGAATGTAGCATCTGGAATAAAAATTGAAACCCCAAAAGGGGAACTGGTTAATTTATTACACAACACAGCAGAATAGTTAGCTTAAGCCTTTATTTTGTAAGGGAGACACCAGTATAGGTCCCAGCTCTCGCGGGCCACCCCACAGTAAAAAAAAAAAAAAAAAAAAAAAACACCTGGAGTGGTTTAGTATGCGGATTTTCTGTCAACTAGGGTGAATTCATGTGCTTTCAGCTCAAGACCGCTTCAAAAAAGGTAGTTTTAGGAGACTTTAATTAAAATTCGTATCCTTAATAAATACCATTTAGCCTAGTATCTAGTGACCTGTTACTGTTATTTACTTATATAGAATAAGAAACAATTCAAGTCTGTCAATATTCCTAAGAAATTACCTAAAGTATGGCTTTGGTAAAATAAACAAGGAATATAGAATCTTTAATCCAAGCATATTCGAGACAAATAATGTTTCATCACCTATTACATGGGACCAAAACTGACAGTTGGCGGAGTGTGGGTGTCAATACGCCTCTGCCTATCCCTTTGGAAATTGCAGGTGTAAGTATGTATGTATGATATAGTCAACCAGCAGTGTACAATGGCCAGCTGGTGAGCTTAATTTTCTAAACCTTATTTATGTCCGGGTTTCTTTTCTTGGGTTTAATAATAACTTGTTGGTCAGGGGATATGGCGTGAGTAATGTCAGCTACAGGGCATCATTATGTAGGATATCCAGTAGGTTAAATTGGGTGTAAGTGGACATTTTACACTTTTTTATATTTGGTCCATGATTTATTTATAGATTTTTATAAACACTCCAATCAGAAATAAGGCAGACATCTTGAACATAATAAGGACCAATCTGAAAACAGCAATTTCGCGCATGCATATCACAAGCTATTAGAACAGTGCATTGTGATTGGACAAGCCTTTGATCTTCTCAACTGACAGCACAAAAACTCTCCAGTGAGATCTGGCTACCCTACTCACCGCCGAGAACACAACACGAGGTGAAAAATTACACAAATTACTAAATAGAAGGATATAGACATAGGTATCTAGTAATTCTTTCGCCTTAGGCATTCATTGTACGGACTGTTCAAGCCTTTTAGCCTTTCTAACTTTTATTGACTTTTATAACTCCTTTTATATCTTTAAACATTTCTTTCTTAATTGGCAAGACAATGATTTTTACAATGCTCGGTTAACAACATAATTAGTAAAACAGAGTAGGTAGTTTACCACTTCCCCGCACGGGCAAATAATCTGAAGCTCCACGAAGTTGGATTTCTGTACATTTTTTGCAATACACTCCGTTCGGTCCCTTATGAGCACTTGAGAATACGGTTTGAATAATAAAACATAAGCCAGACGCTTTGAATATCAGACGAAAGCAGACATATAAATGTGGCTGCCACTGACCTGGGCCTCTTGTGACGTGGGAATATTCGATTGGTACTTAATTTTATTTAGTACTAGGGGCTCGGGACCGTTTGAGTTTCGCATAGTAACAAGTCATTTAGTTCTAGCATTGAATTGCATTACTCCTATTTCAAAAGTATGTCTCATATATCTCAATTTTATGATCTGCTTTTGAGCAATGTGCGAACATTACATAGCAATGCATTATAAATCAGAAAATTGCCTTATTAGCGATGATCGTTGGAGCAAACGATTTCTAGAGCGAAAACTACGGGAAGGTAAACGGATGGTGGGGCGTCCCCAAGTCAGATGGTCTGACGACCTAAAAAGGTGCCTGGACTGACTGGATGCGGAAGGTGAAGGATCAAGAGCTACACATTATTAAGTAATTTACTTCAATTAGCGAACATTAATTAATTTAATACAACAGAACTGTGACGATATGCGACAATCGCAACATAAATATGAACTAAAATCTCTTAAAGTGCCAAATATGGGAGTTATTGAGTAAATGCAATTTTACAAAAATACTGCGAGCACTCCTAACGAAACGACACGGCTAGTGCTCTCGGCAATAACATATTTCACCACGTTCATTTTATACGATGCTATTTTTAAAGCATACATTTTTGAAATTTTTGTACTTGTAAAAATATTATATTAGTTGCATTATATTCACGCCTATATACTACGGGCGGGGTAGGCCGAGATAATCTCGAAATTATTCATTTTAACAATCATAAGTTTTACCTAGTAACTGGTTGTCTGTGTGGTTCCCGGCATAGAATAGGACCACTCCATCTCTTCTCGTGGATGTCGTAAGAGGCGACTAAGAGAACACCAAAGGATGGGCAGCGGCGTCTTTTGTGATGCATCCTTATAAAAACTTTAATACCGCGCTCGCCAACCCGTTTGCCAAGCGTGGCGAGTATGGCAAGAAACCTCCCAAATGAACGGACAAAAAAAGACCAGGCCCCTAGTCCCCGGCAGCCCCGCTATTCCTGGCTCCGGTAGCGGTCATGGTAACGGCGGGGCAGGGGGTGCGAAGAATCCCCGGCAGAGATTCGGCTACCACCCAGACGGAAACTGGCCCTGGTAACACACAACGTCAGCACGATGAGGACTGACGAGAAGCTGCTCGAGGTGGAAGAGGAAATGAGTAGGTTACACTGGGACATTGTTGGGTTGTCCGAAGTGCGAAGTGCGGGGGAAGGCACGACAACCCTGAAGTCTGGTCACCTACTCTACCACCGGGAGGGTGACAGAAAGTCACTGCATGGTGTCGGGTTCCTCGTCCACAGGTCCCTTATTAGCAACGTCATATCCATCGAGAGTATCTCGAGTCGGGTGGTATACCTGATACTCAGAGTATCCAAAAGATACTCGTTGAAGGTCATCCAGGTGTACATGCCCACCAAGTCATACTCCGATGAAGAGGTCGAGGAAGTGTATGAGGACATAAGTAGGGCCATACATGCTTCCAAAACCTATTTCACTGTTGTTATGGGGGACTTCAACGCGAGACTGGGCGAACGGGGCGATGGGGAGTTGAGGGTGGGGCCTTTTGGATATGGGCAGCGGAATGACCGGGGCCACATGCTGGCGGACTTTATGGAGAAAGAGGGTCTCTACGCGATGAACTCTTTCTTCAAAAAGCCACCCCAGAGAAAGTGGACCTGGCTAAGCCCGGCTAACGTGGCGTATGAGATTGACTACATCTTGACGACAAAGAGGCAAGTATTCAATGATGTCTCTGTGATCAGCCGTGTAAAAACCGGTAGCGATCACCGTATCGTAAGAGGCACATTGAATATTAGCCCTAGACTAGAAAGGTCACGTCTGATGAAGTCAACACTCAGACCGTCATATGCCGATGTCCGGGACTCCGAGAGCTTTCAGCTCGAACTATCCAATCGTTTCGATTGTCTACAGGATCGCGTTTCAGTGGACGAGGTAAACAACGTGCTGGTAGAAGCTGTCCAAACGGTGGGATCTAAATTCTTTAGATCTCGCCCTAAACAAAAACCTCAAAAAATTTCGACCCAGACCCTTGATCTCATGGCCAAACGTCGATTTATGCCACTACAGACCTCCGACGACGCTGAGGCATATAGGCGGCTCAACGGACGCATACAGAAATCTTTGCGACACGACATTCGCTCCTATAATACAAAAACTATTAAGGAGACGATAGAGCGAAACAAAGGCTCCAAAGTGTTTGCGAGGAATGCGTCCGTTGGACAAAGCCGGTTGACGAAGCTGAAGACGGGGGATGGCGGCATGGCAACGACAACGGCAGAGGTACTTAGGGAGGTCGAAAGGTTTTATGCACAGCTATATACATCAGTAACACAGCCCGTTGGCATGGCTAAAGATCCAAGAGCCAAGCTTACCCGACATTATACCGAAGACATCCCGGACATCAGCCTGTACGAGATTAGGATGGCCCTCAAACAGCTAAAGAACAACAAAGCGGCGGGTGAGGACGGAATTACAGCAGAGCTTTTGAAAGCGGGCGGAACGCCGGTACTGAAGTTCCTTCAGAAGCTCTTCAATTCCGTTCTACACGAAGGCATAACGCCGGGAGCGTGGAACGGGGGTAAGGTGGTCCTTTTCTTTAAGAAAGGTGATAATACTTTGTTGAAGAATTATAGGCCCATCACGCTCCTGAGCCACATTTATAAGTTGTTTTCGAGGGTTATTACGAACCGTCTCGCCAACAGGCTCGATCACTTCCAACCTCCCGAACAAGCCGGATTCCGTAAAGGCTACAGTACCATAGACCACATCCACACGCTGCGGCAGGTTATACAGAAGACCAAAGAGTATAACCGGCCTCTCTGCTTAGGATTCGTGGACTATGAGAAAGCCTTCGATTCGATCGAAATATGGGCCGTGCTACAGTCTCTCCAGCGGTGCCGGATAGATCACCGGTATATCGAAGTGTTGAAGTGTTTATACCAGAACGCCACTATGTCGGTCCGAGTACAGGAACAGAGCACGAAACCAATTCCACTGAAAAGGGGCGTTAGACAGGGAGACGTGATCTCTCCGAAACTGTTTACCGCTGCCTTGGAAGACGTCTTCAAGCTACTGAACTGGAAAGGACGTGGCATCAACATAAACGGCGAGTATATCACTCACCTTCGGTTTGCCGACGATATTGTCATTATGGCAGAATCGCTGGAAGACTTGAACACCATGCTCGAAGACCTCAACAGAGTATCCCAACAGGTGGGCCTTAAGATGAACATGGACAAGACAAAGGTTATGTCAAATGTCCATGTTGCGCCTCTACCGGTTCATGTTGGGGACTCAGTCTTAGAAGCTGTTGACGAGTACGTCTACTTGGGTCAACTGATCCAGGTAGGCAATTCCAGCTTCGAAGACGAGGTAAATCGACGAATCCGACTCGGCTGGGCGGCGTTCGGGAAGCTACGAGATGTCTTCTCGTCCGACATACCTCAGTGCCTGAAGACGAAAGTCTTTAACCAATGTGTGTTACCAGTGATGACTTATGGATCGGAAACGTGGTCCCTCACTATGGGTCTCTTAAACAAGCTCAGAGTCGCTCAACGAGCTATGGAAAGGGCTATGCTCGGTATTTCCCTACGTGATCGCGTCAGAAATGATGATATCCGTAGGAGAACAAAAGTAACCGACATAGCCCAGCGGATTAGCTCGTTGAAGTGGCAGTGGGCGGGACACATAGCGCGCAGAACAGATGGCCGATGGAGCAAAAGAGTTCTGGAATGGCGACCGCGTACGGGCAAACGCAGTGTAGGACGCCCAACGGCTAGGTGGAAGGACGACCTCATCAAGGTCGCCGGGAAGCGCTGGATGCGGGCTGCTTTGGATCGGTCATTCTGGAAGTCTATGGGAGAGGCCTATGTTCAGCAGTGGACTGTGTATGGCTGATATGATGATGATGACCTAGTAACTTAAACGAATATAAATGAAGATCTTGGTTCGCGATAGGATGGTCTACTGTACAATCGTTTCTTGTATGTTTACATCATACAAATACTCACGCATGCAAGTCCCCGAAAGGGGTAGGCAGAGGTATACTAGCACCCACATTTCGCCAACTATGATTTTCGGTCTCAAGTAATAGGAAATTAGCCTCTTGTCGTCAAGTGGGCATATATTATTTATTTATTATTTAAAAAATGTATATACATCTATATGTGTGAAAACGATAATAACTTTGCATTAAACTTTGTATATTAGAAAGAAAGAAAATCCGTTTATTGTGCACACACTACACACCGAAATATAAAATAAACAAAAGGAAAATACAAAAAAAGCCATAAAAACAATAAAAACAAAAAAAAAATAATCTAAGCACACAAAGTCAACCGAAAAAAAAAAACAAAACAAAGGATACCTAGTACGAGCACTACAATATAAAAAGTTCTAACCTTAAAGAAATCGATATTAGGTACACTTTGATTTCTAGTATAAAAACAAAACGATACGTTTACGCCTAATGACTATAACAACGATTCAGCTTGTACCTATATATTATATTGTTCGATCGCTATATTTTTACTTTAAATTAATGACACCTACTATGTAATACATTACCAAGAATACATTCATTTTCCTTTCCTCATCAGTTAGAAGAGAAGAAGATTCCTAATAAGTAAGAATTACGTACAATGCTTCACCATTCTGCCGGTGGAGATCATCGTTGGATATAATTGAGGAAAATGTGTTTGTTTATGTTGCTGCTGGTAATGAGCCGACAGCGAATCACATTCTATTACTTTCATCAACATTAGATTAGCTGAGGCTATTAGAATATATGAGATTAATCTCAAGAATACGTATCATCATAACAAATGTTTTAGCTGTTACTAATGAGGTATACTATAACTATTTCAATACAGCATCATATAGACTCGAAAACTAAAAAAAAAACCATTGTACTAAGTGAAAAGGCTATAATATTATTTTTATTTCCTTTATTCATTTTTAAATATATCCCTTAAAAAATCAAAATTTATTTAAAAATATAAAAACCGTACCCCACCGGCATCGAGTACAAGGATCAAGTTACCGATGGTTATTATTATTATGGACTCTATAAGCGTGTTTTATAATTATTACGTATATGTATAATAAAGGTATTCAAAATAGGTATAATCCCAAGCAAAACATGTGTATAACTTCAAGATGAATTTGATTTCATCATAGCTAAAATACCAGTATTAAAGAGACTAGCTCATTCTGTAGTCATCGAAATATCTTTCCATTCGATTGGTGTGATCTACTTTGTCTT
The DNA here is from genome assembly GCA_949126895.1 of Eilema caniola. Taxonomy (NCBI): domain Eukaryota; kingdom Metazoa; phylum Arthropoda; class Insecta; order Lepidoptera; family Erebidae; genus Eilema; species Eilema caniola. The sequence goes on along the minus strand of OX421469.1, from coordinate 1,308,837 downwards.
CTACACTGACGGCACAGAAACTCTCTGTACTTACAGGGTCTGTTTCTGTTCTTATAGACTCTCCTGATGTTGCACACGTCCCTAGGACACAGAAATCACTTTCCATCAGGTGACTCGTGTATTTGTCTGCCACCTAAGTGTTATAAAAAACATTCATATCGATGAGTTCAATTTCAAATTCCCTAACATCCTAGATCTAAACTCTCGACTTATTATAAAGCTTTTCTCTTCGAACTTACATTTGACACATCGTTCAACCGTCTCCTGAGACATGCATCATTCAGCAAAACAAACGACCGATATTTTCCCCATCAGCTGTCCTGTTCAAAATTCCACTTTAACGTACAGACTAAAAGTTGTATTTGCAGTATAAAGATTATCAACATAAAATTCGCCTCAGAAAACTGTACCAAAACAGTAGGTGAGGTGGCTGAGCCCGCATCATTTGTCAATCTTCGGTAACTGTCTTTGGGATTTCGGCATCCCTTAGATTAATTCACCCTGCTTTAGTTTATGTGTTCATTTCGTAATTCGTTCCTATGATATTGGAAAAAGTATCCAGGATTCTTGAACGAACTGTTGTGTTGATTCTTACTAATATGGTAATGAAAAATTGATTTATACTTTAAATAGAAAAGTATAACTTTTGGTGTTCGGGGTCTACCTACATGGGTCATTTGGGTCGACAACGGATGATTATTAAATAAATATAGAACACAATATTATGACACAATACATATCATGTCTATAACATAATAAATATTACAAAAAAAAGGTTGCACTCTGGGAGTGCCGGCAGAAGTGAAAACATTTTCTTTTTTCTTTCTTCGTTATATACATAGAAAAAGAAAAAAAGAACATACCATACCATGCCTATAATATAGCGCTAATCATAGAACCTATCACTGATTTTCTGCTAATTTTCTGTCAGAAAAAATTAGTAAATTATGAAAAGAAAAAATAATCACAAAATGTAATAAATTACATAAAGAAAAAATAATCATAAAAAGTAATAAATTACAAAAAGAAAAAATAATCACCATAAGTAATAAATTATAATAAGAAAAAACTATCACAAAAAATCCCTGAAGGCCAGGTGGTTTGAACCCGATACTATCTGAAACTATAAGGACTTACAGTCGAAGTGCTTACCGTTTAAGCTACGACGCTATCTATCGTAACTTGCAAAATAGATAGTCTGTACCTAATCTTGTATGACGTCAGTCGTCGGTTACGGTTCAAAGGTCAACTAAACCTGACGCTTCCATAACATTTTACACCCATCCAACGCCGCTAAAGAGGTTTTCACTTCAAAAAAACCGAGGAGTCAACAAGCAAATTCTTAGCTCTAAACATTGTGAAAATTGAGAAACTAATATTTTACTAACATAATAGAGAACTCACTTTCAGGACATACAACAAATTATTTGAGAAACCACCACTGATATCTCCTTCAAATAACACAACAAATGTGTTTAATAGCCTTCAAAAGTACAAAGGAAGAATAAAATTCGAGTTATCTTTTGAGAATGCCGGCCATTTAGGTCCTGTCAAGGAGTGCAGTCGCAGAGGCGCAAAGATCAAATTTATCTCTGACACTATACTTTAACTTTGATTCCGTTCCTAGCCAGAACTACTTACGGGAATTACTGCGTCAAGGCAACAGTTGGTTGCATCTCTAGATGGATTATGAAGAAAAGTATCTTTTATTTTTAAATAAGTAGGTGTTTGAATTACATTTGTTAAACAGTTTTCAAGCTAAATATTCAAATTGATTTAAATTGAAAAAAAAAAGGAATTCATCTTGGCGGGTATCGAACCTGCGATCTTTCAATCAAATCAATTTTAATATTTAGCAAGAAAAATGCTTCAAAAATTAAATTCTAATTGTATGGGTGGAGTTGTAAAAAAGCAATGTTTAAAAATGATTGAAAAATCATTCATTGGTTCCGATAGTTCGTAACAATATTGGAAGACATACTCTACTGTCGCCTCAAAGACAACTACAGAAGTAGAAAGTTGAATTGGTTAGGGCGAAGTCTGGTAGCTTAGTGGTCAAAGCATTGTGCATTATATATAATGTCCGGTCAAATAATGCCCAATATGAGAGGGCAATTTGATAATAAAACTTCAAATAATCAAATTGACTGGGCGTTATAGATACTGCCACGTTTTGGGCAGACTAATAAGTGTGTTATAAATGTAAATGTTTAATAACTAGTTTTCAGTTTATTCAACTATAATTTCTTCAACCTAAGGTTGAACGGTATTTCAATTGTGGCTATAAAAAACCATGTCGAGGTGCGTCACACTTTACGTCACACAGGCTTATTATTCGCAAAATTTGGCCATCGAGCTTATTTTGAAATGAACCGTAGGTGGGTCATCCATTACTTGAAATAATCAACATCCTAAACAACCATTACATGAATCTTTGAATAGTGCTATCAAACATAGTTCAACCAAACGTAGGTGAGTGTAACAGTAATCGAGTCTAACAATATGCGTTGTAAACGTATTTTAATCAACCGTAGTTGAGTTGACCGTAGTTGAAATGACCATAGGCAAATTGAAACGTAACCCTACTCTCCCCGCACCGCGTCAAATTTAACTAAATAATGACGTTTAGATACCTAGTAATTAATGACTGCCTGCATAATGCATAATTATCTTAGTAGGCATTTTTATCTGCGTTCTAGAAAATACAAGCTATTAGACTAAGCTTAATTTGGATTTAGGCACATACACATGATATCCCGATATTATCATGAACTAAACATTGAAAGTAATACGTAAAGATTCTTCAAATCATTTATTATTGACTAGCTGACCTGGCGAACTTCGTACCGCCAATATTTTTTTGCCCGCGTGGCGTCAGATCCCGTTCCCGCTGCACCCTCTACTATATTAGACATGTAAACATAAAAACCTTCCTCTTGAATCACTCTATCTACCTATTAAAAACACCGCATCAAAATCCGTTGCGTAGTTTTAAAGATTTAAGCATACAAAGGGATATATGGACAGAGAAAGCGACGTTGTCTTATACTATGTAGTGATAAATCACCTGTCTCTGGTGCTAATTAATTGGCTCCTTGGAAAACGTTAAAATAACTCGACAATGCTTTTTATTTCTTTCTTGAACCTTCAGTTATAGCTATTATTTTCTCCAATTTTTTATCTTCTTTTTTTTATTCTCAAGATTTAGAACCATTCTGATCAACCAATTTTAGGCCAATCTTCATTTTATTAATATTTTCAACATAATTGAAGTTTATTTTTCATTGAAATAAACCTTTTTAACTATATCAAATCTTTCAGGGGTTCCAGTATACAAGAATTCATTGTATTTTTGCTGAATTATGGACTGACATCGACGTCGGTCGCTCGACACCAAACCACATACAATACAATACAAAACAAGTAGTTACCTAATAATGTTCGAGTGCAATATTCTGTAAGGTAAAGGAAACTTAGTCGAGTGCGATGATTAACAAACACTACAACGCTCGGGTATTTCTATTTCCAAATTGTACTAAACGCCGATGAGAAGAGGTTAGAGTTATTGACGTCAAAATAGCTGCTTTGTACACTGTGTATACTAAACATCAGAATTGCCAATTTCATTGGCCGCTCCATCCATTGGTTAAATTGAGTGTCAGGCATTTATATGAGACTAGCTGTAGCTCGCGGCTCTGCCCGCGTGGAATTCTGATCCGGATCATCGCTGATAGTAGCTTGATGATATATAGCTTATGTTGGTACTTGATAATGTAGCTTTCTAATGGTGAAATAATTTTTGAAAGCGGTCCAGAAGTTTTTGATTTATTCATTATATATAAAGATACTAATCTTTCCTCTTTATTTTATTAGTATACATAGTAAACTTAATTTTTTCATCATGGAACACGAAGGTTTATTTATAATTGATAAAAAATATGTTTTCCTTAAACCTGATGACGACCTCAACAAAAGATGCCTTCGTTTTTTCAAAGACCTTAATATTATAAAAAAAATTATCCCTTACAAAATACTCGCTAGAGCGAAGTGTCCTCAGGCAAGTGCTTTCAGCAATTTCTTACAGAGGACTGTTTCCACTGACTGCAATTACTCTATATGCAAGCCGTATTACTTATAACTAAATGTTCTTCTGCAAGAAATTGCACATACTAGTACTAATAATTATAAAGGTTACCTATCTTAATCCCGAATTTCAATATTCCGAATATCATAATCCAGAAAACGTTTGGCCAATTTTTCATAATCCCGGTTTTTCAAATTCCGAAGTTTTATTTGCCATATAATCGCAACTCCGAATTTCATTTGCCGATTTATTCATTTGTAAGACGTTTTATAATCCAGACGAACGAGTTCCAGACACACGAAATCTAAATGCACAAAATCCAGATGACCGTAATCCATATGCACGAAAGCCCAATTTTTACAACACTAATTTTTGAAATGCAATTAATTGATATCCAGTTAATTGATATCCAGTTAATTGATATCCAGACAAACAATATCCAGATTTATAAACCTAAAACTAAACCTCATATGGCGTCTACTAACTACAATTGGAGACCTACTGAACAAAACACACGTTGCCTTAAAAAATATATGTATGCATGTAAGCAAACAAGCATGCATGCAGGCAAGCTGGCAATCAAACCGGCAAGCATGCAGGCAAGCTGGCAATCAAACCGGCAAGCATGCAGGCATGCAGGCAAGCAGGCAAGCATGCAAGCAAGCAGGCAACGCTCGCTTCCGCAGCTTTGGCGACCAGCCTCAGCCGTTCCAGCTCGCCCGGGCGCCCGAGCTTGCGTCTACAAGGTCGACGGAGCCCCGCTACGCGGGGCTCCTACTTCTGGGTGGTTTATAAAAAAATAACCACGAAGGCCTAATGCGATTCTAATGTTAGATTCTAACCTAACCTATCCGAGTCGGGGTAATCTGAGTCGGGGTGTTAAAATTGTAAATGTTACAGTTAAAAATAAATGTGATTTGGAACATTATAAAGGTGGTTTGATATTCTTTAAAAAATAATTCTACAGTTTGATAAGTTTGTTAAACAAAAAAATGTGAATTTTTAATTCGTTCAATTGTGTTTCTGTGAAATATGTTTCATTGTAGGAAATTGTTTTTGAAACAATAATATTCGAAATAAAAATATAAGAACCAAATATTATCTAAAGCATTTTCTGTGAAACGTAATTCTATGAAATTTCTTTCTACGAAATAAGGGGCTCCTGTCCCTCCGCGCCTCCGGTTCTTAAATAACACTCTAGTGTAGGGCAGACAAGTACCACGGCGAGTCGGGTTAGGTGTGGTACGCAGTGTTCACGAGCTCGCTTTCCTGATTCATTGATTATACCTGCATACAAAACTGTTCATGCATGACATGGAAAATAATAATTTAAACAAAATTATATTATAAGTCTTCAGGCTTTCATTATATTAAGTGAAATTATTTATGTCTTAAGTGAACGTTAGATTTTTTATTATTATATCAACCGTTACACACCCTAAATGAATCGTATAAATTTACTGATTTTTACTAAACCTGTATAAAGTTTAGCTGGAACACGATTTGTATGGGAACCAAATAAAAAGATTATGAAAATTTGGTAATAGTTTATTTGGAAAATGGTACGATGGGAACCAAAAAAGAATATTCTGAGAATCTGGTATAACTATATTTGGATTATGACAATATGGGAAACAAAAAAATACTATTTGAAAATTTGGTTTTAGTGCACCTGGAAATTGATTCATCTGGGAAATGAAAAACGGAATTATAGAAAGTTGTCATTCATTACATCTGTCTTTTAAAAGTTCTACCAACCGTTTTCGGGGTTTTAAGATTCGGGTAACAGAAATTCGATATTTCAATAGGTTACCAATTATAAAATATGTTTCAGTTAAGTGCAATAATGAACAACAAAAATATAAACAATACCAAGTTAAATGAATCTACAATAAATACTCCACTGTCACCTCAAAGATAGATATAGAAGGAGAAATTTGAATTAGTTAGGGCGAGGTCTGGTAGCCTAGTGGTCAAAGCATTGCCCTTGAAAGGCAAAGATCGCAGTTCAAGCCCCGCCTAGACCGGTTCAATTTTTCTCATCAATTCGATTGGAATATTTAGCATGAAATTTGCCTAAAATTTTATTCAAACTACAATAAATAAATAAAATATTTACATACATAATGCATAGTGAAGTTCCTCCACATAATCACATTCCACTATTTCAGTAACCTAATCAATACCGAAATTAGATAGTTTTCAATTCGTAAAATCAGTGTTCCGTAGTTAAGCTGTCAATTTCTTCAATAAATGCGGTTGTAATTTGCATTTACATAGATTCATACAAACTAATGTGTATTGTTAAGTAAGCCAAAAATTGACTACCCACAAACGGCAGTAGTAATTAGTATTTGAGAGGTAAACAGAATGGTACAAAGCGACCAGATGCTTAACTTTAATATTCCACAAGGACGGTGCAGCAATAGTTTTGTCATTTTAGTAATTCCACAAGTTTGTTATAATACTACTAGTTTCTAAAGAATTTCCTAAGAGGTATACGATTTTGAAGGAACTTTATCATACTTTGTAACTTTAAATAAATCATCGCTGACAAACTTATTTGTATCTTAAGAAAACGTAGTGGTCGAATTGGGAACCTTGTCTTTTTTTAAGTTATTTTATGTTAGGCTAAGGAGGAGGAACCTAATCATTGAGCAACACCACAATTTCAATAGGCGTATCTATTAATACTGTGGTAATACCGACTGCGTCCGCCGATTAGCCATGTTACTCTAAACAACAAGTTGACAGTGCCAAACTGAACGGATTCTGAATATTAACATTTACAGACAGAGCATTCTACAATCAAATAGTTTGTCAAATGAATTATATATCCATAAAAACTGTAGAATGCCATGGTATGTTCAAAATTCGAATTTTGAAAACGAGGACAAAATGTTATGAAATAAATTGTAAAATAATTATACAACTGCACAACATTATTATAAACGTGCGTGATAGTAATGTGCAAGCAGCTAACGAGAAAATTAGTAATGCGAGCCGTGTAACACTCTTTGGGTACGACTTTTTTAAGTTCTCAGTAGGGGCGCGTTTATTTATTTTTTCCTTTTTGATAGTGTGTTCTACATGTTGGTTCTTTTTACTATTTACATACTCGTGCCTTGTCTTGCCTCGCCCCTGAAAGTTACGGAAGAGGTGTACTAATAACACTATTTTTATTATTTACTCTACGTAAAATGATGTTGGAACCGGTCTATTGCACTATTTTGCACACAGTACTATTGCTGAAAATTAACCAACATAAACTGGCAAAGTAAACCTCAATATAACAGGGCATTCGGGACACTAACAAACCGATAAATTAATTAATTAAGTTAGAGTAAAATCATTTTTAATTGAACAATGTACAAGGCCCGAAAGAAAAATAATTATAATAATCTATCCAAAAGTAAATAATTTTGAATATTCTATGAACTTACACCACAAGCAAATATGTTAAAGGTTTATGCCGGCCTACTTTTCTATAAAGTGTAGCATAATTACGCGCATACTTCATCCTCTAAACCACACGCCGTCCAAAGGCAACAAAGCAGAAAACAACGCACTAATTATTAAGAGCGGACCTTAATCCTCAACCCTGCATAAAATGTCCGGAATAAGTCAAATACCACATAGCAACCCTACTCGCCTGGTATTTCGAGCCCACGCGAGCGGCTCACGGTTATTTTAGTGGAATTTGTGACCGGTAAATGTGACGGGATTTTAGTGCATGCATGGGCATTTTCGGGTTAAACTTTCCGAGCAAAACGCCATTATATAGTGTGATATGTGCGCTATAATGGACTTTCAGTGAGTAAAGGATTTCTTTATAAGCACGGAAATGAGAATACAGCGTGAAACGGACACCGGGAAAGTTGAAATAGTGAAATAAACTGTTATTTTCCCGTTTTTGGGTCCTCGCTTTCACCGCCCGTCGTAAACCTATTTTATTCAACTTGGCTAATTCTACTACGTGAATTAAGAATGCTTTGTAGTATTCAGAAGTTGCAATGCTTAGTCTTCGCAATAATAATGATAACATCAGTATCGTGGGGTAAGTGTGGTTTTGTTAGTAAGTCCTCAGTTCGTGAGCAACTTCGAGTATTGACCTTTTGTATAATGATGTAACATGTGCTGTGTAGTACTGTAACTGTAAGTTATCATTATTTTACGGTATTCAATTACCTTTAATGCATATTTCAACAGCTACAAGATTTTATGCTAGTTTATTCATTCAAATGTAATACTCACTTCATGCCCTAAATACACAAATTGGTTTTTAATCAATAAATTAAAATTTGTAATTCTATAATTTAGTTACAAAAATACAAGTAGATGACGATCACGCGGTTTTACACAAGATATTGTTTCGTTCACAACAGAATATATAAGAACTATCATTTCAATGAGGACAAAAATGTTTTCGGTTTCATTTCATTTAATAACCAAGGTCTTCTTCTTCATCCTAGTGTTAATCTCAATCGCATCAGAAGTCCTTCGATATTTCCCGTGAATCGACTACCATCTGATCTCCAAAACCCAAAGGCGATATCGAAGTGGCTTCAACTATCCGTAATGTCTGCCCTAGCTGTTCGTATGGCAACCGAGACCGACGGGTCACGACCAGATCAAACTAATGCAAATACTCATATTCATTCATACAAATATTTGCACTGAGCGGGAATCGAACACGCGCCTCCTACGTAGCAGCAGCGTTCAGAACCGCTTCGCCAATGAGGCTGTCGATTATAATGTATATAATTCATACTAATATCATAACATGACGAGTCTGTAACTCTGTATGAAAGTTCGTTAGCCTGTGCTAACATTATAAATGTGAAAGGAACCCTGTCTATCTGTCTTTTGCCTTTCACGCTGAACTGAACCGATCTTGATGAAATTTGATGCAGAATTGGATTAGAGTTTAAGAACGGACATGGGCTAACCTTTATAGCCAATAAATAAAATTTAAACGTGTTAAACCGACACAGTGAATAAAACGGAGGCACTGAATAAAAGTAACTGATATTACAGCTGTTCTGTTAAAATTCGGTGCAAAGCCCGAGAAACCATACATAAATTGATTACATCATAGTACTTCAGGCACATTAAACAAAGTTGGCACCGACTTCTAACAGTGTTTCTTGAAGTCGGTTTAACTTTATTATTATAATTTTATTTATTTTTCCTTTAAAGTGAGTTGCAAGTATCTAACCGATCCATCGTTGATCATTTGCGTAGTTTACTATTAGTTTTATCATCAGTTTAACATCATGATTTTAGGGGCAAATACTCAAGAATATAAAAGTAACAGATACAGCCTCTTTACCTACTGTTGGAGATAACAGCCCTCTGCTACTCCAAACTGGCTGCGATACGCAGCGCTGCACTTAAGCCTAAACGAATGTGAACAATCAATTCACTTACCCATGTGATGTCACCCCAGCACCTTCGGAACCTTCCAAGGCGTATCTGTATGTGAGGTGTGTATTTGTTTTGTGTGATGCGTCTGTTTGTGTTACTTGCCCTCAAGATGGGTGACTGGTCCTACGCAGTCGCTCACGGTGCTGATCTGCTCCCAGCGTGCCACCACACACGTGTTCACGAAACCACCCGAAACAATTCGGTATACACTCTGCGCTCCCGGATATGTATATATTTCACAGATTTATTAGATATATCCCAAAATATTTCCACAAATATATAATTTCCCCAGATTAATTCTGCTCCGACGCAGACCATAAGACCCAGTGTATGACAGAAAGTGACACTTCAACTGTCAAGGTTAACCTACATTTTGAGAATTTCGCTAGATTTCTAGATTTTTACTCTCTGGATCCCGCCAACTGATTCTGACTACCTTGACCGGATACCACATCTCTTTCCAACAAAAAAAGATCATAAAAATCCATTTCGGAAATTATGGCCTTAACATATAACGATTCATCGCCTATTTAGCTCCCATATTAGTGAAATTCTGAGAAATCCTGATACACGAATTCATATTTTGTGGAAGTGGCGAGGGGTCCCTATAACTCAATTCCTGCGGCTTCCCTTTGCATCGATTGAATGGATTTTTAAATTCGATAAACTACATCGAGGTAAGAACAATCTTCCACCGACTTCCATTTTGAAAATTTCCACCCTTCACCACTATTATGGCTTTACTGGGGACAATACTCCCTACCAGAGCGACTGAGAAAACGGGCTTTAGGCTGATAAAAGTTACTGCGCTTACATACACAACATATATTGATTAATATGTATGTGCTGTAGAGTGCTATTATTAAGTTGTATTTTATAAATTTTAACTATACTGTAATTTTAATAGAAAGCGCCTAGACATTCATTTTTTGAAAACGAAACGACATGATTGCTACCACAAACAAAGTAAGCGGTTTTTCCTGAAGTTTTCTCTCAATTTTATTCATTTATTCATTCATTATTAGCAATAATAGCTTACAGTTTGCACCAAAGAGCTTATTAGCAGTCAGTGACATAAATATACATTATATTAAATTAATTATTCATATGTTTAATTTCTTGAAATCATTAAGTTATTAAAAATACGATGAAATACATATATTACATTTTAGGCAGACAAATACTATAAGTTATACAAATATTTTGTCACAGTTGTACAAAAGACACCTGTGGGGTGAGCACGAATAATTTGCGAAAAAGTATTCGTATCGTTAACGTAAAAAAATGTATGACATTTGTACAGCGCCCCTACCGTGCGTAAAAGTTACTAAATTTGGTAGCATGAATCACTTTCGAATTGTTAATGTATCGAATTATTCGATGCTCATTCGATACGTGACATCTTATGAGTAAAATTGGTAGCATGAATTTTTTTTTGACAAACGGTAATGTAAATTGCGAACGCTGGCTATCGAGTTTTACGAATCATTTGTCACTGAATTTTTGACGGTGACAAAAGTTTCGTAACCTTATAAACTACAATATAAAATATTGTTTTAAGTGTTAAGTGCATATTTTGTGATTAATAATACAATCCAAGACCGCCGCTTCACCGAAATAGTAATAAAGATTATATTTTAGCTGTAAGTTTAAGTTTTGAAAATGACAGATTTCAACTTCGAGAATCAAGGTATGGAAATTTTGATCTAAATAAATCTATATAATAATAAAGGATATAGAAAGGATATATAGAATAAAAATAATAAATGGAAGTCATTTTGATATTTTTACGCCCAATAAAGATAAAGAAATGAAAGGGAAGCTAGTCCACAATTACATAAAAGAGTTACATTGAAATAATGAACAACTGTGGTTATCAGGTTAGCATCAAATATATAATACTAGTTTATTGTTGTGGGAAAACTAAAAACTGCCATAACTTTTATACTATTGTAACTGAATTGTGATCATACTTACCAAATAAAAAACCTTAACCATCTAGAAGGTTGCAGGTGCTTATATCACAGATTTAGCAACAACTGCATAATATGTTTAATGAAAAATGCACTAGTACTGAGTGACTGCTATATTGTAGAGTGGTTTTTCATCCAATAAAGACTTCTTAAATGATGAACTACCTATGTTATCACTATACTTTACCTTTATTTTTAGGTGATTGTGGCTATCCACAATGTTCCTGGTTAATGTTATAAACAACACCAATTCCGGATGATGCATCAGCAGAGACATACACAAATGTTCTTGAAAAGACCCAGATGTCAATAGAAATAACTTTTGGGCAATTGAAAAGTTGTTGCCGTGTTTTGTGAGAAAAATGTGTGAACATTTTAACAGCTTGCTGAGACCTACACAACCTGACATACCACAACACCACTCATCATTCTCCTCTAAACAAATTTTTCATATATTATACATCAAAGATGACTTACAGGAAGGACGATTAACATGTGTTAGTAAATACAATGAATAAACTAAACTCATAATTTAAATGTTTAATATTGATTAACAATAAAATTAAATGATAAAAAATTAAAACATTTTCTTCTATCTTCATTTTCCTATGTAGTCTTATCTTTAGTCATGAGGCATTGTGATATTGACTTTGACCGTTAGCGGAGGACTACGATCATGGAAGGCGGTGAGATTGAATACTCCCTTAATAGCCACAGCAGTAGATGATCTCGGTTTCCGGAGGCTGCGTCGCGGAGATGTACGATGAAGCCGTGGATATTTCGTGTGCGTTTTGGATTAGCTGTTTGAGTTTCACAATAGTCAACACTTATTCTTCTTTTTTGATTGTTGTATGTATATTTATTGTTTTATATCCATCTGTCAAGTCACAAATGTTCGTATAGTATGTTTAAAAAAATTTAAGCTGTTATTGCAAAATTCATTGTAATTTTCTTTACGCTATTTATTTGCTTTCAACATCCCAGTCTTCTCCATCCTAGCGTTAATTCCAGTCGCACCCGAAGCTTTCAACTTGGGAGTCCGCTTTACCAGTCTAACTGTGTATTTGGCTGAACTTCGATGTTTGCCGTGAAACGACTGACACACACACAAGGCGATATCGAAGCATTGCTATCAACATCCCAGTATTACTGTATATTTCAATTCTTTATATATTTTTTCATAAACAAACTTATTATAAGCATTATGTTCTTATTTACTAACTTTGACAGGAGGGTATCTCAAGTCAATATGCGTTATGTCAATTGGAACCATGTTGTTCAGAAACCAAAGAAAATGTTTCAAAATGAAATGAAATTTACTAATTTTTTTTCGAAGCTTCTGCTTTTCGTAATTTTCCACACCTTATTTAAGAATTTTCCTTTGTTTATAAGACTTATTTTGCCTTATTTGCTTATAAATAGGACATTTAGTGAAAAATAACAAATACGGCGTTATTTCATTTACTTTTCGAACGCATTGTTCATTCAATACCAAGTTTATTTCGCTCCCAATGTCTCTTCTCTATTTACCTTAGGATGACGTCACTACGGTAATCGTATCGAGGTCTCGATACCTTATGATTTGTGTACGTGCTGCCTCCTAACGTAATACTCCGTTATCGTATCGAAGTCTCGATACCGTCACGTTACGAATTCGAATATTATTCGTGCTCGGGGTACTGGCTTATCATAAAATACGTCCGCAACTGGATTCTTTTTCAAACAGTCATTCAAGTATTGAACAGCTCTGTAAGTAGGACTATTCCATGCCAAAACACCAAGTGGTGGGCAAGTCAAGAGCTGATGCTGTCGCCGTCTAGCGCCACGCCTGTACCTGTCCGGCACATTATAAGTGGATACATTTACGCACCGAAGGGGTTATCCACTTTAAAATATAAAAGTAAATAATAGTGCATGGCGTGCGTTAACTCCTGCCTAAGTTGTAATGTATCAAGATCGATCATCTCTGATACGAAGATGGACGGGTAAAGAAATGGATAAGATCGAGATCAGATGCCGAGGCATCAGATACGGACTTCTTCGATATGAGATCCTTCTAAAAGTGTACGCTATCCAACACCATAAAATTATAAAATTCCTTTCATCATTTCCGTTCGTTCCGATTTTGATACCGCGATAAACTAACAAAAAGCATAGGTACCGAACGCATTGTGAACTTCCTTTTGAATGAAAATTCATCAATGAATAAATCTTGATGAAATAGGTAGACCAATTAGAGCTTGAGGAAAGACATAGTGGAGTAGAGAAGAGAGTCAACTGGGAAGGAAAAAGGTAAAGGGCAGAGATGGGAGCAGATATTTGAATAAAGATGCAAGTTAGAAAGTCGAATGGAGTGGTGAGTAGATGGGCAAGTTTTTTTGTAACATTCTTTTGATGATCTTGATACTAAACAAATGTACATCATTCATATTTAGTCTTAAGAAATCACTCTTTGTATATTAATATTTCAAAATACTGCAATGGAGTTTGTTGCTGAACTAGCGCCTAGGAAGCGGTGGGAAACTTAGTTTTAAGCGGAATTTGACGGCAACAAATGTAATCATGTTGCACAATTTTGAGAAATAAAGAAAAATTTAAAAATAAAAATCTCTACTCTGCCGCGTGGTTCCCGGCAAAGTAGAATTTGGGCCACCTCTTCTCTTCCCATGTGGTGTCGTACAAGGCGACTAAGAGATAGTGCTGATTAACTTTAACATCAGGCAGATATGTACAGCCTAGACTCAGCCTCAGATGCATGTCTCGAGTCAACAATAGTGCCCGAAATACGGCAATAGGCTCACTCCCTATTACGTGGGACCGAATACAGATTGGTGAAAAGTGGGTGTTAATTCACCTCTGTCTAATCCTCCGGGAATATAGGCGTGATAATATGTATGTATGTATGTATTTTTAGTTATAGCTATGGTTTTGGTATAATATATTGTAATTCAATTATTAGTGGACATGTGTGCATCCGTTGTGAGGAATAGCAAACTTTGTAACATATTAATTTACTAAGACCAGAAAAAAGACATTGATATTATTGCGGGTCTATCAGCCGGTTCATTTTCGATATAACCTTAAGGAATTAAACCAACTAAAAGCGCTCACTGAACACATTAAAGAAGTTACTGTAATATTTTCTTCGCTTGAATCTGAAGGTAAAAACAAACATTCGTGAACAGTATGGTCTACTTAATTGAACTGAGGAATCTCACCTTTGATCGAATTAAGGCTGAGATTCAGAGACATGTACATAAGACGGGCGAAGACCGGTCTAAGCCAAGTCGTGGCTAAGCGCATCTTCAAAATTCGTATTCAGAGATACAGTCCCTGTCAAACTTACGTCGGTCTTAGCTAAGTTTACACTCTCTTCTCTATGGCCATTTTTAAAAGCAAAACGTTCATCGGTGAGTTACGGTTTTTATGAAACTGTGTGGCCAGGCATAAATAAAAATTAAAGCAGGATCGCAATGAATACAAAATGCTATTGGAGTGAGTGAAACAAAATATCTGAGACACAAACCTATTTATTTATGTGACAACCTCTGTAAGCCGCGGGAGTTGTGGAAGTTTGACAAGTGAGTGAGCGAACTTATGTTATCATGACTACTAGAAAGGCTCCTTTTCCATCTTACGAAGAAGAAAGTTTATTATTCTATACATAATTATTAATGAATTACTGGGAGGAATAAATTAAGCACAACATATTTTTTGAATAGCTTAGAATTTATTAACCTATTTATTTATTTATTTATTTCCATTTTCAACAATGTAAAAAATAAATAATAGCACGCGCGCGATTAAATGATGAAGTTTATTCAGACTTGTTAACTTTTTAATCACAGATAACTATTGTCGATATTAATTACACCTTAGCCCACTTGGTGGCGCTAGTTCCGTCTTAAGTAGTCGATATTGACTACTTGGCTTATCTTAGTTTACGCTAAGTTTAAGTCGTGTTCCGAACGTCTCTGAATACAAATTTAAGGGTAAGCCGTTGATTTTGACAGATGGAAGCGTAAGTTCAAGCTTAGACTCGTCTCTGAATCTCAGCCTAAGATTAGTAAGGAGATCTACTTTATTTTCCATTGACATAAATCCAATTCAAATTCCATTATGTTGCTAGATTAATTTTACTTTCCACGAAACTGACAGAAAAATCTTATTACAGCTCAAATTTCAGAGCTTTACGTCCAAAAAATACAATTTTATTATATCTTTGTGAAATTTCGGTTACCTAAAATGACTGACGTTGTAATCATATTATTCTCCTAATATGTCATAGGCTTTTTCTAGAAGCAATATCTTTTAGTAATAAGTATATAATATTATTAAACCAAATATTGTTTGAGTAATACAAAAATTATAAGTTAGATTAAGCCTAGGCTTTATTCAAATCCAATTGGAATAAAGCCTTGGTATGTTAGCAAATACTTTAAAATAAATATTCTACACGTTGTATAGATTTTAATAACACGCTGATGGTTTTACAAATGTGTATAAAACAGCTATATTAATTAGACTGAATTATTAATTGCTTTCAATTATTTCAAATTAGGAACTTTTCTTGTTTAAAAACTATTATTTAAATAGGTTCTAATAACTTAGGTGCCTACCACAATTAATATTTCAAATATTTGAGTACTAATCATAATTTACGACCACAATTAGTTTACTTACTGAACCGTGCATATATTTCACTTTATTTTAATGAAAATATTAATTTCAAACTACGTATTTTGTCGGTCTATTATGAATTACTAATATTTATAATACGATAAAGAAGATAGGTGGTGAAATGATTTAGTTTTAGATGGAATTATTTGTACTATCTATGGTTATACATTAATTTAGAATGTGTAATGTTTGATGTACATGCATGTAGGACAAGTAATAGAAGTATGTGTGTGCGTGTGTGTGTATGTGTGTGTGTGTGTGTGTGTGTGTGTGTGTGTGTGTGTGTGTGTGTGTCTGTGTCTGTGTGTGTGTGTGTATTGTAGTAATTCATTCGAGTGAATTACAGCCGTTAAGGATATTCCTAAATACAAATATACGGTCACAACTATTTCCCTATAGATACAACAGCCCGCAATCTGCTTCTATCCTTACACACTTCCTTTAAAGTTATTAAAAATGTCAGTCTTTTATACTATTTTGATTAGTTCAATACAAAAACACTCCTAATATATTGTAACCATAATGTTTCCAATTACATGAAGCTGCTAAACAGCGCTGTTTCCGCCTATCGGGGGTCCGATCGGGCCCAATAATTGTGCGAGTGCGAGTGAACACGATATAATCAATTTGTCAAATTGCACCCAAATGTGGCCAATAAAGGTAGCCTGTAACGAGTTTCTGGACATGGGGGCTATTCTGCAAGGTTTTCACAATTTATGCTACTACTAATTAAATTTAATCGTTTGCAATACACTAGCATTTTGCCCTGATGCAATGTACGTTTTCTAGCGCCTCTAATAGCTTAAAAAATAAAAATAATTGTATTTATGAACTTCAGAAGTGTCTTTTTATAGAAGTAATAACTACTTGTTTTCTGATGGCTGAAGTCACGCAAACTGCTTTTTCTTCGAAAAACTTCTGTTTATTTAATATCTTTTGAAACATTTAGAATAATATAAACTAAGAAAGACAAGACACAATTAAAATCCTCTTTAAACCAATTTGCTTTCTCGTATTCTATTAGCTCAAGCTTAATTAATTATTCAAATCCACTATCAAACTGAAACTAACAATACTGAAGCATTAACAAACATTATTCCAAAAATGCTGCAATTGTTTTTCATAGTTAAACTAGAAATAATATTTATACAATGGACGTTAAATATATAAGTTAGAAATAAGTGTTGTTGAAATGTTTAAACTAAACCCAAAAATTGGGTAACTTGTGACTTCTATGGCGGTTAAATGTTCCTTTATTGATAATCCTTGCAAAGGTCCCACAGGCACGTTGATTATAAATAGAAGGATTTAATTGTCTAAGTTTCAGGATCCCTCAATGGAACAGGTCTTCGGGTAATCTAGTTAGATGGGTTTCAGTTTCGCAAATGATGATTCGTTGATAATTTAGTTTGGATTCAGCTTTGGTGTATCTACTGTATTGGGTTGAATGGTCAGTGTTGAAGTTACCCTCTGGCGACTTGGTAATTAAATTAAATCGTTATTTGTCTATATTCAAGACTCATGTTTGTTAAAAATTGTTTAGAAAGTCACAAATGAAATCACCTATTGGTTTATAAAAAGTTACAATTATGTTGTCTATAAAAATCGTCGCGCCGTAGGTCTATGAACGTTGATATCGGATTTTACATAAATATTTTCATATTTTGCATGAAATAGTACGAAAGGTTTTGTTTCTTTACCTTTATTCCAGAAATATTTGAAAACTTTTGAATGTTTTACATAAGCCAGATTTGAAATATTCTTCTTTCAGTTCGCAGAAAACATAGCTTCATTTTATTCTCTCTCTTTTTACTTGTGTTCTTTTTCACTGAAGTTGTATTTTCAATTCTAAAACACAGTGAACTTAGTTAAATAACTTTTACTACATTGCCCATTCCAATTCAGTAACAGTATCAAACATTACCAAAAATTAAACCTTCCGCACTGTTGTAAATTTAAAAGGAAATAAATTTCGATATTATCGCCTCCAAAGTCATTTCGTATCGCTTAGAAAGCTGTTTACCCAGTAAGGGGAAGTCGTAAGCGATACCATCATTATATATTCCTAAGTAGCATCATTGTGTTTGAACCTAAGATGCTCTGTAATCCGTAGATTGGCGAGAAGTTAAATTTTATTACAGTCTGCTAACGACCACCCGCCGCTCGATATTAGCCGATACTTCCCGTACTTCCCGTCTCAAACGGGGTGTGATTCCCAGGAGAGTGATTCTCGTATCCCTCAAACCCAATGTCCGGAGACTGGATTCCGGGTTGAGTTTGGCGGAAAATCGTCGATAACGCGGCTCGTTCATGGAGCGGTAAATTAACTGATTCCTGCATTCATCTCGGACAATGGATGCTGCGTTAAATGAAGATGACGCTCACAGGTTTGTAATTCTATAAGTGATGAGATCATGTGCCAAGGTTGTTAAGGATGGATTTAGTTTCTTACTTGCATTAACAGTCATCAGCTTAATTATAAAGTCGGGTTGAATATCTACCATGAAAACTTCTATCAGATTACTGCATAAGATAAACAAGATTTTGAAACATTACGATGCTAATTTTTGAGTCGATACTTGAGGCCTGTGCTGCGTGGTTCCCGGCAGAGTAGAAGTTGGGCCACCCCTTCTCTGCCCATGTGGTGTAGTACAAGGCGATTAAGGGATAGGGCTGATTAATCATCAGGCAGATATGTACAGCCCAGACTCAGCCTCAGATGCGTGGCTCGAGTCAACAATAGTGCCCGGAATACGGCAATAGGCTCACCCCCTATTACGTGGGACCTAATACAGATTGGTAAAATGTGGGTGTTAATTCACCTCTGCCTAAACTTCCGGGGATAAAGGCGTGATTATATGTATGTATGTATGTACTTGAGGCCAGTCTCTTTCTAAACATGATACTCTATCAACTAAGATGCGTAGACATGTCCTGGATTGTTAAAATTCTCTTCAACATACATTTTTAGCTGACGTAAGGGTTCGGAATTCTTAAGAAATAAGTCAAAAATATATATTGCACTGATTATGTTATTTTAAAAGCAAACAATGGCCACAGTAACCTGAAAGTGAACCTACACAATAAGATATACAATCATCAACTTTATCTTCCCATGTAATAAAATAATGTGCTATTATAAAATTGATTCACTACGCGCTTTTCGAAAGGAAATTGAACCTTTTTCGGTAGAAGTAGATGAAAATCGATACAGTGTTGTAGACGTAGAGAGCTCGATCAATTAGCCAGTGAGTAACAGGCCTTATTGCATTATCCCCCAGGACGTGCCCACCGCCGCTATCCATCTCTACAAAACTAATTTGTGCTGTGCTGATTATATAAAGTATGTTACGAAATTCCCTTCGATGTCTCTGAGTGCTGTATTGTTTATATTAATATGTATGCTGTTAATATAATTTTCGTTTAACATAATTTTTTCAATTTAACAACTGTAATATTGTACGATAACATGGCGCCATCTAGGCAAAACATATGCAAGGCTAATATGATTGTGTGGGCCTTTTCCCAATTCAGTTAGGGTTAGCTTTCCAGGCTAACTGTGATGCGACTAAACTGACTGAAGTAACTGCCATCAGGCCCCTACACCCAATTGGTGATCTCGAAGTATCAAAATTAAGTATAGCCATGTAATTCAGGACAAGTCATGTGATACATAAAGTGTGATAGTTATACAATAGACATATAGTCTCGCCATATCCCATCATAATAGGCATGCAATTCTTTTATCTAAAGGGAAAAAATATGATGCAATAAACTTATACAATCTTGCTTCTAGAAATTTTTCACAGTAATAAATTATTGTAGTGTAACATTACATAATTAATTTTTAAATTTCAAAATACATTCAAATACAAATCAAAATGTCATGTTACCTCATTTGTGTTATATGCCTATAAATCAATTTATAATGTCAATTGCTATAATTTTAAAATCTCAATTTATAATGTTAATATATAATGTCAATTTTGATTTAAGTCTTTGTCTAAATTTTGTTAAAACTTTATACCAATGTTCTAGAATACATTTTATGATAAAGGTTATACTTACCTTTTTTGAAAGAATAAACATAACTATACATAGAAGCTGTTGAAACAATGCAAATATACAGATTTATGAATACAAATGTAAATTTGCACAGAAGAGAAATCCCACGCTACATTTTTCATCAACGTTTTATATGCAAAAATGATTTAAAAAAGGCAATATACTAACAGTATGAATACAATACACATACTCTATTACCGCAATCCAATCTAAATCCCCGGACACCGATATAGTATCCTGTAACTGAGTTAAGTCACGGACCAAATTAGGTCATTCCTGGGTTGTGATAAACGTACAGTCCTGTTAACACTTATTCCTTATTCCAATATCAAAATATTATTAGTAGGAAAGCCAATGATAATACGTACAACGGACACACAAAATAAATAAGTTTCATTCTATGAATATAGACGTACGCACATAAATATTGCGAAAGAAGTGGCATTGGTGGATTAAGTGAAAAACTGCGTGATAAAGGAACGCTGTGGCATCGTCGTCATCATAGTCATAGTCTCTAAAGTAATCACATAGTCACCGAGATGCATTAGATCATTAGTTGATTCAGACACGTTGAAAAGATAAACGTAAGAAGATAAACAAAACAGAATTATGAAGCGAAGGCATTTTTGTGAGGGCTGTCTAGGATACACTACTACAAGCATCTATGAAAATATTAAAATTATGAAAGGTAAAAGAGAGTTGTATACCAAGATCGTAGTAAGCGAAAAGAGGATCATATCTGCCAACTGCAGGCACATGCTGTAAAAACATTTTGAACAATCGAATCAACTTGAAAGCTGAATTCGCGATGAGATTTCAACTGCGCATGTTCAAACGTGACGTCAGCAAATATAGAGCATGCGCAGTTGTAAACTCACCCAGAATTCAGCTGTCTTCAGTATAGGCCTGCTGTATGATATATTTTGACATAGAAAGTAGGTATTTTTAACTCTTCAATTTTTCTCTCCTTACTTCTCTATGTATACAAAAGTGACATACCTTCGACATTGCAAGGGTTCGTAGGCCACGGTACACAATGAAAAGCTGATGGTTCGTATGTACAAAGGCAGTGGCATTGCCTCTGAATAAAACTCAGAATAATCTTATCCAAACCCTAATAGGTACTTTACCAAAAGGCGTTGAACATACACACGGGAAACGCCCTGCAGTTACATTGTCGAGCGAAACATATTAGTTCTTTTTTCCTTTGCGATGTAAAATACTCGTATTTCTGACGATTTTACGTATTAATTCGATTTATGTAACACTAGCAGGTTGCCTGCGGCTTTACCGATTTGGAATACTGATTTCATACCGTACAGTCTATTCAGAAACAAATTTCATCCAGATTCGGTCAGCAGTAGTGACCTCAGAATTAGGTATTTTTCTGTTGTTATAATAAATTAAAATAAATAATAAATATTGTCGAATTTTGATTGATTGAACTGTGATTGACTATTACATATTATGACGTGACAATAATTTGACTAGTCAGTCAAATTCCTAATTTCGTATCATATAATTTCAGCCAAGATTATTATATGAAGAATGTACCTAGTTTATTCCTTTGTAAAACTGCATCATTAAACTGAAATCTGACAGTGTAATTTAAAAATATTATTTCCTGCGACAAATTAATAACAAGTCGAAACCAGAGCTGGTCATTCGAAATCATTGAAAACCAACTCAACAAAAGATAATTCAGAAATGAAATATAATTGACGCAGATTTATTCACTCCCGTGTGCATTATTATCTGGTGTTCGTTGAACATATGAAGAAGAACTGGAAACCGCGGTGCGGCGTCGGTCAGCGGTCATGTTTTACACCGCCGCTACACAAATATTCGCGTTCGTGCCCACTGTATCAGAAAGTCATACATAGTGGTGTTTGTGGCATAAGAGGAAGCGATTTTCAATATATTATTATGTTAAGAAAGTACCAGGAATTCAAACAACTTTACCAGTGTGGAATACTAAAACGTGATTAGATGACGACTGCGGCTTCGTCCTCGTGGAATTTGGTTTCCGTTCTCGCATCCCATAGAAAATTTAGCCCGGTATAAAAAGTAGCCTACGTATTATTCTAACCTATAATCTGCCCCTTTTATACATATTTGATCTATTCGCACACACAAGCAACATTCACTGAATGAACTGAAACGTTGTGTTAGCTCAGATACTTGAATCTATAAAATATTAATAGATAATATAATGAAACATAAAAGTAGATATTGCAAATAATCGTAATTGGGTATTTAGACTAGCCAATTAGTTACTTTTTACTAAACGTCAAAACGATAAGTTATAATGAAAATTGTATGAAATATTTATTTGAGATGTCATAATATATCATACTCGTTATAGTCAAATCAGTTACTATTGAAGATTCGATGGATAATGAAAAATAAATAAGGACGATAAAATAAGAATCCAAGCAACTTTTTTTACTCTTTGACCATTCCTAATTTAATAAGTTAAGTTAAATTAAAATTAATTTAAAATTTATATTGTACATTAAACTCACAAGTTAGTACACTTACACCATGCGGCAATCGCAAAACAGTACCAAGCCATTCGTCCGTGAACCGATATGAGGCGAAGTTTGAATTGCAAAACTAAGCGAGCCTCGAACGTTGCATTTTATACCACAAACACGTCAATACACAGCACCAACTTCTATTGTTCAAGTTTCATGATATCTGAATCAAGGATGTGGAAATTTTCTTTGTTCGGTTCAATTGCTTCATATTTATGCATCAAATATAGAAATAAAAAATTATTTCAATTATGTTTCCGACAGCTAACCAATGGTGACCCTCTTTTCTAGGACTATGCCTTCAGCTTGTCATGCGGCGGAGTAAAGTCATATTAATGTGTCCTTTATAAAAACCCCCATCCTCTGTATAGGAACATGACCAGTGCAAACATCAAGCAGTACAAATCCTACGCCATGCACAATACCTAAGTCAGAATTCCTTTAAACTTTATAGATTATATTTTGTATCATTAAACGTAAAAGAAACGAAGTAATAATAAATTATGTAGGAATTCCATGCCATAATTTATAACCAACTAAACAGTTCTCCTTAAACCTGTCCATTGAATAGAACACCTTTGAATAGGTTAAATTTAAATTTCTATAGTGTTATATCTGTTCAACTTCTATCTAATCTGATAAACTTTATGCCAAAATTAATTTCAAAATGAAATAATATTATATAACCTAAAAGAACTGCTTATATTAGGGTTGATGATAGATTATTAAGATGGTTGTTACAGATTACTAAATTTATGAGAAGCAATTTAGTCATAGCATTTTAAACGTGCCTGTAATCTATTCGCTTTGGTTAATTACCAAGTCTAAATTAACAAAACTTCTAAGAATTTCTGAAGTAAAATATTTCTAGGTCTCCTTTGGGGATCACGAGCAAGATTACAATTTGCATCTGTAATTACAGTAATTATTTACTCACTTCCCACGAGATGATTTCAAAAGCTTTTAATCTGAGTCCACACTTTAGGAACAACAACATCATAAAGAGGAGCGCCGTCAATGTTTATTTTAACAACCTTGCTAAACTCATTTACAATTTTAATCTGCGCTGTCGGATAATCGAAAACTCTATTGATTTGTAAACTTCCATTTCTTACATTATCTGAGTTATCTACTTTAGAATGTTTGGATTTATCCTTGGGTACGGCCAATCGAGACAATCACAATAACCTCATGTTGTGTTCCCGGCGATGAGTAGGGTAGTCAGAGCTCACTGGAGAGTTTTTGTGCTGCCGGTGGGAAGACCTAAAGCTTGTACTGCTTTATCTTCTACACTGATGGCACAGAAACTCTCTGTTTTAACAGGGTCGGTAGCGCGAGTGTGACGCCCCTGGTGTTGCACACGTCCATAGGCCACGGTAACCACTTTCCATCAGGTGGGCCGTGTGCTTGTCTGCACCGAAATGGTATATAAAAAATTGAGGATTTGTAATATAAGTACAAAATAAATAATAGTTCAATATAAGGCTATTTTGCAATAATGACAATTTGGGTTTAAGTAATAACCTCCTATCATTTTACAATTTAAAATTAACTTTATTATTAAAACTAAGAAACTAGGCTGTCATAGTATTTCATTACTCGCTTAGTTTAAGATAGTTTCCGTAGTATATTTTGCTATTATCGCGATGAGAAAATAACATCTGTTACCAAAGAACTCGCCTCGAGATCATAAGAAACAATTACTTTAATGGCACAAGCCTCAATTTGTTAGATTTTGACATATTAGGTTTCTATAAAATTCCACAAAGAATTCTTTCTAATTTATACTTCTTACTTTTCAATTTGTTCACTGTCTTTGTACTTGTACTGTAATTTGACTTTATTCCTGATTATAATTACGTTCATAATCTGCTGGTCTCAATGGCCTGATACACTAGCATCTCAAAGTTCTGATCTGTTTAGTTACTGGAGAGGCCGGTCATGCTCTCTAAAGGGAATTCTTGTAAACTTCATGCCCTCCAGCAATGTGGATATAGGCATCATCTATATCATGCAGAGATCAAATCATTTGCATTGAGCAAGAAAGATGGTGGCATTTGTCCTATTGTCTTACGGCGTTTGGCAGTTAAAATTCCTAGTACCAAGGTAGTAGTAGTTTTGTTGCTAAAAGGGTGGTCTGCTAATTCTGATTAAAAAGGGGTCTGTAAACCCGCCATACGTGCACTTCTACGAACCTTTGTAGAACTGTTAGTGAGGTTTTTCGAATGTTGATTCGAGGAATGTTTTTCATTCAGTAAATGAGTTTACCTTACTGACCACCCAAACTAAATTTATAAAAACGCCATAGCTACCTGATAAAGCAAGTTTGAAGGGATTGAAATTATCACCTATCATTTCCAATGCGGGCAAAACTTACTTTTTTTTTTTTTTTTACGTGCGGGAAATCCCCACGGATACCCACCCCTCCGGAGCCGGAGGGGTAGGTTATGTCGGACTCGAACCGACTAAACCGCACGCCGTCTCTGGGTCGTAGTGCTAGGCCGAAGGTGAGGTTGTCATGCGACATATCCCTCGCACCCCGGCTGACCCAGGGCCATCCCTCTCGGTCTGGCCCTCCTCGGGAAGGGGGGGACCACGCGGTCCCCGACTCAACCCCGGTGTGGGGAGGCGCGCATCGTCCTACGATGCGCGCCGCCGCCGTGGCCTGCTTCTGCTAGGGTGTCGGGCGGCTCCACCCGTCACTCTCAGGCCCGCGCTCATGGGGGGCGGAGGTCAGTTTGCGCCCTCCGACGCCCGAGCCGCCTTCGGGCGCGTGCAGCGATGTCAGCGAGCCTTTCTCGCTCATCGCGCCGCGCCCGCTCTGCTGTCTCCTTCGCGAGCATGACCTGCTCGCAGAAGGAGGCGCTGGCCGCCCACGGGCAAAACTTACCAGCGCAATAATTCCACATATAATAATTCGGAAATTACGAGTGTCGAAGCAACTTGGTCCGTAATCAATCATGCCAAGATGTTTGTTTCCTCACCCCACAGTACTCACACTCGGTATACAAACGAAATACGAGCTTATTTCATGACTGATAAAGTCTCCATTAGCTCATTCTAAAAATGAAAATCATGTCGAAGATTTTCAAGTTTCCAACAGAAAATAATGTTATTATATTGTTGAGGATATTTTTTTTAAGAAATTTGTTATGAAGTTAGTAAGCTTTTACTCTAAACATGTTTATGAAAAATATTAAAAGAACGTTTCACAAGAAATCTCGTAAAAACTCAGTATTTACAAAATTAGTTACTACCTTCCTTTCAAAACCTCTTTAGATTAATTACATTGTACATAATGTTCACAGTAGACTTTATTTTAAATTCGATTAAGTTACTGGGAGCCAGTAGCAACAGTCCATTAAGCAGCTTGGATACCTTCCAAGGACGGATGCTCTATAATCACCACACTTGGCAGTTGGATTCGTGACTGCAGCAACTTGGAAATGTATACCGTAGTAGACTACCGCGACTCATCCGAACTGAATGGTTTGAAAAATTAAACTGTTTTGTTCATACAAAACTGTGTAAGTCACTAACTTTTTATTTATGTTTATAAATGTTGCCACACTAAGTTTTCTTTTCTCTTTTTTATGCACGGAAACTCTCTCAGGCTGTACCTAATCGGTACTAAAGATGATATGGGTATTTCAGCCTAGAAACAACTCTATCTACATCTGCCTGTGCTGCCTTCAAACTAGGTTAGTTCCTAGAAAGGAAACCCTCGAGATATTGGCAACGTCAGTATATTATTGGGAGCTATATACCAATCAAACCCAATTAGCCCCATAGGCCTCTCCCAATGAGCGCCATTTCGTCCGATCTTCCGCCTATTGCATCCAGTCGTCCGAGCTATAAATATATGTGCCTTTAATGTATGTTATTTCGCTCTCCTCTATATAGCGAAGCCCTATAAAGAGTAGTCCAGAACATGACGCATCGCCACTTTAGGCCTAATTTTGCAAAACTCTCACCTCTAGACCGTATTTTAATCACTTATAAGCCTTCTGCAGCATAGGAGAGAGCTTAGGCCCTACCCAAAATTATAGAAATGGTCACAAATGCATATACATATTATTCAAAGTAACGTAATTTATCCGTTCTCATAAATTTTATAACATTAAGGACGAGGAACCGTGTACAATTTACGGCAATAATAAACTTATTAGGTTGAACATTTGATTGATCAGCGCTCCAGATTCTGTAACAGAGTTAGGAGGGCTGTTAGATGGTGCAAACAAATCCTTGTTACAAGTAATTTATTCGCATTAAGATCAGGATCTTTGCCGTAAACAACGATCATTGTCACGAGCTTTTGTTTAGAATATCTACAACAGTGAACGTTTGATGAATAGAACTGAATTTTAAACGAAGCTATCAGGCAATTTATAATTGATGGCGTTGTTGCATCGAAGACAGATAAGTCGAGCGAGATAATTGTCGATTCAGTGAAAAGTCAATTCTTGAATTAATTAGATTAAAACAACCGATTTCTTGACTGTATAAAGTTAGCCTATTGGCAGATTTACATTAATTTTGTCACTACATCTTCTTTAGTTACTGATTGCTTTATTAAGTATATTATC
This sequence comes from Eilema caniola, assembly GCA_949126895.1. Taxonomy (NCBI): domain Eukaryota; kingdom Metazoa; phylum Arthropoda; class Insecta; order Lepidoptera; family Erebidae; genus Eilema; species Eilema caniola. The sequence goes on along the minus strand of OX421469.1, from coordinate 1,281,485 downwards.
AAATTCGCGTCCTTATATAATAATCTCTATTAATGTTGAGATCATAATCTATAAATTGTGCAATAATGTGTTTGAATTTCTCATATGTCGTAGAAAGGAAATCCTTGAGATACTAGTGACGGCAGTATATTATTGCGAGCGTCCGATCCTCCACCTTCCGCATTCCCGCTTAGTGAAAATATTTGTATGCATGAATATGGGTCTGGTCGTGCCTCAACGAGCACGTTAAGCCGTCTGTCCCGGTTGTCTTACAAACATCTATTAGTTCTAGTATTAGTCTATTAGTTGGAGCCCTCAAAAATCCAACAACTGGTCTAGCTGCAATGCTACGATATCGCCTTTAGGTTGTTAAGGTCAGATGGCAGTCACTTCACAGAAAATATCGAAGTTTAGCCAAATCCGCAGCTAAAATGGTCAAAAGCGGACCCCAGACTCCAAGTTGAAAAGCTTCAGATGCGACTTGGATTACCGCTAGGATGAAGAAGAAGTGTGTTTAAATTTCTCAGGCATAAGAAATCTTGAATCAGTTTTGTTTCAGAATATTTCTGAGTATTTATGTCTACTATGTTTTTTACTTGAAACCTGATTTACAATAGAATTTTGATAAATAATTTCGATACCCAAAGCGATAAAAGCCGCAATATTAATGAAATTTTCGCTTATGAAAGAACAGCCAACTTTTTCCAATAGTCAGACCGTTGATGGTTTTGAATAAAATCCCAAGTTTTCGGAACAATTTAAGAGCTTTCAGGCTCTAAGTGCGAGGTAAAGCCTATACTTCAAAGAAAACTTAAAACTTGGTAGTATGAGTAGACATAAAGTTTGCAGAAGTCGTGCTAGTTATCGTAGACTTGATTAACTTCTATAATCTACATTTTAAAAGGCTTAAGCGGAAGGCCAAGCCAGCGCCGCGGAATACACAAGCCGAATAGTTAAGTAAATTCCCCAGTAACACAATCTGTAAGGTTGAAAAGATAGACCTCTAAAAGACGTCGAGAGGCTGATTTGAAATGCTAATGTAGTCTGGCGAATTCCATTCAAGATTACAAAGCTAAGGCTTCTTTAGTTAATAGTAACAGTGGCTGTAACAGGCTCGCCGTCGACAATGGACTGCATTCTGAATAAATAAAGGGATAGGGCTTTCCGACTTTCCATATTTGGTGGAAGATGGTGTTTTACATATGCTTTCTATGAATGCCATTGTTAAAGAAGCTTTAAATAAAAGGTGATGTGTTTATTGAAGCAGGCGGTATAAAAAGTACTTTATACAGTTAACTTATAAAATTTCGTACTAACCTTTTTCTTAACTAACCTTTATCTTCTCCTGATATACTTTTGGCTCCACACAATATTTGTTTGATTCCTTAACGTCGACCTATATATAAATATTTGTAACACTAAAAAAAGCGTTGTTCAAGCTTTTTTTATTTCATGGACTAAAGAGCTACCACTTAAGTTATACAACTGATTAAAAGGTTCGTTCATAATATTGATAAAAGTACGTATCAAATTTTCCGTCATTCATTTAAAAACTAAATCTATAAAGAAAAACCAATGAAATTCATAATGTAAAACCTGCAAGAATTTGCAATGGGCACATTATTCAAACAAATTCTCTAGGCAACAAAGGCTTGCGTGACATTGGCCCGCGAGAGAATTCACCAGAAACATAATTAAGAGTCGGCCAAGAGTTAGCAACTTTAATCGAATTACGTACCACCCGCCAGAAGATTAACTCGCCTCTTGCGGTTTTGGCCTACAACAGGGTAGATAACCAGCTGTAAAACTCGATAGCGTCTCGTCAAAGCGATCAAGTGTCGTATCTTAGGTTTAGCAGATAGTAGTACCTAGTCGAATGCTTTATCCGCTTTACTAATGTCAAGTTAGTCGAAATTACTATTAACTTACTGAATAAAGTTGTGTGCAAGACACTTTGAATTAAAGCATTTCAGAGCTTGCGAACTAACTTGAATATTTAATACACTATAATTTGTGTATACAAATAGTTAAGTTCATCACATCTTAAGAATGTAAAATTAATGTTATTTTTATCCTTCCCCAGAGAATCTGTATCGAGTTGCTTTGGTAATTACTTACTAAATGTTTATTGGCGAAATCGCATTGGGTCTTAATGCTTTATTGTGTCTTTGTTTAATTTACTTCCATCAAATAAATGGTACAAACAATTTTGTTCGAGATACTTAAAAAGAAAATTAATCTTTTACGCAACGGGATGTTTTTCCAAACAAATTGTTAGGAAACAGGACATAAAAACCTTCTTTTATATTTTATACTGTTCGGAGTGATAATGGGTTCGTAATCGACTTCGTTCACGTTTCTCAGATCTTCACACATAATGCGTTATAGTAAATTAATCATGGGAGCGAATGTATTATGAAATATTTATGTTATGCCAATCAGTATTTATCCTGTTTGGCATTGTATGTACAAGCTTATTTCTTAACGTAGGGGGGTGTTCTACCTTGTTATTGTTTATTGTTACAGTGTGTATTCGAATCGGAGACTAGTCTAGCTTACTATTTACTGAACAACATGTTTCCTCAAAGTAACTGTTATGAAAATTATTCATTGTAGTAAAGTTTAGTCATGCTTGTTCATTACAAATTAAAGCAGGTCACCCGACTAAATTATAATGTTGTAGATAAGTTATTACTTTCTGCTCACGTACGCCACAATTTTATGATAAATCTAATCTCAAATTAATTCTCCTAGTTCAGTTATGATTACACTTATTCGTACGAAACGCATTGCAAACATTGTTATTTTACAGAAACAACATGTATATAATACTGGCTGCTGCCTGCAACTCCGCACGCATGAATATCGGTTATCGCAACCAAGCATAGCGTATGTTCTTACCCAAGGCCTAATCTATTTCTGTACCAAATTTCATCAAAATTGGTTTAGTAGTATAGGCGTGTAAGCTAAACAGATAGACAGTTACTTTTGCATTTATAATATTAGTATACATGTACGTAAGTACTAATATCTCCACTTCATAGCAACGCTCAATAATGAGAATGACATATAATTTCAACCCAAGGCCTGCGGGAACAAAAATAAAGTTTTTGTACCAGCAAGTAAAGTTCCCTAAGTTGTGCGCTATCTTGATATGCGATATTTTAAAAACAATTTGCGAGAATAAAACTGAACAGATACAAGGCAAAGTTGCGCAGAATAATAAATTAACTAACTTTTTGAGCGAAATATGTGAGTTTTTGTGAGCTCGGACGGGGTTAAAATTATGTTCCGCTATTAATATTCTTTCAGGATTTGAATGTTTTTTCTTTTCGTATATTTAAGGGCAAGGTAAAAAGAACGTTTAAAGGTACTTTAATTTTTATTAAGGTTCTATAACCACTAGATGAAACTGAATGCATGCATAGTGCAGAATTATTCCTGCCAGGAGCCCGGAATGTTCAGCTGAGGAACTTCTGTTGTTTGAAATTTAATTGTCAAGCTTGGACATATTAACTTGGACATGCCGGTTTTTTAATTTACACGGTAATAAAATAAAGCTTAAGTCTTAATCTAAATGGTTTATGACCACTATAGATCATGCCATTAGCCACATCAAATAATTCGAAAACATGCTTGTTAATGCAAACAAAACTAGCCTTAAATAAAATACCTACGTCATGTAGATCTCTCATTAATCTGTGACAGTTCAGGCCGAAGCAATTCATATCGATTGCTTCTTCTATTAGTGGGGTGTCCACAAAACTTGGGGCCAATCAATCATACATAATCCAATATTTGTCCAACGTTCGACGGGGTGAGCTCTAATTGTGTGGTGATTAATGACCGTGTTCACCATCTGTCGACACTGGTTCGTGCAAATGTTTGTGATATTTGCACATAGTCGTTCTGTGTTATAAATTAGGAGTGTTAATAGTTTGTCATGTAGCCAGTAATTGTATATTTACTTTGAGGGAATGGTGTTGATTGGTCGATTTGTTAGGGTGACTGCTTAGTAACATACATTCATGGATTCCTTAATACGTCTGTGCTTGTTGAAATGAAACTACTTTAATGGATTCTATCGCAATATATTTGATATTATTTAATTATTCACACCGATATCCCGACTTTTTGGTTGCTTTCCAGCAGCCATGGTCATGAGGGTAGAATAAATTATTATTCATTATATATTAATATTCGTTTAAACATTTAACAATACAATCTGTATTTATCTATAAATTTTGTGAGAGTATTCTATTCTTAAAAGAAAACCGAGGTCCCTTATAACGCAGAAGAAACAAAGTGTTACCTTATCATCCGTAATGTCCAATGTAAATAATAGTATGCAGAACGTTAGTTGCCCGACACATACTTACCAAGGTGTTGCTGTAACTGCTCTACTCGCTAAGGTGTTTTGGCAACACTGTCCAGCATGTTCACACATTCCTTCTGTAATTACGATCATGCCATACGCCCTTTTATGATAATTTTGAACTGTTCACAGTAGACATTCTATTTACAATTATAAATGCGAAAGTTTATATAAATATTTGTATATTTGAAATATGTATTTTCTTATTCAATTACGCTCTAATTGCTGAACGAATTTCACTGATATCTAGTATAGGGATGGGTTGTGCAAACGGAATTAAAATTCCACTTGGACGATGCCGCGGGCAACAGCTGATAATAGTAACAAAATTATGATGGGTACGAATATTTCATTACAGTAATTCTCTATTTATTACCAACTCACAATAAATAAATTATGGTCATCACCATTAATAATTTGTTTGGTCAACGCCGCACAACACAAGTTAATCAGTGCAGACCATTTCCACGAGAAACCCCAAATCTACTACACCCCAGGGTGTGATGGATCTCTGCGAGGATAGAGGGCCTTATTCTTAACAGGATAATAAATATTTTCGCAAGCCACTATCTAATAAAAGATAGAACAAGCACAGATAATGTGATTAAGCCATAAAGCTTTTAATTCCCCTCAAGTGAGATCAAGAGGATCATTAGCAATTCAGATTCGGGACTTGTATGTGTCTAAGACGAACGCGGTTGGTTTTCGCAAACTAAATCACACTAACTCACTAAGTATAGGAATTGCTAATTGAATATTATTTGGTGGACGGGTTAATGTTTAATGTAAATGTGAGGGATATAACTATAATAGCATGTGATTACGATAGATATCATTTACAGGTTAGTATGTTTGGAGTGCTGTTTCATCGGCGTAGAACAGTGGAAATAATCAGTGTCTTTTTATTGGGTACGAAAGCGCGAATGATCTTGAGTTATACTGGGTGACTTTATAGTAGTTTTGAATAAAAAGATTTTGGACACAGTTTCAATAGCAAAATCATCTGGAAGTTTTAAATGGGCGAAATATTTTTTTTTTACAATCGCCATATATTATTCCTTTCACCTGTACAATACTACCATACATTTTTAAACAAAAATCGGCAAATTAATACTTCTAGGCGATTTTGCTATCGAAACTGTGTCCAAAATCTTTTTATCAAATTCAATATTCAAATTCTGTTTTTACGTGGACACATACCTACAAAATATTCGTGCACGAATTATTAATGCATTAATGTCCCGGTGAAGGACAGGTAGCGAGTATTGTGAACAATGCCATGGAACAATTTATGTTCTTCAGTTAATTTTCTATTGCCTAGCCAAAGGGTTAATGCGTTTTTCTATTATGAAATTTTCAGTGGCAATGAGCCCCTCTAACGAGGGCCGAAAACAGAGTTGTACGACAGTATAATTACCAAGCATGTACTCTGTATGTGACTTTCATATACTGGTAGCAGATTTTCTATCTTTTTTAGTATTTTAAAAGTATTTTACTCCGTGAAATAAAATTGACCCACTTTGACTCTTTTTCGACAGTTTTCATTTTACTGTTGCTGCTATTACTTTTTACTATGTGTACAGTTATTTTTAAATTTGTTACTTCATTGTAATAGTAAAAAGCTTTTTGAGAATACATTATATTTTTATGAGTAGGCACTTCACGGTTGCAACCGAACTTAGTTACCAAACAAAATGGTGTTGTTTATTTTGTAATTCCCTTAAATTAATCATAATCATTATTCACCCCAATAATTCCTTGGAGTCAAATATCAAAATAGAACAAAAGTAACATTCATCCTTTGTTTCAGGTCACACTGCACCCGTTACGGGATCATAAATCACGACCATTTAGAGTTAAAAAGGAAGCATTCATCTCAAAGTGAGCCAAGAATTAAAAAACGAAATAAGGAAAAACGGTCATCGTTCTTTGGGAACGTTTTCTTATGAATATGATATCAGAGGTCACGGTTGACCCACTATGTTGATTTATGCGGCGTCGGTGATCCATCAACTGACCCCTGGGTAGCTGAACTGACAAACAGACGAGACACACTATTCAAAAACTAGATTCTGTAGGAATCTTGTATGCATTCTTTCATTTTTTAACAACTGAGTATATAAGAGACTTACAGAAATTGACATTTTTGCTCCAACTGTTTCATAATTATGAGCATAAAGCTTTACAAGTTTATGTCAAATTTATTCCAAATATTATATTTTTGTTCATAAATAATAACCGTTATAATTTGTAAAGAAATAGGATATTCTAATCATAATTTTTGATTACAGTTAATCAAGACTGTACCCATTCCACAGTAGTAATAATAAATTTCACTACAAAGCTTCCATAATTTATGTTTAAACCATCTACAAAATTCGGCCTCTTTTTAAAATACCTGACCATAAATATGGGATAAAATAAGAAAATTATATGAGACCAAAATGAGACGGCGTCCACTGCCACCGGTTCGCGAGGAAGCGTCAAATTCGAAGTCGTGGAGGACATTGTGTGAAAGTGAATGGGCAGTTTATGTGCTCGTTGCTTCTGTGGGAGCTCTGACGTACGCGAATAGTTTGAATGGCGAGTTCGTGCATGATGACATCCCCGCGATAGTGTCAAACAGTGATGTGAATGGCGGTAACAATGTGTTGCAAGTGTTCAAGAATGATTTTTGGGGAACGCCGATGTCAGACCATAACAGCCACAAGTCATATCGGCCGCTCACTACGCTGTCGTTTCGGTAAGTTTTTAATTTTTTGTGTTTAATTTTCTAGGAACCATATTTTAGAATAGAAAAAAGCATATTGGGAAACATACCTATAACTACTACTATTATAACAGCTGGGCTAAATTGATTGTGACCGAGTTTACTTTGATATGGTAATGAACGGGGTTGGAACCCCTCCCTACTGTGTTTTTCTCAAGCGACTACAATAAAGGGTTCATCAAGAAGGTGATTGTCAAACGTTCTTACATACGTCGGCAGTGCGGGTATCATCTCCATGGTGTTGCATTAACCACGGTAACTACTTCCCATTAGGCGGGCAGTGTCCTTGTCTGCCATCTAAGTGGTATAAATAGAACCTACGGTCACTTAATCACAAAGACACTTTGATGCCTTAACCACACTAAGATCACAAAAAGGTGGAGTATTGTAAAACAGTATTTTAGCCTATTCATTATTTTCTTGAATGTACTGGTAAAGCCACAAGCAAGACAACCTACTCATTATGAATATGATGATAATTGAAGCTAAACGTGAATGTGTATGGAATATTTTATTTGCAATGGTTACTGAGCCGTACATCGTTGTCCGTTGGTGGAATGGGGACACATTTCACTTCTACCGCATCCTTCTCGGCTTTAGTAAATTACAGCTCTCTCCAAAAGATATTCCTTAATCACGCGGCGGATGGGGGGAGCTACCCGATGAAATACGAGCGCTTCCCCATGTGGATCGGAACTAGTAGAATGTTTGTGTTGTTTTAGAAGAAAATACTGCAAGTTAGCGATTGAAAAATAATGGCCGTGATTAAAGAATTTCTTCTGTGGAATTTAGGGTAGTATACTACATCATAATATAGTTACATTTTTATATCAACTATTGACTTATATCATGAAAATGGAAACGATATGAAACCTTTCATATATTTTCTACCAATTTATTACACTTCTTTTTTTCGGATGGAATATTATCTATGCAATGCGATCTTTTATTATTAATACCACTTAGTAGGTGGCGGCCCATCTGATAGAAGGTGATTACCGAGGCTTATGGACGTGTGCAACACCAGGTAATTTACACTTGTGCTGCCGACCCTGTTAGAAACTTCTAATGCCCTTTTAGAAGAACCGCATATTTTAGACACTTCTCATCACTGTCAATCAAGATTATGATGAAAAATCTAACTTTATGACATATTCCATGAGTTGCCTATTCCCAAAGCTACCTAGTTATAAAGTACACAACCTGTTCAACTGTTTCACGCCTAATTTGTCACCTTCGGATGCCGGGAATTCAATATTGATTGGAGGATTACATGCTTAGTGAATTATAACGGAATCGGACAGTTGATTTAGTGAATATTGGCTTTGATGCCAACGATGCCGATGTAAGTGGTGTGAAACCAATTTACAGTAAAGACTTTAAGTCAACCTAACCTGCCTGTTGTTTACTAAAAATCTTTATTAGTAATATATTTGAAAAGTTTTATAGTTAAGAAATCAGTGGGAAGACCAAAGGCTTGTCCTGATTCGTCTTTTCAGAATCTTTCTGTTCTTATAGGGTCGGCAGCACGATTGTGGTAGGCCATGGTAACTCCTTTCCATCAGGTGGGCCGTGTGCTCGTCTGCCACCAAAGCAGAATTAAAAAAACAGTAAAAAGCTCCCATGTGAATTCAACAATATGTTCCAAACAAAGCTTACATCGTTTTTCACGTCTCTTTTTAAACACATGGAATTATCCGTATTTCTTGGATAGGTCATTTTTCATAGCGTCATTATTTTAACATCTGTCGGAGAGACGGAAGGCGGCATTTTGGATACAAAACGTTGTATATTCTTATCACGTATATTAAAATTTATAATATTGTTTTCGTTTAGTGTTGTATTTAAGATTGATATTTGTACGATTCATAGGCGAAAAATAAGTAACTAAAGCTGCATACTTGTAAAAACTAATAACTTCAGAGACATTGCCAATCGTATACTTCTTCCCAAGAACATCTTTGTGACCCATTAGTATTTTTCAGCGGTACTTTTATAAATCGAGGTTATTGATCTTATTCAACTTTAAGATAATGATAATATCTAGAGGCGGTGGCAAGTTTGCTATCATTAATATCTGAAAGCTTGTAGATGTATTTTTGCAAACTTTCTCTGACTTGTCACGAAAGTTATCGAAAAGTAATCATACCAGTCTGTAGCTGTGTGTACTTATAATAATATACCTATGTATATTAAAAAATATTTACTAGTTTCCTCTTTTGATCACGTTTTTTTATGTAGGTCACGGCAACTTGACTTTACCTCGCCTAATGGTAAGGTGAAGGCAAAATCTCAGGAAAGAGGGTCACCATTACATACATGTACCATGTTAACAATGTTGGCCCTCAGCTTGACGGCCTCATCAGATGCTTTTTCTTTGCTTTTCCCTTTTTAAAATGTAGTCTAGTTGTGAATCTATGTAATTTAATAAAATAGCTATCTTGATACAAGGAATGCTCAACGTAAAGGTAAAAGAAAAATGCAAAAACCAAATGGCATTATAGGGCCTTCAGAAAATATCTTTATCGGGAGGAATTTTTATATTATTCATGAAGGACGGCCGATGTAACAACAAAGGCTTCAAACGCGACCCTCCAGAATGATCATTTCTGTTGTCAAACATTTTCATTGAAAGGTGTCTGGTTCAACTGGCAGTCTCTTCTGTTTAATATTAACGCAGGTATATTTTCTGCTGCATTACTTTTCATGAACGGACAACATATGAAAATGTAAAAATGGCGGCCTTATGGCGATCTTTTCCAAGCAACCTTTGGATGGACCTATTTAATTAAACGATAATAACTTATGGGTAGTCATTGCTGCAGTCATAAGTTTAAACTATACATAAGTATATAGACATATATTTATATCTTATTATATTTATATCTATTTATATAATGTCGACGACCTCAAGGATCTTGAATGTGTGTCATTGAGGAACACAAAACGTTCTTTTAGGTATGTAAGAGTACGGGGATTGAAGAGAATATTGTAAAGCATGGAAAGAATGTGAGCATTCCGTCGAAGGCGAATTGGGAGCCACTTGAGCAAGTTGCGGCACTGTGATATAAAACTTTGAGATGAGATTAGAAACCAATAATCATCATAGAAAAATACTATTATTTATTATCCATTTTTTCGAGTTATTTGGTCTATTTTTTTCAGATTACTCATAGGTACATTTGGTCATACATAGTAAAAGCAGATAAATTCGTGATAGATAATAAGGACACATACAACTTAGGAGAACTATTGATAGATCTAAGTGTCCGACGAGCTAGTTAAAGGAACTAGAATATACCCGTAAATAGTGCGGAAAGGAGTAATTTGTCGCACTGGGTCGGCTGTCAATGTGTCTACTTTTGCTCTAACATATCTTAGAACCAGCTTAGAAAAGCCTGTTATATTCTGCCTTAAATGAAAAAAAGTGGATTAATTATTATCATTTACTTAAATAACATCAATAGCTGTCTGTATTCAACTTTTATATCTTTAGTACTTATATTTTTGCTTTAGCTATTACTGAGATACGTGTATTTACGAGTGTGAAGATACTCGTACTAGTGAACAACTCAATGTTTTTAAGTTTGAAGTGTTATTGAACATGAAGCTAGAACTTACGATGATGATTGTGAGATTAAAACTTTCGGAAAACAATAAAACAGATAAAGTAGAAAATCTTGTAATTGTTTTAAATCAACTCATATTTTGAAACCACTGAATATTTTTCAGTGATACTTTTAACGCAAGACACTCAGAAAAGAACATCACAATATGCTATTTGCCAACTACCAATGAGACAAAACGAAAAAGAAAATACGGAAATAATAGGGGTTAAAGTATGCAATTGCCGTTTCATTGTAATAGGTACTTCGAATTGACATAGAACCTTCATGGTTTGAGATTTTTGAATGAAACTTTTTCCACATGGTACCTATGTAGTTCTTCATTTAAAAATGTGCAACATTCGATTATCGACTTTCAGTTGTTTTTTTTATTCAGCTTAGACAAGAAAGATGGATACTTCGAAAATTCGAGTGATTTTTGAATACGAGTTCCGACGCGGAACTAACGCGGCAGAAACAGCCCGCAATATCAATGTTGCGTTTGGAGAGGGGACTGCTAATGAACGCACCGTGCGATTTTGGTTTAAACGCTTTCGTGATGGAAACTTTGATTTGAAGAACGAACCACGAGGAAGGCCGTCCACACAGGTGAATAACAATGAATTGAAAGACATGGTGGAAGCCGATCCGAGCCAAACTACCCAGGAATTAGCTGCATGGTTTAACGTTACCTTACCAACGATATTGACTCATTTGCGTCAAATCAATAAAATAAAAAAATGTGAAAAATGGGTACCTCATGATTTGACTGATCTGCAGAAAGAAATGCGTGTTGAAACTTGTGTTGCCTTGTTGAATCGATACAGAAATGAAGGAATATTGGATCGAATTGTGACATGTGATGAAAAGTGGATTCTTTACGATAACCGTAAGCGAAAAATGCAATGGCTGACCCCAGGTGAAACGCCACAACAGTGTCCTAAAGCAAAGCTTACCAATAAAAAGATAATGGTAACTGTTTTGTGGTCTCAGCATGGTGTTATTCACTATAGCTTTCTACGACCTGGTCAAGCAATAACGGCAGATGTCTACTGTGCCGAACTCCGAACAATGATAGCAAAACTAGCAGTGAAACAGCCCCGACTCATGAATCGATCTTCACCATTATTGCTCCATGATAACGCGAGACCTCATACAGCACGAGGAATCGTTTTAACTCTACAGGAACTGCAATTAGAAACTATCCGTCACCCTCCGTATACGCCAGACCTTGCTCCAACAGACTACCATTTTTTTCGTGATTTGGACAATTTTCTATGTGATAAAAAGTTTTCTTCTCAGGAGGCAGTACAAAATGCTTTCACACAGTTTGTCGAATCTAGATCACCAGTGTTCTATCGCAAAGGCATAAATGACCTTCCTACTAGATGGCAGCAATGTATAGATAATAATGGTAATTATTTTGATTAAATAAATACGTTAAATTAAAAAAAAAACGAATTTCAATTTGTCAGTACAAATCGGCAATTTCATACTTTAACCCCTAATATATATTCAGAGGGCAAGTCAACATTTCCAAAGTATATATTTACCGTGGCTATATAAAATCAGGTTGTGTCATTTCCAGCTAATTTCATCCGCAACTCAAACTGCCAAAGTAACAAAAGGTCCGTTAAAAACTCGAATGAAACGTTCACTAGCAGTGAGATGCTCTAAATAAATCACACTGAAGTCCATAAAAGCCCTGTCATACTTCTCGCGCAGAATGCCATTTACCCTGGCAGTAATGAGACGCTGTCACACGAATTTTTTAAGGAATTTTATTTTTTTTGTTACCTCCCGCAGTACTTTGTTATTATTATTATTAATAACCTGTTTGAGCGTAACGGTATTTGACATCACACCTTACGGCTAGGTCATGCCAGCTTAGGGGTCATATTTTACTTCAGGGAGTGCCTTTTACTGTGTTTTACATATAATACGTATACATAAGTCAGTTGCTTTGTCTTGACATTTATATACAAATTCTTTGTAGTGTTAATGGTCGTTCTTGTCTTAATCTCAACTGGTAATAAACTCATTTATATACAATATCATTGTCTTTAGAAAGTTGTTCACTAGTTACAGCAATTGGAAGTACCTCTGGGGTCCAAGTGTTCCTTTTTGGTAGAAAGTTCAAATTGACAAATTTTTTTAATTCGAAAAAAGCAATTTCTTCTCTCTCTCTCTTACTTTCGCTCTTCATACTTTCTCGATCTATCTCTCTCTCTCTCTCTCTATCTCTTTTAGGAAGATCTGATTCTCAGCACTCCATGGATTCACCGTGCGGTCGCCGGGTCCATAGCGTGGTACAGAGAGGAACACCGTGACGGCGACTGGGACTTGCGACCCAGATGTAGGTTTAGGGTCGCCACCTTGTGATGCAGCAGCGCTCACCTCCACCGTCAGTAGTGTCCCCCCCACCTATCCAAATTCGTTTTTACAGTATGTAAATTAACCACAGTGAGCATTGATACAGGTATAACATACTACGGACACGCAAAGAAAACGCTTAAGCTGTATCGAATGTCAATATGAGCTCTTTTTGCGACTATTTATTCGTACGGGCCTTTTTGCTATCACACGAGAAAGGCACATTGAAAGACAAAAAATATTTTACGGATGAAAAACTCTTTGTCATTCAGTTTTCAACTATATCACTCAGCTTTAAGGTTGATTCCTTATATGGATGAGCTTACAAAATTGCGGTGAGGATCAGGAGGGTAATGGAACGTGTGATATGTAGATTTGTTGCATTACAGTTGTTATTGTGTGAGTTTCCGCTTTGTGCTTTTAATGGAGCTACATCGATTCGTCTATCTCTCAATTTTCATATTGAAGGTTGTACGTTTTGTAAGTAATTTAAGCTAGTGCAAAATTAATTACGAGTTCGATGGCTTTGAGATGAAAGTTAATGCAAAGTTCTTTTTTAACAAGGGAGTTAGACTTCTGCTTTTTTAAGCAAGTTTTAAAATATTTCTCCAGAGGTAGTAAGAATAGAATTGTTTAAAAACAAGTAATAGTAGAAACAATTGACGAAGTTTGGATCTTACATCAATAATGATCCTTTGGACACCCAAAGTTCGATTGCCTATACTTTAGTGCTCTTTATTTAATTTAACCACATGTATATACTTATTATATTTATGAAGCAAATATATACACAATCGTCTACAAAAGTTCACGTGCGTACAACGATTGTTATATGTAGTTGAAGAATGAATAAAAAAATAAAAACAACAGTCATAGACTATTGTAAGGTGCACCTAGCTCCACGCTGTGTATTCACCTTCCGACTCAGCTACCAAGAGGCATCCTATTTTAAATACCGCGTTAGCATCACGTATATAAGACGTTCTCATCTTTCCTATTCTGCCGAGAAACTCACATGTAATACATTTAAAAGAAGAATCATTAGTTTAGCTAAATTATATTTATTTATTTTTATTTTTATTTATTTATTAAATTGTTGAACATAGGTTTAACAGAGATATAGAAATAATAAATACCCTTTTGTTTCTTGATATTTTTGCAACTTTGCTACAACTATTCTAATAAACATTTCTGCCTTCACATGCAAGCTGCATGTTTCATGTGACTAATTAATAGTTGATGAAAAGCCATTTTATCGCTAGTAGTGGTACGATGAGTGCTTAAAGCGGAAATTTTACTTGATATTGACGGAATTTTACGCGAATATCATTCATTGAAATAAAATCACTATTAGCGAATTATTATATATATATTTATTATTTACATTTGACTCGACGCGCGACGTTTACTCCGTTACTTTTCAGTAAGACATGGGGTGGCCAAATAAATCGCGCTAGAATTTGTTATAAAATGGTTTTATTTCAACGGAAATCCAGCTTTCAATACTTAATTAGGCTATTTATAATACACACGTAATACTGTTGCAAAAATATACTTACATTATTATTTTATATAAATTCATATTATGGGCGATCGAAATTGTTCTTGATGGTAAAATGAGTCTATGTGAGTTAACCTGTGCGGGTGTGAGGCTCCAAGATGAGCCCACATTAAACACAAAGGTATTAACGCCCGTATCATGTTTGTAATTTCATGTTCCCAATTCCAGTTTGAAAGCTGTGTGTGAACTTTGTGGTGGTTTGAGTTCAAGATGCGTTGATAATACTTCTGTTTAAGATCTAATGCTCATTAAACCCGCAGCATTTTGATGCGAAAAATTCTTTACGTGTGTTAAGCACTTCTCGGGTGAACAAAAATCATGGAACTCGCTTCATCTTCACATTTACGAGGCAACTTTAGGCGCATTGATCACTTTTCTAGTTACATTCTACTCTATGTTTGTATGTATGTATATTTGTAATATTCTTTATTACCTCACATCTTCTGAACCACCATACGGATTTTAATGATTCATGTCTCAAATGAAAGGTATTTATTACCCAAATGTTCTAGTGGGGTACAAAAAACTATAAACAAAAGCTATATGTTGGTTTTCTGGCGCCAAAAGGTATGTGGTAAAAAAAATCACTCAAATTTATTGAGTGGGGTATCAAAATGAAGGAAATTAGAAGACGATTACAAAAATATACATATGTCATAACTGAAAAGCATAAAATAAAGCCGCGGTACCCATTTACAAATTTCAAACCAGATGAAAATTAATGGGTACCGCCTGCTATAAAGCTTGTTTCAATCTTTTCAGCATCAGTAGGATTTGTGATTTTGAATTGGTTTGTATACAGACAATTTTGGCGGTAGTTACCAAAAACTGCCTCACACGTTTTTTTTTACTTAAATTTTTTGAACTTAAAATAAACATTGTGGGACAGTCTTTGGGGACCCATACAGTAGTATCTTGCTATCATTGTGTTGTGTTGTAATCGTTGCATGAATTTAGCGTAAGTTTTTTATGTTATTTTATTTAATGTGATTTTTTTTAATTTTATTAATTTAGGTTCACCAACAATTGTTTACTTATAACTTACGCTAAATTCATGCAACGATTACAGATCATAATGCAACAATCACTTTCAAGTAAACTCCGCTTATGAATATACACAAAAGAAATTAAAAGTAAGTTAAATAAATATAAATAAATAAATATTCCACAACATTTCACACAACGCTATCTAGACCCATGGTAAGCATAGCTTAACTAGCTTGTGTTATGGAATCTAGAATGCGGATAAACATACTTAGATACTTTTTTTTTGTAAATACATACATATTATACATAGAAACACCCAGACCAATGCAAATATACATATTCATGCATACAAATATTTGCACTGAGCGGGGATCGAACCCGCGCCTCCTGCGTAGCGGCCGCGTTCACTACCGCTACGCCACGGAGGCTGTCATGTATTTACAAACATACTAATTAATTAAAATTAAAAAAGTGTTTAGAGGCAATGCAGCCTTAGCAACTTAAACCAAATTAAACCATAAGCAAACTAAGCCATCATTTCAAATCAGCCAAACCCGTGAGAATCGACCTAATTTCACCCAAAGACACAAAGTGAAGATCAATTTGATCACTGCATCTGTTGATCGTCTTACACTCTCTGATCGTCTTACAGTCCTTCGAAGTGGCGAATGGAGTGGTGTAATAGCGAAGCGAGGTAATCTGAACGGTACGCCTAACCGGAATAGAGCAAGCAGGTGGGGCTGCTTGCTCTATTCCGGGTAAGCGTCAGATTACCTCGCTTCGCTATTACACAACTCCATTCGCCCCTTCGAACAGTTAATTTTTGCCTCTTTAAAAAGTCTGCGACCAGCCAAGGTTTTCAATTGGAAATACTTCAGACGGTTTTTATATGAAGGTTTTTATTTCAACCAAACCATTGGCAAACACAAGATGCCATACGAAGCGTTTCTGGATACGTGGCATAGTGTGGCCGCCATACTATACAGCTATACTCAAGGATACTACGAATAAGGCTGTACTATTTTCGTTTTGTTATTTCGGAATACTTTACAATTCCTTAAAACAGATCCCAACATTTTTGAAGCTTTTTTGACAATATTATCGTAATGAGTAATAAAAGTTAATTTTGTGTCGTATATCACACCCAAGTCACAAATATGATCCACTTCATCAATTTTGTCGTTCTCAATAAAATAATCACATGTTGTCGAATTAATCTTTCGCAAGAATTTCACATGGAAGCACTTTTTAGAATTAATATGCATTCTATTATTTACACACCAAATAATGAGTCTATCAAAGTCATCCTGCAGAAGTACGGAATCCTCTAAATATTCCATTACTCTAGCAAACTTTAAATCATCAGCAAACATGAATACATCAGAGTAATAAAAACAGCTTGGGATATCATTGGTGAAGTAGTTAAATAAAACTGGTCCCAAATGTGATCCTTGGGGAACATCAGAAATTATTTTTTGCATACCAGATTCGTTACCGTTAACTACAACATAAAAGTGCCCATCCCAAAGGTATGAGTTTAGCCATTCTAGCAAAGATCCAGTGATGCCGTACGCACGCATTTTGAAAATTAAAATACTGTGTGAGGCGATCATATACTTTGCTAAGGTCTGTGTAAATCTCATCACCCTGATGGCCAGAATCTATAGCTTTTGCCAATAGTTTCGTGAAGGGAACTAAATTCGATTCTGCAGATCTACGTGCCACAAATCCATGCTGATGATCGCTTAAATACAGTTTTAAATGGTTTTGAATAGATGGACATATTAATGAATCGAAAACTTTAGTGAAGACTGACAAAATTGATATAGGTCTGTAATTGGATATGACTGCCTTGTTCTTGGTTTACAATTACTAAGTATATTGCGACAAACACTCACGAAAGGGTGAAGTTGTTATTCTCTGTAAGACAATAACCGCTTCATTCCGACTTGTTTGCTGAAGCTGGCAGTCCCCTCTATTTCTCTAAAATCCGAGGACAAAATCCATAAACCAAAAAACTTGTCTCACAAACTTGTTCCGGAGCTACACGCTTGAAACCAGGTCACAGTGAATTTCAAAGACAATGGATGGCGGCAACAGAGGCCGAGATGTGATAAACGACTCGGCGATGAGTGGCTGAAAAATGCTTCGGTGTAAATTAAAAGGGACCGAAGTGATTGATGGTAAGACTCGAGAAAAATATAATTTCAAGAATTGAATGAGTATTTATTAATGTTCGTTTGGGGAATTATTCTCGGGATGTTTTCCTGGCATGAATTATGATGTTATGAAGGACGATTTGCTGGAGTGTGAATAATATTATTGTCTTAAGTGGCTGAGTATAGTTTGCGTGGGCAATGTTCCAGCTTGATTGTTGTTATTGATTGCAAGAACTGTGCGTTTTTTTGAAAGACACTGTTAAATATTTTGATAGTAGTTTTTCAATACGAGTATTTCGTTTGTGTAATACGTATTATGTTGTAAAGATGAGATGAGATCCGATTCTCAGCATTCCATGGATCCACTGTGCGGTCACCGGGTCCATAACGTGGTACAGAGAGAAACACGTAGTGTTCCCCCCTCCCCCTACCCATCCATATTTGGTAAGATCCTATCAATGCCGCTTTTGATATTCGATTTAGTAAAGAGTTTACTGAAGCTCTTGGCAATCCGAGGTCTTTAAGTAGGTTATACAGGGATTTAGCTGGAATTCCCCTTGCTCCTACTTTTACGACGTAGAGTTTAACCACGTAGCCGTTTTCGGTTAACTCGTTAGTCAAGTCAAAGTATTTGTTTGTCTTTTTAGCGTGATCTTAAGGTATAGTTTCTTTATTCCTATATTTTTCTGATTACTCTCAGTGGTTCCTGCATTTCAAGTTCTTCTAGGTTTTTCCCGCGACTCCACCCGTTTGTTTTTGATGTCCTATTTTTCTGCACCACTTTGGACGCTAAGATTTAATTTAAAAAAAACCGTTGAAAATTGGTTGGAGTTTTTGAGTTATGAGCGTTACGCTAACATATTATTATAAGAGATATGAAATCCATGGAAGTAACGAAACTCTTCCTGTTACCTACCTATTACAATTATTGAGGTTTAAGATGGATAAAAATAAAACACTGCTTACTTTTATTTTTCTACAATTTAGAATGGGAAGAATCCTCCTAGAGAAACAGATGAAGAAACTTTGTGATACTTACAAACTTAGTTATAAACTTTCACTTGTCATGATACATAATAATGTTGACATGAGAAATTCTACCGTGGGATTGTCAAGTATTGGTGTTAGGTTGTTACTTTTTGTTTATACCACTTAGGCGGCAGACAAGCACACGGCCCACTTGATGGAAAGTGATTACCGTGCGTCACACTCGCGCTGTCAACCCTGTAAGAACCTTTTCATATGGGGTTCTCCAAGAACAAGAGCCTTGAAGAACCCCATATTGGAGTCTCTTGGAAAAACTTCAGTAGGGACTTCATTCCACACATAAAAGCGCGCGGTGAATGAAGTCATTATCATAGAGTTTTCTAATCTCTGTATGATTCATAGTTATGGCTGCCTCAGTAGTTAGCATTACCAGAACTTGATGAGTTAGGTTGACTCAGTAACTCGTTACTTATGTAATGTTTTATAGGCATCGTTGACCACTTATCATTATTCTTTGCTAGATCATACCAATTTAGTTTAGCTTGTAATGATAGCAAAAGTAATTGTTTAAATACTGGCCACCTAATAATTGAAACGTACTAACAACTGCTTAGTAAATTCATCATGACAAAATTGTACCAGTGTTCTTCTATGATACAATTTTATGTTGTCCGTATAATAAACATTTACTTGGACAACATAAATCTCACGACGAAATAACTGTGTACATCTCGTCCTACCCGTAGTGCATGTTAAACTCTGGACAGGAACAGATGATCGTAATTAAATTATATTGCGAGTCCGCCCAGATTGATGTCTCTCATCTAACTTGCTAATGATAGAAGAGACGCCTTCAACTATTAGAAGCTTCAACTTTGTCACTTTACCGACTTCCTTGTAATCGAAGTAATTCTTTGTTGGATCGAAAGATAGGAATACATAAAAAGAAAGACGGTATTGATTGTATCGTCATGATTTCGTTATCGGAAAGTACAATCTTTTCACTTAAATTGATATCATGGAGCAGTTTACTATGTTTTATACATCTTGTGGCAGTTTCGGACTTTTCCTTTCCTTCGTTTTCAATTTCTTAGTTTTATTTTGATTTTCCTATTGATGTATTATGCTAGATCACATAGCCGATGTTTTCATTCACTGAAGAAGGTTATAATCAAGTTTAAATATGCTCATAAACTGTTAAAGAATATAATAATTTCCGGGGTCTAAATACGACAACGAAAACTAATGATTTATGTTTCGCATTAGTAATTTTGAATATTAAGAAAGTATCTTTGTTTCTCTAAAAACAAAATACGGATACTTTTGTTATTTAATTATACCAGAATGGCTGAACAGTGCCTCGAGCACGAATAATATTCGATTTCGTAACGTAAACGTATCAAGAGAATGGAGCATTGTGATTGGCCGCCTGCACACTGTGAACCAATCGCAATGCTCCGTTTTTTCATTACATTTTCGTTACGAATTCGAATTTTTTCGTGCTCGAGGCACAGATATTGCCGTTTAAATAAGCATACAAGCTACTATTCTGCCGGTAATAAGTTCCTATACGTCGGCAAAAACGGAATTTGTATATCGCACGGGTGGAGCAGAGGGCAACAGCTAGTATTAAATAAAATGCTTAAATGATGCTTCAAAATTCAGTTCCACAGTTCGGTGTCCCACTTTATAATTGAAGTCTTCAAAGTGGAAACAAAGAGACCTCTCCGGAGGTTTCGCGACATTATCAGATTATCTTGGCTAAAGAAAAAAAATACAACGTTTGTCTATTTTCAGAAGAGTACCGCCTTTGTAATCAGAAAATTAAATAAAACTCAGATTAGGAGCGCTTTAGTACTTACATTTTTAATTGCATCTCGCTAATTATGTTTACGGAGGTCCATTTTTTGGACTTTAATCACGGATTGAAAGGGTCTCGGAGTTGTTTGTGATGCTGGCATTGTTTCTCCTGAGCAAGCATTGTGTGCGGGCCGGTGTCGGTGGGGAACGAGATTATGTTGATCTATTTAATTCAAATTCTGCCTCGGCTAAACGAACATACGCTTTCGTGTAAAGGGAAAATACGGAACCCCGGTGGCTTATTTCGTGTAGTGCTTGAAGTTTAAAATTAAGTTATGCCGTTGGAACTAGTTATAACTTGATCACGCGTGTTTGCTGATTGTGTTTGTCATTTCAAATTGCGATTGCTGATGTTGTTTGAGAGGTAAATCCTTAAAATAAATTGTGTTAGACTGCTTATACTGTAGATTGATGGCACTTGGTGGAACTTGCTACACATCTTCAATGAAATCACTTGTACTGTTCCACATTGTATGAGTTGACATGTTCTACATGTGATAAAAAATATATAGGCCAAACTGGAAGATCGTTCCAAATAAGAGTTGCTGAGCATGCTAGTGCCTGGAGACTCAATAAAACTGAGTCCAACTTCGCGGAACATCTTCTAGCAGAAAAACATTCCTTTGACCCGAAAATAAATTTTAAAGTCCTACACTCATGTGACAAAGGTAGGAAAATAAATGCCCTTGAAGCTCTAGAGGTAAATAAAATAATGAATTCAGATAGGAACATGATCCTGAACCAACAGTTGGAACTAAGCCGTTCACCTTTATTACAATACAGCAAATGGTAAAATCTACATATCATATCAATATCTGAATCACATGACAATTAGTTAATATTCTTATTTTATTTTATTTTTTATAATTTATAATACTTTGACATTGATGACATTATACAATCGTTTTTTGACATTTTATTTATTTATTAATTATTGATAAGGTCTTATACTGCATTTATTTAATTTTTAGTCGTTACTTGTTTTATTCTAACATTTTTGTATTAATTTGACATTTAATTATAATAATACTTCAAACATGACTTGATTTATGGTAATGGTCTCATATTGTGATTCTCCCTAAATTTTGGGAAAATTTATAAAGTGGTATCCCACTATTTTTGTCTACCCACACAGTCAATATATTACTCTAATTGACATCTGATACCCAAAAAACATGTATCAACCTTTGATAATGCCGTAAGGCGAAACCGGTCAAAAAAGAATTGTGTTAGTTTTGACATAATGAAAATTTCAGGAAATAATAATACATAGAGGAATGCATGTGATAATATGCATGTGGACCTACATGTAATAATATTATTTGCTGAAATGTCAATGCTGAATAAAAAATACAGTTATAAATATGTTGAATTACATATGTAACCCACGAGTTTAAGTCAGTTACTTAAGTTCCTGAATTTTTTTTCTTGTGAAAAGATTGATGACAGCTGAGGAGATTCGATTTGATTGTAATTGTAAGAGGGTATACAAGATATATACCCCAGGTAGTAGGCATACATACATATACATATATGTACACAACATACATACATACATGCACATGAATAAACATAATCAATACATAATTATAAACTCAAACCAATGCCAAGATTTAACGCCACAACTAATTGTTTTGAGCGGTAATCGACTTCGTGACCTCTGACGCAGCAGCCAATCGCTCTGTCGCTACACCATAGGTCTTCCAAATAAATAAGTACCTACTATATCCCTAGTAAATTTACTAGGGATATAGTAGGTGCTCAAAAGTACAGACATGCATAGACACACGATACACATTATTACGTTGTCTTGTAACCTTGAAGCCACCTCTCCAACAAGGGATTACGCTGGGGTTGTTAGGGGCTTATAACTCGGCAGAGATCATTGACCCGCATTCTTAGAAATATTACCTACTTAGTGATTTTCCAAAGCAATTTGTATTTTTTCAAATAAATATTCATTATAATAAAATGTACTTCATTTTCAATTCTAATAAATAAAAATCACTAATAGAAATACCAATTGAACTCGAGGTTTTTTCTCCTTTTCGTTTTTATTTATGTGGGTTATCTTCACTTTCCCAGCAGCTCCGTGAAGAAGAAACCTCCTCCATTAATCATGGTGCAAGCTGAGGTTCGTTTGAGCCTTGAAGGTCGTGGCGGGGCCTCCATACGTGACAATTGTCTCACTGCAGTAAGAAGTAACTATAACATTGTGCAATAAAACGAAGTAAAATTGTGCAGGATGTTAAGCCTGAAATGAAATAAGGAAGCGGCTCGCGTGATGCGGGCTTATTACTGCACTGCAAATATTCATTCGGGTGAATAATTCAAGTCGGCGGGCCAATCGAGCGCCGCGTCGTGCCCCCGGCGTGGGAGCACGCCGCGGTAACTTGCACGTGTGATTTTTTAACATCGTAATTTTGTTTACCGTAGAGGTGTGTGTTTGATTTTAAAGGCATTGGAGAAAGTAGATCCAACGGGGATATGATTATTATATTTTGAAGAAGGTATAAAAGGGTTTAACGACGAAGTAGAACAGGTGCTTATGTGGTAGGTTAAATGGGAATAACGATTATTATTTGGAGAAGGTCCAAAGGGGTCTAAAAATGAGGTTGTAAAATGTTGATAGATCTAAAGGAGACATTGATTTCCATTGTTTTAAAGAAGTTCCACAGGTGTCTAAAAATGAAGGCGTACGGGGGTTCGTAACGTTCGTAGCATAAGTCTAATCTGATGTCAAGAATTGTTAAGATCTCATTAGGCGTAAAAGAAAACACTTTTATAATAGGTATAATATCGATCTTATACGAGTAGAATAGTGAATATCTTCCGTGATGCCTCAATGAGCAAAGTAAATATCCCAAATCTGCATTGGAGCCACTTGGTATAGAAAAGTTTATGTAGTCCGATTTTTCTCAATTTTGCGCTAAGGAAACTTTGTACTATTTTGTAGATATACTTCAATATAAAATGTACAAGCTTTTGAAATGTAGGTACAGAAGTAGATGGCGAGTTGTTATCTCTGTTCGATCTTAGAAATATATTTTTGTACTTTCTATTTATAATTGCTTGTACAGTTGATTGATGGCCCTTGGTGGAATTTGTTAGTACACATATATTAAGAACACTTATTTTTTTTTTTAAATAATAATAATAATATTTATTATTGAACCTGACCGGTTTCGCCTTACGGCATCTTCAAAGATTTACATTGATCTTTATGAACATTTCTACTAGACTAGAAATGTTCATAATACTGTGGAAAAAGTACAAGGGTTTTCAATATGTGTTCTTTTTATAATGCAAGTAATGCTTCCAAACCTACATACTACATACTTATCATCGTCTAGATAAACTATTTCTATTCATATAACACTGATACCACCAATATAAATCTATATGCCTACACAACACAAAGCCTCTAGATAACACTATACATAAGCACTCCAAACACGGTACGGGCGGAAATCCCCGTTCAATAAAGCATAGTCCTTTGTCATCAGTCGATAACTGGAGCTATTGTTGGCCTTAAACAATAATCTTTATCTATAATGTTACAGTCCGCTTCATCGATGGAGCTCGTTACGATCCCTCTCGCGTTATCTTACATTACTTCGATGTTAGAAGTATCGAGCGATAGATGAGAGTTTATTGTAGGTTGATGATTGACTCAAAGGATTTCAGAAACAAGAGTGAGAACCAACATCCATTGTGACGTTAAAGAATACGAACATAGTGATCATAAACATCAAACATGAATATTTTGGTTACTGCGTGTGGATGGCATGTACGAACACGGACGCCGAGCATAGTTCGACTCGAGTTCGCGCACAACACTCGTGAATTCAGCGCCGTTAGAAGTGGTCAATTTTGAAGAAGCGGAAATATTTTCGGTTTGAGATTGACATGGTCATACACTTTATCGTGATATTTACCATGTTGTGTACTTAAATTGTGTAACCGATATTTCGGCGTTGTTACATGCGCCATGATCACGGTATACTGACGAGCGCAAAACTAGTTGTTATTGGGCAGACCGTGTCTGTCTACTGCACAGGGCACAGAATCGCCGCGCACCCTATGTCTACCCTGTGGTATACTCTCTTCCACACTCGTTTATACGCGCGTCGCCACTTCCACTGTCCGCGTTCGCGCACTGTACTTGATCGGGTTTCCGACTCACAACACTCACTGAATTGTCTTGCGCGGGCTTTGAAATTGTAGGTATTGTAAACGTAAGGATCACTGAACCTCAGGCACTCGACAGTTGAAACCGATCTTCCCGGTTGAAGTTCTTGTATTTTTTCATTTCAATTGCTTTTTCACCATTATAGGCATATAATTTCAATCTGTAGAGAGGATCTAAGGGTTGTGTAACTAAATCCAGTAATTTGTCTTCCAAAAGGTCCTGAGCGATTGCCGAATGCTATGGCTCGTTCGGCATCCGGCATGAACCAATGCGTTTGATCTGACCTATGTAGGAGCTCCCACAGCTGTAGTCAATTTAAGTAGACAACACGGTAAATATCCCGGTGAGTGCAGTGATTCACAAGATCCTAGATGGTGGGAAACAGCTTTATACAAAAAATAAACATCTGTACCCTGCGAAATTTATAGGTACAGTATTATTAAATCTATTCAAATCAAATCTATCCATACGGAATATACAGATAGGATCACCGCGAATATGTTAGACTAACATAGTGTTCGATGTTCGTTAGGGGTGCGTACCAAGTTGTTGTCTATCATGGAACGCAACCAATTTGTTCGTACGTGCGTACATAACAGATAATGTACACTACATAAATTATTTAGAACAAGATCTACGTTACGCTTGGGATAAAACTTAGCGGTAGCATTAAAACAAAATAGTTGTCTATCTGAAGTATTTTGTTTTCAGTCTTGTATATACAAAATTAAATTGCTACGTAAAGTTCTGAAGTGTTTGGAATTGACCAAACTTATGACGTCCGTGTTTAGCTGAATACGTAAGGTTTAGCTGTATGCTTAAGTACATTTATTTAAAGTTGAAGAGCTAAGTACGTAGGTATGTGTGGGCTGGTTCAATTAAAAAAAGCCATCCTTATATTAATATAGATTTTTTGAAACTGTTTGTTACATGTTGTACAAGCTACAAAACTGCCGTAGGCTTTAATTTCTTCACACGTTACCCGAGGAGCAGTAGTCCCTTCACGCATTACGCCTATATGGATCTCCACTAAAATAAAGTTTCAAATCAAAACAAATCAATATTTTATGTTTTTTTTTGTGATGAATGAGACAAAACTAAGCTAACAGCATCTTTTATTACATTTTCGAAAAGTGACAGCTGTAAAAAAAAAAGATAGAGTGTAAAATTTTGAAATCAACTTTCAAACAAAGTATAAATAATGGAAATAGCTATTAAATTTCAGGAATAACGAACTCATGAATCTGTAAGAAAATTTCGGCAATTTCATATGTAACGACCTAATATTATGTTTGTCAAACATAATACAAAGACTGAATAGTTTGTAAATTCCCTCAGCAAGTACTCAGCATGATTTGACTTGTTCTTCTGAACAAATCTGCGTTATGGCTTCTCTAATAATGTCATGTCATACAGTGTTGTCAACACATGTCATTTGTCACGCATTCGGAGTCGTTCGCGGCGTGTCTCGAGATTGGAGCGAGTAGCGATACGATCGAGACGTCTTCTGTGGCTGGTGATAAATGAACACGCTAAGAGACGGTTTATTTATTTCTTGTGAGTTAATGATATCTTGTAGTATATGGTGTTAAAAGTTTGTCATGTAGCTATACATATTGTATCACTTACATCGGCTTCTGTGAAGTGTGGAGTAGTAACGATATAATTGCGCTGCATAAACAACTGCGTTTGTAATCTGAATTGGGAACAGTGTTATTGCAATATATATAAGCTGAGACGTATGCATAATTTGTTCGTAAGGGTAAGGTGCACTGGAAGGATTCTTTTGGGTCCGATATTTCCCTGTAACAATGTTAAAAGATACGGAATTTATAAGAAACCCTTTTAACTGATTACAAAAGCGGAGAAGCTTCTCAATAAGACTAGACTTTATGGAATATTTTTGTTGATAATTTGATAAATGGAAAAGGTAAGTCACCCTTAGGGAAAGAGGTAAACATTTCATACAATTTGTTGTAACATTAGACATGTCCACTGAAGACACTTCTTTGTTTTTGAAATAATTGTGGTGTAATAGGACATTATGGTACAAGTTTGTACAGTTGGTTACCGCTGAGGCACCATTGACCTGAGCCGTTAGATGAAAGTCTTAAGAGAGCCGAGGACGTTAATCATCAATACACACGTCGCTGGTCCCTATTAAAATCGTCGGAACTACAAAAATGCAATTTTTATTTTATTTCATAAAACGTGTCTATCGTCAGTTAAAAAGAAAAAATACTCGTATGCCTAGTTTTTGAAATAGCTAATTTAAAAACGTCGGATATTACCTAGATAGCCCACTAACATAGTTGGTTATTAACTACCTACGATCTTAGCGGGGCGCGGGGTTAGTTGAGCGCGTGGGATCTCCCAGTTCCGGCCATGTCAGCGGGATGAGCAATTAGATATTTATATTATTTTCTCAATTGACCAAATTTTCTTTATTCATTGTCAATAAATATATACGCATAGGCTTACATTTTCGGTATTTGGTTTAGTAATCATTAAACAATGTAGTAAATAGCAGTGCCGACAAATATATGTATAAATTTCGCCCAGCAACAATGTCGGTTCTGGTACTTACGACAAATCAACATTAGTTTTAAACCGTTAAAAAGGTCACAAGTGACTTTTCTCACATTTACACTTAATATACCGGCTACTTATAATATTGTCTTGAACAAGCATAACTTGTACAGCATTACTCCAAACTTTCTGGAATCTGCTTAAAATAAGTAAAAAGTTACACGGAATTTAAACTTCCTGTAAGTTGCAGTTTTTTACATCCGACAATTTTAACAGGGACCGTCGACATGTCTCATGCGATGTTTTTCAACACTCTTGTGATTAAAATAATACTAAAATAGATATTTACCCTTGCAGTTTTTAGATAGTAAACTTTCTATAACGTTATGGGCTTCACCAATCATATCATATATCGGAAGTTTGAATTTTTGATTTTTTTTTCCTATGCGTGGGCATCTCGGTTGGTCATAGACTAAAAGAGGTTACTTTTTTTGCTGTTGCGGGCTAAATGGGGAATTTAAAGATTTTACAGAAAAGAACAAAAGATATTGGTTAAATGAGTGAAATTTTTGTTTATTAAACACGTACACTGAAAAAGTCATAATTTGATTACAGGTGTCATTATGTGGCTAATTGCAGTGAAATTATAGCCATTTTATGAGCAAGTGTGTCGAAAAATAAATATTCCATAATTTTACAAAAACATATGAATACATATAAATAATCGAAGTCGAATTGCTACACACGAAACAACTCTGTACAAATCTGTCCGTCGTCCAGTTCAGGTTGAGCACTTTTCAAACCATTGCTCATTGAATCGGCAAACTTTTCAAAGCTAAACAATGAACTCTTCATCATATAAAGTACAGGCAGACGTAGCTGAGCAGACCTTTATCCGAAATAGGGAGAAGTTCCCGCCCCTTGGCCTGTGCCACCGCAGGAATAAATAAAGAACTTTCAAAGTTGAAGACTTATTTGGGTGTTAGGCAAAGCGGATCTGTTACGGAAGTTTGGTGCACTGCGGAACATTAAATGCTATCCGTATTTACCTCATTCGGTTTCGCAAAGGTAATTGTGGAAAGAAAATAATCCCATAATTATGTCCTGTTCCGTAATTATCACGCTTTGTACGTATAATTGTGAAGGAATTTGACTGACAAAGACTGATTGAGATAACGTCTATTGAGATAGTTGAAGGTTTTTATTCCTGTCCACGATTGCCTTTGACAATTTGACTGCCGCCCGAAATAGTTAACTAATCGATGATTTAGATATGTAGGTATAACTTCAGATGTTGAGAGATGTTAATTATGATAATGATTAAAGATCAAAATATGAAAAAAGAATGTAACGAAAAAAAAATATCCTTGGGTTTTAATCAGTTAAAAATTAAATTGAATCTAAGTGCTATTAGAGCTGTTAAAGTAATTATTAGATATTGTCTACATGGTGAAACAGATATAATTGAAAGGTGATTATATCAATTTTACAATTATAATCGATTAATAGGGTCTTTACATGAATTTTTATTTAGGTATTATGGAAATGAATTTCAGGGTAGATTCGCAATAAATATTCTGCCGAGGCGTTATTTGGTCCGTTGTGCAGAGATGGTAGTATGGACTTAGCTCGTTCACTCCAGGCTGCTGATGTTGCCGGCATGCCAGGGTCCTCGCTGTTGTGCCTCACGGCCGAATGATGGCGTGAAGCCCGGTGCGAAGACCCTGGAAAAAGAAAGAGTCAGTATGTGACATGGGAACTACGTCCAGTGACCCGCTAAAATAATAGCAGGTGAAGATAATCTCCCCAGTGGTAGAACAGCTTAGCTAAAAGCTATAAGAAATAATATAAATAAGTAGCGCAAGCTGATGACGTGACCTTTGCCGTAGAGGTCATCGGTCTCGTGGCAATAAAGGGTAGGCTGAAATAGCACATACTAAAAATAATACAAATAAGAATATAAAAACCATGCATTAAGCAGGCCGTAAGCTGCACCACCGAGGAATCTTCGCCTGTAGGAAGAAGAAGGAAATGTTGATCTCAAAACTTACCCGGTGCCGACAGCAGTTGGCCGCCGGGGTCAAAGTGACCTTCCTCGGCGAAAGGTAGCCGAAGAAAGGGACTACTTCAGCGCCGTGAACAGACACTTTAGTTAAAGTTGTCCAATCTCGCTCGCAACCATAGACAAATTAGTATATTTAGTATCGAAAAATACTAAAATATAAAATATTTTAGAGATTTTTTTTTAATTGGTTTATAAAAAATTCAGAACACAAGAAATGAAAAAGTCATATTCGAATTGCAATTTAAGACAAAAAAAACAAAAGAGAATATGTACATTACAATTATTTAAATAAAAATATGAAAACAATAGGTACATAATATATACAAACCTGTATGTTTAGGCGTCAAAGAATTCCTCCCCATCGACGTCAACTGGGAGGGTGGCCAGAAGGCTGGCGGCATTGCCACGTTGAATGGCAATACCGATCCTTTGCGCAAGGAATAAACCGGCCCTCTGCGTATTATAGTGTAGCATCTGTGAAATCTTTTGCCTTCTAAGAATGAAAAGAGTTATCAAGCATTTGTACAGTACGGTCCTACCACTAACAAATCAGGATTAAACAAACAAATATTTCAGACACGATATACGTCATATTTTCATGTTTAATATCTAATCAAATTTAACAATTACAATCAAATCATAAATCTGAAAGCAATATGCACGGTTGTCAGCATTAAAAAATATATTTTCCTGTTCCTGGCCATATGTTATTGAAAATTATTCCATTCCAATATATTAATTGCTTTGAAGCCAAGGTTACTTTTTATGATTCAAAATGTATTTGAATCAGTCAATTGGGTAATTGGGTACCAATCAATCCTTCAAAAAGAGTAGATACAGGTTAGACAAGGCTTGATTTACACAGAAAAGGCATACTTAAGGTTAGGCGAGCATAAGGCGAGTATCTATAAGACTGCCTAACTCCATACTAGCTTTTTTCACGCACGGTTTCCGTAAAAGAGAGTTCAGAGATCTCTCAGTGGTCAACTGCCCTGGTGGTAGCACAATTTAGGACCAAATAGGTTAGTGGTCCAAATCGTTGCTACCATTTCTGCCACCAGCTATAACTGCAGTATTACTGAGCACTTATAAAGTAAGGTTGTACGACTTTATTAAATGCGTAGGTAATTCTTACATTGTTATTTAATAAATGTGGGGTCAAAAAGGTAGGGTATTGATCGGTTGTGCTGCGGATAACCCATTTTGTGACAGTAACGCTTACGTTGTTTTAAATTGCTTGAAAGAAGGTTCACTTAAATCAATTTGCAGTGCCTGATCAACTGTATCGGTGGTGGTACCTTTATCGATCAACTTATTAGTAAAAAAATATCCTAAAAAACATGAGCATGTTTTTTTATCTGTAGGCACACAAGAGCCGCATGAAGTTTAATTAAATGTATTCATCAAACCCCTTCGTCCCAAGGGGTGTGTACGTCAATCACGTGACGAGGGGGTTTACGCTTGTACTTTTTAATTAATATGGCCGCCCACACAGCATACAACAAAAGCACTCCACTGTCATACCTGCAAAGATATCAGTGATGGAATTTTTATTAAAAGAGTAAAGGTACGATTCCGAGGTCGACCGCATACGATACAGATAAAGGGGACTATTGACAAGCCTCCATGAATAACGCTGCGTGCGTCTGCAGTTGTCGTATACACAAGTATCAAAACGAAATCCAATGGCAACATTTTTTTTTTCAATCCTAGATACTGCCCCATATTGGACACTCCTAATCGACACGTGTGACAAGCATTGTAAAATTCCGGATGTTGTTAGGGTTTCGTCATCTAGACCTGACATATACCTGTATACCAAAACTATAAAATACTAGCAATCCGCCCCGGTTTCACATGTGTTACTCAGGGTGAATGTAGCTTTTCAATGGTGAAAGATTTTTTGAAATCGGCATAGTATTTTTTGAGTTTATTCATTACAAACATCCAAATCTTTCCTCTTTATTATAGTAGTGTAGATGTGATCCTTGTAGAACTGTAAAGAAGAATAAATACTATGATTACACAAACGAATTATTCAAAAACGGTTACGTGGTTAATTTGTCGGAGACAGCAGAGCGTGCGCGGCGCGATGCGCGAGAGAGACTCGCGGACATCGCTGCTCGCGTTCGTAGGCGGCCCGGGCGTCGGAGGGCGCAGACCGACCTCCGCCCCCCATGAGCGCAGCCCGAGGGTAACGGGTGGAGCCACGCGTCACCCTAACAGACGCAGGCCACGGTGGCGACGCGCATCATGGAACGATGCGCGCCTCCCGCATACCGGGGGCGCGTCGGGGACCACGTGGTCCAACCTCCCGAGGAGGACCAGACCAAGACGAATGGCCCTGAGTCAGCCGGGGTGCGAGGGATGTGTCGCGAGAGCACCTCGCCTTCGGCCTAGCACATCGACCCACAGACGGCGTGCGGTTTAGTCGGTTTGAGTCCAACATAACCTCGCCCTTTCCTGCACGTAAAAAAAGTGCTTAATTTCTATGCAGCAGAAGTGGGAGCGAGAGGTATACCAGCAAAATCTCTCTATAACCTACTTAAAGATCCAGGCCTATCGAGAGCTAAAATAAGTTCATTACTAGGACGAATGTCTAAAGCGGTACTAGTAGGTTCGCACCAAATTTGGTTAGGCAGAAAGGGAAACTTGGGTAGTGAAGGTGAGTGTTGATGTACATCAACAAAAGGGCCCCTTCTAAACCTACACCTGGGTCGCAAGTCCCAGGCACTGTCCCTACTCAGCAACGCGATAGACCCTAGTCTAGAATAAGTACCTATATATTTGAATAAAACTTTATCACTACATAGTATAAAACAAAGTCGCTTTCTCTGTCCCTATATCCCTTTGTATGCTTAAATCTTTAAAACTACACAACGGATTTTGATGCGGTTTTTTTAAATAGATAGAGTGATTAAAGAGGAAGGTTTATATGTATAATATATGTTTAATATAGTAGAAGGTGCAGCGGGAACGGGATCTTATGCCACGCGGGCGGAAAAATATTGGCGGTACGAAGTTCGCCGGGTCAGCTAGTATTGAATAAACGAGGTTTTTATATTTCTCCATTTCTGATGCTATTGGTCTTAAACTGTTGGTCCCTAACTTGAGCTTGATAATCCATACTAACATATAATCACGCCTTTATCCCGGGTGGGTTAGACAGAGGTGAATTAACACCCACATTTCACCAATCTGTATTCGGTCCCACGTAATAAGGGTGAGCCTATTGCCGTATTCCGAGCACTATTGTTGACTCAAGCCATGCATCTGAGGCTGAGTCTGGGCTGTACATATCTGTCTGATGTTAAAGTTATTCAGCCCTATCCCTTAGTCGCCTTGTACGACACCACATATGTAGGAAGAGAAGGGGAGGCCCAAAGTCTACTCTGCCGGGAATTGATAATATAATTTAACACTTTTTTTTTTTTTTTTTTTTACGTGCGGGAAATCCCCACGGATACCCGCCCCTCCGGAGCCGGAGGGGTGGGTTATGTCGGACTCGAACCGACTAAACCGCACGCCGTCTGTGGGTCGTGGTGCTAGGCCGAAGGTGAGGTTGTCTTGCGACATATCCCTCGCACCCCGGCTGACCCAGGGCCATCCCTTTCGGTCTGGCCCTCCTCGGGAGGTGGGGACCACGCCGTCCCCGACTCAACCCCGGTGTGGGGAGGCGCGCATCGTCCTACGATGCGCGCCGCCGCCGTGGCCTGCTTCTGCTAGGGTGACGGGTGGCTCCACCCGTCACCCTCAGGCCCGCGCTCATGGGGGGCGGAGGTCTGTAAGCGCCCTCCGACGCCCGAGCCGCCTTCGGGCGCGAGCAGCGATGTCAGCGAGTCTTTCTCGCTCACCGCGCCGCGCCCGCTCTGCTGTCTCCTTCGCGAGCATGACCTGCTCGCAGAAAGAGGCGCTGGCCGCCCACGCATCCGCGCAGCGGTCCATCGCCGCGAGCAGGGTGGAGAGCGTGAGCACTCTCACCCCCAGGGCCTGCACAAGCTCCCGCCTCGGCGTCTCAAACGCCGGACACTCGGTGAGCGTGTGCAGCCCCGAGTCCACGCTCGCGTCGCAGTGATGGCACTCGGGCGTTGGCTCAATACCCATCAGATGCAGATACCGCCCGAAGTAACCGTGCCCGGTTATCATCTGCGTCTGACGGTACGAGAGGCTCCCGTGTGGCCTCTCTAGCCACTCCCCCATGATGGGCCTTACCGCCGCAATGACGGCGTGCCCTGCGCGTGGTTGCCCAAGTCGTCGCTCCCACTCGGCCACCATGACCTGGTGGAGCCGGGATTTCTCGGCCCGAATGTCCTCGGGCTCGGGATCGAATCCCCGCTCCCGCGCCTCCTTTCGGAACTGGTATAGTGCCGAAAGGGCCCTCGCTTCCAGGATCCACGGTGGCGATCCGGCCAGGAGACTCGCCGCTTCGAAGGATATCGTGCGGTATCCCCTGATGGCCCTGGAGGCCATCGTCCTCTGCGCCGTACGGAGCAGAGGCAGGAATCTGGCCCCCAGGGTGTCCGCCCACACGGGGCACCCATATAGGGCCATGGACCGCACGACACCCGCGTAGAGTCTCCTGCAGGAGGCCCCTGGGCCCTTCAAGTTGGGCAGCAGCCGACTCAGGGCATTCGCCGTGCTGACCAACTTGGGGCGCAGGCTTCGGAGATGTTGTCCGAAGTCCCATCGACCGTCAAGCACGAGCCCCAGGTATTTCAGCTGGGGCTTGATGTCGATGGGAGTGCCTCCCACTGTAAGGCTGGCTCCCGGGTCTGGCCTGCGCCGAGGACCATGAAAGAACATGGCCTCGGACTTGTGCAGAGCCACCTCGAGACCCAGCCGCCGGATCCGCTCGACGACTTGGCCAACCGCGGTCGTGGCCCTCAGGGTTGCCTCGCGGTGCGTAGCCCCGCTCACCGTCACCAGCGTGTCGTCCGCATAACACGTGACGGTGGCACCGTACGCGAAGTCACCGCGAAGCACCCAGTCGTAACCGATGTTCCACAGTAACGGTCCCAGGACCGATCCCTGTGGAACACCGCACGACATCTCACGCCTACCGACTCCGGTCGAACTCGGGTAGACGACGGCTCTCTCCGTCAGGTAAGCCCCGACTATGCGGCGGAGGTAGAGAGGCACACCGTGGTACACGAGTGCCTCCCTGATGCAACTCCAGGGCAAGGTGTTGAAGGCGTTGGAGATGTCCAAGGACACCGCCAACATCACCTCGCCCCGGGCAACCGCATCCTCCGCCAGAGTCCTCACACGCATGATGGCATCCACAGTGGAACGCCACCGGCGGAACCCAAACTGGGTATTCGCCAGGTCCGGCCCCACTCTAGAGAGATGCTCGACGAGGCGCTTGGCAATTACTCTTTCGAAGAGCTTGCCCACCTCGTCGAGCAGCACTATGGGCCGGTACCCGGACGGCTCGTCCGCCGGGCGTCCCTTCTTGCGGATGAGGACCAGTTTCCCCGTCCTCCACATCTTCGGAAACTGGCCCCGCTCCAAACATGCGCTGAGGAACCCTCTCAGTCGGGGTTCGAGACCGTCTTCCCCTAGAGCTAGGACCCACGCGCGGCCTGGAATGCCGTCGGGTCCCGGGGGTAATTTAACACTATAAACACTTATGAATTCTCTCATCTGCACCTAATTGCTATTAAGAGCCTCTGTTGCATTGGTGGTTTGTGCAGGGTATCGAGGTGCCGACGAACGATCGCAGGATTACAAGACCATGTGAGAGATTGTGCCGAAACCTGCACACGAATTAGTTTCTAAGTCATAGTTAATTAATTTAGATTCACAATAATTGTTATAGATTAAAACACCGAGCAAAGGAATTTTACGAACTTTAATATTAAATAAGTATATCGAAACCCTTAGAATAATGATAATGAGTTAAAATCAAGTGAACATTGAGTGAGGTTTCGTTTAAGGTATAAACAGATTAAGCCTATAAATAAAGCTGTAAGTAATTGGCTCTGAATTCTTTTTTATATATAGGACACGTCAGATTGACTTCACCTCGCCTGATGGTAAGCTAAAAGCAAAGTAAATTTTTGTAGCAGTCAAGTTTTGGATTTAGAAATCAGTCAATATTTATACCCGCTCCCCTCCATGTAAACCCTTAAATACGAAATCTCAAACGGCTCCGTGCTTCTTAGCATAAAGCTTTCAAAAGAATCAAGTTTTTAATTTAGTTTAGATGATGATTAATATAAAACCACTTTTTGTCTGATTCTATCGCGATTTATTTGTTATTATTTACTTTTAGCTGTAAGGTAGCCGAAACGTCGGGCTAAAAATAAATAATAATAAATAAATCCCGATAGATCCGGTAATAAAGTGGTTTTATTTCAGTAAGTGACTTACGCGTAAACTTTGGTAAGTAACATGTAAGTATGTTAGGTTATAAGAAACAATCGAATGAATATTATTAATTTATATATATTTAAATTACACAATTTGTTAAAAGGCCTACTAAATAGTTAAAAATCGTTTTCACTGACAAATATAGATTATTTCGCTCAAAAATGTATCTGAAACTGATCCTCACTTTTCACGCTTTCTATACGTACCTACTTATATATTGGTTTCTAAAGATTAGAATCATCCTACGCGATTTTCTCCAAAGGTTACCGTTGGTAGCTAATTATAGCAATTTAAAAATCTTCGTTTAATGTATTTCGCTTTGAGCCTATACATCTGTTAATAATTTACTCTTTGATCCATCGCTTTGAATACGCGCATACACGTAAGTGAATTCCTTTTGATGTATGCTCCTTATAAAAGAATATTAAATTGTAATATTTAATCGAATGTGGTACAGATGTCTATTGGGTGAGAAATATTTGATATCATAAGAAATTCCAAAAAGCTTCGAAGTAATTTTGCGAATGTTTACTTTTACCTAATTGTTTTGGTAATTAATATATTTTTATATAAGTATGACGATGAATCCTGTTATACGGTCTATGATGACTGTTTTTCGTCATCAAAACATTATTTTTTGCCTTTGAGAACACTGTATGTAAATTCAAACCGGTCGGAATAAAAAACCTTCAAGAACCAAGCGGTTCAGTGACTCTTTCTTGTGGCACTATTAAGACCTGGAACTCTTTGCCAGCTCAAGTGTTTCTTTCTTCCTACAGTCCCGGATCCTTTAAGCGGGGCGTGAAAAAGTATCTGATGAGGCCCTCTAGCTGAGTGCCACCATTGTTAACACGGTACGTGTATCGAATGGTGTGCGTCTTTCTTGAGAGTTTGCCTTCAGCTTACCATTAGGCGAGGTGAAGTTAAATTAACATGTGCTACATAAAAAATACTATGGAAAAGTATACGTGTCATATTCAATATTATTTTAATATAATAATAATTACCTACCGAAATAGCAAGCTTTAAATATGCCTACAGCAGATACCTACCCTAAAGGGAACTTTTCCTCACAACATTATTACTCTCAATACACCCGAGTAACATACATAGGTATGTGGCAGGGGGTGCAATTTTAAAACCACACTTGTGTTGAATACCAAATGAAACGCAGCCATTTTACAAACGACAAACACTTAATTTACTTACGAACTCTGTTTTCCACATCCGCTGCCCGTGGCTCTGCCTGCGCGAAATTCTCATTTTGTTGCCATAACTTATTGGAGTCTATTCCATGGCCACCGTCTTTGTTTTATTCTAGACTATAGCCAAATCCTTATACCAAATTTCTGCCAGATTCGCAGTTTGAACGCTATTGAGTAACGAACATCCAAACAGCTTCACAAGCTTTCACATCTTACTATCCTACTCCGAACTCATTTACGCTCTAACGTACCTACACACATTCATACAAAAATTGACATAAATTATTATTTAACAGTCTGTGTTTCGCAGCTCGGCGGTGGCCTAAAAATCTGGGCGAGCTGACACTTCTCGATTCTTGATTTGACACTTCTCTTTATTCATTAGGATTCATATCTGGGGACCATGCTGGCCACTCCATCACCAAAACACCAATATGGTTTAGGTATGCCTGTACTGAGCGAACACTGTGAGCCCGAGCATTATCCTGCATTAAAATGAAGTCGTTACCAATAAATGGGGTAAATGGCACATAATATGTTCCTCTAAAATCTCCCTGATGTACCTATCAGCAGTCAGATTTCCGCCTTCGACTACCACTAACTCCGCGCGAGCTCCTAAACTTATTCCTCCCCAGACCATAATTTTGTGTTCCGCTGATTCTGCCGGTGTGTGTATTACGCTGTTAGGAGTATTTACTGTCTTATGTTGCCAGCTCTATTTTTAGTCCTACTACTACATCCTATACTACCCTACTATTATCTACACTATATCTACACTACTATTACAAAGAGGAAAGATTTGTATGTGCCGATTTCAAAATTTTTTTCGCCATTGGAAGCTACATTCGTCCTCACTAACATAGGCTATATTGGATATCCACGGGAACGTTTTTACCACCCTATATTCTACTAATTTTATAAATGTGAAAGTTTGTAAGTCTTTGCGTTTGGATGTTTGTTGAAGCTGAATGGATCTGACTAAAATTTGGCACAGGGATAGATTACAGTCTAGAACAACATATAGATTCTCAAAAGTTGTGGGAGCAGCATCAAAATTTCACGTAGGCTAAGCCGCGGGCAACAGCTAGTCTTCATATAGTCTATACATCTATACATATAAATAAAATTGGTGTATCTATTTGTAATATTGAAATAAGTCTATTTTTATATATATTAAAACTCACTTTACAAGTTCCACACAATTATATTTAGTTTTGTCACTGTTTAATACTAATATTTAATTTATAATAAATATTACGACATGTTTCGATTAACTCATCTTCAGGTAAACATATTTATTTTGAATGAGGGTACTTATTAAAACTTCATGCTCTTGTTCGATTGAAGTGACCAAAGATATAAAGAAAAAGGCACTGCCTTAGAGAGTACTTGAAATTATATACTTACATTTTAATACATTTGGTTTGAATAACACAATTATTAAATATGAGACGAGATGTCAAAATATTAAATTAAAAGTCCAAAATTAGTTAACTATGTCAAAATTAAGGTGAATTGGTCAAAATTGTACAAAATAATTCAATAATGGTGAGGGAGATCAATCTTTTTGTTCATTCAATATACCATTAGGTTGCCTGTACTTTAGTTTATTTACTTTCAGTGCCTCCAATGCGTCCAGCTTCCTACCTTTACCACACGTGTGTAGTATCTTGACATTATGCTTGGGGTCAAATTGATGGCTCTCGCTTATCAAGTGATCTGCAAACGTAGAATTGGATTTACTTCCTTTCCAGCTTCTTATGTGTTCTTTAATTCTGTAATCAAAACATCTTTCTGTTTGTCCTATGTAGATCTTGTTGCAACTATCACATGTAAGGCTGTACACTCCACTTTTTTCTCTTGCTTTAGTTTTACTTTTATTATTGCACATAAGGTTTTTTAATGAGTGTGTCGTATAAAAGGCCGTCCTTCTTTTCTTGTTGTCGATGATTCTGCGGATTTTTTCGGATTTGGCACCTATATAGGGAACTTTAACCCATGTGATTGTTTCTTTGTCTTTCTGTTGTTCTGCATATACCTGTTTAGTGACAGTTTTCTTTTGTTTTTTCCTCAATATATTGTATATTAATTTTTCAGTGTATCCGTTATTGACTGCTATTTCTATAATCGTTTAAGCTCCTTCTCAAAATCACATTGATCCATTAGGATGTTCAGTAGTCTTTGAATGAATGCATGAAATGCTGCATGTTTGTGTGTTTCTGGATGACGGGACGAAGCATGTATGGTATTGACACTGTATGTGTCTTTCCTGTATATTTTGAATTTATGTTTATTTGTATTTATATCAACTGTCACATCTAGAAAGTTTAACGATTTTCCTCCTACCTCCATGGTAAACTGTGTATTACTGTTCAAACTGTTAATAAAGACTAAAAATTAATCTAGTTTTGTTTCATCACCCTTCCATAGACATATTACATCATCCACGTACCTATGCCAATATCCTATACTTGTTTTGAATTGGCTTCTTAATATTCTTTTTCTAAGTTATCCATGTATAAATCCGCACACAAGGGTGACAGAGGGCTTCCCATTGCCAAACCATCATTTTGTTGGTAAAATACACCATTGAACTCGAAATAATTCTGACGAAGGCAAGAAGTTTCAACAAATTAAATCAACTACATTGAAATAAGTGTTTTTTATTACATGCATATGAATATAATACGGTACATACATGAAAATAACATTTTTTTCAATTTTTGTCTGTCTCTCTGTCTGTTCGTCCTTTTTGTTGTTCCGGCTAATCTCAAAAATGGCTGGACCGATTTTGACGGGATAAGGAGTAACTTAGGCTACTTTTATTTTAGAAAAATTGAGCAAATAGCGTTAACTCAACACTAAGTGATAACCGTCATCCACGCGGGTGGAGCCGCGGGCGACAGCTATAATGTAATATGAACTACATTGTAAGCCACACGTACAACAACTATATATCCTAAAAAACTTTCTCATCTGTCTCACGAACTAAATAATTCTCTCGTTCAAAGAAAACTCGACTACACCTCTTGATATAATTGACCCTGACAGTCCGGGGTAACTTCCACCCCTCGCGACATAATATGACGTATGAGCTCACATAATTTGTTCACTAAACAAAGCCAAGAGCCCCCCGACTATTTTCGTAGATACATAATTCATGTGGTTATAGCCGAGGAGTGGGTTACCATGTAATGTAATGTAAATAAGATATTTACGATGGAAGAAGTTTTGGAGGCATGTTTTTACGCACATGTAGTATTAATATCTATTGATTTGATAAGACGAGTTGTAATTGATATTAAGGACATAATTATATACATATACGATAGGTTACAATGTGGTTTATACGAGTGTGTATTCATGAGTACCTATATGATACGTCTTAGATTTAGTTGTTAGTGTTCATTAATATGGGTCTAGTTCATAACATACATACCGTCGTTTTTGTGTACTAACAATTTCTATTGACTAACGATTTCTTTTGTGTACTAACGATGTAGCGTACCTACGATTTAGGATACTGTCGATGTAGCGTACCATCGATTTGGGGTACTGTCGATACATTAGCCCGTCGATGGAATGTTTTCAATACAGCGACCATCGATGTAGTGACTGTCGATGAACGAGTACGCATTATCATTATCTTGGCGTTGTTCCTATTTCAATCTGAGACCTTTATCTATGAGCCTGGGATCAGCTTACTAATTTTCTTCCTTTTGTTTTTGTTTTACCTCGCCTCGCCTGATCGTAAGCTGAAGGTAAAGTCTCAGTAAAGAGGGTCACCATTACATACATGTACCATGTTAACAATGGTGGCACTCTGCTTGACGGTCTCATCAACAGAGAATTGTCGTCGCAGCACCGCGTAACACCCACCGGTCCCACTAGTGCTGCGACCACAATTCCCCCTGCCCGGCTATGCA
This sequence comes from Eilema caniola, assembly GCA_949126895.1. NCBI lineage: Eukaryota > Metazoa > Arthropoda > Insecta > Lepidoptera > Erebidae > Eilema > Eilema caniola. The sequence continues at coordinate 1,240,540 of OX421469.1, read as the reverse complement.
CTTGCTGATCCCTTAACGCAATCCAACCGAGATTGGATTACTATGGAGGGTTGTTCGCAGTCGTGCACAGTGGTACCCGCCCGGTCGAAATTTGTGTGCCATCAAATTTCTACCATCACAAGCCTAGTCTAGTATATTTAATCAATGCTCTAGTATATTTGACTTTTATAGGGGAGTCCTTCTGACTCATAACTCATTTATACATAAGGATAATCCTTACACGTCAAATATAATATTAGCAAGTTTGTCACTCAACTTTCTATGTATTAATAGTTAATACTTCTGCAGTGTTTGGTTGAACAATGTAGCATGACAGATTTAGTGCAGTCAATATTATGTCAATCAATGACGTATTATGAACTAGAGACGTCATGCAGGAACATGGCGGATTTCAAAAATGGCGCAAACACTAAATAAAAAATATAGCTACTTAAATAATTCATCAAAATTATTAATTTATATGACTTATATTGTTTTTTATATCAATAATAATATTATTATTATGAATCTACTATTAAATAGTTTTTTTTTTCTATTGTGCGCTATCGCGTCGCTGATTGGTGCATAAAATGATGACCAAAGTGATTATTTTTGTCTTCACTTTAGAATCCGGACAAGGCATCTACAATTTATAACACATCATTGATATCAATAGTTCAATTATAACAATGTCAAGTTCTAATAGGAGTCAAATTTGACCAAGGTAAAGCCAACTTAGAAATGAAAGCATATATTCAGTAGTGGTACCGCCTTGCCGGTAAAATTGTTTTGGCTTTGTAGGTGAGGGTAGGATACTCTGTCTTACCTGTACAGCTGATAAAGTAGTCTAGTATTCTTTTAAAATATTATGTCAAAATAGAAAATAAATAACTCAGTCGAGTGAGAAGCGAATCTCACATTTGTAAGTAAAAAGGGTACTCTGTTTTACATTTCAGGGAAACGCTCATGAATGCGTAAACGAAATAAAAAACGTAACCCTTCCTTTACCACATCCATTCGCTCTTAGCCCGATGTATAAACCGGACGTCACCCAACCCGGTTCCGTCTGACGCCCCGGATGCCTGACACGGCTCGTTTGATATTCACCCGGCACGACACAGGTGTCTCCTGCAGGCAAGCCTCGTGGTCACTTAGCTCTGTATAAAAACAATATTTTGGTAAAGGATTTGGAACGCAGCCAAAGGGTTAAGATGAAAAATGTGACGTGACGTAATTGATGTTTAGGTTGCCTTTGAAAGTGAAATAGACTAAGCGTGATAGTATATTGTTAGGCTTCGAAATCGTAGGGCACTGGTTCTATTTCTAAATATGTGTGTGTATGTATTTGCATTTCTCTAGAGTTCTGTATATTTTATTAAGGAGAATTGCTTTTTTTATCTGCATTTTTGAACCCATATAACAAATTCTACACTACTACTGAGTATCTACTAATGCTACTCTTCCCGCTTACTATTCTATCTCTCAATTTGTCATATATACACCCTATATACAACCTATGCTTTGCTTTTTTAATTACTATGGCGCTGTTCAATATCTTATAGAAAATTTATATAATATCCCAATAATAGTCTTAAGCAAAAACCAATACATCGCCTATCCTTAATACCAAAGAGGTTGAAATCACATTTGACGTCACAAATCCACATCGGCGGCTGAAGAAGCCTCGCCTGTGCCTCGTTACCACACGTCAGCGTCTAAGTGCATTAAAAAGATTACCGGAGACTGGAAGCCGCTTACTGCTCACACCAATTTGGTGAAAATGTCAACGAAAAGTGGGGGTATTTATTTTAAAGGAATATGTTGCATGTCTTCAGTATATTAGGGCGTAATAAGATCTGTTATTGGGTATATTGAAGGAAGGAAGTTCTTAAATTTTGTATTTGATGAGTATTTTGTACGTGAGATAGAATCTCTGTTTGCACCTTCGGAATATATAGATTTGAACAGCTAGTGTAATAATAGGGGTTAAAGTATGAAATTGCCGTTTCATTGTAATAGGTACTTCGAATTGACATAGAACCTTCATGGTTTGAGATTTTTGAGTGAAACTTTTTCCACATGGTACCTATGTAGTTCTTCATTTAAAAATGTGCAACATTCGATTATCGACTTTCAGTTGTTTTTTTTATTCAGCTTAGACAAGAAAGATGGATACTTCGAAAATTCGAGTGATTTTTGAATACGAGTTCCGACGCGGAACTAACGCGGCAGAAACAGCTCGCAATATCAATGTTGCGTTTGGAGAGGGGACTGCTAATGAACGCACCGTGCGATTTTGGTTTAAACGCTTTCGTGATGGAAACTTTGATTTGAAGAACGAACCACGAGGAAGGCCGTCCACACAGGTGAATAACAATGAATTGAAAGACATGGTGGAAGCCGATCCGAGCCAAACTACCCAGGAATTAGCTGCATGGTTTAACGTTACCTTACCAACAATATTGACTCATTTGCGTCAAATCAATAAAATAAAAAAATGTGAAAAATGGGTACCTCATGATTTGACTGATCTGCAGAAAGAAATGCGTGTTGAAACTTGTGTTGCCTTGTTGAATCGATACAGAAATGAAGGAATATTGGATCGAATTATGACATGTGATGAAAAGTGGATTCTTTACGATAACCGTAAGCGAAAAATGCAATGGCTGACCCCAGGTGAAACGCCACAACAGTGTCCTAGAGCAAAGCTTACCAATAAAAAGGTAATGGTAACTGTTTGGTGGTCTCAGCATGGTGTTATTCACTATAGCTTTCTACGATCTGGTCAAGCAATAACGGCAGATGTCTACTGTGCCGAACTCCGAACAATGATAGCAAAACTAGCAGTGAAACAGCCCCGACTCATGAATCGATCTTCACCATTATTGCTCCATGATAACGCGAGACCTCATACAGCACGAGAAACCGTTTTAACTCTACAGGAACTGCAATTAGAAACTATCCGTCACCCTCCGTATTCGCCAGACCTTGCTCCAACAGACTACCATTTTTTTCGTGATTTGGACAATTTTCTATGTGATAAAAAGTTTTCTTCTCAGGAGGCAGTACAAAATGCTTTCACACAGTTTGTCGAATCTAGATCACCAGAGTTCTACCGCAAAGGCATAAATGACCTTCCTACTAGATGGCAGCAATGTATAGATAATAATGGTAATTATTTTGATTAAATAAATACGTTAAATTAAAAAAAAAATGAATTTCAATTTGTCAGTACAATTCGGCAATTTCAAACTTTAACCCCTAATATACCTAAATTATATTATTTAGGTATACTAAATTAGAATATTAGCTGTCGTCATGACTCGCAACCTATGGTAACCTTTTCCCGGGACAAAGAGTCTGTATATAATTCTAGATTGTAATCTATCCCCATATCAAATGTCAGCCAGGTCTAACAACAATCATCTTCACTAAGTTTTACATTCATAATATGCGAAAATAAGTGTGTTATGTTAGTGTTTATAGGTATACCTATGGAAGGCACTAATCATTCAACTGATCGTCAGGAAATTTTATATACACCATGAACTGTACCTCTGAAACTTATGTTAGGGGTACATGTCATTAAGAATATAAATAAGACTTGTAAACAATCATACATTACCTACATTATTATAACAGCCTTGAACTACATTTTTTATGTCAGAGAAATTAATGCTTCTAAGAGATTAATTAAAGTTCTTCAAAGAGAATGTTAGGTGAGTTTTCTCATTGCAGGTTGAAGGCTTCAAACCTTCCTGCATTGTTTACTTCGTACGAGCTGATCCTCGCAGTCTATTGGACTGTCTTGTTTAATTTTAAGATAGATTTAAATATTTGTCTCAGTTATTTTTCTGAAATATATAAGTAACATTTTGTTTTCATTATTGTTCTGCCGTTGGTTGATTTCAAGCCATCACCTTGTCGCTATTGTTATGAATACTTCTTATGGTTACCTAAATCTATTATTATTATTATTCTAGTTAGTTTAGTAAATCACTTCAACCCCGTTAATTTGATCGGATATAACTAATTACAAGATTATTTGTGACAACCTAAAAGGTATTTCACTTTCGTTTCATAACAAAAATTTGACATTACTACAATAAGCCCCTACCACTGTGCCCTATTCTCATCAAACAAAACGCCACACAATTACACGACATCAATGTAATATAATATACGTCAAAACTTTTAGATTTACTACCCAAATTATACCCAACGCGTTTAATATAGCAGCTACAAGGTAACGAGTAGTAGGGCATATGCGCACGTAACGAGCAGGGTCTAATTTAATCAACAGACATCTTAGCACAGGGCTCATGAAAATTAATGTGGGCCCAACAAAATGGTCATTTGGACCAATAACCGGTGGAAAGATTATTTTCCCCGCAATTATACCGGCACGAACCCGACTCGCTTGGGGTCACCACACGTTTCAACGTAGCGGGATTGTGCTGGTCATGGATATTATATTTTACTATCTATGCAAATACTAAACTAAATGAATATAAAATTCCAAACTACATTATATTAAAATTACTGATGTATTAATAATTTTATTTGTCAAAACAAATTAAGAAGAAAAACTAAGAACTCCGACAATAATGTCAATGTCTTATAATATCTGTATGCGTCAAGATAGTTTAAGTAATATTTACACGCTGATACATGATCTCATTGATCATGTTATCTATGTTATCTCAGCTTTGTCCCCTATTACGTCCGAGGCTTTCACTTCGGAGCACTGGGTCGCATACATGATTACGTTATACGTAACATACACACTGAAGCGTACATTTGTCACTCGGCGTATAAGACACGCGTTATTCTAATCGATAATACGACATTCTAAATTACATACCGAGACCAATTTTGGATACCACTTTAATAAGTGATAAGTGGAGTACATGTGAATACATTAGATATAATATCATTACCCTCACAAACGTGGCAAGTCTGTTGTTTGTTTCGTAATTCAGTACACGCATCTAATAACATGCAGGCTTGGTCGTTTGCAGTGAAGTAGACGAAACAAAAGAGTAATCAAATTAACCAAGATTACATACAGGCAACCCAAGAGCGTCTATACAACGATACTAGTAAGTTTGAATTCGTTATTTGAAACAGTCTGAAATTCAGAATCTGAATACAGAAGGAGTAACGAATACAGAAGGAGGAGTAATAAATATAGATAATTCTGATACAACAATATTGCTCGAAACTATTTCCGCTAACTATTGAAACATAATCAGTGAAAACGATCTAGAAGTCGAGTCCATATATTGAAGTACTATTAATATCACCATGTACGAACAGATTTATTTTTGTAATAAAATTTACGGAATGACAAAGCTTCGGTTTATGTTATCTGAATAAATCCATTTAATCGCTGGACTAAACCAAGGGGATTGAGAGCTTTAAAGCAATTTATGCAGTATTTTTAAACAATTATTATGCTGCATCTTCAGTTCTTATAACAATTATATATGACATTTGCAAAAACTAGTAGAATTAATAATAATATTCAGGTATTTATTACTAGGTTCTATCGTAGTCAAGAGGGCTTTTAGTGTACATACTATAAGTAAACCCTGCATGGCTAGATTTGTACATATAAATCGATATATGAAGGTGTAATCACACTTTCATATTTAATACAAAAACAATGACTTAACGCAGATAGTTTGATTTGTCATCTCAAGGCAAAATTTCAAGTGGCCTAAGCCAATATTTACCGAATCGGAAGCTAAATTTACAAAAGGATATATATTTTAAGTCTTAATTACAATATGTATCTATCATGTAACTTTTCATTGTAAATGGTAGGTTTTATCTAATAAAATTGTTGAACTGTACTACGATGTCAAATATCAAAAATTTGTGAAAAAATTAATGTGATCTTATGTTGTTCATATTATATGCGACTGTAGCATGGTAACCCTAACAATACCTCAACTAGTTTGTTCATTAATTTACGCATTATTTTCTCTAGTTTTAGTTTCCGAGTGAATGTGTATGTAATCCTTTAAGCTGGTGGATGTTTAGCAGTTTGTTGTATGGTGAAATTGCGAGTGGTATTAAAATTTTACGTTAATATGTTGTCAGGACTGTGTAAGCTTTTGGCAAATAATAATCTTTAAGATTAAGCAGCAACAAAAGCTGAAAATGTTCGTAAGTGTCTAGACTAGTGGACACTACACTCTTATGAAGTGACTACATCTCTGCCTGTGTTATTAAGCACACTTGTTACGAATGCTTCTAAAATAGAGGTCTGGGTATATTAAGCTGGTCTTACCTTAAAGGGTAATTCATTACCTTATTGATATAAAATTATGAAAGAATATTTTTTTCTAAAGACTCTCTTTTAATTAACTGTTTGAAGTTTAATTACTTTAGATTTTATTCCGCTACTAAAATTTTCTGAGCTACAAGAAAAACTTTCTTTAACGAACTTAACGAAATAAAAATACTATTCAGAAGTGAAGCCACATTGTACATTTTTTATTTTCTAGAAGATTGAATTTCAATGGTTTCGTACATATTGTCACATCCGCTTGTATGCCTTTACTTATTTCGAGCAGTTCAAATTGCTGTCTAGACCTTTACTCCCGTTTCAGTGTTTAGTAAGACTTACGTAATATATGTTCTCCTGATTTATTAGCTGTATTTTTTCATGTGACTGCTTGATGCAGTTAAATAATATTAAATTCTGCTAAAATTGTAATTCATTAGAACCGACGAGCTATTGTCAAAGAACTTGCGCCTGTCCTCAAACTCACTCTATTTACTCCAAAATAGATTTACCAATACCAATACTAACTCCAACTTCCAATAAAATAAACTCTTTAAACAATCAGACAACTGAATCTCCTACACCGGACTTGCTCTAACTTAACCAACTTATGCGTCATCTCATCACTCAAAGTTCTCCAAGGCTCGTGTTATAACTCGAACTATTCAGGGGACTGACCTAAAACAATTCTAAACATTGTTTATCCATGCACCAGTATCTTTCACAGTCCCTACAGAATATAATGGGGTTTCTGAAAGATTTCCGAAATCCCTCTTTGGGTAGTTTGTGGGCCATTACGAAGGGTTAACGGCCACCTTGCTATGCATATGATGCTATTAAGTTTAGCTGTTCATTTGTGCTGTCTAAGTTTTACGGGGTGTTTTATTGAAATAAGGATTAGCTTTATAGAGTTTGTAAGGCGTTTAAATTGGTACGTATATTATTTGCTTAGAAGATTAAGTTTGTGTTGGAGATTAAATTGTTGTTGGATAAATTTTGTATGTTTTATTCGACATTAATAATATGCTAGCTTATGTCCTCGACCCCTTGTAGAGTACTGGTATTTTTACAGCACACAGTATCCTCATTCTACAGTGAACAATTATTTGAATGAAAGAAATAAAGAAAAATTTTTTTTTTACTGCAGCACACAAAACAGGTCAAATGATGAAAAATGTATTTATATATTTAGATTAAATTTATATCTTATTCCCTATCATATTCAATTGTGTAAATGATTTTTGAGAAATTGCCTTAATTATATTATTTAACAGATAAAAAAACCAAAAACCCTTGTTTCAGAAGAAGCCATTGAAACTTAGTAAGTACATGAACTGAACAGTATTTACCTACTTAAAGCTTAGTAAGTAACATGAACACAGTAGGTAAGGAACACAGTCGTAATTTATAGTAGACTAGGAATTATTACATTATTTTACATGATACTCTATAAAGGTTACGCGAATGTTGCCCATTGAAATAAAATCGCTTTATAACGGATTCTATCGCAATTTATTTGCTATTATGTAATGCTTTCAGCAGCCCTGTTCGCATGGCGACTAGTTAGCATAGCTTTGTATATATTTTGATGCAATAAATTTTAACACACGCATATAAAGTCTTATAATATATAATTAACGAAACGGGAATTAACGCGATCATGGTATAGGTACTTACATACCAGGTAACCTGGTCGAAACGTCAGGCAATCAAAGGTATGTAAGTACCTATACCATGATCGCGTTAATTCCCGTTTCGTTAATTATATATCATGGAACGCGAGAGTTTAAAAGTCTTATAATGTCTACATTTAACTCCTAAAATTTTGTTGTGAACACAGTTACTAAAACTTAGTTGCTTAGTGATTATATCCAAGACTATTTATTTAAATACGAAGTAATCTATTAATTTAATGATAACAAATTATGTCTTAATAGAAAAGAAGGGGAAGACTGCAACTTTAGGCATCGAAAAATTCCTCCCTATCGACCTCTAGTAGTACCGTGCCCAAAAGGCTGGCCTACCTCGCTGAATACCGATACTAATTCTTTAACCGAGGTAAAGCCAGCCCTATGGTCACGGGAAGAGTCGATTAGTCGCTTCACTATTTCTCTGTATAGCGCGCGCGCGCTTGGACCCTACGGGCCCAAAATTTGGACTCCAACCAGCTCAAAAATAAACTGGTAATTGTTGTTGTTGCGCCATTTGAGAGTCTCCGATGATGCAACAGCAGCGCATGCGCATTCCATCGTACTTGGATGATGGTGTCGACGCAAGTTCCCACACCAGAGGCCTACCCATCTTCCAAGGCAACAACGACATACCGTCCGGTCTCTTGCCATCGTCGCGCGGCAAGCCAACAGGTTCAAGTATAGCTGGCACGCCGGCGGTGACAAGGGCCCGACGGACAATGTCGTTAAAGTTGGCATGTCGGGATATGCAGCCTGCGCTCCTGCTGCAAGATAATCCGTGATGTCCAAAGCATTCGACTGCTTCTCCACATAGATAAAACTGATTCAAAAACTGCATTTACAATGTCAGTATACAGTTTGGAAAATATACATACCGTTTAATGAACAAAATTAGAAAAAATCGTTTTTAAAAACTGCCACAACGTAAAAAGCTGTGGATTAAAGTCTCCAATAATATTAATGCTGAAAGTTGCTTGTTATGCGTGTTCCCTGGAAAACTACCTCAGCGTCTAAAATTATACAGTTACGCTTCCCATCTGCCTAATTAATTAGCTCTCGAATGTATGGACGCCAGCACAAATTATAATACATATTAACTGTTTTCATTATTTTCAGTATAATTAATTAACGTTACCGTAGCATTATAACCTTGTGTAAGGCTTCTGAACTACTTAGAACTCATCAGTTTCGCAGTGGAAGCCGTGGATTGTGATTACTGTGTACGAGATTATGAATTCAATATCCGGGTAGTAATATTGAGTTTTCTATCAATAGAAACAGCTTGACGTATAGTAGAGAGGGTATATTGGTGCTAAATTGCACTCGGCATATTTGCGATGAGCAGTTCCTGAGTTACCTACTCAATTTTATACAAAGAGACCAAAAGCCTAAGCGTTAAGGGCAGCACAGTTACGGCAGCAACCTAATTTTGGTTCTCTATTTTTATTCCTAAAATGTTATGTCATAATTTAACATTGCATAATGTTACTTGTCATAACATTATTTACGCATAATAATCATTTGCCATAACTTTTGAAGCATAATTTTTTTACTCCTATTTACTATAAGCATAATATTTTATAAGCATAATATCCCAAACCATAAGTTTACTTAAGCATAACGACGCATAAGCATAACTATTCCGAAAAATTCACCACAATTTTTTTATTAACAGTATTACACTATTTTATACATTGCTCTCGTCAAACTTGTAGGCGCATCAAATGGTAGGTAGAATCATATTTATTTTTTAGTTTCCTGATCGGAGGTTTTTTTTTTTTTTTTTTTTTATATAGGACACGTCAATTTGACTTCACCTCGCCTGATGGTAAGCTGAAGGCAAAGTCTCAGAAAAGAGGGTCACCATTACAAACACGTACCATGTTAACAATGGTGGCACTCAGCTTGACGGCCTCATCAGATGCTTTTTCACGCCCCGCTTAAAGGACCCGGGACTGTAGGAAGAAGGAAACACGTGAGCTGGCAAGGAGTTCCAGGTCTTAATGGTGCGACAAAGAAAGGAGTCACCAAACCGCTTGGTTCTTGAGGGAATATTCTGCACCGTATACGGGTGACATCTAAGCCCTGCTCGTGTTGTCCTATGTAGGAAAGGAGAGGGCGGGACCAGTTGGAAGAGCTCATCAGAACATTCACCATGGTAGAGACGGTAAAATACTGCCAAGGATGCAACATCTCTACGCATCTGCAAAGGCTCAAGGGTGCTTGTGACCTCGAGATTCCCAATAATGCGGACCGCACGTCGCTGCAACCTGTCGAGAGCATCTAATAAGTACTTTGCGGAGCCATCCCAGAGATGCGAGCAGTATTCCACGCAGGACCGAATTTGGGTCTTGTATAGAAGACACCGCTGCTCCGGCGTGAAAAACCGTCTCACTCTGTTCAAGACTCCGAGTTTACGCGAGGCTGTTTTGATGATACTCTCGATGTAGTTTTTGTTATTAAGTTTGCAGCGAACATCCATACCGAGGATAGTCAGGTTGTCCTGCAGTGGCAGTGGAGTGCTCTGAAGAGTGGGAAGGGGAAGGAAAGAAGATACCTTTGCTGTGAACGCACATGCCTGTGTCTTCTTGGCATTGAACTCGACCAGGTTCTCAGAGCCCCATTGGGAAATGTTGTTCAGGATCCGGTCAAGCTCAGTGACAAGAAGCTGCCTTTTATCTGCGATATCCGACTGCTTATCCGCAGGACGTCCATGATAACTCCCGTGCAAAGTGCTATCATCTGCATAGCAATGAATGCTGCCGGTAGACAGCATGTCATTGATATGCAGAAGAAAGAGAGTAGGGGACAGGACGGACCCCTGCGGCACACCAGCATTTACCTGCAAGAACTCCGAGGCGCGTCCATCACAAAGGACGCGAATACGGCGATCCTGCAAGAAGCTAGCAACCCAGTTGCATAGTCTAGGGGGCAGACCGAAGGCTGGTAGCTTGGAAAGTAGCGATTTGTGCCAGACTCTATCGAAAGCTTTGGCGATGTCAAGACCAATTGCCAGTGACTCGCCGTGCTTGTCCATAGCCTCACCCCAAAGATGGGTAACATACGCCAGAAGATCACCCGTTGACCGTTTCGGCCTGAAGCCATATTGCCGGTCATTAATTAGGGAGTGATCTTCAAGGTGACGCATGAGCTGTTTGTTAATTATGTGCTCGAACACCTTGCACAGCACTGAGGTGATGGCTATGGGTCGATAGTTAGTCGGGTCTGAGCGATCCCCTTTCTTGGGGATCGGCTGTACATTCGCCTCCTTCCAAGCCGAAGGCACTGTACCCGAGCTGTAGGACAGCTGGTACAGCCGCGCAAGCATTGGAGACAACTCCGCTGCACATTTTTGTAAAACCACTGCCGGAATACCGTCCGGACCACTGGCTTTCCGTACATCGAGTGACTGCAGCACTGCACGGACATCGCGTTGCCTGATACGAATATCAGGCATTGCATGGTCACTGATCGGTAGTGTCGGTGGCTGCATGCCACAATCATCGATTCGGGAGTTGGCCGCAAAGAGATTAGCCAGCAAATTTGCTTTCTCTTGCGACTCATGGGCCAGGGATCCATCGGGGTTGCGCAGCGGCGGCAGCGCAGGCTGGCAGAAGTTGGCTTGCACGGCTTTGGCCAGTCGCCAGTAGCCACGGCTGCCCGTGGGATGCGCTACTAGTTCCTGACCAAGCCGCGCTATGCGCTGGGCATCCGCTCTGACATAAGCCCTCTTGCAGGCCTTTGTGGCTCTGTTGTACGCCGCCTTGAAGTGGCCCACGTTGGGATCGCACGTAGCGCGCGCCCTGATCCAAGCGCGGTACGCAGACTGTTTATGATGCGCACTCGCGCCCGAACCAGGGGCGGGCTCTGCGGGCACCGGCGACATCAGTGTAGGGGATATAATATTCCATGCCCAGACTGATCTCACCGGCGACAGCAGTTGCGCCCTCAGATGGGTTCTTACCTTCAAAGCAGCGTTCAACCCACGGGATGGATGCAAAATAGTCACGCATTCCATCCCAGTCTGCTGACGAGTAGTGCCAGAGACGCCGTTTCCCCTGTACGGGTCGTGGTGGCGCTTTAATGGGCACCTTGGAACGGACCAGACTATGGTCGGATCCGCCTAAAGCGGCACTCACCGAAACACTGTACTGGTCCGGGCGACTCGTCAGCAGAAGGTCCAGCAGAGAGGGCTCATGGTCCGACCTTTTTGGTATTCTAGTAAATTCGTGTACCAGTTGGGTCAGGCCATGCGCCAGAGCAAATGCATGGGCGGCTCTTCCCGCATGGGTTGTTTTAGAGGAACCCAACCAGATCTCATGGTGGGCGTTAAAATCCCCCAAAAACACCAGCTCAGCGTTCGGAAACCGCTCCTGCGCATCATCTGCCGCCTGACTCAGGTATTCGAAGAGTCGAGTTGTCTCGGCATCTCCTGTATGGGAGCGGTAGAGGCACACATAAATCTGACTCGTAGAACCATGGTCTATGTGTACCCAAAGGGTGGAGAAGGATGGGTCCTCTAGGCAGCGCAAACGGCGACAACAAACATCCGCCCTAACAAACACGCACACCCCGGCTTTTGCACGGAAATTCTCCTCGAGGACATAGCCGGGGTAGAGCAAGTAGGTCGTGTCGTCAGGGCGGCGTATTTGTGTCTCCGTAAGAAATAGCAGTGCTGGTTTTGCCGTCTCCAGGTGTTGGTGGACGGCGTTGAGGTTTGTATGGAGCCCACAGATGTTCGTGGACTCCACCTCAAATAGCGAGCCCGTGGGAGAATCTCTTGCCGCTGTGTAGCCCAGTATTCTATTTTGCGCTGCCATAAGGAGGAGGTAAGGGAAGGCGTGAAAAAAGGGGACTATCGTCGCAGCACCGCGTGACAAATCGCGGGTGATTGGTTTTGTCTATGAATGTGAGGAACGGCGAGAGCCGACACGCCGAACGGAAGGGCCCCCGTACCCCCCCGAGTATGGTCGCCGGGCTCCCTCCGGTCACCAACCGGCACGACGAGCCATATCGGGATTATGCGCGACCTGGTGGGGCAGCCTCCCAGGGTGGTTAGTCCCGGTTGGGCCCCTGTACTATGCCGCGGGCGGCCAGCGGCACCACCGTTTCTACAGGTCTCCCTGTTCGGCGCGTCGCCCCGCGCCACCCCCCACTAGACTACGCCAATACCCACCGGTCCCGCTAGTGCTGCGACCACAATCCCCCCTGCCCGGCTATGCACTTGCTGACCCCTGAACGCAATCCAACCGAGATTGGATTACTATGGAGGGTTTTTCGCATGGTGCACGGTGGTACCAACCCGGTCGAAATTTGTGACAGATGGGTGGTTTATAAAAAAATAACCACGAAGGCCTAATGCGGGAGCTTCGCTACGCTCCGCTCCCGCATTAGCCTTCTAACCTAACCTATCCGAGTCGGGGTGCCCTAAAGTCCAGATTGCATCCTGATCCTTGCTAACTTGCTAGCACCATGTTAGCAGGCGTTTATCATTATCCCAAATAACTATTAGACAAATAAACAGTATGCTTTACAACTTTATGCATATCAATGTTATGAATAAAAACATTAGGATATACAATATTTATGCTTAATAACACAGTATGCTAAAAATCAATTATGGCACACTATTATTATGACAAAGAATATTATGCCTAATTTGTTATGGCAATTTAAATTAGGACAAAACTTATTATGACAAAAGATGGAATCCCCCTAATTTTACCTCCCCCTTTTTTTTCAGGCTGCCTGCTCCCTTTTTTATTTTGTATTGAAAACAACATACCACCGCAACTACCTTTATATGATAGACACCCAACAACGGTAATTCAATGAAGTGTCAAATGCTCGGCACTAACTTTATAGTAAATTCAAGTTTCCTTTGCAAGCTCCAAAACATATTATGAACCAAAAATACGTTGTGCACTTATCTCAGAGCAATAAAGAAGACACACATTTATTATGGACGTTTATGGCTTTGCAGTGAGAAATAAATCTTGATTTACTTACAAAATAAATGTATGTTTCTCTTCAAAATGAGACGAGGGACCCGTTATATAGAGGCGGACGCTCAGGACAATTTTTCAACAATGCTGAGAAAATCAATTCCGAATTTTGCACCATTTGATGTGTTCAGCTACTTACGGGGTAAGTCTTCATCTTCATTCCAGCGTTAATCCCAGTCGCATCCGAAGCTATCAACTTGGAGTCAGGGGTCCGCTTTTACCAGTCCAACTGCGGATTTGGCTAACCTTCGACATTTTCAGTGAAGCGACTGCCATATGACCTCCATAACCCAAAGGCAATATCGAAGCATTGCAGTTAGTGAAGTTGTTGGAGTTTTGAGGGCTCCAACTACCCGTAAAGACTGCCATAGATGTTTGTATGGCAACCGGGACCGACAGCTTAACTTAATCTCCGAGGCACGACCAGACCAATGCAAATACCCATATTCATGCATACAAATATTTGCACAGAGGGACAATGAACCCGCGCCTCCTGCGCAGAGGCCGCGTTCTCTACCGCTACGCCACGGAGACTGTCATACTTACCAAACTTACGGGGTAAGTAAAAAGTCCAAAAACTAGTTTAACTGCCTTTGGGTTGTGGAAGTCAGATGACAATCGCTTTACAGAAAACATTCAATGTTCAGCCAAATCCGCAGTTACACTGGTAAAACGGACTCCAGACTCCAAGTTGAAAGTTTCTGATGCGACTAGGATGGACGCTAGGAAAAAGAAATTACTTACGGGGTAAGTAACCGAACACATCAAAAGCGGGTTCTTCAAGCGAACTCTGAAAAAGCAACTGTCAAGGTAGGTTCATCATTTTGGGGCTCTCACCATCTAGAATGATAGTCCTTATTATCTGGATTTCACCTTAGCTTCTTACTACGGTGACAGGCTGAATAAAAAGATTGTGATGTTGCTGTTTGTTAAGACCCTTTATATTAAAGAAACGTTTCTATAAAAGAAGTTAAGGTGCAATATCATTAAAGTTAACACTTTTCAGATACAATGGAAAAATTATAGTTATACTTGTATGAACTAGTATCGGTTCAGGTTCAATTTTAGTACATTTTTATATACTAATTAGGTGGTAGACTAAGCACACGGCCCACCTAATGGAAAGTGGTTACCGTGGCCTACGGACGTGTGCAACACCAAGGTCGTCACACTTGAGCTGTCGACCCTGTTAGAACAGTGAGTTTCTGTGTCGTCATGTAGAAGATAAAGCAGGACAAGCCTTTGGCCTTTCCACTGACAACACAAAAACTCACCAGTGAGCTCTGGCTACCCTACACACCGCCGGGAACACAACAAGGTTATTATGGCCGCGGTATTCTGTACTATGTAGTATGTACTGTATGTATGGTGTGACATCACATTTATTGAAGTGTCCTGAGGTGAAATCGATAGTAAGCACTGTAATTAGATCAAATCAATCTGCATTACATGTTCTGTGAACAGTAGACCTCGCCAGCTTTGTGCTCCTACTTTGCCACACTTTCTTGTACCCTTATCTGGTATAAAAAAAACGATATGGATCTTCTTATACACAGCCCTGGATGTTGCACCACAAATAAAGACGATCCGTTCTTTAAAAAACGCTACAGTAATCTTTCCCCCTTTAACCCGTCAGTTTTTTTTTTTATATAACGAAGTTCACCTTTCCGCGGCTTTATTTTTTTGCATAACAATGTGTCAGAAATCGTGTCCGTGGTGTTTCAGCCGATAATCATTAAGATCCGTTCATAAATAAAGCGAAAGATAACATTCCCCCTTTTCTCTTCCATTTTCCCTCCTATCAAAAAACTCTCGAAATAAGTTGTGTTTCAAATCATATAACATGTGTGCCAAGTTTAGTGAAAATCTGTTAAGAAATGACCCCTCTAGACCAGAACTGACAAACCGACATAGATACGGACAGAAGCTTCGCTCGCTCGGTCAATAATTTGGATTATATAATCCAAACTGATCTAATCTGATTACTGCAAATTCCATCAGAGTTCATTATAGTACAACATGTGACCTGAATTGAACGGATACCAGTTCATAATAACAGCTTGTTTACAAGTTCACTCAAGGGACCAAAAATATTTCCCAAACTATTTGCAGTGTAAGCTAAAAGAAATGTTGAATGTAATGTTTGTAAGTAAAACGCCGCGGCAGAAGGGCGACGGTATCCAAAGCCATGATTTACATAATATGACAAGTACACTCGACTTGCTTATAATCTTGACATGATGGCTTACATTTGTTCCTGTAAACACATTCCTATCCTTTCCATGCGATCGCGATAGGTAGTAGTGTACTTGGCATAAATATTTCATAGTGGGAATGGTACAGAATCAGATCGTGTCACGAATATGTGAGTCCCTGTGCTGTTGTTGTATGTTAATCTCCGGTGACCTATTCTAGAAGAGTGTAGGGTTAAATGATGTGTCAGACGTTATTATTTACGTAATGGGTTTGCGTTTGCGTTAATAGAAAGACTATATTTTTATTCACAGAGAAGACCGTATTTGGTTTCGTAAAACCTTCATTTAATATGATAACAAATTTAGCGAACAATTATCATTCATTTTTTGATAATAAATTAAATTAAATGCTTGACTGTTGATTTGAAGTATAACTTGTAATTTATTCGTTTAGAATTACTGTATTCATTCAGTCTATAAAGGTCACAATTTAATTATTCATTTGTAAATTAAATTCACCGTAATAGCATTATAGTCATTTGTTTGAGTTCAGTAATTATGTTGTACGTGGAGTTCAAATTATGAAATCGTTTCTTGAATGAAATCTATAATCATAATAAGAAGATTGTCTTTAATAGTAATTATATTCACTTCATCGTTTAATAAATCAACACTCATTTAAAAAATCAATTCTTGGCACCAATTTGACATCACATTTTGTATAGCGTAAACATAAGTGCCCGATGCTTTGATTCTTATAATACATCATTCAGTCCATTGGGACTTTTACCTGTTATATTTCCTGGGAGCTTGGAAATTGATGACTCGCTAAATATCTCATGAATATCTTTTTTTCGTGTTGGAGTAGTTGATGCAGCTATTATAAAAAATAAACTATTATAAACCATTCTTCAACATTAAATTCTTAATAAATACTTAAAACATAAGAAATTCTCTGTAATTTAATTTATACCTGAACAAGTTTCCTTCATAAAGTGAACCGGAACAGAGATATCATCGACAACTGTTTTAAGGCCTCATTTTTTCCAATTAGGTGGCCCAAGTGAATTTTTATTTTGTTAAAGTAAAAATTTAGTTAAACTTTCAGGTGACCTTTTCTTTGAGGAACTATTTTCTGTTATTTTATCTTTTTTGAGAATAGATACGTGTTGGGCCACTGTGTTAGTAAGAATAAAAATAAACAAATATAATAATATTTGTTAGGAATAACGCTAAATAGTCCCCCGAATAATACTGGTTTAAATAAAAAACATTTAAATCATTTCACCGTCGTCGCTTACCTTACCAGTCATCTCAATACTCTTAAGTAGACGAACTCACGTTCTGACAGATAGATTACCTAATTTTGTATGAATATCCATGTCTGTTGCACTATAATATAAGTGACGCAGTCATTTGCATAGTTACAACTGTATTCCAAATATTTAACTTCCATTAAAATTTAAAAGCCTTTTAAAAACAAATAAAACCCAGGAATTATACATTCCCATAAAAACAACCCATTAATTTTCCTGTCACGACGTTCATTTACTCATTTAAAATTTTACGACTCGTGACAATAAACAGTACTTGTCGCTTTTTTAAATCTCAGATTATCGACAGCTTTCGTTCGCTGCTAAACAAAATAAATTCATTTACATTCCGAACTTAACAGCCACTTTAGATTAACGCAACATCTTCACGTCTCAGAATAGGCCTCCATCCGGCGCTCGCAAATAAAATTTTATTGGCAGAATTCGCGTTCGTGTTCCACTAAAAATACATTATACGTCTGAGTTTCCTTTCGTATGAAAATTTGTTGCGTTCGCACGTCGGGGGCGTCCGTGTAGCCTTTTGATAAGACGATCCACTCAACGCTGATAAGTAAACGAAATTAAAATATTAAGTAGAAGTTACTTTTACACTCAAATACCTATTCAGTAGTATAACAGCACATTGCCGTGTGTTCCTGGTGGGGTAGAATACCACCCCAGCTCTTCCTTTGGATGTTGTAACAGGCGATTAAGGGTTTGGGCTGTTCTCTATCCATATAGCCCAAGACAAAGAACCGGCTATACGGCAATAGGCTCGCCCCGCTATTACGTGGGACCAAAAGTTCATAGTTGGAGTAACGTGAATGATAATACACCACTGCCTACCCCTTCGGGGATTTATAGGCGTCAGTATATGTATGTATGTGTAGTATAACAGGACTGCGATTTTTCAAATAAAGCATTAAAATTTCTTAACCCAGATACTCCTGAAACTTTTTTACGTCATGAATTTATACAATTTTTTAGTATGTTTGTAAATGGAGCTCAAGTTTCTTTAGAAAAATATTGGAAAAATTCTAGGTCATTCAGGAAAGCCGGAAAATGAGTGGTGTCTTAACACCTGGTCGGAGAATAGACTACTATTACTACAGACTACTAGTGCGGTGCTAGGTAAAGGGTTTTACAGTAAAACAGAATTGCCGGATAAACTCATTTATTCAAAAATTACAATAAATCTTATACAGGTGTATGGTAAGATATAAAATATAACTTGAGATGCAAATATGTCGCGCACTTTTTACATGTTAAGTTGGTTTTCTTCTTGCAAACTTTACATGTTAGCTGCGTGTCTTTGTACTCAATCAAAATGGTAAATTCTGTCGTACCGTGAAGTTTCTCTGTGACTTTTCGGAGTGGGACAAGGTCCCCGTTTATCGTTTTTTTTATATGTTTCTAATAAACCTCTTGCTACCACTCTACGAAGTTAGATGATCATACTGCCCTCTATTGTACTTATACAGTGGCCACGCATTGTGCAACGCCATATCTAAACAGTGACAGATGAGAGGAAAGTACTACTTCTTACCACGTGGACGTACGATACAGCCCAATATTTTGGTTTGATCTATCAACCCCTCCCATGTTCTCATTATATTTCTTTACCAGAAAAGGCTGATCAATTAGTATATACTTTTTCAGAACTTGTGAAAAACGTTTTGCTTTGTGTAGTGGTTCGACCGTCTCTGCGTTGGAAGTAACAGTGACCACACTGTTGTCGTTCCATTTACACACCAAGATGTTACTTGGTCTACTTGATTTGAATTCAAAAGTGCCTCGCTCAGTCTTTTTGAAGGTACTGTTTACAGGCAGAGGACACTTGGACGTTCTATTTTCACGGATGGTACCGGTCCCTTTCAGTCCTCTGATACTCAACTCATAAAGAAGAGGAATTGATGTATGATTTCGTGGAGTTTCAAGGGTCTTTTTGCCGTGACCTAAAATATTAACGAATATAACAAGTTAGATGTTGATAACGCGACCAGGTGTTACAACACCGATCGTAATTTGACATGAAAAAGTCACAAAATAAACTAATTTTACCAAAACATCAGTAGATAATTTTCTACTTATTACTTGCAGGTAATAGAATTATAAAAAAAATATAACATATTATCAACAATTATATGAAATATCTTACCTTTTTGTTGACATGTTTGCAAAAAAATCATAAACAGAGTTCAAGCTAGCAAAAACTTATATACTGGGGTAAATATGTGATATCTGACACACTCAATCACGGCTTGATACGTACTAAAGACGCAAAACAAAGAACAGTAAACATTGTTCATTATTTTACAAAAATATTTGAGGGTATTCCGAAGTACTTTTTAGCGGTGTTATAACACCTAGTAGTAGTAAGTGGGTTAACTTACTTGTTCGGTACTTCAAAAGTTAAAACTTTTGGTGAAATCTTACATATTTGTGCGTTTACAGTTCTTAGAGGACATTTTCTCCGACGATACTTATTTTCTCATTAGTAGATTTTTGAAGTAATGATTCTGGCAATGTTTTTTAAAAATAAAATGTTTGCAAAGAAAAATGTTAAATTTCAAAAAGCTCTTCGACGAACTTCTAATTAAAGACAAACGGTGTTCGGGCTGGGAAATCGCCAAGAGTATAATCTCCTGCCAACGTATCGTTTCCTGTAATCGTATCGTCGTCGTGTCGTGTATTAAGAACGGCTTGTACCCGCTGGCTCAAACGTATGTCCTTGGGCCAATCATGGAACTGGCGCGCAATGTTGTGTTCAAAATTAGATTACGGAGGTCCCTTCCTGTTACGTGATAGGTGTGCTTTAATATTGTATAATGTATACTGTATACAGGAAGATGTCGAGCATTTCATGCCATTATAGAGGCCCCCCCTTTTATACTGATTTGGAATTAAGTGAGAGGAAAATTTGAGTTTCTTTTACACATGCTTTGCTAACAAAACGCGTGTACCGTTTCTTTTTCTTTTCATTATGATGTCATGATGTTATTTTACACACAGCATTCCCCCTGTATACAAAGTGGCGCTATATCTATATATATATGAAATTTTACACCACATTGTCATTGGTTGATATAATTTGTAAAGTCAATTTGACGAAAATGACGAAAACACCTATTTTTACACAAATTAAAACCACTTTTTGTATATGTTTTCGAACAAAAGCTGAATAAACATTTGCTTGAAATTGT
Source organism: Eilema caniola (assembly GCA_949126895.1). Classification (NCBI taxonomy): domain Eukaryota; kingdom Metazoa; phylum Arthropoda; class Insecta; order Lepidoptera; family Erebidae; genus Eilema; species Eilema caniola. Next base: position 1,219,859 of record OX421469.1, on the reverse strand, counting down.
TTTTTTTATCCACTAAGTAATATCATTCATACCTTTGAATATCTACAAAACTAAACCATACAATAAGTTTTTGCACTGTCGAATGCGCTTGTCAAATCAAGCAGTAGCAAATAAAACATTAATTAATTCTTGAATTAAATATTCAATAATAACCATATGTTTTGGAGTTTACAACACAGCGCTATCTTGATTCAAACTTAGCATCATGTCTAAAACACGGAAGATGCGTTTTATTTTTCATGTATGCATTAAGCATTGCATGTACGCTGTTTGTATAAAGATATAACAAGATATTGTACGAAGCTCACATGAATATATTTAGCGAAATTTATTACTACTGTTACTTTTCCACTGGCCCCGAAATTTCGCTTGCTTTTCAGCGGCCATTTTTTTTTCTAAGAGTTATAAGACCTTCGGAAGTCGTATATTGGTGTGATAAGGATTCATGCGAAAAGGTTCGTGTAGTTTTCGGAAGCCGGTGTATACCGACCTCCATTTCAGATAAACTGTTATACTCAAATGTTACTTTACCTTAATATGATAGTACTTTCGTATAGAAAAACATCCATGATAACTCAGTGTTGAGTCACGAAGCAGTTTCTTAGTTTTCATTTGATAGGAGATTTTATGACGTAAATATTTTATCACTGAGACAAGGACTTCTTTCCTTGAAGTATTTTACGAAGAAATATTTCCACGCTCCAATAAATACAAAACAGTTTTTACCTAAAATCATTGAATGTTCATACGAATCCAATTTGCAATAAGTAGGACTTATGCAGTATTCTAACGAATACACAAGTAATTCCGAGAGATACGGATGAAAAATTGTTGTAGTGCAATAAGTGGCGCAATTACCAGGCGGTTGTCTGTTGCATTATGCAGAGCCGCATTTGCTAAGCAACATTCCAGGCAGGCGGTCGATTTTTACGCTTTGCGCAACGCTCCGGTCGATACCGCAGGCTATCTTCCATGTAAATGATGCATGGAGCGACGCTCACGGGCACAGCGACTGCATGTAACCGTCTAAGTTTGCATTTATCAGAAGTTAGTAGAAGTCAGCACATCGAATGAATAATTTCCGTTGACACCGTTCTGTTGATAAAGTATATGTATTTAGTGTCATGTGGTCTTGGCTGTTACAATATTAAAGTCGTAAATGTACATAAATGAATGGATTTACTGTACAATCAGTGGTTCACATATAAAAAATTGCAAATCCCCTGGATCTAAAATCTTATAATAAACAACATCTCACGTTTATAAAATTCCGAAGGGGTAAGCAGAGGTGTAATAGCATCTAAGTTTCGCCGATAATAATTTTCGGTCCCTCGTAATAGGGGGTGACCTTATTGCCATCAAGCAGTCACTTAGACATAGACTGTATGTTTATTGTCAGATGGAAGAAAGCCCTATGCCTTTAGTCGCCTTAAGACACCACAGGAAAAGATTAGGAAGCCCTATTCTACTCCACGAATACGGAAACGGGAACAAAATAAGAAATAGTGTTAAGTTAATTGTCTGAAAATAGTAACTTCAACAATTCAACATAGTCCGGGTACTTTGAGACAACTTAGACACTTCAAACAATGTGACAACGACTGTTTTAAGTCTTCCCTTGGTTTGAATTGCTTTGGGATTATTGTTGGTAATAATAAAATATTACAAAATAGATCGCGATCCCTTTGAAATTGTTTCATTTCGAAACAAAAAATATCTGATTAAAAGTGGAAAAAGTGATTCTCTCTGGAGAAACTTTTTTATACCACTGAGGTAGCAGATAAGCACACGGTCGACCTGATGGAAAGTGGTTACCGTGGCCTATGAACGTGTGCAACATAAGGGAGGTCACACTCGTTCTGCCGACCCTGTAAACACAGAGTTTCTGTGCCATCAGTGTAGAAGACAAAACAGTAATAGCCTTTGATCTTCCCACTGACAGCACAAAAACTCTCCAGTGAGCTATGGCTACCCAACTCACCGCCGCCGGGAACACGGCCATAGGCCACGGTAGCCACTTTCCATCAGGTGGGCCGTGTGCTTGCGTGCCACCTCAGTGGTATAAACAAAAAACTCTTTCCATTCTTAATCAATCAAAATCAAAATCAAAAAATATTGTTAACAATTTTATGAATTTGTATCATTCTTGTACAAAGAAGATTTATCATTATTACGTCAGTATACGCCAACAAATAATCGTATCTCACAGCATTTCTACCATTACAGCGGAATAGAGCGCTGCTTTCAAGTGTTACAGTATAAAGTTACAATAACGGCCCTTTCGCTCGCCTGGACGCGGCCGCATGGAGCCATCAGCTCGAGTATTCGGGAAATTTTGCAACACACTGCGGCAAAGAAACACCCTGGAACACATTCTGGCTTCATTTTTATATTGAAATAGTGAACATTGTTCTTCATTTGTCTATAAAACCTTGATGAAGTTCTGCCTTGTATGTGCTTCTTAAATTTAAGGCAAAGTATACGTGAATTGTTCGGTAACAGACGATATTATACATTATTCCATACCTACAGGGAAATAGAGAAATGCAGTTTAATTTACAAGAAATTATAGTCCATGGCTGTGTACTTGTTCGATACAATAATACTCATCAAGTAAACCAGCCTCATCCAGTGTTTACAGATTGCAGCTGCCTCTGGAAAGGCCTTCATTTGAATAACATTTGCATTTAAAGACAAAATCCTTTTCCTTAGCAATATTGGGACAATAAGCGCCGAAGAGTCTACCTAGTTCATTTGTATGTGCGAAGCAACAAGATTTGACTGCTAATTTAGACAAAATTCCACATTTAACTGTATTACGGCCCCCATGAAACCGTATTAAAGTCGTTTAATAATTTACTTGAAAATTAACCGCGTCCTCCTCATATCTGGCTTAGGGGCCTTATTGCGAAGTACCTACTTAACCAATAACAGTGAACTTGAATTATTATCTCTACGTGACTTCGTGACGAAATGTTGCTTTTACAATATTTTTATGTAGTTTTCTTTATATTTTATGAAGTAGAAAATTTTGGATGAATTTAGGTTTACGTCTTTCCACATGGAAGGAACTTGATGGCACGTTTTATGTGAGAGTGTTGAAAGACCTTGAAATAACAAGTTACTATTATCATATAATACTATAAGAGTCTTTGCTCTTCGAAACTGATCGCATAATGGTTGCATATTCTCATGTACGTTTGCAATTACTTATTTCATTGGTTAATATTTTAATATTAATTTCTTGGCGACTTGCCCTTATATTAACACAGCGAGCGAAAATATTACGTAGGTAGAAAACTTAGTCACATAAACTCGCCGGCTCTCGTAGGTAATAGTAAAGAATGGCTCGTTGACTCTGATAAATCCCGCTCAGCGTAATGCGGAAATAGTGGCCTTACCGGCGACTGGGGTTTCCAGGACAATTGCATAATGAATGTATGTAAGCTCGCCCTATTAATAGGAGGAAACTTGAGAATATCTTAGCAATCACTGGAGAAAGAAAACTTTATATCGCGGCAAAATTAATATTCATTTTAATTGATGGAGGCAAAGTTCTGCGGCAAGTTAAGAGTAATAATTTTTCCGTTACATTGCTGTAGAGTTATATCAAGAAGTTTTTATAGTTCATTGGCTTTGTGAAGTTTCTTAAATTTTCGTTAGATTTAAGTTTGTAGACGAAAGATACGGCACACTCACAACGTCCATTCCGTAAATGTATCTTTATGATAGTCTCTGCTGCTCTTATATATAACTGTACCTTGGTGTACTTTTCAGCGAAGAATTTATTACTGTCTGGGTCTCGGGGGGGCCTTGCACGAAGATTAACAGTCTATCGAGTACCGTGTGTATGCAGGAAAGATGTTTTAAATTGCAGACGCCTCATAATGCTGGGGTGTGACCACTTCACTGCTGATCCAGGCTTGCCATTATTTTTTTCACTTAAGGGACAGACAAAGTTTGTGCTGATAGCACTTTTCAACGGTACTGAAGACCCTTACACAGATTAAGAAAAATAGAATAGGTATGCAAAGGGAAAAGTCTCAAAACAGTGGTGGCGTCATGACTGAGTTATGGGACCTGCCATTTTAGATAAGAGTTTAATCTCTATTCTTTAAACCACCGGTGTAAATCGTAAAATAATTAAGCAGGAGTTAACAAAAATAATACTCATATACAGCGTGCGTTTCTAAAAGAAATGATTCGCATAGTGAAATACTTGGTGATACCTGAGACTCCGCTCGTGTGGAAATTTTATACCGTTCCTACAATTCTTCACAGCGTGCCGGAAAAGTAGTACTAGTGTCATTCCAGGCTGTAATCTATCCATGTACCAAATTTAGCCAGCTCTATTCGTTGCGTGATTGAATGACAAACATCCAAACATTCTCATAAGCACTCAAATTTATAATAATAAAAAAAAATATTCCACAACATTTCACACAACGCACAAGCATAGCTTCACTAGCTTGTGTTATGGAATCTAAAATGCGGATAAACATACTTAGATTTTTTTTGTAAATAGATACATATTTTACATAGAAACACCCAGACCAATGCAAATATCCATATTCATGCATACATTCATGCATACAAATATTTGCGTTGAGCGGGGATCGTACCCGCGCCTCCTGCATAGCTGCCGCGTTCACTACCGCTACGCCACAGAGGCTGTCAATAATAATAATAGTATCTTCAATGAAATCACTTGTACTGTTTTTTGGGTATCAGATCATCTGATACCCAAAAAACATGTATCAACCTTTGATAATGCCGTAAGGCGAAACCGGTCAGGAAATCAATAAATAATGTGGAACAGTACAAGTGATTTCATTGAAGATGTGTAGCAAGTTCCACCAAGTGCCATCAATCAACAGTATAAGCATAATAATAGTAGTATAGTAGTAGAAGGATATTTATTTTATATCTACTGTCCTTCAACTAATAATGTAGAATGCCGTGTTGGTTCCCGGTGAACTAGAATAGGGCCACCCCATCTCTTACTGTAGTTGTGGTAGGAAGCGCCTAAGAGATAGAGCTGTTTTCCTTTCGACAGTAAACATACAGCCCTTGACCAAGTGTCTACTTGACGGCCATAGGCTCTCTATTACGTGGGACTGAAAATCATAGTTGTTGGCGAAATGTGAGTGTTTGTACACCTCGGCCTACCCCTTCGGGGATTTACAGGCGTGAATGTATGTAGTAGGACAACTTTCGGAAGGTTAAGGCGACCGCTTTCCATCAAGCTGCGAGACAGCGCGCTGGTACAAAAAATATATTAAATCATTTATATAAATGAGGGAACAATTTGTGGCGTTGGTGGCAGGTCTCGTCCGCCGCAGCTGTCAGTCGGCAGAGACATGTGTCACGTTACAAGATGCGTTACAAGCAAGTTACGCGTATGGTGTAATGATAGCTTAGTGGGTAAGGAGTCGGCCTTACGATCAAGAGGTCCCGGGTTCGCATCCTGGCCGAACTACCGATGTGAACCCACTCCTAGTACAAGCAATTTAGCATAGTTGGAGGCGTTAGAGGGAATATTAGTGATTTCGGTTGCTTATATGCTTTAAAAAAAGAAAGGAAAAAAGATAGCTTACGTTTTTACATTGTGGATAAGTTTGTATATGTCAGGTGTTAAGTAAGAAGTATGTGGGTAATTAGTGACTGAATAGGTTAGTTATTGGAGTGTTGATTAATACTAGATATGATATTTTCTAAACTTTACGCGAAGATCACTTATTGATATAAAAATACTTTTTAACTGATTCTATTGCGATTTATTTGTTATTATTTAGACCGACGTTTCGGCTACTTTTCAGCAACCACAATAAAACCACGATTTAACTAAGAATGATAGTTGTCATACAGTTTGAAGTGTAAATTATATGAAAGTACCCGAATCATGATGAATTATTGGTCTAAACGTAAATAATAACAAATAAATTACGATAGATAGAAAAACTGGTTTTATATCAATAATATTAGACAGTTAATCTAGGGAGAGGTGAAAATTCTTAACAGATTGAGATCCATTCGTGTCTCAGAGAGTACTTTAAGCTGTATAATTCCAGTTGCCAGGCAAACGTCTGTGACATTTTTAGGTATGAGTCATAATCATCATCTACCTGCCCTGATCCCAATTATTTGGGGCTGGCGCAACATGTCATTTTCCTCCATAAATTTCTGTCAGATGTCATTTCCGCAATTACCCCGTCTTTGCCATATATCTTTCAAGCAATCCATCCCTAAAAGTTTGATGCGCCGAAGAAATTATAATACTTCGATATCGCCTATAGGTTATGCAGCTCAGATGGTAATCATTTCATGTAAAAGAATCTCCGTGATGACTTATACGAGTATGTGTTCATCTGCTACGTCAACCACTAGAAAAAAGGTTTGAACTGGTGTTACTATGTTCATAAAACGTTTTTCTTTTCAAAAAACTGTCATCCGTATTCGAGAAATCATATTACGAGTTAAGTCTAGTTAATCTGCGTGACGCTGTATAATATGCCCTGTATTATTTATTACTGCTGTTCTCTAATAGTAACGTCAGTTCACACACTCGTGCATGAGGCGAGCCTCAAACTTTTCGTATCTAGGTTAGTGGAACCTATCTTATGCGCATACATTTTACTGTTCACAAATCAATGTAAATTTATATATTAGAAATCACTTTCTTATTGTAAACGACGAATATATTTAACACTTATTATTAAAATAGTTTATTTTAGGAGGTAGTCCGACTGGGGTAGTACCGCGTGTTGTGTTCCCGGTGGTAAGTAGGGTAGCCAGAGCTCACTGGAGAGTTTTTGTACTGCCAGTGGGAAGAACAAAGGCGATTCCTTCTTTGTCTTCTACGCTGACAGCACAGAAACTCTCTTCGTTTACAGGGTCAGCAGCACGAGTGTAACTCCCCTGGTGTTGCACACGTCCTTAGGCTACGGTAACCACATTCTATCAGGTGGGCCGTGTGCTCGTCTGCCACCCCAGTGGTATAAAAAAAATGTTACAATGAATTAAGAAAAGTGGTATAGTAGAGATTTTCTCTGACAAACAATATTAATTGTTGCGTCTTAACTCCCAACCGAAGGGGCAAGCCGGTGTCAATACCTTGTGCAATGTTTGGCAGAGGAACCGACGAGCAGGTGAGGATGGTTTAAGTCCTGAAGCGGTTCATAGGGTCCACATTGATGCTAAATTACATTTTAGCAGGGCGTAGTAACAAAAAGAAATCCTTCCAGCTGTAGGAGCAAAAATAACAGCGATCGTGATATAATTCGTTACGATTAATTCTATTTCAATGTTCACATTTGTACAACTTTCCAGAGCATCACTTTGAAACGATCTTTGAACTGCAAAACCTCTCAAAGACTCGCTCGAGCCTGTCTCTTGTCTCCAAGTCCAACAGACATGTCTTGAAGCAGAGCATACGAATGTCACACAGCTTTGTTATCAAGCGCCCGCGGCGGCCTGTGTGACGTCACCTTCAAGACATGCTTGGACAAGTTAGTGCGTTCAGACGGGTTTGTTTACAGCTCTTGCTCTCTCAAATATATGCACTAGATGTTGCATGTGGTTCTGCCCGCGTGGTTTTCTGATTTCGGTCCCGTAACCCATAATTTTCTCCGGGGATAAAATATGCCTTTGTGTTTCAGACACATCGTGTATAATCTATCACTGTAACAAATTTTAGCTAGCTTCGTTTGGCTATTTTAGCGTGATTGAGTGACAAAAATCTTTACATCTTCACTAACTACTAGTGAAGATGTAAAGATTTTATGTAGTATTTTATGTAGTAGGAAGTAGTACAAAATAGTAATACGTGTACCACCAGTCATCATTTCTTCATTTCTATTCCATTAATTTTAAGTTTGACTATGCAACATCTTCGTGTCTTTGAGCAAGATCTTTGGGTCCATTCGTTCCTAAGCTAACCTGCCCCTCTAGACAAGTGGCAATTCGTTGACCGGCGTTTGATGGAATAGAATGACGAATGTATGAGATTTGACGTATCTGACAGTCGTTAACGCATGCCATAAACGTCAAATCCCATACATTCGTCATTCTATCTGGCCAATGAATTGCTAGTTATCTAGAGGGGCTGGCCGATAATACCTGTAACCTCCCTTAACCTGGTAACCTTCGCAGGCAACTTCTTATTAGTTCTTAAATAGAGAGAATCGTTTAAAAATTGGGAAGAAATTTTAAAAATTTTAGAATATTTCACGACTATATAAATTTTACATTTGAGCGTAACTGCTAGTCCTCGATAAAACCCAACAATATTCCTCTTCCACCTGTCATAAGATTTATCTCGTGTCGCTCGTGCTATACCGATCCATCAAAACCTTTTATTTGTCGAATATATTTCCCGTTTTGCTCGATGCTCCGTATCCTACCAGCGTGGATCTCACAAAGCTTTGTATCACTGCGCCCACGGCGATGGCATGTTGAGCCGACGGGCATCATAGTGCTACATATTTGCTGGTGCTTCGCTGTGGATAACATTGAAGAGTAGTGTTTGGCTTAGTTACAATTTACTTAGCAGGACGGTATATACTATGGTATAGTGTAAAAAGTAGATGAGGAAGGTAGGGGATCGATAGCAATGACGCACATTGGAAAAGGTCTATACAGCATTGAACTAAAACAGGTTAATTGATTGAATAATAGTGTTATAGGCTTACTTGTTCTCTGTCATTTTCATCATAATATCAGTCCCGATTGCATCCAAAGTTTGCACTTAAGAATCCCCGAGGTCAGTTCTTCTAGTCTGTTTCTAAATTTGATTTATGATGGCATTAATGAGAGCGACTTATACCTGACTTAATCTCAAGAGAAATGCCTTCATTAGTCTCGTCCCATCAATCAGCAGGTGTACCGGCTTTAAGTCCCAATGATCTTGATGAACCACCATTCTAGCTAGCTTCCATGCAATTAATGATAAGCGGTTACCATGCGTAACAGCTTATTATCAATCATTCCATGTTACTAAAATTCCATGATACGCCGTTTGAATAGCAAATTTATATTTATAATGACAGTTTCATTCGATCTAAACCAGTCGTTCGTCTACTGTTTAAAGACAAAGCTTTTTGAAACAAATTCGTAATGAATACGCTAAATCTTCAAAACAAAATTTGGTACAACTCAAACTTATTGGTAATGGGGATAAAATTCGGGTTATAAATAAACTCCATGGTAAAGTTTCACGACAGGGCTGCTACGTGGAGTTTAATATATATGCTACGGCGTAGACGTGCATGTGCTACGGCGTAGAGGATCTGCGCTACGGATTTTGTTATTGCTGATACTTTTTACCTTATAGATGAAGCTGTAATGAGAATTTGTCTGTTTATACTGTATAATTTGAATTATTGGCATATTCTGACTGACTGACTATAACATAATCAGAGGCAAAATTCTCCAAAAAAAAACGATTAAAATATTCTTCCTTGAAATGTGTGTTACGATAATACTGTTTTTGACGTTCTGGAAGATTGAGGCCCGTATTTTAGAAAAACACGCAATCCTGAATGTAGATTTTTCTGAGGACAAATTGTATAGACAGTCTGACAGATAAAAAAGAGCACAAGACAGAGAAAAAGACAGCAAAAAAAAACGCAATGAACATGAAAAATATCAGAAACTGAGCTGAACTACGGAGCACAGCTTAAACATAAATGTGAATAAATTTTCTTCACTTTAACAAATCTATAATTCTCTTCTAAAATACGACCAATTTGATTCTTACTCTTGGCTCGGGAGCCAAAAATCCAGTGAAATAGTCACAACAGGGGCCACAACTACGTCTTATTACGTCGAGCCCCGCTTCCCCGGCCCCATTTATTATTGTAAGCCCCGATAGCGCGGCGCTCGGCCAAACATCCCGCCGGTACTAAACGGTATTATTACAACTGTGATACTGAATATTCCTGCTAGAATTTGGCGAATTTTAGACCTGCGAGTTTTAATTCTCGACGGTACTGTTGAATACAGACGAAATAAAAATATATTTGACCAGTGGTTTTAAAACAGTGCCTAGTCCAGTGTAATGGATCCTAATTTAGATAATTATGCTACCTTTTATTTCCAAACTTACAAAAAAAAAATATAAAAAAAATTAAATTAAAAATTAAAAAATCTATATACGTTACTGAAATCTTTCAGCGTAATTATCCAATGGCAATATTATAATTTTACATAAAACAGAGGAAGCAAACAAGCGACTTGAATGCAAAATATTTTGCATTTTATTTGCGATTTCAAGGACACATAGGTCCTTACGCGATTGTTACGGGTGACACCGCACATCCATCGCAGCGTTTTCGTCTAAGAGACACGCAGCGCCTACTTGTGTCGCTCTAACGGCGGCCACGCCTCACAGCCATGTAAAAGGACAGGCCTAATGATCGTCTTATTGTCCAACCCCTATAACCTGACTGACATTGTAGGATCGCATGTGACGCCAGACGTAACCGATGTCACCAGTCATGTGAAGTTCAGATCTCAGGTACTTAACGTGGTCCGTGAGCTCGCGCAAGTCACCACCTATGCGAAGGGGTAATGGCATCTATTGAGTTTAACACCAGGTATTTTGATTCTGTTAACCTGATGTCTGTCTTATCTATTAACGAAACCATAGATTATATAAATAGTAACTAACTTACCGACCTATGATTTTAGATTTAGAAATCATAATTTTGGTCTTAAAATATTTTTCAGATTTAAAAAAAAAATACTTTTGTTAACGAAAACGACCAAAATTTTCCATTTTACGAAAAATCGGTAACGGACGCTACATGCTCTAAGGTCGTCAACCAGACTTTGTTCTTAAAAAGTATGAGAGAATTTACGGAACAAATGATAAGATAAAAAATGTTTCTCTTTGGTACAACAACGTCCCTTTAAGGTGTCATAGTTCTAAAAAGTAACTCGTCATCAACATCATCATCTTTGCATAAGTCCTGGTTGCATCCCCGGCTTACACCTTGGTGTTTCTGTATCGCCTTAGCTCTCAAACCCAAAATATGAAATAGTCATTATTATCAACATCATCTACCTGCCCTGATCCCAATTATTTGGGGTCGGAACAACATATCATTCCTGTCAGATGTAATTTTTTCAGTTATTCCCTTTTGTGCCATATCATCTTTCAAATAATCCATCCATCTATATTACTATGAAATCACCAAAATATAACATATCAAAATATTCTTAGGCTTACAAAACACTCATACAATATGTTTATTAATGTACTTCAAAGTAAAGATCGTACTTTTTAAAATCTGTTCAACTGTACAGGGAGGAGTTAGTTCAAGCTACGTTCGCTGTTGTTAGATGTGTACTAATTAAATGAAACCAACTTAGTGATAAGCCAAGAAGTGGTCTCGCCAACAAGTTTTGTTTTTTACACACCTTGCTTGTTTCAGTGTGCTTCGTTAATAGCTAGACGCTAAAAGGGCACCTAAACTCTGTATTTCTTTCCACTTTGTTGATACTGTTTGCGTTACTAATTGAAGGTTGATAATGTTTGCGTTACTAATTGAAGGATCGAGACGTGAAAACGCCTTTTTTATACATAGTATAGTAAGCTAAAGGCAAAGTGTCAGGAAAGAGGGTCACCATTACATACACGTACCTTATTAACAATGGTGGTACTTAGCTTGATGGCCTCATCAAAAGAGGATTATCGTCGCAGCACCGTGTGACACCCACCGGTCCGACGAGTGCTGCGACCACAATCCACCCTGCCCGACTATACACTTAATGACCCCTGAACGCAATCCAACCGCGATTGGATTACTATGGAGGGTTCTTTGCAATCGTGCACGGTGGTACCCACCCGGCCGAAATTTGTGAAAAATTAGTGCCACCAAATTTCTACCACCAGCAAACTTACTTTAAAATTTACTTCAAAATGTTAGCATGCTCTTCTAATTATAGTTAAGCTTTTTGATACTGGTTGCTGTATACTCACTTATAATTAAAAAAATATTGCCGTTGCGCGCAGCTCCAACCGCGTAAGATTCTGATTCCGTTTCCGTTCTAGGAACAGAAAGTAGCTTAGTGTTTCTCCAGATTATAGATATCTTTGTACCTTTTTCCGTCGTTACCACTTTCATTCAATCATTTGAGCATGAATGAATTACAGATATCCAAACATCGTCACAAAGATTCCCATTTATAATACACTCGAGAGCAATGAATCCGGGTCACTCAAAGAATCCAAAAAATCTCGGAAAGTAAGAATGCTAGGTTAATTCAATAAATTGTATTTAATAGACAATTTAATACTCCTTAAATGAAAGTTAAAAAAATATGAGTCACCATACATTTTATTTACACAAAATTACATAAAGAAAAAAAACTGCTGATCTCTCCTTAAAACAAAAATAGGAAACATGAAATTTTTGAACTTTATGACGATTTTCTTGAATTTCAATACTTCGTATTACCTCCTCGTGCTTCCATTACTGCGTTTACGCGGTTTGGCATGCTGTACACCAAGTTCCTTATACGATTTTGGGGAATATTCTCCCATTCCTCTGTGAGAGCAATTTTGAGCTCAGGAAGCGTGATTGGGGGAGGGTTTCGTTGTTTTACGCATCTCCCTAGCTCGTCCCAAGCATGCTCGATCGGGTTGATATCCGGGCTGCGCGCTGGCCACTCCATACAAGTAATGTTCATCTCTTGAAGGTAGTCATTCACAATCCTACCTGTATGAAGTCGGGCATTGTCATGCATAAATATAGCATCCTCACCCAAATTGACCATAAATGGACCAACGTGTTCGTTGAGGATTTCTTCCACATATCTTACGCTAGTTAAAGAGCCGTTTTCTATGATCACCAGCTCTGTGCGACTTTCAGAGGAAATTCCGGCCCACACAAGTACAGACCCACCACCGTAGGCTACTTTTTCTTCGATGCATGCTTGCTTGAATCTTTCCCCTGGTCTTCTATACACTCTGTGTCTTCCATCGTGCTTGTAGAGCATAAATTTTGATTCGTCGGAGAACATAACTTTCGACCAATCTTCAATACTCCAATTTACGTGGTTCTGGGCATATCTTAGTCTTGAAATACGATGGCCACGCTCCAGTTTAGGGCCGTTTGCAGGTCTAAGGGGTTTTAAGTTAGATTCAGCAAGCCGACGTCTTACTGTCCATACACTTGGGTTACTTCCTCCGAGGCGTCGAAACTGATTTGTGAGTTCAGTTCCTGTGAGAAAGCGATTTCGAAGCATGGTGTTCACCAAGTATCGGTCTTCTCGTGCTGTGGTACACCTAGTTCTGCCCGTTCCTGGTCTGCGTAGGTTAGAACCAGTTTCTTCGTAACGTCGGAGAACTCTTTGTACTGTTGACAGCGACACACCGACAGTCCTGGCTGTATCGCGCTGACTCCGGCCGGTTTCCACCAATGTAAGTATTCTGGTGCATTCTTCAAGTGTAAGCGACATGATTTCAGCTTGAATAATGAATATTGAGCACTATCAACCTGGTTTATGTACCAACATAAATGACAGATTACAAACAAAAGCAAAAACAAATCCTGTAATTTCGTAGTTCCATCTTCGACAGTGTTCCCTTTTCAAATTTGATTTTTTTATGATATAACTTTACAATAACTAAGAAGTTTTAATACTTTCATTTAAGGAGTATTAAATTGTCTATTAAATACAATTTATTGCATTAACCTAGCATTCTTACTTTCCGAGATTTTTTGGATTCTTTGAGTGACCCGGATTCATTGCTCTCGAGTGTATTAGTAGATAGTAGTCCATTCCATCCTTTTTCATACTTTCACAGCCTTCTTCACAAAATATCAAGTATATAGCTAACACAAATTTCATATTACTGCCTTTATTATAATAATCGACTTCATAACTCTAGCCACACTCAAATCAGTTTCGTGATTCCATATTACATTTTCAAATAGTCTTTTAACATTCTGCCCTTGCTCTTCACAAAGCAATAAAACTCTCCCCCTGAACCACACATCGGCAACTTTCGCGAGCGTTCACACCTACATTTAAATAGCTTGTCAAACCATCTCGCTTTACGATACTGTCTCTTCGTGAGCTCACACGAGCGTTACACCGAGGGCTCACTTTAACATCGTCAGGCGAAGGTTTGCACAGAGAATACCTATTCACTGAAACCGTATTACTCAACGAGTTTTATTAAAAAGACATACTTACATTTAAGTAAGTGCTCTGGAGAGTATTAAGAAAATATTGTGATGTTTGAAAATGTTGAAGGGATTTGATGTTTAGGTTTGTGTGATTAAAGTTTAATTGAGACGGCACACAGTGAATGTGATTCAGATCAGGCCTGTGGTGTGGCCCTAGAATAGCACCACCCCATCTCCTCCCGTGGGTGTCGTAAGAGGCGACTAAGGGATTCAAATACCGGAGGATGGGCAGCAGCATCTTTCCGTGTACTAGCCACCAAACTGCGATCGCCAACCCGCTTGCCAAGCGTGGCGATTACGGCATAACCCCCCATGATTTGGAAACCCAAGAAACGGCCCCTAGTCCCCGGCGGCCCCGCTATTCCTGGCTATGGTAGCGGCCATGGTAACGGCGGGGCAAGGGGTGCGAAGAATCCCCGGCAGATGCCAGGCTACCAACCCCGACGACCTTTGGCCCTGGCAACGTACAACACGCTCACACTGCGAACCGACGAGAAGCTCGCTGATCTCGAGGAAGAATTGAGCAGATTACGGTGGGATATCGTAGGATTGTGTGAAGTCCGGAGAGAGGGGGAGGACACCATGATCCTCAAATCCGGTAACCTGCTCTATTTCCGGGAGGGCGACAAACTGTCCCAGGGTGGTGTCGGGTTTATCGTCCACAAGTCCCTTGTCAACAACGTGGTCCAGATCGAGAGTGTTTCGACGAGGGTAGCGTACCTTATACTCAGAATCACCAAAAGGTATTCGCTGAAGGTCATACAGGTACACGCACCGACCTCGAAACAACCCGACGACGAGGTGGAGACTATGTATGAGGATATCTCTAAAGCCATACATAGCTCCCGTACACACTATACTGTTGTGATGGGGGACTTTAACGCGAAACTGGGCAAACGAAGCGACAATGAGCTGAGAGTGGGGCAATTTGGATATGGAAAGAGGAATGCACGTGGCCATCTGCTGGCCGGCTTCATGGAGAAGGAGGGCCTTTTTATGATGAACTCCTTCTTCAGAAAGCCGGAACAGCGTAAGTGGACATGGCTACACCCTAACGGTGTCTCAAAAAATGAGATTGATTTCATCTTGTCGACGAAGAGGCACATATTCAATGATGTCTCCGTGATCAATTCAGTAAAAACAGGAAGCGATCACCGGATGGTAAGAGGCACATTGAATCTTAGAACAAAGCTCGAAAGATGTCGACTGATGAAATCTACGCTCCGACCAGCACCTATCCAGTTCCAGAACCCTGAGCACTTTCAGCTCGAGTTGCAGAATCGCTTCGAATGCCTGGGAGATTGCGAAAATGTGGATGATTACAATGACAGATTTGTGGAAATTGTCCAAATGACTGGGTCTAAGATCTTCAAAGCCCGTCGTTCAAAAGGAACCAAAAAGATTTCGGACCTCACCAACAAACTCATGGAACAAAGGCGAAATTTGGTTCTGCAGTCCTCTGAAGATGCTACTCAGTATCGGCGTTTAAACAGACAGATCTCCAAGTCCTTTACTCGCGACCTACGCCAATTTAATACGACTCGTATTAAGGAGGCGATTGAGAGCAACAAAGGCTCAAAGGTTTTCGCAAGGGATCTGTCTGTTGGTCAAAGCCAACTGACTAAGCTGAAGGTAGAGGATGGCAGAATTATTTCGTCAAAGCCGGAGCTGTCGGAAGAGTTCGAGAAGTTCTACGGACAATTATACACGAGTGTACGGCAATCTGTTAATAATCTGGCTAAAGACCCAAGAGCCAGATTGACCCGACACTATACCGAGGATATCCCGGACGTCAGCCTGTACGAGATCAGAATGGCTCTCAAACAGCTAAAAGACAATAAGGCACCGGGTGATGATGGGATCACGGCTGAGCTTCTGAAAGCTGGTGGAACACCGGTACTTAAAGCTCTTCAGAAGCTATTTGATTCCGTTATACTCGAGGGACGAACGCCTAAGGCATGGCACAGCAGTGTGGTGGTACTCTTCTTCAAAAAAGGTGATAAAACCTTGTTGAAAAATTATAGACCCATCTCGCTTCTGAGTCATGTCTACAAGTTGTTTTCGAGAGTCATTACGAATCGTCTCGCTCGCAGGTTCGACGACTTCCAGCCTCCCAAACCAGCCGGTTTCCGAAAAGGCTTTAGCACCATAGACCACATACATACGCTGCGACAGATTATACAGAAGACTGAGGAGTATAATCAGCCACTCTGCTTGGCGTTTGTGGACTATGAGAAAGCCTTCGATTCGATTGAAACCTGGGCTGTGCTACAGTCTCTCCAACGGTGCCAATTTGACTATCGATATATCGAAGCGCTGAAGTGTTTGTACGAAAACGACACCATGTCAGTCCGCCTCCAGGATCAAAGCTCAAAACCTATCCAGTTGCGGCGAGGGGTGAGACAGGGAGACGTTGTATCTCCGAAACTGTTCACCGACGGCCTGGAAGATGTTTTCAAGCTCCTGGACTGGAGAAGACTCGGCATCAATATCAACGGCGAGTACATCACTCACCTCCGATTCGCTGACGATATCGTAGTCATGGCTGAGACCTTGGAAGACCTAGGCACAATGCTCGATGGCCTCAGTAGAGCCTCCCAACAAGTGGGCCTCAAAATGAACATGGACAAAACGAAAATTATGTCAAATGTCCATGTCACACCCACTTCTTCTTTGAAGGTTGGAGACTCTACACTCGAGGTTGTCGACGAATATGTTTACCTGGGACAGACAGTCCAGTTAGGCAGGTCCAACTTTGAGAAAGAGGTAAATCGTCGAATCCAGCTCGGCTGGGCAGCGTTCGGGAAGCTTCGTAATATCTTCTCGTCCAAAATACCGCAGTGTCTCAAGACTAAAGTCTACGACCAGTGTGTGTTGCCAGCGATGACCTACGGAACTGAGACTAGGTCCCTTACTATGGGCCTCATAAGAAGGCTCAAGGTCACCCAGAGGGCGATGGAGCATGCTATGCTCGGAGTTTCCCTGCGTGATCGAATCAGAAATGAGAAGATCCGCAGGAGAACTAAAGTAACCGACATAGCACACAGAATCGCCAAACTTAAGTGGCAGTGGGCGGGGCACATAGCTCGTAGAACAGATGGCCGTTGGGGCAAGAGAGTTCTCGAGTGGCGACCACGCGCCGGAAGACGCAGTGTAGGCCGGCCTCCCACACGGTGGACCGACGACCTGGTGAAGGTCGCGGGAAGGGCATGGATGCGGAAGGTGCAGGACCGGTCATTGTGGAAATCCTTGGGGGAGGCCTTTGTCCAGCAGTGGACGTCTTTCGGCTGAAATGATGATGATGATGATGATGAATGTGATTTTTATACTTCATGTTTTTGGGAGTAATTAAAATCACGTAACGTAAATATTTTTATTGCTTGATACTTAGAAGATTTCATTCCACTTTAAGAGATTAGTGAGACTTTGATAACGGCTAAGATGCAGAATTCGGTTTTGCTTGATAATGTCCGCATATTGCTTCGGTTCCTTTCTCAATCAACCTGACGCCCCGGCCGAATGTTGTTGCTCGCCTTGCCAGAAATATTAACTACCATTACTCAAAAGGAGATGCGTGAACTAGCTGCATATGAAAATAATAATAAAGCTTAATTGAGATTTAGATGGCACTGTTAAATATATATCCTAGAATATTGACTTGTTTTCATTCAGTTAGTGAGCAAAATATCAAGGCTATAAACACTGAACCGAATCTGTGCTCGTAACTAGAAACTTGTAACCAATTTTTGATCACAGAGCCGTGCGAAGACACACGCCCCGCCCCAGGGCTGGGCAAGAAGGCAATTAGCTCTATTGTGTGCACATGTGCCCGTGTGACGTCAGACCCTCATAAAGTTTGCACTGCAATGGTTTAAGATTATGTGCCTTGTACGGTACAATTCAGTTCAGTAAATTGAAGACCACTAACTTTTAATTACATGGTAAATGAACACTCACACCATGGAATATGAAAAGGACGGATTCACAAAATACAAACTACATCAAATCGTTAAGTATCAAAGTATATTTATATTTTTAACACATTCACTGCCAACTACACGGCGCCGTGGAGATGTGTATGGCCGAGTACACGGTGCCGTGGGGTAGTGGGGAGCCGGACACACGGCGCCGTGGTTTACGCCTGTGTTTTGTTTATGTATCAGTACCGCTCCGGCCGTTGCGATAATTGTACGTGACGAACGTGGCCATACGCGTAAAGAAACGATCTTTTATAAACAAGTGTTGGATTAGGGTTTGCACGATTATTTTGTATAATACCCTCTTTTGTAAAAGACACTTTTTACAGTAAAATGAGTGACAAGCCAGGTCCTTCTAAACGCTCTGGTAGTGTATTAACTTCGGGTTCTCGGGCTAAACGAGGCCGTATTTATAGTGCTAACAGTAGTTTAGATGACTTTGAGTGCTCAAGTGTGGAAGCTGAATTCTCTCAATGTGATGATGAGGATGAAGAGGACTATGAAGAGGAGGTTAGCGACGATAGTTGCGATAGTATTTTTGATTCTAGGCGTCTTATCAAACGCAAACATACTCGTAATATGGACAGATTTGAGTCATCGAGTAGTCAGAAGCCTTCAAAACCCGAGGAGACATTTAACCGTCCAATGTCTCCAGATCGGCACATGGCAACCTCGCCATCTATCATTCAAGATTATGGTGAGCTACCTGATATTCCGGATAATTTATTAAATAATTCTATTACACCATCAGTTTCCATGTTAATGTCCGATGCCTTATCGATCAACATTCCCATTGAAGATATTGAAAACTCGCCGCTAATGTCACCAACTTCAGTCGAAACTTCACGTACTAGAGTTGAAAGGCTAGATAACCTACCATCTGAGGAAGGAGCTACATCTTTTTGGAGTACACAAGGGACAATGAAAATTATAGATTTCACCAAAACTCAGGAATTATTAGTTCCAACTCCATCTGATCCATTTGAGGCATTCCAGTTACTAGTAGATGACAATATTCTAGATTTAATAGTACGTGAAACTAATGCTAATGCTGTTCGAGTGCAGAATGCACCTGGTGTTAAACAACACTCGCGAATAACATCATGGAAAGACATAACACGAGCTGAATTGTCAACATTTCTTGGGCTAATTCTTCATACAGGTACAATCCGGTTAAATCGACTCAATGATTACTGGAAAAAGCATTGGCTCTTTAATATCCCTTGTTTTGCGCAATATATGTCCCGCAACCGATTTATGATAATATTGCGTTGCCTTCATTTTTCATCCGAAACGAATGAAGAAGATCGACTGGCCAAAATCCGTACGATAGTAGATCATTTTAACAATAGAATGAATAATATTTATTACCCGGGCAAACAGCTTTCTCTGGATGAAGCGATGGTGTTATGGCGTGGACGTCTTCAGTTTAGGCAATACATTAAAAATAAGCGCCATAAGTATGGGGTGAAGTTATACGTACTTGCAGAACCAGATGGCACAGTACTGAAATTTCAAATATACGGTGGTGCAGGTGATGACACGTCTGGAGTAGGCCACACTCAAAAAATAGTTCTCAAACTACTAGAAGAGAAATTGGACGCGGGACACAGTGTCTATATGGACAATTATTACAACTCGTATGATTTAGCTGTCAAACTATTAGATCGCCAAACATACTGTACGGGTACTTTAAATAAAAATCGAAAAGGTAATCCAATAGAACTTGGTACTGTCACGTTGCGTAAAGGAGAAAATAAATCCTTGTTTTTAAATGGAGTACATATAGGCAAATGGAAAGACAAGCGATACGTGCTCTATATATCGACAGAACACGATAATGAAATGATGGAAACCACAAACAAAAGGGGCACTGTTATCATAAAACCATCAGCAATTCTTCATTATAACAATTTTATGTCAGGTGTGGATTTACAGGACCAAATGCTGTCTTATTACCCATGTGAAAGAAAAACCATGCGATGGTATAAGAAGATATTCTTCCACACACTCCAAATGAGCATGAATAATGCATGGCATTTATATAATAAATTTAGTATCAATAGCAAAATGAATTTTTATGATTTTCGTTTATATATTTTGGAAAAATTGTTACCAAAACCTGAACAAATAACTGAGAAAATTTCAGTTAAACATATTTTAACCAAAATTGAGAACGTTAAGACGCGTCTAAAAAAAGAGGGTAACACGACCAGAACTATTACAGAAGTGGTAAGAAAAGAATGTAAAGGGTGTAGAGAAAAGAAAAACCGAGTTGCCACTATGTATGAATGTAAGAGCTGTATTGGAAAGCCAGCCCTATGCATAGAATGTTTCTTTGAACAACATTTATAATTTTAAAAATTCTTGTCCTTATTATTGGTATTTTTTCTGCAATTAAACTTGTGTGATTATTAAATTTGTTTAATTTGTAATACCTACTACATTTTACATACTTACATACCATACAACTTACATATATACATACATACACTATAAATACATCACATACTGTAACAAAAATCAAATACACGGCGCCGTGTGTTTGGCCACTCATAGCTCCGTAGGCCAAATACACGGCGCCGTGTAAATGCATTTTTTTTATCTATAAATAAAGGTTTACTAAAAATATTATCAAAACTTACATATAATACTTAATTACAAATAATTAAAACACTTTAAACTTATGGCCACAGTAGTACATTAATTACCAAAAACTACATACAGAGATGCATCTTACAATTCATTTGGCATTGAATGTGTTAAACTCAAACTCAAACTCATTTATTGCGAAAATGGGTAATTTATAAACATTCACTAAATAAAATGGTCCCTCCATAGTCCACCTGAAGGCATGCAATTTTACAGGTATTTTAAAATTAATTTTGATTATGCACTAGTAATGATTATGTAAAATTAACGAATTAAATACAATAATTAGTCCATCAAACAGAATATGTCAGAATTTTTTCCTATCCTTGGTACAAGTCAATAATGTATAGATACATTTCAAATAAAATTGAAATTTAAAATATGTCAATAAATAAAGTAAAGCAATATGTTATTTCTGGTTACTTTGCATGTCATTTATAAATTCGTTTACACTGTAATAGGCTTTTTCCACGAGAAATTGTCTTACTCTTCGTTTAAACACATTGATGTTTAGGCTGTCTAATAGTTTCTTTGGTAAGTGATTATAAACCCTAGGCGCCATACAGAGTACACTATTTGTCATCAATGCACTTTTGTGTTGAGGACAGCTAACTTTTAAACAGTGGCGCTTGCTTTTATAATGTTCGTACATCGTTAAGTTAGACCTTACAAATAACACCAACTCATACCAGTATAGACACGGTACTGTCAATACTAGGTGGCGCTAGTGTCACTGTAACGGTTGAGTTTTTTAAGCTCCGTAAATAAAAGTCTCCAAAAATTAGATATCGGCATTATTAAATAGAACAAGTGTGCAAATAGGTAGTTTGTTCTATAATGTGTGTGGACTAAAGTTTACCAAGTGTTTTGTGACTGTTTAATGCATAAAGTAAACATAGACAAACGACTGACCCTGTGCTGGGATACATTACGGTTAGTGCAAAAATTTTAATTGCAAAGACATTTCATTGGATACTTGAGTATTTATGTGTCGAAGGGATCATAAATACGTGTAAACATTAAACATTTAAGTGATAGAAATAAGAGAAAAAAAAGGTGTGGGTGAGAGTGCCGTTGTGGGTGTAAACAAACTTTTGTCGTACATAATATTATATATCTACCCCAAGATCAGCTGGGAATCAGCTGACGATTGCCGCGCGCAAGCGACATCTATTATTTTTGAGTGGTAACTTTTTGTTAACTAACGGCCGTGTGATCTATAGATACTGAGCGACTATGACAAACTGCAGAGCTTGTGGACGCTTCATGAAAGCAGATGGCGCTGTCTGTTGTACTTGCCCTCACGCTTACCATTTGACTTGTCTGGGTGGAGCCAAGGCATCGGCTAAGCAGCCTAATTGGTCATGCCCGGAATGTTTAAAGAATAAACCTCGAGATAACCGACCGGATACACCTGTTAGAACTTCGTCGGATAAGATATTATCACCGGGTGAGCATACGCAAGGGTTACCGTTGGAAACCTTGAATAAGACCTCCGCCGATGTGTATATTGAGCATACGGCTATTGATGTGGCATTGGAGATACGTCTTTTTAGGGAGCAAATGGTCCTTATGCAGGAGGAGTTGAAACTGCTTCGCCTGTTACGCCAGGACGTAAAGGAACTTCGAGAGGCTATTAGTAATAACTCCTCACGACTCAACTCTCTGGAAGATAGGGTCAATAAGCTGGAGAGTGGGATTGAGGAAAGGGCAGACAACTCTGGGCACTTGGAAGTTATGGTGGAAGAACTTAAATCTGAGCTCAATGCGCGGGATCAACTGTTGCTGGCCAATGATCTGGAGATATCTAATCTGCCGGAGAACAATGGTGAGAGCCCAATACATCTGGTTACGGTGATAGCTGCCAAGATGGGCGTAACCTTGGATGAGCGAGATATAGTCAGTGCGGAGAGAGTTGGATCGAGGACGGCGCGCGGTGGGGCCAGCGGGAATGCGTCATCTGTTCGCCCCCGCCCCCGCCCCCTAGTGGTGCGGATGGCGCGCCGAGCGGTGCGTGATGACTTACTCCGTAACATGCGTGTGCGGCGTGGAGCGGACACGGCGGACTTCGGCATCTTGGGGGCGCCCGGGCCATTCTATATGAACGAGCGTTTAACTAAATTTAACCGACACCTATTATTCAAAGTACGCGAAGCGCGTAAGAAGATGCATTGGAAATTTGTCTGGACCAAAAATGGCCGCATTCTTGTTAAGCAGGATGAGGGCAAGCCTACTTTCACCATAAATAATGAAGGCGACCTCAGACGGGTTTTTGGTGTCGACTCAGTTTAACCCTTTAGGTATAAGACTTGCACCTGCCATATGTTGCTTGGATTGTAGTCTGTCGTTATTAACCCCCTTTGTTTTACTGTATATCATTAAAAAATATTTGGGCCAAGCCTATGCTATGTTAATTATAATTACAAAAATACTTATTATATTCGTCGAACTCACTAATGAATTCATTTGCTGCAAATGCTGCATTAAAGTTATTTGTATTGTTATTACATTCACACTTTTATGCTTGTTGTTCGATGTAAACAAACAGTTAATGGCAACGTATCGAGCCATTCTAATACTATGCGTGAGTCGGCGGTGTCAGTGTGGTGTGTGTGTGTGTTGGTGAGTCATTTGACATGCCTTGACTATTCACTATTTGTATATACCTTGTTGTTCTTTGTTGATTATTTTTTGCATAGTCTGGTAAGACGTGTTTACGGTTTCTGTGCAATTATTAGTTACATAATTTATGGTTATGGACATCTGTACCTACAAAATGACGTTTCAATTCATAGAAAAATTAATTATGAGATTCGCAATGCTTAGCAAATTTTTCCAAGTCGGATTGTTTAATCCGGGTTCTTTGGGTAGAAACCATGAAAATATTATAGGCACAATAGAGCGTCATCAGGTGGATTTGTTAGCCATTAATGAGACATGGTTAAAGCGGGGAGAGGAGGGGCGTGCGCCATTCGTACCAGAGTATCGTTTGCGACATATTCCTCGCTCTTCTGCGATCGCAGATCGAGGAGGGAGGGTAGGATTCTACGTCAGGCGCGGTTTGAATGTAAAGGTTTGTATCCATCCCGTGCACCCTGCAATTGAACAGATGTGGCTTAGGGTTAAAGTAAACAATAATAAGATCATAGTAGGCACTGGCTATAATCCCCCTACGGGCAATGTGCAACGGTTTCTGGATGCGATGATGGATTCCATCGCTTCGTTTTCAGACTATGATTTTTTAATTTTACTGGGTGATTTTAACATTGATTTATTTAAGTATACGGCATGCAATGTCAGACAGTTTAACACGTTTCTACACTGCACTGGGTTAACACAGTATGTAAAGGACGCTACACACTTCACTGATCACAGTCAGACATTGATCGATGTGGTTTGTACAAATGCCAAAGTGCGTAGTATATCCGTGGATTCTGTTGGCAAACGGAACGGGCATGCATTTGTTAAGTGTGAATTTTTATTTCGCAAACCCAGAATCCCGCCAAAGGTTATTACATATAGACCGATGTCTGAGATCAACATAGAAAGATTTAATGGGGAAGTTGACTCCTTTAGGTGGAGTCGTCTACTGCACCTAGAGGATGTTGATGACATTGTACAGGACTACTCACAGGTAATATTATTTTTGTTTGAACTACACGCCCCGGAAACAAGCAAAATTATTAGAGACCTTCCGGCTCCCTGGCTAACGAGCAATGTTAAGTTCATGATGGGTCTAAGGGATGAAGCATTAAACCGAGCTAAGAAAAGTAAATTGGAGTCACATAAAGTTTATTACACAGAGTTAAAGAAACAAGTACATTTAGCTATAAATAGTGAAAAAAAGTGTTATTTTAAATTTCAAATAGATAATAATATTAAAAAGCCTAAGATATTATGGAAAAATATAAAAGAGAATTTGAATCCTCATAAATCTATGGAACTGCCTGCGCACCTGAATGACCCTGACAGGATCAATCGGCATTTCCTGAATGTTCCTGGGGACATAAGCGTCTCGTTATCTAATTTAACTTTTTACGAGTACAACAGGTTTGGAGGTTTTACCTTTGGATTGACGCCCGTCGACTCTTCCGCAGTATTAAAAATAGTGGCGGAGCTTCACTCTAATGCAGTGGGAATTGATGGTATATCGTTGAAAATGATAGTTATGATGATTCCTAAAACTCTGGATGTAATTACAGCCATTATAAATAAGTCTATTGTAACATCTAAATTCCCTACTAGTTGGAAGACTGCTATAATAAAGCCCATTCCTAAAAATAACAATGTTATTGACACTAAGGACCTACGTCCGATAAGTATTTTACCATGCCTATCTAAAATATTAGAGAAGGTGGTCGCATCACAACTGAGACACTATTTAGAAACGCGAAATATCTTACCTGATGTCCAGTCGGGCTTTCGAAAGAACCGGGGTACCGCAACAGCTATTTTGGATGTTACGGATAATGTATTAGCAGCACAGGACCACGGCAAGGCCACGGTTTTAGTACTACTGGACTTTTCTAGGGCTTTCGATGGTTTGAATATTTCTCTTCTGCTTTCCAAACTGGCGTATTATGGGTTTGACAGTAACACAATACAATGGTTCCACTCTTACTTAAGTGGCCGGGCACAGTTTGTGGAAACACACGAAAGTGACGGGTCCACACTGCGTTCTTCTATATCAGCCGTAAATAGAGGTGTACCACAGGGATCTGTTCTGGGGCCCTTATTGTTCATTTTATATAGTGCGGACATTGCTCAAGTAATAAAACACTGCCAATTCCATATGTACGCAGATGATGTGCAGATATATTTCTCCTTCGAAGTCAATGAATTCCAGGAAGCCATCTCGAAAATCAATGAGGATCTGACTAGCATTTGTCAATGGGCTCGCCAAAATACACTCGTATTAAACGGCAACAAAACTAAATTTTTAATCCTTGGCTCAAAAAATCACATCACAAAAATTTCACAACTAAATCCTCAATTATACGTGGATGGCGTCCCTATTGAGCGTGTGCAAGAGGCTAGGAATCTTGGCTTGTTAATGGACGAAGGGTTGAGGTTTGAACGACATATTGCGGAATGCGTGAGGAACTGTTTTTACAGATTAAAACTTCTTTATAAAATGCGTAGCTATCTCAGTGTTGAGCTCCGTGAAAGGCTGGTCGATACCCTGGTGTTATCCAAATTTAATTATTTGGATGTGGTTTACGGTCCTAGACTACTAGTTAAAACGGCTAACTTAATACAAAGAGTGCAAAATGCGTGCGCGCGTTTCTGTTATAATATACCACCTAGAAGCCACGTGACCCCATATCTAAACAGATGGAACATACTTAAAATGAAGTATAGAAGGGAGTTGCATCTAGCTACTGCTGTCTTTGGGGTTGTTAAGACAGGCAAACCGTTCTACCTGTACTCCAAACTTAAATGGCTCAATGAAGGCAGTAGATACCCTACAAGAGCGTCGCGTCTGAACTTACATGTTCCAAAACACAAGACCGCGGCATTTCAAGGTAGTTTTAAGTATTCGGCTAGCAAGATTTGGAACAATATTCCTCCACCTCTTAGGACACTCACAAGCATCCATAACTTCCGGGTTAAGCTCAAAAGCATACTACTCAATGAACAGAAATTTTGTGCATAACGGCGCTTGAGCCGCAACATAAGGCGTTTTAGAGGCGTCGCGCGTCGCAATGCTGCCAATGTCCTTACATACACGGATGTGGGAATGTAAGCTGGCCTATTCAATCTCGTTACGCATACATCTAATTTATGTAAACTGGGACTACCAATTTTATGGGATCCGCGTATATACAGACAGCTACCTAGTACAAACGGCTGCAGTTGAAAAACAGCGCTGCAGATCTATCTGTAGCATTAGCTGAACTGTGACCATATAAACGCACACCCCACACTGATACATATTGTGAGATTTGTTTTATTGTGTTTTTTTATTATATTTCATCATTGTATTGTTTTTAATATGCCTACTGAGTTGTGTGTTTAATAAATGTATTTTCTTTCTTTAATATTTTTAGCTTTCTGAAGCATGGTCTACAGCTGTCTGCATTTCAGTTTGCATTCAAATATGTTTTATTTCAAAGTTTTTAAATTGTGAATGCGACATTTGACTTGATTAATTTAAAAGCAAAAAGCTAAGAATTATTTTATATCTAAACAACAATAGTTTATTGATCGATACCTACATGTATCATAATAAATAATAATAAAATAATAATAATAAGAGTACGTTTGTTTGGTTGAACTCGATAATCACAGGAATTACTGGTTCTGATTCTGATTGAAAAATTATTTTTGTGTTGAATAACTCGTTTATCGAGGAAGGTTAGGCTAAATTTCATCAAGATCCTTCTTCATCTTCTTCATTCAGAGCGAAACAGTAATCCTAAATGTTAACAATTCCAAATTATTTGAAATTTAGTCGATTGTGGGTATATAATTCGTTTTAAAGGGGTCATACGGGATTTTGAAATATGCCACAGGCGACGCCAGGGCGGATTAGCTACTATAAAACACACTTCTGTGTACAGTAAGCGTCATCCTTGTTGCAGGTTAAACTACAAGCTATGCGGCTTCTCCCCGTGGTGGTGGCACGTGTGCAACGTTGCGCTACACGCAGCGTGTTGCGCGCTCGTGGCGCGAACGGGCGCAGTGGTCGCTCGACTCCAACGACCGTTTGCTGCTCTCGCTGCGCTGCTGTTTGCGGTGCACCCAGTCCATACTGAGGCGGTGAGTCTTAGATACAATACATTATAAAATAGATATAATCTACACTACTATTATAAAGAGGAAAGATTTGTATTTTTGTATGTTTGTAATGAATAGGGAATGCAAATCTCGCGAGATTGGGGCTCAAGCGAGATCCCGCGAGTTTATGAATAACAATACTGCGAGATCTCGCCAATTTCGAGATCTCGCGAGATTATTAGTTTTATGTGTTTTTTTCTGCAAATAATCACAATATTTAAATAAATAAGGAAAAAAATTATAAGTATTATAAGATAAACATTTATTTTCACGAATTTTTTCAATAGACTTTTATGCATCAAACATTGTTTGACGTATCTGTCTATAATTTTTCAATAAACTTCTAAGTAGTAAACTTCGACGTACGAATCTATCAAATAACATATAAAAGAAACAACCAGTCATCTCTTTTAATATCAAACAAAAATCTTTTAGTAATAAAACAGTTCTTTTATAACAAACAAAACAACGAGAAGTCAATAAAAATAAAACTTATTATCTAAGTTGAGTTGACTATTAAACTGAGATATTATTATCAATTAAATAAATCTATACTACTCAGTAGATCCATTAGATATTACAGATTAATTAACAAAATATACCAATTAGTCAGACTATTAGAAATTACAGATTAATTAACAAAATATACCAATCAAATGAAAGATTTGTTCAGTTCAAATCACGAGCCATTATTACGAATTATTTTGAAAGTAGCTCCTTAAGAAGCACAAAATGTCCAAAGAATTATCTGCTAAACAGCTTCTTATTTTGTTGGCCAGATAACCAGCCGCTGAGAAGGCCCTTTCGGATTCAACGCTAGTTGGAACCACAGATCTCAGGCAGTTATCCACGAACTGTAAAAGTTCGCCATTTGACTCCCCGGACTCGTATAAATTCATTTCCTTTTTGATTAATGCCTCCAGAGAATTCGTAGTTGGTTTTCTGTTTTTAGGTTCTTTGAACGCAGCAGTCAATGTTTCCTGAAGTTCTTCTTGCAATGAAATACTCTTGCGTGTCTCAGAAAGAGATGAAAGCTGTTTATTATCGTCATCGTCATCCTCAAATTCAGCTATATCATTAGCGGTGGCAGCTGATGTTGATGCGATCGACCAAGATGGATCTGAATTTGTCTGTGTCTGTGAATTAGTCAGATTGTATTGCGGATGCAAACGCTCTATAAGTGATTTAATTTCAGTTCGAATCACATTTTTCAGAGGCAATTTAAATGTTTCGTCTTTCGCAAACTCTTCTTTATCTGCTTGGTATTTAGCTGGATCTCTAATATACAACAAGCATGCTGTCAAATTTATCCGACGCTCAACAATGCGCTTTCTCATGGAGCCAGCTAGTTTTAGTAGTTAAACAAATGCGCGCTGATGACGCTGCACGCCGGCTCAATTTTCGACCAATCGCACGCACGAACGAATCTAAGAGACACCTCGTCCCGCAACCGAAACGCACCGAACGAAACCGACAGATCGCAACTCCGTCCGTGTCAGTCCGCGCTTCGAATAAGACGTTTTTATGCTCGAGTGCAATCTCGTTAAATTCGCGAGATCTCGTCTTTTTTTCGTCCGAGATCAATCTCGCTAAAAAAGGCCGAGATCTCGCGAGAACGAGATTGCATTCCCTAGTAATGAATAAACTCAAAAACTACTGTGCCGATTTCAAAAATTATTTCACCATTGAAAATCTGCATTCACTCTGAGTTACATAGGCTATTTTGGATTTCCACGAGAACGATTTTACCACCCGTGCGAAGCTGGGGCGGATCGCTATACAATATAAAATAGATGCTATAATATTAAAGATGCAGGTAGTTTTAGTAGAATTATTCTGTCCACTATTATATCGATGTTTCCTGCCCTACACAGGAATACTTAGGAAGGCCAGTAACGCACCTAGAACCCTTCTGGTGTTTCAGGTGTCCATGGGCGGCGGTGATCGCTTACCGTATGCCCATTTGCCTCCTATGTCTTAAAAAAATATTCATAATCTTCCTTTGATAACATTAAAGACACATAGTTTTTAAATTATTGATTGAACTATTAAAAAAACGAAAAACAAATATTGAATTAGGAATAATAATATAGGTCCAAATAAAATGAAATTTATAATTTTTGATTTGAATTTATTTGTAGTATATTCAATATCATATTCATCATATCATAGTTATATTATATTATATTACCAATACGAATGAATATGTATATTCTTACACTCGTGTATAGACAAATTCAAATATCTTCAAAATGGATGACATATTTCAATCAAATTATTGTGTCTGTTCTAATAGTAAATTATCTAATTTCCGAACGAATGCCGTCTTTACATCGATCATTTAGTGAATAAGCGAGTGTGGTGTGACCTCCATATTTTATGATGTAGCAAAGTAGGGCTCATGTTTAATTAGCGCAGGTGTCACATAAATACATACATACAAATACATACATAAGAACTTCGATTTTGTAGGTATTTACGACGATTACAAATAAATAATACATTTTTTTAACGCCCCGGATAGGAATAAAATTTCAATAGGTACAGTCGGCAAAGGAGATACGGTTGCACTTTTACATACAAATTTATATGACAAAGTGCAGCCTTCGTCGATTGTACCTTTTTTTCATACGCGGCGTTCCCCACAGATATTGCTATCCTGCGAGGCTATGTTGTACTCGAATCGACTGAGCTTACGTAAGATTCTAAATCTAACCGAGACATTTGTATTAAAAAACATATAATTACATTGGCATCACAGTACATTGCACATTGACTGCATAATTAAAGGACTCACAAAAACAATAAATTGACTAATTAGTTACACCATGTACCCATTCACAGTCGGGTGATTAGAAAATAATATATTCTGTTCTGTGTTAACGTCCATTCCAAAATAAAATAAATGATTTCATAAATTAGCTGAATGCCGCAGCTCCACCCGCATGCAATTCTGATCGCTCTCCCGCCACCCATGGAAACCTCTTCGACGGATATAAGGTAGTGTTTGGTTATTCCTAACTATAATTCATCTCTGCGCTAAACAGCTAGGTTTTTTCAGACATTTGAGCGTAATCAATTTACAAACATGTACACATCTTCATAAATTTTCACCGTGACAATATTAGTAGGAAGAACTTCGAAATCATAAATGAAAAGGTTGTTGTCATATTGTGTTCTACATACCGGGAATAAATGAGTCGGTAGGTCCTGATAACGTCGACAAATGTAAGACCACAAGCCGATTGTGGTCGACAGAAGCAACGCGGTGAGGTGTCACTTCAGTCAGAAATAGGGAAGGTCGAAAGCACCTGGTATCGTCGCATTTGTATAGAATATTCCAAATAAATGAAACGTTTTGTTACAATTGCATTATTTTTTTAAAGCTTTGTGCTTGTTTCAATACTTGATGCAGAACAAACGAGTGTTATCAACACCGTTATAGCAATTTCCTGGTTGCGTCCAAAGTTTACCCTTTGGAACCTGAATTTTGCTTATTGTGTCTGATTGAAATGTTAGCTTTTGCGAGAAAAGCGTGTATCTGAGTTTCCTCCATTATTAAGCAGGTGCCTCGACTTGCGTAATTTTGGCTTGAACCTCAGGGATGTTGGTAGGCTACTTACCAACAGGTAGGCCGTGTGCTTGTCTGCCATCTATATGATTTAAAAAATCCATAGTCCAGTTTTCAAGTTAATCGTGAAAAGAATATTATTTTAGTATTTTTTATGAACCAGGCACAAGTTGGAGGTGTAATTCAAATTTTCAAATGAAGAAAAAATGAATATATTAAATCCGTATATATTAGTGTCGCATTGCATAAACTGAATGTATTGCATTATTCATAGTGCCGACAGGATGTCAGGCGACGCCTCCTGCTTGAGAAATAATGGCTCACTGTAGTGGGTAGCATTACAGGTATAGTTATGAATATTTAATCAGTGCAAATTGTGTAAAAAAAGGATTAATTTAATTTAACATAATTTATGTCTTCATAATATTCATTTATTCACTAGCAGACCCGCCAAACTTTTGAAGAACTTCATTTTTTGACAGGTAAGTAAGGTAGAACAGTTTAAATGGGAAAAAAAAAGTTGTTGGTTTTTATTTTTCGATTTTACAATTTAAACCTTACCTGAACCACGACAAATAGCTCAAAACTAAATTCTGGCTAAATTGCCCAGCCGTTCTCGATGAAGCGAATAGAAAATGAGCGTCGTTTTTATGATCATACTTAGTAATCATTTGTAAAAGCTATTAGATCAGCAACGGTATTAGCCATAGAACAATGAAACTTTATAATATTTATCTAACAAAACTTACCGACATAACCTCTTAAAGGTTTTACTAAGAAACGTGTTACAGTTGAATGGTAAATCTGTCGTTGCCGAAATTGCTGGAACTTTTTCTTTTCAGAACTTTCGCGATTTTTCCTGATACTTATGGGGCCTACGTGGCTGGTTTTTGTTTTGTAAAGGAAATCCTAACGTACGTAAGGAAATACTCTAATTAATGTTAAATATTTTAGGTGACACATCTAACGAGATAACTGCTAAGCGTCCATTCGTCCATATAGTGGCAAACAACCATTTGTTTGCCACTTTATTTATATTACTCCTCAATGATCACTCTTCACTTTCAAACGCCTCTCCTGAGAAACCTTAAATAAATAATAATCCTTAATTCATATAATATATAACTAATATACATATTAAAAAGGTGGCTGGGACGGACTGGATACGGAAGGCGGAGGATCGTACGAAATGGCGCACATTGGGGGAGGCCTATGTCCAGCAGTGGACTGCAGTGGGCTAATTGATTGATTGATTGATACCTATTACAATACTTCGAAAATATTATGCTAATGAGAGGGTAAAGTTTTCGAAAGTGGGCAAAGGTTTATAAATCGATCACAGCAGAGACCGAAAAGAAGCTCAAAGTACAGTTTCCTTATAATACTTATATATAAATCAATGAATCTACTACGATCAACAACGAATCAATGGGTCGGGGGAAGATGATCCATCCATTAACCATTGAATGTAATCACCGTTAGTAGGAAACTGCCAGAGGCGAGGCACAACGTGGAGGAGATTGAAATAATACATCACCTTTTTATATTTTTGTAACGGTTTAAATTTTAATTAGATAAATGTAATTTTCCAAGACAGGTATGGTGTGAGATATTAATAATTATTATGGTATAGATATAAAGTTTAGATATATTGAATAACCATAATTTACCATTATATTATAACATATTAGTGTGCAATATTTAGATGCAACTGGGTAATAACCTTGAAGATGATGATGAAAGATATATTATGTTCAATACGTTGTTGTGTATGTTTTGATCTTTCTACGTTTTATTTAAACTCTAACTGCGTGCAATTTGAATGACCCGGGTATTGAATCCATGTAGAGTTCAATTTTCGAAGTCGGGTATAGTTCTATTAGGTTTTTAGGTCCCAATTTAGTCCCAGCATGTAGCCTGGGGACGTGCCTAGTTTAATAACAAATGAAATATTACAGAACTAGGCACGTTGCCAGCTTCCGCGCTGCTACGATAATAATAAATACATTAGTGGCAACAAAAATATAGCTCACGAGTTGCGGGTTTAGGGCGTATCTGATTCTTGTTTAAGAAATATTATTAAAACCAATATACAATAGATATATACTTATATATTACAATAAAGTGTTTTTAAATTACACAATTCAAATATTCTTTCGATTGCAACTTCATAAAACTTTTCAGCAAAACAGCTAACAGTACTTACATATTCTTTGGGCTAAAGCTTCGATGTTAATGAGGTAACTTTTATCCTCACGGCATTGCTTAACTTACATTATTTCATATTAAAAATGGAATTATTTAAACATATCTGTTCATAATATGACAAGATAATTGTAATGTCCAGAGCTTACATTAAATTTCACAGTGGTAATTTTAAGTCTTACACCGCCTATTCCGCCAGTCAGTTGCGGGTTATTATGTCACACGATAGACGCTCTCTTACAAGTCAAGATAAGCAAATATATAAGGAGCGAAGGAGTTAAACCCAATAGGTACTTAGTATGGAACCGAAATAGGCATCAGGATAATGATGGAGGTCACAGACTAATAAAAGTTATTACCAAAAAGTAAAAGTTGGTACCTACATAGTGACTATAAAGTTTCCTTGAATATATTATTAATTATCAACAGCCTATAATTTCCCCGCCGGAACTGTCGTACACATGAGTGACATAAACCAGCGCATCCGCAATCGATAGCAGGCAGACGTGCCATGACGTCCACAACCGATCATTACGTAAACTCAACCAATCATAGGAAAAGAAATATTTTGTTTCTTTATGATATTATTGGAAGTTTACATGAATATCACTCATTGAAATAAAACCACTTTTTGTCATATATACATTCCGTCAAAGGCGGACCCTGAACTCTAAGGTCGCCCTAGTCTCTTTTTTTCAATAGGTGTTTTATTTCTTGTTCTAAGTTTATTTGTTTTGTATTTATATGTAAATGTTCGTGGGATTCTTATGAATATCAAACTAAATAAACTCGAAACGAATGTCAAATCAATAGGAACTTTAGCTATCGCTCGTGTACCACAGTGCTGTAAAGATGATCAGCTTCATTCGCAATGCTACTAATTGAACATGGCTGCTGTAAAACAATCAAAACGTCGGGCTCAAATAAATCTCGATAGCTTCGTTAAATTTAGTTATATTTTAATGAGTATTGATCTTGCCCTTTTTAAAACCAAAATGATTTTGTAAGAAACATCAATTAATCTGATATTGAATAATAACTTTACTTGTTCTTTTCCACAGTTTATTTTTATTTTTAACCTGACCGGTTTCTCCTCACGACATAATCAAAGGTTAACGTTACAATGGAAATGTACAAGTGAAGTTATTATTCAATATGTGTATGTATGTGGTGTTTTGACTTTGATTCGAATGAGTGATATTCAGGTAAACTTTTTACAGTATCATATATAATCTCGAAAACATTCCTAAGATACATAAAATGAGGATTTTTTTTATAATTTCATTTCAAGATAGGTGTATGGGTAATAAAATGTTAACTAAAATAAATACCAACGATAGTAATCCATAAGGGTGACATCATTTGCCATTCCCCACCTCATCGTCTGTCGGCCCTGACACTGCTGTTATCTGTGGCAACAAACTGTCCCGCACGGCACCCACGAGAATACTGTAAATTATGTATTTTATTACACTGCCACTTTGTACTGCTGTACATTTAAAAGTAAAGTTATTTGAATTTAACTGAGTGGTACCTCGGGGCATGTTAAACGCTATCTCTAAGAATTAATTTCACCAATTATAAGGCTCGAGATCAGTTAAAAGTTAAGTTTGTTATCTCTATGAAGGAGGACGGGAATCCAACAAAGCTTCGTCTTGGGTTTTGGGGCAGACTTGCCCTCACAGACTTGGGAGTTCAGGCGGCAGTCGCCTATGGAAAGTGCAAACTTTCGACGTAACTATCATTATCATATTCTTTCTTGCTTTTGTTACTTCACCGCGATAGATTACCCACCCAGTCATCTTTTCTCATTTCTCGACTCCTAACCTACCAAAAAATCTAGACTGAAAAGGAATTTAGAATACAGTTCCTGAGCGCGTTCAAACAAACAAGGTTTTCGAGGAGCTTTAATATTAGTACAAGATAGTTCTAACAATATAGTGCTAACACTGGTAATTGTTTCGAAGAAATTGCAGATTGTTCAACTAACTATTATATACTATCCTTTATTTGTATCCTGTGTTTGGTGTGCAACAAAGAGTACCTATCTTCCTATAACGATAACGTTATCTTTGTCCTTTATAACACCAATAACTGTCATTTAATGTAATCTTTACGCCTCAAGTCGCCGTCACTCTGATGTTACTACTCACCAAAATACTGCCGGTTGTCAGTTACTCGGTGTTCTATATTTATCGTTGAGTCATTTGAGCCAGTTACTCAAGTGAATAATAAACATTTCAGAACATTTATATTCAGATTAGGTATTACTGCTAATATGGGTTCTAGCATCATCAATCCATGCAGATAGATATACACATTTTCATTAACCAAAGGCAGAATTTGGTTTCAAAAACGCCAGAAAGAAAAAGACATGTTTGCATTTGGTGGGAATTGACCCCGCTACCTAAAACGTAGCAATCAAAGGCTCTACTATCACGTTACAGGTTATCAAAATGACATTAACAATCCATAGTAATATTATAGATGTGAAAGTGAGTATGTGTGTGTGTGTGTGTGTGTGTGTGTGTGTGTGTGTGTGTATGTGTGTGTGTATCTGTTCTGCCTCTCTAGATAAGTGGCAATTCGTTGAACGACGTTTGATGGAATAGAATGACGAATGTATCGGATTTGACGTATTTGACATGCGTTAACGACTGTCATTTACGTCAAATCCTATACATTCGTCATTCTATTCCACCAAACGCCGGCTAACGAATTGCCACTTGTCTAGAGGGGCTGATCGTCTTGAGGAAGGAAATGTTTGGTCGCGATAACTGATAACACTAGAATAGTAGTTTATGAAACTGTTGTATAACAAGGGTTCTTAAAATACGAGTCTGAGTAAACAAGTGTTATAAGACCAAATTATGTGCAGTTTCATACACTACTTTATCTAATCACATGAAGAAAATAATATAATTTGCTTAAAATGACACAATTTGACAGCTAAAATCCATAGGCTGATCCGCGCATAAGCAAATCCAAGTTACTATAACGACTAAACTAACCCAATGCCCGGTTAGAACGTCTGAAGGTTAATCGACCAAGAAACTTCTACTTTATGTCTGTAAGTTAAGGTCGATATTCAAACGGTATGTTTGCAAGATATGCAACATAATTTACATTTCTATTACAAGTGTTTTTCTAGTTCTTTAGCGAGCGGTAGTCAGAACAAATGGATTGCTTATCAGATGGAGCCAAGTTTGCATTATAATGTAGTCCTGAGGTTAAAGTTACTTTATTACTGTAACTTGAAGAGATTTATTACTGACGATAGATATTTTTAGCGATTTT
Organism: Eilema caniola; assembly: GCA_949126895.1. Classification (NCBI taxonomy): domain Eukaryota; kingdom Metazoa; phylum Arthropoda; class Insecta; order Lepidoptera; family Erebidae; genus Eilema; species Eilema caniola. Next base: position 1,183,179 of record OX421469.1, on the reverse strand, counting down.
GTTTAACAATTCTTTCAAAGACTGAGGGTTTCAATTTGAAGTTTCATTATTTAAGCTTACTCAGGGTTGCATATCTTCGATAAGGAAAAGTAATAACTCGATATAACTTCCTAGATTTCACGTGAAAATATAAGTACAAACCTTGAACCTAAATCTTGAAAGTCGCCGTATTCAGTTGATTCCCTTATTCCACAAAAAATTTAATTGAAGAAACTTCTAAATAATTAACCTACTTACGAAAATGATGCCCATTGGAAAAAATGGTTAAATGGCCTAATGGTTCTTTGTGAAAAATCTTCGAAAATAAAATATGCTAAAGGGAATCAACTGAATATGTGACCTTGATCGACTTTCAACATTCATCCATAATAGATGTTAAATTTGGTAAATACTCGTAAATAAAATTGGAATCCGGAATCTGTTTGTAACGTTCAAATAACATCTTACAATTTTATTAGTGAATATGTAAGTACTAAGGTATAATACACAGCACTTGCAACAAAATTCAATTTTTGAAACTTTTGTCTATCTGTTTGCACTAATATCTCTATTTGTCTTCGTATCTGGTTTTTCCGGGTAATCTTCAAAGTTACGGGACCATGCGAGCCCTTTTTGATGGTATTTTGTCTGGCAGATAGCAAGATATATATGATATCTACACTATTGTTATTTAGAAAAATAATTAGAAGAAATCCAGATTTTAAGTCCACGCGAACAACAATTATAAGTAAAAACATATAATTCAGTAAATTTGAATTGAGTCATGCTATATAATATTTGGTTCGTACTGCTACATGTGAAATGGCTCCATTCCCGGCTCTGCAGATGACACCAAGAGCCGGGCAGCGCCGGGCAACGTGGAACACGGTTCGTTGGGTATTCAGTGCGGAGAGATCAGGTGGCCTACCATCAGCTCCTAAAGCAATATTATTTCAATCTTACTTTAGTTTCATAATTATATTGCCAGCCTCTGTAGCGTAGTTAGATTCCCGCTACATGCAAAAATTTATATGCATGACTATGAATATGTGCATTGGTCTGGGTGTATCGATGTATAATATGTACATATTTACAAAAAAAAAATATCAACGCATTCTAGAAGCCATAAAATAATCTAGTTAAGCTATGCTTACTTTGGATCTAGATAACGCTGTTTAAAAAATCCTACAAATAATAGTATGAAATGTACTGGGACCGCTATCGTCCCGTCGTGATAGTTTTTGTACAGTTTCTCTTAAATTAAACACAGAATACAAATTAATTTGACAATATAACACTAATATCTTGACACCAACGCACACAGAAGCGGTTCGATTCACTACAAAGTCACAAAGTTAGATCGAAATATTATTGTTGAAGATCGTAGTAGCCCTCCAGGTGTCGTCCGCACTAGTATCCCAACTGACGGCCAGGGACAGCTAGGGATATGGCGATAATAAGATGAACATATCAGCAAATACTTGGTAACCGAGCTAAGGTTTATTCAGGCGTGTTGGGGATTTCGTAAATCGTTTGCTTTCAGATAGCTAATAGAGAGGCTCAGGGATAAATATTGGACGGGTTTCACGTTAATACGAACAAATGGGTTTAGTATAACAGAAAAACATACTACAGTAAAAGTAAAAGTTAATTTGAGTTGCGTGGTTTCAGCTGTGCATATTCAAAACCATTCTGTCTACTTATATCATTCAGCAAGCAATATCCTATCGACAAACAGTTTTATTTTTTTCTTTGTAAATAATAGCTGTTTCCCGTGGCTCCGCCCGCGTGGATGTCGGTGATCACGACGAAACATAGCCTATGTCCTTTCTCAAGGTCTAATCTACCTCTTTACCTAATTTCATCAAAATCAATGTAGTGGTTTAGGCCTGAAAGCTTAACAGACAGAGAGAGTTACTTTCGTACTTATAATATTAATATGGATTTAATGTTTTTAATAAAGTAAAGTTAGAACTATGAGCTCCATATGAAAAAATATATTAAAAATTAGGCAAACTGAAAAATACGCCTGTTTATACTGCAAATTGATGGCTCTTGGTAAAATCTACTACCCATATTGAATAGTAACACTTGTACTTTTCCGTTTTCAAAAGTACAAGTGTCATTACTATTCAATATGAAAAACCACCCATTTAAATAAAACTGTATTTAATGTATTTTGCCGCGATTTATCTAGCATTATTTACACTGATCCCCGACCAATTAATCTTCATCTTATTATGTTCTAAACTCCAGCATAGCGATATGTTCCAGAACATTATCTTCAAAAACTTACATAATCTAGGAGCCACCTAGGAACAATTTGAGCACTGCAACAATATTGTTCCGTGTCAAAATGAAGAATGTTCCAAACCGCAAGAGCTCGATAACGTTAACAGCGACAATAAAACAACGCATTGCTCATACAAGAGGTGTTTTAAAGCAAAATACTGCGCCATACCCGTGCAGCACTCGACGTTAGCCCGCGAGATGATAAAACACATTTATAGATTCTCATCGAACTGAACGACCAATAAAAGCTGCTGTATTGGAACAAAGGCGGTATTTAAAGTTCGTATACCTACTGAAATACTTTTTGTGCTTGTAAAGAGGTTCGACAAAAATATAATGGTTTTTTAAGCTCAGTAAATACTATTCGTATCACCACAGTCCTACCCCGGATTCGAATTAAAGAACGGTTATGTGAACGTTTGTAAAAGACAATATCGTATTACTGACTTGGTACGGGATGACTTTACGATTATTATATTGACTGCAGTCTCAAAACGATCTTAATAGCAAGGCATTAAGTGCAAATTAAACTATTTTATTGATTTAATTGTATTATTGTCCGATCTCAAGGTGTGTACCGAATATCAGAAGAGAAGAGGTAGGGGGAGAAGACCATGATATTAAAATCATCGTGAGTAATTTATTCTTCAAGATCGATCTGATGCCGACTGTACTCGTATTGTCCTGGTTTCGAGGGATTTTTTTCGTGAAAATCTCTTATAGTGCCTTAGGCAAAATTCTTTCTTAAAATTAGGTAAACTGGAATCATAGAATTCGCGTCATCGTTTCGCCTTCAAGCCCCGCGTCCGATAGACGTCAGAAAGGGCGGTATAAATAAACTTTCAGTTGTTTCACATCTGTTGGCAGTCCCCAAAAACTGGCTCGCATATTTTTTACATAAGATACATCAATATGACTTCACCTCACCTGATGGTATGCTGAAGGCAAGGTCTCAGGAATTGCCTTATTCGTCCCCGGCATAATTATGAGGCCGGGTGCCATAGTTTCTTCAAGCCTAACATGAAACCCTTCTGTACCGTGGTAGGCAGGCAGCAATAAACTTACTGTGTTACGCGGGAGTAAAAATATAGCTGTAGAAATATGTACGTAATCCCTCTGCCTGTCCGTTTTGGGATATACAGACGTAATATAAACAAACTGAAAAACTGTGAAGACGGTCTGGGGAGAGCCTAATTGCCGTTTTATTACTACCTATAAATCTGTACACAGATGACAGCTGCGTAATTAATTGTTTAATTATCTCAAAACTTAATGTAATTAAGACATTATTGTACATTATTTTCAGCTAAGATCCAAGTAATGGCTAGTTTACTGATGTTAGGATGAATAGGGCCCAACTAAGAGCTTCTGGGCTCAAGACAACCTCATAGGAAGCCAGACAGCAGCCACTCCCGAGAAAACTTGCATACCAATAAATGATAAATGGACTTCGGAATCCAAAATACAAATTTTGGACACAACTGCGAAATGGCTATGCGGGTGATTAGGAACTAACTAACGAACTAGGAGAATAACAAAGGAAATAACTATAAATTCGTCGAAATTTTTGTATACTTTACAGGTCTGGGTATTAATGTACCTCTACCTACCGCTTCGGGGATTTACAGGTACATATAACACCAACAATTCACCGTGACTTCAAACTATATGACAACTACCATCCTTAGTCAAACCGCGAACATGGCTGCTGAAGAGCCGAAACGTCGGTCAAAAATCTATAATCTAATATATAAAATTCTCGTGTCACAGTTTTCGTTGCCAAACTCCTCCGAAACGGCTCGACCGATTCTCATGAAATTTTGTGGGCATATCGGGTAGGTCTGAGAATCGGCCAACATCTATTTTTCATACCCCGATTCGCGATAACCGACATCCACGCGGGCGGAGCCGCGGGCGACAGCTAGTAACAAATAAATCTTGATAGAATCCGTTAAAAAGTCAATGGGTGATATTCGCGTAAACTTTAGTAAATTTAAATTTGTGTTACTGTTTTAAGTCGTTACGGGTAGTTGAAGCCCTCAAAAATCCAACAACTTTTCTAACTGCAATGCTTCAATATAGCTTTTAGGTTGATGGAGACCAGATGGCAGTCGCTTCTCGGAAAATATCGAATGTCAGGCAAATCCACAGTTAGACTGGTAAAAGCGGATCCCAATCACCAAATTGATAGCTTCGGATGCGACTCGGGCTAACGCTAGGATGAAGAAGACTGTTTTAAGCTTCAGGTAAAGTTACTACGCCCATGTGCGCAAAAACTTCTTAAAACGTTAACTTAAAAATATCTGTATATATATTTATAGGAATAATAATAATTGGACTGTAGCCAAACTTGAGAGCAGCCTGTTGTTCTAATTTTTCAGGCCACCAGTGCTCTTGAAACTTCGTCTTCGTGAGATCAGAGGTTTACATAAAAGTGCCTGCCCCGAGCACGAAGCCTCGTGGAATAAGTTTTATTTCGTCTTTTAACAAGTTACTGAAAAATTACAGTTGAATTTTATGCTTTCAAATACCTAATATTATATTAATGGGTAAAATAGAGTTTGGAAAAAAATGGACGCTATGATTTGTTTCATGGCGGCCCCGTGACACCACCTAATGACACTACTGGTAGTGTCAGGGGTTTTTTATAATAGAAGTTATGAACTAGGATTAAAAATTAGATGAATGGGTTCCTAGAAAATAACTTCAGGGTCTTCGGTTAAATATGTCCAAATCTATTTTATTTTTGTTAAGTATATCTATCAGAGGCAAAGTGTCCCTTTAATGCGATTCTTGCCGGCTTCAGTTCACGACAAACTAGATCGAGATTCCACCGCCTTCCCTTTTGAAAATTTTTCCCCTTCAAGTTAATACGTATAGAATAACAGCGAGTATTTGATATTATGTTTCAAAATATACTCACTACCTATATCACCTATTATTTATGTATGTCTGTGTAACCTTGTAAGTTACAAATTACACAACACAACATGAAATATATAGCAAGCTACAAAATAAAATACATTACGAGCCCGTTTTCTTCGACGACAAGTTTAGCCTATAGCGTCCCTTTTACGGGCAACGAGGCATTTGACATTTTCCAAGAAAAAATAAAGCGTTTAAGCCTGAGTTGGTACAACGATTTGTATTCTACAGATCATCCACTGAACTTTCAATAATAAAATTACTGAACGGGTCAACGCTGGTGACTTAAGTAGAAAGGATTCCATGCTAACATATCTTAAAAAATATTTGAAAATAAAAGAAACTATATTTTACCAACTTTAATAGTCACATATAATTACAAATCTGCCTTTCTAAAACGTATCTGTTGATAGTAAACATAGCTGTCATTATTCTAAACTTTAATTGTGCGATTTACTTTGATCATAAACTGTTGTTAACATTATAATAGACTAACGCTGGACCGCGAATACGCTCACGTTATTCTGTCCCTAAGGTACAGTCGACAAAATCGATAGTATCCCACCTTTATATACAACTTTATATATATATTCGTTCGTTATTACGTTCATTCTGATTCAAAGAAATCCTGAGGATGACTTACCAAAAAGACACCTTTTGCTACCCTTGCGTCGGTCGAGAGGTCCCGGGTTCGAATCCTGGCCATTATACTACCGACGTGAACCCACTCCTAGCACGAGCAATTTAGCTTATCTGGAGGGGTTAGAGTGAATATTAGTAATTTCGATTGCTAATATTCTTCTTTTATGATCATTGGTAGTTCGCTAGAGTTTTCGCATAAAATAATATAGGATATTTAGACCACTAAATTTTACAATCGATGCTTAGGTAGGTATTAAATAAGATGTAATATATTATTCTATAGAATAAAATAAGAAACATAACTTCAGACTTTGGTAACCTATTGAAATATCGAATTTCTGTTACCCGAATCTTAAAATCCCGAAAACGGTTGGTAGAACTTTTAAAAGACAGATGTAATGAATGACAACTTTCTATAATTCCATTTTTCATTTCCCAGATGAATCGCTTTCCAGGTGCACTAAAACCAAATTTTCAAATAGTATTTTTTTGTTTCCCATATTGTCATAATCCAGATTCTCAGAATATTTTTTTTTGTTTCCCATCGTACCATTTTCCAAATAAACTATTACCAAATTTTCATAATCTTTTTATTTGGTTCCCATACAATCGTGTTCCAGCTAAATTATATACAGGTATAGTAAAACTCACTAATTTTGTACAATTCATTTATTAGGTACAGTAAGTAATTTAGAAATTTACTTTAATTTAGAAATTTCTTTTAAATATTTAATTTAACCTAAATTTTCTTTTATTTTTATAAGTTTCTGCAGTTTTTCCTCCTTTTGTATATACTTTTTCCTCCATTCTTTTTCACTTGTGGTTCACCTAGTATCATTTTTTCTATATCAGATTCTATTATAATCGCTTAATTCTTCGAAATTAATTATCGTTAACACCCCGACTCAGTGTAATCCGACTCGGATAGGTTAGGTTAGAAGACTAAGGCGGGAGCGAAGCGAAGCGGAGCTCCCGCCTTAGTCTTCGTGGTTATTTTTTTTAAACCACCCAGAAGTAGGAGCCTCGCGCAGTGGGGCTCCGTCGAGCTTAGTTAGTAGACGCCATATGAGGTTTAGTTTTAGGTTTAAAAATCTGGATATTGTTTGTCTGAATATCAATTAACTACATTTCAAAAATTTGTGTTTTAAATATTCGGGTTTCGTGTATATGGATTACGGTCATCTGGATTTTGTGTATTTAGATTTCGTGTGTCTGGAACTCGTTCATCTGGATTATAAAACGTCGTACAAATGAATAAATGGGCAAATGAAATTCTGAGTTGCGATTATATGGCAAATAAAACTTCGGAATTTGAAAAAACGGGATTATGAAAAAATGGCCAAGCGTTTTCGGGATTATGATATTCGGAATATTAAAATTCGGGATTAAGATAGGTAACCTCAGACTTTATATTGCCGTTAGAGCACCAATTGAGAGTGAAACTGTGTAAGAAAAAGGTATCCATCAATTTTTGTTGTACTGGCTTATTTAGTTACCGGACCACAAACGAAATAAAACTCTATCGAAGTCAGAAGTTTTGCAGAAACATGTGATTTATATCTACAAAGAATTACACAGCAGTCGTAAATAATATCGCTATTGAAACGATTCATAAGATCTCTTTCACTTTCCATCTCCAAAGAAATATAAAAAATGAACGTTGGCAAAGATATTAAATTGTGTATTTTTGTTATTTACTATTTATTTAAAGAGTAGTATCATGGTACACACATATTATATGAATTACTAGGTGTCCCTAATTTATTTATTAGTAAATAAAAGATCAAGTAAGGCAATACTAAAATTTTATCTATGTTATGAATTTAATAACATGGTTTCTAGGTAATACCAGGATGAGGACCGCGGCTCGTTCTTGGTATAAAAACTTGCTGATATTAATTTAATTTCTAAGAAGACAGACCGATTTATTTATTTAGGACACGACATTATGACTTCACTTTACCTGATTATTACAATAGTGGCCCTTAGCTTAATGGACTCGTCAGAAGCGTTTTTACATCCCGCTTAAAAGACCCTGAAATATAGAAAGAAAAAAACACGTGCGATGATAAAGAATTCCAATACGTTTTGATGCGGCAAAGAAAAGAGTCACCGAACCGCTTTGTTCTTTATGGAATATTTTACAAGGATTTTGGTTAATTCCCTATCAGTAAAAATATCAATATTCATAACAGAAACATCATATACATGTAACAACCATCTCGTAGCTTAAAAATTCACTCAACATCAAAACAATTTAAAACTAAAAATAACGTTTCTTGAAACTCAATATTGTTGAAAAAAGCAGTAAGTGGTCGTTTTGTGACGTAATCAGATCTCGTCTGTCTCCAGATTACACCCGGAGAGATTTATGTCTGCGGCGACTGAGATATTGAAGTATTTTATACTACAAGCCATCTGTGCAACGATGGTTTCATCCAAGGATATTAAGTTTTTCAATCGGAGCCGTATTGGATCCGCGGTATATTTCTTGTGTGATTCGTCTGAGTTATGAAATGTATCAAGTAGCATAAAAAGAGCAACGTTGTTGAAATGAATACTTTTTATATTCAGGCACGCAATTGGGATGAGAGGGGGTCGTCATAGGTGTATTCTTTCTCCGTCACCACACGAATCCAGATTAATCAGTCTTAAAATATTTCTTTAACTTTTGAGATTAGGATCCTTATATACTAAAATATCTTATTCCTATGATATAAGATCAGGGCGATGTCTAATGGCGTCTACAAATTTAAAGTTATCTCGAGCATGAGTATCGTATCAAACTTGTTCTGAGTTCAATGATGTTCTGATTTAGAATTCGTGTTCAGAGTAGCTCAAAAATGAACTACTTTTTATTCTGTTGTCGTGGCTTTTGAATATATTATGAGTTTACTTTACGGATAATGACAACTGTCTGTGTGTAAGTTTGTCAATGTCTCTGAAACAAAGACACTTTATATTTTTATATTTAAGTTATTAAACTATTTATTTTATATCTATTTTTATGCTCATATTATAAAGCTGTAGTTTGTTAATTTTTTCAACGCGCTTATATCAGAACTCTTACTGATTCGGATTGAAAAAAATTTTTTATATTGAATAGTTTGTTTATCGAGAAAGGTGCAAAGAAAAAGAGCATGCAAGTAGATATGCAGGCAAAGCCGGGGAGTGCCGGCTAATAAATTAAGTCCTTAGATAACGGAATCCCATTGGGTTAGCGCTTTATACACATATATACAGTATACACCTCTGTCCCATTGAGGTAGGCCACATGGCACTTGCCCATTTTAAAATTTACTTGTATTTTTAATAACTGCAATCAGATAATGAATAAAAAAATATAATTCAGTCTGTATTTACCACTTTTTGGAATCTTGGCTTTTACACCCAACCTTGATAGAAATCCCTTTACGTGAAGTTACCTTGAGGACCTGATGATCTTGGAAGGGACTCCTATAAGAATACTAACTAGTAGATATACATAACAAATAAAAAAAAAGATAATGATAAAACAAAACAGCCAATATTTTAAAATTGTTTACATTTAAAATATTCGCCTGTTCATACGCCAACAAATTAATTTCCATTTTCAATATCGCAGTAAATAAAAACACGCAATAACCCCTCAACAACATCAAACAACAGCGGCCAATGTAAACATGAAAAATAAATTATGAACCCCACTCCAGTAATTAATAACAGAATTAATAATTCAAAAACCATTTCCGGCAACCGTCGACACGGGCGGAACCGCAGCCCATCCGAACATGTCAACCAATTTACATAATTAATCTTCCACCACCAAAGTACACTCATTAATAAAATCCCGACCTTGATTAACGCGTGCAATCCATTCCAAATACAAATAAAACATTTAAAATAGCATTGAGTGTATTTTTTTGTGATTGGCTGTTGAACATGTTGTGTCGTGATCAGGAGCCAATTGAAATATTCATAATTGTGTAGCCTGCCAATCGTGGTTCGGCGCTAAATTTTAACAGTCTATGCATCATCAACAGCTGATGTCCTTGTTAAATATTCAATTCAATCTACGATTTAGTAGTATGTTGTTATCTGCTAAAACTTATTTTTTAACGCCATTACAATTCAAACAGATTTCCTAGTGCCAGTTGTGCCCAAAGTTTTTACTTTAGAGCCCAGGGTCTGTTCATTATCTTTAATCGTTATTTGGCAAGAGAAACGCCTGCGCCAGAGACTCATTCGTTGTCTAGAAGGGGTATCGAAATATTACTTGAGAGGACCGATGGTGTATTAAAACCCTGCACACCTTGCAAATCTGAAACATATTGCCAAACCTTTAACAAAAATACATAACATTTGCTCGTAAACTTGGCAAAATTTTGTAAGTATTAAATAGGTTAGTAGTTTAAATGGAGCACATTTAACCGAAGCAGATGCTGTCTTGAAATTAGGCATGCCAACGGACGGGGTGAAATAATTTCCGTTTATTCGCCACAAGCCGCAGCCGGGTGCATCTTTACGAGAGAACAGCTGCGGAAGCCAGGGAAAATATGTAGAAAACAATGAGATGCAAACGATATATGGAAACTGTTTCGGTGAGAACTGTGTACAGGTTTTGTTAGCTAAATTGTTGATGAAAGGTTTTCCATTAGTGAGTTGGTCTAAGTTAATTAAGTTATATATTTGATTAAACATAATTCTGCATATTTGCATATTGCAGAGGGCAAGTGGGCATCCATAAATTGTTTGCCAGCAACTGCCCAGCGTAATATCAAATTGAATATATTAATACTGCATAAATTGACATGATGCAACCAAATCAATTACTGTGTAGTATGTACTAGCCGCAATTATAACCGCTTACTATTAAGCGTTTACTTATATGCGTGTTAAAATTGCCATTTTATTAAGAATGACTATATATAACTCTGACAAAAAAATTGTAATTGCTGGAGACATAAACATAAATACATTGAAAGCTAGCCATGCATCAACTCTTTTACTTGAGATGGCCCAAAATATTATTTTGACTCTACACATAACTTAGCCAACTCGACAGCATAAGTCTTGTATTGACCATATAATTAGTAATATCGGCACAGCCAAGGGCGAAATTCTTAACCTTGGAATCTCGGACCACGAAACAGCGCAATTACTTACTGTTCCTGCAAGTTACAAGAAAACTAAGGTTACAAGCTATTCAGTTTATAAAAGAGACTTTTCTAGTGACAATACAATCCGATTCAAAGAGTGTATGGCAAGTATTTCCTTTAGTGAGGTATACGTGGAATCAAACCTTCACGAACTAGTTTTTCTGTTTTTAACTTGTATTTTCCTATACTCAAATATAAAATTTTACATAATCCTAAAAAATGCTTGGATCAGTAGAGGACTAAGAGTTAGCTGTAAAGCAAAAGACTACTACGCCTAAAATACTATAAACACAAATTTGAAATAAATAAAGAAAAAATGAAGTCGTATTCTAAATTACTGTGCAAATGCATTTTTAACTCTGTGAAAAACTACAATCAATGTAAACTTAGAAACCGTAAAAATGTTTGTAGAACATTGTGGCAACTGATAAAAGAGGAGTCTGAAGGTCTCAAAACATCAAATTTTATAAATGAAATACAGGTAGATGGCCACCTTCTTACAGACCCAGAAGAAATAGAAATAATAACAGTATCTATCTTAGGCCTTACGACTGTGCTGAGATTCTGAGAATAATTCAATCGCACAATAATACAAACTCAGTGGGTTATGATGAGTTTAGCACAAGACTTTTTAAGGACAGTGCCGTCGAACTTACACCCATTCTAACCCATTTAGTAAACCTATCGTTCAGTGAAGGTCATTTCCCAAGTCTCCTTAACAGATCTACAGTCAAACCTCTATTCAAGAAAGGTGACAAATCTCTACTTAATAGCTACAGACCAATAACTCTTATATCTATATTTTATAAGGTTTTCGAAGTGGCCATGCATAGGCGACTATATGATTTTGTTACTCGACATGAAATATTGCGAAACGAACAATATGGTTTCCAAAAATAGTTTCTACTATCTTGGCGTGCTTTAATCTGGTAACTAGGATCTGTGAAAGCCTTGATCGCAATATGCAAACCACTGTTTAGAAAAGTATGGAATTAGGGATCCTGCCTACGAATGGCTCGATTCATACCTAAAGGACGGAGAACGATGTGTTGAAAATATGTGTATAGATGATAACAAGGAACTAAAGGCACATAGATCATCAAGGAAGTATCTTAGGACCTCTGTTATTTTTGAAGTGAAAACTTCTTTAGCGGCGTTGGATGGGTAAAAAGTGTTAAACTCGCGTCAGGGTCGCTTGACCTTTGGACCGTAACCGACGACTGACGTCATACAATATTAGCTATAGACTGCCTACTTTGCGATATACAAAAAATAGCTTCGCAGCATAGCTGTAAACGCTTCGACTGTAAGTCCTTACGGTTTCAGATAGTACCGGGTACAAAGCTGGCCTTCTGACACTTTTTGTGATTATTTTTTCTTTTTGTAATTTATTACTTTTTGTGATTATTTTATCTTTTTGTAATTAATTAATTTCTTCTGATAGAAATTTAGCAGAAAATTAGTGATAGGTTCTACGATTAGCGCTGTATTATAGGTATGGTATGGTATGGTATGTTTTTTATCTTTTTCTATGTATATAACGAAGAAAGAAAGAAAGAAAAAGTTTTCACTTCTGCCGGCACTCCCAGAGTGCAACCCGTCTTTTTTTTATTTACATTAACGATTTGCCAAGTGTAACTCCTAATCCCTGTACTCTGTACGCTGACGATATTTCTCTCATCATGACATTTAATTATACTAATGACATAAATAATTCAATTGACAATATAATTCAATGGCTCCATGAAAACAATCTGCAGGTTAACATAACTAAAACACAATACATTCAATTTAATAATTATGGTACGAAACCACAAAACTTGAATATAAAATATTTGACTAAAAACTTACTAAAAGTAGACAAAACGATCTTTCTACGTATAATGATTGACCACAGCCTCAACTGGAAGGCACTTATAGTTTGTAATAAAATAAATAAATTTGTTGATGTTTTGGCTAAACTAAGGAAGACCTCGAACCCCGAATCAGTCGACATGGCCTATCATGGCTACGTTGCCTCCGTTTTAAACTATGGTTTAGTGATTTGGGGTAACTCCACAGAGGTGAATAGAGTCTTCATTGCCCAAAAAAAGTGCATCAGAGCTATGTGTGGAGCTGCACCATGGCACTCGTGTAGGCCCGTTTTCTTGAAAATGAATCTTCTTACCCTTCCCTGTATGTACATCTACGAAACTGCGAAGTTTGTTAGACAGTATCCTAGCTTCTTTTCGAAAGCACGTGAGGTTTATTCGAGGAACACTAGAAATCAGGATAGAATTGTTTTATCTAGAGTCCCGAATACGGCTCTTTACCTTAAAAAAGGTTTTACAATGTATGGTCGTATTTATAATGTAATACCTAAAAGTTTGAAGCAACTTCCAACCTCTAAATTTCTAAGAAAGTTGAAAGCATGGCTCATTAAAACAGGCTTTTATACGATAGAGGAATTGGAAAAGTGTAAGGGTAAACTATGACTGAATGCTTCTATTATTATTAGCAAATATTGAGCCAACCTATTTCCATAATGTTAATAATAAATTTATAAATAATAAAGTAGTATGTAAATAATAAAAATATTGTAGTGTACCTAAACTCATATTGATACCTCATGTATAATATTATGTTATATAATGTGTGCATGCCATAAAATGGTAAATGTGCTACACAAACGATAATAATAACACCTGTATAACCACACTTAGGCAAATAAAATGAATTTGAATTTATATACCACCCATCTACTGTCATTTGTAACACCTTTCATGTAAACACACTTTTTCGTATACTTCTGACCTGGTTCTTCAATAAGACTGTTTAAGACTAAGTAATTTCGCCAAATAGGTACTTGTACAATTTTGTATTAGATATATTTTACACATTATATTTTGATTGGAACTAATTCATTCTACGTGGCCAAAATACCTCATCATGCCTTTTTGAAATCTCGTCTTTACATTTTCTTTCGGGCCACATTATTTTTCTGTAGATATTCAATATGTATAATCAAAATTATTCATATAAAACACCCTTTGAAGACGAGGTCGACGCTAAATTTTCTATTTTACGCAAGTGCTCACCTTGGTGGAAGATTAACTACATTTCTGTGTAAGGATACTTTAAGGTACTTCCTTTGTTCTCCGAAAATATTGACCTTGCCTTAATTAGATATTGGAGACTAAATTGGCCAAGTGCTAAGGCATTTAATTTGCTCGCAGGCTTTACATGATAAAGGAATCGTAACTCGCTAGGCACCCTTTGTGAGGCGTTAGATAAACAGCCACTGTTCTCGGCACAAAGGATGCTGTTTTCGTCTTAGTAATTGAGTTTTAATTAGTGGATGCGTGTACTCGATACGATGTACGATGTGTCGAGGGCAGGCTTTTGTTCTTTATGCAAGCGTACCGTGGATATGCGTAGGTGTGAATGCTAATTACGAAAAGCGACTTTGGTGTTACTACATGAGTTTTAAAAAGTTCTACGTAAAGCTTTTTAGGTCTGATCTGTAAGTCTTTTTGTAAATTTGGTTGGTGTTAATTTTATTCAATATATAAAGTTGATATAGCCTGATGATGATGATGATGATGATATAAAGTTACGTATTTAGTGACAATTTATGAAATATAATCGCCATTGGTCTTAAAAATAAGTGCCTGTGCATGAAAGTAGTGAACAAACGTAACTATTTTAATATGACTTCAGATACCCTCCCAGAACTAGCCTGTGTGATGGGGTGCGAGCTCCATATTCAGACAAGGTGATGTCCAGATCCATAGCGACAACGCCCCTTCAGGAAAGCAAATTCATAATTTCAATTTTATCTCTCTTCTGGCTCCCAAATTTCAAATAAAGGTTGTAATATTTTAAAAGACAATAAAAAACAGTAAACAACCCATCAAAGAGAAAATTGACATCTATTTACTCAATAACTCCCTAATAAATGGGTACAGAATCAATCTCGGCACTAATCTGTCAGCCATAATATCGATAGCTTTAGTATCCAATAATATAACAGCACAATACTGAGCTAATCTCGGGGCTGATATTTTTTTTGTCTTTGTGAATAATTATTATATGTGTATAGCGGCCGGATTTCAGATCCAGATAGAAACCATGTTTCAACTAAAACTTGAGACAGTCTTACATGAAAGTGGTTGAAAAACGTTTTCTATACATTTGTCCTTAGCGCAAATTAGTTATTGAACTTGGTGAATTTTAGATAATTTGTCATTTTATTTATTTTTAAAAACAGTGGTATCTTACTCTCTTGGTTCTTTTCGTCTGATAATGACGAAATTTTATATCACTTTACACTCCTACAGGGATTGACTATAAGTGATTGCCACTCTATTGATATTTGCTTTTCCTTTACTATATAAAAAAAACTAATTCCCGAGTTAAATAGTTTTTCTTCTTTATTTATTTATTTAAACTTCATGCATACATGTACACAGGCGGACTTAATGCCATACTACCAATCAGCCAGTCTCCACCATTCCATACAGTTATGTTGGCAAAATGCATGATGAATAAACACTTTGACAATAATAGTAAATAGTACAATGTTTTATATCCTATTATATAATGAAAGCATTTCTATTTAAGCGAGTTGTACTAAACTTATTTTAAGACTAACAACTATCCAAGGTATTTTGATTGATAAGACATTTTGAATTCTCGTATCCATCGTTTCTCTTACATCTTAGTTACCCTACACTCCACATAGTAAGGTAAGGTAATTACCCACACATATGAAAGTAGCGTTCAAACAGTAAAATATTCAGATCGCGGAGTTGGTGAGAAAGTTTCGCTCGGAGAATTTTAAATATTTACTGATCGCTACACTCCTTGCGCTTTTGCTGAATAATCCCACACGGTGTTGGAATTTCTTCCAGATTACTTTGATACGGTATCTACATAGCAACTACCTTGGATTTAGACGATAGTAATTGCATTTGGAATTTGTAAAGATTTGAAGAGAGAATTTACGTTCTTGCTCAAATATGCCTAACACTGCTAACTTACTTTGAACGACTTACTACTTGTCTGCGCAATTTAAGTTGTTCCGAATAACTTTCCTTTTTGTGTAGGTATTCGATTACTTTTTAATGATGTCGCGACTAATTGTTATTGAAGTATGAATATATTCATATATAAGAGATTATCCCGCCAATTCGGAGGACGAACTTCGCAGTGATATTTTATTTTCTGAAAGTGGTGTAAATCTGAGTTTTATGTGTTAATAATTATGGATTTTAAGATTTATCGTCTTGGATAACGTATTCATATTGTGTAAAATGGTATATTACTGTGAATTGTGCCTCCTTGTGTTGGCGAAAGAATCTTCTTAGAAGCCCTTGTAACATTCCACTATTTTACTGGGGTATGACTAGGATTGTGACTAGGACTTTGACTTAACTATGACAGACTTTACTTGACTTTGACTGTGACGAAATAACGAACACGCTGCAGAATATTTATAATATTTATTTAATATATCCAATTACAATATTTGCTAGCTGTGTCGGTGTCTTTTATAAAGCTGATTATATGAAGTTTTAACGTTAAATTTTAGGCTAAAATATAAATTTTCAGAAAAGGAGTAGGTTAGTTATGAATAATTATAATAAATTACAATAAAAGGTCAAGGTATGAAGACATTCCAATAGCTCTAGCTCTTTTGCCCCAAAAGCTTAGGCAGAGGTGAAATAATACCTACGTTTTACTAATCATTGTATTCGGGTCAACTTAATAGGGGGTAAGCCTATTGTCATATTTCGGTCACTATTATTGACTCGAACCATAGATCTGAGGCTGAGTCTGGGCTGTACACTGTACATAAATGATATCTGTCTGATCTTAAACAGCTTTATCCCTTAGTCGCCTTGTATGACACCGCATGGGAAAGTTCTCCGCCAGGAACCACGCTGCTATGAGAATTTTAAATGCCTGAATTTGGGTCTACATAGTTAATTGTAAAATTGACAACCCTAAACCACTTAAGACTGTATAAAAGCCTTAATCGTTCTCCGTCGTAGCAAACATATTACATTTAATATGGCCAATTAGTGTAAGCCACTAGTCATTCAACTCAGCCTTTACACAGCGAATAAAGCTTATGCTCATTTAAATTCTCTGCCTCATCTAAAAGGCATGTTTACTTTATTTTTACATTACGATACGAGCTAACAGCGTATCTCAACATTAGGGATTATTATATACAGGGTGTATTTTTGAAACGGGGCAGTAAGGGCAAGTACCTTAACCGTTGCAGTTACAGCAAAACGTTCTTAAAAGACCTTCCCTAACTTTTTGGGACATTTTGAACTGCATTCACAGATTTTGTAAAAAACTTACAGTTAGCAAAAAAATGCAAAAAGTTCAAAATTTTTTTTTTATGCCAATCGATTCTATTTCATGTGGGGATCAAAAAACTCTATGGGACCATTTTAGCTTTCAGTACTAGAAAAGACAGAAATCGCCAAAGACCTGTCCCATACATTTCGTACGGAAATATGATAAATCAACTCGAAACTCATAGGTCAGGTAAAATTTTGAACTTTTTTAAATAAAAAAAATCATTTAAACATTTAAGAAATTGGTTTATGAAATAAATTGCTCAAAATGATTTCCATTTTCACGAATACATAAGTCTATCCTTTTTTGCACTGAACGAATGGCGGCTAATAATGTTCTGGGATGAATATTACGTAAAATGGTCATTAATGCATCCTTGAGCTCTTGAACACTGGCGTACGTCGTCTTATAGACCTCGTTTTTCACGAAGCCCCATAAAAAAAAATCAAGTGGTGTTAGATCGGGGCTACGAGGTGGCCACTGTGTTGGACCATGTGTACCTATCCACTGTGTACCGAATAGGCGGCTCAAATTGGAACGTGAAAGGTGACTGTTATGTGGCGGAGCACCATCTTGTTGAAAATGAACTTTTCGCAATTCCGACAGGGGCCATTCGTCCATCTCGTTTTCAAGATGGTGTAAAATGACTTCATTATACATGGCAGAATTCAGTTTCCCTTCATAAAATTCCACCATTATGACTCGATTGGACATTATACCACACCAACAGTTGAATGAGAAGCGAACCTGATTATGACTTGCCGTAACTCTTAGTGGATTTTCTTTGGACCAATAGTGGTGATTTTTTCTGTTGTACATACCGTTATTGGAAAAATTCGTTTCGTCTGACCACAGTATGTAATTTAAAAATTCATGATCTCTGCTTATTTTTCCTCTTAGCCATCTGCAAAAAGTAAGCCTTCGAACATCATCACCCGGATGTAACACTTGAACTATGCGCCCATATCGATAGCACTTGTAGCCGTATTTCTTCCATATCTTTATCACAAGGGAGTGGGATACACCTACTTCAAGGGCGACTTGCCTGGACGATACCTCTGGATATGCTTCGACATAAGTTAGAACCGCAATCTCCGTGTCCATGTCCACACGAGGCTGCCGCTTTCTTTTGAAAGAACCCTGCAATTCCAGGTAGAATATACTGCTTCCGGGCTGTTTGGTCGTGGTCGATGTGAAACTTGCGTTCCAGACGTTTCGTCGATCACTGCGGTCGACATCTTCAGTGGCGCAGGGCCGGGCGACGACAACTTCGGAGACCTTGTCTCGCCGGCGGCTGACTTGCGACTAATGCCGAACCTTGAATCACGGCTGTATTTATAGGCACGGTCGGAGCGGGGAATCGACTCATTCGATTCTGATTGGTCGAGCGCTGTGGCGCGGACGTACGCGATCCTGATTGGTTGTTTGCACTGTGATACCGAGTGGCTCTCAGTGCTGGGTACCAATCTTTTTGGAGCTGAAGCAGCCCGGAAGCAGTATATTCTACATGCAACACCGGCCGTGAAAGCCTGAAGACTTATATCCTGCAATTCCAGGTTTTTCAAAAGATTTGTAATAACCTTTCTTGTTGGCACATGCCGCAACGGATACTTATTGCGGTACCACACTAATGCAGCTCCCGCATTTCGATTATTGACAAAATACGCTTCTAATAAGTCAATTTTTTCACGATTAGAAGACATTTTAGCGAAAATCCTTAATTAATAACTCATACGAAGTTTCTCAGCTGAAACTAAGAATAACACACAGATTTTCGAATCAAATTCGAAATTTGAGGGTAAAAATTCTTTTTATTTACTTTACAGTCAATTCTACCCACTTCCTGGCCATAACAAAAAGTTAGACCATCGTAGAAATTTGTTTCTGTTGCCGAAATGTATGGGAAACGTTTTTGGCGATTTCTGTCTTTCCTAGTACTGAAAGCTAAAATGGTCTCATAGAGTTTTTTGATCCCCACATGAAATAGAATCGATTGGCATAAAAAAAAATTTTTGGACTTTTTGCAATTTTTTTTGCCAACTGTAAGTTTTTTACAAAATCTGTGAATGCAGTTCAAAATATGTCAAAAAGTTAGGGAAGGTCTTCTAAGAACGTTTTGCTGTAACTGCAACGGTTAAGGTACTTGCCCTTACTGCCCCGTTTCAAAAATACACCCTGTATATATAATTTTATCGTCATATATTTAACACACATCATTTTAGAATGCATACAATGAGTAATGTGATAATTATCACATAGCTATAACATCATTATTAGCCTTATAGTAGATCTATCATTATCTTATCGTCCTCGACATGATACGAAAACCGGCATCAGAGCCTCAACCAGCTTTGGAACGTCGAATTATGGTGAGATTAACTTTTGCCCCAAAGGTGTAGGAATGTTTTTCTTGAAAACTGAATACTGAATAACTATTATCTAATCATATCAAATGCAATTTATTATTGTGTTACTTTTTACGTGAATAACAGAAATAATTACGATGATAAACGCATGTGACTACCTACTAGCGTTAATTCTGGGTTCCTTTTTCATCTCCTTTTGTAGTTGACAATTATTTTATTACCATTTTATAGTATTTTTCATCGAAGATGCCCAAAAAATTAGCTCAGTTTTGTTACTTATTAATATTTATGGTTATAAGAGGTGAATTAATGAATATTTTTTCATTCAAATTCAAATATAATGTGTTTTAATTATAAAGTAAGACAGGACAGAAAATATTTGTTCTAAATTTCTAGGTCGTGAAAATAACATAGAAAATTTACCTCGTTTTAGCATTTATTCATGAATAAATTAGGTAAACAAGACAGTTGCTAACTAAAGGACCTATCTCAGGCTTTAATATTGGTTCATAATTCGAGGAGTTCGTTAATCTGTCGCCCCAGGTTGTTGGGCGACCAGCTGCCCCTTTCTTGACCTAGGGGTCGACTTGGGTACGTTGTAAGTAATTGAGGTCGGGGGTTTCGTACAACAGGGTCAACAATTCGATTCGAGAAAACTGTCTTCAGAGTCTTAGTAGCTCTCATGTCAGAGATGGTATATGTATATGTGTTATCCGACAACTACTAATTATCGCAATAAATGAACTATCTATTAAAATTGAATATTACTTATAAAAATTTTGAATATTTGGTGGCAAAAAAATATCAATAAAAATTCAGTTCAACTAAAAGCACAACGATGAGCTACTAGCGCTCAAAGCGATTTTTAAAATCCCGAAAACATTTTTTAAGAAGTAAATATGAAATTCAATTTTGCAACAAGAGCTTCATACAACGATTTATGCGCGTGATAAGAAACTCTGGGGCGATGATTTAAGCAACTTTAAAAGCCACTGAGTTTAAACATTAATTCGTGGGGTAACAAACCGCTCGTTAAGTAAAAACGGTTGAATTATAGAGGGACAGGTAGACCGTGTTAACGAGGTTAGGCGGGCCCAGGCAAGCTCTGATAAATAACGGGCGATAACGCGTTGTCGCTGGCTCGGCTTTGTTCTCAAATAAATCGGCGGAAAATTGACGCTATACCTGCGCGTTAAGGTGAATTAACATGGAAATATTTTACGAGATAAGTGGTAATTATCATTTGCGTTTTTCTTGAGCGATAGTGTACAATATACAACAGAAAGAGATCTTATCACGGGGCGTTTTGTTAAACGTCGCTGTGAGCAGTTTGTGTATTGAATACTTAACGATGTTCTGCTAAATGGTTGGTGATTTCTTATTCCTTTCGCATTCCAAAGTCCATAATTTTCATTTACTTTTTACTAATTACAAGTTGGATTGAACTTCACTTATGGTTTAAAGTGTCTTAATGTCCTTTGTTTTTCGCGTTCAGTGTCAATATTAGTCGTAAGAGCATTTCACATTCATCCGATATCCGATATCGGTGTCGGACGCCGATAGCCGATACCGTGTGCTGTTTTCACATATATCCGATAAAGTCGGCCTGATACGGCCATTTATTCGAAAGCACAGATTAGTTAGGGATGCTAGGGATGAAAAACAAAAAAAAGTGCATGCCATTTTCGACCTCATTGACATGACATAGTTTAGAGTTTTTTTCTTAATATTCGTGATCAGCGTCATCAATTAACGCGAAAAGACACGTAACTAAGAAAATGTCATTAAGGTCGAAAATTGTTTGCAGTTGCTGTTTTAGTCTGTTTATGATCCGATATCGGGCCAACACGGTGGTGTTGGCTCCGATAACCGATATCGGGAAGGACAATGTGAAAGACAGATGCATTATTGTCATACATTTGATTTCCTCTGATATTGGATGTCGGATATCGGATATCGGACAATGTGAAAACGCTCTAAGAGTCACAGATAAAGTTTAGTATAAACATCGGGCCAGGTGAAATCAAATTGGGGGGTCCTATATGTAAAAAAGTAACATAAGTTATACAAAATATAATATGTAGTGTAGTATTATCTTACTACCTACTTACCTTTCTACCTTCTTTAAGATGTGGGGTCATCTTTGTTCTGTGGGAAGGAATTGTACATTTCCCATCGGTCACCCCTATAACTGTGGGTAAAGGAATTTTTATAGGCGAGTGTAATGTCCTACAGAATATTGACCAAATTGAATTCCAGTATATCGGTTTATTTGAAAACTAATTCAAAGTATATATTTTGTAATCTTCATTTTGAACGCAATAGTATGCCAAAAATGTTCTATATATGTGCAACAGACACACGGAATATGAGTTGTTTACTTGGCGAGATTGGAACTATAAAGCACAATATCTTGCGAATACTTCTAGAACTTTAGAGCAACAAGCGTGAAAAAGCTTTCTCAGTAAGCTGCCAGAAGTAATCCTCTTGTAGGAAAGTTTTCAAAGGCTGAATTGTTAACGGAACCGTGTAATCAACACGGCAGAGATGTTAACCTGTTCTTGTTTGAATATTTAGTGAATAATTACGCTTGTTTGCAGAACTCGACTCATTTGTTAACAAATTTGATTTTTATATGGACCTACATTTGAAGTAATAAATAAGGTAGTTTTATATATGGATACTGGTTTTGTCGTAATTTAACAAGTACCAAAAAGCGGAGTTAGCAAAATGTGAGTGTTAAGATACCTGTGTCTTCTTTTTTTTTGTTTTTCGTTCATTATCAAAAACAAAACATTACCTACAGATTGAATTTATATACTCGTAGCATATAAAAAAACCACGAAGGTTTGTACTTGTGCTACTTTGGAGATTTACATATATGTATGTAGAAGAGGGTTCTCATTTTTTAAGCCTCCAGGGTTTGATCAGATGCCTTTAACAGGTAATAGTGCGAAAATTAAGGCAGAATTTGTTCGAGCTATTTCGGAGTGAGTTTCATTCGTAATACATTAATTAATAAACAAAAACTTTTAGTTGATCAGTAGTCGGTATAAAGGGCATATAGAAATATTGCAATTAACTCAGAACTAGAGCTAGAGAAACTTAGAATTATTATTAGAATAGCATCGACAAAAATATAAAGTTGAAAATAAAAATATATTTAAAAAGATTTAGGTAAAGGACAGTAAATACTTTTGTAGTGGTTCACTTCCAAAGTACCACTACATCGAGCTCTCGACTGAGTGGTACCAGTATGGGTTTGAAATGTCAGCATAAGTGGTGTGATCTCGTATTACATTTTTACACGTCACGTGGCAGTCGTTTTACAAAATTGCTATTTATGATAACATTTGTGTTACCCGCAGCGCAATACAAACACATAACGTATATGTAACGTGATGTAAGTGTACAAGCTCTTATCGCCGACACAAACACGTTCGATGCCTCTGTCACAATTTTTAGAGTGTAAGAAAAAATGAGGGCAAATATTTTTTTCTGTCCCAACAAGTAAATATCGTGCGAACTGTCTGTAACATATCCCCAATTTCCGAACACTCCAATCTGATAGAAAAAACAGCGATGCGAAAAAAACATTTGGTGTGTAAGCCGACGTTTCATTTGCGAGCAACGTTTGCCAAATATAAATTGGGCGGGAAATATGTTTTGTTTATTTGCTTAGAAACACTTTTTTTCATGTTGTCTGAATACAATAAGACTATTGTACATAACTGACATGACAACTTTGGGCTGCTTTGCTTGTATAGGTTGTCCTATAGCTCAAAGAAAACACTATTTTAGTGCCATCTTCGAAAATAAGTCTGGAGGAAATTTACCAAAACTTCCTGTGATTTGGTCCAGTCGATTTTTTAGTCTAATAAAGCTATTTACATCTTAAATATCATTTCTTATTCTCTCTTAAAAACTAACCAAACTGAAAAATCATTCCACTGTGCTTGAAATGACTGTATTCATGATTAAACTTGCAAGCACTCTACGTAGGGATCTTCCACTTCAGCAGTCTAAGAAAATATATTTCATCAATATATTTAATCCTATCGCAAATATTTAGGAAACTAAATAAATAAACGCCAGTCTCAGCTTATGTCTAAGCTCCGCGCTCCATCGTTATTTGTTCTGCGGCCATTGAGGAAGCACAAATATTGTTATTCTTTTGATAGAGCAAACTGGCACGCAAGTGTAAACAGCACTAAAGTAGCGAAAGCAACACAATGACATAAAACGTCTCCTTCGTACCGCGCAGAGCGTGCGAGTATTTTCTTATTACGATCTGCGTCGCGTTTCTCCGTTTCCTAAGATTACATCTGTTAAAGCTTTCGTTTTGTACAATTGTATGTAGCAGGTGTATTGGGTTGACCAGTTAGCCCATGCAGTGTTGTAAAACAGTTGCTTTGTATTATACCTGTTGAGTCTGTTGATTTTAAATAGTTTAGATTATTTAGGTACTTTTAGAATACTCTGTATAACACATACTCAGCGCTATCCAGCACACTCAACCTAAACTACTTCTGTATAATTCCCAAGCTGCTTAATGTTATTCATCATTTTTTTACTTTCTACGATCATCGTGATAACATCCCTTTCCTCATGTATAACTAGACAAACTAAGTGAAACTTAACCATTGCCACCAATTCGGAATATGAACACTAATTAATAACATGACCATTATGCAACTTTAAACAAAATTTAACTTCGAATAAAGTTTTAAATATCAAAATCCAACAAATATAATAATCATTCAGCTAATCCCAAGTTTCGTGAACTCAGCGACAAAACAAACCTGCATATAATTACGCTATGACAATGTGCGGTGAGCGAAAGTAGGGCCATTAAAACTTACCAGGCAAGACTGAGGTTAAGTTCTGTCAGCGTGGACTTGTACTTCAGGTAACTATTGAAGTTGGCTTAGTAGTGATTACAGAAATCTCGGTACGGCTTCCAGCCTTCGGGCTGTAAGCTTTAGTTTAATGTACTTGGAGTTAAGAAAACCGCTTTTTAGAAAACAGATTACTTTTAAACTTTTTTCTTATTTATATGAGAAATGGCATGTGTTATTAATAAGTAAAATAAATTATTTGTGGACAAATTAAATTAAAGGTAATAAATTGAAAGTAACGGTTTATAAAAATGGGGTATAAATTACATCCAATTTCAATGATATCCTTCTGGTATCCAGTTTGGTGTCACACCTTGTTAATTCAAACAAGTTTCCATAAAATTTACCGCTTAGACCTAATAACCTACTACTAAATTCCAACTATTTGCTCAGCACTTATGCAAATGCAAACATATATTTACACTGAACAGTTATCGAAACTGCAACTTTATACTAAGGAATATTCTAACAGTCTTCCACCGCGAAGATAATTTCGTCAAAAGTGACAAATAAAGTAGAACAATGGTATTTCCCCAGTTGATCCAAATGCTCTTAAGAAGAAAAAAACAATCACACAAAATTTATACATAAAACATTTCATAATCCCATTCCATCACTCCAACAATATTATTAATTTATGTCCAAGTTTCAA
Source organism: Eilema caniola (assembly GCA_949126895.1). Classification (NCBI taxonomy): domain Eukaryota; kingdom Metazoa; phylum Arthropoda; class Insecta; order Lepidoptera; family Erebidae; genus Eilema; species Eilema caniola. Next base: position 1,157,933 of record OX421469.1, on the reverse strand, counting down.
CAGCCGGTGTTTACACCAACAAACACATTGAGCTCGTAATGGCCTCTGTCATTAACAACACAGAAAAAACCTATGAAAAGCAAAAACCTAACTCGTAAATAACGAAGGTAGTTCCCGAAGATTGGATAAAGACAGTTACTGGTTTTTCCCCAACCAATACTGCAATGTCCTTCACCTTGACCCGCGGTAAATCTACAACAAAAAATAGATGCGGGTGCCGTAAAAACGACGCTTGCTAACTACTGAGATACGCTGTAAAGGTGTGAACATAAATGGTACTAATGTGTTTCAGCTAACTTGAAATAAGTTTCTTTGTTCTTTTTTTAAGTAACGTTTACTCTTTCAACAACTTTAAACGATTCAACCACCCTTTGAGGAGGTGTACTTAAACTTCATTATTATCAGTCAGTGTTATCTTTATAGTGAAGGCGGAGGTACCCGCTTGTTGATTGCAAATATTTGAATGAATGAGTTCTTGAGTCCTTTCACTTTGGTCTGAATAGATTTTCTTATTAGATTTAAGTGGGACCAACATCATCGTGCCTCTTATTGAATACATATAAGGGGAATTTGGGTGAAGTTGCTTTATGTTGTAAAAGTCCTTGCGATCGAGGGGGTCCTAGCTGGAATCCTGGCCATTTCACTACCGCATTGGACCCACTTCTAACACGAGCAATTTAGCTGAGTTGACGTGGTTCTATTAACATTACTTCTATCAAAATAAAATACTGGACATACTAAACTATGATTAACTTACATTTACTTACAGTATTTGCCTAGTTAGTACTTTTGCGCTAATACCAGGCTGCCTGGGTATTAACATACCACCACCCCACTGGAAAGGCACCTAACAAAACTCACCGTTATTTTAGGGTCTGTAAGCTCCTTAAAGGGGTACAGTAGTTTCAATGAAAAGGCTTTGTACCTACCCTTGTTGATATTACTGAAATATGTTAAACAGTGTGTACAGTAAATTACATTACATACATTGACAGCCTCCGACGCGTAGCGGTAGAGAACGCAGCCGCTACGCAGGAGGCGCGGGTTCAATCCCCGCTCAATGCAAATATTTGTATGCATGAATATGGGTATTTGCATTGGTCTGGTCGTGCCTTGTAGAGCACGTTAAGCCGTCAGCCTCGGTTGCCGTACTAACATCTATGAAGTCGTTACGGGTAGTTGGAGCCCTCAAAAGTCCAACAACTGGTCTAATTGCAATGCTTCGATATCGCCTTTGGGTAGTGGAGGTCAGATGGCAGTCGCTTCACGTAAAATGTCGAAGTTAAGCCAAATTCCCAGTTATACTGGTAAAAGCGGACCCCAGACTCCAAGCTGACAGCTTCAGATGCGACTGGGATTAACGCTAGGATGTAGAAGGAGAAGACAGTAAATTAATCCAAATAATTGACAGTGGAAGCGGTTTGCTGAACATTCTCTTGTAGACTTTAGGCGAGAAAGATAACTTTAAAACTTAATAAGGTATACTATAGTCCCTAGACTCCATATTCTCTATTGGCAAAGTCGAGACTATGCATTTGTGGATTTTGCGGTACCAATAGATCGGTTTAACCAGAGAAGCATCAAGTTAGAGGGTGGACTTAATATCGATTTTCCATGTGTGAAATTGAGGATGTTTATTTGATTTTTATTAATCAAATTACGAACCAGTTGGGCTGAATTTTCTAATCCTAAAATAAGTTTTTTTTTATACAACTGAGGTGGCAGACAAGTACACAGCCCATCTGATGTGCAACACCAGAGGAGTTATACTTGTGCTGTCGACCCTGTAAACACAGAGTTCCTCTGCCGTTAGCGTAGAAGACAAAGCAGGAATAACCTTTGGTCTTCCCACTGACAGCACAAAAACTCTCCAGTGAGCTCTGGCTACCCTACTTACCACCGGGAACACAAAACAGAGATTAATATGGCTGCCGTATTCTGTGGGGCGGAGGTGCTTCCCCAGTTGGACTGCTTAAATGGACGGAAATACCGTCGTGCCCTACGTCCTACTGCTATAAGAACAAAACATAGTAAAATTGTAACTCAATTGATATATTGATATATTGATTGATAGCTTGATTGATTATAACTTTTGTATTTCTAAACGAGGAAAAGAAAAGATAAGATAGAACTCCGAAAACTTCTTCGTAGGTATTCCCTAATTTAAGAGAAAATTAACAAAGATAGACAGAAATAAGAGTGAAGTTGTAGCACAAAGAATTTTCCACCGACTACTAAATACTAAGAATATATTTCGCAGAACACTTTAAACAGCGTGCAAGTCTCGCTGTATACAGCGGAGTGTCGAATAAGGCTCTCGCTTTTCTTCCAGTGTGTTTCCGGCTCTGAGTGGCCGCTAAAAGCAAACTACAAATAAATATTTTAAGACAGCACTTAGCTGCCCTGATGCGAGTCAATTCGTAATATTTTATTATGTTGCTTTTACTTCCGTCCACTACACGTTTCTTCGTCTTTGTAAATCTGCTTTGAGGTTTGATAGTAATTCGATTTGGTGTAATAGAAACGAAATCTTCCAAAAGAATAATTGAATAAATATACTGTTTGAAATTTTATTTTAAGACGAAACCATTTATTTTACTTTGTGTTTCGCCTTGGATAACGCACTGCAGAAAAACCAAAGCAGGAAAGCCGCATTAGATATTTTTGAAATCTTCAATTAAATTTCAATCTCTGAATTCTTCTTCCTAGCGTAAATCCCAGTCACATCTAAAGCTTTCACATGGAGTCTGCTTTACCAGTCTAACTGCACATTTGGCTGAACATCGATATTTTCCGTGATGCGATCTGACCTCCACAAACCAAAGGCGATATTGAAGCATTTTCATTTTTCATTTCATTTATTTATTTCTGAACAATGTTTACATTGTGTTGAAATGTTTAAAAAGTGCAGACAATTATTAATTCAAATTCTATACATTCATGCTCAAATAAAATATCATGCAAATGGTAATTCAATAATATAAAAATAAAAACCAATAAAAGAATAACATGTCAAAATTAAATGTCGATAAGCACAATTAAATGTCAATAAGCCGAATAAAAATGAGAAATTAAACCCATCAATCAAAATTGTCAATAAAATAAAAATAAATACTTGTCACATTCTTAATTGGACATGTCACTCTGTGAAATCGTCTACTGAATAAAAACAACTATCGAAGAGAAATGCTTTCAATTTCGATAAAAAAATTGGTGTGTACAGACTGCTCCTTATATCCAAAGGTAGCTTGTTGAATAGTTTTACTGCATTGTACCTTGCGCCATGTTTGACCACATTCAATGTAGGCGCAATCATGGTTGGCATATGCTTTCTCCTAGTATTTTCTCGTAATACCCTTTAGGTTTAGGTTTAAAGATATTTATTCTCATAATAAGATTTACATCACTTCCATGAGAACAATACTAAATATACATATTACAAATATCAGTTCGTCGTCGCCAAGAGAATTAATGTTAAGTACATAATATTTGAAATATAAAGTAGGTACATGAAATAAAAAGTACGTGCGATACAGACATATACCTATGGACCACAATCAAACCGTGAGTTTCATACAATTGCTTATTTTTTGAGAAATAGGTCAGCAAAACCATGATGTTTAGACTTGGAACCGTTAATATGTTCAAGTCCCTAAAAAAATTCACACATGACTCCTGCTGTTTTATGCGAACCATTGTTCGTATAGCTCTCTTTTGTGCAATAAAGGCTTTCTCAATGTTATAATCATAACTGCCTCCCCAGAATAGAATGCTGTACCGTAGTACGGATTCAACTAAAGCGAAGTAAACAGCCTTAAGTTGTTCCAGATGTAGAACATTTCTTAGACCCCTTAGCACATAACAAGCCGAGTGTATACTAGCCTCCACATTCAACAACTCACATTTCCAATTTAGAAAGCTGTCCACATGTATCCCCAGGAACTTAACACTCTCGACCGTATCCATCTGATTTCCGTTAAGGCAGCATTGTAGTGTGTTAGAATTTTTACTGGTGATTTAAACCGAATTAAATTCGATTTGTTTGCATTAATTTTCAAGCAGTTAAAATAAAACCATTTATTAAATTGATCCAAAGCTTCATCTACTTTTAGGTTTATTCAACCATTGCATTAAAGCATTGTAGTTGGACTAGTTGTTGGATTTTTTAGGGATCCAACTACCTGTAACGAGTACCATATATGTTCGTATGGCAACCGGGACCGACGGCTTAAAGTGCTCTCCGAGGCACGATTAGACCAATGCAAATACCCGTATTCTTGCATACAAATGTTTGCATTTAGCGGGGATCGAACCCGCACCTCCTGCTAGCGTAGTAGTCTACAACCCTCAGTTTCTCAAAAAAGTTAGTCACTTATATTGATTGAGTGAATCGTTGAATAATACTTCGTTGCTAAATTCGGCTATAATTCCTTCGGGGTCCAAGCCAACCTCATCTGCTAGTGAGTACATATACTGATCATTAACTCGGCCACAGGCTCTACTTTCGAGATTGCAGGGCTAAAACGCAGTCGGTTCAATAAAAGTCAAGATAAGTCAAATCGAGAGAAAGAGTAAGAAATCAAACTCTAGGCTCCGAAGTATAAGCTTTGAATGAATTACTTCCGTAACTGAATTTCACCCTAAATCATCTCGTCGAGTTATCGCATATAATTATGTATAACACACCGAACAGATTTCGTAACTCGTCACCTCGCAACTTCGTCCGAGGCACGGGATGCTTCGAGCAGAGGCGATAAATCACAGGCGCTCATCGAGATGCTATCTGCTTAATTCACTTTAGTGCAATTAACTAGCTTCGCGCTCAGGGATACTGTTTCGACGGTTGCTGGTGATAATATCTCGGTAGGTGTACAAGTTTATAGCGAGATAATGACTACTTGGCGTCGATAGGGGGACTTCCTTCCTAAGTCTAGTGAGCCTTTTTGTATAAGAAAAACTTGGCTCTAACAACAAAAACAATATATACTTGTAACTGGCATTACGTTCATGGTTTTTCGGAGTAATGAAAATAAAGACACCACACATAAATCTTTTCGTAAGTATAAAATACAAGGTAAATGTCTTTATATAAAGCCGTGATTCATGATCAAACAGTATTATCTAAAACTTCACAACGGAGCTTTACGTGTAGACTAAGGCTGCGTATGAACTTTGACAAGATGAGAACTTACGAACAATTCAGGCAAGTGGGCCAAAACTTAGCAGTTTTAGCTCTCACAACACGGAGGAGTTGTTCAATCCCTCGCAGTAATATCGCTCTAACACGAATGGTACGAACAACTATTTATGTTACGCACGATGACCGATTGTGTCTGGTTTTATAGATTGTTTGGGTTATTATTACGTTCAATAAATATTTTACTTGAAAACCTGAACTCTATTCTTAAAATCCTGATGAAAGTAATTTCAGAAAGAAATGTAAGAACGCAACTGTCCTACCAAAAGTCTAAATTCCTACTAGCTTATTTCTAAATCCATTAAAGGATTAGATAAAAATAGGCTACTTAAGTATTATAGTGCTTTCTGCATAGTGTAAAAAAATTGTTACCTGAAGCGAGGTCTCACAACGTTTTATAATATTTCAGAATCTGATGGGCTATTTCTATAAGTAGACTTTTTCAAGATTTGCTGTAAAAAGTTCAACGATATAAGGCATTCTTAACTATCAGGCTACAAAAATAATAATGTTTACGGGAATGAACGCTATTATGAAATAGTTAGTTAGTACAGAAATTATTTCTTAATTTATGAAAAAGCACCTCGTCATCAGAGAGCGGTGTGAGGGGGTTATCTGCTCACCCTTCTCTTCATGTATACGTCAATATGTAACTTGTATGGGTCCAACCCTCTTCATTTCTGATAGAAGTGACGTGATGGGACCGGGGTCCGCAGCTCTTGAATTTTCAAACTATTTATATAAAATAAATAACATTTATTTATATTTAGAAAAAAAAGAAGCTTTCTTCCGGGTCAGTAGCGCGAGTGTTATGCCCGGTGTTTCATCAGGTGGGCCGTGTGCTTATCTGCCACTTAATTGGTATAAAAAAGGTTTATATTTCATTTTGATCCTGAGAAATAAACAGTGGATTTACCTCATAGTAGGTATGGATACTATGGAGTAAATTCACTGTTCAAGATACGCTAGCTATGGGGTACCATGGATAGTACCCCAAAGCTAGCGTATTTTGACTTAATAATCAGAACAATACAACGCAAGTCCCGTCATAGGAATATTATAACACTGTATCCGACATTTTTGTCGATATTTCACGTGAAAAACAAAACAGGCATTGTCGATGTGACATTTGTGAACACGCTCGTAATAGATGCAGTATCTCCTAATGTGTCCGTGGTACACTTGTGCAACAAATTTATGAGCACACTTCGGAGCTCGATGAGACCGTATTGTATGATGGTTAGTTATAGTTTCGAAACGCTGCATTGGATTAATATGCGTACAATTGTAACATGTACTCAAGGCAATGTATGAAAAAGTCCCCACCAACCAACAGATCTGAAACATTTTATTTGAAGCGTCTAGTAGGATAAATATTTTTTTACCATAGCGACATCCTTGAAATGATTGGTGTTTAGATTTTACAGCGTCTAGAAGGATTGATATTTTTACCATGGGAACATACAAAAAGTTTTATAATATAATTCTATTACATATACTCATAGTATACGCTAATATGACTACAGCGATGTATAAGAAGCTGCAAAAAAACAAGTTTGGCCTACACGGACCAGGGTATGCGTAAACGCAGGTAGCGCAGTTTGCGCCACGCAGTCGTCACTTATTCGTGGACTAACTTTGCGTATATGCGTATATATTCTGTGAGGGCGAGTATCCTAACGAAAATCATATTAGATCACCGGATTTTGTTCGAAGAAAATGAACTCCGAACCAAATCCGATCGTCTGAAGAGCAGTCCACTGGACATAATTATGGAAGTCCTAACAGATCACTGGATTTTATACGGCCCCAACCAACCAAGCGGACCATATACAGTGGCAGACCGGACATCGCACAGACTACATAACAAGGATACTTCCAGTTATTTTCGAGCTCTTACTTTACCCTTACTAAGTAAGGTTATCTCTTTGGTTCGTGTATGACTTACTCTGTAGGAAAATGTATTGTATTGTCTATGGAAGTATAGTTACAGGTATATCTTAACACCGCTGATTTCACACGATGCACTAAACGCAGTTGGTCTGCTTGGTCTGCTCCGAACCAAGTTCGATTGTGTGGATGGCCACCAGACCGTTTTGATGGTTCGTTATAGTTCCCGGCATATATCTTGACCACGAGTTATGAGAGAAACAAAGCTCTGGCGCGCACATATTTGTTTGATATTATCTACGAGTGGGGGGAGTGGCTAGAGAGGCCACACGGTGGCCTCTCGTACCATCAAACGCAGGTCATTACCGGACTCGGGAACTTCGGGCGGTACCTGCATCTGATGGGCATAGAGCCAACGCCCGAGTGCCATCATTGCGACGCGAGCGTGGACTCGGGGCTGCACACGCTCACCGAGTGTCTGGCGTTCGAAACGCCGAGGCGGGAGCTTGTGACGGCCCTGGGGGTGAGAGTGCTCACGCTCTCCCACCCTGCTCGTGGCGATGGTCCGCTGCGCGGATGCGTGGGCGGCCAACACCTCCGCCTGCGAGCAGGTCATGCTCGTGAAGGAGCTTATGGAAGGCTCGCGACTCGATTGCCCTGCAACATCTCCGTTATCATTTCCTTCTCCATGGTTACAACGCTCATCTCGGCAAAATATATCAATCAATCAATTAACATAATGTAGTACACTACTGGACATAGACCAACATTGGGAGAGGTCTATCGAAATATATATTCGAAATATATATGACATAAATAATCTGGGCCTCGATTCTACTAAAGTAAAACCATTGTCATACCACAGACACTGCAAAAATTACCCATTTAATTTTAAACTTTAATGTAATAGACTTAAAGTCTAATATTAAATGGCGTTTTGTGTGTGAAAAAGTAAAATTTGACACTCTTTATTTAATTTTGGACTTTAAAGTTATAGCATTAAAGTCTAAAATTTAATGTCATTTATTGCAGTGTCTGTGGTATGACAATTGATTTGGCTTTAGCAGAATTGAGGGCCTGATCTTAGTTACAAAATTGGAGTTGTTTGCATAGGCAAAAAATTGCCTCCTCGCCGAATTTTACCTTGAAATAGCAAAGAAAAAGCGACTTCGACAGCAATGTAACGAAGAATGATTTCACTTGCTTCTTCTTTTTCTATTTTCTCATGCTTACAACCCCTACCACCCTATAATCTACCCAGTTACTATAGCCAATGTCATAGTGTAATATCTTAAAGTCCACTTTCATAATATTAGTAATAACGAATACTTACCAACATACCCAATATAGTATTTACCCACGCACTTAATTGGTCTATTTATGAGCAAGCGAAAACATTTAAATATTATATTATTAATGTCTACTCTTGAAGGAAATTTACCGTTTTCTTGAATATTCTATGTTCAAAACATCTTCCCTTTGAGATTAGAGGCAGATTTCTGCCGTCAACTGAATATTTAATGTACGAATTACTTCTTGCATATGTTGCGCGATTACCTTAATCTAAACAAATTCGCTGCGTATCTATGGTATCTTTAGTTTTGTTAGGAGTAATCATCCCTATATTTCTTTTTCCTAGGACTTTATACAAAGAATACACACTTCTTCATCCTAGCGTTAATCCCAGTCGAATCCGATGTTTTTTAACTGGGAGTCTGGTGTACGCTTTAACAGTTTAACTGCGGATTGGGCTAAATGGCTTGATATATTTTGTGAAGCGACTGCCATATGACCTCCACAACCCAGGGGCGATATCGAAGCGTTGCAGTTAGACCCGTTATTGAACTTTTTAGGGCTCCAATTACCCGTAACGACTGCCGTAGATATTCGTATGGCAACCGGGATCGACGGCTTAACGTGCTCTCAGAGGCACAGCCAAACCAATGCAAATACCCATATTCATGCATACAAATATTAGCATTGCGCGGGGATCAAACCCGCGCCTCCTGCGTAGCGACCGCGTTCACTACCACTATGCCACAATTAGTACATGCATACGGTCTTTATTATACTATTTTAGCCATTTTCTCGTACCTGTTTACCTAACCATTTCTGAAGTTTTATGATGTGTTTTCAAGCTATTTTGTATACCTATCTTTAACAAAAGTGAGTGAATACTTTTACGGTAAAACCCTGTACCTAGAGGTATGGGAGGTTAAAGAATACTATTATAACCACAAGCGGTGTCGCCCCATCGTAAACACATTGTTCAGCTTACACTTTGTTGATGTCAACCGACCAAAGTAATTATTAAAATAAATCAAGGTTTGAATAACTTTAATACAAACTTGAACATTGATTTTAATAAAACCATTGTCAAATATTATACTCGAAGCCTATAAATCATGAATAATTCTTAAGGCCAATATAATAGCCAGACAATTACTAACGTCTTCTAAGTAAATTTATGTTATTATCTGTGTATATCTTTTGATAAAGTACAAAGTCATTTGTGGAACTTTTTGGAAGTTCTATACAATCTTACGTTGAAGTTCGAGTATTATTGTACATTTCACTTAAAGAACAACTGTATTTCAACTGTAAATAAAGACTTTGGTTTAATAAGTGGACTTATAAAAATACTGTTATCCCGTACCTTGCACTCCTGTAGTGAAATTGACCAAGCAGTTGAACATTTAACGAAAACTATCATAACAGCCCGTGATTTAAATGTCCCTAAATATCAGGTCACACCTGCTTGTGTCAAGCTCCCTAAAAAGATAAAAATGCTAATCAAGCACAAAAATCGCCTACGACGGATGAGTAACAATGCCAGTGATCATAGTACTAGAAGGCTCCTATTCTCCATTGTCAATAACTTACAATCCGAGATCAAATCAATTATTCAGTCCCACAATGATCGTTGTTGGGACAATAAACTTGCTACAGTAGATAATCCCAACTCTGACCTGTGGCGTGTCATCAAATCAATTAACAAAAAAGCTGATACCATTCCACCGCTTAAATGTAGAAATGGTTCTTTTACTTCCTCTGTTAATGATCAGTGCGAAGAGCTTGCTGATGCCTTCTACGACAATATTGTTTCTACTCATAGCTGGAGTAGTGATCCCAGCGTTGAATCCGCGGTTGCTGACTCCATTGCCAAGTTAAAATCTGAGGATATAAATTTGGATAACACTTAATTAGTCACTCCTAAAGAACTTTACAAAAACATCTCTAAAACAAAAAATCGTGAATCTCCGGGTATTGACAATATTAGTAACATTTTAATTAAAAACCTTTCCTTTAAATATTTTATCTACTTAACCAAAGTCTGTAACGCATGTTTTAATATCAGTTACTTTCCTAAGGCTTGGAAATTAGCTAAAGTTATCGCAATAAAAAAACCTGGAAAAGATGTCTCCTTACCAACTAGCTACAGACTCATTAGTTTACTACCCTGCCTAGGTAAGATTTTTGAGCTTTTGATATCCGTAGGACTTAAAAAGGTAATGGAATCTAAGTTAACTCCGGAACAATTTGGATTTCGCAAATATCACTCAACCACCCAACAAATGGCCAGAATCACTGAACATATTGCCCACCATTTAAACCTTGGTGAAAGTACAGGTATGATACTGTTGGATGTTGAAAAAGCATTTGACACCGTATGGCACGAAGGCCTGATACATAAACTCGTCCAACACCAAGTACCTCTTACCCTCGTTGCCCTAATTCAATCTTATCTTCACAGTAGATCTTTCTCGGTCCATATAGGTGACAGTCAATCTACCCATAGGTATATCCCTGCTGGCGTGCCCCAGGGGTCAATACTGGGTCCTTATTTGTTCTTGGTCTACCTAAACGATATCCCAACTCAACCTCGTACATATCTGGCTGGATTTGCCGACGATACTGCTAGCTTTACATCCTTTAGTGATACAGATCTTGTCATTTCCCGTCTACAACTGTCCCTTGAACTGCTACTTGAGTACTTTTCTAGATGGAAATTAAAGTTAAACACGTCTAAAACTGAGGCCATCTTGTTTACGAGAAAGCGTTCATTACCTACTAGACAGTTACGAGCTGACGGACACCCCATCCCTTGGAGCACCTCTGCTAAATACTTAGGTTTAATTTTTGATGGTAAAATTAACTGGACTAAAAACACTATGGCGCTTCAATGTAAAGGCGTTAAAGCTATGAATGCCCTTTCACCTATTTTCAATCGTCGTGCAAACTTAAGTCCTAAGACCAAATTGAAAATTTACTAGTCCCTTATACGACCTTGCATAACGTATGCTGCTCCCGTATGGTGCAGTACCTGTGACACAAATTACTACTCCCTACAAAAAATTCAAAATAAAGCCATCAAAATTTCTTACAATACCCCATTTTTCACTAATTTATCTAGATTACACGAAAATATTAATTATCCACCCATTAAAACATATATTCTTAATATTTCCCGCCGTTTTTATATTAATTTACAAAAAAATAAACACAAAAACAACCTAATTAGCACAACTGGTTCTAAAGAAATAATTAACATGCCGTACGCGGGCACCTATAATCGATATAGGTTGCCCCATCACTATTTTCTTATCGGAGGTCCGTGACGTAGGCCCCGAACAACACGATCGGTTAAGCTCGGAGCCCAAAAGCGGTGACGCATTCAAATCTTAGTACCCCACTCCCGATGCGCGTGCGCGCTGCTGCCGTTTCACCGCGTGATGACAAACATAATATATGAAACTACCTACCCTCTTTTCGATTGGCTATTTGAATCAACGTTTAGCTCAATTCTAAACAGTAAAGTAATAGATTTGTTGATTTTCGATTCCGTGGATGTCCCGAGGTGGAATAATATTTCATTTACTTATATATTAGTCATGAAATTTCGAATGTATTGGTAAGCTAGCCGTACATTATGTTTATTCTTATTTAGTTTATACATTCACTTATGTCAAAACAGTTGTTTTACCAACATTTTTTTAATGTTTTACATAGGCGACACTAGCCTTTAGAGAATAATTTTAGTTATTGTTGTTACGCATAATATTAGTCTATAAGCATTTATGTGCAATATATTTGTTTTATATTTTTTTTTATAAAGAAATTTTAAAAGTAAAAAAAGTATAAAAATATAAATATAAATAGAACGGTAATCGTTCCTGTAAAAACGCTCTAAGTCAAATCAAAAGAAGAAAGAAAGTAGGTGAGCCATAGGCTCCCAGGTGAAAGCTCCTGATACAACCGCAAACAACGCCAAGGTGATGATGATACGATATATAGAAGTATAAACGACCCAATTCCTTCAATTGTAGGACGTAGAACACGATGGCATTTCCGTCCAATTGAGCAGTCCGACTGGAGAAGTGCCTCCGCCCTACAGACTACCGCGGTCAGATGTATGAGAAGTGCAAGGTGATGACCGTCCGTCAATTATTCATTCTCCACGTCATAGCAAAACAACACTCAGCTAAATTACAATCCAACAGCACCTTTAAATAAGAGACGATTCAAGCCTGTCGACCGCACCCTTGAGTCATTCAACAAACAATTCAAAAATAGGTTCTACTGTATGGGTGTGTACTGAGGGCCTGAAATACAGGATTCTTCCTAGCTTAGGCACCAGTCTCCCACATTGGAAAACTATGCATCTATATGCATAGTTTTCCAATGTGGGAGATTAGTCACACACAGTTCACTGTTGAACATAGGCCTCGATTAAGTCGTCAAAATTTCATATTCTAAATATGCGGTGAGAAAATAAACATTTTATTTATTTATTAATATTATGAATACAGTAAAGTACTTAATAAAAACTAAAACCAATTACCTCGTGTTATGTTCCCGGCGGAGTTTTATACTGTCTGTGGGAACCAAAGGCTATTCCTGCTTTGTCTTCTACACTGACGGCACAGAAACTCTCTGTGCTTACAGGGTCGGCAGCATGAGTGTGACTCCCCTGGTGTTACACTCGTCCATAGGCCACGGTAACCACTTTCCGTCAGGTGGACCATGTGCTTGTCTGCCACCTCAGTGGTATAAAAAAAATCGACAAATAGTTCCATTTAATTTTAACTGTTAAGTTCTACTAAATGTGCATAGTTCACAGAAACCACTCACCATCAAGTGCAGATAGTACTTAGTACCTCAGGAGTATTAAAAAAGGATAAGAATTATCCGGAACGTGAGCTACCCCCATCTCGGAGAAATAGTCACCGGAAACAACAACGTCTTCCTCCAAGAAATATATTGCGAAAGTTTTTATTCCATTAATAATATAACAACCCCGTAGGTTAAAAACATTTACTTCGATTTATTTTTTTATTTTAATGTGAATGTGATTCTGAAACATATCTCCGACAAACGTTTCCCTGCCGAATGATCCACCGACAGAATGTTTCGCTTATGAGATTTTCATCTACAGAACATTTCACATACAGGCAGTTCGCCGATAAAACGATTCATTTTTGGTTAAATCGACGACAGAACCTTTCCCCTACGAACGTTTCGCCGACAGAACGATTAAATAATGAGTGAACCGACGACAAGGTCGACGGAGCCCCGCTACGCGGGGCTCCTACTTCTGGGTGGTTTATAAAAAAATAACCACGAAGGCCTAATGCGGGAGCTTCGCTACGCTCCGCTCCCGCATTAGCCTTCTAACCTAACCTATCCGAGTCGGGTAATCTGAGTTGGGGTGTTAACTATATTGTAAATTGGTGAAAGATTCTGTCGTCGGTTCACTCATTATTTAATCGTTCTGTCGGCGAAACGTTCGTAGGGGAAAGGTTCTGTCGTCGATTTAACCAAAAATGAATCGTTTTATCGGCGAACTGCCTGTATGTGAAATGTTCTGTAGATGAAAAACTCATAAGCGAAACATTCTGTCGGTGGATCATTCAGCAGGGAAACGTTTGTCGGAGATATGTTTCAGACCGTGTGAATGTAATGTAACGGCACTATTAAAGTTCTATCATGATACTCTCACGATACTTGTAACAGTGTCGAAATATCGGATTAAAGAACAACATAATGCAAGGTTAAATATCCTGGATTATCTCTAATATGTTAGTGATCGTAAAATTTGAAATGAAATATTCGATTCTTTTACAATAGCATTATAGTTTGTCATACTTATATTTTGGGGAAGCACAAGTAGTTTTCAACCCATCAGGAGTGATCTAACAAAGTATGAACAGAGTAACTAGTAGGGATTTCTAGTGTAAATAGAACCTTAAATCCATGTGAAGTGTTGACTATCACATAGACTGATCCAAGAACTCTCTAATATTTTTGATCCAGTGCAATAGGATGAACTCAAAATGTATCATTTTATTCTGATTCCTACGAACATGCAAACTATACTAACAATAGATTAAGAAATGCTTAAAGTGGGAACTAAACTTGAAGCCTAAAACAATTGAGTCTTCTACATCTAATAGTTCCCTTTCAGTCAGGGATGGACAAAAGGGGACAGCTAATTGAGCCCATTCTTGGTAATAGTCGTATTTTAGACACCTCTTTTATCCAATTTCGTCGTAAGAACTTGAAGGAAATCAGAATCCGTAAATAGAGTGAGTAATTGTTATCGGTCATATATATTTGACAGTTGCCAGACAGTTCCTTTTCATTTTTTCTTCGGGCTTAATGTGTTTTTAGAGATGGTGGAATTAATAAAATAAATTATTAAAAAATAAAAGACCCAATTGCTGTTTAAAAGTTCGAAACAAGTTTAATAGCAGGCGGTAGCCATTTACTTTATCATAAACCAAAAGAAAATAAATGGTTACCACCTGCTATCAAACTTGTTTCGATCTTTTAAACAGCAGTCGGGATTTCGACTTTTTATTTTTTTCTGTCGTCGATTTAACCAAAAATGAATCGTTTTATCGGCGAACTGCCTGTATGTGAAATGTTCTGTAGATGAAAAACTCATAAGCGAAACATTCTGTCGGTGGATCATTCAGCAGGGAAACGTTTGTCGGAGATATGTTTCAGACCGTGTGAATGTAATGTAACGGCACTATTAAAGTTCTATCATGATACTCTCACGATACTTGTAACAGTGTCGAAATATCGGATTAAAGAACAACATAATGCAAGGTTAAATATCCTGGATTATCTCTAATATGTTAGTGATCGTAAAATTTGAAATGAAATATTCGATTCTTTTACAATAGCATTATAGTTAGTCATACTTATATTTTGGGGAAGCACAAGTAGTTTTCAACCCATCAGGAGTGATCTAACAAAGTATGAACAGAGTAACTAGTAGGGATTTCTAGTGTAAATAGAACCTTAAATCCATGTGAAGTGTTGACTATCACATAGACTGATCCAAGAACTCTCTAATATTTTTGATCCAGTGCAATAGGATGAACTCAAAATGTATCATTTTATTCTGATTCCTACGAACATGCAAACTATACTAACAATAGATTAAGAAATGCTTAAAGTGGGAACTAAACTTGAAGCCTAAAACAATTGAGTCTTCTACATCTAATAGTTCCCTTTCAGTCAGGGATGGACAAAAGGGGACAGCTAATTGAGCCCATTCTTGGTAATAGTCGTATTTTAGACACCTCTTTTATCCAATTTCGTCGTAAGAACTTGAAGGAAATCAGAATCCGTAAATAGAGTGAGTAATTGTTATCGGTCATATATATTTGACAGTTGCCAGACAGTTCCTTTTCATTTTTTCTTCGGGCTTAATGTGTTTTTAGAGATGGTGGAATTAATAAAATAAATTATTAAAAAATAAAAGACCCAATTGCTGTTTAAAAGTTCGAAACAAGTTTAATAGCAGGCGGTAGCCATTTACTTTATCATAAACCAAAAGAAAATAAATGGTTACCACCTGCTATCAAACTTGTTTCGATCTTTTAAACAGCAGTCGGGATTTCGACTTCTTATTTTTTTTATTTTAAACTTTGAGTTATGATATGAAATTTTTTTTATCGCCTTCTGAGTCCCTTCATTTTGATATCCTACTCAATGAGCTTGAGTTTTTTTTTCGTCCACACACACTTCAGCACCTGAAGTCCACCGTGTACTCTGTTTTGGCCATTTATACCCTTTGACACTCGGGAGATCAATACCTTTCATTTGAGACATCAATTATCAAAATCAGTCCAGCCGTTGGCCTGTAGAGGGCAACAAAGAAAACTACATAGTTACATACATATGCGTGAAAAACATTGCCCTCGCCGGCGCAGTCGGTTAAAAATAAGTAGATATCATAATATTTCCTTGTTATGAGAATCCATTTTCTACTTTCTTCATTCAACATCATGTAAAGTACTAGAAACTTGTTAGGTTAACGAAGCAAACACAGCAGGTTGTGGTAGTTACTCTTACCCAATTTTTGTAATAGTTAACGTGCCATTTTACTAGAAAATATAACGAACGATGCAGCTGTGACAAGCATTTTTTACTTTACTCTATCGAAGCATTGTGATTAGCGATGTAGAATTTGAACTTATTTGGGTACGTATATCGGAAGCATTTCATAGTTGATCTATAAACCGTTGGATTTTGTAATTGGCATGGTCTACAGTTATTATTTAGTTCAGTACAAATAATCTCAATGTATTATATAGGTATACTATGAGGTAAATTTAAATCCATTATACACTAGATGTGGTTCGGCAGTCTAAAACAGTAAAATAAATTATATAGGAACGTTTGGAATAATTCAAGTAACACAACGATTACAATTATCTAACTAAACTGTTTTGACTCCGGAACCAGAAAAATCAAATGTTCATCTACAGTATGTACGTAGAGTAGTAGAGAATTTTTTGTTAAAATTAAAAACTAAGCGCTTAGGTCAAGTTATTTCAGTTAATATTATGAACTTTCTCCGCTTTTCGAACCGCTAAATGCCAGTTAGCAATTCTCATCATCAAAAATAACGAAAACGAATTCAAGCAACAGCTGCTGGAAACTAATTAACATAAATCGTAATGGCTTTTTCTAAATACAAGGATGGTGGCGCCATCTAGTAGCCGCGCTAATTGTACGGTTATCGTTCTGACGGCCAGTTAGCTTTTATTGCATTCAAATTTCATTTGTCGGTAAATGAGAATGGTTGCTATTAACCCCACCTACCCTTCGCCCGTTCGTTTTATTAACAATGATTTTAATAGGTACACTTTTGAAGCGGATATTATAAGAAAAACGTGAAATATTGCAAGTACAATACAGCCTCCGTGGCGTGGCGGTAGTGAACGCGGCCGCTACGCAGGAGGCGCGGGTTCGATCCCCGCTCAGTGCAAATATTTGTATGCATGAATATGTATATTTGCACTGGTCTGGGTGTTTCTATGATATAATATGTATGTATTTACAAAAAAAACGTATCTAAGTATGTTTATCCGCATTCTAGATTCCATAACACAAGCTAGTTAAGCTCTGCTTACCATGGGTCTAGATAGCGTTGTGTGAAATGTTGTGGAATATTTATTTGGAATATTTATTATTTATTATTATTACCTAGGATAATTAAATTATTAATCTACCTAGAACTTTCATTGTAATATTATAATATTAATCTAAAATGTATGCTAAAATTCGACACCGTATTTAATTAAATAGATAAGTTTTTGGAGATTGTATGAAAAAAAAACAGAGGGCAATTTCTTCATAAATATTCTACTAAAAGTAGTATTTCTTACAAATTTAAGTTTTCTAGTAAATTTACTAAACTACAGGGAAATTGTATTCTCTGCAATGAAGGTTATTGATTGGAAACACAGCTGATGTTATTGTACCGGTTGCTTATCACCATTATTTAAAATATTCAGCGTACATGTAATAAGATTCACTCATCATCACGAGGCGCGTTGGCCTCATTCGCTCCTTTAAATAAACAAGATATTGTTCCTCATATCTCTACTTACAATCTGCTTTATTTCAGACAAAACCTAAAATATTCAAAGGCGAAACTTGAAGAGGCGTCATTTGAACCAGTTGTACGTGTTATATAACTGAACTCATTTGTCCTTGGCGCCTTATATTCGTTCCTCTCTCTTAAATCTTTTTTCCTCTTTTATGAAGGAAATTTTAAAAAGTATAGCCGTTACTCGAAGCAAAAGGCACGATCCTTGCTGATCCAATAATAGGTTCCGCATTTTCCATCGCTGGGTATGAATATTCAATGCTTACATTTTTCAAAGACTCCAATATTTTAGGGTTGAATTTCGATTTATAATATGAAGTGAGAAATATTCAAATTACGCTTTTAAGTGGAAGAGGACCTCCGTTTGTTAATGGTTTTGATGGAAATCCGTCGAAATTTATTTTTAAATTTTTCCTTTAATACCTACCTTAAATCATAAACATAGCTATTTCTCTGGACTTTGTGATAAATTAGTACATATTCATACCGCAGAAAGATTTTTTCATTCAGCTCAAGTAAACTTTGAATTGATACATAAAACGTTCCGTAAGTCAAACATCAAAACAGAAATAGTAAACGCCATAAAGAGCTTTTCGTATTGACGAAGCTATCAAAAGCAATACGAGGTTTTTCCTTTAATGCATTGGAAAATCCTCTTTTCTGCGTCTGATTTCTTATAACACACCATTTTATAAATACTATTTGTTACGTGGCCAACTGCTACAAAGACAATGTGTGGAAGTAAATACTTTGATTGTAAGTAATCTAAGACTGTTTATACTGGAGATTGATGGCACTTGGTGGAATCTACTATACATATTGAATAATGATAGCACTTGTACTTTTCCACACACAAGTACAAGTGCTATCATTATTCAATATGTAAGTGATCTAAATTCACTAAATCACTTCTTGTTACAATAACGCAATGCCACTTTTCCTAGTTCAATTTTTGTACCTTGAGTTGTATAACTTTAATATCGATGTGTTTTCCATTACGTTAAATGTCCAAGATCTGGTACTATTTGTTTTTTCTAAAAGTGTACCTTTTTATAAGGAACTTGCTAATTTGCTAAATAGTTTAACGGCGAAATCTGAAGTGATTTTACAGTCAGGTTCAGAATGATCTTGACTGCAAAGTCCCAAATGATTTTAATAGCAAGGTATCAAGAGCAAATCAAACTATTTTATTGATTTAAATTGTATTATTGTCCGATCTGAAGGTGTGTACCAAATATAAAAAAAAAACAGTCAACAGGAAGGGGAGACAAACAAGACATTAAGATCATTTTGAGTACTTTGTTCGTCAAGATCGATTTAATGCTGACTGTACTGCGCTCATTAGCTCCAAGCATGTTGATGACACCTTATTTGTACAAAAGGTTTTATCACAATTGGGTGAATGGTAAGAAAGCGTAAATTACAGAAAAATTAACAAACTTTTATCAATGTTAAATTATATTTTATCAAAGGTAAATGAAATACATGTAATGCAGACAAACACTCATAAGTCAATTGAAACATAAAGGATTACAAAACTATAGGACCTTAAATAAAACACAACACAAAAGTAACTTAACCCTTGTACGATGGTTGCCTATATCAAGAACATCTCAAACCCCCGGATCCTAGACCTAACATACATCGA
This sequence comes from Eilema caniola, assembly GCA_949126895.1. Classification (NCBI taxonomy): domain Eukaryota; kingdom Metazoa; phylum Arthropoda; class Insecta; order Lepidoptera; family Erebidae; genus Eilema; species Eilema caniola. The sequence continues at coordinate 1,138,286 of OX421469.1, read as the reverse complement.
TGGCCACATCCATCGAATAGTCTAAATCGGAGCCTTTTGTGTGATAGCCAACATTCCCATTTAAATGAATCCCCATCGATTCACAGCGATACAAAGGACAGCAATTTCGAACTATCGAAACGGTTTTCCAATCGTAACTAAAAAAGGAAAAATATATCGCTGTGAGTTTTCAATATAACCCTTGTAATGTCTGAACAGTTCCCACGTAACTTTGACGTGGAGGTATAAGTCAGAGACTCGGTATGAAGTGGAATTGAAATATTTATCATTTGGCACTGTAATTGTAAAACAAGAAATATTATACGATGTTTCACTTTAAGGTAGAATATTAGTTGTTTACAGTAATGAAGACATAATTTGACACGTATTTTGGTATAGTATCATCTTGTTTGGTAATAAAAATTTATCTCCTGGATGTTTAACAATGCTGAAAAGTTTGTGAAAGAATGCTCAGTTTGTTTACAATTAAAAATCAACTTTTCAACGAGAAGATAATAAAATCTATTTTTTTATATTATATGTTAATACAGTGATTCCTTACCTTTTTGAATATTGTTCGGAAAACAGATTTTACCCCTGCCAATAATATAACTAGATACCTACCGAATATTGTAAATACAAGCAAATAAGTTAATATCTTTATTAATTATAAATTATACATCAGTCATAATAATTTTAATGAATGCACACTTGTGCACAGTTTGTTAAAATGACAAGGTAGCCGATTTTGCTTAGTTCGTTTCTATGTCTGTTTATTTGTCAGTTCTTGTTTTGATAGACGACGCATCGAAAAGGGGGGAAGTTTGCTGTCGCGTTATTTATGAAGGGCTCTTAATGATATATCAATACATTTATTGCGTTCCATAATGTGATACAGATGTTATGTTAATATTAAGTTAAAATTAAGGACACTGTCAGGCACAGCACAATATTTGGAGAGGGATATTTTCTGCTGTGCACAGTTTTGTTTCTATAATTAAATTTTGGATATTATTACTATGTACCTATTTGTTTTTTTATAATTTTTTATTTTTAATTTTTTTAAATATTGCACAACATTTCACACAACGCTATCTAGATCCATGGTGAGCATAGCTTAACTAGCTTGTGTTATGGAATCTAGAATGCGGATTTTATTCCGACAGCCTCCATGGCGTAGCGATAGTGAGCGCGGCCGCTAGTCAGGAGGCGCGGGTTCGATCCCCGCTCAGTGCAAATATTTGTTTGCATGTATATGGGTATTTGGATTAGTCTGGTCGTGCCTCGGAGAGCACGTTAAGCCGTCAGTCCCGGTTGCGATACGAACATCTATGGCTGTCATTAAGGGTAGCTGGAGCCCTCAAAAATCCAACAACTGGTCTAACTGCAATGCTTCGATATCGCCTTTGGGTTGTGGAGGTCAGATGGCAGTCACTTCACAGAAAATATCGAAGTTCAGCCAAATCTTCAGTTAGACTGGTATAACGGACACCAGACTCCAAGCTGAAAGCTTCAGATGCGACTGAAGAAGAAGACATATCGTTTTCTTTAATGTTTTTTTTTTCAAGAATACCAGATTTGATTAAGGCTATCAAAAAAATGGGGCAAAGGATGCTCGCGAGGTCTACTGTTCACAGAACTACTAGTTTTACAGGATGATGCGACGGAAGCTATATGAAGAGAGAGAGAGAGAGAGAGTAATGCCACGCACGAATTGTGGACCCAAAATGTGTTCAAAATACTTTTTTGAGGAAAGCACAGGGTGCAAAGGTTGTGGACGAGCTCAAATCCGCCAATCGTAGGTTATATCAAAACAACACACACGCGCCAGGACTGCCTTTCTAAAATCCGTACCGATAGGTATACTGCTTGGAAATCAAAATTTTATACCTTAATTATTTAGTTCTTTGCTACCCCCATGGAGCTGTTTTACTCCCAGGTTCGGAACCACTGTATTAATATCATTCAATATTCATATTTATTCAATCTGCTGTTACTGTTAGAACGATAATGTCCTTCCTCGACCATAAGTTTCTCTCTTCATCTTCAATATACTAACCGTTGTCAGTGTCGTAACCCTCAAAATATATGAACTTAATTGCCCCAGATAAACAAACCTAATAAAGCATATTAAGAAAAGTATTTCGGTACTCAACATCTTTTAACCTAGCATCCACGTTCTCGACTATTGAGTTAGTAAACTATTTGATGGCTGATTCGAGGAGATTTTCCTGTCGTCTACTGTCATTATTTGTCCTGTTACTATTTCCTTTTATTGTTATTATAATAGTTACTACTAACTAACGTTATTTGGTTAAGTATGTTAACTTTTATATTATCGACGTTGTTATATCAACGAACAGGTATTAAGTATAAGTAATTAACATTGTACACGAGCCACTTGTTACTTCTGATATGGCCATTTACCTAAAGGAAGACAAGAACTTAGTATTAGATCACCCCACTTTTATTATAAATGTAACTTGGATTAGGTACATTGTTCTTAACAACGTACTTTGATTTACAAAATGAATGTGAGTTGCAGTGTTATAAATGTGTTATTGATCATGTGATCAAGTGGTGTGGTATCTCTTTTCTTTGGCGTACCATAGAATACAATCCTTCTTCATATAGTCCCGTGTCCTTTAAGCGGGCGAAGTGGGGAAACTGAAGCTCACAATTATATCAATAAGTATTGAACAGTGGCTCTTATTTTGAGACCTCTAGCTTACTATCAGGCAAAGAAGTCAAAATGCCGTGACTGAAATAAATAATATTCATTTAGTCCTTCGCGAATATTCTTATACTTACATCAGATACGAAAATATAATTATAAATTGTCTGAATTCCTTACAACAATTAACTAAGACAGGTAATGAGTTCCACTGTTAATCAAAATTTCACGTATTTCACAGTCTGTTGTGTTCACGGTAGCACATCGTTAATGCGATCGTATCCAGCCAGAAAAATAACGATATTACGCCACTGATTTATGTCGGCATTTCATTTATTAATTGATTCGTGAGCGGCTCGTTGCTTTTTGAATTTGCCAGATAATATCGAGTTTAAATTTTAATTGGAACATAAATTTTGTAGTGTCAGTGAGGGGATGAACACTGTACGTATAAAGGTGTGCGCTCACTGAGTTAGAATTTACTCTTATTGAATTTCCTGGTGTGAAAGAAGGGAAGTCCCTGAGTAAAATTTAATACTCACTCACAATTATGTTGAAAATAAGCATCAATATAATATTAGGGGTTAAAGTATGAAATTGCCGATTTGTACTGACAAATTGAAATTCGTTTTTTTTTAATTTAACGTATTTATTTAATCAAAATAATTACCATTATTATCTATACATTGCTGCCATCTAGTAGGAAGGTCATTTATGCCTTTGCGATAGAACTCTGGTGATCTAGATTCGACAAACTGTGTGAAAGCATTTTGTACTGCCTCCTGAGAAGAAAACTTTTTATCACATAGAAAATTGTCCAAATCACGAAAAAAATGGTAGTCTGTTGGAGCAAGGTCTGGCGAATACGGAGGGTGACGGATAGTTTCTAATTGCAGTTCCTGTAGAGTTAAAACGCTTTCTCGTGCTGTATGAGGTCTCGCGTTATCATGGAGCAATAATGGTGAAGATCGATTCATGAGTCGGGGCTGTTTCACTGCTAGTTTTGCTATCATTGTTCGGAGTTCGGCACAGTAGACATCTGCCGTTATTGCTTGACCAGATCGTAGAAAGCTATAGTGAATAACACCATGCTGAGACCACCAAACAGTTACCATTACCTTTTTATTGGTAAGCTTTGCTTTAGGACACTGTTGTGGCGTTTCACCTGGGGTCAGCCATTGCATTTTTCGCTTCATCATTCATCATCATTTCAGCCGAAAGACGTCCACTGCTGGACAAAGGCCTCCCCCAAGGATTTCCACAGTGACCGGTCCTGCGCCTTCCGCATCCATGCCCTTCCCGCGACCTTCACCAGGTCGTCGGTCCACCGTGTGAGAGGCCTGCCTACACTGCGTGTTCCGGCGCGTGGTCGCCACTCGAGAACTCTCTTGCCCCAACGGCCATCTGTTCTACGAGCTATGTGCCCCGCCCACTGCCACTTAAGTTTGGCGATTCTGTGTGCTATGTCGGTTACTTTAGTTCTCCTGCGGATCTCCTCATTTCTGATTCGATCACGCAGGGAAACTCCGAGCATAGCACGCTCCATCGCCCTTTGGGTGACCTTGAGCCTTCTTATGAGGCCCATAGTAAGGGACCAAGTCTCAGTTCCGTAGGTCATCGCTGGCAACACACACTGATCGTAGACTTTAGTCTTGAGACACTGCGGTATTTTGGACGAGAAGATATTACGAAGCTTCCCGAACGCTGCCCAGCCGAGTTGGATTCGACGATTGACCTCTTTCTCAAAGTTGGACCTGCCTAACTGGACTGTCTGTCCCAGGTAAACATATTCGTCGACAACTTCGAGTGTAGAGTCTCCAACCTTTAAAGAAGAAGTGGGTGCGACATGGACATTTGACATAATTTTCGTCTTGTCCATGTTCATTTTGAGGCCCACTTGTTGGGAGGCTCTACTGAGGTCTTCGAGCATTGTGCCTAGGTCTTCCAAGGTCTCAGCCATGACTACGATATCGTCAGCGAATCGAAGGTGAGTGATGTACTCGCCGTTGATATTGATGCCGAGTCTTCTCCAGTCCAGGAGCTTGAAAACATCTTCCAGGCCGGCGGTGAACAGTTTCGGCGATATAACGTCTCCCTGTCTCACCCCTCGCTGCAACTGGATAGGTTTTGTGCTTTGATCCTGGAGGCGGACTGACATGGTGGCGTTTTCGTACAAACACTTCAGCGCTTCGATATATCGATAGTCAATTTGGCACCGTTGGAGAGACTGTAGCACAGCCCAGGTCTCGATCGAATCGAAGGCTTTCTCATAGTCCACAAACGCCAAGCAGAGTGGCTGATTATACTCCTCAGTCTTCTGTATAATCTGTCGCAGCGTATGTATGTGGTCTATGGTGCTAAAGCCTTTTCGGAAACCGGCTTGTTCGGGAGGCTGGAAGTCGTCGAACCTGCGAGTGAGACGATTCGTAATAACTCTCGAAAACAACTTGTAGACATGGCTCAGAAGCGAGATGGGTCTATAATTCTCCAACAAGGTTTTATCACCTTTTTTGAAGAAGAGTACCACCACACTTCTGTGCCATGCCTTAGGCGTTCGTCCCTCGAGTATGACGGAATCAAATAGCTTCTGAAGAGCTTTAAGTATCGGTGTTCCACCAGCTTTTAGAAGCTCAGCCGTGATCCCATCATCACCCGGTGCCTTATTGTTCTTTAGCTGTTTGAGAGCCATTCTAATCTCGTACAGGCTGACGTCCGGGATATCCTCGGTATAGTGTCGGGTCAATCTGGCTCTTGGGTCTTCGGCCAGATTATTAACAGATTGCCGTACACTCGTGTATAATTGTCCGTAGAACTTCTCGACCTCTTCCAACAGCTCCGGCTTCGACGAAATAATTCTGCCATCCTCCGCCTTCAGCTTATTCAGTTGGCTTTGACCAACAGACAGATCCCTTGCGAAAACCTTTGAGCCTTTGTTGCTCTCAATCGCCTCCTTAATACGAGTCGTATTAAATTGGCGTAGGTCGCGAGTCAAGGACTTGGAGATCTGTCTGTTTAAACGCCGATACTGAGTAGCATCTTCAGAGGACTGCAGAACCAAATTTCGTCTTTGTTCCATGAGTTTGTTGGTGAGGTCCGAAATCTTTTTGGTTCCTTTTGAACGACGGGCTTTGAAGATCTTAGACCCAGTCGTTTGGACAATTTCCACAAATCTGTCATTGTAATCATCCACATTTTCGCAATCTCCCAGGCATTCGAAGCGATTCTGCAACTCGAGCTGAAAGTGCTCAGGGTTCTGGAACTGGATAGGTGCTGGTCGGAGCGTAGACTTCATCAGTCGACATCTTTCGAGCTTTGTTCTAAGATTCAATGTGCCTCTTACCATCCGGTGATCGCTTCCTGTTTTTACTGAATTGATCACGGAGACATCATTGAATATGTGCCTCTTCGTCGACAAGATGAAATCAATCTCATTTTTTGTGACACCGTTAGGGTGTAGCCATGTCCACTTACGCTGTTCCGGCTTTCTGAAGAAGGAGTTCATCATAAAAAGGCCCTCCTTCTCCATGAAGCCGACCAGCAGATGGCCACGTGCATTCCTCTTTCCATATCCAAATTGCCCCACTCTCAGCTCGTTGTCGCTTCGTTTGCCCAGTTTCGCGTTAAAGTCCCCCATCACAACGGTATAGTGTGTTCGGGAGCTATGCATGGCTTTAGAGATATCCTCATACATAGTCTCCACCTCGTCGTCGGGGTGTTTCGAGGTCGGTGCGTGTACCTGTATGACCTTCAGCGAATACCGTTTGGTGATTCTGAGTATAAGGTACGCTACCCTCGTCGAAACACTCTCGATCTGGACCACGTTGTTGACAAGGGACCTGTGGACGATAAACCCGACACCACCCTGGGACAGTATGTCGCCCTCCCGGAAATAGAGCAGGTTACCGGATTTGAGGATCATGGTGTCCTGCCCCTCTCTCCGGACTTCACACAATCCTACGATATCCCACCGAAACCTGCTCAATTCTTCCTCGAGTTCAGCGAGCTTCTCGTCGGTTCGCAGTGTGAGCGTGTTGTACGTTGCCAGGGCCAAAGGTCGTCGGGGTTGGTAGCCTGGCATCTGCCGGGGATTCTTCGCACCCCTTGCCCCGCCGTTACCATGGCCGCTACCATAGCCAGGAATAGCGGGGCCGCCGGGGACTAGGGGCCGTTTGTTGGGTTCGTTCATCATGGGGGGTTATGCCGTAATCGCCACGCTTGGCAGGCGGGTTGGCGATCGCAGTTTGGTGGCTAGTACGCGGAAAGATGCTGCTGCCCATCCTCCGGTATTTGAATCCCTTAGTCGCCTCTTACGACACCCACGGGAGGAGATGGAGTGGTGCTATTCTAGGGCCACACCACAGGCTTTGAATACGAGTTGAATACGATTTTTCGCTTACAGTTATCGTAAAGAATCCACTTTTCATCACATGTCACAATTCGATCCAATATTCCTTCATTTCTGTATCGATTCAACAAGGCAACACAAGTTTCAACACGCATTTCTTTCTGCAGATCAGTCAAATCATGAGGTACCCATTTTTCACATTTTTTTATTTTATTGATTTGACGCAAATGAGTCAATATTGTTGGTAAGGTAACATTAAACCATGCAGCTAATTCCTGGGTAGTTTGGCTCGGATCGGCTTCCACCATGTCTTTTAATTCATTGTTATTCACCTGTGTGGACGGCCTTCCTCGTGGTTCGTTCTTCAAATCAAAGTTTCCATCACGAAAGCGTTTAAACCAAAATCGTACGGTGCGTTCATTAGCAGTCCCCTCTCCAAACGCAACATTGATATTGCGAGCTGTTTCTGCCGCGTTAGTTCCGCGTCGGAACTCGTATTCAAAAATCACTCGAATTTTCGAAGTATCCATTTTTCTTGTCTAAGCTGAATAAAAAAAACAACTGAAAGTCGATAATCGAATGTTGCACATTTTTAAATGAAGAACTACATAGGTACCATGTGGAAAAAGTTTCACTCAAGAATCTCAAACCATGAAGGTTCTATGTCAATTCGAAGTACCTATTACAATGAAACGGCAATTTCATACTTTAACCCCTATTATTATAGCGAATGTTAGCAGGTTATGTTGATAAATCATTTTAACAGTAAAATTAGTCACATTATACAACTTTGATAATTTGTGATTGATTATGTTATGTGCATCGACCTTATCAAAAGATTTTTTTTTATTATCTACAACGGAATGATATTTATATAGTTTTCTTACATACTTCATTCGATTTAAAGGTAAAATTGTATTCTGTCTATGAATAAGAGCAGAAAATTATGTATCTTTTCCGCTTTAATGTACATGTTCCTTAACAATAAGTTGAGCCCATCTTTATTGAGTTCAAAAGTTGAAAGCATCCTGTGTAAAAATGTTTGGGAAGTCGAATTGAAGTGTAATAAAGACGCAGGGAAAAGCAAGCAAAATTGTGTTTTAAGCCGGTAGGTCCTTATTTAATTCGTCTTTGAGTTATATTCATCTTTTCAGTAAAATTTATACATACATACATTTAATCACGCCTTTATCCCCAGAAGGTTAGGCAGAGGTAAATTAACACCCACATTTCACCAATCTGTATTCGGTCCCACGTAATAGGGGGTGAGCCTATTGCCGTATTACGGGCACTAGTGTTGACTCGAGCCATGCATCTGAGGCTGAGCCTGGGCTGTACATATCTGTCTGATGTTAAAGTTAATCAGCCCTATCCCTTAGTCGCCTTGTACGACACCACATGGGAAGAGAAGGGGTGGCCCAAGTTCTACTCTGCCGGTAACCACGTGGCATAAAATTTATAGTGGTAGTTTATGTGGTTACATAGATCCACTTATTCAATTATTTTACTTAGAATATTTTTATAAATTCCAATTATTCCTCTTTAAAATACCGATTTCATCTACCTTTTTCTAAGATTTTTTAATTCTTTGTACCTAGAATGTTCTCAAGGAAAGAACAATTAAGCAAATGGTGCAGATAAAGTGTTTGACAGAAGCGCAGACAACAGCAAGGGGTACACGAGTATGTAACGCTCCCGATACTTATTCTCTATAAACATTGTAGTTTTTAGGACTTCATAATTTATTCACGTGACCTGGTGCTAGATTTTGTTCTTTATATTATGAACACAAACATTTTTGTAGTATTATATTTCAAGAGGGATTGACACTGTTTGTGATAAATTTTCAGGTCCAAGTTAGCAACTAAGCTCTGAATGTATTAAATTATATTAGCCTAGTTACAGGTTGTAACTGTATAGGTACAAAGGCTTTGATAATGAACCCGTATTTAGTTTCACAAAACAAACTAAACACTGTATGCTGGGTAATCGTTTTATAGTTTCCAATGATACTGTTTCACAAGCCAGAATTTTATTCTATTACTTTTTATTTTAAAATAACGAAAGGTTCAGAAAAATATATACATGGTTTCATGTAAACAATTTAGCAAAAATTTTCTAAAGAAATATTAGTTTTATAATATTAACGAGATTTAACAAACTTTATCTTGCCTGACCTTTCACCCGTAAAACTGTAGAAAAAATTATGAACTAGTGATTAATTTCCATTACCAGAAGAGAAGCACATAATTTTATTAGTTTCTTCTTAATAGTAAGGAGATTATTTTTCTTGTTAGAAGCTTTGGGCCCGCTACAATTTTTTGCAAACAATAATGAAACGAGTATTGATATATTTGTCATTTTATCGGGATTACAATGGTACATTGCTTATTAGTGGGTCTAACCAGAACAAGAATATATACGAAATTAAAACTGATAATAAAATTTATATGAAAGTGTCATGGCGCCGATCTCAGTTTACTGCTAGTTCATTATTTCTACATTGTTATGTATGACAAAATAGACGTCAATAAAATCATTTCATAAACAATGTATCGTATGGGCGAACTAAAATAAATAAATAAAAGCATAAACCTGAATAAGATATTATGTTTTTTTGCGATCTAAAACAGAAGGATTGAATTTACTAGTTAGGCTAGGCGGTCGGACAGAAACTGCGATCATAAAAGGGATATTTCCAAACCAAATAAAATAAAAGAAGGAGCAAGCAGACGGTGAAAGCCTCAGTTGCAACTAGAAACAACGCTAAGATGATGATGATGATGAAGTAGGTATCCAATATAAATAAATAACAAAAACACAAGACTTAACCAGGTAAGTTAATGATATTCTACAGGGTGAAGGTACATTCTCAATTACATTGCTTCAATCTCTAATAAAAAACCGTAACCATAACACAGGCATGACCTCACCTTTAGGTAACTGAAAATATGAAGGAACAAAATCCATAAAATATTTTATGGGTCGTAAAGGTTTCAAAATAAAGTACGCAAGTCGACGCTTTCCCAAACCTTCCAATTAAACTCGACGACAAACAAAGCGCATAGTCACAAGTTTAAAGGCGTTTTCTCTCGCTAATTAAAATTATAACATACTTGAGTGAGGTCTCTTGGAATCCAGACAGTTTAAACAAGAACGAGATTAGGGTCCGTCGCATGTTCAGAATAAAACTCGAGGATAATTAGTTGTAATTAAGTCGCCTCGCCAGGAAGTACCACCCGCTCACTTAATATTGACGTCAAGTAGCCAGCAGTTTGCTTTATTGCATGCGGTTTGTGAAATTGCCTTCTCTTCTTTAATTTATTCTGTCTTCTTTTGCTTTCAACTACAGTTGCATTGGGCCAGTAAAACCCACCTATATATTATATATATAAAAACTAGCTTTTGCCAGCTGGATGTCTGTTATCGAGACCAATCATAGCCTATGTCTTTTCTCAAGGTCTAATCTACCCGTATACCAAATTTCATTAAAACCGGCTCAGTGGTTTAGGCTTGAAAGCGTAACATACAGACAGAGTTACTTTCGCATTTATAATATTAGTATGGATTTCGTGTCACAATGTATGTTCGCGATAAACTCCGAAACTACCGAATGGATTTAGATAAAATTTTGTAACTATTTATAATATGGTCCAACTTAAAAGATAGGACAGCTATCATCTCAATTTATAGCCGCAATCCGAATTCCAAGCGGGCGGAGCCGCGGGCAACAGCTAGTTTACAATAAATGTTCATGAACAATTACACAGACAATCAACAAACGTTGCTAGTCTAAATGATTGCAATATAAATTATGCTTTCATCAATACCTGCAATGCAAACTTGTTTTATTTACACTTACATGAATACGTATGACGGCGCGTTATAATTATTGTGTGATTAGGGTGAATGAAATTCACTCTGGCGTAATGCAAGACTCTAGTGCTCTATGGTCGAGTGTGACGTCATTCGTTCATTCCGTCAATTTGAGTTTGACAGATCATTGACTTTGGTGGGGCGCGCGGAGAATCGTGATCAGTATCGCTATGAACCTCGACCGAGCACTACGTGTCTAGCAGAACGCTCCTAGTTCGGTTGAATATACTTGGTTATAGATCGCGAGTGTGTCTGTAAAATGTGTGTCAGTGATTGATGTAATTTAAATATGGTGATTCGTGTATTAGGTTGTCCTATCTCCTCGCCCGTAAAATCCACGCAGATTGTAAGTGCAAGCTTACAATGGGCTACTAAGAGGCCCCAGACCCGAAGTAAACCCCATGTGCCTGCACGTATTAAAACGTAATGTCAATACATTATGCATTGAAGTTACGCTTTAATATGCTTTTGTGTAAAATCGCGTCTTAAATCAGCTAAACCCCATACTATAGGAACAGGTATTTTATTTTGATAAATTTTAAAAGCAAACCAAATAAATGGTTCTATCCAAACCATCTGGGAAAGCCATTTTGCCAAAACGAGTTCTCATAAAATTTACGAATTCATTATACTCGTAATAATATATTTGTTAAATACTCGTATTTTAACTTAAATATCGCTAATAAGCACAGCAAGAGGATAAGTCTGACGACTAACAAGCTCTTATGAATGATAGGATGAAATTTAACTTCAGAGATAATATATACTGAAGCAAATTTCATCCTAGCACGTTCGTTTTATAGCCGTTAAGAACTTGCAGCGATGCGATGTTATCACAACACATAAACTGTGATTACCTCTCACTTAGCGAACGGGCGACCGCACACAAGCATCAAATTAATGAAGTTGAACTACTCGCTGAAGCGCACATACTAAATAAGGCTCACGAGTCTTAAGTGAATGTTGAGATGCACTGAAAAGTTAATATTAAAGCTTTAGATACGAGTTATGCTGCTATGTATCATATTTAAGTGTCAAGCCGGTATTTTAGAAGCTGTAAATACAAGTATTCTTGGGTTATTCCGCTTTCAACCATCAATTTTTCTACCAGTGAATTATATTTCGCTTTCAACCAATTTCTATTCCTCATTCTAACGTTATCCGGTACCGTAAAGTTAATTATTGAATAAAAAATCCTCTTTCTACCGGTAGTTTATTTTTTGTTTCTCGTTTAAAACGACTATTCCATCACCTCATGAGAAATTAATGAGATGTTCTTCTGTCATAAAAAGAGGATACTCTGACCAGGCAAGGATGACACGCGGCTCGCTGTGTTGGAGGAACATATAGTGAGATGAGAGGAACATCTAACGGAGTCCCGTTACTCTATATTGATGACCATAACGAAGTTTGAAAACGCAGCTTTTATCACCACTATCGCATTTACTTCTTCCGCATGAGCTGTAATTAAGAAATGATTGATGTTGAGGCCGAAGATGCTAGATGACAGATACCATATAGCATCTTTGGCATAGAACATTATAGTAAGTTGTGACCGCTTCAGATTTGTTACCCTAAGGGCACATTAGCCTCAAGCCACACCTAACTGAACATATCATATTTCTAACATATTACATCAATCGATTATTACAAGAAAATCTTAAAATATTTTCCTATTTTAATCGATTCAAATATTTAACATGCAAAACGTATTAAAATGTCATTCAAAATATCAAAATTATTAATGTTAAGGCCGAAAAGGTAGGAATTGTTAGGGGTCTAACTAGCCGTAACGAATAAGTACCACAGATGTTCAAATGGCAACCAGGCAGGACTGACGTGCACTTACCATGTTCCCCATTTCCCACACCATAGGTCCCCATCCTAACAACTGTGACCTACACGGTTACCATAAGCCCAATGTTTCTATGTAAACCTCCTAAAGTAACCGAAGTATAGTTTTCTGCATTTGAATAAAAAAAATGTTTAAATTGTTAGACGCTTGTTGAAGGTTCGTAACAATACCAATATACAGCTGCCCAATTGTTTACATAATCATTTATTTTAATTCACTACGACTTCAGTCTCTGTTTACACATCGCTGTACAAAGAATAATCAACTTTGCACTGTAAATCAATATTACTATTGGATAGGATTGGGTTTTCCCTTAATTACAAAGAGAGAGATTTCTCAGAGCTGTTAATTGAACTGACACTAAAAAGATGCTTTATCTTATTTGCTCCAAAACCAGTTTACTAGATGTATTTCAGCAATTGTTTATTAGTAGTTTATGATACTGTTGCATAATAAGGGTTCTTATAACACGAGTGTGTTTAAAAAAAACGAGCCGCAGGCGAGTTTTTTAATAGTATCACACGAGCGTTATAAGACCAAGTTATGTACAGTGTCATATACTACTTTATCTACTCTCATAGACTCTCATACTATACATAAACTAATTTATTTTACAAACAAAATCAAACTTTTTTTAATTTAAATGTAAAAAGTTAGCGCCGAACATCGATTGCGCATGCGTGTTTCTTTTTTTTTATTCCGAATCGGCGGTTTCTTTTTTTAAAGTAACGGGTTCAACCTTCTTGGTCCAGATGGAGGTTATATAGGTGTATCGTTATGATTAAAAAGATATTTAATGATATAGGTGTGCATACAAGACCTGTATCATAATAAACTCTTTTTTTTGGCCTGTGCCTAATGTTTGTCATAAGAGTTTTGATTTCAATTTTATAATCTTTGTATTATAGTATCAGAGTAGATAAATATATGTATTGAAATTATAATGATCTAACCTAAAAACCTAACCAAATTTTTATTATAAAAAGTTGTAACACTTGAAGTTTAATCACCTCATATGTAGTTCATTATAGTTATTAACATTGTCACGCCCATATATAACAGTAATTAGCTAATCGCTCAATCAGGTTATTTATTGGTCGAATAATGTACATTCAAAGGCTAGTGACCTTGTTTGCGTATTGTAGTAAGTGTTGCGATTAACACTACTTCAGCATTCAAAATTAAAACGAGTAACTGAATCGGTGCCTCCTAAAAAGGTAAAGGAGTAAAAAGACTTTAGGTAAATTTATTATTTTGGAAGTCAAAAGTCTTTTAAGTATAGCATTTATTAGAAACGCTCTCTAAAAAGATATTCACTCAAAACCAGTATAGCATATTTGATTATGAATAAAATATGAAAGTGAATATGTAACAGCATAATTAATTTATTAACATAGCATACCTATATTTCAACAATATTATAATTGAAACTTCAAGGTAACATAGAAATTATTCAATTAATTCATTACCCCTGACATATATAGTAACTTTATCTCACAGGTAAACTGTATTTGGTGCGCGTTTCGAAGCCTACGGCCAAAGAGTTTGTAGCACAGGATCTGTTGATTAAAACTAATCCAATATTCCAAAGTGTTTCATGTTTATTGATTAAAAGGGAACGGTAGCCCGTATGAATACTGAAATTGAAAGGAGGCACAGTTCATTTGTATTCTGATACATTTATCCCTCGGGGTGAAATGATTATTCTCGATTTTTTTTTGTTGGTATCTTTGGAAGCAGTGACTGAAGATGAAAGCAGATTTTTATTACTCAGTTCTACGTACCAAAAAAGGTATGCTTATTTCTGATTCCATACTGACTTTAAAATTCAGCGATAAAAATCACATTTCACCTGACCTGGAACCCGAAACCACAAGTACCGAAGTCGCGCTCATCCTAGATTCTAACTTTTCGGGTTTATAGAAAATATTGCCTCAATATTTCATAACTTACTAAAAACAACTAGCGAGAAGTATATTATGCTTTAGAGCTCATAAAAAAAAACTATGTGAGTAATCACCCGGCGAATGATAATGAAATTGACATAACAATACGCTTTATTTTGGAAGACCATGAACCAAGTTTAAACAAGTAAGACTAGCGGCTGTGAATTGTACCAGGTAGCAATCAATGACTTAGGTCAGACCGCAGGCAATTTAAGTTAGCCCACTTTGAGCCGTTAACAAGCCAACTTGCGCTGTGCTTATTTGATATTGCTTGTTGTCCTTTTACATTAAAGTCGTGACAGGTCGGGCGAATCTGTAACATCCCGGCAAGCATTATAAAAGACAATGAACTTACTTTACTATGCCAGCGTTTTTCTTGCAAATTGAAATTGAAAGAAGTAAACATTTAAGTCGACCCTTTAACTCATAGGAACATCGGTGGATGTAGTTCAATACTCTATGGAGAAAACTCAAATTTTCTCTTTAGAACTGGAGTGACATGGTTACAAATAAAAAATAGTAATAGATATGGTCGGTTTTCGTAAAATATTCTTTTTAATTTTTTCTAATAATCACCTATGTGAGTCTCATGAATCCGAGATAACAGCTTACCATCCGATAATTTCTAGGTTTTAGTATTCTCAGGTTTCCTAATCTCTTTTCAGCTACTATGCGCGGGTCTCAATTTTGTTCCCGGATTGTGTAAAATGTTATTAAGTTTTTCGTTAGATTTTTAGCAGCAGCTAGGGAAAGTTTCAGTTAGAAGACCAACGTGAAAGTATGCAGGTATTAATAAAATATAGATATGCTAATGAAAATAAAAATACTTTACAGAATTTAAATTTAAATACACCTCAACACTTTGGTATTATATAATATGCTAATATAGAAAAGAAGATGATTACTAACCAACCTGAAACACCATCTCAACCAACAAACTCCAAAGAAACAACCAAACAAAAGGCATAGAACAAAACAGTAGTCAAAACCATTGAAAACTCAAAGAGCCACTCAGAATGTTAAAACAACTTGAACGCAATAAACAAGGTCATATTTATGAAAAGTCCGACGAAATGCTCTTAAACCAGTTCCGATGTAAGCACAACTCAACAAGTGCTGGGAGGCGCTGCTTTGTTTGTTTTTTAGTGGTCGTCGTCGTCCCTCCGATTGTGCACTCAAGTGCTTCTTGTGCTTCGAAGTCCCGTTTGTTATTTTGGCTGCAGATAATAAGATCAACTTCACAGATTGTTATATTGGATTTTTGAGATTCAGACCAGTTGATTGTTTGAATAAATCATCAGTTACAGAAGTGTGCATATTGAGAAAAGCAATAATGTGAATAAACATGGCTGATATTTTTGATGATATGCTGATGGATTCGATTATAATAGACAATTGCAGAAGTATTTAAAAAAATAAAAATGTAAATAAACGGAATGAGTAGCATGCCCATAACTCTTCCAGCTAATCTAAATTAGTAATGGATTCTATTCCGAGATCTCCATAACTCGTAAAAAAAATAAGAGAGTATCACCATTCTCTAAACCTTTTCCTTTATTTCCACAATCAATAGGGTAAGAGGGTAAATTATCATAATATTTGGAGATATTACTTAATACTATATAGAGCCAAGCCAGAGTCCTAAAACCCAGATGAACTTGATTTGTAAATATTAACGTAAATATTATAAAGACATGCTCGGCGAATTTCAAAGAATAACTTGAAATATTTGACTTATACTTAATAATCATTATAAAGTGTCCTTCATCCTCCAGTTAATCCACAACCCCTTGTTCCCGTTCCCTTCCATCTTGGTGACCATAATCAAACTCATAACAACTTCCATTAAAGCTTTCAAATAAATTACTTCTGAACTTCTGTATTTAATCACTAACTTCAGAGTAATACTATTATTGTGAGGCATTATCTGGATTGGTACTGGGGAAGGTCATCGGCAATATTTCATAATGTCCGCCCATCAAAACTTTACGGAGGATGCTGGCCTCAGAGGGAACCGTAAACGGCTTTAGTATTTTGTTTAGCCATATTATATACAGTGTGCGGTATGGACATTTTGAAATGGGGCTTTGTAAGGGGGAAGACGCTGTGATTGTTTATAATTAATTTCGTGGGATAGCATAAATGTCTACTTTTGATATTCATAACTGTTCCATTCACAGTGCTGAAATCATATACTATTTAACAATCAATTTCTAAGACTGTACAATCTGAACTCCAAACTAGGCACATCTAATATTAATTATATCTGGGTGAAATACGAACACGTACTAATTTCAAGTAAACATAGAAGTTTTTTATTATACAAGTATATACAAACTCAAAATAGCCTTAATACATTATTTAACAACACACACTGTTTTAACTTGTGTTAAACAATAAAAATAAAAATTAGTTCATTCAGAGCATGACAAGGCTTGACACTATTAGAACTAAAATAAAACTGAACATTTTCAGTTCGGAGCCGCGAGGTTGGCATGGCGTGTAAAATAGTTAGAAAGCAGCTGCAAATCGTATTGACACCGCGCGCCAGGCTGAGCGTGGTGCAAAATGTGAAATCTCTGCCGTACAACCAGGTTCCTGTAAAAATAAAGACATGGAAAGTGCATTTATGATAGGCATACATTAAGGCTCATACTCTAAAATGGTATGGTACTATGAATTTCGATTTATCTGAGGTCAGTTGTTGGTATAGATAATTTGTCAAATCTGTCAATCTGTCCTCAGACGAATCGAGATTCAGGGCTGAATTCCCCTCTAGAAAACGAGCCTAAGAACAGAACAGAATATGATCAAATAAGGTTTACAACTCTTGTTTAACTGCTTTCCTCATCCTAAATTTCATAAGGTACCTGTTAAATATTAACCTAGTTTACTTAGTTGGGTATTCTGATATTGAGTTTGGTCCCCAGTAGTTAGTACCTAGGCTCCTCCTCAAATAACGACTATCTACTTGGGACTCAAAATGTGATGTCTAGTGTTTGTGGTAATAAAGTGGTTTAGGAGGCCCTAAAGCCTAACATAAGCAATTAAGCGTTAGACTAGTAGGATTTAGGATTAGATCAGTATAAAAAATCAGTTTATCGGTCCCTCACTGTTAATCGAGATCGTCCATTTTTGCAAATACATACATACAGTCATGCTTCTTTCCCAGTGGGGTAAGCAGAGACTACATATTTCCACTTTGCTACGATCCTGGAATACCTACAACTTTCGCTTCTACTATATAATAAACTAGATATAGTAAAAATACATCATTAAAAGTCACGAGCTTATCAACTTGACTGACACCTAATTTCAACCAACTAAGTTCTATTTATTCATATACTGCTTATAAAATCCATCCTTTAGCCTCGTCCCATCTACGGCCAACAACCAACAAGTGATTATCGACAAAGTACACTTCGCCAACAGCCAGCCCACCACAACAACTGTTCAACATATTATTACTTTAGCCGCGCCTCCCTCTTAAAACTTGCACAAGCCCCAACAATCTGTCAGTCCGTAACTCAATCCTCAGATTTGCATCCAGCAAAGTTCGACTTGCACAAAATTCTCGTAAACAGGATTACCTAGTTCATTGTGGTGCAAACTGCCAACTGCTAGTATAATTAAGGAAAGGCGTTTACGTTTATTGTGTACGGCAGGCTTGATTGAATTTGAAATTGTACCAGTTTGTTGCGATGGTTATTATTATATTTACATTTACTGTCGATTTAATTTGGATCTAATCATTTATTTATTATTTTTCATTTTATTATACGAAAACGAATCTGAAAACTAATCAATTCAATGCCATACATGTGAACTGAATGACAATACCTAAATTCCTAAAAACACAATACATATTATTTTACTACAAATTTGGGTACAATATTATTGCACTTCGCTCTGAAACCTTTTAAGGTATTCAGTAAACTGATGCTGAAATAAATTGCACACCGATATTCATAATGTAAAATGTAATGTATATGCACTATTTTGGCATTTCAATTGATGCTTAAAGCTTTGGAACAGTTAAATAACAGTGGACACCACGTGTGGCAATTTTAAACCAAAAATGCTTTATTTGAATTATTGTTTAACAATTTTATACTATACTATACTTACTTAAAATAATTATAGGTCTCTGTAAGTAAATATCTTTCTGGACAGTGCATGCAATTTTCAAGTGTTACTATTTTAACGTAACATGACTTCATTCAATGAACTCTCATTAATTAGTAGATTACATTTCACACCATCACATCTGTTTATCTCATGTTAAATAGGCGTGAATGGACGTAAATGAATGTATATATTATAATGTATTAATAACTATCCATAAATAAACTTTATTATACCTATCTTATTTTATCTTCTAAAGACCAAGGATAGCTTTTGACTTAGGAATGATGTCCATTATATCACAGTTTCATGTTGAACTCAATTATTAATAACAAAATTGTGAGGGTCCATTAAATAAACCTCACTTCTAGAACAAATGTTTCTTCGACTGAATCAAACTAATCAAAAGTATGATTCTGTGACTGACAGATTGACAACTCCTCAAAAGTTTCGGCCAGTGATGGGCCAGAAGCTCCAACAAAATAATTGGGCTGACTTAAAAATGTAATCACACAATTCTGCTTACGGCTTGCGAATTTCGACCTGTTGAGGCTTAAGCACAAAAATCTTTTCATTTTCCCGAAATATGTCGTTCCGGACAGTATCTATTTCTAACTGTATTTTCCAATTTTTTTTAATTTCCACAGTAAGTATTTTTAATAAATAAAATATTATGCTTAATTAATTTACATACATGCAGTGAGGCGTGTAATGAACTTTTTTGGACAGTTTTATATCAAGATTAGGTAAATTTATAAGTAATATATTATTTGGTTTATTTAATTAATTTGTCTTCCATTGGCGTGATTGATTGATTATGTCCTCGGTTTTGAAATCATTTTTATTTCGGACAAAATGGTTAATTCATTGATTTAGTATAATACGGCGGAACAAATTTTTAACAAAAGAATCTACTGTATAAATATTCTAATTACTTTTAACATCTATGCAAATTAATGTACAAATAATCAATAAAAATAATTCACTTTTTCAATAAAATGTCATGATTCAACTATATATATTCGCATTCTAGAACCCGTGCATACAAGCTACGATTAAATTGAATCTAGGTGACGCTATGTTATAACCCTAAAATATTATTGAAAAATTTTATCACTCGGGAACCCATTTTTATTTCTGACACCATTATATAACTACCACTCTAAATTGACTACGCATATTTGTGTTCGCTCCGAGTTTAAAACACTGTGTCTTAAACTCGAAACTTTTCCGAAAGATGTTTAAGTTCCTTTTATCTAGGGAATGAATCTGATTCTGTATCGACCCGAGCCGCTCGGCGGAATAATAAGAAGGTATGTAACGAGACCTAGGCGGGCCATCAAGTTTTACGACGAGCTACCTCGGTTCATATAAAAACCGATAAAACGGGGCAACCGAGGTACTCCGGTAAATAGTTTATGAGCTCCGTGACGAGTTTTAATTTTCTTGTCGGATGTTTAAGTGATGTACAAGGATGAAACTAATGTCTTAAGTATAATTTTTCAAGGAAACACGTGGGATGCATAACATTTTCTATCTTTTTCTTCGTTGGTTTGGAAACATCATCTTCTACATTCGAGGGCAATTGGGATTCGATTGCTCCCAAAGCTTGCTACCAGTACTGTACTAGTATTATAAAATCCCTGCTTTAAATTATTTGGTTAATTTTGGCCATCTGACCGTTCAACCTAATGGAAAATCAGTCTCAGAGCCTTGTCCATTAAGTAACAGGTGTACTGGTTTGCAGATGAGGTTAGCTTGCTAGTCCTGATGTTTTTGGCGGAGTCCTATACACCCTAATCTACATACATGGCTACACCTGTATATTTTTGAAGGAATAAGTAGAGGTATATTAACACTCATCTTTCGTCTATTACGTTCTTTGGTCCCACATACTTAATGGGAATGATCTATTAATCTCAATTATTAGACAATTACTTGGGCTGTAATTTTGACTGTTTGAAGAACAACCCTATCGTTTTCATAGAGTTATATGTGTATATGTTATATGTGTATATACACATATAACTCTATGAAAGATTAATACATAACATTGCAATAATTTGCCAACACAAACAACGTTCGGAAGACAGCCCATCTATCCACCAGGGCTTAACTACTTGAAACGTAAGTTCAGTACACGATATTTAGATATTAACTAATAAATCAATGTTCAGTTGCAGCATCGGGCTAATTAACACGGAAATTGATAACATTGCCGGTTTCTGTTACTACAAACCGCAGAGCAATTTCCCGTCTCTTGGTTACCTCAAAATAATAATATTAATAACCGTTTAATAATTATGTACAACTACTAATGAACCTTTAGTGTCAAATATTTCAAATACCTTCTCATATACCACTGTGCGTTCAGAATTCAGTGTGTGTACGTTGGGGAATGAAAATGAACATTTGATTGCATAGCTATATAAGTATTGAATAGATATAATTAATAGAGGAAGCATAAGCTATTTATCATAAATGTTTTATTAAAAATGTTCTATACCTTTCACTAATCTTTCAATCTAATCACTTTTTTAATCTTTTTACATACTTTTCATGAGCTTAACCTCTTCAAAACAAATTACAAATATCACTAAGATAAAAAGAAGTTTACTTCTACTATAAATTGAACTCGGAAAATGTCCAATATGGGACCTGAAACTGTGATGTACACCTTTTGAAAGGAACTATTCTCGTAACTGAGCTAACAGGCTATGTCTAAATAGTTAAAATTCTAGTCTAGGTACTCCCTAAGCTGATAGAGAATTTAATGGACTTGACATTTTACTAGTACCCATCCATCTCCGCTCATAATATTTCGGTAAATATGACGTATCAGATTAACTTGCCTTACAGCTGTTGATAAACGAGGCTTCCGAATCGGTTATAAATTAATTTATTAGGCACAATTTATGGGCCCAGGCTTTACTAACTTTAAATTACTGTTTTGTTTTTCTGACAAACTTGTGGGTTGTCTTATAATTTACCGCGCAAACCTACTTGTATTATTTTAATTAGTGTAAGGAGCAAAGCTTTGTACGCCAATTCGTCCTACAAATTAATTGTGAGAAGAATGGTTCTAACTCAACGGGAAGTGCCCTATAAGTTTTAATTATCTTAAATATACTGAATAAATGGCTATTCCTTTTGAATACGTGGACTCAGAAAATCTCTTTTATTTATAACATATTGTTACCTATTAATTATAACTTGTTATCTCTTCACGTTTCTGAAAAAGGTCTTAACAAATGGACTGCGAAGTAATCGTATGATGGTTTCACATTTTGTTTTTGATGAACAGAACCCTAAAATGGCCCCGAAAATTAACCTCCTTGGTCAACAGTGTCTACAAACTGCTTTGCTGAAATAATTACTGTTGGCAAATTCCTTTTCGTTTAAACAAACGACTGTTGCCACTCCGCATTTTATTAAATAATTTGAAAGAAATCCTGAAGGATATTCAGTAAAAGTCTATAGTATTAAATTTACGACAAATTCACGATACTCCAGTTCTCTTGGGAAATTTGTCGTTTGAAGTTATTAAAGGTAAGTTCCTGCTGATAAAAGTCAAAGGGTTTATTTAAAAATACAGGCTGCCATAATAAGCTTCAAAGTCAAGAAGATTCTTAACAGTATAAGCTAAAATTTGTCAAGAGGAAAATTCATTACACCAAGCAATTTAAAGGACTCACAAAAGGATCATAAATGTAATGTAATCGAATGATGTTAATAGATCAAATTTTATGCTCATTTGAAGTTCACAAAATATAGACATATTAAATTTTGAAAATTGGATTAGCGAATATAATACCTATTAGGATGAAGAAGAAATGAACACTTAATTATTTCTAGATCGTAATGTTCAAATTAGTGACGTCGATTTATTATCAGCAGCTCTCATGAGAACCAGGGCAGACAAGCATTGACGTAGAAATTTAGAATAGAATAGAAATAGAATAGAATAAAACTTTATTTGTACACAATTTATACATAATTTATATTTATATATATATGTGTAGAGGATATATATAATTTATCCTCTACACTTGTTGTACAAAGGGCGGCCTTATCGCCATGATAGGCAATATCTTCCAGGCAACCTTTGGATGGACTTGAGTTAGGTGTAAGAACAGGTGGTAGTTGGAGCGATTGGAAATGATAGAAAATGATATATGATTATTATTATACAAATATGAATGAATTTACATGCGCAAACGCAAAATATATACACATATTACAATCACATACTTACATACATATAAACAATATATATACCCATACATACATCAATACTACAAACATACATACCCTCATACATCCATACATACATACTTACATACATATTTACATATACCTACAGCAAAATGACACAGATAATTTATATGTCTCTCCGTATTATCAATTTAATATTATTACTTAAATTAACTTTACCTCTCAATAGTTGGATACATAGATATATAATAAGTACTAAAGTGATAGAAAATGCTCATGTAAAAGTTTTTTTAAAACTTGCGCTAGTTTGTGCTCGTCTGATAGAATATATATAGCACTGCGAGGATTTAGTGCGGACGAGGCACTGTATCGATCGAGTAGATACACTTACCCCGGATTCTCTAACGTTTGTCAAACTTGTGTCAGCTTAACATTCCAAATACACACATTCATTAGTTACTTGTTGATCATCGATCATTTTCAACCAATGAGTGCTCAGTATTTAGTGTGTTTAGTGGACATAAATTGATGGACTACAATTTTGACGATTTGGCATTACATTCCTGATCCAAGAAGTGAGAAACATTATTCGGGGATGTTCATGGAACTTGCTTTGGCTGGCCAAACGATCGCCTTGGCTGGCCAGCTACATGCAGGAACTACGTATATACACCGACGTATAATGATATGAGGTTAAATCGGTTCAAATGTATTTCGTGGTTAACCGTACTTTGACGATGTAAGTAGATACCTATATTATACTCTATTCTGTTTAGTATAGTCAGCATCAGAACGATCTTGAGTACAAAGTCTCAAAATTATTTTGGTGTGTATTTCATTTTCTTTTTAAAAGAGAATAATTAGCAACCGAAATTATAGAAATTACTAATATTCCCTCTAGCCCCTCCAACTAAGCTAAATTGCTTGTGGTAGGAGTGTGTTCACGTCGGTAGTGTAATGGCCAGGATTCGAACCCGGGACCTCTCAATCGTAAGGCTGAGTCCTTAACCCCTAAGTTACCGACGGTTAGTCAGAAAAATATGTAAAAACTCATGTAGAATATATTGCTTCCGGGCTGTTTGGCCGTGGTCTATGTGAAACGATGAGGCAAGGTCTCCGAAGTCGTCGTCGCCCGGACCTGCACCACTAAAGATGTCGACCGCAATGATCGACGAAACGTCTGGAACGCAAGTTTCACACAGACTACGGCCAAACAGCCCGGAAGCAATATATGCAACGCCGGCCGTGAAAGCCTGAAGACTTTTATGTAAAAACTCAGTTTATTTATAATGTTTCTCTTTAGAAACTCATTTTAAAGATTATAAAGCGGCCAAGTGCGAGTCGAACTCGCCCATGAAGGGTTCTGTAGCAGCAAGTAACATAATATAAAAGTTCTTGTAGTTCGTTGTTACTTTGATCGATGTTTTGATAATAGTGTACGGTTTACGATTTATGATGTATTATTAAAAAAACTACTTACTAGATCACGTTCAAACCAATTTTCGGTGGAAGTTTGTATGGTAATGTACATCATATATTTTTTTTAAGTTTATCATTCTCTTATTTTAGAAGTTACAGGGTGGGGGACACATTTTATCACTTTGGAAGTGTATCTCGCGCAAACTATTTAGTTAAGAAAAAAAAATTAGAAACCTCAATATCATTTTTGAAGACCTATCCATAGTTCTTAGTATGGGGAACCCAAATTTATTGTTTTTTTTTCTATTTTTGTGTGAAAATCATAATAATCACAGAATACATCTACTTCCCAAGTTTCTACAGTATAGTTCTTATAGTTCCGGAAAAAAGTGGCTGTGGCATACGGATGGACAGACAGACAGACATGACGAATCTATAAGGGTTCCGTTTTTTGCCATTTGACTACGGAATCCTAAAAATCGGCAGTTAGTAAGTTAGTTAGCCGAATTTATTTGATGAATATGTATTCAATTAAACAGATACTACAAGATTGTTTGATTGTTTAGTTAAGAAACCTAACCAAATGGAGTACTTTACAGGTATCAATTTGTAGTTTGGTGTGACCCTCATTGTAAATTGACAATAAATGTATTGAAAATTTTGTGAATAATAAACGTCAGACTTTGAATTACGTTTCTTTCGCTTAAATCAATTTAGTATCTGTATCAGATACCTACACACTGAATCAATATACCAGATACACATCGGATCTCCAAATTTATGCTCAAACTTCAGTGTAAGTGCACTGACCCAGAAAAATGGAGCGACAAAATTGTTAATAAGTGAAGTAGAAAAAGGCCCGGCGATAATGACGGGATATGGAACCTTCTCGTATAGATTTTAAAGTTGGATATAACTCCTAATATTCTAAAAAAGTAGTTCTGTTTCACTTTTTTTATGTCTCTGCTAGTGACAACAACTTAGCTGTACCTAGAATGCTTTTTCTAAATTGATTTCAAGGCCTCTTATGAATGTGTATATTGTGACTACAGTATGCACGAAAAACTTCTAGCAAGTGTAAACCTGCACAGCGCATTCGCTAGATTTGTAAGCAGGTAACCATGCTTTTAATTTATTATAAAAATATTAAACAGGCTGATTGAAGTTGTAGCAATAAAACTGTAAGAAGACCATTCAACAATCTCAAAATTCGAGGACGTAACTCTGGGAGCCATACCTGTAGCTCAAGAGCAAAGGCAGCAGTTTCCACGTAAACTTGAGATATTGGACGACAATAATCTAACAACTTTTCCTATTAGATGTCTGATTGCAGACGCAGTGCGAAGGCGTTTAATTCGAAAAGTTGGCTGCAATTTATTTCAAGTTGGGCTAGTTGTTGGTGATTTCAGCTTTATGGGTATAATCAAAGTAACAAAGGGTCTTTAAGCTTTGTGCGGTATTTGTAGGGTAAACAATGTTGTAATTACATTCTATAGGTATGTAATGACTATTGTTCAGTAAATTCAATGTAGTACCGTCAGCAATGAAATTTTTAAGCGCGTTTACATTTGCAAGTCGTTAGAGCACTAAAAGAGAAGTGAAACGAGAGCACACAGAGCAAATATTTGTAACGTTTGTGGTAATGTACCGCGGTGTTCATTTCGGTGTTGTTTTTTGAAATGCATGTTGAAATTAGAGACACATTTTTACCAGGTATTCAAGATTACAAAAAAAAATAATTTATGAGATCGTTTAGCGATCAATTCTCACTCACTAGTTACATGCATCTAATTAATATTGAAACAAGTGAGAAAAAATATCATATGGTAAAATAACATAATCCTTGCATTTTGTAAACCTTTGTTATTCGACAGCGTTTATGGCTGGCGAATAAATATTACCTACAATATCCATCAGGGGTCTACACGCTAATCTGTCAAACAAAAGCTTTCCGACAAATGGGTATTCGGATGGTTTTAATCGTCAATTGATTGACTTAAGTGACATTTTTGCTCATATAGGTAATACCTAATAAAATAGAAATCTTGTAACCAGTTATTTTTATGTGTTTTGTTTAACTGATAAGTTAACTCCGCAATGACAACAATTAGAAGGGCCAATATGACTTTTATACACACAATAATTAGACTTTCTGTTAAAAATGTGCATTAAGTCCCTAAACTTGGTTAATTTCAGCACCCGAAATTAAAATTGAACTAATTGCAAAACTACAGCAAACTAAACATAACAATAGAGACTTAACAGTAGATATAAAGCTCCTGTGTGGGTGGAGAATACTTTCCGGCATAAAATCTATGCTAAGTAATAGATATTAGCTGTAGCCGTTGTCTAAACATCAAAAAACTATCAAACAAAGTACGATATGCGTAATAGCGCCTATCAAAAATAATAGAGCAATGTGTCATACATAAAAATTTCTCTCTTAACTAAAAAAATATTACTGCGCAAACGAAATTAATGAACAGTGCCCCAAACACGAATAATATTCGGATTCGTAACGTAAATGTATCGAGATATCGAAGCATTGTGATTGGCCGCCTGCCTACTGTGAACCAATTGCAATGCTCCTTTTTCTTTCAACAGTTAAGAATAACACTAAACGTGAGAACTAAATGTAGTTTAGTAACTTCTGAATCTATATAAATACCAACAGGCACAGGCCACTATGCTTACCAACAAAGTTAGTCAAACGTGAACTAAAAATAACCTTTAAACAGACAAAATTTTAAACATGTAATAATCAGCTTTTAACTCATTAACGATTGAAATTACGAAGAAAACATAAACAGTCGCTAGAAGCTCAAATTAATTCATTTGGCTGACTGTACTAATTAATTCAGCAGCCGACTGTACCGGCGACACCAATTATTTTCGCACTGAAAACTCACTCAGTAATTTGTACATAATTAATTAATTCCCATCCCTTTGTTTGTCGAGTGCCATTACTATAATAGGTGAAATACTCTTCAAAAATAAGTCATTATGTACAAAATGATTATGCAGATTTGCTTCAGTACATTTCTCCTCAGTGAAAGGAGATTTTCTGGGCAGACCATACTCGGGCCAGAACTTCATTTTTGTACACCTTGGTGTTGGAATTTTATATCGACTAATCCAATGAAACGTAATCCCTGAAAAATTTTGACATTATACTCAAATTGTTCCTCTTCTTCTATTGTTCCAATGCCATGTCATTCTTTAAATTTTATCCGCCCTGTGTGCTGAACATTGTATTCTCAGAGGTATTGTATTCTCACTTTATCAGATAGGGTATAGTTAGTTTATACTGTACCGATCTAGGCAGATGTTCGAACAGCATAGAGACACTAGCGAGATGAAAATGGATGAAAACTGTCGCAAGGAATTCGAATATTTACGTACCCTACATTCAAACCAAATTTTCAAATTCAAATTCCTTGCGTCAGTTTTCAGAGTACTAGATAATAGCAACTTACCTTTAGCACGAACAACTATCGTAATCGTATTGAGAGAACGGACCATTACGATTGGCCAGCTTAACATACACACAGGTTTACAGTAAAGAAAGAAGAAAGAAAGAAAATTCATTTATTAAACACACACATATAAAAAATTACAAAGCAAACAGAGCTAACAGTAAACCTTTTTACCATGGTGAATGTTCTGATGAGCTCTTCCAATTGATCCCGCCCTCTCCTTTCCTACATAGGACAACACGAGCAGGGCTTAGATGTCACCCGTATACGGTGCAGAATATTCCTTCAAGAACCAAGCGGTTTGGTGACTCCTTTCTTTGTCGCACCATTAAGACCTGGAACTCCTTGCCAGCTCACGTGTTTCCTTCTTCCTACAGTCCCGGGTTCTTTAAGCGGGGCGTGAAAAAGCATCTGATGAGGCCGTCAAGCTGAGTGCCACCATTGCTAACATGGTACGTGAATGTAATGGTGACCCTCTTTTCTAAGACTTTGCCTTCAGCTTACCATCAGGCGAGGTGAAGTCAAATTGACGTGTCCTACATAAAAAAAAAACCTGTTAATTAGTAATTTAAAGAAAGAAAAGAAGAGAATTGAAGTGTGTGTCTATAAGGCCGCAGTTCAGCTAGTAGCCGCAGTAGGTAGGCGGTCAATCGCAGTGCTCTATTCTGTCAATACGTTTACCATACGATTACAATAGTTGTTTGTGCTAGGGGTACTGCTAACTAAAACAAGCCGTGATGAAGAGAATGTCGACATAAGTTTCAGTGTTATCTGCACCTATTTCCTAGCCTCACACATTTATTAGAACTTCTGATATGCTTAATGACCCATAAAAGCTGATAGGCGAAGCCCTTAGACATTTACCGTAACGACTAGATTATTTTGTAAAAGAACCTAGGGAATAAAATTTAGCTAGACCTGCTCATCGATAGATAGCGGTAATAAACGTTTAGGAACCTCAAGAAAAATAATAAAACAGAATTTGAATGCTATTTATAATAAAAAAAAATAAAAAAAAATATTCTAAGCCATTCTACATTTTTATTTCGAGACCCAAATTCTTCTTCCCGTAGCGTTAACCCCAGTCGCATCTGTAGGTTTGAACTTGGAGTCTGGGGTCCATTTTACCAGTCCAATTGCGGATTTGAACTTCGATATTTTCCGTAAACGACCACCATCTGACCTTCACAACCTAAATCCGATATTGAAGCATTGCAGTTACGCATTTTTAAGAGTTCCAACTACCTATAACGACTACCATTGATGTTCGTATGGGAACCAGAACCACCGGCTATACAAAGATCCAAAGTAAACTTAAAATATGGTTTCAATTTGGATGTTGAACCTAACAAACCATTATGTTCATCAAAGGGGAAGGCTTCAATGGCTTCAGTCTGATGGAAAATGTCGCCGCTTTATTGTGTTCTTTAAAATAAATACAATTTATAGACTAAGTCTCGTTTCGAACCTAACTTTGAATTTTACTGGTTTCCTAAACCACGACTTCTGAAATCTTAATTACATTATAATAAGTACGTAACAATTGGCATTGCCAGACCTCAAACGGTAACTTTGCCAGTAACACTTTACATTTATAAGGGTCTGATAGTCAATTAATTAAATATTAAAGAGACCCCCAATTTGGAACGATCCAAGTAGAAATATACCTTTTTGGTTTTGTAGTCTAAGTAATAAGTTTTTGGTAGTGATTCGATTGTTGAATAAAACCAATCTTCTCCACTTTGCCTTAAAAAGGTTGCTTCTGGGAGAGATGTTAGCTTCATTTACCTACTCGCCGGTTTCACCTTACCGATACCAAGTTATAGCACCGGGTATTTTGGAATTAAACTGACAAAAATAAGAAAATATCCTTACCTGCACTAAATTATATCAATACGAGTTTGAGCAACATCTCATATCGTGGCAATCTTCTTCTTCTTCTTTCTTACTAAAAAAATATACCTACCGTGGCATTTGCCTTATTGTAGTCACTAAGATTGGAAATTGAAAATCAATACAATATGACTGATAAATCTTACAACTTGGACAACGAAGCTGCCTGCACCATTTCGATTATACAGATAATGGACACTTAAAACGAAGTACTTTCGCTTAAAACGAATAAATGAGTTTCTAACGAAGTTAAAAGCCTCTTAGTTACGCGATATAGACCTAATGTGAGAGTGCCTACTCTATTAGACATTATGGATTTTTACCTACTGACGCTGTTCTTAGCAATTTATTTTACACCTAAGTGTGGTCGAAATGAATTACCTCGGAATTTACCGGACAGTCCGATTTTGTTCGGTATATAGTCCAGTCACAAGTCTTCTACGAACAGATCTTATCAGACCTTCACGTTCTAGATCTAGACTATAAATCAGTGAATTCAATTTTGCTTTTATTTTTACAGCAATCAATTTTGTTTTGTTTCAAATACTCATATCGCATTTCTTTTCATTACAGGTAGCGGGTGTGGTTGGCCGAGCTGACGTGCTGGCTTGTGTCTTTTTCTTGTCTTCAGTATTACTGTACCATGGGTAAGTATAATATTCTCTTTATTATCTTTAATGAAATTAATCTATATCCAACTATAACTCATAGTTGGAGATGCTAAATATCTATCCCATCCCAACAATCTCCATCCCGTCGGACTTTGATTGTAAGCTGTCTCGTCTCCCGGGGCCTTGAATATATCGGGAACTCTCAAACCCAAAAACGTTTTCTACCGTCCTGATTTGTTTTTTAAAAGCATGATTAAACATTTTATCCCTGTTGCCATCATAAAGTGATACCTTTTTCTCTTATAAAAAATACACAAAAGACTGCAAGGTTTGCCATTAATTACAATTTAATAAGCTATACCGGATGTAAGGGGAATGCTCCCGAAGCCGAAGGCCTCTGATAGTTCCCCGGGTACACTACATATTGGTAATTTTTTTTTCGATTTGGTGTTAAATCTATTTTTTTTTTCTTTTTTCCTTTTAATTAGCATTATTTATTCTCCATCGTATTAGGAAAGCTGAATGAAATAACAATTTCAAAAAACATATCACAATAGGAAAAAAGCAAATAGCGCCAAGCGCGTATTTTTTTTGGGCCTTCGGCATTCCCCTTACACCCGTTATACTTACTTTGACGACACTATTTGCGAAGGGTGAAAATTGTCATCAAGTTTGTCATGCACCGTGCGACCCATTAGGAAGCCGGCAAGAATCGG
This sequence comes from Eilema caniola, assembly GCA_949126895.1. Taxonomy (NCBI): domain Eukaryota; kingdom Metazoa; phylum Arthropoda; class Insecta; order Lepidoptera; family Erebidae; genus Eilema; species Eilema caniola. The sequence goes on along the minus strand of OX421469.1, from coordinate 1,107,156 downwards.
GTTATAGGGACCTCTCACCACTGAAGACCACTGTGCAAAAAAGGAGTTTCTGCTTGATTGACAAATGAAATCATTCTGACCGATAGTTACCATTCTCAAAATTAATAAGTTAGGTTAACACAATGAAACTTAACAGCAATATCCAATTTTATCAAGTTATAAAAGATATATGATGTATAACAGGGACGACACTTCAACTTGCTGTAAGTGATTGCGTCACAACGTGGACAAACTTGTGGACAAACTTGCGGACTTGGCCGCTTGTTCTTTGAGTGGTTTTGACTACTCTTGTTGGACTCTGTTCGGTTTGAAGGATGTATTCATCAATTTAGTATACAAACATTCATAATGTTTTCAATTTGAATAGATTTATTACCAAAACAAATATTTTCTTCTATAAAATGCCTCGTTAGTTTCTTTATGCCTGGTATTTTAAAAATCAGATTGGCAATCAATTCTCGACCAGCCCAGCAAAATAATTACAGATATCAAAAAGCAATATCCGTCTTGGTTACATTACAGCTGACATCAAATTGATATAAATGAGATTCATCAAAATAAGATTGCGAAATATTAAATATCGAGACAGAAATCGGATCAAGTCTGCTGGCTACGATTAACGATTAAATCGGTAATGAGAGTGGAGCCCTCCGTAAATAACAGGATACCGATAATAAGTAAGGAACCGTAAAGAATTTATATCGTATTTTATTCGGAGAAACTTATTAGCCGAACATTCGTAAGGAGAGTTAGAAGTTATTGGACGGAATCTTGCAGATATCATCGTTATAAACAACTTTTTGCCAGATTTTCCTTTCAAATTTTTGTGTATTTGAAAAGCAATGATAGAAATGTAAATTAATATATTGAAATAACATTATTTAAAATTTAACGTTATTTAACTATACCACTTATAAACGCTTGCGACATTTAAGGTATCACTGCAAAAGGGAAAAGAAAGAGGATGAATAAGTAAAGTAACGCAAGCGTCGCCGTCGGTAGTTTAGTGGCAAAGGAGTTGGTCTTTCTTGGACTTCTATTAAAAAGGGAGAACTATTCATTGTCGGTTGCTAGTACTCTGCCAAAAAATGGTAAAATTGATCTCCTGGCTCTAGTAATCGATCTTGTAAGAGAGAGAATCTAGTTTAGCTATAGTTACATTACAACAAAATTTAAATTGGCATGTTTTCCGAAATTACTTATCGATATACGATATACGGATGATATACCGATTACTATGGTGAAAGAAAGCAATAAATATTTATTTATGTTATGTTTGTTAATTGTTCAATTAACAAACAATCAACAAAAAAAAATTCTAATTAGCAACTCACGCACAACCGTGCTGAATAATGGCAGTGCAGGCGGAACAGCGCTGATTGTCAGAGACGGCCGCGAGTACGGTATACATAATACATATAATCACGCTTTTATCCCTAGAAGGTTAGGCAGAGGTGAATTAACACCCACATTTCACCAATTTGTATTCGGTCCCACTTAACTGGGGGTGAGCGTATTACCGTATTCCGTAGCCATGCATCTCAGGCTGAGTCTGGGCTATAAATATCTGTCTGATATTAAAGTTAATCAGCCCTATACCTTAGTCGTCTCGTACGACACCACATAGGAAGAGATGGGGTGGCCCAAATTCTACTCTAACGGGAACATGTAATCATTCTTATAAGTATCATAAAATATTTAATTCTAATTGTAATATTTAGATCTTCAGGCCGTCACCGGGTGTGGTCTAGTGTGGCCTTGGCTGCGCTTAGCATGCTCGCCAAGGAGACCGGCCTGACTGCTCTGTTGTTCAACGTAGTGTTCGACATGTACAGGTGTTGGAACCCTAACAGGTAATGCTATTGATGATACAAATATGCCAGTTGTTTATTGCACGTTTCAAATATATTATGTTGAATAAGAAAAATAGCTCTATTAAGGGGCGAATCTAGAAAAAAATCCTGTAAGGGAAAATTTTTGATTATTGAATAATTCGTTTAATTTTAATCTTACACGAAAACGGTAACTGGTATTCAGAATTAAATTTTTAGCACTTTTAGTCCTCATCGTTTTGTCCCAGGATACTTTTCGTTCTATATCCAAAAATGTGGTAAAATTTTGTTCGATTTCCTGACATAGGAAAAATTCCTAGTAGCTATTTTCTTTGTGAATTCGTCAACGGAGGTCACTAGCACTCCAAATCGCGATTTGCTTGATAAACGATTATTTGTTTTCTTCGCCATCTTGAAATAATGGTAAATTTTTGATTGATTGAAATAGAAAAAGTTTAAATCGGTCTAGGCGGGGTTTGAACCGGCGATCTTTGCCTTACCACTAAGCTACCAGACCTCGTCCGAACCAATTCTAATTTCTCCTTCTATATCTGTCTTTGAGGCAACAGTGGAGTGTCTACCAATTTTTTTTTTTCAAACTATCGGAACCAATCAATGATTTTTCAATGATATTTAAATATTGATTTTCTATTAATGAATAATTCGTTTATTTTTAATCTTACACGAAAATGGGGACTACCAAGTTATTCAGAATTAAATTCAAGATGACGGAAAACGCAACGAACCGAATACCACGCAAATCCAGATTTTGGACTGCCGATGATCTTCCTCAGGTTTTTATTTCGTACCAAAGATTAAGCAACCTAGTACATACTTGCACAGGTTATTCTTATGAGATGATTAATACCGGCCAAATGCGAGTCGGACTCGCGCACGAAGGGTTCTGTACCAGAAAAAAAGGCTAAAAGTAAACTTTAATAATTTGTAATTATTTCTAGCGTCTACGTGTAGCCATTATTATATTAATTATATATATATAATATATATTATATTATTATTAATATAATAATGGCTACACGTAGACGCTAGAAATAGTTACAAATTATTAAAGTTATATATTTACTTTTAGCCTTTTTAGCAAGGTAGCAAAAAATGGTAAAAATATACTTTTGTTGTATGGAAGCCCCCTTTAAATATTATTTTTAGTATTCATTGTTGTAACCACAGTAACAATACATAATCTGTGCAAATTTTAACTGTCTAGCTATTACGGTTCTTGAGATCTAGCTCGGCGACTGAAAAAGGGCATGAAAAAGGGCTAAAATATCACATTGTACGGGAGCCCCCCCTTAATTATCATTATTATATTGTTTTTAGTATTTGTTGTTATAGCGGCAACAGAAATACACAATCTGTGAAAATTTCAATTGTCTAGCTATTACGGTTCTTGAGGTACAGGCTGGTGACAGACGGTCGGAGGGACGGACAGCGAAGTCTTAGTAATAGGGTTCCGTTTTTACCCTTTGGGTACGGAACCCTAAATATTAGCTTCTAATATTAGAAGATTTGGGAATTTTAGTGTCATTACATTGACTAACCACTATCGTCGAATAGGTTTTCTTTTCAATTTTCAAACACAAAGCCAGTGTTCATTACAAAACTTTATCGATTTGAAGTACCTATCTATAACGAGTGTATTTGTATGACTGTTGAGGTCACTGACCTGTTATAGTACTCAATGGAGTAGTGGTCAGTACCCATATATTGTGTCCAATTGAAAATCGCCATATTGGCGCTGTTAGTTGCAGCACATAGTAGTGAGTTTACTTGGAACTAATACTAATGATGGACAACAATTGTCTTCGTATCGATATTTTGATATAAACGATGGGTCATTTGTATCAAATTAATACTATGGCCATTTTAGACATTTTTTATGTTAAGCGCATAAATAAAAACAACGAACAACGTCCATTTGCAAACAATAGTTCTCAGTGCACTCACGGTGGTGCTTTAAATCAACATAAAAAGTAAGCTGTCATTTTCTATGAAAAAGCCAGTCCAGCTAGTTCTAGAGGTCAGTGGTTAAGGCGTTTCTAAACGTTCTTACTACATCTTACATAATGTAGATATACCAATAAATATAAGCTATATAGCTATTATTTTAAAATGTGATACATGAACTGTTGCAGATCATCACCTTCACTAAAATGGCGATGGCGAAGCGATGGCTCATGTGGCCGAGTCGTTCGAGCGCTGGCAGCACTTGTGCTACTAGCAGGAGCCAGGCTGGCACTACTGCAAGGATCGCTGCCAGCGTTTTCACCACAGGACAACCCACCTGCCTTCCACCCTTCGTTTAGTGTCAGGTATGTTTAGAAGTTCTACCATCTCAAGAAGGAGTATTTTTTGCTTTTCGATATTTGAGTGCAAAAGTCGTTTTTATCGTCTAGAAGATAAAGTAAATTGAATTTAGAACATCGTGTGCACTAAATTTGTGAATTTAAAACATCATTAAACCTATTTACTTGTACCTCCATGGTGTCAAACTTTACACACATTTTTTTTAAATTTGAAAAACTCCGACACCTGCATAATCCAGCGACAATCAAATTAAAAAAAAGTACACAATGGAGGGTCCTTGGTGTACTTTTTTTTGAAGTGAAAACTTCTTTAGCGGCTGTGGATGGGTAAAAAGTGTTAAACTCGCGTCAGGATCGCTTGACCTTTGAACCGTAACCGACGACTGAAGTCATACAACATTAGCTACAGACTGTCTATTTTGCAAGATACGATAAATGGCTTCGTAGTTTAGCAGTAAGCGCTTCGACTGTAAGTCCTTATGGTTTCAGATATAATTTATTAATTTCTTCTGATAGTAAATTAGCAGAAAATAAGTGATAGGTTCTATGATTGGCGCTATAGGTATTATAGGTATAGTATGGTATGGTATGATATGGTATGTTCTTTTTATCTTTTTCTATGTATATAACGAAGAAAGAAAGAAAGAAAAAGTTTTCACTTCTGTCGGCACTCCCAGAGTGCAACCCGTCTTTTTTTAAATTTCTTTTTAATTCCTCGCTGAGGTGGGATGAAAAGTTACGTATTGCACTCGAGAGCAAAAGATTTTTAAATTCGTGCTCTTTTGAGTGTCTCGCTAACCCTCAGGATTCAAATCTTTCAATCTAAGAATCCTTCGCTTTCTCGGTCATCAAAATTGAGCAAGCGGTTAAAAAGGAACTTTGTACTCTTGTATATAACTATAACAAATAACTATTGTGAGTTATTGACGTAGATCTTTTTTTTGATTGATCCGTCAGCTACGATATAGCTTGCGTAGTAATTCAGGTTGATTGATCAGTCCTTTTCATCTCAAAACCAGAGATGGTCTTGGGTCAGTCGGGGTACGACAGATATCTTTTAATTAATCGTACATCGTTCGCCCCAAGACGACGTGTGGTTTTAGTCTATTCGAGTTCGACATGACCTCCCCCACCGTGCAGCAGTGGTATCCGAAGGCATTGCCCCAAAAAAAAAGGCATAATGTCCATAGATTATAAATAGTCTGGACTTCAACCAATCAATCAATCAATTAGCCTAGCAATCCACTGCTGGAAATAGGCCCTTTTCCAAGGTTGGGTACTTATCGTGATTAAATCTCTCTTATTCATTTCAGATTGATGACCTTCTGCTACCTAGCTGCTTTTAACTGGTGGCTGCTTCTGTGCCCCTGGACACTAAGCCACGACTGGCAGATGGGCTCGGTGCCTCTGATCACAAGCTGGTGGGATCCGAGGAACCTGCTCACTTGTGCGGCGTTTATAGCCCTGCTGGCGTTGTCGTATCGGTGTTTAGTCGATTTAGAGGTAAGTTTTGATGGACGAGTCATCCTGCAGTTACACCTTTGTAGGAATGACACTTTTTTAGTGGTGTATTACGAATGACATCTTATCAAGGCACATTTGTTTCCCGGTTATTCGGTTCGAGTTCCATATACCGACCTAATCGTGATCTCCAGTAGGACAAAGCTTCCCACGGATTGCCCAGGGTCCCGCAAATGGGAAGAGCTTGAACTGAATCTTATTAGTGATCATTACACGTGCCATCTTCGGGTTCGGTTGCGGGATACATGGGTATATGGTACCTTTTGCCCGAAAATTCAATTTATCACTAGTGCGATTCATGGTAACCACCCACTTTTGTTCTCGTTTCCAGATAATCTTTCATCAATAGGGTACCCTTCAACTTATATCTACTACTTTTACCTACTACTCCTACATTTACGTTTCAGTTACAACGTCAAACTCCTACGTTGGTGGGTCTGATGCTGCTGGTGATACCGTACCTGCCGGCCTCCAACCTTCTAGTCACCGTTGGCTTCGTGGTCGCTGAGCGGGTGCTTTATATTCCTAGGTAATGCACTTTTAAACAACAGTAAGATTAATAAAAACATGAGAAAAGTAAAGCCTTCAACCAAGCACAAGCAATTTAGCTTTGTTGGAGGGTCTATAAGGAATATTAGCTATTTCGGTTGCTAATATACTTTTATAAAAAATAAAAAATAATTTCCAATTAATCAGAACTGGAGAATCAGACATGGAGATCTTTTCGGACTAGCATCTGATCCTTTAAAATTGGAATCAGAAATTTAAAAAGGTACTAAAAAAGGTATTTAAAAAGGTGTATATAATACGGAGACACTAATGCCCGAAAACGAAGTGACCTTCGATTCTGAAATTTTGGCGATAACCTTACTATATGACCAAGTTAATATACCAGATTCTTCAAAAAAAACCAGGAAGTTTGTAAAACAAATACAGAACAAGATAATAATGCATTTTTTCAGTGTTGGTTCAGTCATCATCACTGTATACGGCGTGCAGTTGATTTGGAGACGGGGAGCGGGTGGGAGGCTGCTAGTGCTGGCAGTGGCTATCCTGGTGGCTGGAGGAGTTGCCAGGACTCACTTAAGAAATAGAGATTGGAGAACCAGAGAAACGCTGCTCAGGTAAGTGGAGACTAAGAAAGACACTTCGATGTCGTGGTTGTGGTAATCAATTTAAACCTACTTACCGTACGTCTTTCTTCGAAAGATATAGTTTTAGGTTACATGAAGTTATTTCGAACTTCTTTTGACAAGGCTTGAACTGAATCTTAGTAGTGCACATATGCACACGTGCCATCTTCGGGTTCGGTTGCGAAACATAACACACAACACAAACATAAACATAATATCGCGACCATGTCCTTTCCCAAACTCTTCTCCATCTTTATACCAAATTTCATCAATAGCAGTTCCGTGGTTTTGACGTAAAATTGTGTCAGACAGACAGTTACTGTTACTCTCGCATTTATAATATTAGTATGTATTTGTTTTTGCAGAGCCGACCTCTCAGTGTTGCCACACAACGCCAAACTCCACTACAATTTCGCCAACTTCTTGAAAGACATCGAGCAACAAGAGAATGCCATCAAACATTATAAAGAAGCGCTGCAGTAAGTACTACGCACCTAATGTAAAATTAAAGTACTGCCACTGGAATATGCATGTAATGCAGCCCCAATAGTGGTAATGGTATTGTGAGTCATAAAATGCCATACTGAGTGACATATTTTATCTCTCGAACCCTGAAAATAGAAGCTTTTCATTTTTAGACTTCACTTTTCAAACAAAAACTAAATACTTAACACCGTTGTGATGATGTATCCAGTTATTTACTTTAGTCATTACAATCCCAATGCCACAGTGTAGTAATCGACGCGACGTTTCTTTACTTGCAGGCTATGGCCGAGCTACGCGAGTGCCCACAACAACCTCGGAACTTTGGTGCTGGCCTCGGGCCGAGCTGAACACCATTTCTTGCAAGCTCTCAAGTACAACCGGGATCACGTCAACGCACATTATAACCTCGCCAAACTGTATAGGTCTATTTACTTAAATGTCAATATCTAATAAAACTTAGGATAACTGAATGAATCAACGACATCTTGTGACAAATATGTGAACATATTATTTACAGAAAATGATCGTTTAAAATTAAAAGTTGTTATTTTTAATTCACGAATAGAACCTGTGCCTCACAAGTTCTGTTTAAATTAAACATTCCTTTATTTTTTTAGAGAAATGATTTTCAAATTGAATTAATAGTTTAGTATTGATTTCATTTCCTTAGATATGTTTGTTAAAGAGATTTGATCCATATGATTGACGCTATCGATTAATGCCATAAAAATACACAATGTTATTTTTTTGAATTTTAGTTGGTTCGATTACCAACTAAATTATGATGGGTATGGCAAGTGAGTTTTCGAAAATACATGAATGCAGTTTTGTTTCTAAAAAAAAAAAGGAAAGTTTCCTTGGAGTGAAATTCGCTAACTTCAGTATTTAGAGTACTTACCCTCCAGGGAAGGTCGAAATCTTCCACCCTGTACTACCACCATATACAAAAATATTTTCTACCTTAGTGATGATTTATTGTTTCGTGCTATCATTTAGTACGTCAAATAATATTCTCTTTTCTTTTTCAGAAAAAAGAACCGTATACCTGAATCGCTAAAGATGCTAGAACGTTGCATCTCTTTAGAGCCGAGGTTCGTGCAGGCGTACCTGGAGCTCTTACTTCTCAAGTCTGAAGAAGAGAAGAGAGGAGTTTTGGACAAACTCCTCGAGTTAGAACCGTCTAATTGGGAACATTATGTGCTGTACGGGAACTGGTATAGGGATAGAGGTGAGCATAAAGAATATTTTTGAGGTAATTAAATCTAGTTTGAAGAAAAGGCAGACGGAGGTACCCGAAACTTGTGAGCTTGCATGAAAAGTTTAATTATAATAGAGGAAGCTCGTGAAGTTGAGTCAAATGGCAGAAACTTATCTCTGCCTGCCCTGAAGAGAAAAAGGCGTGAGCATATGTATGTATGTATGTGTGTTTGTCTTCAGTTTTAATATCTGTAAGTAGGATATCAGTATTATTTTGTCTTATTTACATTTCTTCATTTCAGGTCTTCTGCCTATATCTTTAGAGTACTATACAACAGCCATGAGGCTTTCGTTCGGCACTACAGGCGGTAGTACCCGCGGTGAGGTATTGTCCCTTCGTGCGGCCTGCCTCGCGCTGCGGACTTTAGGACAGTATAGCAGAATGTTGCAGCTCTTAATTCGGTAGGAGGCATTTTTTAATACCAGTGATATATCATCGACCAATAAGTATTGTGGAATCTAATCGATCATTTGAATAACTATTATTTAGAGAATTGTGTGCATGGGTACTAACTGAAATGCTGAAATGTCTTTTAATGCTCATAAATTCAATAAAAGTATTGACAAGGTTGCCCCCAAGGAGCACTCTTTTTGCATCGTCTTATTTTAGTTGAAAAGATGATGAGAACGATATCTGTGCTGCCACTGCAAAGTAATTTTAGGGGCAAATTATTGTAGTCAGAAGCAAGCATTCAAAGTTCTAGTTAGGTTACATAAAATATCACACCGCGCTTTTACATCGCATGATATATACCTCTTTGTACTTTTAAAGTATGAACTACTTACTGAGAAGCAGGCTATATACTTCCTCTCCCTCTTTGATACGCATGTAAGACGCTGAATGTGTCCGTACCCAGGTGGCACGTGGTGCGGCGCGACGCGCAGCCCGCGGGCCGGCGCCAGCTGGCGGCGCGCGCGTGGCGCCTGCGCAGCGAGCTCGCCGAGCGCGCCGCACTGTACGCGCGCCCGCGTGTCCTCGCCAACTCGGTATGTTATAGAAGCTAAAGCTTACATCCGGGAATCGTCACGTATACCACCCTCACCGACCACTGGAGGTGCTCATGACGGACACGACCCGACTATTTAGTCGCACGCCGTCACAGGTTGCAATTACTAGGGGCACGCCGGCGCGCCCTGGACTGTTTTAAGATGATTCGCGTTAAAGATACCCCGGGAAGGGGAGTGACCTTCACACCGCTACGCAAGCCCACCCCTGCTGGGGGAAACAAGTGACCGTAAATGTCACCACCACGCCTGAGGTACCAAGTCACCCCTTACCTGCTCTCCACTTCTCCTCTGCTGTTAAGGCCTCGGTGAAGCACGTGGAGAACCTCCGACCAGTCCTCTACAAGACTGCTTCCGATTCAACCGTTATTGGCCGTAGGTGACAGTGTCTCCCCTGCCTAAGAGAGAGGCGCTACTGTTGTCCAGTACATCACGTGGAGGTTCCGGAGCAGGAAGCGTCGGTAGCTTAGTAGTTGACAAGTCGGTCTCACGATCGAAAGCCATTACAACACTACCAACGTAAACCCACTAACCACACAAGCAATTTAGATTAGTTAGAAGGGTTAGAGGGAATATTAGTAATTTCGGTTGCTAATTTTTTTAAATGCACCCAACCTACCTTGTACTTGCCTATCTAAAGCACCATTCATTATATTGCATCTACTTCAATCTAACTTACCTGACAAGTGAGAATCCTAATTTAATGTTTAACTATTCCAGATAACGTCAACATGTCTGCACCACAGTCAGCTCGAGGTCTCAGCAGACTACAAGAAAAACCTAAAACAAGATGAAATAGATTCTAATATAATACGTCAAGATATAACCACGCACAGTGCTCTAACTGCCAATGGCGCGGATACAAATGTAGATAAAAATAGTTGCCAAAAGACTTCACATAGAAAAAAAAGTGTTTCGTTGTCCAATCAGTATAAGTTGACTCACAATAAATCTGAAATTGGACACAAGAAAAGTTGTCCGCTGCACAAAAAGAAGAAAATCAAAGACCCTGAGTTCACGCCGTATGTGTCAGACCATTTGATAAAGACTTATTAAGTAAATTAATGTAAAGTGTTTGGTTTTTGTGTTACAAAAGTATCGTACGATTTAATACAAGAATGGTGGCCTAACCATAACATTTTTAATTCAATAAATCAAAATACGAGATTTGATTTTTTTTGCTTCGGCTGATAGTTGTCAAAATGTTGCATCCGAGTCGGAATGCGCTTCTCCTTGTGATTTGGCTTATATTTCTTGAGAGCGACTGCCATCTAACCTGCGAGCCTCAAGAAGAAACCCTTGTCCGTCAAATAGCAAGTACACCAACTTCCAGTTGACTTGTGTTGTAGTGTGTAGCCACTTTTACATTCGTAAGTTAACACAAAAACCAATCAATGATGAAATTAATTATTCATAACGAAAATAAAAGACTTTTGAAAAGTTATAAAATAGTCGATATTTGTGCCATAACAGTAAGATAGGTTACTGCAAGTGTTTAGATACTGCCATTCATAGTTCTTTTGTTACATAGCACGACATTGCAATTATTTTAAATGTTAAATTTTTATTCTTTCGATACTGACGCAATATTCTATCGTGCAAGACAAAAAACTGTATCAGTTAGTTGTATTATAATTCATTACAAATGGATTTTTTACCAGAAATGGTCCATTGCTAAAATTTTGAAACTTAATGTGATCGATATGCAATTCGTTTTAAATGTATCAAATACTGAAAATTTATGAAGTATTGCCAGTATTTTAAGATGCCACAAAAATTGTTTATTTTTAGTAAACTGTTTGTACTGTTTTTTTATCCTCATGTATATATTTTTTATGTACATATTATTATGTTACGTATATTTATGTTATGTAGGTCAACGAAATATCAGCATTATGGTTCTTTGAGAAGGAATTATTATGACTGTATTTGTGTACCGTTTTGATAAATAAATGTACTACAATTGTAAATAGTAACCTAAGTTAGTTGAACGATATTATAAACATAAAATATCGCACTTTGTTGCTTTAGATGTATCGGTTTGTTTACTAACACAGTCAAATAAAATTATAAACAAATTATTTAGTTTTTCCATTTTTTCACCAAGACCTAAGTCTTGTCCCACTTTATTTTCTACAATGACGGCACAGAAACTCTTCGTTCTGACACGGTCGGTAGCGAACTGTATAATATCTGCCTACTAAGGTAGTAAACTAAAATGTATACAAGAATATAAAGAGGGGACATAAAGTTGAGGCGAACCTACTAAGAAAAAAAACAGCACAGTGTGTTAACCATATTATAAAAAACGAAAAAGAAAACTTTACGATTAGGAACCCACAATACCGCCAATCAATAAATAATTTCAGCTCCGGAAATGATTTCTCCATAATTCATGACCAATAAAAAAGTAAAGTGTATCAACACTTGTAATTACTTCCATTGTTTGCCAACTGTAAGTGCAGAGATTGTCCAATATTTCATTGTCACCTTCGGTCATTAATAGAAATTTGTATTGAAATTTAAAATGTTTTTATACGTGCGTTCCGATGGTTACACGCAACACGTGAAAATTACAATTTATTACAGTATACTGACAGTAAGTATGCCTAACCGTCTACAATACAAGGACAGTGCACTCTGTATTCTTGCACACTGTAGATGCAACAGGTTTTTCTTCTTCGGAGAGGTTCTTAACTTTGGGACGACTATAACCGTTACAAAATTAAAAACCTCTGCGAAGAAGAACCTCCATGTCAGTCCCCACTCCCTCTGTATGAAAGTCATAAAGAGTTATTCGTCAGGTTATAAGCCTGAATCGATACCAATTTTTTGTTGAACATTGTTAGGTTTTATTAGATTAGATAGATTATCCACTGATTGATCACACCCAAAAAAAATTAATGAATCTAGTTGGAAACCGATTGGAGTTGAGCATGTAAGTGGACGTACGGGTGTATGAGAGGTTTGGGGCCTCACCGAGAACTTCGAGACTGAAGCCAATCTCACCGGCAAGTCGTTATAGTTCTGGCGCAGATTTTCTTCTTGAATAAGGAAATAATACGGCACTTTCCTATAAAGGAGAAAACTATGAGTTTAATGAGATTGGCTTTTAAATGATGATGATTCATCGTATAACATGGCTATTCTGTGTCATAATCAACAAATTACTGTCTTTTGATACGTATTATTAATCAGATATCAGAGAACTACATGAAATATCCACATTTCTATATTGTGTTTGCTCTATAGTACAAAAAGGTACGTTATCTCAGGTGAACAACGATGCGGTGACGGATCAAAATAGACACCGGTAGGTAAGTAGTAACTGGTAATTTTGTCGTTAAGGAACAGGTGGGTATTTGTCTTGTAACCAGAGCATGTCGCGACAAGCGTAATCACTATTGCATTGAGATCTACTTCACGATTGTGATCTTAACTGTAATCGTGTAATTAAATGCAATCGGTAGCTTAGTGGTTAAGGTGTCGGCCTTACAATCGAGAGGTCCCGGGTTCGAGTCCTACTATAATTACACTACTGAACCTATTCCTATCACAAGCAATTCAGCTTAGTTGGAGGGGTTAGAGAGAATATTAGTTATTTCGTTTCCAAATATTTTTAATTAAAACAAAGTAGTAGTAGTACGGAACGGAAAATAATTGTTTCCGTTTGAGAAGTTGCTGACCTGTGTCACAGGTTACAGCTCGAGTGTACAAGTACCCATCACAGGCTTTTGGTTTCTAGCGATAGTAAATTAGAAAGACTTGCGAATCAATCTTAACATGCTTTTTCTTCTCTATCATTTGTACTACATTTATTACCTCCTAGATAGATCTGCAAGTTCATTTCGCATGTGACCTTTTTGAAGAAAAAATTGATTTCTTTTCAGATTGTACATGTTATTGATATAGATAATTTTGATGCAACATGCCAACAGTCTCCTATCTCTTCATTGCTAATTCAAAATGTTCAAAAAACTGGTAACTCAAGATATTTGGACCACAATGAAGCGCACCGTCCGTAACAACGTTAATAGTTAGTTCAACTATGACCAATGCACTGTGAAATTGAGTATAAAAGAATCAATCGAACTATATTTTATCGTGAATCATTACCATAATAGGCAATATACACGAGCAGCAATCATCAGAGGTTTGATGCGGTTGCACCACTCCACTCCATCTTGGTCAAGGAGTTCTTACGGCAGCGGCCGGCGAATTATATCTCATTGTTAGTATGTTGAGGTCAGGTTGTCTGTCTGAAGTTTTTGTTTGATTGACGACAGATTGGCTATGCAAACAGTAATTTATGAATAATAATCTTGGGAGCACTTCTGGCCAAAAACGAATTTGAGGCTAAAAGCAAAGGATCACAAGAATTTTCATGTTTTTATTTATTTCGCGTATACATTTACGGACGACAAATTTTTCCTATGAAGTTGAATGTGAAGGTGAAACTCTTTTGTCGACTGTACCTAGGCGGACTTAATGATATAGACATTCGCTACCAGTCAACCTTATAGGTGTTATTTTATTTATTAATGGCTTATAGGTGTTATTTTATTTATTAATGATTGTTAATGTCTTCTGCTATTGAAAGAATCGCTGCAATTTCGCCAGTCAATGTCCGTTTAGTGTTTTTCAATAGTATGTGTGCTCTTACGGAGCGACGACCTTTTGACCTTCCTTTGCCGAGAGGACTGCAAGCCTGCAAGTCAGTGCTTCAAATTAACAAGATTGTCTTAAACATCAAAGTTGTCGGTAGGTCTCCTTACATCTAAAACGGCCACAAATATTTTTCAAGAAACAGGATTTATTTTAATCTATTGATCAATAAAGCTCCCGTGTGTTGCGTCTACTAGTATCTTTGCATCCAAATCAACATAAACTACAAGTTAGTACATCTGTCGATTAGTAAGGCATGTAAGGCTCTGGCATAGATTCTCCTCTCAGGTTGTGGGCTTTAGATGAAATGGAAGTCGGATATCGAGGTGCTAAACGAAAATTTCCACAAGGAATCAGGGTTACTGTTCACATAATGTCTTAGTAAATAAATAATAAAGCTTTATAAAAACAAAAGACTGTAATTACTTACTCAATGTATATTTGTTACAATATAATAACATGCAATGTTAAGAACAAACATTAACTTTAGCAAGACGTCAACAGGAGTAAATAAGGAATGAGTAATGCATCTGAACAAAGCCATATTACATTTGCAAGTAACAAAGCATAGTAAATAAAGTTACTTAAAGTACAAATAATACTGCATATCTATCGTCTCAGGACTATATATTCTGCACTCTACAAACATATTTTTTTAATGTCCAGTTCTATATAAAGTTATTACTTACAAGATAGTAAAAAGCTGAGGTGCAGTCCAGAAGATACGGACTACCAGATGCTGTTGACCTTAATATGGTGGTCCCGAACATGACGGTCACTATACATGTTTTTTATGCCCCGTGGGAGAATCGTGTGCGGGCAGAACATTCCAGTTCTTCATAGTTAAGGTAACGTGGATACAGGAAGGAAGCCCCTAACCGCTTGGTGCGCGCTTGTGCCTGTAACAAACGCCTTCAATGATAGTATTACTTCCTCTTTTTGTTCTCTCTTATTTTCATCTAACTTTTTTTTACGTGCAGGTAATCCCCAAGGATTTCGCCCCCACCGGTGCCGGAGGGGGAGGTTATGTCGGACTCGAACCGACTAAACCACACGCCGTCTGTGAGTCGCAGTGCAAGGCCGAAGGTAAGGTATCTAGTGCATATCCCTCACACCTCGGCTGACCTAATAGGTACATTATCTTATCCTTAGTGTTGTTATTGGTATTTGTTTTTGTGCCTGGGGTTTTTTTACTCCTCCTCGGTTTAATTTGGATAATATGACTTCTATGGGAGCAACTGCCGTCTGAGAACGTACTTACCGATGTACGACTTACACAGTATAAAAATATATTTCACACTTTCTAATCGCTTCTATAAAATGGAGGTAAAATTTATGTTCTGTCTGTCAATAAGTCATTTATAAATGATCAAAACTTTATTAAATCAGGCATGAAATTGTTCACAAGTAAAAGGCAAACCGAGCAGTGGTTTCATAATAAATAAAAATAAATTATTTGCTAGATACTATTTTCATTGAACTAATAAGTATAAAATTAGGTACCAACTGATCAAGGTGACACATTCGTTACAGTCCCGGGTAAATAGTGACCCTCTTTCCTGAAACTTTCAAATTGACGTGTCCTATATATAAAGAAAAAAATGAAGTAAAATGAGCATGCTACTATTAAAAAATCAGTCATGTACGTATCAGGCCAATATAGGATTTGATATTAGTCCATCATTATAATGTGGATAGTATTTTATGTAATTTCAAAGGGCCTGCATTGTATGACAGTATGATAGTAGACATACTTTGTTCTCACTCACACTTAATGATTGGTGCATTTTCTAATGCACTCAAATTTGCAGTGAAGGGGGCAAATGAGGTAAAAAGGAAACAAAACAAAATCAATATTATTTATTCTCTTACATCCACATACATTATTTATTATTGAACTTCGTGTATTCATTCGCCTATCTACCAGACTAAATTTAATAATTGTTAGTTCCTTTCGCACTTTTTTAAAATCTATCCATATCAAGACATAAGTCTTCCTAATTTTGAATTATTAAATGATGGCTACTCCTAAAATTACACAGTAACCTGACATAACAGGTAACCCCTACTGTCGAAGATCAGCCGTCCAAATCGTTTATTCTTCATCAAAGTTGTTTACGCAATGTCCGATCTCACGGCCAGTCTATTAGTAAAAGTTAAATTCAATTCACGGCCGGCGTTTTCACCGCGGTCGAAAAATCGCGAAAATAATATACCGGGGTAAACTAATTCGCTTTGGCGCTATACGCTTTCTCGGTGGTGTGGCGTCGCGGCCCGCAGTGCTGACCACACGCCGCGCCCGGCCGCTCGTACACAACAAACATTTACCCACCGAGTCATATAAAAACAGTGATATCAGCGCAACTTCATTTAGCAAGATCCTTTGCTGCAACGGTGAAAGGTTTAAAACTATAAAGTAAAAAAATAGAACAGTTTCAGATCATTTACTGGACGAAATGCGGCCAGTTTTCATCTGGCTGGTACTGGCAGTCGCAGTCGCGGAAGTAGTCGAGGAACCATGGGTTGAGGAAGAGGATGTGGGTGACGTAGATGAGGATTACGATACTTATAGAGCACGTCGAGATGTGCACGACGCGGGTCCGTACGAAGAACACGTGCGAGTTAAACGCTGCTGCGAGAAACCCAGGAACCGGCGTTCAGCGGAATATGTTCGTAAACCAAGACAACTTCACCAGTATGAAGTTCATGAATTCACCGACGAGTCTGAAATGGCGTCACCCCCGTACGAAGAGATGCTTGCTGCGAGCGCAAACCATTACCATAAAGTGTATGCCCCTGCCCCTCGGAACTTCAAACCCGATGTGTTCAGTGCTAATGTTGCTCAAGCAGTGAAGGCTGCTCCTGTGGAAGTGTTGGAACCTATTCAATTCGTGGGGAGTCCTCAAGCAGCAGTTCCTTTAGCACCAGTGTCCCTTCCAGGGGAGATTCCGTTGTCTGGCTCATCGGAGCCGCTTATCCAGGCCCCGAAACAGCTGGCTGCTGGCGACTTGTATTCAGCTCCGAGTGGTCATCATTCACAACATACTCACGGACATTCTCACGGCGGTGGACACGCGCAGCATGCGGGACATTACGGAGAACATGATGGAAAGGTAAGGATGGCATTTATTAACTAAACACTCAGTGAAAAACTTCAACATGTTCCTAAGATCTTGTCTGAGCTATTTTTGAACTAAAACTCGTCTTTAGGAGTTGTAAAGGTAAGGAGTAAAGGGTTTCAGAGATAGAATCAAAAATATTTTCCAAAAAGAGGCTACCCACATTATTACTAACTTATTTGGATATGTTTTAAAATGTAACAAAACTGAGAACATCATAATTAATTACGCTATCAGTACATGATTTTTTAATTAGGTACCTACAGAAGTACATAGTTTTCTTTCCTCTTGTGGTTGAGAGTCAGATGGCAGTCGATCTCGTAAAGGCTAAAATAAGGCAAACAATAAAGAAAAGAGAACTGGCGGACCCCGAGCTGCAAATTGCAAGATTTTTTAAATTTAATTGACGGTATACATATAAATAATCTTTACTTTCCGTGGTAGTGTGTTACGGCAAAGTAATGATTATGATTGAGGTCCTATTAATATTTAAAAAGTCTAGGTAAGTTTTATAGACAAAAGTCAGCCCATTAAACGCTAGTAAATTCCGCGGTGGCCCCTCTCCTTACCGGGGACGAGTTAAGCCCTGGGTTAGCCGGGATATACATTAGCAATTTCACCTTCGGCGTTGCACTGCGATCATCCACAGAAGGCGTGCGTTTTAGTTAGTTAGTTTCAGACATAACTTCCCCCTCCGGCTAAGGCGCGGGGGGGGGGCTTTGGCGCACTTAAAAAAATACTTCTAAATTTGGTCATTAATTTTCAACCATCTGTCTGTTGATTGAGTGAAAAGATACGAATGTACGTATATAGACCTATTGAATGTTTGACTTGATGATATTTTTTATACCACTTACGAGGCAGACAAGCACACGGCCCACCAGATGGAAAGTGCAACACCAGGGGTGTCACACCCGCGCCGTCGACCCGATTTCCGGAAACGGCTGAGCCGAATTTGAACCCAAGTAATAGAATAAGCCCTTCGCGATAATAAATTCAAACAAACACGTGGCTGAAGTTTACCGCAGTCAATTTACAAGACATACTGTTCTAGTCTTCTAATATCTCTGGTTGAATTCTATCAGGTGAGCTTATCTAATGATATGATACCCAAACATAATAAAAACAGGCCTACGCTGTTATCTGCATAGTGCATAGGCTTGATAACGTATATTAGTTTCACTCATAAGTCATTTTATATTAGACACATAAAGTGAGATAAAAGTTCGTCAGACTGTGCTACTACGGTAACATAATGGGTACATAAACTACACCTACTTACCATTCAAGATAGCACAAGATATGCTTTATTTCGATCTATAGTAGGTACCAACAGGAACTACTACCGCTCAAGCCCTATGTGGGGTCATTAATATGACATGTTTATGAATGCCCAAATAGATATTCAATGAAGATATCTAATAATACCCTGTCATAGGTTAACAATACATCTTTGAATGGCCTAAATTTTTCTTTGTGAACGTACATTAGCCTTATTATGAAGCATCTATATTTAGGGCCTTTTATACTACTTAGGTAGCAAACAAACAGCCCAGTACCAGAAAACATTACCGTAGCACATTTTACAGTACAGTATATTTTTGCGGTCTGAAACATATCTTCGACAAACGTTTCCCTGCCAAATGATCCACCGACAGAATGTTTCGCTTATGAGTTTTTCATCTACAGAACATTTCACATACAGGCAGTTCGCCGATAAAACGATTCATTTTTGGTTAAATCGACGACAGAACCTTTCCCCTACGAACGTTTCGCCGACAGAACGATTAAATAATGAGTGAACCGACGACAGAATCTTTCTCCAATTTACAATATAGTTAACACCCCAACTCAGATTACCCCGACTCGGATAGGTTAGGTTAGAAGGCTAATGTGGGAGCGGAGCGTAGCAAAGCTCCCGCATTAGGCCTTCGTGGTTATTTTTTTATAAACCACCCAGAAGTAGGAGCCCCGCGTAGCGGGGCTCCGTCGACCTTGTCGTCGGTTCACTCATTATTTAATCGTTCTGTCGGCGAAACGTTCGTAGGGGAAAGGTTCTGTCGTCGATTTAACCAAAAATGAATCGTTTTATCGGCGAACTGCCTGTATGTGAAATGTTCTGTAGATGAAAAACTCATAAGCGAAACATTCTGTCGGTGGATCATTCGGCAGGGAAACGTTTGTCGGAGATATGTTTCAGAATCATATTTTTGCGCTTGTAACGCAAGTAGATATTACTTACGCGTTGCCACTTACAGAGGAGAAAGGGCATGGAAAAAAAAAACAGTACAAATTAGTTTAATCGTAACTTCTTGCAATCTTTAGTGTATAGGTATAAAGTGCCGTGTATTTGTATGCTTTCCCACTGCATACGAATAACGTCGTGCACTTTCAACTTGACACATCACTACATAGTATAAAACAAAGTCGCTTTCTCTGTCCCTATATCCCTTTGTATGCTCAAATCTTTAAAACTACGCAACGGATTTTGATGCGTTTTTTTTAATAGATAGAGTGATTCAAGAGGAAGGTTTATGTGAATAATACATGTTTAATATAGTAGAGGGTGCAGCGGGAACGGGATCTGACGACACGCGGGCGGAAAAATATTGGCGGTACGAAGTTCGCCGGGTCAGCTAGTAATTCTATAAATATGAGGTGAAACCACAGAACAGAAAAAAATATCGTTTTTTCTGTTCCGTGGGTGAAACAATAGACTTTGTCCAACCACAACAACGTCTTGTATTTTGCGGGCGACTATTTATACGCCCTAAAATATACGTAGGCACAGAATACATATTAGTACTAGACGTAGGTACAGCCAGCGTCGGACATATATTGACTACAAAGTCTCAAAATGATCTTAAAACCAAGGTATTATTAAGCGCAAATTAAACTGTTTTATTGATTTAAAAAGTATTATTTTTTAAAATAAATCCCCCTCCTGTGGCATTTTCATAATTTTGAGTACTTCGTTCATCTAGATCGGTCTGATTTTGACTGTACCTACTGCAAATAATTTTAAGTACCTACCTGCTTTTACACAATTGTAAAGATGTCATTACACTTGTAATATATAGACATAATCTATACAATAAATTCTATCTCCGATAAAATTACTAGATGCAATGGTGGTCTGCCAAATAGTTAAATTTGTACCAGTTGTGATGGGTCCGACGACTTGGGCAACCACGCGCAGGGCACGCCGTGATTGCGGCGGTAAGACCCATCATGGGGGAGTGGCTAGAGAGGCCCCACGGGAGCCTCTCGTACCGTCAGACGCAGATGATAGCCGGGCACGGTTACTTCGGGCGGTATCTGCATCTGATGGGTATTGAGCCAACGCCCGAGTGCCATCACTGCGACGCGAGCGTGGACTCGGGGCTGCACACGCTCACCGAGTGTCCGGCGTTTGAGACGCCGAGGCGGGAGCTTGTGCAGGCCCTGGGGGTGAGAGTGCTCACGCTCTCCACCCTGCTCGCGGCGATGGTCCGCTGCGCGGATGCGTGGGCGGCCAGCGCCTCTTTCTGCGAGCAGGTCATGCTCGCGAAGGAGACAGCAGAGCGGGCGCGGCGCGGTGAGCGAGAAAGACTCGCTGACATCGCTGCTCGCGCCCGAAGGCGGCTCGGGCGTCGGAGGGCGCTTACAGACCTCCGCCCCCCATGAGCGCGGGCCTGAGGGTGACGGGTGGAGCCACCCGTCACCCTAGCAGAAGCAGGCCACGGCGGCGGCGCGCATCGTAGGACGATGCGCGCCTCCCCACACCGGGGTTGAGTCGGGGACGGCGTGGTCCCCACCTCCCGCGGAGGGCCAGACCGAAAGGGATGGCCCTGGGTCAGCCGGGGTGCGAGGGATATGTCGCAAGACAACCTCACCTTCGGCCTAGCACCACGACCCACAGACGGCGTGCGGTTTAGTCGGTTCGAGTCCGACATAACCCACCCCTCCGGCTCCGGAGGGGCGGGTATCCGTGGGGATTTCCCGCACGTAAAAAAAAAAAAAAAAAAAAAAAGTTGTGATGGGTCTAGTGTTGAATTTTCCACCTGTGGTTCTCGCACGGTTCATTATTATTTGAACGAGTTCTTTCATATCAACTTCGGAATGTGTCACTAAAATATTTTGTAATTTTATTACATTTTTATAATGCTTCTACACATGTGTATAACTATAACTGTGACCTTCCACGACCTATTCGGTCCAAAGGTAACATATTCTTAGCCTCAGCCTAAAACTTAGCCTATAATTTTAGCCCTAAAGCTACCTACCTAATCTATATCTCTATTCAATTCTAAATAATCCGAACTTTATGCTACTATAATAATACATCTGTTAAGTAATATCCAAATTTTCTCTAACCCATTCTAACAAAGGCCACTTTAAATTATTCCAGAGTTCTAAGGGCTACCATACCAACCATTATCTGGATAAGGGCGGCAAGGGCCACAGAACTGATGAGCACCACAGAAAAGAATACGAAGAAGCTGCTGGCAAGAAGAAGAAACACCATGATAACGCTGGACATCAGGGAAGCCACGAAGAAGAAGCTTTCGGTCAGAGAGGAGCCAAGTTTGATGAGAAGAAAGGCCATAAGAAAGGACATAAAACCAAAGGTATGTTTAGTAAAGTAGTAATGGTATTTCAAATAATGTGACCCTGAAAATCTATAATATAAAACTGTACCTTTAAAGCACTTTTACTACAATCGGACAATGAATAGAGACTGGCGTCATAGATATTCTTTTTCTACCTTCCCTTCTCAATGATTTATCACTCATTTTGTTGTAATCCTGTTCTTTTCGGCCTGTTCTATCAAACCTTAAATTATTTTGAAATCATGTGGTTTTAACTTTCGAAGTCTATCGATTACAGGCGAAAGACTTGAGCAGTTGAGCATCTTCACGAATTGTGGTAATCAACGACAATTTCGTATGGTTATCTAACCTAATGTTCCTAAATATTATTTTACTCTCATTTTGAAACTTGAATCTAGTATTTGGTTTATAGACTTGTAGTTGGGTTTAATTGCGGCGCGTGTTATAATATTGCAATGTGAGGCTAGATATTCATGTCAGTTTCCTTCAATTATTACCACTTTGTTTTGTAGAACCTAGCCTAAATGATTTTACACGTTGACTTAACACTGTTGAAATATTAGGTTTACCTGTCAATATTACATTCTGTTTAATTATTATGCTATCGCACCTATCTAATATCTTATGTAAGTCACTTGCACATTACTTACTTTTTCAAAGTGTTTAAATTGCTCTCTAAAAGCAATCAAAAGACATTACACGAGGTTGAATACGTTAAAAAAGAAAGCTGCATTTGTGATAATTTCGCTATGAACAATGTAAGTTTATTGTTATGCAACGTATGTGCTAGTTTATGGAATTAAATAATCTCGCGGAGCAAATAATGTTCAGTTTCATAACAAATTAATGTTATACATTAAAATGTCCAAGTAACCATGATTATGTTGGGCATATAAAAGAACGAAATAGATATAAAATAATATGAAGTGCAGCAGCTGACCTTTTTATCGAGGCAACGATATACCAAATTGACCCATTAAGGTGTGAAAGGGACATCATTATTCTGCAGACACTCAGGCTGTGGGATGAGCTCCCTTCTATGATTTTGCCATGCAATTATTGCACAGGCCTGTAGGCCACGGTAACCACTTCTTATCAGGTGAGCACGATTCACTATTTGTCTGCAAATAGCTTCATTGAGAATCTTCAAATGTTCAAAAAGAGTCTCTTCGATCTTATCAATATTGGGAATACTACAATATATACAAGCTATTATTAATTTCATTTTCCTATTACAATGGAAAGTGAAACAATTCACAGCTGAGAGTGAAAACTGAGTTGCGTAATATTGATTTATTAGATTAAATTGCACGTGACCCCAACCGCAACACCACGATTTTCAATTTATTTGCTTATATAGAGTAGTGTCGTGCTTCCACTTGTACACTTCATCTCCAAAACGATTGGCAACAGGCCATTTGGTACCAGACGTAATTCATTTAACTGTTTTTAGTTCACTCACGTTTAAAAATAGAATACGAGTAGTCAATGATCTTAAAATATTAAAACATGGTTACATTGATCATTTTAGCGATATGATGCGTAACTTATGCTCATCACGTGTACATATTTTCTAATCGGGTTATTTATCTACATTTCCCATCACTCAATCTCACTCCACAGAGTCTATATTACCTGTTGTATAAGTTGAATTGTGACACGGAATCAGAGAACAAGGTTTGGTCAAGAATTTCGGTTGAATGGTGCCGGTACTCACAAGGGCAAGCCGATCTAACTTATAAGTCGGTGCTTGATTGACGCTGATTGACGGACGAAGCTCGACCGAAAGATTTGCTGTCGGGGTTGAGAGATCAAGCGGTAGTCACTTCTATTAAATTCGTATAAACCCAAATAAAAGAAAAAATATGGCCCGAACAGACTGCTTCGAGGTGAAAGCCTCATATGCAACCGGGAATGACACTGTGGTCATGTTGATGTTCAGCTAAAAAGCTCGAACATAAAAAAATCAAAGACTAGTTACGAATCGTCGTGCGTGACCAAATTGTAAATGTACCCGAGCATGACGCACGTACCAATCATCAAAATGCCTCAAAATCGTATATAATTTTAGAAAGAGGTAATGAAAACCACTGCCGTTTTCTTTATACCACTTAGTTGGCAGGCAAGCTCACGGACCACCTGATGGAAAGTGGTTACCTTGTCCTATGGACGTGTGCAACACCAAGGGCGTCACACGCGCGCTGCCGAGCCTGTTAGAACAGCGAGTTTCAGTGCTCGTCAGTGTAGAAGATAAAGCAGGACACGTCTTTGGTCTTCCCATTGACAGCACAAAAACTCTCCAGTGAGCTCTGGCTACCCTACTCACCGCCGGGAACACAACACGAGGTTATTATGGCCGCGGTATTCTGAAGGGCGGAGGTACTTCCCCAGTCGGACTGCTCAATTGGATGGAAATACCGTCGTGTCCTACCTCCTACAATCCTACAATACAATTCCTGCAATTCGTCCGTCCATTCAGTCCGCTCTGCTCTCACCCCGACTCCCAAGTGAAGGCCTCAGGTGCGACCGAGACAAACTGAAAGATGATGTTAATGGACCCATAGCGGGACAAACAGCGACTAGGACAGATATCATAGCTCCTAAACATGTTGAAATGTAGAAATTCTTCAAATCTTGTATTGCTATAAAAACTGTATCTTGCAATTTCATCGCCAATGTAGGTATTTTACCAATTCCTACTTTTGTGTGTACTGAAATTTATGCCGCCATACGAATATGTATTAGATCTCATAAACTATTTTATCAGTGCCATAAATAATCACATTTAGGTTATAATTAAGTATTAAAACAGTTGCACAGCACATCATCGTACTACATTTAACATGTTTTGAATTCCAGGCTTCCACAACAAGTACCACAAAGATGAATTCCACAAGGAGCACAAGTTCTACGATGACTTCCACAAGAGCGGCGAACACCATCGCTTCGGCAAGTTCAACGCGAAACACGCCAGCAACGAGAGCGGCAAAAAGAAGGCGCATCATGTCAATGCCGGACATGACTTTGTTGAGAGAGGAAAGAAAGGCTATAGGTGAGTACACGAACCTACTACACACAAAGTACAACCTCGGAATAATGAGCTTGGGTGCCAAACTCCTTCGGTAGCCAAACCTACCTTGTCTATTAATCGGTGCCTCTTCTTATGACTCTGGTCCAGATTTCCTCACTAGGTGAAGGGGTCAGATGGTAGTCGCACCCGGAAAAACAGAAAAACCAAGTAAAAATAATAAATGGACATCGAAATTCAAACTATGGATGCTACTAGGACATTGCTAATAGGATAAAGATGATTATTATGGTTCAGCAAAATGGGAAACTTATGAAAAAAATACGTATCATGTGAATATTGCTAAATACAAAAATGAAAAGTGGAAAAGTAATTAATCTCTGCCACAATTTTTCTCTGCAACATTTTTTACTTCAAAATTATTATTCACTACAAATCAGAAGTGCCAATATTAGAAGTATCCGTAGTTTAAATAGAAATTCAGCACGTCTTGCCAAAACTAAATTTATAACTCTAATTACTATAATTACTATTTGTTTATTTTGAGGAGATGTTTTAAAGAGTTCTTCATGAATAATATAATTTTAAAAATAATAATGTTAGGTTTAGAGGTTTAATAGTGTGTCAAGATAGTCATGAAAATTGAGGGTGGCGCTTCTACCATTGACCTGGTATCCCTATCATACTACGACTGAACAGTCTTGACCTTTTGTTTTTATAGTATAAAGCAGTATATTTCATTATGATCATAAATAAATTAAGGTGGAAAATTTGTCGTGGAAGTTATTTTGTCGCTTTTATTTATTACCAGCTTTTGCCCACGGCTCCGCCCGCGTGGATGTCGGTTATCGCGGATGCGCGTTCAGCTGACGCTATTGAGCATTAAATTCGCCTGTCTACTCAACTTTGTCCTCGACTACATATTTACTCGCCTCTGTTCTCGATTTTCTACTCGCTTCTATATTCGACTCTCTACTCGTCTTTTTACTCGCCTCTATACTTGAATTTATACTCTACTCTCTACTGACTTCTCTACTCGACTCTGTACTCTCCTCTGTACTTACCTTTCCATTGGCCTCTGTGTTTGTGACTCTGTGTCTCTCTCCACTTGCCTCCACTTGCCTATATAGTCGCCTTTCTATTCGCCTCTCTACTCGACTGTCTACGGCATTATATTTGATTCTATACTCGCCTCACCACTGGCTTGTCTAGTAGCATATCTACTCGCCCCTGTAGTCAACTCTACTTGACTTTCTATTTGACCTCTACACGCCTATCCTCGTCCTATCATGATGTCTACTCGCATCTCCACTCGCTTCTATATTTGACTCGTTACTCGACTGTATCCGTTCTGAAGCTCTAATCCACCTTTGTTTTAAATTTCAAAAGGTTATTTTTCAAAAAAAAACTTCATAAATTTATCCCCTATTCGCCTCCTTTTTCCCGATAAAATGTAGCCTATGTCCGTTCCCTAGCTCTAATCCATCTCTGTACCAAATTTCATAAAGATTTTAAAAATAACAAACTTTCAACTCCTATTACCCCTCCCCTTAAACCTCCTTTTTCGCGACAAAAGGTTACCTATGTTCGTTCCCAAGCTTTAATCTACCTCTGTACCAAATTTCATCAGAATATCTTCATAAATGACAAACTTTCATATAAATTTTCATCCCAAAACCATATACCCCTTTTACCCTCTTTTATGCGATTAAAGGTAGCCTATGTGCGCTCCCAAGCTTTAAACTATCTCTGTACCAAATTTTATCAGGATATCTTCAAAATGTCAAACGTTCATATAAACTGTCATCCCATGTCTCTTCTTCGCCCCTTTTACCCCCTTTTTTACAACTAAGGGTGGCATATATCCATTCCCAAGCTCTAATACAGTACCTGTACCAAATTTCATCAGGACATCTTCAAAACTGACAAACTTTCATCCCCTGTCTCCCCCCCCACCTTAAACCCCCTTTTTCGTGTCAAAAGGTAGCCTATATCCGTTCCCGAGCTCTAATACACCTCTGTACCAAATTTCATCAAGATTGGTTTAGGCGTGAAAGCGTAACATACAGACAGACAGAGTTACTTTCGCATTTATAACATTAGTATGGAATAATGTTAACGGAAACTAACACGATCATGGTAAAGGTATAAACGAATCATCAGGCAATTCAACAGTATGCATGCATACAGTGGAATTGCCTTAAGGTTCGACCAGAATAACCAGCTGTGATCACAGATCACTTCGTCGAATTCGTGCGGTAAAAGGTTCTTCATTCACCCATACATTCTCGATATCCTATATATTTTCGTTTCGCCATATTTTGTGACCGCGCCCAAAAAATGAGGTTGCATGTTTCATATCACTGGACTCCATGTTGCAGATAATGTAAACCTGATCGATTTTATGTGTTTCTTGATTTTATTCGCTGCATGCTGCAGAAGCATAGGTTAAATTGGGGCGCGTAGTCCAAACCTCCATTTGGTGCACCCCGTACAACGGAGACGGCAATGCTTTACTCCCTAATCTTGCAATGGAAATGCTACTACTTACTGCAATTAACGGCCGTGGCACGAGCAGCCCTGTAGAGAGCAGTTAGCAGGCTCGCGCCACAGGTCTCTCTATCAAAGAGCATAGAGGTGTGATGGGGACACCGTGCTTCCCACACCTAAAAGTGCCACCTTTAAACCATACATGGCCCAAGGTTAACTGCGGTGCGAGGGAAATGCCTTATTGGTTAACGTCACACCCCAGGAATTGAGTTTATGGCCTCATGTAGGACGAAGCGGCGTGTCGGTCGTTTTTAGGGTATACCTCGGGACACGTATCTTGGGCCTAAATTACGAGACATACGAGGCCCAGGCACGCGCAGATTGTTTTGTAATAATTAAATCTATGCTTGGTGAATTTAAGCTAGTCCACCATCGTAAGACCTCGTGCTCTTCACAAAAGACACTCAAGAAATGCGTACTGCCCGAGCAAAACCTTACCCAAAGCATACCCAAAAAGTAAAAGCGGGATCTTATTACTAAGGTCTGTTTCATGAACCGTGATAGCTAGACAGTCGATATTTTTACAGATGCTGTGTAGTAAAATGAAAACAAGATATTTATATTACGTATTATATAAATATAGTTTGACTCTTTTATAACAATAATTTATAGGTCTGAATTCTGAACACCCGAAATTCTGCTTGAAACTTCTGTGATCTTCGAAATTTTCCAACTCGCTGTAAATATCATCACTGTGAAGAGACTGCATGGATGTCGTCTCGATATCGATATCACGACCTATGGTTTGGTTGCTAGCGTCGCTTTGCTAGCGATGCTTTGCTGTGATTTGAGGCTGTCAATATATTTCCATAACTGTTGATTCGTATTTCTTAAATCAATAATAAAAAAACAATTTATTTGCTTTAACCAAGCTGTTTATTATTCTTATCGTCTTAGAACTTTTCCACATTACAAAAGTTCATAATCACATACTAAAATAATATTTATATTTATCATATCCTGTGTAATTTGTTATAAGTCCTTACGGCCTAAGTGGTTAATCCAAAATGGATCAAGAATGTTCAAAAACGTCAAAGTGACGCGCTATGATTTGTTTATGATCGTGGTTATGATAATGTCATTAGCACGATTTGAAACACAAAATGTTCACTTAGAACACGTAATTTTTAATAGATTATACTTCACATATCGTGTTTAACATTAGAGTAAATATACAGATCAGCTAATTTAGCTGTTTGGTCATAAACATCGTCCAAATCGGTCAGCTTGTCGGTTTGAAGCTCCGCATAATATCACAACATATCCTATCCTATCTAGGTGAAAAGATATTTAATGAACGCAAAAGATTTACGCTAAGGATTTACGAAACAACTTCAAAACACCAAGGAATTGACAGGTCAATACTCAGTTTGGCAGTTGATGAGTGTTGCAAATACAAGGAAAATTAGAAGTTCCTCCACATTTATTTCATAACTTTCTTGACACACTATATGTATATTTGTATGTCAAGCTGGTAACATAGAACACAATAATAAAGGAACGCTATTACGATATAGAATTAATGGAATTAACGGTTATAGTATAACTTAAATCCAAAAACTATGAAGGCAGTTTGATTTTACCTTTAAAATTATTATGAAGAACCTATGACAGATTAAATTCTTGCAAGGAATACTGTTGTTAATACGTTTATGTTTATGTGTATGTTTCATCTTTTCTACAGTAACAAAGGCCACATTGACGCCGACCACAAAGGCTACAATGGGAAGCACGGCCACGAACAACACCACGAGCATCACACCGAACACGGCAAGAAAGGAGGCAAAGGAGGCGGCTCGCAGTACGGATACCACAAGAATTAGATCCCTAAGCTTAATTAAGAATAAGCCTACAGAATTCTGTAACGTTACATGCCATTTAAAGGTATCAGCCAAAAAATTGAGGATGGAAATGCTGAGTTGAAAAACCAAATTCGATGGCCGTTAGTACATTATTTTGTATTGTTACTACAATCTTTTTTTATGACCGTATGGCCTATAGTCCTATACTATCATATCTAAAAACATCATTTCAATCTTACTTTACTTTCAAATTTCAGTCAGACTTGGAACGTTGTCTGCCGAAATGCCGTGAAAATCAGAAAGTAGGATTGAAATTAAGTTGTCCTAGATGGTAGTAGCCTCCCAGGTAGGTTATTTAAAACGGCTACGAAAAGGAGGTTCTGCAATTGTTTAATTTTATTATATACGCAATTAGCTATATCGATATTCATTTAAGTGCTTCAAAATCACACACTTCAATATGTCGGATTCAATATACTAGATGATGGTCACTATCATGTGCCTGTATTTATCCTAGCAAATTAGAACTGACAAAATGTTTCAAACTTGAAAAGTTAAAACCAGCACCTACATATTAAATATACTTTTGAAATTGTATTACCAAATCATTTATCAACGTTTGATGAATTTATTAATTAAGAATTTAATCATTTTCAGATTTATTTAGTCAATGAACTATATTCATTAAATTAGAAATCTTGAAAAGTATCAAAATTCTCGATTAACCGTAACACAAAGACTGATTTGCGTAACTGCCGAGTCTAATCTGTCCACAAAGCTGACGAACGAAACAGTTTTTATTTGACTGTACTCATTTTTTGTGGCCGTCGTTAATTTAGTTTGGTTACCTACTATTGCAGTGGTTCATTTTGTGGTGTTTTGTTATATTTAATTGAAATAATGAAGACATCTATCTTAATCAAAATTACGATAGATCTTAAATGAAATGTAAGTTTTTTTAATGTATAATATGTTTTTAATTCAAGTTTATTTTTGTTAACTATTCTAATTTCCATCTTGTTGTACTGTTCTAAAGCTTAGTTGAATTTTGTTAAGCTTTGTCTGTCAAATAATTGTCATTAATGGATCTAATATCTATTCGAAAATAATAACTAGAATAAGGGCCAAACATTTTATCCAAATACATTTGGCTCGACGCCCCAGCGAATGCTAATTCGGTGAAAATATCCCATATTAGGTACGTGGCGTGCTGCGGTTCCAATTGGAAGAATTGTAATATTTATTATCTTGAATGTATTTTAGTTCTTATTTCTTAAATTTTATAACGTTTTTTATTAAACGAAACATATATTTGTGGTGTTTTGTTGGCTAACGTACGTAAATGTAGGATACCATAGTTGTAAAGACTTATTACAACAAATGAAGGCAGGATTTCTCCAACGAGAAAAAACGTTTAGTTTATTTTTTGTTTCGGTTTATATCATAGTGAAGTCCGCTCTTACTGTTCTGAAATCAAACGTCAGTAGGAAAGCACAGCTATCCAATCCAACCCATAGAAGACCTAACCCGCAGAAGAAAGGAACAAATGCTATTAGTATAATTATGTGAAGATGAAACAACTCATTTATATCCTCATAAATCAGTGCTCATAAAAAAGAGAACGTCGATTGAGTGCGGCATAATGTTCTACCTTTCGATTTTAGACACCATCACTGAACATACGAGTACGAATAGAACTAATTTACAATAAAACATTCATTCGTTATTTAAACATTTTATTTGTAAAATTATAATTATTATTTAAAGAGTTTCAGTAAATAGTAACACTTTAATTTGAATCACATAACACTACGCTACGTAGTTATATAGACTTACATCGCTACAATGTACATAATTTTGTCTACAATATACGCTAACATAGTGACTAGATGGTGACTAGGGTACAAGACATAGAGTGAATCAAAAATGGGTACTAAATAATGAACAACTTTAGATATTAATTAAAAAAAATCGAAGTATTTTAGAAGATACTAACGGTGTACCTATAGGTTTTTTTATGATTCATATCTAATTCTGAATTAAAAATATAGGTCCGAATACAGAAAAAGAGGAAAAAGATTAAAGAACCAGACACCCAAGAAGCTTTATGACTATAAGGGAGTAGACATGTTCTTAAAGATGCATTAAATATAAATAAATAAATACATTTAATACATTACTGCATTTGTGATCGCAAAGCTGCAGTTGGTATATTTCTGGTGAGAACATAATTAATCTTTAGAACCAAGAACAAACTTTCGAGATTATGATATAATTACTTACAAAATATAATAAATTGGGGAGTAGGTACTTTAAAAAAAAAATCGATTTACAAAATTAACATTTTACAAATCCTTCAAACGTTTTTTTTATTACTTACGATTTGAAAAAGATTTGTCTTCATAAACCTACACAATTATGCAGGTGAAAACTAAAGGTTTTAAAATTGAAATGTAACTTATTATATTTTCACGTTATTTTACAGACTTGTAAATTTCCAAAGAGACCTTGCCAGGGTCTCATCGCATAATGTCCTTTTCTCGAAATGTCCTTTCTCATAATGTCACTTTCTCAAAATCAGGATTACAGTCTTTATATTGTGATAGCTGCGCAATCCGACTTGGTTAGGTTAGGTTAGAGAAATAGAAAGCATTAAGCCTTCGTGGTTTTTTTTATCCATGCAGAAAAGGACATTATGAGAAAGGACATTTCGAGAAAAGGACATTATGTGATGAGACGCTTGCCAGATACTAAAACAAAGCGAAATCGAAATGTAATAGATTTACTGCAAGTACAATCTACTTTCGCTTTCGCTACTTTAGTTTTAGATCAGAATACCATACCTACATAAAGCTGTACAACGTCAAAAGTCGAGGATGAGTTTCTCTCAGAGTCCTATCAATAGTTCAAAGCTATTAGATTCCCTTGTTGTGGTCTGCTAGTACTTACTTATCACGAGAAAAAAATATTGTTTTGGTTATTGCACCACATCGATAGAAATAATGTGTCCGTAAGGAATCTCGTACACAAAACCTGCAGTTAGGGAGACCTAATATAAGGCTCCATATTTCCATATCTATACTTTATATTATAAATGCTAAAGTGACTGTCTGTCTGTTACGCTTTCACGCCTTAACCACTGAACCGATTTTGATGAAGTTTAGTATAAGCTTAGACCTTAAGAAAGGACAAAGGCTATGTTTGGTCGAAATAACCAACATCCACGCGGGCGAAGCCGCGGGTAACAGCCAGTAATTTTTATTTAAAAGTCACAGGCCAAATAAGAAGTCTTTTAATCTTATGAGTTCTAACATCGAAAATAAGTAAAGTTAATTTGCGACATTAGAGCGTACAAATCATATCGCATTGAAAGTCATTCGCCGAAACCCATCGAATACATCTTTTATCTCATGCATTGAATCAAAAATACCTACAATATATTAAAAACCATGCAAGAAGTCAGATCATAATAAACTAAAACTGTGGTTTACAAGGTAATTGTAAACTCATTTGAGGACTAAAATATTTGACGTAGATGCTGGCCGTGTGGTGGGGCCGTCTAGGAAAGAACACGCGTTGACCAAATGAGTCTACAAACTCGGAGTAGTCCATACTCCAATCAAGCTTCATATTGCAGTCTTCACAAATTTCAGCCCTAAAAGAGATCATTAAGGTAAGGTTAGCAAAATTAATAGGCCTCTGAACATTCGGATTAGAAACACGAATAAGTTAGGTAGCTATATTATTAGGGAAGATACTTACTGATACTGGCTGACGGCGATAGTTTGGACGAGAGGATACCGTAGGTCCCGCGCATGGTCCAAGGCTGTCTTTAGTAATATATGACCCACACCGTGGGCGGCGACTTCTCGAGCAGTACATAGAACCTCAACCTGAAAAGACACACATAACTACACGTAGACATAGCGTGACTTCATTACTTAAGACCATTAGAAAAGAATGACTCGTGAATCTGAATTCTAAAAGCAACGTTTCCATAAACCGGCCTGTAGGTAACCTACAAATCCTTACAATAAAGCGTCTTACAAGTTTAGTGTCACTATAATAGTTGCCATACCAAAGCTATAAGAGACAACCTATCATATTACCTCATAGATGAAATCCACGTGATACTTTTTGTAAAGATTGGGACTTCTTAAACAATGTGCGCAAAAGAACATCCTATTTCTTTCGGGGTTAGAAGCAGTCACGTGCGCCCATTCCTCCAGCTCTTGGATCTGCCAAGGGAACTTTTTGTTGCACACACATAAGCCCACTAATCTTCTTTCATTGGTTCGTTTGATCCTTTCGAAAGCTAAGAAACGATCCCCTGAAAATAAATAAATGGATACTTTACACATTTATATTAAGAACGTCTTGCAGCAGTAAAGTTTGTTGCGCTTTTCTTTTCCACTAGCACCTAGGAAGAGGTGGTAAGCTTAGTTTAAGTAGAACTTGCCGTCAAAAAGATGTAATTGCGATGCACTTTTTTAAAACTGTTGAGTGTACAATTGATTTTTCATTGATTGATTGATTGATTGATGACTATACTAACATTTTCAAGGCGCAAGTTAACCTGAAGATGATCTGCATACGTACCAGAATACGAGTATATATCAGTCAGCGTGTCGAGGTAGGGGGAGTCTAGCGGCATCCATAGGCCCACTACACTGGGCTCCCGTGGCCAATGCTCGGTGTACAGAAACGAGCGGATCAGCCTGCCGTGGCATTGTCGTCCTCTCTCTATAGTTATCGTATCCGGATCGAAACACTGGAAACAGACTTTTTAATTATATAAATACAGCTGAAAACTAAATAAGAAAAACTGTCTGTGTTTTTGACACATCATTAAAAAGGTCTGGAGGATCTGTGTGTTTTCGTCATCAATTCATCTTCACCAGACGATATTTTGTGAATGCAAATGTTGCAAATACCTATAATATGTATTTAAGGAGTTTCTGCAATTCCTCATAGAACGCATCGTTGGTACTGAATTTTAATAGCCCATTGCAATCCTCAAATATTTCCCAAACGTTTATAAATGACAGATTTCCGTGGTATCAAATATTACTAAAATTCAACAAATTTGAGATCTTCGTTTTATTTGGAAGTCTGTTAAACGGTCATTAAATTGGAGGTCTGTTATATCATACTGAAAAAAAAAATAAGAATAACATGCAAAAATCATCTCTCACATTAATCCAGAGTGAGTTTGTCTTCAACACGATTTATTAAATGTACTTTATATCTGATCATCGTTCGATCTTAAAATGATAAAGTTATACATTTGAAATCTAGTATACCTACCGGCTGTGGCTCGTCTGGGCAGGGTCGGCATACGGATGGCAGTCTACTGGGATTGTACTTGCCCTTCTTACTAGTCGACTTGTACCTGACGAGGCTGGCTACTGGAACGAGATCAGTACGCAAGGGGCTAAAATGGGTGGACACATTCACCGCAACCTTTTTAAACGCGTTCACCCAGATCATCATGGATTTCAACGACTTCTTATATCAGCACCATGACTTTCTTTTTAATTATTTTATTGTAATTATGAATAACTAAACTGCTACATTTTTGAATAAACTTTATAATTTCACAATAAATTTTAGTTAATTGACGTGTATCTTTTTTTACTTTTTGCATCTGATAGATGCCACGTCTATTATGATAGAAAAGATGAAGAAGTATCTACTAAGATACTTTACTTCTACTAGCAGATTCTAACGTATGTTTTTTTAGGAGATGTATTTTATTTAATAGTTTACAATTATATTACAGAATAATACTAAATAATAAAAATTATGCTGTATTAGAACATACAAAAATAACATAGAAGAGGGGGAGAGACTGCAACTTTAGACATCGAATAATTCCTCTCCATCGACCTCACTATTGAATAGTGCGCGCGCGCTTGGACCCCACGGACCCAACGTTTTGACTCCAAACGACTCAAAAATATAATTACCAGTTAAATTGGTATATTTGCGCCGTTTGAAAGTCACCGCGGGTGCAGCAGCAGCACATGCGCAGTCCGTTGTACCTTTTATTTATTAAATTGTTGAACATAGGTTTAACAGAAGATGGGAAGGCGCCAGGGTGTCGACGCAAGTTGCGTCCCACACCAAAGGCCTACCCATCTTCCAAGGTAACAATGACATACCGTCCAGTCCGGGCACGCCGTGATTGCGGCGGTAAGACCCATCATGGGGGAGTGGCTAGAGAGGCCACACGGTGGCCTCTCGTACCGTCAGACGCAGGTCATTACCGGACACGGTAACTTCGGGCGGTACCTGCATCTGATGGGCATAGAGCCCACGCCCGAGTGCCATCACTGCGTCGCGAGCGTGGATCCACAATTCGATCCCCGCTCAGTGCAAATATTTGTATGCATGAATATGTATATTTGCATTGGTCTGGGTGTTTCTATGTATAATATGTATGTATTTACAACAAAAAAAAATGCGTATCTAAGTATGTTTATCCGCATTCTAGATTCCATAACACAAGCTAGTTAAGCTATGCTTACCATGGGTCTAGACAGCGTTGTGTGAAATGTTGTGGGATATTTATTTATTTATTAAATGTCATTAAATTTTAGACTTAGACACACTCACCGAGTGTCCGGCGTTTGAAGCGCCGAGGCGGGAGCTTGTGACGGCCCTGGGGGTGATAGTGCTCACGCTCTCCACCCTGCTCGCGGCGATGGTCCGCTGCGCGGATGCGTGGGCGGCCAGCGCCTCCTTCTGCGAGCAGGTCATGCTCGTGAAGGAGACAGCAGAGCGGGCGCGGCGCAGCGAGCGAGAAAGACTCGCGGACATCGCTGGCCGCGTTCGAAGGCGGCTCGGGCGTCGGAGGGCGCAAACCGACCTCCGCCCCCCATGAGCGCGGGCCTGAGGGTGACGGGTGGAGTCGCTCGTCACCCTAGCAGAAGCAGGCCATACCGGGGGCGAGTTGGAGACCGCGTGGTCCTCCCTCCCGAGGAGGGCCAGACCGAGAGGAATGGCCCTGGGTCAGCCGGGGTGCGAGGGATATGTCACAAGACAACCTCACCTCCGGCCTAGCACATCGACCCACAGACGGCTTGCGGTTTAGTCGGTTCGAGTCCGACATAACCTCCCCCTTCGGCTCCGAAGGGGGGGTATCCGTGGGGATTTCCCGCACGTAAAAAAAAATACCGTCCAGTCCCCTGCCATCGACGCGCGCTAAGCCACCAGGTTCAAGAATAGCTGGCACGCCGGCGGTGACAAGAGCCCGACGGATAATGTCGTTAATGTAGGCATGTCGGGACATGCGGCCTGCACTCCTGCTACAAGATAATCCGTGGTGTCCAAGGCAATCGACTGCTTCTCCACATAGCCATCGATGCGGAGAGACACACGGTGCCCTTCGGCCTTACCTCAGGGGCTGGAATTTATTTGTGAGAGAGTCTCTATACTCTCTACAACACGACTTGGCTGCTATTCGCCTGTATGTACAACCTACGGCAATGGGACGAATGCCGCCATATTTTTTACGCAAGGCGCATAAGTTGGCGCCGTACAGTAAATCAATGATGCCTTCGTCCACATTGCCGGACAAGATAAGGTTAATT
Source organism: Eilema caniola (assembly GCA_949126895.1). Lineage (NCBI taxonomy): Eukaryota > Metazoa > Arthropoda > Insecta > Lepidoptera > Erebidae > Eilema > Eilema caniola. The sequence continues at coordinate 1,070,247 of OX421469.1, read as the reverse complement.
AGGGCCGTTAGCTCTTTCAAGAGTGCGTCGCCAGCTTGCCCGAAACTTACACCGAAAGGTCCTTGAGATGTTGTGGAGTTAGGCCATCGAGGCCGCCGGCAGACCCACTCCGGAAAGAGCCAACGGTTGCTAACACGTCCTTGGCTGAAACACTGAGACATTCAGTGTCTGTCTCCAGAGGCTCAGGGAAGGAAAGGTTATCAGCAGGTGATGGGTGCTTGCTCTGCAAATCTGCCAGAGTATCTGGAGAGCTAGGCGCCATAACATCACTGCTGAATAAGCCTTGCAGCTACCTCTTATGTCACCTTCTCTTAGTGATAAATTGTTTTTTTATGAAAAATGAGACGAAGAGCAATTTTCTTTTATTTGTGTTGTTAAAGTTTTTTTGGTCGCCTGATCTTCTGCAACATGTAGAATTCTGTAAGGGAAGGTGAGCAATGGTTCCCAAGCGTATTGAGAGTTCTCCCGGACTACCACGGCTATGCACCGGGTGAGATTAAGCGCTACTGATGGCCTAGTCGGTTCCAACTTCGTTCTTGGTGCCTGATGTACTATACTGGAATCAATAAAATTGGAAATTATAGTAAATTCAGTTATTTTTCTATAAGTTCTTTTATACTCCGACCTCAATCCCCTATAACCACAAGCCTAGGGGTGACGGGTGAAGCCACCTGTCACCCTAGCAGAAGCAGGCCGCGCCTCGCTCTCGAAAGAGATGGCCCTGGATCGGTCGTTATGCGTGGTAGTTGGTTCAAGTCTTACTTAACCACCCTCGCCAATTTGGGTGTGTGCCGTATTCGTGGGGCTTTTGCGGACCATAAAAAAGCTCTCAGGGCAAATACTAGTCTATTAGGTATGTTCTGTTACCACCACTCTCTTGAAGAGCTTCCTCAGAACACTTTATCATCGATTCATCTCAACAGTGAAATTTAATCGCCGTAATTAACACATGAGAAGCTGTAACACAAGTATCACTTTAATAAAAAATAGAATTCCCTTCAAGATCAAGATTATGTTGTACTATGCTTTAGCAGACTCGTACATTCAGTATGGCTTAACTAGTTATGGACGAACCTATGACAGCTATATTAATCTTTATAAATTACAATTTAAAATTCTATAGAATATTATTCCAACTAAAATTAAATTAAATATTATAATGACGATATTAGCCTGGCCCCCGATTCTGCTAATTTTATGACATAATAAAACCACTGTCATGCCACTGACATTGCATTAAATGTCATTAAATTTTAGACTTTATTGATAAGTTTTAAAGCCCAAAATGAAACGTGAAAGAGTTTATAATATCTTTAATTCACTCGACAAGATTGTCATTCAACTTTAGACTTTAACAGTATAGCAGTAAATTCTAAAGTTAAATGGCACTTGTTGCAGTGTCTGTGGCACCGCATTGGTTTTGCTATGAAAAAATAGTATAATCAGGGCCCGGCCCTCTAGACAAGTGGCAATTCGCTAGCCGGCGTTTGTTGGAATAGAATGACGAATGTATGGGATTTGACGTAAATGACAGTCGTTAACGCATGTCAAATACGTCAAATCCTATACATTCGTCATTCTATTCCATCAAACGCCTGCTAGCGAATTGCCACTTGTCTAATGGGGCTGTTCAAATATTGCAAAGGTTTACCCATCCATATAAAATTTACACACACCATATTAAATGAAGACTTTTTTAACGAAAAATTAAAAACTAAAATAACAATGGCAAAGCCGGTTGTGCACGGAACGTGCTATTAATGTGTATGGAGAAAGAACAACTACCTACCTACATTATTCCTCGGCTAATTAATAAATTGCCAAGAGATTTAATAATTGTACTAACAAAAAGGAATATTAATCACAAGCTTAAATCGTTCTTGTTCTCAAATAATTGTATTTTGTAATTTATTTTTCTTATTCGAACTAAAAACAAATGGGTAGGTAGTTTGACTTTATGCATGCTATTGTGTTAATAATTTTATGTAAACCTTACTGACCGTTCTGTTTAGTACCTACTACGCAAACCCTGGTGGTTTATAAGTGCTAATTTTAACTAAACTGTAAATCAATGTTTTTTATGTGATTATAAATAATTTAAAAAAAAGGTGTAATTAGAACGTACCTACACAGTAATTTTTTTATACAAATCAAAAAGCTATCTACTTGTGTACTGTGCTCTTGACCTGGTTGCGTAGATTTGGTTCGTCTCAAATTCATTTCTGATTTGGATATAATATTCGCTCTTGAACCATGATGAAATGATATGATTGCCATTATCATAAGCAACATCATAGAGCCAATTGCTGTCAATTGACCACTTTTTAGGGTGTCCTACTAATATTGCAAATGTTAAAGTTAATAATGATGCTTGGATTTTTGTTACTCAATCGCTCATACACCATTAAACAGATTTGGTTGAGGATTGTGACATACATACTTTTCATCAGGGGAACTGGTTCCTGTAGGGCACGGCATGACTACACCACGTGGAGTTGCCCGATTCACATTGTTCTTTCTAGCGTTAATCCCAGTAGCAGCAGCAGCAGTTTCAACTTGGAGTCTGGAGTCCGCTTTTACCAGTCTAACTGCGGATTTGGCTGAACTTCGTAATTTGCTGTGAAGCAACTGCCATTTGACCTCCACAACCCAAAGGCGATATCGAAGCATTAAGGTTAGACCAGTTGTTAGAGTTAGAGGGCTCCAACTACTCGTAACGACTGCCATAGATGTTCGCATGGCAACCGGGACCGACGATTTATGGTGCTCTCCAAGGCACCACCAGAACAATGCAAATACCCATATTCATGCATATTAATATTTGCATTGAGCGGGGATCGAATCCGCGCTCCTGCGTAGCAGCCGCGTTTACTACCGTTACGTTAGAGTCCAGCACCCATCCAGGAATAATGTGAACTGGACATGAAAATTCCACTGGACTGGAAACACTCACTGGAATGCGCACATTCTAGTGATGGTTTACATTAGTAAACAGTAGTATTCCAGCACTGAATTCGCTCGCTAGACTGGGGATGCGGCTAAAATAATGTCAACCGGGCATTATAGGCAAAATGAAACCACAGTTCAATAAATTGAAATATACGAACGAATGTTGAATGAATAACGTTGCAAACTTTTTGTGAGTGCTCTGGCTGTTGTTACTTAATTTAAATTCGGAAACCTTTAGAGATGAAATGAACAACTGTCACATCAACCGTCAATATGCCACCATATTAAACTAATTGTATATTTTTATTAATTTTTTATAAATATAACGCCCTAAACACGATGAATAGACGTAAATAAATGACAAAAGTTTCAAGTGATCAATAAAACCATCCTCGGCTGCCCATTATGTCGGCACTGTCAAGTTGGTTCAAATTGCCTACAGTGAGACATATAGTCAAGAAGCCGGGTGTAACATGGCCTTACCCAAGTTCAAGGTCATACGCAGATAAGCCCAAAACAGATATAAACAAAGACAAACATGGTGTAAGTCTCAGCAACAAGTTTTGAAAAGTAAGAAAGGCGCCTTATCATCCACCATTCACTCTTACTGCTTTTATAGAGCATCTTCAAACTTTTATAAATGACGCAATAAGTTTTTATGGTCAGTGCTGTAAATCATCGCTAGTTTCTTTAGTGTTTTGTGTGCATTACTGTATTATCTTATGCTTGATGAAACTAGATGCAGGTATTTACTTAATGCGGTATTGTGCTTAGATAACGATATGAAGCAGTTCAATGAACGGCCTTATCGTTTAAAGCTATTTCTATCAGATAACCTCTGATGAAAGAAAGTTAGTAAGATTGCAGTTTGTTACTTGTATAATATTATTTGCTTCTATATTTTATTATATATATATATGAATAAACATCATAAAACATTAGCATGGCACGCATTCAATTTGATTATGTATTGTCCACCGGTAGCATTTAGCATGCTAATTATTGAAATCGATTAAGATAGGAAAAGATAGGATTCGAATCCGCGATCATTCGCTAACAGGGCGAATCAGTAGTCAGAGCATTTTCCCTGTAGGTAAGCGAGATATTTCCAATTCCGTATGAACCAATTCAAAACGTTTCTAATCTTAATCGATAATATCTAAAACTGCGTCAATGCCCTTCGATGTGAAAAGGAGTTAGCGAAGATACTCCAACAGACACGTAAAATTACTCGATTAAATGTAACGATGATGATATTATTATTATTTAATACAGTCAGTTGCTATATCCATTTACATAATTAGCCTACAGGCCCTTGAAGAAAATACCTGGTGAAATGACTTGCAAAGTCAAACTCAAGTTGAGAAGGCTGCTACTCTATCAGATAGACTTATGCGATGAAGCTGAAATTGGCAGCCAAAATTGTAGCAGTCAAACACATATTTGCGCTTGCCAGGTCTGCAACATAGTTTTGGACTATTATATAAGAGTAGTAATATGGAAATGGTGATGATGAAATTTCTGTAAATTGTCTGAGACCTTCTCATCCGAATATGTGTTTGGCTGCTACAATTTTGGCTGCCAAATTCAGCTTCAAACTTATGCGTCATTTACACGAAGTGAGTTTCTCGCCTCGAAGATACGATTCACGAAAGGACAGAAAAAAGTTGCTTCTTTTAAACATTCGCAGAAACAATTGCCGCTCGCTCATCCACGCGTGGCAAGGATTGCCTCGCAATTGAATATTAATAATGTCCGCCTAAAAGGAATTTTAAATCAATAAGTCATTTTTGAGTCTTATCAATGATTATGGTATAACTAGACTTAATAATTGTATAATAAATGTGAAACGTACGATTCGGCCTTAACAGTTCAACATTTTTTCAGCAACTAAAGGGCACCGAGAATGAGCAACGGATCCGAGTGCGTCGCGCGCGGACAGCAGACGTGCCCCGCGTGTTGCGCTTCGTGCAGGAAAACGCGCGCTCTGCCTTCCCAGGCTACGTCTCGCCACCGTCACCCTCACAGCTAGTGCTGTGCGATTATGTCGCTAGGGCTCTATCGCAAGGTAACAAAATGCGCGCTCTGCGTTACCAGGCTACGTCTCGCCACCATCACCCTCACAGCTAGTGCTATGCGATTATGTCGCTAGGGCTCTATCGCAAGGTAACAAAATGCGCGCTCTGCGTTACCAGGCTACGTCTCGCCACCATCACCCTCACAGCTAGTGCTATGCGATTATGTCGCTAGGGCTCTATCGCAAGGTAACAAAATGCGCGCTCTGCGTTACCAGGCTACGTCTCGCCACAATCACCCTCACAGCTAGTGCTATGCGATTATGTCGCTAGGGCTCTATCGCAAGGTAACAAATTGCGCGCTCTGCGTTACCAGGCTACGTCTCACCACCTTCACCCTCACAGCTAGTGCTGTGCGATTATGTCGCTAGGGCTCTATCGCAAGGTAACAAAATGCGCGCTCTGCGTTACCAGGCTACGTCTCGCCACCATCACCCTCACAGCTAGTGCTATGCGATTATGTCGCTAGGGCTCTATCGCAAGGTAACAAAATGCGCGCTCTGCGTTACCAGGCTACGTCTCGCCACCATCACCCTCACAGCTAGTGCTATGCGATTATGTCGCTAGGGCTCTATCGCAAGGTAACAAAACGCGCGCTCTGCGTTACCAGGCTACGTCTCGCCACCATCACCCTCACAGCTAGTGCTATGCGATTATGTCGCTAGGGCTCTATCGCAAGGTAACAAAATGCGCGCTCTGCGTTACCAGGCTACGTCTCACCACCTTCACCCTCACAGCTAGTGCTGTGCGATTATGTTGCCAAGGCACTATCGCAATGTAACAGAGCCAGAAGATGGAAAGAGTACCCCAAATGTGCCATAAATAAAATTATATGGGTCTGTTGTCTGGTTTCTCTACTGACCAGGTATAACTTACACATTCTGCCTGGTGGGATGCTCCAAATAAATAACGCCTAATTATAATATTTACCTCTATTGCAAATAAACCGCAATGCAGGATATTTCATCCAACTGAAGATGTTCCATTTTCTTCAATTTAACTTATGGCCTTTTATCTCCTGTAAAAACCATGTTATGAACTCGGTTAAATTTATTTAATCAACTGATTTCAACCTGATTTCAAACTGATACCTTCTGTCACGTACATGGTAAGTTTCCAAGTAAATTTACTGAAATTTCCAGGCCATTCAATGTTAGCTGAACAGCAAGAGCGCCGCGGCTGGTCGCAGATCCGAGGCTTGGCTCTCGGGTTGGCGGTCTGTCCGTGGGACGCTGCGATGTTGGAGCGGTGGGCGCGCTGCATCAGCTGCGCGCGGTCCAAGCGACTGATGCACTTCACGGCACACTGCCTGCGGGCACCAGCGCTGCACGAAAAGTACCACGTTCGTAATATATTACAGGTTCGTATGTGTGTTACACCTGTAGGTTTTTTTCGTATGTGAATTACGAGCAGGAAAAATCCACGGATACCCCCTTCCGGAGTCGGAGGGGGAGGTTATGTCGGACTCGAACCGACTAAACCGCACGCCGTCTGTGAGTCGTTGTACTAGGCCGAGGGTGAGGTTGTTATATACAGGGTGTGAGGGATATATATATATATATATCCCTCACACCCTGTCTGACCCAGGGCCATTCCTCTCGGTCTGGCCCTCCTCGGGCGGGGGGATGATGTGGTCACCGACTCGCCCCCGATATGGGGAGGGGCATCGTCCCGTGATGCATGCCACCGCCGGTGCCTGCTTCTGCTAGGGTAACGAGTGGCTCCATCCGTCACCCTCAGGCCCGCGCTCGTGGGGGCGGAAGTCGGTCTGCGCCCTCCGACGCCCGAGCCGCCTACGAACGCGGGCAGCGATGTCCGCGAGTCTCTCTCTCGCTCATCACGCCGCCCCCGCTCTGTTCTCTACTTCACGAGCATGACCCGCTCGCAGGAGGCGCTGGCCGCCCACGCATCCGCGCAGCGGACCATCGCCGCGAGCAGGGTGGAGAGTGTGAGCACTCTCACTCCCAGTGCCACCACAAGCTCCCGCCTCAGCGTCTCAAATGCCGGGCACTCGGTGAGCGTGTGCAGCCCCGAGTCCACGCCCGCGTCGCAGTGATGGCACTCGGGCTTTGGTTCTATGCTGTTATGATGCAGGTACCGCCTGAAGTTACCGTGTCCGGTAATACGGGCCTTAATAATACCTCTCTAGCCACTCCCCCATGATGAGTCTTACCGCCGCAATCACGGCGTGCCCTATGTTACACCTGTAGGGTATAAAAGATATTGAAGGCATGTATGTGTTTCATATTGATCTAATAGGTTTTATGTGAACAGCCGAAAAATAGCCTACAGGTATCGCATGGTTTAGGGTGCTTGGTCCTCCGCCTTACGCAGCTTTTTACCCCAGTTACATTTGTTGAAGTGAATTTCAATTATTTCTTACAGGTTATTCTTATAGTGCCACAAAATTCTGCCAAAGATTCGGAAATAGTCCACATCTTAGCTAAACACACAATACAAAGGGGTCGAGATGTTGGTATTCCTGTTTTGCGCTTCGATGTCACCGAGGATATTGTGTGAGTATCATCGGTTACTACCTTACAACTTCAAGCTTCTATAAATTTAATATTATATCACTCTGCCTTAAGTATAACTTCCCTGAGTTCCTGCTACCTGAAGTGGATGGAGTCTAAAGAATTTTAGTCTCCTTCCTCGGAATTCCTAATGCCGAGGCTTAACTTTTAAGAAAATTATTACATATTGTTTCTAGGGCAAAAGCTTTGGATGAACTGAAATTAAATAAAGAATGGCAGCTTCAATACAATGTACTACCTGATGCTTTAAAAGCTGAAAATAATCAAGGCGAGCCACTAGAAGCTACTACTGACTCCGGCGGTGTAGCAGACAATTCAGCAGACAGAAACGCACCTAACGTACCTAAGACAGCAACTGGCAACTCTATAGTAGTGTATAGTGCATTCACTGATGCAAATGTGATTAAACCTTAAAAAAGTATAATAATGGTGGCTTAATGGCGGCTGAGTGACATTATCAGCATTAAGAAATGAAACTTGTCAATAAAAAAACAATAGTAGTTCAAGAGTTTTCTTTGATCCACTGGTAATTTCCTTTTGTACCTAATGACTTGACCTCAAGAAACTAAAACACATTTTTCCACCCGCTCTCCAACTATAAGTCGATGACGCCAGCTACGTATCCAAGCTTAGTATTGAAATGGTTGCCAAGAGGCCAAGAGCCTTGAGTTGTGCCATACATTTCAATATTAACTCGCTTTGACGTCCTAGTAAGGCAGGGGACTAGTAGGAACAATAGGTAGTTTCACTGTTCCTTAATTGTTTCGAAGCGATAGAGATTGTCAAGAAATCAAAGTTAAGTTTATTATGTCCAAGTTAGCTATTCAATAACACAGATGAAATTGATAAAAATTACTATATGACTTTTGGATACTGAAAATACATTTGTTATAACGAGAAAATTAAGAATTCTCGTCCTTCATTCACAATCATTCTGTCTATAGGCAGTAACCGTGAGATTAAATCATTCACAAAGCCTACAAATACGTCAATTGCTTGGTTACTAAATTGAAGGCGGAGTTGATAAGAGTTGATCCAACTTTTGCAATCATCCGTCACTCAATCATAAGTTATAATTAGATATTTATTATAAATTTGTTACATTCACTAAAATTACACCTTGTATACCTACTCTTATCTACTAAGGTTAACATTGTTAAAATTTTGAAGTAATTTCGTCTATTGCCAAAGTCATCCAGGTTTGTAATTTCAGTAATGAGTGTACGAGAATATAATTAATATGTAATTACTGAGCAATAGGCTTCTTATTAAATTAAATAAATCTATTCTTCAAATGGAAGTTCAATGTTAAACACGAATTTCGTCATTAGAATGTCTGAAGCAGGTATATACAAAGCAGCAGTTCTACAGGAGCATGTTCAAATTTCTTAAGTTCATTTCAAGCTTGCGGTATTTGCACAATTTCATGCCGTGTTGGTTTATCATGATCTATTGAAATAGGCAATAGAACGTTTAATTTTCTGCCAACTTACGTTACCAAATAATGGAAGGTCGTAGAAATCTTTAAATTTTAATTAGGATGAATAGTATTGGTAATGTACCATTAATCAATGTTAAATTTATGTTTCGTTATGAAAATAACAAAAATATAGATAGGTATATATTACGGTCGGCGTAAAACATGGATGGCACTTGTTAAAGTATTTTTGAAGTGTATTGGCACAGTTTAGCAGTATTCGTCGAAGGATTACTTATGTATGGTAATAAAGGTTTTCAGTAATAGGTATGTTAGGTATGTAAAGATATACACCTATGTTTACTAAGTTATTTATTCCGGAAATTCTTTTCTTCTTACGAGGTGTCATCATGAAACATTAAATGAAGAAGAAGTGCCCCCCTGGCGCCATGCTGTAAAATATTTAACATAATCGGAACGCGTTGGACAGCTATACTTTTATTTACCTTTATAATATTTATAATATTTTCTCTTTTAAAGATTACAATGAGTTACGTCTCTATTTGTCTGACGTCATTGGTATTAACGTATTAGAGTTTAGCAATACTACTTATTATATAAGGATTTTCCCGAAATAATGTCGGTATTATTTGTAGCATGAATGTCGTACTATTTATATTTAGGTACGTCGAAACACCCAATATAGGTTTGCATATTTTTGTTTATAAACGACAGATCATTCACATTGTTGACAATAGCGGGGCAAATACAATGGAACACGAGTCAGTAATTATAAAAACATTGAACGTTTAAAAGCAGTTCGCGGGTCACCAGTGCATAAACTACAACAAACCATTCAAAACCATTGATGTAATGAATACAAAAACTGCTCCAGACTAATCAAAGATAGTAAAGTATTCGAGAAGAATCGAACAGGGGTCAGTGGAAGCTATTGTGAAAGAGCAAGGTGGCTGCAATTTCGTGTTATATAAAATACACGATTTGAATAACTGTGTTGAGTTCGTACTGAACGTGTCTTAGCAACTCACAGCACTCTTTGTGAACGTAAGTGAAAAAAGTGATTAAGAAATGCGGTTGCTCTATTTGTCACACATGATTGGATTTCAGTTACAATTTTAGAAGTGCAGATAATAGTGATTGAGATATTAATTAACTTCTGTTACGTTAAATTTTGACTGTAACTTCTGTCTGCAAAGCAAAATATTCTATTCTTTTTTGATATCATATGTAGATAGTTTTTTTTTTTTTTTTTTTTTTACGTGCGGGAAATCCCCACGGATACCCGCCCCTCCGGAGCCGGAGGGGTGGGTTATGTCGGACTCGAACCGACTAAACCGCACGCCGTCTGTGGGTCGTGGTGCTAGGCCGAAGGTGAGGTTGCCTTGCGGCATATCCCTCGCACCCCGGCTGACCCAGGGCCATCCCTTTCGGTCTGGCCCTCCTCGGGAGGTGGGGACCACGCCGTCCCCGACTCAACCCCGGTGTGGGGAGGCGCGCATCGTCCTACGATGCGCGCCGCCGCCGTGGCCTGCTTCTGCTAGGGTGACGGGTGGCTCCACCCGTCACCCTCAGGCCCGCGCTCATGGGGGGCGGAGGTCTGTAAGCGCCCTCCGACGCCCGAGCCGCCTTCGGGCGCGAGCAGCGATGTCAGCGAGTCTTTCTCGCTCACCGCGCCGCGCCCGCTCTGCTGTCTCCTTCGCGAGCATGACCTGCTCGCAGAAAGAGGCGCTGGCCGCCCACGCATCCGCGCAGCGGACCATCGCCGCGAGCAGGGTGGAGAGCGTGAGCACTCTCACCCCCAGGGCCTGCACAAGCTCCCGCCTCGGCGTCTCAAACGCCGGACACTCGGTGAGCGTGTGCAGCCCCGAGTCCACGCTCGCGTCGCAGTGATGGCACTCGGGCGTTGGCTCAATACCCATCAGATGCAGATACCGCCCGAAGTAACCGTGCCCGGTTATCATCTGCGTCTGACGGTACGAGAGGCTCCCGTGTGGCCTCTCTAGCCACTCCCCCATGATGGGCCTTACCGCCGCAATGACGGCGTGCCCTGCGCGTGGTTGCCCAAGTCGTCGCTCCCACTCGGCCACCATGACCTGGTGGAGCCGGGATTTCTCGGCCCGAATGTCCTCGGGCTCGGGATCGAATCCCCGCTCCCGCGCCTCCTTTCGGAACTGGTATAGTGCCGAAAGGGCCCTCGCTTCCAGGATCCACGGTGGCGATCCGGCCAGGAGACTCGCCGCTTCGAAGGATATCGTGCGGTATCCCCTGATGGCCCTGGAGGCCATCGTCCTCTGCGCCGTACGGAGCAGAGGCAGGAATCTGGCCCCCAGGGTGTCCGCCCAGCATATGTAGATAGTAGCTACCCGAAACTAAAACAGGATTATTGCTAAATTTGAATCAATCTTCCAGAAATAACAAAATGGCGATAAAATTTGCGTCCCTGACGCTTTGTTTATTGCATTTGAGTGCAATATTAGCTGCCCCCTTGTTGGAGTCGAAAGAGACCGTCAATACTTTAGAGGCTATTGAAGATGCAAGTGATTCTGAGTCCGTGGGCTCCTACATAAGGGAAGTTAGATCTGCGGTAAGTTTAAATTTGTAACCGCCTCCCTTCCTATACCTTTAGAAGCAAGTAGTTTCGCCTTTGTAGTTATATGTGTAGTGTGATTGTTTGTCACTACTTCTTGGCACAAATTTACTTGAGACTTGTTTTATTTATTATTATTATTATTGTCGTGTATTAGGTAAGTTTCTTTCTTAAATAATCGGTACTCTCTGGGATGTAGCGGCTTACATAGGTATTATAGCTACTTAGTTCAGTACAGACTTGTTAAGCATCCATGTTCCGGGCGAGAAAAAGGGGTGGAACTACGCACCAGTCTCGTACGTGCTTACTCTCCTTCAAAAAAGTGTGATGACCAGTTGTCGGGCGTTGGAAGGCATTCTGCTTTGCTTATAAACTACCTCTCTCATTTTTTTTATGCCACTTAGGTGGCAGACAAGCACACGGCCCACCTGATAGGAAGTAGTTACCGTGGCCTATGGACGTTTGCAACACCAGGGGCGACACATTTCTTGCCGATGTGAGCTCTGTGTGGTTCTGTTGGTTCGACCCCGATGCAATCATGCCCTCGGTGAAGTGACACCTGAAATATATCACAAGGAAAGCAGAAGTAAATAATCCGGTAATTTATTTCCGTAGGCGCCAGATGATGGAGACTATCACAGATCTCATGAACGGGAAGGTAACGGTGAAATAGGGTATTCACGGAAGAAGGTCGGAGGAGGCAAGAAAGGCTACCAGCACTTTGACTCTTATCACAAGAAGGCTGGGGACCACTATGAGTTCGAGAAGCAGGACTCCTTTGGACACGACGAGGAAGGACAAGACGGCGCTTACAGTCATCTTCGAGAACGCAGAGGTGCAAAATTTATTCGAAAACCTTTCAAATTTATTAGGAGAATCTTAAAATGGATTTAATATTAAGATTTTAAAAACATTGTTTAGCATTTATGGATAATATGTACCTTAATAAGAAAAAATAAAGTGCCTATCAGTGAAACAGCTGACTCAATCACTAAAGCTACAGAAAGTGTACAAAGGTGAACTGTGTGCCTAGTGAGAGTTTTTGCACCCATTCACTTTGCGAGCGAGTAATGTTCAAAATGCGGCAATTGGGACGTTTTTTGTGAGTCGATACGACTTTTTATCGAAGCGAATTAATAAAAAAACTCACACTAGGCACACTGTATATTTATTTAATGCAGTGTTTATGCTAGGTGAAGCAAATTATAAAATAGAATTCACACCTATTGAAATAATAGATAACAAGTAGAATGACTTTAATATTTTTCAATGAACAAACGAAGTGTGATTGAAACTCATTCTACTATACCAAAACATTTTATACGAAATACTACAATTTTACAGTGCCGAGGGAAAACAAGAGAGAAAGAATAAGGGAGCCGGAAGAAATCAAGGATGAACACGAGGAAGCAGAAGATTCCGGAGAAAAGAAATCGAAACAGCGCGAAGACGAACATCACGGTGAACTAAGGTAAATTTAACAAGAAGTAATTGAGAGTAACAACACAATACTAGATAGTTATGATGGGACATGGCTATTTGTAAGAATGGAATCTCAAGGGGTAGGCTTTCTTCTCGGGGTTGGGAGGTCCGACAGCAATCTTTCCCAAGAAAGTCGCATAAGCCAAACTAAAAGGAGAAGTAGGTATGTAGTATGCGGACTCCGGGCGCCGTGATGAAAGCCTTGAACGAGACTGAGAATAGATTGTCGGTACACGTTGATACAGATTTCACATAAAACACACAGCTATGTCCACGACACAGCCACACCCCAATTTTTCAGTAACATTCAGATCTCAGATTGACCTTCATTTAAATAATATAACAAGCACATCTCAAACACCTACCTTGGGACCTAAGCGTACATTTATTTTTCAGAGAGGGATCTCCAAATGGAAACGGTGGTGTCGAAGCTTATGGCCACGATCCCAGAGACTATATCCTGCCTGAGAAATATACGTACGGCGAGGCAGCCTCAGAATATGACTTCTAGATTAAGACCAACAAAAACTTGTGAAATTTTCTAGACTGATAGCTTTTAGGGCTGCGGAAAGTACACTTTTCGTTATTAATTATAAGTATTTCAAAAAAAATATGTACTTATTTATTGCTACTTAAGTGACTGTAGTACCTAGGCACTCGCATAACGTCCTAATAAATTAAGAAATTGGAAAATTATAATTAAACAAATACATATTTTTAGACTAGGTACCTACACAGTAAAATTGAGGCTCAAAGAAAGCATAACTTATAGTGCCTAAAGCTAGAACTAACAATAACCACAAGCTAGTTGTTATGTTATGTTTAGAAATATACTACGTATCTTTTTATCTGTGACTAAGATCGCATAAGAGAGTGATTTAGACGCATTTTTTTGTAAAACCTACCTTAAACATTACTTTAGACACACCCAGGCCAATGCAAAGAAACATGTCCAGGATCGGTAATCGATCGTGATATCTTATTCAGCAGACGAACACTACGGCTATGCCATAGAGGATGTGTACCTACCTTATGTTAGATGTATACTAGTACTAATATTATAAACGCGAATAGTAGTTTGGATGGATGTTTGGTATTCTTTCACGTAAAATATATTTTAATAAGAATACATTTTAATAGCTTATACATCAGAATAACACACACACATCATCACACTACTAATCAAGGGAACGGAGCAGTGATCATTAATGTCAACAAATCCGGCTGGCATATACAGAGAAGTGACAGTATAGTTATTTTTGTTGCTAAGCCACGGCACTATGCATCCCGCAAGCGCGCGGACTTAGCGGTTGGCGTTCGAGCAGGCCGCTACAAATTATTTGAATACAAAAAATGTACGCGCTTGAAGGGCTGCTACTTAGTACAGGGATGGATCAAGCTTAGGAACATACATAGGCGCCCTTATATCGCGAGCGAAAGAAGCGGTGAAGGGGGGGGGGGGGGGGGGAGATAGGGGATGAAAGTTTGTAATTTTTGAAGATATCCTGATGCAATGTGGTACAGAGGTGTATTAGAGCTTGGGAACACTACGCGATAAACGACATCCACGCAGGCGGAGCCACGGGCAACAGCTAGTAACCTTATATAACTGCCCCAAATCTCTTCGTCTGTATCTAAGTCTTCATGTCCGTGACAACACAGATAAATGTAGGTGAGTCGCCTTCGTTGATGTGGCCACGATTTGCGATAACCGCGAGGCAACCCAGGGCAGCAAATTCAGATTCAAATTGAAAAAATCATTTATTCCATAAAAAAAATATAAATTTGTTTGGAATTTTCACTATTTTCTCCCCTTATTGGCAATATAATACTCGTATTCCCTATTTGGCAAAACCCGTAGAGTCGCATTATGTAGGGTAGACCTTGGTGATCCCAAAAAGAGTCATAGTAGGTGACCGTATCACTTTCCAGCTTGGATTTTCCTCCTTTACTTCGCACGGTCTGAAGCATAGGGATGCTCCAAACCGTTCTTCTTTATTTTGCACAGTCTTGGGACCGTGCAAAATAAAGAAGAAAAAAGTCGGAAGATGAACAACGCGATGATGATCGTTGAGCGATATTCTGGTAATTTCTTTTAGTTATGACATTGTATTTTATATCACGCTAGCTTTCGCTGGCAGCTTCGCCTATGTGGATGTCGGTCATCGCGACCAAACATAGAGTTTCCATTTCTTAAGGCCTAATCTACCCCTATACCCATCAAAATCGGTCCAATGGTTTAGATGTGAACGGTGAAAGCGTAACAGACAGACAGACAGACAGTTAATTTTGCATTTATAATATTAGCATGGATAGGTGGCAGACAAGCACACCGCCTATCTGATAAGAAGGGGCTATTATAACCTTAGGATTTTAGTGTCCGTCGCATCCCACATTTCTCAAATCAGAAATGTTATCCTTTATTTTGGAAGAATGTTCAATGTTGTGAGTACCCTTTACTATTTCATTCAAAAGTTGTATTGATTTGCTTGTAATGAAACGTAGCTGCGTTTTATTCTTGCTATTAAATGAGTGTGTCATGAACAATTTTAAAACATAAAATAAATTATTTATAAGTAGCTTTTTCTTTAATTTATTTTATCTTAAACTAATAAGTCTTAGATACTATTATCTATTATCTGTGCTATTATTTTATACATTAACTAATCACAAATACGTAGGTACGCACTTTACATAGGAACAACTAAACACATTTGACGTATGAGCGGTATGACAGTACAATATTTTTGACATTTGTTTTGCTTGCGCTAGTCGCAGAAAAGTATTCTCCAGTTTTACAAACAGACAATAAACCTCAAGCGTTTTCGGCGTAAAATTGTAATGTAAATAGTTGTTAACACGGAGTGAAAACACAATGAAGTTGAAAACTATTGATATTTTGGCGACTCTGTTGCTAAATTTAATACAATACGGTTGCTCGGGTAAGTTGTAAGTAGCCGACAATTATTTAATTGAATCAATTTGTCCTGTGTTACGAAGTGTATTCTTTTTAACAGAGCACATCCTGTCCTGCAACGTATCGCTATATCATGCATGTCCGGAATACCAGACGTGTAATGCTACCACATCGAAATGTGATTGTTTACGAGGGTTCGTTCGCGTAGGGGATGATTGCGAGAAGCCGGATGCCAGCTATACATCGCACAGTGGCGCAACGATCGCAACAGTCACGATATTCACCCTCGCCTTGGTCATAGCGGGAGCCGTACTAGTGATAAGAAAGTATAATTTAATTGAGTATGTGCAACAAAAGATTCAAGCGAGAAGAAATAACGATATTATGTACGAAGATGTTATGATCGGCAACGATGACCCGCCACTCAGCCCTTAGTTCTTGCCATCCTAATGTATTTGTATAGCATGTAATTACTGTTATATTGACACAGACAGGTTTGAATGTATTATTGTTATTCACTAAGCGATATGCTCTTGGGACCTTGTAAAAATGCGTAACTAAATCTAATGATATTTTAAGTTAAGAATACAGTTCTTGTTGACTATTAATATACGTTTAGGTAATTTTTTTAAAATCTATTACTATTTTTGACCACTATCTCACCTGCTAGTGACTGATGATGTCAAAATACTGTGAATTAGTAGTGAGTGGTCCATATAATACAATACCCACCGGCTTTCCTCTACAATATTGAGAGCCATATAATTGACTGTAGGTTATGCCAAGAATTGGTACCAAGGCCCAATGAGCTTCCCTTTTTTAAAATAGTTAAGTCTTTCCAACTGATGTTTATGTATTATAATGACAACTCAATGATTATTATTATTAAATTCATATAATATTGTTATCTGCATTAAGTTGTATTTTCTATGGAGGGCAATCATTACTTGCCTTATTGTTTAGCCCACCTGATACTAATGTACATAAATCCAGAATAGAAAAATCTTTCGAAGTGGTGCTGTGTGATTAGGAAATACATGTATAATTCGATAATAATATTCCAGTATAATATATTGCAGTGGTCTAGCGGTAGCATGCATTAGGTCTTCTGTTTGAATCCCAGATAAAGCTAATTTTTTGTTGGAAGTCAGTTTGTAGATATTTCTGGTCAACTCCATTGATCTTGCTCAGAACTGAACTCGGGAAACTGAGTTCATTGAGTTAGGCAACAAAGAGTTAACAGCTTGGTTTCCGTTTTTTTGCTGCAGTAATATTATAAGAACTAATCAAACATTGTCATTGCAATTTAAAATACGTAGAAGAGTTTTCATAAATGAACAAAAGATTTTTTTTTTTCATTTCAATTACAAAGAATCTTCCCCTTTAGGCGGAGTACGTCGACTCCCTAGTTATGAATCAATGTTTATTGTCATACCAACAATGTCAACATGACATGTACATATGTACACTACATTGAGGATATTAATGTATTGGTAATGATGTGATCAAACAATATTGATGACTTTGAACATTTATAAATAAATTGATAAATCTAAGTAATAATTCTATTAGGTATTTCCTTGCATGCATAAATTCACGCCTGTAAATCCCTGAAGGGGTAGGCAAAGGTGTCTTAACACCCTCATCCCACTTTTTAGTAAAATTTTTCTCAGTACATACTCACTATGTTATTTAAAATTGGCACTTAATCAAAGTTTTACGATGAACAACAAGCTATGAAACATGTTCAAACCATTGTCTGCATGTCATGTTATTTATATATATAACAAATGTTTAGTGTTGTGGTTAGTAATACTTTAGACATAAGATGATTCATGATTTTTGCAACATTGTATATTGAATATGATACTGTCAGGGAATCGGACAGTGAAACATATTTTTGCCTTGATACCTGTGATAGGAGTAGCCCATCTGGTAGATTAGAGTAATATAATTTCTAGCTGCAATATAATTTCTATATCTATATATATAATAATGTTAACAGAAATTAACACGATTATGGTATAGGTACATAAATAACTTTGATTTGTCTAATGTTTCAACCCGGTGACCCTGGCCATGGTCACTGGCTGACCATGATTGTGTTAATTCCTGTTAACAGTACTGTATATCAAGAAATGGGAGAGTTTAAAATACGTAACGTACATACGCTCACGCCTATTTCCCTCTGGGGTAGGCAGGGACAGCAGCCTGCCATTTGACTATCTTTACATCCTTAAATACTTTACAAGGTACTGGCAAAAATCCTCCCAAGCACACCTGCTGATTTCGAGTCTATCTAAATATTTCCCTATGGCAGTCATGTTAATAAAAATGTACAGTTTGGTAACTGATAAATTATGATACCACAATGCAATTAATTATGTATGTAATATTTAAACTCATGATTCTTAAGACAGGCATAATGTAGTGTTTTGTTGAATTACTACCCAGTCATTGTCAATATAAACACAATTGGTGTCTTCACATGAATCATCTTATATCGCATCATTTTATGATTATAATAATGTTACTCTTCATGTGATAATTTTTGTAAATTTTGTATCTACTACTAGAAAGAACAAAAATATAATGTCATGTAATTATTATTTTTTTGTAGGTAAGATAAGACAGATTTTTGCACAAACATACCTACTGATATAATTTACATATTCACAGATGTTGCAGGTGAGTAACAAAACAATATTGTTGTATAAAGTGTTTAATTATATTATAATTGTATAAAAAGAGCTTGTAGTTCTCACCATTACTTTTTCCTTTATCTTCTCATTTTTCATTTAATATTTTTTATATTTTTCTTATTTGCTCATATTCATTTATCAATAATTATAAAAATTTGAAACGAAAATATATGTCATGAAAATCAACAATATATGTTTGTATGGTCTAATAAACAACAACTGTGAATGTGTTTTTAAAATGAAACATCGCAACATGCAAATTAAATGATCAGACTGCTTTTTCAACTGCTCATAGTTGCTTTTCATTCCTGAGAATAGCAATCATATTTTCTTAGTCATTATTAATATTACGTACTCTTTTTACCCGACTGCCAAGAAGGGTTATGTTTTTCGCGCGTATCTTGTATGTATGTATGTTTGGATGGATGTATGTTTGTAATTTTCTTTTTTACCTCATGTCTTCCATACCAATGGACGGATTTCAATGATTGGTATCTCAACCGAAAGGTATTCTTCACCCAACTGTTCTAGGGTACATAAAATGTGAACAAACGCTATACATACGGTGGATATTTGGCGTCAAAACGTATTTAACATATTTTTTGGCGTCGAAAAAATATTTTCACTCAAACTTATCGAGTAGGATATCAAAATGAAGGAAATTACATTACTTGTTATAAATTAAAAAAAATATATTAAAAGCAAAACCTTTCAGCATCAGTCGGGTTTTTGTTTTTAATAATTTATTATATTTGCATTATATCTTTATCTACTTTCAATGTTATTAATATATGTTCATGAATATCATATATTGATGGTATAATAGAATACCTAAATGACGGACAAGGATTGGATCTATATGTATGTATCTGGATCTATACACCATTTAAACAATCTGCACCTATATAGATGGTGTGGGTGTAGGTACGAATTATAGGAAGTACCTACCTACAGTTGCCTTCAGAAGTTGCTAAACACTACCTTTACAAACGATCCTTACATTGAAATAAATAAAATCGATGTATTATTTTATTTTTTTGATTATTTTCAAAGGACAATTTGAACAATTTTAAATTTTTTGTTTAGTAAACATTTTTGTGCTAGTCGGTAACTTGGAATATGTTAAATTAATACTCAGACTAACTCCTAGTTTGTTTCACTCATACCTGAATGATGTTTAGAATTAACATCGTTGAGTATAAATAACAGTCATTCACTATCGGGACGGTATGATGGCCGTTAAGTACTAATAGAACTTGGCAGAGCTTGCTTGCTCTCTCTCTCTCTTTTTACACGGCCGTTAAGGACTACCTTATCAACTCAACTACAGATGACTAGACCGTTTTACTCAGTCATTATCGTAACTTAGTTAATATGTCAAAACAGCCATCATAGCGTACCGGTAATATAGCTTTTCTGGTCTAGTTGTTAGCATTATTAAGCATATCTGATCATAAAATATATTTTATTAAGTACTACACTTTGTTACCACACACTTTGTGATTTTTAGGGCTTAATATCTATTCTTTGTATTATTTAAGAGTATCTATTAAATGGTACAGACTAAGACAGACTGAACAAGTTATTACGTTATTGATGGAACGCATGGCACAAATGATAGGATCACCGCTTAGTTATATGATTAAAAATTGAGGCTATTAATTCAAAATTATTTTTAATATCTTCTGATTGATATTATACATCCTATTTTATTGTCATAAGTACTAAATTATTTTTTCTAGTATAGGTTCACTTCTTTCCACATACACACACACACACTATTAAAAACAAATTCAGATAAAATTCTAACATAATCTAGAGACATCAACATTGTCCTCTGAAGTATTAGGCTGCTTTGCTATCAAAAAGTATTCTCTAAGTTTCTTGACATTCACCATCCAATAGGACCACTCTGTTCCATTACGTAGATACCTATCTTCATTTTATGCAGATTTATTTATGTATTAAGTATTTTACATGTGGAATTAGGTGAATTCATCATAAAATGGAATTGAGGTGCATGTACCTATTCATCATAAAAAAATTGAGGTGCATGAGTTCATCATATAAAATAAGTAAATAATTGAGGTCACTCATTTTCAAGGATTCAGTTTTCAGCTCTCTATTGCAATTTGTTTATGGTTTACCTGTATTAAAAACCTGTGTACAGTCAACGACGAAATTTACTAACATTTTTTTATCCGTTTGACATAGAAAATTCACAATCCCCAATAGACAAAGTTACTGTTTCCATGTTTTATTTTCTGGTAGGTTCAAGAGGTGAAGTGATGTTAAGTGATATCACGGGATGGATTTAGAATTTGTTAAACTACTTTTGCCGTTGGCTTTATGTATTAGCAAATATTAAATTTAGGTTGTTGACATCTCTGCTTGCAAAATATTTTTATGCATGGCAGGCAGCTTGCCAGCTGGCTAATCATTCATGATAGACTACACAAATTGGATTTCTTGCCATTCACTTCAAAGAGAAAATCAAACTAAATACAATTACCATTAAGGGAGTAATGTATCGTTTAACTGGGTTTATATTTAACCTGGTCCGATGACAGGTTAGGAAAAGGGTACATTCCTGATCCTATGCGCTTGTTCTTTATATTTGAAACTTTAGGAAACCTACGCGTAAACACTTCTCTTCTCGCCGGTCTTGAACCGACTAAAACCGCACGGTCTGGGGTGAGAGCTACCTGCATATAACTACCATACCTCCTACCAATAAATTATGTAAGAGACAACATTTATTTTTATTTATTCATTTTATATCTTTAAACTATTAATCTGTTTAGCTTAAGCATGCCATTAGTTTAGTTTCATTATATTATTTGTATTAATAATTTATCTCGATCATTAGTCTTATATTAGTTGCTTCTGCTCAATTTTGCCAAAGACTGATGGTGTTGCCAGTGTTGCGCAATAAAAAAAAGAACATTATTCAAAAATTATATATTACTGCGTATATTCAATTGTGATGTAAAAAAAAATATAGTTGTATGGGTATACATTCTTTTTATTATTATTAACCTACTTGATTCTATAAAAATTGTAATTGTAAATTCCGCAGGCACTGATTATCCTTCTATATAATTTGGTAGACGGGGCTATTTCAAGTTTATTGTGACTTACCCATTGCTCGGTCCAACAAATCAAATGGACAATAGAAACTAAATCTCTAAAGTCAAAATATATCAGTCAAAATATGTCAGGTTGATAGTTGACGGTTATTTGTACGGCTGAAACAATCTTTATGCTAATCTTATTCATGCTACAGTGAGTTCGATTTTAAAGTATTTTGATATAAGTAATTTGATTTTAGTATTATTTTGATTTGAAAATAACATAATATGTTCTATACTTGTGATTTAACCGCTCATATTGTTAACTGAGCTGTACACACATACACACGCTCTCATACACACACACACACACACATACACCTAATTTGAGAGATGCCTTCCTAATAATATATAAACTTGTACCCACTCATTTTATATTCCCTTCCTAATTTTTAATGATAATATCGCTTTTATATTATTGCGCTTATGTTTAACGATATATCGCTAAGATGTAGTCCATTCTGAGACCTACCCGCGCACAGGGTGGCTCAATTGGCAGAGTCACCCGTCTTCAGTTGCATCGAGCTAGATGTATAAATAAATATATAAGATATTATATGTTATGTAAAAATATGGAGGTTATATTTTTGAAATAAATACTCTGTGATACGCTAACATGTCGTTTATTTTTAATATTAAGTAAAATATATATATAGTGAACATAGTTATGTTCATAACAATTCATAGTACCTACATTTAATAATAGTTAAGATAAAATTGAACTAAATATCCAAATAAAAGTGGCTATAGAAGCGGTTGTCGCCTGACTTTCCAGCCTGAGTTGCAGTAAATGAGCAACCACTGACAGTTGTTCAGGTCACACATATAGACCTCTGTCTCGACGTAATGACTATTGACAGCCAGGACTGACTTTTAATTTGCTCTCAGAAGCACGGCAGCGCTCAGATGTAATACCACTAAGCGGTCACCCATCCAAATGGCAATCGCGCCTAGGTAGCTTAACTCACTGATCGCTTACCGAACAGTGAGCGGACCTGGCCACGAGCGCTTTAAATTCTCTTAATATTTTCTCGCTGTCATGTTTCTCTATAAAATATAATTTGTCTCAGTATTGGCGTCGTGTAGAAGCATGTCAGGTACTTCGTCATATTGCTTGCGACTAATATTAATATTGAAATTAAAACTGGAGTTTCGTACAGAACTGAAAAAAAGATAAAATATTTGTTAGAACTAACTTTCATGAAAATATTGCTCAAAAGGTGTACCCCCCACTACACTTCCTGTGCCCCCAGCCAATATCACCTGTAAGCTGGTAGTATAAAATAGTTTTTTTCTTGGGGTTGTGGGAGTCAGATGCTAGTCGCTATTCCTCTCGGTCTTGCCCTCCTCGGGAGGGGGGAACCTGGGGTTTGCTATTGCAATTGGTAACTATTGGTGTGCAAAATATTATAAACCTCTGAAAGTTTGGTTTAATTTCGTTTGTGTTGCTGTAAGTTTAATAATTATTATATATACGCCGCCCATTGTACATTCAATGTATAAGTACCTACATGCTGCCTACTTGTCTCTACTGTAAATTTTATGGTGTACAATAAAGTATTATCTATCTATCTATGTATCTAATTAAGATATCTAATTTCAGATTTAATTAAGTATGCAGCATCTGCAGACAGGTGTTGCCTTCACTAGCCTCTAGCCTTCAATTAGTTATAACAATATGTTTTTCAATTACTTGCTCCTAATATGTCTCTAATCTCACGGCAATTAGGCACATAATGATACCTATTATCAAACTGTGGTGTTTTGATTGTTATTACCTCACGAGTGGGAAAATAGATTTTTTTTTTTGTTATTGGTTGAATTATATTATTCTTAAAAAACTCGATACCAAAAAGATCGTGTTCAAAAAAACACAACAGTTAATATACCTACCTATTGCTTGTTCATGCAACTTCTTATTTAAATAGAAAATTTCATTTTGTACGCGTATAATAAACAAAACTTTTACTCAAATAAGTATAACTTTTGGTTTCTCTGTTTAAAACTAAATAAACTCTATAGGCGACTAACATAAAAAATCCTCATTATCTTACTCTATGGTCGCATGCGTGCGCATAGAAATAGTCCGAAGTTTGGCAATTTGTTTTCGACTGTTTAAATTAAAGTTATTTATTAATTAAAATGTCTGTCTACACGTACTAGTTATGTAGAAAACGATTTATGTACCTAGTACACCGCCCGATATATACACATTTACTGTACAACGTCCGAAATCTGATGTGATTGATGTGAAGTCCTTAACGTTATGGCATGTTTACTATATGAAAAGTGCAAGGGTTAGTTCCTATTTTAGTTTTAAATTATTCATAAGTGAATTGAAAACGTCGTATGATACACGTGTGTATTCTTGATTACCGTCTTCGGATCTCTTTAGACCAATAATAATCTCTTTAGCTCTCCTCAGTCAATATCACCTCAGCGGTAATCACCAACTTTACACACTTGTACCATAATTTATTACTGTGGTAGATGATCAAACTACTTGAATCATCCAACAAACCAGTAAGAAACAAAGTTACCTGTAAAAACGTTACAGAACACGACGAAGCTGTAGCCGAACACGAGCAGGTAGTGCGCGGCGCGCGTGGCGGCGGCCGAGTCCGCGCCCCACACCAGCGTGGGCAGCGCCAGCAGCAGCGACACGTGCGCCAGCGAGAACGCCTTCAGCACCAGCGCCAGCCGCACTTGATAGTATAAACATTCATTCATTGCGGTACGTTTTTGATTTGCGTCAAAAGGGTCAAAAATTGTTTATCCTGTTTAGAACTTTAAAATGGAACTTACAAAAATGGCAGAATAAAAAATAATTAAAGCCTAGTTTAGCAAAGGGAGCACCGATTCGAAGCGCGACCCCAACCTAAGAAGACTTCGGCAAGAAACTCAGAGCATTATTTTTTGGTCTATTTACAAACATTTAAGTACTTAGTCTATTGTTGTTGTGTGAGTTGTGTGAAATGTTGTGAAATATTTATTAATTTTATTAATGCGGCCAGCGTCATGGGCACCTTTGTACCGGGTACAGACAGGGGATACTATTGTGTGTAACATTTGCATTTGTAATTATACTCCGCACGCCGAATGATGATCCTATGACGTTTCAACTGACAGTTGTATTAGTTATGCGAAACAATTTCGATAGAATACTGTTTTTTCAGGCAAATGTCATGTCATTCAGCCAGGTCATTCAACATAATAAGCAATATTTATTTATTTTGAAAAAAAGACCACGCGCATTGATGGACATAAAACACTAGATAAAAAAGTAACAGCCTTATTATATTTTATTTTACTATACTTTAATTTTTATTCAAATTGCATAATTTAAAGAATTTAAAATTCTTTTGGAATTGAATTTTAAAGAATTCATAATTAGCTGGCAATTATGGATTACACTGACTGGGATCGAGATGTACAATACGACAATATCATTGACCAACCGTTAACAATAAACGTCACGGATAGCTGCAGTTCAGACTCAGATTTTGAAGATCCGATTGACCCTGTATCAGATTCAGATTGATATAAATAAAATACAAACTCAAAGCATTTGTTTTATATTTCCAACAAATTATGGATATTTTGTTTATCGATGTGTCCCTTCTTAGTCGATAACAGCTTGACGACGTAACTTTTGCAGCACGTACCATGTACATTTGCATTGAGTTTTTTTCTATTATTTCCGAACATTACGTAATAATTTCTTAATATTCATTTTTATAATTTTACAATTGTACACAATTATGATTTTTTCGACTTTTTAATGGACCTCTAAAGGATTTGATGTGATAGGACGTCAGTACAATGTTAGGCGCTAACGAACTGTCATACGGATCATCATTCAGCGTGCGGATTATAGTTTGTAATTATGTTGAATTTAAATGTATATTAGATCTATTTGACATTTTTTTGAATTTGAAATTTATATATAGGTATATTAATTTTACTTGACATTATTGTGTATTTGATAAAATAATTGAATAAATTTTCTAATTTCAAACATTTTCAAATGACAAAATAAAACAAAGCCAAAAACAACATATTAATCACAATAAGATAAAAAGAAATTAAAACAGTTCTTACACAGTACAATCAATAAATAATAATAATTAAATAATACACATCTCACATAGACATACAACTCTGTTATTAAAAGGGATACATAAGAAGCCTCCGAGCAGCTTTAAAGTGCTGCAAACCCCTCCACGGATATTGGGTCTATGCATCACGGCAGCATCTTTCCTGCTTGAATCGTGAACAGTACCTCATCATATCTAATATAAAAACGACAAGTAGGTATCTTACCTTCATTTCGGGCGCGTGTCACCACTCTCATTAATACTTGTGCCGTTATTAAGAACGCTGACAGACCTGGAATCGTTAAAACATTTACTGTGAATATGAGTCCTGTTCACATGATAAAATAAAACCTGGTATTTTATTTACATACATGCATATACTTATACCTTTGAATCCCTGAGGTGTATTAACACCCACATCTTGCCAAATATGATTTTCGGTCCCACATAATAGGAGGTAAGCATATTGTCGTCAAACAAGTGCTTAGTTGCTTTTTTATTTATTTTGTAAGCCTTGCGCATCAATCAGTTTGGTCTCTTAGGGATGTCTGTGAACTCTGATGGTGTGCCATGATGTAAGAATGGCTGAAATATGACCTGGAATGGTCCTGAGAGATGCAGTACTGGGACCAGTGTCCTACGCACGGATAAATATGTAACTACCCAAAATAAATCGTATTGTAACACAGGAACAACTTGCACTAAGAAATTGACATACTTCCTTCCTCTACCCAGCTGCGAAACCTGGCAGTTTTAATGTCCATCAAATATTTTCAAAAAGACTAAAGAAAAGAAGTCTTAAAATATTTATAGTAAAGATAATTCACAGTAACAAACCTGCGAATATGGAGATGAACTGTATGTAGAAGTCCTTCTCCCATATGAAGAGATCGGACTCGTTGTTCTTCTGTATCGGCTCCCAAGCCCAGCAGTTAGCCTTCCAAATGTCTGGAATCGAGACATTCAACGATGTACTTCTGAAATGTTAATATGACTAGAGCTCAATAAACAAAGAACAATCAGGCAATGAGGAAAATGGTGTAAATATCGAGCGTCTCATTTATCAGTTGACCTCAATTTAGCACAATATAAACAATATGATAATACAAATTATGAGGAATCTAAACAGTTATAAATTTTACCTTATTTCTATTGTCTATATTTTGACCTTTTTTGGGAAATAAAAATATGAAAAGCCATAGTTTCAGTTTGGTTAGGCAATATTGTAGTTTACTATGGATATTAGTTGACAAAAAACTATGATATTAAGCAGTATTGGTGACGATCCATTGACTCAGGACACTGCCCCATTGTTAAGTTTCAACTTAAAGTATGAGCATGGTAAACTTGTAAACTCCACCAGATTGGTGACGCACTAAGATGGATGATTTTTGACTGTGCAATAAGTGCTGCAAGATCCTGTGACATGGAAATCATATAGAGTTTCACACACTTACAAAAATCAAATGAAAATAAGCCTGCTACAGCCCAATACTAATTCTGTGTCTTACCTCAGCATCCACAGGTGCCCTTCAGTGTAATTTTAATCCACATTTATGTATCAAAAATTGAGAAAAGTACACTAAATGAAAATTTATTCATGGATTATAATCAAATATTAAAGTGTGTAAGTGAATTTAGCTGTGTGGTCTTAGTCTAACAGTTCCTTTGCTATGTGGATGAAATAATGTAAAAAATACTAACATATTAGTTGTATTTGTATTTTCAAAGCCACACACGGAGTTCACTACTATATTGAAGAGACTATCACTCCGCCACACGCCATATGTCTCCAACATCATCAGAATTATAAGCAGCTTCCAAAATGACTGGAATATGAGTAATTATTATGATTAACTAATTTTATAGCTTTTAAGTTGTCATTCATTTTGTTAGTGTTTGTGTCATCATCATCTTGATGATGTCCCTGGTTAAGAGGCTTACCCTTGCATTTGCCAGGTATAGATTTTATGTGAGCCACTGCTGTCTGAGCTCTGAGTGGAAAGCCTGTGACAGAATCTCGAACTGCAATCAGCAGGTTTCGAAATTCTTGGTGGTATAAACTATATAAGCAATGTATTTCATGATTAAGGATCTGAAGTTAGTAGAACAGATCATATAATTGTATTAGGAAACAGGTACAATAGAAAGCTGTGATTGCCCAACAGTCCATATCTTTCCTAGGGACAAGAAAGGGGATATGGCTTAAAAGAGCATATCCAGAAGGGCAGATCACCAGTCTGTTCAATGATGTTCCTTCCTGGCAGCAAGTAAGTATTAAGTAAGCCATGTAGGTACTTCATATTTGCTTGAAATAATCACAAACCTTGAACTCTGTGTTATATAAGACATGCCTCTGAGCTTCTTTGGACATCAACACCAGATCAATCATTACTATCACTGGATCATACTCTATGTATTTGTCAACAATCCCTTTGCAGCTGTCCTGGAATAGTTTCAAGTATATCATCATGTTAGTGTGTAAAAAAAAATGCCGCAGCCGTTTCTTTACCGGCGCAGCGCCTTGGAATTTGTAAGCGGTGGTAAACTTAGCATAACTAGAATTATCATTTAATCAATAAGAAATAATTGTAAGGAAATGATTATAACAATGACTTGTGTCTTCAAAACTTTCATATGTATAATAAGCATTAGTAGGATTTAAATTATCTGATAATTAAAACGGGAAAGACGACTGATATAAAACCAACTTACACATTTCGTGAGCTTCAATACAGTCGGACTGTATATCCTATAAAGAGCTGCAGCAGGTTTGCCACAATTTACACATCTATAATTGTATTTTTCTGTCATTTTAATAATTATTGGCTTGATGTTATTTTCATTCTAAGCGTAAACGATATATTAATAATCTAAGGCGTAAACAAACATCCCATTCACTGCGAAATGATACAGATAACAGAATTGACAGATGTCTAATCAAATTGACGTTTTAAGTTTCCAGACGTATATGATAGTTGTAGTGTTGGCCAATTCCGAAATGTTTTGTATCGAAATTTTTTTAAAGATATCTAGGTCCATTCTTGCTATCGATTGCATATTGTATAACCAGTATAAATTTAAGTGCCCCAAACAAGGCCTAATTGTGGTGCGTTTAGCACTGGTATTGGCTCATTCGCATTGTCCATCTTGCGACCGTCACTGCCTTCTGAGTCATGAGTGTCTTATCTAAGATAATAATGATGCCCAAATGTAATAGTAAAGTCTCAATTTTACAGGACTGAAGGAAAAACAGTAAAAGTGAATAAAACTGATCTACCTATTTACTTTTGAAAGAAGATTTAGTTTTGTCACAATTAACTGAATAGTTTTGTATTTAATCTTAATACTTTTAGTGCTACTCTCTTCATACTTCTTCTGTGAACCGAAACGTATTAACATAGTTTTGGTACTCATGTGACTTATTTCTTTCTATAAAAAAGTATTAAAATGACCAGTTGAATGCTATGGTTGGCAGATTTTTATTATAGGATTCTAGTAATTTTAATATATTTTTTAAAATAGCGATAAGCATTGAGCATCCTTAATATCAGCTGATAGCTGAAGTTCCCAAAAACGTTCAGTAATTCACAGACAAAATGAATTTGTAACGGAGTCTAGTCTACCAATCAAAATTCATGTAAGTTACGTAGTACAACATAGTAATCATAGATGGCGCTATTACAAACTTACCATAAATTGAATATTTCCTTGAAGTTGTTACTTGTGATCTTTGAGGTAATAATGAGGGTAGGCAAGGTCTTCAGTAGTCTCCACATCAGTAGAGCTGCTACATGTCGTTAGGAATAATATTTATAGTCAGACCGTCGTCGGTTGTCTGTCAGCAAAGCTGGTCTATCATAGTTTTGAATTTTTCAAACAAAGTAAAAACAAAGATATTGATACATAATATAAAAATAGTGTATGGTGTAGTTAGTTAGTTAGTTAGTTTGACTGGGCGGTTCCGCACTTAGCCTCTTGATTGGGCCATTGTGCGTACCATCTTACCTCTCATTCCAACCAACCCAGATCCTCCCAAAAAGCCAGCAGCCTTTTCAGGTTTCCACATGCTTCCCGGAGTGACGCTGGTGACTGGAGGAATTTCGCCCGTTGTGCGGCCACGCTCGTGCACTCTGTAAGCACATGCTGTGGCGTTTCTTCTGCCCCCATGCAGCCTCTGCATAGGGGGCTGTCCGTCACACCTATTGTAAACAGATGCTTGTTTAGGGGACAGTGACCGGTCAAGATGCCTGTGACCTTGCGGATTTGGTCCCTTTTTAGCCTAATGAGGTTTCGGCTAAACGTTTTTGATGCTACCGGAACTGCATTCTTCGTTTGCCTGCATCCTTCAGTGTTTGTCCATTCTGTTTGATGGGTTTCTTCTGTACTTTTTCGTAGCCAAGTTTTGACCTGTGCTTGAGGTATGGGTAGTATTGGTTCCGGTCCATATACTGTCGACCCTGATCCTCTCTTGGCCAATTCATCGGCTGCGTCGTTGCCGAGGGAGTTGCTGTGTCCCTTGATCCATTGCAGCGTGACCCTGTTCGTGTTTGCAATGGATTGGAGTGTGTTATGACATTCCAATATGAGGACAGAGGTTATGGTGTTGCTTTGGAGAGCTTGGAGTACGGATGCACTGTCTGATATAATCTTTATATCTAGATCTCTGACATCTCTGGCGGCAATCGTCTCCGCTGCTCTCGTTATGCCAATACATTCGGCTTGAAATATTGTGCTTAGTTTGTCCAAGGTGGTTGTTATTTTGATATTTAAGTCATTCGAGAAGACGCCTGCTCCGGTGCCATGCGTGGTTTTGGAGCCGTCTGTATATATCCTAACTTCTTTGACGCCAGAGCTATCTATTTTTTCTTCCGAAAGTTGGATATGATACTTCCTTTCGAAGACGTGGTGACATGGTATTCTGTCTATGGGAGCCTCGAGAAGTGGTATCTTCTTTAGGATTCCCTGTAGAATTTTTGAATGCTTTGTTCCATTATTCTCTTTCCAAAGCCCATTATTTTTCAGTCTTAAGGCTGTTGCTTTGGCCTCCTCCTGTATGATGAGATGCAGCGGTCTTAGGTTTAGGAGGTGCTCTAGTGCGACTGATGGGGTGGTTCTCATGCATCCAGTGGCTGCTGTACTCGCTAGGCGTTGTAAACTCTGGAGCTTTTCTTTCACAGTGATCAGTTCTGTTCTGGGCCACCATACAACTGATCCATAGGTTAGAGAAGGTCTGATAATTGCCGTATACAGCCAAAGTGTTATCTTTGTGTTAAGACCCCAGTTCTTACCAACGAGTCTTCTGCATTGCCAGAAAGTTATACAGGCCTTTTTCATCTTAGCATTTATGTGGCTAGCCCAATTCAACTTGTTGTCAAGTATGATGCCCAGATATTTAACTTGAGTTGTTAGAGCCAGTTTGGTGTTAAATAGTTTTGGTAGTTGTAGTTCTGGTAGCTTTCTTTTGTTGGTGAAAAGGATAAGTTCTGTTTTTTTCGGGTTTACTGATAGTCGGTGTTCTTCGCACCATTGTTCCACAATCTGAAGGGCTGAGCGCATGATTTTGCATAGCACGTTCTCAGCCGTTCCGCTTATCAGTATTGCAAGATCATCCGCGTACCCGATGGTGGTGTATCCTCTCTCATTTAGTCTCTTTAGGAGGCTGTCTACTACTATATTCCATAAAAGTGGTGATAGGACGCCTCCCTGGGGGCACCCTTTGACTACTTTTGCTCTTGTGGTAGTGCTCATCACTATCTGGACCGCTCTTTTGCTTATTAGCTGAGTGATCCAGTCCCTTATGGTTGATTCTACCCTACGCCTTCGCAAGGCTTCGTTAATGCTGCTGTGTGCCGTTTTGTCGAAAGCCCCTTCTATGTCTATGAAAGTAGCTAGTGTTGAGGCTTTATTTGTGATAGCCGATTCTATCTTATGCACTACCATGTGCAGTGCAGACTCTGTTGATCTACCTTTCCTGTATGCATGTTGCTGAGGATGAAGTGGGTTGTCTTTTAGTGTTCCATCCCTTAGGTATCGATCTACTAGTCTCTCCAGCGTTTTGAGGAGGAATGAAGTGAGACTAATGGGCCTGAATGATTTGGGATGTGTGTAGTCCTCCTTACCTGGTTTTGGTAGGAAGACTATTTTTGCTTCTCTCCATACTCTGGGTATATATTTGAAAGCAATGCAGGCCCTGTAGATTGGAATTAGATATTTTGCTATCTTTGTCAGTTGCCATTGTAGTAGAGCTGGGAATATTCCATCCAGCCCTGCAGACTTGAAAGGTTTGAAGCTTTTTATAGCCCATTCTATTTTGTCTGCAGTTACTACCTTGTTTGCGATTTCCCATTCTTGGGTTGTTGGTACACTGTAGTGTTCCGGTGGCCAGTCGATTGAGTTGGTGAATGGTGTTACCTGACAACCAGGAAAGTGGGTTTCCAGCAGTACTGCGCTGGTTTCACTGTCCGTTTTGGTGTAAGTGCCGTCCTCTCTCTTAATTGAGCCCATGAGGTTGAGTTCCCCCTTGGCCAGGACTTTCCTTACTCTTGCGGCTTGGTTTGTCGAATTTATGCTACTACAGAAACTCTGCCATGCCTCAGTTCTTCGATACCTGATGCGTTTCTTGTAGTTCTTTTGTGCGTTTTTGTATTTGTCCCAGTCCTCAGGGATTCTGGTGTTTTTTGCTCGGTAGTAGAGCTTTCTCAAACCTCCACGTAGTCGTTCGAGTTCTGGCCCCCACCAGGAGCTCTTTTCTGGACCTTTGGGTGTTACGAATGGACATGCTGGCTCATAACTTTCCAGTAGAGCTGCAGTGAAAAACTGTACATTGTGTTCAATGTTATCCGTACTAAGTGTTGCGTCGGGTAGTTGTGAATCACTTAGTCTTTTGTTTAGTGCGTTGGTGTACCGTGTTATATCTGTTTTACGGGGGTTACGATATGGGACAGGGTCTGCTAGTTTACATTGTATTTGAAAGCAAATTCGGCGATGGTCTGCAAAGGATGGGTCCTTTGACACGTGCCAACCCTTAATAAGGTTGGCTGCCGAGTGTGTTGCTAGCGTGATATCAATGATGGTTTGACACCATGACGTTACGAAAGTAGGTTCCGTGCCTACATTCATGATGTTTAGGTTGGTTTGGAATAAGTATTCAGTTAGTAACTCACCTCTCTTGTTCGCGTCCTTACTTCCCCACAGAGGATGGTGAGCATTGCAGTCTGTGCCGATGATTAAGTCCCAGGTGTGAGCCTCGCAGTGTTGTACCAGGTCGGCTAGCTCCTTTGGAGGTGGTTCACCTTCGCCTGGCATATACACTGAAGCTAGTACTAGGGTGGTTGGATTATCTGAATGGATTTTCACAGCAGTGAGATCTCTAGAACAGAATTGGTTAAGCAGAGTGGTGTTTATAGCGTTAGGTACAAAGATGCAGGTTCTCGGTTTTTCAACCGTCGTATCTCGTATTAACTTACCGCCTATGTTGTTTAGACCGCAGATTACGTTCTTATTGATCCAGGGCTCCTGGATTAGGGCTACGGTCTTTTTATTTACCTCCAGCACTCTGCGTAAAGTGGCCGTTGCTGCTTGTTTGTGCTGGAGGTTTGTCTGGATGACGTTTATGGGATCAGGGGCTGGTGTGGACGTCATCGTCATCGTTGACGTGTCCTCCCTCTTGCAGCGGCGAGCTAGACTCCGTCTCGCTCTTGCTCTTTCGAGGAGCCTCTGTTGGCTCTTGAGCTGGAGTCCCTGCCGCTGTTCCTTCCCCGGCCGGTGCTTCTTCTTGGGAGAAGAAGCGAATGTACCCACTTCCCGACAAGTGAGCAACTCGGCGGTCCCTGGTGGTTATGGCATCTTTCTGGTCTTCGGGAATTCCCAGAATTAGGTGTACCACCTTCTCTTTAGAGTTCGGGTCGGTGGTTTGGTCATCCACTGTCATGTCGTAACACTGCCAGGTATCCACTTTGTACCACGGATTTTGGGCACAAAGCACTCTGCGCAATGTTACGGCTTCGGTAATGCGAGTGTGGAGAAGAAGCCCGGCTTTCAGCCGCTTCTTCAGGTCACACTGCTTGACTACGGCCAAGGTGGTTTCCGGTATCGGGGACGTAATGCTTCTTACAGCTTTTTCAAGCCAGGTAAGAGCATTTACGTCTTCACACCACATCGCCAGCACCCCTTCCAATAGGAAGGGTCTTCCGCGGAAAGATGGAGCTTGCGCACCCGATACTGTTGACGACAACACCGACTGTAGGATGCTGTCGTCAATAGCCTCCCTCAGCTGGTCTGCCTGGGGTTTGGTAAGGTCCCTCGGCGGAACGGTAGTGACCGCTACTCGCAGATGCGACTGACTGGCATCCGCGTAGCTTACCGTCCGCTTGGCTCGCGAGTCAGTTTTCGCGCGTTTGGCTTCCCCTCTGGGGGACCGGATACCGTCCAGACGAGCGCGCTTCGAAGAAACACGCTCGTTCTGGACGGGCCCCGCCCCCTTTTGTTCCTTTTCAGGAAAATTGGGAGCCATCGCAGCGTTCCGTTGACCCCGAGCACCCCTGGGTTTCCTCTTGTTCTGCTTGCTCGGTGGTGGTGGTGGAGGGGCTGCGGCTACTGCCGTCCCCTTTGAGGTGGATGGTGTGGGTTCGCGCTGCGTCTCCGCTGCTGCGGCACCCAACCCTGTCGTCTTTTTTGTAGGTTGCAAGGCCTCCCTTCTCGCGCGCCTGTTGGGGCGACTGCGTTCCGTTTGGCCGAGCCCTTTTTTGGTAGCGGCCGCTGTCGGCTGAGCATCCCTTTTGCAAGGGCGCTTGTGACCGACAACGGTCCATTGTACGACACTCGTGGTGTTCGTTACGGGTATAGCCTCCGAGAGGCTGGACAGGTCCAGGCTTGAGCCCGGTCCTGAACACAGGTTGCCCCCCCCAGAATACGAGGGGCAGAATGAGTATGGTGTATATAAAATACACTAGTCTATAAACTAACTTCAGCAAAATACCTACATCGAGTACGTAAATAAAAATAGGCAAGCTAGCGTGCGGAACCGATTAGTCGGAACGGAACGGAACAGAAAATACTACGTAAAGTACCTACCTACCTATTTAAATAGTAAGTAGGTGTCTAATAGGTAGGTAGGTACAACCGCTTGAATTATACAGAGAAATGGAGGTTTACGTGTATCGTATTCGAGAGTAAATTCTGAACAACAATAATTACGCGGAATATACAGATTGATATTCGGAAACACTTACTTTACTAGATAAATAAAAGTAAAAAGTAAAATTCGAGCTACTCATGACTGTCTCAA
Organism: Eilema caniola; assembly: GCA_949126895.1. Taxonomy (NCBI): domain Eukaryota; kingdom Metazoa; phylum Arthropoda; class Insecta; order Lepidoptera; family Erebidae; genus Eilema; species Eilema caniola. The sequence goes on along the minus strand of OX421469.1, from coordinate 1,035,046 downwards.
CCTATCCACATTCTCATTGGTAATGCTTCCCTTAGGGTTAGTAACCATTGTTAATCATTATTCACAATTGTATCCATCCGATGGGTGTTGTCCAGTCCAGTGTCCAGTCCAGTGGGTTCTGTCCATCCGACCGCACGTTTTAAGTCTCACGTGTAAATAATATTATTTCATCACTTTAAAAAAATGACTGGGCTAGTCATATAAGGAACATGAGCACAAGGATGCAAGATATCAGGCACTAAAGAGTTAATATTCATTACATACCTACTTTCAGTTTAATTGAAAACATTTTCAATATAAATAAGCTGCTGCTAGTCGCCTTATTTTTCTTTTTTAGTCGGAGTAGTATCTATCTCTATTATTTCTCTATCTCATTTGCTTTCATATTCGTAAAAGTTACGGACTGATACAATTAAAATACTATATTTAGTGATGACATGAGTTTCCTTATTACCATACAATATGGGAAATATTGGCATGCATAGCCTTCGTGTTTATGTCCCATCAAGGGCGTTACAATCGGATTGAATTTTTCTGCGCGCTGTCGTAGCTGGGGGACCGTTTCTCGGGTTTTTTTTATATTATTATGTGTGTTTTTGTTTCATTTGTATTCATGAATTATTCAGCAGGTGCTCATTTTATTTCGAAAAGTGCGATGATAATGTTTTTTTTTACTTAATAGCCTATTAAATAATGCTTAAATAATGCTTTTGCGCATATCTTGGGTATTTGTAGGTTATCTGTTGAGTGTTAAAACAGAGTTTTTTATATTGTATTTGTCTGTGTGGTCCCACCAAGATCTACGATTCCCGAATCAACCTCGTTTGCAAACTCTAGGAGGAAATAAATTCCATATTATTCTTGGGCAGGTTCAGACAGACAGCATCCGCTTTTGTAAAAATCAAAATAGAAACAAAATCGAAGGAAAGGGCTCTAAATTGAGAACTTTTCACCCGGAATACGGCTGTCCCAGATCAAAACCCAGTAAGGGTATTTTTTTCTGCAATAACTTTCATAGTCAATCGCGTCCATTTGTGAAGGCACCTGTCTCAAAATCTCACGAATAACAGACATTTTGACACTATGAAACCTAGTAAATGCACTATACGCTCTCAAATAACCGGATCAAAAACTAATAAATCGCTTTAAAACCTTTACAAAGCCACATTCACCCTTAAAAAGTCACAGGCACATATTAGGTTTTGCTGTGGTGAATGCAGATTGGCAGGTTTTAGAAATGAAACGCAACGCGGAAAAACGCCGGTAGGTCCCGAAAAGATTTCATCCACTTCCCTCTTCGATCCGCTGCCCTTCTCGCGTAGCCGTTGGGGTTGATTATATCGGACTCGAACTGACTAAAACCACACTCCGTCTTGAGTTATTTAATTTCAGTTGGTGAAATTGCTATTATCCCTCAAACTCCGACTGAACCAGGGTTATCGTAAAACCTCGGTTGTAGGACTAAGGCCACGGATAGGAGTAGATGCACATCGCACTGCCGCGTCGCCTCGAACCGCGCTCCTGGTGGACGGAAGTCATTGAACGACCTCGCGGTCTTAGTGAGACCTGACTCTCATTCGGACCCGCTACCCCGCCTCCTTCTCAAGCATTACTTGCTCGCAGAAGTTAGTAAGCGGCGGCTGTCCACGTACTCACGCTCCGCATCACCGCTGTAAATAATATAACGAGTAAGCGAACTCCCACACCTTGGGGCGCCATGAGGACCCGCTGCGGCGTTTCCCATGCAAGGCACTCATCCTCTTTAGCCAGTCCTACTTGGTAGGTCTTACCGCCGCTATCAAGGCATGGCCTACGCGTGGTTGCCTAAGTCGTCGCTTCAACTCCTCCACCACGTCCTGGCGGTGCTGTGACTACACGGCCTCGATTTCTTGTGGATCGGGTTCTCGCATCCGCTCCCGTGCCACCTTTCAGTACCGATATAGCATCGAAAGGGATCTCACCTCCAGGTTCAATGGTGGGGTTACAGCAAAGAGTCTCGCCACCTCAAAGATGATCGTGCGGTACCCCTTGTTGACCCTATTGGCCATCATTTACTGTGGTTCCTGAGACAATTACGAGTTATGGGCCTTCTCAGGGGGTCCACCTATATAGGGACATCGGCCCCCTAAGATTTCCGTGGAGTCTCTGCAGTAGTCTTTCGGCCCCCTCATGTTGAGCAGCAGCCCCGAGCGTTAGCTGTGCCTTTTAATTTGTGAGCCAGACTCTATGGTGCTTGATGCCAATGAGAGTACCTCATAGCGATGAGGCTGGATCCCTCCAGTGCCGGGGTGGTGCGCACCGTCATCCATCCATCCATCACCCAAGTCCATGAAAGAGCATCCACAACAGGATTGATATTTTACTAACATAAGCAAAATAATTGATACAGAGTTTTTCGAAACATGTTCATACTACAAATTATTTTGATCACATTTCAAAAAATTGAATAAAAAAATCGCATTTCAAAACACAGGTTTTGAAACGGGTCAGGATATAAACAAAGATTCGCTCGCAGAACCGATAACCGCTGGGGAGTAAAGGTTCTCGAATGGCGACCGCGAACTGGAAAACGAAGTGTAGGACGGCCCCCCATATAGGTAAGGGTATAAACATACCATACACATTGTTATCGAAGTATTTTACTTTACTCATTATGTAATTAATGGTTAGTACTCTATCCAATAAATATCACTTATATAATTTAACAATAATATTTTTGTAAGTCCGGTCCCATTATGTTTTCACGCTCTCCTGTACCTAAAATTTGTTCAAAAGGAGTTACTTACTGGGTTTTAATTGGGGCGGTCGATTATCCTACATCCAGTAAACCACCACATGAGTTATTTCTTTCGTCTGGTGATTAAAGCATTAGAATTGGTAACGTGGTTGGTAACACGTCAGTTAATCTACGAACCATTCAACGCCCATCCGAAATTGCGGGCCGAAGTTTCGGGTAATTACTGCTATGTAACACACTCATCGCGCAAACGGGTCCGAACACTACGAAATAAATTCACAGTAATTTTATGATAGGTAGATGTCAATGCTTTCGTTTTTCGTTTGTGTTTCGGATGTGCACTCCATGGTAGCCCCCTGGTGGTATCGTGTTTATAATGCCGTAGTAATCATATACAATCAGCCGGACATTGCACATTTTTGTCAACTGTCTTGAAGAATAACCTTCAGTGTTTATTTTAGTAAACTGGACGGAATAAAACAGGCTCATGTTTCTTCATTAATAAGAGGATATGCCGAAAATGGCCAAGAAAATCTGAACGCACCCGTACTTAAGTTTTAACAAGCTTAAACATAAGATACCTTAGCAATATAAATGTAAATTTGTGCGAGAGCACTGGGGTCCGAGGAGCCTACGAAGTGCCACTTTTATGGACCCAGGCTAAGCTAAATTTTAATAAAATAACTCCAGGCGGCTTCCATAAAAGTAACTTTGAATATGAACAATACTTTGATGGCTTCGGTTCATATTTAATAAAAGATTCATATTAATTAATCCGTTGTATAAAGTTTTCATTACATTTTCTCCTTGTTCACTTCTGTTTTCCTCAAGATTTTCTTTCCGTTCTCGGTAACTTTTACATTTTTCTTTTTTTTATCATTAGTTTTATAAACTAAAACGGTTTGATTTCGCTATAAACTGTTTGAGAAATATTTTTTCATTTATCATCCAACTTGCATCCAAAACAAGCACTTTAGAGCAAGCGGTTTACCCATTAATTTTGATTGGTACCTATGTCGTCTTTTCTGGGAGCGAATGCCGTCTGACTACCCAAAAACGAGAAGAAATCCTGCACCAGTACCTCGTTTAGCAGGTGGACTATTGCAAGTTGGTAGAATAACAGAAGAGTTTGTATTGTTCACTGCCCTGAATATGAACCTCCCGACTAATTCTTTTACTTATTGTATAATAGGGGAGTTTAATAGCAGTAAGTAAGCTAAACATGCATACAATTTTCAATAGAAAATTTTAGCTGTTAGTAAGTAGTTGCTAAAGAATTAAATCCTGCAACGGCCATATATTTTGAAACAGCTTTAAGCAACATATAAATCAAGATGAAGGATAAACTGTTCCATTTAAGGATAATTCGAATTTGTAGCATTCTTTAATTTAAACGGCTGGATTAATGCCTTGTTATTTCCGTTACACTGAATACAGAGGGGAATTACATTTTTAGAATTGCTTGAAGTGGAATATAATCCTATTAATATTAAGTGGATAGATTAAAAATAAATCCTGGAAATGTTTTAGGAATTAAGTACTTACGCTACCTCCTATATGAGTCTAAGGATGCCAAAAATGCCAAAATTATGATCTCCCTGCTTTTATTTTCAATTTCTTCTTCTTCATCCTAGCGTACCAACTAACAACCAACCACATTGAGAAAGGCAATACAAAAAAGGATAACGTCCTATTTCAACGCTAACGACACTCAGTCTTCTACTTCCCCGAAGAAACAGTTTTTTCGTCGATAAAAATAATTATAAAACGATTACTTTAGTTCACCAAAACATAGCCGGGTTGTTAAGTAAACAGGAACTACTGCAAACAGCGTTGATAGACTTAGAAAAGGATATTGATATTGTATGTATAAGTGAGTCTTTTTTCAAGCGAGGTACTGAAAGCAACCTTAGGTTGGATAATTATAGATTGGTGGCGTCCTTCTCGAGAACAACCCAACGCAAGGGTGGTACGTGCATCCTACTAAAAAACAACCTAGAATTTAAAGAGGTCAACCATCCGATCTATACAACTCCATTCCACTTTGAGTGCTGTGCTATTGAGGTAACCAAATATAATCTCATCATAGTATGCATCTATAGGACACCTACATCCGACTCCAAAATATTTTTAGAAGAACTCGAACGACTTACCAACACCATATGCAAAAGAGGGAATAAAAATGTAGTATTGTGCGGTGATTGGAATATTAACATGCTAAAATCAACTAAACAGTCTAGTGAACTAACTTCAATACTTCAAAATAATAATTTAACTAACCATATCAATTTACCAACACGGAAAAGCGGATGTTTGGACCTTATAGTCAGCAATATAGAAAACCCTAACGTAAACCTTCACTATCTTGCTCTCTCAGATCACGAAACCGCACAATCAATTACAGTTAAACTAGAAACGTGTAACAAATATAACAAGACGCCCAAATTTTGGTTTAAACGTGTCAGAGATCTGAGCGAAGATAATTTAAATAAATACAACAGTTATTTGTCAGCTCTCTCCTTTTCTGAAGTCTTCGAATGTAAAAACACAGAAGATTCTTTTAATAGCTTTCATGAAACCGTTACTCTTTTCTATAATCTGTGTTTTCCATACATAAAAGTAAAGTGTTCCACCAAACCAATGAAAAACAAGTGGCTGACAAAAGGCATAAAAAATGTTGTCCAAAAAAAGAATTCTATACCTAAAGTATCACCTTAATAAATCTAATAAAAAATATAATAAGGCAATATACGAACGATACACGAAAATTCTGAAAAAATGCATACTGTCCTCACAACAAATTAATAGCCAACGTTTTATTGCTACCTCAAAAAATGTATGTAAAGCCGCGTGGAATCTAATCAAGGACACTACAAACAATGCAACCAAAAAATCGGAGGTGGAGTCCATAAAGTTTAATAATACGTTATATGAAGAGCCCTCTCAGATTTGTGAACTTTTCAATCAGTTTTTCATATCGGAAACCAATGTTAATTTGAATAATACAAATAATCGTCATTGTTCTATCCCAAATAATTCCAATAGCATATTCTTGACGCCAGTAGATGAAATTGACATTAATAATATAATTAAATCATTAAATAATACTCATTCCACCGGATATGACGATCTATGTACCAAAGTAATAAAAAAGTGTGCCTTGAGTATTCTTGGCCCACTCACATACATAATAAACATGTCATTAGTAGAGGGAATATTCCCATCCCGCCTGAAAAAATCCATAGTTAAACCTCTACATAAAAAAGGGGATAAGACGAATATGAATAACTACAGACCGATAACCTTAATTCCGATATTAGCCAAGATATTTGAAAAAGTTATGTACAATAAAATAGAAAATTTCATATCCAAGTGTAACATTTTAAAGACTGAACAATATGGGTTTAAAAAATAAAGCTCCATTTCATTAGCATGTTTCTCTCTATTCAAACAAATGACAGAAGCCATAAACGACAAAGCCATGTTAGCATGTGTATTCCTCGATATGACAAAGGCTTTTGATTTTGTTCATCATGATACGCTAATGTCAAAACTATATAACTACGGACTGCGGGGTAATGCGTATAACTGGATTAAAAGCTACCTAGAAAATAGAATCCAATGCGTGGAAATTACAAAATTTGACCAGTATGAGCAAAAGTGCTATAGATCCGCCTATTCACAAAACAATTTTGGGGTACCGCAGGGCGGCCCTCTCTCACCTTTTTGTTCCTTCTGTACATTAATGATCTCCCTGACGCAATCGATCAAAAATGTATCCTTTTTGCGGATGATACAACTCTTATAGTTAAAAGTAATGACTTTAAAACTTTAGAATCTGAGGTCAAAATAGCAATTAATAAATCAATAAATTGGCTAGAAGAAAACAATCTTAGAATCAACATTAATAAGACAAATATTTTACAATTTCAAACATGCAAAGCTAACAAACCTAAACTAGAAATAGCACACAATAACCAGCCTTTAAATAATGTTGAAGAGTGTGTATTTTTAGGTATCTCGGTGGACAAATATTGTACCTGGAAACCACATATACAAAAAACTATCAATAAGATTGATCGATTCATTTTTGCTTTAAAAAGAGTTAAAGAAACAGTAGATGTAAAAGCTGCAATCATGACTTACCATGCCTATGTATCCTCCTTATTACGATACGGCATCGTAGTCTGGGGTAACTCAGTGGACTTTGATAAATTATCTGTTGCCCAAAAGAAATGCATTAGAGCAATGTTCAAATGCGATCACCTTGATAGCTGTAAACCTCAATTTAAAAAACACCAAATTCTGCCATTGCCCTGTATGTATATATTAGAAATATGTGTCTTTGTGAAGAATAATTCCTTGCTTTTTAAAAAATTAGGAGACAAAGAAGGTAGCCGAGCCAGGCATAAAGATCGTCTGGAAATACCACAAATTTACCTAGAATTATATAAACTAAATCATACTGTATGGCCATACAACTATATAACCACCTGCCAGATAATTTAAAAAAGTTACCATGTAAGCGATTCCGCAGAGAATTGTGCAAACTTCTACAAGAAAAAGTTTATTATAACGTTAAGGAATTCCTTCAAGACAAATTAATTAATTAATCAGCTATAGAAAAATGTATAATAAGTAACAAATTGACACTACAACCCTTGACATAGGTACTTAATAGATTGTATTTTACTATTGAAATTGAAAATAACTCCAGACCTTAAATTGACTCATTGCTATATTGGCTACTTTTGATAATGTGTAACTTATTAATGTTATAATTATTATTATGTTAAATCTTATTATCTTAAATTACCATATTGTACAATGTTATTATCAATCAAATATTTGCACGCCACACTTGGCAGAATATGCAGATCAAGAAAATTTAATACCTGTAGTGACCATATTCTGGGAAATAAACGTTTCTTTCTTTCTTTCTTTCTTTCTTTCTAGCTTTTCCCTAGGAGCCTGCGGTGCACTTTTACCAGTCTATGAATTTGACTGAATTCGATGACGATTTATAATTATGATGGTACGGAACGGAACCCTTTGACCATGTTTATCTATTTGTATTGTAAGTTACATATTTTTTAATTCAGCAGTATATTTTGTCTGTTGGTACTGTAAAAGTATGTAACGCATACTACAACTGCAGACGCACGCAGCAGATACGTGTTGTGCATTGTGGTTTCTCAATGGTCCCATTTATCCGTATCGAAGTTGAACAAGTAATGTATGCTGCAGTTGTCATATGCATACCTTAATCATGGGAAATTATATATATCATCATTTTGTTATACCTAATCTATTCATTTGCTTTTATTAACCTTCTACCTAAAGTGTCTCCTCTCATCTGATCGCCAATACCAGTTGCTTCCGAAGCTGCCTAAAGTGACTATGAATTGAAATTAATTCTTTTCGCTGCTCTCCCGCAATATCAATTTCGAATTTCATGGAAATGGCACTTCGGTGTGGCCTCTATAAAATATTCATTTAGACGTCAAGACTTTTAAAACTAGTTTCACTGGCTAAATCTTATTTTACTATACTTCACAAGATTTGAATTATCTATACTTTTGTACATTGTACAAGTACTAACATTGTAAGTACTGATATTTCTTTAAAACCTTTTTGAAATATATACTCAGCTCCAATTACACTTTCAAACACTAATATGCAAAAGAACATAGACAACTATCCCTGATAGTTAATTTTGTTTTAATTTTTTTAAACAATCACGTTTGAACGTTTTCAAGCTGTCGCCCGCGGCTCCGCCCGCGTGGATGTCGGTTATCGCGAATCGGGGTATGAAAAATAGATGTTGGCCGATTCTCAGACCTACCCGTTATGCCCACAAAATTTCATGAGAATCGGTCGAGCCGTTTCGGAGGAGTTTGGCAACGAAAACTGTGACACGAGAATTTTATATATTAGATTATTTTAGAATACATCATGCCAACTGAACAGTCCTAATATTTACGAGACTAGAAATTGCACATTTTCATTAAATGCCTGAACACATCGTATGCTGTAAAAGTCCTTGCCCGGTCAGGTTATTCCATTAGAGGCGGTCGGGCGCGGACCACGCGCGCTGCTTTGGGCCGATTTTAAAATAATTGGACGGCATAACTGGATCAGCCAGGCTGAGTAAGCTTCGTGCACCACTGCGAGAGAGACACGACACACGATCAATGCAATGTTTTGTGCTCCAAATGCATGTCACATACATGTTACTGTGAATGTCTGAAATTAGTGAATATTAAGAGGCACCGGTGTATGTCGACAATCACCATAATCGATGATGTAAGTCTGAAATTTTTCTTAATTGATACTTGAATCGGACATACACCGGTGAATGTGAACATTCACAGAGATACTGGAGATACAGTGAATCTTAGATTAGGCGATTTACAGCTTGTGTGAATGTTAAGAAACGCCGGTGTTTTGTTTTTAAGCTACCGATTAGTGTTCAAAATAATCACTCTTCGTAATTCTTTCAACTCAACATAATCATTTCAAAATACCGAATTTTAAAATGACAAATATAAGAAATATCGAAGTACGATATAACGAGGTTCAGAATCTCAAAATTTCAAAATCCCAAAGTTCAAAATCCCGAACATTAGATTTTGATACATTACCGTTTTTAGGCGTACCTACGTATGTGCGTACCAACAATCGTACTTCATCACAAGAAAATCGACGAAAGGTATGGCAGAGGTCTCTGCGGGACCTTCGCCTACCCGTCATATTTAATATAGCCTTGTCGTAACGCGCAGTGTCCACAAGCTCGCTTCATGGCTCCCGCGCATCATAATTTCACTCATAATGAAGGTTGACCAAGTCGTCGCACATTTCGGATATTCACAGTACCATACACAATAGCTCTTTCGTGCTTTTAAAAGTTGTTATAACCAGATTCATGTTTGAAATAAATGGAAAATTTAAGTAGTTTTTCCAGTCACATTAGTTGATGTCGAACTGCTCTAGATCGAATTAAATACTTAGCCAAACCATTTATTAAGCACACAGTGTTTGTAATGAAAGCTTAATTGCCATGGAATACAATTATACCGAGAAAACAGCCGCCCGCAGTAGAATCGGTAGTTTCTTCTCCCAGACGCTGGCTAAGTCGTACAAAGTCTGCAAACCTTGACTTCACGGACCAAAAACCCTTCTTTATGAATGTGTAATAAAAAAAACAATCAAAAGTTCGCCTCTTGACATTTACAAAATAAATTCAGCATATGAATTATACTGTCTTTATTCATCACAGCCTATCGGCAACATTACATGAAGTGTCTACAATAAACGTTACCAATAAGAGTTGGCGCGTCGACTCCTCTCCACAGTAAAAAGAAACGGCGTGATAAAAACTTTCTGGAGGAGGTACGAATGCTTGCGAATTCATTGTATGACCGAACTCTTCCATTTGTCTCGTGTTTTATTGTTGCTGTAACGGCTACTAACTTTTTAATGTATTGATTCCTGTCGATTGGTTCGAGGCAATTGCTCTAAGTGCTTCCCAGACAACAATACATAAAGAGTGACACATTATAAGCGAACATATTATATGGATGTCCTTACGGGTAGTTAAAGACATAAAAAGTTCAACAACTAGTCTACTTCGATATCTTCATAGGGTTGTGGCGGTCAGATGGCAGTCACTTTACGAAAAATATCGAATATCAGCCAAAACACGGAAAAATAGGACTGGAAAAAGTGGACTCTGGAGACTCCGAAGTGAAATCTCCGGATGCGAAGAGATTATTTGAATATTTCGGTATTAACATCTATAGCTCATCTGACCGGGGGTTGGGCAAGCATAAGGGAAGACAAGAAGTACAACTCCAATATTCTCATAAATTCTTCAGAATACACGGTAAGTAGGCTAGCCCAGTTTAGTCGAGCTATTCGTACAGGGCAAATACACAATTCAGTGCTAATTGGCTATAGGATGTCCATGATGGATAACAATGGAATAATTACGCTAGGCTTAATACATCTAATCTAAATCATGTAAATAATAAGAAAATTTTAGATGGGTTGTCCACGCGTCTTCTTTTGAGCCCTTTGCGTCAGTTACCTCTCATAGCACAAACTTACACATATTTATTAGAAAAGTGCCTGATATAATTCGTTATGATAACTCAACACATATTTTTAGTACCAAACTTCGACAGGTAATTTATGCACTCACGATATAACTCATACAATATACAGTTCCCATCGAATTAAAGTACTCATTTGTAAGTAAATATAATGTTGAGTAATGTAGTTTGTGGTGCTCTGTAGTAAGAAGGTCGCAAAGAGGCGAAACAAAATATAAACTGGCGTAACATTTATCTTTACTACGTACCTTTATTTTGTTTCTTTTAATTTAAAGTACTTCGCGAAGTTTACCCGCAAGTCTGAAGGAGCATTCGTTAGCTTGTTATTTGTTGAAGTTTCTCTTCACAAACCGTTCTCATATCGCAGAACTTTGAAGTAAGTAGAATAAAACGTTTTGTTTCAAAACTCAAGATACATAGTACAGTTCAGTCAATTAATTAAATTAATTAAATAACCCGCCACTGACCGTACCCGGCATATAAGTACCCATCACACTCGCCGCTTTTCCACGCTAGATTGCGATGGCCAGTCTTTGCAACGGAAACACTCCGGAACGGGCGTCACCATTTGTCACTATGAGCCTGCCTCTGATTTTCTTTCAAAGATTTTTGGCCGCCCTGCTGCAGCACTCCAAGGTCTCCATCGTTATTGGCACAAAGTGGTACAGAGACTTTAAATCAGCATTTTTTTAAATCTTTTTTTGAGCTGGTGAACGGTGCGACTAAGTTGGCTGGCGAAACTCGACTGGAGTTCTAAAACTGGCATGATTTTTAAATTACTGCAGGCTGAAGGTAAAGTCAAAAGGAAAGAAATTGCATTGCATTGTGTGTTATTTCAACATGGATACGCAGAAGCCATAATTATTTATTTGCATAGCTGGATGACAAGTTTAAGTTTTTTAGCGAGTTAAAATACTCTTCAATTTCCAATAAGTTTTGTTGCGAGATCGCGATGTTCTGAAATACTATTATTTTCAACACATTTACTCATAACTGGCTCTAATTTCACCGCAATTAGGCACATTATCACACCTATAATGAAACTGTGGCTTTTTGATTGTTATAAATTCACAAGTGAGTGATTCATTTTTTTTATTGGTTCAGTTACTTTTTTCTTAAAACAAGTTTCTATACAAAAAGGGTCAAAAAAATATTAATATTTCATGCAACTTCGTATTTAAATAGATAATTTAAATAATTTAATTTAAAATTTTACATGGCGGTCAAACACACGGTCCACCTGATGGAAAGTGGTTACCGTGGCCTATGGACGAGTCCAGCACCAGGGGAGTCAAACTCGTGCCGCCGACCCTGTAAACACAGAGAGATTCTGTGCCGTCAGTGTAGAAGACAAAGTAGGAATAGCCTTTGGTTTTCCCACCGACAGTACAAAAACTCTCCAGTGAGCTCTGGCTACCATACTCACCGCCGGGAATACAAAACGAGGTTATTATGGCCTCGATATTTTGTAGGGCGGAGGTGCGGGCTCATTTGGACGGAAATACCATCGTGTCCTACCTCCTACAAAAAAACTTTCACTCAATTGAGTAATATCTTTTGTTTTCTCTGTAATAACTTTAAATTCCCCATTTATTCCGCGACGAATAAAAGAAGAGACCTCCTTTAGTCTATGGCCGATCGATATGAAAAATACAAACCCGCTGTTACGATAAAAAAATTCACAACTCGGTTTCACTTTTCAAATTATAGTTATTTATTAATTAAAATGTCTAGAAGTAGTGGTTATGAAGAAAATGATTTATGTTGTACAAGGTCCGATATATGATGTGATTGATATGGAAAGTTTGCTACCTGAAATCTGCATGGGTAAATATCTATTGTATTATATTATTCACAAGAATGTTGAAAAACATCGTATGATACACGTTTGTATTGAAAATTACCGCCCTCGGCTCTCTTAAATCTCAATTACGCCTTAGCGGTAATCACCAACTTGACACACTTGTACCGCAATGCATAGCTTTTTTCTGACGTGTAATGGTTTTGTAAGAATCATCTCTATCAAGTGCAATAGGTGAAAGAGGATATCAATGGTATAGCATTCGCTGGAACTTTACACTGTCGAGCTAACATCGCCATTTCCTATTACGTATTTTAGCAATAACGCCAATTTAGTGACCGAACGCCACTGGACTCTTTCAAGGATCGCACCGCTTTAATATTTCTGCTAGCCCGCACTTAATATTTAGGAGCTCCCTCAAAATTAATAGCGCAATACTCTGCGTACTTCCAAGATAAAACTGAAGGTTTCGTTAGTACGGATAACGTGTGCCGTTCCAGATATCGAGAGGTTAATGTGGGTTGATAAACATAAAATCTTGTTATAAAAGTGGAACTTGTGTTAGTAGTATCGGCAGAATATGGTCCCAGCTTTTTCGTGTCTACAGAATATTTGATTTTATTTTCGGTGTGTTTTCTTATGTTCATAATATGGTATTGAATATTTTAAATTACAGAAAGAGTTTCAAGTTACTTTTTATGCATTTAGATTATGCAATTAGTATTTTTTCTCTTTCTTCTATTACGACTAAAACAATCTTAGCCATCTTTAATAATAATTAATCCTGAAAGTCTGCTTGGTCCTCCGAAGTTTGACCTGTCATCCTTTTTCTAGCAATTTTCCGGCGACCACTTATTATCTTTGCTCGGTTTGTTGAATTTTACTAGAATGACTACTGTCTAATCTTCCAACTTCGAGAGCCTTGTCCATCTTTGAGTAACTTGTTAGTAAATTCGGGCTTCGATTGACTCTCACTGAAAAACAGAATAATAATAATGACACTCTATTTATCCTAGTTATCAGGAGCTAAAAATCTATCTAACACTCTTAAGTTAGATCTAAAAACACTCATGTCATTCCTAAAGACTTCCACCACCTCATTCTTATTCACAGAACGTAAAAAGAGCCATCGAGCTACCGACGGTGTGTTTAAAATTTTAAAAAGTGCAAAGTGCACAGTCATTTTGCCAAACGATCGTTTACGCGAGCTCGATACAAATTGAATCCTATAATGATACGGGATAAAGTTGGGTGATACGGTACTACGGAATAAGAATTCCAGTCTGAAAAGATAAAGCAAATTGTTTCTGCTTTGTACTGCTGTATAATTTGTTAAATGGTCTATTGCGGACTTAAGTAGCTCTGAATTAGTTTTTATACTCGTAATTTCTGATATATTATGACTCTCAGATGCTCATCATTTATACTTTAACACTTAAGCACTAAATACGTTCAACCGAAATAAATAACTACCTACATATTATCTCCTTTGCGGCGGTAAGACCCATCATGGAGGAGTGGCTAGAGAGGCCACACGGTGGCCTCTCGTACCGTCAGACGCAGGTCATTACCGGACACGGTAACTTCGGGCGGTATCTGCATCTGATGGGCATAGAGCCAACGCCCGAGTGCCATCATTGCGACGCGAGCGTGGACTCGGGGCTGCACACGCTCACTGAGTGTCCGGCGTTTGAAACGCCGAGGCGGGAGCTTGTGACGGCCCTGGGGGTGAGAGTGCTCACGCTCTCCACCCTGCTCGCGGCGATGGTCCACTGCGCGGATGCGTGGGCGGCCAGCACCTCCTTCTGCGAGCAGGTCATGTTCGTGAAGGAGACAGCAGAGCGGGCGCGGCGCAGTGAGCGAGAAAGACTCGCGGACATCGCTGGCCGCGTTCGAAGGCAGCTCGGGCGTCAGAGGGCGTAAACCGACCTTCGTCCCCCATGAGCGCGGGCCTGAGGGTGACGGGTGGAGCCGCTCGTCAGCCTAAAAAAATAGTATGTTTGTCCGCATTCTAGATCCGTAACACTAGCTAGTTAAGCTATGCTTACTGTGGGCCTAGATAGCGTTGTGTAGAATGTTGAAGAATATTTATTTATTTACAAAGTAGGGATAACACTCTAAATGTTAACCTACTTTACAGATTTGGAAGGTTTTTTCCCTGATTTAATCCAGCATCACTGCACATAGTACACCATTACGCTAAGCATCCCGAGAGGCGCAGTGCAGTCATCTCGTTGCAATAAACATTTGAATACTTAGCGTAAAGCTCTAGTTTCGTAAGATAACAGAAACTCTAAGGCTGAGAGCACAGTTAGTAAGCATAAGCGGATTCGAAAAGTTTGTGAAGTGTAACAGGATAGTAGCTGATAGCAGGCTGATGTCTCCGTCTGCTCTAGAGGGTAACAGGCGTGAGTATATGTTTGTATGAAAGTGAAAAAGATATCAGCTTCAACTGATTTCTTTCCATCTTTCTTAATAAAAATAGTTTTTATCGATTAGATAAAATTCGACCATCATCATAATTCACAGGAAGAAGTCTTATTGGTTTTTCTATTGCTTTGGTGATAACACAAAAAAAACAAATTGTCTTTCATCAACAGACGTAATTTTTTCTTTCGTTTTCTCTCTATCTTTCTCTTTTGTCTTCTCCCTTTTCGCTTCTCGTTCTTCTACTAGTCTTTGCTTAATAAGGTTAGTTAAATTTAATAATATTGAACTGCTCAATCGGATTGTTGATTTTTCATTTCGCAATTTCATAGTCACGGTGCCCTTACCATATAAATTCATATTCATTAGTAGTTGCTCCAAACAGAACTCCCGACTGACTAGCGGCTTCACTGCGCTGTACTCGCCTCTACCACGGGATTACGCGGCGGATTATCTGCTTAAATGTATAGTTTCTAATTATTACGCTCACTGTACTCGGTAACTGATGGTTCGGGTTATTCCGTATTCGCCCCGGTTTTTCGTCCCACATTCCGGAATTTACTGGTTTGCTTCGAGTTAAATTTAATGCTACAAAGATTACAAAAATGTTCAAAATGGATTGTTCTTTCGCAGAGGATTCACATTGTGATCTAGTTTATGTAAATACTCTCATCTCTTGGTCTATATGTTATTATTTCATTCAAGTAGGTATAGAGAAGAGACATAGATGTCGGTAACAGCTACCTCAAAGGTCATTTAATTGTTGTAAATATGCTGTATTATAAAAAAAGTCTTAAATGAACTTCACACCGTGTAAAATTTAAAATTCTGTGCAGTTCCATTAGCTATTGCCTCGCATTTAAACCAGAGTAAAACGAATCGGGTTACAGACTTAAAGTTCGCACAAATATTCCTAGTACAACTCTTAGAAGTGCCAGTGCAAACAAAAATACAGCTAAGAAGTTCTCGAATAAGAGGAAGTTTCACGTTAAAGGCCAGTCCTCGAGCAACTCCCAACTACAGACTCCAAACGGCCCTTGAAGAACGATGCTGTATTAAATTAAATAATACTTTTACAAAACAACAGCTCTCGAGCTCTCATTAAACAAGACGGTTGCAACACTAGAGCACGGTCCAGGTAAATGGAATTACTTTTCTTTTATAGGCTAAAGGTTCGGTTACAAACATGACACTTTTCTTTTAATTTACCCTCTTGAAAGGTTATTTGAATTTAAATGAATCCAATATCCTATTTCAGGAATTTATTCACTAAAGAACGTCTTCGCATTTCCCATTGATAAAGGTAAATGATTCTTAAAATATTACCTACCTAAGGTATAATCTGGCTATGGTCCAGAAAACTCCTTGCCACCGTATCCATTGGTGCCCTTTTAAGGAAGACCTTTTCTGCTTGAGGACTGAAGTGTATTTTTCTCACTTGCAAGTGAGTAACTCTTCTGATTGAAAATGAAGCTCTATTGTTGGCGTATCTCGTGGGGTTGGCGGGGTCAGATGGCAGTTGCTACCGGAAAGTCAAGATAAACCAAATAGGAGGAGGAGGATAGCGGAAGATAATCCTTACGAAGATGTAGTTCTGGTCTATAATCTGGCCAGGATTATCAACACTTTTAGTATAATAGTCCTGATAATAGAAATGGAAATGCGCTTGGGTGCATGTGCCTTTACTTCTACACCTAGAAAACAGATGCAAGTAGTAAAGTCGAGCTCTAAAGTTTCTGTAACTCGCACCCACTCCAAGTTAAAATCCTGCTATTTACTCTACGGTCTCTAAGATTTTTATATTCACATTTATTTATTTTGAAGGAGATTTTCCAAAAACATAGATATTATATTTTACCTAAGTTTTTAGGACAAAAGAATCACGCTCCGGAAACTATCGTCGTTCTCAGCCTTTCAAAATTAAGGGACCTTAAAGATATGGCGAGAAGATTCTCTTTATTTTATAAATGTGAAAGTTTGTGATGGTGTTTAGATGTTTGTATCTTGTCACTTAATCACGGCTAAATGGCTGAAGGATCTGGCTAAAATCTAATAGTAGAATGGTGTAGAATAACATATTGGTAAGTTACTTTTGATCCCTTGTTCACACGAGCAATAGATAGCACTAAATTTAACATAAAATAAAATTCATGGCCAAGGATTGGTTATGAAGATAATGGCACAATTACCAAACATCTATAATTTTCAATAAATGTGCCATATCATCCATATTTCAAACCGCTACCTACGCACAAGTAAAAACCTACAAAATACAAACAATACAGGATCCACAAATTCCCGATTAAGATCCTTCTTAAACGAAAAGTTGGGGAGTTACCTTGTCCAAATATTTGCCAAGTGGGGTGGCAAAGCGGCAAAGATATCTACTGGTGGGTAACAGACAAACAGTCCGCAGGCGATTTATTGGCGCTGTTACCGCGTACAACGAGTGTGTACCGCACAGTACTTGCGTGTTCGGACACTTCACTGTCTTTTATTTATGTTCGATGATTTACGACCTTTTTGGCAAAATTATGGGAGAAAAATGTTGTGTGCTGCCAGATTGTGACTGAATTTATGAATTTGTTTTGCGAATATAGTTCGGTGATAGTAGTGTTGTGCAATATTATAGAAATTGTGAATGTATTATGGTTTAACGTAGTTTCATACTTTAAAAGAATATCACTAAAGTACTATGTAATTCGAAATGGAATGGAAGGAAAATGAGATGCTTTATTTGTAAATGGATGTAATAAAAAACGTAGTAAAATGGAGTTATTTCGTAGTGTAGTTATTTGTGGTTACTTTCTGATGCAGTTATTCGGACTACATAATTCATTTTTATGTATCACTCTTATATAAATACATCTTTGCCTATCCCTTACACATAAGGAAACATGTACAAATTTTGTGCAGTCAAAGGTTACCGATATGTATAAAATATTGATCAATTTTTTTCCTCCCTTCAATAAAATTGTTGCTCGGTATGAATGGAAATTTCACACAAAGGCGACAGAATACAACATAAATCTCAGGTAGACAGGATATTAAGCATTTTCCAATCAGGAAACGAGGGAAGCTGTGAGCAACAGCCATGTTTTCTTTTGTTACGTTGGTCCACGAATAATATCACAGATCTTATAGCTTTTCATTTTTTTATTCATATATGTTAAGATTTACGGCACAAAGAGGTTTTTGCGATAAATAGGCCAATTACAGTTTTTTTTTGTATACATGAGGTATTTTTGGTTTATGATTGACCATTTAATTTAGTTTTTGGCATCCTATGATCTACAATTATATTGAGACAAAGCGTGCTGGAAGAAAACTCTACACTGAACTCGGTACTACCCCTGGTTCCGTCTTCGTGGAATTCTGATCATATTTCATCAAACGATAGGAACCTATTTCAATAATAAAATGCTTTTTTGTAATTCTAGCCTATAATCTATCCCTGTTTCTTTTAAATCCGTACAGCGGTTTGAGCGTGATTGAATAACAAAAATCCAAACATCTTCAAAAACTTTTATTACATAAAAGTGAATATGTTCTACGTCTTTTTACATGGGACTCCATATAAGTTAAAACCCTCTTCCTCATTGAAATATTTATGTTTTTTTTTATTTCATTCTTTTATCGTACAACCCTTGACGCCGGTGGAGAGCACTCACATACGCTGTAATTCAATCTAGTGATTGGTGCTTGCATCTAGTATAAGTTCTGCAGACTTTTATGTGCATTTTATGAGGCTCAATTCAAACCGTGATCTGAAAGCGCTAATATCTTTATTTTTCTGGAGTATATCTTATGAATGGAAGTGGAAAATAGGTGGGAAACAAAACGTCAATTCATTAATCATGTTCAGTTAAGTACTAAGAAAAAAGAACTCGTTGGTGGTTATCGCCATTACACTTAACCTATTGGTTATCCCATTATTATAACAGAGCAAAAACACCTTTGCACACACCTTCGGGAAGAACTTTACTACCTATTCTATCAAGCCTACTCAGTCTATGAAAAACCTGTTTTATCGACAATGTTCAGTAAATCATTTAATGGAGAAACACGTTCGTCTTCTCTACAGAGCGAATATGAAATCCGATAATATTTTTAATCGTAAAGAGAGAATCGTGCACGTTCCTAGCGCGTGGTCGTGCATAGTTCAACAGATCACGAGAACTGGTGGGTCGTGTACTCGTTCCGAAGTATTTTGGCTTTCAAGGGTATTGATGACCTAATACTGCTGATCCAGCTTAGAAGCAAACACGATCAAAGTACTGTTTTTTTTTTTCATTTTAATTGCCTTTCGACTTCTCTTAATAAATAATAGAAAGAAGAAAGACAGTAAGTGGTACTGTTTGGTAATTACATAAATAAAGACAAAAGCAGCCGGAAATTTCTAGCTATCCGACAAGTACGCAGTGAGTAAGTAAACGAAACAATCGCTATTGTGCGATCGAACTTAAGAACCTCGTTGCGCTTGACGTATAGAAATATATGGTCAGATAAAACATTTTACAGGTAATGACAGCCGTGTTATTGAGAGCTATATCAAATTGTGACAAGCTGTAAATAGAAAAGTTTCTACGTGCAGAATAACTGTGTCGCCTGAAGTGTCAAAAGGTGCTTTCTTTTTTAGACTACTCAATAATTGACTAATTGATTTAATATGTTACTTAACACTGTGACAATCTTGTTCCTTAATTCTTGTCCATCATCTTAGTAGTGTATCCCGTTCACATCGGAGGCCTTCACTTTCCTTGGCTATTACACAAAGTATAGGCTACTATTGTCTTTTTCCTCAATTCATACAATTGAATATTATTTCTAGAGAAATTGATAGTGATGTTTAAAAATGAAAACTAGCTCAGTAAAAATTAGCCTTCAACTGTACTGCCTTAAGCAACAGCATAAATCAGTAATGCAGCTTCATTATGGGCATAACTTGTATGATTCTATTGAGACCCGAAACGTAAAGAAGCTTCAGAAATCGAATTTCTTAATTGAAACTGAATGTGCCTTCAAGTATTGAACATAAGTAGTTCATCGGATGAAACATTTGTTCCTTTCAGTGGGGACACAATGGCCTCTGAAGTGCTTTCTATCTGTTATCTGGAGGCCTCTCTTGGAACGTGATGGTGTCACAATAGGCCAGTGTCAATTATTTATCGATAAAACAGTTATTGTCGGTATCGATGAAGCTGTCTCTTAATTAGTATAGACAGGCTCAGTAACATTTTGTGTTATTAGTCGAATGATTTTTACTTATTGGATTTGTGTAATTCAATTTGTAAAGAAACGGCTCGCTTAAGGAATTAGGTTTCTGTTCTATTAAAAAAGGAAAATGCGAGCTCGTAAAATATTTTCTTTAATATTTAGTTAAACAATATACTTTTGTCGGACACCTGGCATACGTCAAAAATGGTTTGCTAGATGAAATAAACATTTCATAATCATATTCCAAAATGATACTCAGTTCCGAATCTTAAGTTTCAAAGACGGGTTGCCAAAATATATCTGTCCTCATTTATAGTCAAAAATCGAGATTCAGGACTAAGTTTGGTATCGTTATGGAATACAAGCCTAAGAATAACACCCTTCGAATGCTACTACTAAACCATCGTTCGTATGTCCCATATGCGCAGCCTGAACAAACCGAACTAGTATAAGTCTTTAACAGCCCGGAAGCAGTATATTCTACAAACCAAACTAGTTTTATTTAGATCAAGTGGCATACCAAACGGGAAATTACTGAGGAAAGCCTGCCCTTCAGTGATATAATAGGCCTAATTATGTAACAAAACAAATTCTTGAAACATGAATCTATATACACTGATGAGCTCTTCTATTAAAAATTTACAGCATTAAAGGTCGCTTATGTCTTCTTTTCCTTAGTTGTAAAAACCAGCCATCAAAAATGATGTATTTCATAAAAGTGTTGAAAATAATAAATTCAAGATATCGACACGACACATACCTTCCTCCATCCTTATTAAAAGCGACTATTGTCCGTATCACAATGAGACACGCCCGTGTGTAGTGCGCCTTATTTATAATTAAATACCGCGTTTGTCTGACATGCTGACAGCCGTACCAGCCGTACTTCAAGTGAATGGAACACAATACACTCCGCGATAAGAGCAACGTTTTAAATGACTTTCATGTTCATTTAAGTACTTGGAACTTCAACACCTTTACAGCGAATGTTCAGTTGGTTCAGACTTTAATCTTTTAGTAGGAAATTTGAAAAACTAGAAAGAAAGAAAGAAAGGAAATCTTTTATTTTAGTGCAGCACCTATTACACAATTAATTATGTACTAACACACGCAAACAAGTTAATCAGACACAATTGTTCTTCGCGCTGCACCAAAAAAGGAGCCAGTTTAGCATGATGTCAGGCACAAGTACCTGACGCTGGTTTTTAACTGGCTCCTATGTGGAGGACATGCGACAGAATAATAAATAGAAAGATATTAAATTTACAAAAATCGGAAAAATAGAAAAAGAGAAGGAACACAAAACAAAATAATAAAAACACAACAGCAGAAGCCAAACATGTTTGCGAGCCACCAACTCCAGCCGTTTGGCCGTTCCCCACCATCAGCTCCTAAGGTAAAAACCAAATAGAAAAAATAAAACATCTATGGCCGTGTTTGGGCAGTCAGTGGTCCGGACTGGCCGGGGCGGCATATCGGCATGGGCATAACAGTTCAGCTTTATCTATGACTATATTTTTAGTAGTCTGTGGTTCGGCTTACTTCATAGATAAGAGAAGGAGGCTTACCTCCAACCACAGAGTACCTAGTTACGTAACCATAGATAAGTATACAATACATAACGCCAAGATGTTATGCAGTTACGCAACCACCATTTTATGCGAGCAAAAAGAACGATACATTATAATTATAACATCATCATTATTATCTTGTCACAAGTTATGTATTACAAATATGGGTGGTAAATAAAAAATAGGACACACATCATAAAGTTATACGACACACATTGACAAATGGTACACAGTGCAATCATTGGACACAGCTAACGCAGCCACGCACCAAAACAAAGCAAATCACTTGTAATTTAACCAAAGTACCTAACATCACAGTGACCCTTTTGTTGCTCACAAAAAGGGTGGTTCCGGCACATGGAATGAATGACTTCGAAACGAATGACATTTAAAGTAAAAAACCAACTAATACAAGGTACCTAAAATGCGTCGTGGCTTTCCTCCACTTGTTCAAAATTATAGTTCATAAGAATGAGAATAGTTTATTTTCCAAGAAAATAATTTACATTTGCTTCACTTAGATCTATAGTAGTTTGTTACTGAGACAAAACAGTATTGTTGTTAATTTGAAATTACAGAGAAAGAGAACTTCAGCCGTCAACCTCACACATGGTCAAACCTGTTTCGTGTCAAATCACACATGGTCAAACATGGTCAAACTTTAGCCTTAATTGTTATAAAACACTTATATATCGTTTAATATTTATTGTTACAAATTGACCGATAAGCATTTAGCTTACGGCTGATTATTTTATTACAATTATAAGATTGGCTTTCTCAAAATTTTCAAAAATTGTCCGTATAGCCAGTATCAAACGAAATGTCCACTTACTTCGAATAATATATTAGCTAGAGCTTTTTGTGTATTGTCAAATAAATGAATGGGTAATATAAATGGGAAACCTTTTCCTTGCAGGCATCGTACTGTTGGGGTACTGTTATCAATAATATTATCAATATTCCCCATAGTGTGAGGTATCAAAATCTTGAAAATGAGAATTATTATGAATAATAATTGAACAGATCGCTTTACTCTCAATTATCTCAAATTGAACTAAAAGGCATATGTTCACTCGAGCCAGTACCAAATGGAATG
Source organism: Eilema caniola (assembly GCA_949126895.1). Lineage (NCBI taxonomy): Eukaryota > Metazoa > Arthropoda > Insecta > Lepidoptera > Erebidae > Eilema > Eilema caniola. The sequence goes on along the minus strand of OX421469.1, from coordinate 1,012,083 downwards.
TCGACTTACTTCGAATATTGGCTAAAGCTTATTGTGTATTGTCAAATAAATGAATGGGTGATATAAATGGGAAACCCTTTGCTTGCAGGCATCGCACAGTTGGGGTACTGTTATCATTAATGTTATCAATATTCCCCATATTGCAAGGTATCAAAATATTGAAAATTAGAATTATTATTAATAAAAATTGAACAGATCGCTTTACTCTCAATTTTCTCAAATTGAACTTAAAGGCATTTGTTCACTCGAGCCAGTTCCAAATGGAATGTCCACTTACTTCGAATAATATATTAACCAGAGCTTTTTGTGTATTGTCAAATAAATGAATGGGTGATATAAATGGGAACCCTTTTCCTTGTATAAAATTTGTAGACTATGCAATGGGTTACTTCAAGGAAGTAACCCATTGCATAAGTTGAATTTCGAAATAAGTAAGATTTAGCTGGTATATCGAAACACCGAGATGATTGTCTGCGTGGTGCTAGAGAGCTACATAGACCCGCGCCCACACCATGTTATGGTGATAACTAGGTAAAAAGAGAATTGGGATAGTACTAGATGGTGGCACTATGAATCGAGAGCAGATTTGTTATGCACTTTTGGCAGTGTATTATAAAATGTTCATTTAGCGAATAGAAAAGAGAATCAATTTTGGTATCTTATATTATATTTAAAAACATTGGCACACTGATTCAAAACCCATTTTGTAAAGGTATATCGTATTCTAAACGTAAGGTAAGTACAAATAAAAGTGGATGACTTTGATAAGCGTATCGGCGAGTTGGAAAAACACTTGCAAGACTTATCAAGAGGCGTCATAATGTTACCAGTAATGTAATCAATATTCCCCATAGTTTGAGATATCAAGTCAATCGAAGTGTTGAAACAAAGAACATTCAAATAATCTATCAATCAAATAGCCCACCGTAGCCTGCCCACGCTGGCCAGACGGGTTGGTACAAGGTTTTATTTCGAGTTGTCCTTCTCTCGCAGTGATATTGTCTGCGTATTTTCCGTTAGTCGCCTTTTACGACACCCTTCGGATGAAATGGGGTGGTGATTCTTGTATTCTTTCTCCGTCACCACACGGATGACAAAACATTATGGTTTTATTTCTAGGAGGTTTTGAATATTTCTGGTTTCAACACTTCGGTAGTCTTGATAAATCTAATTTTATTTGTAGTCGCTGTACGCGTGGAATGCGATGGCCTTTGGAATATTAAATGGGTTTCAATTAGAGTCACTAATGTTTTTAAATATAATATGACATACCAAAATTTATTTTCTTTTCTATTTGGTAAATGAGCATTCCATAAAACACTGCCAAAAGTGAATAACAAATCTACTCTTGATTCATAGTGTCACAACCTAGTTCACCCAATTGTATTTGTACTTATCGCCATAACTATCTGTAGGCGAAAGTTTCTGTACCTTTCTAGCTCTATGCAGACAATCTTCTTATCGTCTTGAATTATTAATTAAATCTCAAATAGCTATTTCAAAATGTTATCCTTCTTTAAAATAACTCATCGCCTAGTCTACAGATTTTTTGGAAGGAAAAGGTTTCCCATTTATATCACTCATCCATTTATTTGTCAATACACAAAGAGCTCTAGCTAATATATTACTCGAAGTAAGTGGACATTCCACTTCATACTGGCTGGAAAAATTGTATTTCATTTAAGTTGAATTTCTGAAAATTGAGAAAAAATTCGATCTGTTAACACGACTTGATTTCTTCCCGAGAAGCTTGCTGGTTCATCCGATGTTGCGATGGGATCTTCCAAATCGTCCGGATCCTGAATTTCTAATGTTCTCGTAGCTAGGAGTGGCTTCCAGACGAGTGAGAGTAGTAGCATATTGACCAATTTGTATAGCTATGTCCAGTAAAACTTTTCTTGTTTTGAAAAGAATTTAGTATCTTTTGTCCAACAGTAAGGTTCACCATTAACGCACATAGTCTCGTGGTCAGACTTTACACATTTACACTGTGATGTATACAAAGAACTGTTTGAAAAGTTAGTAGCTAATAAGCTAATAGGGAGTATAACCAGCAATAAGACAAAACAATACCCATGCCTTCAACTGATTGAACACTCCGTGCACTAACGCGGTTTATATAGTCAATACTAGCGTAACTTACTTTGTTTATAACCGATTTGCTTGTTTTCTCATTGTTCCTTCGTGTATGTACAGTCATAAGCAAACGTCTTTTGAGTGGTAGATATATTATCTGACATATATCTTTAGGAAACCCATTTGACTCGTTATAGCCAGTCAAGAAAGTACGTTTAGTGGGTTTAACATAAATGAATAATAACATTGTAGAGTTATAATGATAACACTGATCAACAAAATTTTAACTTTGTTGTATCGCACACTTTTGTAGCATTTCTTCTATTAGGTGTTATGATTATATGCAGTTATTTTAATTCTATCACGTCTAATTTTTTTTCAGAAACTCGTATTATTAGAAAAATATTTCATTGTTCTTCAGAAAAACGTGAATGATGAAGTTTGTAAACTAAAGGCTTACGATTTTTTGGAATATATTATGGCTTCTGGTTGACATCTTTGAATCGTCCAGCAATAGTCTGCCAACATTCTTGCTTTCCATCTGCCTTGATAAGGCTTCTCTATCGCCTATTCCATACTCGTAACTAACAGTCTAAAAATAAATATAAGGTGATATTTTGCAACTCGAAGCTAGATAATTATGCCAATAGAAGTTGGGTACTATATCGAAACTATAATTCTTCATTTTGGTATACAATTTTGCTTTTGCTTTAGTATGATATAGATGGATAAGGTGTGAATTCCATCCATGCCAGACTGTACCCATTGTTTCTGTACATTCTACGTATTTCTGTTTCTTATCGAAGACGTGACGACGACGACACGGCGACAAGATGTAAAATAAACATCCGGGCATTGTATGTAATGTAAACAATGTAGCAGAAATCAATCGCGAACACAATAGGCGCTATACAAAATAAATCTGAGTGATAACACGATGCTACTATTTTGTTTGTCTTGTTGTAATATCATATTTGTATGTATGATCTTTTGTCAAGAGTACAAGTTACTTAAGTTATTACTATTCCCGTTAATCCATCCAATGACCAAATGGTTATTCTATAGTTTAGTGTATGAAAGTTTATAACAACGAATTAATTGTGAGTTTGATGTTTGTTACTTTTTCATAACAAAAATAAAAACAGCAGAATGGATTGAGATAAACTTTTGCATAGACAAATTTTACATACATACTATAGGAAAATATAACAGACGCCGCAGGTAACCGCGAGTATAAAATAATATGTTGAAGCATTAGTGTTACACACTAACAACTTCATGAAAAAATATATGGAAACACTAAAAGCATAACAGTAGCATTCTGTTACATAACATAACGTTCATGTAAAAAAGCATAAACGCAAAACAAACTTAGCAGAAACGTGAAACAAACTTAGCTCGAAATATAAGAGGCAATAAATAATTCCGCGGAATGTAAGTCGACTTGAATCATTCCCAAGTAACAGCAGCGATGCCGAATTCCCATCAGGGCTGTGAGAACTTTTATTTTACAACCACATAAAAAGCTTTATTCAGAAATTTACTATCAAGCGAACGTGTTCGTAGAGCACCTACGATATACAGGAGGAAATCCCATGCACGCAACTGGAGTTACTATTACACCGAAGTGTAATCTTTGTACCTAAAACGTGCAGTGAAATTCTGTGATATATTTAACTCAGCGTTATATTTCGCTACATTACTTAAGCTATTAACATTAAAAAATTATGCTTGGTCATACATAAAAAAAAATACGCGTCGACTTGAAAACCTCCTCCGCTTTTTCGTCGGTTGAAAAGTTGAGCACTTAAAACGCGCCTAAAAAAATTCATTTCATAAAAATCTATGGCCAGCAGTGGACTGCAGTGGGTTGATTGATTGATCGGAAGCTGTCACATGTGAATTGTCATTTGTTAAAGTGACTTCGGGCCGTATTTTTTAAGTAAGTAACTTGTAAATTGTATCGTCGTGACATCAGCCTAATTAAATGATTAATGATTTCTTTTGTTATTTTTTCTTTAAAAACTACCCAACGTCCAACCTTAGGTAGGTTTTCACTTCGAAAATCCTTCGTGGCGGTGTAACAGGTAGCCTACATAAGCCACACGACTCTGGCGTGAGACCTCGATAACGACGGCTTCACCACGGGCGCGCATTTGACTTCACGCCACTTCACTTCGACTTCAGTCCAAGTCGCCTCGTTCCTCTGCAAATATTTGAATGCACTCAAGTATTTGAGAGAATATCCTCCCGAGCCAGGATTATACGGGTTGCAGTTGTAGGTTAGTGTAACGCTGGCTTTATCCGAAATGGGTTCGGATTTAACAAAATATATTGTTTGGTAATAGTTGCAATAGTATTAGGTGGCAGACAAGCACACGGCCTACCTGATGGAAAGTGGTTACTGTAGCCTATGCAACAACAGGGGCGTCACACTCGCGCTGCCGACCCTGAAGAAATCTTATAATGCCCTTCTTGAAGAACCCCATACTGTAGTCGCTTGGAAAATGTTGTAAGTTTATCGATCTCTTTAGAACTAAACCCTTTCACATAACATTAAATACCACATGATTTATATACTTTACAAAGATCCCTGAAAATGACAAAAATACTTATTAGCTGAGGCGGCAAAATGTTGTTTTGCCGCTATTAAAAATGGGGGTTTATAGTAGAAGGGTGAAAATTAAAGGGTATTTATTTTTTAAATGCCAAACTATAAAAAGTAAAATAAAATTTAAGATGTGGCCTGCCTCTAAAGGACACACATCTTAAACCTAAAACCCATTCTCAGACCTGTCAAATATACACAAAATAAACAATAATACCTAAAAATCGGTCAAGCCGTTTCGGAGGAGCTTTGTTACAAACATTGTGACATGAAATTTTATAACATGATATTATTACCTATTTATTTAATGATTTCAATACAATACTTTTTACGCAAGTATCGCGATTTCCATCAGAAGTCGAGCCTTCTGATCGAAATCGAGATTGAATCCGTCAAAAATAGCTTTGTTTCAATGTGTATTGTATCATGAACCGCTAATGCTGGGGCCACAGTACCGTATATATATTTTACAATGCCAATCCAAACTTTTTGACATATTGATTGATATGAAAACGATACTACGCAATGCCATAATGACGATAAGGTAGTGTGGCCCCAGTATTTGCGTAGGTCAAGGCTCACGACTCCTAAGTAGACTAAACCGTTAATTATCTCGGTCGATATGAACCAGAGCGTCTAAGCAGATAGAGGTCCGTGATTAGGGGATCCGGAGCATTTAGAGAACGCTTCCTTTCACGGTCTTTATTTCAACAGCGCTGGTTTAAAATGGTTTATTTACCTTGGGTTCAGGACGTACTGAATAATGAACGTAGTAATTAAGGATACCACGCATGTTTATAAATATTGAGAGGCAAAAATGACTGTATATTGAATATTTTTTGAATTTACACCTGCATACCATTGAACGGCTCCATTTAAGTTGATATCTGGATTCAATAATTTTCATCAGCAGTGTTAATTTATGCAGAACTCTCAATGTGTGAATTCAAATACCAATTAACCGTTCTTTTAATAATAAATATAATCAATAAGCTAGAAATAATCCGAATGATATGGATAAGTAAAATTACTCATTCACATCACTGGAAAATTACTTTACTATAATAGAAAAAGACTGATATTGTCAAAATAAACATACATGCAAAGGCAAATTATTTTGATTGATTTACACCTCAAGATAGCTCCAAGTTCCAACCTTCAAAAGTCCTACTACCCCAATTCAGTGCTCGTCATTCCACTTTATCGGTACAACACAATATTTTAGCTACAATAATCATGTGGCTATCGCTCCTAATGCTGTAATTTCTTTGGGCTTGGCTTTAGTACCACTAAACTTTTTACTATTATAGATCAAGTGCCGCTGAATTCATTATTTAGGACCAGTTCGCACTTCGCAAACCGTTTCTTCCTCTGCCAAATTTTGAACAATACTGTGAAGTTGCTTACTTTCTGGACACTTTTAAATTTAGTGATGCTGTGGGCTCGATAGACAGGATTTTTTTTTAACCTGGAATTACTATAAACGACATACAGTGCAATTTTCACCTGATTATGAGGTAATCTAATAGAAGCATGCAACTGATTATTACACCAGTTTTATTAAAACTATTTCAATTTTAAAATATAATATATCAAATTAATTCTGTTTTCTTCTTCGGCTGTCATCTTTAGTAACTCCACTGATTTTACTCATACATGATAATAAAAACACGAAGGATTCATAGAAGCCTAATTAATAAAATTATCTACCATCTAAAACTTAATGGGCAAACTGTGAGCTGCAAATTATTTTGCCTCCGAAAAACTAATCCTTCTACCAGGATTTTTACAACCTGTTTGAATAAAAGATAGCTGACCTTAGAAAATGTTATGGGTGGTTAGTTCGGACTGGCGCGTTTAATTTTATTATAGCCAGCCATACGGAACTAGGTTTATTATAGTTTTATGATTGGAAAATCATGTAGGAGGAATATAATTAAATATTTACGCTGAATAAGCTATTGCGAATACGAGATTGGACATATTATTGTTCAGCATTAATTGTTCATTATGAAGAAGAAGCAAAGGTCCATTGATGAGAAATGTGAATTAGTAAATCAACCACTAGCACACATGTTAGTGTAAATAAATAAGAATAAATCAAAGGGTTAGGTGTAATTTGTTAAAATAATAAACAAACAAAATATCAACAAAAATATGACGGCGCACAGGTTATGTTAGTCGATTTACAATCGATTCGAAATGTCATCCGAATCGATTGTAAATCGACTAACATAACCTGTGCGCCGTCAAATAAAATAGGTTTATTTATGTGCTATTATTATTATTAGACTTCGTTTTCTTGTTCGTTGTAGACATTCATTGAGGTTCGTTATGCGATGATGTTCAGCCACAACAAATGATACAGAATAGTAACAACCAAAGTTTTCAACATTTATCCAACATCCTTATGTAAGTCTCCCAAAAGGATTTGTAAGAGGAAAACGCACGTGATAAAAAATCAACCCCACATTAAACTATGGCGGTGTGCACCCCTACAGCGAACTAACAACTGGAAAAAATCCCGATTTTCGTTCTAGAAAGTTCCCGAATTCATTAAGAAACATATCGTTTAAGTAATAACCTTTAGCAACTTGACAAAACTTTTTCCTTCAATAGACTTTTTCCTTAAAATAGCTTCCAGCCTCTAATCATCGCCTTATTCAGTATTTTTATTGGGTAAGGGGCCGTAATAGCGGTCTCAATGTGACAATAGTCGGAGAGATATCTCTTCAGTGCAATTAATTCAATTGATTGATGTGTAGTTTTACACTGTGTTAGTGTAAGACTATTAAGTGTTTAGAAAAGAAAGAAAAAAGAAAATGTTTATATATGGAAGAAGTTGATTGGGGAAGTGTGACAGATAGTGCTTATTATTGAACAGTGGGGTAATGTGGAATATACTGCTTGCCAGCGAGTCAAGATTCTATATCAGTCGCAACGAAGCCGCCGACGAGGCAAGGTCTCCAAACTCGTCGTCGCCCGGACCTGCGCCACTGAAGATGTCGACCGCAGTGATCGACGAAACGTCTGGAACGCAAGTTTCAAATGGACCACGGCCAAATAGCCCGGAAGCAGTATATTCCACATGCAACGACGGCCATGAAAGCCTGAAGACTTATAGTGAGGTAATGTTTGGGATGTATGGGCCCTGAACACTCGGGGCCAAGCCAACCTCATCTGCTAGCGAAACTCATTTGAATGTCGCACCCACGGAATTGAGACGACTTTACTTGAAAAAAAAAAAAAACATCTCCGTTTAGTAGGTACGAGGGTACATAGAGATACACGGAGTTCAAATACATAGCTTTCCTTTTTGACGTCGTCGTAGTTGGATGACAATACAAAAGTCACAAAATGGCTTAATTCCCTATCGTACGATCTTACCGAAAGTTTAATTGCTAAAAGTCATAAATGTTGTAGTCACTAGTGATTATCAAGTGAAAGAATGAATATCTAGTAACTACTTTATTACATCATTGATGTTTTAGGGGTTAAAGTATGAAATTGCCGATTTGTACTGACAAATTGAAATTCGTTTTTTTTTTAATTTAACGTATTTATTTAATCAAAATAATTACCATTATTATCTATACATTGCTGCCATCTAGTAGGAAGGTCATTTATGCCTTTGCGATAGAACTCTGGTGATCTAGATTCGACAAACTATGTGAAAGCATTTTGTACTGCCTCCTGAGAAGAAAACTTTTTATCACATAGAAAATTGTCCAAATCACGAAAAAAATGGTAGTCTGTTGGAGCAAGGTCTGGCGAATACGGAGGGTGACGGATAGTTTCTAATTGCAGTTCCTGTAGAGTTAAAACGGTTTCTCGTGCTGTATGAGGTCTCGCGTTATCATGGAGTAATAATGGTGAAGATCGATTCATGAGTCGGGGCTGTTTCACTGCTAGTTTTGCTATCATTGTTCGGAGTTCGGCACAGTAGACATCTGCCGTTATTGCTTGACCAGATCGTAGAAAGCTATAGTGAATAACACCATGCTGAGACCACCAAACAGTTACCATTACCTTTATATTGGTAAGCTTTGCTTTAGGACACTGTTGTGGCGTTTCACCTGGGGTCAGCCATTGCATTTTTCGCTTACGGTTATCGTAAAGAATCCACTTTTCATCACATGTCACAATTCGATCCAATATTCCTTCATTTCTATATCGATTCAACAAGGCAACACAAGTTTCAACACGCATTTCTTGCTGCAGATCAGTCAAATCATGAGGTACCCATTTTTCACATTTTTTTATTTTATTGATTTGACGCAAATGAGTCAATATTGTTGGTAAGGTAACGTTAAACCATGCAGCTAATTCCTGGGTAGTTTGGCTCGGATCGGCTTCCACCATGTCTTTCAATTCATTGTTATTCACCTGTGTGGACGGCCTTCCTCGTGGTTCGTTCTTCAAATCAAAGTTTCCATCACGAAAGCGTTTAAACCAAAATCGCACGGTGCGTTCATTAGCAGTCCCCTCTCCAAACGCAACATTGATATTGCGAGCTGTTTCTACCGCGTTAGTTCCGCGTCGGAACTCGTATTCAAAAATCACTCGGATTTTCGAAGTATCCATATTTCTTGTCTAAGCTGAATAAAAAAAATAACTGAAAGTCGATAATCGAATGTTGCACATTTTTAAATAAAGAACTACATAGGTACCATGTGGAAAAAGTTTCACTCAAAAATCTCAAACCATGAAGGTTCTATGTCAATTCGAAGTACCTATTACAATGAAACGGCAATTTCATACTTTAACCCCTATTATTTTAATAACAGTGATCACAGTTCATAACATAGTGTGTTAACATGTACTTAGTAATACGCATAATACATTCGCAACCTTATTCCACATACCCAAAGAGGCAAAGATACAGTCGAAGAACGTAATAAATTATTACCTTCACTTGAAAGACTCCTTTGAAAAAATTGTGCTACTAATAAATGTCATACTAGTAAAACGTTATGGGTTCAAGAAATATGTTTTAGAATATAACTATTGTTGGCTAGAAATTGTCGAAGAAGTGCCAAGTTTTTGGTGGCAAACTGTTACAGATTTACGATTCGAACTACGATAACTACGTCAACAATTTCGAAGTTTGGTGTTAGTTTCAAATTTGGTGGACTTGACTATTGGCGCTTTCGGGAAGACTTTTGCATAAAAATATAGAGTTGTTCCGCTTACTGAATAAGCATTCGTAATTATTGTGCCTATTTTTTCATTCGCCATTACAACTTGCATTTTTATAATGAAAATCAATCTTTATTGGCCCATGTTTTCGGTATGTTCCTTCAAGCCATCGTCTTTCGAGCTATTGAGTAATTGATATTATAAATTGTCTAATTTGTTTCGAGTATATACATATTTAGTGAAATATTATCCATATTAATCTTTTATTGCCATAGTGACAATTTATAAATAAATAAAAAAAACATCTCACTGTCTCGTGTTTACATGTGAATAGAGTTAACAGTGAATAACACAAAATAAAGTGTGATGAAATCTGTAAAAACAGTTTAATTTTACTGTCTGACTTGGGCCCGCTTTCGTCATAAGCAGAGAAGTGTGTAGCCGGGCGGCCGGCGGCGGTGCCATCCTAACACGCCCTGTTCGCTTCCGTCGATAGTCTAAATATTGAAGAATTTATTGTATTTTTTCAACCTCTAATTCTTCTTCCTCAAGCAATTTAAAATATAATTTTTGTAACGGCATGACGTCTTCTGTCGTAGACAGCACTTGACTGAGTTCGAGCTCACAAAGTTTCTCCAAAATTGAAGAAGCTTTGTAACTTCTAAATTGTAGAATATTAGTTTTCCCTCTTCGTAACATCTTTAAATTGGCTACCAAGAAACTCAATCTTAAATCGAGCTATCAATACTTACCCAGTCGAATCTTTAACATCGATCCGACAGTATAATAACCCCAAAGTAAGCAACTCTCAATCACTTCGGTCATAAAACATACTTTGGAGGGACGGTCCAAAACTTGGTCCTGAAAAAGTATTAACCGTGGTCTGACGTGACTTCGATCCGCGGCAAAAAGTTTCAGTCGCGACTAAAGGCCCGTAATTTAAATGTAAATTTGACCTGCCATCGCAAATGTTGACGGCTTGAAGATGTTTTTAACTAGTGGACTGTGGTAAATGTTCTTATTTACTTGTTTTGGAAAATTGCTCAAGTTTTGTAGATGAGTCCACTTCGGATAGATGAGACTTTGAAGTTTAGGCTTCAAGTAAAAAATGTGATGAGTTTTAGGCTAATAGCTAAAAGAATATGATCATTTTATGGTGGTTTTACTTTTTGTATTATAAACTTTGAAGAAACATAGTTCAGCATTGCTTTCAAGAGTCCTGTCACACTTGACAACAAAATTATAGATTTAAGTTCTATACTTGGCTATTATGAATACTTTAATGTTTATTAAAGCGCTGCTGTTCGTCGGGTGTGTGAGGACAAGCAAATAGCGCAGTTCGCCGACGAGTGATGTGGGCCTTAATGAAGTAAAAATGCAAATGGAAGCTTCACGTATTGAATTAATGTATTATACGAATTTCGTAGCTATTTGCGTTATTGCGCTATTTACACAGGTTCGAAACAAAACAAAAACAAATTGAAATGCTATAAAATCCGCGTTAAAAATATGCATAATTCAATATACAAAACTAGCTTAATTTTTTACGTGTGTTAAAGTTTATGTATGTAGAATATACTGCTTCCGGGCTGATTTATGTTTATGTAAGTTTATGTATGTTTCAACCAAACAATTTTAATCAAATAATAAGTAACTTTTCTCTTTTTGCCACAATCTACTTTAATTTATATTTTAATTTACCTCCCTCAATAAAATAAAAACTTGTTTTATTAATGGGTCTAAGTATGAGTGTAATTGAAATGAACTAACAAACCTATGTACTCGTAAATCTAGGTTCATTTGAGGTTAAACTACAAAAATTAAAATTCTACCCATTTGAAATAATACCTAAAGTGTACTAAAGCTACTTTTTTAGTCAGCGTATTATGCTACTTTATTATTTCATTACACTTTCTAGGAAAAGTTAATAAAAATTCTGGGGTTCGCGCTTACGAATGGTGTTTAATACATAGTGTAGTGTGGTGGCAGAATTTCATTAAAATGCGTTTAGTGTGGTTCAGAGGGGCGCAGTGGGGCGCACTGCGGCTCCATGATAGGTTTTTATTGCATTGTTTTTATTACATTTTTGGTCTGTACGACCCACCGCCGCCGGGCGAGTCAGAGCCACCTCGATGAATATTTTCATTTTTCCATTTATTTTTGTCGAATATTTTTCCGAATGGACATTTTGACGTTGACATGAATTCAAAATATTGTATTTTCGTAGTTTATATCCTAATATGATTTTAATTTATTTTCAATTTTATTTCAAAACTGTAAATAAATAATAAATAAATATTTCACAACATTTCACACAACGCTATCTAGACCCATGGTAAGCATAGCTTAACTAGCTTGTGTTATGGAATCTAGAATGCGAATAAACATACTTAGATAGGTTTTATTTTGTAAATACATAGATATTATACATAGAAACACCCAGACCAATGCAAATATACATATTCATGCATACAAATATTTGCACTAAGCGGGGTTCGAACCCGCGCCTCCTGCGTAGCGGCCGCGTTCACTACCGCCACGCCACGAAGCCTAGAGAATTAATTATTTATTAACCATTAATAACTTAATCTAACCTATGTATATCACTTTCATGCGGATGACGGGCTTTTACTAAATATTTTATTTTTATATTATTTGACCTTTATTTTGCCCTGTTCTAATTTTCTTTTCATACCGTTTCCTGCCCTACACTCATATTTTTTCATTTGGAAAAATATAATTGTTAAAGGTCCTAAATATAAATTTGTTATCAAGACCCGTAATTTTCTTTTAAATTTCACTGTCGTATACAAAGTTATAGCCTACACGCAGATTAACTTTGTTGCCTCTTAATTAATATTAGGAACATAGAAATAGGGTGCTGCTGATGATAAAGTTGCTTGAGTTTTTTAACTCGAGCGAGTTTATAATGTTTTGGATTTTCATAGTACTATAACAGCAAAAAAGCTCATGGTGTATCTATAGTATACAGATACTACAATCTACGAATGTTTTAAACACTCGCACGTTGCCACCTTTAAATAAGAATTGATGGGAAATCACCAATCACAAGTATAACATAATGCTGCTTCACGTCAATATCAAGTTAGAGAATGACACTTCTTTGATCGAGTTAACCAAAACATGAGCTTTCAAATTGTCGCACAAAAATTGTACTGACAAGCCAATTCGCAAATTACTGATGTGAAAATGCTCACTTAATTTGTAGTCCTATGCTATGCGTCAGTACGTTCAATGAATTGTATTAGCGTTTTGTATTCGGCTCCGCTCGCAGAATCAATTGGATTCCTTTTAAATTGAATTGAGTTTTTAATGGGAGCATGAACATAAATTCTGTGCGGTACAGCCGCGGGAAATCGCACGCGTAAATAAGGATGTTACAGTTATTCGTTATATTTTTTTTCGTTGACTGTTCGTATATGTTGGGATGGTATTTTATGTATATTACTCGTAGTTGCGAGAATATTCATTGCACGATGCATAGGTCTTTACAAGTCAAACTTAATTGTACAAGATGACAATACGTTGTGGTGGCACTATGAGTATCAACCGTAAATCTTAGGCTATAAAAAAAAGTAAAGATAAAATAAATTGTTGAAATTTAACATCTTGCAAAATACTCAATCTTTCGGAACCCTTCTTGCCAAGCTCACCCCTGGCGTTGACGGCAAACTCGCAAATAAATCGTTTAACCAATTAACATTCCCTTCATTCACGACAGTTAATTACAAGTCTACATAAGTTTGCGAGCCGGTACAATTTCCTTCTAATATCCGTCAGGTATCCGCGTCGTATCCGCGTCGGATTTGCACCGTATCCGCACACCTCCGTACGTTTTGGCTATTGTTCCTGTTGGATTCTGTTGATGTATCGCCTCCAGCCTAACGTCGATGTGTTGATTGAAAATTTGACTGGGAAAGTTCGGGGATTTGAGTCTTTGCTTGATACTCTGTTTGGAGTATAAACATTGATGAGAGTTTCACTTTCAGGGATTTTCTCAATCATATGAAACTATTTTTTTAATGGGTGACTATATAGTAGTGATGTTCTGACTCGGACGATAATTGTATACGTTCCATAAAAGTGAGCTTAGGTATCGAAGCTCTGGACAGATCTCAATAATGCTATGGTTTGCCATTCCAATTTAAGGTATAATAAATATTGAACATTAATATGCATATTTTTTCATATCGTTCAATAATTCTGTCATTCCATATATTTAAACATACTGAGAACTAGCTTTTGTCCACGGCTCCGCCCGCGTGGATGTCCGTTATCGCTATAATATCGGTTATCGTTATAAATTGTAGCCCATGTGTTACATATCTGATGTATAATCTATATTATTGTAAAGTTTCATTAAAATCTATTCAGTAACAATCATCCATCTGGATAGATGGATGATTGTTTCTCCATACTTACAAAGTTTTGCGTTTAAAATATTAGTAGGATTTACAAGCCTGGCTCTCAAAAAGCAGACAACGTACCTTAAGACGTTTAGTTTATGTTTTCCAATTAGTGAACAAATATAGATCAATAACAGCAATAACAATGTATATTCGATGGCATGAATACCAAAACGTTATTCACTGACATACAGTTTCTTAGTAATTTGTCGTCCACTTGGAAAGTTGTTGATTAATGACCGATTTTAATATTCCAATCCAGAGTCTCTAAGTTAAGGAAATCTTGATTGATGGTGAGTATTTTGATTGCGAATATAATGATAGAACTTAAGGGAATGTGTTTGTACGACCGAAATACGGTAGGCATTTTTTACAGGGATGACTTTTTCTGAATAAATTGGGTAATCGTAAAGGTATCTTAATCTAAATTTGACCTAAATTTTTCGAGCTGTACCCCAGTAATTTAGTACAGTAATTTAATAATGTAATTTGATATTCATCTTCTTTTGAGTTTGGATAATGCCCTATAAAATGAAAAGCAAAATTAAATATTTTGAAAAACCCACATCGGTTGTAAATATTTGAAGAAGCATAAAATAATAATCGTCTTGGTTAATCCTTTAACCTTGATATACCTAGTAATATTTCGATTCAAGCGTAGTCGTGTCGTGACGAAGGTTGAAAATTTTCAATAGAAATGTATGAAGTAGAATTCTTATCTCGATCTACTTTGTCAAATATCAAAACAAATCTAGCATCTTTTGCAGAGATCAAAAGGAAGCCGATAGGAGTCGAGTCATAGGGATCCCTCGCCACTGGCAAGCACACAGTTCGCTCGCTAGTACATGGTTGACGCGATAACCAACATTCACGTAGGCGAAGCCGAGGGCAACAACTAGTACCTACTAAGTCGTGACGTCACAAGAAACGTCATTACCGTGCTCTATGAGAACAGCTAGAGCGAGCGAGAACGATAGTAAAAAGGTTAATGATAAGACGATTCAGATAATATCTAACAAATTACTACTAAGCTACTGGTAACGATAGTATTACAATACTGGAGCGACGTCGCACGGTTAATCTCCGCGAAATTGGCCCGTTTGATCAGTGTTCAACTAATATAGTGATCTTGAGTTATAGGAAATGAATACGATAGGAAATTACAAGGACGCCTTTTTCCCTTTTGACTTCAAAAGCTAGAACAGATAATAATCCGTCACAGTACTTATACACCAGAGTTTTATCATTACGTATCATTTGGTTTTGAGCGCTTTTGAACCACCATGGGGTACATCGGTATTTTCTTAGTATCGCCTAAGAAAATACCTTTAGTAAAACTCAAAAATGAATATGAATAGATGGCACTAGCAGACTCATTTAAAGAAATAAAAAAGTAAAACGCTTATTTGGTGACTTAGAATCACGTAAATTATTTCAGAACTGATTAATGTAAGCATGTAAGCAAATAAACTCGTTGGTAATGTAACAAATAAAAATTTCATGACTTATGTAATTATTAGACTTATGTGAATTATTTATTTTTGTGCCATCGAGCGGCATGGTGCGTTATGTCTGCAACTTTTACAATTATATTATCTGTGGAACTGCCCATTTGTCAAAACATGACTAGTGCCAGCATGTTTCTCAAGAACAACCAACTGTGGTATAACTACCTATGTAAGAAAATATATAAGCTGCCAATCCTTAATTAATTCTCTGAGGAGTAAAATCTTGTTTTTTTTTTTAATTAGATCACTTCAATTTGACTTTACTTCGCCTGATGGTAAGCTGAAGGCAAAGTCTCAGAAAAGAGGGTCACCATTACATACACGTACCATGTTAACAATGGTGGCACTCAGCTCGACGGCCTCTTCAGATGCTTTTACACGCCCCGCTTAAAGGACCCGGGATTGAAGGAAGAAGGAAACATGTGAGCTATCAAGGAAGGTCTTAATGATGCGACAAAAAAAGGAGTCACCAAACCGTTTATTTCTGTAAGGAATATTCTGCACCGTATACGGGTGACATCTAAGTTCTGCTCGTGTTGTCCTGTGTAGGAAAGGAGAGGGTGGGACCAATTGGAAGAGCACATCAGAACATTCACCATCGTAGAGACAGTAAAATACTGCAAGAAAGCAACATCTCGACGCATCTGCAGAGGCTCGAGGGTTCCGAGGACTGCAAGTCGCTGCAACCTGTCGAGAGTATCTAATAAGTACTTTGCGGAGCCATCCCAGAGATGCGAGCCGTATTCCACGCAGGACCGACATTGTGTCTTGTATTGAAGACACCGATGCTCCGGCGTTAAAAATCGTCTCACTCTGTTTAGGACCCCGACTCTGTTTTGATGATACCCTCGATGTAGTTTTTGTTGACCTGCAGTGGCAGTGGCTACTACTTACAGAGGATACTAATCTAATTTCTATCTCGCCAAAAACACATTCGTTACTTAAAAGTTCACATCACAAGTGTGACGCCACTGATGTTGCATACGTCCATAGGCCACGGTAACCACTTCCATCAGGTGGGTCGTGTGCTTGTGTACCCCCTAAGTGGTATAAACAAGTAGGAAATACACTTTGAAACTGTTAGTTTTCCATACAATGCTAAGGAGCTAAATCAGTGAATTGTAGCTCAAGACGTAAATGATGGGGCACAAAACTACAATTTTAATTCCGGGGTATAAATTTAAGAAGAAGACCTTCACGAAATAAACCCCAAAATGGTATTATAGAGTATTAAAGAATAATGAATATTTCTTTCTGTAGTAGTTCCGTTACTCCCATGGCGCAATAAGATGTCGCGCATTGCTCGACTAACTTTTGTTTATTTGTATTCTTTCCTATAATATAGTACTGAGTATTAGAAACATTCCAGTATATTAATCTCTTCAAGGAAATGTACGACTAAACTCTCTATCCTAAGGGACAAAGGCAGTGCTAAAGTATCTAAGGTAGCTTTAAGTCGTCGAGTCCCCGGAGCTCGCCCGACCCATCCGGTTAAACATTAATTATACACCAGTGGGGTCCAAGAGGCTTACTTTCGAACTTCAAGATTCGATATATCATGTGAGGGTATATGAATGCGTGTGTGTGATTAGAAATAGAATAAAGAAGGATATCGACTGCTAAAATTGGTAAAGTAAATTCTATATCTCTAAAACACACACATACATACATACGCACATGATATCATCATCATCATCCTCAGAACGATTAGCCAATTGTGTCCAAAGTCTGCTTCCTCCACTCGAGGTCCACTTCTAGTAATTAATCAATTAGCCTAATACAGTCCACTGATGGACATTAGGAGAGGCCTATCCTCTCCTAATGTTTTTTTTATATAGGACACGTCAATTTGACTGTACCTCTCTTGATGGTAGGCTGAATGCAAATTCTCCGGAAAGAGGATCACTATTATAAACACGTACGGTCGACAAAGGAGATTCGGTCGCACTTTTTCATAAAGATGTATGTGAAGCTGCAACTGTATCTCCTTTGTCGACTATACCATGTTAACAATGGTGGCACACAGCTTGACGGCCTCATCAGATGCCTTTTTACGCCCCGTTTATAGGACCCAGCACTGAAGGAAGAAGCAAACACGTGAGCTGACAAGTAGTTCCAGGTCTTAATGGTGCGACAAAGGAAAGAGTCCCCGAACCGCTTGGTTCTTGATGTGCGCCATTTTCGCCGATCCTCCGCCACTTATTGTTTATGATTGGTATGTCGCCTTCCAACAGAGCTCCTGGAGCCTCATCCATTCTTTAGCAGGTGCACCGACAAGCAAGTGAAGATCGTTTGAGCGTCAAGGGCATTGATAGGGTCCCGTACATGTACAACACACACATACGCAAATACACGTCCTAATCCTGGTCTTATAATTATGACGTCCTTGTAAATTTGATGAGTACTTAGGAACATGTAGAACATAATAACCATAACTCAATAACCTCAATATCGTGACTGGTCCAGGAATTTACAATATTGGCTATTCTAAAGGTTACGGAGTTATTTTATATTTAGGGTGGAAATCGCTTGATTTCAGGAATCCTACAAATTAGGCAAGTTCATAACTGTCTATAGTTCATCGACTCGGGAAACTAATCAAGAAATTCTCAGTACAGGCTAGATATCAACGTGATAAGATACACTCGATAGAACATATCTTAGATTAATTTAACCTGTTATAGTTCGCTTGCGCCTCGCGGGGTGATGTAGTACAACAAAATTTGATAATATTTGTGAGGAGGTTAGCTTTGCGATACTATAGTATATTATGTATTTACAACAATCATATTAATAAATGTTATTTTGAAAATTTGTATGTTTGACAATTTTTTTTTAGAGAGAATATTAACAACCGAAATCTCTAATATTCCCTCTAACCCCTCCAACTAAGCGAAATTGCTTGTGCTAGGAGTAAGTTCACGTCGGTAGTGTAATGGCCAGGATTCGAACACCGGACATCTCGATCGTAAGGCCGACTCCTTAAACACTAAGCTACCGACGCGAAGCTATTACGTTTGCTACATAAAGAAAAGCCTATCAATATTGGAAATTAACAGCCAACTCAGCTTATTCCACAAATACCCTCAAATTTAATCAACACACCTACAATACATAAAACACTACATCGTTAAGGAAACTGAAATATGGTTCAAAAAAGAATGCCACGTTACTTGAAACTACCGTCAGCGGCACAAAGGCTTAGCCGCGCTTAGCGCCAATATAGCGGGTGAAAGTGTCAAACTATAAATTTTCTTTGGATAATAATGTCACGTGATATTTACGACGCGTTGGTAATAAAAAAATATTATTTTGAGGGTATCCTAACATTTATTATGGCCGCCCTTCAAATAGTGCGGGTTAAGTTTTTTATCCACGTGATTTATTGAACCCTTTTTGTGTAATAAGGTAAGTAGTGATATTGGTATTATATGCTCCTAGTTTAGAGTTGGTTCAACAAAGTATAACCTATTTACTTAACCTAACGCCTATGTCTCCGAAGTGGAAGACAGAAGTATAATTTAATATTTTGTCAAATGCATTATTTAATCCCATATTCTATTTCCCATAACCGCTTTCCTATTTCCCATTTCCATGTTCTGGTTTATTACGACTTATATGAAAGCAACTTTGTTCTGACCCCTCTAATCCCGAGAATATAGTGGAGGATTGTATGGGCAATATTATGTGGGTTGCATGGTTCCTCGTATATTATACAAACCATAATTCAATTATTACCATCAATCTATGTTTCCTGTTATTGATAACTTGTAGCACGTACATTTCTACCTTAAATACTATGCGTCTATTAACACTATTACTTCATACACCAAAGTGTATGATTTGCGAAACTACTCTCAAATTATACAACAAATCTCATTTTAAGGCACATAGACACTAGACTGTAACAGCAAGTAAGCCTCATTGTTTTTTTAACAGTTTGAATAATTGATTTACGCGTCATGAACTTATGAATCTGGTAAACACATCGTAATATATGTAGTGTACGTCAAACAAGGGTTCAGATGCAACTGACAGTCCCACTTGTGTTACAACAAACAGTTTTAATAATGTGTCTCGTACGAGCTTGTATTGTAGATATTTAAATGGGTGCTTTGTTGAGCACAGTTCGCGGAGATTAAATGTTTGACTGAGTTTCGTTAGGTATGGGTTGCGGTGCGAGTGTCGCGGTGAGTGCAAACAGCGGGTGCGGCAAGAATAGGCGACGTTGTGAGGTAATTAGGTATCAAAAATTAACCCCCACGGATATTTTGTAAAAAAATATTGTTTCAGAAAATAAAGCTAGTGTTACTCGGGACGATATAAAGTTTTCAAGCTGTTCAAGTATTTAAGATTCTGAGAAAACTAGCCCATTGAGACGAAGCCAGAGGAGATAAGATGGAATTAAGAAACTTCCATGTTCTTTTTATACAAGACACGTCAATTTGATTTCACATCACCTGATGATAAGCTGAAAGTAAAGTCTCAAGAAAGGGTCACCATTACAGACACATACCGTGTTACAATAAGAGCACACAGTTTGACAGCCTCATCTGATATTTTCACGCCTTGCTTATAGGACCAGGACTGTAGCAAGAAGGAAACACGTTGAAACACTTACTCATAGTGTTAGGTAAATACCTATTCAAATGTAATAGCCATGTAACTGATATTTCATTGATAGCGTTGAACAGGTTTCAAGTTTAAAAAGATTTATATGTTTCTATTCAAGTAATAACTTCTAGATTCTTAATTTTTCTATCTGATAATATACTAATGAGGTGCCGCAAAAGCCTTTAAATTCAAGAACATCACTTTTTAAAGACGTAGTAGTTTAATCTGAATATTATTATATTAAAGACAAAATATCTACGCATACTGAGTGCGGAGTTGTGTGATCACGTTGAAGAAAAAAAGGATGTTGCTTTGCTGAGCGCACAGCACCTCTAGGGTGCTTTACATCCTACATTTAAGCAGAAAACATAATTTCTGCAAAATTTTGGAGGAGCTGTACAGACGAGAACGCATTTCATAGCACACCAGGGTCAATCCAAGGCCCTTAATACATCTTAGTAACTTACAAAATTCAAATTGTAATATGACACTGCTTAATTACAATGACCCTTAAATGTCGCGATAAGTTATACAAACCGTCCCTACCATCTTTGTTAGGGTAATTAAATACCAGTTTAGCTCTATAGCTAACAATTTGCGATATTTTGAATGATATAACCTTAATGCAGTAGATATATTTTATGTAGCTGATTGTCTTTATAAATTGACGATGGTTATTTTAAAAGCGGACTTTAGACTGTAAGTGGAAGCTTCGGATAATAAAGAAGAAGGTTATTTACATAAATATCGTGGTTGCGAAACTCGATACTTCATAAACGTTTAGTAGTTTATGAAGTACTTTTGACAGGCGTTTTAGTCCAAAGGCGTGTACGCACGTACGAACACGAACATAGTGAACACAAATATCAAACATAAACATTTGGTTTGTACGTATGGACGGCAGTCGTGAACTTAGCACCTTAAGAAGTGGTCGATTTTGAAGTAATTCTTAATTCATAATTCTTTATTGTACACACATATAACATAGTACAGTAGAATGCATAATTACATTTTGATGTACAAAGGCGAGCTTAACTCAGTGTTGAGTTTTCTCCCAGCAAACCTTTGGGTGATACAGGAGAAACAGTGACAAAAGGGTAGAGAAACAAGTGTACAATTTTGCAAAGAACATACATAATTAATAGAATATATAAGTACTAGGAACATACGTACCATACATATTATACTACTTACATACAGATAAATTAAATATATATATATACTTAAACATATACATTTATTACATATATACTTATCTACATAAATACAATAAATACAATAACTTATGGAAATTACATAAATAAGTAATACACAGTTATCTAGTTTGAGCGAGGAAAAGTTCTTTTACTTTGTTCTTGAATACGTTCAAAGAAGTGCTATCGCGTACAGAGTGAGGCAGCGAGTTCCACAACCTTACCGCGCGAACAGTAAATGAGCCATCGTAACAGCTGGAGCAGTGAAGAGGAGTTCGAAGAAGAAGCGCAGAGGAAGTGCGACAGGGCTTACCCCTGGGGACAAGAAACTCAAAACGTTCTCTTAAGTAAGAAGGCGAATCAGGATTGAAAAGAATAGAGTACAGAAGAGAGAGAATATGAGAGTCTCTTCGCTGACGAATAGGTAACCACTTCAACTTTGCCCGAAATACAGAAACATGGTCATACTTACGGAGACCAAAAATGAAGCGAACACCCAAATTTTGCAGTCTTTCAAGTTTATTAAGAAGTTCCTCCTTTGCATCAAGATAACAGACATCAGCGTAGTCTAAAAGTGGGAGCAGAAGAGATTGCGCAAGAGTAACTTTAGTTTGAAATGGTAGGAATTTCTGGAGGCGCTTGAGGGACTGAAACGAACAGTAAACCCTTTTGCCAACATCCGCAATATGAACGTCCCAGACCAGATTAGAGTCTATATAGACACCTAAATTTTTCGCGTGTTTCGTAAAAGCAATTGTAGTCGCATCGTATAAAACTTTCGGAAGAGACTGGTGAACCAAAAGATTCGACATGTATCTGCTACCAACAATGACTGCTTGCGATTTCGTTGGATTAACCAGAAGCCCAAAGGATCTAGCCCATTGACTTATGTTAAGGAGATCATTGTTGATAGCTGCCACAGCCTCAGTCACTTCCTCGGCCTTGAAGTGTCGATACAGCTGCAGGTCGTCTGCATAAAGGTGATAATGAGAAGTAATGACTTTTGTGATAGCGTTTATAAAAACGGAGAAGAGAAGAGGAGATAGTACGCCACCTTGTGGGACTCCCGTAGTCAAATTGCACCATTCAGAGGAAGCCTCTTCATAGCGCACCGACTGCGAGCGCCCCTGAAGATATGATTTAAACCACGCAGTTACAGAGGATGAAACATTTAGAGAAGCTAGAACTCCTAAAAGGATATCAAAATCAACAGAATTAAAAGCACTGCTGAAATCCAACAGCACCAAAATTGTTAGCCGTTTGTTCTCCATAGCCAGTCGCATATCGTCAGTTATTTTGACCAGAGCAGTTACAGTGCTATGACCACGGCGGAAACCAGATTGGTATGGACTCAGCAGGCTGTTAGAGGAAAGGTAAGATGATAGTTGATTATGAACTACGTTTTCAAGGACTTTGGATAGTAAAGGAAGGATACATATAGGACGGAATTGAGATTGCATGGAAGGATTGGGTACTTTGGGTAGGGGTATTACGTACGCTTTCTTCCAAGATGAAGGAAACGTATTACTGTAAAGAGAGAAATTAATTATGTGAGTGATTATAGGAGTAATTAAGGTTAGGATAGGAAGAAGCATTTGAAGCTGTAGACCATCATAGCCTACAGCTTTTGTTGTGATTGAGTGTAAGCATTTTCCAATGTCCGCCTCTGAAACTGGATGAAATGAGAATGAAGTATTTATCGGCAAGGGAAGAGCAGATAGATAGTTCAACGTTGAAGTTTTAACATCATCGGGAATGGTAACTGGAGACCTCGAGAAGTGAGTATTAAGATCATTAAGATCTATATTGCAACCATTGTTGTCCGAGGCCTTACCAATTCCAAGAGACCGAAGAAATTGCCATACTTGTGATTAGCACCTTCTGTTAGTAGTAGAAAGATTTTAAAATATTGTTTAAGGCGGATCCTAAATGGTGGGAAACAGTTTTATACAAATATAAACGTCTATACCTTGTCAAGTTCTATGCGAACATTATTAAATCTATTTTTTTTTTTAAAGAATATTAGCAACCGGAATTATCGAAATTACTAATATTCCCTCTAACCCCTCCAACTAAGCTAAATTGCTTGTGCTAGGAGTGGGTTCACGTCGGTAGTGTAATGACCAGGATTCGAACCCGGGACCTCTCGATCGTAAGGCCGACTGCTTAACCACTACGCTACCGACGCTTATTCAAACACTGTCTATGCTAATAATACAGATAGGATCGCTGCGAACAGTTTTGACGAACCGATTGTTCGATGTTCGTTAGTGGTATACACATGCAAACCAAGTTGTTGCGTATCATGTACGTACGCGTGTACACGCCTCTAGAGTTCATAAATTTATTGTAAAGTACTATATTATCTTCGGAAACGAAAAATATTTAGACCAAGTCATAGAGCTTTGTTTTCATAAAATTTTCCTTTTAGCGTTCAGGTTATCGATTGCTGGTTACACGTGCAACTGCGAATAAAAGGGGACAACATTTCACACAACGCTATCTAGACCCATGGTAAGCATAGCTTAACTAGCTTGTGTTTTGGAATCTAAAATGCGAATAAACATACTTAGATACGTTTTTTTTTGTAAACACATACATATTATACATAGAAACACCCAGACCAATGCAAATATATACATATTCATGCATTATAAATATTTGCACTGAGTGGGGATCCAACCCGCGCCTCCTGCGTATCGGCCGCGTTCACTACGCCATGGAGCCTGGATATGTATCTTTCTTTCACATTGTCCGGCCCGATATCGGTTATCGGAGCCAAAACAGTGGTGTTGGCTTCGATAACCGATATCGGGCCGGACAATGTAAAAGAAAGATACATATCTCATACATTTGACTTCCTCCGATATCGGATGTCGGATATCGGATATCGGATGTCGGATGTCGGATGTCGGATGTCGGATGTCGGATGTCGGATGTCGGATGTCGGATGTCGGATATCGGATATCGGATGTCGGATATCGGATGCGCTCGGATTGCCAACGAAGTGTCATTTACAATAAATGTCATTGTTAAGTGACAACTAAACACACTTAAATAATAACCAATATACATACATACGTATAAAATTTATGACTGAATATATCCATCACTCAGTAAACCTATCGCAGCTCAATGCAGTCCACGCAAATCAGTGACGTAATTGGTTCTGATCGGAAACAGGGCAAGCCTAATAATATTAGTTAGTACCCACGACCGCTTCTTTGGCATGGCGTTAGTAAACGCGACCATCCGAACATCTACGGCAGTGGTAACGGGTAGTTGGAGTCCTCAAAATTTTAACAACTAGTCTAACTGCAATGCTTCGATGTCGCCTTTGAGTTGTGGAGGTCAGATATCAGTCGCTTAAAAATATCAAAGTTCAGCCAAATCTGCAGTTAGACTGAATAAATGATGGTTAGGTGAAATGTTCGGATGCGACTGGGATTAATGCTAGGATGAAGAAGATATCAGTTAGTACCCAATTGCGTTGTGTAGTAAGGTGATAATCTTCGATAGTGAGGCCACATCCTTACCATGCAGCGCGCTGTTTCATCCTATTTCGCCCAATGTGACGCATCCGTCCCCTTTAATTACAAGCTTTGAAGAACTTATTTTAATTAGATTTTTGTTTTATAATCCTTGTTATAAGAGCTTTTTTACTTGTGCATCTTGCTTACCTGTTTAACTTTTGTTTTCTAAAGTCATTCTTTATAATGAGTTTAAAAAGGTAAAATGAGACATCCTTGTGGGTATTTGGGAATGTTTGTAGGTTCAAATTAACTCTATTGTAAAACTAGCTGATGCTCTCGACTTCAATCGCGTGGAATTTTGGTTTCGTTCCCGTAACCCATCGGTACCTACACCCGGGATAAATGCTAGCCAATGTGATTTTCCAGACTATTTTCTATTTTAGCTAGATCCGTTCAGCCGTTAGAGCGAGATTTAATTATTAACGTCCAGTCATCGTCACAATTTTTTGCAGGAACTAGCATATCTTGGAAGAAAGTTTATAGGAAATTTTGTAAGTCTCGTTCGAGCAGTTGATGAGAGATGTTGCTATAGGCGTACCTACGTGTGAGCATTCGAAGGGAACGCGTTCGAGAGGGTATTCGCAGTGACGGACACGCAACGCTGGACTCTTGTCAATACATCGACTGTATCGTTTAGTACTCTCTTCCTGTCAAAGTCAGAGGTCAATAAAATGTGAATCAATGACAATGTTAGCAACATGTAAACCTAAAAATAGCAGACATATATTATCAGCCTGAAGTGATCATCCAAGACAAAGATTACTTTGTCCTGGATTCAATTCCGGCCTCACTAATGGAATGCCATAGAAGTGCATAAATCACCGCGGCCAGAGACTGATTGACGGTTGTTTGATTATGGATTACTCGCGTAATCCGAGCAATCCCTATTGATATTGGTAATTTGTCACTAGTAAAGATGCCGGGGACACTCAGTGATTTACAGAATGAGAATATTTGTTACTTTTTCTCGTAAATCGAAATCTGATTTCATTCCTGCCTTAATGAATTAGGTGGAAAGTAACGATTCCGTTTGTCAAGATTTATTGTCTCTGCATTTAAAGCACTGACGCACCTACAAGGCAATAAGTAGATCTTGTACGTACGAAATCTAGAATACTAAAACATACCATATATAAAACATAACTTAAGAATAGGGTAACGACAATAGTGCAAATAATTGTAGAAAATGATCGGGTGCATCTATTATTTATTGTCACCTACTTTCATAAAATTTTAGCTAGTCGAATCCGGGGTCCGTTTAAATATTACGTGTCTTGGTTTTTCGTCTATATTGAGAGTGACTGTCTCACCTCCCAACCTGAGTTATAGTTATAGGCTAACCCCTGTCAGAGATGTTCTGCCTGGACTTAAACGACTATCAGCTGGT
Source organism: Eilema caniola (assembly GCA_949126895.1). Classification (NCBI taxonomy): domain Eukaryota; kingdom Metazoa; phylum Arthropoda; class Insecta; order Lepidoptera; family Erebidae; genus Eilema; species Eilema caniola. Next base: position 985,598 of record OX421469.1, on the reverse strand, counting down.
TTTCAACGGCCCTTCGAAGCACGGAAGCGCTTAGATAAAATTCCATTAAACGGTCACCTATTCAAGTACCCTCTGTGCCTAGGTAACTTACCCAATGGTCGTTCATCGATCGCCCTCATAAATGGATTGTCCATTTGACTGAATATACTTCAAAATAAAAGGGTGCATAGAATTGCACTTGAACGACCTTTCCATATTCATAGATGCTTTAAAAGGACTCATTTATCGGCCATTAGACGCTGGCATTCAATGCATCTATAACAAAAGGCAGATTCTCATTCAAATCAAACTGAATAACGTTTAATCCTCATAGAATATTCCGACGCTAACGAGATCAGGAGAGATTTCCAATGTCCGCCCTGTGCCCTTATTACGTTGAAATACGGGGAAGAACTTCTAATATCATCCATGTTATAATAAAATTGAAATTGGTCGTATCTGTACATTTTAGATAGTAAAAACATTTTGTTAAATATAGGGCACGTCAATTTGATTTCATCTTGGCTGTTGGTAAGCTAAAGGCAAAGTCTCGGGTCATCATTACAAATACGTACTATGTTAACATGATGATGATGATACACTCAGCTTGACGGCCTTATCAGATGCTTTTTCACATCCCGCTTAAAGGATCCGATACTGCAGGAATTAGGAAACACGTGAGCTGGCAGGGAATTCCAGGTCTTAATGTTGCGGTAAAGCAGCACAAGCGCACGGCTCACACACTCGCGCTGCCGAACCTGACGAAACTTTCTTATGCCCTTCTTTGTAGTCGCTTGGAAAAACCACAGCAGGGAGTTCATTCCACAGCTTGAGAGTGCGTGGGATGAAGTTCCTTTCATACCGCACGGTTCACACCATTTCTGGTCGCAATATATGAGGATGAATTCCCTGTCTATTGCGAGCATGTAGCTGTGGACATCATGTCAAACAATTCAACTGAGCGCAAACTTTTGTATAGGCGGTAGAACACACACAGTGAGGCAAAGTCCCTCCTGAGGCTGAGAGGTGCCACATCGTCTGCGAGTATGCAATTGTCGACGAGCCTCAACGCCCGTCTTTGTATCGATTCAAAAGGGTTAAGCTAGTATGCAGGTGCTCAGGTAAAAAGGTGACAGCAGTACTCCATATGGGGCCGGACTTGTGCCTTATAAAGAAGGAGTCGTTGCCCGCAGTGAAGTACTGCTTCGCTCCGTTAAGCAGTCCAAGTTTCTTCGATGCCTACTTGGCCTTGTCCTCCAAATGGCTGCGGTACTGGACGTGGCTTGAGATGTCGACGCCTAAGATTTTTATTAGAAAGGTCTTGATCGGTGTTAAAATGTTGAAGATTTATAAATTATTTCTTAAATAACGTGAATTTCATTGAATTAACAAATTAAGAGTGTGGTAAAGCAAAATGATATTCAGTTTCAATTCTCGTGAAGTTACAAAATAAAGCTCATAATCTCACGAGAGCTTCAAATGAACTAATTCCATTATGGAAATCTTTTCTTCCTCAAATAGAAATAATCCAGCATTTTGTTCGGATTGAAAACGATTTATCAAAAGAATTGTTTGTTGTTGTAAATAAAATTGAATTGAAATAGGATGAATGGTGAACTGTGCAGATAATACAAGAAGAATGGTCTTGGGATAGCGATTTGGGACGCTATGTCAACGTTTATTGTTTCATTTTATATTGAAGGTTATATCACTTGTAAATGGTGGTGTTAATGTTTGTTTGACCGTGTGGGTCTTAATTTTGTTATGGTCTTGGTGTTGATGTTTTCCACACTCCCATATGTATACCGCCATTTTTAATGCTAAACCATAATTATAATGCATACCTATGAAGAAAGAAGTTGTTAATATACTAAATAACAGAAAAGTTAGAGCTAACTTTTTTATCAGTGCACATACTAATACACAATCAATCAATCAGCCCACTGCAGTCCATCGCTGGACATAATCCTCTCCCAATGTGCACCATTTCGTACGATCCTCCGCTTTCCGCATCCAGTCCGTCCCAGCCACCTTTTTCAGGTCATCGGTCCATCGGGCTAGGGGGCGTCCTACCCTTTGTTTGCCTTCTCGCGGTCTCCACTCTAGGACTCGTCTGCTCCAACTGCCATCGGTCCTTCGACAGACGTGGCCAGCTCATTGCCACTTCAGCCTGCTTATTCTTCTCATACTAATACACCGTTATTCACTATTAACTTAAATAGCTTGAAAAAAGTTCTACCCAAACCATGTTTTGAGAAACCTTTCATGCGTACTAAATATGGAAAGTGGAACCTAAGGGGACCTTATGCAAACAAAGAGTGACAGGATACAATTTGAATAAGATGCTGCTGTGCTGACGATAGACGCTTTATATTTAATGGTGGCAAAATTTCTAATTTCACAAGAAAGCGTCAATGCTATTATGTAGTTTAAAGTTGACTACTGTGTGTTGGGAGCTAAGATGATGTTAGTCTGTGATGTTGTATTACAGTGTTCTTCCTCTCTAGACAAGTGGCAATTCGCTGGCCGGCGTTTGATGGAATATAATAACGAATATATGGGATTAGATGTTTATGTCAAGCGTCAACGACTGTCATATACGTCAAATCCCATACATTCGTCATTCTATTCCATCAAACGCCGGTTAACGAATTGCCACTTGTCTAGAGGGGCTAATGTCTGTATATCAGCGTAGTTTAGAGTGATTTAGTATCACTATACTCCGCACGCCGAATGATGATCTCTATGACGTTTCAACTGACAGTTGTATTAGTTATGCGAAACAATTTCGATAAAATACTGTTTTTTCAGGCAAATGTCATGTCATTCAGCCAGGTCATTCAACATAATAAGCAATATTTATTTATTTTGAAAAAAAGACTACGCGCATTGATGGACATAAAACACTAGATAAAAAAGTAACAGCCTTATTATATTTTATTTTACTATACTTTAATTTTTATTCAAATTGCATAATTTAAAGAATTTAAAATTCTTTTTGAATTGAATTTTAAAGAATTCATAATTAGCTGGCAATTACGGATTACATGGAAAAGTATTTAAAAGGAGGCCATAGATCTACCGTATTTTTTTTAAATTCAGTCATGCCATGTCTTGTCAGTCTGTTTTGTCTTCTTGTCACACCGCATCACATCGCGTCATACGAGTGCTCTGACGCCTTGTATGCGCCACGTCTTTCTTTGTTAGCTGAGTTTTATTTCTGTTTTCGCTGTTTTGTGTTATTTGTTGATTTTCTGTTACCTGTTTGTTGATTTTCGGTTTTGCAAAATGCCGAAAAGACAGCGGAAAACTGATCTCAACAGTGAAGTTCGCGAGTTTGTAGTTCGTTTGCGAGACTATTTTGCTCGTGAACAACAAAATGGCGGACCCTTGTTACCGCTTGACAATGTTCGCGATCGTGTAGCCGATGCTCTAGGAATCGGAAAGGCTACTGTTTCTCGAATAACAAAGGAAAAATTTGGGGAGTCGTCCATGGAGGACAATAAACTATTAACACCAAAGAAGAAAAAGAAAAGGTTATGTCATGTAACAGAACCTGATGAATTTGATTTAGATGCTATACGTAATCATATTTATGGTTACTACCTACGAGGTGAACTACCGACCTGCCAGAAGTTATTATCTTCATTAAAAGCTGCAGAACTCTTCAAAGGCGGTGCTACTTCTCTTAGAATTGTTTTGAAAAAATGTGGATTCCGCTATAAAAAATGTGACAATAGAAAAATATTAATGGAGCGTACTGACATAGCTTTACTACGATGCAAACAAATTGATAACTGGGAGAAGGTAGTATACCTTGATGAGACATGGCTGAATGCCAATCATACTGTAGGTAAGGCATGGACGGATGACACAGCCAAATCCAGCACAAAAACTCCTGAAGGAAAGGGCCAGCGCTTAATCATTTGCCACGCTATTTTTTGTGCCTTCTTTTTTTTTTTTTTTTCTGATGTTGATCTGCTATCAGTCTTTTAACTTTTAGCAGATTGATTGTGCGAATATGTCGTGCAGGGTAAGCATCTCAGCAGCAGCAACCCTTAATTCAAAACCTGTCTTCGAGGCTCTGGATATCGAAACGTTTCAAGCGTTTGGGATAACTAGTGCTGGATAATTCTACTGCCAGCTCATTGGGGTGTTTTTCGAGTCGGTTTTTGTATTTAGTAGAGCATAGACTTATCTCTTCTCTTACTGTTTTCAATTGTAGGCCTTCGTGGATTTCAGTGTTAGTTACAAACCATGGTACATTTGCGATACAACGTGATATGCCATTTTGCAATCGTTGTATTATGTTGACGCTAGTGTTACAAGCACTACCCCAGAGTTGAATGCCATACATCCAGACTGGCTTTAGGATGCAGTTATATATGAGGAGCTTGTTATCAGTAGACAGTGCAGAGTTTCGTGCCATCAGCCAGTACATGTTTCTGAACCGCATATTGAGCTCGTCTCGTTTTGTCTTGATGTGAGTTTTCCAGGTAAGTCTCCTGTCTAGATGCATACCCAGATATCGAACAGTGTCATTTTGTGGAAGTACATTGTTGCCCATTATGACTGGTGGACAATTTCCTTTTCTCAACGTGAAGGTGATGTGTACGGATTTTGGGGCACTAGCTTTAATTTTCCATTTTTGAAGCCAGTCATCCACTTTATTGAGGCTCTCTTGCAGTATGTTGGAGGCTACTGTAGCGTCGGTGCTGCTAGCAAGTAGTGCAGTGTCATCGGCGAAAGTGGCTGTTGTGACATTTTGCGTTTCAGGGAGGTCTGAAGTGTACAGCGTATACAAGACTGGACCAAGGACGGATCCCTGTGGAACGCCTGCTTCTATGTTGTAGAAAGCTGATGTACTGCCGTCGTCTCGCACTTGGAAGATACGACCACTAAGGTAAGAGTTCATAAGGAGGAAGAAGCTGTGGGGCAGGTTCTTTTTTATTTTGAAAAGTAGGCCCTTATGCCAAACTTTGTCGAAAGCCTGTTGGATGTCCAGAAATACGGCCGAACAGTACTCTTTAGTCTCCAGCGATTTGCGTATCTTCTCAACCACTCTGTGCACCTGCTCAATAGTTGAATGATGCTGGCGAAAACCGAACTGGTGTTTGGGTATGATTTGATTTTCCATAAGAATAGGCATAATGCGACGTAGTAGTATTTTTTCGAAGACCTTTGACAGGATCACCAAGAGACTAATTGGTCTGTAGGAAGCAACATTATCTGCAGGCTTTCCCACCTTGTGAATCATGGTAATCAGGGAAACTTTCCAGATCATGGGAAAATACTGGACTCCAAGTATGCCATTGAACAGAGTTGTTAGGTAGACAAATGCCTTCGGTGGTAGTTGTTCTAATACTTCTTTTGTTATAAGGTCGAAGCCAGGAGCCTTCTTATTTGGTAATCTTTTTATTACTTTTTTAAGCTCCTTGACCGTTACTGGCTTTGGCGGAAGAGACATCTGGAAGTCTTGCTTAAATTTTTTGTCAATTTCTTTTTCAGTATCCGCGTCTAGACTTGTATTAGGCTGAAATACTTCTGTAAGATGTTTAGCAAATGCTTCTGCTTTTTGCTTACCACTTCGTGCCCATCCATCTTCTACCTTCAATGGCAATTTTTGTTCCTGAGGTCTATCTAGGTTTTTTGTTATTTTCCACAATGAATAGTTAGTAGAATCTGTTGCTGTGAGATTTTCTAATTTATTCTTAATAGTGTCATTTTCAATACTATCGCGCAGCTCCTTCAGTTCTTTTATAGCTTTATTTAGACTTCTTTTATCATCTTTATGCCTAGAATGATGCCAGTTCCGTCTGAGCCTTCTTTTTTCTAGAACTTTTTCTTTAACCTCTAAGGGAAGGTTCTCGTCTGTGCTCTTACTCTCTATTTGTGGAGTGTTTAGCCAGCATGCAACTTGGATAAGATTTGTTATGTTCTTTGCGGCATCCTCTATTTCTTCAGGTGTTTTAAGAGCAATTTGTAGATTTATATGTTCCTCAATGTAATCCCGAAAGCCATCCCAGTCAGTATGCTTATTATATAGTCCTTCAGGTCGTTCTCGGCTTACGATGGTTGTACTTACAGTCAGCAGCACAGGATTATGATCTGAACTGCTGTCATCACACGATTCGACTCTAATGTAATGTTTCGACAGGCCTTTTGTGATGAAGAAGTCGATTAGATCAGGTTTCAATTTCTCCTGTGTGGGCCAGAATGTAGGGTAACCTGTAGACAGAACACTGAGTTTGCTCCTGTCAGTAGTTAGTTTCAGCTGTCTACCTCGTGTTGAAATGAGTCTAGAGCCCCAATGAGTATGCTTCGCATTCCAGTCACCTCCCGCGATGAATCTACTTCCTAACGTGGAAAAGAAATCTGAAAACTGATTGCAGTCAATTTTGTGTCTCGGGGGACAATAAACCGCAGATAGGTTGAGATTTCCACATTTGTCCTCTATAGCTACTGTGGTCCCTTGAATTTCATGGGTTTTATATTCTGGAAGTAGGTGGTGTTTAATTGACTTCTTAATAACTATAGCTGATCCAGCATGGCCAGTTTCATCAGGGTGGTGGGTGACATAAGTGTTAAAGCCCTTTATTGATACTTTAGTTTTTGTTGTACAATGTGCTTCAGAGATTAGCACAGCATCAAGTTTGTGTGTTGTGATAAGCAGTTCTAGCTCAGACCTGTTCGGGGCAAGACCATTAATGTTCCAGGTCGCAATTCTAAGACTTATGGTCCTAACTTACTGACGAGCGTTGTTATGAGACTCAACAGGGTACTCATTTGTTGTAGGATGATATCAAATTTTTCAGACTGCTTGATCAGTAGTTCTTCCAATTTGTTGGGGGCTGACACTGGTTCAACTTTTTTTTTAAGTGTATCAGAGTATAAAGGTCTAGGATTATCACTGCTGGAGGCCTCTAAAGTTTCTTTGCGAAAAGCGGATTCTGGTTTATCTGTTTCTGATTTTTCTTTAGGTCCTAACGATTTGAAGTTTGTCTTGTTTTTCTTAGGCATTCTGCGAGCAAGGATTTCTTTATAAACCTCACAGCCTTTATAATTGGCTGGGTGTGCACCTTCACAGAGGGCGCATTGTGCTGGTGTGTTTCTATCTTTTTTAGGGCAGTCAGAAGTTTTGTGACTTTGTGCACATTTTACGCAGCGGAACGGTCGCATGCAGTAATTTTTTGAGTGACCGTATTGTTGGCATCGCTGGCACTGCGGGATGTTACGTCTCTTCTTTGGGTCTTCGATGGAGACTACTTGGTGATGGATTTTTGTAATTTGTTTTACTGCAGCGTTATTAGCACTCGGTGCTATATTGACGAAGAAAGTCGACGTGGGAATCTTATCTGGTCCATATCTAACATTGATGATTTCGCCTTGGACTTTATTGCCAGTTCTCTCGATTTCATCAATTATAGCACTATGCGGTGTTGTATGGTGTAGATTTTTTATTACAATTCTGTAGCAGCGCTGGTCCTTACGGTTAAATGTGTGCCCTATGAGACTATTCTCGCGAATTATTGAAATAATTCTTTTGTAAACTTCTAAGTCTGAGGTGCTAATTCTTAGCTGGTTTCGGGTCACTATTTTGAAAGTGAAACTATCTTTTTCAGCTACCGTTTCGAGGAGAGCAGACAGTTTGCAGACGTCTTCGATACCATATAAAATTATTGGAGGAGGCTTGTTAACTTTTTTTTCCTTCTGTACCATTTCCTCTTCAGTTGGATCTATGGGTAGTCCGCTGTAGCGGTTGGTTGTTTTAATAGATTCTGGGGAAGGTGTTTGTGATATTTTCTTCCTTTTATGAATTCTAGCCACAGGGACTTTCTGCCAATCTGGGGGTTATAGGTGTGCATTTTTGGGGTCAGTAGATTGTGTCGGAAGCACCTCTTTATCACTAGGTATAATTGGTTGTGATTCAGCTGTGACGTTACTTCCCACTGAGGCACTTCTTGTTCTCGTAAATAGGCCAGGATGAAGAGCCTGTTGAATTAATTTTCTTTTTCCAGAAGCATTTACTGATGCAGATGCCTGGTTACCCACATCCACATAGTCTTCGGTAGCATATTTCACACCATGAGGCCCGGATACCTCGAGGCGCCGGGGGTTAGCCGGATCGCATGACAAATCGCACTCATTATTCTCCATATTTCATAAAAAAGGGGTGGGAGTTATAGCAACAGACGTTTCCCAAGCGCCTGCTCTCGATCTTTTTGAAGGTATTTAATCACTCATGGTTGTCGATAACCAATTTATGGGTTAATTGACCGCCGCCCATTGCTCGGCGTTGACGAATATTTTAAGGCTGACATCTTCCTGGCTGGTATAGGATAGATTTCGTCGTTCTCAGCCAACCCTCCTCTTTTCTCATCCGGGCTTGGGACCGGCATTGGCAGAGTTGTGCCGAATTGCCTGTGGGCTTTTAAGTCAGTGAAAACAACGGAGTACCACGAGGAAATGAATTTCGAAAACTTTAAGACATGGTTTATAAAACTATTAGAAAATTTGAATGAGCCTCACTATATTTTAATGGACAATGCTTCATATCCCTCAGTTCAAATTAACAAACCCCCCAGCAGCAATAACAAAAAAGCTGAAATTATAGAGTGGTTACACGGCAATGGTGTGGAAACTGACAGTCAGATGTTAAAAAAAGAGTTGGTTAGACTGTTGAACTTTCACAAACAACAGACGCACCCATCATATTTTTTGGATGAATTGGCCAAATCAAATGGACACACGGTAATTCGGTTACCGCCCTATCACTGCCAATATAATGCAATCGAGTTGATATGGGCGCAGATCAAAGGTATCTATATTTTTATTTATATAATATTATGTATATGCATATATTTCTAAAAATAATTACTAAATGTACAAATATTTTCAGGTCATGCAGCTAGGCATAACACAACTCCGCCATTCACGGCAAATAAAATGATGGTTTTATTGGAAGAAGCTTGCGCTCAAGTGACAGCTGACGATTGGCGAAAAGTGGTCGAAAGAACGAAGAAAATTTGCTTACAAGACTGGGATCGAGATGTACAATACGACAATATCATTGACCAACCGTTAATAATAAACGTCACGGATAGCTGCAGTTCAGACTCAGATTTTGAAGATCCGATTGACCCTGTATCAGATTCAGATTGATATAAATAAAATACAAACTCAAAGCATTTGTTTTATATTTCCAACAAATTATCGATATTTTGTTTATCGATGTGTCCCTTCTTAGTCGATAACAGCTTGACGACGTAACTTTTGCAGCACGTACCATGTACATTTGCATTGAGTTTTTTTCTATTATTTCCGAACATTACGTAATAATTTCTTAATATTCATTTTTATAATTTACAATTGTACACAATTATGATTTTTTCGTCTTTTTAATGGACCTCTAAAGGATTTGATGTGATAGGACGTCAGAACAATGTTAAGCGCTAACGAACTGTCATAGGGATCATCATTCAGCGTGCGGATTATAGTGTTATTTAAAAAATGGTATAGAGTATGAGCAGTTTGTAACGAATGTATTTATTAACCCACATTTTGTTTTATTTAGCACGTTTATCCCACCTCTGAGGACAGCCCTCCCCTCCCTCCCCCCAAATCTGTTGACTTCTTTCCCTCTTTCTCTTTTGCTGCATCCAACTACTACTACTCACTCGACTTTGTGCTGTCAGTGGGAAGATCAAAGGATATTCCTACTTTGTCTTCTACGCTGACGGCACAGAAACTCTCCGTGTTTACAGGGTCGGCAGCACGATTGTGACTCCCCTGGTGTTGCACGCGTCCATAAGCCCCGGTAATCACTTTCCATCAGATTGGCCGTGTGCTTGTCTACCACCTCAGTGGCATAAAAAAAAACTTATCTGGGACAAAGGACTTGATTTCATATTTTCAACTTTTCGTTGCTGCAAAACCACCGTAACCAAAACATAAGAATGTATCTACATGTATTGGTTTATGTTAAACATTTAATAAGCATTTAATAAACAACGTTATAATCTCTTTCATTCAATTAAAAGTTTAAATACTTAATTCAAATGTCGCCAATGAAATTTTTACATTTAACAATTTATTGTACGATGCGATGCGAGCATATTATTATCATGTGTTCAATATGTCTTAAGCCCGACCTTACAGTGGTCTAACTAGATATTAATTTGGTTAGTCATTAGAGACGGTGGCACAGGATCATTTTGAATTTGAATCTAGCGAGCCTGTTCCATATTCATTAATCAAATGCCTCCGCCCTGCGCTCACACGCTGCTTATTGATGGCTGTTATTTGAAGGCTGTGCCCTGTGACGTACCGTAACATGCCCATTGTAAGTTTAACGAATTTCATTTGCATTTAAACAGGTTTGGCTCTTATTAAATAATAAAACAAAGAGTTTTAGTTTTAGGTTACCCTTCTACTACTTAAGTTACTATTAACTACTTTTAAGACGGAGAGAAAACTCATTACTTTTCAGTTTCTATAAATATTTTACGGAAAAATTTGGTGCAAATTTTTGTTTAACCTTATATTATATACTTCGGTCATTTAAGACTGCACCAGCTGAATGCTAATGCTATCTGGAATACAGGGCAGATATAATATGAACTCGTTATTCTATCGCGAGAGTCCACTACCCGAAATGTCCAGACACCGTTTTAGCATTTCAATAGTAACAAATTGTACGCGATATAAAGTCCCGTTAGCTGCCTACAGGGGGGCTACTACTATCTCCAACAATATAATTTTTCGATCTCACTTTGTGATTTCCACAATGTGAATCGGACTTTGGTGTCCGTCGGAACTCAGACGTATTGACGTGATTTTTTAAGTGGAGATAGTTGAAGTAAAGGGATGGAGAGTGACATAGGCTACTTTTTGTCTCTTTCTTCCCTTAAATGGGGGTGGAAGTTTTTATGGAGCATTCCGCAATTTTAAGGTGGAAAGTTGAAAATTAATATGCGGAATATTTGTGACTAACAAAAAAATCAAGCATAATTTTTTTTGGAAATTTGCCCTAACCAAGAGCGGGTGATATTTTATATGGGAGTTACTAATAATAAGAAATAAGAAAAATTATATATGTGTGATCGTATGGTAACAGGGTAACAAAATGTAAAGTGATCTCCTATAAAAAAAATACAAGAAAATATATTACCAACATAATTCGAGCGCCTTAGATATTCACTGTGCCTAGGATGGTCAACGGAGGATTGTACTTTTAATCTTCCAGAGGTGAGCTAAATAAAACCACTAGATTGAGGTTCAAGGTTTTATTTTAAACGCTCCAGTGTGCTAAAGCATATTATATTTAAGTTAACATTAAATGCCTTGTCTTGTCACCAATGCAATGTTTTATGAATTTAAAAGATTAAATTAGGTAAATTAAATGGATTAAACTCACGACATCCCGCGGCGCGTACCTGTATTTATTATAACAATTTCGCCAATTGTAATAATAAAAAATATGTGTGTGATGGTATGGTAACAGGGTAACATAATGTAAAGTGATCTCCTATTAAAAATTCAAGAAAATATATTATCAAGATAATTCGGGCGCCTTGGAGATTCACTGTCCTAGGATAGTCAACGGAGCATTGTACTTTTAATCTTCCAGAGGTGAGCTAAATAAAACCACTAGATTGAGGTTCAAGGTTTCATTTTAAACGCTCCAGTGTGCTAAGCATATTAAAGTTAAGTGTACAAAAGCATATTAAATTTAAGTTAACTAAACATTAAATGTCTTGTCACGTCACCAATGCAATTTTTATGAACATAAAAAATTTAATTAGGTAACGCCTAAAACACTGAACCGATTTTGATGAAATTTTTTTAAGGGGTAGATTAGACTTTGAGGAAGGACATAGGGTATGTTTGGTGGCGATAACCGACATCCACGCGGGCGGAGTCACGTGTAACAGCTAGTACTAATATAATATGGTAGAACTAGAACTATGTATATATTGACCTCTATTTTGTGTAAATTGTTTGATTTACAAGAAATCGTATATAAAATGTCAAACAGACAACAATGGTCCGAGTCCGAAACGCAATATGAAGGTAAAATAATATAGCTTCAAGCCCCGTATTCCAGAATAACACTCAGTTATATATCGACTCTCACAATAAAATTAGAACGGTCATCGAATACAATCTGTCCTCTGATGTAGGTAACGATATTCAGAACTGAATATCGTTTTGGAATACGGGAATTAGAGAAAATAGTAGGCCACCTCGGCGACTCTGCACCGTTATTGCACGTACTGTGAAATTGCTGAGTAATGGATAGGGAAAAACCCGAGAACGTGATAAATATATTTTCACAATACGAAGGACTTTAGATTTAGATTTTATCTGTAGTCGAGTTCGTGCGTGTCGTACTCGATTTTATGGAATAGCGGCAAAGCTAAAGGAGCGATGTGATTTTCGATGATCAGTAGTTGCTCCACTAATATTATGTTTCTTAGAATATGTATACTGACTATTAACCTTACCAGAAGTGTAGGAAAAACTCATATATTACCAAAAGCTTTTCTCGGCATGTTGTTGAGGAGCAAGTACTTAGTAAGTAATAACTATTCATTACCTTGTGGTTGGCGTAACTTAACGAGTGTTTTGGGGCGGGTAATATATGTGTACCAATACATTTGATCGAACACAATGGCACTGGTATTACGCTGGATTGTTTTCGACGCGGTTAATTGACTCTAGCTGGAAATATCGAGTACATCTGTTGGGGTGGGATTGTAGTTACTAATTTACTGCACCGAATGTGTGGTTAATATATGTACAGTTTGAGTCATAGATAGGAAGGGTACAGTATGTTTTAAGCTTTCAAGGAAACCGGTTTCCAAACACCGGTTGACGGCCGAAGCAGTTTTAGAGTTAGAACTAAAAATGTTTTAGGATTTATTTTTAGATCGCTTATCCTCACCGTTTTTACTTTTAAAACATTTAAAATATAACCGAATAAAAAACTTATTTTTGGAAGTCAATTTTAAAGTGAAGACAAGATGACTAGTCACTCAGATCAGGGTAGATTTAAATTGGAAAAAGTGGTCACTATGGGTATGATCAGGGTCAATAGCGATACAAGATTTAGACCATATTTATATTATATTATCATTGGAGAGTTTTTGTGCTGTCAGCGGGAAGACCAATGGCTATTCTTGCTTTGTCTTTTACACTGACTGCATAAAACCTCTGTGTTAACAGCTTCGGCAGCACGAGTGTGACTCCTCTGGTATTGCACACGTCCACAGGCCACGGTAAACCGTGTGCTTGTGTGCCACCTTGGTGGCACAAAGGAAATAATTAAAAGAAATCTTTTAGGTACATTTTCAGCATTATATCATTTAAGATTTTTATCTGTACCTAATACGCTACCTACCTACTGTACCTAGGTACTCCAGAACCTATACGAGCTTAATGGGCGTTTATACTTTATTTTTACTATCCATTTCTCCGCATGCAATGCCTTCTATAAATAAATAGATATTGGAAAAATAATTGAAGCCGTTGTCTCACCGACGACGAGTTATATAAGCAACGTTTTTGTTAAGGTGAATAACATACAGGTACTTAACAGTGTTTTAAAACAATGTTAAGTGTGTTTGTCCTACCTGATGCCTGTCTTGCTAAACTCTTGAAAATAAAAATATTTTTTTTATAAATAGGACACGTCAGTGTGACTTCACCTCGCCTGATGGTAAGCTGAAGGCAAAGTCTCGGGAAAGAGGGTTACGATTACATACACGTACCATGTTAGCAATGGTGACACTCAGCTTGACGGCCTCAATAAAAGAGTATTGTCGTCGCAGTAGCGCGTGGCACCCACCGGTCCCACTAGTGCTACGACAACTATCCCCCCTGACCGGCTATGCACTTGCTGACCACTGAACGCAGTTCAACCGAGAATAGATTACTATGGAGGGCTTTCGCGATCGTGCATGGTACACACTTGACCGAAATTTGTGACAAACTTGTGCCATATAAAATGTACTCATACATTAACTTAAGGGAAATGTTTGAGCTTAGACACTACTTGATCTATTATGTTTTTGTATAGTTTTCATCAATACTGAGTTTCACATCTGTAATTTACATTATTTTAGCTGAATTTATTGATGAAATTGAAATTACTGTCGAACAATAATTATTAAATAATTCATAGACGTCTAAGTTAACTCAATAATTTGAAGATATGAAATAGGTCATTGCTATACGCTTTTCCACGTGCGCTTTGACAAAAGCTTGAGATAGAAATTTCAATCTGCAAACGCTATAAAGACGAGAAAGATTACCGTTCCTTGGATACTGTTATATTAAACTATTAGATCGGTTCGGGTATTACGCACAGACCCAAGGGCTCGTGCCCTGGGAACCTATTAGCCGGCCCGTTTTGGAAAATTTCAGTAATAAACCAATATCCACCGGCACAACGTCATATTTCATGGCAAAATGTTCAGTTTTGATAGCTTGCAGAAATTTAGTTAGGTACATTTAGTTAGGTATATATTAGGTATTTAATATATATAATATAAATAGTATGTGTATAGATATTAACATGAATGACATTTAAATTGTATTTTTGTGTGGAAAGAGTATTAAAAAGGTATACCTTTTTGTAAGTGATACAGCGTGCTAGGTAATCTACTCGAACAGTCGTCCTCAACGTCCACATCATTTTGTTGGGCAAGTAAGAAACCCATTGCGCGTGACTCGACACACACTTGGCCGGTTCTTTTCAATTCAATGTAACTTATTATTTAGTAGCAGAACCTGAGTTTATTTTTAAAGAATACTCCAATACCTTAGAATACTATACTTATTGTTACGAGCGTGGGGGTCGGTTTAAATAGAAAATGCGAAAATAACCGTTGTAGACAGATTTTATTCAGCTGCACTTCAATTACAGCAAAGCGCGTAGAACTACGAAAACTCTTCCTTACACAGTACACCGTCCTTGTATAATCGCACTGTATCGCTTCGCACACTTTATCGCTATGATCGCTTCGAATACAAGTCGAAGACTAACTTGAGCGGAGGCTGTTAGCTCACCTTTTATATTTATTATATCGCAAATTAAAAAAAAAAATATTATGATAAACTCCTCGCTATTTGTATATATATATTTTATCGCGGCCGAGTAGCGATAGATCGAGAAAAGACAGGTACGTTCTGAAAAAGACAGGAACTTTCTGGAAGGTTCTATTGGGTCTTGTGGCTCTTTCTAGCCTGACGTCTCGTTCTATTCATTCGATTCCTTCTAGAACAGTGACGTCAAGGCATGCTGTCCCTTTCTATAGTGCCGTCTTGCTCACTCCTATGGAAATTTGGCCATATATTGAAGTGGCCATGCGCCGGGCGTAGCATTATTTTTAAAGTAAAATAATGTAAAAAAGAATATCCATCAAATCCATCAAAATAGTTAAATATAGTCCGTACACACTCATTAACCACGAACTAGTGCACGGCCTACATGCTCGGCAGTAAATGGGTGCTTTAGCTGTGCAGTAAAAGATACAGGATTGCAGCATCGACAGTTAAAGTGCGAGTCGCCCTATCTCAAGTTTTACGAGTTCTCAGCCCATTAGACATCAATTAGAGCTACAACCCTCCTTCTTATTTCACTTTTACGATTTGCTGCAAGCTCGATAAGAAATTGATATCTTCTTTTGTGCTGTAAGATTCTATAGGGTGCACGGGACTCGTATAGTAATGGTATATCCGCAGTTAACCATACCTTGAATCAACGTAATTGCGTTAACATTTCTATAGCTTTCATACATACATAATACTCACGCCTGTAAATCTCCAAAGGGGTAAGCAGAGATGTATGAACACCCACATTTCGCCAACTATGATTTACGTTGCCACGTAATAGGAGGCGAGCCTATTGCCGTCTTGCGGGCACTCCTACAGTCCCGGGTCCTTTAAGCGGGGCGTGAAAAAGCATCTGATGAGGCCGTCAAGTTGAGTGCCACCATTGTTAACATGGCACGTGTACATAATGGTGACCCTCTTTCTTGAGACTTTACCTTCAGCTTACCATCAGGCGAGGTAAAGTCAAATTGACGTGTCCTATTTATAAAAAATAAAAAAAAATAAAAACTATAAATTTCAAAACAGGGAAAACCAATATTTCATCGGCAAGTAGCAAGAAGCAAGTAAATAAGTGCCATGCCAAAATTATGATAATTCTTCTATACTACCTTCTTTAGGGCGACAGGGATGGATCGCGGGTTCGAGTCCCTCCTGAGCGATTCACTTTTTCCAATCTTAATCGATTTGAAAAGTTAGCATAGTGAATGCTTCAAAATTTCATTCAATTATCATAATAATCTGTAGGAGGTAGGGCGCGACTGTATTTCCGTCTAATTGAGCAGTCCGAGTGAGGAGTACCTCCATCCTACAGCATACCGCGGCCATAATAACCTAGTGTTGTGTATAGCCAGAGCTCACTGAAGAGTTTTTGTGCTGTCAGTGGGAACACCAAAGGCTAATTCCTGCTTTGTCTTCTACGCTGACGTCACAGAAACTCTCTGTGTTTTCACATTATCGGCAGCACGAGTGTGACTCTTCTGGTGTTGCACAGGTCCATAGACCACGGTAACCACTTTCCATCAGGTAGGCCCTGTGCCTGGCTGCTACCTCAGTGGTAAAAAAAATTCATTTTAATCTGTCTCTGTTGCCAAGCTGTATATAAATCTGTCCAAAGCCGGTTCAAGCTCATATTTTTGTTCAATGGGCTTGTACTCCTCCGACAGAGTTTGTGAAAAATACACAATACTTGAATTGAGCTGACTCACCCCATTTAGGATGAAATTTCGTTCAAATAGCGCTTTATATGACTACAACGTGACATTCATGTTTAACTTTAAACTTGTATGAAAACCAGCCTAATCCTTGTTTATGTTGCTAAAATAAAATTACGAATACAGTAGGTACGTATATATTGACATTTGGAATTATTACGTTATCATAATAGCAGTTTCTGTTTATTTGTTGGTCCACGGGAGTCTTAACTGTTAGTAATTAGTTGAGATAGTAACTGAACATAGGTAGTAACTATTATATTATAATGTACAAACGTAAATACCTACTAAATTATTGTCAAAGTAACATTAATATATTAGGTTTTATAATAACATAGAAAGGAGAATAGTGCAAGAATAAAAGCCAATAAAATTCGAGCTGCGCTTCGAAGATGTCTCTTTTATTTGAGATTTATGTCCTTTCACTATCTTCTTTTGCCACAATTGCACTGGCATTTTGAAAGATCAGAAATATTATTCGCCTATGTGGATAGCATTTAAAAAAAAGAATTAAATTATCAATTCGACTGCACCTTGCCTGATGACAAGCTGAGGTGCGTGAGGCCAACGAGATCATCATCGTATTTCCATTCCTAATTGTTTGCGTTGGAAGTGGGTTCACCTCAGTAGTGTAAATTGTGTAGTGAAGTAGTGTTTTTCCAATGCCTTAAAAAAAAGAAATATTAGCAACCGAAATTACTAATATTCTTTCTAACCCCTTCAACTAAGCCAAATTGCTTGTGCTAGGAGTGGGTTCACGTGGCCTGGATTCGAAACCGGGACCTCTCGATCGTAAGGCTGACTTCTTAATCACTAAGCTACCGACGCTTAGCCTTAGCCACAAGGACACCGAATTTGAATTTCATGTGGTATACCTTGGGACACATATTATGTTGGGCCTAAGTTGCGAGACAAACGAGGTTCTCAAAAGAAATTAATATTTTAACAGTTGCTTGCCAATACATTTACAATAATGTCTTATATGTACGCAAGAACCTAGATCTCTTAAAACAAACATAATAATACGAGAAATAAAAATAAACTTGTAGTGCCAAAACTCACGACTTCATAATGTTGGTAATTCGTTTGTGAGTATTAAAATGTTTAATAAAATTCCTCAAGATTTAGTTGACATCACTAAATAAGTTCAAAAATAGAAGTTAAAAGGGTTTAATGAAAAAGAATATTACAAAGTAAACGAATACCTCAATGATAAAAATGTATGGTCATCCTAATCTTTAACTAAGTTTTGAGCATATTTTGAGTACATTTAAGGTTCAAACTATATTTGGTTTCTAGGTATATTAGAAGTTGTATCTTTTATACACTATTAGAAGACATTATTATGTAGACATCTATCTTCTATACATATAATAAAATTGTGGGGGATTTCATGAACGTAATAGAAGCCAAAACAACGTTTGTGGGAATTTTTGTTTGTTTGTGTGTATCTGTTTGTCTGCGCGTTTGTGCATGCTTATCTCAGAATCGGCTAAACCGACTTGGTTGCGGTTTGTACTTATTGATTGTGTTAGTTAGGCTTCACTGAACATTTAGTGATTATTTTATTGAAATCAGTTCATAAATAAAAAAGAGTATGGCAAATATACAAAATCAGGCCTCACAACTGTGATGTGTGAATGGATCGAACCAAAAAAGTAGCGAAAATACTTCAAAGAAGAGATTTTTCCGATCATAGCAATCTGAAGAACTTCGAGAGGCAAGAGTTACTGCACACACATCACACATCAGCAAAGTCAGGCCAGGTTATGTACTCTAGAATGTTCGACTCAGCAAGATTCTCCACAGCATTCTTCATTCATCGCTTCCGAACGATGTTTTCTCTAATCCGACGGAGTAATGAACAGCCAGCTTGATAAAGCTTCCAAATCCTTCATAATGAATATCCTCATGCTATTATAATAAGGAATGAGGCAGAATTTATTTTGTTGAAAACTTAATATTCAATAAACGTCTATTTCGCGCAAATTCTATAGTGATTGTGACTCAGTAAGTGTACGGTGGACTTCCAATCTTGCTGATCCGCGTTCAAACCCGTCTCAAATATAACTTAGTCTTAATTTTTTAATTGTTTTTGTTCAACTTGTTTACTTTGATTATTATTATGTGTTAGTTTTGTTTAAAATATCACTAATTATACAAGAGGTAATTAATATGAAATTGTTACATAAATGTCAAGTAGCCAGCTTTTGTCATGTATATAACCCGCCTCGGGTTGTGTCTGGTGCAAAGGAGCCCAGAACACTAGCCTTTGCACCAGGTACTATCCGGAGCGACAGTCACCAGTTTTTTCTTTTATTCGTTGATTTATGTCCGCCGCCATCAGCTGTTTCTTTGCGTCTATGCCCCAACTGCTCATGGTCTCGACTACGACCTTCACCACGATATACCGCCAAAATCATGGACAGGGTCATTGAAGTCATGGTGACCAGGGGACCTACCTGCGGCACGACGAAAACTCAGTCCATGATGGCCCTTAGCTTCCACCATAGAACCGCAGGCACGCCCTGCAGCCCAAGCGAAAGGGCCACCGCTATACGCTGAGAATTGTCGTCCAGTAAAGTGCCCAGGCGATGGTAGTGCCTGCAGCCATGCCCCTGTCTCCAACTGTGACACAGTGAGCAGTCTTGCCCGATCCACCCACTTTTTTATTAAATTAAATATACATTTATGCTCATAATCTATAGGTCAATGGAAAGTGGCAATGATGATTCCATTGTCCAGGCTATACCACGTGGTCACAATTGGCTGGTTGTTAATATTTCAGAATGGAATGGGATGAGTTTTTCTAAAATTAGCTTCTTATTCAATTTTTTACGGGATTTTGATCAACATACTATGTCTTTTTATATTTAAATATTCAATCCGTCTATGTCCGCTATCCTTCAATGGGTACCACAACACTAGGTTTAGCGTTAAAGTGGCTATGTAGGAATCGAACCAATTAAAATTACACAGAGGCTTACTTTGGCTTGGGTGACGGGTAGCTCATCCCAACAAGAAGATCATTGCACGGTCTCTGACGACTCTTTCATTTTCTGAGGGATGGGAGAGTAGTGGTTCTCTCCTATACCCTTTTCGGCGCCTCTTTTGCCTTCATTACCACCACACAAATCCAGTCGGCGCAACATGACTTAACCAAAAAGCCACTATTCTAGATGCTGTCGATCCTGAAGTAGCTGTCCTAACTTTAACGGCCTTGCTTTTTTATACCCAAACGGGGTGTTAAAGAACCCGGGATCGTAAGAAGAAGGAAACCCGTGTGTGGGTAGAGCAATGTAGTAGTGTGTTCTAAGGAGTAGGGAGGAAGGAAGAATATTTGAAGCCCTATAACTGATGAACATTTCTAAATGTGGACACATTGTTATGTTTTGGTCAGCAAAACAGTTTAATTTTTCAAAACCTTTTTGCAGCGTTTCCATATCCCATAGAAGATGCCTTTCTCGTTTCGTGCAATTTTTTGTAGCGTAAACTTAAAGATTCATTAGTCAGTACCTCGAGCAAGACGATCTTCATAATAAATAATTGAAAATATCGATGCCTTAGTTCACAATTGCACTAACTACGAAATTTACATTTTTGAGGAGAGAGCTTTAAAGTATTTTAAAGTTTAGATGAGAACCGTAGAAAATCCAAGTAAAATAACAAAAGAAATATGCATCTATTCATAAGACTAGACATTTTACTCCATAATATCTCAATATTGTAATATTAGTTTAAACGTAACCTTTTCAAAATGGCCAAATAAACATAAAACCCCCCATTTAATGCATTTGTGCACTAAGATTGATTATGCTGACCGGAATGAAGTAAAAAACTCAAAAATATTTAACAGCTTTACCAGGCTGGTTCAAGGTCCAAGAAGAAGGATAATAATAGTTATGGATATTGCATTAAATAGACATAAGAATAAACCAGTGATCCATATTCATAATGTTTATTTTTATTATAAAACATAAACAGTTTTTATCCATAATCAAACAAAATAAATTTCAAAATCACAATAAAAAAATTAAAAGGACTGAAGCCCAACTATAGGTCAGTCTTCAGCTATTTCACAAAACAATTAGTTTCTGAATCATTAAAATAAGATTTTTTATCAGAAAATTAAAACTGTCAGTCTTCAGTTTCAGGTAACAATTATTCATTATTACTAATTGGTAATTAAAAATTAAATCAAGACTTAAATTTCTTCCAC
The DNA here is from genome assembly GCA_949126895.1 of Eilema caniola. NCBI lineage: Eukaryota > Metazoa > Arthropoda > Insecta > Lepidoptera > Erebidae > Eilema > Eilema caniola. Next base: position 964,571 of record OX421469.1, on the reverse strand, counting down.
AATGGACTCTTCATTTAGATCATCATTTCATGTGATGAACTCTTCAATTCTGGTTTTTGGCCGGACACTGATGGTGGCACGTCTTGCGATTCCGTCCTGTTTCTATCAGTTTGATTCACTAAATTGACTAGTTTACGTCCTTTACTAAACATTATGGCTTTTTTTTACGTGCCGGTAATCCCCACGGATACCCACCCCTCCGGAGCCGGAGGGGGAGGTTACGTCGGACTCGAACCGACTAAACCGCACGCCGTCTCTGGGTCGTAGTGCTAGGCCGGAGGTGAGATTGTCATGCGACAAATCCCTCGCACCCCGGCTGACCCAGGGCCATCCCTCTCGGTCTGGCCCTCCTCGGGAGGGGGGGACTGCGCGGTCCCCGACTCAACCCCGGTGTGGGAAGGCGCGCATCGTCCTAGGATCGCGCCGCCGCCGTGGCCTGCTTCTGCTGGGGTGACGGGCGGCTCCACCCGTCACCCTCAGGCCCGCGCTCATGGGGGGCGGAGGTCAGTTTGCGCCCTCCGACGCCCGAGCCGCCTTCGAGCGCGTGCAGCGATGTCAGCGAGTTTTTCTCGCTCATCGCGCCGCGCCCGCTCTGCTGTCTCCTTCGCGAGCATGACCTGCTCGCAGAAGGAGGCGCTGGCCGCCCACGCATTCGCGCAGCGGACCATCGCCGCGAGTAGGGTGGAGAGCGTGAGCACTCTCACCCCCAGGGCCGCCACAAGCTCCCGCCTCGGCGTCTCAAACGCCAGACACTCGGTGAGCGTGTGCAGCCCCGAGTCCACGCTCGCGTCGCAGTGATGGCACTCGGGCGTTGGCTCTATACCCATCAGATGCAGATACCGCCCGAAGCTACCGTGCCCGGTGATAATCTGCGTCTGACAGTACGAGAGGCTACCGTGTGGTTCTTCTAGCCACTCCCCCATGATGGGTCTTACCGCCGCAATCACGGCGTGCCCTGCGCGTGGTTCCCCAAGTCGTCGCTCCCACTCGGCCACCATGATCTGGTGGAGCCGGGATATCTCGGTCCGAATATCCTCGGGCTCGGGATCGAATCCCCGCTCCCGCGTCTCGTTTCGGAACTTATATAGTGCCGAAAGAGCCCTCGCATCCAGGATCCATGGTGGCGATCCGGCCAGGAGACTCGCCGCTTCAAAGGATACCGTGCGGTATCCCCTGATGGCTCTGGAGGCCATCATGCTCTGCGCCGTACGGAGCAGAGGCTGGAATCTGGCCTCCAGGGTGTCCGCCCACACGGGGCACCCGTATGGGGCCATGGACCGCACGACACCCGCGTAAAGTCTCCTGCAGGAGGCCTCTGGGCCCTTCAAGTTGGGCAATAACCGACCCAAGGCATTCGCCGTGGTCACCAACTTGGGGCGCAGACTTCGTAAATGCTGTCCGAAGTCCCATCGACCGTCAAGCACGAGCCCTAGGTATTTCAACCGGGGCTTGATGTCGATGGGAGTGCCTCCCACTGTAAGGCTGGCTCCCGGGCCTGGCCTGCGCCGAGGGCCATGAAAGAACATGGGTTTGGACTTGTGCAGAGCCACCTCGAGACCCAGCCGCCGGATCCGTTCGACGACCTGAGCAACAGCGGTCGTGGCCCTCAGGGTCGCCTCGCGGTGCGTAGCCCCGCCCACCGTCACCAGCGTGTTGTCCGCATAACACGTGACGTTGGCACCGTACGCGAAGTCACCGCGAAGCACCCAATCGTAACCGATGTTCCACAGAAGCAGCCCCAGGATCAACCCCTGCGGAACACCGCACGACATCTCACGCCTACAGGAGGTGGAGAAGCACATCGTGGTTCACGAATGCCTTCCTGATGCAACTCCAGGGCAAGGTGTTGAAGGCGTTGGAGATGTCCAAGGACACCGCCAACATCACCTCGCCCCGGGCAACCGCATCCCCCGCCAGAGTCCTCACACGCATGATAGCATCCACAGTGGAACGCCTCCGGCGGAACCCAAACTAAGTATTCGCCAGGTCCGGCCCCACTCGAGAGAGATGCTCGACGAGGCGCTTGGCAATCACTCTTTCAAAGAGTTTGCCCAACTCGTCGAGCAGCACTATGGGCCGGTACCCGGACGGCTCGTCCGCCGGGCGTCCCTTCTTGCGGATGAGGACCAGTTTCCCCGTCCGCCACATCTTCGGAAACTGGCCCCGCTCCAAGCATGCACTGAGGAACACTCTCAGTCGGGGTTCGAGGCCGTCTTCCCCTAGAGCTAGGACCCACGCGCGGCCTGGAATACCGTCGGGTCCCGGGGCTATGTTCTTCTTGGCCCTCAGCCTTCGCACCGCCAGCTCTAGTTCTACCCAAGTGACCTCGGGCACGTCGCATTTTAAGAGCATGAGAAGTGAAAAAGTACTTAATACACTTGTACAATACGGACAATATCTCAAAACGGTTTAATGTATTTGTGCACTTAAAAATTGCCAAGCCCCTTCCAGTAAAAGTACTTAGCACACTCGTGCATCAAACTTTCTTGATCCTTTTGTACTACCAACACATAATACTCTCTTATAGCACTGCAAAAAAGTATGAGCAGATACTGCAAATGTATATAATACGTTTGTGTCTTGAAAATTCCTGCAGTTGAGAAACTTAAAATCAGTTAAAGTATATCTTGATTGGTTTTACAAAAATAAAGATCATTAGCATAATACCACATTCATGAAACATTACACGAACTCATTTAATACAACTGTGACCCACGTTTTTGTTAGAAAGAGACGGAATAACGGTATTTCGATGCGCGGAAACGAAAGAGCATGAAATTTAGTGTATTTAGCATTAAAAAAGTAAAAATTGAAAATTTTGTAGTTAGTGCAATTGTGAACTAAGGCATCGATATAATGATGAAATAACTTTAACACGGACGAAGTCGCGGGCAACTGCTAGTATCTAAAAATTGATAATCTATATTAGTTCATAATAACTAGAGGGTTGTGTAAACAACACACAAATCGAACATCTTGAGTGAATTGCCTAAACTTGGGAGCTTTGCGTTTGCGTTGTGGTTTCGATCTCTAATTAACTTAGTATCGATCTTGGTGCCCATAACTACATTAATTACAATTACATACTAATCCTATCAACATTATAAGTAGGAAATGAGTGTATATAGGAGCACTAATCTGTACCCTTAGAGCGTTTTCATACTCATCCGATATCCGATATCTGATATCCGATAACCGACATCCGATATCCGACATCCGATATCCGACATCCGACCAACCAACACCACTGTTCGGGCTCCGATAACCGATATCGGCCCGAACAATGTGAAAGAAAGATACATATCTCATACATTTGACTTCCTCCGTTATCGGATGTCGGATATCGGATATCGGATGTCGGATATCGGATGTCGGATGTCGGATATCGGATGTCGGATGTCGGATGTCGGATATCAGATATCGGATATCGGATGAGTGTGAGAACGCTCTTAGCACGAACAACTATCGTAATGGTGTGGTAAACGTATTGAAAGAATGAAGCATTGTGATTGGCCGCCTGCCTAGTGTTAACCTGTGTATGTGAAACCGGCCAATCGCAATGCTCCGTTCTCTAGCACAGATCTCCTTAGGCAAGCCAACCTTACCTGCTAATTAACGGATGAGGCTCTGGCGCATGTTTTATTCTCGGGGTCGGAATGTCATAATATGACTAAACTACACTAAAAAGAGGAAAAGTGTGAGCTGACCCCAGACTTCGCGGCGAAAGCCTCGGATGCAAGCGTCTGTTAAGATGATGATTATGATTATACGTGTATAATAAATGTTGTGAGAATGAATGCAAGAAAAACAGCTAAATGAATCATCACAAGTAAAGCCGCGGGTAACAGCTAGTATTATAACTGAGACAGTGACAGTCTGATACTCATCATGCGCATCAAGAAAAGAATTTTGTTAAAATATGGCGTAGGAGTAATAGGAACATAGCATGTTAGTATCCAAAAGAAAATTGAACTGTTGCGTGGTTAAACAGAAATTCACAATCAAAATAATATTTTCCTTTCCTTTTAGCGTTTAACCTAAATAACAATAATTGATATTGGCACAATTCACCGAAAACGTTTACCGAAATAATTGTGCTTACGGTACGGACCCACTGTAGTGCAATTTTAGTTATTTGTTTCTCGGTAGCGTGTAACTGTAGCCTATTAAGTCGTTTAATAAAAATACTAATACTCGTAGTATAAATAGGATAGTTTGTGAAGATTTTTAATTTGTTTGAATGTTTGTTATTCAATCACGCTCTATCGGCTGAATGTCACCGGCACAGAGACTGATTATAGTCTGGAATAATATATTTCTAAGCTACTTTTTATCTCGGCTACAGATTCCCATGGGTGGTGGGAACTGAGAACGTGATCAAAATTCCACGCAGTCAGAACCGCGCGCAATAGCTAGTCTTCTTTTAATAAAAACGATTGTTGTACCCGACTTTTGTACGAGCTCAAACTTGAAGATGAAATACAAATTAAATTATGGTATATTTTTTAATTTCAACATTTTGGTTAATAATGTTCTCTTTGAAGATTAAATTCAGCATTTGATATGGTTTTGTATTTAGATAAACGGTCGCTTCAATTGTAATTAAGGTAATTTATTCATGCTTTATTTGTACTGTTTATCTAAATATTTGTACTGTTTATCTAAATATTTGTGTTGTTTTCAATGTGTAAGGGATTAATTGCTAAACCAAACAAAATAAAAAGTATCTATTTACCTAATTCAGAATAATACAATAGATATCACAATTTATTATAATCATATGTTCATTGTTCACGAGAAGAGTGCGACTAAAAATTAATACTGAATAGTTACCATTATGTAAACAAGCATGTAGGCTGTGGATATCGAAAGTGCCTTGCAATTAGCCCACTGTAGTCCACTGCTGGTCATAGGCATCTCCCAATGTGTGTCATTTTTGCCGATCCTCCGCCTTCTGTCGCTTTCGAAAGCGCTTTTTTACTACATAGATATTACAAAGAGTACAACATATTTCAACTTAAAAATTCAGTAACTAGAACTTTACCCAACGAGATTAAGTTAACTCCACTCAAGCGGCCACCTTTTCATTTCGAGATAAGATTCGAGCCCGAAAATATCTTCTAATAGTAAATAAGAGGTGGTGGAAAAGGTGAATTGGCCTACGATATGCTAAAAGTATTTTCTAAATACAAGAACACCGTCACAAGACAAAACCTCAGTGTTATTCAACGGAGCTCGAAATTCGACACAACTTCCCTTTTTATTTCAGTAAATTATATTCTATTCATTTGAAAGGTTGTTGTGTCTCTAGCTCCGAAATAGCGGTTTTGTTCCTCGTGCGGTAGGCAGCATCCCTTCTCACAATTGTCAGACTTAATTGGCTACCAGACGGCTTCGGAAATGGCTTTTTATTGTACGAAAGTAATTAGCCATTTTAACTGTGTTAGCATGAGTATTTATTCATTTTGTTGCTGACTACTTATGTTGGCGTTATATAATTTGCTGTTACCTACTCGTGAGTAGTTATGAACATACATACATTCTATTTTAATAAGTTTCACTTTTTCCAATCATAATCGACATATACATTCTTGTCTTTCTTACCTGGTAATGGCGCCCTCGCCGGGTCTAGGTCGAAAGGGTAGATACAAGAAGTCCTAGCTTGGCGTCGTGGAGACCATGTGTGCAAATGGTCTCTCTACCATGGATTCCCACGATCGTGCGAAATAGAGGTGTAAGGGACAGAAGGCGGACCTTAAACTCCCAGGTCACCTTGGCCTCAAATGCAACCAGGAAAATACGTCTCTATGAGGATAATGATGATTTTTGCAGTTGTCTCCCGGGGTACTGTACTCTACCCACTATCTAACTACTGACCTTGGATATTCCACATAGCTTCTTCTACTGTCATCAAATATTACATTCAAGCAGGCCACGTAAATTGCTTTTGATCTGTAATTTTTTCAATGCACAATTTTAATTATATTTTACGTTACAAGTACCTACTAAACACAATTTCTAAAGTATAATAGATAGAACAATATGAACCTGAACGAATTCACGAAATAAATCTGTGTGTCGAGAGGCCATGATTCAAGCAAGTTTGTCAACTGAGGTTTGCAGTTGCTTATATAGAGCATTCCCCTTCATTGCTCGATACCCTCTCTCGATAATGCGTTATATGCACGACTATAATAGAATAGATCCCAGTGCAAAATCGAAGGTGTCCTGATATTTCTCTTTTCGTAATAATATGAAAATGACTTCAAATTAAACGATGTCTAAATTTTAAAACAACTAATTACAATTGTAAGAGAAAAGAAACAAAAGTTATTCCTTAAAATAGCAATTCTCTATAGATAAAAGTAAAGCCTCGAAATGAAAAAGTAATTACTTCAACAAAAGGTAAAAAATATATATGCCAAGAAGGAATAAAATTTCATTCCCTGAAGCCGACGACCATTATTCTAATTTGACTAAATAAATCTCTGGTAAATTATACCTGATCCACACTATTATACAGAGGACGTGACATCTTCTTTGTGTCTTGCCGTACCTTTTATTTGAGACTTCAACAAGAAATCATGTTTTACTGGAAGCTGTGCAGTACAGTATTGGATAGGAATAAATATAAATAATATATTATACAGTTTAGAAAAAAATCTCAATATCATTTTGTAAGACCTATCCATAGACACGTATGGGTGTGATGAAAGAATTTTTTTGAGTAAATATGGGGAACCCCCAAAGTTTATTGCTTTTTTCTATTTTTGTGTGAAAATCTTAATGCGTTTCACAGAAAATATCTACTTACCAAGTTTCAACAGTATATTTCTTATAGTTTCGGAAAAAAATGGCTGTGACCTACGGACGGACAGACAGACAGACATGACGAATCCATTTCTGTAATAATAGGCCCAGGTAAGTACGGTGTTCAGAATAAGTTCCTTAGCTTCACACATGGAAAAATTACCTATGAAGCATATTTTATTTATATTGTTGTGTAACTGAGGCTTCACGTAGGCACTAAATTGTGGCACACTGCTAATTGACGACACAACACGTACTTGACCGGTTTTTTGGAATGTTACCGTCTCATACAACAGCTGTGATAATTAAAATTGTGTACGTGCTCACATTCTGTAGTGCGGGCGTGGCTTGTTGCTGTGAACCTCGGATATTGAGGCAGGACGTCATTCTTAGCATATTTCATAACGCCCTCCCGGTGCGGGCGGTGCGAGCGGTGCGGACGGCGCGGGCGGCGCGGGCGACAGCGCGCTGTTATTTCCTTAATATTTCTTATATTTTGATACAAGCGCTGCCGGAACATTACGGTAGTTTTATAGTGTTTTGAGAGCTGGTGGATATAGCTTGTAGTTTTCTGTATTGTAAATATATATTTTTTTATTTATTTATTAATAATATCTACAATGAAAATACTTGTACTATTCCACATTATTTATTAAAATCCTGACCGGTTTCGCCTTACGGCATTATCAAAGGTTGACACATTTTTTTTTAATATATAATATGAAAATAGTTTGCAGTTTACAGAATTATACATATAGCATATGAAAATTGATTTCTAGTAAAAAATTGAAATAAAATAGATTAGTATTTATTGTATTTTAATGGATTGCGACCGAGTTACTGGTATCCCCGTGACCATGGCTGCTGAAAAGCAAATATCAGGCTCTGTATAAATGGTGAAATAATACCGAAGTAATCAAACCAAAGAAAAGTTTAAAATGGTTTATTCAATGCGTGACATTCGCGTATACTTACGACAGTATCATTAAAATAATTATTTATTTTTGAATTTAATTTTTTAAGATTCACATAACATAAGAATCATGGGAATGCCGGTCTAGCACTCTAAATAACACTACTCCCAAACTGTTATAGCTAACTCGCTGCATAAAAGAGCTTTCATATAAGATTTTACGACAGCTTATTCAATTTTGTACAAAAACTTTATGCAGTCACCAGTTTTCTACTAACAAAGGTGACTCTTATAGTCCATACCACGGTCCATAGCATTCTCTCGCGATCACCCACAGCCAAACCACTTTTATTGAATGGCTCTTTACACTAAAACTAATAACCCGTAGCAAAGTAAGCGCGTAGCAGTTTCAAATGGCCTTGCTACACAACGTCTACGGCGTAGCACGTCTACGAGGAGCCGTCCGTCGCAGGAAGTCCGAGCGAAATGAATTCCCGATGAGACAGTTATGAGAATAGAAAACTTGTGAAAGGACAGGAGCTACTTCTTCCTTTCAGTTTGCTTTTCAATGGCTGCTTTCTTTTTAATATAAAACGGCGCGCTCTTACCTGCATTTGACGTTAAGAATGTTCTTTTGAAAAACAACAACGAATAAAAAATGGTAAACTATTTTTGCATGGAATCTTAATAATTAAAATAACCTTCTTTTTATACTAAGTAACCAACTCTTAGAAGAATATTTCAGTTTTTTTATATACGTACAGTTATGTATGCCCAAAGTCTGTACGTGCCTTATGCGAAATGTATTTACTATTAGATTCATTCATCACTGTGAGCAACTTTGGGTATGACTAATTGTAACCTGTCATCCCACCTCACAGAGCACAGCTACAGAGACACTTGCGTACCGCCGTCACCACTCTATATACCAACAAGCCATAATTACCCGACTGCAGTGAAGTCCGTGATGGATAACTTGTGTACAAATAGGATTTGGTTGAATGCTATATCGTTAGATTCATAACTATTATGCCAGTTTCAAAAAGCATATTAAAATACATGTTTCTTTCCCAAAACTACCGCTACAATCTTCTAAATACTACAATCATCACGTCCCTACCAAAGATAATAGCCTTCGCAGATTTATCACCTGGTGTACCAGCTTACAGGAGATACTGACTTGGTCAGATCATAGTGCAGTTCACAAAAGTCCTGAAAATAATTCATATATACCAACCTAGTATTTATAAGTCTTCAGGCTTTCACGGCCGGCGTTGCATGTAGAATATACTGCTTCCGGGCTGGTTGGCCGTGGTCCATGTGAAACTTGCGTTCCAGACGTTTCGTCGATCACTGCGGTCGACATCTTCAGTGGCGCAGGGCCGGGCGACGACAACTTCGGAGACCTTGCCTCGCCGGCGGCTGACGTGCGAATGGCGCGATGGCTTGAGTCACGGCTGTATTTATAGGCCAACCAGCCCGGAAGCAGTATATTCTACATACAACCTAGTATTCTTTATGCGGTTAGATAAAATTTAGCTTAAATGACACTTTATTTCCATACTAATTAAAAAAGAAAGCCCATTTGCAATTCAAAGATAACAATGTCCATAGATCTCGCCACTCCGGACATAAATTTCCTTTCAAAAGGCTGTTCAAAGCAGGAATTCGTTCAAAGTACAAAAGTGCACAGTACTTAGCGCAAGCAGCAAACCATAAAAGTCGTATCTCTGGCGATGGGCGATGGATCCCGCATTACCACTCCCGTTACTGTGCTGAGGTCAATCCAGTTTTAATTTTATGGGTTACCTTGTTATGACTATTCGAAGGTACGCAAATGTGAACCATATAAGTATAGAAATAGAATCAAAATTTTGGTATTTGGGTGGGAGGTTCTAGAGTGACTTGTCCCAATTAGGTTAGCTTTGTGTGGGAAATACATTTTAAAAATAAATGAATTGAAAATATTCCGTTCTTTCCTTGGATATAAAATGTAAGTAGTTTTAAGTTTACTACTAGTTACAGGACTACTATTGTGCTATAATTTTTCTTTATTCTAAACAATATTGGTCTACGTTTTACGAAGAGAAATACTATGCTGACAGCTTTCCTAAACATAACAAGGATGTGTTACAGGAGCTGGAGCAGACCTAAAAGGGGTAGAAGGACTATGTAACAAATAGGCCAGGGAGGGAGCGAATGAAAAAGTATTCGCCGACCCACTATAAATTTTAAATCAAGGAAGGAGGATGATGATGAGCTTTCGTCAGGATCGGGACATATCTTGGCACTAAAATTTGTTCAAAATGTGCTCTATACACACAGTACAGGTTTCTTAGGTGCCTTTTTACGATGGAACGAGGCGCTACGGTGGCGAACGAGTTCAAATTCACCAAGCATAGACTATCGCAAAACATTCTCATCAGGTCTTCGTTTGTCTCGCTACTAAGGTCCAAGATATGTCCTGAGCTATACATGATTACGTGAGCATGTTGCTCATTTCAAAAAGCTACTCAACACGCACATATCCGGTTGGCTCAATGCATGTTGAGTACCTTTTTTGGGTCATCTTTAGTGATAATGACGACGGCGACGATTAACGGTACCCAATTTATATTAACTCACCAAATAAATCAGGGCCTAACGGACTAATTATCATAAGTACTTATTTTAGGACTGGAAATAATTTATTCCAACAAAAGACATTGCGACTTAATAAAGGACGGACTTTATAGCGTGCCGTCTTTTATCGCCAATGGTTGAGAGTAATGACGTACACAATGTACCACGCTTACATTTCAATTTTGTTGCCGCTTTGTTACATCGGCATTAAGGGATTAACGATCGTTTTGTGCTATTAACTTCCGTAGCTGCGATTCATGCTTTCTTTATTAATGGCGGTATTAATTGTTTATATTCTATTCCGGGATAAAATACATGAAAGATAAATTGTGCTTAACTAGTATGGGTTGTAGAATGCTATCGTTCCAGGTATTATCTTTTTTTACTAATATTATGAATATGCAAGTATGTAGTGATGGAAGCATGCGTTCAGATTTTTTTTTTTGCGTTAAAATGCTTTATGCAAATACGATTTTAGATAGCAACCTATTACCTAAACCTAAACCGGCGAATTGTGGGTGCTAGCACCTCTGCCTACCCCTTCGGGGATAAAAGGCGTGAGTTTATGTTATGTTATGATTTCAGATATGAATGAAAATCAGTCCCCATTGTACTAAAAATGCAACTAGTACCAAGGAGGGCACACAGGCACAGAGCTCTGTTTTCTATCCAACTTTAAGAGCGTTTTCACACAAGGCTATAAGATCATTTTGAGTACTTTGTTCATGAAAATCGTTCTAATGCTGACTGTAGCTACTCTTGAACTATAGTGAACAGATAGAATGTTTCTCAGACACACTATAGTCTAGGTACTTTTAATATAATTATAGTCTGTAATAGCACGTAAGTTACTTTTTCCCGAGAGTTGAATCCTATGAGTTGAGAGAACGAGATCATGTGTCACGTACCCACAGGCAACTGCTAACGTGTCCTATATAAAAAATAACATCATAAACATGGATTAAAGTTCTGCCTACCCTCTATCGCAATGTATATCCCATGACAGTTATGTATCTAATTAAAAATCGCGTTTACGTTCCACGACCAAGTCCACTAAGTCATCAATTCAATCTAGTCGGATGTTTGAAGTTGTTTTCGAACTAGGTCACTCTGCGAGCTTCACCTGCTGCCCGCTCTGCTTGAATTTACCTTACATGCCACTGTATGCATAAAGTTTATTAAATAGAACAAGACCGAGTATAATCACGTCTTTTTGTTCTTGCAAGGTTGGGCATAGGTTATAAAATACTCGTTTGGTTCCTTTCTCTTCCTAGCGACCGAACCCGTCGCTGTTAAAGAATGAAAAAAGATGCTGCGAAATTATTACGGAGCACCCCAATTTCACCCAGTGATAAATAAACTCTATTCAGTCTCAGGTCAGTACTTGCAGCAGTAGCGTGCGCACTATATCATAATGTCTACATTACAATAGTATTATATTTTGGTACATTGCATCTTTACATCAATATCTAAAAAAAACAATCATTACCAATGGCTCAATTGCTGTTTTGAACCCTGAAGTCCACTTAATATATTTGTTTGGTATGTTGTCTTTCCCAGAAGCAACTGTCCTTTAACATCTCAACCCTAAGGGAAAGCTTCGACCGTTATTAAGAAGGGCTAGCCGGTGAGGATGGCTTGAGCGTCAAGTATGCTGTAGGCATCGCCCATCCCTTTCACACCTTTCTAAATGAACAGTACTTGGAAATGTTTTTGTCTACCTATCCTCTATTAAGCTCGGATTGTACTATATACGTACATTTTTGTTTCGGGCCAACTTACAGCGACCCCGTTTACCGTTCCAGGTACCGTCGTAATAAACACTAAATTTCATTAGGCAACTTCCTACGTGACTTACCATTAAGCCAACAATGACTAGGAGTAACACTCTAATATTTTTTTGTAGTTTTCATAACGTTTCTTGAGTTAAATACCAAAACTGGTACTAAAAATAGTACCTAGTGTATATTTGTGTGTGTCAAAATGTGTATGTGAGGAACTATCTATTTGCAGTAAATTATTAATTTTTATGAACATACTTATATTAGGTATAAGCTGCGCGTTTTGAAAAAAAAAGAATAGCATTTTCCATTCCTAGCTCAGTTCGACGAAATTGAGCCAAGAAAAATAAGTCTGAAAAACGCAATGGACTGTCGACATTGGGTGACTCGGCGTTAGGTAAAACTGCGGAGGACAGCTAGTTAAAGTTAGAGAGAAAACAGAGCTCCGTCCGTGTACCTTCCCAGATACTAGAAACAATAGTACGACTTGGTATAATTGAGAGTTTTCTAATGAAGGGTCCTCGCTCAACAGTCAAAACAATGAGAAATTGATATCTGATATTCACATAGGCTTCTGTATATATTTTAGACAGAGGCTGAGTATCTGGGTACGGTCCCGACTCGTAGTAATGACTGTTATTTATGTCGGATTAAATTATTCATAAAATGTGTTACGTAGATGGAAAATGAAAGACAGAGGCACAAGCAAAATTCTGAATACAATAAGAAGTTGAAATAAAAAGGTACGAAATGAGTCCCTTGACAGTAATAAGACTTATATTTACTCACGCCTATGTGTTCCCAGATGGGTAAGCAAAGATATAATGAAAGAGCAATTATATTTTTCCGTACCATGAAATCGAAGGCAAGGCTGATAGCTGTCAATCGAGCACTTTTTATGTATTTATGTTTATGATCATATGTATTAAAAATAACCTCGTTTAACACTAACTGAAAACGATGGAATGGTCTTCTTGTTTGCAGTTTCTTTACCAGGAATCGGTAATAAGGATTCGTGATGAAAATAATTACATATCTTACTACCGGGAACTAACGCCCCCCCCCCCCCCCCCATACCAGGGGCGAGGGCCGCCCCGGCGTGGTCCCCCCTCCCGAGGAGGGACAGACCGAGAGGAATGGCCCCGGGTCAGCCGGGGTGCGAGGGATATGTCGCGAGACAACCTCACCTCCGGCCTAGCACTGACCTACAGACTGAGTGCGGTTGAGTCGACATAACCTTCCTCTCCGGCTCCGGGGGGGGGGGGGGGGTATCCGTGGGGATTTCACGCACGTAAAAAAAAACCGGGAACTAACGCCATTAATCATCCATACTATTATTTCTTGTAATCTAATGTTGGTGTACAATAAAGAGATACTACAGTCCGTCAAATCTAAGAAGTACCGTTTGACAGTTCTGACAATTGAATTATAGGGATGGGATGAAAAAATCGATTACTATAATATCCGAACTTTAAGAGATCGATTACTATAATATCCGAATTTTAAGAAATCAATTGTTATAATTAAATAAAAGAAATGTTTAGGATATTTTTTTATTCACTACTAGTACTAGTATCGTCGTCTTCGTCATCATCGTCATTTAAATTAATGACCAGTTGATTGTCCATTACATTATCAAAGTGTACGTCTCTTTCGAAGTCGTCCATTATTATTTTCTTTGTTTTTTGTACTACTTTACTCCAATCTTCCTGTGTAACTTGGGCACATGCTTCCTTTAATAAACCTTCCATTTTCTTGACACTGAAGGGTGGTTTTGTGTTGTGTCTTGCTGCATAACCTGTAAAACAATAATGTAACTATTTGATAGCAGACGAAAACCATTGTTTAAATTATAAATGTTAGAAGTACTCGTGTTATTATTATAATATTATAAAATATTACCTTTAACTTGGGCCCAAATCAGTTCAATGGCATTATATTGGCAATGGTACGGAGGAAGTCGTATGACTTTGTGCCCGTGCTCTTCGGCCAATTGGTCAATTACATATGTCGGTTTTGGTGGTTTATGCAATTTCACTAACTGTAATAATTCAGCTTTTAATAGTGACATGTCGGCATCCACTCCTTTTCTTTGCAGCCATGCCACCAAATCTGCTTTCTTATTGGCTGACGTAGGTGCTTTATCAATTTGCACAGAGTGGTATGGGGCATTATCCATTATAATTGTGCTGTTAGGAGGGATATTCTGTAATAAATTTAAGAACCACTCTCGGAACCTTACTGCGTCCATTTCTTCATGATACTCTTTAGTGCTTTTGGATTGGAAAGCTAATAAAGAGTTTTCCACGAAGCCTGTAGACGCTGACCCAGCATGGCATATTATGAGGCGTCCACCTTTTCCTATCGGCACCTTCGAGCACGAAGCTTCAGAATCATCAGTCCATGTTTTCGGCACAGAATGGTTGGAATTTAGCCAAGTTTCGTCCAAAAATATTACATTATCCCAGTTTATAATTTGTTTAACTTCGCGCAGGAATGTTAGTCGCTGCATAATTATGTCATGTCGCTCCATAACAATTTTTCGTTTGTCAACTTTTTTGTATCTGAAGCCAATTCCTGTTATTACCGTTCTCAACGACTCTATGCTTCCCTTATACAGCCCGGCATCTTTTAAAGTTGCACATAACTTTGCCAATGTTGGAAATTCGCCTCTTGTAAAATACCCGTATATATGGTTTCTAATAGCATGACTATCGAATTCATCGATGCCTGTCACAGGTTTATTTCTTTTTCGTTTTTTCGGTGTGTGAAGTACGTTACTGTCACTCCCCGAAGGCCCATATTTTTCACTTAATATTTTGCCAACGGTGCGGCTACCAATACCGAGAGCTTCACCGACGCGATCCCGAACTTGTGTAACTGGCAGTAGAAGTCCACCATTTTGAGATTCACGCTCAAAATACTCGTGTAATTTCACCACCAATTCACGAGCCTGGCTGTTCAAAGTACGTCCTCTTTTCGACATTATTAATAAACACTTGCTTAGTTCGGAGTCCAGTATAAATATTGCCAAGGTAAACGGATAAAGAATGATCAGTCCAGAAAAGTAATAGCCAAGTCACAAATTGTAAAACACAAACGAGAAAGCAAGTACGCGCACAGTCAGCTTCCAAGATGGCGAGAGACTGCTGACGCCGAACCGACCGAGCGGACCGCGTGCGCTTGTAGTTGGCAGTGTTACCAGAAAAAAAAAATTGTAGAGACTTGGACACCTGCGATTTTGCCTATTGACCTAAAAATAATTAAATTAATTTATTTTAGGGTATCTGTGTATTCAGTGCATTATGCGGTCGCGCAGTAACGTCGTTAATTTATAACATCAGGCAACAACATTTTTGTGAATGGGTTCTACATACCTTATTTTTATTAGTTTTAGACGTAGAAATAAGACTTAGAAGAAAAAATTGTAATTGTAAAATCAATGGATGTGCTTGTTAAAAATTTGTTTATTTCTCTGTAATATGCAAACCCATACTATCATACACAAAAATAAATGTAAAAAACACTATCCCTGACTCCATTTACTATTTCGACAGCGTTAGCGCGAGAAACCCCGACTTATTTGGGCGCGAAAATCAAAAATCGACAAATCGCTTTCGACAACTTTTTAAAGAAGCAAATATATTTGATTTATAAATACGTATTTTTGGTGAATGGGTTTTATCTCATATTTTACGATTACATAACTATTTAGTTATGTAATCGTAATATGTGAGATAAATCCCATTCACATGAAAAAATATTTGTTTGGTTGTCAAGTGTAATTTGTAAATAATACATTCGATTTTTCGTATATGTAAACGATTTTTTTGCATACAAGTGTATCCGAAGAGTCGCAACACTACGTGCAGTGACCTAACTACGTAACTTTGTAATGCGGTCAAGAATATAACTATTAGAAATTATTTACTGTGTAAATATGTGTTATTTTGCTTTGTTTGAAAGTTTTCAATTACATTTAGATATTAAGAATTGTACATTTTTAGATACAATAATGAAATCTTTCTAAATTCATGGTTTTATGAAAAAGGTTATCGAAACTGAATAATGTACGTATGAACAAAGTTGTTTCGGTTTGAAAAATATGAAACGTCAAACGGTACCTCTTAGATTTGATGGACTGTATCTATCATTAAATTGTCTGTTGTTTTGACAGGAGCCTAGGGACGGTTATAGACTGACACGAAATTTGAAAATTTAATTAAATGATACTGTTGGAAGTTTACGGGAATAAAAAACTTATACTATGAATGAGTTTTAGTTTATTTTGAATACCACTGAGGTGGCAGACAAGCTCACGTTCCACCTGATGGAATGTGGTTACCGTGGCCTATGGACGTGTTCAACACCAGGGAAGTCACACTCGTGCTGCCGACCCTATAAACATAGAGTTTCTATGCCGTATAGCCTTTGGTCTTTCCACTCACAGTACAAAACTCTCCAGTGAGCTCACCGCCGGGAACACAACACGAGGTTATTATGGCCGCGGTATTCTGTAGGGCTGGTACTTTCCCATTCGGGCTGCTCGATTGGATAGAAATAACATCGTGGCCTATCTCCCACAAAAGTTGTGATATCGTATTCTATTGAAAGTGTATTTATTATGGGTTTCTGATATGTTCTTCTTCTTCTTCATCCTAGCGTTAATTAACATTACAGTGATTTGTAACTAAAAGAATGCCTGAAATCACGATCTGTGACTAAATAATAAAATATTGACTACATATTTGGTTTGGAGTACAATTTTGTATATTGTAATTACTCGTACGTTATTTGTAATATAATAATAGCCACTTGTTATTTGAAAATGGTACAGGCATTGTTATTTAACGTGTGATTTATGATGGCTGATAATGTTAGTGTATGAGT
Organism: Eilema caniola; assembly: GCA_949126895.1. Classification (NCBI taxonomy): domain Eukaryota; kingdom Metazoa; phylum Arthropoda; class Insecta; order Lepidoptera; family Erebidae; genus Eilema; species Eilema caniola. The sequence continues at coordinate 947,555 of OX421469.1, read as the reverse complement.
AACGAATATAATGTACCAGCTATTATGTCTGATATTTGTATGTTTGTAATAATTTATGAATGTTAATAATTTCGTTTGTATTCTGACAGATCAGTTACAAACAGCACAATGACGTGCTAAGGATATATCTTCGCCTTTTAACCTTAGCGTTAATCCCGGTCGCATCCAAACTTTCACCTTAGAGTTTGGTGTCCAACTTTTTTCAATCTACTTCTGATTAATTTCTGTAGATATAGATATTTTCCGTGAACCGACTACCATCTGACCTCCACAACCAATCTGCGATATCGAAACATTGAAATTGGACCGTAGCGACTGCCATAGATGTTCGCATGGCAACTGGTACCGATGGCTGAACGTGCTCTATGACCAGACTAATACCAATAGCCGTATTCATGCATACAAATATTTGCACTAAGCGGGAATCGAACTCGCGCGTCCTACGTGGCACTAGTCGCATTCACTACGGCCACGCCACAGAGGCTGGCAAAAGGATATGACATATCCTATATTAACAATATCAGTTAAGTCATATATATTATCTTAACGCTGCAACGTCACTAAAACTATCCTATAATTGTTATATACTATAAATATTATTGACTAGTATTAATGACGTCCTTGACAACGCGGCCGCTACGCAGGAGGCGCGGGTTCGATCCCCGGACAGTGCAAATATTTGTATGCATGAATATGGGTATTTGCATGGGTCTGGTCGTGCCTTGGAGAGTACGTTAAGCCGTCGGTCCCGGTTGTCATACAAACATCTATGGCAGTCGTTACGGAGAGTTGGAGCCCTTAATAATCCAACATCTGGTCTAGCTGCAATGCTTCGATCGCCTTTGGGTTGTGGAGGTCAGATGGTAGTCGCTTCACGGAAAATATCGAAGTTTAGCCAAATCCGCAGTTTGACTGGTAAAAAGCGGACCCCAGACTCCAAGTTGAAAAGCTTCGGATGCGACTGGTATAAACGCTAGAATCATTCTTCATTTTTAGAAAGTGTTTTGCTGCCCGGCTTCTATTTTGCCGTGCTACATTTTTTCACAAAAGTCGGTTGCAAACACTAGACTTTGAACATGAAGCATACATAGAAGAAAGTAATTGTGTTAAATATCGCACACGCCTTCTGCTAGTAGCGGTTGCAGGCAACTTGTCGATAATTCAGTTTGCGCACCCACATTGTACCACGGGGGTTCGTTTATAGCTTCCGCTACACTCGGCCGGCAAAATAAGTTGGGTTAACCGATTTATAAAATGCATTTTGGCTTACATTCATTTGTGGGCAAAAGACAACTCCTCCAGAAACATTTCTTAATACCAAAACGAGTAATTAATATTGCTTGTACTTCAAAATGTTATGCAGATCTTGAGGAGGGCAGCCAAGCGTCTAATTCAACACGCTTCTCGTGCGCGACATTCCATAGGCCACGGTTACACGTCGAAGCAGGTGGAGGTATTGTTTTCTAATACCACTGAGGTAGCAGACACGGCCCACCTGATGGAAAGTGGCTACCGTGACCTATGGACGTATGCAACACCAGAGGAGTCACACTCGTGCTGCCGACCCTGTAAGCATAGAGAATTTCTGTGCCGTCAGCGTAGAAGACAAATCAGGAATTAGCCTTTGTTCTTCCCACTGACAGTACAAAAACTTTCCAGTGAGCTCTGGCTACCCTACTCACCGCCGGGAACACAACACGAGGTTATTATGGCCGCAGTATTCTGTAGGGCGGAGTACTTCACCAGTCGGACTGCTCAATTGGACAATTGGACGGAAATACCGTCGTGTTCTACCTCCTACAGTCTTCTATGTCGTACTTGAACCGACTTAAACGTACGCCGTCTGTTGTTCGTAGGTTGCCGGAGGTGAGATGGGATACTTGGAACTAACTAGCTATTTTTTTAATACGACATGCAGAAATTAACCAATTCAGTGGACACAGTGTTATTTAAGTTTGTAAAATAATATTTGCTTGGTAGGTAATAAGCATGGCTAATATAACTTAAACATTGATTACCAAGCAAGTTGGAAGCAGTATCGTGTGTAGATGTTAATTAATATAATTTACTCGCTAATAGTACCTACTGCAAATATTGAATGTCCCAATTAGTGGATTCAGCATTACATTTTGTTACATTACATTTGGTTGGGAACTTTCCTATTGATGTCACGAGGAACGTGAAACACGTGTCATCAACTAATATCTCTTTTCATAACATAGTAATTTTACTTCTTATGATCTACAAATTACTTTTATAAGACTAATTGCGAACTATCTAAAGTTTCGATCAAATAACTCTGGCCTTTATTATGATTGCCATAATTCTCGCTAACATTATTATTAATCATTTCTTAGCAGTGTAAGGAGACAAAAGATAAATCTCACAATACTACTAAACTCAATTTACCGATTGTTATTATTTTTATAGTTAAAATTGCTACACTATTGCATTGGGTGTATGCCTGTAATGATAGTTGTAAGTTTAGATAAATAAATAAATAAAAATGAATAAATAAATAAATATTTAATGAGAGGATAGCTCTTAAACCAGCCTATCAATGTTAGCAGAACCAAGAGTCTATAACTCAATCGTGAGTACTTCTTCTCAAGTCTATTTAGCAAATGGTGTACTCAAATAGAATGTAACGATGGATCCCCGCACGCACCGTACGTAACCATAACCTTTGACTGCCCATCAATCGAACGTTACGACACCGCGAGATTGATTGGGGTAGTGAACTGGTTTGGCGTTACACCCGCGTATTTCCCACCCTAAAATACGTAACTTGGCCTTACCTAAATCAAATTTTAACTTTATAATAATATAAGATATTTTCAAATATACAATAGGATGAATATGAACGGCGGATTACGATCTTGTAGTGGAGGAGAGAAGTATAAAAGTAAAATTTCGGTCTGTTGTCTATATCTAACCTAAAGGAAGAAAGGCGTTAGTGTATGGATGTATCTACCTATATAGGTATAAGTAGAATAAACATCTAAATAGAAAATCTAGTGCTTAGGTACATATTGATCTGAAACCTTAATTAATACATTTAATCAATAAATTTTTAAATCGTTTTGAAAAATTAGCATAGTAAATGCTTCAAAATGTCATTCAATTTCGTTCAATAAAGTTTTAGTTACATCGTGACATACTTCAGTCTTGAAGCCATTAAAAATTAATGTACACTGCGGCAAGAACAAAAAAAAAAAACAATCCAAATGACTTAATTCCATGAATATTACTAGCGAACTGTACTCGGTGTGCGGGCACGCGATCCCGGGGTCAGTGGACTAGCGTGCTGTAGTCTCAACCAGCACCGAACCCGCAGCACGCAGAACCAACTAATTACTGATCCGGATACCGACGCTAGTAGACCTACCCTAAAGACTATTGATTGTAACGCTAACATGTAAAGGGAGTAAATATTCAAGCGCTAGTATATAAGCTATAAAAAATTACTCAATACGGTTTTTATACGGTAAGTTCAGTAGTGTTCCACAAGGTTTAAACCTTAGCTATTCCGTCCAAAAAGGTACAATCGCAAGTTTCAGTCCTGGATGTTGAATATTTACAAAATATGGAAATAGCTTTCTAATAAATCTTTCTCGTCGTAATCCTATCCCACCTTGAATCCTATCTTTGTCTTTTATCGTACTTCCTACTAATTGGAATGTGAAAGCTTAAGAAGGTTCTGGGATCTATTATTTATTCTTGAAATAGGAGCGGGAAGCTTAACCTGAATTGCATGCGGGCGAACCCGCAATAATTAGTTAGTAAATAATATTTACAACGTAAGGGCGCTGTAAATATTTTCTTACATTTTACGTGTGTAATGACGCTATCAAAGTTTAGCGAAGCACTATAATGGTGCGGCGGCGAGGAAGTCTTTAATTTAACGACTATAGAATGACACAATGTAGCTATCGACATCGTCCAACGAGTCTACTTCGCGTTAATAATCTTTCTGGCGCCAGCAAAATACGTTAGTGTCCAATGTGGCTAGGGCAAATTATGAAACTCCCTTGTAGGAAGAATATTCCTTTTACATGCTAATATCTTTTATATACTATTAAGACCATTCTGAAGCGTAATGATCTCCTTTCCTTGTGGCAACGGTCTGGTTCTACCGCACTATGAAGTGGTGTTTTTACCATAGCTATTGCCGGGGTTCGCATGTAAATGGCCTTATCAGGTACCAGTTACCCTTCAAATAGAGATATCCCAGGGATCCGTCCATTTGAAGGAAAGTAAATCGTTCCTCTTTCTTAAGTAGTGATGGGCTGCCCAGCTTGACATACCCAAGCAAACTTTTTACGGTTATGATTTTATACAGGATACCGGAACTATTTTCAAATTCATTAAACTTGAGAAATGATGATACTGTGGCCTAAATATAAAATAATTTAAAAAAAGTTAAGAAATGACACCGATTTCCTATTATATAATGCCTAGATTTATTGTAAATTAACTAAAGATTTTGCAATTTTGCTTGTGTATAACAATAAACCTCCTGCTTATTCATGCTAGCTACATTTTCTACAACTATGTAGAATGAAATTCCATCTGAAATACCTGTCCAGTTCCCTTGATATGAAGTGAAGCGAATTCCACGTAAATCCAATGCTTGTAATACCGTAAAACGGTTGCTATTCAATTTCCTGCCTTTTGATCTACTAGTTCCATTCAGGGAAATGTGAGAAACTCGTTTAAAACAGGTCTATGAAGTAATCCACTATATGGATGGTACTCCGGTAGCAATAAATAAACACAGTATTTTACTACGCATTTACAGTGTTGAATTTATTTTCCCCAGATTCTGAAGGAACATGAATTCTGAGTATTTCCATATAACAAACAGGTCATATTATTCGCGAAAACTTATGTTGATTTTCACAGATTTTTTTTAATATAAAGTAAGGTAAGGTAAGCTGAAGGCAAAGTCTCAGGAAAGAACGTCACTTTTACATACACACCAATACATGGACAAATTTAAAGCACGAAAAGAATTAAGCGCGTTTCTGTAACACAATAATAAGTATTCCAAAAACCAATCGGTCAAACCCGAACACAGGTAAATAAATACAATTCAAACAATCTCCCACCCATTTAATTTTATTTTCAACCTGGCAATCCGCTACCATCTCAACATTCAATTTACCTTCCTTGCCCGTCCTATTTACTGCATACAAAGTAATACTCTGCGCAATCTATTTTTCATCGTGGAATAAATGATTTTCATTTTATTTTTACACCGAACCGTTTTACGTCGAAAACAAGCTTAATAGCTTGAAAATTGTGCAGTGGCCCTGTAATTAATTTTGTCGTTAGATGGTTACAATGTACTTGCATCATTATGACATTATTAAATCTTAAATTTTAAGATTTAAGAGTGTTTCAAGGGAGTTGACCTTGAAATTCTTGAGAACCTAAGAGAGAAGAGAGAAAGTTAGAGGTACATTATGGGGTTCATCAAGAAGAGCATTAGAAGGTTTCTTCAGGGTCGGCAGCGCGAGTTTAACGCCTCTGGTATTGCACACGTCCATAGGCTACGGTTACCACTTTCCACCAGGTGGGCCATGTGCTTGTCTGCCACCTAAGTGATATAAAAAAGGTTTAGAGTTCAGACCCCGGCTATTGCAGGTATAAACCACTCTTAACACTATTGAGTAATCACCTATTGCTTAGAAAGTGAACGCTAGGCGAGATAACTAATACCTTCAAAAATTAATTTGTAAGACGTTACGTTACGACGAAAATTAAAATTCTAAAACGTCAAGAAACATCCTCAAAGATTTTCAAAGCTTACTCAATTTACAAATAGTTTGTGGTTAATGTTTTTTGTTTTACTTTTTGTACTTATTGAGACCTGCTTTCTATATACGAATGGGCATTTATTAATATACCAAAATATTATAAAACGCATTTACAATATTATTATTATTATTTTTGTTTGGTACTTTTGTACATTGTGCGCCTCCTAAATAAATGCATTATCTTTCTTTCTTTCTTTACACAATTCCATACGCAATACCAAAACATAATTTATTTTTTCGAAGATTGAAAAGGATCCATAAGGTATCAAAATTACAAATAGCATAATATTTCTGTAGGATTGGCGATATTATACACTCATATTTCGTCAAATATTACTACCCTCTACCGTACCAACGAATTTCTTTTATACAGTTTAATAATATACATATTCCCAAATACATTTACCTTTCTCCAACAGAGAAACATAAGTAAAACCTACCATTTCAATTTAGTAAATAGTGACCCATTTCACGGTTGCCTTCTCATGAAGATTAGAACTTCGAGCTTCAACAGTTGGATGAAACATGGCATACAACATTCCAAATATAGTTCACGATAGGTACACCCACACACAAGTTTCAAAAGCTCTTTATTTTATGAGTTTCATTGTATTTTGTTATTTAGAATACCTTTTTATAGATTTTCATAAAATATGGAATGCGTAATTGGATTATCTTATAGTGACATCCTTCTAAAAGCTTTTTGGGTTAAGCCCAATAAAGCTGCGGGATTTTTAAAAGCCAATAAATCTACCTCTATTTTTGGATATATTATACCAAACTGAAATAGACAATTAAAACTGTCACGTTACTCAGTACCTATCGGTGTCTATGTAGTTGATTGAATTTGTTGAAACTTCTTGATGGTACATCATTTTACGACTTGCTTTTACTACTTCGAAACATGTCGTAATATTATAAATTAAATACTAAACAGTGATAAAACTGAATATAATTGTGTGGAACTTGTAAAGTGTGTTTTTTCATTTCTATAAAGGTAGTATCGGTGTCTATTTTAGGTAGTTCAAATAAAGAATGGATACTTCTTTCCACACTGTTTAAGGTGTTGGAGACCTTGTAGATTTTTTAATAATGTCTGCACAAAGGTAAGTTTTTATGGTGGTTTTTATGCAGAACTTTTTGTAGCTTCCACTGATTATAACTTAGCACTGTTACTTTTATGGGCATTATGACTACTTGATTGTAACATTCAAAATTTCGTGTATAAATGCTAAATACCGTTTTGACGTTACTACAAATAACCCTTCTGTGAAATTGAAATCGGTCGGTTAGGAGTTATTCATTTCAAAATTTCATGAAGCTTTTCATATACCAAATTTTATGTACACCCTTTGTATGCTAAAATTAAACCAGAGCGTAAATTAAACCGCAATCGGGTTAATTTCACGACGAATGTCTAAAACTCCGTGCCGTATATTAAATACGCGACCGCAATCTACTGTCAACAGCAATGTTAAACGTCACTAAAACAGTTGAGCCGAGGTACCACAAGGACCCATATCGCCTAAACAGAGACTTTTAATTAAAACGGGCGTAAATGAAAACTTGATCTATTCTAACGGGAGCGGCTAAATCAGTGGCCATTGGAGGACGCCGCACGGCCGTGGTCTATCGGGTAATTGTATCAGAACAGTTACGACCCAATTCAATTAGAGCCGCGATGCACTTTTTTCTTTAGCTTTACGGTTGCTTTAAAAGTTTTTGTAGAGCATAGTGGAAAAGTTTTCTCGCAATTCGAGGAACGGCCAAAGTTTTAGAACATACCTGTTCTAACAACAATTTAGATAACAGAGGGTATCGTTAAAAAGTTAATGACTTCTCTGTAAATTGTTTGTACTGAAGTACATGCCATTTGAAAAAGAAGTTTCACTAAATAATTGTTTAAGTGCACGAAAAATCTGAGCATAGTAACGTTGATGATGGGCCGAACAGCATGTTAATAGAACGTGTTTGCTTATGAATTAAAAACTACTAGACCCATTCCAAATATTCCTTTTTTATTGAATGTTATGTTATCTCTAAATAATATGGGCTACTTTTTATCCTAATATTCCCCTGGTAACCAGATTTACACAGGTGGAAATACAATGGGATGCTAGTATATTATAACCTAGAATACTGACAGAATACTCGTAATTAAATACCACAACCTTCATAAAAACTTAGAGAACTAAAAGATACACCGTGCCTCCGTCAGCGTATCGATTCTCAATTCGTTTTTATTTTCGAAGGAACTAAATATTTTTTTAGGCCTGTAATATATACTTAGGAAGTATCATATTTACAGTTATAACAGAAAGCGAAGATACGAAATATTGATCTGTTTACAGTTACTCACGAATTAGAATCAAAATGAATCTAATTTTACTGACGTGACTTAAGTAATAACCAGTTTATACATATATACTTTTATAAAACTGCATTGTTCACCAATTATTTTACCAATTTACTCGAATTGATGTTAGGTACATGTGATTTCATTCTGTACTTCTTGAACAGGAACCTACCGACTACTTAAGTAAGCTACTAACTAAGTAAAAGTTGTTTTATTTTAGGTCACCATTTAACACTCTGCCTTTTAGTAACCGTTTTTGGACTGCATATTAATAAACAAACATACCTAGGTTCAATTCACATTTCATATTTAAAAAAATATTTTTTCGTGTTTACATACTGGCTTGGTTCTCAAAATAGAATTTACATAGCGCTTGTTAGAAAAAAGGTGGGATAGGTGAAATTGCGAGTGAATTGCAAGTATTTACAGCTACAGTCTTTGTCTCGTTTATCTAAACGTGTGATACATCAACATAGACGTTGGCCAACCAGCGTATTACTTTTATATTTTTGCATCAAACGCACGTACCTCCGCAATATTCTTTACTAGTATTGGTGTATGGACCCTCTTAAAATCCCTCGCCCGAATAAAGTCATGAGCAATTGGCAATTCTTTTTCAGGGCCACTAAAATCGCAGCCTTAAACAAAGCTACTTAGTACGAACATCGTAAATATAGGCCTTCGTACGAAGCTCGCATTGGAAGAAATGGTATAAAATATGTAGCGGCCCTCCTTCTGGAGAACAAGTAAGTACTTTATTATACTCGGTAACAATTTTATTGTATCTAAAACCTTTTGTTTTTTTTATCTGATTTAAAGAATTACATGCAGTTATATTCGTCTAGTTATTATAAACAAAAATACAGCCGGTGTGTTGTCTATTGCTTGCACTTTGTAACGTTGTAGATTGTTTATAAATCTATTTCAAATAAATTCTTTAATATAGTCGATATTTTAGTAATTTTGGAAACTACATAACTATTTTGTCTATGGTTGTGCGAGCGAGATTCGACAACATTAACTAAAGTGTCTATTCACGGCGCTGAAGTGGTCCCTTTCTTCGGCTACCCTTCGCTGAGGAAGGTCACTTTGACCCCGACGGCTAACTGCTGTCGGCACCGGGTAAGTTTTGAGATCAACATTTCCTACTTCTTTCAACAGGTGAAGACTTCCTAACGGCGCAGCTTACGGCCTGCTTAATGTATGGCTTGATTTATTTTATTTGATTATATTATATTTTTTTATGTGCTATTTTAGCCGTATATGTAATGCCACGAGACCAAGGACCTCTACCGTCAGAGGTCTCGTCACCAGCTGTGTGCGCTGCCATCATTCGATCGTGAGGCACACTAGTGAAGACCATGGCACGCCGGCAACATCAGCAGCTGGGAGTGAACGAGCTAAGTGCTTTTACCATCTCAGCACTGCGGGTTAAACAACGCCTTGGCAGAATATTTATTGCGAATCCACCCTGAGATTCATTTCTATAACACGTATACATAAATTTATGTAACGACCTCTTTATATCTATTACAGTTGTTATAAATTGTTAATCAATTTTTGAATTATCTGTCTCACCAGTTAGCGGCTAGGCAAATATTATATTAATTATTTTTACAGTGCATAAGTCACTTCAGCTAACATTTAATTAGCTTAATTTAAAACCCCAGTATTAAATCCTTTTTCGTTACAACTTACCTCAATGTGTCTCTGTATCACCCTAAGGTTTTTTGGCATTAAGTCCGTCTTTGTACAATTTGTGTGTGCATAAAGATTAAATGAATCAATTAATACAATATCCTAGAAAACTATGTTTATACAGCTTTTTATTCAAAATATTTCAACAGCCAAATAAACACTATTACATCTCATCTTGTAATTTTTTTCCAAATCAATGATATTAATAAAGCACTGAGGTTTGCGTTAAATGAGCTATAATTTTTTTTTGTGTTTTTTTCTTTTGTATACACTGTTCTGAGTTACAATCCAGTTCAAAATGTTTGCTAGTTGCTTATGTATCGTTAATGATATGATTGATTGTAATTTGCATCGAAAATATTATAAATTCATGACATTACTATGAAAATTTCATTAAAATAATACTATTATCATTCCATGCATTTCAAATGCCAGAGCACGCAGTCATCTAGAAGAAAGTCGAAGAACAGAACTAGACTACTTATATTGGAAAATTCTTTTCAAAAATTAAATTATTGTTTAAAAATATACAAAGCTTTTTCATAGCTCACAAAGTAACTAGGGCGGGTAGTTGAATAAATCTTGCAACGCTGCATCGCTAACCTGATTTAGCACAAAGTCCTGCAAGCGCTGTAAGAATTTTCTGCACTCTCTACACTGAAAGCGATTAGCGCTGCAGCCACTTTGTTGTGTGGAAACTCTTCTCTACAGTTTTATGAAGTTTTTCCTCGTTTATTATGTGTCGGCATTATTAATCCGTATACAACAAGACAGTTTATTTTCTGTGTTAACATCAACAGAATTATGTATATGCAACTTCAAACAGTAACAATTTTATCGCAAATAATCTGGCACTATCGGATTATATTGCAATTCTTTAGTATATTTGCTTTTGTAAATACATGCACTACATGTATACTAGACATAGAAACACCTAAACAAATGCAAAACTAGAAATCGAACCCGCTACCTCTAACGAAGTCGAACGCTCTACACCTATGGTGTAGAGATCGTCAAATAACAATATCAATTATCTACGATAAAAATGTTAAGCTATAACATATAACATCGGTAGTTATATTTCGCTGTGCCATCAGCATCTCACCTCAAGCTCGGTAAGCTCGCTTCGAATCGACTGTCAACTGCAACGAAACGACCTTTGATTATTTTATTAATGTTATTTGGACGATCGCCATCTCAGCGATCAGCAACGCTCTCGGCTATTCTCCTTCGTCGTTAGCTAAGAACGTTTCGATTTACTTGATTCTGTGGAGTTATTAATATTTTTTAAATGTGAAGCGATCTACTGATTGCAAATGACAACAGTATCTTGACTGCGATATAATAGCACTTTCAGAAATCCGCGTCTACATAAATGATTAGCCAATATGTATTCAATTAGGCTTTGAGTTTTCGGACTTATTAGCGGTAATGCTACGTGGTCGTGTGTAGCTATACTACAGAGGACAGAATAATTCTTTCGCCGTGGGCTTTGCCTACTCTTAAGAAAAGTGCGTGTGCAAGTATGTTGCTTGTGCATGTATGGAGTACAAAAATGTATGTATCGGCGCGATCACATCATTCGAGTGAAAGTTGTATTCGCCTACTGATGTGATCGTACATTTATCGAAATTTTTCGGAACATAAACTTAAGCTAGATGCGTCTGAGTGACATTTGGGCCTAGGTTTTATACGAATGTACCTCCATTCATAAGTCGATTCGTACAACAATCCAAAAACAATAAACTTGTGATATTGAAACACAATAAATATTAATACTATCGTATCAATATAAATACCAGTTTGACGTCGTTAAATGGATGTTTGTTTTGAAACATGGAAAATGAAATCAAAAGCAACCTAGACCCTGTTAGTATGGGAACTAGTTAATTGTCATACCTATCTGCTATGACAGGTAAATTATCAAAGAGGCCGATTAGAATAATACAATCCAATCTAATTCATACAGTTTAGAACATACATACTTCACAAGTTTCTCTTTTCAACGATTCCGTCATAGCAAGAGAATCGGCTCAAAACAGTTTTGGTTTAATAACATCTCATCTTACATCACAAACCACATAAAATAGCAATCATCCAACCAAAACGAAACGTGATTATATAGCGCTAAAACAAACCCATAAATCACATGTCTATTAAAAACTCCAGCTCAGTTCCACTAAGTTTGTTTACACATCCTGTTTGCGGGAAACGACTTTAGAAACCGCATTAAGAACAATAAGTACCATTATATCCTGAACAGAATTCATAAACATCTATTTGCGCCATTTCACACTATGAGTAATGCCTACCGAACGAATGTGGTACCTATAGTGCTACCTAGTGCCAGTCGACAGTTATGGGTGTTTGGTTTCCTTATTGACTGTTATATTGAAGTAATAGCCACTTTATACAGTGGGTGGGTGTAACAGGGGATTGTTATGGTTATCCATTGCTATTGGCTATCGTAAGCAGTAACAAAAGATTAGTGGCAGAGTTATTCTTTTAATGGCGGTATTTATAACAATACGAAGCGAGCGACTCATAGTGTTAGAAACTCTCATAAACGTCAACATAGAGCGAACTAAATAGGCAAGTTATTTTTCTTCTGTTCTATCTTACTAATATAATAAATGTGAAAATTTGTGATGAAGTTTGGATTTACGTTAATCAATCAGAGGAAATTAAGGGATAGAGAATAGGTTTCCATGGGTAGCAAAAGTGAGATCACGCGGTGATTTTAGTCTGAAATATATAGAATACCAAACACTATTAATTCTTGGTTGTTGTAGAATGATCCTCGCAATATATTGTACTAGGAATTACGCAACTGAAATTCTAATATAATAAATCTGTACATATTACTTGTACATTTCTACTGTTTAAACACAACGCTGTTTGTGACATCGACACAGGTAATCCAGCACATATCCGTGGCACTGAGCTGCTATTGTAAATCCGATAGCATTGAATCGGATGTTTTCAGGCGAACGATATATTTTGTGAAAAGCCAGTATGATCGCTAAAACCTGCTGTTGAAACTGATGCCTCTGCTAATTATTAAATGGCATGAAAATTGTTTGAACATTTTAATTACACGTTAAAACATGGAAAAATCGTTTGAAATACAATTTTTCAATCAAAATCAATAATTTAGCCCACACAGTTTGCAATATTGTACTATTAGGTGTTATTAGATTTTTCAGTAGTTTAGATTCATATTCTGTAAAGTTAGACCAATAAAATGTAAACGAACATACAGGTGCGGATATTCATAGGCCACGGTAACCACTTTTCATCCGGTGAGTTTAAGCAGTATAAAAAAAAATAAGTAAAATACCATGTAACATTTGAGTATCAGTGCGATAACCTAAAATTGTATTATGCAAGTCTTTATAAAGCTGAAGCAGACCCAGGTGCTTGCGAATTCATGCTCGAATGGCCAAGTTAACTATTCAAACTTTTATCTGCCAGAGCCAGTCAAACATTCTAACGGAATGGAAATAAGATTAGGTCGTACATTGTCACTTTAGATCTGCTATAAATTTTATAACGGCTCCAGAAGTGGGTTTGTCTTTCGCTGCAATTTTTATTTTATGGAGACCATATTCTGATCAGAGTTTAACGCTTTTGCAAGCGGTTACATTGTTATTATTTTTATCATCTCATGCTATTTATTTTTTCATTCTGGGCATCATCATGCTCGTAGCAATTGCCTAGTTGCGTTCAAAGTTTGTAGGTACTTTGGAAAATGAGGTCCGCTTATTGGGTTTGACTTGTCTATCAGTATTTCTGTAACTGCCCTTCCAACCCTAAGAGGAAAGTCTGACCAAACCTTCGTCCGTTGATTTGTAGGTGTAACCAAACTACTTGGTCTTCAAGGATGTTGGCAGGGCCCTGTACACCTCATTTTTTAAAAAATTAAATACTGGTATTTGATAAAATTAAAGTAACATACTACTAATTTAAAACTAGAAACTATTTTTTTATTATTTACGTACATAATGCGTCGTGAACGCTACGTAAGTAGCTAATCTATTAACAGTTGAAACATGTTTTTTTTTATGTAGGACACGTCAATTTGCCTTCACCTCGCCTGATGGTAAGCTGAAGGCAAAGTCTCAGGAAAGAGGGTCACCATTACATACACATACCATGTTAACAATGGTGGCACTCAGCTTGACGGCCTCATCAGATGCTTCTTCGATCTCGAATAGAGTATAACTGTTAACGAGCACGACTACTCGTGATAGTTTAAGAAGTATTTTGTATGTACCTAGATCATAGAAAACTTATTTGTGTTATAGTTAGTTTAAGTTAAGTTACTAGGTAAGATCCCATTGTCTGTAGCCGAGGGATGGGTCTCTTTTGTATTAACAGATGTGTCCATTGGGTTGCCAGATGTGGCCGTCGCCGGCGCACCGTAATTAAAGCGGGGTCCGCGCGCGGTGCGAGGGGCGTTGTTCTGGTGCTAGCCTGAGACCCACTCCTCGGCAGTCCTGTTTGTAGTCTGAACCGAGCAAGGTTACGCGATCGCCACGCATAAGCACTCCCGACAGCGCGCACGTGGTTATTGTGTAACCATTGCACTGTGTTGTTCTGTAATTGTGTCTAGCTTAGTTGTTGAGCTCAAATATATTTTGAAGAGTATATTACTTGGTCTGTTGTTTCGCTGCTTACTTCATAAGAACCCCGCACCTCTCGTTTACAAAAGTGGTCCTTCGCAGCCGGATAGAAGTAAGTAGCCATGAGTCTCAGTGGGAAACGACAGACAAGGAGTGCAACAAGAGCGAACACTATGAAGACTGTGACAGGCTCGGAATCGGGCTTACGAGCTTCCTCACCTCCGGATCTTCGCTCAAGAACGATGCAGCAGCCCGCTAGGAGCTCCGTGGTGGGTGGTCTAAGCGACCACGGTGAATTACCACCATCGGAGCTAACACCGGCTTCAGTGCGCACAGTTCGTGCACCGTGTAGCGTGAGCCGCACATCATCAAGGATGAGCCAGGCAGGACGCGAAGCGTTACGAATGCGTGCTGAATATGAAGCGGAGCTGAAGATGGCGCAGATAGAGCAAGAGATGGAGCAGAAAGAAAAAGAGAGGGCGCAGGACCTGGTAAGGAAGAAGCTCGCGCTCGACTTGGCAGAACTAGCAGCGCAGGAAGACAGCACGGAGGAACATGAAGCGCCGAGAAGCGTCGCAAGTGGTGAGATATCGGAGCGCGTGACGCGCTGGCTAGACGACACACCCGCCGTCGCCCACGTGGATGAACTTTCCGTGCGTGGTAACGACGCTTCGATGCACGTGGCGTCCACTGCTGCCCACGTGACCGACGCTTCGATGCACGTGGCATTTGCTGCAACCCACGCGTCCAACGTTTCGATGCACGTGGTGCCCGCAACTGCGACACGTGCGCCCAAGCTATTACACCCGCCATCCGAAGCGCCGCCTATGCCACCAAAAAGCCCTGCGCTGACAGATATTGATCGGCTGGCAGAAGCAATCAGCAAGCTAGGACAGGGGCGAAATGTGCCGCGTCAGGTGTATGAGATACCACAATTCGATGGTAATGCCGCAGATTGGCTGAGTTTTCAGCAAGCATACCGTAGTTCGAATGAGATGCACGATTTCCAAGCGTTGGAGAATATGGCGCGCCTACGGGTGGCGCTCGTCGGTGAGGCGAAAACCGCTGTTCGGGACCTGCTTAGAACATCATCTGATCCTGAGGAGGTCCTTAAGGCCCTTGAAGACGAGTTCGGACACCCTATTCGATTGTTAGAGTGTGCCATAAAGAAAGTGCGTGATTTGCCTAGAGTATCTGAAAATGGACTTGAACTCCGTAAATTTACAAGTGCGGTAAGAAATTGTGTAGCAGTGCTAAAAAGTATACGCGCGGACGGCTATATAAATAATCCACAGTTAGTCAGTGAACTATTAAATAAATTAACACCTTATCAACGCTCTCAGTATGGACAGTTCGCGATGCGTTTAGACAACAGTAGTGGTATTGACCTAAGAGTGTCTCCGAATTTGAATATTTTAGTTGACTTTCTCAGTCAATTGACTCGGGCGTCGTCATATCATGTACCGATGAGCTTAAACGACGCAAGTTACGCTGACGCGAATAGGAAATTCGGCGCCCGGGCGGGCACCGAACGTGGTTCTTTAGCGGGCGGCCGCCATAGAGATAAAGTTGTAGCGTCAGTGCGAGCAGGCGGAGTGAATCATCGTGTGCATACGCAGGTAGAGTCTATCTCCGCAGTAACGAGGACTGAGACCAGTGCAAAGAAATGTTGTGTTAAATGTAAAAGAGACCATAACTTAAGTGAGTGTAGAGACTTTAAGAATATTTCAGTGAATGAGCGTTGGGACTTAGTGAAACAAAATAGAATATTTATTCATTTATTCATTCATAATTTGCGAAATATGGGTATAAATTGTACATTGATGTTGATTGTTGTTGTGGAAGTATCACCATATTCAACCATAGGTACGGCATGCAAATATGCTTTAGATGTATGGTTAAGACTCACTCGAGGAAATTTTGTCGTGCACTACGGTGCAGTAAGTGTAACTGGCCACACCATGATTTACTGCATATAGATCGCAATGTGGCAGCACCCGAAGTGGAGACACCGTCTAACGTGCCGCCACCGCCTAGTGCAACAGCGGCGCTTGAGACCTCATCCCCGCTGCCCGTTAGATATGAAACACTAACAAGCGTTGGCGAAAATCGTGCGCGTGCTTTGTTAAAAGTGTTACCGGTGACGATCGTAACAAGTTCTGGTGTCGAACAGTCATCGTACGCGTTATTAGACGACGGGGCATCCGTATCGATTTTGGACGATAAATTCGCGAGTGATGTGGACGGACCAATAGTACCTCTTAAGTTAATGACGGCGCGTGGTCATTGTGTGACTGATAGCAACTCACGTAGTATTAAGATCGTAGTACGCGGGCCCAACGGTGTGAACCACGACATTACAGTACGTACCCTACGTAATGTGAACTTGCCGTCTCAGACGTTACCTTCGCGAGTGATCAGTGACAACGCACACCTGCGGGGCCTAGACTGCAGCGAGATGAAGGACGCGAAGCCTATGCTGTTGTTGGGACAGGACAACTGGAAGCTCATCGTAGGAGAGGAGATTCGACAAGGTAAATCTGGTCGTCCAGTTGCTTCTCTTACTAGGTTAGGTTGGGTCGTCCATGGCCCGCTAGGTGGGAGGGTTGACGGTAGTGAGTTCGACTCTGCCAACTGCATATCAATACCACATGATGATTTACATGCGTTAGTGCAAAGTCAGTTTGAATTAGAAGCATTAGGCATTTCGCATGTACTACGGAAAAATTGTAATTCGGAACGAGCGTTGGACATACTAAATAAAACGTGTCGCCGCGCACCCGATGACGTCCCTCAGTGGGAAGTAGGTTTATTATGGTCTCGGGACAATGTGGAGATGCCCGATAATTATGATTACGCGCGTAAACGCCTCGCTGGGATAGAGAAGAAAATGGATCGCGACCCTAGTTTTGCGGACGCCTATACGAAACAGGTAGCCCGATTGTTGACTTCGGGGTACGCAAGCAAAGCTGAAGGCGTTAGGGCGAGTCCTGTGTGGTATTTACCTCACTTTGGAGTCTCAAACCCCAACAAACCAGGTAAACTGCGTCTAGTCTTTGACGCCGCCGCCAAGTACCAAGGCGCATCACTAAACGATAACCTACTTAGTGGGCCTGATTTGATGAACTCCTTATTAGGCATTCTTATTAAATTTAGATCTGGCCGTATAGCTTTCACTGCCGACATAGCGGATATGTTTCTTCGAGTGAAAATCCGCGAAGCGGATCAGGGGGCTCAATTGTTTTTATGGCGCGGTCAAGATAGAATTGAAGAACCTTCAATTTATATCATGACCTCAATGATCTTTGGTGCAGCCTCCTCTCCGACTTCCGCAATATACGTGTTAAATAAGAACGCGGAACACTACAAAGCTACACACCCCGCCGCGGTTGAAGCTATACGGAAAAGGCACTACGTGGACGATTATATCGATAGTGTAGACTCTATTGACACGGCACAACAACTGATCGCGGACGTCACCCACATTCACCAAGCCGGTGGTTTTGATATAAGGGGGTGGGTGACGAATTCACCCGAATTGCGTGAAAGGTTACCAGATGTTGTTCCGGGTCGAGTCAAGCTGGATAAGTCCGATAGCGAACGCACTTTAGGAATGATATGGTGCCCATCAAGTGACTGTATGAGATTCGATCTCTCATTTAAGCGTCTGTCAACGAAATTAATAGAAGGACAGATTAAGCCTACTAAGCGTGAGTTCCTTAAATTTATTATGAGCATTTTCGATCCGCTTGGGCTAGTGTACCCATGCATCATTCAGTCTCGAGTCCTTATGCAACGTGTTTGGCAGTCGGGAATATTGTGGGATGAGTGCATCAATGACTCCGAGGCCACTATGTGGTTTCAGTGGCTTCACAAATTGAAAGCCCTATCGAATGTAGCTGTACCTCGTTGGTATGGTCTGGAAGGGACAGCGGTCGACTTACATGTTTTCGGAGACGCAAGTGAGAAAGCGTACGCTGCCGTAGCGTTTCTAGTGGGTACCGATGTTGAGGGCAATAGAGTATGTTCGATGGTAGCCGGTAAAGCGCGCGTTGCACCTGTTAAAGTAGTATCCATCCCGCGTCTCGAGTTACAGGCAGCGGTCTTGGCATGCAGGCTGGCAGTAATGGTAAAAGCTGAAGTCGATCTCGCTATAGGGAATATCTACCTCTGGACTGATTCCAAAACAGTCCTTATGTGGATCAATTCAGACGCGCGAGACTATCAAAAATACGTCTCTCATAGATTAGCCGAAATTGATAGCTTAAGTAAAAGAAGCAACTGGCACTGGGTGCCTTCCGAGTCCAATCCTGCTGACGAGGCAACCAGAATGGATTGGCCTAATAATAAGGGTATGTGGCTTTCGGGTCCTCCGTTTCTCTGTGATCCACAGGTGCCGTGGCCGAGCTACAGCTGTGAGCAATTTCCCGCTGACGACACAGAGCGGATCGAAAGGGTACTAGTGTTGGGGGACAATGCCCAACTCCTGATCGACGTGAAGCGCTACTCTACTTGGACGCGAGCTTTACGCGTTACAGCGCGCGTGCTTCTCTTCATAAGCGCGTGTAGATACAAGCAGAGGACAACGGGAGGTGCGCTTACAATAAGTGATCTACGGGAGGCCGAGCGTATTCTACTAAAGCAGTCGCAGGTACGATCGTTTCCCGAAGAGCTGACCGCGCTACGAGCTAAGCGCTCAATACCCAACGTAAGCCGTTTGCTGAAGCTCGACCCAAAATTATACGATGACGAGCTGCTTCGGGTCGGAGGACGCCTTGGAGCTGCAACGGAATTGTCCTTTGATGAGAAACACCCCGTGATCCTCGATGGCAGTTGCTACATCACACGACTTCTAGTGCAGCATTATCATGCACGTGCGCTCCATGCCAACCACGAGACTGTTATCAACAATCTTCGAGAAAGATTCTGGGTGACTGCCATTCGGCCTACTGTGAAGGCGGTCGTTGCGCGCTGTCAGCATTGTCGAATAATGCGCGCGCGACCCAAACCTCCGAAGATGGGTGACCTACCACTCGTAAGGCTTACCACCACCCGGCGAGCCTTTGTAAATTGTGGGATCGATTATTTTGGTCCCATGGAGATTACCATAGGACGTCGTCGGGAGAAACGCTGGGGTGTGTTGTTTACATGCCTGGCTACACGCGCCATTCCTCTGGAGTTAGCTGCATCACTTAGCAGTGACTCTGCTATACTTGCCTTGCGCCGCATGATAGCGCGCCGCGGGCAGCCTTCGGTTATTTTGAGTGACTGCGGTACCAACTTCATAGGAGCGAATAAGGAACTCCGTGCCACTCTGCGAGG
Source organism: Eilema caniola (assembly GCA_949126895.1). Lineage (NCBI taxonomy): Eukaryota > Metazoa > Arthropoda > Insecta > Lepidoptera > Erebidae > Eilema > Eilema caniola. Next base: position 927,732 of record OX421469.1, on the reverse strand, counting down.
TCTGAATACTGAGCGACTACAAGGCGAGGCCTTGGCCAAGGGCATCGAATGGCGATTTAATGCACCTGCCGCACCGCACATGGGCGGCGCATGGGAGCGGCTCGTCCGCTCTGTTAAGAATGCCCTACACGCCATCCTGAAAGAGCGAGCACCATCCGAAGAAGTACTTTATACCGTTCTTCTGGAAGCAGAGCTTATAGTAAATAGTCGCCCTATATCCTATGTGGCATCGGATCCCGACAAGCCAGTAGTGCTTACGCCGAATCATCTGCTGCTCGGTACGGCGGCGGGTGACACCCGCTTGACGACGTATGATCCAGCTGATGTCGACGCTCGTCGCTTGTGGAAGAAGGCGAATGGGCTCGCTGAAATGTTCTGGAGACGATGGGCCAAAGAATACTTGCCCACACTACAGAGACGTTCAAAGTGGACTGCGACAACAGATTTAGTGAAAGTGGGTGATATTGTGTTCATATGTGACGGTAAACAACCGCGTAACGTTTGGCCCCGTGGCGTAATAGACAAAGTATATCCGGGAAGTGGCGGACATGTGCGTGTAGTAGATGTTAGGACACCTACAGGGACGCTGCGTCGTCCCGTTGCTCGAGTAGCCGTGCTACCTACTGATGGTTCAGTTATCGGTTGAAGCCTCCAACTGGGGGGTGGTGTTAACGAGCACGACTACTCGTGATAGTTTAAGAAGTATTTTGTATGTACCTAGATCATAGAAAACTTATTTGTGTTATAGTTAGTTTAAGTTAAGTTACTAGGTAAGATCCCATTGTCTGTAGCCGAGGGATGGGTCTCTTTTGTATTAACAGATGTGTCCATTGGGTTGCCAGATGTGGCCGTCGCCGGCGCACCGTAATTAAAGCGGGGTCCGCGCGCGGTGCGAGGGGCGTTGTTCTGGTGCTAGCCTGAGACCCACTCCTCGGCAGTCCTGTTTGTAGTCTGAACCGAGCAAGGTTACGCGATCGCCACGCATAAGCACTCCCGACAGCGCCCACGTGGTTATTGTGTAACCATTGCACTGTGTAATTGTGTATAATTGTGTCTAGCTTAGTTGTTGAGCTCAAATATATTTTGAAGAGTATATTACTTAGTCTGTTGTTTCGCTGCTTACTTCATAAGAACCCCGCACCTCTCGTTTACAATAACAATTCAGTTAAAAGACCAAACTTCCATAGAGGAGGCTACTCAGCAAAAATAATTATTTAAGTGAAATAGACTGGGAAAACTTGTTTTCTGGATGCAGTGGTGTGAATGAAATGCTTCTGGTCTTTTATCGCATTCTCAATAGTTCGATAATAAAATTCATACCCACCATGTTTTAATCGCCTTTAATTAAACATTTGAATTACAGAAACAAATTAAGAATTCGTTATAAAAAGTACAGTAACCCGCGGGATGCTATTGAACTGGGATTCCATCTTTTGTCATAATAATTTTTGTCCTAATTTAAATTGCCATAACAAATTAGGCATAATTTTCTTTGTCATAATAATAGTGTGCCATAATTGGTTTTTAGCATACTGTGTTATTAAGCATAAATATTATATATCCTAATGTTTTTATTCATAACATTGATATGCATAAAGTTGTAAAGCATATTGTATATTTGTCTAATAGTTATTTGGTATAATGATAAACGCCTGCTAACATGGTGCTAGCAAGCTGGCAAGGATCTGGATGCAATCTGGACTTTAGGGCACCCCGACTCGGATTTTTTTATAAACCCCCCAGAAGTAGGAGCCCCGCGTGGCGGGGCTCCGTCGACCAATTAGGTCAAAAGAACATTAGGTTAAATGAACTTTGATGCGCCTACAAGTTTGACGAGATCTATGTATAAAATAGTGTAATATCTGTTCAGTTTTGATTTAAAATTACTAACCTTATAATAAGATAAATATTGATGTTACTTAGCGCCTATTATTTTTTAATCCGCAATATGTAAACGGATATGGGCATGAACCATTTATGCTAGGTGCTGTCTGTTAACTGTTAATTGTCTTAAACTAACCACTGGGTGCATTACACGCTTCCGTATAAAATCAAGAATTTTTATTAAGATACTACCTGAACCTCCTCTTCATGGTCCTTCGAGCCGGATTAAGCGATTTTCCAGCTACTCGTGAAGTTATTCAGGAGAAAACCGTGTTGTGAAGACGAAGTAACTAAAAATTAAAAATTACTACGTGCCATAGTACGTGTGCGACGACGGTCCAAAGGTCAATCGAGGATATTCGTATTTAGTGCTGAAAGTGACAATTAATTAAGGACACTAATTAAACCCCAACACTCTATAAGGTAGTATCTATCTTGTTAAGTTATAATTTATACTGGATTTGCGTAATGAGCTACCTATATGGTACCGTTGTATAGTTAGACTTACCTACCTGCATGTAAGTATTTAAGTATTTTCCAAGATTTAATTTTTGCCCTTATTATCGCCTTACATTTACGATTTAATGTTTGATTTGTTTAAATATTAGTTTGTTTAAATACAAACCTAATTAGTTAGCTATTATTAACAAAACATCACTGTAATTCTGTACTTGTTGGGCATTAGAAATAAAAATAAAGTTTCGTTGGTAAAAAGTAAAATCATTTATTAATATAAAATTAGCCATTACAATACTTTCAATACTTATATAGTAGTAATACATATTTACAATTATATAACTAAATCATTATTTACAACAGTAGGCAATTATTAAATAAGAAGTACCTACCTAAAATATATACAGTTGTGTAGCAATTTCAACTAAGTATTCACTGTCTCTTAGTAATACTAAAATCAAAGCAGGTATTATTTATATATTATAAACACTTGTTCTGTATAAATTCCAGATCACATACCGCTTCCCAGAATGACGGAAACGGAATTAAATAGAAAAAGGGGAAGTTACAAAGGGCAACTAACAGCTTTTATTAATTATTTGGAAACATTACCTTTAAAGTCGTGCACACAGTCCCAGGTAAATGAGCTACAATCTCGACTGAGTACATTGCCAAAATTATTTGATAATTTCGATGAAGTCCAGCTACAAATAGAATGTTTGGTAGATGACCAGATTGCACAGCTGCAAGCTAGGGAGGCGTTCGTTTCGGCGTTTCACAGAGCTAAGGGTAAGGCCCTAGATATTATAAATAGTATAGTGAAACCTACCGATGACTTTTGTAGTGTATCTTCTCGAAACAAATCTAAACCTTTTAAATTACCGACAATTCCATTGCCAAAATTCGATGGATCGTATGAGAGCTGGTTATGTTTTCATGACACTTTTAATAGTATGGTTTCCTCAAATGAGGAACTTGATGACATAACCAAGTTTCATTATTTGAAATCGGCACTGGAAGGGTCGGCGGCTGAGTGCATAAGTTCCATTATAGTGTCAGAAGCTAACTACCTTGTAGCCTGGAAATTGTTATGTGATAGATTTGATAATAAACGCTTACTGACTCAAAATCATGTTACAGCATTACTCAATATTGACATGGGCAGCAAAGAGTGTTCGGCAGGCATTAAACGAGTTATAGATCAATTAAATAAACACCTCCGTTCGTTAGAATCCTTAGGCGAACCCACGAAACACTGGGACACACTGCTTATACACATAATATCACGAAAGTTAGATCCCAAGACGTACCGTGAATGGGAAGAGCACAGGAATCGAATTGATATAAACACAAAAATAACACTGAGTTTATTTATCACTTTTCTGCGTAATCGTGCCGACTTCCTTGAATTCATTGAACTATCACGTATTAATCCCCAGCCTTGTGGTAAATCTTCTAATTCTAAGGCGAAGTCCATGGTTTCGTGTGTCCAGAATAACCAAGTTCAAGAGTCAGCTTCAAAGGTTTGTCCAAAATGTAGTAAAACTCATCATCTGTCCACCAGAGTTTTTATGTATGAGTAACGAGCAGCGTTTGTCATTGCTACCAAGTTTGAAAGTATGTTATAACTGTTTAAATACAGGTCACTTCGCAAATAGATGTAAGAAAACTAGCTGTAAAGTGTGTCATCGTAAGCTTTAACTTTAGTTCACGTCATAAACCATAAGTCATCGGATACATCTTCTATTAGTGGTAATAACAATAATATGTCTTCATCGCAAAAGAATAATAATGCACAGCAATCCACACCAGTCGAACACTCACCGAGCAATGTATCGCTTTGTCTTTCTCTCGGTCAAGGCCAAACTCGCCAGGTATTACTGTCTACGGCCCTTCTTAAATTATACGATAAATGCAATCGTGAACACATCGTTCGCGCGCTGTTAGATAGTGGTAGTACGTCGTGCATTATTACCGAAAACATGTATCATAAACTTGATTTACCTTTCATTTCAATAAATAAGGCGATGACCGGCATTAATAATTCAAATTCAGTCATACAAAAAATGTGCCGCGTGAACCTGACATCACTTGATAGTACTTACACAACAAAAACAAATTGTTTTGTTTTGCCTACGATAACCGATAAGGTACCATGTCAACGGGTTGACATTTCAAACTTGGCCATTCCCACTGACATTGTACTCGCTGATCCCAACTTTCACACTCCGTCTGATGTAGACTTAATTATCGGAGCTGATATTTTTTGGGATTTATTAGGAAGTCAGCGAATTGATTTAGGGAAAGGCAATCCAATACTTATTGAAACCCGTCTAGGTTGGATAGTCTCGGGTCCCTGTAAACTAAAGTCAGCTCAAACACTCAGGTGTAATTTTATAAATGTAATTGAATCACATTCCACTGATCTCCGCACTGACGACGTACAAAATCAGCTTACACAATTTTGGAAACTGGAGGAAGTTTCATGTAAACCCAACTGTTATTCCAAAATGGAGCAGGAATGTGAAAACCACTTTGTCCAAAATACAACTCGTCTTAAGGATGGACGTTTCTGTGTCAGGATACCACTGACTCAAGATCCATCTGTACTAGGTGAATCATTGAGACGTGCCAAGCACTGTTTTATTTCACTGGAACGACGGCTTAGTAGACAAATAAAATTAAAAAACATGTACACAGAGTTCATGAATGAATACAAGGACCTGGGCCATATGAGTGAAAGTTCATTCACTTCTAATAAAATATTATATTTTATTCCCCACCATGGTATTCTGCGAGACAGCTCAACTACTAAGTTAAGAGCAGTATTTAACGCCAGCAGTCTTACTACTTCAGGCTTATCGTTGAACAACATAGAGATGGTGGGCCCGACGATTCAGGATGACCTACTCTCCATTCTCATCCGGTTTCGTCAGCACAAGTATGTGCTAGCGGCTGACATCGAGAAGATGTATCGCCAAGTTATCGTTCACCCGGACGACCGACATCTGCAGCACATTGTGTGGCGCAGCGATCCTTCGCAGGAACTTAAGGCCTACGAATTAAATACTGTCACCTATGGTACAGCCAGCGCACCATTTCTTGCGATTCGGTGCCTTAAGCAAGTCGCTTTGGAATGTGACAACTCAAGCATTTCTGACGTCATCATACATGATTTTTATGTAGATGACCTGCTAACAGGGGCGAGTACTTTAGACGGGGCGAAGTTCATTCAGCAGGAGGTGTCGGCTGCTCTTGCCTCCGCCTGCCTGCCGCTGCGCAAATGGAAGTCGAACGAGCCTCAGCTTCTGACCTATGAATCAGCGCGAGATACGGTCGATCTTAACATCGGTTCGACAGAATCAACTAAAACATTAGGTATCAGTTGGATAACTAGTTCTGATCAACTCTGTTTTCCAATTCATGTTGAACCAGCACAGAAATGCACTAAACGGAGTATTTTGTCCGCCATAGGCCAGGTGTTTGACCCTTTGGGCCTCTTAGCTCCATGTATCGTCCCCATGAAGATAATGCTGCAAAAATTGTGGCTACAAAAATTATCATGGGACGAACCGTTACCATGGGAGCTTTGTCAAAAGTGGCAAGACCTCATAAAATTGTTACCATTTTTGTGTAATGTTAGGATCCCTCGTGCAGCTGTAGTTTCTCCTACTGATCATATTGATGTTCACGTTTTTTCGGATGCGTCACAAGATGCTTACGGTGCCTGTTTATACATTGCATCGTTTGATGCCGAAGAACGTATTAAGCTCAAAGATTCGTTGCGAACTGCAATACATAGTGTTATATTTTGGACGGATTCATCCATAGTTCTGGGTTGGCTCCATATGATGCCCAGTAAGCTTCAACCATTTGTTAAAAACAGGGTCACGGATATCCTTGAAGTGACTGGTGAGTTTACCTGGCGACATGTTCCTACACATAAAATCCCTGCTGACCTTCTGTCTCGAGGTGTTACTCCGAGTGCCATCATGGACAATGATCTATGGTGGTCAGGTCCATCATTTTTACGTAAACCGGTTTCAGAATGGCCCTCCAAGTTCATTAAGGTTGATTCTAATTTACCCGAACTCCGCAGTGAAAAGTCTTTACATGTGATGGAGCAATCAAACCCAGCTACGATTGATTTTGGTAGATTTTCCAATTATAATAGACTCCTTCGCTCAACCGCCTATGTCTTGCGTTTTTTAAATAATGTTAAAGGTAAAACAAAAATGTCTGGTCCACTGTCTCTGGAAGAATTAAAAAAATCTTCAAACCTATTAATTAAATTAGCACAATCAGAGTCATTTTTAGAATATAAATTAATTACGAATGACAAAAAATTACCTATAAAAAATCCATTAAATAAACTTAACTTATTTCTAGATGACAATCAATTACTACGTGTGGGTGGTCGTCTAGAAAACTCAAATATGTCATATCAACAAAAACATCCTATCGTGATACAGTCCTCTCATATTTTAACCAAATTGTTATTTGAACATGAGCACAAACGCTTAATGCATGCCGGACCTCAACTTTTACTGGCTTCTATAAGAGAAACCTATTGGCCTATAGGTGGCCGTAATTTGGCTAGATCATGTTTCCGAAAATGCGTAAAATGCTGTCGCATGAAAGGGAAAATACGCGCTCCATTGATGGGTAATCTGCCGCGTGATCGCATAACACCAAGCTTCCCGTTTGAGAATGTTGGGACCGATTATGCTGGTCCTATAAATGCACTCAGTCGTCAAGGCCGCGGTAGCAAGCTTGTTAAGGTGTATATTGTCCTTTTTGTATGTTTTGCCACAAAGGCAATCCATATAGAATTAGTGGGGGACCTTACAAGCAATAATTTTCTTTGCGCGTTATATCGTTTTGTTTCACGAAGAGGCAAACCAAAAAACATTTTTAGTGATAACGGGACTGCATATGTAGAAGCTTGCAATGATTTAGCTAAATTTTTACAGTCGAGTTGTGGTTCTTTAGCTGGATCTGCCGCTAACGACGGCATTAAATTTAATTTTACCCCTGCCTATGCACCTCATTTCGGTGGACTCTGGGAAGCGGGTGTGAAGTCCGTTAAGCATCACTTGTACAGAGTGTTGGGTACCTCTCACTTAACATATGAAGAACTGTCAACAGTGCTCGTACAAATTGAAGGCATCCTAAACTCCAGACCACTCACACCACTTTCACCAGACCCTGACGATCTACTGCCATTAACGCCTGCACATTTTTTAATCGGCCGTCCCTTCACTTCAACTCCTACTTCAAACACTGTGGACTACTCGAAGCAATGTTTATCACGGTTCCATCGTCTCGAACAACTTCGACAATGTTTCTGGAACAGATGGAGTAAGGAGTATGTCACATTGCTACAGGAACGAGCCAAGTGGAAAGCCAACCATGAAGCACTCAAATTAAATGCTCTGGTCTTATTAAAGGATGAAAATCTTCCACCGCTCAAATGGAGATTGGGACGCATCATCCAGCTGTACCCAGGCACTGATGGGATTTCTCGCGTAGCCGATGTACGAACTTCAAATGGTGTAGTACGAAGAGCCTTCAACAGGATATGTCCGCTACTGGAAGATGTTGAAAGCCACTAGCTTTCAACGCCCGGGGGCATGTTCAGTTTTGATTTAAAATTACTAACCTTATAATAAGATAAATATTGATGTTACTTAGCGCCTATTATTTTTTAATCCGCAATATGTAAACGGATATGGGCATGAACCATTTATGCTAGGTGCTGTCTGTTAACTGTTAATTGTCTTAAACTAACCACTGGGTGCATTACACGCTTCCGTATAAAATCAAGAATTTTTATTAAGATACTACCTGAACCTCCTCTTCAATATCTATTACATAAAAATGAATCGCTAAATGTGTTGCTAAGCGCAAATCTCGAGAACAGCTGAACCGATTGCGCTAATTCTTTTTTTAGAATATTCCTTGCAGTACAAGGATGGTTCTTACGCAGAGAAAAATTGAGCAGAGATTCCGGGCAGGCAAAAAAAATGAGTGACGCATAATGGCTTAGGGGTGCTACGGGGTTGAAGTATGCCACGGGCGAAGCCGAGGCGGGTCAGCTAGTTGATAATAAAAAAATTGTAGTGATTTTTTCGGAATAGTTATGGTTATGTGTCGTTATGCTTAAGTAAACTTATGCTTTGGGATATTATGCTTATTAAATATTATGCTTATAGTAAATAGGAGTAAAAAAAGTATGCCCAAAAAGTTATGGCAAATGAGTATTATGCGTAAATAATGTTATGACAAGTAACATTATGCAATGTTAAATTATGACATAAAATTTTAGGAATAAAAATAGAGAACCTATTGAACTAAGTTGTATTAGTAAAATTTGTGAACGGATGTCAAAAGAATGTTATAATAATTATATTAAGATTACAGAAGATGGAATTTAAAATAATCCTAAAAATTTTTGGACTTTTGTTAAAGCAAAAAGAGGTGGATCTAGTGTCAATGACCGATAGATCGAACGTAACATCAGATGGCACGGAAATCTGTCATCTATTTGCAGATTACTTCTCTTCAGTAAATAACTCTAACCATGATACCAACGATGAATATCAAACGGAGTATATACGGTCATTGCAGAACCACAGCGTATCCTTGAGCAGTCCTCTCATTACATATGAAGCCCTACATACAATTTTGAAAACCTTAGATATCACGAATGGAGCCGAACCCGCCACCCCTTTTCATTGTTCTGTCTGCCGGGAAGTTAACCTACTCATTTTTGACTATTTATAACACCTCGGAATGGAAGGTGGCAAAGGTGGTCCCAATACATAAATCCAGTGAGGTTGATCTGAAATCTAATTACAGACCCATTTCCATTTTATCATCGTTTGCTAAAATATTTGAAACTTTGCAGAATCACCTAAAAATGTATTTATCTGCATAGATTTGTAGCAAAACGGTCGTCAATCGTATAAGATGATTAATCGTAATATTAATCATCTTTCCAATAGACTGAAATCTAACGATGCATTATTCGCCTCTAAATGTCTCAACAACAAAATTGACAATGCCCCTCTACTGGGCCTTTTCAAGTTTCGCGCACCCTCGAGGAACCGTTCTTGGTGCTAATTCTCCTTATGCAAGGTTGAGTAGGATTATGAACTGTTGTAGCCATCTGGTTGACGTCGACTTCGATTTGCATCGCAAACAGAAGTCAATTAATGACTCGCTGTCAGAACTTTTATCTTTGTTACCTTTTGTTACCTAGAGGTTTCTTTCGTTTATTATTTTTTTCTTTTTCTTGTATAAAAAAGTTAATACCACCGAGGTTCTAACTCGGACAATCATATTTTGTTGCTGTGATAGTATGTAAGCTCTTTTTTTTAATGTCGTTTTTTGATTGATGTGTCTACTTATAAGTGGTTGTCACATAAGGAATTGTTACCTTTATAATATTTGTTTATAACATGTACAATGTAAACAACTGCTGGTGGACCAATAAATAAATAAATAAATTCATCGTCCGGTAACGTTCCCAAAAGGCTCGCAGTAGCTATAGATATTAATATACCTAAATATCACCAAGGTTGTCTCTTACGTAATGGCCATTCTTCTTTATGGAAACCCTGCAGATAAATATAATGATATAATTGAACGCGCAAAAACCACATGGGGCTCCATTTCAATAGTCTGTGCTACATCGTAATGAGTTTGATTATTAATATAGTTATTAAAAGAATATTTACCTCGGTATGTTATAAATGTCAGTCACAATATTAAACTAATTAAAATTTATGTTATTACAACAAGTCAGCGATTACACGTCACTTCCTTATCAAAAAACTCAGTTTACCTTTATAGTTTATTCAAGAATATCAGTATCGTTCAGTATCATTTTGTTTCCATTTTTATTTTTACCCGACTGCCAAGAAGGGCTATGTTTTTCGCGCGTATCTTGTATGTTTGTAATATTCTTTATTACCTTATATCTTCTGATCCACCATACGTATTTTAGGTATATTTAGGTATTTTTTAACCAAGTGTTCTTGGGTATATAAAATATGAACAAAAGCTAAATGTTGGGTTGTTTTGTTGACGCCAAAATGTATGATGTGAAAAAAATCACTCAAATTTATCAAGTGAGGTATCAAAATGAAGGCCATTAGAAGATGATTCATTTCAGCCGAAAGACGTCCACTGCTGGACAAAGGCCTCCCCCAAGGATTTCCACAGTGACCGGTCCTGCGCCTTCCGCATCCATGCCCTTCCCGCGACCTTCACCAGGTCGTCGGTCCACCGTGTGGGAGGCCTGCCTACACTGCGTCTTCCGGCGCGTGGTCGCCACTCGAGAACTCTCTTGCCCCAACGGCCATCCATTCTACGAGCTATGTGCCCCGCCCACTGCCACTTAAGTTTGGCGATTCTGTGTGCTATGTCGGTTACTTTAGTTCTCGTGCGGATCTCCTCATTTCTGATTCGATCACGCTGGGAAACTCCGAGCATAGCACGCTCCATCGCCCGTTGGGTGACCTTGAGCCTTCTTATGAGGCCCATAGTAAGGGACCAAGTCTCAGTTCCGTAGGTCATCGCTGGCAATACACACTGATCGTATGATGATTACAAAAATATATATAACATGACCAAAAAGTATAAAATAAAATAAATTATTTAAAACATACAACCCGACTGTTGCTAAAACGATCGAAACAAGCTTCATAGCAGGCGGTACCCATTAATTGTCATCTGGTTTGAGATTTGCAAATGGGTACCGCCTGCTATAAAGCTTCTTTCGATCTATAAAGCAACAGTCGGGATTTTTTGTTTTTAATAATTTATTTTTCATACTAGTCAGCACAACGGTCGAATACTTTTTGCACAGGATTAAATATTGCTCGATGAACTCGAAAGGGCTTGAATATTATATACACTGTTTGGTTTCTACATTTTTGAAATTTAGTGTATATTTTCAGGCGTATTTTTTGTCATTGTTTTATTTTACATGGACAGCAAATAATAATAATATAGGCTTATTCATTTGTTGTTGATTTTTCTTTAAAATATGTATTAGTTTACATAAAACAAAAAAAAGTAGTTTAAGAAACCATGATTTAATTATTTTTCCTACAACAAATTGCATTATTGTTGAACTTTGTCATACCTGAATGATATAAAATATACAGTTACCTAAATTTATTTCGAATACAGATGCTATAAAATTACGTACAAAAATATTTTTCTCTGCAATAAAATACGCAAATGGTAGTAAAACATATATCTTAAGATTAAAAAAGCACAAAGTAGAATCGAATGAGCGAGTTTTCTTCAGTCTTGATTTACAAGGGCAATAAAAGGTGCTGTAAAAATAATAGACTCTCGACTGTAGGAGGGAGAGATTCACGTATGATAAATAGCCCACGAGCAATCTGTACTCACACCGAATTTATAATAGCGAGGCATGTTCACGTTAAAACGAGGCACTTTGAAAGCTATTGTGGACCAGAGATTGCTCTATTGTGAGCATTTAATTTTTCCTACAGAAAGACGTTCAACACAGTGAAGTTTTAACTTCGGAAATTCGATTGACAATATTGGTTTTGTGCGGCTTGTTCTGGAAATATCGGTTGTGTCGCAATATGATTATCTCTTTTGCAGCAGTTTTCTCACCTGCAGTTTAGTTGTAGAAAACGGGGGGTTATAAGTTTGATGTGTTTTAAAGTCTTCTTCATGTTTATTATCGGTAAATGTAAATGTGTAAATCATAGGATCTTTGATGATCGGCCACAAATAAAGGTCAATAAATATGTATTTTTTCCAAAAAACTATATAAAAGCTCCCTTAATATCAACATCTTTGAAAAAAATAAAGCAATTTCAGGAAGGAAAATGAGTTTCTGTCAAACGTGGCGAGTTGCGAGCGATTGGGGAGTGAGCACTAATAGTGATCACACGATACGCCAATCACTTAACATCGCTCAAAGGCGTCCGTCGTTGAATAATACATGAACAAGCCACCAGTAACGAACTTACATAGAAACTAGAGGAGGTGAAATAGTTCAATACGAGATTTGATGTTAAGAACTAGTAAGCAACATAAGTAAATATATTATGTAGTGTGTAGTGGGGAGTTTTTGGGGTTCTATCAAGATCTTTGGGACTCAATCCAAACTCATCTTGCTGATCATTCATGAACGAAGATCTGTCGCAAGCTTTCTTATCAAGGTTGGGAGAGTAGATGGCAGTTGTCCTTGTAGAAATTACGCCAAATCAAGAGAAAGAGTAAAGAGCGTACCCTAAAGTAAAGTTCAAGATTCTTATGACCAAAAAGTCATGAAAAATTAAATACGCTTAATTAGATAAGTAAATACGCTGTGACAATATTCTGAATTATTTCTTCTAAAACTACAAAGAAGTATTCGGGGAATTTTCTCAACCAAAGAGATGTTTATTTTATGTACAAGATTCAAAGGCGTTTGACAGTATAACGCGATAAGGTATCAGTTCTCAGCTCTCTAAGGACCTTATTTGCGCTCGCAAGTAAACGTTATTTTTTCCACGAAATTAATATTTCTCTAGTTAAATAACAATTATACGCCAAAATGAAATGGCGTTGATAAGAAAAAGTGTCTGGAGATATCATAACAGTTCATTTTTAACATCGAATATTATTTTTATTTATTTGGTAAGATAAAATAGAAGAAAGTAATACAAAGTGAAGCAAGAAACAAATGCGCCATTAGCGTAGATCCTATGCCTACCCTAGCCGTATGCATATCTGCCACCGAAGTGGTATAAAAAACTTAGAACAACAGAAGTTTTTTAATGTGGGTTAGGTACGTCAATTTAACCTCACCTCGCCTGACAGTAAGCTAAAAATAATATTTCTGGGTACTATAATTGATAGCAATTACGCTACAAAGGTAGTATTTAGCTATCATTTATTCCTTTATTGACCGATAGTAGATACATTGTAACCACTGAACTAGTCAGGTGGGTACTCACCGGCTCACTCAGGGGCTGCTGCAGAGAACTCTTTCCCAGGGCGCCTTTTTCACAGAGCTAGAGAGGTGCGTGCACAGGGTAGCTAGGGCTCCAATGAAAACAGCTGGTTATCAGGATTGTACACACATATATTTGATTAACAAACACAAAAACACAAAACAGAGAAATATAAGTATGAAAGTAGGTAGACAGACTTGAGTAGAGTGTTGAAGTTTACAGAGATTAGAATGTAGACAGGAAAGCACAGTAGACAGAAGTATGAAGTATCTAGATAGATAAGTAAGCAGACAGACAGGCACAGAATACAGAAGTATGGGCAGACGAACACACACAGTAGGCACAGATAATAGGCAGATGAACACACAATATGCACATGAATTATAGCACTAGCTACACATTTAAGGTACGTGAATTCTAGTACAGGCTACTAAGCGTACTACGTTTACTTCTGGTTGGCACTACAGCTACACATTAACAGGTACACGGCGACAGTGTACTGGCCTTGGGTGATTGCGGGATGGCCTCTTGGATGTTCGGAGTAGACCGTTCGCCGATGTATACGGCTCACAGCAGCCGTTGTACCACGAAGCACGCCGTAGATAAATGTCAGAGAAGAGCGAATTCAGAGGGCACACGAGCTCAGACCAGCGACCCAGAATATCTGGGAACGAAGTTTTCACCAAACAATTTTATTACGAGAAATAGACACAGATTTTATTTACTCAGAGACAGCTACAAAGATTTAAATAGAAGTTTCACTGCCAAACAATTATGCCTAGTTCCCGTGAGACACTCTAGGTGGCTCTGGAACAAAGAAATCTATATTAGAAAACAATAAGCAACAGTGAAAAATATCACGTTACACCACTAGACATCAGTAGAATTAAATAAACTATGATTGTCAAATGATTTAAAACCAAAAATATGTAATTGATTTAGGAACCTTAATATGCCTGTCACGTGTTCATACAAATGCACGCGAATACTCATATTTGTACGTCTACATTGACAGAACATGTTGAAACTCAATGCACTATCATATAACATCATCTGTACACATGTTTCTACAAATAAATTTATCTTTATCTTTATCTTTATCTTTATCTTTATCTTTATCTTTATCTTTATCTTTATCTTTATCTTTATCTTTATCTTTATCTTTATCTTTATCTTTATCTTTATCTTTATCTTTATCTTTATCTTTATCTTTATCTTTATCTTTATCTTTATCTTTATCTTTATCTTTATCTTTATCTTTATCTTTATCTTTATCTTTATCTTTATCTTTATCTTTATCTTTATCTTTATCTTTATCTTTATCTTTATCTTTATCTTTATCTTTATCTTTATCTTTATCTTTATCTTTATCTTTATCTTTATCTTTATCTTTATCTTTATCTTTATCTTTATCTTTATCTTTATCTTTATCTTTATCTTTATCTTTATCTTTATCTTTATCTTTATCTTTATCTTTATCTTTATCTTTATCTTTATCTTTATCTTTATCTTTATCTTTATCTTTATCTTTATCTTTATCTTTATCTTTATCTTTATCTTTATCTTTATCTTTATCTTTATCTTTATCTTTATCTTTATCTTTATCTTTATCTTTATCTTTATCTTTATCTTTATCTTTATCTTTATCTTTATCTTTATCTTTATCTTTATCTTTATCTTTATCTTTATCTTTATCTTTATCTTTATCTTTATCTTTATCTTTATCTTTATCTTTATCTTTATCTTTATCTTTATCTTTATCTTTATCTTTATCTTTATCTTTATCTTTATCTTTATCTTTATCTTTATCTTTATCTTTATCTTTATCTTTATCTTTATCTTTATCTTTATCTTTATCTTTATCTTTATCTTTATCTTTATCTTTATCTTTATCTTTATCTTTATCTTTATCTTTATCTTTATCTTTATCTTTATCTTTATCTTTATCTTTATCTTTATCTTTATCTTTATCTTTATCTTTATCTTTATCTTTATCTTTATCTTTATCTTTATCTTTATCTTTATCTTTATCTTTATCTTTATCTTTATCTTTATCTTTATCTTTATCTTTATCTTTATCTTTATCTTTATCTTTATCTTTATCTTTATCTTTATCTTTATCTTTATCTTTATCTTTATCTTTATCTTTATCTTTATCTTTATCTTTATCTTTATCTTTATCTTTATCTTTATCTTTATCTTTATCTTTATCTTTATCTTTATCTTTATCTTTATCTTTATCTTTATCTTTATCTTTATCTTTATCTTTATCTTTATCTTTATCTTTATCTTTATCTTTATCTTTATCTTTATCTTTATCTTTATCTTTATCTTTATCTTTATCTTTATCTTTATCTTTATCTTTATCTTTATCTTTATCTTTATCTTTATCTTTATCTTTATCTTTATCTTTATCTTTATCTTTATCTTTATCTTTATCTTTATCTTTATCTTTATCTTTATCTTTATCTTTATCTTTATCTTTATCTTTATCTTTATCTTTATCTTTATCTTTATCTTTATCTTTATCTTTATCTTTATCTTTATCTTTATCTTTATCTTTATCTTTATCTTTATCTTTATCTTTATCTTTATCTTTATCTTTATCTTTATCTTTATCTTTATCTTTATCTTTATCTTTATCTTTATCTTTATCTTTATCTTTATCTTTATCTTTATCTTTATCTTTATCTTTATCTTTATCTTTATCTTTATCTTTATCTTTATCTTTATCTTTATCTTTATCTTTATCTTTATCTTTATCTTTATCTTTATCTTTATCTTTATCTTTATCTTTATCTTTATCTTTATCTTTATCTTTATCTTTATCTTTATCTTTATCTTTATCTTTATCTTTATCTTTATCTTTATCTTTATCTTTATCTTTATCTTTATCTTTATCTTTATCTTTATCTTTATCTTTATCTTTATCTTTATCTTTATCTTTATCTTTATCTTTATCTTTATCTTTATCTTTATCTTTATCTTTATCTTTATCTTTATCTTTATCTTTATCTTTATCTTTATCTTTATCTTTATCTTTATCTTTATCTTTATCTTTATCTTTATCTTTATCTTTATCTTTATCTTTATCTTTATCTTTATCTTTATCTTTATCTTTATCTTTATCTTTATCTTTATCTTTAAAAGGTGAAATATGTGTTAGTGAAGAATTTCAAGTCTTGTAATTCTACTAAAAGTTCCAATTTAGTTTCTGTCGAATCCCTCACGTGCTTCCGGCAAAGTTGAACTATTTGGTTGGTTGTATTTTATGTTACTATATTAGTTCCAGTCACGAAATATCTTATTAGGTCTGCTAACCTTTACACGGAAACATAAAAGTAATATAAACCTAATAAAAAGAGATATTTTGTAACATTACATAATTTGTTGGCTAATGCAAGTACAAGTACATGACATACCTGCAAGAGCTTACGTTTTTCCCTCCCAGGGTAAGTAGAGCCAACCCCGTCTTCTGCTTCACTAAACTTGATGTGTCTGTTGCTTTTCTGTAGACATTGTCACGTCAAGACTCTGCGCCCATAATAACCGGATAGGAGAGGTAGGACACGACGGTATTCACGTCCAACTGAGCAGTCCGACTGGGGACGTACCTCCGCCCTACAGAATACCGTGGCCGCAATAACCTCGTGTTGTATTCCCGGCTTTGAGTAGGGTAGCCAGAGCTCACTGGAGAGTTTTTGTGCTGTCAGTGGGAAGACCAAAGGCTATTCCTGCTTTGTCTTCTATACTGACGGCGCAGAAACTCTACAGGGTCGGCAGCTCGAATGTGAGTCCTCTGGTGTTACACATGTCCATAGGCCACGTAAACCACTTTCCATCAGGTGGGCCGTGTGCTTGTCTACCACATAAGTAGTATAAAAAGAAACCGTCGAAATCAAGAAAATATTTTAGAAAAAATAGCCTCGTAGTGTATTTAGTCTGTTTGTGTCTGTGTTTAGGCTACAGCTTCTTCAGTAAAACGCATCAACAAAAAAAAGCTAGAATATAAACTGAAACAAATGCAAAAACACTAGAAATGTAATAACATTAATGGTAGAGAATTGTTAGCAAGTTGATAGTGAGCTGTAGGTGCTGAGAGCGCAGGAGCTCAATTCAAATAAAACTATAATCAAGATGAGGCACTCAGAGAATTAAAAGGCGAAGTTGGTTCCGCACTTATTTGCGAAGACAGATTCTTATTTCTTTATTTTAGTGCAAGGATGTAAAGAAATTGAAGTGAAATAAATTCAAAAAAGATACCTTGCTGTGAATTATAATTAGTTTTGTATATGCTCTGATGAAAACATGGTATTAGGTGGAGATTTTACGTAAACTATTGAAAGTATTTAATTATTATCAAGTATAGTGTTAAGTATTATGAGAATATTTTATCCGCCCCCTTTCCTATTGAATTCACGAGTAGTTACTGTAGGTTATTTTCCCTATACTGTAATTGTATTCTAATGCCCGGTTCACATTACTCTAGTCCTGTAATCCAGCGAATCCATCCAGTCCAGTGCTGGACTAGATTATAGTGTTCACATTATTCTGTTTTAAACGCGCTTGAACAATCCACTAGACTGGAATCACTCACTGGAATAGGCACATTTCAGTGACAGTTCACGTTATTCCAGTAGCCTTCCAGCAAGGGATTCATTTGCTGGACTGGAATGCTACTGGAATAATGTGAAGCAGGAAAATGAAAAATGAAGAATCATTTATTCTGTAACACAATGGTACTTTTAACAATATTTTTGTCGTTGTGACCTTCTATTAAGTGAATTACACCTGTATCAGAAGGCCACGCTCACCCATATCATAACAATGGCTGTACCTAGTAGATTTCCTCTCGTTTAGCTAAATAAAATGAAGAAAAGATTAGGTTGCTTATTTTTATACTAAAGGGCTAAATGTTAGTTCTATATTTGTTCATAAAAATCATAACATATAGTTATAACTTCGATTAACAGTAATGACAAAGCAAATATTTAAAGGTGACACTTAAACAATATAAATCTAACTTAAATCAAAATCACAAAAAGAATTATTAGGTAAACGTTTCTTTTTGTGAAAAGCTTATACTATTTACATTGTAAAATAAAAATTCTTACCTAAAAGAAATAAAAGCCAATAAGTTATCGTTCACTTTGAATAAACCTCTGAAAGAGAGATTTAAACTGATGATAAAATATAAAACTAACTTGGCAATATTCAACTCAATTTACAAAAACGAATAAATCGAATGGTCGTGAGAACTGTAGTCTAGAACTTAGTAGGTAGTTTATTCAATCTTCTTTATTATTGTGAAGACAAGTTTTATTAAGTTCTAACTTGGACCAGAGCTAAGCACATTTGAAATTCGAACAGCAATGTGCTCATTCTTACTTTTCGATGAAAAATCTTCGTAAATTTGACGTGCATATAAAGTGATCGTTTATGAAAATATCAGTAGGTAGCTTGTTTCTTTTTTCATTAGAATCAACTTCTTATCTACTACTTATTCACTACCTCAGAATCAAGAATTTATAGCTGACATGGCTTTGCAGCTAGAAAATTTGAATTCAATTCATGGGTTTTTTTGTTTGGGAACGAAATTTTAGAGTGGTATGCTGTCAGTGATACTGTAGAATTTATTTTCGTAGGCTTAATAAAAAAATAAGATTGTATTGACTCCCATGATATAATTCTAAAGAGATAACTAATGAAGCAAATGTACTCGCTGTTAGGTAAAAGAACTAACGTTTACTGGCAAATTTACTTGACAGTGTTACCAGTGATTACTATTTCTCCATCTGTTGTTAATTAAGGCAACAAATAAACCGGTAGTCAGGTCTCAACTAAGCTGTAAAGTTGATTTGAAGTTAAATTACTTTCGCAACAGATTACTGTTTCTCATTACACTCCGTGCTCTCCACTTCCACGATCTTATTTAGTTTTAAATTGAGATTTTCATTCGGATAACAACTTTATAGATGAAGTTGTAAAATACAATAGTTACAGTTGAATTTTGTTGCATTTCCTTCATCTCAAGCAATTTATTGAAGATAAATCTTCTGATCGGGACTTCTAGTACCCGTAGCACATATTACAAGAAAATTTGACACAGAGAAACTATTTTTCTTTGATAATAAATATAATATAGTAATAGAGTAGGTATGTGATTATTAATAGGATATTATTATTCCACTACACTGTAAAATATGAATTTTAATTATCTTTACGTTAATAAAATTTACTTACGCTTGTAATAAAACCCCTATATTTAGTTTTATTGCTAAACTAAAACAATTCTAATCTGCGAGAGGCCGCTCACCTGACAAGCCTATCGCATACAAAGCTTGTGTTTTCGAATTGGCTCAAATCCCTTGCGGTCAGATAGGGAATACACGTACCTATACCCGTAGTTTTGCGGCTAATGCTTTGAAAGGATGGATATTCCGCTCTCTGCATATTGAATATTAGTGTTTTGCATGTGTTATGTATTTGAGCAGATCCATATCATAAAGTGAACCGACTGGTTGATTTAGCTGCTAATGAATTTTCTGTGAGTACTAGGTTAAGTTACCTCTAGATTAAGACCTGGAACTCCTTACCAGCTCACGTGATTCCTTCTTCCTACAGTCCCGGGTCCTTTAAGCAGGGCGTGAAAAAGCATCTGATGAGGCCGTCAAGCTGAGTGCTACCATCGTTAACATGGTACGTGTTTGTAATGGTTACCCTCTTTCCTGAGACTTTGCTTTCAGTTTACCATCAGGCGAGATGAAGTCAAATGGACGTGTCCTAAATAAAAAAATAGATGCGTTTTTAGTAGTTACTTACTTACTTACTTACTTACTTACTGCCAGCAGGGGACGCCGTTTCCGGACGGGTGATCTGCCCTTCGGTGTGGGCCATTTCACCCATTTCCCCTATTTATCCTGTAACAGATAGGGGTGCCCGGCAATCACGGCGTTTCGTCAAACCTACCTGTTTCCTTGCAAAAACTTACAATCTGTTCCACCCTCAGATTGGGAATGTCTTCGAGATCTAGTTCATCCGTTCCCATGATTTCCCATCTTTTCAGCGCGTACATGGGACATTCGGCCAGCAGGTGGATGCTGGTTTCCTCGGCATCCATGCACTCCGGGCATTTGGGATCGGTCTTCACTCCTATTAGTGTCAGGTGCCTGTTCAGTCGGCAGTGACCCGTTATCACTTCTACGACAAGCCTCATGTTTTTCCTGGATAGTTTCATCAGTTGGCTTGTTCTTTTTGTGTCTAAGCTTTTAATGAACACCTTCGACTGTCTCATGACAGGTGATGTTTTCCATCTTCGATTGGTTTCTGCCACTATGCTCCTGCTGATGACTCCCTTGGTAATTTTGTGGGCTATTGGCAGCCTGGGTTCAGGGCCCACTTGGTTTTCATCAGCTCCTTTCCTGGCCAACTCATCGGCTACCTCGTTGCCCATATTGCCTTCGTGTCCGGGTACCCAGGCAATCGTCACGTCGGTTGCTCTAGCCAGACTTTCCAACGCCTTTTTGCACTCCTTTACTATTGCCGAGGTGGTCTCTATCTTGCCTAGGGCTTTCAGCGCCGCTTGGCTATCACTGTAGAGTGTGACCTTTTCGGCATTCAGGTCTTTTGTTATTTCCGCGCACTCCTTGATGGCAAAGATTTCTGCTTGGAATACACTTGCATACTTGCCCAATGTTGTTGAGCTGTTTATCTCTGTTCCAAAAATGTGGAACGCTTCACGATTTTGCGTGTCATCCTTGCGCCCTTTTAGTAGTTAGATACAGATATTTAAGTAATGCGTCAATCATAGGTTATTTATTTATTTCTATAAAGGAAAGATGTAAAATAAGTAAAAAAGGAGAAAAGTTTAGCCTTCGACACTTTCAATCCCTTTTTTGAGAATCCTGCAAGGCGTCTGTAGTCTAAAGTGGCTAAAGCAATATCTGCTTAGCAAATAACAACAAAAATTTATTCACAACCACGCTTCTTGTTCTTCCAACAATAATACCTAAATGAATGGTAAACTAAAACTCATGCATCGTTTCCCAAACTATTGAGTGGGGGTAATACAGCTCTATTGACATGTCGGCTCGTTTGTGCCCAAAGCCGGCAACAGGTCGGTACGTCCCCTCGTTCCGGATTTAAACGGTGTTCAATGCCCCTCGACCGTGTCAGCGAACAAAATGAATATGTATTTTGAATATCGCTGGTTCCAAATGGTTCTCGTATTTGAATGATTAGGTACATGCTTACAAGTCTGAAATGGTATAAGAGATATTTATTCTACCAATATTATTTTAAATGGCCTTTTGTTTTTGTAGGAATAGTTAAATATCACATTATCAGTATTTATTTTACCCCTTGGGTGGCAGACAAGCTCACGGTTCACTTAATGGAAAGTGGATACCGTCGCCTATGGACGTGTGCGAGCCTGTAAGCACAGAGAGCTTATGTCTGTCAGACGACAAAACAGGACAAGCCTTTGGTCTTTCCACTGACAGCACAGAAACTCTCCAGTGAGCTCCAAATCCAAAATAAAATTCAAAAATTATTGCCTTAATTAAAAATTAAAGCTTGGCGGTGAATAAATCTATTACGAAGATTAACAAGGTAGCACTTATTCTTGTTTACTTACAATATTTATAAAGATAACAAAAAAAAACAATTTAATTTAAAATTGACAGACTCCGTGGCGTGGCGTTAGTGAACGCGGCCACACAACGCAGGAAGCGAGCGTTCGATCCCCGCTCTGTGCAAATATTTGTAAGATAAGGTAAGACATTGTATGTATGAGTATGGGCATTGGTCTGGTGGTGCCTCGAAGAGCACGTTAAGCCATCGGTCCCGGTTGTCATACTAACATCTATGGCAGTCGATACGGGTAGTTGGAGCCTTCAAAAATCCAACAACTGGTCTAACTGCAATGCTTCGATTTTACCTTTGGGTTGTGGAGGTTAGATGGCAGTCGTTTCTTGAAAAATGTCGAAGTTCAGCGAAATCCATTGTTAGACTGGTAAAAGCGGACCCCAGACTTTAAGTGGAAAGCTTCATATGCCACTGGAACTAACGCTAAGATGATGAAGAAGAAGAAGATAACAATGTAAATTTAAGCGGTTGCAACATTTTAAAATACTTATTCCTACATGACGCTCCGTAAAGATGGAAATATTAAGCAGGACCTCCTTTGTCTCAATTAACTTACCCTCAAAGCTTTTAAGCAATGAAATAATCACATTAAATGTCACTCGAAGCCGCTGCAAGCCTTTCGCGAGTCAAAAACGCATAAAGCCGCGTTTTCCCTACAATTTGTTGCCAACTTTTACCTAACTTGCATAACTTTATTCACCCCTAAACCGGCTTAAACAAGCAAAGTTAAACAACAAACAAGCCTGGAGCATTTTGTTTCGCAGACTTTATTGCAGCTGCCATTTATCCGCAACTTGTGACCGTAATTCTTGGCCAAGTGTGTTTCTTTGGTCGCCTGCACTTGGCAGCGGATAGGTGGTGGTGGTCGATGATCGGTGAACGAATGAAAAATTTTCGTGGATGCAAAACTATACTATTGCCGAATAGAAAAAAACAACGATGAGGTTTCAGGTAAATACATCCGTAATTCAGTTCCCTCAAGTATAATATTATGTATCAGTTTCTAAAGTATTAAAAAAAGTTCTTATTCTTATACAAATAAAAAAACTTACATACAATGGGTAGGCAAAGATTATTAACTCATCTTTATGTTGCTGTCCGCCGTACCGTCATAAATCCTCTTATACAGCCTCTTCAGTTCCGTATGTTTTTTTTTTTCAACCTATTTATGAGAATATATGGCCAAATCAAGGCTCTGAGGTAAAATATAACCGCCTTGCTAAGTTATTAAGAACAATTAAATTGTAACACTTGAGTTTTCATTCATTCAGTATTGAGCCTAAATTTTATTAAGAGTATATCAGGCAATTATTGAGAGTTTTGTTATATATTTTGTGCAGTTAAAATACACTGGTGTGACCACAGGCTATCGTTTTAGTCTTTCAACATTTTGAATTAATTTTGGACCATACCTGGGGCCGTACAATTTTGGCAAGGGTATTCGAACAAGCACAAACTGGCCAGTAGGCAGGCCACCTGCTTCACAATTTATCAGCAACTTTACAACAAGCTGGCCGGGTGCCACTCCACTGTACCTTGTCCAATTGTTACGATGTTACTAATTCTTGGCTAAAGGAGAATTTTGTGTATTTGGAGCTATAGACTTATAAATTAAGAAATATCCTAAAGGGGTTTGGGTAACTGTGTCCCATACACAGTTACCCAAACCCCTTTAGGATAATTTTTAATAGTGGCGTCATAATTTTTTTAAGCGGCATCCAACAATTTTGATACCAGTTTATTGTGCTAAGTCAAACACACATATAAGTATCATTCTTATCATATTATATATTAAGTATTTTATATCGGAGCTGAATTATCCAGGGTAGAAGAATTAGACCTGACCAAGAGGGAAATACTCTAAATACGATAGCGAATTTCATTCAAAACTTCTTTTATTTTTCAATGGAAACAGAACTGCATTCAAAGATTTTCTAAAATGCCACACTCGGTAGTCGAACCGACTAAAATCTTCCTAAAACTTCTCTTGCAAAGATCAGGCAATCTGGCTGTCGTCTGTCGACGCTGTAGGCATTATCCTCTGATACGATGACTAGAGGATTGCACAGCAGGATTCAACGTCTTCTGACACTCTCGATGTGGTTCTTATTGTTGAGTTGTTGGCGAACATCCATTCCGAGCAGTTGGCCAGCGGTGTGTTCTGGAGAGTAGGGAGAGGAGGAAGGGAGAAGCCTTGGCTGTAAACGAGCACGCTTGTATTTTGTTAGCATTGAACTTTGATCTCCATTAGGAAATGCGAATCAGGACCCAGTTGAGTTCAACGTCTATTTTCTGCCACGAGATGTCCGAAATATCGCCCGTGTAGAGTGCTGTCATCTGCATAGCTATGGATACTGCCGACAGACAGCATTTCTTTTATATACAGATGAAAGAGATTGGTTGATAGTAAAAATACTGCAATAGAAAAATTACTTCTTTGATTTTAATATGTAGGGAAATCAATCAAAGGAAACATAACATTTTTTATAAAAAGGAACGAAACTGTATTTGCAGCTTTCTGAAAAATCGCTTGCCACACCTGGTAATCGAAAAAATTATACCCTGCATTTTTATTGCATCAACCGATAGGGTCAATGATAAGTACCGAATCTCCCTAGCAAACCTGATAATTTAAATAAAGGGAAATCCATGAAAGAGAAGGTTTAGAAAGAAGTTTAGTCGGTTCGACTACAGGATGTGCCATTTTCTTAAATCGTTGAATGCAGTTTTGTTTCTTTTTAATAATAAGGGAATGTTTTCTTTAATGGGAATTCCCTTTCTCCAGTATTTAGAGTACTTTCCCTCCAGGAAATTCCAAAAAAAATCCACCCTTTATAGCTAAATATCTATGTCCCGATATAGTTTAGAGAAGTTAGGCCATAGTAACTTTTGATCACTTTATACTGTACTATTTACGTACATTATACGTTTTTCATTAATGGCCATGTCATCAGTAAGGTCCATAATTTCTACCTGTTGGTTTTCTTTCAGCATCTCCGGAACCTAATTTATATCTAAAACAACGGGAAAACAAGAATACTCATTAACTCAGAATTATTATACATGCTCAACAATATAAATAATTCGATATTAAAATATAATCAAATTAATACAATATACGGGGACGGTAGTTATTACCGCATTTATGCCATTTATTTTATTATATCCAAAAAATAGACCATGTACTACGTGTAAAATGATATATTTTATATGTATTAATCAAAATATAAACTTATGTGACTACCTCCAAGTTACCATGTGTAATTTCTCGGTTAAGGCTTTTCGACACACCCGTCTACTTTTATTCAAAAAATTACGTGTTTTATTTACAGTATTTGATTACATTTACATTCACAAAATAACACACATATTCGTATTACTCATTTTTTGCACGATATTATATTTTTTAACTGCACCTCATTTATAAATATGTGACCTCTGCTAGCGATGATGGCAAACATCTACTAGTGCGGGTAGGCACAGTGGCCAGTTTACAGGCCAGTGTAAAAAAGTGCGAATCTTTAATTCCGTGCTACGTCCTCGAACATCGGTTGGCTAATAAGTCAGTGTGCTCTATCTATCTCTCTAACTATCGTCTATGAGCTTATGATTCAATTTTGTTATAAGTCCACTTTCTGTGGGCCGTCCTGTAAAGGGTTAAGTCAAAGTAGTTGATTGAAAATATGAAACTTGTCTTGTGACAGCCGAAGGATTTTTTTAAATTTACTGTATTTTATCCTAATTATTAATTGCAATAATAACGGCATTGCAATAAAGGGGCTCAGGTTGGGGTAACGGGATCAGATTTCCACGGTAGAGGAGCCATTGGCAACAGCTAGTAACAAATATGAAAGGTATTTTTGTTAGAAATATTTTCCCCTACAAAGGAAATAAAAAGTAATAACTACACTCGTGCCTACTGACGTGAAAACTTTTCCAATTTAGTGAGAATATCTAGAAATTCAATAGTGATTGAGTTGTCGAACGAGTTGGAGGTATGGACAAAATGAACTCGAAAGGTTTGAGTTCGAAAGGTAACACTTGAAATACCTTACCTTTTTCAAGACCTCCAATATGTCTAAGAAGTGTTTATACTTGACTTCCTTAACCGATACACGTACAAACTAAGCTCGGTAACAATATTTTTGGGTCGATCAAACCTCACGCAGTCATTCGTCGTGGACGAGAGTTACGTAGGTTATCACTGAACGTATGGGCCATCTGCACCGATTTATGACGGGTCGATGCTCGCCAAGCTTAAATTTGCACTCTTAGAACTTTTATTCTTTACGCAATAAAGGCGTTTTGAGCATGCAAATCTACAGGAATATGTTTGTCTGAAGTTGAAAAAAAAATTGTGGCTGAAATCCAAGTGTCAGAGAGGATCCCGAATTTGATGTAGGAAGATGTTTAATACAATCATTTTAGTTCAGATTACGTTGGATAAATTATAGTCTTTATTCATTTCCACATCAATGTTTAGAAACATGTAGAAAGAATATTACGAAATGCTAATTTCAAATTAGAAATTATCTTGAGAGTTAGATTGATTTGGTACTGAGATTATCGCTTAAATATGAAAACTATTTCGATGCATTGCTTTAGACTATATGGTTTAGATATAAATTGAAGGGAAGACTCAGTGCAAAGTATGTATATACAAAAACAAGGCATATTATTTTAGGAGTCTCACAGGTTTTGTACGCACAGTCGTGAAAAACACTGGAATAAATGCCACCAAAAACTCAGTACTCGAAACAAATATTTGTTCTGTACGGAAATCCTTTACCCTCAGGACATATATACAAAGCTTACCCTTGTATTGTTTACCTTCAAAAAAAGAATTTCTGTAACTAGAAAAACGGAAAGACTTTTATACTTTTAGCTTTTTGTTTCGTTGCGTAATGGTTGGGTAATTTATAATCCTTAAAGTTTTAAAACTTTACACAGTATTTTTGGACATTAACGCTTGATAGATTGCTCTTAATTAAATAAAAAAAACATGTTAACAACAAAATGTTAAACACTTTTACGTTAGGTTGAATCAAAGTGCATATTTTAATAAGATTTACAGACGGCCAGGTTAAAATGATTTGTGACGGTGAAATGAAAACTCAAAACAACTCTTTAAAATCAACCACGATTTTTAATAACGAAGAATAAGAACGACGCGAGATCAGTCGATTACTAATCACTAATTGAATATTTTATTATAGTAACTTACAGTCCGGTAATGTATTATTTGTTTCGTGGTGATTTTCAATTCAATTTCGTACTAAAATACAAAAAACGTAGGTGCTATGAAATGTTTACAAGACTCTTCTAGTTGAATTTGTATTATTCAAATAAGGTTTTTATAAAATTAAAGTCATACTTTCTTAAATTTCCTTTTTGAGATAAGACAGGAAAATATACATGAACTTTATATTACAAGTAACAACGAAGCAGTTTCTACGAAATATGAATTAAAAGCAGTAAGCAAGATAAATAAAAATGTGCCTCACTTTTTCAATTGCCGCAGTTTATTGCTAAAATATTCACGAAAATTCTAAATTGAATTCTAGAGGCCCAACTTAGATACTTTATTAATGCAAATCAAAAAAGTTTTAAAAAGAAATTATTAAGAAAAAAGCTTTTCCTGTCTTCAAACTTGTCATGGCCTTGGAACTTAAAATGAATACGGTAGAACCTCTTTAGATATTACAGTGTTAAGCTGAAAGGGAAGTCGAAATGGAAAATTACATTTTCGATATCTTCCTAAAAGCATAATATTCGTCAATAACTTCCTTTAAAGTTGTTTCAAAACTTTTAAAACAGGGTGTTTTTAAATATATGGCTTTCATGTAAATTTTAACCTTGTCTTTTTTTAGCTTTTGTTTTTAAAACGTGAACTTTAAAGAGGTCTTCAACTCAATAAGAAAATAGTCAACTATGAAAAATCATAGAAATCCACATATTATAGAATACTCATTCACATTATAATAATACATATTTTTAAGTACGTCTTTCTGTGGCCAGGTAAAAACAAAACCATTCTTCAAATCATACCATGGAAACTTATTAAGTTCATCGATAACCAGCCAAAGACTTTAAAGAATAAGTAACAAGATTTCTTACAAGAATCCTTGCTCGAACTCCTGATACGGCGAAGCAATACCATAAAGTTGATTTTCACGTACCCTAATAAGTAACAAAACTGATTATAATCTTCAATATTCGATGGAAGAAACTAATAGATTATAGTACTTTACGTATCACAGGAATGAGTTCAGTATTCCGAATGAATGTAACCACGTGCATAAACTGTTTATGTCATAAATATTCACTTTTTACACATTATCACATTGTAACTTAAACAATAGATTTCATTGCAAATGAAAATTTATGGACGGTTTCATCGCATCATCGTATCAATTCCGCATAGTTTTACGAAGAAATCTAAATTAACTCTTGTCTTCCAATAAGTCTACTTATTACTGCAAATCGTTTTCCTTTTTAGGTTTTTCTCCAAACATCGCAACGAAAGCGATCACCATTTGATATGTGAGTGATTAATCTAATGTATATTACGGGAGGCTTGAACATAATATCGCGTGCTCCATACCAGTTTGTTTCCTCCACAAAAAATAGGCCGATGTAGGAATGTATTAGACGAAGAATTTATTGCTGACTCCACAAGAATATACTCCTTTTAGTGTTTTGTTCGTGGAACTTTCCAGCGTAAATGGTATGGTATATGGTATCGCGTAATGGTATCGTTTTTGCCTAAGATCTATACTTTTTGTTTTATAGCTCTAAAGGTGATATTTTGTTCGATTGTTTTGACATAGGACAAATTCCTAGTAGCTCTTTTCTTTCAGAATACGTTAAAGGAGGCCACTGGCAGTCCCAATCTCGATTTGCATGGTATTCAGCTCGTTGTTTTCTCCGCCGTCTTGAATTAAAGGGTGAATTGTTAACATAACATAACATAAACTCACGCCTATATCCCCGAAGGGGTAGTGCCAGCACCCACATTTTGCCAGTTTATGTTTAGGTCCCAATGTAATAGGTAGCTAGCCTATTGCCATTAACCGGGCACTTATAAACCTGCGATAAATACACACATAACTTCGAAAACCATCGAAAAGTCATTGGTGTGTGCCATGGTAACAGCTGGGATCAAACCCGAGAGAGATTTTATCCCCTTGGGGGTATAATTAATCAAAATCCTTTCTTAGCGGACGCCTACATCATAACATCTACCTGCATGCCAAATTTCAGCCCGATCCGTCCAGTGGTTTGGGCTGTGCGTAGATAGATCACTACGTCAGTCAGTCAGTCACCTTTGAGTTATTTATATTTAGATTTTAAACGATTTTTTTTTTATATAGGACACGTCAATTTGACTTGTCAATGTCAATACAGAACTTGTTTAGAATAAAATTTCCTACATATTGATTATTATAATTTTCCTAGTAGCAAAAGGTGCATCGTTTGATTTGTGTGACATAGAAAATAAATCCTAGTAGCGATTTTCTTCCACGTTTCGTTGAGGGAGGTCACTGACAGTCTAAATTCAGATTTGAGTGGTATTCGGTTCGTTGCGTTCTTCGCCGCCGTCTTGAATTTAAAGGTAAAGTTTTGTTTATTGAATAATTCGTATATTTTTAAACTTACGCGATAAATTTCCTACAGTCTTGGTACTCATCTCTTTTTACTGGGATCGTTACTTTTCGTTTTATATTAGAATTCAACCGTTAATTCAAAATGTCAAGGAGCGCAAAGAATCGATATTTAGACTACCAGTGACCTCCAAGCACTCCTCAAATAATTCTGAAAGAAAATTGCGACTAGTAATTTTTTCTGGGTTCGCTAGCTATTTTTCTTGCCCCATTATTCTAAGAATGTAGTATTAGGGGTATGCGAAATTTCAAAACTACGTTATGCTAAATGTTAACTACGCTCTGAAACATTATTTCAATAAAGGTTCTTACTTAATTACAATATTAAGTTTAGTTTTCAATAATTCATGAAAATATGAATTTAGTGTAACGGAACTTAGGGCCTACGGCCCTACGCTACATTGGCTGTGATCGTCTAGATAGCTATCGTCGAAACCTACTACACTAATCTATTTACATTCAATATTGACTCCTGACCGTATGTATATATTCGTATAACAAATGCTAAGAGCGTCTATTTAAATCGTTAATTTGCCACCTCAGTGGTATATAAAGTATGATGCTCTATCCCAACTTTTAACTTTAAATGTATATATGGAATATATTTTATGATTTCACAGTTCAGGTGAGCTGTGTGCTTGTTTGCCACCTCAGTGGTATATTTAACTTTACCGTCTGTATGGAATATATATTATGATGACAAGACTGTGGATTTATTTGGAATCAAATGAATTAATATTAAATTCAAAATATAGGTCTGTGATAGTTTGATTTTATGTGTTTGGCCTCTTGGGCATCTTTTTCAGCTGTATTTATATTTTTATAGGCCTTTAATTGTCGTAAATATCATATATGATTTATAATATGTGATCCGGATCAATTATATATTTTTTGTTGTGTATTGCAATACAATATTATCTCAAGCTCCGAAGAGCGAGATTATCTCAAGCTCCGAAAAGCGAGATTTATATCGATTCCGAAGAATCGATAGCTCTGATCAATAGATCGAGCTCTCCTTCAACTCGTCACAATGAATTTAATTTAGCTTGTAATTCCTCCACTGAAACATCATTGTATACTGTAGATTTCAGTGGTAACGTTCAGCTCCAGTACAAAATGATGAATCCCTTTAACCCTCATGACATTACTGATTCGACTGAAGCAATTATGAATATAAGATGATGATGACTGTGAGTCTTTTTCTTTATTCTAACAACAGTATAGTATACCTTCCAAGTAACGATTGGCTGTCAGTTATTTATTGGATATTTAATTTCTCAAATAGGCTTCAGCAGAAAGACTAATGTCACTACACATTACAAACTTGGGCTCAAATACTGGTCCAGATGATCCAGGAGCTAAGTGAATTTACCTACAGATGTTTCAAAGAGTATAGCTTTGACTGATATGATGTAATGAGTGAGATCTTGTATATGTGGAAGATGTCAATTAGTCTCTCATTAGCAACTATGTGTTGAATTTAATGATCTCAATAAATAAAGCCTTTTGTTTATTCAATGTACTGACTTTGTGAAGTAAATTAGAGTTAATCAATGTATATGATTTAGGTATATTGTTAATATACTAACTTTAATCAAATTATAATTATAGTTACACTTGTCACTATTATTTTGAATAAATCCCGACTGTAAAAGCACAATAATCTGCTTATTTATTTATAACAAAATATAATACGTTATTATAACGTATAATTACCCCAATTTCAATTATTATATTAACACAAAATAAACGCACAAATTAACTTTTCACCAAACGTAATATATCAATTACCACTATAATTCTCGTAAGAATTCCTAGGTTCTATCGCAATAGAACGTCTATACCTGCATTCTAGCTAGAAACCTAGTGTAACCTGTAGACCATGAGCTCGTACCAAGAAGAACATGGATGTGTGTGATTTTAAATGTGTGTATATTGCGAATTGTGTAAAGGAAAACAAACTTGAAACTAGCTACGTGGAATAGGGAGTGCTCTAGTTTTTAGACTTTCCTACAACTAGATCACGGAATCCTAGATGATCGGGATAAAGGTATTCGATTTGCCCCCAGAAGCCAGTCTCAACTTCCAGACTTACAGTCAATAAATCTACCTATAAGAACTTATCAAATGACGGCAAATCAATTGGAATTTTAGAATAGATAGAAAGGTATGATAAAGTAGTTAGGAACTTCTAAATATCAATTCAGAAGCGCGTTGTTTTCAAAACACGACTCAAAACACTGTCTTATCACATCCACAATATTTGCACTTGCTTAGAACGGCAGCGTCCAAAACGTGTGAATGCCAGTTAGTCAGCGTATTGAAGCGATGTCAGAGCCCAACTGGTCTCACGAAACGTTAGAAATCACTTTTTATTGAGACGCAAAGTCTGGGCGTCCCGCGCCCTGCGCGCCCCTTTCAGGTAGTCGCTTGCGCCGGGCGCTCGCTAAATCCTTTGTGTGTAATTTAATGGACAATGTATTTTGTTGTCGTGCAGGTTATAACTATATTTAAATGATAACATGCCTTCGTGCAATGTAATTAATTTCTTTCTACAGAATATCAAACCATGCAAATTGATACCATATAATAATATAAATAATATACAAACAGTATATACTCAATTCAATCAATTTAACCAATTTAACCAGCTGGTCATGCATTTTAATGATATAATTACATAAGTATTATAGTACTATGCGCTTATCTCGGCGGAGCTCTGATTATTATTATTTTTTTTGATAGAATTCTATTTTATGTATTTTTTTTTTATTTGCATTTTTGGCCATTTATATCCATGGGTCAAACTCGCATGAACCTACAGTTATATGGTGCCTAATCATGGCATTTAAATCAAATCCACCCACTTAGTCATCTTAATAATATATTCCAACAATAATGAATATCATTGTTTCATATTTGCATTCGTTCAAGCAAGATAAATTTAGAAGTATTATAATATCGGAATATTTTTAAAATACCATGTGCTTACAATAAAGTATCGTGTCTGTACCCAAAACGCTTAAACCAATTGAATATAGCTTTGTTCTAAAGATCCCTTTTTTTTTTCTTGAATTCCTTTATTTCTTTGAATAGTTTTGAAAGTCGTTGGCTATTTTTATGCACTATGAACCACCAGATGGTTGCAACGCAGTCCGACCTTTTCGTGTCTTTGTGCTCCTAAATGTGTGAATTTAAACTTATCTGGTAATTACATTGTATATGAATGAAATAGTAATATAAATAGACATATTCTAAATACTTAGGGCAGGCGTATATTGGAATATACACTGTCCCGTCTCAGTCGCCTCCTCAGACTTTGAAATAAGCTGTTTTTGCGTAAAACAGTCTTCTTTCGAAGATCTGCCATAGGAAAACTCTATTTACGTCATTATTATCTCCTCTCCGTTATCAACATCACTAGCCGCGTAGAATTGTACTTCAACCATTTTTTTTTTTTTTTTTTTTCTTAATATAATAATTATATATAACTTAATAATATCCCTTGAACCACTCATTACTTGCCCTCACTACTTGCCTCTAATAACCTGTTCCTACGCCTCCTATGCTAAATTTATCTCTCGAAATGTTAATCTAGATTACAACCTATCTATTAAACAGTGTATTTAATTTCTTATGCCGCGTACTGTATATATGTCCTATATACCACCTACATAGTTCTATTGGACATCCAGTCTTATAAGATACTACATGTAAATTTAAAATTTCTATTAACAATTCCAGTTAAATCAATTATGCCGTGTTTCGATATTTACTCTATCCTGCTCTAGTTAGTTTTTTATAGGTTATTATTATTGGTTTGTGGAATACTAATTTCATTACTTGTACTCTGTGTTTCAGTCGCAGGTTTGAATTCAATAGGTCTAACGCCTCCCCGTATATTATGATACGATCTACCTCGTGTTTCTCCTCGACCGCGCCTACTAAAGCCTCTATAGGACTGACTTTGATGATGATAACCTCTGCTTTGATTTGTTGGGTTATATCTTATCGTATTTACACGTACCGAACTATATCTCGAATTAACGTGAGTGCCTCGGGGTTTTTCATGTATCTTAGCGATTGGATATTGCGATCGTGAACTGCCAGGTTGTCCACTGTTTACACTTCTTTCCATATGTCTTAGAAATTCCACCGCTTCGAGAACCGTCATTTGCTGTTGTTTACTAAAATATGCAAACTGCACGTGGTCCGGCAATTGTCTAAAAATCGTATTGACTTTTTCCGCATCTGTAAACGGTAATGATAATGCATAAATTCTATCTAACTGTTCACTAAAATATTTCTCCATACTACCAGTCTGTTTATCGTATTGAGACGTCATAAACCTAGCTTTTACTACTTCCTGTTCTGACGAACTCCAAAACACATTCTGAAAGTCCTTTTCAAAGTCTTTAAAACACTTCCAATAATCTCTATAAATATTCATACGCGTCTTAGCTTCTCCCGTCAATGACTCAATCGCATACAATAGTGAAAGGTCCTCATTAATATTTTGTCCTATCAGAAAATTCTTTAAATCTCTTAAAAAGGTCATGGGATTATTAATCTTATTGCCATCAAAAGTAGGAAGCTTTTGCTTCACTTGAACAACAACGGTTTGTTTCGCTATTTCGCTGACAGTAGCAATTTCTGACCCATTTATATTTGGTGTTACGGAAGAACTTCTAAAACTGTCGCGTTCATTCTCCAATCTCGTCAGCCTGTTCAAAATCTCCGTCAGTAATTTATTTGTTTGATCTGTATTACTGTGGCCAACTGACTTACGCGTGCGACGTCCATTATTCTGTCCCGACATTCTAACTTTTAACTACTTACTATGTAATTCAAACTAACTAACAAATCTCTAATTCAATGGTACTTAATTTTAAGTGTGAGGTTAGGTAACCTTTAAAATAACTAATGCTTATCGCTATTTGTCAACCATTGGAACTTATCTGTCAAGTATTCAACTTAAATATTTTTGTTATCTAAAATCCACTAATACCCAATTGACCAAAATTAACGACTCTTTCCCAAGTGGGTTTAAAATAAAACTTTAGTGAGTGTGTCAAGTATGTTATTCCAATCTAAAATGTTTAAGTAATCTTCAAGTGGAATACTAGCTTTTAAAATATCAAATTAATGTGTTTATTTTATCTGACTTTCGAAAGTTCGACCCTTTTTTGTTGCTTGTGGGCTCTGCACGTGTGAATTTTGTATTTTCTGCATAAGCCAAAAAAATAACTCTTGGAACTATAGTTGTGTAAGGCAAAAAAAATACTCTTAAGAATAGTTTCTTACAATTTTTAAGATAAAGGCCGACCCTTTACAACAAAAGATCCCAAACTTTAACGACTGTACCTTTTCCTGAAGAACAATTGATGATATAACAATGCAATTCTGAATGTTGAATGTACTTATTGTCTAGCAATGGTTATGGGTGTCGAAGATTTCTTTTATCTATTTTCTACGTTGTGTTTTAAATGTGAAATTTTTAACTGTGTCTAAGACAGATGTATAAATAGTAACGCCTAATTCTTTCCGTGGTATTAATAATTTTTAATACTTTAAACGAAATTCTGGTCACGCGGCGCCAAAACTGTAACGGAACTTAGGGCCTACGGCCCTACGCTACATTGGCTGTGATCGTCTAGATAGCTATCGTCGAAACCTACTACACTAATCTATTTACATTCAATATTGACTCCTGACCGTATGTATATATTCGTATAACAAATGCTAAGAGCGTCTATTTAAATCGTTAATTTGCCACCTCAGTGGTATATAAAGTATGATGCTCTATCCCAACTTTTAACTTTAAATGTATATATGGAATATATTTTATGATTTCACAGTTCAGGTGAGCTGTGTGCTTGTTTGCCACCTCAGTGGTATATTTAACTTTACCGTCTGTATGGAATATATATTATGATGACAAGACTGTGGATTTATTTGGAATCAAATGAATTAATATTAAATTCAAAATATAGGTCTGTGATAGTTTGATTTTATGTGTTTGGCCTCTTGGGCATCTTTTTCAGCTGTATTTATATTTTTATAGGCCTTTAATTGTCGTAAATATCATATATGATTTATAATATGTGATCCGGATCAATTATATATTTTTTGTTGTGTATTGCAATACAATATTATCTCAAGCTCCGAAGAGCGAGATTATCTCAAGCTCCGAAAAGCGAGATTTATATCGATTCCGAAGAATCGATAGCTCTGATCAATAGATCGAGCTCTCCTTCAACTCGTCACAATGAATTTAATTTAGCTTGTAATTCCTCCACTGAAACATCATTGTATACTGTAGATTTCAGTGGTAACGTTCAGCTCCAGTACAAAATGATGAATCCCTTTAACCCTCATGACATTACTGATTCGACTGAAGCAATTATGAATATAAGATGATGATGACTGTGAGTCTTTTTCTTTATTCTAACAACAGTATAGTATACCTTCCAAGTAACGATTGGCTGTCAGTTATTTATTGGATATTTAATTTCTCAAATAGGCTTCAGCAGAAAGACTAATGTCACTACACATTACAAACTTGGGCTCAAATACTGGTCCAGATGATCCAGGAGCTAAGTGAATTTACCTACAGATGTTTCAAAGAGTATAGCTTTGACTGATATGATGTAATGAGTGAGATCTTGTATATGTGGAAGATGTCAATTAGTCTCTCATTAGCAACTATGTGTTGAATTTAATGATCTCAATAAATAAAGCCTTTTGTTTATTCAATGTACTGACTTTGTGAAGTAAATTAGAGTTAATCAATGTATATGATTTAGGTATATTGTTAATATACTAACTTTAATCAAATTATAATTATAGTTACACTTGTCACTATTATTTTGAATAAATCCCGACTGTAAAAGCACAATAATCTGCTTATTTATTTATAACAAAATATAATACGTTATTATAACGTATAATTACCCCAATTTCAATTATTATATTAACACAAAATAAACGCACAAATTAACTTTTCACCAAACGTAATATATCAATTACCACTATAATTCTCGTAAGAATTCCTAGGTTCTATCGCAATAGAACGTCTATACCTGCATTCTAGCTAGAAACCTAGTGTAACCTGTAGACCATGAGCTCGTACCAAGAAGAACATGGATGTGTGTGATTTTAAATGTGTGTATATTGCGAATTGTGTAAAGGAAAACAAACTTGAAACTAGCTACGTGGAATAGGGAGTGCTCTAGTTTTTAGACTTTCCTACAACTAGATCACGGAATCCTAGATGATCGGGATAAAGGTATTCGATTTGCCCCCAGAAGCCAGTCTCAACTTCCAGACTTACAGTCAATA
This sequence comes from Eilema caniola, assembly GCA_949126895.1. Taxonomy (NCBI): domain Eukaryota; kingdom Metazoa; phylum Arthropoda; class Insecta; order Lepidoptera; family Erebidae; genus Eilema; species Eilema caniola. The sequence goes on along the minus strand of OX421469.1, from coordinate 890,750 downwards.
AATCTACCTATAAGAACTTATCAAATGACGGCAAATCAATTGGAATTTTAGAATAGATAGAAAGGTATGATAAAGTAGTTAGGAACTTCTAAATATCAATTCAGAAGCGCGTTGTTTTCAAAACACGACTCAAAACACTGTCTTATCACATCCACAATATTTGCACTTGCTTAGAACGGCAGCGTCCAAAACGTGTGAATGCCAGTTAGTCAGCGTATTGAAGCGATGTCAGAGCCCAACTGGTCTCACGAAACGTTAGAAATCACTTTTTATTGAGACGCAAAGTCTGGGCGTCCCGCGCCCTGCGCGCCCCTTTCAGGTAGTCGCTTGCGCCGGGCGCTCGCTAAATCCTTTGTGTGTAATTTAATGGACAATGTATTTTGTTGTCGTGCAGGTTATAACTATATTTAAATGATAACATGCCTTCGTGCAATGTAATTAATTTCTTTCTACAGAATATCAAACCATGCAAATTGATACCATATAATAATATAAATAATATACAAACAGTATATACTCAATTCAATCAATTTAACCAATTTAACCAGCTGGTCATGCATTTTAATGATATAATTACATAAGTATTATAGTACTATGCGCTTATCTCGGCGGAGCTCTGATTATTATTATTTTTTTTGATAGAATTCTATTTTATGTATTTTTTTTTTATTTGCATTTTTGGCCATTTATATCCATGGGTCAAACTCGCATGAACCTACAGTTATATGGTGCCTAATCATGGCATTTAAATCAAATCCACCCACTTAGTCATCTTAATAATATATTCCAACAATAATGAATATCATTGTTTCATATTTGCATTCGTTCAAGCAAGATAAATTTAGAAGTATTATAATATCGGAATATTTTTAAAATACCATGTGCTTACAATAAAGTATCGTGTCTGTACCCAAAACGCTTAAACCAATTGAATATAGCTTTGTTCTAAAGATCCCTTTTTTTTTTCTTGAATTCCTTTATTTCTTTGAATAGTTTTGAAAGTCGTTGGCTATTTTTATGCACTATGAACCACCAGATGGTTGCAACGCAGTCCGACCTTTTCGTGTCTTTGTGCTCCTAAATGTGTGAATTTAAACTTATCTGGTAATTACATTGTATATGAATGAAATAGTAATATAAATAGACATATTCTAAATACTTAGGGCAGGCGTATATTGGAATATACACTGTCCCGTCTCATTAGTACTACTTATTTACTTTTGAGTACTTTCACATGAAGTATTGCAATTGTTCTAAATTAAGGTGCTCTACATTTGTCATGTGGGTAACCGAAAAAATTAACCGACTCCTCTAAGCAGACTTTTGAATTAATTCATTAAAAGTTGTGCGATTGAACAAGTAAACTTTATTTAAATTCTACGACGCCATCAATTAGACCGTTTAGCCATTTCAGTACATTGACAACGTCTGATACTATTTAGTATGCTGCTCGCAGGCTGCTACTGTCACGCCTCAATGCAGGCTAATGAACGTACATGATTAGTAATCAACCGACAAATTGATCCAACGTGACAATACGCACAGTAAAGCCAGTGAAGCTAAATTCATTGCAGATTTAGAATGGTAATGATTATTCAAAAGTCAAACTGTTGGCTCACTGGAGCTTAGGGGTCGCTTGTGAATCTCAAATTGAATCTAGTGATATTCCAATGCTTGCTTGTAAATGTTTGTTTATGAAACCTTTGTAGGGTATGGTATGGTATAACGGGCTGGTATCCGCAACTCCACGTCATGGCGCGGTTTTTGCGTGAGGGTGGGCATTTCACTCGATCCACCGCAACTCATTGAAGAACGCCAGCAGGCTGTTCACACTGTTGGTGATCTCCCGGAGCGTACCTGTATTATTGAAGTACTTAGCCCTGTATGTGGCGGTTGCAGGACAGTGTAGGAGCACATGTGCCGCTGTTTCCTCCTCTCTCATGCAGGCTCTGCAGAGAGGGGAAAACCTTTGTAGGGTACACGCCTACCTTTTTTACGTCACCTTAGGATTGAATGTTCTTAATATTAGTTATGAGAAATATTTAAATCGACCTTTATGGGGTCAACCGATAGCTTTATAGGGTGGTAAAACACAAATCAAAAGATTCTTCAAAGTTTGGAAGCTTTAGCTAATTTGAACATTCCCGACTAGACGCTGGAATGTTAAAATTAGTACAGGTATAGAAAATAGACTCGCTAAAGTTTTCACCCACTGATTTATTGGCAACTTGGAACAACCTTGGAACTTTCAAATTGTATTATCCAAAGTGTATCTACTTTAAATAATAATTTGAAAGGTATTTAAACCCCTGGAAAAGCTGAACCAGGGCAACTGACTGCTTCAATCAGCATTATGTATCATTTTGCAGGTGAGATTAAAAGGCCCCAAATATATTTGTGGGGCCATATTCGAAATTAAAATATATATCAACATTTAAATAAACTGGTTTGCTCATTCACTAGTTTGCTCATTAGATCCTTAATGACTCTGAGGAACTTTATGTTATTCTGGTTTAGAAGAAGAAAGTGTTCTTTTATATTTCAGTCACGGAGCCAATTTCTCACGGTACTTAAATAAAAATATGATTTGGAGAAATAAGGTAGGAACAGCACGCGAGCATAAGCCATCATTTAGACGGTGCGAGTTTCTCGCACGATTTTGGTTCGATAATCGTATGCGATAATCGCCTTACGAATATCGTATCAAAATGTTTACACACAGGTACACGCTCAAGTCTCAAATACAAATATTTCATACGAGATTTGCAGGTGACATATCAACTTATACCTTATGGTATTGTTTTAAAATTATTTTTAGACTGACACTATCAATATTCAACTGTGCAATTCTCGCATGTTTGTGTTTAGACGAATCATGTGACATGTTTAGACGAAGCAACTTCTCTCGAGAACTTCAACTCCTTTCGAGAATCGTATCTACAAGGCGAGAAACGCGCCCCGTCTAAATGACGCTTTAGATCTACGCGTGATAGTGATGGGAGTTTGATTCCCTTTATAACGAGTTGTTCATCGATTGTTGATTCACAGCCGGATAAACATGCAATTATATGCGAAATAACATGATGTTTAATGGAGAATATTGTTAGTTCTTACCATGAAACAAAAGTGTTAAAGAATAATTAAAATTTATATAAATTAAACAAATTTATTTACATTCTGGTTTTTTTTTTTTATTAGAGTTTGAAGGAGATGTTTATTATCATATAAACGAAGCCGGAACACTCATACAACGTGATGCGGTTGCATTTGATGACTCGAATTTATAAACATGCTGTATTTTAATTTAAATATGTCTGTATAAATGAGCAAGTAGCAATCCTCTGAGGCCTATATATAAAAAAGCATGACGCAAAGTAGTACTTTATTCACATGTAATGTGCTTAAACCCAAGTAAAATGTCTTTGTCACGAAAATGAGAATAACATTAGTGTGCCACTAATTCCATGTTTTCTCATCATTTACGTGATCATACACCGTGTAAAGTATACAGCCTCCCCGTGTAAAGCGCTTTTTAACGGTGCGCTTCCTGGGGGGTAAATTCATTATCTTGGGAGACATTTTATAAAAAAAAAACTCCCATTTTGTCTCGTGAAAGGGGTTATATAAAGATGACACGTTTGTGCTAATTTATGCATAATCCGGGTGTTATTGTTTACTGTATGTTGAAGTTCTTATAAATTTTTTGTATCCGATTTTTCCATTGCTTATTAATGAATAGTTTACATAATCTGGCTCTAAAAAATAAACCGTAATTTTTTTTGTATCTTTAAACAGTCTTACAGCCTAATTTTACGGTTCCGTACTTTAAAAGGTAAAATAAAATAGATCTCATATAGGAGCACTTCTATTTCCGTCTTTCAAGACCTTTTTAGGGTATCTTTTTCTTCATTCTAGTGTTTATCCCAGTCGCATCCGAAGCTTTATTTTTCAACTTGGAGTCTGGGGTCCGCCTTTACCAGTCTAACTGCGGATTTGGCTGAAGTGACTACCACCTGACCTCCACAACCCAAAGGCGACATCGAACCGTTGCAGTTAGATCAGTTGTTGGATATTTGAGGGCTCCAACTACCCGAAATAACTGCCATAGCTGTGCGTATGGGAACCGGGACCAACGGCTTAACGTGCTCTCCAACGTGAATACCCTTATTCATGCATATAAATATTTTCACTGAGCGGGAATCGAACCCGTGCCACCTGCGTAAAGGCCGCGTACACTACGTCACGGAGGTTTTAGGGTATATATGGGTTTAAATTGAAATTAATATTAAATAGGTAATTAGGCCTGCAGCTGTGAAAATAACCACTGAACACTGGCTCTAAGTACTTTTAGTTACGTTTACGAAATCAAAAGATAGGAATATTTATGCAGTAGCAGCAACAATACTAGTAGCTACATAATAAATTTACGTAGCCGCTTTGTGCAAGACATAACGAAAGAACTAAACCAACCACTAGCCATCATTAGCCTACAAGCCTTCTGATGCCAAGTGGTATAAAAAGTAAGGCATATAATGTGTTTAGCGTTCGCTTTCTTGTAGATGTAAATCTTGTTAATAAATGAATTGCTTGTAACTTCAACTGCTATCAGCTTCATTAGGTAATGTACTAAGGTTTTAATCTAAAGCTCGTTCAGGCTTCTTACGGGCTTTTGTCACGCTTACTGCCTATTTATGTGGCGTTAGAATTTAATGGTAACTTGAAAACATTTATTAGACTCAAGGATTTTCTTAAGGGCATTTATTGCAGTTCTTACGAGTTACTTAACTCCAATTATATTTATAGATAGCTGCATGTTTAACATCAATTATCATGTTTAACCGTAATTCACTTTAGGTCGTCATTATACAAGTTTCTTTTTTAATTTCTTCTTATTTTTATTATTTAAGAATATAGAGAGACGATATTCTTAGCAATCCATGGATTCTCCGTGCGGGTGCCGGGTCCATCGCGTTGCTGAGTTGGGAACTCAGGACAGTGCCTGGGACTTGCGACCCAAGTGTAGGTTTAGAAGGGGCCCCTTTTGTTGATGTACATCAACACTCACCTTCACTACCCAAGTTCCCCTCCCTGCCTAACCAAATTTGATACGAACCTACTAGTGCCGCTTTAGACATTCGTCCTAGTAATGAGCTTATTGTAGCTCTCGATAGGCCTAGATCTTTAAGTAGGTTATAGAGAGATTTAGCTGGTATACCTCTCGCTCCCACTTCTACTGCATACAAATTAACCACGTAACCGTTTTTGATTAATTCGTTTGTGAGGTCATAGTATTTATTTTTCTTAAGTGTGTGGTCCTTCGGTATATTTGTTTCCCACGGTACAGTAAGTTCCACAAGGACCACATATTTAGTCGTTTTTGAGTAGAGAAATATGTCCGGTCTAGATGACGAAACCCCAACATCCTCCGGAATTTTATAGTGCTTTTCATACGTGTCGATTAGGAGAGTCCAATCTGGGGCAGTATCTAAGATTGAATAAGGTTTGTTCCTGGATTTTATGGATGAACCTTCAGACACAAAGTTGATATGACGTCTGGTAGTAGTCAATCCTTTTTGGGCTCTAGCTACTGCCAGACTCATTGCTTCGCGTATGATGAAAAGCACTTTATCGTGGCGGCGTGAGTATTGGCCTCTATCAAGAAGCACCCTACATCCTACTAATATGTGCCTAGCCGTCCCTATTGCCTCACCACACGTATAACATTGTTTTTCTGTGGCTTTCCCCCACCTTACCAGATTACTCTGGTCTGGAAGGGTCATCTGAAAGGCGTTAAGATAGAATTTTAACAGGGCCGGCGACCACTCATAGATCAAGGTGCGCCACTTTAAAGCCATCGGTATGCAGAACTCTCCCATTGTCAACCATTCGTTTTGGATTTCCAAATTCATCGCGTGCACTAGATATTTATCATTTTCGTCTTGCTTCAGAAAGGACCTAAGTATATCCTGGTCCCTTTTTGGCTCTCGTACTCCCAACCCCACTTTGTTCGTCTGGGCTCCTATCATAAATCGTTTATGGAATATAAGTCTAGATTCAAGCTCGGACGCGTTATTATCTTTCGGGAGTGCCCTGACTGTGTCATCTTGGGATTTACCTAAGATGTGGGCTTTGGTAACTCTAAGGTGTTTATAGAGCTCCGATGGTTTCTTTAATTTCATCCCAAAATTATTCTGATCCCTAAATAAAGCAGAGGGATCAGCAGAGTGCGCTAGTCCAAGCCACGATTTAAGTGATTTTATGACAGTTGCATCTATTTTCGCGAGTAAGGTTTTGCCGAAATCGTATACCAGAAAGGGCCAAGTCAGACGTGATGTTAGGTAGTTGTCATATATCCAAGCTTTTTTGATATTATTCAGTTGTAGCTGATCTATCTTATTTAGGTCGTTTATAAACATATTGACAACTTCATCTAAGGATGGTGTGCGTCCTTGATGGTCTATCTTTCTCCCAAGAAATTTAAATGGGACCGATTCAGCGACTATGGAAACTGGTTTACCCCCTATGAAGAGTCCCGGGTCGTAGGAGGTAAATTTGGTGTCCCGTCTACCCAGACACAGACAGTGACACTTACTGGGCTTCGTTCTCAGTCCATTTGTCCACGTACAGAACTCATCGATTTCCTTTTTTAACATTTTTGTAGTAATCTCAAAAACCAATAAGGTTAATAAATCTTATTACTACGAAACATTCCACGCCGCCGCTTATACTGTTGTAACTATTCTAATAACAAGGTAGATGCCTAACAAGAATTGGGTCTGGTCAAGTAGGTATTTAGGAGTGTAGTTTGATACTATTTTTCTTTTTCAATCACTTCATATAATTAGGAACGAAAAACAGTAACAAAAACATACCAGTACCTACAACTACAACAGTGAGTCTAAAAAATATTGCTTGAGTTTATTTTTAATGTTGGTATGAGTAAGGTTTCCGAGGAGGGCCAGACCGAGAAGGATGGCCCTGGGTCAGCCGGGGTGCAAGGGATATGGCACATGACAACCTCACCTTCGGCCTAGCACTACAACCCAGAGACGGCGTGCGGTTGAGTCGGTTCGAGTCCGACATAACCTCCCCCTGCTGTTCCGGAGGGGTGGGTATCCGCGGGGATTTCCCGCACGTAAAAAAAAAAGTATGAGTGAGGGTCTCGTACAAAACTGTCGGTAATTTGTTTATCTGTCAAGGTTTGTACAAGGAATCTGGTCGTGCGCTCGCCGTAAGTATTGGAAGCGCGCACAATGCGCAGAATCAGTTATCAGTTGATTCACAAGCTGCGGGCCTAAAATGGGCGCGGGCAAATATCTCTCTCCACCGCTTATGTCAAATTAAGTTGTTTCTCTCCGGTCGGTAGCTAACATGGCGCCAAAGGAGATAGCTTATGTCCCTCACTATGACGTAGACAAGGGACTATTTCTCCACTTGCTTAGCACGGCGGCCGTAAAGTGAAGATAATTTGACTCTTTTTGACAGATGATAGAGAGATATTAGTCTCCGAACTATTGAGGTGTGGACAAGATTGCATAATACACAATTAAAAATGTCTCGCGGCTTTTTCACTCTAAGTGAACTACAAATTACAACAAACGCAAGAACGAAAAATTCAGCGACGTATGTTGCGGGATCAAATGAATATACATATTTATTATAATAATTATATAGGATTTCTAAAGATATGGCCCTATATTTATGCAATGCATTGAACAACACATTTATATTAGCAACCGAAATTATCGAAATTACTAATATTCCCTCTATCCGCTCTAAGTTAAAGTAGAACCCGTTCGAACCCGGGACCTCTCGATCGTGAGGCTGACTCCTTAACCACTAAGCTACCGACGCGACGCTTAAATGAATCAGATGGCTTGCCAGTACATTATAATGTAAATAATGTTGCATTTCATAATAAAACTCTTATTTGAGCTGCTGTGCTCCTAATCTTTAAAAATATATTCTTTGTAACAAATTGTTTGGAGCGAATTCACAGTATTCACAAATTTATTCACAATAACAGTTTACTTACAACTTTTTCTTCGTAATTTCACTCATCATATCAATACTACAATAAAGATAATATTAATAAATTTATTTTCTTTTCTTCTTTATTATTTCTTTATTCAGGCACAGGTCCCATCAATTACAAATAAAATTAAAATAAAGGATATAGAGTTACGTATCTGGCTCACTCTTTGAGTAAATGCCATAGCCAATAATAATATTCTGCAACATAATACTGATAATTTTAAAAGTCACTATTGCTCGTATAAAATATGCACGTTGCTAGGTTTTGTCAATTTTGTCGAATATTACGAGTCGAATATATTTTCGTATACTGGTAGCATTGAGTGGAGAAACGTTGTCCCCGGTGACAAACTAGTCTCTCCTCAACACCGTGCTTGCTAAAGGGACAAAAACGGACAGAAAGACAATTTTTTCTACATCTTCATGCCATGCTAGCTCTGCTGATGGAATGTATCGTAGCAGTCAGGCTGCCGGATCGCCATCCTTACGTGAACGTAGGTATTTGATTTCAAAAGCTTTAAATAATGTAATATTACTAGACCTATTGTAACATTACGAGATCTATATTATGAATTTTTATCTATATTATGATATGGAATTATTTTCAAATACTCCTTTTTACAAAAAGTAACGAAAAAAGTTAAAAAAAGGAGATCTTGGTACAATAGCCTTAGTTTAAACAGGTCAATCTATTTAACCAATAACATTACAGAAACAAGTTTTACGTAAACAACATATTTGATAAGTCAAGTCTCCAGTGCCATATTACAGGGACAAATAGTCACAGTGGTAGACCAAGTATTTAAAGACATAATAAAGATAAATAACGTTAGCAACAAAAACACCCAAATGCTTGTCCTAAATAGAAAATAATATCAAACTTGGGCGCTTTCGTCGCCCCTCCGTCATTTAATTTTAGCATGTCAGAGGTCCAATCACGGTTATTGTTTCTTCTGATAACGTCAAAATAAAATTAATGAAGGTTTATTTCCTTCGGGAGGGTGGCCCTTGTAGACCCACCGTTCTAAGAAAGGGACTTTTATTGCTTCGCCGTCGGAGGCTTGTGTCAAGATTGTTCGTGGGCTGGCGATATTTACAAGATATTACAAAGTTACACTTGCGTAATTAACTTTATGACTCCAGTTTTATTGGCCGTATTTTTGTTTCCTGTTGATAAAGTATCTAAATATGCCGAAACAAGGTGACTATTTAGAGGAAAAATTAGTAAAAAAATGTATTAATGTACTGAAATATTCACATACATAAGAAGATCTTCAGCGATAGTATCGGGTAGTCAGCTGATTTTATCAGGAGACAAATTTTATTCTACTTTGTACTTAGTTTGTAAAACAGATGATGTGGTTGTGGGTCCCAGTTATGCTTATTATACGTAACTACTGGCTCGGAATAGATAATAGTACTGCTACTACATAGTCTCGTACAGTAGCTGATGCCTCTGCTGCAGTCCAACTTGCTTTCACATCAGGTAATGTCCCAAAGAGTAATTAACATCAAGTTATTTAATTTAAAGGGTTCTCTTAAATTGCATGTCAAATAAAAGTGCCCTTCTCGAAATTATCTGGATTAATAAAAAATTTCTTAATTAGCGAATAAAGTCATTGAGATTATGAAAACTTTATAAACCTTACTCGTAAGTTTATGCTTCACCTTGTAAATTGAAAGGTAGGTTAAAGTAAAAGACCGAACCCAACAAGAGTTATGAAACGGCGAAATGGCATTGATATACTGTTATATACTCTAAAATCATAGAAATCTATCTAATCTAAATCTCACAAACTAAAATGGCTAACATAATTAAATAATTGTTAAAAATATTTCTTTTTATTATGCTAGCTTTTTTAGTCTGTGAGATTTTTAGGATTCTTTAAGAGACCCGGATTCAATACAATTGAGTTTATTATTAGATACCATTTAGTAAAATATGTAAAAGTAAAATGAAAGTGAAACATTAAGCACCGGTTTCAATGAAAAGTAAGTGGTGTTATCTACTTCGAGAGTAATTGGTGTGTATGGTATCAAATAAGCAAGCTCAACCCTAAGTTTCGCGTTACATACAGTAAGCCCTTCTCAACCCTTTCCGGGCCGAGGCGCTGCGGCTGGTAAACAATGTACTCTCTAGGGCCATATTCTGTGTTCCGTCTAAATATATACATCAATTCCCTACTAAGACCCGTCCAAATAAATTGATGTAGGAAAATACTGCTTCTAAATGTATTTAGTTTATAGAGACTAAAATTGAAACGAAAATCTTTTGTCATAGAAATCTATCTAATCTAAATCTCACAAACTAAAATGGCTAACATAATTAAATAATTGTTAAAAATATTTCTTTTTATTATGCTAGCTTTTTTAGTCTGTGAGATTTTTAGGATTCTTTAAGAGACCCGGATTCATTACAATTGAGTTTATTATTAGATACCATTTAGTAAAATATGTAAAAGTAAAATGAAAGTGAAACATTAAGCACCGGTTTCAATGAAAAGTAAGTGGTGTTATCTACTTCGAGAGTAATTGGTGTGTATGGTATCAAATAAGCAAGCTCAACCCTAAGTTTCGCGTTACATACAGTAAGCCCTTCTCAACCCTTTCCGGGCCGAGGCGCTGCGGCTGGTAAACAATGTACTCTCTAGGGCCATATTCTGTGTTCCGTCTAAATATATACATCAATTCCCTACTAAGACCCGTCCAAATAAATTGATGTAGGAAAATACTGCTTCTAAATGTATTTAGTTTATAGAGACTAAAATTGAAACGAAAATCTTTTTATGGTCAAGTTTGCAATTTTCATAGCATACAGCATCGAGCTGCTAGGCGTTGTGACAGCCATCATAAATATTGTCATTGGTGTTAGTGGGTGACGTCACTGAAGATCAACCAATGACGATCTCTATCGAGGCCGTCACAGCGCTATGCTCGATTGCTTAGACAATTGCAGAGCAGAAGAAAAAGAACTACTTAAAGAAACTTGAGACAGAAGACTTGTAATTAAATTACCTAATATTGTAACCGGATAGCCTGTTTCACCGAAAAGTAAAAGAAAGTAAGAATAAAGCGTATCATTTAAAAATATAATAGGTACTCACTTTTTTTTTCAGCAACGAAAGAAGCCACTAAAAATTTCAAGGTCGAATTTACTTCCAGTAAGCAGAAAATGCGACGTTACTTAGCGCTTTTACCTCTTATTGCCGTAAGAGGAAAATGTTTGTTTCATTTACTTGTTTTGACAAACAAAGAACCTAATTTCTTATTCTTTCCTTAGGTAATATTGAACCAAGGAACTTTAACACGACAAAGGAAATTCCATTTACATTGTTTTTTATACAACTGAGGTATTAGACAAGCACACGGTCCACCTGATGGAAAGTGTTTACAGTGGCCTATGGACGTGAGCAACATCAGGGGAGTCACATTCGTCCTGTCGACCCTGTAAACACAGAAAGTTTCTGTGCCATCAGTGTAAAAAAAAACAGGAATAGCCTTTGATCTTCCCACTGACAGCACAAAAACTCTCCAGTGAGCTCTGGCTACCCTACTCACTGCCGGGAACACAACACGAGGTAATTATGGCCGCGGTATTCCATAGGGCGCAGGTACCTCCTCATTCGGACTGCTCAATTGGACGGAAATATCGTCGTGTCCTACCTTCTATAAAAAGGAATGTCGTCATATTTCACGAAAAATATATTTGAATAAAACATCTCCTATTTCAGAATTTAAAATCTGAATCATTGGAAAATTCATGTTCTATGAATAAACTTTAATCGGACAAGTTTGTAATTCTTACAAAACACAATTTAAATTAAAAAAAAGCGATCTAACGTGGATCGGGCTCTCGCACTAATTGTTCCGTTAAAATATATTATGGGATGAACTTATAACCATAAACCGCAATATCTTTTGATTGTATCGACTTAAAAGTTAAATTTTTAAGTCAGTACAGTCTGCCTCGTACATTTGTAAGCATGAAGAAGACTTACTACAAAAATAAAAAAAACTTATAAAGCTTTCTTTGTGTATGGAATCGTTTCTTCTGATAACCAATGCATTTCCCATTTCTATCACCCATTAATATAACATTACAGACGCTCGTATGCTCACTGTGAGTGTGTGTGAGGCCAAAGTAGGAAGACGTAGTGGGGCCAAGTAAGGCCTAATGACCTTCTGCAGGAAACTGCGCACTTTGTCAGTGGAAAGCGTGCCGCGTTTGCGTTTGTTATCATAGATTGTTTGTTTTTCCGACATTAGGTTTGAATTAGTAATGAGTGATACATTATGAACTGACTGTTAACGGACAGTTGAAGTCACTCTCAAGTACCATAATGAATACCAATAAGACCAAATCAAATCTCATGAAGTAACCACAGTCACTTCTCCTTTGTTAAAAAGAAGAAGTTCAGCATCTATCTATTAGGGGTTAAAGTATGAAATTGCCGATTTGTACTGACAAATTGAAATTCGTTTTTTTTTAATTTAACGTATTTATTTAATCAAAATAATTACCATTATTATCTATACATTGCTGCCATCTAGTAGGAAGGTCATTTATGCCTTTGCGATAGAACACTGGTGATCTAGATTCGACAAACTGTGTGAAAGCATTTTGTACTGCCTCCTGAGAAGAAAACTTTTTATCACATAGAAAATTGTCCAAATCACGAAAAAAATGGTAGTCTGTTGGAGCAAGGTCTGGCGAATACGGAGGGTGACGGATAGTTTCTAATTTAAGTTCCTGTAGAGTTAAAACGGTTTCTCGTGCTGTATGAGGTCTCGCGTTATCATGGAGCAATAATGGTGAAGATCGATTCATGAGTCGGGGCTGTTTCACTGCTAGTTTTGCTATCATTGTTCGGAGTTCGGCACAGTAGACATCTGCCGTTATTGCTTGACCAGATCGTAGAAAGCTATAGTGAATAACACCATGCTGAGACCACCAAACAGTTACCATTACCTTTTTATTGGTAAGCTTTGCTTTAGGATACTGTTGTGGCGTTTCACCTGGGGTCAGCCATTGCATTTTTCGCTTACGGTTATCGTAAAGAATCCACTTTTCATCACATGTCACAATTCGATCCAATATTCCTTCATTACTGTATCGATTCAACAAGGCAACACAAGTTTCAACACGCATTTCTTTCTGCAGATCAGTCAAATCATGAGGTACCCATTTTTCACATTTTTTATTTTATTGATTTGACGCAAATGAGTCAATATTGTTGGTAAGGTAACGTTAAACCATGCAGCTAATTCCTGGGTAGTTTGGCTCGGATCGGCTTCAACCATGTCTTTCAATTGGTTACCTATCTTAATCCCGAATTTTAATATTCCGAATATCATAATCCAAAAAACGTTTGGCCAATTTTTCATAATCCCGGTTTTTCAAATTCCGAAGTTTTATTTGCCATACAATCGCAACTCCGAATTTCATTTGCCGATTTATTCATTTGTAAGACGTTTTATAATCCAGACGAACGAGTTCCAGACACACGAAATCTAAATGCACAAAATCCAGATGACCGTAATCCATATGCACGAAAGCCCAATTTTTAAAACACAAATTTTTGAAATGCAATTAATTGATATCCAGTTAATTGATATCCAGACAAACAATACCCAGATTTATAAACCTAAAACTAAACCTCATATGGCGTCTACTAACTACAATTGGAGAACTACTGAACAAAACATACGTTGCCTTAAAAAATATATGTATGCATGTAAGCAAACAAGTATGCATGCAGGCAAACCGGCAATCAAACCGGCAAGCATGCATGCATGCAGGCATGCATGCATGCAGGCAAGCAGGCAAGCATGCAGGCAAGCAGGCAAGCAGGCAAGCATGTATGAACTAAACGATTGATGCGTCTACAAGGTCGACGGAGCCCCGCTACGCGGGGCTCCTACTTCTGGGTGGTTTATAAAAAAATAACCACGAAGGCCTAATGCGGGAGCTTCGCTACGCTCCGCTCCCGCATTAGCCTTCTAACCTAACCTATCCGAGTCGGGGTAATCTGAGTCGGAGTGTTAAAATTGTAAATGTTACAGTTAAAAATAAATGTGATTTGGAACATTTTAAAGGTGGTTTAACATTCTTTAAAAAATAATTCTACAGTTTGATTCGTTTGTTAAACAAAAAAATGTGATTTAAAATTCGTGCAATTGTGTTTCTGTGAAATATGTTTCATTGTAGGAAATTGTTTTTGAAACGATAATATTCGAAATAAAAATATAAGAACCAAATATTATATGAAGCATTTTCTGTAAAACGAAATTCTATGAAATTTCTTTCTACGAAATAAGGGGCTCCCGTCCCTCCGCGCCTCCGGTTCTTAAATAACACTCTAGTGTAGGGCAGACAAGTACCACGGCGAGTCGGGTCGGGTGTGGTACGCAGTGTTCACGAGCTCGCTTTCCTGATTCATTGAATAAACCTGCATACAAAACTGTTCATGCATGACATGGAAAACAAAAATTTAAACAAAATTATATTATAAGTCTTCAGGCTTTCATTATATTAAGTGAAATTATTAATGTCTTAAGTGAACGTTAGATTTTTTATTATTATATCAACCGTTACACACCCTAAATGAATCGTATAAATTTACTGATTTTTACTATACCTGTATATAGTTTTGCTGGAACACGATTTGTATGGGAACCAAATAAAAAGATTATGAAAATTTGGTAATAGTTTATTTGGAAAATGGTACGATGGGAAACAAAAAAAAATATTCTGAGAATCTGGTATAACTATATTTGGATTATGACAATATGGGAAACAAAAAAATACTATTTGAAAATTTGGTTTTAGTGCACCTGGAAATTGATTCATCTGGGAAATGAAAAACGGAATTATAGAAAGTTGTCATTCATTACATCTGTCTTTTAAAAGTTCTACCAACCGTTTTCGGGGTTTTAAGATTCGGGTAACAGAAATTCGATATTTCAATAGGTTACCCTTTCAATTCATTGTTATTCACCTGTGTGGACGGCCTTCCTCGTGGTTCGTTCTTCAAATCAAAGTTTCCATCACGAAAGCGTTTAAACCAAAATCGCACGGTGCGTTCATTAGCAGTCCCCTCTCCAAACGCAACATTGATATTGCGAGTTGTTTCTGCCGCGTTAGTTCCGCGTCGGAACTCGTATTCAAAAATCACTCGAATTTTCGAAGTATCCATCTTTCTTGTCTAAGCTGAATAAAAAAAACAACTAAAAGTCGATAATCGAATGTTGCACATTTTTAAATGAAGAACTACATAGGTACCATGTGGAAAAAGTTTCACTCAAAAATCTCAAACCATGAAGGTTCTATGTCAATTCGAAGTACCTATTACAATGAAACGGCAATTTCATACTTTAACCCCTATTATTAATTGAAAAATGTTAAAAGCTGAAGTTTTTGTAATATTACCGATTCTGTGATAAAGGAATAAAACCTTCACAAAATGCAAGTGATAACTACAAAATAAACACTCTATGCCTTGCAAAAAATATTAAGAATGCTACGTTAAGAGCTGGAAATCATTTAGACATGAACTCAAACACCGTGTCAAGCTCGACGCGGGAAGCATTCTCTCTTCAGCCAGTGCGAGAGCAGCCAGCGCCAAATGTGATTTAAAATCTGCGACTAGATGCGACTATTTGACGGCTTACTGCGCTTCCCGGCTTTCAAGAGAACTTTCCGTTCCATGATTTATGTAGTAGAATGTAAATATGGGAACCGACGTTTGTGTATTTTGGAAATAGAAAGCTTGATATTTCAACCAGCATAATGTGCTCTCTTGAAATATGGTTGTAAAAGAAAGTACCGTGTTTGATGCTCTGAGTCAACTTTTAACTTTTTCTGGGGTTAGTTATGAAATCGGCATTTAAACAACGCTTTGAAAAATTCTCTTTACCTGACTGCACCAGAAGGAGGGTCATGTTTTTCGAGAGTATGTATGTATAATTGTTTGGCACGCTCTGCAGCCTGAAAGGCACGATGAATTTTAGCTTGAGAGGTGTCGTTAGATTCGTATTTACTATGAGGGGTATATCAAAAATAAATGGCGGCACAAAACTCATTCAAATTTATCGAGTGGGGTATCAAAATGAAAGAAATTATACAATCATTACAAAAATATATATTTCTTAACTAAAAAATTTAAAATAAAATAAATTATTATAAATAAAAAACCCGACTGATGCTGAAAATAACCAAACAAGCTTCATAGCAGGCGGTACCCATTTACAAATCTCAAACCCGATGAAAATTAATGGGTACTGCTAGCTAAAAAGCTTGCTTCGATCTTTTCAGCATCAATTGGAATTTTTCTTCTTTATAAAAAAATATTATGAAGGACATCCGTAACCTAAAATATTTTCTTCACATTTTAGAATTAATTGAATGAATGCATCAATGAATTTATTTATTGGAGCACCCAACTAGGTTACCAATCAATCATAATCAATTAGATCATCAATCATTGGTAAATTAATGGCAGAGATACCGTCAAGGGACAGTCGTAGTTATTACACAAATGAATAATAGTGCCAATAAGATAACAACAAATCTCAAGACAACCGCACTCTCTTCAAGAGTTCCAGTCAAAAGAACTGCATATTAATGGTGTCCGTGGTTTTGGAGCCGAGACGTCATAATAACAACATCTCCTTGCTAAAAGTCAAAACGAAAACACCTCTTATTTATTGTTATGAGCGTGGGGGTTGGTTTAAATAGAAAATGCGAGGACAACCCACAATACACAGTCACTTGTATAAATGGCACTGTATCGCTTCGCACACTTTATCGCTTTGATCGCTTCGAATACTAGTCGTAGACTAACTTGAGCGGAGTCTGTTAGCTCGCCTTTTATATCGGGCGCAGCCGAGTAGCGAAAGATCGAGAAAAGACATGAACGTTCTGAAAAAGACAGGAACTTTCTGGAAGGTTCTATTGGGTCTTGTATCTCTTTCTAGCCTGACGTCTCGTTCTATTCATTCGATTCCTTCTAGAACAGTGACCTCAAGACATGCTGTCTCTTTCTATAGTGCCGTGTCGCTCACTCCTATGGCAATTTGGCCATATATTGAAGTGGCCAAGCGCCGGGCGTAGCATTATAATCAAGTTAAGATACTAAGGCAATATTTAAAAAAAACACACGGATTTAGTACCTAAGTCTGATTTCTATATAACAGAACACAGCCATTGATCAATGTGGCTATTATGACAGGAAGATGCCAACTTGTTTTACATGTAGAAAATAGTTCACGGACACAGAATAGATAATAGTACTGTCACGGATGACTAAGCGTGAAGTTTTAACCTAGTTCAGAATCAAATGTTATAATTATTTGTTAAAATTGGAGTTCAAATAATATTTTGCGTTACACCAACTGGCCTGACAATAAATTAAAATATGAAATACATTAGCGTAATTTCAATGAAAGATTAAAATACCTTAGCCAACTGAATAACAAGAATTCACAATCGCTTGACACAAAATAAATCACTTGAATTTCCAAATAATTTCTGAACGTTTTAGCAATAATAAATTATGACCATATTGTTGAAATTAAATTTATCGAAGAACAAAGAAAAAATAGGTTTCAGATTTTGTTCAAGACGGTATGAAATAGAGCTAAGATAAGGGTTGTATTATTTATGGCTTTCGATAAAACTGCCAGTGTGGTGCTTTGCTGAGAATAACCCCATTCCGTAGGTTTAGTACAACGTAATGCGAACATAAATACATCCACACCGCGGTCATGGCATATATGAACAGGGGTGGATTTTAGTGGAATACCGTTTTTATTAGATGGATGACTAATCACGTGTCTTACGTAGTTTAGTAAGCGTAAAACTAAATATGTTAGAGGTTGGAATAATTGTAAGTGTCTTAAATAACTGGCAAAAGGGTCTGCAGATGCATCGCTTTTTCTTCGAAATTTATTTAATGAAAACGAAATGTATGAACAAATAATTTTTCAGCGTCACGAATAATAAGAATCATACCCTAAAAACAACTAAACGAATTGTATCTCTGACGTGAAACAACCACTGATCTTTCGGCAGGTTAAGTTATTTTTTCACATTACCACAAAGAAAACCCTAAACATTTATTTGTTCTCTGTTCAGACTTTGTGATTTCTTACAAAGTCTGAACAGAGAACAAATAAATCCTTTCATTTACAAATAGGCCAGCGAGTGACCAAGCCTGGACTGAGGACGGTGCGAAAGAGGATCCAATATTAATTAAAAGTTTAGATCCCGCGGGCGTACAGTTGCAATTAGTGAGATGCCTGTGACAACGTCGCAACGCTTAGCAACGGATATATTTTTGTGCTCAATGGTCCGTACCAAACGGTTGTTGCTAGGACGGGAAATGTTCCAAGCTCGAATTAAAACGTTCCTTTCTTTTTATTTGCCTCATTCTATCTTCTACAGTCCGTCAAATCTAAGAAGTACCGTTTGACAGTTCTGACAATTGAATTATAGGGATGGGATGAAAAAATCGATTACTATAATATCCGAACTTTAAGAGATCGATTACTATAATATCCGAATTTTAAGAAATCAATTGTTATAATTAAATAAAAGAAATGTTTAGGATATTTTTTTATTCACTACTAGTACTAGTATCGTCGTCTTCGTCATCATCGTCATTTAAATTAATGACCAGTTGATTGTCCATTACATTATCAAAGTGTACGTCTCTTTCGAAGTCGTCCATTATTATTTTCTTTGTTTTTTGTACTACTTTACTCCAATCTTCCTGTGTAACTTGGGCACATGCTTCCTTTAATAAACCTTCCATTTTCTTGACACTGAAGGGTGGTTTTGTGTTGTGTCTTGCTGCATAACCTGTAAAACAATAATGTAACTATTTGATAGCAGACGAAAACCATTGTTTAAATTATAAATGTTAGAAGTACTCGTGTTATTATTATAATATTATAAAATATTACCTTTAACTTGGGCCCAAATCAGTTCAATGGCATTATATTGGCAATGGTACGGAGGAAGTCGTATGACTTTGTGCCCGTGCTCTTCGGCCAATTGGTCAATTACATATGTCGGTTTTGGTGGTTTATGCAATTTCACTAACTGTAATAATTCAGCTTTTAATAGTGACATGTCGGCATCCACTCCTTTTCTTTGCAGCCATGCCACCAAATCTGCTTTCTTATTGGCTGACGTAGGTGCTTTATCAATTTGCACAGAGTGGTATGGGGCATTATCCATTATAATTGTGCTGTTAGGAGGGATATTCTGTAATAAATTTAAGAACCACTCTCGGAACCTTACTGCGTCCATTTCTTCATGATACTCTTTAGTGCTTTTGGATTGGAAAGCTAATAAAGAGTTTTCCACGAAGCCTGTAGACGCTGACCCAGCATGGCATATTATGAGGCGTCCACCTTTTCCTATCGGCACCTTCGAGCACGAAGCTTCAGAATCATCAGTCCATGTTTTCGGCACAGAATGGTTGGAATTTAGCCAAGTTTCGTCCAAAAATATTACATTATCCCAGTTTATAATTTGTTTAACTTCGCGCAGGAATGTTAGTCGCTGCATAATTATGTCATGTCGCTCCATAACAATTTTTCGTTTGTCAACTTTTTTGTATCTGAAGCCAATTCCTGTTATTACCGTTCTCAACGACTCTATGCTTCCCTTATACAGCCCGGCATCTTTTAAAGTTGCACATAACTTTGCCAATGTTGGAAATTCGCCTCTTGTAAAATACCCGTATATATGGTTTCTAATAGCATGACTATCGAATTCATCGATGCCTGTCACAGGTTTATTTCTTTTTCGTTTTTTCGGTGTGTGAAGTACGTTACTGTCACTCCCCGAAGGCCCATATTTTTCACTTAATATTTTGCCAACGGTGCGGCTACCAATACCGAGAGCTTCACCGACGCGATCCCGAACTTGTGTAACTGGCAGTAGAAGTCCACCATTTTGAGATTCACGCTCAAAATACTCGTGTAATTTCACCACCAATTCACGAGCCTGGCTGTTCAAAGTACGTCCTCTTTTCGACATTATTAATAAACACTTGCTTAGTTCGGAGTCCAGTATAAATATTGCCAAGGTAAACGGATAAAGAATGATCAGTCCAGAAAAGTAATAGCCAAGTCACAAATTGTAAAACACAAACGAGAAAGCAAGTACGCGCACAGTCAGCTTCCAAGATGGCGAGAGACTGCTGACGCCGAACCGACCGAGCGGACCGCGTGCGCTTGTAGTTGGCAGTGTTGCCAGAAAAAAAAAATTGTAGAGACTTGGACACCTGCGATTTTGCCTATTGACCTAAAAATAATTAAATTAATTTATTTTAGGGTATCTGTGTATTCAGTGCATTATGCGGTCGCGCAGTAACGTCGTTAATTTATAACATCAGGCAACAACATTTTTGTGAATGGGTTCTACATACCTTATTTTTATTAGTTTTAGACGTAGAAATAAGACTTAGAAGAAAAAATTTTAATTGTAAAATCAATGGATGTGCTTGTTAAAAATTTGTTTATTTCTCTGTAATATGCAAACCCATACTATCATACACAAAAATAAATGTAAAAAACACTATCCCTGACTCCATTTACTATTTCGACAGCGTTAGCGCGAGAAACCCCGACTTATTTGGGCGCGAAAATCAAAAATCGACAAATCGCTTTCGACAACTTTTTAAAGAAGCAAATATATTTGATTTATAAATACGTATTTTTGGTGAATGGGTTTTATCTCATATTTTACGATTACATAACTATTTAGTTATGTAATCGTAATATGTGAGATAAATCCCATTCACATGAAAAAATATTTGTTTGGTTGTCAAGTGTAATTTGTAAATAATACATTCGATTTTTCGTATATGTAAACGATTTTTTGCATACAAGTGTATCCGAAGAGTCGCAACACTACGTGCAGTGACCTAACTACGTAACTTTGTAATGCGGTCAAGAATATAACTATTAGAAATTATTTACTGTGTAAATATGTGTTATTTTGCTTTGTTTGAAAGTTTTCAATTACATTTAGATATTAAGAATTGTACATTTTTAGATACAATAATGAAATCTTTCTAAATTCATGGTTTTATGAAAAAGGTTATCGAAACTGAATAATGTACGTATGAACAAAGTTGTTTCGGTTTGAAAAATATGAAACGTCAAACGGTACCTCTTAGATTTGATGGACTGTAGTTAAGATTTGACTATTTAACGATGTCACAATTGTTTGATAAATAAAGAAAAAATGAAAATTTTAAATGCCTCTTTCTATCTTCTAGTTAGGATTTGACTATTTAACGATGTCACAATTGTTTGATGAATAAAAAAAAGACGGGTTGCACTCTGGGAGTGCCGGCAGAAGTGAAAACATTTTCTTTTTTCTTTCTTCGTTATATACATAGAAAAAGATAAAAAAGAACATACCATACCATACCTATAATATAGCGCTAATCATAGAACCTATCACTTATTTTCTGCTAATTTTCTATCAAGAAATTAATAAATTATGAAAAGAAAAAATTATCACAAAAAATAATAAATTACAGAAAGAAAAAATAATCATAGGAAGTAATAAATTACAAAAAGAAAAAATAATCACCAAAAGTAATAAATTATAGTAAGAAAAAACAATCACAAAAAATCCTTGAAGGCCAGGTGGTTTGAACCCGATACTATCTGAAACTATAAGGACTAACAGTCGAAGTGCTTACCGTTTAAGCTACGACGCTATCTATTGTAAATTGCAAAATAGATAGTCTGTACCAATATTGTATGACGTCAGTCGTCGGTTACGGTTCAAAGGTCAACTAATCCTGACGCTTCCTTAACATTTTACACCCATCCAACGCCGCTAAAGAAGTTTTCACTTCAAAAAAAATGAAATGAAATGAAAAATAAAAAAATATAAATTTACGCTAGGGAATTCGACACAGAGCTATCTGCCCGACGCATCGATGCTCAAAGTAAGCACACCTTAACTAGCTTGTAACATTAGTTTTATATTATTACACAAACGTTGTTTTGCTTGAACAGCCCGTGGCGCAGCGGTAGTGAACGCGGCCGCTACACAGGAGGCGCGGGAACGATCCCCGCTAAGTGCAAATATTTATATGCACAAATATGGGTAGTTGCATTGGTCTAGTCGTGTCTCGGAGAGCACGTTATGCCGTCGGTCCCGGTTGCCATACGAACATCTATGGCAGTCGTTACGGGTAGTTGGAGCCTACCGGTCTGGTCTTACTGCAGTTAGATGGCAGTCGCTTCACGGAAAACGTAAAGTTAAGCCAAATCCGTAGTTAGACTGATAAAAACGAACACCAGAATCTTTGTTGGAAGCTTCGGATACGACTGGGATTAACGCTAGGAGGAACATTAATGTAGCTCGGTTAAATATTCATTTAAAAGTGTTTCGTGTTCGGTGATAGTCGTGTTTATTGAAATGAAATCTGTTAAATATATAAAAAGGTAGCTAGAGCACAGCCACTAAAGAGAATAGTCGCTTACCATGTAGTTCAAAAAGCACTTCCTTTAACGAATAGGCATGAAAAAGATTTACCAGGGTCGGTAACGCAGACAGATATATTCTACTTATCTGACCATTATTATGAAAAACAAGTATCCGCAGTATCCATTATGCATGGTTACACAATGGAAGCCCTTATTTTGAAAGACATCCCGCCTCCGAGCACAACATTCTGTAATTTATACGTTCCTGATAAAGGTTTTAGGTTGTTATGTTAATTTACGTTTCAATTTTGTAGTGAAAATGATTGTTCCAAATTGAATATTATGTACTGTAATGTTAGCGTGAAGTAATACGATTACGGTATCGGAATTAACATCCCTTTGAACCTTTGCTTGCTACTTACGTATAGCATGATTGCTTTAACTCCCTTTAAGATTTTAGAATATCAAACTCATGATATGTTAAAGGTTAACGTTAGTTTTGAATATTACGATTTTAAATATGATTATTCTTGCAACTTACAACAAAACATTTTAAGACGACTATGATAATTAGTGATACATAATTAGATCAAATTGTTCAGCAAACCGGTTTCAGCCACATTGTATAAATGTTAGTTATATCAATAATAAGTTACAATATAATAAGTGATCAGGAAAATACAATAATAACATAACACTGTAAGGGGTATGTCTCCTGCAACACAGTTTTAACAAGCGCAGGAGACATGGGATCCTAACTAATTGTATCCTAGTAAAAACTAGTTGTTAATAAAGAATATATATTATTATTATTATTATATTATATTATCAATGGGTATTAATCCTTGATGCTCAAAATGTTAATAATATCTCACGACCACAAGTAAACAAACCATGAACATTTGTTCCCACAAAAGCTTGTTGTGGTGTGTTCTCTACAAAGTTTTTAGCATCCAATTTCCAACTAAGTCTAATTAGGGGATGGTGGTGCCAAAAGACTATTCCGAATTATATTTGGCACTTGCTAACCCTCGCCTATCTATTTAGGTTATTTGCGACCCTGCAGCGGAAGTTACGAATTTTAAGGAAAATGAAGGGTTTAGTTAAAGTACGATTAAGTTGAAGTTTCGTACTTGAAATATACAATAGGGAAATGTTGTTTTGACTTCGCGTAGCTGTTTAAGAGATTCCTTTAACCTTGTATACAAATAAAGGGGTATACTTATAAGATGATTTTTTAAATGCTTGGGTTTATTGTTTTAGGTAAGAGGTTTGTTTTCAAAATTAAACTAAAACTAAGACGCATAAACTAAATATTTACAAGATTTAACAAAATAGAGAATACAAAGAGTTTAGGCGGCAAAGAAATCTTCACCATTGTAACGACTGGTAACGTTCCCAAAAGACTGGCGGTATTGCCCCGTTGGATAGCAATGCCAATCCGTTGTGAAAAAAACAGGCCAGCCATTTGGTCACGCGAAGCATCAACCAGCCGCTTTGCAATTTCTTTGTATAGCGACCGCGCGCTCGTCCCACACCAAAGGACTACCCATCTTCCAAGGCACCAAAGACATACCGTCCAGTCTCTTGTCATCGTTGCGCACCAAACCAAGTTTAGGTACAAGTATATCTGGGACGCCGGCGGTGACAAGAACCCAGCGGATAATGTCGTTTAAATGTGTATGACGTGACATGCGTCCTGCGCTCCTGATGCATGATAGGCCGTGATGCCCGAAGCTGTCGACTACTTCTCCACAGTGACAGCGATGAGGTGTAAAACAAGCCATGAAGTTTTTTTTTAAAGAAGTTGTTTATCAGAGCACAGGGTTTAAAATAAAAGAAAGAAATATTTTTATTTTGCACAGATTAATCTAACTAGACAAGTAACAAAAAGTACATGATATCAAAAAAGTGTAGCACACATCCATGCAGAATAACAGTTGCTTTTTAGCGATCAGCGTTGATTTTCAGAGACAACCGCGACTCTGACGATTATGACAATAGTTTTACCGTTTTACCATTCTACAGTTTTAACCACGCATCGGGACTGCGTTCCTAACCACCGGTTCGATCTGTTAATTTGGACTGCTGATCGAACTGTGGTGATATGACCACAGTTCGAAACGGCAGACTTTTAAAGTTCCTGTTGTTCTTAGATGGAATGCTTTACACGTGTCCGCGGATAAAACTGAAGCGATGCGTGGGCGCCGACCGCCAGATCGATTTGTCATTCCCGGCGCGTCTCACGCTTACACGTTCGTTCCGAACTAACGGTTTTGACTCGCGCGTGGTAAATCATTCGACCCGGGGGATGAAAATGGACCAAACAGTCAAAAGTAATTGAATAACGACAGTGGGCTTAAATAAATTAAATCAGAATCTTTAGAGATAGTCCCACGTAAAGTTTTAGTCTCACATGCTCTCTAAATGTCCAAAGTCCCACCTTCGTACCAAATAATGAGCGTAGCGTTACCTAGGATTAACACTAGTAATGTATACGGGTACCAAAGGCTCGTTGCGGGATATTAATCTGTTTGTGTTAGCTGGACTCGGGAATAGGGTTAATTTGTAGTAGTACACTACGAGTATAATAATTTACATGATGAGCAACGACACATAATATTCTATGGGTGCGATAGCTTACGTCGTTGGTAAATCTTCGTACATCTTAGTGCCATGGGTTTCTGCTTTTAAGTACAGGATTATATGTATGCATAATATACTGAAAAAATAAGTAAAATGTATTGTAAGTGCAAATTGTCAAGTAAAACGGTAAGACTACATTTTCGGGGGTATCACCTTAATTGAAAATTCTGTGTATTTGCAGTTATTTAATAAGTATGCTTATTAAATAACTGCAAATATTGAGCGTGCGTTGAGGAATACTTCACAGAATTTTAATTCCTAAAACATGCTTTTTAATATCGCTTAGTTTCCTGATTAATATCACTCATTGATATAAAACCACTTTATACCGGATTCTGTCTTGACTAATTTATTACTATTTACATTTGGCCCGAAGATCGACGGCAATGATGATGACCCCAAGACCATGGCTGCTCAAAAGTAGCCGAAACGTCGGGGGAAAAAATACGAAATAAATCGACAGAATTCATAAAAAGTGGTTTTATTACTTATTTTCTTGTTTCCTTGGATAACTACCTCAGTTAATCTTTAAAGCTTCTATCAACTGTATTTATTTCCCCATTGACCATGGTACACTCGTTCCATTTAACTAAAAGTGTTATAATAGTGTTATGCCACTATAACAAACTAGGATTCGTACAGAGTCCATAATGTGATGTTAGAGCCATTTCACCGCCGACTAACATAGTGGCTGCTGTTTCAACGTTGTCACAGCTATATTTCCTAATTGTGTCACCACGGTTTTACTGTAGAATATTTTCTAGTTTAACTTGTATTTTCAATAGTTTCACACATACGAGTATAAAAATACTGTGTGCAATTCTCTCGTTATTTTTCGACTCCATTCTGTAGTTTATTCGTGGGTATTTTTTCTATTTCCACTTCAATGGCTGTTGAACCATTTACCTTTTACTAATAGCGTGGACAAACTGTCCAGGGAAAGAGAATTTCCTCTTAAGAATGTAGCCATAGTTTGAATTGCTGTCAAATATCATTTTGAATGCAATTTATTTATCAATTTGCTTACCATATTGTTTCTAATATTTAAATACAAATTTAACCATTTCTGGTCGCAGATTTTTAAAAGAGGTAATAAGTCTTATCTGTTTCGTAACTATTATGGCAATTTGCAACTGTGTTGTGATTCATTACTATATGTCGTTGCCGTTTCGTAACATTGTGACGGAAAGTAGTTTTAGTAACTTTGTGTGGTAACTGTGTCGACAGAATGTGTAGATACATTTACCACACTTTGCGACTGGTTTGTGACTAGTGTACAATACTAGTAACATTTAAGTAACAAAGTACATAAATGTTACAGAATCACTACATCCAGAGATTGGCAAACTGTGTTTGGTGTTAACTGCCGGTTTTTACAGTTTAATTAAAATAAAAGAAATTAAACAATCTATTATACCAAAAAAATATCGAAGTTCAGCCAAATCCGCAGTTAGACTGGTAAAGTGAACTCCAAGTTGGAAGTTGGATACGACTGGGATTAACTGCACCAGAAGGAGGGTCATGTTTTTCGAGAGTATGTATGTATAATTGTTTGACACGCTCTGCAGCCTGAAAGGCACGATGAATTTTAGCTTGAGAGGTGTCGGTAGATTCGTATTTACTATGAAGGGTATATAAAAAAAAATGGCGGCACATAAACTCATTCAATTTTATCGAGTGGGGTATCAAAATGAAAGAAATTATACGATCATTACAAAAATATATATTTCATAACTAAAAAGTTTAAAATAAAATAAATTATTATGAATAAAAAACCCAACTGATGCTGAAAATAACCAAACAAGCTTCATAGCAGGCGTTACCCATTTACAAATCTCAAACCCGATGAAAATTAATGGGTACTGCTAGCTATAAAGCTTGCTTCAATCTTTTCAGCATCAATGGGATTTTACTTCTTTATAAAAAAATATTATGAAGGACATCCGTATCCTAAAATATTTTCTTCACATTTTAGAATTAATTGAATGAATGCATCAATGAATTTATTTATTGGAGCACCCAAATAGGTCACCAATCAATCATAATCAATTAGATCATCAATCATTGGTAAATTAATGGCAGAGATACCGTCAAGGGACAGTCGTAGTTATTACACAAATGAATAATAGTGCCAATAAGATAACAACAAATCTCAAGACATAACCGCACTCTCTTCAAGAGTTCCAGTCAAAAGAACTGCATATCAACGGTGTCCGTGGTTTTGGACAATGGAGCCGAGACATCATAATAACCACATCTCCTTGCTAAAATTCAAAACGGAAACACCTCTTATCTATAATCAAGTTAAGATACTAAAGCAATATTAAAAGAAAACACACGGATTTAGTACCTAAGTCTGTTCTAACAGAACACAGCCATTGATCAATGTGGCTATTATGTCAGGAAGATGTTACCAACTTGTTTTACATGTAGAAAATAGTTCACGGACACAGAATAGATAATAGTACTGTCACGGATGACTAAGCGTAAAGTTTTAACCTAGTTCAGAATCAAATATTATATTTATTTGTTAAAATTGGAGTTCAAATAATATTTTGCGTTACACCAACTGGCCTGACAATAAATTAAAATATGAAATACATTAGCGTAATTTCAATGAAAGATTAAAATACCTTAGCCAACTGAATAACAAGAATTCACAATCGCTTGACACAAAATAAATCACTTGAATTTCCAAATAATTTCTGAGCGTTTTAGCAATAATAAATTATGACCATATTGTTGAAATTAAATTTATCGAAGAACAAAGAAAAAATAGGTTTCAGATTTTGTTCAAGACGGTATGAAATAGAGCTAAGATAAGGGTTGTATTATTTATGGCTTTCGATAAAACTGCCAGTGTGGTGCTTTGCTGAGAATAACCCCATTCCGTAGGTTTAGTACAACGTAATGGGAACATAAATACATCCACACCGCGGTCATAGCATATGAACAGGGGTGGATTTTAGTGGAATACCGTTTTTATTAGATGGATGACTAATCACGTGTCTTACGTATTTTAGTTAGCGTAAAACTAAATATGTTAGAGGTTGCAATAATTGTAAGTATCATAAATAACTGGGAAAAGGGTCTGCAGATGCATCGCTTTTTCATCGAAATTTATTTAATGAAAACGAAATGTATGAACAAATAATTTTTCAGCGTCACGAATAACAAGAATCATACCCTAAAAACAACTAAACGAATTGTATCTCCGACGTGAAACAACCACTGATCTTTCGGCAGGTTAAGTTATTTTTTCACATTATCACAAAGAAAACCCTAAACATTTATTTGTTCTCTGTTCAGACTTTGTAAAAATCACAAAGTTTTTACAAAGTCTGAACAGAGAGCAAATAAATCCTTTGATTTACAAATAGGCCAGCGAGTGACCAAGCCTGGACTGAGGACGGTGCGAAAGAGGATCCAATATTAATTAAAAGTTTAGATCCCGCGGGCGTACAGTTGCAATTAGTGAGATGCCTGTGACAACGTCGCAACGCTTAGCAACGGATATATTTTTTGTGCTCAATGGCCCGTACCAAACGGTTGTTGCTAGGACGGGAAATGTTCCAAGCTCGAATTAAAACGTTCCTTTCTTTTTATTTGCCTCTTTCTATCTTCTAGTTAAGATTTGACTATTTAACGATGTCACAATTGTTTGATAAATAAAGAAAAAATGAAAATTTTAAATGCCTCTTTCTATCTCCTAGTTAAGATTTGACTATTTAACGATGTCACAATTGTTTGATGAATAAAAAAAAGACGGGTTGCACTCTGGGAGTGCCGGCAGAAGTGAAAACATTTTCTTTTTTTCTTTCTTCGTTATATACATAGAAAAAGATAAAAAAGAACATACCATACCATACCTATAATATAGCGCTAATCATAGAACCTATCACTTATTTTCTGCTAATTTTCTGTCATAAGAAATGAATAAATTATGAAAAGAATAAATTATCACAAAAAATAATAAATTACAGAAAGAAAAAATAATCATAAAAAGTAATAAATTAAAAAAAGAAAAAATAATCACCAAAAGTAATAAATTATAATAACAAAAAACAATCACAAAAAATCCTTGAAGGCCAGGTGGTTTGAACCCGATACTATCTGAAACTATAAGGACTTACAGTCGAAGTGCTTACCGTTTAAGCTACGACGCTATCTATTGTAAATTGCAAAATAGATAGTCTATACCAATCTTGTATGACGTCAGTCGTCGGTTACTGTTCAAAGGTCAACTAATCCTGACGCTTCCTTAACATTTTACACCCATCCAACGCCGCTAAAGAAGTTTTCACTTCAAAAAAAATGAAATGAAATGAAAAATAAAAAAAAAGACGGGTTGCACTCTGGAAGTGCCGGCAGAAGTGAAAACATTTTCTTTTTTTCTTTCTTCGTTATATACATAGAAAAAGATAAAAAAGATCATACCATACCATACCTATAATATAGCGCTAATCATAGAACCTATCACTTATTTTCTGCTAATTTTCTGTCAGAAAAAATTAATAAATTATAAAAAGAAAAAATAATCACAAAAAATAATAAATTACAGAAAGAAAAAATTATCCTAAAAAGTAATGAATTACAAAAAGAAAAAATAATCACCAAAAGTAATAAATTATAAATAAGAAAAAACAATCACAAAAAATCCCTCAAGGCCAGGTGGTTTGAACCCGATACTATCTGAAACTATAAGGACTTACAGTCGACGTGCTTACCGTTTAGGCTACGACGATATCTGTTGTAAATTGCAAAATACATAGTCTGTACCTAATCTTGTATGACGTCAGTCGTCGGTTACGGTGCAAAGGTCAACTAATCCTGACGCTTCCTTAATATTTTACACCCATCCAACGCCGCTAAAGAAGTTTTCACTTCAAAAAATATAAATTTACGCTAGGGAATTCGACACAGAGCTATCTGCCCGACGCATCGATGCTCAAAGTAAGTACACTTTAACTAGCTTGTAACATTAGTTTTATATTATTACATAAACGTTGCTTTGCTTGGACAGCATCTGTGGCGTAGCGGTAGTGAACACGGCCGCTACACAGGAGGCGCGGGTACGATCCCCGCTCAGTGTAAATATTTATATGCACAAATATGGGTGGTTGCATTGGTGTGGTCGTGCCTCGGAGAGCACGTTATGCTGTCGGTCTCGGTTGCCATACGAACATCTATGGCAGTCGTTACGGGTAGTTGGAGCCTACCGGTCTGGTCTTACTGCAATGCTTCGATATCGCCGCTGTTAGATGGCAGTCGCTTCACGGAAAACGTAAAGTTAAGCCAAATCCGTAGTTAGACTGATAAAAACGAACACCAGAATCTTTGTTGGAAGCTTCGGATACGACTGGGATTAACGCTAGGAGGAACATTAATGTAGCTCAGTTAAATATTCATTTTAAAGTGTTTCGTGTTCGGTGATAGTCGTGTTTATTGAAATGAAATCTGTTAAATATATAAAAAGGTAGCTAGAGCCCAACCACTAAAGAGAATAGTCGCTTACCATATAGTTCAAAAGGCACTTCCTTTAACGAATAGGCATAAAAAGGATTTACCAGGGTCGGTAACGCAGACAGATATATTCTACTTATCTGACCATTATTATGAAAAACAAGTATCCGCAGTATCCATTATGCATGGTTACACAATGGAAGCCCTTATTTTGAAAGACATCCCGCCTCCGATCACAACATTCTTTAATTTATACGTTCCTGATAAAGGTTTTAGGTTGTTGTGTTAATTTACGTTTCAATTTTGTAGTGAAAATGATTGTTCCAAATTGAATATTATGTACTGTAATGTTAGCGTGAAGTAATACGATTACGGTATCGGAATTAACATCCCTTTGAACCTTTGCTTGCTACTTACGTAAAGCATGATTGCTTTAACTCCCTTTAAGATTTTAGAATATCAAAATCATGATATGTGAAAGGTTAACGTTAGTTTTGAATATTACGATTTTAAACATGATAATTCTTGCAACTTACAACAAAACATTTTAAGACGACTATGATAATAAGTGATACATAATTAGATCAAATTGTTCAGCAAACCGGTTTCAGCCACATTGTATAAATGTTAGTTATATCAATAATAAGTTACAATATAATAAGTGATCAGGAAAATACAATAATAACATAACACTATAAGGGGAATGTCTCCTGCAACACAGTTTTAACAAGCGCAGGAGACATGGGATCCTAACTAATTGTATCCTAGTAAAAACTAGTTGTTAATAAAGAATATATATTATTATTATATTATATTATCAATGGGTATTAATCCTTGATGCTCAAAATGTTAATAATATCTCACGACCACAAGTAAACAAACCATGAACATTTGTTCCCACAAAAGCTTGTTGTGTTGTGTTCTCTACAAAGTTTTTAGCATCCAATTTCCAACTAAGTCTAATTAGGGGATGGTGGTGCCAAAAGACTATTCCGAATTATATTTGGCACTTGCTAACCCTCGCCTATCTATTTAGTTTATTTGCAACCCTGCAGCGGAAGTTACGAATTGTAAGGAAAATGAAGGGTTTAGTTAAAGTACGATTAAGTTGAAGTTTCGTACTTGAAATATACAATAGGGAAATGTTGTTTTGACTTCGCGTAGCTGTTTAAGAGATTCCTTTAACCTTGTATACAAATAAAGGGGTAGACTTATAAGATGTTTTTTTAAATGCTTGGGTTTATTGTTTCAGGTAAGAGGTTTGTTTTTAAAATTAAACTAAAACTAAGACGCATAAACTAAATATTTTCAAGATTTAACAAAATAGAGAATACAAAGAGTTTAGGCGTCGAAGAAATCTTCACCATTGTAACGTGCCCAAAAGACTGGCGGCATTGCCCCGTTGTTTTTTTCACAACGGATTGGCATTGCCAGCCAATCCGTTGTGAAAAAAAACAGGCCAGCCCTTTGGTCACGCGAAGCATCAACCAGCCGCTTTGCAATTTCTTTGTATAGCGACCGCGCGCTCGTCCCACACTAAAGGACTACCCATCTTCCAAGGCACCAAAGACATACCGTCCAGTCTCTTGTCATCGTTGCGCACCAAACCAAGTTTAGGTACAAGTATATCTGGGACGCCGGCGGTGACAAGAACCCAGCGGATAATGTCGTTTAAATGTGTATGACGTGACATGCGTCCTGCGCTCCTGATGCATGATAGGCCGTGATGCCCAAAGCTGTCGACTACTTCTCCACAGTGACAGCGATGAGGTGTAAAACAAGCCATGAAGTTTTTTATCAGAGCACAGGGTTTAAAATGAAAGAAAGAAATATTTTTATTTTGCACAGATTAATCAACTAGACAAGTAACAAAAAGTACATGATATCAAAAAAGTGTAGCACACATCCATGCAGAATAACAGTTGCTTTTTAGCGATCAGCGTTGATTTTCAGAGACAACCGCGACTCTGACGATTATGACAATAGTTTTACCGTTTTACCATTCTACAGTTTTAACCACGCATCGGGACTGCGTTTCAAACCAACGGTTCGATCTGTCAATTTGGACTGCTGATCGAACTGTGGTGATATGACCACAGTTCGAAACGGCAGATCTTTAAAGTTCCTGTTGTTCTTAGATGGAATCCTTTACACGTGACCGCGGATAAAACTGAAGCGATGCGTGGGCGCCGACCGCCAGATCGATTTGTCATTCCCGGCGCGTCTCACGCTTACACGTTCCTAACGGTTTTGACTCGTGCGTGGTAAATCATTCGACCCGGGGGATGAAAATGGACCAAACAGTCAAAAGTAATTGAATAACGACAGTGGGCTTAAATAAATTAAATCAGAAACTTTAGAGATAGTCTCACGTAAAGTTTTAGTCTCACATGCTCTCTAAATGTCCAAAGTCCCACCTTCGTACCAAACAATGAGCGTAGCGTTACCTAGGATTAACACTAGTAATGTATACGGGTACCAAAGGCTCGTTGCGGGATATTAATCTGTTTGTGTTAGCTGGACTCGGGAATAGGGTTAATTTGTAGTAGTACACTACGAGTATAATAATTTACATGTTGAGCAACGACACATAATATTCTATGGGTGTGATAGCTTACGTCGTTGGTAAATCTTCGTACATCTTAGTGCCATGGGTATCTGCTTTTAAGTACAGGATTATATGTATGCATAATATACTGAAAAATAAAGTAAAATGTATTGTAAGTGCAAATTGTCAAGTAAAACGGTAAGACTATATTTTCGGGGGTATCGCCTTAATTGAAAATTCTGTGTATTTGCAGTTATTTAATAAGCATACCGTTGAGGAATAATTCAGAGAATTTTAATTCCTAAAACATGCTTTTTAATATCGCTTAGTTTCCTGATTAATATCACTCATTGATATAAAACCACTTTATACCGGATTCTGTCTTGACTAATTTATTACTATTTACATTTGGCCCGAAGATCGACGACCATGATGATGACCCCGCGACCGTGGCTGCTCAAAAGTAGCCGAAACGTCGGGGAAAAAAATACGAAATAAATCGCGACAGAATTCATAAAAACTGGTTTTATTACTTATTTTCTTGTATCCCTGGTTAACTACCTTAGTTAATCTTTAAAGCTTCTATCAACTGTATTTATTTCCCCATTGACCATGGTACACTCGTTCCATTTAACTAAAAGTGTTATAAAACTGTGACTATGCCACTATAACAAACTAGGATTCGTACAGAGTCCATAATGTGATGTTAGAGCCATTTCACCGCCGACAAACATAGTGGCTGCTGTTTCAACGCTGTCACAGCTATATTTCCTAATTGTGTCACCACGGTTTTACTGTGGAATATTTTCTAGTTTAACTTGTATTTTCAATAGTTTCACACATACGAGTATAAAAATACTGTGTGCAATTCTCTCGTTATTTTTCGACTCCGTTCTGTAGTTTATTCGTGGGTATTTTTTCTATTTCCACTTCAATGGCTGTTGAACCATTTACCTTTTACTAATAGCGTGGACAAACTGTCCAGGGAAAGAGAATTTCCTCTTATGAATGTAGCCATAGTTTGAATTGCTGTCAAATATCGTTTTGAATGCAATTTATTTTTCAATTTGCTTACCATATTGTTTCTAATATTTAAATACAAATTTAACCATTTCTGGTCGCAGATTTTTAAAAGAGGTAGTAAGTCTTATCGGTTCGTAACTATTATGGCAATTTGCAACTGTGTAGTGATTCATTACTATGTGTCGTTGCCGTTTCGTAACATTGTGACGGAAAGTAGTTTTAGTAACTTTGTGTGGTAACTGTGTCGACAGCATGTGTAGATACATTTACCACACTTTGCGACTGGTTTGTGACTAGTGTACAATACTAGTAACATTTAAGTAACAAAGTACATAAATGTTACACAATCACTAACTACATCCAGAGATTTTCAAAATTTAACTGCCGGTTTTTACAGTTTAATTAAAATAAAAGAAATTAAACAACCTATAATACCAAAAAAATATCGAAGTTCAGCCAAATCCGCAGTTAGACTGGTAAAGTAAACTCCAAGTTGGAAGTTGGATGCGACTGGGATTAACGCTAGGTAACTTTTGTAACGTAGCACTTTGTAACGAGAATATTTTTCACTTAATAATTCCATGGTGTAACCTCTATGGAACCTTTATAAATTTTGTTCCTTATATATTGAGTTTCATCATATTGTTACCTATACGGCTTATTACTGCTAAAGTTGCTTTTGAGGCCAGACAATGAAAATAAACACACAAGCGGAACACAAAAAAAAGGAGAGTATAAAATAGTTCGCTTTATTTTTAAACAAATAATAATTGAACATGAAACAGCAGTTAAATTAACATGATTTGTCATCAACTTGCAACACCATACTTAAAGTTTAATATAAAAAAACTTAACTAAACAAAATGAATATATATTATGCCTGTACTGAGCGAGCACTGTGAGCCCGAGCATTATGCTGCATTAAAATGAAGTCGTTGCCAATAAATGGGGCAAATGGCACATGTTCCTCTAAACTCTCCCTGATATACCGATCAGCAGTTAGATTTCCGCCGTCGACTACCACTAAATCCTTGCGAGCTCCTAAACATATCCCTCCCCAGACCATAATTGAGCCACCGCCATATGCCACTATATTTTCAAAATTTGACTGTAAATAACGGTCTCCCTTGCGTCTCCATATTCGCTGCCTTCCATCAATCAGACTTAACAGAATTCTGCATTCATCAGTAAAGAGAATCTGTCCCCACTCGTCAAAGTTCCAGTGACGATGTTTTTTTTTGTGTTCCTAATTCTGCTGGTTCCGCTAAACCAAAATTGGTATTTTCGTCAGAATGGGTAAAATATGATATTAATTTGGCGCGTTAGTATATTTCAACCTGTCTCACTAAATTACACGACAAAATTTATTTGCCATTAGGATTTGAGTATTAATACCATAACAAGCCATAAAAACAAAATATTTATTTAGTAACATCGTGATAATATGGCTCTTTCGTATTTTTAATTTTATAATTTCTCGAGTCAATGTCAACAAATTAACGATTATGAGATGTGTAAGAGATTTGTAGAATTCCGGTAAAAATCTGGTAACAATGTTACGATACGGCGACGTTATAATAGTAACCGAATGTTACGTTTCGACTCCTCCCCACTACGACACTAATAACGGCGACGAGATTTTGTGTATCAATATCGTAACTATTACGTAATGTTACTAAAAATCGTTACATGGTTAGAGTGTTATACAAACTTATTCCAATATTGTTCTTATAAAAACAGAAATAAAGCCTGTCGAATAAGGTATTACCTCAGCAAATATTCGAATACTTTCCTGAACAGCGTGAAAGGATAAAAAGAAATAAATCGGGCTGATGTGTTTACCTATACCGCCAACATTGGAGGTACCAGTGAGTATTATGATAACAACACAATGGTCCTACAATTTTTGCCATATCAAATTAACTTCAGCCCGTTCTAACCACTAAATAATACACCAATTCTTTCCAATTCAATTATCACGCAATCAAATGTTTCTGCCTCAAGAGCATGCACATCCAGTACACCGAAGTACCGAACCAATCGCTATTTACCTTCGATTTAGTATCCAATATCCGATTTCGCACAATTTTATTTGACGCAGTCGCGTGTTCACAGCGGTTATACAGCCGTGAAATGGTCAATTGTACGCAGGGCGCGTGAGGGAGCACAGCCGTTTGATTACGTACTTATTTAATATATAAGAAAAATGAAATAGGTGAGAAGAAATATAAAACTAGTATGTCGTCGTTTCCGATTCATTGGAGAGATTTCATTGTTTCAAATAAAACGATGTTTTATTATTCTTTCTTTTATAGAACTTTTTTATGTGTACTCTTCTGCTTATGGCTATATATGTATGTACGATAGTGTATTGTATATATTTTTTCAAATATTTTTATGACCTCACGGAGTAGAGTCTATTTTCTAACTGAAAAATTCAAAGACACATGATCCAACCCGCTGATAAAACTCAGGGCTACACATTTACTTTGAAACTTATGCCTTTGTAACACGGTATAAATGAGGCAGTCACTTTAATAAGCAATGTTTTTTAATATATTTTATTCCAAAGTGAATCTTATCTATAGCACAATCTTAAGACCCTTGTAAGCGTCAATCTCATATTAAGGCGTATATTCTAAGGAGAACTACTCCATAAAAATTAGATATGTTATTTGTTGGTTTCTTGGCTACAGTTAAAACATTTGCTGTAATTCTCACTTCAAAATTACTATATGAAAATCTAAATAGGTAACATACTAGACTTGCACAATCGGTTTTAGTTGTTTGACTTAACAAAAACCAATTATAGTTACTTTTGTACATAAACACTGACCTTATTTGATTATTTCAATGTGTGAACCATAAACTTAATAATACTAACGTTTATAGACCAACAGTTTCCTCAGGTCTGCGTTACCGAATTGTTCAATGTGAAATCGCGCTAAAAGTCCTAATAAGAAAAATACCCCCAGGACAGTCCGAGAGGGAGAGCGGAAGATTTGTCCACCGAAAGGAGAAAACGATGACTTTGGCGATAACACGGATTTGAAATGCCCCACGTGCGGGAAACAATACAAGAGACGAGCCTGGTTCATAGAACATTTAAATACACATGGTGTTGAAGCACGACAGCCGTCGGTAAGACCTTCAACAGTCACTACGGATAGAGTAGACCCTCATACATCCCATGGTAAACCATCGTGTCAAAGAAACCAGGGTCCATAAACATCCGGACACGTCTTAGCATTCCGAGTCTTCAAAACTCAACCTGGAAAGTGCATGACGAAAACTTGGCAATTCTGTTAGAACATCCAGGCAAGAAACAAGATCTAAATAACCAAGTAAACACTTTCCAAGATACAATATGCACGTATTTTAGTGAGCATTATCCACCATCAAATTACCATGCTCCTAAAACTAAGGAAAATTCTTTTAAAACTAAACTGCGGAGAAAGAAAATTGAACTAAAGAAAAAACTTCGAGACGCCAAAGCCTTAGGCGATTATCATCTTAGTCATCAACTGTCTAGGGCATCTGAAACTAATACAAGGTATATCGCAATAAATAGCAAACAATCGCGATAGCTACGATAGGGCAAGGTATGAAGTAGATTTTGATAAAAAACCCTTTTCAGTACTCAAAAAACATCTTCAAAATCCAAAATGGTAAACTTCTATTGACCAAGGAACAAACTTACGAACATTACAAAAACACCTACGAAATATCTCAATGCAGAACACCATACAATCAACCGGAAACCCAAAGACCCCACGACCCTCTAGTACAATTCCAAGTGAATGCACCTATCATAGAGGAGTTAGAGATACAAATAAAAAAGAAATCATCAAAATCGGCTCCGGGCCCTGATGGTGTTCCATATATAGTGTATAAAAAATGTCCAATAGTTTGCAAACATCTCACAAATAATAGGGGTTAAAGTATGAAATTGCCGTTTCATTGTAATAGGTACTTCGAATTGACATAGAACCTTCATGGTTTGAGATTTTTGAGTGAAACTTTTTCCACATGGTACTGTGGTGTCCGGGGATGAGACTCCGCAGATATTTTAAATCAAACAATATTTTGCCGTAAATATTGTTATTTATTAAAAATAATACTTCAATCCTATGCGAGCTTTTTTAAATGGGATTTACGCGAGGTTTTTTTATATTTTATATAATACTCGTTTCAGAGGACCACGGAAACTATATCAATTGTCTTCAAATCTGGTGTTTTCCGGAGTCTTGCTGGCTTCCACCGAAGCCCTCACGTCAACTCTGGAACTGTCTCGCTTCTCTGTTTTTTTTCCTCTATTCTATATTTTGAATTAATATGATTTATTTTTAAATCGTTGACACATGATGTTCAGGCCAACAACTAGTAATATCTGCCACGGAGGGCGGATATCACATGAGCTACGCCCATGAACATCCATGTGACAGCGCCTCACTAAGCTAAAAACCCTATGTAAACTAAAACTGGCATAAGAGAAGAAAAATTATAAGTATTGTCCCTTACAATGGGAGAAACAGAACATTTACCATCCATCATTAATTTAATTACATTAAATTATTAAATGCTGAAAAATAAAATTAAACACAGGTGATGTTCTGTTTTTGGTGAATCCAAAAACCAGTTAAAAAAGAATCACCACAATACACTGATTAAAATTATCAATATTGATGTCATTGGACGACATATATTAACATGTGTCCGTATGGGACCATAGTACAACGTACTTTTAAGACCTTCCTCACTAACGAACAAAGAATGATACAAGATAATCTATCATTATACATATTTTGAATGCATAATTATAAACTATTTATATCGCCTACGGAATATTAGATTACAGTATATGTGTACTACTAACTGAAAGTCACTCTTCACAATGAAAGACCCGTGGAAACCAACTTCCACCATCGCAGGTACATATGTCCTTATAGCGATGTGTCCTCATTATAAAGATTAGCTTCTGCTGATAATACACGTAAAAATAATCACCTAATCCTAGCTAACAGAACGCAAAAAAAAAAAAAAAAAAAAATTAAATTTTCGACAGCGCTCCAACATGAAAAAAAAATGGAAAATAATATAATTAATAAAATATTACAATTAACATTATTAAACACATAAATGGTCGCACAGATATCTGCGAACAAAAAATAGAGGAATCAAATTGCACATATATTTATATGGTTTCAAATTTTAAAACGTCAAAGAAGTTATATGAAACCAAAGACATTACATACGGACTTCGTTCGTCAAACCATTTATATTCACTGCACATATAAATGATAACCAAAAAAAAAACAATATTATCACAAAAGTCAAACACAAAATAAACACACTATGACATTGTCTATTTACACTAGATGTCTTCTGCTGAAGAAAGGTTTCAGGAAATTTGTATGAACAATATCCTGCCAATCAGGATTATTTAACTTCCCTATAATATAGTTCGTGCTTGAAATCCTCCTAATAA
This sequence comes from Eilema caniola, assembly GCA_949126895.1. Classification (NCBI taxonomy): domain Eukaryota; kingdom Metazoa; phylum Arthropoda; class Insecta; order Lepidoptera; family Erebidae; genus Eilema; species Eilema caniola. Next base: position 851,085 of record OX421469.1, on the reverse strand, counting down.
TAACGTAAGGTCCTTTATAAGGTTTACAAAGCTTCTTGCTTCTACCTGAGATCCTTCTAGGACTATATATATCAACACCAAATCACCTGGTTGGTATTCTACGTACTTCACTTTCTTGTCGTAGTAAATTTTTTGTCTTCTTTGTGCATTTCTAATGTTATTCTTCGCCTGATGTACAAGGTAATTCGCTCTCGAATGTCTAGCTGAGTATGATTCATCTAAAATCTCGTCATTCACGGATATTAAACCAATCAACAAATATATTGTGGATGCTGTACACTCGGATCACCGTGGCCTATTAATAACTTGTGAAAGAAATAATTGTAAAATTAGTAAAAACGAAATTAAAATTGTACCAATTAACCAATACCGTTTAGACGCTTTCAAGGAAACTATTGTAAACAAACTACCTGATTTGCCCTCGTACAATAATGTAGAAGAGTCTTACACAGACCTAATCAACCTGATCAATAATGAGTTTGGGAGAATTTTTACCTCAAAAACATTATCGATTGGTGGCCGTCCAGTTTTCAGTGATTGGGCAACATCGGGGATTTATAAGAGCAGGAGGAGATTGTATGATCTATATTCTGAAAAATCGTACAATTTCAACCCTGTTTTCCAGGATTATGTTAAAAATTACTCAAAAATATTTAAGCGAGCCTGTTCCTTCGCGAAGTCAAACTTCATTAAAAATAAAATTTCTAATTCTGTAAATAAAATTAAGACTACTTGGAATATTATAAATTCCGAATGTGGGAAATCTCCATCAAATGTAAGAGATTTTCATTTAAAAATAGAAGGTCGCCATGTCACGGAGGATCTGGAAGTTGCGACAGAGTTTGAACATTTCTTTTCAAATATACCGTTAATAACGACTAAAACTCTTCAGTCGTCTTCCACTTCCGCTGTGTCATTGCTTAAGGAATCGATAAACGAGTGTGAAGACGCATTCGTATTCTCAGTTGTTAATAGCAAGGACATCACCAAAGCGTTTCACTCTATTAATATCAAAAAGACCGCGGATCTATGGGGATTATCAGTCAAAACTATTTCATGTATCATTGATGTCATTGCTCCCCATCTAGCAACTGTGTTTAATGACTGTGTCAACAGCGGTATATTTCCTGATTTAATGAAACATAGCAAAGTCATACCTTTGTTCAAGGCTGGCAGTGCTACAGATCCTTCTAATTTCCGACCAGTTTCTGTGTTGCCGACCTTGAGTAAAGTATTTGAGAAATTAATCCTAGGACAGTTGATGACCCATTTTGGTGAAAACAAATTATTTCATGATAAACAGTTTGGGTTTACTAGGGGACGTTCGACTGCTGATGCTGGTATAGAACTGTTAAATTGTATTTACGAGGCCTGGGAGGATAAGCATGATGCATTGGGTGTATTCTGTGATCTATCCAAGGCTTTCGATTGCGTCCACCATGACACATTAATCAGGAAATTAGAACATTATGGAATAAGGAACAAGGCTCTCGAGCTTCTGACTTCATATTTGAACAATAGAATTCAGAGGGTCGATGTTAATGGTACACGTTCAGTGGGATCTCTGATTTCGATGGGTGTTCCACAAGGTTCGATACTTGGACCATTTTTATTCTTAATATATATTAATGACCTCCCCTACTACGTAAGGGATAAAACTAGTATTATTTTATTTGCTGACGATACTTCGTTAATATTTAAAATTAAAAGGCAACAAAATAATTATGACGAAGTGAATGGTGTTATCACAAGAGTGGTCCATTGGTTTAATACTAATAATCTTTGCCTTAATGGGAACAAAACTAAATGTATAAAATTCACATTACCTAATATTACACAGGTTGAAACCAATGTACAACTCAATGGACAAGTGTTGAACCTTGTGGAATCAACAGTGTTCTTAGGTTTAAGTATTGACGCCAAATTGCAGTGGCGATCGCATATTGAAAAAATATCCAGTAGATTAAGTTCGGCTTCTTACGCTGTAAAAAAGATTAGGACATTAACAGACGTGGATACGGCTAGAATAGTTTATTTCAGTTATTTTCATAGTATTTTAAGCTACGGGATTCTCCTTTGGGGTAATTCCGCGGATTTAAACACAATATTCATTTTACAAAAGCGGGCTGTGAGAGCTATTTATAATTTGGGCCCAAGAGTTTCCCTTCGAGAAAAGTTTAAAGAAATAGACATTCTAACCGTTGTGTCACAATACATCTTCGAGAACCTGATGTATGTAAGGAAAAATATCTCTAAATTTTCAAGAGTTTGTGACAGGCATAATATAAACACAAGACATAAAAACAATCTTGTAGCTTGTGATAGTAGACTCCATAAAATTAGTAATTCTTTCCGGGGCAACTGTATACGCTTTTTCAACAAGCTCCCTAATGAAATTAGAGATTTACCTGTAAATAAATTTAAAAATGTAATTAAGACTAAACTGTGCCAAAAAGGCTATTATAAAATCCAAGAATATTTAGATGATAAACAAGCTTGGAAATGAGCTGTTCGCTCAACTATGCTACTCAAGCAAACTATTGTATTTAGACTAAGTAGACTAAGCAAATGTTTGTAAATAGACCAAAAAAAAAAATGCCCGCTGAGTTTCTTGCCGGAGTCTTCTCAGGTCGGGGCCGCGTTTCGAACCGGTGGTCCATTTGCTAAACTAGTCTAGATTTTTTTTTTAACTTGACGTTTTGTAAGTACCGTTTTAATGGTCTATACAGAATAAATGATTTTTGACTTTTGACTTTTGACTTTTTGTCATTGACCTCGAAATCTGATTGCAGGATGGGCTCGCGTGCAAACAGCAACATATAAGGAGACATACCTGTCGATGTATGTTTCGTGGCATTATATGCAAATGTTACCATATTGACAAAACTGCACCAATTCTTCTGGTCAGCTGACACGTACATGGACAGCATTTGTGTCAGTGTAGCATTGAAGTTCTCGCAGAGGCCGTTTGATGACGCTTTGAAAGCCGTAGTATGACGTAGCTTGAATCCTAAGAAAACAGCTGTTTCCTTGAGTAAGTTTGACGTAAATACTGAACCTCTGTCCGTAATAATGTTTTTCACACCTCCTAGCTTGCATATAATCTCGTCGGTAACGAATTCACATACCTCTTGAGCTGTGACCCTGGGTAAAGGTTTACAAATTACATATTTGGACATATATTCAATAGCCACTAGAATATATTTATTCCCTCTATTGGATTTGGTAAATGGTCCGAGAATGTCCTTTCCCACTCTTTCCAACAAACCTTCAGTAGAAATCGGATTCAAAGGGGCTCGTTGTCTAAACTTCTTCCTTTGTTGGCATGTTAGACAACTTCTAAAATATTTTTCTATTTCTTTTTCAGCTTTGGGAAAGAAAAATCGGTTACGGAACTTTGACAATGTCTTCGCGATACCGAAGTGACCTCCAGACCATGGATGATCATGCAGTTCTTCGAGTGTCGTCTTCAACAGTTCCTTCGGCAGCACGACGATATATTTTCTTAATCCGTTTCTTAAAACTTCTTTTACTAATATGTTATCTCTTAATAAAAATCCTTTATAGTTTGTTATATTATTATCCGACAAAATATTCCTTATCGGTCTACAAAATAGGTCTGTGCATTGCTTCGATACCAAGGTATCAGTGCTGATTCTATACATTTTTACCTCGTCTGTTACTGATGTATTTATATTTTCATCTTCAGTCTTCAACGGGTTACGACTGAGGTAGTCCGCAACAATATTGTTCTTGCCGGAACAATGTACGATATCGAAATCCATATCTTGTATTGCCAATGCCCATCTGGCTAACTTGCTGTTAGTGTCTTTAGTTTGTTTCAACCACACTAGAGCTTTGTGATCTGTGACCACTTGGAACTTAATTCCCCACAAATAATGTCTGAAAAATTTAAGCGCCCATATTAGAGCTAAACATTCCTTTTCAGTCGTCGAGTATCTTGATTCTCCATCAGACAATTTCCTTGAAGCATATGCTATGGGGTGTAATTCGTCTTTACCTTGCATGAGGCATGCTCCTAGTGCATATCCTGACGCATCTACGAATAGTCTTGTTATTATATTTTCTTCGCTAGAATAATATTTTAGTATAGGCGGATTAGTTAAGATTTCGACTATGTTTTCGAATGCTTTTTGTTCAATATTCGTCCACTTGAATGGTGTGTTCTTCTTAAGTAGTCTCGTTAGAGGTACTGCAATCTGAGCTAAATTTTCGACGAATTTTCGATAGTAACTAAATAGTCCTAGAATAGACTTTACCTCCTTAGCATTCTTGGGGGGTTTCAAGTTCTTTACAGCTTCTAAATTCTTTGGATCTGGTCTTATTCCTTCCGTATTGAAAACGTATCCTAGAACAGTGATTTCTTGAAAGCCGAATTTGCATTTTGAAGGTTTCACCGTGAGATTAGCTGCCCTCAATCTTGCTAATACCTCTCGTAATGCTTCTAGGAATTCTTCGTAGGTTTTACCATAGACTATAATATTGTCTATATAAACTATTGCATTTTTGTACTTAATTCCAGCTAAAACCTGGTCCATTGTGCGTTGAAACGCCGCCCCTGATTTGACAAGACCGAACGGCAACACGTTCCATTCCCAAATTCCGCTAGGACAGACGAATGCTGTCTTGTGCTTGTCCTCCTCAGCTAGAGGTAACTGCCAGTACCCCGATATGAGATCTATATCTGCGAAAAACTTAGCTTCAGACAAATAATTTATTATATCATCGATTCTAGGTAATGGGTAAGAGTCTAATATGACCTTCTTGTTTAATCTTCTATAGTCGACACATAAACGATATGAATTGTCTGGCTTTTTCACCAAAACGATGGGCGATGCGTAAGCACTTTGTCACTGTCTAATTACTCCATTCCGGAGCATCTCTTCTATTTGATCATTCACAATTTCTAATTGTTTCGCAGCTAATCTGTAAGGAGCTGAATGTACAGGTATTTCATCTGTTGTGGGTATCCTTACCTCAGTTAATGTGCACCTGCCTATGCTTCCATTGTCGAATGCAAATCGATCTTCATATTCCAGTATTGTTTTCAGCAAACTGTTCTTTTTGGACGTTGGGAGATTTTCATTGATTAATTTCTTGAATTCTTCTGATTTATCTGCTACCACTTCGTTGAAATTTAGTTTGTGGTAATCATCGTTGGTTTCATTTATTACTTTATAATGAAATAACATATCCTTAGTGTTTATAATATTTAACGTTGTGCAATTTGAAACCTTACTCACGGTATTGATCTTGCATCTGTGCGTCCAATTTATTTTGAAGTCTTTCAACCATACACAGTTTTCTCTGAAATCAATTAACACAGCATTAGCATACATGAATGATTGACCTAAAACTAAATCTAATTCGATGTCATTTATAAATAAAATTCACTTTAACTACAATGTTCGCTACAATCACGTTCACTTTGACTTCGCCGCAGATAATTGCAGTTGAACCAGTAATACTTGTGATGTGCGTCAATGAAGACGACGGATTAATTTGTAGGTTCAAATTTCTAGCTAGAGCTCCACTAATAGCATTTATAGTCGCTCCAGTGTCAAGTAAAGCCTCGATGTCAACATTATTAATTGTAACCTTAATGAACGGAGTAAACTGACCCGGAAATTTGTCCTTGTTGTGGAGCTGATCTGTGATCGTGGACTCGGAAATCTCCACACTCCTTACATTCTCCTCCCGAGTCGCTCTTCGGAAAAACTGTCGGCTCGAGGATGGAGTATCCTGATTGTTTGAGCCCGATGAATTTGGGTTACTGGGGAAAACGTTGGTGTTAGTATTGTCCCGAGGTCTTAAATTATACCTCGGAGTACGAAAATTATCTCCTTCGTCACGTGGGCCTGACGGTGATGGAGATTGTTGAATGTCATTTCCTTGAGGATTTCTAAATCTCACTTGACGACTAAATCCTTGAGGAGGATTCGTAGGTAAATTTGGTACTTTTTCCTCCTGTACATCAGGTTGTACGGCGGAGAGTTGTATAAGAGCATCACGAAGCTCTTTTTTACTATTATACACTCTTGCTGCTAAAATATTTCTAAATCTTGGGGACATAGATTTTAGGAATCTATTTATAAATTTCCTGTCATCAGTGATCTTAGCTTTATTAGCCAAATTACATAATCTGTAATAGTAATTTAATGTATTTTCATCTTTAGCTTGATTTGATGAATAAAACAGTTCTACATCATCGCTTTGGGATGGGAACTCCCGTTCCAAATGTGAACAAATTTGTTCGAATGTTAATTCTTCAGTAAAGATTGATTCGTAATAGTGGAGAGCCGCGCCCTCCAAATACGCAGCAAGAATTGTAGCCTTGTCAGCTTGTACGAATTTATTAATGGCAAAGATGACATTGAAATCTTTTATGAAATCTTGGAACGAGATTCCATCTGTGCCATTGAATTTTTTCGTCTCCGCCATCATAGTAATAATATAATAAAGAAAGAATGTTATCTGATAGCGTCGCTCCCACGACGCGGTGATCTGCGCACGGTGATTTTTCTTAAAGGGTCCGGGATCGATCGATGTAATAATGTAATAGGTACTTCGAATTGACATAGAACCTTCATGGTTTGAGATTTTTGAGTGAAACTTTTTCCACATGGTACCTATGTAGTTCTTCATTTAAAAATGTGCAACATTCGATTATCGACTTTCAGTTGTTTTTTTATTCAGCTTAGACAAGAAAGATGGATACTTCGAAAATTCGAGTGATTTTTGAATACGAGTTCCGACGCGGAACTAACGCAGCAGAAACAGCTCGCAATATCAATGTTGCGTTTGGAGAGGGGACTGCTAATGAACGCACCGGGCGATTTTGGTTTAAACGCTTTCGTGATGGAAACTTTGATTTGAAGAACGAACCACGAGGAAGGCCGTCCACACAGGTGAATAACAATGAATTGAAAGACATGGTGGAAGCCGATCCGAGCCAAACTACCCAGGAATTAGCTGCATGGTTTAACGTTACCTTAACAACAATATTGACTCATTTGCGTCAAATCAATAAAATAAAAAAATGTGAAAAATGGGTACCTCATGATTTGACTGATCTGCAGAAAGAAATGCGTGTTGAAACTTGTGTTGCCTTGTTGAATCGATACAGAAATGAAGGAATATTGGATCGAATTGTGACATGTGATGAAAAGTGGATTCTTTACGATAACCGTAAGCGAAAAATGCAATGGCTGACCCCAGGTGAAACGCCACAAAAGTGTCCTAAAGCAAAGCTTACCAATAAAAAGGTAATGGTAACTGTTTGGTGGTCTCAGCATGGTGTTATTCACTATAGCTTTCTACGATCTGGTCAAGCAATAACGGCAGATGTCTACTGTGCCGAACTCCGAACAATGATAGCAAAACTAGCAGTGAAACAGCCCCGACTCATGAATCGATCTTCACCATTATTGCTCCATGATAACGCGAGACCTCATACAGCACGAGAAACCGTTTTAACTCTACAGGAACTGCAATTAGGAACTATCCGTCACCCTCCGTATTCGCCAGACCTTGCTCCAACAGACTACCATTTTTTTCGTGATTTGGACAATTTTCTATGTGATAAAAAGTTTTCTTCTCAGGAGGCAGTACAAAATGCTTTCACACAGTTTGTCGAATCTAGATCACCTGAGTTCTATCGCAAAGGCATAAATGACCTTCCTACTATATGGCAGCAATGTATAGATAATAATGGTAATTATTTTGATTAAATAAATACGTTAAATTAAAAAAAAAACGAATTTCAATTTGTCAGTACAAATCGGCAATTTCATACTATATTCAGTAAAATCTGATCAGAAAAGAATATACCAGTCGCATTTGGCGAAGCGATTTTTGTTCTCATCCCAAAAAAACACGAAGTGACTCATCCTAAAGATACTAGACCGATAGCACTAACTAACACAATTTCAAAAATATTTTTCTCAATACTACAAACAAAAATGTGTAATTTTATGATTAACAATAGGTATTTCGGACCTAACCACCAGAAAGGGTTTTTCGTCTTGCTTCAGAAAGGAATATATAAACTTAATGTGGAATACTTTGCGTTTTTTCGAAAAATACCACCATCACAGTGCTAAAAGTATAAAATATTATTATAAAATATTCTATTACACAAACAAACAGTGCGAATATATAACATACGAAACTGCAGCTCATTGCGAATAAGTTTCCTTAACAGAAAAGCAATCGTGACAATGCAAGTTACACACTGACACTGTTAGTTAGAACTGAAGTTAGCATGCAGTGACTACCAGCTTTATAGTGTGGAAATATTAAAAGTTGGGAAACTAGCAGTCCTGGCTCGCTGGCCAGCGTGCAACGTTCAATAAGCACACGTCGTTGTTTGTTCGCAAACGGCTCTGCAAAGCGCCGGAATCACTGCGACACCAAACTCGATTCCTATACACTGGATTGGTGTTCTAAGTGAGTGGATAGAGCGAGGATAAACTTTCCAAAATTGACTTAATTCACAAAAGGAATTACTTTTATGGGTTTTTAGGTACACAGTCCTGGGAACTTTAAGCGGGGCATGAAAAAACATTCGACCAGGCCGTCAAGCTGAATGTCACCATTGTAACATGGTAACCATGACCTAACCCCCATCTGTAATGGTGAACCCTCTTTCCTGAGACTTTGCCTTCAGCTTGTCATCAGGCGAGAAGTCAAATTGATATGCCCAATGTAATAAAAAAAAACAACCTTATTAATAGTGGTGTCCATACTTTGTTGAACAATACGTTATATTACATTTACTTATAATAAATACAACATTTTCTTTTCATTGGGAGTCATTAATTTTGGAAAAGAGGTATAACAAGTTATAGATTATGTGCAAAATGGAACGTTCAATATAAACGTAAAATCTTATTTTTCAGTACACTTAAACTAATTAGAAGCGAAATAAATACTGACGATTTACAAATAAGTTAGCATTTTTTTTTAATTCTTTAACTATTCTGGATTTGCTGAAAAGAAATCACTTACTTAAGTAGTAAAAGATTCATTGTAGAGGATTAAAGAAATAACGCTGCAGTCTATATCTTGAGTCCTTCTTCAGCGGCTAGTTAAAGACATACCAACGTATCCTGCGACAACATTGCAGCGACCGTTTGTTCCTCGCTCATTGTTCCGCGCCGCTTTGTTCCGCGTTTGAAAGTTCGCGTGTTATGTTCCTACCTGCTTTGAGTTCCTGTTCATTGATTCTGTTATAATTTTACAGTTTTTTCAATCTCGGACAAAGAAGATCCAGTGGCGATTCAAATTTTGTGTGGTGCTGAAATAAATAAACGTTTATTGAAGCTTATAATTAAGCAAACAATAAACAATAAACAATTTAAAAATTAAGCAAAAAAAAAACAACAAATTTAAATATACGGTTGATCGTTTTTTGTTTCTTTCTTCATCCTATCGTCTTTACCGGCTTTGGTTTAATGCGGTTTTAAGAAAGAAATGTTTAAATACTTAAATAAGATTTACGGCGGTTTAACGAATTCTGATATTATGTTCTAGAGTAGATTAACAATATAGTATCTACCTATACAAATAAAATGAGACGATGACACGCCATTTTCCACCTCATTGAAATACATAAATATTCATAAAGCTTACGAAAAATTGAACCATGATTTATGAAACGAATAATAGCTCAGATTTTAATGTATTCTCGTGACTTATATTTTGTCATTGAGTGTACCTAAGAAAGCTTTTATAGGATAAACAAGTCTAGACTTTATGTGAAAAACTAAAATATTCATTTATTCATTTGTTTGGTAGCCTACTAGTAAATGTCAATTACGAATATAAAATAAATCAGTCCCGAAAATACAGTGTTATTTCAGTAAGTTTTAAGTATTATGGTTAAAAGGTGAAAACATTTTTGGTTAAATAAGTTTATTGCTGCTTCAAAGGTCTAGTTTTTAGATTTGGGTTATGATTTATTCTACATGTGCGATTCATATAACTGTCGAAAGATATACAAGAAGGTTATAAAAAAAAAATGTGTATCTAACAATGTACCTACCCCAAATTTGAACTTCAGATAAATAGATTCGAGTTACTTTGAAGAGGTCGCACTCAATTTAACTAAACCGAAATAAACAATAAAAAATTGTACAGTCAACGTCAGCGGTGTTTCATGAGTGTCTCAACATCCAAAATAATTCTGTTTACGTGGAGAGCAAATAAAAATTTCGTTCCAACCTAACAGGCGCAGCAAAAGTAATTATTTTTTCTGTGATTATATTTGTTTCATGTCGGGTTTTTCTTCAAGGGGTACATTTATTGTATTTTTTTTTCATAAGATATTTTTCAAAATAATTTCCCTGTTAATATTTTGTGTTGAGATTGTGTACAATATAACATCTAACGATAAAGGAAAATTCTTGTTAAGCTTGATATTTAGTTGTTTTGTAAACTCGAAGTCCTGAACAGAATGAGACGATTTTTCACGCCGAAGCAGCGGTGTTTTCCATACAAGACACAAATTCGGTCCTGCGTGGAATACTGCTCGTTTCATTGGGATGGCTACGTAAAGTACTTTCTAGATGCTCTCACGGAGGACAAAATAAGATTTTTCTACTCTATGGATGCTCTCGACAGGTTGCAGTGACGTGTGGTCCGCATTATTAGGAATACCGAGGTCACGAGTACCCTCGAGCCTCTACAGATGCGTAGAGATGTTGTTTCCTTGGCAATATTTTACCGTCTCTACCATGGTGTATGTTTTGATGAGTTCTTCCGATTAGTCCCACCCTCTCCTTTCCTACACAGGACAACACGACTCGCACCCCGGCTGACCCAGGGATGAACATTGAATGACCTAGCCATCACGGCGCCGCTGCTTCATCAAAAACATCATTAAATTGTACAAGAATAGCGTCAGATCTGTTAAAATGGAATAAAATCACGAACTAGGTGAAAAAATGGCTCACAAGAAACTGTTGGAGCGGTCTTTTTGTATCATTTTATGCGGTTCTACAAATTATTGAGAAAAAATTTCCAATAGTGCACTCCGGTAAAAACTCACCGTTAATGGATCCCCTAGGGATCCAAATGAAAGTGTAATAGTTTCATTAAAATAGTTACGGAAGACATTTAGTAGTTTAAATCATGATATGAAGTAGAGAATAATTGCAGTGTAAACTTTATACGGTACTAGCTGACCCGGCGAACTTCGTATCGCCAATTTTTTTCGGCCGCGTGGCGCCAAATCCCGTTCCCGCTGTACCTTCTACTATATCCATCCATGTATTATACAAATAAACCTTCCTCTTCAATCAATCTATCTATTAAAAAAAACCGCATCAAAATCTGTTGCGTAATTTTAAAGATTTAAGCATACATAGGGATATAAGGTCAGAGAAAGCGACTTTGTTTTATACTATGCAGTGATCATATGCATTTTAAGTTCGCACGAACAGGGTATAGAGAAACAGTTTTCTGAACATATGTGGAAGTATATAATCCACCTCCGCTGATTTACTTGTGTGAATATAATTGTTCCCGTGGCTCCACTCGCGTCGATGTCGGTTATCACGACCAATCATAGCATGAGTAGATCTTATGCTTAATCATTTGGATAGTACAAACATTTAATTTTGTATAGTACCGGGTCCGGCTACATCTGATATTTAGCGTCATGTTAATTGTAAAAGAATGCCATTTTTATTCCACGTTGAGTTTTTGAATTGTGAAATTGAATTTGTCAAGCGGAATATTTATAATATGGCCGGACAAATGTTTTATGCCGTGTCTATCCTGGTGCTGTTCCATTTATCTGTAATCTTTGAACATGTGTTTAATTTAAATGTAATACAATATGGCTAAAGTACCTACCCAACGCAGCAGTTAGAACGAACGTGGAATGTCATTGGGAATGGCAGATTCATTCAATTGGATTTTTGCTTGAATCGGACATGTTGGTGGTCACCAATATGGATACTTAGGATTTTCACGAAGACAGGAGACATCTTGGATGACGAGGATTCCTGGCAAGGCATCTGCTAGCAAGTGATATATTATCTGGAACTATATTTATAAATATATGTTTCAAAAAATATCCATATATCTTTTTTTGTATTAACTTAGCTTCATATTACTTCGGTGTGTAGTTTACTATAATAATATGAGATATCTATGTGGAGGAAAGAGGTGTGATGTTCCTCCAACACAAAGGGAGAATCCTCCGACCAGGCAAGGTGATCACGCCTGGCGGGACGCGGCCCAACGATTGTCGTTGGGATGTTGTATATGTATTGTACCAGCGCGGGAACTTCACTATCGCGATGCAGGATTTGTAGTGTCGTAGTAGTTCGGCTTGATGTCGCTAGATGGCGCTGGGTACATGTGATATCGCCACATCTATATATTTGGCTGTAAATTTATTTTTATTCATAAAATAAGTGCAGTAAAGTCATTTCTGGCTAGTGCAACACCTGTTTCTTTCTCTCATCAAAGTAGATTTAATTGACAAGGTTAAATACCAAGCATTTCCCGGTACTCAGTATCATATTATTGTGAGTAGGGTATCTTATTGGAATATAAAGAATTCATGCATGTGAAAAGGACGCTGTTTATTTCTTACTACTCCCCTGTGAACTACAATGGAGTTTGGGGTACGGTTATAAACAAGAGTTCCTTGAGCCAATAGTTCCTTTGCGGACTGCCAAGAGCCTGATCCAAACATTTATTCAGCCCTAAATTAAATAATGTAGCATTATACTATTTATGCGCTACAAGCCTATGTCCTTTTACTTCCTATACCAAATTTCATCAAAATCGATTCTGCGGTTTAGGCGTAACAGACAGACTAAATTTCGCATTTATGATATTGTAACCGAATTTATAATGGTTTCATCCAAACCTGGTTCATCAATCAATGATTAAATCCCAGCCAGTAAACTTATCAAAAGTTATTTCACAAACAGAACTTAATAAGTTCTTTCGTTCTTTTTTTTTAATCGACTTTGTATTAAACTTATTAGAAGCTGCAAGTTTATTTGTTCGCAAACGTCTGCAAAAAACTAACTTTACTCTGGAAGCAGCCTCTTGAGCACAAAGTGATCAAACAGCCTTTCGGAGCCAAAGTATTCTTCTAAGTTAAACTAAAACTTAGTGTAGGGTAATTTGACCATGAAGCTAACTCATCTATTAAGAAAATGTTATAATGAATTTGTAACAAGAGCAGAAAAGTGAAACTTTGACTTTTGAGTTATTCATGGAATCTTAAGATAGTCAGACTGATTTCTGGATTAACTTTTATTTAGATAAAAATTTAAATTGAGGTAAAAGAAGATAGAAAGTACTTTTACGTTAAAATATATCCTATCATCATAAATATTAAAGTTTGGTAAGATGTTGGCATATTTGTACTCAATCACGCTGCCACGCGACGGCTCAACAGATCCAACATACGTAACGAACGTATTCAAATGAAATTTGATAAAATCTGTACAAACTACAGGTTATTTTCAGAGCGGAATCGAAATTCGACTTGGCCGTAGACACGTGAGACAGCTAATTTCACATTATACAAAATACCGAAAACAAGACCTCGACGAATAAAGCAAATGATAGATAAACACACCCGAACGGTTCCTCTGCGACAACACGCGCCTGATGCCTCGAAACCTTCATAAATTCCTACTAACTGTTACAAGACTCCTCTAAATTGAACATCGTCGTACATCGCGGTTATCGTGGCACTTTGATTGTTTCTGTCTTCTTCCGAGTGCCTACTCGTGACGACGGTCCTAACGAAATGGTAAAACAATCAACAACAGTCATTAAAAAAGTAACTTTTATTATGTAGTGGAAATACCTATGAAAATAGCTGATAAATAAAAAAAACATGACATTTTTCGAGTTATTTGGTTCTAGAGAGAAATGATCACTCAGTTATCGAATAAATCTGATTTTTCGAATAATTAACAGTAAATCTAGTATGGCGAGAGGGTTAGAGAATTTGATACCGCTGAGGATCTTTCGGGGAGGTTGACATTATCTGATTGTTTGTAAACGAATATTTAAAAGGTTTTTCCCTTTTCCAATTTTATAACTCTAACTAATACATAACATGGTAGTTTTCTCTCTTATTTGATTTAATTATTATGAACAAATTTTTGCATACGGTTAGGGTCCGAATAACGTGTATGATATTTATTTTTTATGGTAATGGTTTATTTATAAAAGGATTTAAGAATTTAATTATTAATGCAACGCAATATATTTTTAATTCAAAATTTGATTGCAGTCAAATCAAAAAAATTGCAATTAGTAACATGACACAGATCTGTTGACCTCAAAACGTTGCCGCAAATTGTCAGTAAAGGCATTTCTCAGCGAGCTCGTAACTCCTATAAAAACTGAAACAAAATACATTACAAAGTACAGCCCTTAAAGCATTATAAAGGGCTCGTTAACCTTTTTCGTGGACATAAAGGAAATTTATGATTTTAATATTAGTCCGGTGGTGAGATTCAAGCTGATTACTGAATAATGTACGCTGGCTTGTACTGAAAATTCCTAGAATGACGTATTTTTCTTACGTACTTAAGAAAAATAGTCTTTTCTATAAGTTGCTGATAGTGGGCGTTCTTTTAGGGATATACATTCAGAGTAAGGTTATAGATCCATATAAACGCACGTCTATTTATATAAGGGGGAGTCAAAGACACTGCGTGCTAATTTTTGTTCTCTCTCTCTCGAGATTTAAGTGGGATACTTGGAGAGCCTCCGATTAGCCCTCTACAGAAACCTCAGCCAGAACCTGTGTCTCCATTACCTAGGGTGCACCGCATTGAAGTTCTAGACCAAGAAACTCTGTCTCTAGGTCACTAACCTCAAATATAAATTCATAGGACACTTAAGTTATACATGTAGCTTGAGAAAATCAACCACAAACAAAGTTAAAGTTTAGCATTATCAAAAAAAACCTGTCAATTTCTTTGTATGTAATGTTCTACTTTGGACAAATTGTTAGCTATTATGTAAATGCAGTCGTGGCCCAAATTTGCAAACGGCCGGGCGTTTTTCTCGTACAATGATACATTGTCCCAAATACTTTTATTTTGCCGACAAAAATGATATATGGAATACTTTTATCCTATATTTTGTAGTGCTTTTGTTTTTCAGGACTACAAGTAAATTATAAGCCTCGGTTTTCTTACGAGCTCTTTTCTTTTGTAGTTCTGGAGTTTGAATGGATTCATTACATTAGGCATTATTCATGCTTTTGTTTCTGATCACCGTCATCATAATCTTTTTCCATTAAATGAGCTCGAGAAACCTGAACATGGATGGCCTGGTCAGCCTGGATTTCAAGCAAATGAAGTAAAACAACATATGAAACGTGCAGTTTTAGTCGAAATGACTTCGAACCACCCAATACCACTCTTCTGTTGATAAAAATAAATCTGTCAAATATAAAAATAATTTATTTACCAAAAAATATAAAAATTACCACTTAATTTGTAGTCCCTGGTATAAGGTCCGTGCGAAGCTGTACCTACGTACCTATGTAGGTACTTAGCACCTGCGGTCTAACCGACAACCCTATATCAATTACAGAATTAATTAAACTTTGCTCATTAAAATAATATGAGGAATGGAGAAAAGATTGTTCGGTATCATATATCTGTAAGGATTTATTATTATAATTTCGTAAGGGCTTATTTGTGTCGAAATTTAATTAGACTTACTTTGTTTCTCTATTGAAATACTTCTGTTAAAGTGTATAAAGCTTTCAGATCATGTCATATTTAGTCGTGCTACAATATTGTATTCTCAAGTTACAAGTTTAAAAAAGGAACAGATTCATAAGTCAAACAGCAAAATAGAAATTGATAGTACTTATACACAGGTTAGGACATTATTATGGATTATAGTTATAATAATACTTTTAAACATTTAGTTGGGTTTTCCTAACCCATCCCGGGTTAGAAAAATTGTAAGGGTTTAAGGACCAAAGTAGTCACTCGTAGTCAAAGCCTATCTCAAGTGGAAAAATATAATCCTCTTATCTAATGTCGATTTAGAGGTAAGACACAAGCATTCAATGAGAGATAACCAAGCGAAGTTTACTCAAAAACGATGTCTATAAACTTGAGGAATATAGACAGAAGCATCTGTAGAAAAAAATATATACACGTCCCATTGCAATAAAAGCTGTATGGCAATACTGCTTTCATCGCGATAGGCTGTGTGCATGTTTAATATGTCCCTGGCCAGGCAATGGACGAAATCATTAAAAGTGGAAGTTTTGATATTAAGTACTCGAAGTGTATGGTAGGTGGATGTCGTTAAGGGAGCATGGCTATTAAATATATTATAAGCAGATGATGGCAGTAACTTTAATTTGTATATGAATTTCAGCAACTTTTCACTGAAATCCGTTGCTGCGTACATAGTATGTTTATTAGGAACATCGTCGACAATCATAACAAACATAAGTGGCCGCAAAAACCTAGGGTAATTTAGAGAATACGGTTTTGAAGTTTATATCTTTGCCTTAAGATGGGTGATTCTAGATTCTGCACGTTACAGGTTTTTCAAAATCCGCGTTCAAAAGAAGCCTCTATGTTCGAAATATTCAGAAACATTGTTAGTTACAGTAACACAAACTATGTATTTTTGCTTATCACATTCGCTGAATGAAAGATATTGTGGTAAGGTTCTGTAGCAGGTATGTTCAGGTGACCAAATTAAAAGTCTACTCCCAGTTTGTAAGGGTCCATATATTCTGGTCACATACACAACACAGTAGGTACACACACAGAACAGTAGAATAAGTTCAGAAGGAGAAAGTTTATACAGCACAGCACAGAAGAATTTATACGCCACAATAAGAGGAAGATTAAGACAGAGAAATAGAACATTAATTAGAGATAGAACTTGAATATTGTAATCAATGACAAAAAAGCTTTTATAATTATACAACTGCGGGTTAATAACTATTTTTAACGAACGCTGAACCGAGAATGTCTATCTTAGATCATTCGTATAAGTTTTTCGCATACCGCCACTCAACGAACATAGCGAAGCGGGTCGCGTATTTCCAAAATACACTACAGCGTCAACCGGTACGATATGATTTTGTGTAAATGTTTTGTGTAGTTAATACAATATTTTGTGCATATCTAATTAGTAGTTTATAAAGGTTAGTTACTTAATGTTAATAAGTTAAATAAATAATAAGGTTAGTTATTGTTAATAAATGTAAATACATATAACATTATTGCGATAATGTGTAAATATGTAAATACTAAATAAATAACTGTAAATATGTATAAGTATATTATAAATAAATGGTATAGGTAGCCCACAATATGAATTATTGGTAAAACGCGTTGTTTAACATTTTTAATGCGTTGAAAAAAGATTAGATTGCATAGGATTAGATGAATCTTTATTGTACATCAATAATAGATAGTACAAAAAAAAATATGTTCAAATGACGGCCTTATCGCCACAAGAGATCTCTTGCAGGCAGCGTGGTATTAAAGAACGGGGAACACCCACAGTTATAAACCATAATTGTTCTCATATGAATTTTCAATATATTTTGATTATTTATTAGACTTACCTCGCAGACATATTTTGAGCGCAATTTATTAAGGCTGTTAGGATTGCATTCCCAAGTATTTTGGTACGCAGGACGGAGGCTATAAAATGATGCAAATGGAGTATAAATCTTTGCGGGGCATTAGAAAGCACAGTAAACAAACATAAACTAAAAGTCCCCTGTAACATTTTACACTTTACAAGTAGAGCTTCGACAGCGATTATTTATTCGCACATATGCAACTAGTGGGTTATTGAAAATGACGTGGTATGAGAGAATAATAAACATAAATAATAATCGGTATGATTTAATATTACGGTATGAAATTTCGTGGCATGAAGGCGAAAAAACAGGACTACTTAGTCTCATTTAACAAATATATATTTTAACTGCAATGATTCAAGATTGAACCTTAGGTTATATTACTTGAACAAAATCATTTACAATGTTGATGTGAACAGTGAAAACCCCATCACCCTCGGGCCTTTTCCTGACTCAGTTGGGGTCTGCTTCGATATATTATATCAAAATTTTGTACTAAACAACAAGGTTATCAAACTTTTTAGGGCTCCAACTAATTGTAACGAATGCCACTGATGTATAACTACTGGGACCTAGGCTCAACGTGCTCTCCGTGGCACGAAGGGAACCACGTCTTTACAACCCCAAACCAAGGCTTTACAAAATATATAAGTAATTTTATTTTATAACACAACGAAGTTTTCGATTTAAATTGAGATTTTATTTGTGATATTATAGCTTTGATTTAAGGATACGCTACATTAAACAAGCCTAAAGATTTTAAAAGCAGCATAAAATCAACAATAAAACTTTTTAACATGCTATGACTAAAGCATTTATGCATCAACTCTCACAAATTAATATCGTTAAGAATCCTTTTAGCAATGAAACAGAGATACTAGATAGACAACGTCTTAGGCAATCCTAGAAGCTTTCAAACATTTTCTTTCGTAGAAAAACCTTATTCGCAAAAATACGATATTTTACTTGGCTATCTAAACTTTGATGCCCTGGATCTGAAACACGCAGAGCCGGTGCTGCTCGCAAAGTTTGCAGAGATCTCGCAGCTAATGTTGGAATAGCACGCTGTGCAGTGCCAACATAGCTTTGCTATTCTGAAGCAGAAATGTTATTACGCTGATAGTCGGATGTAGCAAGGAGGAAGTGGAAGAAAAATTAAATGATACGGATTTTTTGTTAAATTCCAAACGTAAACAAGCAAAATATATTCTATTCGCGTCTAGTTGTAGATATGGCCCTGAGTGAACAATTTTTTTAAAAAGTTATCTTTTTCAGGTTTAAAGCCATGGTGAATTCTTTTTATTGAAGAATATTTTACAGCTTAGTTTGATTACTATTCCAACTGACGAGGATGAGAAATGACGTTTAGGATAATAATGATGATTTAATGATATTCTTAAAGGTATTTTCCTTGCTCAAAAGTATTTATTCCTTATTTACAATATCATTTCTACGAGTAAATATAATAACATCGAAAAACACAACTACTGTCATAGCATATTAGTCCTTCATAAATATTAAACTAAATATTTTATAAATTATGAACTCAAAGATCTAATTAACTTAAGCACGTGATTCGATTCTATCTGTATTACGTTTTATTACTCACTTATTCATACGTAGTCTTAAAGAGCTAAAATGCTTTCATAACCTTTCACCTTCAGTGGAGCATACCGACTGGTATTCTGCGAACAATGGTCAATCAATGGTGAAATGCATTGGTCGGAAGCAAATCGACTGCTGACGCCAGGTGCCTCGTCAGCCAACCGGCCAACAATGCATGAAAACTTTTTTGAATATCTGCTCTTTTTACCAGTCATATTGACATTTTATTTTCATTTCATAAGCGAGTAGTATTTTATTAGTTTGAATACAAAATAATAAAGTAGTGCGCAACTAAAATCTTGTAAAAATAAATATTAAGGAAAGATAATTATAGAAAAGAAATTGTACTGTCAATAAACTGTTGCTAATAAATAAATATTTTGCAACAAAGGCAACATCAAAGTTATTAAACCCACAAAGCATTAACCTGCGGTTACAACTTCGACTTTATTTGATATTTAACTTTGATTTATGCGTTAATGTATTTTTAAAGCTTGATTCATTATTTACTTACTTTTAATAGATTTAAAATTAAGTAAAGAACTAACCTCAGTTCTCCTATTCAATTCAGATTTTTACGATATTTTCTTTTCATTTTTTATATTTGCGATTAATCAACTACACAGTTTGAATGTACAACAATAGAATTAAATTGTAATAATTTTATTATATTTTAACATTGCAAGTGTAATCATTACCCACATAATATGCCCGGGGGACGAGCCGTCCGGGTACCGGCCCATAGTGCTGCTCGACGAGGTGGGCAAGCTCTTTGAAAGAGTCATTGCCAAGCGCCTCGTCGAGCATCTCTCTAGAGTGGGGCCGGACCTGGCGAATACCCAGGTCGGGTCGTCTACCCGATTTCGACCGGAGTCGGTAGGCGTGAGATGTCGTGCGGTGTTCCATAGGGATCGGTTCTGGGGCCGCTGCTGTGGAACATCGGTTACGACTGGGTGCTTCGCGGTGACTTCGCGTACGGTGCCACCGTCACGTGTTACGCGGACGACACGCTGGTGACGGTGGGCGGGGCTACGCACCGCGAGGTGACCCTGAGGGCCACGACCGCGGTTGCTCAAGTCGTGGAACCGATCCGGGGAGCCGGGATCCGAACAAGTCCGAGGCCATGTTCTTTCATGGCCCTCGGCGCAGGCCAAACACGGGAGCCAGCCTTACAGTGGGAGGCACTCCCATCGACATCAAGCCCCGGTTGAAATACCTGGGGCTAGTGCTTGACGGTCGATGGGACTTCGGTGAACACTTCTGAAGTCTGCGCCCCAAGTTGGTGACAACGGCGAATGCCTTGGGCAGGCTGTTGCCCAACTTGAGGGGCCCAGAGGACTCCTGCAGGAGCCTTTACGCGGGTGTCGTGCGGTCCATGGCCCTATACGGGTGCCCCGTATGGGCGGACACCCTGGGGGCCAGATTCCTGCCTCTGCTCCACGCGGCGCAGAGGATGATGGCCTCCAGGACCATCAGAGGGTACCGCACGATATCCTTTGAAGCGCCGAATCTCCTGGCCGGATCGCCACCATGGATTCTGGAAGCGAGGACCCTTTCGGCACTCTATCAGTTCCGAAAGGAGGCGCGGGGGCGGGGATTCGAACCCGAGCCCGAAGAAATTCGGGCCAAGAAATCCCGGCTCCACAGGGCCATGGTGACCGAGTGGGAGCTACGACTTGAGCAACCACGCGCAGGGCACGCCGTGATTGCGGCGGTAAGACCCATAATGGGGGAGTGGCTAGAGAGGCCACACGGTGGCCTCTCGTACCGTCAGACGCAGGTCATTACCGGACACGGCTAAGCTTCACAGTCAACGCCCGAGTGCCATCACGGCGACGCGAGCGTGGACTCGGGGCTGCACACGCTCACCGAGTGTCCGGAGCTTGTGACGGCCCTGGGGGTGAGAGTGCTCACGCTCTCCACCCTGCTCGCGGCGATGGTCCGCTGCGAGGATGGATGGGCGGCCAGCGCCTCCTTCTGCGAGCAGGTCATGCTCGTGAAGGAGACAGCAGAGCGGGCGCGGCGCAGCGAGCGAGAAAGACTCGCGGACATCGCTGGCCGCGTTCGAAGGCGGCTCGGGCGTCGGAGGGCGCAAACCGACCTCCGCCCCCCATTAGCGCGGGCCTGAGGGTGACAGGTGGAGCCGCTCGTCACCCTAGCAGAAGCAGGCCACGGCGGCGGTGCGCATCGTAGGACGATGCATGCCCCCCCATACCGGGGGCGAGTCGGAGACCGCGTGGTCCCCCCTCCCGAGGAGGACCAGACCGAGAGGAATGGCCCTGGGTCAGCCGGGGTGCGAGGGATATGTCACGAGACAACCTCACCTTCGGCCTAGCACATCGACCTACAGACGGCGTGCGGTTTAGTCGGTTTGAGTCCGACATAACCTCCCCCTTCGGCTCCGAAGGGGGGGGGGGGATATCCGTGGGGATTTCCCGCAATTAAAAAAAACCTACATAATATTTTGAAAACAAAAAAAAAATAACTTTTAAACTCTCGCGTTCCATGATATATAATTTAGAAAACGGGAATTAACGCGATCAGCATGGTATAGGTGGTATAGGTAAAGGTATGAATTTCGCTCCAACGCCTAAGCGAATACCGTCTGAGAAAATAATCAGTAGTGTTGAGGAATCGATTTTACGTAATAAGGTGCCACCCAGCGATGCCGATACACTCAGACAGGATGTTGCGGTGATATTACGACGATCGAAGCTCCCGGCGTAACATCACTATGAAAGAGCGTCAAGCACTAAACGACATTAGGGATAACCCGGACATTTTGGTGCTTAAGGCTGATAAAGGAAACGCCACCGTAGTGATGAACACACTTGATTATCAAACAAAAATTCTCGAACTGTTGAGTGATGATAAGGTTTACAAACCGGTATCATACAACCCCACGGCCAGAGTCACGCGCAGAATACGAGCTCGTATACAAGAAAACGAGGACCTCTTTACGGAAGATGAGTACAGTAGACTGTTTTCACCGAAGTCACACCAGCCACCCAAGTTGTATGGTCTGCCAAAAATACATAAGCCCAACGTGCCACTGTGGCCAATTGTAAGTCAAATAGCATCTCCTACTTACGATCTTGCGAAGTACGTTGCGTCAGTATTGCAACCACTGGTAGGCAGAACACCGTCTTTTGTGAAGGACTCACGGCACTTTATACAGATCATTAAAGATCTCAAGCTAGAACCAGACGACATCATGGTGAGCTTTGACGTGGAATCTCTTTTCACCAACGTCCCTATAAAAGAATGCTTGAACGTCGTAAAGGATCTATTGAGTGACAACGAACTGCCGTTTAACTATGTTGATCTGCTTGAGCACTGTCTAGATGGTAACTACTTCCTTTTCCAAGGTCAACATTACCTACAGATAGATGGTGTCGCAATGGGAAGTCCTGTAGCCCCAGTACTTGCCAACATCTGGATGGAACATTTTGAAGAAAAGGCCCTGAGTCTTGGCCCGAAGACCATCAGACTGTGGAAGCGATATGTGGATGACATTTTCAGTATTGTCAAGGGAAGTCAACAGGAAGTGGATCAATATATACAACACCTTAATTCTGTCCATCCCAAGATAAGGTTCACCTATGAGATGGAGAAAGAGAGGTCGTTGTCATTCTTAGACGTAAAAGTAGCCGTGAGATCAGATGGGTCCTTGTCACACTGTGTGTACCGGAAGCCTACACATACGGACAGATACCTACACGCCACATCTCATCACCATCCCCGACACCTACAATCCGTTGTGACCTCACTCAGGAATAGAGCGTATGATTTCTGTGACCCTGAACATCTGGAGCGAGAGCTGGATCATGTTCAGGAGGTACTCAAGAACAACGGATATGAAGTGAACGGACGACGGAAGCAACAGGCAGTGAGGCGTAGACGTCCAGAGGTGAGCAGACAGCCAGCCTATATGCCCTATGTCAAGGGAGTAACGGACAAAGTCAGCTCAGTGTTAAAAACATACTCCATCCCGACAGTTTACACCCCAGGCATAAGGGTAAACAACATCGTGGGCACACCGAAGGATGTCTTACCGTTACAGTGTCCAGGTGTCTATAAGATAGATTGCAGCTGTGGTAGTTCCTACATAGGCCAAACGAAGCGAACTATTGCTGAACGGGTCAAAGAACACATCGCAGCTGTAAAGAAGCACCAGACGAGCAAATCGGCGATTGCAGAGCACCTGCTAGAAGCAGGCACCAATCACTGGATTGAATTTCACCATACGCAAGTCCTCTCCAACGAACGTCACTTTTACTCAAGAGCTGTACCTGAAGCGATTGAAATCAAAAAACATAAAAATTTCAATCGGGAAGATGGTTTTAAATTATCTGCAACATGGAATCCAGTGATGAAAAACATGCAACCTCGCTTTTCTACGCAGTCGGATACACACCGGACAGTTTGCTTACGTAATAGGGACACTGTGAGTGTGGTATGTGACGGTACATGGCGAAAAGAAAATATTGAAAATGTGCGGGTAGATGAAGAACCTACTACCTCACGGATTCGAAGACGGCGGGCTTCCACCGCTGAGCCAGTCAGCCTGTGACCACGGCCGGTGTAACCTGGTCGAAACGTCAGGCAATCAAAGGTATGTAAGTACCTATACCATGATCGCGTTAATTCCCGTTTTCTAAATTATATAAAAAAAAATAATGTAAGGTTTTAACCTAAGTAATACTCATATGACAGTCTCATGAATATTCATCATTCAACTTAATTTAATTGAGTCTTTCAACTAAAGAGAGAAAATTTTTCCATTAATAACTTTTCATTTTGAACGCTGACGTTTGAGAGATGATTTATTCTTATTCTAAAAAACTGTTACTGTAAACTGTAACTTTATTATAATTATGAATGCCATTTGCTAGACTATCCATTTGTAGGAATCATAATGAAAATAAACAAATAAAAATAATAATGAAAATAAACAGAAAATCAAATTTAATGAAATTTATGTTTTTCTAATTTCTTTCATTAACATACCATTTCCTGACACGCCTAGATTTTTTGAAACAATACAATCTTACGTTACATTCGTAGGAATCTCACAAATATAACATGGCCTCAAATAATATAACTGTTCCACACTTAGATCAGTTACTTATTATGAATAAAATTAATAAAGTATGCATTTCGCCTATTTTTCTGAACATTCAAACAACCTTTGTGTGTTTGTAAGATGAAGATTATTTGCATTTAAAGGTTTGCGTAGGAACACAAATAATATAAAAGCATAATACACCTATTATCTCAAATTTGATTATCCTAATGCATAAATCATTAAAAAATCCGAGCTTCTTATCGTCATCATAATACTTAAAAATAGACTCTTGCTTCAGATGCAAATAACGTTGAAATGAACAAGTTTAAGTTCTCAGAACTTCGCGCAGTAATAATATACCTGCGGTGGATATAACACCTTATGCAGGCTATGAAAACGGCGTTCATATAAACATTTTATGCAGAAATAAAATTTGACTGCAGAAAATTATGATGATAATGCTTGGTTATGAATCATAAAATGAACAGGCATACGGATCTAAACTACTTAAACAAACACTCAAATTTCGTTATGAAATTCCGCTGCATCACTAGGTTATTTATAACGTTCCCAGTAGGCGTGTGATATACCTGCAACATTGAATACCTGGCATCAAAGGTATGGACCGGGACATGGTGGCCGAGTGGGAGCGAGGACTTGGGCAACCACGCGCAGGGCACGCTGTGATTGCGGCGGTAAGACCCATCATGGGGTAGTGGCTGGAGAGGCCACACGGTAACCTTAGCCGTCGACGCAGATCACCACCGGACACGGTAGCTTCGGGCGGTATCTGCATCTGATGGGCATAGAGCCAACGCCCGAGTGCCATCACTGCGACTCGAGCGTGGACTCGGGGCTGCACACACTCACCGAGTGCCCGGCGTTTGAGACGCCGAGGCGGGAGTTTGTGGCGGCCCTGGGGGTGAGAGTGCTCACGCTCTCCACCCTGCTCGCGGCTGACTCGCTGACATCGCTGCACGCGCTCGAAGGCGGCTTGGGCGTCGGATGGCGCAGACCGACCTCCGCCCCCCCCCCCCCATGAGCGCGGGCCTGAGGGTGACGGGTGGAGCCGTCCGTCACCCTAGCAGAAGCAGGCCACGGCGGCGGCGTGCATCGTAGGACGATGCGCGCCTCCCCACACCGGGGTTGAGTCGGGGACCGCGTGGTCCCCTCCTCCCGACGAGGGCCAGACCGAGAGGGATGGCCCTGGGTCAGCCGGGGTGCGAGGGATATGTCGCATGACAACCTCACCTTCGGCCTAGCACTACGACCCAGAGACGGCATGCGGTTTAGTCGGTTCGAGTCCGACATCACCTCCCCCTCCGGCTCCGGAGGGGAAGGTATCCGTGGGGATTTCCCGCACGTAAAAAAAAAGGACCCAAAACGTGCTTAAAACGCTCTATACGCACAGTCGTTTTTTCGGATGCGATAGCGATAATACCTATCGGGTGCGAGTGCGGGTTCGAGTATCTGCCGTACACACCCGGTATGGGTAATGCCATGTTCATACCGGGTATAAATACCCATACTAGTATATACGCCTCATCCTTAGTTTCCAGAATTCTTCTGTTTGAATTATATTTGATCTTTTTATCATGTCAATTGGGTTTATTTAATCGAAAAGGCAGGTGAAGGCCACTCAAAACCGGCGGACTTGCATGAAAGGTTTAATGACACACTATAGGACATCACGCTGTAGACTGTTGTTTCTATCTACTCCCAAGGGAAAAAGGTGTGTGTTTGGGCCAAAGGACTAGTGTCCAAACTATTAGTTATAAGTTTCGATGACAGTTGAATGACAGTTAAGTGTCATCCACTGTCAGTTGCGTCACTCTTGGATATTTTTCGCGGGGTCGTACAGAGGTTTTTATCTAGGGAAGATTAATTATTTGTGGAAAATATAGTATATTTTGGGAGTTTAATTGTTAGAACAGTGAAATATACACGTATCCGTGGGCGTGAAGTGGATATCAATCGGTTTCGGACAGAAATACGTCTCGGGACGGAGAACGGTCGACACGTGTCTTGTGTGCGCCGGCAAGTGTTCTGCAGGGAAGACCAGCTGAGGGTAGCTGGAGACTACGCCACCGTGCAGTGCAGTGGAGCCAGCATCAGGGCAAGTCTACACTTGACAGACGCATTACACAAAAAACAATAACTCACCTCACATACAGACACGCCTGAGAAGGTTCTACAGGTGCTGCAAGTGCTGGTGGTGACACTGGGGTAAGTTGATTTGATATCGTATACCAGGGTTAACTAGTTAGTAAGTAGAAATAAGTCATATTTAAGCGCTGCGGTACCTTGCAGCCAGTCGAAGTATAACAGGCAGCTTATATCTTCGACATTTTCTGGTAGCAGAGCGTGGTTTTCATCTCCACGGGATAAATAATAGAAGTAAGTCTTCCACTGCATAAAAATAAGTTTATGTAATTGTAACATAAGATTTATATAAAAATAATTTTCATTTTTTAAAAGTGGGTACTTTTGTGTAAGTGCATATTTTATTGTACTTCATAGTAAATTTAAGTTTTACTTGTTAATTTAAGTTTATTGGGTACCAACCTACTTGTATTCGATCCTATTTGTGTTGGGGATACATATTTAATTGTTGTTTGCACATTGTGTTGGGTTTCACATTAGACTTCAATTATATACTGTGTTGTATAGTAAGTAGGGTCAGTTAGTAAGTAGGTACCGAACGCTATACTTATTGTCTAGCTTGTAGTAAGAATATCTCTTAATAGTGTTGTCTTGTATTCACTATGTCGACGCCTCGCACCAAGTTGTCTGCACTGTTGCGGTGGTTTGCAACCGCGGGAGCCTTGGTGGATAGGCAGGACAGACAGGACGCCCTGCTCCTGAGGGCCATGGAAGTCAAGGAGCGTCTGGAGGTGGTGTTTGACCTTTATGGTCAGCTAAGGGAGTCGTCGACCGATGAGAAGTTGCTACAGGGCATCGAGGCAGATGTAAATCAGTGTTCGGAGTTGGGCGATGCAGTGTTGCAGCGGGTTGAGGAACTCAGACGCCAGAGGGCTGGGGGCAATGGGGGTATTCAGGGGCCAAGCCAGGGGGTTGTGTCACGGCCCCCAAATATTGAGCTGCCCACTTTCAACGGGGACCTCACCCAATGGCCCCACTACATCAATTTATTTGATAGTTTGGTGCACCTGCGTACGGACCTACCAGGGGCATATAAGATGGCCCAGTTGGTATCTTCGCTCCGGGGGGAGCCGAGAGATCTGCTGGCCCACCTTCCAGTGACGGAGGCCTCATATGAGACAGCGAGGGCGCTACTCCACGACCGGTACCAGAACCAGCGTCGGTTGGTGGACGCTCAATTGGGCCGCCTATTTGGTTTGCCACGGGTGGCAAGAGTGGCACAGCTGCGAGGGCAGCTGCTCAACCCTCTCACCGCGGCCGTAAGGGCTTTGGGCAATCTGGGCCTGCCGGTGGACCACTGGTCCTATATCACAGAATAATTAATAGTACTAACGTACAGAAGGATCACTGCGCAAGAAGATTTTATTAATTCCAGTCTTGCTCCGACGCAATACGGTGGAATTCAGCTCGCACAACATTAGGTACCTATAATTTTATTCACCTACTACTTCGTCTCTTTCTATCGCGTACCTCTTATCTCTTCTTACGCCTGTTAGGGTTGCCTTCTTGTGAAGAAATGAATATTTGATTACCAGTCCAGTTATGTACCTGTTACTATTTTTCTACTTATGTGAAAATGACAAGTTTAAACATACCTACCTAGTATTAGATGAAAAAAGTATTTTATTACAATGTCCGCATATTTTAACATAAGACGATAAGCATACTACTACATTTAGTATTCTTTGCTACTACACTTTCGTGTATTTGCTAAATTGAACATACCATTTACGTGTTTAGTTACATGCCGTACGACGCAAACACGAAACGGCTTAAACTAGTCCGAGAGCCGACACCCAAAAATCATGTTGGTAAATTATTTTGATTTGCGCCAGCTAAATTGAATGTGACTCGCTGCGCTTTGAAAGCAGTTTGTATTAGAATTTATATTATTGTTAGGAACTCGGTTCTCGGATACTATAAGCTTTGTTGGAACTGTATTTGGTTTCAGTTGTTTGATTGTCCTGATTGCAGAATCTTCAAAATGGTGGGAGCAGACTTCGTAGCTTTTAGCTCTCAAATTTTCTTTGCTTAGTAAGTTCTCTCGTCCTATTAAAATCAGCCACTCTCGGCGACTAAAATAAAATAGACAAATGGTAGTCAGTACGGAGCAAACACACATGTGCTTATGGTCATTGGTTAGAGTGAAGCAAACGGGGCACTGAGGAGCACAGTCACCGTAGTAGTCGCTCGTCGCCGTCACAGGAACAGTCTCCGTTGCAGTCGCAATAGTCCAGTCTCTATACAATGAAAATTTTTCTAAGTGTTTTCAATCGCCACGCCGAGAAAGGTTAGGTGCGCCAAAAGTAGTATAACTTCAAAAATCGTATCTCCTAAGCTAGTAAAAATCACTGGACATACATTTTTTGGCCAGGAGAGCTGGCCACCATGTATTGTCAAACTTAACCTTAGCTCTCGGTCTATATACCCGTCAGACTAGCCAAAGTGCGCCAAAGCATCTAATTATCATGTTCAGGTGAATAATATTAAATATTATGCTATTCATTTGTATACCTATTAAATTTATTGCTTCAGCTCTCGGACTATAAACAAAGAATACTAAATATTACCTATAAGCTATACGGTAGCTTTCGAGCGCGAAGGTTCATATATTATGTAGGTAAGAACTAATAAATGACGGCGTTATTAAGGGACAAACATAAGAAATTAAAAAAATCGAATTGAGACCCTCCTCCTTTTTTGAAGTCGTTTAAAAAGAAGGAACTTGGAACTGCAGAAATTACGTAGGGTAGGTATCGTCAGTGGTACCTACCTACCTATAGTCAGCGCGTGATGCCCGTCAAGGACACTCGAAACTAGAAAAATACGTCGGGCGGGTGACGGCGAAGTACGTTGACCCCGATGGGTCCGATCCAATAACCCTCCTAATTTAAAAATCTAGCTGGCTAGGTACCTACCTAGGTACTTTGTGGTCTACCTATAAAATAAGTAGTTTTTGTCTAGATACGCATTCTGTCCGAACAGTAGTATTGATAGGTTGGGTTATGGGTAGGTAGGTACCTTAAAATTTTAAGATTTATTAATTTGGCAAACTTACCTTTCAGCATCTTTGGGAAGCTAGAAAAAACATAAATCCGAAATATTTCTATTCGAATTCAAACAGCCGAACGCCACACAATATCGTCTGTCATATTTTCTTTTCTTGTCTATTCTAAGGTAGGTACCTACTTTAAGTAGGCACGATCAAGAGAGAATAAAAATGTTTTTATAAAATCCCAGCCGATCGCGAGCATAGAAAACACCTCAAGCGTTCCTCAAGCGTTCACACGAGCGCGCGCATGACACTCGACTAATTTTTAATCCGCTCGGCCGGATGCTTCGCTGTAGGTATATAACGGATGTACTGCGCGGAGTGAACCACGCCTGCCTATATGTTGGTCTATTGGACCATTTCCCGCCTGGCGGTAGATGTCCACACCCGGTTCGAAATGCAGGTCGGTGGGAGCCGAGAACTGCCAATCTTCACTGCGTTGCAGGACTTCCTGGAGGCGGAATGCACGAGGGCCGAAGCGCTTGGCACGGGTCTAGCGGCTTCCTCCTCACACCCGTCACCCGCGCGGAACAGCGACGGGAACGCGACGCGTCGGCGTGACCGGGCCAGACTCACGGTAGCCCACGTGTCAGGGTCGGCACGGGGTTGTGCCTACTGTGAGAGTCCTCGACATACCGTGGGGGAATGTCGGGACTTTGCCTCCCGGGACAAGGACGAACGCAAGCGGGCAGCATGGAAGCAGGGTTGGTGCTTCTTTTGCTTGGGGCCCCATTTCTCAACGCACTGCCCACAGCCAGTCCGTTGCCGGGATTGCTCCGGCGACCATCACGAACTGCTGTGCACCGGCCAGGGGCGGACTCAGGGGGTCCAGGGTCGGATTCGGGCAGGGGGGCCAAGGGTGTTCGGGGTGAACGTGGCACCAGGACTGACCGTGGTCAGGGGGGGGCTACCCGGGGGGGCCAAGCCCAGTCTGACCTCGGGTACCGTGGGGGTCGCGGGCACGTGGGGCACGCGCAGAGAGAAGTGCCGCGGGGCACGGGCGGGTGGACGGCGTCGGGGGTTCCGAGTTCGTCACAACCGCCCTCCCCCCCCTCGAAGCTTTCAACCAGGGGGACTGGTAGTAACCCCTTCCGGGGTTCGGGGGGTCCAGGGGGACCATGTAACGCGCAGCATGGGGACAGTCTGCTGACCCAAGAGTGGGGGCATGGGGGCACGGGCGGGTGTCGCCCGTCGGTGACGGAAGCGCCACCGCAACCTCGGCACTCCGGGTCGGCTCGACTCTCTCCCCCTCTCTTGGAGTTCCCTAGGGTGTTGCCCTACACTCCATCGCTTCGTCTACCGCCGGGGGCAACTTATGAGGCGAGGTACGGGAGACATCCGGGACAGCGCGCGCCATACCAGCAGCAGTGGGACCCGTTGGCCTATACGGACCCTGCTCGCCAGGCCCACCATGGGGATTGGTCCCAGGGGGGCCGACGCTAGGAAGGGTCGGCCCAACCACCTGTTGCCACCAACCCAGAGACAGTGCTGTTGCCCACAGCTTCTGTCTGTGTTTGGGACTGGCAGGGCAACATGATACGCGTCCGCGCACTACTGGACTCGGGAGCCCAGGGCTGCATTATTTCGAGCGGACTTGCGAAACGGTTGGGCCATAACATACAACATTTTCCACACACCCTATATGGGATAGGGAACAACCCGGTGACGGACCGGGTTGGGGCAACAGAGTTCACCTTTGGGAACTCGTCTTCGTTTGGTGCTTCATGGGGCATGAAGACTGTAGCCTTGGTCATGGACCAGGTGATGGGCCATCATCCACTGACCAGGCTGAGCCCTTCGGTAAGGGCTATGACCACGGGCCTAAGGCTGGCGGATCCTGCCTTCGATACCCCAGGTCGGGTGGACATCCTGTTTGGTACGGATGTCCTGGGACAGCTGTTGCTGACAGGGAAACGGGTGCTACAGCCAGGGGGGCTGGTAGCAATCGACACCAAGTTTGGTTTCGCACTCATGGGACCGGTCCTGCCGGTGGAAGGTCCGAAGGAGTGTCAAAGTGTCATGGCGAACTCTGCCTTAGCCAAGGTTATGCAGAAGTTCTGGGAAACCAAAGAACCACCGATGGCTCGGCGGGAGGACCCAGGTGAGAAGGATTGCGAGTTGTTCTACCAGAACAATACTGGGCGCCTCCGCTCTGGTCGGTTCGTGACGCGGCTGCCTTTTAGGGCTAATAGGCCGCCGCTGGGGAGATCTCACCATGCAGCTGAGACTCGATTGATCTCAATGGAGCGTCGGATGCGACGCGATCCGGTACTTCGTCAGAAGTACATTGAGTTCATGCGTGAGTACGAGTCTTTGGGACACATGTCGGTGTCCGGGGTGGACTGGAGAACGGAAGACCATTGCTTCCTTCCCCACCATGCTGTCCTGAAGACTCCATCGGGAAAAATACGTGTGGTGTTCGATGGATCGGCATCCACGTCGAACGGGGCTTCACTCAACCAATGTCTTCATTCGGGTCCGAAGCTCAATCGGGACATTTCGGATATCCTCACTGGCTTCAGGAGACACCAGGTGGTGTTTGTGGCTGACATCAAGATGATGTTCCGTCAGACAGTGATACACCCGGAGGACAGGAGGTATCAGCTGATCTTGTGGCGCGAGAGTCCAGAAGAGCCAATGAAGGTTTACGAGCTGAACACGAATACCTACGGCTTGAGGTCAAGCCC
This sequence comes from Eilema caniola, assembly GCA_949126895.1. Taxonomy (NCBI): domain Eukaryota; kingdom Metazoa; phylum Arthropoda; class Insecta; order Lepidoptera; family Erebidae; genus Eilema; species Eilema caniola. The sequence goes on along the minus strand of OX421469.1, from coordinate 818,863 downwards.
GTACATAGCCATCCGCACACTACGGGAGTTGGCGGAACGGGAACGTTTACATTTCCCACGGGCAGGAACGATCCTGGAACAGGATCTTTATGTCGACGACGCCTGCTCTGGGGCAGACAGCGTCGAGGAAGCTCTAGCCCTACGGGATGAGCTCATAGAGCTATTGGGAAGGGGTGGGTATGAGTTGAGGAAGTGGCTTTCCAACTCACCGGAACTATTGGCGGGGTTGCCAGACGAGTTCCAGCAAGACCCACACCTATTTGAGGATTCGGGCAATCCAGATTTACTGTCGGTCTTAGGGGTACAGTACCGACCCGTCCAGGACGTGTTCACCTATCAGGTGGAGTTGGAGACTCCCAAGGTCTGGACCAAACGGACGGTACTATCTACGGTCGCACGGACCTTTGATCCAAACGGATGGATCACACCAGTCATCTTCTCCATGAAGTACCTCATGCAGAAGCTGTGGGCGGCACAGCTGGGCTGGGACGAGCCTATCCAGGGGGATCTGCTGAGGGACTGGCTGGACCTTTTCTCGGCACTGCCCGCGATCAATCGGGTTGCCATGCCTCGGAAGTTGCTTCCTGCAGGGAACTGCAGAGCAACGCTACATGGATTTTGCGATGCTTCCGAGAAGGGCTATGCGGCGGCGGTGTACTTCCGTACGGTATCGTCTTCCGGGGAGGTAGACGTGCGGCTAGTGGTAGCCAAAAGCAAGGTCGCGCCACTGCGGTCTAAGATGACCATTCCAAAATTGGAGTTGTCGGGAGCAGTCCTCCTGACACGACTGCTGGTCCATACGACATCGGTTCTGCGTGGGACGATGGATCTCAGTGAGACGGTGTATGCTTGGACTGACAGCCAGATTGTGTTATGCTGGCTTCGGGCGTCAGTTCACACCCTCGAGACCTTCGTGGCGAACCGAGTATCTCAGATACGGGATTCTGAGGTTACTCTCACATGGAGGCATGTACCGGGTGAAATGAATCCGGCGGATTGTGCATCACGGGGATGCAAGGCCCACGAAATCGTGGACCACCCGTTATGGTGGGGACCAAGGTGGTTGACCCGAGGGGCCTCGGAGTGGCCACTCAACCCAGTAGTGGCGACAGCCCAGCTGGAAGACCGGACTTACGTCAACGTCACGATCAGTGAGCCGGAGTTGAACGCGGAGTTCCTCCTGGGTAGGTACAGCTCACTGGACAAACTGATCAATGTGACTGCGTGGATACGGAGGTTCGCTCAAAATTGTCGAGCTCCCAGGTCACAGCGGACGAGGACGTCCATACTGTCTCCTGCCGAACGCCAGGGTGCGTTAACCTGCCTGGTCAAGGCAGTACAGGCACAGCATTTCGGGAAGGAAATGACGACCATGATGACGGGTCGTGCTAGGCTGAAGGGTGCTCTAGCGCACCTCACCCCCTTCATTGACTGCCAGGGCTTGCTGCGAGTCGGGGGACGTCTGCGGAATGCGGACCTGCCGTATGGGGCACGCCATCCACTTTTACTCCCTAAGGGAGGGCCCTTAGTGGAGCTATTGGTGATGGACCGCCATGTGAAAAATGCGCATGCAGGATGCAACGCGCTGATGGCCACGCTACAGCGTGAGTATTGGATACTATCTGGGCGACGTATTATTCGGAGCGTCGTGTTTCGATGCCTACCATGTTACAGGACGAGGGCATCCATGATGCAGCCTCAAATGGGGGATCTGCCTCCCGATCGGGTGATGGAGGCTAGACCATTTATGGGAGTGGGCACGGACTTCGCTGGGCCGTTTATGATACGGAATTCACGTCTTCGGAATGCGAAGGTGTTCAAGGCGTATCTTTGCGTGTTTGTCTGTCTGTCCACCAAGGCCGTTCATTTTGAGGTAGTCGCTGACCTTACGACGGAAGCATTCATTGCTTGTTTAGACCGGTTTGTTTCCCGGAGGGGCCTTCCGTCTCTGGTCCGGTCCGACAATGGGACCAACTTCGTTGGTGCGGAGCGTCAACTTAAGGAAATTAGGGAATTTCTCGATGTAAATAGGGATGACATCGGAACGGCCTTCTCCCGTCGGGGCATCGAGTGGACCTTCAGTCCCCCGGGATGTCCCCACTGGGGTGGGATTTTCGAGGCTGCAGTCAAGTCTGCTAAGGTACATTTGTTACGCGTTATAGGGCAAACCGTGTTAACATTTGAAGAACTCGTCACTGTATTCTGTAAAATAGAGGCGGTTCTTAATTCACGACCATTGTGTAAAATTAGTTCGGATCCGAATGACCTGGAAGTGTTGACCCCGGGCCATTTCTTGATAGGGAGGCCACTTAACGCGCTGCCTGAATACCCATTCGCGGGGGTGAAGCTCCATAGGTTGAGCAGGTATCAAATGTTACAACAGATGTCGCAAGATTTTTGGAAGCGGTGGTCGCTCGAGTACCTCCATCTGTTGCAGCAGCGCCTTAAGTGGACTGACAAGACTACCCCTCCTCGTGTTGGAGACTTAGTGCTGGTTAAGGATGTTAACCTACCGCCACTGCGATGGCGCCGGGGGCGCATCGTTAACTTGTTCCCCGGAAAGGATGGGACCCCGCGGTCCGCGGAAGTCAGAGTTGGGGAGTCAGTTCTAAAGCGAGCGGTAGCAACACTGTCTCGTTTACCAGTGGTCTGAAGGAACAGGTTGGGACCTGTTCGGGCGGGTGACTGTTTGGGCCAAAGGACTAGTGTCCAAACTATTAGTTATAAGTTTCGATGACAGTTGAATGACAGTTAAGTGTCATCCACTGTCAGTTGCGTCACTCTTGGATATTTTTCGCGGGGTCGTACAGAGGTTTTTATCTAGGGAAGATTAATTATTTGTGGAAAATATAGTATATTTTGAGAGTTTAATTGTTAGAACAGTGAAATATACACGTATCCGTGGGCGCGAAGTGGATATCAATCGGTTCCGGACAGAAATACGTCTCGGGACGGGGAACGGTCGACACGTGTCTTGTGTGCGCCGGCAAGTGTTCTGCAGGGAAGACCAGCTGAGGGTAGCTGGAGACTACGCCACCGTGCAGTGCAGTGGAGCCAGCATCAGGGCAAGTCTACACTTGACAGACGCATTACACAAAAAACAATAACTCACCTCACATACAGACACGCCTGAGAAGGTTCTACAGGTGCTGCAAGTGCTGGTGGTGACACTGGGGTAAGTTGATTTGATATCGTATACCAGGGTTAACTAGTTAGTAAGTAGAAATAAGTCATATTTAAGCGCTGCGGTACCTTGCAGCCAGTCGAAGTATAACAGGCGGCTTATATCTTCGACAGTGTGAGTGTATGTATGTATATGGCAGATGCCTCTACAAGGTGAAAGATTTTAACCTTACCTGGAGGGGAAGTACTCTAAATACTGGCGATGGTAAATTACACTCAAAGGAAACATTTTATTTTTAAAAAGAAATAAAACTGCAATAGGATTTCTTTTTCCTTTAATTTTATATTCCATATTTGTTAAAGAGATTTAATCCTTAAAGTCAAAATCAAAGATTTTTTTATTCGATCTATAACAACATGGTTGTTTCTTATTGAAGTCAATAATAAATTCTATAATACGACGTCAATAATTCTTAACCGAAGTTTACCACTACTGATTGAAACTATCGATTCATGGCATAAAAATACTAATTACGACCACTTTTGATTGACAGTATCGATTCAAGGCATGAAAATACAAGATCTTACTTTTACGGATTAAAGTCGGTTCGATTACCGGCAAGCGAGTTTTAAGAAATGGCTGAATGCTGTTTCCTTTGAGTGAAATTCGCTATCTTTTTATTATGCAACTGAGGTGGCAGACAAGCTCACGGTCCACTTTATGGTAAGTGGTTACGGTGGCCTATGGAGGTGTGCATCACCAAGGGAGTCACACTCGTGCTGCTGACCCTGTAAACGCAGAGAATTTCTTTGCCGTCAGTGTAGAAGACAAAGAAGGAAAAGCCTTTGGTCTTCTCACCGGCAGCACAAAACCTCTCCGTAGCTACCCTACTCACCGCCGGAAACACAACACGAGGTTATTATGGCCGCAGTATTCTGTAGGGCAGAGGTACTTCCCCAGTCGGACTACTCAATTGGACGGGAATACCGTCGTGTCCTACCTCCTACCAAGTATCTTCAGTATTTAGAGTACTTTCCTTCCAGGTAATGTTGAAATCTTCCACCCTGTATATTAGTGTATATGCCAGGCCCCTATTCTTGGATATTTGAAAGACTAAGAGCGTTTTCACACTGTCCGATATCCGATATCTGACATCCGATATCGGAGGAAGTCAAATGTATGACATATGTATCTGTCTTCCATATTATCCCACCCGATATCGGTTATTGGAGCCAACACCACAGTGTTGGCCCGATATCGGATCATAAAGAGACTAAAAAAGTGACTGCAAGCAACCTTAATGACATTTTCTTAGTTACGTGTCTGTTCGCGTTAATAGATGACGCTGATCACGAATATAAAGAAAAAAACTCGATACTCTGCCATGTCAATAAGGTAGAAAATGGCTTGCACTTTTTTTCATCCCTATCATCCCTAACTAGTCTGTGCTTTCGAGCAAATGGCACGAGCGTAGGGCCCATTTTATCGGATATATGTGAAAACAGCACATGGTGTCGGCTTTCGGAGGTCGGCTATCGGCTTACAACATCGATATCGGGTATCGGATGAATGTGAAAATGCTCTTAAAAGTAAAATTATCAATAAATCGCTCTTCTTATAGCTCTAACAGATAGTGGACTTGGTCCTTTTCTGAAGGAACTTTTCAATTTACAAAGAATATTCCGGACGGATTTTTTCCAATTCAGAACAATAAAAAAGCTTCGCTAGTTGACTGCAGCGATTCACTAGCTTTATTAAAGCATATTTATTTTGAACCTGAGAGAGTATGTACTTGTTGATTTTTAGTTTCCGTATTCGGCAAAGTTGGGGCTGACTATAGTATTTTTTATAAATTCCAGTTTATTATGGTCTAACACCTGTGTTTCAGAAAACTACTAATGATAATATTAAAGTAACTTCAAAAGTAAAGCAAAGACTGACACTTTGTAGAAAAGGACAAGTAGATGATGGCGTTGAAATATCACTCGATGAATAACAAATATAAGTATTATAAGTACTCTTTTTACAGTGTATTCATGGCTTAGATATACCAGATCAATTTAAAGCAATTCAATATACTCATGCCTTGATTTCAGTTGGGTTAGTAATCGAAAACATAATTTAACTGTAAAATTCCCTTTTGTAAACCTTTTGCGGCTTCGGCTATCATCATCTTCAAACGATGTTAATTTGCTTTTCTCAAACATGCTTGGAAATGTGAACATTATTTTGACAACCTTCTTCGAGATAAATTGAAATTGCTGTAAATGCAAGCAACGGCCAGCAAAAGTTGTATGAAAATACATATCTGTCGTGTTTTAGCGGCCAAATAAATTACTATGTAAACTCATATCTGTCGTGTAATTTAAAAATGGAACCAACTTTTACTCCGAACCATGGCAACCATGGAGGTAACTTATCCAAGGCGTTATTTAATAATATTAAACGGGCTTGCAAATAGAATGCTGTTTATTAAGAAAAATAAAAAACAAATGAACATTTCGCCGCGTGAAAAATTAATGTTGTTCGTTGTTCGTCATTGATTTTGAAAAGTAGGTAACTAAAAAATTCTGCCTAGATACTACTTAGTTTAGATTTCCGCGCATTGTTTGAGAAAAGCACTATACAAGCCTTGGCCACAACTGAGCGTTACCGGACTCCGTAATGCGTGCCTCGGCTGCGCCTCGGCCCGCATACTTCACGATCGTCCGGCAACACTACACTTGGTGGCCGCGGCAGTAATGTACTATTTGCCCACAATAACTAGCCTACCTACCTACAATACGTCCCTACAGAATTACTCAACGTCAAATTTCATTCAAAACATTTGAGAGATTTTAACTTAGTAACTAATAATAATAATAATAATAATAGCCTTTATTTCAGACATCACATTATTTTACAATAATAATTTACAGATTATCATAATAACAATTACACATGTCATCGGTTTTTTTTTGTTAATTACATGGTACTATTGTTAATTTGTTTAATTGTTATTTCTTCAACGCTCCATCTGTGTGCCTTTTATAGGCAAAGGCCTCCCCCAATTCTTTCCATTTCTCTCTATCCTGAGCTATTGTAGACCATTGTACTCCTACTACATTTTTCAGATCATCAGACCACCGTCTCACAGGCCTACCTCTTTTTCTCTTCCTGTTCCCTGTGGACCAGGACATTATTAACCTGGACCATTTTTCTTTCCCTCTTATTGTATGGCCTGCCCATTTCCATTTGAGCATTCTCACTGTTACTGTGACGTCCTTGGTTCTTGTATGTTTCTTTATTGTTGTAGTTCTAATTCTGTCACATAATCTTTTTCCCATCATGCTCCTCTCCATAGCATTCTGGCAAGTTTCGAGTTTCTTGATGTGATGTTTGTTAGTAGCCCAGGTTTGGCAGCCATATGTAAGTACAGGTACAATACAGGTTTCAAAAAGTTTCCTCTTAATGGTCATACTCATCTCTTTGTTTTTCATAATCTCTTTTAGGCTCCAGTACCGTTTCCATGCATTACCAATACGTCTGTCTATTTCTTTTGAGGTCAAGTCTTGGGGTGAGATTATTTGGCCAAGATACAAGTATTCGTTTACACATTCAATTACATTATTATTGAGATAGATTGGTTCCTGCATACCGTTTGTCATGACTTTGGTTTTCTGGGCATTCATACTGAGACCTACTTTTCGACTTTCTTCATCTAGTTCTTTTAACATAATTTGTAAACCTTCTTTCGACGATGAGATAATTATTAAAAATGCAAATGCGACAAATTCTTGCCATTAATAGAAAATCCCCTGTTGTCCCAATCCAATTGACGAAATACTAACTAACTATACTACTAACTATAACTTAGTAACTAGTTCTCTCTAAATTATTTTATTACGTACTACAATACAATATTTTGTATTATAACGTTATCCAGTTCTTCCTTCCAATCGTTATGTTTCAATATGATTCTAGCTACTGAGAATACCATTATCGTATCGTTATACAGGGTAACGTACTGGCTGTGTGTGTCTCTGATATTTCGTATTATCTTAACAAGATTATTCCGCTCATGGGCTCTCTACAGTATCAAAGTATCGAAACTTTCTTCAAAGGTCCTGTAAGACTTTGTTAAAGCCGTGTTTTGAATGTCATTATTCTTTATTAAGCTTATTTTCTTGCTGATAGGAAATATATTCCTAAACTTTGGTAACCTATCATCGAAACAGGTGCTGACATTTAATCTATTTTTAGCTCATAATTTTATCATACAAAGGGTTTAAGTTAACCAAATTGTTAGGCATATTTGTTACAAAGGTCATAACCCTTATAATAACGTGTGGGTCATTTATTGCGTCAAGGTAATAATAAGGTCTTAGTAAGACTACTGAGCGTCGACTTTGTTCATTCCTTTATGCTATGTTTCATACAAAATAATATCACAAAAGGAAAATCTGTTAGATATTTTATTACTTTCGCTCTGCACTCTCATTGTTTTCAGCTATTTGAGTAATAGCATCAAGTAATAACTCTTATTTTCTTTTATTTCATGAAATTGTTCTCCATTCACAAACAGAAATACAATTCGCTGAGTGAGCAACAAGGTGAATAAAATTGCAATGCTTATTTCTGTGATCTATCCGAGTCCGACTAATATCACGTTTTGATCGGAAGGCTCTGCGGAAGACAGCTGAATGGCACAATTCGTTTGTAATATCGCTATTACTGTGGTTTACTAGTTTTTGTGTATAAAAAAAGAAAAGTGTTTTCGTTGAAAAGACCTATCATAATTAATTTCATAAAATATTGTGATAAATGGTGAATATGTTTGGAGGTTCGTAACTCAATCAGAATCGAACACCAATGGTTGAAGTTGAATTTGTATTTTTGTATAAACTAATACACCTTTCGCTATGAAATGTCCCATTACAAATTATAATAATGTCCTATTTCAAAATAAAATTCTTTACTAGCTGTACCCATGGGAACTTATGTGTTATGCCAGACTGCAATCTATCCCTGCGCCAAATATTGGCCAAATCTGTTTGGCGTTAGCTCATGTTTGAGTAACTAATCTCCGAACATGTTCACCAACATTCACATTTATAATATTACTTAAAATATTTGTGGAATTGATCTTTCCAATTAATTTAAATGATTATATTCGTGTAATAGCATGTGTAAGGATTATGATAAAAACCATTAACTGTTACCAAACTGTTACCATTACAAATATTTTAACATAACCAGTGTTTGTCAAAGTCGTTAGTGAAACATAACAGTACAACACGCTCTTTGATGTTATTTGTAACCTTGTTAAAGTTAACGTTAATAAATTAGTCCAAACAAATGAGAACAAACGCTTTATAAACTCTTTATAAAAAGTTTATTAAGTCATTTTTTATATAATGTAGATGTTGTGTTCAATTTTAGTGAAGATAACTATTATTTACTTACTTATTTGTAATCAATATGCGAGCTCTCGTTCGCTTGAGCATCAAAGTGCTTTATTTAGTGGCAGTGATGATAATGATAAACTTATCCCACCTAAAGAAGAGTAGTCGACCTCAAGTAAACTCGATTTGAAAAGAAGTATTTCTCCATTACTAAAATAATTCGACTTTTTGCCCTAAGTAGGATGGGTGAGTGAGGCAAATAGAATGGGCCAATGAAGTCAATGGTATTCAGTCAGTGTGAGTATTTGCGATGCGACGTTCATCTTGAGTTGGGCATAGGTCCGCTGTCAGGTCGTACCGATCCCAAATGTCGTTTTAAGGTTAAAACGTAGTACGAAAGTAGGTCGTAAAAATATCTTTGTTTCAGGAAATTGATTGTAAGGAAATACGCAATCTAAATTTTTATGACCTGAATTATATCTGGGGTATTGGCTAATAGGGAAATTTTACGAAAATAATCAGACGACAAGTCCGGTTTCTTATAAACAATACTTTTGTCCATTTCTGCACGTAATAGAATGCTATAAGCAGTCAAAGAAAACTATCAAGGGCGTGAATATGGATGGGTGGGATAAATAGAAGATGTTTCAAATTATGATGAAATTCGGAATAAATTCATTTTCGAACACTTATTGATTATAATAAGACAGCGATTGGAGTAAAACCAGACCATAAATGCTCGTAGTGCCTGTACAATGAAGAAACCAGCTTCCACCTACTAATATCTACTAGTTGAATGTCCTTTGTACTCATTGATCAGAAATATTGACCGCGTGATAAACTAATTACGTTACAAATAATGTACCATAGAATATTGTTAATATTAAAATTAGTTTAAGTTCAAATAATTTATTACGAGTACCTACATACCGTGATGGTACACAAGTTACTCAACAATGGGAAATTAATAAGCCCTAAAATTTACATCTTCAATACGTTGGTATTTTGATATTTAAGAGCGGGCGTCCACTTGCAGGCATCTGGCTCGCATCGTTGTTACTTGACCCTACATAAATTAGATAAAGCAGGACCTTTTGTGTTGGCTCCTGAGGCGATGTTCGTTGTTTTTGTGATACTTTAAAGAAACTATTAGGACGTTGGTTTTTATGAGAGAGATCCGCAGAACACGTGCAGGTTTTGTGAAGACTGGGCTTGGGAGCGTCTTGGAGAGATTTTTTTATGAGGTTGGAGAGAGCGTAGTTTCGGGAGAGTCGGTTGGAGGCGCGAGTTGTGGGCGGTTTGGTGATCTGACGTGTTGTGGTGTTTAGGCGTGGGAGACTTTGAGTAAGTTATAGCATGGCTCTATTGACTCTACGGAAGCGGTGAGTTGATTTCATCCTATCAATTCGATATGGTTATAATCACACAGTTGGTGTTATTTGTATATTTCATATGTATCTTTACCCCGGGCTGAGTAATTTAATCTAGGTTTAACCGTATTAATTTAATGATTAATCTCATGATATGTTATGTCGCGTGTTCGCTGATGATTGGTTGCGTGGTACCATAAATGGGATGTCTGAAAGCGTGTCACATGTAATGAGTCAGTTCGGTAGACCAGAGCCTTGAGCAGAGACCGAGGATACCTTCAACAGGATAGCCTTGAGTCGTTGATGCTCATCTCCCCTGCAATCTATTAGCGATGGCGGCATTGCATGATGATGGCGTACGATGAGCATCGCGCGTATGGGTTAGGAACAAGTTGTCGTACCGAGACCGTGACCTGCTGTCGTATAATGCAAATACAGCCGTCTGGGATAACTAGGCCGGGTGAGGTTCGATTCCCACAAGAGACCTAGCGTCGAAGTGCAGGCTCTTAAGCACAGAGGTCGGTGTAACCAGATATGTCAGGCGGAAGATTAGGAATTGAAAGTCCTACGGTACGGAATCGTGTCGATGAAGTATGGTAGCTTGTAAACCGAATTTATACGTGCGATTGAATATATGTGAAGCAAGTAACTGACATCAGCGTATCCGTTTGAAATGTATCTATTTAGAGTCTTCTTTATCCGCGGTCACATTGCTTTAATTTTAAAATGGCTTAGACTAGTGGGGGAATTATTGTCTCTGGATGAATTCCACAATATCTGTGCGGTTGGCGGAGCACTCATATCTCCCGCCAAAGGGCGGGGGCTGGCACTTTTGACTTAATATTTAAATAAGATATACAAAACCGAATTTTACTCAGCTTTGGGTAGACGACGTACCGTCACAATACTTTGTTAATATTAATAAACCCTTTAGGGTTTCCAAAGATCTATTTACGCTTCAGCGAAGAATATTAAATTTCATCAAAAGCGTACCTGACAACAATTGAAAATGTCGAAGAAAAAAGGCCGTACATGACATTCCCTACTCGCCGGTCCCAACTCTATATTTGGATGCCTTTGAATTCAATTATTTACTTCAATATTTTCTTTATTATCAAATGAGATATGCAAATTCAATTAATATAATTTTATTTTACGTCGACGAATTAAAATGATATGGTTAACTTTGGGAAACAATACAGGGTGTATTTTTGAAACGGGGCAGTAAGGGCAAGTACCTTAACCGTTGCAGTTACAGCAAAACGTTCTTAAAAGACCTTCCCTAACTTTTTGGGACATTTTGAACTGCATTCACAGATTTTGTAAAAAACTTAGTTAGCAAAAAAAAAATGCAAAAAGTTCAAAAATTTTTTTTATGCCAATCGATTCTATTTCATGTGGGGATCAAAAAACTCTATGGGACCATTTTAGCTTTCAGTACTAGAAAAGACAGAAATCCCATACATAGACCTTTCCCATACATTTCGTACGGAAATATGATAAATCAACTCGAAACTCATAGGTCAGTAAAATTTTGAACTTTTTTAAATAAAAAAAATCATTTAAACATTTAAGAAATTGGTTTATGAAATAAATTGCTCAAAATGATTTCCATTTTCACGAAAAATGTATGGGAAACGTTTTTGGCGACAAATCAAAGTACGTTACATTCTCGATGCGCAAGAGCCCATCTACAACCCAACCTGACCCATCACTGTACGCACATTATTGTAAAGATCCTAACTCTAAGGATAGCACGTGCACTTGCCCGGTTATAACTAAAACAGACAACATAAAGTACCTGGGTATTATAATAGACGAAACTCTTTCGTTTAAAGCGCATAGCGAAGCACTAATTAAGCGGCTACGCAAGTTGATATTTGTTTTCAGAAAAATAAAATATATCGGAGATCCAATGTTGATTAAACAAGTTTACTATGCACTTTGTCAGTCAATAGTTACGTACTGTATAACATCATGGGGAGGAGTGGGTAAGACGTTGCTGTTGCCCGTCGAGCGAGCTCAGAGAGCGATCCTCAAAGTAGCCACATTCCGCTCTTTCCTGTTTCCCACTGACCTCTTATACAAATCCTGTGAAGTACTAACAGTCCGCCAGTTATTTATATTGAGCACAGTACTAAAACAGCATGCTGCGCTTCCCTATAGCACTGAAGTTACTAACAAAAGACGGAAAGATATTGTATGCACTGAAAGAATTGCAATAAAACATGAGTACACAGGTAAATTTTATTTATTTTTGGGACCTCTACTATACAATAGGATAAACGCTATAACAAGCATTTATCCTCTGAGTAGGGCTCGTTGTAAGCGAGTCGTAAAGAATACCCTCCAAAGCATGTCCTACGATGATACAGAGGAGTTAATGTCTGTTCTAAAGTGAATAGTGCTAGATATAAGATAATATATATTATAATTTTTAAAAAAAATTTGTCAAAAATACGCGCTTGTCAACGGGCTATGGAGAGGAGCATCCTCGGTATAAAAATTTTAGATAAAGAAAATAGTGAAAAAATAAGACAAAAGACCCAAGTGATAGACGCACTGAAACATGCACTACGTTTAAAATGGAAATGGGCAGGACACATCGCCCGCTCCTCTGCAGACAGATGGGTCAAGCGAGCAACCATTTGGAAGGGCCCTGGAGGTCCTGGAGCAAAAAGAAAAAAGGGCAGACCAACAGCTCGCTGGGTCGACGACATACCAGAAGTAGCAGGAAGAAACTGGGTGAAAACAGCTACCGACAGGAAAAAATGGAGGCAACTGGAGGAGGCCTATACCCGAAAGGGGCCATGACATAGTTAGCTTATAATATTTATACTTAATGTACTTTTTTTCTAACGGTAACCGATGTTTTGGATTAATAAAGGCTTTATTATTATTATTATTATTATAGTAGTTATTTTAGTTAGCAGTAGTGACCCAATTTGGCATAGTATTGTTTGTTGTATTTAACAGTAATATCATGTTGAGCATTTTAGAATTATTAATAAATTGCCTTGGACGCCTGAAACACAGGATTACCTAGTTCAGGCGCACACTATGTAATATACTTAAATACTTATTTATAAGACCTAGAGACACATAATAATGTAAATAAGTGTATAACCAGTATACATACCTAAGATTCTTATGCACTTACTACATATTATTACGCACCATAGACTAAGAATCTGTGTAGATATTATTATTGTACAATGAATACTGAAATAAATAAATTCAAATTCAAATTCAAATTCAAATTCAAATTCAAATTCAAATTCAAATTCAAATTCAAATTCAAATTCAAATTCAAATTCAAATTCAAATTCAAATTCAAATTCAAATTCAAATTCAAATTCAAATTCAAATTCAAATTCAAATTCAAATTCAAATTCAAATTCAAATTCAAATTCAAATTCAAATTCAAATTCAAATTCAAATTCAAATTCAAATTCAAATTCAAATTCAAATTCAAATTCAAATTCAAATTCAAATTCAAATTCAAATTCAAATTCAAATTCAAATTCAAATTCAAATTCAAATTCAAATTCAAATTCAAATTCAAATTCAAATTCAAATTCAAATTCAAATTCAAATTCAAATTCAAATTCAAATTCAAATTCAAATTCAAATTCAAATTCAAATTCAAATTCAAATTCAAATTCAAATTCAAATCCAAATCCAAATCCAAATCCAAATCCAAATCCAAATCCAAATCCAAATCCAAATCCAAATCCAAATCCAAATCCAAATCCAAATCCAAATCCAAATCCAAATCCAAATCCAAATCCAAATCCAAATCCAAATCCAAATCCAAATCCAAATCCAAATCCAAATCCAAATCCAAATCCAAATCCAAATCCAAATCCAAATCCAAATCCAAATCCAAATTCAAATTCAAATTCAAATTCAAATTCAAATTCAAATTCAAATTCAAATTCAAATTCAAATTCAAATTCAAATTCAAATTCAAATTCAAATTCAAAATTCAAATTCTAGTACTGAAAGCTCAAATGGTCTCATAGAGTTTTTTGATCCCCACATGAAATAGAATCGATTGGCATAAAAAAAAATTTTGGACTTTTTGAATTTTTTTTTTGCCAACTGTAAGTTTTTTACAAAATCTGTGAATGCAGTTCAAAATATGTCAAAAAGTTAGGGAAGGTCTTCTAAGAACATTTTGCTGTAACTGCAATGGTTAAGGTACTTGCCCTTACTGCCCCGTTTCAAAAATACACCTGTATACCCTCAGGCATAGAATTCTCACGACGTTCTCCACGAGTAGCTAGTTTACATCATTAAACTGCTTGCCTACCTTAGAGTATTTAAGGAATAACTTTTTTAGGACGAATTACTTACTTGTAGTACACTACAAAATAAAAGTACAAACGTACCTGGCAATAGACAATAAAAAGTTATAACTCACCAATGAAATACCGTTTTGTTACAAATTCATTTTATGAACATACCTACATACGTATACCGAACATTTGTACTGTTTTATTGCAATCGTATATGGTTGATAATAAAAGTTTACTTGGCAGTAAAATATGAGATCCAAGTGAATCCATACTTCCAGTTACTACCTGTAAAACGGTTTACGTTACTGTAAATCAGACTAGCGTAGAAATGAATACATATGAAGCACATGCAGGTATATACGTACATATATGTAGTAGAATAAGAGTCAGCATTGCAGACCTTGATACTTCATTTAAAGTGGATGCTGAACAGCTGCGCGAATTTCTAACAATAGTCGTTACCGATAAGGTAAATTATGAACAAACAAATCGCCAACAAATAAGTTACTACAGGTGATCAAAGTGTTAAGTACGTTTAGGAGCTATCTGAAATGATACGATTTCAGTACATTCCAATATTTTAATAGCAATGGTAGTTTAAACGCTCCGAATAACAAGACTAGACGCTTAGATTATTAATGTCTAGATAGAGCATCGCACTGCAAAAGAACAAAAAGAAATGGGACGAATTTTCCATAATACTGTGCGTGACAGATTCGTCTCACTCGCGTCATGACATTTTGCTTTTCAGTGTGCGTGTATAAATTGATACCAGTTGCTAAAAAACTGTCTCAAAAATAGGGAAAAATATATGTATTAATTTATAACATTGATACAACATTAACAACATGTTTCAATGGTCGAAGTAAAATCGTAATATCGTAATAATCATTACTATTTTTTTGATTATTTTTGTGATATGACGCATAACTTTTTTTACAAATTTTATTTAACTTGGCTGCTTGTATGTATGTTTGGGTCAAATTTTACAACTGAATTATGAAGCAGTGATCCTATCCGATTGAGAAGATGGGCCTGAGGGTGACCGGTGGAGCAGCTCGTCACCCTAGCAGAAGCAGGCCACGGCCATACCGGGGGCGAGTCGGGGACCGCGTGGTCCCCCCTCCCGAGGAGGGCCAGACCGAGTGGAATGGCCCTGGGTAATCCGGGGTGCGAGGGATATGTCGCGAGACAACCTCACCCTCGGCCTAGCACAACGACTCACAGACGGCGTGCGGTTTAGTCGGTTCGAGTCCGACATAACCTCCCTCTCCGACTGCGGAGGGGGGAGTCTCCGTGGGGATTTCCCGCACGTAAAAGAAACAGATTGATATGAAATTTTGTATTCACGTTTAAACAGATTATGGTCTGGCATAGGATTTGGGCTACTTTTAAAACCACCAGGAATAGGTTCCCATGGATTGCGGGAACGGAATCAGAATTCCACGCAGACGGAGTCGTGGGCATCAGCTAGCTACATACATAATATTATACATAGAAACGTCCAGACCAATGCAAATATACATATTCAAATATTCATACATACCTACAAATATTTGCACGGAGCGGGACCTGTGAATCCTGTGATCAATATGGTGAAAGTAAATAAAACTAATGGTTCCAAAAATAAAGAAAATTATAATTAGATTGCATAATATACCCGCTAGGTCACGCTTTTTTTATAGGAGTTTTGACTTGAGTAACTAGCAACACACCCGTTAAGTACAAAATGGCGACGACAATATTAAATTATTTAAGAAAAAGTTAATGGCTTATTTTGCTAAAATTAGTACGATACAATGGTACTCCCGATGATAGGTAACTTTTTTTATTGATTTAGTACGTCCGTTATTGTCTCTGCCCACTGACAGTGCGTCACACACTGAAAGCAGGAAAATCGTTTTGAGCCCAATAGTTGGGCCCTATTTTCTGGCCGCTTTCAACGCTTTGACTGTCTATCTAGACATATTTATAATCTAAGACTAGACGTAATGATAAATAATGTATAATAATAAGGTCAGAATTTATAACGTTTAGCTTATTATCAGGTTAGGTGAAACCGTTTAATAAAATTGACTATTTTTATTATTTACCTCATAGTTATCTTTAAAAAAATGTTATTAAATATAGCTTAGGTAACTGCCAATTCACAATATATATACTGATACAATTGCAAAATGTAAATTCAGACCTTACATTTTATTCAAAGGATTCAATATGATTATGGCTTAGGTGAGGTAATAAAACCTTCGAACTGTCAGACCGTTAGCTAACTTGCTTCGCAATGTCTACCCTCTTTCGTTGAATCTGCGTGGAGGAACATTTTTCATCGACCCGTACATTCTTCAAGTTTTCGTTTCACCATTTACCTTAATATACAGTACTAATGCATTTTCTATCTCGTAGCATCAGACTAGGCGTACTTTGATTCAATTATACAATAGAAAAGGTGTAATTTTTAACTATATAAATAAATAAATAAATAAAAAACCTTTTTTTATAAATAGGACACGTCAATTTGACTTTACCTCGCCTGATGGTAAGCTGAAGGTAAAGTCTCAAGAAAGAGGGCCACCATTATATACACGTGCCATGTTAACAATGGTGGCACTCAGCTTGACGGCCTCATCAGATGCTTTTTCACGCCCCGCTTAAAGGACCCGGGACTGTAGGAAGAGGGAAACACGTGAGCTGGCAAGGAATTCCAGGTCTTAATGGTGCGACAAAGGAAAGAGTCACCGAACCGCTTGGTTCTTGAAGGAATGTTCTGCACCGTATAGGGGTGACATCTAAGTCTTGCACGTGTCGTCCTGTATAGGAAGGGGGAGGGTGGGACCAACTGGAATAGCTCTTCAGAACATTCACCATGGTAGAGACGGTAAAAAACTGCCAAGGAAGCAACATCTCTACGCATCTTCAGAGACTCGAGGGTACTCGTGACCTCAGGATTTCCGATAATGCGGACCGCACGTCGCTGCAACCTGTCGAGAGCATCTAATAAGTACTTTGCGGATCCATCCCAGAGATGTGAGCAGTACTTCATGCAGGAACGAATTTGTATCTTGTAAAGAAGACACCGTTGCTCCGGCGTGAAAAACCGTCTCACTCTGTTCAGGACTCCGAGTTTACGCGAGGCTGCTTTGATGATACTCTCGATGTAGTTTTTGTTGTTCAGTTTGCAGCGAACATCCATACCGAGGATATTGAGGTTGTCCTGCAGTGGCAGTGGCGTGCTCTGAAAAGTGGGAAGGGGAAGGAAAGAAGATACCTTTGCTGTAAACTCACATGCCTGCGTCTTCTTGGCATTGAACTCGACCAAGTTCTCAGAGCCCCATTGGGAAATGTGGTTCAGGATCCGGTCAAGCTCGGTGACAAGAAGCTGCCTTTTTTCCGTGATATGCGTCTGCTTATCCGCAGGACGTCCATGATAACTCCCGTGCAAGGTATTTGACCCTGCTACATTTCTCCTTAATTTAGGTACTATCTATAAACACTTAGTTTTAATTATTAGCAAGGTCCCCAGATTGGGTGAAGGCCTCCTCCAACGATGTCCACTTCTCTCTATCCTGGGCTGTTTGCCACCACTTTGGACCAGCGACTTTTTTTATTTCGTCCTCCCAGCGTGACGAGGTTCTTCCTCTCTTTCTTCTTCCTAGGGTCCTGTCCATATGGTAGTGCTATAGGTCCATCTTTTGTCTCCAAGCCTCACTATGTGGCCGGCCCATTTCCACCTTAACTTTTGTGCGTAGCTTAAGGCATTAGTGGCTTTCGTTATTTCTCTTATCCTTACATGACTAATCTTATCTAGTTTTTTTATTTTTATTTTTAACATGCTTCTTTCAATTCCACGCTGACAGGATGTTATTTTTTGCCGAACTTTTGACGTAAATTTCCATGTTTGACATCCATAATATGTTAAGCATGGTAAGAGGTTAGAGTTCCATGTCTTAGTTCTTAGTTTTATCGGCATGTTGCTTTTGAAAATTCCTTTCAGACTCCAGAATTTATTCCATGTTTGCTGCACTCTTTTTTCAATCTCTAGTTCGTTGTTTTCTTTTTCGAAGCTGATTGTTTTTCCTAGGTAAGTATATTTATCTGTATCATCTAGTGGATATTCATTGACTTTTATCTGTTTTTTTGAGGCTATTAGTCATTATCATGGTCTTAGTGAGATTTATTTCAAGCCCCACGTCTGCGCTAGCTGAATTTAAGTCATTGATCATGATCTGTAGTTCTGAGAAAGTTTCGGCTAATATTACTATATCAGCAGCAAAACGCAAATGGCTCAGAAAGGTTCTTTGTATGTAGATTCCTCGTTTGCTCCAGTTCAGTTTGCTGATGATGCTCTCGAGTACGGCTATAAATATTTTTGGCGACACGGGGTCACCCTGCCTTACACCTCTCTTTATTTCAAACCTCGGGCCTAGTATGTCTAGCTTTATTCTGTCCATGTTGTTACTATATAAATTCCGGATCATTTTTATATACACTTCACTTACTTCCTGTTCTTTCAAGCTTTGCCAAACGTTATCGTGAGCAACCGTATCAAAGCCCTTTTGGTAGTCAATAAATCCGAGATATAGTGATCTCTGTTGTTCCCGATACTTCTCTATAATTAACTCTAAGGTATGTATATGGTCTATCGTAGAGAAACCTTTTCGGAAACCGGCCTGCTCTACAGGCTGTCTTACTTCGATTACAGGGCTGATTCTCGAGTTTTTAATCGTCGAGAAAAGCTTGTACAGAGTTGGTAGTAGGCTTATCGGTCTATAGTTGCCTATGTCTTTTGGGTCCCTCTTCTTATAAATTAAAATAATGTTGGATTCGGACCATTGTGTAGGCGTTTCAGATCTTTGTAATATCAGGCTGAATAGTTCAGCGAGCGGTTTTGCCAGTAAGTGATAAGCTGTTGTTAACGCTTCGTTTGTTATGTTGTCTGATCCAGGGGATTTTTCCAGTTTGAGCCTTTTTATTGCATCTATGATTTCAATTTCGTTAATTGTTTTTTGTTATCTTCGTTAATTTGTTCAATGTGGTTTTCTTTCATGTTTATAGCTTTTATAGTGTTTTTATTTTTGAATGTAGTTAGTTGATTTTTATTGCTATATAGGTTTTTGTAAAAATTGGTTGTTGTGTTAATGATGTCTTTTCGATTGTTTAGGTATTTGCCAAACTCGTTTAGACCTTATATCCAGGTTTTGCTTGTTTTAAGTTCTTTGTAGGCCTTTTTTGTGCTGCCTGTGATGTTTAGATGTCTTTCTAATGTGCTTTGTCTATTTGTTAAATAGTCTTTTCTTATATATTTATTAACTAGCTTATAGAGTGCGGAGAGTTAATTTTTCATAGATCTCGATTTGTTTTTAGTTTTTTGAAGTTCCTTCCTTCTTTGTAAAAGAGATGAAGTGCGTTCCGATAGTATCCGGTATCGTTTGTGTTCCTTTCTCATTGCTTGGGCTGTTTTTAAACTCGTAGTGATTGTATTTATGATGTTATCATAATGGGTTTGTATTGAGGTGTTTGTGTGGTCATCGCATTGCCTGGATAATATTCCTGATAAGGCTTCCCTGTAATTAGTGATTTCTCCTTCAGATTTCAGTTGGTTTGTATGTCTAAAACTGTAATTAACTCTACTTTTCTTTAGTTTAGTTAGTTTTACTTTTGATCTGATTAGCCTATGGTCTGAGGGGCAGTTTAAGTTCATAGTACCCATATCTTGGAACAATCACGGTTAGTTTGATAATATCTAATCTATTTCATTTTTAGTTTTTCCGTCCAGAGACCGCCATGTCCATCTTCTGCTTAATCTCTTTTTAAAACATGTGTTTACTATAGTTAGTTTATGCTCCAATGCGAAATCCACTAGCCTCTGTCCTCTTTCGTTCCTTGTACCGCTCCCGAATTGCTTTGTTACTATATTATTCTTCTTTCTTAGGAAGCCCAATCTTTGCATTGAAGTCTCCCATAAGTATGACATTATTATTGTGTGTAGTTTCCAGAGCTTTGTCTATAGTTTTGTAGGATTCTTTTCATTATTTTTAACCTTGACTTTGATTGAGAGCGAAACGTAGTTTCCTAACTTAACTTAATTTTAAATTGACCTTAGGAGAGAATATTTTTCATACAAACTTTGTGAGCGAAGAAAGGTAGCACTCACTTAAATTGACAAGCTACATTTGGCATTAGATGCACTGCCTTTGACAAAAAACATTCTCACTGCGACGCTGCCTATTTATCTAATATTGTATGAGTTTGCCATCCACATTATGCATCCTTTCCATCTTTGTGTTGTCAAGCCAAGTGCCTGCTTCCTTTTCACGTTTGTGATGAATTTAATGACAAAAGTATAACACAGAGTCCTTTGAAAGAGTTTATGTTGCGTTTACGTTTGTGCTACTTTCTAGGTAATGATATACAGTTACTGCATCCAAGCTGGGACAAAATGTAGGCTTGACTATTTTTTTTATTCATTTTTCTTTGCTTAACAGCTATTATAGTTAGTTGTATTCCTTATGATACTATCGAGAAAAATATACTATCACAGGTGCTTATTTTACTAGTCATTGTGCTTAGGTTTTAGGGCAACGCTGGAGCCATCTGACGAAAATTCATTGTCATTATTGAACATTGTTTTCTACCTTAGAGTTGGATAATATCTCTTAAAATGTTGTACCCCAGACATATCGAGAACACTATCACTTCTTTTATCCGCTAACTTGGCAATGACGTTGCTGAAATCTCTTTCGAAATAGAATTCAATGCTAGTGTACATAAAGTCAAATATTAGTCGGCGTTTTCTAGTAACATTCACGAAGTTCCGTCCTAATGAGGTGCTTAGGTTAGTAAAGTAGAAGAGCTCTTTGCATTATACTCTGTAATTCGCTTTTTGTTGGAAACTCTGGAATCAGTTAAAGGAGTTTAATTTTCAACACGTAGTTTTAGTCCGAAAGTGATTCGAAACATAAATTTGTTCAGAGCAAGAGCTATGATTGCTTTTTTATTACTGGAATCTAAAACTGCGATAAAGATTTCACTAAACGTTGATTGCTTGATAAAAACTAAACAGTTTAGTGCTAGTGGAGTTTCTATTCCAAATTAAAAGAATATTATTATCTGTTATGAGCTCTTTTTATGAGGTAACTTGACTTAACTTAACTTTCATGGTAATACATAATCATTGTGAAAAAGATAAGAATCTTAGCGGTCTGTCAAATAGAGGACAATTTCAAACAGAACAACTTACTGCTTTTTTTATTTATTATTTATTAATTATATTTCGTGCCTTATCCGAATATGGTGTCTTATTTTGTTCAGTTATGTTTCCCGGCAGAGTTGAATTTGGGCCACCCCTTATCTTCCCATGTGGTGTCGTACAAGGCGACTAAGGGATAGGGCTGATTAACTTCAACATCAGACAGATATGTACAGCCCAGACTCAGCCTGAGATGCATGGCTCGAGTCAACAATAGTACCCGGAATACGGCAATAGGCTCACCCCCTATTATGTGGAACCGAATACAGATTGGTGAAATGTGGGTGTTAATTCACCTCTGCCTAACCCTCCGGGGATAAAGGCGTGATTATATGTATGTATGTATGTATTCTAGTTTTTGTATACATGTCAGTACATTACTATTTTATATATTTATACTATTTATTAAAATATATATAAAAAATGAAGTTCCATCAAGAAGTTTCAACAAATTCAATCAACTACATGTCAGTACATTCTTTTTACCTAATAAAAGGTTTATTATTAAATTATTTTGCTTTCAAAATAAAATACAATTCATCAAATTTAAAACGCTTACATACCATTAGAGATGACCATGCAAATTGCTTGCTGAGAGCTTCTCCGTCCGTATGTAAATTCCCGTTTTTCAAGGCATGCTCATTCCGAAATCAGTAAAGAAAAACAAACGACCGTAACTTGGACCTGACAGTCCATTTGCATAAGACTTGGGAACGGAGCTTTTAGCCCAAAGTTGTTTTCAAGATACAAGTAAACTTGTGCAGGCGACTTCCTAATCCCGTCTCATGCTAGTTGTAATACAACCCAGAGTCATACATAAGTAGAATTTATAATAACATCTACGTACTACATGCAGCGGATTTCAAAGAATATATTAGACTAAATTCCAGGTCGAAGCCGAATTGAGAGAACCTATAAACACTGATAACAGTATGGTTTATGTGTATACATGTTGCTAGTGCATGCACTATTGAACTTTACGTGAGCACAACACCGTGTAGCTTGTTCATTATTTTGTAAAATAAATTAAACAAAACTACTGCAGTATATTTTTCTACAATATACTGGCTGCTTTAATAAAATTTATAGTTTACATACATACACATAATCACGCCTTTATCCCCGGAGGGTTAGGCAGAGGTGAATTAACACCCACATTTCACCAATCTGTATTCGGTCCAACGTATAGGGGGTGAGCCCATTTCCGTATTCCGGGCACTATTATTAACTCGAACCATGCATCTGAGGCTGAGTCTGGGCTGTACGTATCTGTCTGATGTTAAAGTTAATCAGCCCTATCCCTTAGTCGCCTTATACGACACCACATGGGAAGAGAAGGGGTGGCCCAAATTCTACTTTGCCGTGAACCATTTTATTACATCAAAATTTATAAAAGAAGAAACTAAAAACCAATCATAAAATTCAATTTGTATACAAACAATTATATATTAGAGACTTAATTTCCCTATTGAACTACTGTTCTGTTTAAATTTTCTGAGGATGACAGATTTTTTTCATGCTGCCTGTTTATCCAGTTCGCAGGGCGCAAATTAGCTTTAAATCCATCTGTTGGTAGCAGTGATCCGGCGACGGTAATGTTCTAGTCACGTGCCCGCAGTACGTGAACGTGACAACGTGACTTTTAATTATATTTATGACAAAAAACGGACATCTTTATGTTATTATTATGAAATCTGCAAAGCTGACAAGCTAATTATTGTGTTATTTTTTTTAGACGAAAATATAATTCAAGTTACATATCGCTTATGAAATTACCTTTCTGTGCCTAGTTGTTGACTTATTCAAGTTACGGCATTCCAGCTCAAAAATAATTATGGCAATCTTTGAAGCCGTTTGTCAACTAAACTATATAAGTGTCATAACTGGAAAACATAAACAAAACTGCAACGTTCCAAGCAGAAAGTTTTAATTTTATTCAGTAATGGATACGGCGGAATATACTTACAAACAGTCCGCGTTTTAATTTGAATCAATCTTCCACTAAGAAAGTTTTGAAACACTTTTGCCAAGAGCAACTTATGAAGTGAATGAATAGCTGCGAGAATAATAATTAATTATCATTTACTTAAGAATTTTATCACTTTGAAAGCTAAATAAAGATTGTACTGTGAAATGAAACTATTTAAACGATTTAATTGATGTTATTTTAAGGTTTACTTTATGTGTAGCTTTTAACATAATGTATTTTATTTTCATCTTATTATCTGACGTTTCCTTCACCCAGAATTAATTTACATAATTAAATAACTTCAGGCACAAGCATTACACACCAAAAACTATTAATTCATTACTCATCCCGCTGCACGCTGCAAATTCGCTAACTTTATTTTTATTACAATGCTCCGGAAATAAACCGTACACCTAACATAAACATACGTTCACTTAGCTTTAAATGTTATTTTAAAACCATTGAGAAAAATTAGGGTTGCATTTTGTTTTACGTCTAGTGGCATGAAAGTAATTAAATTGTACTACTTTTAAGTACTGCTATATTAAAAATTAATTAAAAAGGTCATTGAAACGAAATGTTTCGCATTTACTAGCTGAACTAGCTTTTCGCCTGCGGCTCCACCCGCGTGCTTGTCGGTTGTCACAACCAAGTTTTTTTTATTCAAGTTAATTACTGTTGTATAAAATTAAAGTAAATAACTATTGCTTAAAGGAGTTCACTAACTGTTCTATGAAATTAAAGGTAGGTACATAACAATGACACGGACAATATTATAGGATAAATAATAAAAAATTAGCAACCAAAGTATATATTTTGGAACCTGCCTAAAGTTTTTGATTGGTATGTCAGCTTTTCCGCGAGCGACTGCCTACGTAACTTGTATGACCTACCAAAAGCTAAAGGTAAGCCTGAGTCAGAGCCCCATCTGTCGTCTAGTAGGTGCACCGACTAGCAGGTGTGACTAGGTCTCATGGATGTGAGCAGGATCCTGTACAACAAATAAGAAACAAAACATTAAGTGGACCCCATTAAGTCGCACAATTCACTCCTGTACTTAAATTACAGCATTTCAAAACACCTCTATTCATTTAGGTGACGAACTTATCTTTTTAAAACCACACTCGTCCGACTTTCCTCTGTACGTCTGAAGAGTTTTCCGTAATTAAAGCAAGATGTCGGTCGTCTCATGTGGAGTGGTTCAGAGCTACGGAGGCGGAATTCATCAGATGAAACGAGATTAATTACTGTATTTGAATGCACTCCAAGGCGTCAGTGCGGGCAAATGGCTTGTGAAATTGTTATAATGAAATCCCTGGGGACTTTTGCTGTTACAGCACTCTCAGAAGAAATTAAAATGTAATAGAAATTCAAAAATATATTTCTAGTTTTAGTTAGTAGTAGTAAGTTCTCGAGGAAGTTTTATTTGGTCTTACTATATGCGCTATCGTATCGTTCGACGATAAGATTTAAGTAAGTCAGCTTATTGGTAGTATTCACATGAAAGTTAAATGTATAGTGAGAACCCTATAAGTGGTTGGCACTACTATCACATAACACAAAAAATATAAATTTTGTGAAGTGTGTCACATTATAAAAACAAAAAAACATCAGTTACAATAATCAAAATCTTTGGGACTAAGCTGATCTCACTTGCAAACCGGTGATAGACGGTGGAGCTGTGGCGCAGGCTGATAGAAGTTGGCAGGTCAGACGGTAATCCAACCCATAAAATAGTCAAAATATAAAAACACTATTTACGTTCTTATTTAGTACTTTAATTTAGGTGTTTACATTTTGCAACATAAAACAAACAAATATTGTAATTGCTGCTGTTATTCACCCAAAACACTCGTACGAAAGAAATTACTACAGAAGGCTTAGTAGAGCGGCGCTGGCTAAAAATTAAGCGTACTATTTTACCAAATTGCCTGTCGGCTATGCATCACCGGAGCCCCTCTACCTAAACTAGCAATAAAATTAGGCTTATATTTGGACCAAGAAATAAGTTATAGCGTATCAGGGTACAAATAGAACGATTGTTTTTTCAATACTTGACCAATGATCGTCTGTGATCGTTTGTCTGTTTCTGTTCACCAAGGACATGAATACTAAAAACAGATTATGGTGCGGTTTTGCTATCAGAAAGGTCTTGGTCAGACTTAGATTACTAAGATAGAGGACATCCACAGTCGACGGAATATGTACTGGCCATATTTTGGATCCCTTGTTTCATGTCGTAGTAACAAGATATAAGGTCACCAAAAATTTAATAACGTTTGAAAATGAACTAAACTTATTAAATACCTAATAAATTTCATAATTTACTCATAAAATTTTATAGGGTAAATAGCACGATCTTGATAATTATAATGTTGATCCTGTTAATGACAAAGAGCCGAGTGCCTGTCGGAGGATTTGAAGAACCTTTGTAACAACGCACACTTAATATATGTGACAGTGTCTAAAATGCGATTCCGATGTGTAAAATTAGCTTAGTCTCAATTTAATTTCGTAGGTAACATTTTTAGACGGCTAATTGATTTGTCAGCCAATAGGTCAAGTAGGAATTGTATAATCAGTAATACACTATCTATATCATGATGACGTGATATCTTTATACCTATATTTCTTACTTGTCACCCACGCAGCCTAGTAATTGTTATAAAACCTACATTGAATAAATCATTTTTACGTGCGGAAAATCCCCACGGATACCCCCTCCCTCCTCCGGAGGCGGAGGAGGAGGTTATGTCGAACTCGAACCGACAAAACCGCACGCCGTTTGTGGATCGTTGTGCTAGGCCTAAGGTGAGGTTGTCTCGCGACATATCCCTTGCACCCCGGCTGACCCAGAGCCATTCCTCTTGGTCTGGCCCTCCTCAGGAGGGGGACCAGGTGGTCCCCGACTCGCCATCGGTATGAGGGGGGGGGGGGGGACGCATCGTCCTACGATGCGCGTCGCCGCCGTGGCCTGCTAGGGTGACGAGCGGCTCCACCCAACACACTCAGGCCCGCGCTCATGGGGGGCGGAGGTCGGGTCGGGTCCAGTAATGACCTGCGCCTGATGGTACGAGAGGCCACCGTGTGGCCTCTCTAGCCACTCCCCCATGATGGGTCTTACCGTCGCAGTCACAGCGTGCCCAGCGCGTGGTTGCTCAAGTCGTCAATAAGTAAATAGTACCAATATTATTTTACTTTTAGGTCGCTTCTTAGCAATCTTTTTAGACCTAGCAACAAAGGTAATTCATTGCTTTATTTCAAATACAGCTAATATATTTTATGTCTTATTAAACAAGTTTTCGAGGAAGAGTATAGATCAAAACTTCAAACAATATAGAGAATTGGTTCTGAAATATTCCTGAAATGTAGGTCAGTATTTGGCTGCCTCTGCTACCTTGGACCATCCCCTATTGGTCAAGGAGCCGCATGCAGTTTAGACACACGCTCCGACATTACACTGCCACTGCAAACTTATTTACATAACTTGTATAAAATACTGCCTGTGGTCATGTTCTTTTACCTAATGGCTGCAATATTGGCGAAATAAAGAACAGTGTTCTTGGCCAGAAACTAAAATATTTAGAGAGGGTAGATGAAATTACTATTATAATAATGGTTACATGATATCAAAATCCGGAATCTCAAATATCGAATTTCATAATACCGATGTACGAGATACAGAAATTCAAGCTCCCGAAGTTCAAAATGCTGAAATCTAGAATTTTGCGTGTTTTTATTCGGATGGCGGGAGCCCGACTTCGCTACGCGTCCGCATTAGCTTTCTAACCTGGTATTTTGATACGTAACCTTAATAGTATGAGAGGTTTTTAATGTGTTTTAGCACTAGTATGGTTTTATGTCAATTCTTTAAAAGCTTTTATCAGCCAATTAATAAGTGGCAAACGTTACAGAGATAGTTTGTTTTATAATAGAAAAAATACATAAACATCTCAAAAATACACTTTTTATTACGCTAAAATTAAAATATTTTCATAAACGTTCACTCTTAAAGAGATGATTAAATAACTTTCTAACATTTTAACTGCCAAAAATATACCTAATTAAGACAAAGACCTCGCGCCCCAAAAATTAATCCGAAGAAATTGTGCCCAAGTTATTAACGAGCTTCAGACATCAGTAATCCTTGCTTCAGCGAACGTAAATAATATTCTTTTTCAAAACAACTTACAGTTTACTATTATCTTAAACTTTATCTCGGGGTGCTTAAGACGAAAATCAAAATAATGGTATTAAATTTAAGTTTGCGCAAATTTTACTACCAGTCGAGTTTACATATGTCTTGGAGAATTGGCATCGTAAACCGCCTATAGCGGGTATAGCACGGATTCATAATAAAACCCTGAATGTACACTGAATGGGAATGAAGATTTATCCTGTACATTTTATGTGTATCAAAAGACTGAATTTTAACAGCTATAAAAGGAAAACGTGAAATATGGATTACTTCAGAGTACTTAACTGAAAAGGAGTGTTTTAAAAGTTGAGTGAATTGGTTTTAATAACTATGGTGTCTAAAATATTGAATGTTTAGGAAACATTACGCGGCAACAGAGTGAGTTTGTATGTTCTTATTTGAAAAGTAATAGGTATATAACGATTGAGTTACAAAATGTTCATCAATTGCTTGTTTGCCATAAGGCTGACCATAAAACTATTACCTAATACCATGATTACTATTATCATGCTATCGGACGAGGGGCAGACGAAAGGACATCAAATTAACATTCAATTCCAAATTCTAATTGCACATCTTAATTATATTATCATTCACACGTCACCCTATCGATCAAAATGTTGGCATGAAATCTACAATCATAGCAAAACTCCTGCTTTATACTAAGAAACACGGTTTTTGTCTACTTATCCTGAACTTAGACGTATCTTTGAGAAACCTATAGAAAGAAAATACTGTTCTGAAACTTTCCAATCAATATTTTTTTAAGTGAAATAGGCAAAAATAAACCTGCCTTGAATTCATTACCAGGCCTTATCATCTCAGTCGTCACCCTATTATACCCTACCCTAGTATACCTAGTTGATATTTTCCAACATTAGAATGTTCATCTCAATTTTATTGGTAGAAAATTACAAGTCTATTAATCACTTCCAATACATTCATTCAACTCGTTCATTTGTATCTTTTTCAAAAAGATTCTCAACATTCTTTCACGATTTCACGCACTCTTGTTTTAACAAAGGACAATAATGAAGTTGATTTAACTAAGCTTTATTTTAATCAGAACCTTTCAAGCTATTCTTTCTTATTTTTGCTGTAATGTAGGTCGGCATAGAAAGGCTTGATATAAAATGTTGTATATTTTTTGTGTCCTCAGTACGTAAGCAGGTTAGCTTAGCCTTTGATATTTTTGATAATTTATAACAAGGGCCTTATTTTGCTTGGTCTTCACAGACCAAAGGGTGACTTGTTGATTCGATATCGCTAATGCAAGAAATGGGCATTAACTTTAGTGTGCTGGTGACTAGTCACCAGCACACTTCTAGAGCTCTTTTTGCTGCTTGTTCATATTCTTTTTTATATGTGTTTCTTTGTGCGTCTCAACTCTTGGAATCAATTGTAGTTATAATCTAATAAGTTTATTACTTTTTAAATGAGTGAACTGCACACAACAGCTTCAATAGGAAATTTAATAAAATTTTAAAGCAATTAGTACAGTACCTTTGCCAGTAGATTTAGATCGAAAGGTAAATCATTCTTTCAGAACATGTTACAATACTAATCATCCGCCGACGGCTGAATACGTGTAAAACATACTTAGATTTTTTTGAAAATACGCACTCATTATACACAGAAACACTCAGACCAATGCAAATATACCATATTCATGCACATAAATATTTGCACTAAGCGGGAATCGAACCCGTGCCTCCTACGTAGCAGTCAAACGTCCTACCGCTAAGCCACAGAGGCCGTCATATGCCATAATGTACATAGTTTTTTTTCTAGACCATTGAATCTGAAAGTAAAAGCACAGTTGAAATTCAAAACCTTCCACCGTCGTGGGTGTCTACCTTCATAAATATAATGCCATTAATATTCATTAAACGTGTTCGAGCCGAAGTCGGCGCGTCTGACGCGACTGCTGATTATTGTTGCTTCACCCCACTTGCTCCGCTCTAATCCCACGCTAATCCATTCCGGGAATAAACCTGTCTTGTTGATTCTGTTTTACATTATAAAGTAATTGGAAAAATGTATGAATACATTTTGTATAGTCGGTAATGGTACACTTTTGATGGAGGTTATGTCGGATTCGAACCGACTTAAACTGCAATCCATCTCATGCCTCATAGGGTGTCGTCGGTCCTTCCGAGGAGGGCCAGACCGAGAGGGATGGCCCTGGGACAGTCGAGGTGCGAGGGCGACGTAATAAAAAAGGATGTCCTCGGTCCAATAAGGCAATTCACTCGCAGTTTGATGGATCACAAGCATAACCAAAGTGTAGGTATATTGATGTTAATATGATTTTATAAAGTTATGAAAACTTTATAAAATTATATTAAGGTATATAAGTCAAGTCATTAGCAAACATTAAATACGGCCATACAGCCCTTTTTATCCCTAATCGGTAAATAGCTTAGCTTTCGTGTTTAACGCTTGTTTTAAATGGGTACTACCTTTTAAATAATTTAATACTTTATGGACTAAGAGCCCGTAAACACCAGATCTCCTTCATTTTATAAAAGCTGAAAGTTTACCAGCGCGTGCTCCTAACACAGGTAAGAACGATGACCCATTATGAAGTTTGGGTTATAGTGGCTCTGACAGATAAACGGCACTAACGGTGTAATTTTCTTTTCTCGAGTGGCTATGAGCAGGTCCACCCTCTGGTGCCGGCTCATCCTAGAATTTTGGACATGTTGTATGCAAAACAGCTTTTATACTTTGACATTATACTTTCATGAACATTTAGGGTATCTGGCAAGAGGTCACCGCAATGTTAAAGTGTCTGTAAATGAATGACGTGATTTCTAATAAGACTGTGAGGGTAATACCCAAAAATCACACTTTATTATATTACAAAATACTTAGATTTTCTCTGTTCAAAACCTTAGTACCGTTTACCAGCCGAAACCACTATGACCCAAACTACACAATTGGCCATCGTTCTTACCTGTGTTTGGAGCATACATGACATGGACAAACTTTCAGTTTTTATAAAATGACGAAGTTCTGGTGTTCACGGGCTCTCAGTCTATACCCCTAATCAGTCTTGAAGATAAATATTGATTTAAACTTCGCATCTTAAACATAATTAAGGCTCTTAGTCTTTTATGTTTATTGCACGTTTTTCAAAATTAAAAAAAATGCTCATAGCGACAGAGAAAGTATAAATTATAAATACGATAGAGAAAGTATAAATACGATACTCAAGAGTCACGTGGCTCATTTGGATTTAACGATTCTCGCAATAGATTGGAAAGGAAAATATACTCTGAAATTCCAAGTTTGTTTTTGTAAGCTCACACTAAGTCAGTCAGAAAGACGGTTCGTGTCGCTGTGTGTACAGTGCTAAGGCAAACTCCTACACTGTTTGTCTACTCTCTTTGTGTCTACGCAACGTTCTCGGGTGGTAATCCTTTCGGAGCATAGTTATGGCAGGGCTTAAACACTCAATAGCATTGATTTACTGTAATATTTCGCAATTATCCTTTTTTCGAGAAACTGTTGTTAAAATAACAAACGAATCTGAGGATTACCGTTGCCTTAAAAGACGTCATAGCTGAAATATAAGTACAAAATACAGAAAACGAGCTAGTCTCCGCACACTCTTCTTGCTATCTCGATTACATTTAGACTCGGATTAGTGCCATGAATGTTGAACTTGCGTGTTCAGGCAGAGACCATGGATCGTTCGAAGACGTTACCTTACGTCCAATTTATGCGTTTAATACTACGTAGAGTTTCAAAAACACTTGGTTGTTTTAATATACATTTTTTTTTAATAGTAAATTTTAATTATTAGTATAACACACACTACACTACTACTATAATAATAATGGACGTATTGGCAAATAATAATATCTTACATCGTTATTGTAAATAGAAATGCATTCAATATAAATTATAAGAACTTCATTTTCATAGCATGGCAGTTTCCTTGCAGCACTATCCGGTGGCCCAGTTACAGGGGAGCCAATATCCGAAGTGGAGGTGGGGGGGGGGAGGGGAGGGAGGACGATCGAGCCAGTCATTTCCTCTCACAGCCTACACCGACGATTTGTGAGAACGTGATCCGATCGGCGCGGAACTGCTGGTACAGGTACGAGAACAGTATGAAAAAACTAATTTTAGTATTTTGGTATCAAGAGCAAATCAAACTGTTTTATGCATTTCAATTGTATTATTGTCATATTGATTTATCGGAAAAAATTAATCGGTCTAGGCGGGGTTTGAACCCGCGATCTTTGCGTTACAGGGGCACTATTTTGACCACTAAGCTTCTAGACCTCGCCCAAACCAATTCAAATATCTCTCTTTGAGGCAAAATACCGATCTACCGATATTCTTACAAACGATAATTGGTCAACAGAAAGGGGGGAAAACCAAGGAATTAAGATCACGTTAAAGAAATAGAAGAAAGACATTGATTTTTATTGCGGATGAACACATACACATAATATATATAAAAGGAAAATAGAACAAAGAATATATATATATAATATTAATGGCTAACATCTTGATTTAAGAAGCCTTTTAACTACGACTACTGGGGACCTAAATCATACGACTTCACTGTAATAAATCCTTTTCATTTATTAAGTCCTTTTACTTAACTAAATTGCTTTTATAAGAGGATTCATAGAACTCATGGAAGCAATCTATTCATCCTAAACACGATCACTCCCAGGATTTTGCTTAGAAAAACAGATTCAGGCAATACGTTCCATCTCTGTACGCACAATGAACGTGTTGTTAAAACGTTTCGAATGTATCAGCGCAAATATCTGTAATACTCGGCTTCCCCGCTGGTATACTTCGAAATATTATAAAATGACATATGGAATTACTCCGCGTCCTTGAGTAGTAGCATGATCAGATTATCGCAACTAAACGAACAACTTCAAACAAACAAATGAACAAATTCTTCAGTATTTTAATCTTAGTTTCAATTTCTGGACGTCTTATCCTCGTTCAGAAAATCCTTGAACAAGAGCATATCAATGAATTTTCCATCCTATTATTTTTATGTAATGACAGTTTACACTTACATCCCCGAACAAATTCGGACTCAGTAACATGAGTGAATTAAAGAGCCGCAATGCTCGGCTTTACCGCTGGGGTACCATTACCACAATAAATAGCTCGGTTAATAAACCGCCAGCAACAATTTTAATCTTCTTTTACGGAAATAACGTTTAATTATTTGACTATAATCAGGGTCCGTTGATACCAGGGCAGCCGTTGTATTTATTCGTATATTAACATAATGTATATATAATTATTTTTTCAAATATGATATTATTTAGTCAAAAATATCTTAAATTGAATACGTAATGATTTTATGGTGAAAATGGTGCGAACCGTGGGGTAAAAAGGAACTTCATCCCACGCACGCTCAATCTGTGGACTAAATTCCCTGCTGTGTTTTTGTTTGTCGGCAGCGCGAGTGTGACGCCCCTGGGGTTCCATATATACGTCCATAGGCCACTGTAACCACTTTCCATTAGGTGGGCCGTGTGCTTGTCTGCCACCTAAGTGGTAAGAAAAGAACGAAGCGAACGAAGCTCGAAACAAAACGAATTTAGAAGAAATCTGAATATCAAATATCATCCGAAATCTGTATATAAATCCGTCAATTCGTATAATTACGTATACAGACCACGTGTATTTTTGATACCCACGAGTAGGTACATTATGTCAATTATTTGTTCAAATAATTACTTACTTTTCAACGTGTCTATGTAACGGTGATGACCGAAGTCTATTTTGAACATTCATTATACACTGCGTTAAAACAAGAGAGATAATTGTTATGGTATAAATTTAACCCAACTTTTTTTTTTACGTGCGTGAAATCCCCACGGTTACCCACCCCTCCGGAGCCGGAGGGGTAGGTTATCGTCCTACAATGCGCGCCGCCGCCGTGGCCTGCTTTTGCTAGGGTGACGGGCGGCTCCACCCGTCACCCTCAGGCCCGCGCTTATGGGGGGCGGAGGTCAGTTTGCGCCCTCCGACGCCCGAGCCGCCTTCGGGCGCGTGCAGCGATGTCAACGAGCCTTTCTCGCTCATCGCGCCGCGCCCGCTCTGATGTCTCCTTCGCGAGCATGACCTACTCGCAGAAGGAGGCGCTGGCCGCCCACGCATCCGCGCAGTGGACCATCGCCGCGAGCAGGGTGGAGAGCGTGAGCACTCTCACCCCCAGGGCCGCCACAAGCTCCCGCCTCGGCGTCTCAAACGCGTGTGCAGCCCCGAGTCCACGCTCGCGTCGCAGTGATGGCACTCGGGCGTTCGCTCTATACCCATCAGATGCAAAATTTAACCCAACATGCCTTATTTGCGTTATACAGCAATATAATAAAACAACAATGAATTGAATTGAAAATATAGCTCCTCAAAACAAAAATAAATAAACAGTTTTAGGTAGAACCCAACAAATGAAATATTTTGTATATTGTAAAGAGAGCTCTTGTAGGCTGTTTGTAGAAGAGATTATTTAAATTTTAAAAGCTTTTTATTACATTATGTAAATGTTATAATGCAAAGGGGAAAAGTGAAAAAGTCATTGGGGTGAAGCCTTGTTAAGCAAACTAAATATTAAACGATTTTACGATAAAATTGTTTAGAGATTACGACTTTTATTTAAGCTATCATTTTTTTAGAGTTCCCTGTTTCAAAAGAAAAAGCAGAGCCTTTATATTTTATTGGCTTATATATTTCGCTGTCCATAAATCTGGAACCATGACAAGAAGTGGAGAGAGAGAACATTGATAAAAGAAAATAATTTCATAAGTAATCCACACTTCCATACTAATATTATGAATGCAAAAGTAACTCTATCTGTCTGTTACGCTTACACCCCTAAACTAACCAATTTCGATACAGTTTGGTGTAGGCGTTAGACCCTTAGAAAGGACAAGGCTATAATTTTGGTCGTGCCAACCGACTTCTATTCTAAGATAAAATAAAAAAAAGCAATATTAATTTGCGAAGATTTTACAAATTTGTAAAATTTCTAAATCCTACTTCCTACAATAATGAAAAATTTTGGAGATGTTTGCAACAAAATCACGTTCAATTCCTGTAATACGTTCCACTCAGCTCGTAGTTTGTATATGTTTGAACTGCTTCGCCAATATATTTTTGTGTTTTAAATACACAACTAACCAAACGTTTTGGTTTGGTTTTCAAAGCATATTTTATTATAATACTTTTAAAGCATTATTAGTCCGCAAAACAGCCCACGAACTATTGACAGTATCCTCGGGCTTATGTAAACGTGAAACGCATTGTCAACACATTATTTCATGTTGTTTGAACAATTTCATGTAAACAGCGTGCCTCTAACTTTATGAGGCATAGAATATTAAATATACTACTTTTTTGGTGCAGAAATAAAAATAAGAAATGATAAATTGTTCGTTTTTTAATTACTTTCCTGATAAACATGTATGTTAACCAATAGCGATACTATTATGTACATAGGACCTCATTTTAATTCCCTAATTCGATACGTATTCTTTGCACGAGTATGAAATCAAATAATTTTAAAATCTATTGACGCTTTAATATTATGGGTTTCTATTCATTTAGATAAAATGTATTATTATCAACGTTTCAAGGTGTTCAGATAATCAGTTTCAGGTTCACTGATAGCTAAAGGGAATTTTGCTACATGGACAAACAAAGCAAATGTTTTTGGGGCTTTCAAGTTTGTGGGGACATGTAATATTAATATTTTTACTTTTTATACGGATTTTTTAGGTAAAATACCTGATAAATATAAAGTGCAAGCAAACACTGCTTGCAACTGTTCTACCTAATATCGTGCTCTGGGTTTTACAATGGATCCACTTGCTCATGTCGTAAGTGAAACCTTATCTGCAAACATCCACGTTAATAAAATAAACTTTTCATAGTATCAAAGACTTTGGTACCGCGAAAAGAAGAAAAACTATACACACAGAACACGTACAAAATCATATCCTCAAAAGACCTCGATACGGAACAAGAAACAAACTACCCATACAAATCACACTCTCACAACCACAAAATCTCCGCCCCCAAAACTAAAAACCAGAAAACGAAACTTTAATTATATACCCTCATATCCCAAGTAATTTAATTCATAACATAATAAAGGACAAAAGGGCTTTATGCCAAATTAGTCCTGAGTGTCCGGGGACAAAACCTAGCGGTGTGAAAAATTGCCCACCGCTACTGTAAATTATAAGGCGGTAAATGTTTTCATGACGAATAGCATTAATATGGTACTTGGGTATAAGTACTCGTGTTATTACGGACGTATATTTTATGAGCCAAAGTAAATGTCAAAGTTTTATTTTGTGGGTTATGTTAAGTACCGCTAATGGCGTATATAGTAGAGTGCTTTTGTTTCTTAGGTAACACTTTTGTCGTTAAAAGTAGTTGAAAGTAGTTGAGTCATTTGTGGTTGTGAGGCATAAACATTATGAAATAACACAACTATATATGAAAATTAGAGTAGGTACGGAGTATGAATTCAGGAGTTTCTATTGGCATAAAACTATGGCTCTAGATTACACAATATTATTAACTAAACAATTCATATTCCCATACTGATATAATAAATGTGAAAGTAACTCTGTTTGTTTCGTATGCTTTCATGTCTAAACCACTGAATCGATTGTATTAAACTTGAGTACAAAGATAGACTAAAGCTGGGAAACAATCACAGGCACTGGAAATCAAATAGTTAACTTCATTAATCGCTAATCCGTTTCTGAAAAAGTTAATTTCGTTAAAAGTTAAAGCGTTACTTTTCATAAATGTAACGCAAGTAATGTTGCATCTCCTTATAAAAACTGGATAAAAACTGTTGGTTCTGGAAGTTAACTAGGTGTATTAGAAACAAAAATGACGGGTATGGGTGTACCAGAAGCTAATGGCAAATTGGGAAACAAACCATTTGCAAAGTGCAATACGGGGGAAATTGGAGTAATTCGTCTTGATACTTTTTATTTTTTTATTTGTTTTACATACATTTTAGGAATAGACATACATAGATATTATTGAGAGATGTTGACTTCTTTATATTCTCGAACAATGACCACCCTATAATAATATAATGAACGGCTACAGTGAAATATTGAGGTATTCCTCGAAGCACACCCAATTGAAACACACCAGACGAAGCACACCTAAAGTATTCCACTTAGCACACCCATAGGTGGGCTACAAATAAAATTTTCAAATAATTAATTTCCTATTCCACGAAGCACACCTAATTATAGCGCACCCAGACGAAGCACACCTTAACTATTCCACTTAACACACCCATAGGTGGGATTCAAATAAAAATTTAAAATAATTTATTTTCTATTCCACGTAGCACACGTACGAATATCACGCGCATAGTGCGGAGACTAAGATATAACAATTTCGATAGAAGAACATATTTATTATTTATAAGACTAACAGACTAACTTAAATATCTAACATCTTTCAGTTTCATCATGACGATTATAAGTTTCATGACACAATATTTTTGTAATATTGCTATTTAAAATCACAGGCTATTTCGTAATATTTTTTTTCAAAAAAAAACTATTATTTTCCTTTTTTGTGCTCTTAATAAAAATTTTATGTTAAAGTAGAGTAGTGAGATAAGAAAACTTCAACATAGATATCTATGGAAAGCTATATTTTTAATGTTTTTGATATTTGTCCAAGTTTTAATTCCCATTATGAAACAATCTGTGATTTTTATATGTTAAAGTAGAGTAGTTTTATTGTTCACAAAACAGGTAGCCATAAGAAAACTTCAACATAGATCTCTATGCAAAGCTATATTTATAATGTTTTTGATATTTGTCCAAGTTTTTATTCCAATTATGAAACAATCTGTGATTTTTTTATGTTAAAGTAGAGTAGTTTTATTGTTCACTAAACAGGTAGCTATAAGAAAACTTCAACATAGATCTCTATGGAAAGCTATATTTATAATGTTTTTGTTATTTGTCTAAGTTTTTATTCCAATTATGAAGCAATCTGTGATTTTTTTATGTTAAAGTAGAGTAGTTTTATTGTTCACTAAACAGGTCTATAAGAAAACTTCAAAATAGATCTCTAGGGAAAGCTATATTTATTGATATTAGTCCAAGTTTTTATTCCAATTATAAAACAATCAGTGATTTTATTAAGAGCACAAAAAAGGAAAATAATACAATTTTTTTTTTTGAAAACTAATTATGAAACAGCCTGTGATTTTAAATAGCAATATTACAAAAATATTGTGTCATGAAACTTATAATCGTCATAATGAAACTGAAAGATGTTAGATATTTAAGTTAGTCTGTTAGTCTTATGAATAATAAATATTTTCTTCTATCGAAATTGTTATATCTTAGTCTCCGCACTATGCGCGTGATATTCGTAGGTGTGCTTCGTGGAATAGGAAATTAATTATTTTAAATTTTTATTTGAATCCCACCTATGGGTGTGTTAAGTGGAATAGTTTAGGTGTGCTTCGTCTGGGTGCGCTATAATTAGGTGTGCTTCGTGGAATAGGAAATTAATTATTTGAAAATTTTATTTGTAGCACACCTATGGGTGTGCTAAGTGGAATACTTTAGGTGTGCTCCGTCTGGGTGTGCTTCAATTGGGTGTGCTTCGAGGAATGCCTCAAATATTTCTACGACACATAGATTAAAATAAATTTAATTTCTCGAAAATACTCCCCACAAAAACATTAGGTAAAACCATTATGGGTAGGTCTTCAACCGTTATAGTTACAGCAAAACGTTCTTAGGAGACTATCTCTTACTTTTTATTACATTCTGGACTGTTTGGCTAAATCGCACATTCGGCAAGAAAAATGTTAATAAACCAAACATTTTATTTGATGCCAATCGATCTTATTTCAAGTGGAGATCAATATACTCTAAGAGACCATTTAAGGCATGAGTACTAGAAATGACAGAAATTGCCAAAAACATAATATGTATTTTGTACTACACATAATACAATATAATTCTTATACAGAGACAACATCAGGAACATAAAACGGTTACACTCGTAACTTGATAAAATAGCACTATTGTCACGACATCTTTATTTATTACATTACTTACGAGTTTTTTATGCTTACATGCTTGCATAATCATGTGTTTAAAGTTATTCTAAATAGGGAAATAAACGTTTTAACTTTTTTATTTCGTTAATGAGACTACTAGTGTCATTTGTTGATTTTTGAATATGACTAAAGATATTTTAATCCTATCGGTAGTCCATGTTTGTATGTAAAACAAAAAATAAATCAGAAAATCGTTTACATACGAACAATACATTACAAAAAAAACATCTAAGTGAAATTAAGGTAAACGAAAGCTAAAATGAGTTATGGAATTCCGCCGTGTAAATTGAAATAAATATACAATATTATCTGTAGTAGTGTTTTTCAAACATTGTTCTGCCACGGCCCGTTAATTTTCGAACTTCCCCTTCGTGACCCACTGAATACTTTTTAACCCAAGCTAGTTCCATTATTTAAACACATTTATTAGCAGTACAAATGTTTTATTAATACTAGGTACATACCTACAATATTTTGATCTCACCTATTTAGTCTCTAAATTTTAGTGCGAAATATGGAGCGATTGCTTATATTTTACTAATGAATCCAAGTTTGCGGAAAATTACGAAAGTTTTTCTAAGGTCTGGTTCCACTTCAAGTCGGTGTCCATACTTATTTTTAAGGTAAACTAGTGTTGAAAGCCGAGCTTCATTAAATTAATATACGATGCGTCGATCGATAGTAGGTATTTTTTTTTTAAAGGGCGGGAATGGTGCGACCCGTTACTTTATTTTGATGGTACTTTATTTTGGTGGAACCCGACAATTTATCTATATAAAAAAGACTAAAATCATTGTAAGTTAATTTGAAAAATCGCTACAGATATATCATCATCCTCACCACTAAGAAGTTGCAATTATGTGATAAATAATAAATATCTATGTAAAAGTATCAAAATCGCAACTACGAACAAATAAAATATTTGTCATGTCGATATATCAATGCCAATTTTATATAGACTATTCATCCCGGTCACACTTATGCGCATATGCGTGAAATGTGAACTCAAAAGTAGTAATTTGATATGATGAGATTAACTTATTTCTTATAACAAAATTCTTTTAATAAACAAATTTAACGGAACTTAAAGAGCCCGTTAACATATTTTTAAGTTAATTTAAAAGTTAATCCTGTACTTGAAACGTTAACTTCGTTATTTAATGATTAACAAATTAACTTTTAATGTTAAACGGTAAGGGTTAATGCCCATCTATGGCAACTACACCGGCTATGTTTGATCGAGTTAACCGACATTCAAGTAAGTGAAGCCGCGGGCAACAGCTGGAAATGAAATAAATATAAAAAAAGACGGGTTGCACTCTGGGAGTGCCGACAGAAGTGAAAACTTTTTCTTTCTTTCTTTCTTCGTTATATACATAGAAAAAGATAAAAAAACATACCATACCATACCTATAATACAGCGCCAATCATAGACCCTATCACTAATTTTCTGCTAATTTTAAAAGAAAAATAATCACAAAAAGTAATAAATTACAAAAAGAAAAAAAATCGTCGACGCGCTTACCGCTAAGCTACGAAGCTTCTTAGCACACCTAGCAAAATAAACACTCTGTAGCTAAGAATGTTGTATGAAGTCATGTCGTCTTACAAAGTCGTCGGTTACGGGTCAAAGGTAACATGATCCTGACGCGAGTTTAACACGTGATCCTAACGTAAGTAGGTCACGTGATCCTGACGCAAGTATAACACGTGATCCTGATGCGAGTTTAACACTTTACCCATCCAACGCCGCCAAAGAAGTTTTCACTTCAAAAACATGAACCGTGAGCAGAGAATAGCAGTGTATAATATACTGTGCGTATAGTATTTATACACTGCTATTCTGCCCCTGAGCGTAATTACAGAAAGATATTACGCCTATTTACTTCAGTACTTACTCTATAATCATGGTTCATAGAATTTGAAATCCGAATTAAGTCGGTTGAAAATTATTAAGGCTTAATGCCTAATATTACAGTACAATAACTTTGCGACTAGTAATTCACTACATGCGGCGCGCCACAGACGGCATAGTAGGTCACATGAATTTGTGGAACAAATTACTGGTGAGTCCAGGTGGGACACTCGTTACTAGAGAACGGATACCCGGGATAATTATATATCGACTTCGATAGTGCCAAAGCTTCAAGCGTCAAGTATTACTTAATTAAGCTGTGAGATGACTGTATTAATCTGAATTTGATTATTCACGTAATTACAGTCTACTCACATACATATTGTTACTGATCGTAGCTACTGGAACTAAAACGCGCTGGTGTAGGTAACCACAGTTTATTTTACAAACATTCAAAACAACAAACGTGAAAAATCCAAAAGTCAAAGTCTTTTCTATCACTGTCAGTAATATTAGAATTTAAAAGACAATTAAATGTTCCAAAAAGGTGATGCCAAAAGTTCGGTTCGTAACACATATGTATGTTCTTCTTTG
The DNA here is from genome assembly GCA_949126895.1 of Eilema caniola. Lineage (NCBI taxonomy): Eukaryota > Metazoa > Arthropoda > Insecta > Lepidoptera > Erebidae > Eilema > Eilema caniola. Next base: position 777,700 of record OX421469.1, on the reverse strand, counting down.
TGATGTATATAGTTGTGTTCACGATTATAGATTTTTTCCTTCACATCCTTGCTTTAAAAGACTTTACTACCTACAAAACTTTGTGATTCTAGCTCAATACCGTTTATATAATTAAGAGATCGGGAATTTACACGATCATGGTATAGGTACTTACATACCTTTGATTGGCTGACGTTTCGATCGGGTTACACCGGCCGTGGCAAGTAAGTACCGTATATGTTTCCTTTACTGTGCCTGTCCTTATTGGGCTGTCTTAAAATTTAGACACTTTCACAGCTGTAAGAGGTTGCAGACTATATTATGTGATGTGAATGTCAACATAATACCTATATACTTTCCTGAGAATAAGGGTTTTCGACAGACGTCAAACGTGTTAGAGACGGACAACGAAGTGATCCTTAAAGGATCTACATCCAATAAGGGCTTTCGAACGACTCAAAACAGAATTACACTTATCTCATAGCATACGTTGATCCATGCGAAATGAGTTTTAGTTATTACTTTTGTACAGTTCTGTTGGTCCACTGGGATGAAATCCATTTGGTACAACCAATTGGACATTGATAATACCCTATATTTTTTTACTGAAACGTGGTTTGATATTTCTATACTTTGGTAGGGATTATACATGAGGTCTATAAAAGACCTCAATGTGAATATCTTGGTAAAGTAAGACTGCATTGTCAATATGTGTCATGACAAGTTCCGCAAAGTGCCATCAATTATCAGCAGAAATAATCTATGAAAGAGTTATAACTTTACCTACCGTTAAATTATTATAGTCCTGTACGCTAATAATTGTCAAACATATCATCGGAACAACTATTTAGATTAACCAATATAAAAATAAAGCAACATAATAAGTTACCAGATTCGCAAATATGCACTAGCCTAAAATTGTATCATAAATAAGTCGACGTTTCATAATATTTGAGTAAATATATTATTATCACTTAAAACCAACAGAAACCAAAGCCGTCCTGTCTGAACTAGCGAGATAAGGCGATCATAAACTTAAATAATTTTAGAATATTCATGGCAGACAGTCATTTGTTTAGGCTTTCATACAATGCGAGTTTTTGTCTTCAAATCATCTATTGTATTCTGAAAGGGTAAATTAACTTCAAATACCTGGTCCTTAATAAATATTTGCATGCGAACGATATGAATAATTTGTATAAATAAACGAATATTCAAATATTTGATTTGCATTTATACGCTATGTCAAAGTGAGGAGGTGTATTTAACAAAGATATTTATTTGAGTATATATTTTTGGACACTTTTATCAAGTTCTTTAAACGCAGAGGCTAAGTCAAAAGTAAATCTAAAACCTATTTAATTTTTGATTGTAGTAATATCTTCAGAATAATAATATGTTTATAGGATCAACGCTTCTTAAGATACAAAACTGTTCAAAAGACAGAAAATAATTATCTTTTTAGAATTGATAATGATCGCGAATAATACACGTATCCTATCAACATCTACATTACTATTATAAAAGGGAAAGATTTATATTTTATGAATAAACTCAAAAACTACTATGCCAATTTCAAAAATTCTTTCACCATTGGAAAGCTACATTCAACCTGAGTAACATAGGCTATATTGGATTTCCACGGGAATGTTTTTACCACCCGTGCGAAGCCGGGGTGTATCGCTGGTATCAAATATAAACGATCACATGTCTACGGCCATTAATTGAATGGCGCCGTTTAGTTAACTGCCTAGGCAGTTAATTGAACGGCTGGTTAAGCTATTTGCCGGCGACATATATTAAAATGAATCCCTATTTCCCTTGGTCACGCCATCCATCACGAGTGAACGGCAGGACCGATTTCGATAATTTATTTATAGAATATTCTTTGCAGTACAAGGATGATTATAACGCACGGAAAAAATAATAAAAGGTTTTCGCTGTTACGGGAACTGGAACAGAATTCCACGCGGGCGAAGCCGCGGGCATCAGCTAGTATAATATAATAAAAATCGTAATCTTTTTAAAGCGGAATACACAAAGAGACCAACTGGTGTAGGCACAGGATTTGTATATAAAACTCTTTTCCTTTCCTGTTTTCAATAACTAGGGTTATTTGCATAACCAGATCACTGATCATCTAAATAATTAGCAAACCCTCCGACCTCCAGAATCATTTACAATAAACAACAACAGATCGATATCACACAAAATCTTATACAGATTAGGGTGCGTAGCCAGCAGTATTGTGCGAAAAGGTGTGTTAGGTAAGACAAGGGTGATACCACAATTTGTTTGTATTAATGCAGGAAATATTACTTTTTTATCAGTAAAATTTCTTATTTGTCGTCAAATGTGTAGACCAGTCACTAAAACTTCTATTATTGTCTGCAGAATACGAAATCGATAGATGATAGATATATATAGGTTCGAAGAGGTGATGTATTATGTATGAAAATAGGTCGACGTCGGTCGAGACTACATAGGATTCGTCTACTATTTTGCGGATGAACGCCATTATTTTGGCGACAGTATATCATCTCTTTTAAAATGCTTCGTCTTGGGACAAAATTTTTACTAAACAAATATTTATCTGATCACTATGTATTAAAGTCACAAGGCGTACAATAACAGGAGTAAAATTATAATTTACCTGGACTTCAAATTTTCAAATTAGACATTTTGATTACAAAACAATCAGGCTTACTACAAACCTGTCCTGCAGAAGTTAACGGTTAATGAGTTGCTGTTTATAATTTTGATAGATAGGTTGAATTAGATTCTGACATCTTTCATTAGAGAAAATTAAATTTTGGGCAAAACATTATTTAAGGTGAAACAACAAATTTAAAAGGAGGTCATTTATTTGGCGTAATTCTATTATGAATCTACTTCACATCCCTAATGGACCCTATGGATATTACAGATCATTTTGATATTAGAAGTGAGTTTCTGTTTAGTACCAAATTAAGAGGGATAATCTAGTCTAGAGCCTACGGGAGCTGAATATTCAGTTGCCGCCAAGGTTTGTGAGTTATTGAATTTGTTAATGAAGCTACTTTAACATTATATCATTCTGCTCAGTAGGGACATAGGTAGGGTTACTATGCAACTAAGGGCAGATCTAATTAATTGAGTTTCTAACTTTGCCAATCAACGTTTCAGCGATTGATAAGTAAGAATAAAAAATAATTCATACATCATAATATGATACTACCTGATGAGGGTTAAACTAATGAATCGCAATAGAATCCGATAAAAAAGTGGTTACCTGTTTCAAGTTGCTTATATTGGTATATGGTACCAAAAAACGGTACCAAAAAAACCAAAGTGTTACAATTTTATAAATGAGAATAAAAGGAAACCACAAAGTTGCAACAACTAGAATAATCAAGAAAAAGCGTTTCATTGTTTGATCACCTCAGATAACCTCTGGAGTACTCTTTGTGCTACGTTTTACTCTAGTAACCTAACATTTCTTCCAACACATTTGCCAGCGTTTATTAGACACCTCCTTCAAGATAAAACCTTATCTAAGCTAAATTACGATACCTCGCAGACGTTTCGTGTTCGAACTAACGTAAATTTGAGTGAGCTCAGTTTTGTTCATATTATTAACAGTTCATTGTGGTTTGTGAGCAATTGCAGCGTGTATAAAAATAGACTATTTGGGGTTGACCGGTCAAATGAAAGTCTTACCCAGCAAACCGTTTTATGGGATTAAGAATATCGCCACGATATTTATTTAAGAACTAGCTAACCCGGCAAACTTCGAACCGACTCAATAAAAAAAAGTTGCAATTTTCCATATTTGCTCACCGCTTAAACCTTTCCTAGACCTCCACAAACATTTCAAGACCAAGATAAGATAAATCCATTCAGCTGTTCTCGAGTTTTAGCGAGACTAACGAACAGCAATAGATTTTTATATATTAGGGGTTAAAGTATGAAATTGCCGATTTGTACTGACAAATTGAAATTCGTTTTTTTTTTTAATTTAACGTATTTATTTAATCAAAATAATTACCATTATTATCTATACATTGCTGCCATCTAGTAGGAAGGTCATTTATGCCTTTGCGATAGAACTCTGGTGATCTAGATTCGACAAACTGTGTGAAAGCATTTTGTACTGCCTCCTGAGAAGAAAACTTTTTATCACATAGAAAATTGTCCAAAACACGAAAAAAATGGTAGTCTGTTGGAGCAAGGTCTGGCGAATACGGAGGGTGACGGATAGTTTCTAATTGCAGTTCCTGTAGAGTTAAAACGGTTTCTCGTGCTGTAAGAGGTCTCGCTTTATCATGGAGCAATAATGGTGAAGATCGATTCATGAGTCGGGGCTGTTTCACTGCTAGTTTTGCTATCATTGTTCGGAGTTCGGCACAGTAGACATCTGCCGTTATTGCTTGACCAGATCGTAGAAAGCTATAGTGAATAACACCATGCTGAGAACACCAAACAGTTACCATTACCTTTTTATTGGTAAGCTTTGCTTTAGGACACTGTTGTGGCGTTTCACCTGTGGTCAGCCATTGCATTTTTCGCTCACGGTTATCGTAAAGAATCCACTTTTCATCACATGTCACAATTCGATCCAATATTCCTTCATTTCTGTATCGATTCAACAAGGCAACACAAGTTTCAACACGCATTTCTTTCTGCAGATCAGTCAAATCATGAGGTACCCATTTTTCACATTTTTTTATTTTATTGATTTGACGCAAATGAGTCAATATTGTTGGTAAGGTAACGTTAAACCATGCAGCTAATTCCTGGGTAGTTTGGCTCGGATCGGCTTCCACCATGTCTTTCAATTCATTGTTATTCACCTGTGTGGACGGCCTTCCTCGTGGTTCGTTCTTCAAATCAAAGTTTCCATCACGAAAGCGTTTAAACCAAAATCGCACGGTGCGTTCATTAGCAGTCCCCTCTCCAAACGCAACATTGATATTGCGAGCTGTTTCTGCCGCGTTAGTTCCGCGTCGGAACTCGTATTCAAAAATCACTCGAATTTTCGAAGTATCCATCTTTCTTGTCTAAGCTGAATAAAAAAAACAACTGAAAGTCGATAATATAAGAACTACATAGGTACCATGTGGAAAGTTTCACTCAAAAATCTCAAACCATGAAGGTTCTATGTCAATTCGAAGTACCTATTACAATGAAACGGCAATTTCATACTTTAACCCCTATTATATAGATATGAAATGGTTCGAATGTGTGCAATTGAACTATTATATCCAGGATCTCTTAGTTATAGCATTACCTCAAACTCCATGGTAGATCACAGGGTGTAGCAAGAAATAATACAGCATCACTTTAACATACATGCATTATATTTTTTCAACATACTTATATTTTTAATCTTGTGTTAGCATCCTAACAATTAAGCCATTAAAAATTTAAAACTAAACTATATATTATATAGGTACAAACAAAGGTGAATAGAATCGTTGTTTTTATTTCATGTTTATACAACTTATTTCATGACAGAAAAATAAATATTTATCAAAGACGACCACTAAGTTAATTGCTTTGAGAGAAATCTCAAAAGAAATAGGTTATTAATAAATATATATATATTATATAATGTGTCAAAATTACATAGTCCATATTGAATGTCATCTTAAAAGCTAAATGTATGTAAATTGTCAAAAATTATTCTATTAACCCGCCCCTCACCGTACCAGGATCAAATGTGCCCATGACGCTAGCGGCATTACCCCGCTGGATAGCAACGGCCAACCTTTGCTCCAGGTACGAGGTGGAGCGGGAGTCACCGGTTTTATGCCTCAACCTGCGTCCCAATTCGCTCACTAGGTTTTTGGCGTCAGCACCCCAACTACCCATCGTCTCGACCGCATTATATTGGCGTTATTTTATATTACACAGGAGTTGCACTAGCCGGAAATGGCATTAATTTAAGTTATATTTTAATATATTATACATTATTATATTATATATATATATATCTATATGTTTGATTGTGAAGGACAAAAGGTTTACTGAATACCTTTGATAATGCCGTGATGTGAAACTGGTAAGGTTAAAAATAAAAAATAAAATAAAGTGTGGAAAAGTACAAGTGCCATCATTATTCAATATGCTTCTTTCACTGGTTCGGTAAGTTAGTTTTTCTGAGAAGATCCAGCAAGAAACTCAGTGAATAAGATTATCCTTTTCTCAAATGTAGTTTTATTTAAAAAAAAAAAAAATATACGAGCAAGCAATAGATTAGGATGATCATGCATTTTTGTCATTAAGATATTTCTATTTTATAATATCCTTTTCTCATTAAACACTTTTTCACTCCATTTTAAACTTATTTAGTGGCATGTCAACCAGATTCTGAGGCGTTTTATTGAACATTTTTATACTGTTACCTGAGTTTTCGCACTGAAAGTTAATTTTTATTTGTCGAATTATAATATTGTGTATGTCAGAGTTTTTCTTTTCAAAGATATTGACTTGCGTAAAATATGTATCGTAAATGTATTGAGAAGCAACTGTTAAAATAGTAATTTCTTTAAATAGTTATCTCTGGGGCTATAGATTGCTCTTATCGCTCGTTTCTGTAAGTACGCAGTTACAGAAATTGAAGTCAATGACGCGAATACGCCGTCGCGGCCCGGGTTGCCCTTGGCCTCGTAGGGATCCTGACACGGGATTTACACATGGCCGTTGCCTACTCGACCATCGTACGGGCAGAGATCAAGTCTCAATCAATACACCTCGCTACCAGAATGCAGTGTGTGGTGGAAAATATGGCCGCCATCCATAAACGCAGCATACGGCAAGTCGATGCTAGCAGATGCCTAGCCAGAAACCTTTGCCATCCAAAATGTCTCATGTCTGCGTCAAAATTCTCCCATATTTGGGAATACCAACTCGTAAGTTAATTACTCCAAGCAGTAAGTAATAATCCAATTGAGTGAGTCTGTCATTCCTGATGACATTCCACGTTCCTCAAGCTGTTGCGTGGGGTACTGGTCTTTTAGGCATATTGCATCAAACCTAAATTTATAGTTAGTGCCTACAACGAGCATAAGACTAATACATGTTCAAACATTAATGATAAATGGAATAACAACACTACAATACAAAACATTTAGTCTATCTACCACTGCTGGAAATAGGCCTCCCCCAAACCACAAACATTTAGTAATGAGATTTAATGTCACTACACAATAACATTTGTAATTTTATATTAAAGTAACCATAATAACGTTGGAAATACTGACTTCTAGCAAGAGAAGTAGGTAACGGAGGCAAGCAGTTTGAGGTGCAGTATACCGCTACATGAAACTGATTTTAAGAAAAAGGGATGCTGATTCTCCCTGGATGCGCCAGACGGTGAATCGCGAGCAACTTTGCTCTGTAAAAGGGGCCTATGTCCAGCACAGACCTGCAGTAGGCTAATTGATTGATTGACAGCCAACTTTGAAAATAGCTTTAGAATTTTTAATTTATTATTACTTAAACCTCAAACACCTATTGCAAAGAATAAAATCTATTCATTTTGTCATCTGATCATAATAATGTGAACTAATGCGTAATTCATCAGAAGTGAAGATTTAATATTTAATCTTAAATCTAATGAATGATTTTGAGTCACAAGACATTATGAAGAAAAAGACGGTTGATATATTTTCAAGTTACAATTAAGTTCAAGGTTAACCAAGCAGCCGGCCGATTGTAACTATGTGGGGATTTGGTGAACTTAGACGTTTACTAGCTAAACTTTCGAATAACTTTAGTCATAATTGTGGGTAGCCAGATACCGAGCTTCATAATGACGTAATTAACTCGCCACCCTCATACTTGGCAAGTACTGCGAACATGCTAAGATTACAGCCTAAATCATGTTCATATTTACTCCAAAGTTTTGGCGATATTACACGGATCAATTACGCGTACGGTGTGGCTGAACTTTGTGATTGTTAAAGGTTAATTAGAACACAGTTTGTTGTTGTTAATTTGTGCTCATGTGAGTTTTATGAATTTTTAAATAATAATTAACTTAAACTTATTGTTTAGGATCTTAAGCCGCGTACGCACGTATGAACAAATTTGTTGCGTTCCATGATACGCAACAACTTGACTCACACGTGCGGCACTAATGTTTGCGGCAATCCTTTCTATATGTTCCGTATGCACGGTGTTCGAATTGTTTTAATAAACGTTACGTAACAAAACTATTTGGATAAAACTTGACAGGGTAAAAGGTAAATGTGTGTCCGCTTTAAACAATATCTTGTGAATCCCTGCATCCACCAAAAATCTTTCCGCTACTTCAAAATTGACCACAACGAACGGCACTGAGTTCACTACTGTTGTGCGCGAACTCAATTCAAAATATTTTCGCGTCCGTGTTCGGACATGCCTCCCAGACCAAATGTTCGTGTTTAATGTTTGTGTTCACTATGTCCATGTTCGTACGTGCGTACGTGGCTTTACAAGTTATATTTTGAGACTGAAGTCATTCGATTCTCTTATATCGATTACTTGCGATTGTCACTACATTTCTTTATATTTTGTAAGTATATTCATGACTATTCAGGTAAATCAAATTGTGTCCTTTAATATCCTTCCTATCAAATAATCCATCTGTTGTGCTAGAGCGTAATATAAGTTTAGTACATATCTATTGCGATGGTAACAATTTTGTATTTTAATAGTAGTTCACCCTGGCCGTTGATTATATAGTTTTATTAAAATGATAATAATTGTTAATGCCAGTAGTAATATATATTGATTCACTCGGAAAAATTGCCATCTAAATCTATAGAAAAATACACGTACTAATGGCTTCAGTTCGGTGCAACCCGCTGTTGAGTTCGCACGCGGTAACTACGTCGCAGAGCCTAAGCTAAATTCTTCCGCGTCTAGTGATGGGTGAGTGTCGATACACAACTTATCGATAGTCGCCCGCCCACATGGAGAAGTATCTGACAAGATCGGACTCGTCCGGCTCGCTGTCGTCAGTCAAGCGAGCAGGTGACGCTGACGTCATTAATCCAACGGACTGGAAAGTACCTAAACACCGTGCTCCTCCAGGGGAACCTCAACGGCAAGAAGGTATCAAAGTTTCCAATTCTTTTAGCGGTTTGCTTTTGGACAAACCCATAGCTTCGCCGGCGAATAAACTTCAACAAGCCTCGTCGTCGAGCAGAAAGACGAGCAAAATCCCACCTATCTTTATGCCTATCAAACCAGACTGGACACACGACTACATTAAGACATTAATCTCAAGATACACGAACACCTTCCACCTGCAATACAAAGGTAATAATAAAATTGCCATTTTCTGTTACAATGCTGACAGTCACCAAAAGCTTCAAGATGGCCTACGGGCTGAAAAAATGAATTTCCACACATTTTCTAGGAAAGACGAAAGAAACTTCAAAGTCGTCATTTTTGGACTCCCATCTTACGTAGAACACTCCTTGAGCGATGAGCTGGCGGCCCTTGGTTTTAAAGGTACCTTGGTGCGTAAAATGAAAGTTACTGGCGGTAAGGAGGTTCCCTGCCCTCCTTTCTTAGTTCAACTACCACCTGGCTCCGACATAGCAGCTTTTAAGAAGATTAAGTACATCAGCCACTGCGTTGTTAACATTCAAAAATATGAGGCTAAAGCGTTTATGGGTACTCAATGTTACCGATGCCAAGCTTTTGGACATTCTTCTAAAAATTGCAACCTTCCTTCACGTTGCGTCAAGTGCACAGGCACACACTTATCACAAGATTGTCTGAAGAAAACAAGGACTGAACCAGCCCAATGCTGCAACTGTGGGGAAGACCATCCGGCAAACTACCGCCAATGTCCGGTACGCCAGAAATATCTCAAGCTTCTTGAAACAAAAAAAGAAGAAGTCAAACTATCTAAAAGTAGCAATCCAATTTCTAAGTGGATTACTTCCTCCAAGACTTACGCCAACGCTACTAGATCTATCACTAACCAAGCGGTAGCAACGGATCCTTCTGTGGTTCGACCTGACCCACCTACGGCTGCTGGAACACCTTCAACTACTGAGCCTCTCTCTTCTTCAACGATGTCCCATGTCCGTGATGACTCGACGACGGAAATGCTCCAAATACTCAAGACCATCAAGGCCATCAAAAGTCAATTCGAATCTTGTTCATCTATGTTAGACAAAGTCGTACTCATTTTGACCCACCTTGGCAAATATGTTTGTTAGCAACGAGTTGCGTATTATCTATTGGAACGCCGATGGCATCCGTAATAAAATAGATAAACTACTTGATCTGACGTCCGAGTTAAAGGTTGATTTAATCGCTATTAACGAAACCCGGCTCAGCCCTACAGCAAATATTCCTACTCCTGGTTTGTTTGTCATCGTTGTGATAAAAAGCTCGACGGAAGGGGGCAGGGTGTTTCACTTCTCATAAAGGAAGATATCCCTCATTCGCCATTGGTTATGCCCCCGACGGTTAACCTAGAGTGCGTGGGTATATCTATTCAACTGTCTGACGCTACAGTGTCGTTTATTTCTATTTACAACTCTCCTAAAGACCCCCTCATCGCAGCCGACCTAGATGCTGTGCTTAACTCTAATAATTGCGTTATCCTAATGGGCGACCTAAACGCTAAACATCCCTACTGGAATTGTACCGTTATTAATGGTAGAGGTACAGTTTTATATAATCACATGTTAGACAATGTTTATGACATCTTAGCGCCCACAGAAAATACCTTAGTTCATTACATCGGCTCTCATACACCATCTATACCAGATATCCTAATTTGTAAACACTTTACCCCTTCATGTACTCCTATAACATTGAAAAAATTATCATCTAACCATCTACCTGTGTACTTAAGCGTTAGTGGCTTATTTGATCGAAAGACTCACTTTAGATACAATTACTCTAAGGCCAACTGGAGTACCTACAGAGCTTACTTGGATCAAAATATCTTACTGTCATCACGTACCTTGCACTCCTCTAATGAAATTGACCGAGCAGTTGAACATTTAACGAAAACTATCATAACAGCCCGTGATTTAAATGTCCCTAAATATCAGGTCACACCTGCTTGTGTTAAGCTCCCTAAAAAGATAAAAATGCTAATCAAGCACAAAAATCGCCTACGACGGATGAGTAACAATGCCAGTGATCATAGTACTAGAAGGCTCCTCTTCTCCGTTGTCAATAACTTACAATCCGAGATCAAATCAATTATTCAGTATATAATATATATATATAATTCCTTTGCATCCATACGAAATGCCATACAAAACGATGGAGTCGTGGTATACATAAAAGAAGAACTTACTTTCTCTGTAGAAGAGCTGGGCATTCAAGATTGCAACAACCTACTAGTGAAAATTGATGGCAATGATACTGCGATACTGGCAATCTATCGTTCACCTTCATACTATCGCGTTGAACCTTTTCTTGAAACTCTGGGGGAGGCCTTGGAAGACTTGTCAGTATGTAAAAACATCGTCATCATGGGTGACTTGAATATTGATATTATTGCGGGGAACACGGTCTCTGCTACTAATCAATACCTGGATCTCACTTGTTACCATGGATTGATCCCAGCCCATTATTTTGCTACACGAGATGCTAGCGGTACCTGTGTTGATCATGTAATGCTCAAGTCAAAAATCCCTTCTCTAACTATAGTCCCGCAGTCTTCCCTCACAGATCACAGAGTTGTCATACTGACCCTCAAAAAAAATATTACTCGACAATTCGCTTATCTGACACGTACACAAATTGACCAAGATGGACTTAACAGTGACATAACCAATATTGACTTTGACCCAGTCTATGCTACTGACAACTGTAACACGGCGATGAGCTACATTATAGGAGAGCTGAAAATGGCCTTGAAGAAAAATTCCACAATGATCACGTTATCTCGTCGCAAAAGAGTAATTAAGCCGTGGATCACCCAAGGTTTGTTACGCTGTATGCGAAATAGAGATAGACTGCATCAAAATTCTTCCGCCTATCCCGACAACATAATTCTGAAAACGACTTATATGCGATATAGGAACTTCTGCAATGCAATTTTAAAAAAAGTGAAACTAAATTATGAAACAGATCTCATTCAAAGGGCCGGAAAAGACAGCAAGAAGATCTGGGATGTAATTAAACAGATAACCAACACAAAGAAAGACATGAGCTACCCTAACGACCTACTCAAAGTGTCTTGCTCACCGCAGGACTCAGTGAATCATATAAATGAGTTTTATTCCAACGTGGGTGCCACACTTGCTGACAGTATAGTGAAAACACGGCCCAACCACCCTGCAGAGTCATTATCTGCGTGCGGTCCTCTCCGTTCATTTGTACTTTTGAATACGGATGAGCAAGAGGTAACAAGCCTAATATCAGCATTAAAAAGCGGATGCGCTGTGGGTTGGGATGGTCTGTCAAGTGATTTGTTGAAACAACATAAGGAAACATTGGTGCCTCACTTAACCTACATCTTTAATATGTGCCTTTCTAAAGGAGTCTTTCCCAATGACCTTAAACGGTCACAGGTTCTGCCTGTTTATAAAGCAGGAGACAGAGATGTCATCTAAAATTACAGGCCGATATCAATCTTACCATCGCTCTCAAAAATACTGGAAAAAATTATAATTAATAGACTAACTGACTACTTGGAAAGCAATAACTTTTTGTCCACAAGTCAGTTTGGCTTTCGTCGGGGTAGATCGACGGATAATGCAGTCTCTGACCTCACTGATTACATTACCACCAACCTAGACAGAGGCAATAAATGTATATCCATATTCTTAGACCTGTCAAAGGCCTTCGATACTGTCTCTGTCCCAATACTGATAAAGAAACTAGAGAAAATAGGGATCAGAGGGACGCAGCTTAATCTTTTTTCAGACTACTTTAAAAACAGATCTCAGTGTGTTAAGATAGGATCGTTCATCAGCAATGACCTGTCAGTAGACTACGGCGTTCCACAGGGAAGTATCCTACGCCCAACTTTATTCCTTGTGTATATAGATGATTTACTCCGTCTAAACCCCTTCCATGGCAAGTTAATAGCCTATGCTGATGACACGGCTCTTGTTTTCACTGGAAAAACCTGGAGTGATACCTATGACTTGGCACAGCAGGGACTGGACGCTGTCTCTCATTGGCTCAGAAATAATATGTTAACATTAAATGCGGATAAAACCAAATATATTACCTACTCCATCCGAGGATCGCTTGAAACCGATCAAACACTGACCGTACATGGTTGTGCTCCCTCTCTTGGGACTGGTCTGACATGCAACTGCAAACCTTTACAGCGAACGCAAAGCATCAAATACTTGGGTATTATAATTGACGAAAACTTTAGATTCGATTTGCATGTTCAGTTGATAGCTAAAAGGATACGCAAGCTCATTTATTTATTTAGGACACTGAGAACTGTGGTTGCACCAGCAACTCTAAAACGGATATACTACGCTCTGTGCCAGTCAATAATAACTTACTGCATAGCGTCGTGGGGTGGTGCGCCTAAAGGAACACTTAAGCAGCTGGAGGTAGCGCAAAGAACTGTATTAAAAGTGTGTACTTTTAGACCTTTCCGATATCCGACAGAGCTCCTGTATGAACAGTGTGATGTGTTGACTGTACGACAGTTGTTCATTCTCAGGGTGGTCTTAAAACAGCATTCAGCCTTGGAATATAAAAATTCCCAAACAAAGCGTAGGGATTATGCGGTATGTGAGCGAGTCCTCAGACCGAGAACATCATTTATCCGTAGATTTCTTGCCTTTCTAGGTCCATATACCTACAATAAAATAAATAAATTGTATAAAATATACCCCCAACCCATAAGAGAAGTAAAAAAAATCACTTACCAGTGGCTTAGTAAACTTTCGTATGACGAGACAGAGAATGTATTGTCGATTCCAGAGTAACTCCAATTTTATTACTCCCGATTGCAAATTCCTTATTAACGCTGATTACACGTTGCATACACACACACACACACTCGCGCCCACACACACACACACACACACACACACACACACACACACACACACACACACACACACACACACACACACACACACACGCTTTTATGTTAAGTTACTGTATACTATTATAAAATACCATTTGCATCTATACCGATCTATGTAAGTACATTACTATCTTGCCCACCCAACCATTGTTATGTTCAATAACCTAGTATAATTGATTCACAATATATGACATGTATTCTGGGGCCTTAGTTTCTGGATGCTGAAATACAGGTGTCAAATCTAGTTCAGCAACAGTTGTTTAATAATTAATTGTTATATTACGAATGAATTGTTGAATATTTATACTTATTATTTGAAATATTGTCATAACAGTACTGTGTTTTGTGCTAATAAATTATTCTTATTATTCTTATTCTTACAATGATCGTTGTTGGGACAATAAACTTGCTAAAGTAGATAATCCCAACTCTGACCTGTGGCGTGTCATCAAATCAATTAACAAAAAAGCTGATACCATTCCACCGCTTAAACGTAGAAATGGTTCTTTTACTACCTCTGTTAATGATCAGTGCGAAGAGCTTGCTGATGCCTTCTACGACAATATTGTTTCTACTCATAGCTGGAGTAGTGATCCCAGCGTTGAATCCGCAGTTGCTGACTCCATTGCCAAGTTAAAATCTGATGATATAAATTTGGATAACACTAAATTAGTCACTCCTAAAGAACTTTACAAAATCATCTCCAAAACAAAAAATCGTAAATCTCCGGGCATTGACAATATTAGTAACATTTTAATTAAAAACCTTTCCTTTAAATGTTTTATCTACTTAACCAAAGTCTGTAACGCATGTTTTAATATCAGTTACTTTCCTAAGGCTTGGAAATTAGCTAAAGTTATCGCAATAAAAAAACCTGGAAAAGATGTCTCCTTGCCAATTAGCTACAGACCCATTAGTTTGCTACCCTGCTTAGGTAAGATTTTTGAGCTTTTGATATCCGATAGACTTAAAAAGGTAATGGAATCTAAGTTAACTCCGGAACAATTTGGATTTCGGAAATATCACTCAACCACCCAACAAATGGCCAGAATCACTGAACATATTGCCCACCATTTAAACCTCGGTGAAAGTACAGGTATGATACTGTTGGATGTTGAAAAAGCATTTGACACCGTATGGCACGAAGGCCTGATACATAAACTTGTCCAACACCAAGTACCTCTTACCCTCGTTGCCCTAATTCAATCTTATCTTCACAGTAGATCTTTCTCGGTCCATATAGGTGACAGTCAATCTACCCATAGGTATATCCCTTCTGGCGTGCCCCAGGGGTCAATACTGGGTCCTTATTTGTTCCTGGGCTACCTTAACGATATCCCAACTCAACCTCGTACATATCTGGCTGGATTCGCCGACGATACTGCTAGCTTTACATCCTCTAGTGATACAGATCTTGTCATTTCCCGTCTACAACTGTCCCTTGAACTGCTCCTTGAGTACTTTTCTAGATGGAAATTAAAGTTAAACACGTCTAAAACTGAGGCCATCTTGTTTACGAGAAAGCGTTCATTACCTACTAGACAGTTACGAGCTGACGGACACCCCATCCCTTGGAGCACCTCTGCTAAATACTTAGGTTTAATTTTTGATGGTAAAATTAACTGGACTAAAAACACTATGGCGCTTCAATGTAAAGGCGTTAAAGCTATGAATGGCCTTTCACCTATTTTCAATCGTCGTGCAAACTTAAGTCCTAAGACCAAATTGAAAATTTACTCGTCCCTTATACGACCTTGCATAACGTATGCTGCTCCCGTATGGTGCAGTACCTGTGACACAAATTACTACTCCCTACAAAAAATTCAAAATAAAGCCATCAAAATTTCTTACAATACCCCATTTTTCACTAATTTATCTAGATTACACGAAAATATTAATTATCCACCCATTAAAACATATATTCTTAATATTTCCCGCCGTTTTTATATTAATTTACAAAAAAATAAACACAAAAACAACCTAATTAGCACAATTGGTTCTAAACAAATAACTAACATGCCGTACGCGGGCACCTATAATCGATATAGGTTGCCCCATCACTATTTTCTTATCGGAGGTCCGTGACGTAGGCCCCGAACAACACGATCGGTTAAGCTCGGTGCCCAATAGCGGTGACGCATTCAAATCTTACAATATTTTTCACGTAGCATGGGTACGGTGACATTTGACTAATTCCATTTCATGCATGATTCATTTCGAAACAATTTACCTAACGCGGAATACAGGAAACAACACTTAATACGAAGATAAAAAGAAAACTGTTTTATTTTGCATTTTTAACTTAAAACTATTTTTATTTCTCCGTAATTATTTAAACTTTAAATATAAACATTCCAAATACATAATTCTTGATGCGTGAATCGGAACAGGTTGCGTTAGAGATTGACATAGTAAAATCGTTATAATCGATAAATTGTCGAATAAAGTATCATAAATCGTTAGTTGTATTTTTAACTAAAATACGATTATAAAATATAATTATGTGTCTCCCTGGCCTCAAGGAACTTTCTCCATCTAACTTCTGCCTTTTAGGGTCTCCAATATTTCTTTCTGCAGTTCCTGAGGCCATCACTGCTCGAAAGCAGCTTCTCCTTGCCGCTCACGAACGTCTAAGGGGTCTCTCTGCGCACGTTGCGTTAATCTTATTACGCATGTGCTTCGCCCTACCGAAGATCACCTACTTACTACGTACCACACCAACTTGGCTTTGTCCCGAGGAGGTTGCGTCTTTCGACGATTCCTTGAGATTGGTGGTTGAGTCAGTGCTCAATGTCTCCCTGGATGATACACAGTGGAGCCAGGTGGCTCTGCCTATTCGATGTGGTGGTCTTGGGGTGCGTCGTGCACGTGATGTGGGCCTGCCGGCTTTTTTGGCTTCTGCGCATGGGGTTACGGACCTCGTCACTAGGCTACTTAATCCTAATGGTGACGGGGGTATTGTCCCTTTTGCGTTGGATGCTGTGACAGCTTGGTCGGTCCTCAACGTGGGAGCATCTGTCCCTGAAGACATGCACCTTCAGCGGGCGTGGGATGATGCGGGGGTGAAGCGACTCCAGAGTCGATTGTTGGAGGGTGCTGATGGGACCGATAAGGCAAGACTGCGGGCTGTATCGCAACCTGAATCTGGAGCGTGGTTGCAAGCGTTACCTTCACCTCATCTGGGGACCCTGCTCGACGATGACTCTCTGCGTGTGGCGGTGGCTTTCCGCTTGGGATCTAAGGTGTGCGAACCCCATGTATGCACCTGCGGTTCCATGGTGGAGGCGAACGGACATCACGCTCTGAGTTGTCGGCGGTGCACTGGGAGGTTTCCACGTCACCACGGTCTGAATGATATCATCCGCAGGGCCCTCGTATCGGCAAACGTTCCCTGCGTGCTGGAGCCTCCAGGTCTGAGCAGGTCAGACGGTAAGAGGCCAGACGGGCTGACTTTGGTGCCCTGGAAGAACGGCAAGTGTCTAATTTGGGATGCAACTTGCGTCAACACAGTAGCCGCCAGCCACCTCAGTCGCACTGTTCACTCTCCGTCTGCCGCGGCGGAAGAAGCCAGCTCAAAAAAGACCATCAAATATGCCGAGTTAAAGCCATTGTACCAATTTGTGCCGATAGCGGTGGAGACCTTGGGGTGCTGGAGTAGGGAGGCCAAAACTTTCATAAAAGAAGTCGGAAAGAGGCTCATAGAGGCAACTGGTGACTCCCGCTCCGGAGCGTTCCTGATGCAGAGGCTAGCCATCGCAATCCAGCGTGGCAACGCGGCGAGTGTGATGGGTACTTTTGCGCCGGGAACGGTCAGGGGCGGGTTATTTGATTAATTTTTAATTTATGGACTTGACTATAAATAGTATTTTGTATTGTGTATTTTATATTATATCTGATTAAATGATTTATTTATAGTTTAGTAGATTATGTAATAATAAACTTTAAACAAAGCATTTTTGTCTTTGTGGAGCTTTATTATAATATAGCAACACTGCTTAAGCATGAGCTGGCAGCCATCTTGTTATATCAACTCAGTACGAGTGCGTCTGCCTTGTATGCGGTCTGTTTTCTTTGTTTTGAGCTGGCGTGGTGTTTTTGTTACTTGTTTTTGTTATTGACTATCGTTGTGCTTTGTTGTTTTCGTTACCGTTTTATGTTATTGACTTTTGTTTTGTTGTTTTTTTTTGGCAAAATGCCAAAAAGAACGAAAAAGACTGTGCTTGGTAGTCAAGCCCGTGAATTTGTAGTTCGATTGCGGGATTACTTTGAGCGGAAACGTGAGAATGGCGGAACGCTATTGCCTGTGTCCAACGTTTTGGATCGAGTGGCAGCTGCGTTAGACATTGGGCGGAACACGGTTTCTCGAATCACTCGAGAAAAATATGGTGCTCACGATACAGAAGAAAATAAGTTGTCCACCCCTAATAAAAAGCGAACCAAAAAGGCATCTGTAACAGATGTAGACAGTTTTGCGGCCGATGCTATACGGAGCCACATTTATAACTATTACCAGAATAAAGAATTACCGACGCTTCTAAAGCTGGTCAAGTCTTTAAAAGATGCTGATTTGTTTACTGGAAGTCCTACATCCTTGTGGCGCGTATTGAAGGACATTGGTTTCCAATTCAAAAAAGTAAACAAAAGAAAAATTGTCATGGAGAGGGGCGATATAGCACTTGCGCGGGTTACCTTTTTGAAAAAGGCTAAAGCGATTACCGATTGGAGCAATGTCGTCTTCCTGGATGAAACTTGGCTGAATGCCAATCATACGGTCGGTAAAATGTGGACTGACGATACACCTCATGCCTCGACCAAAGTGCCAGGAGGAAAAGGGGAGAGATTGATTATTTGTCACGCAGGCACATCGAAAGGATTTGTAGAAAATGGGCTACTTGCTTTTAAATCGAAAAAGACCTTAGAATATCACGAAGATATGAATGCGGAAATATTCACGGAGTGGTTTCAAAATATGCTTAGCAATTTAGAAGAACCCAGCACAATTATTATGGACAATGCCCCATATCACTCCGTGCAATTGAACAAACCGCCGACTTCTTCCAATAAGAAGAGCGAGTTGATCGAGTGGCTCCAAGCCAATAATGTGGAAGCCGATGAGACGAAATTAAAGGTGGAGCTAGTGAAGCTCGTAAAAATGCACAAGCCCCAAACGACATACAAATTAGATATGATGGCAAACGAATATGGTCACGAAGTCCTGAGGCTTCCACCGTACCACTGTCAGTACAATGCCATTGAATTAATTTGGGCCCAAATCAAAGGTAACTTGTTTAACCATAGTCTATTTACATACTGACAAAAATATGATTATGTTTATTACTTGAATTCTGTGACTCAATTTGTTTTTTATCTTGTTTCAGGATACGCTGCACGAAAAAATACAGCTCCGCCTTTTACAGTCACAAAAATGATGGGGTTATTGAAAGAGGGATGCAAAAATGTCACTGGCGATGACTGGAAGAAAGTAGTGGAGAAAACCAAAAATCTAATCTTACATGACTGGGAGCGAGACATTAGAATAGACTGCATAATTGATTCCCAAATAATTATTCACGTCGACGAGTCAGATGACGATGATGATGATGATGATGATGATGAAGATGATGAACATGTTTTATTTTTAATAAATAATTAAACAGGTTATCAATTTTGTTTTTCTTTTTTTTTTCAAAATTATTAGTTAATAGAATCGATTTCTTCTTCATTAATAAATGATCTCGAAAAGATATATAATCGATTTTATTTCATGCGATTTTATCTTGACTACATCTCTAGTAACTTCAAATCCCAAACGTCACCGTACCCATGCTACGTGAAAAATATTGTAGTACCCCACTCCCGATGCGCGTGCGCGCTGCTGCCGTTTCACCGCGTGATGACAAACATAATATATGAAACTAACTACCCTCTTTTCGTTTGGCTATTTGAGTCAACTTTTAGCTCAATTCTAAAATTTTTGATTCCGTGGATGTCCCGAGGTGGAATAATATTTCATTTACTTATATATTAGTCATGAAATTTCGAATGTATTGGTAAGCTAACCGTACATTATGTTTATTCTTATTTAGTTTATACATTCACTTATGTCAAAACAGTTGTTTTACCAACATTTTTTAATGTTTTACATAGGCGACACTAGCCTTTACAGAATAATTTTAGTTATTGTTGTTACGCATAATATTAGTCTATAAGCATTTATGTGCAACATATTTGTTTTATATTTTTTTTTAATAAAGAAATTTTAAAACTAAACTAATGGCTTCAAAATTTCATTAAACCAATGCCAACTGTTATAGCAACATTATTACACAAAATCTAATCTAAACTGACTGTATTCTCACAAAACAATTACGCGGGCATAATTTCAAAATCAACTAGTGTCGAGGCAATCAACAATATCTCTGTAATGAGGCTTTAAAGTTTATGTGCGGTATCTTGGACAACAGAGGGATGAAGATCACAAGAGTCGTTAGTGAGATTAAGCCGCTAGTTTGAGGGCTTGTATTAGGATCGTGGCTGAGGCTTCGGTCTAGATAACATCTGCTTTCGATTGTGAGGGGGCATGGCTAATGAATATTTTGAATAATTAAATTAAGACTGTAATCTTACGTTAAGATGTTTTAGAGATTACTTTGGAGTACTGAGAGAAGAAGCTAAAGGAAAAACAGTAAGATAATACGTAGTAGGGACTAATAGTGCATTGGTAGGCTCGATAGTTGATACTGTTGGGCCCGGGGCATTGGGCTATACCACAAAATAGATAATAGTACTAGCGTAGCTCTACAGTTTTTCTATAATACTACAAATGATACACTATTATGCTAGAATATTTGTTGTTTATTTAGAAATATAGTATTCCTATCCGAGTTTTAGGGGATTCGCGCGTGGTTTTTTTGCGTGTTAGAGGATCGCGGAATTTAATGTACTTTTTTGATATCTTTAATCTTCCACTAGAAGTATATTATGCTGACTCCTCTGTCAGTTCACTTGACACCAACTGTCGGGAACTGTCCAGCTACAGGTGTTTTTTACCCTTTCTAAATTTAAATTCTTTATTTTTATTGTTTTTATTTTAGTACCGTTGAGGCCTGAAGGATCGGTAACAAGTAGGTTTGATCCGAAAGGCAGACGCTACAGTACGTTGGCTCTCCCGGAAGTAATAAAATGGCCAACTGACCTCCCACTTATGAGACGGACACTTTATTTCTTTTACGTGCGGGTAATCCCCCCCCCCTTCCGAAGCCGGGGGGGGGAGGTTATATCGGACTCGAACCGACTAAACTGCACGCCGTCTGTTTGTCGTTGTGCTAGGCCGAAGGTGAAGTTGTCTCGCGACATATCCCTCGCACCCCGGCTGACCCAGGGCCATTCCTCTTGGTCTGGCCCTCCTCGCCGGCCATCTGGTCGCCGTGGCCTGCTTCTGCTAGGGTGACGAGCGGCTCCACCCGTCACCCTCAGGCCCGCGCTCATGGGGGGCGGAAGATAGACACTTGGCTCAGACAGATAGGTAGCTAAGTTATAGTGAAATAGGAAACCATACCTAAGGGCCACAAGCTTTAGATTTTGAAAAAGAAGATTTAGTGAAATAAAGTTAATTTCACAATATCCATAATAATTTACGTTAATTACAATATTCATTCTACTTAAAACGCCTCACAAAAATAATGGAGCAAATGAGAATTAAGCGAGTTGTCACGTGCGGCCGCTGTTTGCGAGAGCCGTAAATTCAGATGTTGCCACCTAATTATTTGTTTAAGGACAAAAAGTAAATCACTATAAACGACGCTGCACCAATAAAACCGGATAACGCTTACTTTCGTAGTAGATGTTATTTGTTTACCTAGTAACATTCGATATGGTTAAGGTAGGATTACAAAAGTAATCATAAGTACTAAATATACACATAATATGTAATCATATAATATGGGATAAGGGACTGACGACGCCATCATGTATACACCTTTACGTGCGAGATGTATGTCAATGTACCTGTAAACTTTATCTGATTCACGGTCCGTACATTGTACCTACTTAGATATAATGAATAGTCTATTCTTCACCGTATTTTTATGTACGAGGTTATTAGGCTACTGTCTCACTATACCAAAATGTTTTCCTCTCATTCATAAAATTACCTTATTTTAACTTTTCCCTTACCGTCCCTAACTTTTGCAGTAACTTATTTTCAGCTACCTATTCTTAATTTGATTTCGCAAACTTTGATGAAAAAAATAATTTAAATTAAACTAAATTGTAATGGCCATTTAACTTGCTAAAAATGTTTTAATGAATAAATTGAAAACTTAAGAGTCTAGAATTAAGGCCAGAAAGGTTGAAAGCCCTATTTTCATCATTATTTGCAATTAGAAGAGATAATGATTATACGCGCCGTGATCTATTCCAAATTGGAATAGATGCAATTCCAAAGTGGCATGGAAAATTTAAGAAACTGAGTAGCTTCAACATTTATTGCAAATAACAATAAATATTGTCATAGATACTAAAATATAAAATTGTTGTCAATTTTGGTAATTAAGTAGTCCACTGAGAGTCAAAACAGAAAAAAGTCCTAATCTTACTGTATAAGTATTTTACTAACTTTACAATGTTTAACCTAAAAATGATTCACAGCAATGAACTAAATAATATTATAACTAAAAAGATAAAGTTATATTTCCGGGGTTGATTTTAATTACTGTTTCTGAGTATTTTTTTTTTTTAATATCGAGAAATAGATCTCGACATAAATAATAAATATAACCCATTATGTTAGACTATGATAGCAAAAAATTAAAATATGGAATGGGGTAATTCCACCCGCATAATGACTACTGTAACTACTTTATACAAGTATCAACAGCAGTCATCATAATCTTTTCGTTATTCGCGATCGCTTTCGAGGCCTTCACCTTGCAGTCCACTTTTACAAACTGCGACGCGGCTGAACTTCGATATTTGCCGTGAAACGACTGCCATCGGACCTCCACAACCCATCGGCACTATCGAAGTTCATTAATTACAACAATTGTGATTCTTTTTAGGGCTCCAACTACTGAACCAGAATCAACAGTAGTGATCCACAAAAAAAAAAACAATATTATCATTTCAGTTTGCTTATTATGTGACTATTATTAGTAACTTCAATTCTCTAACAGTTTTCTTGCATCATAATGTCAGCAATCTTACTACACTACAATGCTTAGTTAGATGTTACATAAAGAAAAAGAAAACATCAAGCTTTTGCAAGTAGACATGAACTAAAATACGGATTTATTTGGCAGCAAAATTATTTTGCTAAAGAACTGGCAGCCAATTACCTTTTGGGTTGCGAAGACGAAAACACGATAACATCGTTAGGCACACAAAATTCTGCGCCAACCTCCATAGCTTCTTAGGTCGCTTTATTTACATTCAAATTGAAAAACACCCATTAGCATAATAAACTATTTGTATTTACGCGGTGACACGCGACGTCGCACTAAATAATTGTAGCACTTAAGGTTGCTACAGGGCACTGCAGTGTGACTTGTTAATGGCGAATTCAGAGAAATAACATGAGAATTAACTAAAAATAAATGACGAAGTAGCAGTGCATTTAACTGCCAAGTTCTGATGATCTTTGGCTCGAGGATTAGTTTCCCAAATTAGTTCAAATGCGCTTAAACTGTATCTGTTGTTTGGAGTTGGAGTATGTCACAACCTATAAAAATAACTTTTAACCCAATTGTTTGGCAACAAGATAACTGCATAAAACAGGTTTCACGTTGCTTACAGTGCCGAATAATGCTTAAATCAAACAAACTACATAAGAAATTCTGTTAGAAATTCACCGAGCGGCAATAAAAGTTACCTTGCTGAAAACTCCTTATAATTATTATTCCACGAATTCCGTAAAATTTTGTTGAGGCCATTCGGAAGGTCGGGGAGGTTCGTTCGATAAAAAATTCAGTAGTTCAATTTATCGTTCTGCGGGAATGGACAAAGTTTGGACTGATAGCGAAACAGCGCGCCTTGCTGAGGAGCGTCGATTACAAGTTACGTAAGCCTCGACTGAGCCACGTAATCCTATTTATTAGTTTCTGTGCACGCCTCATGGACTCGAATCATTAAGAGCAATCCAGCAAATTAATTTGTGATTTAACTTTGTTTATTTTGATTCATTTTTTATTTCTTTTATGCTATAAGGCTTCATCACCTCTTCATCTTTTATTCACCCTTTTTGCTACCTTAAAAGACTCGGCGTTGTAGAATGAAGGAAACACGTATGAATGGAAAGAATATCATGTCTTTATGGTGTTGTAAAAATAATCGCTTGGCACTATTGGTTGTATAGTTTTAGGGTGCCACCACAGCTCTGCCCATGTTGTTACTACTTAGTTTACTTCAGTTAATAATACGGAAATCTTTCCTCACACAAAACATTCTTAGTCTTCTAAAACATATACATCGTGACAAAATTAGAGGACAACATCCTACAATTTGGTTAAAACGTTACGCGTTCATTCAGTTGGGTGACGTTTAAGAGCCGGGAGGGCCCGGTAAGCCGAGATGAGGGGAAGGGGTACAAAGGGGCTCATCAAGTCAAGTCATTGCCTTAATGCTCGGTAATGAAGACACGCATAGGAATGCTGAGCACAAACATTTTGAGGTACTCTAGAATTAGCAATTGAATATAAATGAAGTTTTTGTCAGATCAAGTTCACATTTTCAAAACGTTATGTATTATTCCCTCAATTATCTAAACTAGTATATTCGACCATCTCATGGGAAAAGGTTTTACGTATTATTCGCAGTTTTGTACGAGTTCGCCTACGCAAGGACTTGTTAACTATTTTCGGTCCATTAAACAAATACTTGAATGTAGTGCACATTAATGCCCAAAGCGTTCACGCCCACTATCCGAAACTACTCTTGACCTTCGACTTCAATATCATACATGCTGTGCTCATATCTGAAACTTTTCTCAAACCTACTCTTCCCTCTACACAGTATACATTACCAGGGTATAAGCTGATACGTAATTATAGGGTGGGCAGGGGTTATGGCGGGGTCGGGATCTACCTCCGTAATGATATCACGTTCAAAGTGATAGATCAGTCTCCTAATGCCTACTCTGGTTTTACAGAACATCTTTTTATTGAAGTTGACGTTAATCATACTAAATGCCTTTTGGGTGTGTACTACAGTCCTTCCCTCAAAATTGATTACTTCTCTTCCTTTGAATCCAAATTAGAAAACTTATCCTCTATATATGGGCACTCCATAATCCTAGGTGACTTCAACACCTGTCTACGCAAGGATGATGCACGCAGTCGGAGCCTCCAATGTCTGGTCTCGTCTGTAAACATGCATATTCTTCCTTTAGATGTCACACATCGCGCTCCTCACTGTGTTCCTTCTCTCTTAGATCTCATTATTGTGTCTGACCTTGATAATGTTGTCACTCATGGCCAACTTCCTGCTCCTTTCTCTTATCATGACCTTATTTACCTTTCCTACAAAATTCTCACGCCGAAACCTAAACCTAAATTCTTCCTTCTTCGAAGTTTCAAAAACATCGATCTGGAGACTTTGAGAGCTGATGCGAGAGGAACTGATTTCTCTCTTGTTTACAATTCCGGCGACATGGACACAAAGGTAGACAGTTTTAACAAAATTCTCATGTGTCTTTATGATAAACATGCTCCTCTGAAAAAGGTTAGGGTGAAACATTCACCGGCACCTTGGCTCTCAGAGAATATTAAACTGGCTATGTCTAAGCGGGATAAAGCCAAAAGTCGCTATAATCGTAATCCATCGGATGATAACTGGTCTACTTATAAATGGATTCGGAATCGCTGCAATCGTCTGTGTAGGGATGCGAAAAGGCGCCACATTCACGATTCCATCAATAACTCAAACACATCTCAGGTATGGCAATTTTTAAGATCCCTTGGCATCGGTAAGACTCCCAGTGACATGACGCTGAATATTGACCTCAATGCGCTGAATACACATTTCTCCACACCACCAACTCTGATAGATGACGTAGATAAAGTATCCACTCTAAACTGTATTTCCAGTCTTTCCCTGCCTGAATGTGCCTCATTTATTTTCAACCCGGTTGCGGAGGACGATATAAGAAAACAAATAGTATCAATATCTACGAAGGCTATAGGTAATGATGGTATTCAACATCAAATGGTACTACTTATTCTAAATGAAATCCTTCCAGCCATTACTCACATCATAAATTTTTCGCTTGAGCATAGCTCTTTTCCTTTGGTTTGGAAGAAAGCACTAGTCATCCCTTTGCCCAAAGTCACCAATCCCACTCTAGTATCCCAGTTTCGGCCCATTTCAGTCCTACCGATCCTTTCCAAAGTGCTTGAGAACACGGTGCGAAATCCATTGACTAGTTACCTTTCCTCTAATGGTCTACTGAGTCCATACCAATCTGGCTTCCGCTCGGGTCATAGTACCGTTACGGCGCTAGTCAAAATATCAGATGATATTAGACTGGCTATAGAGAACAAACTCTTAACAGTATTGGTTTTACTGGACTTCAGTAGCGCCTTCAATTCTGTTGATTTCGACATCCTCTTAGGCATCCTCTCATCAATAAATATATCGTCCTCTGTAATCGCGTGGTTTAACTCCTTTCTTCGTGGTCGTTCGCAGCGTGTCCGCTCTGACGAGACATCCTCTGACTGGTGTGACCTTGCTGCAGGCGTACCGCAAGGTGCCGTCCTCTCTCCCCTTCTTTTCTCAATTTTCATTAATGCCATCAACAAAGTTATATCTTCCAATTATCATCTCTATGCGGACGATTTGCAGTTGTATCGTCATTTTAGGGCTGATGAGGTAGGTGGGGCTATTACTGCCATCAATAATGACCTCCAAAGCATTAGTGCTTGGGCAAAAGCTTTCGGATTACTCGTCAATCCTGCTAAATCTCAGGCAGTAATTATAGGTAGCAGATACTTTCACAACAATCTCGACCATGGATCTCTGCCTCCTGTTTTGTATAACAACGCGGTGATTCCATTCACCACGGTTGTCAAAAACCTAGGGATTACCTTCGACTGCAACTTGTCATGGACTAGTCATATCAATGAAGTGAGCAGACGAGTTTTTGGAACTTTTCACTCTCTTAAGCGTCTTCAGAATTTCCTTCCTTTTAAGACCAGAGTCTGTCTTGCTCAATCTCTTCTCCTTCCTCTTTTAGACTATGCTGATGTCACCTTTCTGGATGCAACTGAAGAACTCTGGAACAAGATGGAGCGACTGCAAAATTTATGCATTCGTTTTATTTTCGGTCTACGCAAGTATGACCACGTTTCGGAGTTCCGGCGGCAACTGAAATGGTTACCAATTCGGCGGCGACGAGATGTCCACATTCTATCCCTTCTCTTCTCTATCCTTCATAACCCTCAGGCTCCCTCATATCTTCGTGAGCGTTTTGAGTTCCTTGTCCCCAGGGGTAAACCCTGTCGCACTTCGTCCTCCCTATTACTTCGAACTCCTTCTCATTGTTCTACTTGCTACGAAAATTCGTTCACAGTTTCTGCAGTACGGCTGTGGAACTCTCTTCCCCACTCCATTCGCAATAGTCCTTCTTTAAATATTAAAAAAAAAAACGGATAAAAGACTACCTTTTCTCTCAACAATAGCAGACATAATATTTATTTACGTGTATATAATATGTGTATGTATATAGATAGTATGTATGTATGTTTGTATGTAAGTATATTTGTATGTATGTATGGTGGTATGTTTGTTTGTATGTATGTATGTATGGTGGTATTTATGTATATATATGTATATTTATAACCTGGGGTATACATTTCGTATACCTCTTACATCATAATCACTTTCATGTACACTAGACTTTGCCTCTCGTATTACAACTCCTCTGTGCACTCCCGGGTTTGTTGGAAGAAAACTCAACTTTGAGTTAAGCTCGCCTTTGTACATTACATCTCACTGTTTTGTATTTATGTAATTTTGTGTACAATAAAGAATAAATGAAATGAAATGAGTACTTATAATTAGAAAATTTTATATTTTGTGCTGATCTTAGCGTAAGTTAGAGTTAAAATTCACTCTGGCACTAAAACAAATTCGTCATGTAACTCAAAGGTTCAAACATGTAGCACTCGAGTTTCTTGTATGATTTATGGGCTAGTTGCCCGCAGTCAACGCGATTTATTTAACGTAGTGCAACAATATAACGTGGCGTAGCGGTAGTGAAAGCGGCCGCTGCGCAGGAGGCGCGGGTTCGATCCCCGCTCAGTGCAAATATTTGTATGCATGAATATGGGTATTTGCATTGGTCCGGTCGTGCTTCGGAGAGCACGTTAAGCCGTCGGTCCCGGTTGCTATACAAACATCTATGGCAAACGTTACGGGTACTTGGAGCCCTCAAAAGTCCAACAACTAGTCTAACTGCAATGCTTCGATATCGCCTTTGGGTTGTGGAGGTCAGATGGCAGTCGCTTCACAGAAAATGTCGAAGTTTAGCCAAATCCGCAGGTGGACTGGTAAAGCGGACCCCAGACTCCAAGTTGATAGCTTCGGATGCGACTGGGATTAACGCTGGGATGAAGATGAAGAAGAACAATATTTTTACTTACATTTCTTATGAGATGTATTTTTTTTCAACAGAAAAAAAGCAAATTATAGCGTCCGGTTCCTTAAAATAGGCTAAGTGATTGACAGATTTTATATGACCAGTGAAACCGCAGGAAAAGTTAGTTGTTTAAATGGTTGGAACCCCAAATGTGAAGTACTTCGAGCGTGTTTTGTGGGTTAATATGGAGGATGTGCGAACATTGATTTCATTGCTTCCGAGTCATTGAGTCCGTTTTGATAATAAATTATAAAAGCTGTTCATTGAATAACTTCTTGCTATTATTAAGTTAACGTATTATTTTTCATACTCATAAAATGGCCTTCAGATATAATAGTGTAAGCTGCCTTTAGTGAAAGCTACGGCTCGTAGGTAGTGTTACGAGTCGTGACTCGTGACACTCCCCCATCTAAAGGAGTTCGAGCAACCCCACCTACCAGCAGATATATATATTGACCGTAACAGCCGCACAGCCGCGAGATTTGCAACCACTAAGCATCAGGAAAAATTGCGTTTTTATTAAATAAAAAATAACGGTTGGATATTGATAGTGTAAATGTTTTTTATGTGTTGCAAGTACCTACTTACTCGATATTGCGGTATTGATTATGGCGCTTGTAACAGCGCCGAAATAGCAGTTACTCAAAACAAATTAAAGCGTGGTAAATATCCCGGTAAGTGTTGCACTAGTTAGGTCAATAAGCATGTCAATTTCAAATCATATATAAGGGTAAGGTACATCGTCGGTCTGTCAGACCAACCTGTTGGTAAAACAATTTTTTTAGTTCGTTAACAGCAAACAGTTTAATACAAATAGCTTCGGATTTGGTCTTATCGCTACAAAGCGAATCATCTAATCCGAGCGGTTTATTTTCAGTTTAAGAATAAGACGGAAAAATGTTAGAGAAACGTTAAATAAATGTGTTACTGTGAGACCGTTGCAGTGAAGGAGGCTCGCAGCGACTACAAGAGGAAATCATTTTGTAGCTCATTTTCTTCTAAATATTATACTATCCATCTGTACCCCTAGCACCAAAAACTATCGTAATCGTAACGTATCCGTATCGAAAGAATGGAGCATTGTGATTAGCTGGCTTCACACCGACACAGGTTCACAGTAGGCCAATCGTAATGCTGTGTTCTCTGAGTACGCTTACGTAACGATATCGATAGTTTCGATTGACATTGAAACAATTGAATCGTAACGTGAACTTATCGAAAGAACTGAACATTGCTATTTGTTCACAGTAGGCAAGCAGCCAACCGCAATACTTCGTTCTCTCGATAAGTTTACGTTACGAATTTCGAATATTATTCGTGCTCGGGGCACTGGCGAGACGAGACAGTATTCTATACACATAAAGACAATGAAGAAAACTCATAAAGTGTATAAATACAGAAACAGCTCGAGGGCCGCTAGCTAATGTCGGGTAAAGAGCCCGAATTCATGTATGAATTATCATAGATGAGTAAGTTGGTTTGCCACAAAATTACATTGATCATAGGTTGCGAAGCACGAACACGCTGCCGAAACCGCGAGCATTGCCTAGTTCATTCATAAAAGTAATAAGTAAATTAACCAGAAATAATTTTGTTTATATCGTACCTATATGTAACTTTATTCATGAACACATTATTTTACCAAAATTGTTACTTAATAAAATAACGGTTTAACGGTGTACCGCGTTAATGGATTCAACTGGGCCTTCATTAGACTTGACCAACCGTAGCGTAATTATGCGCGTTCATATTAACCGACACATTTAAGGTGCTTTAGTTTTACGTCAGTTTTATCTTCTACTTTAACCAATTTCATCCCGCCGTAGTGGTAGCATTTGAAACTCATTGTCAAGTACAATAATGCGCCAGGTTACTCCCACGCCTACGAGACGCCCACTACTTAAAGAAAATTGAAGTAAATTAGTTGCAGACCTCGCTAAAACGAAACTACATTTATTTTAAGCCAACCCTAGAGTTTGGACGGGTTTTAAAGGTAAATTTAGTGAAACAATATTGTGTGTACAGTCAAGAAGAAACTTTTACTTCAACCGCAAACAATATTGAAGCATTGAATACAAAGGCTGGAATTTTAGATATCTTTCATTAAGTACAATTAACTTAGTTTGATATAGTAAGAATATGGCTCGTCAGTGGATACGACTATTCCTGACATCTATTGGCGATGTAGCCATTAACTACTTTAACGACAAAACAACACTAAAGCTTTCAATAGATGGCGCTGTTACAAAAGTTCCTTGGCAGTTTTTACCGTCTCTACCATGGTGAATGTTCTGAAGAGCTATTCCAATTAGTCCCACCCTCCCCCTTCCGATACAGGACGACACGTGCAGGACTTAGATGTCACCCCTATACGGTGCAGAACATTCCTTCAAGAACCAAGCGGTTCGGTGACTCTTTCCTTTGTCGCACCATTAAGACCTGGAATTCCTTGCCAGCTCACGTGTTTCCCTCTTCCTACAGTCCCGGGTCCTTTAAGCGGGGCGTGAAAAAGCATCTGATGAGGCCGTCAAGCTGAGTGCCACCATTGTTAACATGGCACGTGTATATAATGGTGGCCCTCTTTCTTGAGACTTTACCTTCAGCTTACCATCAGGCGAGGTAAAGTCAAATTGACGTGTCCTATTTATAAAAAAAAAAAAAAAAAATACCGAGCGGTGCTAGGTCATCCAGGTACTTGATATTTAAACTATCATTGTCACTGACATTACTAGTAGAGATATCCGGATATTCACCATGTCTTCATGTATCATTTACCACAACATATCCTAATATCTAATACCACGTATATTTCTTTTTTAGATTTTAATCAGTAGGTACACTGTATAGTGCATTTACAGTGGTACAGTCAGCATCAGATCAATCTTGAAGAACAAACTACTCAAAATGATCTTAATACCTTGGTTTTCCCCTCTATCTGTTGAGTGATTGTTCTGATATTTGGTACAGACCTTTAGTTCAGACAATAATGCAATTTCAATCGATAAAACACTGTGATTTACGCTTAATACCTTTAGTTCTGACTCTGAATTACGAAGTTTATTAGTAGTATTTGTTAGACTTTTAAAACATAAGAAAAAAAATGAAATGCAGCACATTTATGCAAAAACTAAGCATAGCTTGTAGGGTTTCTAGAATGAAAATACGCACATTTATTGTTCTTAAACCTTGACCATAATATAATGTTCCAAGTCACATAGTATCTGCAAACATATCATCGCGGCTCTGGTAGACGCACGTTATGATTTATTCGTTCCTGTAAATATATTCGCGGATCAATCTTCTTGGCGAGCTGAGCCGGGAACTTTGGCTATGTTTTATTTATCTTGTGCCACAGCCACAGCTCTCAGCGTACGAATTATTTTTTCATCTCTTCTAAGTTTTCCGCTATTGTCTCAAGTAGAAAGATTTATGTTATTACTTTTCAAGTTCGGTACTGAATTTCAAGGCCCATTTTCTTGTTCATGAAAGTAGTGATATGTATATCGAAAACTTAGACAAGGCCATCCCTACTTAAGAAATCTATGAAGTGGAGTTATTCTCTAGACTGTATGTATTAAAATATATTATCAAAGTTCAGCTCACTCAAAAAGGTAATTCTGATTTCACCGATCAAAAATATTCCATAATGAGCAAAATCCTATTACTGAGTACAAACTGCACAGCAAATCAATTTCCTATTCCATTTAATTTCAAACAGTTGCTCCAAATTCAATAATACTTTTTGTAAAGAAGCCTTCAAAGTAGTTCTCTGTAGGGCAGACATATCCCCATTTACGGTCAGTCGGAGAAAGTTGGGAATAAATTAAATTAAACTATGTGGTTTTATGTCGGTGTTGAACATATCTATATGTGAATTTAATTTCTATTAAACAAAATATTTACAACTCGATGCTAGACAAAATAACAGGTGTAAAGCAATAAATAGAAAAACACAAGAAATAAGAGACAAACCCATAAATATTATTTATTGACAAATATGCTATCGAAGAATCTGTAATAATATTCATATCGGGACTGCGGAACAAATGCCGGAGATGCTTGCAGAGCCTTTTATTGGAAATCGTCCATTATACGCAGCTGAACACCTCAATATTTCACAATAGAATCAAAAACATACGTTCAGGCACACTAACAGAATGCAGATCCGTTTAGTATTTGTATCGAATTGTTTGAAAACCTCTATTATAAGGAAGTAAGGTAAGTCCTGTGCTTCAACTGAGAAGCAGTACAGTGAACAAATGAAGAAATATTAATTAATCAATACTAATGTTAATGCAAAAGCAACTACTCTCCTGTCTCTCCTCTTCTCTTCTCAATCTTTATAAACTCTGTCACGCAGTTCATCTCTTCCAGCTTCCATCTCTATGCAGACGACCTGCAAATATATCGTCACTTTGTGGCAGCCGACATGGAGTCAGCTATTGCCGATATGAATAGTGACTTGCAGTGCCTCAGCGAATGGGCTAAATCTTTCGGTATCCTCATTAACGCAGCCAAATCACAAGCTGTCATTATTGGCAGCAGGTATAAGCGTAACGAGATCACTGGCTCATCAGTTGACCCAATTCTGTTAGAAGGTATACAAATACCTTTATCAGACTCGGTAAAGAATCTAGGAGTTCATATCGACTCTTATCTCTCATGGCATACTCACTTTGCTGAAATCAGTAAAAAGGTACGTTTCGCCTTTCACTCGCTGAAATGTCTCCAAAGCTTTTTACCCCTAAAAACAAAAATTTACTTGGCACAAACCCTCATAATGCCCATTATAGATTATGCTGACGCCTGCTGTTTGGATGCCAATGAAGAACTCCTGGATAAGATTGAGCGACTGCAAAATCTGTGCATACGTTTCATCTACAACCTAAAAAAATACGATCATGTCTCGTCTTATCGCAGAGAACTCAAGTGGCTTCCTATCCGTCTTCGCAGGAACACTCGGGTATTGTGCCTACTTTTCAACATTCTCCACAATCCTTCAGCTCCCTCCTGCGCGAACGATTTTCCTTTGCTCGTTCTCCCGAAGTACCCTGTAGATCCCATCTACGTACCATGCTCAAATTTCCTTCTCATAAATCCGACTCCTACTCTTTTTCCTTTTCCGTTCACGCTGTGAGGCTGTGGAACTCGCTTCCTGCTGATATCAGAGACTGCAACACAGTTAATAGTTTCAAATACAAACTTCGTAAGCACTATCTATCCTCCACCTATGACTAACTCATTCCCCTAATCCGTATATACTCTTGCATATCTATATTATATTTATATTGTTTTTATGTATCCATATATTTATATATATTATGTATCTTTATATATATATATATATAAATCTTTATGTATTTATATCTGTCTGTCGTCTTCCCTACACACTTTTCACTAAGTTCTCTACTTCTCACACTCTCCTCTCGCAGGTCTGCTGGAAGAGATTTCTAATAGAAATAAGCAGAGCCTTTGTACTATTATTTCCAACTATGTATCTCTATATTTGTTCGTGTGTGTACATAAATAAATAAATAAAAAATAAATAAATAAATATGTTTGTCAGTCTGTTACGTTTTCACGCCACTGGATCGATCTTGAATAAATTTGGTATAGGGGTAAATTGGCCTTTGATACCAGCTATCAGTACAATGAAATCAATCGGTAATGATTCTAACATCTTTTTTTTTCTTCAAAAAAGTCAAGAAATTCTTCACCAGCAATCCATCCTCATTATGATCGTGACTATAATAATGAAACTACTAATATACTTAAGACAAAATAAAAATCCTTTAAAACGAGTAATAGCGAAATTTAACTAAGATTAAAAACGACGTACCGTCATGGAAAAAATATTTTCAGGCCGCTATAAATGAATTGACAATTGTCAAGTATAATATTCACACTTCTCTGGAAAGATTCTTAAAGTTTTTTATTTAAGCATTTTAGTAAAATGTTTGAGTGAGAATCGTAAAGCAAAAAGACCATAATGTATTTCATTTTAGGAGCAAAAATTCGAAGTTCACGCCAATCATATTGTCACAAGGTTTTACCTCAGACCGTTCTTTACAGAATTATTGGTCGTTTCCTTTCTAACCTTCTACGAGAAGGTACCTAATTGTATACAATGTCTGTGTATACAATTTGTAATACAACGGAAGCAAAATATGTTAGCTACATAACATAGAAATAATATTATTTCAAATGCAAACCCTCGATTACTGGAAATACGGATAATCTTACTAACCTTTGGAAGGTAGGACACGACGGTATTTCCGTCCAATTGAGCAGTCCGACTGGGGAAGTACCTTCACCCAACAGAATACGGTCATAATAACCTCGTGTGGTGTTCTCGACGGCGGCGGTGAGTAGCCAGAGTTCACTGAAGATTTTTTGTGCTGTCTGTGCGAAGACCAAAGGCTTATCCTGCTTTATCTTGTACAGACGGCACTGAAACTCTTTATTACAGGGTCGGCAGAACAAATATGACTCCCCTGGTATTGCACACGTCCATAGGCCACGGTAACTACTTTGCATCAAGTGGGTCGTGGGCTTGTC
The DNA here is from genome assembly GCA_949126895.1 of Eilema caniola. Taxonomy (NCBI): domain Eukaryota; kingdom Metazoa; phylum Arthropoda; class Insecta; order Lepidoptera; family Erebidae; genus Eilema; species Eilema caniola. The sequence goes on along the minus strand of OX421469.1, from coordinate 742,523 downwards.
TGCCACCTAAGTGTTATAAAAAATCCACATTAATATTTAGGGTTTTACTGTAGCCTTTTGTCTTTGTACTGAAAACGGGTGCGTATTGCAAACAAATCACATATTCTTCTGTATAATCGATAGTACTTTGATTAAATTTATAAGCAGTAAGTGTTACCAAATATCTAATAGTCTATAACCATATTACTATGGAGAATTGGTCTCCTAAAAAAATGTATTATAAGTCCCTTAATTCTTGAAAAAGGCAAGTGATGAAAAATGCTCTTAAGGGTACGTTTTAAATGCTCTTTATGTCTAGGGTAAGCATCTGAGCACCTAGATTGGTCCTAGATGGTTATGTAAGTGGTTCCAATATAGAAACTTACAATTCAATTATAGTAACACAACTTTCGATTCAAAAGAAAAAGACTATCTAGTTAACAGTGATCCCTTCTTTTTCTAAAATTCCTAAACCAAAATCTGAAATTTATGTCTGTTTAACTGACAGTGCAATATTCACACAATGTTCATAGACCCAAATATTTACATGATTTCGGTTATAAGTCCGAATTGCATGTATCTCAAATACCTAAGTAGTGCTGAAACTTTTCTCAAACTTGCCACTTCCATGTGGAAGATCTCTTACCACGTGTCTATTTGGGGATATACATGGTATGTTCAGTTACTGTAAGTAAAACGTTGCTAGTTATTGTTGTAACTGGACACAGTCGATAAAAGTAAAATGAAACAGAAAAGACAAAATAAATGACAGGCGATAAAATATCTATCGATCGATCTAACGAAAATTTTGCACTCATGAGGAGCTAAATATCATAAACAGATTCTTATTAAAAATATCTAGTCGAAATACTTCGAGAAAATCTTGGAAAAATGAGAAAGCACAAAATTTTGAGCTGAAAAGTAAGCATAAGCTTGAATAAAATAGTGATTCTAAACTGTATAGCCAAATAATGTCAATCAATCTTTCGACCAAAATAGAATCAGTACATAACTCACTCACTTTTAAACATCTTTTTTTTTTTTTTTTACGTGCGGGAAATCCCCACGGATACCCGCCCCTCCGGAGCCGGAGGGGAAGGTTATGTCGGACTCGAACCGACTAAACCGCACGCCGTCTGTGGGTCGTGGTGCTAGGCCGAAGGTGAGGTTGCCTTGCGGCATATCCCTCGCACCCCGGCTGACCCAGGGCCATCCCTTTCGGTCTGGCCCTCCTCGGGAGGTGGGGACCACGCCGTCCCCGACTCAACCCCGGTGTGGGGAGGCGCGCATCGTCCTACGATGCGCGCCGCCGCCGTGGCCTGCTTCTGCTAGGGTGACGGGTGGCTCCACCCGTCACCCTCAGGCCCGCGCTCATGGGGGGCGGAGGTCTGTAAGCGCCCTCCGACGCCCGAGCCGCCTTCGGGCGCGAGCAGCGATGTCAGCGAGTCTTTCTCGCTCACCGCGCCGCGCCCGCTCTGCTGTCTCCTTCGCGAGCATGACCTGCTCGCAGAAAGAGGCGCTGGCCGCCCACGCATCCGCGCAGCGGACCATCGCCGCGAGCAGGGTGGAGAGCGTGAGCACTCTCACCCCCAGGGCCTGCACAAGCTCCCGCCTCGGCGTCTCAAACGCCGGACACTCGGTGAGCGTGTGCAGCCCCGAGTCCACGCTCGCGTCGCAGTGATGGCACTCGGGCGTTGGCTCAATACCCATCAGATGCAGATACCGCCCGAAGTAACCGTGCCCGGTTATCATCTGCGTCTGACGGTACGAGAGGCTCCCGTGTGGCCTCTCTAGCCACTCCCCCATGATGGGCCTTACCGCCGCAATGACGGCGTGCCCTGCGCGTGGTTGCCCAAGTCGTCGCTCCCACTCGGCCACCATGACCTGGTGGAGCCGGGATTTCTCGGCCCGAATGTCCTCGGGCTCGGGATCGAATCCCCGCTCCCGCGCCTCCTTTCGGAACTGGTATAGTGCCGAAAGGGCCCTCGCTTCCAGGATCCACGGTGGCGATCCGGCCAGGAGACTCGCCGCTTCGAAGGATATCGTGCGGTATCCCCTGATGGCCCTGGAGGCCATCGTCCTCTGCGCCGTACGGAGCAGAGGCAGGAATCTGGCCCCCAGGGTGTCCGCCCACACGGGGCACCCATATAGGGCCATGGACCGCACGACACCCGCGTAGAGTCTCCTGCAGGAGGCCCCTGGGCCCTTCAAGTTGGGCAACAGCCGACTCAGGGCATTCGCCGTGGTGACCAACTTGGGGCGCAGGCTTCGGAGATGTTGTCCGAAGTCCCATCGACCGTCAAGCACGAGCCCCAGGTATTTCAGCTGGGGCTTGATGTCGATGGGAGTGCCTCCCACTGTAAGGCTGGCTCCCGGGCCTGGCCTGCGCCGAGGACCATGAAAGAACATGGCCTCGGACTTGTGCAGAGCCACCTCGAGACCCAGCCGCCGGATCCGCTCGACGACTTGGCCAACCGCGGTCGTGGCCCTCAGGGTTGCCTCGCGGTGCGTAGCCCCGCTCACCGTCACCAGCGTGTCGTCCGCATAACACGTGACGGTGGCACCGTACGCGAAGTCACCGCGAAGCACCCAGTCGTAACCGATGTTCCACAGTAACGGCCCCAGGACCGATCCCTGTGGAACACCGCACGACATCTCACGCCTACCGACTCCGGTCGAACTCGGGTAGACGACGGCTCTCTCCGTCAGGTAAGCCCCGACTATGCGGCGGAGGTAGAGAGGCACACCGTGGTACACGAGTGCCTCCCTGATGCAACTCCAGGGCAAGGTGTTGAAGGCGTTGGAGATGTCCAAGGACACCGCCAACATCACCTCGCCCCGGGCAACCGCATCCTCCGCCAGAGTCCTCACACGCATGATGGCATCCACAGTGGAACGCCACCGGCGGAACCCAAACTGGGTATTCGCCAGGTCCGGCCCCACTCTAGAGAGATGCTCGACGAGGCGCTTGGCAATTACTCTTTCGAAGAGTTTGCCCACCTCGTCGAGCAGCACTATGGGCCGGTACCCGGACGGCTCGTCCGCCGGGCGTCCCTTCTTGCGGATGAGGACCAGTTTCCCCGTCCTCCACATCTTCGGAAACTGGCCCCGCTCCAAACATGCGCTGAGGAACCCTCTCAGTCGGGGTTCGAGACCGTCTTCCCCTAGAGCTAGGACCCACGCGCGGCCTGGAATGCCGTCGGGTCCCGGGGCGGTGTTTTTCTTGGCTCTCAGCCTTCGCACCGCCAGCTCTAGTTCTACCCAAGTGACCTCGGGCACGTCGTCGTCAATCACCGCACTGGGCGCCGTAGGCGACCGAGGCGGCGGAGCCATCTGCGGCGGAACATGTTCCGCTCGCGCCGGGAACAGGGATTCCACCACTCCTCCGAGCAGAGCCGGTTCGAGCACCTGGGTCAGCGGAGGGGCCCGGGGGCGCAGCTTTTCTCTTACCATAAGGTAAGGCCGCCCCCATGGGTCCCGCTCCAGCGTCTCCAGGAGCTCCCGGTAGCAAGCGGCCTTAGACCGCTTAATCTCCGCTCGGAGGGCATTCCGGGCCTCCCTGTATCCCTCGTGAAGCTCCGCCAGTCGGGGCTCCGAATCTGCGGTACGGCTACGCCTCCTACGGAGTCGAGCCCACCGGCGGTGCGTGATCACGCAGGCTTGACGCAGCCTCGCGATCTCCGCATTCCACCAGTAGACCCGACGCCTCGGATTATAGGCTGGAGCCCTAGGCATACCCGCATCGCAGACCCGTGTCATGGCCTCCCGGAACCAGGCCGCTTCATCGTCTATGTCGACAGGCCTGTCCGGCGCAATGGCCCAGGCCTGTACGATGGCGGCCTCCAGGAGGTCCTCCCGATTCAGTCGCCCCAACACCCAGCGCGGCTCGCGTTGGGCCGATATGACCGGCGCATCACCCGCAGGAGGGGAGACATCGAACCGAACGTATCGGTGATCCGATAGTGTCTCCACCTCCACGGCGACACGCCAGTCCCGCACGCGGAGTGACAGGGAAGCGCTCGCGAACGAAAGGTCTATGATCGACCTGCGCTCCCCCGCCACAAAGGTGCCCACATACGTGGCTTCGGCCCCACGATTCTGGAGAACTAAGCCGAGAGAATCGGCCCAGCTCTCCAGAGCCCTGCTCCGCGCGTTTGTGCGCCGGGAACCCCAAGCCTGAGACCAGGCGTTGAAGTCCCCGAGCACAAGAACCGGACGAGGCGTACAGGCATTGACGACGTCGGTCAGCCGCTCCAGCGACCGCCGATACTGCCCGATGAGTCGGTGTGACCCCGGCGTGAGATAAACGGCCACGACCGCAATCTCCCCGACACGCGCCGCTACGATGCCATGCTCCCTTGCGATCACTACAAGGGGAGGGGCACCCGCAGTGGCGTTATGCACCAGTGCCGCCGATCCATCCAGGTCGACCACCCAGGCGGGCCCGAGGGGCCGGTGAGTGTATGGATCGGCGACAGCGGCGACGTGTATGGACCACTGTGCCATGCTCTGGAGCAGAAGGGCCTGAGCATCGACACCGTGGCCCACGTTCGCCTGCAGGATGCGGAGCTGGGGATCCATTATGGAACCATCTCCGCATCCCGCACCGAACCGTTGGCGGAACGCCCGCCTCGCGGCAGCGGCTCCCCGCGGGTGCAGGCCTTGCTGCCAACCCTATGGTCGGCCGGCTTGCCCTCCGCCGCACACCTGAAACAGTGCGGCGGAGCTTCGCAATTGCCGGCTCTGTGACCGGGTTGGCTGCAGCGGAAGCAACGGTCTCCGACCGTCACCTCCGCCTTGCACTGCACGCCTACGTGGCCGGCCGACAGGCACCTAAAGCACCTGTCCGGCCGAGCCTGCAGGAGCCGTACCCGGACTCCCACAACGCCGCCTACCGCGAGGACCCGTCTTTCGGCAGCCTTTGCAGCTGCTGCGATGGGGCAGCCGACAACTGCTGCCCCCTGTCCGCGACGGCCGTAGCGTATAGCTCCGACCTTAACCGCCTCCAGGGGGCAGCCCCCGGCCTCCGCCACGGTGACCCGAATCTCCTCGGCCGTGATGGAGTCGTCCAGGTCCGAAATGCGCAGTTCTGCGCATTTGGTGGGCCTGGACACCCGGACGTCGGCTGCATCCAGCGTCTCCCTCAGCTTAGCCGCTATGGCATCAGCCTTGGGACCGCTCGAAGCGCCAGGGACGTGGATGAGCCGGGCACCCGTCCGAGTGTGTGTCACTCGGAGGGTCCCCGCCACGTCGAGGGCCCTCATATCGATGAGCCCCCTCGCCTGCTTCACCAGTGCAGTGTACTGCACGCCCCTCTCCGCAGCCTCCGGTGTCATCGTTAAGACGACAGCGGTGGTGCGGGGGACGCGCAGCGCTCCTGGCGCTCCCCTCGCAGCAGCCTGGGCCTTCTTGGCCCTTTTGGCTGCCTTTTTGCGGGCGTTCCGCCTTTTTTTGGCTTCGCCCACTACCTCCCAGCCCCCTGCCGGTGCGGAGCTTGTGGAGGCAGCCGGACCCGCCGATGTTGATGCCGTGGCCAGAACCTTGGCTGGGGCTGGGGCTGGGGCTGGGGACGACTTCCCCTTTCCCTTGCCCTTAACCTGGGCGCCCCGCGGACTCTGGGCACCCCCGGCTGGCGCGGCGATAGGTGCCGGAGCAGCAGCAGGAGCAACGACAGCCGCAGTGGTAGCACTGCGCGTGGTGCCCCTCTTCACAGCTCCGGCGTACCCTCCAGTAGTGGGCGGCGCCAGGGGCGGACGGCGGATGGAGTCCATGATGGCCTCCAGACAAATCCGCGTCCGCTCCTCGTGCGCCGCCTGCCGCGCTTCCATGGCGGCCATTGCCGCCATGCAGGCCTCCAGCGCGTTCGCGGACCCCGCCGGCACAGGCGCCTGCGCCTGCCAGGGCTGCGGCTGGGCGAGCCGCAACGTCGGCCTCGGCTGCGCCGGCAGCGGCGGCCGCGGGACCGCTAAGCGCGGCGGGAGCGGCGGCGGTGGCAAACGCGGTGGTGCCGGTGACGTCGGTGGCGCCGGCTGCACCGGAGGCGGCGACTCCTGCCGCACCGGCGACCTCGACCGCGACCGCACCGATGACGGCTTCGGCAGCGCTCCGACCCTCCGCCGCGCTGAACGGGTCATGGGCTCCCCCGGTAGGCTGGTGATGCCCTCCTGGAGCGCCACCATCTCAGCCGCCATCTTGGCCATGCCTTTGCGGTATTCCGCCGCTTGCCGCTCAGTTTCGGCGGCCAGTGCCGCCTGCCGCCTGCCGAGCTCAGCCTGCTCCTTGCGCGCACTGTCTAGCTGCGCCCTGAGCAGGTTATACTGCTCAACAAGGCGCAGCGTCGACCTCATGAGCCGGTCCTCCTCCGGCTTCATTGCCCCAGTCTGGGCCTTGGCGAGCCCTTTCAGGGCCTCTATTACCTCGGTAGAGGTGCTGTCACCGGCACAAGGCAGGGGCGCCGCCGAGGTGGAGGAACTCGGCGGCGCCATGACACCCTTCGGGGCTGGGGCCGGGGTGCGCGTTCTGGGGGCAGCCCTTTTGCCGCCCCGCGTCTTGCGGCGGCTGAGCGCCACAAATTTAGGCGGGGGAGAGCGACTCTCTCCCTGGTCGCTGTTGGTCGTGGACAAGTCGGTCATACTGACCTCCTCGTCCGGATCTGATGGCAGGGGGGGAAGGGGAAGGACCAGGTCCCCTTTTCCTCCAGCCTTCCGGGACTGGCTACCCTTCAGGCTGGGGCCCCCGTCATCGAGGGTAATGGCGGTGTCGGGTTGCTCCGACACCGTTTTGGACACGTCTTTCGCGTCGTGCTCTGGTGGCAGGGGGGGAGGGACTAGGTCCCTCTCTCCACCGGCCTTCCGGGACTGGCTACCCTTCATGCCGGGACCCCTGGCATCAATGGCGATGGCGGTGCCGGGTTGCTCCGACACCGCTTGCGACGCGACTTTCGTGTCGTTGTGCTGCGCGACCTCCGTGCAGACTATTTCACTCGGTTGGGTTTTTTGTTTGTTTAAATTTAAAGACTCCATATTGTTCCCACGATTAGAACCGTTCTACGTACACTCCCTGGGTGACGGCCATTCCAGGAAGCGGGGTACATACTGTGGAGGTCCCCAGGTATCCACAGGTTTTAAGCGACTTCGCTGTCGGGTTTTCAGACTTTTCCTTGTCGTGGGCCGGCCAATAAAGGCAAGCCCCGCGGCCTCCAGGATATCGGCGTTCCCGAGTGTGGCTAGCACTCAGGTCGTTGTCGATATCTCGGAGGTTACGCGATGCGGGGGAGTGGCCAGCTCTCCCAACGCCGACGGTGGCACGAATGCCCGTCAGCCCCTGCGCGAGCAGTAGGCCGACCCGTCCCCGGATCCTACGGATCCCGTCGCCTCTCCCATGTCTCCTCTGCTAAAGCAGAGGGGTACCGGGAGTGACGGCTAGCCCTAAAAAGGGCTGTTGAGGTGGGAGGAACCCTACGAATCCCTCCCCGCGGGCCTTGCAGGCCCGCCATACCACGACCCCCTCGTGCAATGGGGTCAGCTAGCCCTTAAAAGGGCTGTTGGAATGGAAGGGTATCCAACGGACCCCTTCCCGCGGGCCTTGAAGGCCCGCCATCCCACGACCTCCTCGTGAGGTCAGCCGTCGGGTTATTTGTCAACGGCCAACAGAACTCCCAAGGTAGGAGTCTGTTAGCCGTTGTCCAGGGTGCACCAGCCCCCCCGCTTCCGCTCCCCAGGACCGCGGTCCAAAGGGGGAAGAAACGGAGAAGCCGACGTGGAGGTTACCCAACCAGCACCCCCACTTTTAAACATCTGGCGAACCTGTAGTACTAGATTGGAATGTAATCGAACTCAACCGAATACATTACACAAAGTTTCAACGATATACGAGCACAATACTCCACTTCTTAGCTCCGTTTTATACTGTCGTAAAATATTTCATTTACTTTTCTGGGCCTTTGAAGTAAGGTTTGGTATTGTTAAATAAAGCCCTGAAGCTTTTGTAGTTCAAACTTCTTCAAATACACTTAAAAGGGGGTTTTGAAAGCTTAGTCATATTGAAAAGTTAACTTGTTTGTATTATTAAGCTTAGTAGTCTAGTCGACAAGTTGAAAATGGTACAACATAGAGATACTGCTCTTAAAATAATGTACGATAGCTCATTGGATCCGGAATGACGCTTACAAAAATGTGCCAAAACAATTAAAGATGAAAAAAAATGGCAATTCGTTTTTTGCCAATATTTCATAAACTTTATTAATATTTAAGAAATTCCAAAAAAAGATTCTAGAAGAGGAAGAAATTTCCAATGAAAAAACTTCTTAGTCCCGGCACTCTATCTCCATTATTAATAATTTTAATTTAACGCTGAAAATAGGTTAGCGCGCGTTATTTTTAATTAATTTATTTAAGGTATTGAATATATTTTTTTTAAATTTTAAAAAATTATTGTGTTTTCTACATATAACATAAACTCACGCCTTTATCTCCGAAGGGGTAGGCAGAGGTGAACACTATAAATAATTATTCCCGTTGGTAATTTTTCAACAAGTTAAACGATTTTTTAAAATAATTGTTGTAAAATATTTTCGCTTCGTAGAGCCTTTCTTACATACATACTTAACAAGATCGTGCCATAAAAGATAAAAAAATATTTATACCATTTTCAACTTGTCGACTAGACTATAGGGGTAAAGAGCGTACCCTGCGATCAAAAGGTCCCAGGTACGAATCCTTGCTACACGTATTACACTACTGCCGTCTATCTTACACAAGCAATTGATCATAGCTGGAGGGGATAGCGAGAATACTAGTAATATGGATTACTGGTACACTTAGAAATCACAAAAAGTTTAAATCGAATTATAGAGAAAAAATTGAATCGGTCTAGGCGGGGTTTGAACCCGCGATCTTTGCCTTACAAGGGCAATGCTTTGACCACTAAGCTACCAGACCTCGCCCTAACCAACTCAAATTTCTCTCTCTATATCTGTCTTTGAGGCGACAGTGGAGGCAAAGTGTAAGGCAAAAATTGCAGGTTCAAATCGCGCCTAGACCGATTAATTTTTTTCTCTTTAATTGATTTAAATATTTAGCATAAAAAATGGCAAAAATTTAATTCAAATCACAAGAAGTTTTTAAAAATCATTCAAATCACACCTTTACTCTAAACTTTGGCAAACTTCTGATTTCCCTTTTTAATTAGTTACTGAGTAACTTTGGTTGGACATTGTTGGTGGGCACTAAATTTACACTAGGGCGCACTTTCGAGTGTAATGGGACACCGCAGGCTATAACAATAAATAAATTGCTACAAAGTTCGAGTTAGGAGCCATGTAAATATCTTTATTTCTTGTGCTTGTTACGATTTCAGATTATCGTTTCAAATGTTTTGGAATCTTTAACATACAGACATATAAATAGATTCGTGAGTAAAATTCATTTATTCGAATTTGCAAAAATATTCTGTAGTCAAATAGCTAATTCGTCACAAAATTTCTTTTTCTTCCAGTTTGGTACTTATGTGAGAATTTGGCTATATTTTTGCTATACCTAATTGAAATGAAAGGTGAATCAATAGGGTTTATTCCCCACTCCGCAGAATGTAAAGCTCTGTTGGTCCGAATCGAGAAGAATTGCTTTTATTTTCTATAGGTCGTGATTACTCTCGTTCATTAAAGGTTTGAATGATTTACAGCTTAACAAACAGTATTATTTCATCTCCATACAATTCTGTAGAGTGTAGCAATATTGCCAAAGCACGTAAATTATTTGATCCAGGCGGTTGCTACTGCATCACGGATCTCAAATCCTTTACTCCTCTTATACTGTACTACTGTTATGAAAATGCAAATATGAAAATGTTTGTACAAACAACAAGTCCAAACTATTAGCTACGCAGTGTTCGCAAGTACCGCCATTGTTGTTTGCGGCGGTGAGTACAGCCGTAGCTTAACATTGCTACAGGATGGTGTTGAATATTTGAGCAGCACTACTTGGTGACAATGCGCTGAATAAGTAACGCCATGGCGCGGAGATTGTCTCGCGTTGTCTTGTCCTCTGGATCGATGTCAGCTCCGGCCTAGCATTTGTACTACTTCGAAATTATTATAACTAATGATTTAACATTCATCGGAGTTACTAAGCAGTAAGCGGAATGGTATTTCACAATATTATTATTTTTACATTTTTCAAAATGTAGGTACTTAGCCATACCTAACGCTGATTCATTAACACAAAAGCCTAAAAATGGATTCATAAACGTAAATTCAGTGTGTGAAAAAAATTAAGAATTTTTTTTTTTTCGGAGAAATATAATTGGCTTCCCCTTTTTGAAGGTGCACTTTTAGAATAACTTTGAGGAGAACCATCACATCCTACTTAAAGTTGCTTAAAAACTGACAGAACAAAGCTTTCTACAAGAATCGTAACGAAGTTCGAACTGAAGCAAAGTTATATTTTAAGAGTTTTAGATATCTTAGCTCTCGAATTCACAGTGAGCGGGTACAGTCAGTGTCTTGGCTTGTTTGTTTTGTTGTGTTCGTTGTTCGAACTTGTTCAAGATTGCTTATTCTAGGTTTAAATTATCCATCCTAATATTATAAATGTGAAAGTGTATGTGTGTGTTTGTTTGTTTGACCGTCTTTCACGCCTAAACTACTGAACAAATTTTGATGAAATTTGGTATACGGGTAGATTAGACCTTAAGAAAGAACATAGGCTATTATTATAGCTATATTTGGACGTGATAACCGACATCCATGCGGGCAGAGCCGCAGGAAAAAGCTAGTTGTTTCATAAATGAATTATTATCACGTTCAATTGGTTCAATATAAAAAAATCATCATTTCATAATAAATGAATTGAAAAACGGAATAACAGATTTTGTTGATTGTATGTACAGTATTACGATATTCATTCAAAATGTATCTGTTGAATTCCTCCGTCGCTATCGTCCACTGTCTGTCTCTTATCCACAAAGGACTTATTGATGACTACGATTGACCACAAAGTGATAGAGGTCGAACCAATCGACATTTTTCTGGTGTATTGTGCGACTCGAATTACTCTGAAACGTTTGGTATTGAATTGAATTGAAAGTATTTCCAATATAATCTTACTCTATTTATACTTGAATGTAATTTATTTTAATTATATTAATTTAATTACACGGTTCAAGTATCAATACTATAGTAAAAAGCACAAGGTCTATGAGTAATAGTGCCTTTAAATGATCGCAACGCGAATCACGAACACTCTGGGCCCGCTTGTGCTGCTGCGACGACGGCGTGTCCCTGTCCAAATGTGCACCCATCAACAGATAGTATCGTAACAATACACTTAATTACTCTTTAATAAACCTAGGACATGGTAGATACACTTATTTATCGCGAGTTCAGTATTGTTTTAAGCTCGACATCATCGTTTTCGGTAACCATTGTTCTGATTGTATGGTTATTATATTCCTATCAATTCTCCCGTTATGGTCATTACATTTATCACAGTAAAAGTGGTATAAATGTCATTGGGTCTTTCTGAATCGTTATTGCGCGTATTTGTTACGTTAACAAAACACAGTGACGATTTCAAAGAAAATATAGCCCACACTGAATGGCGCAGTGGAGTAATTTACTGTCAGGCACAATGAAGTTAGTTCGCAAACTATTTCAGGAAGAATTTAGACGTAGGTAGCTTTGAATAACGGGCTGCATGAACGTTTTCTTTCCAACTGAATGAATGGAGGTTCACGTTCACGTTCACGATTTTGGGAGCATAAAAAAGAGAGAAATGGGATTTAGGACAAAAGTGAAATAGTCCTTTCACTTTTCTGAAGTCCAAGTACTCCTCCTCCTTATCCTTTAGTTTTACGGCTTTCATGGGAGTGACTGTTGTCTGAACCATGTGATGAGAGTCTGCGTGAGAACATCATCCATCAATCAGATCCTCAAGCAAGATCCCTGAAAGTCTTGATGGGGTCCTGAATGGGCTCTATCAACTGTGTTTCATATTCTACTAATTATTGTTATTATAAGGTAAAATAGTAGTAATTCCCCTGATCAAACAAGCTCATTAATGCTGAGTAAAGCACGCTTTAAAGCGACAAAGTTGCTAAAACAAATTGACTAATAATAATTGATGAGTGTAAAACGAAACCTCATCAAAGTTGCATCGTAATTCCGAAATTTCCATGGAACTAACGACCACGCTAAACAGTCGTGAGTGACCAAATAATTATGATTATCGTATCGTTAATGACGTCAATTTATTATGTAGATAAACACAATAAACGGGTCCGCTTTAACGACAGTATTTGCGAGTATTATAGCAAATTTGGCATTCGTTTAGTAAAGCTGTGCCAAATCGTACATAACTGGCGCTTCGTGACTTCACTCTATACTATAATTGCTAAATTTCAGGAAGTTAGTATCAGCTTTATTATTGTACTGTTGAAATTGCTATTTAGTTACACACTGGTTGTGGCTATTTACTTGTTTACTGAGTATACAGGGGAGGTAATCTTCAAGTGTTGGTGATGCACGCTAAACTAACCAGAATTATTTATCAGTCACTTAAAACATAACCATAATACTGTGTGTGCTGTCGACGACATTATGCATTACATACTTAGCATCACTTACATACTACACGAGACAAAATGATTATGTATTTTTAGTAAATGCGTAGTCAATTTTCTCGTTCAACATTGTTTGAGCTTCTAGTTAATAATTTACAAGCAGTTTATTTGAGTAACACTACTCTAATACTCATCACTAAAAGGAAAATTTATGTTTAACTATTTTAACGTTCGCAGCAGCCCTTATTCGAATTTCTTTAGATTCTAGATTATTCTCTCAGAGGAGGTCTTTTAGAGGTTACAGCAACAATTATAATTTTGAAAAAGACTGGGTTGTTACTATATTTGGAATCAAAAATGTCTTCGAAACAAATACGTTTACGTTTTACTATACATTTTCTCATTTATCTCCCTTTGAATGAAAGCGTAAAAGGTTTATTAATTTCATTTCTTTAGCTTATAATTTCTAAAAGGAGCACAGAAAAAAACCATCTAGGACTCACCAAATAAGAATTTAAAAGTCGAAACATTTTATGAAAAGTAATATTTGGTAATTTCTTGAACAGAATAAGTATATGTTTTGAAAAAAGTTAGTACATTAATTTTAGGTTTTAGAAAGAGCACATCGACTTCAAAAGCTCACACGTTAGTAGGTAAGTAGCGTCATCTTGGTGAAGTTAAAATGTTTATAAGTATGATGGGAGCAAAGTGCTTGCATAAAATATTCTGTTGGACTATTACAAGTTACACAAATTCATAATCTCCAATGAGATTTTTAAGAGCCTCTGCAGAAGCTGCAGCAGCACCAGCACAGCCAGCCATGCCAGGTGAATGGTGTCGACGCAAGTTGCGTCCCACACTAGAGTCCTACCCATTTTCCAAGGCATTAAAGACATACCATCCGGTCTCTTGCCATTGTCGCGCGCCAAACCGTTTGGTTCAAGCACAGCTGGCACACCGGCGTTGACAAGAGTACGGCGAATTATGTCGTTGAGGCTGGCGTGCCGTGGAATTTGCCCGAATTTCGGAACGAAAAGACAGTACTGGAGAATAGTGAAAGCCAAATGGATATTAATTTTGAGTAGGCGGTGCGGCGGGCGAAATGTCATGAAATTAAGAATTAAATTAAATATAATAACAATTAAGTAGCCACTTTTATTGTATTCTACAAGTTGCAGATAAATGCGAACAACTGTACCAAATTACAGGCCAATGACACTCACCAGCCTTGTAGCCTTTCCTAAACTCGTTACTGGAACGAGATGTCATTAGGTTAGGTCGGTAATAACAGAATAAACTTAAGCGCCATTATATTTATTCCAACAGAATACTGCGTATCCAATTAGCATTAGACCTACCTACTAGACGGACCAGCATGAGGTTTAGTAACACATTTAGCTCTGATAAACGGTTATATTTAGTGTTACAGCGAAATAATTGTAGGTAAGTTCTTCCTGAGCACCTCAGGCATATATATTAGGTAGCAATTAAATTTATATATACAGACGTGGTAGCTTACGTACATACGATTATAGCTTAGAAACTATCAGATAAACATTGGTGTGCGGCTTGGTTTACACAGAGTGTTGGACAAATATTGCGAATTGTCACAAGCCATTTTGGAATTGCTACAAGCAGTTTTCCTAGTGACTGCGCAATGAACTTCTTTATCTAGGTTCTGATTTTTGATATGATACAATATAGACGCTTGCCATGGAGACAGATTTCGTTTTGCCAAATTAGAGATGTTCAAAAAGATATGACTTTAAAATAAATGGCTCCATTATACTTTCGTTATATACTTATACATTAGTTTAATACCCAATCAATTTATAATGAAGTAATTAAAGGATCGAATTGTTTATTTATGCCGAAGCAAACCTTCAATTAAACTGATAATCAACAATAACCTGGCCGGCAATAAAGCGACCGCAATGATTGAATGAAACTTGTGAACTAGCGCTGGCTTATCTTGATAAATATTAATTATCACTCCACAGCTATTTTAAACGTAAGTTTGTAACTACTGGTTCTCGAATTCATTTTCAAAGAAACAAAGAAGAAAGGCAGTAAAATAATAAATTGCTGACACGTGGTATGCTTTTTGTTTTAGGTGTGCAAATGATGGAATTGGATATTTGTTTGAAACTAAATAAAATTGCTCTGTTAAATTAAATTAAAAAGCTTAAGCAGGTACGCAAAAGTGATTAACTAGATTACACTAAAATATGCACTGTAGTTAATTAGACATAGATGCGATATATATGCTGGAAATAGATTTTGGATTTATAGGACGATTAACTTGGGTCAGTATTCCACGCGACCACTGCTCACTAGAATGATAGTTATGGTTTTACACTGAATGAAAATTATGACTAACAATAATAACTGCTCATGAAATATTTTCGAGTTTCAAAGAGAGACAATAGTAGCAATTTCCTCCATTGTCCGCTGGGATATAATTTATATCAATTTAATACAGTCCCATTAATTATACCGATGTCAATTTTATTATACACTTACACACATTTATAATACAATTATGAGGCTTCATATGAAAACCATTCCCAAGGGTAGTTCTACTTTTGAAATCGGAATGCAATGAGTTTTCCAGTGATGTTAAAAAATAAACACAGATCTTAATCTGCAATGAATTGAATAATATATCATTTCCATACTGTTTGAATGGGCTTGGTGAATGAAATTTTAATGCATTTTGAATGCTAACTATTCAAATCGATTTATATAGGAAAAACACTGTGCGGTCCAGGCGGGACTCGTACCCTCGACCTTTTCCTTTCAGAAGGCACTGACCACTGCGATACCGGACCCCGCCCCAACTAATACAAATTCCTCCTTATAACCTTCTATTTTCCTATATCATCTATATTCCTATATATTATTCCTATCTAAATCGATTTGAATGGGTTTGTTTGAAAGGTAGTAGAGGAAACCCGTGCAGTAAGTAGGGGCAGAAGCAGATGGCGGGTTATTCTTTGCATACTCCGAAGGGAAAAGGGGTGAGTGTAGTATTTATAATTATGTATATATTGTTTGATTATTTCAGAAACCATAAAAATAAATATTCACGCATTTAAACAGACACCAAAAAATATCTCGGTGCAAAAAGCATATTACAAAGTTACAGAATTTCTAGATGACGAGATTAAAACATGAGATATTTTTGACGTTTTATGTATATCTATCGTATTCCATTGTATATATCTATTCGTATTGACATTACAATTTCATTGTTACATTATTATTATTAATTTGGAATTCTTTTGAAATTTTCTGACATAATATTTAAAATAATGTAGGTAATATTTTAATAAATTATTATCTTACTTGACGTTTTAAATTAGACACATATTATGCATTATTTGAAGTTGTTTTTTTAATGGATGTAAACATAATAAACATTTGTACACCGCTACGAAAACAGTTAAACATGTTGCATGCACATGTATACACATGTTTAAATAAATAAATATATTGATTTAATTGATTTTGATTGATTGATTTGATTTAGAAATCATTCATGAGACTAACATTTCATATATATTTTTAAAGTTATCGTAAAACCACATACAATTAATGTCAAAAAACATTCGCTCGCGGTATTAACTGGTCATAGTTGAATATCCACTTGACCTTTCCGTCCCATGTCATGAAATCTATTGATGAAAAAAGTTTGCATTGGATTCAATAGGCAAGTGGGTCAGAGCTCTGGGGATCGGCATGAGCGTGTGCTTCAGAACGAAACTTTAAAATGAAACAAAGTTTATGTTTTTGTGCTTACCATTTAATCTGTCGAGGGAATCGTCATCGAGCAAAAACCATTGGAAGTTCGCATTTCATCGTAGAAAAATCCAATGTTTTTTTTATATTTGTTGGTATTTTCCTGTGTGTATAGTTATACGAGGAGGTAAGCAAAGGATTTATTAGTATGCAACAATTCTTCTATAGCTTATCCGCCCCCTAGATAAGAAGCAATTTATTGGTGGCGTATTGTAGAATGGGATTGCAACGTTTAAGATAGAAAAAATATTGAATCGGTCTAGGCGGTGTTTGAACCCGCGATCTGCTTTACAGGGCCAATGCTTTGATCACTAAGCTACCAGACCCTACCCGAACCAATCCAAATTTCTCCTTTATACCTGTCTTTGCCAATGAATAATTTTATTTAGAATAATTTGATATTATTTTTTCAATCATTTTTAAACATTGATTTTTGACTACTCCGCTCTAACAATTTGAAAGAAATTATAAATATTCAAATCGATTAATTTAGGGGTAATATTGAATGCTTTAAAATTTTATTCAAAAGAATTTATGATGTTTATGATAGTCGTCAATGTACATCAATCCCATGCACTGATCAATCTATACTATTCTATAAACGTATTGCCACATGTCTGTAGGAGCTTGTATCATGTTAGCTTATTACTGTCAATAGGGCAGTATTTTTTGAAATTCTAGCTCTTCTACTGATACTTTCAACTCAATCCAGCTGTGTCACTACGACAGGCTACATAATAATCTCAAAAGTACAAACGATGTTATGTAGTTTCTCTTATTTATAATTTAAAATTCTTCATACCTTTTGTTGTAGCTAACTGTAACAGGAAGGAACAATGCAGGTATTATGTCGCTACTATTTCTGGAGATTTTGCCGCCTGAGTCGTAGTAAATCGCAGGTGATTAATGTGCATGGACACACTAGCGCGGTTTTAAGGCTATTTCTGAATACTTCTTCACATTTTGAATGAAATTTTAAAGCATTTTGCATGCCAAATATTCAATAGCTACGCCTAGACCTACTCATTATTTTTCCTATCTTAATCTACTTCTTCACATTTTTTAACGAATAAAGTTTGAGGAATTACTTATACTAAGTCATTCGGAGGTTGTAGGTATATAAGTGCACTTTATTTTAAGGTGCGGCTGGTTTCTATTAGATTTGCTGTTTGACAGTTGATACTGGTAGATTTTAGATATTTTTACACAATTTATTTGAAAGCTAGTAAAGATGAAAAGATTTAGATGAAATTTGATAAATGAATAATAAATAATAACTGTACTATACTTCTACTTTTAGAATAGGTTCCCATAGAAGTCACGGGTAACAGTTAATATTTTTTTAAAGCAGATAGAACTTAATTCATAATTGATTCGAAAGCAAAGTTATTCGAAATACAGCGATACTAATAATCAAACAATAAAACGAAATATGAATGAAAACATAAAACAACTAACTGTAAAAAGGTATTATAGAGCAACAACTGTATAAAGTTTAAATATAATTACCGTTGTTAAAGCCTTATAACTATAATTGTGCTTAAATTAGATGTTTGTTATTGCTGCAATAGTTTCATATTATGACCGGTACGTTTATGGAATTCTAAATATTTTAGTTGCAACGCTAGTGTTACTAAAACAACGCGATAGTTTGCACACGTGTTCATGTTTTAATGTTTTGTTGCATTGTATTATGAGTAATGATGTTAATTATAACTAAATTAACGCATATCGGTTGCTATAATGGCTAAAATATATTATATACCCAATGTATACATTTTTTTTCGTGCGGGAAATCCCCACGGTCATGAGACGGACGGAGGGGGAGGTTATGTCGGACTCGAACCGACTAAGCCGCACGCCGTCTGTGCGTCGATGTGCTAGGCCGAAGGTGAGGTTGTCTCGCGACATATCCTTCGCACCTCGGCTGACCTCTCGGTCTGGCCCTCCTTGGGAGAGAGGACCACGCGGTCCCCGACTCGCCCCCGGTATGGGGGGCCGCCGCCGTGGCCTACTTCTGCTAGGGTGACGAGCGGCTCCACCCGTCACCCTCAGGCCCGCGCTCGTGGGGGGTGGAGGTCGGTCTGCACCCTCCGACGCCCGAGCCGGCTACGAACGCGGGCAGCGTTGTCCGCGAGACTCTCTCGCTCGCCGCGCCGCGCCCGCTCTGCTGTCTTCTTCTTCTTGCATGACCTGCTCGCAGAAGGAGGCGCTGGCAGCCCACGCATCCGCGCAGTGGACTATCGCTGCGAGCAGAGTGGAGAGCGTGAGCACTCTCACCCCCAGGGCCGTCACAAGCTCCCGCCTCGGCGTTTCGAACGCCGGACACTCGGTGAGCGTGTGCAGCCCCGAGACCACGCTCGCGTCGCAGTGATGGCACTCGGGCGTTGGCTCTATGCCCATCAGATGCAGGTAATGCCCGAAGTTACCGTGTCCGGTAATGACCTGCGTCTGACGGTACGAGAGGCCACCGTGTGGCCTCTCTAGCCACTCGCCCGTGATTTATCTTACCGCCGCAATCACTGCGTGCCCTAAGCGTGGTTGCTCAAATCGTAGCTCCCACTCGGTCACCATGGCCCTGTGGAGCCGGAATTCTCGGCCCGAATTTTTTCGGGCTCGTCATCGAATCCCCGCTCCTGCGCCTCCCTTCGGAACCGATACAGTGCCGACAGAGTCTTCGCTTCCAGGATCCACGGTGGCGATCCGGCCAGGAGACTCGCCGTTCCAAACGATATCGTGCGGTACCCCCTGATGGTCCTGGAGGCCACCGTCCTCTGTGCCGCGTGGAGCAGAGGCAGGAATCTGGCCCCCAGGGTGTCCGCCCACACGGGGCACCCGTATATGGCCATGGACCGCACGGCACCCGCGTAAAGTCTCCTGTAGGAGTCCTCTGGGCCCCGCAAGTTGGGCATCAGCCGGCCAACGGACAGCCGGCCTTGCATTCGCCGTTGTCACCAACTTGGGGCGCAGACTTCGGAGATGTCCGAAGTCCCACCGACCATCAAGCACGAGCCCCAGGTATTTCAACCGGGGCTTGATGTCGATGGGAGTGCCTCCCAGTGTAAGGCTGGCTCCCGGGTCTGGCCTGCGCCGAGGGCCATGAAAGAACATGGCCTCGGACTTGTGCAGAGCCACCTCGAGACCCAGCCGCCGGATCCGTTCTACGACTTGAGCAACCGCGGTCGTGGCCCTCAGCGTCGCCTCGCGGTGCGTAGCCCCGCTCACCGTCACCAGCGTGTCGACCGTGTAACACGTGACGGTGGCACCGTACGCGAAGTCACTGCGAAGCACCCAGTCGTAACCGATGTTGCACAGCAGCGGCCCCAGGACTGATCCCTGTGGAACACCGCATGACATCTCACGCCTACCTACTCCGGTCCAACTTGGGTAGACGACGGCTCTCCCCGTCAGGTACGCCCCGACTATGCGGCGGAGGTAGATACACCGCCAACATCACCTCGCCCCGAGCGACCGCATCCTCTGCCAGAGTCCTCACACGCATGATGGCATCCACAGTGGAACGCCACCGGCGGAACAGAAACTGGGTGTTCGCCAGGTCCGGCTCCACTCTAGAGATATGCTCGACGAGGCGCTTGGCAATAACTCTTTCAAAGAGTTTGCCCACCTCGTCGAGCAGCACAATGGGCCGGTACCAATATATACCTACAGTAACCAGTATAGAAAGCTATTTATTTAGTAGCAAAACCGGTGGTAGTCGGTGTGTCTCATTTATGTTATCTGGCTAATAATCGTTTCTTTAACGGCCCAAATAAAAAATTCGTATTTAAATATATTCATATATATTCGTATTACCTTGTGGGACTCGCGTACCACATGCATGTTGTGTCGGCGGCGCGCCGGCGGGCAACATCCTGGCGTCTGAGCACAGTAAACACTAAATCGTACGCATACGACTCGTTCATTTTATAGTCGTGCGAGAAGGACGACGATACATTGGGCGCGCATACGAGTGACAAAGACAGAGCGTGAAACATTTGGAAACACACATCGCTCCACAATGCCGTCGCAACCTAAACGATAATTTTGGTACTTAAGTAGCACAGTTATCCTGAAAATATACTCTCAATTTTGTACTCAAGACTTGTTTACTTTCCCAAAACACCTTACCCGCTACAATTGGTGACCCCGACGTGATTGTATACAACCATCATCATTGTTCCTGGACCTGTACCGTCGTTATCAAGCAACAATCAAGATGTCAGAAGGAGGTGAAGGCCCTAGTGTACCGGCGAGCGAAAATACTAGCACTCAAGAATTGAAGATCGTTCCGGAACTAGCTGCAGTGTCTATTCAATCAAGACTGTTACCGTTTTGGCGAGAAATTCCACGAGCCTGGTTCATTCAATTTGAAGCCGTCATAGACCCTCTCAAGACTTCAGACGACCAGAGGTTTCGTTACGTGTTACAACAATTACAAGCCGTCGATCTACAACATATCACGGACATTTTATACCACCCGCCAGCTACTAACAAATACGAAGCTGTCAAAAATCGTCTGCTCACAGTATACGACAAGTCAGATGTAAAAAACTTTCAGAAGCTTATAACTGGTCTCGAGTTGGGTGATCAGAAACCTTCACAGTTACTACGGAAGATGCGAGAACTAGGCAGCGGTATGATCACTGACGAAGGACTACGTATTGAATGGCTGAATCACATACCTACACAAATTCGAGTCGTGCTGTCAGTAAACACTGAATCTTCGCTAGATACGCTAGCTGCTATGGCTGACAAGATGGTTGAGTACTCGGAGCCCCCTACCATCGCAGCAGTATCAACAGAATCTGTATTATCTGCACAGTTACAAGTAATTACTAAGCAAATTGAAAAGCTGAATTTTGAAGTAGCGGAGCTGCGTAGTCGACCAACACAACAATACCAACGAGGCCGCCAACTTTATCGTTCGCGCTCACAATCCCGCGAAAATAATAGATCTTCAGTAAAGCCCGGCGATCCTACATGGGAGTGCAGATTTCACTATCGTTTCGGTGACAAAGCAAGGCGGTGTGAGTCACCATGCTGTCGAAGAAAGAAGAACCAACCGTCTACATCCATGTCATCTTTAAACTAGCTGCAACATCGACCGCGGCGGACGTCGATGTTCCCGTAACAACAAACCGCCTGTGTGTTTTCGACCGCAATACGAGGGAACGATTTTTGGTGGATACGGGTGCCGACATTTCCGTGTTAGCTGCCGCCTCACGAGACAAAAGAAAAACTATAAGCCCATATAGATTATTTGCTGCCAATAACACACCGATCAGAACGTATGGTGAGAAGATTCTCAAGCTAAATCTTGGTCTTCGACGCTGTTACACGTGGCGTTTTATCGTAGCGGAGGTGAAAACTTCTATCTTGGGAGCAGATTTCTTACGCCACTATAAGTTGATGGTCGATCTCAGTCAAAAGAAACTCATTGACAACGTTACCGAGCTATCAGTCGACGCATTTGAAGTTGAAGTCTCTGCAAGCTATGACTCAGTACATCTCATAAGCTCCGATCAAGTGTACCATGATTTACTGAAACAATATCCGGACGTGCTGCGACCTGCATCCCTAAAAGAGCCATCAAAGCATGGAGTCGTGCATCACATCGAAACAACGGGTCCACCGCTTTTTGCACGCGCGCGCCCTCTACCACCGGAGAAATACAAGGCAGCGAAAGCAGAGTTCGAGCATCTTATGGAGTTGGGTATTTGCGAACCCTCAAAAAGTCCGTGGGCAAGCCCACTGCATATAGTACAGAAGAAGGATGGAGGACTACGCATATGTGGTGATTATCGCAGATTAAATGCGGTTACACTGCCTGACCGTTACCCTATACCTCGTATTCAAGACTTCACGTATCAGCTGCACAACATGAAGATTTTCTCAAAATTAGATTTGAAGATGGCCTACTACTGGATACCAATCGCCGAACAAGATGCAGAGAAGACAGCTATCATCACACCATTCGGGCTGTTCCAATGGAGGTCATTAACCTTTGGTTTACGAAATTCAAGTCAAACATTTCAAAGATTCATGCATCAGGTGCTGCGAGGCATTGACAACTGTTTTTGTTTCGTTGACGACATGCTACTATCATCAGAAAACGAACACGACCACAAACTACTCCTACAGAACGTGCTGCAACGGCTTCAAGAGCACGGGGTTATGCTGAACATTGAAAAATGTCAATTCGGCCAGGCAAAGATAAATTTCTTGGGCTACGAGGTTTCTGAAAATGGCATAAAACCAACGCAGGAACGAACTGACGCCATATCACAGTACCCAAAACCGAAGACAGTCGCTGACCTACGTCGCTTTCTTGGCATGCTCAATTTTTACCGCAGTTGTTTACCTGGGCAAGCTAATATGCAAGTGGAACTAAATAAGTACCTTCACAACCGAAAGCGAAACGACAAGACGCCTATAGACTGGACTGCAGACTCCGAGTTAGCTTTTGAAAACTGCCGCAAAAGCATTTTAGAAGCTACACAACTAGTACATCCCGTTCCTGGCAGTGAACTTGGCATCATGACAGACGCATCAAACTTCAGTCTCGGCGCAGTATTACAGCAGAAAAACAATGACGCGTGGACGCCACTCGCTTACTTCTCAAAAGCGATGAGCAGTACACAGCAGCGATACAGTGTGTATGACCGCGAGTTATTAGCGATCTACACTGCTGTAAAACATTTCCGGCGACTTATAGAAGGTTGCAGTGTGACTATATACACCGACCACAAGCCTCTTATCTACGCATTGACACGAAAAGCCAACAGCACCGACACGCCCCGCCGAGAGCGTCAGTTACATTTCGTCAGCCAGTTCTGCACAGCTATAAAATACATAAATGGAGAAGAAAACCCAGTCGCAGACGCACTATCACGCATCGAAGATATTCGTTGTCCTACTATCTTCGACTATGGGAAATTAGCGAGCGATCAGAGGAGTGACTCAGAGCTACAAGATCTTCGTAAGCAAGAAAACTTACAGTTCATCGACGTCAACATACCCGGAATGAATCAACCAATCACGTGCGAGAACTCAATGAAAACACCGAGACCATATCTACCGCATTCATATCGTTTTGCTGCATTTAAGGCGCAACATGATTTGAGTCACCCTGGCATAAGGACTACACGAAAGCAAGTAAATTCAACATTTTTCTGGCCTAGCATGAACAAGGATGTCGGGACCTGGGCTAGAGCATGCATAGGCTGTCAACGAGCCAAAGTTCATCGCCATGTTGTGACCCCATTAAGCGAGTTCCCATCATCTGAACGCTTCGAACACATACATATTGATATCGTTGGCCCACTTCGTGTATCAAACGACTATCGATACTTGGTGACCATCATTGACCGGTGCACGAAGTGGATAGAAGCGATTCCAGTAATAGACATCACAGCAGAGAGCGTCGCGCGAGCATTTTATGACAACTGGATAGCAAGATTCGGATGTCCATTAAGAATAACTACGGATCAAGGTCGCCAGTTCGAATCGGCGTTATTCAATGTGCTAGTAAAGAGATTGGGCATCACACGCATTCGTACTACGGCATTCCATCCTCAAAGTAACGGCCAGCTAGAGAGAATGCATCGAATCATAAAAGCCGCTCTCATGGCTCGTTGTGTAACTACGCAGTGGACAGAAGAACTTCCAACCGTACTACTGGGCCTACGAACAACACTACGTAGCAGTAACAATCTAAGCCCTGCGTTGATGACCTACGGTACAACACTTCGTCTGCCATCAGACTTCATTGCACCAGCAGCGACGAGTATAGACGAGAGTGACTACGTACGCCGCCTCGTAGACACTATGGCATCAATACAAGAAAGTACCTGCTCGAACAACAGTGGTTCAAAAACGTTTATACATAAAGACCTCGCTACATGTACACATGTCTTCGTGCGAAGCGACGCAGTTCGGTCGCCGTTAACACCACCTTACGATGGCCCATACGAAGTTATTCAGCGACACGGCAAGTTTTACAAGATTAAGCTGCCAAAACGGACATCAGTGATATCGCTCGACCGACTAAAACCGGCGTACCTATATAATGATGTGGAAGAAAATTCTGAGAAACGTGCCACCCCCGAGAAAGCAGTTGATCAGCAGAAATACATCACAAGATCCGGCAGAACTGTGCGTCCCAAGGTACGTTTCGCTTAGGGGGGAGTGATGTGGGACTCGCGTACCACATGCATGTTGTGTCGGCGGCGCGCCGGCGGGCAACATCCTGGCGTCTGAGCACAGTAAACACTAAATCGTACGCATACGACTCGTTCATTTTATAGTCGTGCGAGAAGGACGACGATACATTGGGCGCGCATACGAGTGACAAAGACAGAGCGTGAAACATTTGGAAACACACATCGCTCCACAATGCCGTCGCAACCTAAACGATAATTTTGGTACTTAAGTAGCACAGTTATCCTGAAAATATACTCTCAATTTTGTACTCAAGACTTGTTTACTTTCCCAAAACACCTTACCCGCTACAACCTACTGACCGCGTGACTGAAGTGAGTAAAGTGCCTCTTTTTCATAAGTGGTTGAATGTACCATCCACCGGTCCCTCCTATCGAGTTGACTCACGTACAAGTCGTATTTTTTTAACTGCTTGGTATTTATAAAACTTGGTTTCGAGGTTCGGCTTTTTAATAGCTTTTGTTTTTTTCTGGAGTAAACGAAAGTATGGCACTGTTTATAGAACATTCGGAACTATTAAATACCATAGTTATCTGTTTGAAGTCTGTTGTGGTAATAAGTTTAATGAATATTAAACGGGAACCATTGTTACTCAGAATCAGAAAAAAAAGATTGTAGCATTACGATGCAACAATCTTTTTTTTCTGATTCTGAGTAACAATATATACCTACAGTAACCAGTATAGAAAGCTATTTGAAAGATTGGTAGGTATTGCGATAACATATGGACGAACCTTGTTATTCAATTACATACAAACATTGCAATACTGTACTTAATTTATATACGAAATATTGCAATAAAGTTATTATTACCTGAAAACAAAGGTCTTTGACCAGTGCGTCCTACCTGTTATGACTTACGGTGCCGAAACGTGGACACTAACGGTAGGGCTAGTCCATAAACTAAAAGTCGCGCAGCGGGCTATGGAGCGAGCTATGCTTGGAGTTTCTCTGAAGGATAGAATTCGAAACGAGGTGATCCGACAAAGAACCAAAGTTACCGACATAGCTCGCAGAATAAGCAAGCTGAAGTGGCAATGGGCTGGCCACGTCTGTCGTAGGACCGATGGCCGTTGGAGCAGACGAGTCCTAGAGTGGAGACCGCGAGAAGGCAAACGAAGGGTAGGACGCCCCCTAGCCAGATGGACTGATGACCTGAAAAAGGTGGCTGGGACGGACTAGATGCGGAAGGCGGAGGATCGTACGAAATGGCGCACATTGGGGGAGGCCTATGTCCAGCAGTGGACCGCAGTGGGCTAATTGATTGATTGATATTATTACCTACTTATGCGGTAGGTATATCGATAAAAAATATAATAATTTGTATCTACTGTAAATCAAATGGTGTACAATAAAGTGTTATCTATCTATCTATCTATCTATCTATCTAATAATCGAATTTACGCAGTTAAGTACCTATTGCTGAAGTTATTCAACTGACACCAAATTATGTGTGTTTATGCATGTATTAAGCAACCTTTATTTTAAATTAAATCCCAATTATTATAATAAAATAACAGCTTAGTGTGATAGGGTACAACAAAAAATCACACTCATAAACTACACAATTTTGTATTGGCCGTATTTTGTCGCAATTATAGTGAACTGGGTGTTGCCTGCGGTTCCTGATGTAAAAAGTAACCAATCTCTCTCTGCGCCTAATTACATACGCATACATTTTGGAATGAATGGGTAGCAAATATTCATTCATTCACACATCATTCAAAATAAGATTTAAATCGATTTAAATAGAAAAAAATAAATCGGTCTAGGCGAGGTTTGAAACATCATGCGACCTCGCCCTAATCAATACAAATTTCTCCTTCTATATCTGTCTTTGAGGCGACAGTGGAGCTGTCTGCCGATATTCTTACGGACTATCGGAACCAATGAATGATTTTTCAATCATTATTAAACATTGATTTCTGACTACTCCGCCCAAAGTTACCTACTAAAAAATGATAAGATGTAACTAATATTATTCTAAGTAATGAGATAGCGTTAATAGAAGAGTAACTAAACAAAAAAGGTGGTTAAAATGGATACTTAAACTATCATAGTCACTCACACTACTATTAGAGCTATCGACAACAGCGATGAAATATCGAAAACTTAAAACAATACACGATAATAAAAAATCCTATAGCTCTGATAGTAATATCAATGGATATCCTATAGGCAATACTTTAGTCTCGTCTATTAATAATAATGTCAAAATACTTTAGAAAATCTTGTCGCATTTAGGTTAATGCAGAAGATTCCAGCATGCGTCAGCTATAATATAATTCCACAAAGAATTCCTGGAACTTTCTCATAAAGCTAGACTAGTAGCCGCATACAGAAAAGTGCTCGTAAAGTTTGTTCGCATTCTCAAAACAGTTTTGGGAAGTACAAATATATAGCATGAAGGTGGGTGTAAGACAGTGGCAGTATGGGGGTGGTTCGTGGCGGTTATCAACTTTAATTTAACAGGATATTTTCTTCCGCTGTAACATCTGAAACTGTCTGTGGTATAGTCTAGCTTTTTGTGATTTTACTTAATCATCAAATTGGAATTTTTAAAGTATTTTTAAGCCACGACGTAAAACTGAAGTGTTGTTATATGTTTGAAGTGTGTGTGTATGGCATCGTAGCTCTCGAACAGACGAGACGACTTTGATTCCATAAATCGTACTAAAAATATGTTCGACTTCACTTCAACTCCGTTGATTCTAAGTACTCATAATTTCGATTCTCATTCCTTGTATTTGGGAGTTTTCAGTATTCCTTTAGTCGCTCGAAAAGTTAATAGCCTTTACATCATGAAGGAGTGGTTGGAGAGGGACCAAGGTGACCTCTCCTACCGGATGTACCAGATACTTACCGGGCACGGGTGCTTCGGTAGGTATCTAGTAGTACTGCGAGGATCCTGGCGAAGACACATCGCTCCACACGTTGGTGGAGTGCCCTGCGTGGGCGAGTCAACGCCGGGATCTCGTTGCGGTCCTGAGCAAGGACGTTCTTTCTTTGGAGACCATGGTGAGGGCCGTGGTCTCCGACGGGAGCCAATGGCACGCCGCCGCCTCTTTCTGCGAGCAGGTAATGCGCGCGAAAGAGGCGGCGGAGAGGGAGCGGGAGAGCCCCCTGAGTTCCGCAGTCTGCGGCGTGGACGCCGCAGACTCGTCTACGCCCGGGACTACCGACCTCCATGATCGGGGCCTGAGGACGGCAGATGGCCGACTCGCCGTCCTTACAAAAGCAGGCCGTGGCGGAGGCGTGTCGTGTGTGTCCTACACACGCTTGCCAACTCACCGACGCGGGATATAACCCGACCCACCAGGCGAGGCCGCGG
This sequence comes from Eilema caniola, assembly GCA_949126895.1. Taxonomy (NCBI): domain Eukaryota; kingdom Metazoa; phylum Arthropoda; class Insecta; order Lepidoptera; family Erebidae; genus Eilema; species Eilema caniola. The sequence continues at coordinate 714,634 of OX421469.1, read as the reverse complement.
TAGCGGCCAATGTCCGCCGGCAACCCTGGGGTTATCCTTTCGAGGGCTTACCCGGGGTGCCCGGCAATGGACACTTGGGAAGGACACCGTGTGGTATTAGTCGGTCCGGTTCCGACGCCCACCCCATCGTCGGCACCGATGGGGTGAAGCCCGTGGGGGATCCCACACGTTAAAAAAAAAGCCTTTACAGTTCAATGGTTAAAATTCATGTGGCAAATGTGTTTGGGCCTTGATATACATTTATATAGAAAATTAAATTATTCATGTCTTAGGTAAATACGCGTGTTCTAACAAGGCGTGGATTCGAAAAATGAGTTGCTAATATTATTACTTGCTTCCACGAATTTGTTTTTTATTAACGACATCATCAATTGGTGTAAATATCATTTATAGCTGATTCTCGCAACTCCGCACGCGCGAATATCGATTATAAATAATATTAAGTCACCTAGCATACCATTAATCAGGCTTGTCATACTTGTACTGATGCTAAGTTAATAACACAATAATTAAACAAGCAGACCAGACAATTATTTTTATCGCTAAAGAAGCCAAGTAATAAGACATCGAAAATAAAATAAACAACCTTGGAACGTCTAGAAGCTTTGAAGATATTCAATTTTAAAAAGTTTAACGAATTTTTAACGGCCAATCTTATATTGAAAGACTATTTATGCGTGAAAGAAAAAGTCTTCTAAAGTGCTTTTAAGAATTAAATAGTTTAACAGCTGAATGCCATTATATCGCTGAAATTCTGTAAAAACAGAGGACGATTATCGTGATAGTATTTTGATTCCGTCTATTTCATTCTGATTCGAAGACATTTTTAAAACTTAAGTCGGACTCAAGAATTCACCTTGCACAACATAAAACAGTGTTATGTTATACCCATAACTTCACAACGCAAGCTTCTCCATTAAATGATGTCATCGATTGTATCGGCACAATTAGTTTACTACTAAGTGCAAGCAACAGGCAACAAGTACGTAGCTGCTTCAGTTATTAGTAATTGTCTCGATCACTAGGTGTTATGTAATTAACATGGTGATATATTATTATAGTATACACACGCAGGGCGTGAGAAATAATGCTGACTTAATTTTATAACACAAGTACACTCGCGTGTGTATATTTACTATTTTGTCAATGAGTTGACTACTCGAAGTGGCCTATTTTATCAATGTGCCTAGTGATGTGTGTGTAAATGACAGTCGTTAACGCATGTCAAATACGTCAAATCCTATACATTCGTCATTCTATTCCACCAAACGCCTGCTAGCGAATTGCCACTTGTCTAGAGGGGCTGGATCCTTATAGTATTTTTATATTCACGCATCTTTTCTGTATAAAACACAAGCGATCCGCGCCGGCTTCGCACGAGTTCCCGTGGAAATCCAATATAGCATATGTTACTCAGGGTGAATGTAGCTTTCGAATAGTGAAAGTATTTTTGAAATCGGCACAGTAGTTTGTAGTTTTTGCGTTTATTCATTGCTAACATACAAAAACCAAATCTTTCCTCTTTTTAATAGTAGTGTACATGTAGATGTAGATAACATGATACACTCCGTAAAATAAAGGATAAAAACGATGCAATCGACATAATTATACAGACCTCTTTTGTCATGCATGGTAATAGACTCAGAAATAGTTCAGATCGTACTCCAAAATACATGTCATTTGTCCTGTCTGAATTTTACGTACATAAGAAGTCAGAAAGGACAAATTACCTTATGCATAAAAATAGGCTACTTTAAAAGTGGTTTTGCATTTGTATTCAGAGAATTAAACGTTTAATCACAATTCGAACAATCTAGATGCAAATTACAAACATTTCTATTCATATTTTATTAAAGTGAATGAACTAAGTAATAAATTGAAAGTCGAGTGGCAATAAATAAACAATGCCGGAGTAAGCCTCTATAAATTAGTCATGCCGAGTTCTAAATTTCTTTATCGTCGTATAAATAAGTGTTGCCATACTAACTATGCTAATTAGCCGCATTCCTGCCGAGACTTATTTACTTTGGCCTCACCTGGACTATGCGACGCAAATATAAATAATTTATCTGCACTACTATTTAATTATCAAGTTAAAAATCGATTTATAGAGTTTCATTCACCTAAATTGCTGAATAAGGACAATTGAGAGCGATGGTCGATATTTTTAAATCTATGGTATAAAAATGAATCGCTGTATGTGTTGCTAAGCGGAAATCACGAGAACCGCTGATTGATTTCGCTTATTCTTTTTGTAAAAATATTCCTGGCAGTACAAGGATGGTTCTCATGCAGAAAAAAAATAAAAAATGGCCTGAAAAAGTCTAAGAACTTTTCTTCCTTTTCTATACTTCCATACAGATGATTCGTAATAATACTTAAATGTCAATATGAACTTTAATACTATATCATAAAGTGTAAGTGGAGAGGTTCCAGGAAGGCAAAACAATTAAGAGGCGCATAATGGCTTAGTGGTGCTTCGGGGTTGAAGTATGCCACGGGTGAAGCCGAGACGGGTCAGTTAGTTATGCATATTATTCATTTGTTCTATAATAACGTAACGTTGTATACACTCTATGGTTGAAAAAATGCATGCACTTTTTACGTGCGAAGGTACAAACTGAGACTTTTATACGTAGAAAGTAGAGAGTGAAAAATTGTTAGAACGCTTAGGTCATACAATATAATTAATTAATTATACAACGACCCATGCTACCTCGATAAATAATAGCATACTAGATAACTTAAATGATAACATTATTGCGAACAACTTTAGAAGTGGTTATGGAGCAGTATACGGCTATTACTCTAAATCTTAAAGGATTTTAAAGTTCAGCAGCTGCACCGGCTTCCTCTCGCTCGTATTGAATATTAAAGTATGTGTCTATTATACTGTTAAGGACGTTAAAACCAAACAAATTATGTAACGGCACTTGGCGTAAAGTGACCACTTTGCAGCGGAACTTTAACAAGTGATGAGAAGCCAGGAAACGAGTTTTTATTACTCAGGTACCACGTAAGCCAAATAATTTCTTGTTTCGCTCCAAGCGCGCAGTTGCCACTATGCACTTAGCTAAGATAATATAAAGAGAAACTGCGGAATTTGTGATGCGAACTAATTTTATTATATATATCTGAAATATATCTGTACGTGATATGCTTGTGTATTTTTGCACATATATTATTAAATATGAACGCCACGAAGCGATTTTTCGCCTCTTGTTAAATAATAGATGGCATGACTATGTATTTCTCCTTTCGATGTTCATCGAAATACTTAGTGATAAATGTTATTGAGTTTATTTTCCATCTTTCTTCCAGCTAGAAATTATTTATTTTATAAATACAGAACTTAGAATATAAATGATACTAAATTAAATTTAAACCTAGAAACTAAAACAAGCTAAACTAAATAACTGTAATATATAACGTTTTGTAACGTTCCCAGAAGGCCGGCAGCATTGCCACGGTGAATGGCAATGTCACGCGTAGCGTCGATCAGTCGCTTTGCCAAATCTTTGTATAGAAAGCGGGCACTTGGACCCCATGTCCCAAACGTTTCAACCCCAAACGGCTCAAATATGTAATCACCTGTTAAGTTACAGTATTTGCGCCGTTTGAGGTTTTCCGACGTGCTTGGAAGATGTGAAGGCGCAAGGGTATCAACACACGTTGCGCCGCACACCAAAGGCCTACCCATCTTCCAAGGCAGCAACGACATACCATCCTTAATCTTATCTTCTAATTTCTTAATAAACAGTATAATTCGCAACTAGCACAATAAATCCTTTCAGGTTGATCTATCGCCGGCTAAGAGCCGGATCCGTGGAGCGCAATTTATTACTGAAATTTATGCCAGAACCAGAGCTGATGAAATAAAATATTAACGACACGGAAAATTCTAATCTAGGAAGAAAAATTATGAGATATTAGTAAAAAGTGTGAAATAAAATGGTAAAAGAAAACTTTTAGCGCTTAATGAGCTTTGAAATAAGTTTGATTGCCCTTTTAGAACGAGGAGGGTTATGTAACTACTGCTAAACTTACAAAGAAAAACTCTTTGCTATATTTTTATATGTATAAGGTACAAAAATACTTATTTTTATTTATCTTATTTATGGTCACACAAAATCAAACATAAAAATAAAATAAAGAAGGTATAAATAGTAGAACTTCTGTCGTTTCTTGAAAGCTTTGTGACTGTACAAGTCACAAAGAATTTATGTACTGCCCTTTGTTGAAATGCTATTGTGATAATACTTGATGTAACAATCTCAATACAAGTGGGTCAGTATTGCAGTCTATACGACATTTGCTAATTGGACTCGAGAAGTTTGCAAGTCAAAGTGAATGGAGCCTCTAGTACTGCTACAGTTACACAAATTATGACTTCAAAGAAGGTTATTGTATCGATAATATGTATGCAAAAAGTCGCAAGTTATGTAAATATAGCTGTTTTTATTATACGAACTAGTTAAGAGTTTACTTTATGTATACGTATCACTGAAATGTTACTTTAAAAGTTTTGTCAAATGTTACAATTACGTCGAACCTAATTAAATTACCGAGTATCCCGAGCATTTAGGTAAGGTATATATTACTATGAATCTTACCTACTCCCCTGGACAGACTGTACCTACTCGGCGGTATCGCTCCGCCGAGCAAACGGTGGTACGTAGCATGTGAGGTTGAGAAGATCAAACAGGTGGCTGATGAGCGGCACCCACTCTTCCAACAAGCAATGCACAACCCCCGGCTTAAAAATAAAAGGAGCTTCCTTCGTTGTACTACTGCTGTAGAAGGCCGACCCGAGAGCGTTCGATGCCAGAAGTGGCTCACGGAAAATACACCTCCTCCATTCAACATCCAGCCCGGGCACGAACTGAATTGGGCCACCTGGAAGTCTCTAAATAGGTTGAGGTGTATGGTCTGCTGCTGTAGAATAAATCTGGTAAAATCGGGTTACTTGGACGCTCAGGGAGGTAGCTGTGATTGTGGTGCATCCCTGCAGTCGGTGGACGACCTCCTGTCATGCCTGCACTGCCCCCGTTTCTGTACTATTGCCGATCTGCATGAGGCCACGGAGGATGCGGTCAATGTGGCTGAGTTTGGGCTGGTCGTATATAAAAGTTTTAAATTGCTGCCATTGATACATACAAGAAGAAGAAGAAGACTATGAATCTTCATATGAAATATTTATTTATTGTTATAAAAGCTTTGTTATATTTTTAGAGTAAAAGAGTATTCTTGTTAGCATCATTTAGATGCCAAGTATAATTTATCATTCTGACTAGCTATTAGTATTTTACGAAACATCTTGAAAATATTCATTTTCTAAAAAGATTATCTTGTCAAATAATAATTTGACTCTGATAATCATAACACTCTTGATAAAAAAAACACCTGTCAAAATTATATTGCAAATGAAACCGAAATCACATTATGGAGGTATTCCGTTCCCAAACACGAACGTAAAAGAATACGAAATATAAGCAGATCAAAAGCAATGTTTCTCCTACATACGAATCCAATACGTATAATACCGAATAAATATCAAACGTGCGCGTTTAACTCGCGGCGCGGGTGTGTAACGTGTGGTAACGTGGATGTTGTGTTAGAAATACGTTCAGGAGTTACGTACGACAAAACGTAAGAACTGAAAACATAATAGTGATGTTTTCAGTTCTTAAATTTTTTCGTGCTTAGCGTTTCGTTTGATTTTGTTTGTAAGATTACGGTGGCAAGCACCTAGGTTTTATTCCTGAAGTGAGTTACGTATTATGGCTGTCTTACCTTTTCTTATTTCGTGATGCTACTAACTTTTTCAGTTAAAATTATTTGCGCTCCATGACCTTAATTCATTTAAATCAGTCACGGATACTACTTTCTGGCAACTGAACATTGTACACCACACGTTTGTAGAAACGCCCGTGACATAATCTAGACGTCCATTGCACGAGGCGTTTTCAAGAGATACAAGTGCAACTTTAATTTGGCAATTTAGTTTAAGTGTCCTTTCCGCCAAACAGCTCTAATCTGTGCTCGTAAAACTAACTATAAAACTTAATGTTTCTAAACTCATTTCTGTAAAACCTATTTTCTTCAAATCTAAACTTATATTGCACTTCACACGGCACTTTATTCTACTAATATAGCTTTTAAGTACGAAAGTGTTTTCAAATTACATTTAGAAATTTTGTAAAATCAGTGTTTCGTCTTATTAAGTTACATGTTCCTGTCGTCGTGTTAGCACTACCTGTAAGTGCAGACGCCAATGGTGACATGCTAGCATTTTAAAAGTTACAAAAAATATTTAAACTCAAATAAATATCAACGTGATCTGTATTTCAAGTAATTTCGAAAAGAGATCAATCTCGCAGAGACTATGTTTAGTTTCTGATCCTTATAAACATAGATCAGACTACAGCAGATCTTTTTATATCGACACCCTACTTATTTCTATCAAGATAAATGGAAGAGACGTGTTTTCTACAAATATTATACATCAAAAATTATTCTCAGTAGAAAGGATGCGACTATAACAGAAATTAAAATATTCAATAACAAATATTCCGTTGTTAATAACAGTAACAAACACCGAACATGATTTCTTTAAGTCAGAATAATCTAAGATTTGTTGAGTATTTAGTTTCATGAAAATTATATTTCAATTTGATGATAAGAGAACTGTATTCGTTTATTACGAAAATATACAAAGAAAATTGTGATTATTACACCTAATTCACTTGCGTGACCAGGGTGAACTTTTCGGGGTCCATACCAATGTGACTGTGGGATGCTCCTGATTTTTTCGAGAACACGACATAATACTTTCACTACCTTCATTTTCCCGCGACCTGCAAGTACGTAATATATCTATGTACCAAATTTCATTCAAATCTAATGAGCGTTTCTGCCGTGATTAAGTAACAAACATCAATCTAAACTTTTATATTTATGTAAATAATAATAGCATGGTATAGCATAACATTCTGCGAGAGACGCATATCATTCATTTTGAGCTATATCTTTATCGTATCGGGCCGAACGATGGATGGCCGCCGCACAGAGGTACACGCAGTGAAATACTGCCTTAATCTTTTTAGCGTTCCCTGAATTCCATTCCATGTGATAAAACGTTACAAAGTGCCACCATATTTTTTATGTTACATTTTTGTGATTTTCATTTATCGACTAAAGATTGTACCTTCTTATGTGCGATAAAACAGGAACTTATTACAGGATATAAGTAGCCCTCATCCTATTTCAGACTATAATATTCTGTGTTATAAATTACGAACAGGTCCGTTTTGATGTTTTGAAGTGATTGAATAACAAATAGAATGAATGAATTTACATCACGTTTGTAGAAAAGGTAGTAGATAGTTATCAGGGCAGCCTACCCTATACAGAAGCCAGCAACGCATAAATTAAATTAACTACAGCCTGACGCTACAGGTCAACTGAATATAGGCTTCTATAAATATTGTAACGATGCAAATCGTCTATTGTAGTTTGAATTATTATTTACACATTTAGTCGATTAGTATCGACCTAAAAATTATAATTTAGCTACATTTTTAATCTGCCGTTCTATCAGTACATTTCATTTGTCTCTGACCGTTTGATTGTCTCTGGCCGTGTGCGTGTGTATACTATTAGCCTTAATGGCTGCCGTTCACCGAGGATGTAAAACTAGTGCTAATATGTAGCCCCGGAGAGGCAATTTCGCCATATCCATCATCACCAGGAGGCTGGTCACGTAGGCCCGCCCACTGGCTGATGTCTGGGGAAGGCTATAAAAGCCACTGCAGCCTCATTCGAGTCCTTTTCTCTGGACATCAGCTTTCTTCTGCCAAGGCTTGGGTGAGAATTACTGATAGCTATACGCAGTGTGTGCTAATCTCCTTTTTTATTTCAGGTGGCTCAATAGCGACATGAAAACGATGCATCCTACCAAAGCTTAGTCCTGAGACCTTCTGTACTCATTGGGCAATAATTTATTTTCGGTGCCACGTCGTTTTCATGTAGCTAATGCCAAGCTCCTTCCAGGCAATTACCATGCTTTTTACGTGAGCATGGTGTGCCGTATTTTATTATGTCCATATAGTGTCATATATGGAATATTTTAACGCCACGTTGTGTGTGTATGTAACGGGGTGAAAACCCTGAGATGGATGCTGTTTTTTACGTGAACAGTGTCCATCATATTTTATTTTATATTAAACGCCATTGCATTATAGTTGCAAGGCTTATTTCGGTTTGTTTCACATGCTTGTCAAAAGGACATTGACCCATGCGGTCGTGGGATCACTGACCTCGTGTCAATACCTTCATGTCAAATTGTTTCTGTGCACCCTTTCTTTTCGTTGCGATGTTGTGAGTTGTGGCTTTTACGGTAATGACTTTTGCACCACATGCCTTGGGGAAGCTTGACCACCTGCTCCTGCCTACTGCCTGCCACGCCGCACTATGTCTGTCAGTATGTCTGTCCGACATACTGAAAGGCTTTGCTTGCGTTTTTCAGGTGTGACAGAGCGGGCCACGCGACCAGAGGCGTCAGCGCGGCACGTGCTCCACCAGTCCTCGGCGGCGGAAGAGCTAAGTGTCCACCACCAACTTCGCACCGCGGGCTGTTCACATTCCACAAAATTTAATTACTCTTGTCGACTGGAGATGCTGTACTCCACGCCCTATTAATTATAAATTGTAAATCGGATTATATTGTTGTTAAACAGTTCTTAGTAAAACTTTTCATTTATCTCTGCTCTACCGGGTAACTAAAGTATAGTACCTTTAATTTCTATTTGATCTATCAAACTAAACATCAATGTTTCAATGGCGCCCAACGTGGGGTTTTTTCAGTTAATAATATAATTGGATGGAACAGCCCGTGAGTACTTATCTTATTTTATTTTATTTGTAACATTTCCATTGACTTACCAGGTGTAAAGCTTATTTCAAGTGTTAGTGAAGTGTTTTCAACAAGTGTTTTGTTGTAGTGTTAAAGATTTCACATGCTAGCATTTGCTATCATTGTACAACTTGTGTTGTATATTTTTGAACATTTAAGTGTTTTATTTCAGCACTTATATTTATTTTGCTAGTGCTTATAGCACTAGACCAATAGTTACACTATTGGGATTCACATCTTTTAGGTTATTAACCCTAACAGGTGAACAGTTCATTACTGTTAATAATTTTCATTCTTTATTTACCACTGGTAAGTCAATTAATTATTAATTTTTGTGTGCACTGTGTGTTAGTGATTCTCACCAGTACCATTATGCCTTCTTACGCTATTAAGTTCCTCTCATTGCAAAAGGCAGAGCTTGGGTATGAGGTTGCCGTTCGAGGCGGATCTGGGTCAGACTCTGTTTGTGAACTCAGAAAACAGATTGCTGAGTTGGCACAACGTTTTCCTTCTGAAGACATTTTAACTTCACACCTCGAACCAGCCGAGGATCTCAAGGCTGTTGGTGATTCTCTGTCGAAGTCTTCTCAGAATTTAGTAAACTTAAAGTCAGACTTTGACAGGAACTTACTGGCTCGTACGGAGACTTTACTTCATCATATCTATCATAGACTTAACAGGATCGATCGCACACAGCCAGAGATCGACAAATGTATTAGAGCTTATATAGACAACTTTAGATTGCAGTATGGTGAATTGTTAGCGTTACAAGTGAAAGAGGGCAAATCTAGTGATTCCTTTTCAGTGCAAGTGCCAGAGACTCCTGTCAATGACGCTTGCGACAGGAAAGTTTATTCCGAGCTTTCCAAGCTAAAATACTCAGGAAAGACTTGTGTTCGTGCATTTATCCAGAAGGTTGATGAATTTGTCCTAAGTCGTGGTATTCCTCAGGATAAATTACTTTCGTTTGCTTACGAGATTTTCACGGACGATGCATTACATTGGTTCCGATGCATAAGGCCGCGAGTTCAGACTTGGTCTGACGTAGCTGAACTGCTCAAGCAGGATTTTAGCATTTCCGACTATGACTACCGCTTAATGTCGGAGATAAGATCTCGTACGCAGGGGGAGTTCGAAAATATAACCATATATTTGTCCATTATGCATGGCATGTTCTCTCGGCTAGATAAATCCTTAGCCGAGGAAGATAAATTGGAAATCCTTTTGCACAGCATCCGTCCCTGTTATGCTAGTACTCTCGCTTCTTCTGCTGGCATCACAGATATTGCTAGTCTACAGAATATCTGTAGGAACTATGAAAGTATTCAGTCTAGGTTAAAACAATTCCATGAACCCCCTAGAAAAACTTCAGATACCTTAGCCCCTGAATTTGCCTATAATAAGCAGTCTTCTAACTCAAAACAACAAAATTCTAAATCTAATTTTCCAAATAAATACCATAATTTTAATAAATTTCAAAATAAATCTAATGAAAATAAACAACCAGTTCATAGTACAAATAGCATTGAAAATCCAGATAGCAATGATACTAATGACAGTGCAGAGGTGCAGGTTAGTGCGGTTGATCAAAAAGCCAGTGGTCACAAATTCAGTTGCCCCCGTTGCAGAACAAACTCCCACCAACTCAGTAAATGCACTAAAACTTTTGTTATCTGTTTCAGATGTGGTAAAAAAGGTTACCGTACACCTGAGTGTCCTGTTTGTAACAAGACAAAAAACTAAATAGCTCAGATTGTAGAAGCACTAACTTTGATAGGCCAGATTGGGCAAAATGGCTATCTTTTATTACAAAGTTTTCCCAATTTAACAAAGTTTCTACAGTCTGCAGAAACATTAACATTGGTTATTCTCCTTATGTTTCTGTATCTGTCGCAGGCACTACCGTACCTGGTTTATTGGATACTGGCTCTTGTGTTACCATATTGGGTAATAATTTTCATAAAAAAGTCTTGGAACCTTCAGTTCAACTGAATAATCAACATTTAAACTTAGTCACAGCGGGTGGTGAAAAAATTCAATCTTTAGGTTTTATTCCCTTGCATATTTCTTTTCAGGATCAAGTAAAAATTTTAAATGTTCATATTGTGCCTCAGATTACTAATTCCTTAGTTCTTGGTATAGATTTTTGGAGATCCTTTGGACTTTTTCCTAAACATTTAGATTCTATTTTGTTGCTGGACAAATCTGATTCCCGGTTGAGAGAGCTGAATGCAGTACATTCGGAGCATCTACAGTCGTATGATCATCTTACTTCCGAACAGAAGGTTACAGCAGATAACATAGTCGCTCAGTTCCGTAATATCTCTTATGAGGAACGTGGCCTAGGTCGTACTACCTTGATAGAGCACTCTATCGACACTGGTGACACTGCTCCTGTTCGTCAGCGCTACTACAGGATGTCTCCCGAAAAACAACGTGTTCTCGTCGAACAGTTGGACGAAATGCTGAAGGAAGATGTTGTTGAGCCCACCGAAAGTCCTTGGTCGTCACCTGTTCTGCTGACTCCCAAAAAAAATGGCGAGCTTAGATTTTGTCTAGACAGTAGGAAATTGAACTCAGTCACTAGGAAGGATGCTTATAACTTACCTTACATTTCAGAAATTCTGGACAACTTGAGGGATGCTAGATACCTATCTAGCCTAGATCTATCCAAAAGTTTCTGGCAAATACCTATTAAAAAAGAAGATCGTTGTAAGACTGCTTTTTATGTCCCCACTAGAGGAACGTTTTGTTTTAAAACCATGGCCTTTGGTCTTACAGGAAGCCCGGCAACGCAGCAACGTCTGGTTGATCAACTGTTTTGTGGTCCAGAATTTGAGAATAGAGTTTTTGTTTTTGTCTAAGATATAGTCTGTGTATCATCCTCCTTTAGTCATCATATATCTCTCCTATTACTTATAGTAAAAAAATTAAAAGAGGCTAATTTAACAATTAATTTAAAAAAATGTCAATTTTTTAGAGAAAAACTTAAATATTTAGGCTACGTCGTGGATGCACAGGGTTTACATGCCGATCCCGAGAAAGTTGAAGCTATAAAAAACTATCCCACACCTACTAACAGGAAAGAAGTTCGTCGTTTCCTAGGTGCAGCTTCGTGGTATCGCAGATTTATTCCTAATTTCAGTGCTTTGGCCTCTCCGCTGAATAAGCTCACTTCCCAAGGGAAGAAGGCTCCGCCCTTCTTGTGGGATCAGGAAGCTCAGGACGCTTTTGTCAAACTCAAAGGTTGTTTGGTCTCTGCCTCTGTACTCTCTTGCCCAGATTACTCAAAAGCCTTCCAAATACACACTGATGCTAGTAACACCGGTATTGGTGCAGTGTTGACACAGAATTTGAATGGTGAAGAGAGAGTTATAGCTTACATGAGTAAGTCCCTAAATCCTCAAGAGCGAAATTATAGTGCCACCGAGCGTAAGGCTCTCGCAGTTTTATCAGCTGTTGAACACTGGCGATGCTATATAGAAATTGGTCAAAAATTTGTTATTTTTACAGATCATGCTGCTCTGAAATGGTTCCTGAATTTAAATAACCCTACTGGTCGCCTAGCCCGCTGGGGTGTGAGGTTGTCTGGTTTTAATTTTGAAATTAAACACCGTCGTGGTTCTGATAATGTTGTTCCTGATTTTCTTTCACGTTCTGTTCCCGTGTCGTTAATAACTAACGATTCTAATTTGTCTACTAGTTTTGTACCTAATACTTCAGATAGTTGGTATTTAAAAATTTTTAATGGTTGCCAGTCATCTCCTGCTTCCTTTATGGACTACCAGGTCAATGACAATAAGTTGTATCGCTTTAAGAAAAGCCTAAATCCTTTGACACGAGATTTCGAGTGGAAGGAAGTAATTCCCATGGAAGGTCGTTCTCAAATCTTGACAGATAATCATTCCCAACCTACTTCTGGTCATTTAGGCATTTTCAAGACCTATAAGCGTCTAGCTCTTAACTACTACCGGCCTGGAATGTACTCAGATGTGGCGAAATTTGTTAACTCGTGCGATACTTGCATATCACATAAGCACCAGAATCATGCAACACTTGGTCATATGGGTAAACCCTAAACTTGCCACCGTCCCTTTCAAGTTATCAGTGTTGATCTAGTTGGCCCCTTACCAACAACTAGAAAACAAAATTCCTATATCTTTGTGGTCACATGCTGTTTCTCTAAGTATTGTTTACTTTTTCCCATAAAGAGAGCCACAGCTGAGATTATTTCCAGAATTCTTGAGGAAAATGTATTTTTAGTTCATGGTATTCCATCTACCATAGTATTAGATAATGGCAAACAATTTGTTAGTGCCACACTTAAAAATTTGTTAGCTAAATACAGAATACCTAACTTGCATTATACACCTCTTTATTGTCCTCAGTCTAATACTGTAGAGCGCTACAACCGCACTATTATACAGTCATTATCAACCTTTATTGATAACGACCATAGAATTTGGGATGTTTTAATCCCTAAGATACAGTTTGCTATTAATAGTTCTGTTAATGAGGTTACAGGTTTTACACCTTCCTTTTTAGTTTATGGTCGTGAACTTGTCACTAATGGTTCATCCTATGGTGAAAAATTTGATAACTCCCTTATCTTTGAGCCCCGTGACTGTTATGCTGAAAATCTTGGCTATTTGTCATCAATTTTTGATAAGGTACAGGCTGCTTTGGCAATTGCCCACAGTAGGAACTGTCAGTCTTACAACCTCCGTAGAAGACCGGCTGAATTTAAGGTTGGTGATATAGTCTGGAGGAGAACTTTTTATCTCAGTGATAAAGACAAGTATTTTAGCAAAAAACTGGCTCCCAAATTTATTAAATGTAAGATTTTATCAAAGAAATCCCCCTTAGTGTATGAACTGGTTGATATGTCTGGTAAATCTTTGGGTGATTGGCACATCAAAGATATTAAACTTATTAATTACAAAGAATAATATCTAAAGTAACTACTATAAATAAAATTCACAATAACAAAAAATAAAAATAAACATTCATAAAACCTTTAAAATATGATAATTTATTTTGTTGTTAAAAACTTTATCTGGAATAATTCCATAATAGAAAAACCTTCCAAAGTTTTAATTCTATTGTACTATTGTAAATATCTTGTTGTTGTTGTATGAGGTGGGTAATTGTTTTTGTTTACTGCATGTGTGCACGAGTATTTATATCTCTTGTGTTCGCCCAATGGTAAACTGTATGTTGAGGTACACCCCAATCAAGTTTTCTCCTTTCTCAACGAAGAGCCGCGTTGAGTCGTCTGGAGGCACCGTTTACCTATAAAAAGTTACAAACTGGTCATTCCCATGCAATAACTCCCGGAATAATGTCCATTGTAATTATTCCAATTTCAATAGAATTTTTCCTTACCTTGTAAATTGGTCGGGTTATTCTACCTGGCATACATATTGTGTATGGTTATACCGTACTTTTTAATAATTTCCTGTTATTTTCAATTTGTTTTTTATTGTTGATATGTGTAAACATGGTGATGTTTACACAAATGTTTTCGTCTGTGACGTTATGTCAGATTGTGTCAAATGTCCGACGTGTTGTTGACTGATCTGACACCTTATGCGTTTAGTTCAATTCTGAGCGAAACGATCATTGAGTGTGTGAAACGAAACGTTCCACTCTTACTGACATTCAGTTCGGTTGTCACTTTAAACGTTGTGTTATTGTTTACAACATAACACATCATTTAATAATGTTATAACAATTGTTTTTGGTGAATGTGAATGTTAGGTTGTTACATCCCAACACATATCTCTGTGTTATTGTGGACTTAGTGACTATTGGTCATTTACCTACATATTATCGCACCCCCAGGGAAACAAAGGCGTAAAACGAAATCACTAACTTTACAGGAGAGCAAAAAAACTGTTTAATCAGATATATCTACTATAGTTTTGATACTATGTTCTTTTGTTATATACCAAAAAATAGGAAAAAAATCAAGCTTTTTTTTGTTTATATATGAAATATCTCAATGATCTAGTTAATAAATAAATGAATGTTTAAAGTTTTACGGACGTTTTTCCTATTTATTTCCGACTAATCCACGAACGTAAAGATTCTAACTCCACTCATCGTTTTCTAAATAATTATTATACTGTAACTATTCACGGTTACGCCTTTTACAAAATTCCATACTATGATGAAATACAGAGGGTAAGTACTACTTACGCCATTTTTTGCTTAATTATGGTTTACATTATCGAAGTGTATGACATATTTACAGCTTTATTTGTTAAAAAATAAAGATTAAATATAATGTTAAGTCCGAATATAGACTTTTTAATAGTATTTTTCTGATTATCCATAACTGTAAGGAATGTTAAGCGCCTACATAAAATATATTTCAGTGGTGTAATAAAACAAGTATTTAGAAAATTGCACTTTATTTGTATTATTAGACAACAGATCCTTTTATATAATAGAAAACTAACAACATTGAGTTATAATCATTCTGTAAAATACAACTTAAAAAGATAACATCTTAAATTTTTCGAAAAAATCTCACAAATCCAGCAATAATAAAACTTTTAAAATTATTTATCATCTCAATTGGTAATCATACAAAAGAGTAATCAATCATTTGTATTGAAACATAAAATAGGATTCTCACTTATATAATTAATTAATTAATCATACGTACCTACATAAGGTGCTAAAGTTATAAAATGACTATTTTTGTTCTTGAATTTTAAATTCAATTACAAAATAGAAGATTCATGATTATGACCATGACATAAAATAAAAAAGGTGTCAGCAAATTTCCCTAAGGCCAGTGTAACAAGGGTGAGCCTCAAGAAGCGTTGGCAAGAAATACAGGCCTCACAAAATGGCAAAAATAGAACACAATACTCAGTTAAACTAAGTAAATAAAAATTTAAATAATAAAGAAGTAGGTAAGTGTTTCATTATATAAAAGAATAATTTGTTTACATCGAAAATACACAAAATCATCAACATCACAAATGAAGACTAAAACATGTATTTGTGGCTAGATTAAAACATGCTTTAGTCTTCATCTGAATTATCGCTTGGCAATAGATTACGGGTATCGTTTTCAGATGTCAGACTCCTATAAAATCCTTGATAATGTGCCGGAATAGCATTTGAGTCACATAGAGTTTTTAAATCATTGTACAACGCAGTTGACACTGGTAATAATTCATTAAAAGCAGTTTTGAGTACAACATCCGATTGAGTGGATTGGGTTTTCCGTGTTCTCGATGAACAATATTTTTTAGTATCTAATTCAAAATAATCACTTTGCTCGAAATCATATTTGTAAAATAATTTACCAGGAGCGTCAGGAGTAACTTTGACCTCTTTTAACTTCGAAAAATACACTTTCTCACCTCTAGTATCTTTAAGCCAATTTTTATTCGAAGATATTAGTGATTTAAAATCATAAAATAAATTCTGGGACATTTCAGTCACAACAAATCTCTTATTGACCTTAGCGTTAATGATAATTTCGTATAATTGGTCAGGTGTATAAACGACTTTATTTTTTAAATTCTTTTCTACGCAAGCATGCATACAGTCCCCTTCGTTTTGGGTATGACCTGTTTGTAAAAATCTATGTACTATATCCAAATTTAATGTATAAGAAGCATGCATATACATCGCAAATATAAAGCGATTTCTATTCTGACCCGAACAATTATCAGAATATAATGACACTGATTTGATACCATTCTGAGCTTCTTTTTTGAAAAAGTTAAAGAGACAGCTTGAGATTTCATTAGCGCCTCTTTTGGCTATCTGTCCATGCCATAAAAAACAGTAACCTTGTAAAGATAACAAATTGTATATTGTAAAGTTATATACTGGATATTTCCTTTTGTAATGAAAAATGCCTACGTTAGATTGTGGCAAATTTAGCACCTTTTCCAAATCAAACACAGCAACAGTTTTAGTCTCAGGATTAGATGAAGATTTTTCGTCATCTTTTATTTTGCGTACAATAGATTTATTTTTTAAATGACTTTCGTAATTGTCCTTTAGTTCAATCTTACGGTCAGGGTCAGCATTTTCATAAATACTACATATCTGACACATATCCTTCTTTGGCTTAAAAAATGATAAGTTAAATTGCGAATTAAAAATATTACTATATTGGTATAAACTTGCTACTTTTACTGTGTTCAAACTTTCGGACATCCAAAGTGAATATAATCGATGCATTTTGGCCAGGTTTAAATCAGAAGCGAGATATTGACGGCTTGTTTGTTTTCTTAAATAGTGTGATTCGATACATGGAAATGATTTTATGTGCTGTATTACACTTTGTTCAGTTTCATCACTTGTTTTATGGGGACGGTTGGCATGCTTTCCGCGTAAATCCTTTATTTGTAGGTTATTTGTGTATTTATTCATAGCTGAGTAAACAGTTTTTTCTTTAATACCGAAAGTATTTAAAAACATTACTTTACATACTCTAACTCTTGTAAGATTAGCATCTTTACTAAATGGTAGATAATAAATTAGTGTACGAGATCTAACCCGCTTTCTTTGAACTTTCATAACTTTAGGCTCTTCAACTTCTATATTATTCAGAATATAAAGCCATTGTTTTTCATGGTCTCCTATAGCCCAATAATATCGAAATAGCTCAGAACGAAGTGCTTGAGTAAATGTATCATAACATTTCATCTTGCATTCGCAAGGACTACCTAGTTCCTTACATGGCCGTAATTTCTTTGTATTATTGCTGTGATATTCTATCCCATTATTTTTATTTTTTTTTTGCTTACACTTAGACCACTCCTCTGTATTTTTTGTCCTATTTCTGCATTTAATATTACTTTCAGACGTTAGCAAAGCACGAGAAGAACCAGCGATATCTGTTACATCCCTTTGATCACCATTTGTACGACAGTCCGTTGTATAAATAATATTAGTATTAGAATTATCATCATGAGAATAGGTGTTTTCGGAAGCATAACTAGTACTAGGTAGCAACATATTTTGCGAGTTAATATTATTATATTCTACGTCGTCAATTCGGTTAGCTGCAATTAGGTCTAAATATACCCTATGCTCATCATTATGACTAATATTGTTAAATTCTACTAAATCATTGTTAATTGGAACTGGTTCTAATGGTGTTATTGTTTGATCTAACATAGAAACAGCTTTATCGCGTATACAAATCGGATTTGATAGCAAACTACTTTGTGCATTAGGTAATTGTAAAAATTGATGGTTTAAGTTATCAGAAGAAAGATCTGCTGCTGATCTTAATAGGTGAGCACCATCAAAGTGTCCGCAGAGTTCTGATGTATTATTGTTGGCTGAAATATCATTATTAGATTTATAAATAATAGTAGGTGAAGCAATAAAATCAATATTACAGGGATATGTAGACGGTGTTAGTTCAAAAAGATTTTCTGATCTTGCTGGGGGCGTAGAAAAATCGTCCATCAGCGCCAACGTTACATCTCGCACCAACGAAGACGAAATTGTCATATTAAAACTTCGAGCTGGACTAGAACACCTACTAGGGTTCAAACTAGGTGCATACTCGGATACTGCCGGGGAGAAGGGTTCTTCATTTTCATTCGATGATGTGCTTTCTTGGTATTTTGGTGCAGTTGTGCAAGTTCTCGAAGGACGTGTTTCACTTTCGTCAGATATGTTAAGAGATGAAGTTTCCCCACCTGAAAAAAAAGCTAGTTTAAGTATTTATTATAATGTAATGACGTTCTTTTATTGACAAAATCTATGTAACCTATTTAATTTAATTTTAAACGTGACAGACAGATGGAACGGCACAAGGTAGTAGCTACCTAAAAATATTTAATACACCTATCAGATAGGTCAATATCCGCACAGTCAGCTACAGAGAAGTCTGGCATGCTTCGAGCATGGAGCGCTCTCCTAGCTGTCCACTAGTCCGTACATACTACTGTCAACCTACTTCCCTATCCAATTTTGCAAATTCACTCGCACTGAGTAGCAGGTAAATAGTAGACTTTATAATATCTCAAGGAAAACTAAAAGCTGTCAGTTAATATCAAAACAATCGTTTTACTCCCAGATTTAGAATAGGTACATACATAGTGAGTAGGTAGGTAAGTATAACATTGAACATCTACCAATCAAACAATAATAAATGAACTTTAAGTAGGTACTTAGATTCCAACAGTCTACCAGGTGGTAAATACTAAGTATTAGGATAATTTGCAATAAACAACAGTTAGGTATACTTACATAATACAAAATCCAGCATCTTCCTTGCTCGACTATTTTTTTGTCGCTTAGACATCGTCAAAACAATATTAACACTTACTTAATATTTTCTATTATAAAATTACACTCAAACTTATTTTTAAGTAATTCAGGCTTCTTTAATTGTCTATAATTTGTTTATTATGCGGAAATACAAACAATTATGTTCTGTTGTCACTGAGCGGCGCGTGAGTTATGAAAGGTAAACAAACAGTCCGCACGCGCGCATGCGCTGTAAGGATGAATAGCTGCACGTTACGACTTGTTTGTGTGGCGTGTTCGTGAGTACGTCCGCGAACTAAATAATTTTATGTACGGAAAAAAGGCGTAAGCATGATTATTTCAAAAAATATGATACAGGTGTACACGTAAACAAGGAATACGGCATTTTATGTTTGATTATTTTTAAATATGATGAGATGTAATCAGTATTATTTTTGGAAATTGATTCTTTTATTAATCAAGTAATAGCATATTAGGCAATACATCTATTAAATGTTTAAATTATGAAATGAAACAAAAGTTTGAGTGCGATTAAGTATATTTTGATTCAATTTTACGTGCGTATGCTGATTTAATGACTTCTTTAATTTAAAAAATATTAATAATTTAAAACGTTTAAAATTGGTTTTTTGGTATAAAATTCTATTTACCGCCAAAAATTTAACGGAAAAAATTGACCATATATATTTTGACTAGTACTATTCAAAACTGTAATAAAAAAAAATTGACGTATCTACACTTACGCCTTTGTTGAACTGGGTGTGCGAATTGAAGGACTTATGTTCTTCCACGATTATTGTAATGTACAATAGTTGTTGTGTTCGTTGGCGATTCAACCAACGGACTATCTCCGGCAATGGCTACTAACCATTGACCACGGTATTTTTTTCTGCTTGGTGCTGGGACATTCAACCAGCATCCGGGTGTTGTTTTGATGGTTTCACCATTGTTTTCCTGAGCGGTTCTGCAAACTCAGGGTAAAAAAAAAAAAAAAAATAAGCCTATTGCATGTCTCATAGTTGAAATTACTTGGTAGTCTTTTTGCTCAATTTCTCTTCTATTGGGAACAGTTATGCTGATCTTACAATACTTAACACCTTCAATTGATCTGCGTTGAGTCTCCAACGGTTAGGATGTTGGAAACTCTGTTTGATAGGAAGTGTTTACCATAGTCCTTGATGGTAACCACTACACAATATAAGAGTTGTATGAATGATGATGCATGTAAGTTAGTTAGGATGTGTAGCGTAGATTGACTGAAGTCTTGAGCACAGTATCGAGTTTCTGTTAGCAGAAACTCTACCTTACGGGAGGGGGTGTGTAACGATGCAAATCGTCTATTGTAGTTTGAATTATTATTGACACATTTAGTCGATTAGTATCGACCTAAAAATTATATTTTAGCTACATTTTTAATCTGCCGTTCTATCAGTACATTTCATTTGTCTCTGACCGTTTGATTGTCTCTGGCCGTGTGCCATATACTATTAGCCTTAATGGCTGCCGTTCACCGAGGATGTAAAACTAGTGCTAATATGTAGCCCCGGAGAGGCAATTTCGCCATATCCATCATCACCAGGAGGCTGGTCACGTAGGCCCGCCCACTGGCTGATGTCTGGGGAAGGCTATAAAAGCCACTGCAGCCTCATTCGAGTCCTTTTCTCTGGACATCAGCTTTCTTCTGCCAAGGCTTGGGTGAGAATTACTGATAGCTATACGCAGTGTGTGCTAATCTCCTTTTTTATTTCAGGTGGCTCAATAGCGACATGAAAACGATGCATCCTACCAAAGCTTAGTCCTGAGACCTTCTGTACTCATTGGGCAATAATTTATTTTCGGTGCCACGTCGTTTTCATGTAGCTAATGCCAAGCTCCTTCCAGGCAATTACCATGCTTTTTACGTGAGCATGGTGTGCCGTATTTTATTATGTCCATATAGTGTCATATATGGAATATTTTAACGCCACGTTGTGTGTGTATGTAACGGGGTGAAAACCCTGAGATGGATGCTGTTTTTTACGTGAACAGTGTCCATCATATTTTATTTTATATTAAACGCTTTTGCATTATAGTTGCAAGGCTTATTTCGGTTTGTTTCACATGCTTGTCAAAAGGACATTGACCCATGCGGTCGTGGGATCACTGACCTCGTGTCAATACCTTCATGTCAAATTGTTTCTGTGCACCCTTTCTTTTCGTTGCGATGTTGTGAGTTGTGGCTTTTACGGTAATGACTTTTGCACCACATGCCTTGGGGAAGCTTGACCACCTGCTCCTGCCTACTGCCTGCCACGCCGCACTTGCAGTATGTCTGTCCGACATACTGAAAGGCTTTGCTTGCGTTTTTCAGGTGTGACAGAGCGGGCCACGCGACCAGAGGCGTCAGCGCGGCACGTGCTCCACCAGTCCTCGGCGGCGGAAGAGCTAAGTGTCCACCACCAACTTCGCACCGCGGGCTGTTCACATTCCACAAAATTTAATTACTCTTGTCGACTGGAGATGCTGTAATCCACGCCCTATTAATTATAAATTGTAAATCGGATTATATTGTTGTTAAACAGTTCTTAGTAAAACTTTTCATTTATCTCTGCTCTACCGGGTAACTAAAGTACAGTACCTTTAATTTCTATTTGATCTATCAAACTAAACATCAATGTTTCAATATAATGATGATTATAATGTAACATTAAAACTTTAAGGATATAATGAGTTACAATATTATTATTATTAAACAATGTAGGAGGACTATACAATAATAAACAATTAAAATACAACTGATACTAAAAGAACAAAAATAATAATTGAAATGCGTCATAGAATTCTTCCGCATCACATGCCATGCATGTCATGTAGTAGCATTCCCAGAAGACTGGCAGCATTGCCACGTTGTATGGCAATGCTTATTGTCCGCCTGAAAAGAGGTCAGCCTTCTGGTCACGAGAAGCGTCGACCATACGCTCCGAAATCTCCCTGAAGAGATAATAATAATAATATTATCGGCACAAAAACGCCAACAAATCTTTTAAGAAAGATAAATGGAAGCTCTAAAGTTTAATTGATTCGAAGTACCACATTTACCGATATTGTGCGAACTGATAAAACTAATTCCTCTTCATTTTGGAGAAATTTAACTAGTTAGAATTTAACAGGTATCCAAATTAATTATATAAATGTGAAAGTTTGTAAAGTTGTTTAGTTGTTTGTTACCCAATCTTGCTCAAACGGCTTTACGGATCGAACTTCATTATTCATTTTCTCCAATTCATTCATCCATCCATTATCCAATTTCATAAGAAAGATAAACATAGTAGATTCTTTTATTTATTATTGATGGCAACAGGGCCTAATTTGTTAGTTAAAATTTGTTTTACATCTATAATTATATGTATTATTTAATTTATATTTCTGCTATGAATTTTAGCTTAAAGTCACTGTAAGTCGGCCCAAGGATAACTGCTCCATAGCAAGCTGCTGGATTTAAGGTGTTGCTCGATCAATTCTTTGCCAGTATGGATAACATATTCGACTTGCTCCTCGTAACTGCAAGTAGAAACATTCCTTATTAATTTATAATAATAATGTATATCCATATTGCCTTAATTATGGTTACCACCAACCACACATTTAGTAACATAATCAAGAAAAAGTAAGTTAACCCTAGGATATAAAATGACACCGAAAAGTCTTGACACCGGTAAAACAACTATGTATGTCTATAAAATTACAATCTATAAAACAAACATACTTATCGAGGCTCAATCCATACTACTATAACATTTTAAATGTGCGCTTTTCGTTCAGTGCCAGATTGCAATGTATACGATTTTATTCGCAAAATGGAACTTCCACAGTTAACATACATGCCGAAGATGCCCATCACTTGTTTTTTTTTAAATAGGACACATCAATTTGACTTCACCTCGCCTGGTGGTAAGCTGAAGGCCAAGTCTCAGGACACAAGGGTCACCATAACATACATGTATCATATCAACAATGGTGACAATTCAGCTTGACGGCCTTATCAAAACAGGATAGTCGTCGCCGCGTCACCGCGTGACACCCACTGGTCCCACTAGCGCTGCGATCACAATCCTCCCTGCCCGGTTATGCACTTACTGAACACACTCCAACCGAGATTGGATTACTATGAAGAGTTTTTCGCAATCAAAATTGAAAATGGTTCCCTTTAAAGGGAACCATTTTCAGTTTTCAACGTATTCAATTTTCATTCACAGTGCCGTAACAAAGCAAATAAGCAAAACAAAGCGACTGCGAATGACAGTTGACTGTTGGCTGTGTTGCTATATAATTATTATTTAGAAAAAAAATGAGAATTGGTATCGATTAATAAGGATTGGAATAAATATTTTTTTTTTTATGTTTAATTTAGAACTAAGTGATAAAAAAAAATCAGTATAATGTATAATATGACTTATACTACTAGTTATTATTCAAATAGTAATAATTATTATTATATAATAGTATTCATTATTAATATTGTCCGTTGGACAAAGCCGGTTGACGAAGCTGAAGACGGAGGATGGCGGCATGGCAACGACAACGGCAGAGGTACTTAGGGAGGTCGAAAGGTTTTATGCACAGCTATATACATCAGTAACACAGCCCGTTGGCATGGCTAAAGATCCAAGAGCCAAGCTTACCCGACATTATACCGAAGACATCCCGGACATCAGCCTGTACGAGATTAGGATGGCCCTCAAACAGCTAAAGAACAACAAAGCGGCGGGTGAGGACGGAATTACAGCAGAGCTTTTGAAAGCGGGCGGAACGCCGGTACTGAAGGTCCTTCAGAAGCTCTTCAATTCCGTTCTACACGAAGGCATAACGCCGGAAGCGTGGAACGGGGGTAAGGTGGTCCTTTTCTTTAAGAAAGGTGATAATACTTTGTTGAAGAATTATGGGCCCATCACGCTCCTGAGCCACATTTATAAGTTGTTTTCGAGGGTTATTACGAACCGTCTCGCCAATAGGCTCGATGACTTCCAACCTCCCGAACAAGCCGGATTCCGTAAAGGCTACAGTACCATAGACCACATCCACACGCTGCGGCAGGTTATACAGAAGACCAAAGAGTATAACCGGCCTCTCTGCTTAGGATTCGTGGACTATGAGAAAGCCTTCGATTCGATCGAAATATGGGCCGTGCTACAGTCTCTCCAGCGGTGCCGGATAGATCACCGGTATATCGAAGTGTTGAAGTGTTTATACCAGAACGCCACTATGTCGGTCCGAGTACAGGAACAGAGCACGAAACCAATTCCACTGAAAAGGGGCGTTAGACAGGGAGACGTGATCTCTCCGAAACTGTTTACCGCTGCCTTGGAAGACGTCTTCAAGCTACTGAACTGGAAAGGACGTGGCATCAACATAAACGGCGAGTATATCACTCACCTTCGGTTTGCCGACGATATTGTCATTATGGCAGAATCGCTGGAAGACTTGAACACCATGCTCGAAGACCTCAACAGAGTATCCCAACAGGTGGGCCTTAAGATGAACATGGACAAGACAAAGGTTATGTCAAATGTCCATGTTGCGCCTCTACCGGTTCATGTTGGGGACTCAGTCTTAGAAGCTGTTGACGAGTACGTCTACTTGGGTCAAATGATCCAGGTAGGCAATTCCAGCTTCGAAGACGAGGTAAATCGACGAATCCGACTCGGCTGGGCGGCGTTCGGGAAGCTACGAGATGTCTTCTCGTCCGACATACCTCAGTGCCTGAAGACGAAAGTCTTTAACCAATGTGTGTTACCAGTGATGACTTATGGATCGGAAACGTGGTCCCTCACTATGGGTCTCTTAAACAAGCTCAGAGTCGCTCAACGGGCTATGGAAAGGGCTATGCTCGGTGTTTCCCTACGTGATCGCGTCAGAAATGATGATATCCGTAGGAGAACAAAAGTAACCGACATAGCCCAGCGGATTAGCTCGTTGAAGTGGCAGTGGGCGGGACACATAGCGCGCAGAACAGATGGCCGATGGAGCAAAAGAGTTCTGGAATGGCGACCGCGTACGGGCAAACGCAGTGTAGGACGCCCAACGGCTAGGTGGAAGGACGACCTCATCAAGGTCGCCGGGAAGCGCTGGATGCGGGCTGCTTTGGATCGGTCATTCTGGAAGTCTATGGGAGAGGCCTATGTTCAGCAGTGGACTGTGTATGGCTGATATGATGATGATGATGATGATGATTCATTATTATTCAAATAGGAACAGTTTTACGGAAATGTCAATATTCCTATACTTGTATCGATTATGTTAACACTCGATTATTTTTGATAAATATATCCTAGCAAGATTATAAGTAAATAAAGTGACTAGCCAAAAATTTTGTTTGTTTGTCACGCGTTCTTCTGATTTATTGAATTTGAATGTATTGAATTTGAATTTCTTTTCTTTGTTTTTCATGGGTAAAATTTTAATCTTTATTATTTCCTATATTACATCGTAACTTGTGAAGAAATGAAATAGCCCCAATACAAATATTGAAATAACTTACTGGGGCATTCTCAATATTTTGTTAATGTATACTTATGTATTAATAAATAAACTAATTGATTCAATTGAAAATAATTAAGATATAGGCTGATATAAAAACCAAATTCGAATATATAATTAATTAAAAATGATACCAAATGAATGGTACTAATAACCATCTGCAAGCACCTTGTCCACGAATAGCCTACTAAGGACAATGTTATTTAGTACAGAGATAGATTTATACTCTGAATTAACATAAGCAATTTTTAATACATGGAATAGGTTTCTAATAAGTAAACGGTATCGAACTCCACGTGGTTAAAGTCACGGGCACGGTTTACTTTATATGAAGTGATTGTCCTAAAGTCAAGTGTCACTTCGAGTCAACTTCAAGCGGTGCCTTGTTGACCGATGACGTCTACGCAAGTAAAACCTGAATTATGAATATTTCTCACGCGCGCTCTTATTGTATTAAAGAGACATTTATTAATATCGGTGAATTAGTCACGTCTGTTCCACGGCTCCCGAACGATCCACGAACTCGAATACAAAGAGGGTCAAGAGGTAGTCGAACGAAAGAATTACATTTTTGTGATTTCATCATCGGCGTGTTCCGAAAGAATTACTAGTATAGGCTAAATATGACGTACATTCTACCTGATTATTATTTTCATTAGATATTTACGATCGGTCTAGCTCGCTGATTAAAGCAGCATTCTGTACAATATATAAATGATGTCTCAAGTGGCACTTTGCTCAGCCTAAGCAATTATATCTATAGTAGTGAATTAATTATTGGTTAGTAGAGAAATTAGTTAGAGATAGTTAGAAATATAGTAATTAGTTTGTAGATAGTAATCTATCTAAAATATAACAGTTCTGGGCGATTAAATATCGCCGTAACTAATTAATTCTATCATAACTAAATATACAGTAATACCTACTTAGGATCGGATATTGTTGTAATATAATACGCATAAAGAGATATCGGAACATTATTTTTATCTTTCTTATAAACTGTGTAAATATAGATCACGTCTCATTGTGGCCCAAGTCGTGTGAGTACAAAGTAATATAAAACGTATGTTTCGCTGCTCCATGCGGAACATAGGAAAGGCTTTGATACGTAGTTTGTTCCGAATTTGAAGCCGTATTGGGATTTAGCAGCTTAGTCACATATACCTTCTAGAGATCTAGTGTGCCGAGAAAATATATATTTCTTCCAAGGCGAAATTATTTTTACTCATAAATCCAATTGATTTTACATATCTGTCCTCGTTTTATATTAAATAAATAAAGTTTCCTAAGTAATAAAGTTTATTATTATCATAGGCTTTGGAAATTTTGTAGAAATGAGAAAACGTTAACATGTTTTTATCTTAAAGTTAATTTAAATCACGAAGTAATAATAGATCTACGTAACGGAATAACAGTTTTTCATTTTCTTCATAAGAATAAGAAGCAATTTATTAATTCAGATTAAGTCGTAGTTCTTAGGATATAATTCTACAATAAGCTATTCTAAAGGTTGCACTGCTAAGAAAAGCGCAGAACAATAGTGTGTTATAAATACAAATACAGTTATCCTTTTGTATATTACATTTTGGGGTACGTATTTGAATACCTAAAATTATAATACCTAAAGTTAAATAACCTAAGTTCAAAATACCTAAAATCTAAATACCAAATGGTTTAAAATACCTAAACCACTAATACCTAAGTACTTAATACCTAAATTTGAAATACCTATTGGACTAATTACCTAATGTTTAAAATGCCTAAAGTTAAAACAACAAAGGTTGATATACCAAAATTTAATATAACAAATGGTCAAAATACCTAAAAATAATGCACGAAAAAAATATTGCAGCCAATATGTAATAAATAAAAATTATGAAGGGTACTTATCATAATAATAATATATAAAATTAAAATATATATTAGTTTACAATGTATGAGTTAGAAGTATTGTTAATTATTAAAAATTAAAAAGCATCCAGCGCTTTGAAAAAAGGGACACTGCCCACCCCGACTCGGATAGGTTAGGTTAGAAGTTAGAGGTTCGTGGTTATTTTTTTTATAACCACACATACAAGGATTTGGAACTTCAGGATTGGAGCCGAGACAATCCTTGTATGAGTGGTTATAAAAAAAAAAATAACCACGAAGGCTAAGGCGGGAGCTCCGCTCCGCTCCCGCCTTAGCCTTCTAACCTAACCTATCCGAGTCGGGGTGAGCAGTGTCCCTTTTACTTTAAGCCGTACCACTTATTATTTCTTAAATTGTCGGTATTTTAATTTTCGGTATTTAGAACTTTCGATCATATAAACATTCGGGATTTTAATATTCGGCCTTCCGTTCGTAGGGCTTATGAAATTCGATAATTTCAAATTAGGCATTGTAATACGTACTCACTATAATATCAATTTGTCATTTGGGTATTTTAAAAATAAGTCAAACAACCATTAGGTATTTAGATTTTAGGTATTTTGAACTTAGGTTATTTAACTCTAGGTATTATAATTTTAGGTATTCAAATACGTACCCTACATTTTGTTTTAAATATATTTTCTATTTTAATATAGTACACGATGGTATTTTCGTCCAATTGAGCAGTCCGACCAGGGAAGTACCTCCGCCCTACAAAATACCGCGGTCGTAATAACCTCGGGTTGTGTTCCCGGCGGTGAGTAGGGTAGCCAGAGCTCACTGCAGAGTTTTCGTGCTGTCAGTGGGATGACCAAAGGTTATTCTTGCTTTGTCTTCTACACTAACAGCGAGTGTGAGACCTCTGGTGCTGCACACGTCCATAGGCCATGGTAACCACTTTTTAACAGCTGGACCGTGTGCTTGTTTGCCACCTCAGTGGTATATATTTAACAAAAAGGTGTAATGATATGAAATATTTTATGACAGTAAAAGAAGGTCGTAAAGTACCCTATGCAAGGAGCCCAACTATCTCTAGTGAACAATGCGAATAAGAAAATTGAAACGAAAAAACAGGGTAAAATACGCATGATACTTTCCTCACGGGATTTATGAGTGGTCTTAACAAGAAGCGTAATTTTCAATTTGGCAAAGCATTTAACTCTAACTTGGTACCAAAATATTTGCCTACAGCTATCAATAACTCTCTTAACGCCAGCGCACATCCTCTATTGTATGAACACTCTAGATCCGAACTAGGCCACCACAATAAGTATTAATAGTGTCAACACGCCAGCTTAACGAGATTGCGACAAACTTGTTATGATCGGCAGTAACCACAGCGTTTGAGTGTGCTAGATACAATAGCTTGAAAATCGTGCTTGTAAATTTTACCCCACCACCGAAAATATGATGATGTATCTGGCGGGAACGACTGCTTTTCAGCCCCCCAAAGTCATCTATTAACCAGCAGGTGTACTGGTTAGCAGATAAAACTACTTTTGGCCTCGAAAATAGCCTAAACAGCCCATTTTTAACTGAATTTATTGATCACCTAAGTTGATCACCAGTAGACTCTGTTAAATCTGTGATAATAAAGGATGGTTTGTACTAGTTGAAACTGTTAGATTTTGCAACCTTTATAATTATATAAGTTTGCTTTATAACATCCGATATAGTAAGATAAATTTTAATCTAATCTACTTAGGAGGCAGGCTCATAGAAACAACTGGTGATTTCCGTTCCGGCGCGTTTCTAGTGCAAAGGCTGGCCATCGTAATTCAACGTGGAAACGCGCCGAGTGTGATGAGAACTATAGCGCCGGGAACGGTCAGGGGTGGGTTATTTGACTAATTAAATTATTTAACTACGCAGTATTATGTATAGTGACCTAAATGTATACTTTTTTATTTAAAGAAATTCTAATAAATAAAATCTATAATCTATGCATTAAATTATATTATCTTATCTTGCCTATTGTTGTGTTAAAATGTGTGCGGATTGTTTTCTGGGTTGACTAAAGTGTTATTCAATTTGGAAATTTTGTTGTGAGCGGCTGCAATGCCTGAAGCTTTCAAAGGCCGTGTGTTCAAATCGCATGTATTTATAGAACGCCGTTTCTAAAATGACTAAGCAATTCAGTGCTGCTGAAGATTATTCTGTTGTCCATGTTACTAGTACTATCTTAATATCTTCTACGGTCTAGAAACCTTCAGAAAATAAAAAAAGCGACTAAATGTTTTAAAACAAATTTTACATTCAACAAAGGATAAACCTACCTAATCCCTTTGGTAGTAATAATAAAGGCCTACATTTTATAAGTAATTAATATTATTAAATTACTACGCGTGATAAATTTGTTGAAGCTTTTGAACAAAAAATAAGAAGACCATTCCTTGTCCTACGAATATATTCCATCCGCTTCCATCACGGCTCTTGCGTAAAGAGCTTGATTGCGGCTGAGACATAATTTTCTCGGCAAGACTATGACGCAGCTTCTACCGAGAGAAGTGGTAAGTATATTTCAAGTATGCTATGCACTCGAAAAAATTGTAAAATCATCCACACTATTTATAAAACTGTAAATAAGTAGGTAGTGTTCATAAATTGGAGAAATTAATAAAAAAAGTAGGTGGGTTATATTAAATTATCGATTCTGTTCCTCTTTGAAATTTCTTCTCAATAATGTTATTATTGCCGACACGGAGCTTAACAAGGCTAACTATATTGACTCGTAAGCTCAACGGCCTGGAAAGATGTATGGCACTTTTTTCTATTATGAAACTTTCTAATAAAAGAGATAACGGCATTGCTATTTGCTCGCTATTAACCGATAGAATTATTGCAAATTGAACGTGTAGTAGTAAAATTGAAACGCGATGTTATTTAAAAAAATATATGACACGTTTAAAGGTACGACGCCTGTAAAGTGTGACATAACGTTATTTATGTATTGATCTCAACCGATTTTTTTTTTTTACTTAGAAACCGTAGAAGCCTGTCACTTATAATGGCAATTAGACTTAAAGCCCGGCTATAACTCTACCGACGTAAGTCACTACAGAAACATTCAGTTAATTTTAAAGGTTATTGCGTACATATATTAACAGTTCCGGTTGCAAATATTCTTTAAAAAACGCGATAGTTTAAGACTTGTTAGATATTTTATCAGAGAACCATTTCTCGGCAGAATTCCTTTTATTTTATTTTATTAGTGCTGACACATTGAATTGATAGTAAAAACAACTCCGCCGTTACCCATCCGTTGATGACTGTATCTTCTATCGTTGGTAAGATTACGTCAGATAAGATGTAACATTTCCTTGAATAAAAATATGTTGTAACCCGACCACATAACAGTAACAGTTTTGTCGAGGAAACCGCGATGGCGTCATGTTGACGAACTTTTCTCATCATCCTAATGAGCGGCACGAAGCTAAGCTGCCATGTCGCTCGTCAGACGAAGCCTTAGGTAAATAATGTTTGCTTAAGTCTGAGTTTGGCTTCTTCTAATAATTAATTTTGTGTATTATAAAATATTATACTATCTACGTTTGTATGTGCTCAGCAAGGCTGAGGTTTATTGTATTTTATACTAGTTTTTATTTTATTTTATTTCACACAGTATTAATCAATCACACTCCACTTTTTAAGGAAATTTATCGCAATTTATATGGTAATATTTACATTAACGTATGTTTCGACCACTTTTCAGCTGCAATGGTCGCATGCTGACTGTCATTTAGTTTAAAGTGATACTTATGTCAAAGTACCTGAATTACGATTAATATGTCAATGCAAATAAATCTCTATAGAATCCGTTAAAAAGTCGTTGAGATTATTGGCATGAATCAAAATTAGACGATAATAACGTAAATTTGATCATAGCTTCATACGTTATGACGTCTATCATATTTTGACAACTTCTGAAGTTTATTGACGTTTAGCAAAAGTTTTTAAAGTGTAAATTTTATATATTATTTATGCACTATTTATATTTTTATTCAGATTAAATTGAGAATCTCAAAAATGGATGATCTGGATTATTGAAACCTTTTTTGTTCAAAGCTTTGATGAATTTTCCCTTCTGAATGAATATACTGCTTGAATATAACCGCGGTCGGTCAACTTGTTCAGAAGTTGAAATCTAAAGATTGTGTTTCCACATACAACTTTCTTAAAAACTTGGAAGTCGTCAACGATGAATTAAATTTGACGAATTTAGTAAAAGTATGCTCAGAGGATTTCCACATGTCGGGAGAGCGATA
This sequence comes from Eilema caniola, assembly GCA_949126895.1. Taxonomy (NCBI): domain Eukaryota; kingdom Metazoa; phylum Arthropoda; class Insecta; order Lepidoptera; family Erebidae; genus Eilema; species Eilema caniola. The sequence continues at coordinate 682,765 of OX421469.1, read as the reverse complement.
GAGAAGGAGATATTGTTTGTATGACGAAGAAAATTCCTATTTATTTATTTACTCGCAACAAACCAGGCAGCCTGGAAGAAATCGCTTCTAGCGATAAGGCCGCCCATTGTACAATAAACTTGCCCTACTGTAAATCTATTGGTGTACAAAAAGGAATTATCAATGTATCTATCTCTATCTAATAGTTTACAGTTTTCTTCGAGGATTGCTGTTGTTGGGTGGCTAAATAACAAGAGAATAACAACCACTGTAAAATACAGTAAATCACCAAACATAAATGTATGTCCAAAACCTCACATAGGTATTCTAGTTTACTGTGTAACTAAACTTCGGCTTAAAAGTTTGAACTTGTTCGTACAACAAGTAACACTCCCGAGCCAGTGCATTTGTTAGAAAGGCTGCGCATGGTAGCGGTCCGATATATCTGTATGTAATAGCAATATATAGGGAACGCGCCGACACATTTAAACTTTCTGTCGAGTGAACCGCAAACCGTCGCGCGTTGAGCCCAAGTAAAGTCTTGCTCATACCGAGAACCGCAAAGCGACTTTAAATTTGTTAAACGTTTAATCTGTGAAACTTTTTTGAAAAAAAGGGACATCTATTTAGTAACAAATGGTGATACCACCACTGATTCGCATGAATAGCCATTATTTATCAACAAATCCATCAGGCTGGTCGAATTCTATAGCCAATCAGAATCACATTGCATGTTGGCACTTGTCCATATAATATCTTTCAGAATCGTGAAGATTCAGAGAGCCAATTTGTGTGCGATTTAACCTGCAATAACAGTCACACTAACTCTAGGAAACATTTCGTTGAGGAAAGCCACAACTTTTGTATTATATCATCAATTGAATTAAATATATTTGCTTATATTATATTTTGATAATCACACTGCTGATTGCTGAATTTCACATGATGTTTTCTTTCAATGATACTACCATCGCAATGAACACAAGATTATTATATTATTGGGCAGAAATTAAACAGATAAAAGCGCAGATTATAACCAAAAACGATAACTGACATCCATGCGGGAGGAGTGCTTTCACAAATTCAAATCCAATAACTCAAACATAATTGTTTACTGTTCTATAAATGTCGGAACCCTCTCAAGGCTTGATATATTATTGAAGCCATATCATTCAAGGTAAATATTGTACATCAAGCAACTCATTCTCAGTAGAACAATCAGTTCATGTCGATAAGAATTCCCTACGTTACCCATCTTAATTAAAGCTTAAATATGTACATAAAGGAGGTTTCCCGCAAAGACCCAAAGGAATACATTCATAATCTTCATCGTGAACCCAAACAGAAAGCTAATCATGTAATAATAAAACTTTTCATTTCAGTCTGTAACGAAATGAAAACATCCTGTGCAAATTTAAACGAATACAACAGTAAGTTTCTCTTTGAATATCGGCAAATCCAACGAGGCAAATGATTTACATAATGTTAACTTAATTTAAAATGAATATTTTCGATAGGAATTATTGGCACAGGGCAGCACCGTAATTAAATTATATTCTGAAATAATAATTAGTACACCGAGATTGATTAATTTTATTTCTTTGTTCGGTAAAAGTTGTACTGCTAGTTATTACTTACATATTATTATGGAGAGAAAAATAAACATACCTAGATGTATTCGAAGGTATGATGGTTATCATCACCATATCCGCCAAACATATTCCACTGCTGAACATAAGCCTTTCCTATAGACTTTTAGAACGATAGATCTTAAGAAGCCCGCATCCAGCGCTTCCCGTGACCTTGATGAGGGGGTCCTTCCACCTGGCCGTTGGGCGTCCTACACTATTCGAAGATATAAGATGGATGAATTGGTTCTAGAGTAACACAGTTCTCTATCATGATTAGGAGTAAAACACCGAATGGTAGTTAATATAAAATTAGATTCGTAGAGTTAGGAAAATATATTATTATTGTAGTAAGCTGGTAAAAGATAAGATGGCTTTGGTAATATTAATGGTACGTAACTCTATGTATCTTTTCTTCACTTTCTTAATACCTATTAAGAAACATAGCATAATAAGATAAAAGTGAAACCTGAGAACTACTCGTACTTGTACTTTATCGACAATAAATGATTCCAGCAAAAAAATGTTAAATAAGGACGTCGACAAAGAATGACGTCACACTGTTCATTACGACAACATTAATGTTGTAAGAGTGCTCAGGCTTTCATTGCATCCTGGTCCTGAAGCAATTTGCATGAAAAATAGACCACCCTTTGCCAAGATGAGTTTTGCTGGAGATATTTGTGTTACTTACTTTGTGCCCCGGCCTCGCCCGTGTAAATATTGTAGAACCGTTTGAAGTTTCTACTGAATGTTAATCCTTTTTAGGGTGACTATTTCAGGCTTTTACTTCCAGTAGCTAGCTTGTAGATTTAGTTTATTGTTTGTTTAGTTGCCGGTCTGTTTGATTAAAATCGCATGCCATCCGCGATTTTAATACCGGGGTGTAACGTGGCACAATAAGGGAATTCATTGCAGTCTAGGTGACAGAAGGCCGGAGTCAGAGCCTAGGTCGGAGTTAGCCGCAGGTGACATGGACTTCTTCAACACGCCGCTTTATAGCTTGCCTGCAATCACAAATAAAAAATATCCCAAATGTTATTAATACGACCATATGAATTCAAACCCATTTGACCGAAATTCATCAAATGAAATCGATACTTTGAGTCAGCATTATTAAATTAAATCAAAGGTTCACCGAAAAGAATGTAAAAAATGGAACCAAAGCTCGCATAGAGCTGGGTGAGCCCGTTCATTGGGCATTGTTTATAGGACCGGATCCGCTGATCGTAATATAAATTAATTATTTTCGGCGGCGCCCAACCCTTCCGACAATATCTGGCTGGGAATAAAGCGCGGGTATTAATTTGGGATATCGTTAAAAGCGTAATGAAATGGGAATTTCGTATACGTCCTTTGATCTTTGTTTAATATGTGTACTTACTTATCTCACTATGTATTCAATCATAAGTTGAGTTGCGTACACTTCAACTGATTGGAAATACTTTATTTACAACAAATATCTCGGTTTCTGGTGAAATATTTCGAGGTAATGAAAGCGGTAACTTGGCTGATGAAATATTACTATTAAGGTTCATGGATGGTTTACTAATAAGGGTTATTACTCTCTCCGTATCTTATTCTCATCGTTATTAGCTGTGTACTCTTTCCTTTAGTTTGTACAATTCTCAGTATCATGCTGGGATCATCAGTATTTATTCTGTTTGTTTCCCAAACGTGCACTTTGGAACTTTAACATTAACCTTAATTTACCTATAATCCATACTAATATTATAAATGTGAAAGTAACTCTGTCTGTCTGTATGTTACGCTTTCACGCCTAAACCACTGAACCGATTTTGATGAAATTTGGTATAGGTGTAGATTAGACCTAGAGAAAGGACATAGGCTATGTTTGAAAATAAATTTAAATATAATTTTAAAAAAGTGTAAATAAATTTCAATCTACCATTCACAGTTCGATTTATATCTGTATAAGCAGTAGTGTAGTGAATTATAGTGAAGTGTAGTGTACAAAGTCATAGTTCGGACAGACACTTCCCTGGCCAAAACAATATTGAAGCAGTTTTGGACATGTGTATGTGGACACAACTCATTTGATGCGGTGTCCTAACCTAATAATGCTGGCAATTTGCTCACCGCAGATTGTAATAATGCCTCTGACGTAACAATTACTTGCTAATTGAATCAACAGACGATCACTCTATGGACATAATCAATGCACTAATTTATACCGCTGAGACTACTTGCTTGATCATATTCCTTGATTCGATTATTACGTTTGAAAGTAGTTTACTAGGTATAGTAATAGTAGTAGTTTACTAGTATGGACAGCCTCCGTGGCGTAGCGGTAGTGAAAGCGGCCGCTGCGCAGGAGGCGCGGGTTCGATCCCCGCTCAGTGTATGGATATTTGCATTGGTGTGGTCGTGCCTCGGAGAGCACGTTAAGTCGTCGGTCCCGGTTGTCATACAAACATCTATGGCAATCGTTACGGGTAGTTGGAGCCCTTGAAAGTCCAACAACTGGTCTAACTGCAATTCTTCGATATCGCCTTTGGGTTGTGGAGGTCAGATGGCAGTCGCATCACAGAAAATGTTGAAGTTTAGCCAAATCCGCAGTTGAACTGGTAAAAAAAGGACCCCAGACTCCAAGTTGATAGCTTCGGATGCGACTGGGATTAACGCTAGGATGAAGAAGAAGAAGAAGAAGAAAAAGAGAGTAGTTTACTAGGTATATAAGACTATCGAGTGAATTATGAAGGTCTATACCTATTGAAAGCTAAATAAAACGCCTATCATCATCTTTGTCATAGCAATTTCCCAGTTGTGTCAAAATTTGCATAATAAAATCCGCTTCATGTTTGTAATTAATATGTTAGCTTTTCCAGAAGCGACTGCTGACTGATCTTCTAAAGCCTACAAGGTAAAACCTGCACTAGAGGCTCGTAAACTGTTTGGCAATTAGGGTCCCAAAGATGTCGAGCCTGCCAACACCATTGGGGCCCAATACACCATATACCCTTTCCTCCCAAAAGACGTCCATGACAAGCTTAGCTCTAGAGTAGGAAGCCAAAACCGATCGGAAAGTACTTTCAGAAAACGAGATTATTTTTCATCAGTACTACACATTAAAACAAAATAAATATCATTTTAACCCGTCCACTCCTATGATCACAACATATATACATATATGCGAGTACTCGGATGAAATTCAAAACAAGATATTTTATATTAAGGACACACATATTTCACATTTTTTACTTTAAAATTACGTGCGGCCTATATTTAGGAACACCAGTATTAAAAGTTACTCGTGGTAACTACGTAATTTAGGCTTTATAACGTATGGCGTAGGTGTCATAATCGTAAGTATGATATTAAAATAATAACACAAGAAAGATAAATGGAATCATTCAACCGTCGTTACAAGGGTCTGCCTCCGCAAAAGCCTCTTACGCAAATAAAAAAAGGACTTTATGTGAACGTAAATAAAGCTATAATTCTGATATTTTTAAGTGTTCAAGTGTTCAGTGTCCGTCGTAGGGGTCTACGACGTAGCAACCACGCTACGCCGTAGGCAAACAATTATTTAAGGTACAGTGGGGTGAGCGATGTTATTCATCTTCCGTTTGCTGTCTCATTTATGCGCGTTCCAAGGCGTGATGAATATTTCATTTATGAATTTTTGGGTTATGACATGTAACAAAATACCATGAAGTAAACCTAATTTTCAAAGTCTATTTATATTTGGGGTAAATTAATTGTTAATTTACAAACGAATATCAATTTGAGGGCTCGAAGTTGCTAATGGACTTTTTCGTAGATTCTGTTGATTGACCAAATATTTCAATTTATTAAATTGAATTCGAATGAGTTCACGATAGGTAATTAGAATAGAATTTTATAAAACATCGGTGATTGTTTTTCCTTTACATTTGTAAAAGTAAAATTATTGCTTTCGAATTATAGGTAACGCTTCTGTGAGAAAATTTATAAAAACATTAATAATTATTAATATTTCTATAGACATCTTGAACTTTGAAATATCTACGGGTACGGTACTATTAAAGACGGAAAAGTTTTTAAACAGTGAATTTGGCTTTTTCAATATCTGCCAGCATATAAGCATTTTCTACTTAAATCTCATAGGTAATATAGCTCCACGGTAGACCTATCAGACATGAGATAGTAGTCATAAGCGGTCTTATCAGTAATGAATACCCTCTCCAAGATACATAATTACTGAGTACTTACACTTGATATATGCGGGTGGATGGCATTATTCCAGCCGATGCACAAAATGGCCTATGCAATAAAATATTTTCACAATGAATCCATATCCGCAGGCCATTCCATGGTCTTACAATTTGGATGCAAAAAAAACTGAGGTTCGATCCCTACTCAATGCAAATATTTATATCAATGAATATGGGTATTCGCATTAGTGTGGTCGTGCCTCGGAGAGCACGTTAAGCCTTCGGTCCCGGTTGCCATACGAACATCTATGGCACTCTTTACGGGTAATTGGAGCCCTCAAAATCCAACAACAGGTTTAACAGCAATGCTTCGATATAGCCTTTGGGTTGTGGAGGTCAGATGGCAGTCGCTTCACGGAAAATATTGAACTTCAGCCAAATCCGCAGTAGGACTAGTAAAGCGGACCCTAGACTCCAAGTCGAAAGCTTCGGATTTGACTAGAATTAACGCAAGGAAGAAGAAAAAAAACCAAAATTTTAGTAAACAAAGGAATGAATATAAAAATTATAACGCACTTTAAAACCATACAATTAACCAACATTAAGTACACCTACAATAAGTGGTACTATTCCATTCTCAAATGACTGTCCAAAGTAAAATTGAAAACATACCATCATGGTAATGGCAGCGGACGAGCTGAACATTTTAATGACTGAACAAAATATAACACAAAACATGACAAAAGTAAGACCAACTTTAAATAAGATTAGTGTATACTTATTGGTAGTACCTTGTGAAACCAGTTTATTATATGTAAATAAGTAGGCATTACGATAACTTTCTCCTACCTAATATACACGTATTTATCCGAGATTATAGCTAGGTACTGTAGAGAGCTTGTTTGAGTGTTTTAGAAAATATTCTTGTACTTGGCAGATGTAAGACGTGGCTGTACAATATTTCGTGGGAAATATTAACACGGGTTGAAATTGCAAGCGCTGAGCTTAGTACACGAGTTATGCGCTTACAGTGATGTAGGATCTAATGTAGTGTTCGCATATCACCAAAATATTTCTACGCTAATAGTTTAAGGAGAAATTTGTGTGTATGAAAAACATGATGTTACATGTTACGAAGCTTACATTAGTGCAGCACTGGGTTATAAATATATTCATACTCATACGCATATTTTTGGCGCAATAACAGCTCGTGGCAAATATTATGCCATTTGCTACGAGTTGTTGACTTGTACCCAACTTATACACTAAGTATCTATAGCCATCACTGCAAGTACAGTCAGCATCAGATCAATCTTGGCGAATAAAGTACTCATATCGATCTTAACACCTTGATTTTTCCCTTCCTTCTGATATTTGGTACACACCTTTAGTTTGGACAATAATACAATTTATATAAATTAAACAGTTCGATTTACTCTTAAAACCTTGGTATTAAGATAATTTTGAGAATATTTAGTAGAGATAGTTCTAATATAATCTAAAACAATGTAGGTTGTGACAGTTAAAATAAGGTCACGATTGCATTAATAAAAGACCTTCTCAGATTTATCTGTCGTACCCCTTTAATTGATGTGCTAAAATAAAAGTTTGAAGAGACAAGCCTACTGCCTGAGGCACAATAAATCTAGTCGATAAGGACAACAGAGAAGAAGAGATAAAAATATAAATCCTTCAGTTGATTTATTGCTCAAGACATTTTAATGTTTTGCTGAATTTGTAATTCGTTTTTGTAAATATTTAACGTTTAGATAATGCCTTCATTTGTCATGTCCTTCATGTGTCTTTTTTTCATGCTCGTTTATCGCGTTAGTACATGGATAAACTTAGTTCAGTGAAACGAATTTTTCATTGTGAAGTCAAGTCTTAGAGTACTACCTCACAAAAATTACCTTCTGCAAAGTTACAAGTATCATAATAGATTAGGCATCAACCTGCGGTAGCACTGGTTACTTACTTAACGGTTTTTATACCGCTGTCACAATAGACTACATTAACTCGAACGATTTTGTCCAATTCAGTCTTATTACTGTATTAAAACCAATTTTCGAAAAAAAAGAGAATAAGTCATAGTGCTTTATAATTCGTGAACAAGGTCAGTATATGAGTCCAACCATGAGTAGTCACCACATAAGCGTGTCCAACATCAACTCAGGCAATAAACGTGGTTTACCTCCATGAAGCGTAAATCTTGCGAGGTGACGCGACATTGTTTGCTTAATTAAATGCTCGCAACAACCCGTCACAAGCACTTGATTCATTTACACTAGAGAGTTGCAGTTATGAGAATTTAGCATAGCAAGAAAAATATTGTTATATCTTGCTAGTAAATCCTTCAAGGCAAGCACTTTTGCAATATTTTATATTTGTGTCGCCGCCAACTGGCTTAAACAGCCGGTCAATTAACTGCCAGGCGGTTAACTAAACAGCCGCATTCAATGAACGACCTGAATAATAGTCAGCCGTAACGTATATCTTTAAACGGCTCCAACGATTTTCATGAAATTTAGTATAAGGGGGGCGATAAATCGATCAAGCTTGGATTAATTTTTGGAAAATTTCATTTTAAAGGCGCCCACTCACTAACAGTCCGCCTGCAGTCCACCTGCAGTTCCTGATCTGTCCGGCGGCCTGCAGTCCTAAGCCGATAGCGCCCACACACTAAAGCGATTTTGGCCTGCCGGCAATTCCCTGTTGTCAGTTTTGCGACCACACACTAGCAGTTGCGAGTCGTCAGTTTTAGGTCGTACGATCGCCTGCCGGTAATGGTCTGATATCAGTTACATAGACTACGAAAAACTGCAAGCGATTTTCGACCTTATTGACATTTTCTTAATTACATGTTTTTTCGCATAAATAAATGCTGCTGATCACGAATATAAGAAAAAAAACTATATTTGTTGTGATGTCAATAAGGTTGAAACTAGCTTGCACTACGTTATTCTTATATAAGTACGTGCTAATCATTGTGAGAAATAGGTGTTAGCCATTTTGAATCTAATGGACTATGTGCATAAGAAATATAGACGATTATGTACAAAAAATGAATAAAATCTTAGTAAAAAATAGTGATGTAGGTACATGTCATCATAATGTTATTACTTCAGACGAAAGAATAAAATTAATTCACTGTTTTATTCTAAGTTTATTAGGTACGTAAAAAAGCTGACACGAAACGTCGATCGACAGGCCGCCGTTCGACATATGCTCGTTCGCCCTGACGGCCTAGGACTGTCCGGCTTAGAACTGTCCGGAATCGTTCGGCGGCCACACACTATCGGATCGTAGTAGTCGTCAGTCCAAAATCGTTAAGGAAACTGTTAGTGTGTGGGTTATTGCGATTAACTGACAGATTTATATCGTCCGGTAAACTGTTAGTGAGTGGGCGCCTTAATACAACAAAAAAACTCTTTGTGACATCTATTGGCGATGTGAGCAATTAACTGCTTTAAACAACACTAAAGCTCCCAACAGATGACGTTGTGACAAAAAATACCAAGCGAAGCTCGGTCAGGCAGGTACTTACAACATTTAATAAAACTGGCTAATGCTTAGGCCATTCGTAAGATGGGGCACCATCCCGAAATTAGACAGAAAATTACATACATTCATACATATACTTATACTTGTAAATCACCAATGGGGTAGGCAGAAGTGTATTCACAGGAAATTAGTGATAGGATTATCGATAAAGTTACGCAATCCGACTTGGATAGGTTATGTTAGAAGGTCTTTTCCTTTTAACCTAACCTGTCCAATTCCTTTGTGGTTATTCTTTATGATAAGTCATTTTTTAAATGAAATGGCTAGAGTAATTAAACGATGTCGATCCAAGCTATTTGCTTAGTCATTTAATCAAACCGCTGAACACCATTCAGGCCGCTAATTGAACGGCGCCGTTCATTAAAGAGCCTACGAAGTTTATTGAACAGCTGATTAAGCTAGTTGCCTGCGGCATACACACCACACACCAGTAGTAGTACAATTAGTAATAACATTATTTTAAAAACAATATTTTATAACACATAATTATGAAATACATAATTATGAAACATTAAAAAAATGTAATAAAGCAAAAATAAATTCAAACCGACTTCAGATGGTTTTTCGCCTCTTAATCTCTTATTTTACAGTCATTATTTATTGACTCTTCATCAGCGATATATATCACTTCTACACACCTTCATTTGCACGTACATAGTTTCATACTCAGCTTCGAAAGTTCGGCGTGTCACTGCCCAATCGGGTTCCAGTTTAAAACCAGGACCACCCGGCACATGCTGAACTGGACATCCATTTGGTGCATTTGTGTGCCGCATTGTTATTGGTTGTGCACATGCTGCGTTTGGAGTTTGGAAGCGTGTTTATCACTAATGAGTGAAGAGGCTTCCAATACTTCCAATGCTATTGATGTTTGTTGTGTAATTTCTTGTATTGTTGACCACTTCGCACTAAATAAATTTTTCTTTCTTTCTAGTGTTATGCTAGTGCACCCTAGGTAATGGAGCTCGTCATCGTACCAAATTATTCCCGTTTACACGGAAAACTTGTATTCTGGAAGTCGGGTAAGCTTTCCTACTGTTATTAATTATTTTTGGGTTACTGTATATTATCACATCTCTTTTAATAGCTGAAGATAATGTTGAGAGACATTGTGAGTATAGTATCTACCCGAGAAAGTCTTAATTCTAGCTAGCAATCAGCTGGAAAGGTTGCTCTGAGGTTATGAACTCACTTAATTTTAGTAAAATATTCAAACCGACACAAAATGAATTGGCAAATATTGAATTGTAAGGTCGAGTAATACTTTCCATGTCTCTGAGAAAGTTCAGAACGAACGCAGCCTTCCAAAGGCAACACAAATGAAATGTAAATACAGCTGCGAGTGCTTGTTAATTAATAACATAATGTTAATACAATTCTTTTCACGTTTCGGGGCATGAAGGGGGCTCCACCAAGGTCTTTAGGGCTCAAGTTAACTTTATTTACTAGATGGTGCACCTACAGACCTACGCATCAGGCTTTGATGAGGGTCTTGAAGTCAAGCCCTTTTTATTCAGAGTTGGAAGGTCACACATGATGCTTGCTTTTATAATAAAATCGGGCAGCGGCACGGCAAGTTCAATTTTGAAAATAATGTAACCGACGCTATTCTACTAAGTATAAGCCAAACTGTTTTACCGCCCTCAAAAATATCCGTCTCATCTCCTTCGAATTTGTATCCGCTTCTTTCTAATCAATTCTTTTCACATTTTTTTCCAATAGCTGTACTAATGAGGGACTATTATTCTCTGTCCATTGTGGTGCCGAATCGAGTAATTAGAACATTATCGAGCCCCATATTACGGGCACGGACGACTTTCTTTGGTGTTAATATTCAATATTGAGCGAGCCAATCAATTAGTATAAAAAGGTGGAAGTTTGTTCTTTTGTGTTGAAAGGTACTTTCTAGGCAAAAAATGTTTGATGAGCAATGAAAGGGAAAGGTAGCCTATTGAAATATATTTCGAGAATCTAATATAAAGCATGTTTATCACTTTAATTGGTATTGCTAAAGCACCTGCATGACTTTTAACAAAAGTTATCTTCCTCACTACCCCGAAAGCTTTGTGGCGGAACAGCTGCGCTGGCCCTCGGCGGTCTTCGTATCCGCTCGGGCCGCGCGCGCGCCGCTTCGTATTAAGTCTACTCCCACCAGACAGTGCATTGTTCGCCGCCGCCCGACGTAGACACTGTGTCGCTTTGCTTAACGCTTTTAAATAATTGCACCGCGTGTAATATTAATTCAAGTCAGCCTATCAATTTCAATCATTTCTTTTCTTTCTTCGCATCTATCTATTCTGCTTACAACTGTAACTATAAACTATATCTATTCCTTCGCGTATCTGTGCTTTCTACTCTTCTGTGCTTATTGTAACTGTGTACCTACTTCAGACATTATAATAATTGTTTAAAGTTCGCGATCGTTTTATTCTTCTCGCCCGTACATCGAACACTATTTTTAGTAGTATAACTACATTGGTGACCCCGACGTGATGGCGGACGAGAAAGCAGCTGAAGCGAACGTTCTGGAAACTTCTAGTGTGGGTGTGCGCCCACCCCCATTTTGGCCAGATGATCCGGAAATGTGGTTTGCTCAGGTGGAGTGTCAATTCGCTATAGCGAACGTAACGGTGGACGCCACCAAGTTCCAGCACATCGTCTGAGCGTTGGAGCCCCGCTACGCGATGAAGGTGAAAGACGTTCTGACCAAACCACCGACTACCGACAAATACGGCAAGTTGAAAACGGAACTGATTAAGCGCTTATCAGCGTCAAGGGAGCGCAAAGTACAGCAGCTGTTGCGGTATGAGGAGCTGGGTGACAGGAAGCCGTCACAATTCCTACGACACCTGCAAAACCTAGCTGGCCCGTCAATGCCGGACGAGTTTTTGAAAACGTTGTGGTCTAGCCGTCTCCCAAACAACTTGCAGACGGTGTTGGCGTCCCAACCCGAGCTTGCGTTGGACAAATTGGCAGAGCTAGCGGATACGGTGCACGATATTGCGCCCGCCGTACCGCAACAGGTAGCAAGCACTTCGGCACCGGGTAAGCCTGGGCCGCTAGAAATGATGGCCTCACAGATAAGTGAGCTCACCAAACAGGTAGGCTCACTAATGACTCGCTTAAATGACAGGAACCAGGTACGTAGCCGAACGCATTCCCGTTCAAACAGAGAACGTAGGGATTCTCGATCCAGGTCACGGCCCCGGCAACCACCCCCTGATCACCCTCACTGTTTCTACCATTATAGGTTTGGCTCGCGGGCCCATAAATGTATTCAACCGTGTCAGTGGCGTGCGGAAAACGCAAAGGGCAGCCGGAATTAGCGGCTTCTGACTGCCCATATGGTAATGGCCGTCTGTTTATACCTGACAGGAGATCCAAAATGCTGTTCCTTGTTGATACCGGCTCCGATTTGTGCGTGTTTCCTCGGTCAACTGTTAAGACTCCGTACTACAAGGCAAAATATGACTTAACAGCTGCTAATGGTAGTGTGATACATACCTATGGTCCCATTCAACTCAATCTGGACCTAGGGCTTCGCCGAGCGTTTGAATGGAAATTCACCATAGCTGAGATTTCGAAACCAATCATAGGCATAGATTTTTTAAGCTTTGATAATCTGCTTATAGATTGCCGTAACCACAGGCTCATTGATGGCACCACAGCACTCACCGTGTCAGCCGCGCCACAACGAGTCCCAGATGACGTCGCTTCAATTAAAACTGTGACAGGCGATACACAGTTCCACCAACAGCTTCCGCAGCTTACACGTCCTGCAGGTACCCTGAATCAGTCTAGACCTATAAAACATTCGACGGTGCACTACATTAGGACAACACCTGGACCACCTGTCACCTGTAGGCCTAGACGTTTGGACCCGGAGCGTCTTAGGATAGATAAGAAGGAGTTTAATGATATACCGCTAGGCGATCGGACAGCTCTTGGTCTTCCGCTCTGCACCTGGTGAAGAAGAAGGACGACGGATGGCGACCATGTGGGGACTACCGTGCTCTCAACGCACGCACAATTCCTGACAGGTACCCAGTTCGTCACATTCAAGACTTTTCACAGCAGCTTCATGGTTGTACTATATTTTCGAAGATTGACCTGGTGAAAGCATATAACCTGTATTTCCGGCCAATGTACCCAAGTCGGCGATTACTACACCCTTCGGGCTCTGGGAGTTCCCCTTCATGACCTTCGGGCTCCGCTGCGCAGCCCAGATGTTCCAGAGGTTCATAGATGAAGTGCTCATAGGTCTAGACTTTTGCTACGGGTATATCGACGACATTTTGGTGTTTTCTCCACCTGGACTTCACGAGGTCCATCTAAAGCAGCTGTTGACACGTCTGGCTGACTATGGCGTGTTAATTAACGCTAGCAAGTGCGTTTGGGGACAGCCTCTGGTAACTTTTCTTGGATATCAAGTTTCTGCTTCTGGTGTTCAACCTTTGAGCACCAAAGTTTTATTTATTTATTTATTTATTTATTTATGTATTATTTTGTGAAACATAGGTATTACAAAAGATCTTAATATTAAATATCAGTGCACTATGTCCTACCATTAAACATGGTGTACAAATTAAATTTAAAGTATGGTTAGTTTTCGACTTAAAGAATATGGTTAGTAGCTACATATCAATCATTCAATTATTGATTTATTTCTATTACAATTCATAATTATTAATAACCTTTATCTGTGACTTTATTCATATTTTTAACTAGTCTAATTTAAAGTCATGAGAAATTATAGCAATAGAAGGTTTGAATGTCAAAGTAATACAATGTCAAATTTAAAATAATCCACCTCAACAATAATATAAAATCAATAAAACCAGTAAAATATTAATATTTCCATAATGTCATCAATAATAATAATAATATATTAGGAGATTTGAATGTCAACGTTAAATAATTTAGAATTAAACACCAATGCATTTCAATAATCACAGTAATATTTCAATATTTCCATAATGTCATCGATAAAAAATTAAATAATAGGAGTTCGAATGTCAATGTAAAATAATGTCAATCTAAAAATAAATAAAGTTCAATCATAACAGTAATATTAAAATTTGTCATTCACGTACTCATTAATGGAATAGTATGCTTTTTCTAACAGTAATGTGAGTAGTTTGTTTTTGAATTCTTGTATATCTAGAGTCGAGCTAATAGACTTAGGCAACTTATTGTAAATTGTAGGTGCCATGCAGAACACACTTTTCTGATACATAGTGGTTTTACAAGCTACCACATGTAATGTACCTAATCTGCGGCTACTAGTCACTTGCGAAAATTTCGACCAATTACGTTTCACAAACATACACATCTCAAAAATATACATTGATGGCATTGTCAACAATTTCAGTCTTAAGAAATGTGGCTTACAAGTGTCGGTAGTGTGTAAGTTACAAATCGCTCTGATGCATCGTTTCTGTGCCTTAAATACCAACTCTTTGCCTACTGCATTCCCCCAGAATATAATCCCGTATTTCAAGGTGGATGCAACTAGCCCATGGTATGCTGTTAGAACGGTATCTTGGTTTGCGGTTTTATTCAGCATATATAAAGCATATGCATGCTGATTTAATTTTCCGCATATTTTTGCGATTTGTTCCTTCCACTCCAACGTGCGTTCTATCTGTAGCCCAAGAAATTTCGTTACTTTTGCTTCGTGTATTGTAATATTGTTATATTTAATATTTAAATGTGAATGTTCATTTATATTTCTTCCAAAATTCATTACGGTTGTTTTTTCAGTATTCAATTTTAAGTTTTGCGCTTTAAGCCAAGTAGCAAGAGAATTAATACTGCTATTAATATCGGATTCAATTAAATTAAGATTAAGCTTATCAAATACAACCGTAGTGTCATCAGCAAACATTACCATTGAAGATGTTGTAGCTGAAGGGAAGTCATTGATATAAATGTTAAATAATAATGGTCCTAATGTGCTTCCTTGCGGGACTCCGTAGACGATATTTCTAACGTCAGACTGATATTGAAATATACGACTGATATATAAAGACTGATATATAAAGAAATAATAGACTGATATATAAAGTCCAGGCCATCCAGGAGTTCCCAGTACCCAAGACTGTGAAGGAGTTAAGAAGATTCCTTGGGATGCTCAATTTCTACCGCAGGTTTATTCCAGGTGCTGCTAAAACTCAAGCATCGCTCAACGCTATGTTGGCAGGAGCAACTATTAAGGGTTCAGACTCAATACAGATGACGCAGAAGGAGTTGGCAGCATTTCAAGAATGCAAGAAGACCCTCTCTGACGCCACACTTCTTGTCCACCCTCAACTTCACGCTGAGCTTTCCATCCTCACCGACGCCTCCGACGTGTCTATCGGCGCTGTGCTACAGCAGCGAAACGGTAAGGAGTGGGAACCGCTATCTTTCTTCTCTAAAAAACTGAACCGGGCGCAGAAGAAGTACAGCCCTTACGACAGGGAGTTATTGGCTATTTATGAGGCTATCAAACATTTTCGGCATATGGTCGAAGGCAGGAGCTTTATTGTTTTTACCGACCATCGCCCGCTTACCTATGCTTTTACTTCGCCAAAGGAAAACTGTTCCCCGCGACAGTTCCGGTATTTCGACTACATAACGGAAAATGTAGTCGCTGACGCTATTGACTTCACGCTACTCGCAAAACCGCAGCTGTCGGATCCGGAGTTACAAGCACTCCTCACAAACGGATCATCGCTGAAGTTACGACCTATTACTCCGGTAGGCTCAGACGCAAAAGTATATTGCGATGTATCCGGTCCATCTCCAAGACCTTATGTAACGCCTGATTTACGTCAGCAAGTGTTCAACTCACTGCACAGTCTGAGTCATCCCGGACGTACCGCTACCGTGCGACTGGTAACACAAAGGTTCGTGTGGCCAGGGATCCGCAAGGACTGTAGAGAGTGGTCTAGATGCTGTCTTGAGTGCTAGCGGAGCAAAATTACCCGCCACACATCTGCCCCATTTTCCTCTTTCCCTATTACCTCGTCGAGATTTGCCCATATCCATCTCGACATCGTCGGCCCATTAACCCCATCTGCTGATTTCAGGTACTGTCTCACCATCGTTGACAGGTTTACACGATGGTGTGAGGCAGTCCCAATGAAGGACATCACCGCTGAAACCTGCGCGGCCGCCTTGGTATCCGGCTGGATATCGAGGTTCGGCTGCCCTACGCAGATTACCACAGATCGGGGACGCCAGTTCGAGTCCGGCCTGTTCAAGGCCATTTCATCACTGGTCGGCGCGCAACATCTTCGCACCACAGCCTTCCACCCTTCTTCGAACGGCATGATCGAACGCACTCATCGGCAAATTAAAGGTTCGATTATGAGTCACAACACCACCCAATGGACAGAAGTCTTACCGTTGGTGCTTCTGGGCATCCGCAGTGCATGGAAAGAAGACATGCAAGCTTCCTCTGCCGAGTTGGTGTATGGCGAACCACTACGCTTGCCGAGCCAGTTCCTGTCACCTACGGAAGACCACGCGCTGCAGGACGTGACGAGTTTTGCCACACGCCTCGCAAGACACATGGCCAACCTCGCACCAACACCTGCATCTTGGCACAGAAAGGGAACTTTTTACATCCCAAATAGCCTACAACACTCATCGCATGTTTTTGTAAGGCAGGACCACGTTCGTAGAACGTTGGAGCCGCCATATGCCGGGCCATACAAAGTACTCGAGCGGACTCCGAAGTACTATAAAATTCTAATGCGAGGTAAAGTCACAAACATCTCACTGGATAGAATAAAGCCCGCATTTACAACTGAGGACGTCACGCCAGCTGAGATGAGGATGTTACCATCACCGCCACCAGCACCAGCTACAGAAGAGAAACGTACGCGGAGTGGGAGAAGAGTACGTTTCACCGACTTTTATCGACCTTAGTAAAGGTCTCGAGGGGGAGTACTGTGGCGGAACAGCTGCGCTGGCCCTCGGCGGTCTTCGTATCCGCTCGGGCCGCGCGCGCGCCGCTTCGTATTAAGTCTACTCCCACCAGGCAGTGCATTGTTCGCCGCCGCCCGACGTAGACACTGTGTCGCTTTGCTTAACGCTTTTAAATAATTGCACCGCGCGTAAATATTAATTCAAGTCAGCCTATCAATTTCAATCATTTCTTTTCTTTCTTCGCATCTATCTATTCTGCTTACAACTGTAACTATAAACTATATCTATTCCTTCGCGTATCTGTGCTTTCTACTCTTCTGTGCTTATTGTAACTGTGTACCTACTTCAGACATTATAATAATTGTTTAAAGTTCGCGATCGTTTTATTCTTCTCGCCCGTACATCGAACACTATTTTGAGTAGTATAACTACAGCTTTAAAGAAATGTTGTTATAAGTTTTTATAGTTATGTTATTAGCAAGACAACGAGATTAAGGAGGTAAATAGGTGCTTTTTAAAAGGGGGTAATTTAAACCTTTGAACTCCGGAATATTTTACTAATAGACATCTTAAACGGAAAATATTTATTTACAAAAATGAGAAGCTCATAAGCAGTGATCGGATAATTGGATGCCTATTTACCTAAAGTTGAGGTGTTGGCTATTATGGAATGCACTTTTGAATCGATGAAATCCCGGGATTTCAGGATTGACAAATTTAGTTTTTTTTTACTACAGAATCAAATCGGATGTAGGTATATTTACTTATTATAAGGTGTTAGCTATTATGGAATGCACTTTTGAATCGAAAAAATACCGGGATTTCGGATTTTTTTTAACTATAGAATCAAATCAGGTGTAGTATATTTACTTATTTTAAGGTGTTGGCTAATATAGAATGCACTTTTATATCGAAAAAAATCCCGGGATTTCGGAATCGACAAATTTAGTATTTTTATTATAGAATCAAATCGGTTGTAGGTATATTTACTTTTTTTAACTTTTGTTCCAAAAAAAGCTCTAGTAATAATATTTATGTGACTTCACTGCCTCCTACTACAAACGGTCGTGTTATATAACTGGACTAATTTGGGTGGTTGTCAGCTGTCGGTAAGTTTTGTAGGCTATCTCTTGTTTTTAATTTTGTCTTATTGTAATTAGCGCTGTCAATAGAAATGGACGGCTCACGCGCAACGTTATAGCGCAACGAACAAAGAACCATGACCTTGAGCGAGGCACTATCTTTCTTTAACTTACACACGTCGTGAATGCTGTACACACGCACCACCCCATATCTGCCCGTGGGTGTCGTAGAAGGCTACTAAAGGGCTTATCCGAGAGGTGGGCAGCAGCGCCTCCCGTGAAGACAACACAGTTTGTAATCCCGGAGTCCTGTTTTTTTTTTAAATAAGTACCACATTCTAAAGACGTCATTTCCTTACCATGTTACAGACTAGTTTCGCATTCCCGAATTTTCTGGAATCCCGGGATTTATATTAAAAAAATATTTTTTAAGAAGCCGCTTCCATAATATCTTAGCCAAAAATGCACTTTAGGTAAATATGCATCCGAGTATCCGATCACTGCTCATAAGTGTAAAACGACTAAAGTAAATAGTGGGCTGCCACCCTATCCTGGAGAGTTATATCAACAACCTACGTTACATCATTCTATATCTGCTACGTATTTTACCCATAACATTTGGCATTAACTTTTGATAGCCAAAATGAAAGATTACCCTGGGATATATAATTATTCATTTATGCAGGCTCATACAATTGGCAATGTTGCACAATAGCAATCACTTACAGGTACAGCAAGCTGCAAAAGTGCATGGCCATTACAAATACTAAATCGTTTGCGCCGGTATTCAACACCATCTGTTGACGAAGTAAAATGGTTCATAAATATCTCACTAGATAGCGCTGCGCTACTTTTCAAAGGTAAAAAAAGAACTATCAAAGTAGTTTATTATATTTAAGAAACATCATTTTCACTTATTTTTGTATATTATCAATATTTTCATTACATTGATTTATACAAACACAAATTAATCAACATAATATAATTACAAAAACACAATGCTTTCGGCAGGGTTCGAACTCGAAACTCTAAAACTTAGTTTCACGATAATATATATCGTATAGACACTTCAATTGGCTAACTTTGCACATGAGTCATGTGTTGAAATAGAATATTACTAGATTTTTGTAGTTTAACTTAATGTTTTAATCTTAGAGGGTGAACTTAATTTATAATTAAATGAACTACGTGGGTAGTTCAGTTTATTTAATAGCTGCTTAAACTCAGTGACTTGCTAGTTTGTTCGTTCGCTAACATCATTCCTATTTCTATTATCCTTGAGCTGTATTAACCAAATATTTTTTACTACAATGAGTACGCGATGCAATATTGACATGACGACAAGAGCAAAAATAATTGCTCTGCATGATCAAGGCAAAAACATGTCTGAAATAGCACGAGAAATTGGCATAAACGTAAGTGTGTTCTGTTATATAACGTCGATATAATTGTTATTTTAATATTTCTATTTCTTTGTTATAGCGAAAAACGTGAAAGTGGCAGACCACAATTAATAGACACAACGCAAAGGCATGCAATGAGAAGGGACTATGAGGAAAATGGATTTATGCCGACAAAGTATTACGCCGGTTTGTTTGACACAAGTGTGGATACTGTTCG
The DNA here is from genome assembly GCA_949126895.1 of Eilema caniola. Taxonomy (NCBI): domain Eukaryota; kingdom Metazoa; phylum Arthropoda; class Insecta; order Lepidoptera; family Erebidae; genus Eilema; species Eilema caniola. The sequence goes on along the minus strand of OX421469.1, from coordinate 662,821 downwards.
TCGCGTCTTGCACAGTGAAGGTTTGCATTTTAGGAGGCATGCTGTAAAACCATTACTGACGGACAGCCATAAAAGAGCAAGACTTGAGTTCGCGTTGGAGTACTCCAATTACGACTGGAGTAACGTCATCTTTACTGATGAAAAAACCTTCAAGTCGAGTCAACATGGGCGTTTAAATTTATGGCGTCGTGACAATACCAGATACAGCAGAGATCACGTAGTGCCCAATATGGAGTCTGGTCGTATAACAGTGAACATGTGGGGATGGATGAGTGCTGCTGACCCAGGAGAACTCATTCGAGTGCCTAGTCGAGCAAATAGTGGCCATTATATAGATGTGTTGGAGGAGACTATGTTGCCTACGGTTCGAAACGTGTTTCCTGAGGAAGAAGTTCCTATAATAAAATTTGTGCAGGATAATTGCCCCATACACCGTTCACGTAGTGTGCAAGAGTGGTTTGGCCGGCATGATAACATTTCTGTTATTCCATGGCCTGCTAGATCGCCGGATTTAAATGCCATTGAAAACTTGTGGGGTATTATTGTCCAACGATGGGAAAATCAAAACGAGCGGACCCCAGATGCCTTAGATAAGCATTACTTAAAAGTATGGTACAAAATACGTGGTTCTGATATATGTAAGAACCTCGTTAGCTCAATGCGTTCCCGCATGCAAGCTGTTATCGATCAGAACGGTGGTGCACGAAGTATCAACATAATTGTTTAGTTTATTTAGTGGTAGTATTTTATAAGTGCTGACCGAAATGTGATATTCTATGAATAGTAAATTGTTATACAATTTATTATAAGTTGAACTTTTAATATGTTTGTATTGCGTGAGTGATAATAATTCATTGATCAGTGTCTACTTAAATAACAATGTTTGATTGAAAACGATGCAGTTGAAAAAAAAATATTTCAGGCTTCACTTTTTCAGTAGCTAGATTTTGTTTACATTTTTGTGTAGTCAATAACTTGACTACACAAAAATGTAAACAAAAGTAAATCTAAAAATCTAAAAAAAATCTAAAAATTACATCACAGGAAACTAACGTTTTATAGTATTTCGGTCTCCAGTTTATTTTTATTGAGTTGACAAAAGCTTCAATCTTCTTTCTGATATCGGAAACGAAAACTTAAGCTATGTCTTCAATAAAAATTATTAATATTATACTACCACTAAGAAATAAAAATTATTAATATACTACATGGAAAAAATGTGTAAACTTATGAAAGAAAGAATAAAGCGTTTATAAATAAGAAATAAATATTTTTGATAAAATTGTTGTATGATTTCTAAGTTACGAATATAATCATCATTCTCTGAACCTTTTTCCCAACCCAGTTGGGGTCAACTTTCCAGTCTAACTGTGATGCGGCTTAACTTCGATATTTTCCGTGAAGCGACTGCCATCTGACCTCCACAACCAATGGCCCAATGGCGATATCGAAGTTCCAAGTTAGACTGGTTGGACTTTTGACAGCTCCAATTACCCGTAACGACTGCCATAGATATTTGTATGACCTAACGTGCTCTCCGAGGCACGACCAGACCAGTGCAAACAGCCACATTCATGCATACAACTTTTTTGCACTGAGCGGGGATCGAACCCGCGCTCCGTGCGTAGCAGTCGCATGAACTACCGCCACAAGTTACGAATATAATACACTGGTCCAAAATAAACCTATCTACTTTTTTATTACGATGACAAATATATTTGCGTAGGTAGGTATACAATATTACTATTAACAATGAAACGGTAGTTAGCATAATAATAACAACCGCATTAATGTCGTAAAAATGTAATGCCCAAAACCACCGGCGCCATCTAGTTTATTTTTTATAAACTGGGGTTTGAAAGTTCATAGGATTATCGATCTTAAGCTATCCATGCACTTTTATAGCTTACTGTACATTGTGTACAGTCGATAAAGGAGTTATGGTTGCACTTTTTCATATAAAGTTGTATAAAGGTGCAACAGAACTGTTCTTAACTCTTTTGTATTCTAGTTAATTTGAACTAGAATATTAAACATCGAGGAATAAACTGGTCGATGTATGTATATGTATACAAACTACATTTTAAGTAGCTAGTTAAATTTGTGACAGAAAAATATAAAAAATAATTCTAAACTTCGATTCAAACCAGCAGACCGCAACAATGCTGGCATAAGGAAAATAAACTTGTTGGAGCCACCAGCAGCTGTGTCAGCTTATGAATTATAGACAAAAGGCAAAACAAAGTTAAACAATTTCCTCATCAAACTTCGCAATTTTGGGAATATTATTCCCAATGGGGAGAACTTTTCCCAAAACTTAGTAAATACACAAGAACGTAAATATTTGAATAAGTTACATTAAAATATCACAGAGGAAGCTAGTCGGTATTTTAAATAATAACACTTAGTGGAAGAAAAGTACACGTCCCACCTAATGGGAAGTGGTTACGGCGCCCTGTTAACGACTGGAATACCTGAGGCGTCACACTTATTACTCTACTGATGGCGAAATCTGTTTAAGAACTACTTCTTACACATTAAACAGAAAGAAAACAAATGCAAGTTCCGGTTTCCGTGTGGAGTTATCCACAAACTGAAACTCGTTCAATTATCTCCTAAGACTTTCTCTCAGGAGTGAAGCAAATTCAATCAGTAGCAAACTTCTGACACGGGGACTCAACGATGGGCATAAAATTAAAGTTTTAACTAGAGCTGATGCGGCGCATTCAACTGTGGTACAATGTAATTGTAACTGAGTGGGCCACAGCGGAGTAAAGCACAGAGGACAGACTTACTTACCGCCAAAACCAATATCTTCGTGGTTTCACAAACTTATAACGAAAGTTGAAAATTGGATAGTGAATTCTTTAAGATTGTGATTGGAAAAACAGAAAATTCACAATCCACTGGCTCTATGGAAGTTCTGTATTTACATAAGTTTTATAACATTTTTGGATTTTTGTAACGACTGGCAAACATGTGGGACCCATTGTTAAACAATTTTCTGGGGCGCAGAAGGATTTCAATGTGCTAAGAATGGTCACTGGTTACCCATTCTAAGATTGAACTATCCCATCCTGCAACCACGAGCTCCTTCAATTTGAGAGATACAACTCCGACAAAAAAACTGACTTGACGGAAAAACTGCTTGCTGTCCAAATTCTAAAGAAATATCTTTTTTTACGGTATTTCACAAAATAACTTTTCTAGAAAATCTCCTTTTTACGAGAAGTTTTCTAGTCTACGTCTGCGTCTGCGTCTTTGTATCGTGAACAATGCATTCGCCGGTAATCCTCTGAAACTCAGCCGGTAATGAAAATGTCGCGTAAGACGACGCTTTCACATTCCTGTAACAACAAAGTCCCGAGTGACATCTCAAGAGAGGAGTAACCCTTGTACTATGTGATTTACATATGAACGGTATATTCTTTCTTTTTTGCATACTAAGCAATAATTCAAAGGAGACTGGTAAGTTTACTTAGAGAACATTTCAGTCTTATTTTTCTATAGGAGTAACTAATGTTTACTATACCAAACCTGAAAAGAGGTTCCCTGAGTAATCGTTGATTACTCAGTGTGGCAGTTGAGATTGACGATTCGGACTTACGTGGGGTGCTATATAAACCCCATAAACAGATTTTTTTTAAAACAGATCAAACAACCCTGAACTAGCGGACGTGGGCGGGCGTACATCAAAGGTCTGAGTATATCAGATAAAGCTCCTTACGTTATAAGTACATAGAAAATATGAGCCAATAAGCTATATCAGTTTAAAATCTTTATCTTAAGGATTGTACAGCTTGAAAACTAGAATGAAATTTACAAAGGACTGTTCTCTCCTACCTTGTCTTACCAAAATGTTTACAAGATAATAATTATCATTTCGACACAATAGCACACACTTTTGTCTAGCCCGTCCCGTGAGATTTCAATTAAGATTAGCGACATTCCACTACCAATACAATAAACAAGAAATGGTAAAGTTATTACGGAATTGTCGCAGTCTCGTATTCCTGTTATTTATTTTCGCGGTGAGGGCCGGAGTGGATGGTGCTCCCTGAGGAGAGAGGATGGGACGAACCGCGCTAGGAGACTCGTATTTGTATTCGTGGTGTGTCCGAAATGAATTTCGGCTTGTTGCTACTATCGCTTTTTTCTTTGAGTACGAAATTGAGGAAAATGTAAAGTAGAAATGTTATAACATAGAATGTGATTAAATTAATTTTATCTTTTTTAATTATAATAACTGTGAATGCTTTTAATTCACTTTGGTAGAATCGAAAATAAGTGATAATTTACCGTAATCGCAATATTTTCGGATTTACGACCATTTAGACGAACGAAAGATTATCGTCATCGTCTTCGCGTAGTTCAGTGTCGCACCCCGGGCTGACACGCGGTCCATACAGTTTTTATAAGAGTGACTGCCGTATGACTTTCTAACCCCGCGGGAATGACGTCATCTGTTGAGCAGCAGATGCACGGCTTACACGTGAGCTTGACTTGGACCCCGAAGACCTTGTTGGGGTGCAAAAAACACACAAACGTTAAGTTAAAGATAACTTGTAATATTTTATTATGTCTCGAGCCTTTGCGAAGGAGGTTCGTGCCGAATGGAGTCACATAAAATGTTTCTAATTTATTAAACGGTTTTATTTGGCTCGCCTTGTTTTACGACCATCGTAAATATGAGTTGTAAAAGCAACGCTTCCGAAAGGGATAAACGCCATGTCATGCCAATTTTGGAGGGTTTGTATCTTATATGAAGAAATTAGTTTTTTTTATGACGACCGTACTAGTGAACTTAAGAAAGGTGCTGATACAAAGACGCCGTGATATTGTAATAAAGCTTAATACTAAGTTTGTTTCGTCATTAGTGTTATGTTTTTTTTTAATCTAGGTTTTAGGTTTCTAAATCGCGATGTGTAATCTATTATACATACATACATACATTTATTCAGTGACGTCTTTTTTCCAGTGGGGTAGGCAGAGCTACAGTTTGCTACGATCCTGGCACACATCCTTCGCTTCTTTTACTTCCATAATTATTTTCATACATGCGCGCCGGTTTCGAGTTCTCTTGACAAGTCCTTTCAAACTATTATAACTTTTGTTTTTTCTATTTTTGGTATTGTTGTCAATATTATCTTCAAGATCTTGTTTTATTTTGATCCTATAGATTTAAAATAATAATGTTGATCTTACTAATCTCTTAACTTCTACATGTCTACTTTAAGTTTATACAGAAAACAAAAAATTCCCTTGTCCAAAAGTGTTCCGTAATATTTCTTTTAATGTCATGCCTGTCACGATGAGACTTTATACTTGATCTTAACGACTTATTTCCCTTAGGAATGGATTCCTCCAAAGTATAAATCCTCTTCGTGGCGCAATTAGATGGCTTACTAAGCATTTCAGTAACCGGTTCTGCTATTTGCTCGAACAATTCTAGTCTTATCTTTATTCGTGAGTTTATTGTTATGTTACCTTGATATTTAGGGGCAGGGCGAGGTGGCAGACAAGCACACGGCCCACCTGATGGAAAGTGAATTTCGTGGCCTATGGACGTATGCAACATCAGGAGAGTCACACTCGTTCTGCCGACTCTGTAAACACAAAGAGTTTCTGCGCCGTCAGTGTAAAAGACGTGTTAAAAGACAGCACAACAACTCTCCAGCTACACTACTCATCGCCAGGAACATAACACGAGGTTGTGGTAATTGTGCTATTATAGCCGCAGTATTCTGTAGGGCGAACTGTTCAATTGAAGGAAAATACCGTCGTATTTTACCTCCTTGGATATATATTTAAAATCCATCATACATGCTTGAAAACTGTTTGATTCACACACAAACGCATACCAAAGTGAATGAATAATATTACAAGTAAACTAAGATAGCCCATATGTAGTGTCGTGACACTATAAGTAACAATAAATTTATCTATCAGAAAACCTTTTGGTTACCATATAATTTTCCCAATCACAATGCGAATTTCGTTTTGGAAAATAATTTGCGAGAACGGAAGGCGTCGTGCTAGTGATTGAATAAATCTATCACTCCATTAAACAGAAGGGTTTATTGATGCCGTTCGTCTTCCTGCGCTTCGACTGTTCCACTCATATATCTGGCATAAGTAGTCCCTTCTAAAAGAGGGTGTATGATTCTATTAATGTATTTGCATTTTATAGATAGAGCTGGTTACGTGCGTATATTTTCTTGCGATCTGACTAGATGTGCACGATGCAGGATCGGAGGCTATTACGTACAATTTTGAGAGGATTGGTCTCTCCAGTAGTGGACTGTGGACTCCAATAGATTAATTGATTGATATTTTATATTATACTAAAAATGATCTACAATGATTACACTCATTGCGGTAGATCATGGATAAGATCAGATAATACTACGCAGTAGATATTTACTATTTCTGATCTGTAGTCGCCACCTGAGCAGATAACGAGGCGTGTGACATGCACGAAATAAAATTGACACTAATTACATTGTCAACGTGTCATGTCCTACGTGGCACATAGAAAAATACTTAACACATCACACATTGTCTCACATTGGCACGTGTATTGTTGTATTACAATTATAAAATATGTACACTGTGTCCGCAATTAGGGCTAGACACTCAGCATATACTGAGGTGGGTATTAACCACCACAGAACTGATTTTCAGTGTAAACCCTTAAGTGCCACCTGACGTCGTCTAGCAATATCGCCTCATACAGCATAGTAACAAAGGTAAAAGGTAAGTAATGTCTTAAATATTATATACATAACTAGCTGTCGCCCGCGGCTCCGCCCGCGTGGATGTCGGTTATCGCTAATCGGGGTATGAAAAATAGATGTTGGCCGATTCTCAGACCTACCCGATATGCCCACAAAATTTCATGAGAATCGGTCGAGCCGTTTCGGTGGAGTTTGGCAACGAAAACTGTGACACGAGAATTTTATATATTAGATAGATAGGCCCCGTGCGTATCGCGATGCGCCTACTATTGCGCCATCTCGCGGAACAGTGGTGACAATACGTAGATGCCCAGCTGACTGGCGTCTTCCCAATATTAATCAAAAATAATTAACAACAACTAACGTTATGACCACGACGATAATCCAATGTGGTTTTCAATCAATCTATTTACATTTTTTTCGTGCAAAATCGATATCAAAAGGTAAGTAATGTACCAAAAAAATTAGGAATCCAACCCTTCCGAGTGAATGTGTTGCCGCTTATTATTGAATTGAATTCTAGGTAAAAAAAACTATTTGAAAGCAGGCATATCTCCAACGTGAAAAACGTATCATCGAGGGAAAAGTTTTACCACAAACTAGGGTTCGTACGATGTTACGTTGAAGGTATATGGAAAAAAATGTTTTTATTGTAAATTGTATTATTAAGATCTGATGCAAACGACACTAAATCATGAATTTTTACAATTACTTGTATAAGGATAACAACTCGTTAAAGCAAATATGCAGGATCGTACAGTCAAACTAAATAAGTATTTTTAGAGTAATTGTTGATTCTAGTTTCATAGGAATTTCACCTGTATTAATAAATTATTGTTTTGCTCTTTCGTTTTCCTGATGGTGTGGTCCTTTTGTGACTAAAAACATAATTTTTGTATTGTTTTGTTCATAACTCCGAACGACTGTTGTCACCACATGGCCACTCGGGCATCTACTAACTTTCCAATTGAGCCGCGAGGGCGGCGCCACATGCGTTGCGCACGGGGCCTATAGAGATAGCATTGGGTGTTAACTATATATTTGTACACAAAACATTCATGTATGGATATATATAGACAAGTAGGCAGGTAATCCTGGGCAGGCACCGATTTAGGCGTACATACTCATTAAATAAAAACACCACTTCTCCCATCACAGGTCCACACGTTGTGCCAGTGCAGTTTTTGTATACCTTAGAATTAAAAATTGCCACATTCAGATTGCCCACGGTACCGGCAGGCGAGTTCGGAATTATATAACTTATGGGCCAAGACATCAAGGTAAGTATGTTATGTGTATGCATAAAAAAGTAATATTATAGCAGTTCAACACATATTCTTTTAAAGTAGAAGGAGTAGTGCCCTGTACCTTGTTTTACTAGATCGATCTTAACTAACAAAGTGCTCAGAATGATCTCAATACCTTAGTAGTGCCCTATTCTTACTGATTGTTCTGACATGTGGCACAATACAATTTAAATCAATAACACAGTTTGAGCCATAATAGTCAAGATCGATCTGATGCTGACTATTAGTCAAGGGCAGACCTTGTTCTATATATATTCACGTAGTGCACTACCTTGCAATTACTGCATTTTATATGCAAAAGATGAGATTTCAGAGAAGGTTTAAATAAAGTTCTCGAGAGAAAATAACACTGACGAGCGCGAATCAACCTTCTTCTGTATGCTACTTATTTTTTTCTACGGCATCGTACCTAGTTTCCATAGTGTGACGGTTATTTTTGTAGCCAAGGATGTTATTCAATAAAAAAAAGGATAAAACTGGCCAGTGCGTTGTAAAAACAAATTTAAAAAGAAAGGTATTAATGATACGATGCTTTTAATGAGAAACTTTTTTTGCTATTTATTTTTTCTACGGCATCGTACCTAGTTTCGATAGTGTGACGGTTATTTTTGTAGCCAAGGATGTTATTCAATAAAAAAAGTATAAAACTGGCCAGTGCGTTGTCAACAAATTTAAAAAGAAAGGTATTAATGATAAGATGCTATTAATGAGAAACTTTTTTTATTAGACTGAAGATCTAGTAGTCTAATTTTCATTAGCAACCACGTATGATTAATATTTCACGCTAAGGTAACTATAATTTCTAAACAAGCTCCCTATTGACATTAATAAATTTAAAAGTTAGAATTAAATTAAAGTTTGTAGAATATACTGCTTCCGGGCTGTTTGGCCGTAGTCAATTTGAAACTTGCGTTCCAGACGTTTCGTCGATCACTGCGGTCGACATCTTCAGTGGCGCAGGTCCGGGCGACGACGAGTTCGGAGACCTTGCCTCGTCGGCGGCTTCGTTGCGACTGATATGGAATCTTGAGTCACTGGCATATATATAGGCGACATCAAAGACTCTCGCTACTTTGTGGAGAAACTCTAGAATCTCAAACTACATCCGGATGATCGTCTAGTCAGTTTCGACGTCGTCTCTCTGTTTACAAAAGTTCCGTTCAGGGAAGCAATGTCGCGTATCTGACGTGTTGACGACTTCCTACTTCCAGTGGAACAGCACTTTCTACGAGCAAGTGGACGGATCAGCCATGGGAAACCCCATCAGTCCTGTAGTCGCGAACTTTTACATGGGATCGTTTGAAGAAGATGCTCTGGAAAGAGTTCCCAAGAAGCCTAAGGTCCGGTTCCGCTACGTAGACGATACCTTTGTGGTTTGGACTCATGGAGACACGGCACTGACTAAGTTCCTGAATCACCTAAACAGCATCCATTCTAACATCCAATTCACCATGGAAGTTGAGAAGAACGGGGAGCTACCATTCCTCGATGTCCTAGTATCCAAAAAAGAAGATGGCAGTCTTGGTCACTGATACTATCGAAAGCCGACACACACAGACTGTTACCTACACAAGGACTCCAACCACCATCCCAGACAAAAAATGTCAGTTATCAAGACACTGGTCCACCGAGCTAAGACCATCTGTGAACCTCAACACCTACAAAACGAGTTACGCAACTTGGACTCAGCCTTCCAAGCTAATGGATTCTCTTCACACGAAATACGGAGAGCTCTTCACCCAAAGAAAGTTCGCCAACGAACCAGGATGAGGTGAAACCTGCTCCGATAGGGAAGGCCTTCTTGCCATACATTCGTGGCATTACGGATCGTATCGGAAGACTGCTAGTAGCTTATAACATCAAGCCGAGCTTCAAGCCCACGAAGCAGCTACGGAATTTTCACCGTTCGGTCAAGGAGCCTCGTGATCCGCTATCGTCAGCTGGAGTTCACAAAATCCCCTGCTCATGTGGCTCGGTATACGTGGGCCACTCAAAGAAGCATCAAGACCCGCCTTTCGGAACATGAACGTAATTGCCGCCTCTGCCACTTCGACAAGTCAGCGGTTGCAGAACACACCCAAGAGGATGGGAATCATACCATTGAATTTCAGAACACGAAGGTTCTAGCTACCACTACACATTTTTTCCCACTTCGAGAAGCCATCGAAATATTCAAGCATCCCAACAACTTCAACCGGAAAAACGAGGGATTTCAGCTCCAAAAAGATTGGTATCCAGCACTGAGAGCCACTCGGTATCACAGTGCAAACGACCAATCAGGATCAAGTACGTCGGTGCCACAGCTCTCTACCAATCAGCATCGAGTGAGTCGATTCTCCTCTCCAACCGCGCCTATAAATATAGATTAGAATATAGATTCCATATCAGTCGCTACGAAGCTGCCGACGAGGCAAGGTCCTGCGCCACTGAAGATGTCAACCGTTCAAATGGACCACGGCCAAACAGCCCGGAAGCAGTATATTCTACATGCAACGCCGGCCGTGAAAGCCTGAAGACTTGTATTAAATTTAAGTTTGTCAAAAGCTTACTGTATAAAATTACTATATTTATAAGGAACCTTTCACTGAAAAATCATTTTAGTAGATTTAGGAAACAAGGTTGTAGATAGACCGAAAAATACCTGCTGGGGTCTTCTCTGTACTGTGCCGCGGTGTGTGGTCTATTTGTTATTAATATTAGTCTGGTTTTGACATTTGAGAGCCATCTTGGTTTTTTTATTTAATTTGACTCCCTCTAGCCTGATGGTAAACTAAAGGCAATATGGTGGCATTCAGCTTAACGGCCTCACGCCCTGCTTAAAGGAGCCGGAACTGTAGGAAGAAGGAAACAAGTCAGCTGGCAGGGAATTCCACTTCGAACCATTTTTTACTTCGATAACGTTATATTAAATACACAACAACCCTCATCTTTTTCCGTTCCCTTTGCCTGAAATCTCCGTCATCGCTGGCATTTTTGTGACGTCTCTTGCCATCCAACATCTCACTTAATCAGGCTCTTCTATCGGGTCTATTGTGCCTGACCTTTTGTATATATATTTGAAGGCTCTTTGTGATCCACCTAAATAATTCAATGTCGAGGCCGTCTGAAGATTTGAACTGTATTGTATGCATAACTTTGCATAGATTGCGTGATATTATTAGGATTAGTTTAGTATTACTCGTATTAGTTTACGTAACTTTATTCGATTTGATTACTCAGCTTAATTTACTAAAATATTTTTGTGTTTGAAGTTTACATATTCATTTCCTATGCGACATCACAATTATTTCAACCTACTTCTAAAGAAATAGCTAAAGTACACCAGACTGGCTGTTAGCGCCCTCATATAATATCTTAATTTACTAAGCATAAAACTGCACAGCTAAACTTCTCTGTTAAAGATGATATTAAGGCCGTACTATGTTATACGTAGTATTATTGCTATTTAAAAAATTAAATAAATTTTGTCGTCAGTGAGCACCTTAATATTATTTCGTACACAATAAAACGGTCTTACCAAACCTGTAAAGCTTCAGTATCACTTGACAGCTGCGCCCTGCCCTGAATCACCCTGGATATCAAAGCGTAATAGCTGAGGGCCAGCCACAATATTTTACGAGTCCCTCCGACTTCCTCCACAAAAGATACAATTAACGTTTTATCACTCTGCGGAAGGGTCATAAACTCGCTTTTTATAAGTTCCTGCCAAAGGTATAGGTGATTTAAATTGCTTCTTTTGTGGTAAATGTAAACTGGTGCAAGATGACCGCAGCTTCCGCTTTGTGTGTGTGGTATGTAAGGTGTGGTTTTATGTTTAGTCAGCAGTGTAGTATGGTAGAGGATGTTACAGAAGTGGGTATGCCGATTTAGATTTTGTGTTATTGAAAGTAATTATAAACTAAATTCCTTCTGCTGTTGATATTTTATACTAACTTAAACTGCAGACGTTTCTGGCCTCTGATTATTACAGTTATGATAAAAATACAGAGAATTGCAGTAAAAATATAATACCTAAAAATGTACAAAAAGCAATATAAAAGCGGCTAAGTGCGAGTCGGACTCGCCCATGAAGGGTTCCGTAGCAGCAAGTAGGTAAATTGTGGTTTACGATTTATGACGTATTAAAAAAGTTTTATCATTCTCTTATTTTAGAAGTTACCAGCCTTTGGTCTGCCTCCTAGACTGTGCGACTGGGTTGCCGGCTTCTTGCAGGAGCGCCGTATTCGCGTTCTTTGTGATGGACGAGCCTCGGAGTTCTTTGCAGGTAAATGCCGGCGTACCGCAGGGATCTGTCCTATCGCCAACTCTCTTTCTTCTGCATATCAATGACATGCTGTCGACCGGCAGCATTCATTGCTATGCGGATGATAGCACCCTACACGGGAGTTATCATGGACGTCCTGCGGATAAGCAGACGCATATTGCGGAAAAAAGGCAGCTTCTTGTCACTGAGCTTGACCGGATCCTGAATCACATTTCCCAATGGGGCTCTGAGAACTTGGTCGAGTTCAATGCCAAGAAGACGCAGGCATGTGCGTTTACAGCAAAGGTATCTTCTTTCCTTCCCCTTCCCACTCTTCAGAGCAAGCCACTGCCACTGCGGGACAACCTCAATATCCTCGGTATGGATGTTCGCTGCAAACTGAACAACAAAAACTAAATCGAGAGTATCATCAAAGCAGCCTCGCGTAAACTCGGAGTCCTGAACAGAGTGAGACGGTTTTTTACGCCGGAGCAGCGGTGTCTTCTTTACAAGACACAAATTCGTTCCTGCGTGGAGTACTGCTCACATCTCTGGGATGGATCCGCAAAGTACTTATTAGATGCTCTCGACAGGTTGCAGCGACGTGCGGTCCGCATTATCGGAAATCCTGAGGTCACGAGTACCCTCGAGTCTCTGCAGATGCGTAGAGATGTTGCTTCCTTGGCAGTTTTTTACCGTCTCTACCATGGTGAATGTTCTGAAGAGCTATTCCAATTAGTCCCACCCTCCCCCTTCCTATACAGGACGACACGTGCAGGACTTAGATGTCACCCCTATACGGTGCAGAACATTCCTTCAAGAACCAAGCGGTTCGGTGACTCTTTCCTTTGTCGCACCATTAAGACCTGGAATTCCTTGCCAGCTCACGTGTTTCCCTCTTCCTACAGTCCCGGGTCCTTTAAGCGGGGCGTGAAAAAGCATCTGATGAGGCCGTCAAGCTGAGTGCCACCATTGTTAACATGGCACGTGTATATAATGGTGGCCCTCTTTCTTGAGACTTTACCTTCAGCTTACCATCAGGCGAGGTAAAGTCAAATTGACGTAAAAAAAAGTTACAGGGGGGGGGGGGGAATATTTTGCCACTTTAGCCTCAGTTTAGAAAAAAATGATATTAGAGACCTCAATATCATTTTTGAAGACCTATCCATAAATGTATGTACCCATACACGTATGGGCTTCATGAAAAAAAATTGAGTTTCAGTAGTAAGTAAGTATGGGGAAACCCCCAAAATTTATTGTATTTTTTTCTATTTTTGTGTGAAAATCTTAGTGTGGTTCACAGAATACATCTACTTACCAAGTTTCAACAGTGTAGTTCTTATAGATTCGGAAAAAAGTGGCTGTGGCCTAAAGACGGCCAGGCAGACAGACATGACGGATCTATAAGGGTACCGTTGTATGCCATTTGGCTACGGAACTCTAAAAATGAAACTGCTAATAGATGTAAAAATGCTTTGAAAGGCATTCTAGTGAAAACAAAAGCTTCTAGGTATCGGAGATGTTTATTTCCTCAGCGGGCGATTAAGTTATATAATTTGATAACAAGTATATAGAACACTCGCTCCGTCTACAAAACTGTAACGTAATGTTTTTTCTCTAAAATCCAATAAAACGTAAAACTCTTTCATTCCCTAAAATCCCTTTACAAAGGAAAATCTCATTCTGAAGTTGCAAAAGGATTAAACAGCGTCGCCCTTCTACTCTTTGTATGTTGTTCAATTATTTCTTTTTTTCCCATTAACCCGATTTCTATGAGTATTCATTTAATCTCATTTTTGTACGTGTTCGGATAAAATTGGGTGTAATCTCGCGCTCCAGTGTGTGTAATGTAATTTGTGAAAAATCCCCTTTTAATTTATATGTTCGTACGTGCGTGGAGGGAAATATAATTAAAAACAAAATTAGTTGCTGTAAAGGAGCGGCTAGATGTATGCGGGAGGCAGGTTTTTATACTACATACAGGTTATGTATTACAATACCGATTTTCACAATCCCGAATGACAAAAACCCGAATTTCAAAATCCCGAATGTACGAAATACCGAAGTACAATTTATCGAATTTCAAAATGCCGAAGTTCTGAATTCTGAAAATTAAATTTGAGACGTTACCGATAGTTGGCGTTCTGGTTAAATTTTAATAGCTACTTTCTATAATGGAGGTAGTTTTTTTTTCATGTAGCTTCTGTATCTTCTTATACTATCACAAGTAACCTAACACGAAGAGTATGGTGAAGGTGTCCATATACTATTGTAACCTATACGTTGGATACGTAGGCTCGCAGTGTCCACCCCGCGCAATTCGATTTCGATAGATTAGGTTATGTCATGATTATTATTTTTTATAATCATCCAAACAAAACCACCCATAATTCATGAATTGAATTGAATCATGAATTTTCAGGAGTTTGGACTTCGAGTTTTGTACTTTCGGTATTTTGAATATTCGGTCAAACGAACATTCGGTATTTCGAAATTCGGTCTTTCGTACATTGCTACTTTGAAATTCGGTGTTAAGACCTTTGTAATTTTGATATATCTTTTTTATATAGGACACATCAATTTGACTTCGCCTAGCCTGATGGTAAGCTGAAGGCAAAGTCTCAGGAAAGAGGGTCACCATTACATACATGTACCATGTTAACAATGGTGGCCTACCTACAGTGTCTGTACATTTTCATAGAAATCCCGTTACTTATTTATGCCGGACTCCTACCGACTAAAAAACCCTCACGTTTCGCCCAACAGCCTATGGTTGGGAGCCCTCATAGGCTGTTGGGTGGAACGTGGGCTACCAACAGTGGGCTGCGGCCTCGCCTGGCGGGTGGTTCGAGTGTTATCCCGCATCTATGGGGGGAGAGGGGTTCGGGTGTCATCCCGCTTCTTAGGGGGGGGTGTGCGTGAGTCCCTCACTTCCCACTGCCGTCATGGGCCTGCTTCTGTAAAGACTTCACTTACCGTCCTCAGGACCACGGTCATGGAGGCCGATGGTTTTCGGCGAAAAAATGTCGGCAGCGCCTAAGCCGCCGACTGCGGAACTCGGGTGGGAGGCCGTTACTAAACGGTCCGTAACAACACTAAACGGTCACCTATTCCAATAGTAACCTTGGCCTAGGTAACTTAACCTACTGAGCGTTACCTCTATTCGGCATGTTTATTTCAGTATACAGCTCATACTCATAAGAATACAAGTTCAACACATTTGCCAATACTACGGGCCAAAACCGGAAATTGATGTATTTTTAGATGAAAAGACTTGTATTTGTTTTACAAGTTCCAATCTGAATCCAAAAACTGAAATAAATTAAACAAAGGTATTCTTTTGTCACTAAGTTACCGCTTAAATGAAATAACTTTCAACATGCCTTTTTTTTTTTTTTTTTTTTTTTTTTTTTTTTTTTTTTTTTTTTTTTACGTGCGGGAAATCCCCACGGATACCCGCCCCTCCGGAGCCGGAGGGGTGGGTTATGTCGGACTCGAACCGACTAAACCGCACGCCGTCTGTGGGTCGTGGTGCTAGGCCGAAGGTGAGGTTGTCTTGCGACATATCCCTCGCACCCCGGCTGACCCAGGGCCATCCCTTTCGGTCTGGCCCTCGGGAGGTGGGGACCACGCCGTCCCCGACTCAACCCCGGTGTGGGGAGGCGCGCATCGTCCTATCAATCAATAGTAGCCTATTGCAATCCGGCCGGACGCATGTACGAGTATTTTTTATTTGCAGATTTTATATATTTTAAACGACTCAATGAGTCCACGACGAATGTGAACAATTACATGGTGCCAAAACGTATGCTCTACATTTAGTACCATATTAATATGTTAAGTGTCTAAAATAAACAAATGTATAGTACCTATCTTTATTCCAAACAATAACATTATTCACCGGCCAAATAGCAACAGCGCGCTCGGCACATTAATTTAGCCAACCTTATCTAGATCAAGTATACCAAATGTGGCGCTTAAACAGAGTTGTCAAGCTTATTAATGTTCGGCGGCTTACACACTAATTAAGAAGTAACTCATTTTGCTGCATGGTTACAAAATTGTTTGCATTGTAACGGTGCTCACAGCATTGTCACTAAAATATTAAGTTTTCGCTTGCCGCACTCCACACCTATCCCAGCAGGGCTAACATGCGCGCGTCGTCAAATATCTCGAATCGAGATGAGATATCATCTCGAGTCTTCTCGAGCGAAGTAACGCCGACATATTTTGTCGCGTCAAACTTTTTCAATTGTTGTCTATGGCATACACTTTTTTTAAACATTTATCCGATAAAATCGGCCCGATACGGCCATTTGCTCGAAAGCAAAGACTAGTTAGGGATACTAGGTATGAAAAAGAAAAAAAATAGTGCAAACAATTTTCGACCTTATTGACATGACATGCTATCGAATTTTTTTTCTTAAATTCGTGATCAGCGTCATCAATTAATGCGCAAAGACACGTAACAAAGGAAATGTCATTAAGGTCGAAAATGGCTTGCAGTCGCTGTTTTAGTCCAAAATGAACCGAGCACAAAAAATGTTTACACGAGATAACTTCTCGTCGACCAAATGAAAGACGGGAGACAAAACATTTTAATTTAAAAAAGAGAAAAAATAGTGCAAACAATTTTCAACCTTATTGACATGACATGCTATCGAATTTTTTCTCTTATATTCGTGATCAGTGTCATCAATTAACGCGAAAAGACACGTAACAAAGGAAATGTCATTGAGGTCGAAAATTGCTTGCAGTCGCACAAAGGTACTAAATTTTGATCCAAAATAAACCGAGCACAAGAAAAGTTTACACGAGATAACTTCTCGTTGACCAAATGAAAGACGAGAGACAAAACATTTTAAATGTCAAAATTCGAGTAAATAAGGGCACGTATGTTACAATTTGCAGACACTAAGTAGAGATGATTTCTCGAAGTCGAGTTATGGCGACATCTGACAGATCGCCATGAAATTTGCCATGTTACCAACAGTCGATATCGACATAAAACTGCAAAATGCCTCGAGATAGCTATCTCGTGGCGCGCATGTTAGCCCTGCAGGTGTGGAGTGCGGCAAGTCCTGTTTTGGAATTCCCGACCCATCTCTTTTTTTGTTTTTTAATTAGCTGTGCATAGTTTTTTTGGAAAACCCTAACATTCACAGAGCATATAGCAGTCAAATTACTTGAAATCAGTAAAGGATTTGGCACAAACACAGTTTACATGTCACTAAATCTGTGATTCAAACAAGTTATTCTTAAAGTGAATTACAAAAAATACATGCTAACTTTCCTACAAGGGCTAGAAATTCCGCTTGAAAAAAGAAACGCTTCAAAAATTTCAACAAACACAATGTAAAAATCATTTTTATATTGTAGGTAACCTAACATATTTTTTTTAAGATAGTTTAAAGTAAAATATATAATATAGTTATATATAATAATATAATATATATAATAAAAATAATTTATATATATATAAATTATTTTTATTATTTATTATATATTTATATATTAAATATATAATAATATATATAATATAATATAGTTATATAATAATATAATAATACAGTTTAAAGTAAAATCCGCGTAGTGACGGAAAAAAAATTCAGATATCATTCACCACCCCATCTCCTCTGAAGGGTGTCGCTAGAGGTGAAAGAAAGAAATCTCGAAATACCAGCCCGTCTGGGCAGCATGGGAACGTAGGCCAAAGCTTCCGAACTTTAGGCGAGGCCTATGTCCAGCAGTGGACTGTGATAAGCTAATTGATTGATTGACTCACCTAATTAGTAAGCCTTGTTAATGCAACGCGGTACAAGTATTGGTTAAAAGAAACCAAATGTGTCACTCACGCGTTGCCATCTAGACGATCGCAGGGATAAGAATAGAAAAGTTAAAGAAATAAAATAAAAGATTGCATTTTTATACTAGTAGTCAGGGGCTGTTAAACTGGTACAAACGCTGGGATGATGACGATTAGGGGCCGACTATTTATCATGTGATCTTTTTTTAGCATTTTAACATCCTCTCCCCCTTGGTAATACCTGGGGAGGTTTTAGGCTCCCCAACATCACGTGAACTTTTAATACCTACAAAGAATCTTAAAATTGTTAGAATATTATCTTTAAACATAGTGTATATAAAGATTAATCTTAATACAATATAATCATCAATGTGCTCAAAGATTTGACGAAAGCGTTTGACGAAAAAAATTAATACACGTGATACCTTACTACACCCCTCTCTAAATATCACTAAACATCACAAGGTGGATTATGATATTTAGTGATTTTTGTTAAACCCTCCCCTTCCCCGCCACTTTCAAGCCTTATATGATTAATAGATGACTCCTTATGAATAGCCATATATATATATATATATATATAACGGCGCGAGATATTATTTAATACCGAAAATTAGTTCATTTTGAGAGTTTTAATTTGTTTTGTTATTCTTTTTACTTTATACGGGGGTTACCCGCTCTTAATCGATTAACGATTAAGAGCGGGTAACCCCGAATGGAGTTGCGTGAGCCATGACGGGCGAACGTGGTGTGACTGGTTTTTGTTTCGGTGGTTGACAGACGTTGCACGTCATGGTCTTTTGCAAAACCATTGGCTCTGAATCGTAAATAATCTCTGCAAATCCTTGTTTGTTTGAGTATTTTAAGCCTTTGTATAATTAAAATAGTGATAGCCAACGCGATAGTGTATTCATTTCAACATTGTCTTGAAGTTTGCCGCTCACTATGAATTCCCGTGCTGATGAGGTCACGAAACATCAGCCAGATGCAACAGCCCGGCTTCCTGATTTCCCGTCATCAGAAGTGGGATTACCAGGGACTTCCCAGGAATGTGAAACAGGTCAGAGTATTGGTACTAACCTTAATAGTGAATCCGACCGTTGGAAAACGTTGTTTGAAATGCAACAACGTAGCATGATGGAATTAATTCGTGCTATAAAGGATACAAACACGGGCGATTCAAAATTAGCATTCCCCGAATTCAATCCTGATTCTCGAGATGCCGATGCCAGGTCGTGGTGTAATACTGTAGACTTATGCATGCAAGACAAACAAATATCCAGTGGTACTCTGATTATCGCCATGAGCAAAGCGCTTAAGGGTGCGGCAGCTACGTGGTTGTCTCAAAATAGTTTTGCTGGTATAACCTGGCCTCAGTTAAAAGAGTTATTTCTTGCTCGATTTGTCGTCGTCGAGACTCCAGCTGCCACATTGTGTAGACTCTTTAATGAAAACCCAAGAGAAGGAGAGTGCATGTCGGCCTATGCTACTCGATTCCTGAGTACAATAATGAACCAATGGCATTCTTTATCGACCGAACAAATTGCAATTGCTGTGACTCTGGCTCACGCAGTGAAGATCGAACCACGTCTGCAAAGACTAGCATACACTGAAAAAATTGATACTAGAGTGAAATTGCAACAAGAATTGATGGCGTGTACCTATCGAAAAAGAGGACATCTGATGCCAGAAAAGTCTAATAATTACAGTGACGCTAAGAAGCCGCGATATGAACCGAAGAAGTGTTACAATTGCGGCAGACTAGGCCACGTGGCAAACGAATGCCTCTCCAAAGAATTGCGTAATACCAACACTAATTCCAAACCTCAGTTTTCAGCAAACAAACAGCAAGATACCCAGGACAGCAGCGTACCAAACAAAACATCATTGCCTACGTGCTACTACTGCAACGAACCAGGTCACATCGCCACTCGCTGCCCGAAAAAGGATACCAAGCCTAGCAGCGGCAAAGTAGAGCACCGGGTGAATGCCTGCACTGTGAAACCAGCCACTGATTACCTAGCAATTGAATCCGGTGAGAAATTTTCATTTTGTTTTGATTCCGGCGCTCAGTGCTCTCTGGTAAAAGAAAGCTTAGCAAATAGGCTCTCAGGCAAGCGTCATCATACCTTGGTGACATTAATAGGTATAGGTCAATCAAACGTTAAGTGCAATGTTCAAATATTGACAACTGTAACTATACAGGGATACGCAATGCAGTTATTATTACATGTCGTGCCAGACTATTGTATCACTGATTCGATTATGATTGGAAGGGACTTGCTATCAATGGGATTTTCTGTTGAAGTTGGCGAAAGCCAACTTGTTTTGAGGAAAATTAGGACAGTTTTAGTTTGCGATGTAGGCAAAAAGATCAGTAATTTTAACAATATTAACACTGATATTCCCACTGAGTATAAGCTTCAATTAGTTTCATTGCTCGAAGGTAGATCGGATTTTTTTGTGGAAGGCACGCCGACGAGTAGAGTAACGACGGGGCAGTTAGAGATTCGATTAGCTGATCCAAACCGCACAGTACAACGGCGGCCCTATCGTTTAAGCCCCGAAGAGAGAGCAGCAGTACGTACTAAAATCAAAGAACTTCTAGAAGCCTCTATCATTCGGGAGAGTTGTTCACCCTTTGCGTCGCCAATATTACTAGTTAAAAAGAAAGACGGAACTGATCGTCTTTGCGTCGACTACCGAGAATTGAATAGCAATACAGTACCCGACCGTTACCCATTGCCGCTAATTTCTGATCAGATAGGACGTTTGGTAGGGGCAAATTACTTTACCTCGCTTGATATGGCTAGTGGCTATCATCAGATACCGATTCAAGAAGAGTCCATAGAGCGTACAGCTTTTGTTACGCCGGACGGGCAGTTCGAATATCTGACCATGCCGTTTGGTGTTCGTAATGGTCCTTCTGTGTATCAACGTGCCATAAATAAGGCCCTAGGACCCTTAACTGAGTCATTTGCCGTAGTCTATATAGATGACGTCATAATTCCCTCAGAAACTATTGCAGAAGGCTTAGATCGCTTACATCAGGTTTTGGAAGCTTTGAGAAATGCCGGTTTTTCACTGAATCTTCGTAAGTGTGCCTTTTTGAAAACAGAGATTGAATTTTTAGGTTATCACGTGTCAGCTGGTAAAATCAGACCAAATCAGAGCTTTGACAGAGCTTCCACCGCCTGAGACGGTAACACAGTTACGACAATTTATAGGATTGGCTTCTTACTTCAGACAGTTTATTCAAGGTTTCTCACAGAAAACTGCCCCCCTTTACCGACTCACATCCGGTAAAGGAAAAGTTAGTTGGACTCCAGCACTTGAAGTTATTAGACAGGAAATCATTAACTTACTTACAGATACACCAGTTTTAACTATTTTTGATCCTACTAAGCAGACAGAATTGCACACTGACGCCAGCGCTGAAGGTTATGGTGCTATATTAATGCAGAAAATTGAATGTAAACTACACGTGATTGAATACTACAGTCGTCGAACCTCTAGCGCTGAGTCCAGGTATCACTCTTACGAGTTAGAGACGCTCGCAGTAGTTAATGCTGTGAAACATTTTCGCCATTATCTGCATGGGCGAAAATTTACGGTAGTGACTGATTGCAATGCAGTCAAAGCGTCTAAGTCAAAAGTAGATCTTACTGCGCGAGTGCATAGATGGTGGTGCTTTCTGCAAACTTTTGAGTTTGATATTGAACACCGTCAAGGTAAAAATATGGGACACGTTGATTTTCTATCACGAAATCCCTTACCCTTAGCTGCTGACCAACGATCGGTACCAAAAGTAGAGCAAAAGCGAGTCAATTTCACTGAAATCTCTGATACGTGGTTACAAGCTGAGCAGGAAAAGGATAACGAAATAAATTCCATAATAGCTAAACTTCAGCATAATGAGCTTGACGTTGACCTTGCTAGGACTTACGAAGTTAGACGAGGGGTTCTGCATAGAAAGATAGAGCGTAACAGCAGAAGTATTTGGTTACCCATAGTACCAAAAGCGTTTCAGTGGTCGATCATAAATCATGTTCATGAAAGCATAATGCATTTAGGGTGGGCGAAAACATTAGAAAAAACGTATTGTCATTATTGGTTCCCTAACATGAATAAATATGTCAGGAAGTTTGTTGAAAATTGCATCACATGTAGAGTGTCCAAATCTCATTCTGGGAAAGTTCAGGCAGAATTACATACAATACCGAAAGTAACAGTACCTTGGCATACCATACATATGGATGCAACGGGAAAGCTTAGCGGTAAGCGAGACTCTAAGGAGTACGTGTTTGTGACAGTAGATGCTTTTACGAAATACGTACTTCTGCATCATACAATGAACATTGACGCTAATAGCGCTATAAAGGCATTGCAGTCGAGTGTGTCACTGTTTGGCCCCCCTATGCGTGTAATTGCCGACCAAGGTAGATGTTTTGCTGGGAAAGAATTTAAGGACTTTTGTGCTGCACATAAGATTAATCTACATCTCATCGCTACTGGTTCTAGTCGCGCTAATGGTCAGGTAGAACGCGTGATGTCCACACTAAAGAATATGCTCACGGCAGTAGAAACAAGCAACAATAAATCATGGCAAGCTGCACTACCAGAAGTACAGCTGGCTATGAATTGCACAATGAGCCGGACAACTAAAGCAAGTCCCCTTGAGCTATTTATAGGTAAAGTTGCTAGACCGCTACAGCTTATGACGTTAGATACAGACGAGATAGATTTAGACTTAGATTTGGTTAGAGAGCGCGCGGCGCAGGAAATTGAGGCAAACGCCATTGTAGAAAAAGCGAGATTTGACAAAAATAAAGCAAAAGTAAGAAATTTTAAAGTAGGTGACTATGTGTTATTAGAAAATCATGAGCGCAATAAAACAAAGCTAGAACCCAAATTTAAGGGACCTTATTTGGTGGCTGAGGTGCTTGACAGTGACAGGTATTTGCTAAAAGCATTGAACTCTAATCGGACGTATAAGTACGCACATGATCGCATACGACCTATGCCAGAATGCTACGTTCCATTGGAGTTGAATGAAGGTTTGGAGACACCTACTAATAGTATAGAGTCAGAATGTGCCGATAACGGCGCAGGTGAGTTGTGTTGCTGAATTTACTTGTTTACTGTGAAGTGTGTGTGAATGCCTTTGCTCATATTAACTATTGGTGACAAAAGCCTGTGTGGCACTTGCCTGTGTGGCACTAGCCTGTGTGGCACTAGCCTGTGTGGCACTAGCCTGTGTGGCACCAGCCTGTGTGGCAATAGCCTGTGTGGCAATAGCCTGTGTGGCAATAGCCTGTGTGGCACCAGCCTGTGTGGCAATAGCCTGTGTGGCAATAGCCTGTGTGGCAGTAGCCTGTGTGGCAATAGCCTGTGTGGCACCATCCTGTGTGGCGCCAGCCTGTGTGGCGCCAGCCTGTGTGGCGCCAGCCTGTGTGGCGCCAGCCTGTGTGGCAATAGCCTGTGTAGTAATGGCCTGTGTGGTAATGGTCTGGGTGGTAATGGCCTGTGTGGCAATATAGTATGGCAATAACCGGTACAGCACCGACCAGTATGGTACTGGCCTAAGTGGATCCAGCCTGTGTGGTAGTAACCTGTGTGGTCATGTGATAATTGATTGTTTTATTGATGATGATATTGTGGTGTTTAATTCAAAACGGTCAGAATGACCGAACGTTAAGCTGTTTATTTGAGTAGCTTTACGATTGTCCACAGATGATGACTGATGGCTGATGAGATAAACTATTCACCCGAGGACGTGTGAGGATGCAGGACGGCCGTAACGGCGCGAGATATTATTTAATACCGAAAATTAGTTCATTTTGAGAGTTTTAATTTGTTTTGTTATTCTTTATGAATTAATCGATTAAGAGCGGGTAACCCCGAATGGAGTTGCGTGAGCCATGACGGGCGAACGTGGTGTGACTGGTTTTTGTTTCGGTGGTTGACAGACGTTGCACGTCATGGTCTTTTGCAAAACCATTGGCTCTGAATCGTAAATAATCTCTGCAAATCCTTGTTTGTTTGAGTATTTTAAGCCTTTGTATAATTAAAATAGTGATAGCCAACGCGATAGTGTATTCATTTCAACATTGTCTTGAAGTTTGCCGCTCACTATGAATTCCCGTGCTG
The DNA here is from genome assembly GCA_949126895.1 of Eilema caniola. NCBI lineage: Eukaryota > Metazoa > Arthropoda > Insecta > Lepidoptera > Erebidae > Eilema > Eilema caniola. Next base: position 638,578 of record OX421469.1, on the reverse strand, counting down.
ATGAGGTCACGAAACATCAGCCAGATGCAACAGCCCGGCTTCCTGATTTCCCGTCATATATATATATATACAGGGTGTATTTTTGAAACTAGGCAGTAAGGGCAAGTACCTTAACCGTTGCAGTTACAGCAAAACGTTCTTAGAAGACCTTCCCTAACTTTTTGACATATTTTGAACTGCATTCACAGATTTTGTAAAAAACTTACAGTTGGCAAAAAAAAAATGCAAAACGTCCAAAATTTTTTTTTTATGCCAATCGATTCTATTTCATGTGGGGATCAAAAAACTCTATGAGACCATTTTAGCTTTCAGTACTAGGAAAGACAGAAATCGCCAAAAACGTTTCCCATACATTTCGGCAACAGAAACAAATTTCTACGATGGTCAAAATTTTTGTTATGGCCAGGAAGTGGGTAGAATTGACTGTAAAGTAAATAAAAAGAATTTTTACCCTCAAATTTCGAATTTCATTCGAAAATCTGTGTGTTATTCTTAGTTTCAGCTGAGAAACTTCGTATGAGTTATTAATTAAGGATTTTCGCTAAAATGTCTTCTAATCGTGAAAAAATTGACTTATTAGAAGCGTATTTTGTCAATAATCGAAATGCGGGAGCTGCATTAGTGTGGTACCGCAATAAGTATCCGTTGCGGCATGTGCCAACAAGAAAGGTTATTACAAATCTTTTGAAAAACCTGGAATTGCAGGGTTCTTTCAAAAGAAAGCGGCAGCCTCGTGTGGACATGGACACGGAGATTGCGGTTCTAACTTATGTCGAAGCATATCCAGAGGTATCGTCCAGGCAAGTCGCCCTTGAAGTAGGTGTATCCCACTCCCTTGTGATAAAGATATGGAAGAAATACGGCTACAAGTGCTATCGATATGGGCGCATAGTTCAAGTGTTACATCCGGGTGATGATGTTCGAAGGCTTACTTTTTGCAGATGGCTAAGAGGAAAAATAAGCAGAGATCATGAATTTTTAAATTACATACTGTGGTCAGACGAAACGAATTTTTCCAATAACGGTATGTACAACAGAAAAAATCACCACTATTGGTCCAAAGAAAATCCACTAAGAGTTACGGCAAGTCATAATCAGGTTCGCTTCTCATTCAACTGTTGGTGTGGTATAATGTCCAATCGAGTCATAATGGTGGAATTTTATGAAGGGAAACTGAATTCTGCCATGTATAATGAAATCATTTTACACCATCTTGAAAACGAGATGGACGAATGGCCCCTGTCGGAATTGCGAAAAGTTCATTTTCAACAAGATGGTGCTCCGTCACATAACAGTCACCTTTCACGTTCCAATTTGAGCCGCCTATTCGGTACACAGTGGATAGGTACACATGGTCCAACACAGTGGCCACCTCGTAGCCCCGATCTAACACCACTTGATTTTTTTTATGGGGCTTCGTGAAAAACGAGGTGTATAAGACGACGTACGCCAGTGTTCAAGAGCTCAAGGATGCATTAATGACCATTTTACGTAATATTCATCCCAGAACATTATTAGCCGCCATTCGTTCAGTGCAAAAAAGGATAGACTTATTTATTCGTGAAAATGGAAATCATTTTGAGCAATTTATTTCATAAACCAATTTCTTAAATGTTTAAATGATTTTTTTTATTTCAAAAAGTTCAAAATTTTACCTGAACTATGAGTTTCGAGTTGATTTATCATATTTCCGTACGAAATGTATGGGAAAGGTCTTTGGCGAATTCTGTCTTTTCTAGTACTGAAAGCTAAAATGGTCCCATAGAGTTTTTTGATCCCCACATGAAATAGAATCGATTGGCATAAAAAAAAAATTGAACTTTTTGCATTTTTTTTGCTAACTGTAAGTTTTTTACAAAATCTGTGAATGCAGTTCAAAATGTCCCAAAAAGTTAGGGAAGGTCTTTTAAGAATGTTTTGCTGTAACTGCAACGGTTAAGGTACTTGCCCTTACTGCCCCGTTTCAAAAATACACCCTGTATACAGGGTGTATTTTTGACTGTTATGTGGCGGAGCACCATCTTGTTGAAAATGAACTTTTCGCAATTCCGACAGGGACCATTCGTCCATCTCGTTTTCAAGATGGTGTAAAATGACTTCATTATACATGGCAGAATTCAGTTTCCCTTCATAAAATTCCACCATTATGACTCGATTGGACATTATACCACACCAACAGTTGAATGAGAAGCGAACCTGATTAGGACTTGCCGTAACTCTTAGTGGATTTTCTTTGGACCAATAGTGGTGATTTTTTCTGTTGTACATACCGTTATTGGAAAAATTCGTTTCGTCTGACCACAGTATGTAATTTAAAAATTCATGATCTCTGCTTATTTTTCCTCTTAGCCATCTGCAAAAAGTAAGCCTTCGAACATCATCACCCGGATGTAACACTTGAACTATGCGCCCATTTATCACAAGGGAGTGGGATACACCTACTTCAAGGGCGACTTGCCTGGACGATACCTCTGGATATGCTTCGACATAAGTTAGAACCGCAATCTCCGTGTCCATGTCCACACGAGGCTGCCGCTTTCTTTTGAAAGAACCCTGCAATTCCAGGTTTTTCAAAAGATTTGTAATAACCTTTCTTGTTGGCACATGCCGCAACGGATACTTATTGCGGTACCACACTAATGCAGCTCCCGCATTTCGATTATTGACAAAATACGCTTCTAATAAGTCAATTTTTTCACGATTAGAAGACATTTTAACGAAAATCCTTAATTAATAACTCATACGAAGTTTCTCAGCTGAAACTAAGAATAACACACAGATTTTCGAATCAAATTCGAAATTTGAGGGTAAAAATTCTTTTGACGTGACAACGTCTTATAAATTGGTTTGCCGGGTAACACTTCAAGAAACTGCGTTACACTCCGCTCACGTTATGCGCTCACAATGAGAGCGAGTGAGAGGCACGCGTCCCTTCCACTCGGGCATGGTTAGCCCGCCTAAGAGCGAGAGAGACAGACATTTTTAAATTGTTACTATTATTTCATCCTTCTTCCTACTATACGAATGAATATTCACATTAAAATTATTTTACCACTCAAAGTCGTTGTCACGTAAAACTTTCGCCCGTATACCGACTTTACAGGCAACCAAATTTTTTTATTTACTTTACAGTCAATTCTACCCACTTCCTGGCCATAACAAAAAGTTAGACCATCGTAGAAATTTGTTTCTGTTGCCGAAATGTATGGGAAACGTTTTTGGCGATTTCTGTCTTTCCTAGTACTGAAAGCTAAAATGGTCTCACAGAGTTTTTTGATCCCCACATGAAATAGAATCGATTGGCATAAAAAAAATTTTTGGACTTTTTGCGTAAGTTTTTTACAAAATCTGTGAATGCAGTTCAAAATATGTCAAAAAGTTAGGGAAGGTCTTCTAAGAACGTTTTGCTGTAACTGCAACGGTTAAGGTACTTGCCCTTACTGCCCCGTTTCAAAAATACACCCTGTATATATAATATTATGTATGTAGTCATTCAAAACATGAACAAGGACTGATTCTGAAATAATTGTTTAGATAGCTCACAACAAAAAGTTTTAATTGGTGTTTGTTTAGAATTTAAATGTGAACACTTTGAAAGTACGTAGTCAGTTTGAGATTGTATAAATGCCTAAAATGTAATTACACTTTTCGAAACTGTAGTAAAGTAACTCTTATGTGTATTTATGTATTTCATTATGCATTTCCCGACAGAATATTTGTCCCTCAGAACTAAGTAAAGAAATAGCATATTCATACTGAAGGTTATGACACAAACAGTACACTTAAATACAAGTTCCGCAATAAATTTCAGTAGTATTCAGAATTACAGAGCAAGTTTGGAAAGTCGCGATTACTTGAAATATTATCGCATTGCAGTTATTGTAACAATGTAACATGGTATTTTTCATCCGTAGTAGTGTATACAATTCTTTGTTTCAGTGCCATCTACAAATTCTAATAGGAACTATGTATAATTGTGTAACAATGTAGGTCTCAATCTTCGACCGATTTTTGTTCTAGTTCTCACCCTCGACCGTTGGATGGCGCTGAGTGTCCCACAGTATATTTATCAAATCTGTAGTCGTGTTTATTAATTATTTCATTTACAATTTAAAAAATAGTAAAATAAATGGGATTTATTTCCTCAATTGTGATATATCGGTAAGCATGTCATAATTATTTTATTACTGGTCATACCTCGTCTAGTTATTGTCTACGGGATGAGCAGATAATGAGTTGTTTATGCTACTAATTAACCTCACTATGAATTAGCATAATTTTGAAGATTGTTCGCGAATGTTCGATCTATCGGCTATAATTAGACCTGCGCCGATTCTCCCAGAACTTCTATTTTCGATTCTCGAACCAGATGGAACCTTCACTATAAGTGTATTAAGCCATCTCTGCTTAAGTAAAAATCTCTGTGTCAATTTCTGAAGTCATTATTGTTTGGTGAAAATCTTGCTCCCAGATACTCTGGTAAGTCTTTATTAACTCTGTTTGATGGGACTGGAAGTTTACTTTTAAAGTGCTCTTGCATAAAATTTAAAATAAAATAGTAATTCATAAATATTTGACAGTTTTATGAATAAATTATACTGCTAACAATAGATACCTGCTAGTCTAGTGTTATCTCCGCAAGCCACACTTTATTTCACAATGAACACAATGGAAGCCTGCATTCTCGATGTACAGACTTATTTCGAGGAACGGATGTCCAAGTTCGAGGCAGACCTGCAAAAGAAGACGTCATCCAACACAGGAAGTATAGCTGAAGAGTTTGCTGCTTTCAAAACATTTGTTCTGCAGACACTCAAATCCTTTTCCCAGCAGCTCAGTAGCGTCGCGCGAGAAGTAGACAATTTAGAGATGCGCAGCCGTCGGAAAATCCTGCTTCTACATGGCGTGAAAGAGCAAGAGGACGAAGATATCAGCAGAGTTGTCAATGATGTGATGATACAGCAGCTCAAGATTAGCTCCTTTTCTTCGGCTGACATCAGACGCTGCCACAGAATGGGACGGCAAGCGTCCAATGTGAAGCCCAGGCCTGTGCTTGTCAAACTCCAGACCCATACGATGAAGGGTAGTATATGGTCCGCCAAGTCAAAACTCAAAGGTACGGGCGTGACAATTTCCGAATTTCTCACCAAATCGCGACATAAGGCCTTCATGGCCGCGCGTGACAAATTCGGTATACATAAGTGCTGGACCAGGGATGGCGCGGTTTATGTTCTGGGCGCTGACGGAAATCGGCTTCTTATTGTATCGCTTAGTGATTTGGATAGGATACAGTGCTCTGACGGCGAAGCGACGGCATCTACAACTTCCAAAATCCTTACGAGCAGGCCTAAACGTATTGCGTCGAAGAGATGAATTCGTGCTGGGTTTACATACGTATGTACTATTACAAATTTTTCACTTCTTTAGAATATTATGCAATACTTATGCAGGAATTTTTCTTTTCTTTGTACCTTCTATTTATATACTTCATTTCTATTTCACTTTTATTTTATGTCATGTTTATGTTTATGTCTTGTTTGACGTCTTTGACAGTATGAGAATGCGTTCCATGTACCCCAATTTCAGTAAGGGTAAAAGTCTTAAGCATTACTTGCAGTTTGAAAATGAGCATTTTAGTCCTTTGATTTAATATTGTTTTCGAGTATCAAACGTCGAATAATGTATTGTTGTGTACACTCAGCTCATGATAATTTAATACCTACTGGAATATGAATTTTATATTTGCATTCTCAATTACTTTTCTGTTATTGTGAGATAATTTCTTGTTTGTTTTTAACTCAGGACTGGCGGGTGGACAGTAAGTGGATTCACTGTTAATAGGTATTATATACTATTGTATATATATATATATACTATTTCCCTAAATATACTATTTACGTACATATTATACATTATACCAGTACAACTAATCATCTACAATTAATGAACGATTTAGATAGCGATGATAGCTTTTTCTCCGCTAGTAGTCTAAACGATAGCTTTGTGAGTATACCGCCTGTGTCACTCGAGGATACTCTTCGGTCACAGTTTTCGGATGTCCCCAGGCATTTTAATGTAGTCCATATAAATGCTCAGAGTATTCCTGCCCATTTCCCGGATATGCTGGCTAATCTTGTTCTTAAAAATATTCACGCTATTCTCGTTTCCGAATCTTGGCTAAAACCTTGTCTACCTTCTACTTCCTACACACTTCCGGGTTTCCAGCTTATTAGGAATGATCGAGTGCCTTCTGGAGCTGGTGGCGTGGCTATATACATACGCTCTCAAATCCCTCATACAGTTATCAGTATGTCGCCACAGCCAACACCATCTGATGCTGGCGAGCATCTTTTCCTGGAGCTGGAACTGAACCACTCTAAGGTTCTACTAGGTGTCTACTATCCTTCATCGTCAAGGGTTGATTATTTTTCCTCTTTTGAACACTTGCTAGAAACCTACTTACCATCTTACAGGCATACAATAATAATGGGTGATTTTAATACTTGCTTGGTAAAACCAGGGCCATATAGTGCGCGGGCTATGTCTTTTCGCCGCATTATTCAATCTTATAACTTATCTATCCTCCCTCTGAATACTACTCACCATTTTCCTAACTGTGCCCCAGGTCTTCTTGATCTCATTCTCGTTTCTTCACCTGCTTATGTAGCAAAGCATGGTCAATGCTCTGCTGACATGTTTTCTTACCATGACCTTATTTACCTTTCTTACAAGATTCGGCCACCTAAAGAAAAACCCAAAATTATAATGCAGCGCAATTTTAGTGGCATTGTACTTGACAAGCTTCGTGAGGATGCTCACAATATTGACTGGAACCCTTTGCTGTCGTGAAATTGTATGGATACCAAAGTCAATGCTCTGACTGAGAAACTGATCGAGCTTTATGATGTGCATGCGCCAATCCATGCCATCAAAGTTAAGCATTTACCTGCACCTTGGCTCACACCCGATATCAAAGCGTTAATATCGAAAAAAGCTGCAGCCAAAGCCAGGTACAAAATTAAGGCTACCCAGAGTAATTTGGAGAAGTATGTGGCCCTCAGAAATAAATGCAACAGGGCGTGTAGGAATGCACAACGCCAACATATCCATACCTCGGTAGAAAGCGGGGATCCAGTAAAGTCTGGAAATTTCTGAACACATTGGGAGTTGGAAAGTCACGTCAAGACTCAATTCCGAAAAATTTAAACTTAGATGCTCTTAATGTACATTTCTCTTCTTCGTCCAACCTTAATGGAACTACTAAATTCAATACACTACAATATCTTTCATCTATTCCAACACCTGATCATCCACCTTTCTTGTTCAACCAATTGACCGCTTGTGATGTTAAGAAGAGCATTTTGTCTATTTCATCCAATGCTGTCGGTAGTGACGCCATTAGCCGAAATATGATTGTGCCAATTCTGGAGGAAATTCTTCCTATCCTATGTCATGTATTTAACTACTCCATTTCTTCTGCTATCTTCCCATCCTTATGGAAAAGTGCTCAGATAATTCCGTTACTCAAAAAATCTAAGCCATGCGCCTTTTCTGACTATCGTCCTATATCTATCCTTCCTTTTCTTTCCAAAGCTTTAGAGCGCCTTATTCACTCGCAACTCAGCTCCTTCCTTAACAAAAACGCGCTGCTAAACCCTCTACAATCCGGCTTCCGACCTGGACACAGTACTGCAACAGCATTGGTTAATATCACGGAAGATATAAGACTGGGCATGGATAGTGGAAATCTCACGCTTCTTTCTTTACTTGATTTTAGCAACGCTTTTAATACCGTAGATTTCGACATCCTGCTTGGTATACTCGGCTCTCTTAACATATCTCCAACGGCTATTGCGTGGTTTCGTAGTTACCTGTTTGGTCGCCGGCAGCGTATCCGTGTCGAAGAAACGAGCTCTTCCTGGTGTAATACGATTGCTGGTGTACCGCAGGGTGGCGTTCTATCCCCGTTACTTTTCGCCATTTTTATAAATACAATCTCTGAAAAATTACTTTCATCCTACCACCTGTATGCTGATGATCTACAAATTTACACTCAAGCAACTCCAAACAACTTGTCCGATGCATTTACTGTGCTCAACAAGGACCTGGAGCGGATTTGCGAGTGGAGCAAGAGCCATGGACTCTCGCTTAATTCTTCCAAGACACAACTGATTGTCATTGGTAGTCCAAAGCTGATTGCAAAAATAGATTGGACCCAGCTTCCTCGGGTTACTATGGGCGGAGCAGTCGTGCCAGTTAGTGATAATGTCAAGAACTTGGGTATCTACATGGATAAATCACTTTCTTGGAACATCCAGTTACAGGAAATCAGTCGTAAGCTTTTCGCGTCAGCGGGTGCTTTGCGAAGGCTCCGAAACTTCCTTCCAATTGCCACTAAAACTGCGCTCGCACAATCGCTTCTTCATCCCGTTCTTGATTACGCCGATGTCAGCTATCCCGATCTCACAGAGCAACAACTAGATAAACTTGAGCGACTTCAAAATTTTTGCATACGATTCATATTTGGTCTACGCAAGTATGATCACGTTTCAGATTTTCGTAAACAACTCAAGTGGCTCCCAATTCGGCTTCGCAGGAATGCTCATATTCTAACATTGTTATATAATGTATTGTTTAATCCCACCACTCCCTCTTATCTCAAAGAACGTTTCCAGTTCCTTTATGACACACATACGAGATGCCTGAGGTCATCCGAGAATTTTAGGCTGAAAATGCCAATGCATTCTACTGACTTTGTAGACAAGTCATTCACTGTCAGGGCTGTGCGCTTATGGAATGCACTGCCACTGAACATCAGGCGGGCAAAAACCCTTAATAACTTTAAAAGTATGGTAAAGGACCACTACTTAGCATCGTGTACACCTATATAGCTCACTATTTATAAGCTCACCTATTATTAAACCTTCATACTGGTATGTACCAACTATTTATTTTATACCCATATCTATTTATGTAGTACATATATTTATATAATTATAATACGTTACGTATAGCGGTATATTTATTTTATTTTCTACTTATTTTTTACTTTTCTCTCTCTTTCTTTCTTTTTGTTTTAGAACACCTTATATCTAGTTTAATATATGATAACTACACCATAATTTTGTTTTATCACATTACTGTCCATCCCAAGGTTGCCTGGAAGAAATCGCTTCAAGCGATAAGGCCGCCCATTGTACATTCAATGTATGCATGCTACCTACTTGTCTCTACTGTAAATTTTATGGTGTACAATAAAGTATTATCTATCTATCTATCTATCTATCTGATGGCGGACCCATATGTGCGGTCACAGCTTACGAAAGGTCTGTTTTATACAGGGTCCTATGGTTGGAGCTTGTGAGCCACTAAGGATTCCAACACTCCTTCAGTGTACCTGCGGCACACTTCGAGGTGCACAGGCCACCGAGAGCTTCTTCACGGAGAGGTCTACTGTGAGCAGCGTCCCCGTGACCTCACAATAACTCCAGAGGCCCGTACACTGTCCCTGTGGACCAGCAAATTATTTATATACTATCTATAAAATCTCATTAGCTTGTGCTGTACTTCGTGTGCCGACTTTGTGTGTCAATCTGCCTGTATCTGTGCCTACTGTGTGTGTTCTCTCTGCCTCATACTTCTGTCTATATATATATATATATCATATGCTTCTGTCTACTGTGTCTGCCTGTCTACATTTCTTACCTATTTATATATCTGTGTTACTGTTCTGTGTTGTAAACTGTTAAATATATGTGTGTACAACCCGATCACCAGCTGTTTTTATTGGAGCCCTAGCTTCCCTGTGCACACACTCATATAGCTCTGTAGAAAAGGCGCCCTGGGAAAGAGTTCTCTGCATCAGCCCCTGAGCGAGCCGGTGAGTACCCACCTGAGCAAATCAGAGGTTACAACAAGACGGTTGCAGGTTCATTTCACATTCCTCTTTATTAAAGTTGTTGACTCGCTAAACTGCTTATTCCACAAGCTAGATCTATTTTTGTCAGCAAGAAATTTCGATTTCGGAATATAAAAAATATATTGGATTTAACAAATTAGTATAAATCTACGTTCATTAGGATTCAGAAGCGCAATTAACGCACATGGATTGGAGTAGATGTCAAGATCAAAGTGATATCAGAATTGAAGTTTATGTATTTCAGCCACTCCCGCTTCACATTCTTTAGTAACCTTCAATTTTCTCAGCTTGACTAAACAAATACTAATCTGTTACTGGATACCCTTGGAATTACGCTTCAAATAGCATAATGCAGTCGTACACAATTTACGTGCATTGTGTGTTCACTATATTTGCACGACACATCTATCAAACGACTCTCAGTTTAAGAGCCAATCTTGCGAACATCACAGTCAGACTTCACAGTCATTCTAAAGCATGCCACACAGTTGCTGTTTTATGTATGTAAATGTATATTTACGCTGTAAATATGCATTTTGTAGTTTATTTGTACAGAGTAGGTATGTTGTAGTACAGGTTCATATTTACAAAATACGTTTACATTTATTCTTACCAAATAATTAGATAACATTTAAAACAAATAATTCGTTCCCAGTTATCTTGTGAAAGCATAATAATGATTGCGTTGGATGTCGCGTGAACAACTATAAAGCCAAATATAAACAAGATAGGGCCCCAAGATAAATATTTATACAATAATGAAAACTATATTTATGGCGGTGTAGCCGTTCAGGAAAGCAACTGACGTAATAAGAACATAATATTCTATTACAAGTTATATGCGATAGTAATGGCACAGTATTTCTATCTATGTGGTAATTGTAAGGTGATAATTATAGAGGTTGCAAATTAGAAAACTTTCTTGAGCAAATTTCAAAAGAACAATAAATGTAATAACCAAATTTAAATGAGTAAATGTTTCATTTAGAAAAAATTTAAAATCCCAATGTATGTGATATCAAATGATCGACTGATCAAAAGTTGCTAAATGTAATTTAAAAATATCAAATCATAAATAAAATAAAAGCGAATTTATTCTGCATGGTCAAAAAAATAATAACCACGAAGGCCTAATGCGGGAGCTTCGCTAACCTAACCTATCCAAGTCGCATTGTATAGCTTTTTATAAAACAAATATTGTAATCCATTTTGACCTTTAAACGACTTGGTCAATAGTGTATTAAATAATTTAAACATTGATATTCCAGACTTTGGTCAGCTGAATTTTTGATCAAATGACCATCGTTATTTTAAACAGTATTGATATGTACATTGTTCTTTTGAAATTTGCTCGAGAAAGTTTTGATTTTCTAATATGCAACCATTATAGTAATTGGAATATAAAAATTTACACATGATCTAACAGGTTGCCTCATAAATTAATATTCGTTTTGAAGCTTGGACTTTTTGGTTCATTAGGAGAAACTCACACACATAATCCGAGTAGAAGAATATTATAATGATAATGTACATCCATCTACACTACTATTATAAAGAGGAAAGATTTGTATTTTTGTATGTTTGTAATGAATATACCTAAAAACTAATGTACCGATTTCAAAAAAAAATTTCACCATTGGAAAGCTACATATACCTTGAGTTACATTAGGCTATATTGGATTTCCACGGGAACGTTTTTACCACCCGTGCGAAGCCGGGGCGGATCGCTTGTCCTTTATAAATATTAACGATTAAATGATGTTATTGATGATAACAACATGAAAATAAAATTTCCAAATACCATGTTGCTTCGAGAAATAAAAATAACAAAAAAACTACTACATACTAAAATGACCTTATGATTGTTAGTACTATTAAAAATACCTTTTAAACAAAAATGCTCTTTCAGCTGGTTCGTGTATTCTGTAAAAATATAGTCCAGTGTAACAGTATGACTGGTGGAATATTGGTCTAATGAACCTCCGCCAACCCATTGAATTTGGCATAAAAGTTTAGCATAATACACTACCCAATAGTATTAGTATAACTCTCACCGGGATACTTATTTTTTTTTGTATTCATCGAGAGTCCAATATTTCGGCGTTGTTACAAGAGCGTGATTACGGAGGTACTGGGGAAAGCCGAGCTAGTGGTTATTGAGATTGACATAATAATTAACCGAACTCAATGACCATGTCAATCTCAGATCGTCCTAAACATTATTTTATCAAAATCTTATTTAAATCTACTCTGGAGTGTGCACACAAGCTTATCGCTGTTTTTTATCTTCAAGTGGTAGGAATTTCACTAGTTAAAAGTCATTTATAATATGGCCATAGATATGGTGTAATATTTTAATAGTATGCAATTGTTAACACAGATATTTACTTGTTTCCATAGCACAAATATATTTAATTATCTAAATTAAGACACAGTGCGTTCCCCGAAACCAAACAAATATAAACTCGTCACTAAGATAAACCAACACAAATGTAAATTATAAAAGACTCTTAACTTCATTTCTTATTTATCTCAGGCGTAATATCATGTCGAACCTTGTGAATTACTTTATTTATTTTTGTAATTAAATTGACTACTATCGCATGATAGTAGCGGTATCGACTACTGCTGTTTACGGTCATGAATAATAATTAAACAAGCTATAATGGAGCCTAACAGTAAGAAATCGGAGCCTCGAAGTCGCACGCGAATGCAGTGGGCAATGGCATTGTTGGGTAATTGAATTAAATTAATTTTAGTGTAAATTGTATCACGATTTTTATTTGAATGCCAACTACGGAAAACTTGATAATGTTTTGTTGAAACATCAAGGGTGTTTAATGTCAACGCTGCTGAAGGCAAATATTGTAATGATTTATTATCGAATTATAGAGAAAAAATTAAATCGGTCTGGACGGGGTTTGAACTCGCGATCTTTGCCTTACCAAGGCAATGCTTTGACCACTAACCTACCAGACCTCGCCTTAACCAATTCAAATTTCTCCGTCTATATCTGTCTTTGAGGCGACAGTGGAGCATCTACCGACATTCTTACGAACTATCGGAGCCAATGAATGTTTCAATCATTTTTAAACACTGATTTTTGACTACTCTGCCCATATAATTTGAATTAAATTTTCAAGCATTTTTCACGCTAATGTTCAAACCCCGCCTAGACCGATTCAATTTTTTCTCTTTAATTCGATTTGAATATTTAGCATGAAAAATGCTTAAAATTTAATTCAAATGAATCTTTTTTTACAGTCAACACAACAGTATTCACATACGGGTTGCAATGGGGCTGGGTGTCACCGATGGCAAAAATATTGCAATCCAATAAATCTCCCACGGGCAGACCTCTAACAGATGCTGAGATATCATTGGTAGCCGGCGTACCATCTTTGGCAGCTATATTTTGCATTCCTATTTTGCTGTATTTCGTGGATAAACATGGGAGGAAAATTTGCCTCATTATGATGGCAGTTGCTCAGTTAGTAAGTATTAGTGGAGGTTTAATAGCAAGAACACAATATGAAATATTTACAATCGCTTAACTCGAATTATAATGCAGTCAAAATAAACGAAATACAATAGTAAGCTTTCATAAATTCGCATCGAGCTGGAAATTGGTGGTGATATTAAGTACACCATAATGAAAGGAATATAAAATTTTGGTATCGATTGGATTTCTGCATTTTTTTATTCAAGGTCAAAGGTAAAAATGTTGGACTCTTGCATTTTTCTCGTAAACGGCAAGTAGGGTGGACAAAGTTGTAGATCATGCACTTACCTACAAAATTACCAATTGAGCAGTCCAACTGGGGATGTACCTCCGCCCTAGAGAACACCGCAGCCATAATAACCTCGTGTTGTGTACCCGGTAAGTAGGGTAGCCTGAGCTCACTGGTTTTAGTGCTGTCAATGAGCAGATAGCTTCCGTGGCGTAGCGGTAGGGAACGCGGCCCCTGCGCAGGAGACGCGGGTTCGATCGCGGATCAATGTAAATATTTGTATGCATTGGTGTAGTCGTGCCTCGGAGAGCACGTTAAGTCGTCGGTCCCAGTTGCCACAATAACATCTATGGCAGTCGTTACGGGTAGTTGGAACCTTAAAAATCCAATAAATGGTCGAACTGCAATACTTCGATATCGCCTGTGGGTTGTGGAGGTCAGATGGCAGTCGCTTCACGGAATATGTCAAAGTTTAGCCAAATCCGCAGTTAGACTGGTAAAAGCGGACCCCAGACTCCAAGTTGATAGCTTCGGATGCGACTGGGATTAAAGCTAGGATGAAGAAGAAGAAGTGGGTAGACCCAAGGGAGTCACACTCGTACTGCCGACTTTACAGGGTCGGCAGTACGAGTGTGACTCCTCTGATATTGCACACGTCCATAGGCCACGGTAACCACTTTCCATCAAGTGGGCCGCGTGCTTGTCTGCCAACTCAGTGGTATAAAAATAATTGGTCTATTGCTTTTTGTGCGGGTCACCACTTCAGAGATATCGCGATTTCAAAATTATATAAAATTTTATTCCCCATAGTGTGATTCATTAAAGCAAAACCTGTACCGCTGGTCTTGTGAACTTGAAAATTTGGCAGTACATGCTTTCTATGTTGCTAGCATCTGCCAAGAAAGGATTTTTGGAAATGTTGTGGCTAAGGAGGTAAAATATGGGATTGAAGTTTGTATAGAACTTCATTCCAGTTCATCCCTTATTTCAGACAGAGACTCAGTAACAAAATTTTCAAAAATCTTTTCTTAGTGGATGTTAGCAACATGAACAGCACCTACTGTCTAAATTTACAGAAACAGCGGTTTAGGCTCTGCGTTGATGAATCATTCTATGGGAACAAGTAATTTTGTAAATAATGGATATGACTTCTTCCTATGTTGAAATCGCGGTGGCTTGGAAATGGAGATCCGCACAAAAAAAAAACAAAACAACCTTTGTCTAATCAACTTTTGCGATACGGTTCTCGTTTACGAGAAAAATGCAAGTGAAAGCGCCTTGCTATATCTTCAATGAAACGTCAAATTTGTTGATAATCGTTGCTTACATTAATTATAAAAAACAATAAATGACGGAATTAGGGTATCCATGACACGGTTAGCAAGTTCGCAATGGCGGGCTCCCCCGCCACCCCTTCTGTCTTGACGTCGTCGCATGATGCTCTAAAACACGCCTAAACAGCAAGGATCCAATATTTTTGACCTTGAATTTAAAAAATGCAGAAGTTCAATCTCAGGGGTAATTTGATATTTCTTTTATTATGGTGTATTTAAAACCTCTACCAATTTTTAGCTCTATGTGAATTCATGCAAGCTCAAAGGTTTATTTCATCTGGATTATTATATGTATTTGGCGTGGAGATAATTAGCAAAATGACAAATTTCGATGTTTTTAAATTTTATTCATGTCTATATTCGTTGTTCTTTCTTTTCACCAGATTGGTTGGATAATAAAGATTTTCCCGGGAAACATCTACACCCTCTTGTTAGCAAGAGCATTTCTTGGTTTTGGAGCTGCGGGGTGCTTCCACGTAGTTCCGATGTATGTCAAAGAGATTAGTCAGAACCACATAAGAGGCACCTTAGGATCCCTTCCGATTATGTTTCAGAACTTGGGTGTTCTGATAATGTACGGTATAGGAGGGTACTACAGCTACTACACGGTGCTTTACCTTGTGACTGGAATATCAATTTTGTCTTCAGTCATGTTAATCAAAGCACCTGACTCACCTAGTTTCCTAGTTAATCAAGGGAAACTACAGGTACGTATTCGTTCGAAAATTGCTGAGTGCATCAATATTACTGCGGAAAACGGTTTATTTATTCACCATTCTTTCAGTTATTTAATTAAATATATTTTGTTTACAGGAAGCTGCTGCTGCGGTAGCTTTTCTAAGAAGTTTAGACGCGAACGACAAGGAAGTACAATCTGAAATAGACTTGATTAAGAAACAGGATGACTATTTTAAATCGATACCTAATATTTCATTTTTCAGCATTTGTAAGTTTTATAATTTCAAACACACAATCACAGCTCTTACTTAATAGATATTGCTAAGATACATGCACAGTTAGTTCTAATATCTATAGTGATATTATAAAGAGGAAAAATATATAAGTTTGTTTGTAATGAATAAGCTCGGCAACCACAGGGCCAATTTGAAAAATTCTTTCACGACCAATAAATTTATTATTACAATTTTCAAACGAAACACAGTGTTAAAAACTCAAAATAAAGAAAAGAAAACAAAGGAAGAACAATATAATATTTTACGGTGGATACAATTATAATAAATCAATGTGATAAAAGTGCCAATCACTTCAATTTTGCTTCTTACTAAATGCCTATAACTAATCGTCACAAAATATTTGATCACATAACTGTGGTTAAGAAATTCAAATTGATTGATTGATTGAGAAATTTCCCATTGGAATAAAGAAAAAAAGAAAGAAAAATAACATTAGAAAGCTATATTCTTTGTAAGCAACATATGCTACATCGAATTCTCAAAAATGTTGGGGCTCCGTACGAAATATTCGTACGGAGCCCCAACATTTTTAAGACCACTTAAGTGGTGCTTTGTTTCAGTCAAAAATAAAGCGTGGCGTCATGGTTTTGTCATCATGTGGCTGATAGCTTTAGTGCGGGGGTTAAACGGTGCATATACCATCGTAAGCTATGCTACGACCCTTCTGGACAACCCGGAGATCAATATCAGCCCTGAGATACAGAGTCTTGTCGTGCCTATATCGATGACAATAGGCACAGCAGTCACTATGAGTACCGTGGATAGGATTGGACGGAGGGTAAATATTTCAAACAGACTAGCATTCCCTTATAGTGTGTTCTAGAGAAGGGTTCCTCTTTAAGTAGTAAGAGCGCCTGCTTACTTACTTCAAGCAGGAGTGTCTGGCAATCACGGCGTTCCATTGAACCTACCCTTTTCTTTGCAGAACCCTAGGATCTGTTCCACCTTCATATCCTCGAGCTCTTGGGTATCTAGGGGTTCCGTCCGCATGTTTTTCCATCTTATTATTAAGTACATGGGGCATTTGGCCAGCAGGTGGAGGCAGCATTTGGGGTCAGTTTTCACACCTATAATGATATAGTGCCATAGTTTCAGGTGCCTATTCAGTCGGCAATGTCCCGTTACCTAGTTTTAAAGCTAGTCCCTCATGTTACTCCTGGAGAGTTTCAACAGTCGGCTTGTTTTCTTTGTGTCCATACTTTTTATAAAGATCTTCGATTGTCTCATGACATGCGAGGATTCCCTACTCCGATTGGTTTCTGTCACTATGATACAGCTGATGACTCCCTCAGTAATTTTGTGGGCAATAGGTAGTTTGGGCTCTGGGCCCACCTGATAGTCATTAGGTCCTCTTCTGGCTAGTTCGTCCGCCGTTTCATTCCCCGTATTGCTTTCATGTCTTAACACCTAGGCAAGGTGTTACGTCAAATTTCCTGGAAAGTCTTTCCAGACTTTTAAATTTGTTCGAAATCCGTTAAAGAGTGGTTTTATTTCAATGTATAATAGTTTAGTTATAATAACAGAATGCTGCACACAAATATTTATTTCCCAGCTAGTATATAAATTTAAAAATATATTTTAATAATGTTTGATTTACAGGTGCTCCTAGGAGTCACATTAGCTTTGACTACGCTTATATTTGCTGCCCTGGCAACAAGCGTGTTGCTGCATGACCAGGGCTGGGCTACCCCGGTCTGGTTGCCAATAGTAGCTGTTATATTAATAATGTGCTTTTATGGCGCTGGTCCTGCTCCCTTGTTATTGATTATTATGACTGAGATATTTAATTTTGAAGTAAGTAAATATTTTATTCAAACTCATTTCTTATGTTCAGGACCTTACCAACATCTTGGTGGTCTTAGCCTGCGAGTCGAAACACCTGCTGAATAATGGACGAGACTTCATTGGAGGCTTTCCTCGCAAGGTTGGGACTTCAGACCTATTAAAGAGCCTGCGGTCCAAGTATTAGTAGGTACCTCGTGCTTCTAGGCTATTGGGACACAACTGGAAAATGGCTGACGATGATATTTGTGTTACATTCACTATTTTAAGGACTATTACTAGATAACTTACGCACTATTTACGGGTATATAATAAAGAATTTTGAATCAAAACCCAGTCAGTCAGGCCAGAAATCATACGATTTCGTTACTAAGTAAATTCTTACTTTTTAGATTCGTGGAAAATTAACAGCCTTTCTGTGCACTTTGGGATGGTTTATGAGTTTTGTGCAATTGGTATGCTACAGTACTATAACAAACGCATTTGGCGTCGGCGCATCCTTCTTCACGTTCAGTGGCATTAACCTTGCAGGTCTTGTCATAGTTCTAGTTTTATTGCCAGAAACTAAAGGAGAAACTGTGGAGCAGATTGAGAAAAAACTAATAAAATAAAATGCTATAGACATTTGTACTATCTTTTTATTGAAGTAATGTTTGATTGTGAAGAGATTCCACTTAAAATCCGGTCTATTTAGACATTCGAAGGTACATAAAGTCCCAACAAGCTGACAATCAGTAAAATTGTTCAAAACATATTTATAAATAATATCTAAAAGTCCATCATTCCCGTGTATGGAACTTTTTTATTCAAGGTCAAAGGTCAAAAATATTAGGTAAAACGGTAAGTTTATCATAAGAGTATCCTATAAAAATGTATCAATACTGTTTTTCCTACGAGCCACCGTTTCTGGAATATAACGATTCAAAAAGTTATAAAAGTTGTTATCATCTCATGTCATCAGTCTTCTCCTCTTCATCCGAGTGTTATTTACGGTTACATCCAAGCTAACGATCTGCCATATTTAAATTTTCCGTAATTTGATTCACTAAGCCTTTTACAAAATCGGTCAATCTTACTCGGAAAGGACAGCGGACGTACTCAAATCGCATTCATTAGTCAGCAGGTGCACTGATTTTCAGGAAAAGTTACCTGGAACGGGAAGATCTCGGAAAATAATAATATTCATTGTTATGGTGTTGTAGTTATTTTATAGGTGTTGTGAGCACCACTTACTATTAGCCAGACCGGTAATAAGTAACAGTAGTATTGATTCAAGCCGTCTCATTTCTGCAAGCGACTATTAAAGTATAATAAATAATTTCTCCATGCAACAATAAACGTGTAAAAACATTTACCGTCGAATGATCATATTTTATTTATTTATTTTACCCAGTATTTTTGACATTGGCGATACCCAACCGCATTACAAGCCATAGGTTACCAATGAGAGGTTCACTGCAAAAGAAGCAATTTATGAAAACACACCACACACTTACATACTAAACTTATCAAATCAAATCAAATCATTTATTTTACGGAATATAGGTTTACATGATGTCGTTATAATTCGTTGTATCACCATACTCGACCGCCAAATCGGCATGCAAATATAATTAAGGAAACCATATAGCCTAACAGTTCCATGCAGTATTCTACTATCCAATTTATGTATACGTAATATCTTATTGTGATGGTTTTTATTCACTATGGTTATTACCATTATCTTTTTTTATTGTTTTGACTATATCGCGTACATGTACACCGGATACAGTAATCAGATTGGCAATGGCTTAGCTTACAATAAGAAGCATTTTATTATTTAAGACAAAAACATCTCATTATCGATAAGGAAAAGATTCAACAAAACTTATGTTTAAAGCATTGCGCTCTAATGCGAGACTAGGATTGTGACACAGGGGGTCAGAGACAAGGTGAAGGCGTAATGTCGGTTAGATAATATCCTTCTCTTTTGAAGTCGATTAAACGGTTCTCAATTCATCATTACCTTATGTCGCAGAATAGATAATAGTTGCTTATGTGTCGTAGTGTTTTTTGTAGTGATGAAATGGATATCTGAGAATATGCTCACATTGCGAGCACGCACTTTTAACCTGTGAGGCTTCATATTTACGCCGTGATTTACACTCCAACCCGCCCGTCGCAAATTTATGGCAGCTCGCAAACACTTTATTTCTTACCTTATTACATACTGGACGAGTTTCACACACGGCACTTTTCGGTACGCTATATGAATACAATAGACCAGTACAATCTGTAGATACATGTCGACGTGCTCACGGAGCATCATAATATTTTTTTTTTCAAAATCAAAATCAATTTATTGTTTGTCACAGGTAAAGAAGATGTTGTAAATTACATTTATAAGTAGTTATCACTGTGGCGGCTCGGGCGTCGGAGGGCGCAAACCGACCTCCGCCCCCCATGAGCGCGGGCCTGAGGGTGACGGGTGGAGCCGCTCGTCACCCTAGCAGAAGCAGGCCACGGCGGCGGCGCGCATCGCAGGACGATGCGCGCCCCCCCCATACCGGGGGCGAGTCGGGGACCGCGTGGTCCCCCCTCCCGAGGAGGGCCAGACCGAGAGGAATGGCCCTGGGTCAGCCGGGGTGCGAGGGATATGTCAAAAGACAACCTCACCTCCGGCCTAGCACATCGACCCACAGACGGCGTGCGGTTTGGTCGGTTCAAGTCCGACATAACCTACCCCTTCGGCTCCGGAGGGGTGGGTATCCGAGGGGATATCCCGCACGTAAAAAAAAAAAAGTATTTAGCATGTCTGATAAGACGTACAATAAGATTTATTAATCACATTAAGTAAACTAAAAATTGAGAAATACTTTTATTGAGAAATACAATTATTTGGATAGATTCAGATCAAGCTATTCTACTTTAATTATCAGGAAGTCATTATTCATTAAAATAATCATTAAGAAATTCTGTAACATTATAATAAGCTTTTTGCACTAACATATTTTTTAGAACTGCTTTGAATTTGTTGCAGTTCAACTCCCTCCAATTTTTAGGCAATTTATTGTATTAAAATTAAAATTATAAACGGAATATTTACCATGTTTATTATCTTTTTCGAGAATCCGATATTTCGGCACTGTTACAAGTGCCATGATCACGGATGCACTGAAAAGATAATAAACATGTGTAGAAAATGAAAGACTGCTGGTCTAAATAGTCACATTTACTGTCTCGCAAACACAGAATCGTTCGTAACAAATTTAAATATTTATACACAAAAGACTCGAAAACGAGAGCGCGAGGAATTGCCGAAGCGTCGCGTGCTATTCGTACGTGCGTTCGTACGAACGGGGGGAACGCCACTGACGGCGCTGGCGTCAGTGGCGTGAGTCGCGAACTCGCGCCGCGCTGCGCGCACACCTACACAACCCTGCGACCGCGCACGCATCGCGCATCTTAACCTTCACGCGCTACACATGGTAAATATCCCGTTTATAATTTTAATTTTAATGTAAATGACCATGTCAATCTAAAATCAATTTATTGTATATTATAGGCGCCATACAAATTATACTTTTGCGCACTAGAGTCGTCTTCGCCCTATGCAAACGTAGCCTGCCATTACCCGCCTGTTTCGCGGAACGGTTGCCTCTAAGGTCGGAAATAAATGAGGATTACTTTTTACAAACATTGCAACCTCGAAAATATACATGCTTGGTAATGTTAAAATTTTGTTGTCCTGGAAGTAACTTTTGCAGCTATCTGTAGTTTTTATTTTTAAACATTGATCTAAAGCATCTCTTTTGAGCCTTGAACACCACTTCTTTATCTGTTGAGTTACCCCAGAAAATAACTCCGTAACGTAACAGAGGTGCAGCCAAACCGTGATAGGCTATTATTAGAGCATCTCTATTAACAATACTGGAAAGCGTTTGTAAGGCATAGGCAGAACTAGAAATTCTTTTACAGAGCTGTTCTATATGTGATTTCCAGTTTATTCGTTCATCAATTGTTAACCCAGGAAAATTTGTAGTTCTAACATTTTCAATTACATTATTCTGATATTCTATATTATTCTATTTGGTGTTTCCCTTTGGTTAAAATGCATGATTTTAGTTTTACTTAAATTAATTTTTAGATTGTTTATGTCCAACCATTGAATTATAGATGTCAGAGCATTGTGTATGTCAATTTTATATTCAATTAAATCATTTTTGTCATTACAAATTGTCAAAGTACTATCATCTGCAAATAACGTCATATTATGTCGAGTAGATTTAGGTAAGTCATTTATATAACTTGTAAAGAGCAAGTTTTAGTTTTTTTAGTCACTGTATTTATTCGGGCAACTTCCGTATATTGCTTCCTATTATTAAGATACGATTTCATTATATCCAACACCTCTCACACCGTACGCTTCAAATTTCTTTAGAAGAATGTCATGTTTAACGTAGTCATACGCTTGCGTCACATCACAGTAGATCGCGCATACGGCTGTTCTTTTATCAACGTTCAACATAACCTCATACAAAAACTCATAAATTGCTAAATTAATGGTTTTCTTTTCACGAAATCCTTTTTGTTCATCGCACAATATGTTATTTTCTTCCAGATAGTTATATAGTTCTTTATGTATATATTTTTCAAATATCTTGGCAGTAATAGGTATCAATGATATTGGTCTATAATACTCCATTACTTCCCTATCCTCTTTCTTAAATAGTGGCTTAATTATGGATATTTTTAGGGCGTCTGGAAACACACCACGATAAATGCACATATTAAGAATGTAACTCCGCAAATTTCACTGGCAATTTTACAGCCTTCAAAACTTTAGTCGCGATACCATCATATCCAACACTGTTGGTATTTTTCAAAGTCAAAATGATTCTCAATAAATCTTGGGGTAAACAGGGACCCATAAACATAGATTGTTTTCTATTTAGTATTAATGAAGTAGTTTTTTTTTGTATTACCTTCTGTAGAATTCGGCTGTATTTTTTCAATAAAGTAATTATTGAATTCCTTGGCAATATGTGTTGGATTTGTAATTACCGTATTATTATTTTTTATTTTATTAATGTAATTTTTTGGAGTATTAAATTTTGACCGATTAATTATTCAAGTTGTTTTAGATCTGTTATTGGTATTTGGTTTTGATTTTGTAATTATTTTGGGAACGTTGCGTTAGTAATACAATTTTTTTTAATAATTTTGCGTAGATATTGTATCGTGTTTTGTTAATTATATCTGGTTTTAATCTTTATATCCAAAGAAGTTGTCGTTTTTTCTTACTATAGATTTTAATTCCTTTTGAAACCCACTTAGTTTTCTTTATCAAATTGACCGTTACTTTACACTTGGGAAAATATAGATTATAGAACAGTGCAAAGGTTTCCATAAATAAGTTGTAGGCCATATTAGAGTCCTCAGTTGCATAAATGTCTGAAAAACTCAAGTTGCAAATGCATTGTTTAAACTTTCTAATATTTATGTTGTTATACTTTCGCTTCAGTGTACAATATTTGTTGATAGCACAGAGTTTACTTACAGGACATTTTAGCAGTTGTGCAGTATGGTCGGAAAGACCAAAATCCAAGACGTCCACTTTACAGGACCTGACAAAATTATGCGCAAAATTATCAATACATGTTTGACTGGCAATTCTTGTAACTTGGTTTACTGCTAGCTTTAAATTGGAGCTGAGTAGAATGCATTCAAATTCCCTTGACTGATTGATAGATTTCAAAATGTCTACATTAAAATCACCGGCAACTATAATGTTCTTGTATTTTTTTGTTGATATATATTTTAAAACAGAATCCAATTTCGTAAAAAACTCAACAAGATTATTAGCGTTTGGCTAATGTAACAACAATAATAATGTACTAGTGGAAAGTGAGACTATATCCGCAAGTACCCAATATAATGAACGACGATTGCACTTTGGAAGATGCAATACTGGAATACCGAGCTATCACACCAAGCAATAGACCTCGCTTGACTCATTTTCCTATGCATAAACGCAATATAAAGAACCAAAGTTACCGACATAGCTCGTAAAATAAGCAAGCTGAAGTGGCAATGGGCTGGCCACGTCTGTCAAAGGACCGATGGCCGCCGGAGCAGACTAGTCCTAGAGTGGAGACCGCGAGAACGCAAACGAAGGGTAGGTCGTACGACTTCAGTGGGTTAATTGATTGATTGATTGAAACGCTGGTATGTGCCCTAGATTCGCTATTACCAAATTATTTAGAAAATAGCAAAGACCTTGGTGATGCACATTTGATTTTGCATTGTGCGCCCGTTGCAGCATGTCGTGTGGCTGGTTTCCAATGTATTGTTAATAAACCGGCAACTTGCCCTAAGTCTGCTGTGCCAGCCTGGCAGTATAGGATCGAATGTCGTATTGCCAAGGCTAGGGCACTTATTGGTAAGCTAATCTGCTTCAGATCGGGAAATGGGCGCTCAAGGGTGATGCGCTTTATGACACGGGCATTTTTAGGTAATAATAACCCTCAACAATACGCTTCGTGTGTCAAAAAGCGCATCGAATTCCTGAAGCAGAAAGTTTATGCATCGGCAAATCGGATTCGTCGCTATAAAAAGCGCGTTGATACATATAACCAAAAAGATGAGAGATGGGTTTCCATTATCGGAAACAATAAGTTAGGTGTGGACGACACTGCTCGACTGGATGCTGACGCTACGAATACATTCCAGCGTAGCATCTGGTCAAGGCCTGTCACCCACACTGATGGTGATTGGATGAGAGAGGTTGAGCGAGCATGTAAGAATATACAGATTATGGAGCCAATAATCATTTCACCTGACGAATTGCAAGTGCAGTCCGTTCGTTACCGAACTGGAAGTTGGCAGGACCGGACGCACTACACAACTTGGCTGAAGTGGTTCCATAACTCACATGCTTGTTTAGCAACTCAATTCCAATCAGCTCTTGACTCGGGTTCACTACCCCATTTCATAAAAACTGGAATAATCCACTTACTCGATAAGTCTATAAGCTTTTAACTTCCATTCTGAGAGTCAAAATTAATTCTCATTGAGAAAATAAAAGATAGTATCTATCTCTCAGAATAGACCTAGGAGGTGCACGATGCCTGAACATTAAGACCACAATAATATGCTAAGTGTTTACATCATTAAAATCAACAAATGTATAATATATCCCTATTCTAAACATTATCGTTATTTGCCGGCCGAATAGCAACGGAGCGTTCAACACATTAACTTAGCCAACCTTATCTAGATTATGTTAACCAAATATGGCACTTAAACAGAGTTTTCAAGCTTATAAATGTTCAACGGCTTACACACTATTTAGGAAGTAACTCATTTTACTGCATAGTTCCAAAATCGTTTGCATTGTAACGATGCTCACGGCATTGCTGCTAAAATATTAAGTTTTCGCTTCTCGCGCTCCACACCTATCCCTCCTGTTTGGCAATTTCCATTGATTGACTCACCTAATTAGTAAGCCTTATTAATGCAACGCGGTTCAAGGATTGTTTAAAAGAAACCAAATGTGTCACTCACGCGTTGCCGTAATTTTGTAAAAATTAAAGTGTGTTTTTATTTCATTACTTTTTATTACATGCATTGATGTATATATGTTGCTAAAGCTTAAATGAAACAAAATCATTATTTACATTGCACAAACGGCACACGTCTAAATTAAAGTACTAGATATACCTTTCACGTTGTTCACGTCGATATCATTTTGATTATCAGATGTTGAAATTAAGAAAATAAGAGAATGCCTTTTTATACCAGAGATTGCCATATCTCATACTGTGATCACTTTCTCACCGAGTCAGAGGAAAAAGTAGTCAGGAGATGTTATTAAAATATTCGAGTTTAGTATAGAATTTAGTTTTTTAGTTGCTAATAAAGATGCAACTGGCACTAACGCTGGAATAATGACGATTATGAATAGACATTTAAATATAGTTTTTTTTTTTTTTTTATTTGGAAACTTAACAGCATATATAATATGGTGCATGAGTAAACTTAAAAATACATTGGACACTTAGCCAATAACAAAGTTTCCCGACAAGAAAAATTGCGTTCACAACTTAATACTTATTTATGTAATTATACATTTCCAATATTGTAGACAGGTATTTTAATTTATCAAGATATGAGTCAAGTGCAAGTTACTTATATTATTATACAATACAATACAATCTTCATTCTTGTAGTTATAAGAATGATCGTAACTTTTTAGCAATTTCCTTTTTAAAAACACTTTTCGAAAGGTGGAAGATATCAATGTCATCAAAATTGTCATTATAACAGCTTGGTAAACGGGTGAGGACAGCATTTTTTCCATAATTAGTACGATGCAAAGGAACATTGAACAAGCGGGTATGTCTGGTACGAGTTTTGGGTGCGTTTAAGTTAATATGGAAAATTAAATCAGTACTATTAATTTCACTTCTTATAACAGCAAATAAAAAGCTCATATCCAGTAACACGCGCCTACATGATAGAGGGAGTAAATTATACCGCTTACAGTCGTCAAAATATGATATATGTCGTCTCCTTGTTTTAAAATTAAGATGGTTTAAGAAACGCTTTTGAAGTCTTTCTATTTTGTCCTTATACGTGGCATATTGAGGAGACCAGACAGGACTGCCATAATCCAGCACACTTTGTACGTATGCGCTGTAAATAGTTTTGAGACAGTTGATATTTTTAAATTTTGAGCACGTGCGCATAACGAAACCCAGAATTCTGAATGCCCCACTGGTAATAGTGTCAATATGTTGGGAAAAAAGCATTTTGGAATCCAGCACAACCCCCAGGTCTCTAACGTTATCTACCCTTGCAATAACATCATCACCGAACTTGTATATGTACTCGATAGGCTTTCTACGACGACTAAAACTTATGCATTGACATTTGTCAATGTTAACAGTAATATTATTACGTCTATAATATGAGAGTAAAGCATCAAGGTCACGTTGTATCAAGTCACTGTCATACATAGATTTGTTGCGTAACTTTCATGTATACTTTTTTATCATCAGCGTACATAAGATGTTTTGAGTTACTGAAACATTGATCTATGTCAAATAAATAGGCACAGTAGAGTAGGGGTCCAAGGTGCGATCCCTGTGGTACTCCGGAGGAGATATTGATGAAATTAGATTTGTAGCCCCCAATAGTAACAGCTTGTGAGCGGTTTGTTAAGTAGGATCGTATCCAACGCAATAAATCACCATGAATTCCTAATTTATATAATTTTGCGAGCAGTATGTCATGGCGAACGCGATCGAACGCCTTTTCAAAATCCGTATAAATCGCATCCACTTGCCCATCTGACTCCATCCCACACAATACATCATTACAAAATAGAGCAAGGTTCGAGATAGTGGAACGGCCCTTCATAAAACCGTGCTGAGTATCTGGAATACCCCGTGAAATAACTGGGTAAATGTTATTGTATATAATTTTTTCAAACATCTTACTTATGATAACTAGTATAGATATAGGGCGATAATTTTGAATTAGTGACCTTGATCCTTTTTTATGGACAGGTATTATATGCGCTTTTTTCCATAGAGAGGGAAATATGCAAAGTTGTAGTGATTTTTGGAATATCAGATAAATTGGATAAGATAAATTATTAGCACACTTAGATAAAAGTATAGCTGGTATTCCATCACAGCCAGGGCCTTTTGTCTTGTCAAGGGTCTTTAACGAATCAAGAACCATATCCTCTGTTATCGTTATTTTAGACATAGCATTAAGATGTGTGTCAATGTCTGTAGTAGGCATGGTCTCTGAACCATTATAAGGTACATCTATAAAAACACTATGAAAAAAATTATTGAAAGCTGAGCATATAGCCGGTCCTTCTGTAAAAGTGACGCCATCTGAGGTAAACTGGTTAGGGTACTGGCTGCCGCCTCTTTTTGACTTGACGTAAGTCCAAAACGCTTTTGAATTGCGGTTTATATTTGATTCCGTTCTAGATATAAAAGTATCGAAACATTTTTTCTGTTCGCGATGATGCCTATCACGTAGTATAGCGAACTCTAAATAGTCACGGGGATTTCCGAATTTTTCCATCTTTTGTGTAGTTTGTTTTTCTCTTTAACTATCTTCAATAAGGATGGGCTAAACCATGTAGGATAATGAGAATTTTTGGATTTTTTTACTAAAGGAACTAACATTTCAATACCATCATTTAATTTTTCATAGAACCTGGTCACGGCATCATCCACCGTGTTTGCATGCGAAATCTCAGACCAATCAGTTCGACTCAAGTGACCATTCAGAGCATCGTAGTCGCAACGGTAAAAATTATGTCGTCTATTGAATTGTTCAGTGAATGGTGTAATATATAAGTCCAATATTTCCATTATGAAGGAAGGATGATGTGTATCGTCCTTCAAGAGCTTATTATTATTTTTGCATTTAAACACGCTGAGAGGGAGGTTACAAAAAGCCAAGTCCAGCGTTCGATCTTTGGCGTTCTTAATACAGCTATATTGTTGTAAACCTTGGAATAATAGATCCTCAACAAAAAGGGTGGCCGTAGATTGAATATCTTGTGTTCCAATGTTGACCAACTGAAAGCCCCCATCGGACCACTGTAAACAGGGAAGATTAAAATCACCCACCAGTAAGACTGTGTCAGACGAGTGCGGAAGCGTGATCCCCTGTAAAGATCTTTTAACTTCATCTAGTTGAGTAGGTATATTAGGAC
Organism: Eilema caniola; assembly: GCA_949126895.1. Taxonomy (NCBI): domain Eukaryota; kingdom Metazoa; phylum Arthropoda; class Insecta; order Lepidoptera; family Erebidae; genus Eilema; species Eilema caniola. The sequence goes on along the minus strand of OX421469.1, from coordinate 610,112 downwards.
TACCAGATGGGATATAGGCTACAACAATGTGTAAATTAACTGGCGCATGTAAAACTTGAGCGGCAACGGTGACACAAAGTAGCTCGGTTGTTGTACTACTAAAATCAATACACACACTGGCGCTGTATTTACGTTTAATGCAGATCATTACCCCCCTCCACCCTCCTTGCCAGTAAGCAACAAATCACGATCGCGGCGAAAACATTCGTATCTATTATCACATAATTCGCTGTTCAGAATGTCACTTTATAGCCACGTTTCTGTTATTAAAATGATGTCGTAGTTGTGGTTGAGAGTGTTGTTATAAAAATCTAAACATTTTGTGCGAAGGCCCCTTACATTCTGATAATAGACACTTAAAGCTCTCTTCTTAGTAGCCATTATGTTGGCATATTGCAGTAACAGGAATCAAGCCTAAGTAGTCTGGACCTAGCCACCGAACTATACAAGATATATCCCCATGGAGAGTGTTGCGTATTTACTACACAGTGATTTGAATTGAGCGTTACCGGTATATTCATTGTAAATAATAGAAATGACAAATTTGTGGGGCCACACCACGGCCCTCGGGACCAAACCAACTTCGCCTGCAGAACGGTGGTGTACCTACCAATTGACGGCAATTGATTGGGCTTTTTGCTCACAGTTGGGGGGTCAGACGGCATTCGCTCCCATAAAAGCTGTACAGTCCAAACCAAGAGGAGCAAACGAGCCCCGCGCACCGAAGCAAAGGCCTCGAATACGTCAGGAAGGAACGCTAAGATGATGGTAAATGAAATTGTTAAACCTAATAAGTAACGATAAGATGCATAAATTAAAACCAATCTCATATTTAATTTATTTGCTGCTTGGATCATTGATTCTGCTCCATAGTATACTCTGATGGGGTATACGCATACGTCAAAAGTAAGCGGAGAATACATGTAACCAGGCTTAAAGAAACCTTGTATCACATTCAGATATATACCCAGACAGATTTATACCCTTTTATTTAGGAAGTAATTCAAAGCATGAACAAGGACTGTGTCAGAAACAATTCAACTAAATAAATTGTTTAGCTAGCTCACAACAAAAAGATTTAATTGGTGTTCATTCAGAATTTAAATGTGAACACTTTGAAAGTACGTGGTAAGATTGAGATTGTATAAATGCTTAAATTGTAATGACATTTTTCGAAACTGTGCTAAAGTAATTCGTAAGTATATTTATGTATTGTTTTATGCATTGCCCGAAGGAATACGTTTTATTTTCTGAAGACTATTTGTCCTTTCGTTCGTTATAGAATGTCAGAACTAAGCAAAGATATAGTATAATTATACTGAAGGTACAAAATAGTCACGATGAATATAATATTTACTCAATTACACCTGCTTGCAATTGGGTTTCAGATGTTAGGAGGGTAACCCTTTTGAAATTCAAATTGTTTTTGAAGTAACGGAACTTGAGATATAAAAAACATTTAAACATTTATTGTTTATATAACGTTAGAAATGATTTTCACTGGAAGTACCATAATATAACACGCTCGCTAGATCCATCGGTTATAACACAAATAGTATACATAAATACAAATCCCGCACTTTAAAAAAGACGAATGTGAAATTAACCTGTAGCCGTCTTGTTACAATAACTGCAATTCTAAATAGTACTATTCAGAATTGCAGTTATTGTAACAAGCCGTCTTGTTACAATAACTGCAATTCTAAATAGTACAGGTTAATTTCACATTCGTCTTTTTTAAAGTTGTTAACTTGCTAAACTAATTATCCCATAAGCTAGTTGTATTTTTGGCAGCAAGAAATCTTGATATAGGAATATAATAAATATATTGGATTTCACAAATTAGCAGAAATTTAGGTTCATTAGGATTCAGAGGCGCAATTAGTGCTAATGGATTGAAGGGGATGTAAAAATTTAAGTTCCTGTAATTTAGCCGCTTCTTTAACTTTTAATTTTGTCGATTAAACAAATACTAATCTCTTACTGCATACCTAATTGTAATTACGGTCAATTTTGAATAGCATCATGCATTCGTATAGAATTTACGTGCATTGTGTGTTCACTATATTAATTAGCACGACACATCTATTAAACGACTAACAGTTTAAGAGCCAATCTTGCGAACGCAACTGTCAGACTTCACAGTCATTCTATGTGGCTCTGTGGTCAGAGCATTCCCCCTGTAAAGATCGTGCTGACGTGATCGACCCTCACTTTTTCCTATCTTAATCGATTTGAAAAGTTAGCATAGTAAATGCTTCAAAATTTCATTCAAGTCATTCTATAGTATGCCACACAGTTGCTGTGTGAATCATCTATATACTGAAGATGCAAAGGCCTACTACTAATTCGCGTTTGACTTCCTAGCATACAAAATGTATACCTATTTACGCTTTTATCATCAGTACTTATACCTAATTCTTATAAGGTAAAATAAAATAAAGGTCGTTGCAATACTAATGTGATAGTAATAGCACAGTGTTCCTATCAATGAGGTAATTGTTAGGTGATAATTATAGTAACTGGAATATAAAAATTTACACGTGATCTGAGAGGCTATCTCACAAATTAATATTCGTTTTGAAACATACACTTTTCGGTTCATTAGGAGAAACTCGCACACAAATTGCGCCAGCTCCGAGTAACAGAATAGTATAATGATAATCTATTGTAAATATGTATTTTCCTTACGATTAGATGATTTTATTGATGACATCGTTATCATGTACCTGCTCTTGTCCCAATTATTTGGGGTCGGCGCAGCAAGTCATTTTCCTCCATAAATTGCTGTCAGATGTCATTGCCTCAGTTAATAACTTCTTTGCCTTATCATCTTTCAAGCAAGCCATCCATCTTTTCTTGGGCTTACCTCTGCTCCTAAGGCCCTCTTCTTTCATACATTGAACCTTCCTTACAACATTACTTCCACCTCTTCTCATAATATATACCACGAGAGTCACTCGCTTCTCAATTTTTCATTCACTGCTGCATCTACTCTGCATCTATTCTGTGCTTCACTGCTCGATCAATTTCCCCATCCACCTGGATAAGAGAGCCGAGGTTTGATGATTATCTTTGTTTTTCTCTTCAAGTGGTAGAGACCGAAATTATTAGCAATCCATGGACTCTCCGAGCGGGTGCCGGGTCCATCACGTTGCTGAGTTGACACTGCCTGGAACTTGCGATCCAGGTATAGGTTTAGAAGGGGCCCCTTTTGTTGATGTACTTCAACACTCACCTTCACTACCCAAGTTCCCCTCCCTACCTAACCAAATTTAATACGAACCTACTAGTGGCGCTTTAGACATTCGTCCTAGTAATGAGTTTATTTTAGCTCTTGATAGGCCTAGATCTTTAAGTAGGTTATAGAGAGATTTCGCTGGTATACCTCTCGCTCCCACTTCTATTGCATACAAATTAACCAAGTAACCGTTTTTGATTTATTCGTTTGTGAGATCATAGTATTTATTTTTCTTAAGTGTGTGCTCCTTCGGTATATTTGTTTCCTATGGTACAGTAAGTTCCACAAGGACCACATATTTAATCGTTTTAGAATAAAGAAATATGTCATGTCTAGATGACAGAACCCCAACATTCTTCGGAATTTTATAGTGCTTTTCATACATGCCGATTAGTAGAGTCCAATCTGGGGCAGTATCTAAGATTGAATAAGGTTTGTGCCTGGTTTTTTATGAATGAACCTTCAGACACAAAGTTTCATTTGTCATCAGTCATTCGTAATATGGCGTAATATTTAAAAGAATGAATTTGTTAACACAGATATTTATTTGTCTTCATAGCACGAATACATTTATTTATTTTAATTAAGATACAGTGCGTCCCCTAAAACCAAACAAATAATAAACACGTCACTAAGATAAAACGTATAAGTATTATAAACGACTCTTTACTTCATTTCTCATTTGTCTCAGGCTCAATATCACGTCGGACCATGTGAATTGCTTTATTTATTTTTGTAAATTAAATTGACTACTATCGTATGACAGTAGTGGTATCGACTACTGCTGTTTACGTCATGAATAATTAAACAAGCCATAATGGAGTATACCAGTGAGCAATCAAAGCCCCGGAGCCGCACGCGAATGCAGTGGGCAATGGCATTGTTAGGTAATCGAATCAAATTATTTAAAGAGAATAGTATGTGGCAAAGTGTAAATCACAACTTGTATTTGAATGCGAACTACGGAAAACAAGTGCTGTTGAGAAATGAAGGTATTTAATGTTATCGCTGCTGAAGGCATATATCGTAATAACTCTTTTTTCACAGTCAACACAACGGTATTCACATACGGTTTGCAATGGGGCTGGGTGTCACCGATGGCAAAAATATTGCAATCCAATGAATCTCCCACGGGCAGACCTCTAACAGATGCTGAGATATCATTGGTAGCCGGAGTACCGTCTTTGGCAGCTATTTTATGCATTCCTATTTTACTGTATTTCGTGGACAAACATGGTAGGAAAATTTGCCTCCTTATGATGGCCGTTGCTCAATTAGTAAGTATTAGTAGGATTTTAATAGCAAAAACACAATATTAACTATTTAGAATCGCTTAACTCGAATTATATCGAGCGTGGAGATATTTATCAAAATGTCATCTTTTGATGTTTTTAAATTTTATTCATGTCTATATTCGTTGTTCCTTCTTTTCACCAGATTGGTTGGATAATAAAGATTTTCCCGGGAAACATCTACACCCTCTTGTTAGCAAGAGCATTTCTTGGTTTTGGAGCTGCGGGGTGCTTCCACGTAGTTCCGATGTATGTCAAAGAGATTAGTCAGGACCACATAAGAGGCACCTTAGGATCCCTTCTGATTATGTTTCAAAACTTGGGTGTTCTGATAATGTACGGTATAGGAGGGTACTACAGCTACTACACGGTGCTTTACCTTGTGACTGGAATATCAATTTTGTCTTCAGTCATGTTAATCAAAGCACCTGACTCACCTAGTTTCCTAGTTAATCAAGGGAAACTACAGGTACGTGTTCGTGCCAAAAATTGCTTAGTACATCAATATTGCTGCAAACAACGGTTTATTTATTCACCATTCTTTCAGTTCTTAAAATTAAATATATTTTGTTAACAGGAAGCTGCTGCTGCGGTAGCTCTTCTTAGAAGTTTAGACGCGAACGACAAGGAAGTACAATCTGAAATAGACTTGATTAAGAAAGAGGATGACTATTTTAAATCGATACCTAATATTTCATTTTTCAGCATTTGTAAGTTTTATAATTTCAAACATACAATCACAGCTTTTGCCTAATAGATATTGCTAAGATGCATACACAGTTAGTCCTAATATGTATACTGATATCATGAGGAGGATAAATATATAAGTTTGTTTGTAATGAATAGGCTCGGAAACTTCCGGGCCAATTTTAAAAATTCTTTCACAATTAGGAAGCTGTACTCTTCGCGAGCAACATATGCTTCATTGGATTCTCAAAAATGTTGGGATTCCGCACGAATATTACTTAAGTGGTGCTTTGTTTTAGTCAAAAATAAAGCATGGCGTCGTGGTTTTGTCATTATGTGGCTGATAGCTTCAGTGCGGGGATTAAACGGTGCATATACCATCGTGAGCTACGCTACGACCCTTCTGGACAACCCGGAGATCAATATCAGCCCTGAGATACAGAGCCTTGTCGTTCCTATATCGTTGACAATAGGGACAGCAGTCACTATGAGTACCGTGGATAGGATTGGAAGGAGGGTAAATAGTTCAAATAGATTTGCAATCCTTTATGGTGTGTTTTAAAGGAGGGTGCCTCTTTAAGCAGTAAGAGCGGCTAGCTAGATATAATTTTACTTGCAAATGCTCGTACTGCGTTTGTAATTATGAACTTGTTGTATCAAAAATCTTATGCACTATATTTAGGTTTTAGTAGTAAACATATACATTTTGGTGGTTAAGTATAAGCCACCAAAAATCTTGTTATTTGCACAGATACACATATGTATATAGTAGTTCTAAAAGTATAACGACATCTGTACATAAATTTTCAATATATAATGTAATGTAGAATCTCCCTTAATATCGATTTATCACAATCCGTACTTGTGGCTTATTTACAAACACGTATCTCATTAAATATCTTTTCTGAAATTTCTTGACGATAGACCGCCCAAGAAGGACCCTCCTAAACAGATCATTTAATAATGTAATAGTATAGTTAAAACATCAGAATGCTGCACAAAAATATCATGTTCTTTACCTTTTAGTATAAAGTTAGTAAAAAATTTTTTAATAACTTTTGATTTACAGGTGCTCCTAGGAGTCACGTTGGCTTTGACTGCGCTTATATTTGCTGCCCTGGCAACAAGCGTGTTGCTACATGACCAGGGCTGGGCTACCCCGGTCTGGTTGCCAATAGTAGCTGTTATATTAATAATGTGCTTTTATGGCGCTGGTCCTGCTCCCATGTTATTCATTATTATGACTGAGATATTTAATTTTGAAGTAAGTATATATTTTATTCACATTTATTTTAGCAATAACGGACGAGGCTTAATTGTAGCCTTTCCTCGCAAGGTTGGGATTTAAGACGGCAGTTGCTCCCAGAAAAACCTACACATCAATTAAAGAGCCTGAGGTCCATTTATTGAAGACCTTGAGCTTCTAGTTGTAAACATTGGACACAACTGGAAAATAGCTGATGATGATGATGATATTTTTGTTACTTTCACTGTTTTGAGGACTCTTACTTGATAACTTACTCGCTAACTACGGTCATATAATACAGATTTAAGAATCAAAACCCTGTCCTTAGGTCAAAAATTATACGATTTCATTACAAAGTAAATTCTTATTTTTCAGATTCGTGGCAAATTAACAGCCTTCCTGTGCATTTTGGCCTGGTTTATGAATTTTGTGCAATTGGTGTGCTACAGCACTATAACGAACGCATTTGGCGTCGGCGCATCCTTTTTCACGTTCAGTGGCATTAACCTCGCAGGTCTTATTATAGTTCTAGTTTTATTGCCAGAAACTAAAGGGGAAACTGTGGAACAGATTGAGAAAAAACTGATAAAATAAAATGCTATAGACATTTTGCACTATCCGCTTACTGATGTAATGTTAGATTGTGAAGAGATTCTACTAATGTTTCAAGCAATAAATCACAACTAGGATATTTTTGATAAGTTTTTGATAATAAATCGAAAAGACTTTTTGTTTTTCATAAATTATTTGTATTTAGCCTCTAGAAGTCTCCCAGTGTACGCCATTACTCCCGATCCTACGCTTTCCGCATCCAGGCTATCCCAGCCACAATTTTCAGATGAAATAGGCGATTGATCGGTGATTTGAATTTACACAAGTATGTACAATTTAAAAGGATAAGTAACGCGTCTCCCTTCTCTTCTTTATCCAAGCGTTAATCACGGTTGCATCCAAAGCTATTGATCTCGGAGTATCTCTCTCCTATATTTAAATTTTCCATAATTTGGTTTACTGCTTTTACGGAATCGATCAACCTAACTCCAAGAGGACAGCTGACGTACTCAAGTCTCATTCTTTAGTCAGCAGATGCACTCTCAGGAAAAGTTACTTGGACTAGGACGATCTCAGCAAAGCGCCATTAACCCGTAAGTGATTATATAAGTGAAGCTTCTCATTTGGTGTTATCATAACAATATCTCTGGATGATTATTCCACCCTTATTGCAGAGCTGCAAAATTTTTGATAGTAAATTAATAGCTTCTTTTTACAACCATGACATATAACTGCACTTAAGAAAGAGGTGGCAAGATCTGCATTGATAAGACATACGTGAGCATGTCGACATGTATCTACAGATTGTACTGGTACATTTTTTCTTACAATAACTGGAAATAAACCATTATCAGAACTTTCATAATAAAGAGTAGTTACTTTTGTAGAAAACAATATAGTCTATTCTTAAAGCGTACCAATACTCTGCTCTGCTAAACAAGGAAAGAGTGCGGTCTGTGAATCTCGTCCAGGATGTAATAAGGCAAGAAATAAAGTGTTTGCGAGCCGCCATAAATCTGCGACGGGCGGGTCGGGGTGTAAATCACGGCGTAAATATGAAGCCTCACAGGCTAAAAGTGCGGGCTCGCAATGTCACCATAGGAGCATATTGTCAGATATTCATAATACTCGGGTCAAAACACAACGACACATAAGGTAATTATGAATTGAGAACCATTTATTCAACTTTAAAAGAGAAAACATATAAGCACTATATTTACGTGGTAATTAATAATAATCTATAAGGGCATATAGACCGGCAACCCAAGATTTTGTCTCAAGGTGGCAATGATAAATAAAAAAAGTTATCGTTTTCATGCTGAAACCTGACGCCCCGCTCGTTCCGAGACGAATATTGTCTGCAATTCAGGTGCATCGGAAACTACGCAGGAAGTCAATAGTATAGGAACTTTAATGTGTTACAAAAAGACGGTCTCTGTGAAGTGATAGAGCCTTCGACTGCTGTCGCAGGTAGAGTGACAATATTAATCAATGCAGATAGGAATAATAATATTTTTAATGTTGTACAATATTGTATTGTGTCTGTTGTAGAGTATTGTAAATTATTATTATTGCTGGCCAATGCAGATGTTCAAATAAATGTAGTTGTAAGTGGCTACGTATGATACAATTAGCTTGTATTGAAATAAAATTTAGATATTATAGATATATCGTAAAAGCATTTCTGATGAAAAAAAAAACATGAATCGCCAAATACAAAGTGCTCATTTTATTCTAAATTGCTCTTATTTTTACTTTCTAACCAGTTAGTATATTTATGGAATATCCAGTTGACTTCAAAAGAAATTGACAAAATCCACATTCACTTTAGTACACCAAATAGTAGTATTAGAACAAATCAGTTAATCAATTCAGAAATATGTACATATAAGTAAATTGTATCGAACACAGTCACTAAATGAATAATACACAAAAATGTATCACAATGCATGTCCATGTACCACGACGGCAGGTAACAACAGTAATTATTTTACTTCTTCGATTCAAGTGACATGTCAAAGCGGCAGTGGGTGCCAACACAAATTTCTTTCAGAATTAATGAAATCATGAGCCTTATTGCCAACACCACCACATTTATCACCAGACTTACGGTGTGTACTGAAAATTCCGGTTAGTAACCTGAAAACGAACAGTCGTAAACAAATACGGTAAGCTCTTTTGAAATTGATAACTACGATTTTATCACTGTTTGGCTATTTGTTTTATTCCACAAATATTGTACTTTTCCGTTTATATGTACAGTAGTTAATAGATGACCTTGATAGATTGCAGTTGTGTGCGGTTTTGCATCATTGGGAGTTGTGAGGTCATTAACGTATTTTATCACCAAAACAAATCATAGTATTTGATAAACCACTTTCTCTTCTACTGTCCAATATTGACACTAGAGGTTTCTTTTTTGCAACGAGGAGACCTGATAGACAGATATATATTGGAGCGATAGATTTTTTTTGGCATAGATCTCTGTTTAAATCAACCTGATGGCCAGACAGAAAAGCTTACTAGGACCGTTGGGACAAAGGAAGCATTTGTGTATTGGCTACACTACTTAAGATTTAAAACTGGCTTCCTGTCTTCCGAAAAGACGGGTTCTCCAGCAATAGCTGCTTTGAAGAATATTTGGCATCCATTCCATTTCTATTGCTACAAATTGTTCAGATAATCAAACCTACATTTTGCTACGACATTTACGTAATGAATGTGGAAGTTTATATTTGCGTACAGAAGCGTTGTTTTCTTTATACATGGTAAATGAAATCACGCGATTCTGAACTTATTGTTAAAGTAAACATACACATTTATAAAATGATGGACTCGTTACATTATTCTTTAGTATTAGTACCCAGGTACAATAGCAAGTGCCTTAATTTGTGGCCATTAAATAAAAAGCTTCACAGCAACAGAATAGTGATTGACTACCTCAATGAATTTATGTTTTTCTATATATCACTAAATGTGGACGCAGATAGAAAGCTGGAACATGGAGAAATCAAAAGCTAAAGGACACACGCGTGTTCAGTGGATTGTCACTATTTTAGGTAAATATCGACGCTTGAACGGCGACAATTTACTAAGCGACATTAAGTGAATTTTATAGGAAAGCAATTTAAAGTTCAAATTTCTTGAAAAAAAAGGTCATGTCATGTTACCTAATTTTACGATTTCGATGAATTTGTATTATTTTGTGTTATTACATAAAAAAGCCATATAGCTCTAATATAAATGGTAGCTTATGTCGCTAAGATAAAAAAATACCATATTTCATAAAGAGGTAAAATTATCGAAGCTATCACTGAACATTTTATAATTTCAAGTAATATTATATAAATGATATCTATAAAAATGGCAATAACATGTAAGATTATCTAAGCGATTATTATAAAACACTTAACCGCATTGGTACTTATTATGTAAATGTAGTAGGTACCCAGTTTTAGATAAGTTCAGTGCATTTTTTTAAAATGGTAACAATCTAAATAACGCTAGTATTGTAATGTAGACTCCTTGATTATGTAACAATGTACTGGCATACTAGGAAGAATCGAAGTTCAGGCAAATCCGCAGTTGGACTGGTAAAGCGGACTCAAGATTGGATTAACGCTAGAATGAAGAAGTACTAGCATACTAGGAACTTTTGTATTTTGTAATCGATATTTCATTGATTTACTTTTTACACTTCTTATAAGGCTATCTAAATTAAGATCAACTTTTACCAAGTTTTAATTCGTTTATCTCAACTGCTTGCATTGACATAAAGTACCAGAATATACCTCTGGTATACGTCAGAACACGTATCTTGGACCTAAGTCGCGAATTTGTAATAATCTATACGTAATTTGAACTCGTTCACTGCCATAGCACCCTGTACTATCATCAAAAGTCACCCAAGAAATTCGTACTGCGCGTATAGAGCACATTTCAGATCCAAGATCTATGCCGAGTATTAAAATAAACAATTTATAAAAATAGGCGCAACATGAACACTGACATTATTATGTTTTAGGGTAAGAATAATAATAAGTCTTTAAACACAAAACCGTATAATCTTGATTTAAAAATTGTAGGTGTAGTAGGCTTTAAGCGTTTATTTGCTGTCTTCAAGATCTGACTCGGGCAGAAAATATTTGACGTTTATACCATGTGGGATACTTAAAAACTCGTGGTTGAAACAGTTACGATTAATTTTATCGTGCCGCTATCGGGACTTTGAGGGTCAGTTTAGTCGTGAAAGTATTCTTCTCGCGCTTACAGTTGGCACGTCGTGTAAATTCTTTCAAATAATTATTGCAATGTTGCTCGTCGAGTACCTTTCCACCTGGTGGATGGTCAATATGGATTCCAATGCATTCAACATTCTTGAGCTGGATTTGCATTAGGTCTCCGCCGACGTGAGATTGCGTGCAATGTTCCGCAAGGATCGGACCTGGGGCCACTCCTGTGGAACATCGGATAGAAATGGGTGCTTTACCGTGGGCTTGCAGATGGTGTTGCCGTCACTTGTTATGCGGACAACAGTATCTTTCTGTCAATCTGTTCTTTCAAGGGCTTCGCACCCTGAGGGACCCAGCTTCATAGTGGAAGGCATTTCTATCAGCATCTAAGTATTTCCGAAGTGGCTTTCCAGCGTAGCGGTAGCGAACGCGACCTCTACGCAGGAAGCGCAGGTTTCGTCCCCGCTTAATGCAAATGTTTATATGCATGAATATGGGTATTTGCATTGGTTTTAAGCACATTAAGCAGTCGGTCCCGGTTGTCATTAGAACATCTATGGCAGTAGTTACGGATAGTTGAAGCTCTAAAAAGTCCAACAACTGGTCACATCTCAATCCTTTGATATCGCCTTTAGGCTGTGGAGGTTAGGTCGCAGTTACTTTATAGAAAACATTGAAGTTCAGCCAAATCCGCAGTTAGACTGATAAAGCGGATTCTAGACTCAAAGTTTAAGTGCTTCGAATGCGACTGGGTTTGACGCTAGGATGAAGTAGAATAGCTTTTGCTTATACTGTTGATTGATGGCAGATGTGTAGCAAGATGTGTAGCAAGTTCCACCAAGTTTCATTGAAGAAGAAAAGCATTTCCCAAGCTTGGTCCTCAAATTGAAATGCTGGGCCAACATTGAGGGAGCCTTGTGACTATTACAGAAGACTCTACGGATACCCTAAATGGGTGCCTAATCTGGGCGGAGGCAATGGAGGCCCACCATGGGGCCAAAATTGTGTCTAGATAAAAGCGTATGTATTAATGATAAACAAAAGCAAGCGCCTTTGACATTTGCCGTTTCATTTCATGCTTCACTATTTCATCTGTAACAAAAATGATCGATTGATTTTAATACGTAATGTAATTATTATTATTATTATTAATTATATTTAAATAGTACACCACCGGCATAAGCTGATGCGTGTATATCACTGCATTTGTGTTTAAGTTTGTAAAGTGTTTGTCATTCATTCAGATTAGGAGCACTTAATACAGTTTTCAGTAGGGAGTTCCACATTTGCACTAAGCGGTTTGGCAGGAAAAGGTACCTAGGGTTGCTGGCACACCGAGACTTGCTTAGTTTTATTGAGTGGCATCTCAGATGTCTGTTCAAGCTCATTGTATTGATGTTTTCAATGTTTAATACATTATAGTGTTTGTTCAAAAGTTTGTACGTTTCTCTGAGGTCTCCTCTCTTCCATCTCTCTTCCAGTGTGGTTAGGTTGAGTTCCAATAAAAATAAGTAAGATCTCCATAATATCTTAAAAGTAATGAATTGTAGTAAAATTAATTTAATACTCACGATAACTTCACGTAGGTACGAGAGCGTAACGGAAGCTTCTTCACTAAGCGACATACAGTACCTGAATACAAGTCATCCCGATACATGTGAAAAAGTGCGACATAATTTTAAATTCACACCTACCTTAGCGAAAAGACATAATATTTTATTACAGAAAAAACATACTAAGCGCCAATATTATTCTTTTTTAATAATATCGTCAACATTACTTAGCGACATACTCAAAGGAAAAGGTTAGCATGTAAGAATATCTAAATACGCAAAAATCATATTATTTTTATAAATAAAAACATCTATGCGACAGTATATACTTCAATCTATCATGGTTAAAATTATGTCATCCAGTTAAAAATATTTGAGGTATAAATAACTGTTAGTATAATTTATGAATATTTGTTACGGGTAAAATTTACTAAGTGTTCATGAAGTGAAATTTCAAAGAAGTACCTAGAAGTAAACAAGTCTTCACAAGTCTATTCATATCAATTTATTAGTAAATTTGACTAAGTTAATTTTGTGGGTCATTTAATTTTCCTAAGTGAAAATATTTAAAAAAATCACAAGTTTTTTTTTATCGGTTAGTAAGCACATTTGTGTTTTTAGCTTAATTTCACAATATCTAAGCGACATAAAAGTCGGCATAGCCGCACGAGAATTGGACCAATCGACACTGAAAGAAAAACTGATTCGAATGGTATACATAACTCATTTTCAGTAATTTTGTCGCTTAGATAATTTTGCCTTTCAGGCAAATAGTTTTGGGAAAAATCTGTTTGAGATAATATAAAAAACATTTACAACATAACCAATCAGTCAGTTCAGTTTATATATTATTTTAAAGAGCTTTTTCCATGTGTCATGGGATATTAGTCTCGCTCTCTCTCTAAACTTAAGAGCTGTGCTCTTGTTGGTGGAGTAATCACCACTCCTCTCTAATTCTTTAACCTTCTTCCATCCGTTGACCTCCTGATACGACAGGACTGGTATCTTGTCCTTTACAACAAAATAATGTACAATCCCAAATAGTGATGTTTTGTGATGAATTGGGGGAATCAATGGGCCAGTTATTAAGTTCATATTAAGAACACAAAGTTATTAACTATTGTATGCCGGGCTTGAGTTACTGTACTATTATAGAAAAAATAAAGAATTATAGTTTAAACACCAGCAGTACACTTTTAATTTTAGTGGGAGACAGGGGAAATGCAGACAGAAATGCTCTTATGAATTGTTTTGAATCATTGAGCTTATTAAATGTTAAAAATATAATTTTATTTACACTTCCATATAGCCGTAGTTTGTCGCAAGCAGAAAACAATATTAGATATAAGCTCAATCAAACATTACACACATTGACATTTCATAATTCGAATAAATTTCATTTAATTAACATCAACTTGTATTTAGAAAATAAATTATTATTGACAAAAGATAAATTCTATTTGAATAGATATTTTAAGAGACAGATAGCATCTTCGCTATCATATTATATTAAATACTCAGCCAAGAATTTGGCTAACCAACCTGCTTTTATTGAGCAGAAAAATGATAATGTTTGTCTTGCGACCTTGGAATCTGTTCCAAATAAGAGTGACAGTCATTTAAATTTAATTCTAGGACAATAGGGGAAATCTCTAGCAATTTAATTTTAGGGACAAAGGAAAAGTCTATGTTCATGAATATTATTCACCAAAATATTGAGGGTTTTTCTGGCAAAGAGTTAGAACTAGAATTATTTTTAAATGTAATGCATATTCATGTACTTTGTTTAACTGAACACTGGTTGAAACAACATGAACTATTAGTTAATATTGACAATTATAAAATAATTAGTTCGTTTACTAGAGATACCGCTATAAGAGGTGGGTCACTCATTTTAATTAATGACAAATTAAAATCTAAAGAAAGAAAAGATATTGTAGCACTCTCAAGTGAGCGAAATATTGATTGATGTGCAGAGCTTGATCAATTTATTATTATTAGCGTCTATCGACCTCCTTCCGGAGATTACCACCTATTTGAATCTATTATGGAAGAAATCTTAAAAAGGGCATTTCAATGTAAGAAGAGGGTAGTTGTATGTGGCGATTTTAATGTTGATATCTTAGAAAACTCCCAGAACGCGTTAAGGTTCCTCAATCTTTTTAAATCTTTTAACTTACAAATCTTTTTTGTGAACCAACTCGCACCACATCCACAACAGCTACCTGCTTGGATAATATTTTTACTGACAGCGATGTAAACGACAAATCTATAATAAAATTCATAAAATCCGATCATGCAGGTCAGTTAGCTAGATTTGAGCACCAACATGTTCCATTGCCAAAAAATATAGTATGTAGACCAATCACAACATATCGTTTAGAAAAATTTAAAGAAAATATTAATAATAAAGTATCACTTTTGGAACCAAGTATTGCTGAAAACCCGGATGATCTTTACGAAGATTTGTTCGGAGTAATCAAATACGAATGTAATAACATTTTCACAACTAAAACAATTAAATCTAATCAACTCAAAATTAAATATAGTGATTGGGCTACACCTGGAATTTATAAGAGTAGACAGAAATTGTATGAATTATATGAGACAAAGGCATGTACAAATGATCCACAAATCATTGAACATACTAAAAAGTACTCTAAAATGTTTAAGAAAGTCTGTTCAATGGCCAAATCTAATTATATCCGTGATAAAATACAAAAATCTGATAATAAAATTAAGGCAACATGGAATGTTATCAACAAAGAAACCTGTAAATCAAGGTCACGTGATCGATCCTTCGAGTTAGAAATAGATGATGGACACATCAGTGCTGATGCTGACGTGGCCAATGCGTTTGAATCTTTTTTACAAATGCTCCAATTACCATAACTAGTAAATTAAATTCTTCAAAAAACGTAGCTGCTTCTCTGCTTGAATCTTGTGTTGATAAATGTAGAGTAAACTTTGATTTTCAGTATATTGACCCCGAAACCGTAATAAAAACTTTTAAGCAACTAAATATAAAAAAGACTGAGGATCTGTGGGGCATTTCAACCAATATAATAAAATCAGTAATGCCCACTATTGCCCCTTATCTCGCATTTATATTTAATCAATGTATCGATGATAAACAGTTTCCCACACTCATGAAGTTTAGTAAAATCATTCCATTATTCAAAGCAGGGGACAAAAGTGATCCATCTAATTTTCGGCCCATCTCCATACTCCCAGCACTCAGCAAAATTTTTGAAAAAATTATATTTAGTCAACTGCTTTCACATTTCGCTTCTAATAAATTACTTCATGAGAAACAGTTTGGTTTCACTAAAGGCAGAAACACGACGGATGCAGGAGTTGAACTCGTTAAACGTATATTTGATGCATAGGACAAGAAGCAGGATGCCATCGGTATATTTTGTGATCTATCAAAAGCTTTTGATTGTGTTGATCATGAGACTTTGTTACTAAAATTAGGTTATTACGGTGTTTCTAACAGCTCACTTAGCTTACTTAAATCTTACCTCACTGGCAGAGTACAAAAAGTCAATATTAATGGCACTAACTCATCTGGCGCCCCATTAGTCTTGGGAGTTCCCCAGGGCTCGATATTAGGACCACTTTTATTCTTGATATTGTATATAAATGATCTTCCTCACTTCACTAAAAATCTTTGTGAAATAGTATTATTTGCTGATGACACATCATTAATTTTTAAAACTGATAGACATAAAGAATTACCTGACGATGTGAATATCAACCTTTCCAAAATATTGCATTGGTTCACAAGTAACAACTTGCTGCTCAATGCGAAGAAAACAAAATGTGTAAAGTTTACTATGCCTAATGTAAGACAGATAGATACGCATATTACAATGAACGATGAGTCTGTTCAAATAGTTGATACCACAGTTTTTCTTAGTATGACTCTAGATAGTAAACTGCAATGGGGTTCTCATATCGCAGCCTTGGCAGGAAGACTTAGCTCAGCTGCCTATGCGGTTAGAAAAATAAGGTCACTTACTGATGAGGAAACGGCACGATTAGTTTATTTTAGCTACTTTCACAGCCTTATGTCGTATGGTCTGATGCTGTGGGGCTCAGCTGCTGATATTGAGACTATTTTCATATTACAGAAACGAGCGATACGAGCAATCTATAGCCTCAGACCCCGTGACTCGCTGAGAGAACTATTTAAAGAAATTAATATTTTAACAGTTGCTTGCCAATACATTTACGATAATGTTTTATATGTACGCAAGAACCTAGATCTTTTCAAAAAAAACTCTGACGTACACAATTATAATACGAGGAATAAAGATAAACTTGTAGTGCCAAAACTCAGACTTCAAAAGGTTGGTAATTCATTTGTAGGTAACAATATTAAAATGTTTAATAAAATTCCTCAAGAGTTGGTTGACATGCCACTAAATAAGTTTAAAATCGAAGTAAAAAAGACTTTAATGAAAAAAGGATATTACAAAGTAAACGAATACCTCAATGATAAAAATGCATGGTAATGTAAAAATGCTTGCTCGCACAATATAAACCTATGAAAAAACACGGGTTGCACTCCGGGAGTGCCGGCAGAAGTGAAAACTTGTTCTTTCTTTCTTTCTTCATTTTATACAGAGAAAAAGATAAAAAGAATACACCATGCCATACCATACCTATAATAAAGCGCCAATCATAGAACCTGTCACTAATTTTCTGTCAGAAGAAATTAATGAACTACAAAAAGAAAAAATAATCACAAAAAGCCATAAATTACTAAAAGAAAAATAACTACAAAAAGTAATAAATTACAAAAAAAATATACAAAACGTAATAAATTACATAAAGAAAAAAATAATCACAAAAAGTGTCAGAAGCCTAGTTCCGAATCCGGTACTATGTGAAACCATATGGACTTACAGTCGAAGCGCTAACCGCTCAGCCGAGAAGCTTCTTGACGCACCTAACAAAATGAACAATCTGTAGCTGTTGTAATGTTGTATGACGTCAGCCGTCGGTTACGGTTCAAAGGTCAACTAATCCTGACGCGAGTTTAACATTTTTTACCCATCCAACGCCGCTAAAGAAGTTTTCACTTCAAAAAAAAAAATAACAAATTGTTTTAAAAAAAGAAACTATAATATTGTTCACTGAGTTTCTTGCTGGTCTCTTCTCAGTAGAACCAACTTACCGAACCAGCGAAAGAATCATTTTCAAATGATTTATTTACTTACTTTAACATTATATTAGTAATTTCTTGACATTATTGTAAAATTTTGTGTTTATGTGCTCTTTATGTGCCTAAACTGAATAAACGAAATTGATTCTTTGATTCTTTGATTCTTTGATTCTTTGATTCTTTGATTCTTTGATTCTTTGATTCTTTGATTCTTTGATTCTTTGATTCTTTGATTCTTTGATTCTTTGATTCTTTGATTCTTTGATTCTTTGATTCTTTGATTCTTTGATTCTTTGATTCTTTGATTCTTTGATTCTTTGATTCTTTGATTCTTTGATTCTTTGATTCTTTGATTCTTTGATTCTTTGATTCTTTGATTCTTTGATTCTTTGATTCTTTGATTCTTTGATTCTTTGATTCTTTGATTCTTTGATTCTTTGATTCTTTGATTCTTTGATTCTTTGATTCTTTGATTCTTTGATTCTTTGATTCTTTGATTCTTTGATTCTTTGATTCTTTGATTCTTTGATTCTTTGATTCTTTGATTCTTTGATTCTTTGATTCTTTGATTCTTTGATTCTTTGATTCTTTGATTCTTTGATTCTTTGATTCTTTGATTCTTTGATTCTTTGATTCTTTGATTCTTTGATTCTTTGATTCTTTGATTCTTTGATTCTTTGATTCTTTGATTCTTTGATATCTGCGCAATAAACGTTCATTTTCCTCTCTTTTCTTCTACCTTCGCTTTAATGATATATTTTTTAAATAAATCTTATCTTATCACGTGGCCAATCATTGTTCCTCTTCGGTCTCGATTATTTCCAATGTAGATCTACTTACCTGTTCTTTGTTTAGTACTGTTTCGTTTGAAAGAATACTTTCCGTCCAGCTTATCCCCTCCATACGTCTTCATCACCATATTTCTCCATCTTGTCTCCGTTACCCTTTGTCATAACCCTCGCCTCACATTAGAGCGCAATGCTTCAAACATAAGTTTTGATGAATCTTTTCCTTATCAATAATGAGATTTTTTTTTTTGTATTAAATAATAAAAGGCTTAAATAAAAACCAGAAACATAATGACAATAAGATATTACGTGTACATAAGTTTAGTATGGACGTAAGTGTGTGGTGTGTTTTCACAATTGCTTCTTTTACAGTGAACACCGCATTGTTAACGTATGGCTTGCAATGCGGTTGGGTATCGCCAATGTCAAAAATATTACAATCTGAAGATTCCCCAGTGGGGAGACCTCTAACTGATGCTGAAATATCCTTAATAGCCGGAGTGCCATCTTTGTCCAGTATTATTGGTATTCTTATGTTGGTGTACATCGTGGATACATATGGGAGAAAGAAGGCATTATTCACGATGTCAGTTTTCCAATTAGTAAGTTTTCTTACCTTCAACATCAATTTAAAAAAAAAAGTAATATTGTTATCAATGAGTTACATCAAGATTTTGTTTTTCATAAAATATTTTTTCCAGATATGTTGGATTATAAAACTTTGCCCGGCTACTTTCTCTAGTCTTATCGTTGCGCGGGTGTTTTGTGGTCTTGCTGCTGGAGGCTGTTTCCATGTGGTGCCCATGTATGTTAAAGAAATCAGTCAGGACAATATAAGGGGCAGTTTAGGGTCAATTGTCATCTTGTTTCAAAATTTGGGGATACTTGCGATGTACGCTCTAGGAGGTTACTTAGACTACCACGTAGTACTATACCTGGTTGTTGGACTACCTGTTATAACAATCGTGGCAGTATCCACAGGACCGGAATCACCCTCTTTCTTGATGAAGCAAGGAAAACGCGAGGTATTTTTTTCAGACCTTATCTATTTTATTATAATATAGTCACATGTTACGTCAGTGTTTCTAGGTTCCACGTTCTAAGTAAGTTATTGCCATCAACTGGGCATCATTCGACGGTACGGTGCATGGAGAAAGTATTTATTATACTTTAGTAGTCGCTTGCAGGAATGAGACGGTTTGGATCACTACTACCGTTACTCATTACCTGTCTGCCTAATGGTAAGTGGTGCTACGCTTGCAATACCTATAAAATACAGACAAAAACACAGCATCAGAACACTGAATATTATTAATGATAAGATCAATGAACGTGTTTATCAAATAAACTGGAATCAATTTAATAATCACAATAAAAATAAGCTTAGAATTTTACAGAATTAAAACATAATTACAAGAAAGATGAAATTTTGCGCTGATATTTTTTTCTAGGAAGCTGCTGCAACTGTTGCGTTTCTGAGGGGCTTAGATGTAAATAACAAAGAAGTACAAGTTGAAATAGATTTAATCCAGGGAGAAGATGATTATTTCAAATCTATACCGAATATTTCATTCCTATCCATATGTAAGCACTGAAAATTTGAAATTTGAAAATTACAAATAAAATTATTTTAGTTATTAAGCAAAACTTCACTTTCAGTCAAAAACAAAGCCTGGTGTCGAGGCTTTATGATTATGTTTATGATTATCGTCATGCATGCGTTGAATGGGTCTTTCTCTATTGTTAACTATGCTTCGACCCTGCTGGCGAAATCGGAAATGAGAATAAGTCCGGAACTGCAGACTCTTGCCATACCAATATTCATGATAATTGGCACTTTAATTACAATCAGCACGGTTGACAGGCTCGGAAGAAAGGCGAGTACCTACTCATATTTTTACTATAACTAGCGGCCCGAGACCAAATGATCTACTTAACTTTAGTTATTTCTTGATTTAGACATAAGCTTTTCCATTTTAACACAGAAAAAAGTGTTCTGAATTCAGTTTTGAATTGCCGTGACCTACCCTTCACTTGATCAGTTAGTACAACTTAGAAAATTTTTATAATTTTACTATCAGATTCTTAATTTGATTTAGTTCTTGACAATATTTTGGCTAGCCCCAGTAAAAAGTAACATCCTATGCCTAAGAAAGGCGACAGGACAGACCCGTCTAATTACAGGCCTATTGCTATAACCTCCCTTCTTTCGAAGGTGATAGACCGCGTTATTAATACGCAGTTCCTAAGATACGATGTCGATCGTATCTTAGGGAGGGAGAGCCACTAGCGGTCAGCCTCGATGTAGCGAATGCCTATGGTCGGGTCTGGCACAGAGCTCTTCTTGTGAAATTACCATGGTATAGAGTAGTATAAAGTTTGATTTGATTAGAGTCTCCGAGGGACTATGCGAATGTATTGCCAGCTCTTTGTCCAACAGAAGTATCCAAGCCGTCATCGATGGCAGCTACTCGGACCGCATGGATATAAACGCTGGTGTCCCACAAGGCTCCGTGTTGTCTCTGACCCCTGTTACTGCTGCATATCAATGATATGCTGTCTGACGACTCCATCCATTGCTGTACGGACTACAGTACCGGGAACACGTGTTACACGGGCCGTGCAAATATCTCTGAGTCCAAGGTGAACGAGAGACGCGAACAGCTTGTGTCCGAAATCAAGACTAGGTACTCTCTCGGGAGTATCCGATTAGGTCGACCGAACCTAGTCCAATTCAACCCCACTAAGACACAAGTATGTGTATTCACCGCTAAGAAAATCCCATTTACTGTAGCACCGCGATTTCTAGGTATCATTTCCTCGAGTATCGGGATCATAGGCCTCCACATCTCAAGTGTCAAGCTAGCCTCAAAGAAATTTGAAGTGCTTAGCAGGGCGAAGCAGTACTTCACTGTGGGGCAACTCCTTCTTTATAAGTCATAAGTCCGGCCCCATATGGAGTACTGCTGTCGCCTATTTGCCGAAAATCGATGAGCCTCGTCGACAATCCCATACTCGCAGGCGATGTGGAATCTCTCAGCCTTAGGAAGGATTTTGCCTCACTGTGTGTGTTCAACCGCCTATACAATGGTGCGAGCTCACATGAATTGTTAGACATAGTGCTCACAGCTACATTCCATCATCGCACCGCTCGCCATAGACAGGGAATTCGTCCTCACATATTGCGACCAGAAATGGTGCGAACCATGCAGTATGAAAGGAACTTCATCTCACACACGCTCAAGCTGTGGAATTAACTCCCTGCTATGAGTTGCCTAAGCGACTACAATATGGCATAAGGTTTCCACGGTAACCACTTTCCATCAGGTGGGCCGTGTGCTTGTCTGCCACCTAAGTGTTATAAAAATAAATATATAAAATTGTAATCTAAATAAAATTACAAATATAGTAATATGCGTATCACAATGTCTTTAACCAAAATTTTATAGTTTTTTGGAAAGGACCTTCTTTCCTAAAACTAGAAAAATCAACTTCTTTAAC
Source organism: Eilema caniola (assembly GCA_949126895.1). Taxonomy (NCBI): domain Eukaryota; kingdom Metazoa; phylum Arthropoda; class Insecta; order Lepidoptera; family Erebidae; genus Eilema; species Eilema caniola. Next base: position 587,847 of record OX421469.1, on the reverse strand, counting down.
TGACATTGCATGTTTCACAGTGGATACTCGGAACTACATTTGGGATATCGGCAATGACTTTTGCTCTCCTTGCATCTGCAACACTTCTGCGTGAGCACGGCTGGGCAACGCCCGAGTGGCTTCCTATCGTAGTTATCCTAGTAACGGTATGCAGCTATGGTGCAGGAGTTTCACCGGCCCCATTCATCATAATGACGGAAATGTTTCATTTTCAAGTAAGTAAAGTTAATATTTGATTAAACTAATTTAACGTCATTTAGAAAAAGTTAAAGGACAAGTTTTTTGGATCAAATCTGTGTCTCGGTTCGTGGGCGAGGCAAGAAAGAATTTTAAATTTGGAATTTGGACACATGCGTGTCCAGTTCCTGAAACTTAAAATTTTGTTCTTTTGTAAGCTAAACGATGCCTTGTTGCTAGCCAAGTAGTGCTCTAAAACCAATACCATTTTTAGTATCGTACAGCCAGTTTAGTAACTCAAAGTAATTGGCAACGAACGAAATATGTAATTTCATACAAATGCACATCAAAATTTTCTCCTGTACAATAATGTTGAAAATTAAACAATCTCATGTCATTTATTCTGAAAGTAATAATCACGTTATTTAATACCAGATTCGTGCGAAGGTCATGGCGTGCCTGTGCATCCTGGCGTGGTTGATGTCCTTCGTCCAACTGATCTCCTTCACTGCCATCACCGGCGTCCTGGGGGCACACATCTCCTTCTACATATTTGGCGCAATCAACTTTATCGGTGTTATTCTAGTCGTAGTACTCTTACCAGAAACAGGCGGTAAGAGGGTGGACGAGATAGAGGCAAAACTAAGAGGAAATAAAACGGTTGTTGAGAAAATTGGCTTTAGTTAATATTGACGTGAGGTTTAGTGACAAGAAAAACGTATTGGACAAAATTTGTGAGTGAAATTTAAAAAAAATTGATATAACGACGTGTTTATTTGTTTGTTTGTGTTATAGATACCAGTATTATGGTTTTTGTATTCTGGGCATGTTACAACTCGATATTCATGAGGAGGAAGACCTCGACACCTGAAATTTTTACACCTAAGTTTTATTCTTATGAATATCTTATCGTTGAATAAAATATAACTAATCAAACAATATCAGGTATTATAGAAAGACGAACTTCGATATCAAAACTATATCTATATCGAATTTTCGTCTAATAGTATGCAAAAGAATATATGTATTACTCGTTTAATAGTAATAAGGTATGTGTATTAGTAAATTGAATAAGAAATGCTGTAGTTAAAATTAAACAAGAATGTTTGCATGTTAGACCCACATCTGGGCCCACCCTTCCCGTTACCTAGGACCAGCCGTATTTCATAATAAACTAAATAATAAAATCTACCTTCTGTAGAATGTCCAGTAGGCCGTTACTCAATGTGAAATGGGTAAGTCTGTCATCCAAATTCTGGGTACCCTAGAGTGAAGTAAATTAAGGGAAACTAATAAAAAATACAAAATTTACACCTAGCAAATTCTTCTGGTCTCGAGTACGATTTCTAAATCATTTTAAATTTTGCTTCATGCTTCAAATTGGATTACACAGTCTTTGGACGAAACTAGGGTCCATGCACGAACTATAATAGATTTCCTATAATGCTGACGGCACACTGTACTTGTAGCTATATTTTGATGTTGCCTAATAAGAGATGAATCCATGTCGCCACTGCAAAGTTTGTAAAAATCTTTTTGAATAAAATTTTTAAGCTTTTTTCAACCAACGATGGTTCGTGAGAATGTCGGTTGACACACTCCATTGTCACGTCAAATACAGATATAGAAGGAGAAATTTGAATTGGTTAGGACGAGGCCTGGTAGCTTAGTGGTGAAAGCATTGCCCCTGTAAGGCAAACATCGCGTGTTCAAAGACCGCTTAGACCGATTCAATTTTTTCTATTTAAATCGATTCTAAAAACCTCATCAACATTTTCATTCATTTTTTCCTCGTTCAATTGAATCCACGGTCTCATGATAACACGCAAACATAAATGTACAGGTACAGCCACAGGACGTCCGAGGCAGCCTTGAATTGTTATAAATATGAAAATGTAAACATAACTTTCGTATGGTAGCATAACATAGTCAATAATATGAGATACTACATATTTGCCTATTGCAAATAAGATAAAGATACTGACGTAATATCATAGTTTGTTTAGTCGTTTGTTTAGTTACTGTCGTTTTGACAGGGCTACTCCTATTATTTAGTCGAAAATGATGAAAATATTAAACTAAAATTAAAATTAAAATATATAAATTAATCTTGAACCTATTTGATATTTTACCATTCCAATCAAAGACCCGCTGCTGCACAAACCCGACGGTAGTCTGGCCCATGCAAGGAGAAAGCCAATTTTTAGGTAATTTCTTTGCGCCAATCTCGACTATGAACGATGGGAATGCCGAGCCACCTGTTATACCCTGGTGTGGAACTTCAACGGATGACGCAAAAATGACCCCAGCGGATGGTTCAGCGGGAACTAATGTCTCTAGGTGTTTAAAAGTCGAGTGGGCTGGATAGCATACCGGCGATGGTGCTTAAGAACTGTGCTTCAGAGTCGTGCCCTATGCTTACACGACTTGTCACGTAATTCTCCACGGGACGAGTTCCGGTTTCGTGGAAGACCGCATACGTGCATCCTGTGTCTAAAAAAGGCGATAGGACAGAACCGTCCAATTACTGGCCGTGCGTGGGCGTGTATTAATACACAGCTGTTATCGGCTATCTGTACTGAGCGACCGGCATACGGCTTCTGCCACCGTCGCACAACCGATGACCTTCTTGCGTATCTCACAAACCGGTGGGCGCAACCCATCGAGAATCGAGGGGAGGTACTAGCAGTCAGCCTTGATAAACCGATGGCCTTTGATCAGGTCTGGCATAGAGATAACTTGCGAAGATACCATCTTAATGACTTCCAAAGGGACTGTGCGATTGAATGGCCAGCTTTTTGCCCAACAGAAGCATCTGTTTCTGCTGCATATCAATGATATGCTGTCGGATGACTCTACTTATTGCTATGCGGATGACAGTACTGGAGGCGCATGTTCCACGGGTCATCCTCCAGTCTGAGGTGGAGGAGAGTCGCGAATAACTTGTATACGAAATCAAGACTACTCTCTCGGGAGTATCCGATTGGGGTCGATTAAATCTAGTCGAATTTAACTCCACTAAGTCACAAGTACGTGTATTCACCGCTAAGAAAACCCTACTTATTTTAGTACCACAGTTCCTGGGCACACCGCTTACCATCTCCTCGAGTATCGGGATCCTAGGTATCGATATCTCAAGTGATGTTCAGTACTGCAGTCATTTGGAAGACAAAGTCAAGCTGTCATCAAAGAAACTTGAAGTGCTTAACAGGGCTGCCGTGAAGCGACCCCTTCTTTATAAGGTACAGGTTCCACATATTTTCCGGCGCGCCTGCATACCAGCTTGATCCCTTCAACTCGGTGCAAAGACTGGCGTTAAGGGTCGTCGACAATCCCACACTCGCAGGTGATGTGGAACCTCTGAGCCTCAGGAGGGACTTTGGCTCCCTGTGTGTGTTCTACCGTATACAATGCTCAGAGTCACATTCTCTCATCGCAGCTCGCCATAGGCATAGAATTCATCCTCAGACATTGTGACCGAAAACGGTGTGCACCGTACAGTTTGAAAGGAACTTCATCCCACACACGCTCCGGTTGTGGAATTAACTTCCTGCTGTGATTTTCTCAAGCGGGCAAACAATGTGGGGTTCTTCAAGAGGGCAAATGTTTCTTCAGGGTCGGCAACGCGAGGATAGCACCCCTGGTGTTGTATACGTCCATAGGCCTCGGGAACCATTTTTCATCAGGTGGGCCGTGTGCTTTTATGCCATCTAAGTGATATAAAAAAAATCTCATCGTCTTACGGGCTTACAAATCCCGACTCATCTTTGCATGAGTGAATAGATGTCATATCAGGCGAGTGTCTCGTGACTGTTCGATCTGTCACTCCTAGACCTGTTGAGTGATGACAATGAAGACAGCTGCGATCGTTTAACTCTCGCACCAGACCATGGGCAAAATCATGGTCTTCAACGAGACATCCTTAGAAAACTATAAATATTACAAACCACATACTCATCTATCAGTACAGCTTGTCAGACACAAACCTACACTGATAAACTAAATTACATACTTGTTATGCTACAAATTAATTTCTACTTTTATGGAAAATTATAGGTGTATGGTATATGTGAGTAAATTTGAAAAATAAACATGGAAACTGAAAGTGTAAACAAAGGACATACGCGAGTGCAGTGGTCTGTAGCTATTATAGGTAAGAAAAAATTTGGTACTATTATTTCCTACGTTAATAAACTGTACTGACTTGATGAGATTATGTAGAGACTTGCTTACTACTAGACATCTACTCGATGAATGCTGTATTCATGTCCTCGGTTCATCTTTTATATTGTAGCCTCCAGAAATAATCTAATGCGGTCTACATTAACATTGTACTAACTGAATACCTGAATGTATTCATTATCTAGATCGTCTACATTAACGTGATGACGTATTTAACAGGAAAGTGTTCAAAGAAACGTTTACAGACTGCACTTTAATTGTTTTAAATTATGTTTTTAGATTTATTTTCCATAAACATTTCCTTTCTTACAGTTAACACAATAATTTTCACTTACGGCTTACAATGTGGATGGGTGTCGCCTATGACAAAAATCCTGCAATCGGCAGAATCACCCGCGGGTAGACCGCTAACAGATTCTGAAATTTCTCTGATAGCTGGAATGACATCGTTAACGGCAATGGCCGGTATCCCCATTCTGCTGTATATCGTGGACACGTATGGACGAAAACTTGCTCTTTTTATTATGTCTTTCTTTCAATTAGTAAGTGTTGTATAAAATTTGTTTCTAATATTAAAGTAGGTTCCTTTCACATCTTCAATCAATTGGATTATTTCAGATATGCTGGATCATAAAGATGTGCTCAGCGACCCCTACGAGTCTCCTTATAGCTAGAGTGTTTTGTGGCCTTGGCGCTGGAGGCTGTTTTGTTATAATACCAATGTACATCAAAGAAATTAGTCAAGATAATATAAGAGGCACCCTTGGTTCAATATTTGTGTTGTTGCAAAATATAGGAATACTTACAATGTATGCTTTAGGAGCTTACATGGATTATTATACAGTTCTGTACTTTGTAATTGGGCTACCTGTATTGACAGCAGCAGTTGTATTATTTATAGCTCCCGAGTCACCTCCTTTCCTAGTAAAAAAAGGAAAAATAAAGGTACGCTTTTTACACGCATGTTTAAATACGAACTTTGATTGAATACAATAATTTGATTGAGATCACTAACAACACTATCTACTGCATCTTTTTTTATGATGGGATGATTTTAGGAAGCAGCTTCTGCTGTTGCTTTTCTTAGAGGACTTGAGGTAAACGATAAGGAAGTAACAGCTGAAATAGATTCAATCAACAGAGAAGATGCTTATTACAGATCCATTCCAAATATTTCATTTTTTAATATTTGTAAGTATGACTGTTGTCACTTGAATCATGATATTAGGTCATCATGATTCAAGTTTTGATAGATGATATTTAATCTAAAAATAATTTGGTCCTACTGCAAGCATATTTATATTATTTCTAGTCAAAGAGCCAGCGTGGCGTCGGGGGTTTGTTATTATGACGATGATAATCATGATCCATGGATGTAATGGTGTATTTGCCATAATCAACTACGCAGCAACTTTACTAGCAAATTCAGATGTGGATATAAACCCAGAACTACAGACACTTGGTATACCAGTGTTTATGACGGTCGGCACTTTGATTACCATGTGCTTCATCGATAGTCTGGGAAGAAAGGTATTGCTTCAAACACTATTTACATTTCTTATTGTCATGCTACTACTATTATTGTAAAACTACTGGGGTAATTATAAATATGGAATTGATATTGAATTAGAGATTTTTTTTAGATCTACTTAATAAAAATGGATGTAACTAAGCTCTAGACTCGAGAAGGACTCAACAGACACACAATTATTATATTATATATAAAAGTAACGTACACAGTTAAAAAAAAAAAAAGAATATGAATAAATGAATATGAATTAAAAAAAAAAGATTCAAGAAAAAATAGTTCCCATGGGTCCCTCGAGAATTCCATGCAAATGAGGCCGCGGTCATCATCTAGCCGTTAATAGATACTTATCCTGGTTTCAGTTGCTGCTATCGGTAACGTTTGTCATATCAGCTTTGGATTTCTTTGGTCTGGGGTCTTCCATATTGCTGCGAGACTATGGATGGGCTACACCTGGATGGCTGCCTGTTGTTACAATTTTGATGACGGTGTGTTGCTATGGAGCTGGGGTGAATCCCATTCCCTTCATTATATCGTCTGAGCTTTTTAATTTTCAAGTAAGTGTTTTGTATGGTTTTATATTAGCGTTTCTATTTTATATGTTTCTATTCTATATGTTTCAAGAAGGCACTACCTACTTTTTTAGATTTCTAATACCAACGTGGTGCTCATTTGAGTGACTTTATTTACATTTCAGATTCGTGGGAAGCTGATGGCTATACTGTCATTCCTCGCCTGGTTCATGAACTTTGTGCAGCTGGTTTCTTTCACCGCAATTACAAATTCATTAGGAGCTCACGTGTCTTTCTATATATTCAGTTTACTTAACCTTGTGGGTGCCGCTCTGGTTGTTGTACTTCTGCCGGAAACAAGAGGAAAAAGCGTGGAAGAGTTAGAAGCTGCATTAAGGAAAGAAAAAACAGTTAAGAATGAAAATAATATTTGAAATTTACCTATGCGAAGACTAATTCTACAGTACCTAGTACCTATACTCCTGAATATGTTAAATAAATAAATATTCCATACTTTTTTGTAAATATATACATATTATTCATAGAAACACCCAGACCAATGCAAATATACATATTCATGCGTACAAACTCGAATCAGCTTATTAATAAATAAATATAGAAAAATGTGTTGCAATTCCTACAAAAAAGAGTCTCCTGTTCAACAATGGTTTTGCGACACGGACTTTAATAGCTAATTCTGTTTTAGTAATCTATCCTCATTATTAAATCACAGTTGTCAGGTGTCAATTAGCCTCAGATTTCTTGTGATTCCGTAATTACTAGTATTACGGCAATACAATGGAAGGAACGTTTGTGGGTAAATAGCCATAAAACAATTTTCCAATTAATTTAACTATATTTTTTTCATATTAACGTGGTTTACATGTCGAGAAAGTGTATTATTAATCCCAACTCATTTTGTTATATTGTTGGAGAACTTGCAATCAGAAAATGAAGACAATATTTCACGGAACTTCTATTGGAGTATTATCACCGGTCTTCTGGCTTCTTTGTCGCTCATCAAGCCAAACCCTAGGTTTCTTATGTCTATTGCGTATCGTATGTGAAGAATTTGAGTGATTGGAAAAAAGGATCACAAGTAATCATGACCTATACCGTTTACTGTGCCCATGATTTGGACTGAACCGTTTTAGACTGCTATTTTTTGTCTCACTGACATCTTTACTTCCTGGAAAGAAGATGTAAAGTTACATTTACCACTTGTACAACCATGTGTATGCCTTCTACCGCCATTGCATATTATATTATGAATAACAAAAAAATCATAAAAGCAACGCACCACAATGGGCGTGGGTTTTTATACTTAAAAGGCAAATTCCCCAAAATAAGTAATGCGAACACAAAAAAGGGTTTTTTGTAGGACTTCGAATTAAAATAATTTATAGTTAGCAAAATATCCAACATCTGAAGAGAAACTGAGCAATTTTGAATAATCTGCAAAATATTTTAAGAATGTTATTCCATTTTTTTGGGTAACCATAAGTGACAGTTACAGAGTATTGGTAAGTGAACTATTGTTGACTCATAAAGCATTGGGTTGCAACATGTAACTCAAGGTCCATATTTTACATTCACGTCAGGCTTTTTCCCTAACAATTTAGCAGCTATCAGCGACGAGCACAGTGAAAGATTCCATCAGGACATTTCTAAAATGAAAAGGCGATACCAGGGCAAATAGAGCCCAAATGTTGGCAGATTACTGTTTTGCAATTAAAAGGGGACCAATTAAGAGCCTAATTTTCAAGAAAACCATAAATTGTTACGTCATGATTAAAAACGAATACACTTTTATTTACGAGGTCATTGTTTTTCTTTCATATTTTATATTACTCAATAGTTATAAGTTGAAAACAAATACTCAATAAAACAATGCTAGCGGTAAGCGCTTCGACTGTAAGTCCTTATGATTTCAGATAGTACCGGGTTCGAACCTGGGCTTCTGACACTTTTTGTGAGTATGTTTTCTTTTTGTAATTTATTACTTTTTGTGATTATTTTTCTTTTTGTAATTTATTAATTTCTTCTGATAGAAAATTAGCAGAAAATTAGTGATAGGTTCTATGATTGGCGCTATATTATAGGTATGGTATGGTATGGTATGTTCTTTTTAACTTTTTCTCTGTATATAACGAAAAAAGAAAGAAAAAGTTTTCACTTCTGCCGGCACTCCCGGAGTGCAACCCGTCTTTTTTTTTAACTATTTGTTTTTTATTTACAACCATCAATTAAAGTAAACAATATAAGTTAAAATTTTGTTGACCAGTAAGATTATAATCTTATCGGTTTAGTTTTGGCTCTCACCGTCCTTGCCCCTCTGCATAAAGGTACCCGTTTTATAATTATGTTATTATTAGAAGAAATTAGATCTTCCTGAAAAGCACTTCAATTATTGCAAACTTACCTGTATACACTCAATTAAAAAAAAATTGTATCAATGCCTTTATACGTTAAAGCCATGGTCCATGGCAACATACCATGACATCTGGAATAACATGAAGAGGATTGTGTTCCAAATAACTTTTCTCAAACATGCAATGAAATATTGACATTACGTTCCTCTTAATAGGCTGTGAAGTATGACGTTTCAGGCGTGGCTAGGACCAGAGGCCGGTAATGGAATTTCATACAAACCTTGCAGGCCTAAGGCCGGAAAAGCCCTCTTTTTTAATTTCGATTCCACATAATTTTTGGCAAAGGCATCGACACTCTGCCACTATGCGTATTTAAAAAAAAAAACAATAAACGACTTGGTATGTACTTAGAGCAGTTTTATTTACATAAAAAATCCACATTAACATAACTAATAACACATTATTATCAATTGTTTTCTTAACTATACACATAAACATTGAAATATTAATATTTAATTTAGTTGCAACAAATTGACATTTATAACACTGACAAGTGTCACTGTTCGTTCAGAAACGTGCCTGTATACTTTTTATAAGTAACATAATAATGAACATAAATGTAAATGTTTACTGTTAAAATCAAGCTAAAATAGACGAAACAGTACTATACACGTGAGTTTTAATTTTTATCTTGTTTACTTTTAATGTCTTTAAATCTTTAATTTTTTTGTTGTTTATTTCATTGCCTATTTGAGAAAAGCACTATACATACCTCGGCGGGAAATATTGGGTTGCCTGCCTCAGACCTATCCGGTCTATATGTCTTCGGCCGGCAACCCCTTTCTTCCCGGCCTTTGTAGTAATGTACTATTCCTGTTTACTTCTTTTTGCTTCATGATAGCCATTTTGAATATAAATATGATACTATCATGAGACGCGAGATATAAATACAATAAGGCAGCTTGTATTATAAGAAGTATTTGCGTAGTGCAAATAAGATAAACTCGAAAGTATAGTTTAAAGCCTATTTACATACGCTACAGATGTTACGTAATATTTAATTTCAGTGCCGTTATAGGGCTGCTCCAATATTATTTTTATGATAAATATTTTCAGTTAATATAATGTTAATATAAAATATGAATAATTTTAGTTACATGGTTTTTATAACTTTGTTTATCGTCAATTTGCGATGGTTTTAAATGTATTTGAGAGTTTAATCATGGAGCTCAGAATCCGCTTCCCATTTCACGATAGCCGTCGCCATCCAAGAGGACAGTCTGCGCCTGAACCTTCTCCGTTGCTGACAAAGTGTTGTGAGTGTTGAGGTTAGTTTGGCCCCAAAGATTATATTATAGAACCCCATACACCCCATGTCAGTACTTGAGTAACATTGAGTGTTATCTAAGTATCGGCCTCAAGATCGAGAGGTCTCGGTTTCGAATAGCGTCGGTAGCTTAGTGGTTAAGGAGTCGGCCTCACGATCGAGAGGTCTCTGGTTCGAATCCTGGCCATTACACTACCAACGTGAACCCACTCCTAGCACAAGCAATTTAGCTTAGTTGGAGGGGTTCGAGGGAATATTAGTATTAGTAACTTTCTTTATGATCGTTTGAAACGAGTAAATTGAATTGAGAAAGTTAAAGAAAGATGTTTTTTTTTTCATTTAATTTGTTGCTACAAGAACATTTGCCTCGAGCTAGTTCTACGAGCTTTCCTTAAAGATAATATTTTTTTACATATCTATGTCAACTAAAGATCACTTATTGAAGTTTTGTGACTGTGCATGACTGTATTGTAGACAGCAAATAGTATAAATGATATATTTTTTAAAATACACAAATCACATTTAATGTAACGCAAAACCTTAGCAGATATATTTATTTGTGCATTGAGACAAGCTACTTCTCTTATGCTGCATTGTTTACTAAGTCGCTTAGTGTCTTTGAACTCAACTATTACTCGTATGTTTCCGTCTACATTTTGATAATATAGTTTTAGTTATTAACACAACCCTAGAAGTTATATAAATTTAACAAACTATACATTCATTTATCATCTGTATTACGTACAAGTACAATGTTAAAATGTGAAATTGAACAACATTAATGAATAAAACATGAAATTTACTGTAAAGTGAAGTTTATATAAAAAAATAAGAATGGAAGTTGAGAACAAAACCTCAAAAGGACACACGCATGTGCAATGGGCTGTTACAATTTTAGGTGAGTATAATTTGTATTTACTAGTTTCATACATAAATGTATGGAACTTTAGTCCTGCAATAATGAGCTGTATTTAATTTTCAATCCAGCCGGCAGCCATTCTCGGTACCTCTTCAGTTCAGCCTGATTAACTTCTTGTTTACTTGTGACTGAGGTCTCTGTCAACCTTCACGAGAAAACTGTAAAATAGCCGACGCATTGAATAAATATTGAAATTGAAGCTTATCATTTGCTTCATAGGTGATAGTGATTACATCATGCTAGTTACAGTGGCAAAATTTTACAAAAATATATTCTATTTGTACAGTGAACTCCAATTTAAACTCAAATATTGATGATGATAAAACTGTGTGGTTATTGACCATTCATCTACTGTCTGACCCCTCAGCTCCAACAGTAAAGCCTCACAGCTGCATCAGAGCCTCGTCCGTCAATCAGCATTTGCACCGGCTTTGGTCCCAAAGGTTTTGGGGCCACATACTCCCAAATGATCCATTCAATATCCCTTTTCATGTATTATATATGAATCAATTTCTGGGAGCTTTAAAGAATGTGTTTACTAACCTGTAATGAAATTTGAATTTATTATCCCAATTTAGGATAAAGTAACATTTTCTTTTTTACAGTTAATATGATTATATTTACTTACGGCTTACAATCCGGCTGGCTATCGCCTATGACAAAAGTTCTGCAAACCACAGAATCACCCGCGGGCAGACCTCTAACAGATTCTGAAACAGCGTTGCTAGCTGGAACTGGTTCTTTGACTGCAATGGCTGGTATACCCATTTTGACGTACATTGTGGACAGATTTGGACGAAAATGGGCTCTGACTGTTATGTCCTTCTTTCAATTAGTAAGTGCCTTATAAAAATGTTCTAAAATCAGAGTCGATTTTGTTAAGGTACTGATTTAAAAAAATGCACCTTCTTGTCGTTAACTACAAAATATTCAACATAAACTTATTTAAGCAATAATTTTGTTTTACGCTCATTTTCTTCCAGATGTGTTGGATCATAAAAATCTTTACAGCAGCCCCTGCGGGTCTAATTGTGGCCAGAATGTTCTGTGGTCTTGGCGCTGGAGGGTGTTTTCTCGTGGTTCCCTTGTACATCAAAGAAATTAGTCAAGACAATATAAGAGGCACGCTCGGAACAATATTTGCATTGTTTCAAAATGGAGGAATTCTGGTTATGTATGCTTTGGGAGCCTACCTAAATTACTACACTGTACTGTATGTCGTTATGGGACTACCAGTTTTGACGATAGCATTGATATTATTTAAAGCGCCCGAGTCTCCTTCTTTCTTAGTAAAGATAGGAAAAGTAGAGGTATAATAATATTTTTAGTTGTCTCTCATTTTTACTGTACCTTTTCTTAATAATTTTATTCTAATGTTTAAAATTTCCCTTCATTTAACAAGAAAAAAATCGTTGTGTACCTTGTATGTTCTATTACAGGATGCAGCCTCAATCATTGTTCACCTTAGAGTTTCACTCTCAATCCGGTGGGCCGTGTACTTGTCTGCCACTTAAGTGATAAAAAAAAATCAATTAAAATCTAAAGGTAACAGGTATTTTCATTTCTCTATTCTACAGATATTACTAGGAGTAACTTTTGCCGTGTCGGGGCTTGCGCTTTTAGGTCTTGGATCTCTTGAGGTGTTACGGACCTATGGCTGGACTACGTCTGGATGGGTGTCCGTAGCTGCAGTCATGATAATTGTGTGTTGCTATGGGGCTGGAGTTAACCCAATACCGTGTATAATATCGGCTGAGATTTTTAATTTCCAAGTAAGTATAAGATTTTGGAGGAAAACGAAGAAAATTTCAGATTGAAATAGGTATTCCAGTAACCTACTATATATTATTTACTATTTAACTTAATATTCATTTAACTGTCATTTTAATTTCCAGATTCGTGCTAAGTTGATGGGTTTATTATCATTCCTAGCCTGGTTCGTGACATTCGTCCAGCTGGTCTCCTACACGGCAATAAACAACTATTTAGGTACTCATGTAACTTTCTATACATTCTGTTTAGCTAATTTTTTGGCCGTAGCAGTTGTTGTCATATTTCTGCCAGAAACGAGAGGCAAAACTGTAGAGCAGATTGAAGCAAAACTAAGGAAAGGAAATTAAAGAAAAACATCGATCATTAGTGGGATATTAATTAGTTGCATTACACTGTTGTAAGCTGCGTAATATTTAAAAATTATTACTGTCATAAGCTAACGTAATGATAATAAGCATTGAAAAGTATATTTTGATTTAATAAATACACAATTTTTATTATTTTGTAAAAATACATATTTGTTTAATTCATATTTGTTTTATTTTTGAGTGGGGAGCCTCTCGTTCCGGCAGACGCAGATCATTACCGGGCCAGGGAACTTCGGGTGGTATCTGCATCTGATGGGCAAAGAGCCAACGGCGAGGACTCGGGGCTGAGAGATGGCCCTGGGTCAGCTAGGGTGCGAGGGATATGTCGTTGACAACCTCACCTTCTTCCTAGCACAACGACACACAGACGACATACGATTAAGTCGGTTAGAGTCCGACCTCCGAGCTATCTGGGTATTTCCCGCACGTAAAAACGCAGCACATAACAACAAATAAAATGAGTCAGTTTAGTAATACTCTTGTACAACAAATAAGTACGTACTGACTTGATTCTCCTTAGATTCTTTGGTGCCACCTGCTATTGCGAATATAATGACAGGTTGAATTCATATTAATAAAGTTAAAATTGCTTTTAACCCCGTGCTCATTTTTGATGACCGAGTATCGAAGAATTCTAAAATTGAATAACGAGCGCACCGAGTGATTCAAAAATTAGAATCCTGAGTGTCAGCGAGGGAATCATAAGAGCATGAGGTGAAAATATCTTTGCACTCGAATGCAACACGTAACTTTACACCCCAGCTCAGAGATGCGTGCAAAGGAAATATAAAAAAGTACACCAAGGAGGATTTTAAATCAATGTGTGAGGTTGATTAGGTTCACTTTTGTATGTTAGGATTTTTATTAACTTAAAAGAGGTGTTGATTTGTACGGTTTATTTCTGATACTGATTTGCGACATATTAAAAACATGCATATAAGGGAATAGATCTTTACACACACATAGATAAGCCAAATGCATACATACATACATTCATGCAAATAGTTAGATGGTTCGAACATGCCGCCCACCAAAGGGCATAATGACCTTTATATAAATCCGAATTAAAATAACAATTAAATAAGTAACAAATTGCATTAACAAGTATATGCACCAGTCATACACTGTAATGGAAGTATGCACACACATATTCATTCTCATATAAAATACTAATAATCATACTACAAAATATAACATTAATCATTTTCAATGTCTATAGGCAAAGGACATAGCTTATTAAAACTTCGCTTAATCACACAGTCACCGCTTTTAACGCCATACACTCGTGTGATTCCATCGTCGCCTGGATGTTTAGCGACAATCCGACCTAACGACCATTTGCCAGGGGAAGCAGTTCATTCTTGATGAGAACAATGCGACCAACTTCGAACTCCTTACATCTCCTAAGCCATTTTGGTCTCTGCTGTAAGCTAGTTAAGTATTCTGCTTGCCATTTAATCCAAAAGTCTGCAAGCAATTTCTGGACGTGCTTCCATCGTGACAGGTGACTTATTGAGACGTCTCGAAAGTTAGGCTGTGGCACAGCTATTGGAGGTTCGCCAATCAAGAAATGGCCTGGCGTTAAAGGTGTCAGGTTATCTGTGTCCGCATCGTCTATTGGACTAAGCGGCCTGGAGTTAAGACACGACTCGATTTGGCAAAGCAGGGTGCTCATTTCCTCGTAGGTCAAGTGATTGGTTAAAATCCTTTTCATGTGGTGTTTCATAGACTTCACTCCTGCTTCCCATAATCCTCCCATGTGAGGACTGTACGCGGGTATGAAATGCCACTGTGTCCCATCTAGTGCAAAGGCCTCCATTATAGGACCTTTAAGTTCAAATTTTGCTGCCCTCCAACATTCTATTAGCTCTTTGTTAGCTCCAACAAAGTTTCTGCCTTGGTCACTCCATATCTGTGAGCATCTTCCACGTCGGGCGACAAACCTCTTAAAAGCACCAATAAAAGATTCAGTTGTGAGGTCTCCAACTAATTCTAAATGAAGAGCCTTTGTAGCCATGCAAATGAATACAGCTACATAAGCTTTAGTAGTTTTTGATCCTCTGCCTTTGGATGACAACACTTGGTATGGTCCAGCGAAGTCTACCCCACTGTTTAGAAAGGGTTTGGCTGGAGTGACTCTGACCTTTGGCAAATCACCCATCATTTGATTTTTAGCTGCAGCACTATGTTTGGAGCATATTAAACATCTAGTGATGCTGGTCTTAATTAGATGCTTCGCTTTAATTACCCAAAATTTAGTTCTAAGGTAGGCCATCATCATCTGGATTCCTCCATGCAGTGTCTTCAGGTGAGCATCTTTCACTATAAGTTTGGATAAATTGTTGTGATAGTCTAATATTATTGGATTTTTAGTATCTGCAGGTATATCCGCGTGCCGTAACCTACCGCCCACCCTGAGGATCTCTTCATCATCAAGGTAAGGTCTTAATGATTTCAATTTACTATCTCGTTTAACTTCCTTCTTCTGTAATAAATTCGTAATTTCATCATAAAAACTTTCTCTTTGGGCAATTCTTACGCATGCTTGAAGTGCTTCATTTATTTCTTGAGTAGATATAATTGCTTCTTTGTTTTCCATGGTTTTCCCCTTTAGAAATCTTTTGCAATAGGTTATTGATATTAGAAGCTCTTGTAAAGAATTGTATTGCTGAAATTGCTTTTCCAGACTTACTTCTTCTGTCTTGAAATTTGTTTCTACGATCTCTCTTCTTTCAACATTAGTATTCAAATTGTTTGGTCTGTTAAATGTTATTTCATTCTGTTTCAGCCATTTTGGACCCCTCCACCACTGTAGATTTTCTTTTAGCTCTAAAGTGTGTTGTCCTCGTGACGCAACATCAGCGGGATTGTCGTTTGATTGTACATGAAACCGGTTCGGTCCGATGTTGTCTAATATTTCAACGACTCGATTTCTTACAAAAACTTGCCATCTCGTTGGGTCACCAAGCAGCCAGGAAAGTACAATTGTGGAATCAGTCCATGCGAATATTTTGTCATCAGACATTCTCATCGCGGTCTTAATTTGTTTCAGTAATCGAGATAAAAGAAGGGCACCGCATAACTCTAAGCGTGGTAGAGAGACAGGCTTTACAGGAGCTACTCGAGTCTTAGCAGCTATAATCTGGGTTTCGATGCTACCATCCTGCTGTTCAAATCTCACATAAGCAACTGCAGCATATGCCTTTGTGGAAGCATCACAAAAACCGTGAACTTCAATGTTTGCTGTACCATGGAATGACGTTCCCAACCATCTTTGCACTTCGATTACATTAAGATGCTGAAGACTCTCTCTTAGTGCAGTCCACTCTTGGTTTATACTTGCGTCTATTTCATCATCCCAACCGACTCCTTGCAACCACAATTTTTGTATAAGCAGCTTCGTACGTAACATGGCTGGAGCCAGCCAACCCAGTGGATTAAAAAGTCTTTGGATGTCAGCGAGGATTGTACGCTTGCTGACGGTGCTAGCCATAGACGGTAAATTAAGACTGTACCGAAATACATCTTTGCCCATGTCCCAATGAAGACCTAAGGCTGTTATCGTGCCATGAAGTGTGATATCAAGGCTAACACGAGAGGTTCGCTTTTCTGGTTCAAATTGCTTCAGAAAATTAACATCATTTGAGTACCACTTTTGTAATATGAACCCTCCTTTCTGCATTATAGCCTCTATGTTCTTTGCAGTGTGAATTGCATTAGATAACTCGTCCTTTGAGGCCATAAGATCGTCGACATAGAACTCTTCTTTGATCATTCTAGCAGCATTAGGGCAAATAGCAGCTTCATCATCAGCAACTTGATGCAACGTGCGAACGGCCAGGTAAGGAGCAGAAGCTGTCCCGAACGTGACTCGTGTGAGTCGATAATCTTTTACGGGTTCAGTAGGATCACTCCTCCTTACGATTCGTTGCAGATCTCGGTCTTCTCTGGTCACCAAAATCATGCGATACATGCGAGATACATCAGCTACAAAACAAACCTTCTTCATACGCCATCTCATTATGAGGCTTCTCATATCAGTTTGTAGCTGAGGCCCCACTAGAAGTTCGTCATTCAATGAAACATCATTGTTGCCCTTTTGTGATGCATTGAAAACTATTCTCACCTTCGTAGTTTCTTTGTCTTCTTTAACTACTGCATGATGTGGTAGGTAGACACTAGGGTTGTTAATTTCTTCTTGTGGTACCTCTTCCATATGGTTCATGCTTATATATTCATCCATAACCCCTTTGTATTCGGCTTTTAGTTTAGGATTCTTCTCTAATCTTTTTTCTAATTGGTAAAGTCTCTTCATAGCTATTGTTCTTGTTCCTCCGTGTGTTGATAGTAATTCATTACTTTTTGTTGGTAATTTGACGACATATCTTCCGTCCTTAGTTCTTGAGTGAGTGGATTGATAAATATCTTCGCATCTTCGTTCTTCTGGTGTTAACAATACTCTATCTTCATTATCCAACTCCCACATTGTTTTCAACATCTTGTCCAGGTGTAAACTGTGATGCATCACACTAATATCATTGTTGTTTCCTTCTTTGTGTATGTTCCCAAAGAGAATCCACCCCAGGTTGGTATTCTGAGCGCATGGTGAACCTGGGGGGCCCTTGATAATGTTTCCTGTCATGATTTGGGCACATACTTCAACACCTAGTAGTAAATCAATAGGTCCTCGTTTGTTAAAGTCTGGTTCGGCTAAAACGAGACCTGATAAATGAGACCAGGTGTTGTTTGGAATGGTGTGCGATGGTAATTGCGTTGTAAGTCTTGAGGACATGATGTAAGCCTTCACTAGTAACTTAAACGTCTCTTCGTGTCTTGATCGTAGTTCAATGTGAGCAGCGTGTTTCACTGTGGTTATGGTGGTGCCTACCCCTGTGATTGTTGCGTTAGCAGGCTTTCTCTTGAGTCTCAACTGCTGAGCTGCTCTTTCACTAATGAACGTTGCTTGTGAGCCCTGATCGACTAATGCTCGTAACATAATTACTTGTCCAGACTCACTACCTACTGGTACTAGTGCTGTAGCCAGTAGTGCTGTTGACGTACTTGTGGAGAAATGTGATGAGACTTCGATTGATTCGGCTGGTGTTGTTTCATTTTGATCTTCAACTTCATGGTGATTGGCTTGTACATCACTTGATTGAGTAGTGGTAGTCTGTTGCATGTGTTGGTGAACCAGTGAATGGTGACGTTTTTGACATATGCGACAGGACATGTTTAACCGACATTTCTTAGCTGAGTGTCCTGGTGCTAGACAGATAAAACACAGCTGGTTGCTCTTGACATATTCACACCTCTTGGTTGGTTCCATTTTGGTAAATTCTTTACAATGGCTTAGCGTATGATTCTCCTTACATATGACACAACTCCTTTCTTTCTTTCTTTCTTTCAGTAGCTGTAGGTGTTGTTGAAACGTGGACTGTGTATTCTCTTCTCTTCGTTGGTTTCTCCCGTGTTGGTGGCGAAACCATTTCTAATGTTTGAAATTTAACTTTTAAAAATTTATGAAGGTCTTGCCATGTTGGTAGATCATCTAGATTATCTTTATGAGCAAACTCCTCCCACTCTTGGTGTGACTCTGGGTCCAGTTTCTGAACAGTTAGAAATATAATAAGTGGATCCCAAGAATCTGTTGACACATTCAGGTTTTTTAGACTTTCGAGGCATTCAGTAGTTGTATCTAACAATGACTTGATGTGAGTGGCTGCTTTAGTAGGCATCTTCCTTTGGTTAGTCACTTTTTGCAAGAGAGAATTCACTATAATCCGCTTATTACCAAAACGTTCCCTTAACAAACTCCAAGCTTGATCATAATTGTTTTCTGTTACCTGTATTGTTTTGAGTAGCCTTTCTGCTTCTCCAGTGATACTAACTTTCAAATAGTGCAATTTCTGAACCTTAGGTAACTTAGAATTGTTGTGTACTAATGATATAAACAAGTCTCTGAACGTCGTCCAATCTTCATAGGCACCCGAAAAGGTGGGTAACTGAATTTTAGGCAGCTTAAGATTATCTCCCTGAGTGTTACTGGTGTTAGGATTCGCGCCGTCACTCGATTTGGAAGTACTCATCGTCGCTAAAATGTCTTTCAAATCACCTTGCATACATATATACAAATCTTCCAAAACGAAGTAATCTTCATTCACGAAATACGGGATTTCACTCTTCTTTTCTTTCGTTATGCTCCTCAAAAGACTGTGATGCGCCGTGGTGAATTTCTTCCAGTACTCGTCAATGCATTGCAAACGTGTTTCTATGTATCCTTTGGTTAATCTGTGCTTTGGACACTTTTTTAAGTTAGTTTGAGCCTTTTGCAGTAACAATGCGATGTTTTCTAGCTCAGTCAACAATTGCTCAGGTGTGTTAGCCATAATTCCAAAAGAAAATTCAATATAGGTCACGTAATCCCAGAGATGTAATCAATTATAATCTTCGTAATTTAGATGTCTTCAACTTGTTTTCTTAATAAATTGCACTATTCACTCGCAGTCGTAACAGAAAAAAATGGGTTCTATTGTTCTCGCGTCGATCGCTTCGCAGCAGGTAAGATTTGTAATCCGGTTCGAAAATCGACCATATGTGGGGTTGATTAGGGTCACTTTTGTATGTTAGGATTTTTATTAACTTAAAAGAGGTGTTGATTTGTACGGTTTATTTCTGATACTGATTTGCGACATATTAAAAACATGCATATAAGGGAATAGATCTTTACACACACATAGATAAGCCAAATGCATAGATACATACATTCATGCAAATAGTTAGATGGTTCGAACACAATGTTTTAGTCATAAAATATTACTAATGAATTGTATGATGCTAACTAACTAGGTAAAGAGCGGAAATTAGATTTTTAACTAAAATTTCGTAGATTACCTGATCGTATCAGATAATCTGCAGATTACCTAGTGAATGTGCACATTAACGGATTCTGTACTCTAACTGTAATACGGATAAATTTATTTAGATAGTTTTTTGTAAATACATACATATTACACATTACACACTGATCGCCTCCGTGGCGTAGCGGTAGTCAACATCATAGCACCTTAGCCTGTTCCAAAAGGAACGAAAGAAACAGAATTAAAAGATTAATTTTCCTCTCTAGAGGATAAAAAGTACTTTATCACTCAGAAATAGAAGAGTAAAAATACTCCTTTCGTATCACTTGCTCAAAAAAGTCACATTCTATGGCACAAAAACCTAACATAACAATAGCCATTTTTAATCTGTTAAAAACAGGGAAAGAGAATTGTACTGAATTTCTTTCATCCTCTAGGAGGAGAATATGATTTAATTTTGAAATACTTACCAAAATTAAAATGAATTCTATATTGTTAAATTTTAAAAACTAACGATTATGAATCGACAACAACATGTCACCGCAATATTCATAAAACGACTTAAATTTCATAAATTAAACAACTAAATCAAGTCATGTCATTGTATGTTTACACCAGCTGTTTAGTTCTCAAAAAAAAACGGGCCATTTGTGTCTTACACATACAGCCAAGTTTTCGGCGTATGTATATTTATTTGCGACGTAAAACATTTTTTTTTGTTCTTCTATATTTACTACAATCTGTCTCCATTGTGTGTCATTCAGTAGTAGGTGAGTTGGTGCTATTGCTGGCATGCTTAGTATGTGACCTTTGTCACATCCTCATTGTTCATCAGCGATTTTTACTGTGACTGTATCAAATCTTGAGGTATTTTACGCTTCAAACGCCGCGCTCCGCTTTGGGTTGCCATTAGTGGTCGGGCTAGGGTGTTTGGGTGCCGTTCAATCCGTTCTTTGTAAGTTTTGATATAGCGTGTAATTTCCTATTTCACAGTAGGCAGGCGTAGGTCACGATGTAAGAGTTCGTTGGGTACAAACCTGGGGGCGTTGGTTATCATACGGAGTGCTTTATTTTGAAACATTTGTATAATTTCGGTGTTTGAATGGGATGCAGTACCCCATAGTTGTATCCCATACGTCCAGACAGGCTTCAGGATTGCCTTATATAACAGTAATTTGTTTTCCAGCGATAGTTGTGAGCTTCGCCCGATGAGCCAGTAGAGTTTTCGAGTTTGAATACCCAGTTGCTTTCTCTTCATGAAGATATGTTTTTGCCAAGTGAGTCTTTTGTCCAGGTGCAAACCAAGATATCTCACATGATCTGCCTGAGGGACTGCAATGTTGTTTAGTGTGACTGGAGGACAAAATCCTCTTCTTAAAGTGAACGTTACATTGACTGATTTTGTTTCATTGGCTTCTATCTGCCACTTTTTTAGCCAGTTGGATATGTCATTTAGTCCTTTTTGGAGTATTTGGGAGGCTGTTTTCGGATCATTATGTGAAGCTAGGATAGCGGTATCGTCAGCAAAGGTTCCAGTAGTTAGAGCTTCAGACGTCGGCAGATTTGCAGTGAAAATTAAGTAAAGTATGGGGCCCAGTACGCTGCCCTGTGGAACTCCTGCTTTTATGGGACATAGGTAAAACATTTTGTATTTTTTATATAGCTGGATAAAAATTAATTATAGTATTATACATATTTTTTAAAAGGAATACGCGTTGTTTTAGGAGTGATTAATTTTAAGATATTGCAGTTATGATTATTAAATAAAATCACGAAAATCGACAAGGCCGCATGACCTTGATGCTTTTGCTTTTCCGGCAGAAAAATTTTAGTCTAGGAATTTGCCGCCTTTTTGTTTTCTTCAAATATATAAACGTAAAGTTCATTTTAATTTATTTTCATAAATAATAAGGTTATATTTTGAAAAAAATTCGTAGCGACAGTGTCAGTGAAATTTCGGATTCCATCAGTTCAAAAGCTGCCGCAGTTATGAATAATTTGCTTCCAAAAATCCTAGAAAAAATATTTAAAACTCATCAAATTTTTTCAACGTGGTGAAGTACGAAAGGTCTATCAATTTCGGAATCAGTACTTCTTATCTATTTTGGTGCATATACTCAAAACTGAAAGCTATAATAAGCATCAAACACAGCCGTACATAACGGCAGGTCCTTATATATTTTCCCCTTCAGCTTGAGTGGAAATTGGGCATCACATACAGTGGCTCTGACCTGCCGCCATTTCATTCACCCTGGATCTATTCTGTGCTTCACTGCTCGATCAATTTCGAAAGACAAGAGAGCCGATGTAGCGGCAATTGAGCAGGCTGGTATTGGTGCACCATCTATCACCATGGGTGTAACAATGGACAGACCGCCGAAATCACAGAACAGTCAGTTCAGTCAGTCCTGGTTCTACTGATTTTCCAGCCTACACTCTCCAGTGTACACTGCCATTTTTCCAACCTACTCTGTACCTACAGCCCGTCTTCACTTACGAGGACAGACTGATAGCCACTACTATACACGGATAAAAATAAATAAAAAACATAAAAATTATGGTTTTTGGTAATTGCGCTTTCCTCTCGTACACGCTTCTCTATTACTTTCTCTCAAAATTTCATACTGTGTGACATGAGTTTTATTTCCCGATAGTTACCACTATTGCACCAGTCATCTGGGATCGTTACTTCACAAATAAAGCCAGCCACAGAAATCCATCTTCTCCCAACACCTTCAACACTTCCACTAGAATACCGTCGGGCCCTACCGCTTTCCTATTCCTCATGCTCCGATCTGCCTTTCGAAATTCATCTCTATCAATCTCCTTTACTAACCCTATATTTGTTTTTTTTTTACCCATTGTGCATTAAACTTATAGATGCCACCTACTTGTCCTACTGTAAATCTGTTGGTGTACAATAAAGAATTATCTATCTATCTACCTATTTATTTTTTCATGTATTCCAAAGGATAATTCTAAATATTTAACACTTAAAGATGTTCAACTCTACACCGATCATTGCTTTAGAAGGTCTTCGGCAACATTCTTGGCAGATTCAGGGGCCGACATTATGTCGATAAAGAGATATAGTTGTTGGAGCCCTGATGGAGTAGCTGAGGGTTATATCGAAATCTCAATGGCGAATAAAGCCACATTAAGCAGTCAAACTAACAAAAACAGAACTTAATCCATAAGAGCCACAACCATCAACTTCCGGCATCTCATCTTCGTCCGTAACTCACGATGCATCACCGCCACTATTAGGAGACCGATTCGTCTGATTCGTCTGAGGAACTTGCGTTTCATTGTAGATGGTATACGTTCCTACGTATACCATCTACAATGAAACGCAAGTTCCTCAGACGCAAGAACAGAGAAATACTCAAATCAACTCATCAACAATAAATGCACCGAACAAAAATGTAACTCTCTCCATCAATAAGTACCTGGATGACCGATTTGCAATGTCAACTTTTACTTTTAATTGTCAATATTTTTAATAAATTAATAAAATAAAATAAATAAAAATTCGTTTAATGCTTATCTCTTGTTATTAATGTCCTTATTTTTTCGCAAATGGTACAAAAAGTAGAGTATTTTCTTCGGTGATAAAGCTGTCTTAATCTTGGGTAAATTTAAATCGTTTAATCTATACCCTTGGTTGATAATACTATTCCGACCTTCTTATTTCTATACCACTGACGTGGCAGACAAGCACACAGTCCACCTGATGGAAAGTGGTTACCATGGCCTATGGACGTGTCAAAAACAGGGGAGTCACACTCGAGCTGCCGACCCTGTAAACACAGAGAGTTTCTGTGCCATCAGTGTATAAGACAAAGCTGGAATAGTCTTTGATCTTCCCAGCTGTCCAGGTTCCCATCTGTTGGGATAAAAAGTATTGAACACTGATGTTACCACTACATACCAGTCGAATTACTGGAAGTTATACTGCGCAGTCAACATAGAAAGTCACGATCCTAAAAGGTGGCTGCTGATATAATAATATAAATATACCTGTTAAATGCTACACTTAAAAAGCAAAGGTTTCCATAGAATAGAGATCAGGGAAAGCAATATTTCACTTCGTCTCACGACTTTTGAAATGGCTTATAATAAGGAAACTGTTTGCCAAGTACAAATAAGATAAAGTCATAGGGTTAAGACTTTGTTTACAAATGTTGTTGATGTAATATTATGTTTGCTCGGTTAGTTTTATATTCTGAGAAGGTGACATTATAGGGCCGCTTAAGATTTTTCTTTTATCAATTTTTATGATTACATTTTTCCATCATGTTGCTATATAGGGATAGTAGAACTTTCACATTTTTACTGATACAGTATTGATGAGTGACACAACAGATTTTCCTGGTATAAGAGCGAATGTCACTGTTATGCATGAGAACTCAAGTCCGATTCGAAAACGTATTATAACATTTCTGATTTAGGGACTGTGTGGACCCAGTGAAGTCTAGGCGTATACTAATTCATTTTTGTGTACTGGATTTAAGATGTACACGTAACATGTAACAATAAAAATATAAAAATACTCACATCAGTAACATGAGTTACACATCCCTATAAAATTCTGTAAAGATATCACATGTTACGCATTTCTTTATCAGTATTGAACTAAAGCACTGTCAGAATAGTAAAATTAAACAAAAGACTTTATTAAAATTGAAAATGTGTTTTTAGCGAAGATTACTTCATTATTTTAACATCTTTAAATAAATTATTAAATAATTATGGAAGTTGACAATGTAAACAAGAATTATAAAGGACATACGCGAGTGCAGTGGGCTTTAACGATTTTAGGTAATTCCAATTACTTATCATTCAATCAATTAATTTAATGAACTTTCAATATACAGCAGTGGGATGATTATGATAAATGAGAATAACTCTTTATTCTTGCCATACTTAACTAGAAATAATTAAAAATTCACTTTAGCTAGCAAAAGCATAACTAAAAATAAAATATAATTGAATTCCTAACATACGCTATAACTAAAAATAAAATATATCAAAAATATTCACATATAAATATTTAGTTGAACTATAACTCAGCTACTTAACCATTCATTGTTATGATTGCTGTTTTAGCAAAATTGAATGACCTTTTTGTGTGTAAATTCAAATAAATTCAATTTAATTAATTGATTAATTGATAACTAGATTATTTCTAATCCTATTTTACTTTTAAGCATTAATAATTTTTTTATAGTTAACCAAATAATATTCACTTACGGCTTACAATGTGGCTGGTTATCACCCATGACAAAAATCCTGCAAACCACAGAATCACCTGCGGGAAGACCTCTAACAGATTCTGAAATATCACTAATAGCTGGAATGGATTCTCTAGCAGCAATGGCTGGCATACCAATCTTGACATATATCGTAGACTCCTATGGACGAAAGTGCGCTCTCCTAGTTATGTGTTTCTTTCAACTAGTAAGTGCTTGAATATTATGTGCTTGAAAAATTAGATAACAGAATGGCATAATTGAATCTTATTTGAATTATTGAACTGTCATTTCTTTTTTATACTAACCATTAGTTTACTTTTTCAGACATGTTGGATAATAAAGATCTTTTCAGCGGCGCCTGTCAGTCTTCTTGCAGCAAGAATTTTTTGTGGACTTGGCGCTGGAGGATGTTTTCTCATCGTCCCCATGTACATTAAAGAGATCAGTCAGGATAATATACGAGGCACTCTGGGGTCATTAGTCACATTATTTCAAAATGCTGGGATCCTTGCCATGTATGCATTAGGAGCCTACCTGAATTACTATACAGTATTGTACGCTGTTATTGGACTGCCGATTTTGACGATGGCAGCGATAATACTAAAATCCCCTGAGTCTCCTTCTTTCCTAATAAAGAACGGAAAATTTGAGGTATTACATTTTCTATTTTGTTTGACAATAAAACAGATTTTATTTCTTATATGATATATTAAGTAGATTCATAGATTGAATCCCGTTTCGAGAATTCTAGAAAGTTTAGCCCTCTGGCCAGATGGACGGATGACCTGAATGATGGCTGGGACGGACTGGATGCGGAAGGCGGAGGGTCGTGCGAAGTGGCGCACATATGTCCAGCAGTAGACTGCAGTGGGTTAATTGATTAATTGATTGATAACCTTAGATATAAGCAGAAAATACTATAAACCTATGTTTCTAAGCAGTTATAATAGTTTTAAATTGTTTATACAAGACATTTCAACATGCTTTTATGTATTTTAGGAAGCAGCTGCCACTGTTGCTCTTTTTAGAGGTTTAGCCATTAACGATAAAGAAGTACAAGCTCAAATTGATTCGATCAAAAGAGAAGATGATTATTTCAGATCTATTCCAAATATTTCATTTTTGAAGATTTGTAAGTATTCTTTTATTAAGTTATTACTTGCGATAGCTTATATTTCATTATAGCTACGTGTAAATTCAACCACACAAATACAGCCAATAGTTGAAATTGCAAAATATAGAACCATAACAAGAATATTGTAGTTACTTAAAGTAATTTATAAATAAATTTACTAATTACATTAAGTGGTCATTATATTTTATAGTCAAAGAGCAACCATGGCGTCGCGGCTTCATTATCGTCATGATAATAATTATGCTCCACGGATGTAACGGCGCTTTTGCCATCATCATCTACGCTGCAACCCTGCTAGACAATTCGAATGTGGAGATCAGTCCGGAACTGCAGACACTGGGCATACCTATTTTTATGACAGTTGGAACGTTAATTACAATATTCTACATCGATCATCTAGGAAGAAAGGTATGTATCATACAGAAAACGCTTCAAATTCTAACTTTCACGTATCTACTTTTACTACATGCTTAAAAAGTTTGTGTTCTAAATTTTTCTAATAACAATACAATAAATTTACATTTCTCTTTACTACAGATACTATTGGGAGTTACATTCGTTATATCAGCTTTGGCTTTCTTAGTACTTGGATCTCTGGAATTGTTACAAAGCTTCGGATGGGCCACATCTGGGTGGGTGCCCGTTATTGGAATTATGATAATAGTTTGTTGTTATGGAGCTGGGATCAATCCAATTCCATGCATTATATCGGCTGAGATTTTTAATTTTCAAGTAAGTATTTCTTTCATCACTTAGTGGGGATAACTATTATATTAATTTGAAGTTCTAAGGGCGCTTCAACAGTTGAAACCTAAAAAGTCGATAGGGTGTGATGGTATACCACCCTATATTTATAGACTGTCGATATGTACTCGCTGAGCTCCCGTTACTTCACATCTATAATTTATTTCCGCAAACACCGGTATTCCCCGACAAATGGAAACTGACACGTGTTGTGCCAGTGCCAAAAACAAGATCAGGCGGGAGGGTCGTGGAGTATAGGCCAGTGGCCGTGCTGTCCACTCCCGTTAAAGTGTTTGAGTCGGTTATTCAAAAGCGTATGCTGGTGCGGGTAAGCCTGCAAATCACAGAGGCTCAGTACGAATTTTGACCGTCTCGAAGCCCCACCAGTAACCTCCTGAGCTACATGATGGATTTAGTTCCGGCGGTGGATGGGGCAGTGCAAGTTGACACCGCCTATTTTGACTTCCGAAAAGCATTTGACATAGTCAATAATGACGTGTTATTGTAGAAGTTAGCTGGTGTTGGCTTTACTCTGCAGCTTCTTGGTCAGTTACATGACATGTAGGTAGCCAGTATGTCATGTACGTATGTCATATGTGCCATATGTCATATTCGTATCACAGCCATTAATACTTCGTCTACGTACGTCTGGCGTGAGTTTGGGCAAATCATTGATCATAATGCTGAACTCCCAGCATTATGATCAATGATTTGCCCAAAGTGAAAAGGAATTCTAAATGTTTGTTGTTTTCAGACGACTTAAAACTGTACCGAAGTCTCAGAAGTGTGGATGACTGTGACAAATTACAGAAGGATATCAACAGGGTAGTGTCTTGGAGTTAGATAAATAATTAACACTTTAACACCTCTAAGTGTGTAAATATCACATTCTTTCGCACGCAAACTCCAATACTCGTTGCAGAAATGCGAGATCCAGGTGTTCATTTTGCGTATCGTGATTACGTCATTAAAGTCGGATCGGCATTTAGAAATCTGGGTTATGTTCTACGAATAGTTAAGGCATTTACTAGCATCAGGGCATTAATGACCTTGTATAATACGCTTGTTAGAAGTCAGCTGGAATGCAATGCACCTGCAGCCCACATGAAATTAAATATACCTTATCTCATGTTGGAGCGCGTGCAAAATAATTTTGTCAGATACTTATATTTAAAATATCATAGAGTTTACCCTTGTTACCCCTTAATGTATCCAACACTGTTCGTACTGAGTATAGTTGGCTACAATGAGCTGAGGTTTAGGAGGGACACAGCAATATTCAATTGACTATGATCATCGTTGAACCACTTCTTACCTTTACAAATGAGGCACAATATCGGTGACATATGCTACCTATCCAATGTCGCAAACGGCTAAATTGACTGTCCACAATTCTTGGCCACTGAATGGAACCAACGTATTGGGCCTTTGCAGCGGCCGATATTAGACGTTCCGATGGGTAATACTAACTATAGGTCAAATGCAGTCTGTATCAAAGGTCATCTTACTTCAATAAACTTCCCCACAACTTAACATAGACCTGTTTAGCACCAGGGTAGAGATAAATTTTTATCTCGGTTATTTTATTATGCAACACATCGCACGTTATCTTTGTATAGATTATTTGATTATTATTTTTATAATAATATGTTAATTATGTTAAGTGGTATTAAGTTTTAACTTGAATTCTAAATGTGGCTAATGCTTGTTAATAGCAATTTTGATATTATTGTTTGAATACTCGTTTGTTGATTAGTCTGTAAGCCTTCTTAATAATAATTTTAAAAAAAAGTTTAAGATGGATAAGACAGTGTCTAGTCTCTGAACAGGCTATTACCGGAAGTCATCATGAACATGTCTGAACAATTACTTATTTATGTTTCCAGATCCGTGCAAAGTTGATGGGATTACTGTCGTTCCTCACTTGGTTTGTGACATTCATCCAGGTGGTTTCCTTCACCGCAATAACCAAAACATTAGGAGCCCACGTGTCGTTCTATATATTTTGTTTATTAAACTTCTTGGGTGCCGGAGTAGTATTTATGTTTCTGCCCGAAACAAGGGGACAGAGTGTTGAGCAGATAGAAGCTAAACTAAGGAAAGGAAATTAAAATGGAAATTATGACTAACTATGGAAACTTGAAGATGGGAATGGATAGAGAAGTTTGCGTAATTCTTTATTAAAATTTATACTTAAAAATGTAATTTCGTACAGTAAAATTTAAATTCGTTTTTGTATTTTTTCTACTTTCATGTAATACCTTACTTAGACAAACGAATAAGCAGATCGCAGGCCACACACTGCGAAAGAAGCTGTCTTGAGATTGACAAGGTCATTCACATTAATAATGTAACACTTACCGGGATGTTTACCATGGTGATTATTTGTATTGAGTAACCGATATCTCGGCGCTGTTCAAGGCACTTGTAACAGCGCTGAAATGTTGGTTACTCAATAGAAATAATCAACATGGTAAATATCCCGGTGAGTGTCATACAATAAATGTATCTGACTTTATCTATCGATGGTTAGACTATATCAAGATTGAAAAGCCTGTACATAGCACCACATCAGAGATGCGTGGCGTATGCTTAGAAATCTCCTGTTTTCAATTTCGACCTAGAGCCATTGTGATGCCCTGGTGTTGCAAACGTCCATAGGCCACGGTAACCACTTCCCATCATGTGGGCCGTGTGCTTGTGTGGCATAAAAAAATACTTTATAATTAATTGAGGAGCTGGCGAACAAAACCGGTCAAGTCCACTATAATTCAAAATACTTATTTTTTCCCAAATAGTTGTCTGACCTTTCGTCGATTTTAATATTTTCTAATGAAATCGGCTCTAAGTAGACGAAAAAAGGCTTTGATAGTGCACTTTCGAACAAAACCGGATGAATAACTTCTAGAACATAAAAGTAAATAAAAAGAATTGTTACTCATGCAACAATCGATCTAATTCGCCTACATATAATTATGCAATGTTATGCTATTTATCATCTCCATATATTGAAATTAGTATTTTAGCCATTGTGTAAAATTGATTTACGTGGACTTAACGCGATCCTGCCGTTTGGCAATAGTTATTTATGATACAAGTGTGGTAAGTTGGTCATTACACTCGAGGTGATATTGCACAGCCCGAGCCGAAGGCGAGGGCTGCAAGGAAACCGAGAGTGTAATGACCATACCTCACGTGTGTCATACGAAGTTTTTCGACATACTTACGAGTAAAACAAACAAATTTTATACTTAATGAAGGTCTCATAAACTGCTATGTACTTATCCCTGGATTTTGGAGGCAAAAGGCTATCACTGGCATTTCGTGCCTCACTTAATATTTCCGGCGGCGTCAAATCAACGTAACTGTCTTCTTCTACACTAGACATTGACATTTTAAACTTGTTGATCAATTATTCGTACTAATAAACAATGCTCACAGCACAGACGGAAAATTTGTTGAAAACGCCGCGCTAATATATTTTTTTCAGCGCGCGGCGTGTTATCTATGCGCGCGCAGATTGGAGCGTAGGCACGAGCAATTACGCTAAACAGCCAAAACGCAAAATGTAAAAAATCTAATTTTTATGTATTTATAAATTTGTTTCACGTTGAATTATTAATTAAAGTAAATAAGTTGTTGAAAATTTATCATATTCAAGGTGGTACACTACTTTTTTTTTTTTAAATAGTGTTATTTTTAGTCTTACCTACGTTGAAACGAAACGTATCTAAGTCAAAACTTTTGCCAAGATTTAAAAAAAAAACTATTACCCAGTTAAGTTAAGAGCAAATAGAATGCATATATAATATCTTTCAGCGAGGTACCAACTTAATTTGATGGAATATAAAATAAAACACTAGTGCGATCAAGAAAAAAAAAGCACAAGTGTTTAATAGCATAGTTTATGAGTGTAAAAGCCATGTGATAAACACCACTTTATGAGTAAGGGTGTCGAAAAATATTTTTCGTCAAATTTTACACTTCCCAAAAAACTTATCGCATAGTTTCATTGCCTAAAAGAATCATTAGCAAATGTATATTTGGTCAAATATTCATTTAGCAAGTTTTTACTTGCTAAATTTATATTAAGTCAAATATACATTAAGCAAATGCTTTATTTAGTAAAAAAATATATTCCAAAAATAAGTTCGTTTAAATTATTATAAAATTTTAACATGGTTAATAAATTAGAGGTTAGATTAGGTTAGAACTGGGACACCAACTGCAGCAGCAGCGCCGGCGAATTTCATATAAGTTACGTAGGCTAAATATGAACTTCTAGAAAAGTGGGTTAGGTTAGGTTAGAACTGTCATCCCAACAGAGCGCGAGCCAAGCAAGCGCGCCGCAGCAGCGGCAGGCACAGCGCCGACGAATTCATATAGGTTACATAGGCTAGATTAGAACTTCTAGAAAAGTGGGTTAGGTTAGGTTAGAACTGTGAACCCGACAGAACGCGAGCCGAGCGAGCTAAGCAAGTATGTTGCAGCAGCCGCCGGCGAAGCGCCGGAATTGATTTGTATAATAATAATAATAACTCTTATGTAAATCATATGATATACATATTATGCCAAACCATATTTGACTACCTAATAATTGGTAAAATGAAACATCGCCATGTAATTATTTGTCAAACAATAAATTGCGAAAAGTTATTTTACCAAATGAATATTTGGGAAACATACTTTGGGATTTGACACTTTGAGGAACGTTTTTTACCAAAGATTAGTAAACCGGACTACACTGGTTTTATTCTCCAGCTCCTCAATTAAGGATGCACTATGTTATTTTTTGGGTAAAAAAATATTTTTTGGTAATAATTGTCGCTCAACTTGTTGCGAGCCTCAGATTTAATTCATTAACACGAACAGGAACATGGGAATGAATGTAAAGTAACAAATAAGACCGTTCGGATTTGGATCATATTATTATGTTTCAAAAGCTTTCCTGACAGATTATGTTGCAGCTTATATCATACTGTGTGATAGATACTTATGTGATCCATTTTCACTTTTCATATATTTTGTACAGGAATGCAGTAACCACCAGACACGACTTAATCCGAAAGCCCTTAAAATCAAATAAGTGAAATTCATTGTGGATTCCGTACAAAACTGGATTGATTACTAATGTTGCTGTTGGCAAAGCAGAGTTACCAATATAACAAGCAAACTGAAATTACAAAGGACTGTCACATCTGTCGATATTTATAACAAAGAACTGTCTTATCTGTCGATATTCGGGCGATTGCAAGGGAATATTTGTATCTTTTACTTTTACAAGGTATTGCAGACCTGATTGACTGTCTGATAATAAATTTTAGCTCGAAACCTATTCGCTTCCTTGAGAAAAAGATCTAACAAACACAGTCAGATAGACTGATGGATAACAAAAGGCCTCGTTCGATCAACAGTGTGCAAAACAATCGTACGCTAAATACGTAATTAATTACCAGTGTCATAATGCCCTCTTGTGTCAGCTGCAGTCACTAATAACAGGTGATGGAGTGAAGTAATACCTTAATATTTGTTAAGACTTAATCATCACATTAAATAACTTATCGGATTTCTAGAGGGTACCGAGGTTGACGACCATTTAATTTTGATTGACATGTAAATCAATAATAGTAACAATGTATGTAAAGAACATTTATTTCAACAGCTTTTGCTTTATGGTTTTAGTTTTTGTTGTTAGTTCAGGCTGTTTTTTTTTTTCAATTCAATTTGATTTTACCTTGCCTGATGGTAAGCTGAAGGCAAAGCCTCAGGAAAGAGGGTCACCATTATACAGGGTGTATTTTTGAAACAGGGCAGTAAGGGCAAGTACCTTAACCGTTGCAGTTACAGCAAAACGTTCTTAGAAGACCTTCCCTAACTTTTTGACATATTTTGAACTGCATTCACAGATTTTGTAAAAAACTTACAGTTGGCAAAAAAAAATGCAAAAAGTCCAAAAATTTTTTTTTATGCCAATCGATTCTATTTCATGTGGGGATCAAAAAACTCTATGAGACCATTTTAGCTTTCAGTACTAGGAAAGACAGAAATCGCCAAAAACGTTTCCCATATGTTGCAAACTATTTTCCAAAGTTATATATAAGTAGTTTTTATTGACTTTTATATATTTGAAAATTGTCTTTGTTCTTTTTTATCTTTGGTTGTTGATCTTGGTTACGCTTGTTACTTACTCAAATTTAATTAAAAACCATTAATATTCATTCCTTTTCTTACATTTCATTAATAATCTTACAGTCCACATTTCGTACATTACACCATACATTTCGGCAACAGAAACAAATTTCTACGATGGTCTAACTTTTTGTTATGGCCAGGAAGTGGGTAGAATTGACTGTAAAGTAAATAAAAAGAATTTTTACCCTCAAATTTCCAATTTGATTCGAAAATCTGTGTGTTATTCTTAGTTTCAGCTGAGAAACTTCGTATGAGTTATTAATTAAGGATTTTCGCTAAAATGTCTTCTAATCGTGAAAAAATTGACTTATTAGAAGCGTATTTTGTCAATAATCGAAATGCGGGAGCTGCATTAGTGTGGTACCGCAATAAGTATCCGTTGCGGCATGTGCCAACAAGAAAGGTTATTACAAATCTTTTGAAAAACCTGGAATTGCAGGGTTCTTTCAAAAGAAAGCGGCAGCCTCGTGTGGACATGGACACGGAGATTGCGGTTCTAACTTATGTTGAAGCATATCCAGAGGTATCGTCCAGGCAAGTCGCCCTTGAAGTAGGTGTATCCCACTCCCTTGTGATAAAGATATGGAAGAAATACGGCTACAAGTGCTATCGATATGGGCGCATAGTTCAAGTGTTACATCCGGGTGATGATGTTCGAAGGCTTACTTTTTGCAGATGGCTAAGAGGAAAAATAAGCAGAGATCATGAATTTTTAAATTACATACTGTGGTCAGACGAAACGAATTTTTCCAATAACGGTATGTACAACAGAAAAAATCACCACTATTGGTCCAAAGAAAATCCACTAGGAGTTACGGCAAGTCATAATCAGGTTCGCTTCTCATTCAACTGTTGGTGTGGTATAATGTCCAATCGAGTCATAATGGTGGAATTTTATGAAGGGAAACTGAATTCTGCCATTTATAATGAAGTCATTTTACACCATCTTGAAAACAAGATGGACGAATGGCCCCTGTCGGAATTGCGAAAAGTTCATTTTCAACAAGATGGTGCTCCGCCACATAACAATCACCTTTCACGTTCCAATTTGAGCCGCCTATTCGGTACACAGTGGTCCAACACAGTGGCCACCTCGTAGCCCCGATCTAACACCACTTGATTTTTTTTTATGGGGCTTCGTGAAAAACGAGGTGTATAAGACGACGTACGCCAGTGTTCAAGAGCTCAAGGAATGCATCCTTGAGCTCTTGAACCATGAACAATGACCATTTTACGTAATATTCATCCCAGAACATTATTAGCCGCCATTCGTTCAGTGCAAAAAAGGATAGACTTATGTATTTGTGAAAATGGAAATCATTTTGAGCAATTTATTTCATAAACCAATTTCTTAAATGTTTAAATGATTTTTTTTTATTTAAAAAAGTTCAAAATTTTACCTGACCTATGAGTTTCGAGTTGATTTATCATATTTCCGTACGAAATGTATGGGAAAGGTCTTTGGCGATTTCTGTCTTTTCTAGTACTGAAAGCTAAAATGGTCCCATAGAGTTTTTTGATCCCCACATGAAATAGAATCGATTGGCATAAAAAAAAATTTTGAACTTTTTGCATTTTTTTTGCTAACTGTAAGTTTTTTACAAAATCTGTGAATGCAGTTCAAAATGTCCCAAAAAGTTAGGGAAGGTCTTTTAAGAACGTTTTGCTGTAACTGCAACGGTTAAGGTACTTGCCCTTACTGCCCCGTTTCAAAAATACACCCTGTATACATGTGCCATGTTAACAATGGTGGCACTCAGCTTGGCTGCCTCATTACATGCTTTTTCACGCCCCGCTTAAAGGACCGGGACTGTAGGAAGAGGGAAATATGTGAGCTGGAAAGGAATTCCAGGTCTAAATGGTGCGACAAAGTAAAGAGTCACCGAACCGCTTGGTTCTTGAAGGAATATTTCTTCAAGAACCAAGCGGTTCGGTGACTCTTTGCCACCCGTATATGGGGCACAATTTTTTTTCTACTCTAGTCTGCTAATTATATACGATAACCCTCACAGGGTTCCTTCATTTTTAACTAGTTCCTAAATATGTCACGCAATCATTTCGTTTCTTTCATACCAGTTCTCGCACTTTTTCCTCTCATACTTCCATACAACCTTTCATTATCTGTGGGGAGTGGGGGCATCTGGGTTGTGTGTGTACCTACTGGAACCTTAATCTAAGCTTTCTTTATTTAAAAAGATTTGCGAAGATAGGGTACTCCGTGACTATATGAGCGACCGTTTCCTTAATGCCTGGCTCGCAGGCGCATGATAGGTCCTCTTACACTTGAATCGAGTCAATTATCCGGAGCACCCACCATGTCCTGTTAAAAGCTAGGTCGTGATGCCGGCTATCTC
The DNA here is from genome assembly GCA_949126895.1 of Eilema caniola. Classification (NCBI taxonomy): domain Eukaryota; kingdom Metazoa; phylum Arthropoda; class Insecta; order Lepidoptera; family Erebidae; genus Eilema; species Eilema caniola. Next base: position 552,152 of record OX421469.1, on the reverse strand, counting down.
CATCTTGCGGACTCTGCTATATGTAGCCACCGCGCAGGAGAATAAAAGCCTGGTACCAGAAGCAGTCGTACCCGTTTTATAACGCTCGTTCCATTTGTCAAGAGTGATCTGACGCAGACCACGCTTGACAAACGAGACGGGACACAGGTCATAGTTCGGCCTCGTCTTCGACCTCAAAGCCGCCTCCTTAACGAGCTGGTCTGCTCGCTCATTCCCCTCCAACCCGCTTGATGTTAGCTCGGGCTTCAACAGCCAACGGGTGGAGGGTGCGCGGGTTGATGACCGTTTGGAGTGCGGCTTTGCTGTCGCTTAAGATGCCGAACGTCGAGGCCGCGCCGCACTTGACAACCTCACTGGTCGCTTTACACAGAGCCAGGAGTTCGGCCTGGTAGACGGTACAATCCGGCGAGAGAGCAAGCTTGAGGGTCTTTATTTCGGTGTCGCTATCCCAAATTAATAACGCAGCACCGACGCGCCCCTTAATCTTGCTCCCGTCCGTAGAAATGCGCACTTGGATGGTGTTGGTGCGCTAGTATGCTTCCTCGTCTCGCGCTCCACGGGGTGAGGTGCCTCTATTGCCATTCGTTTAATCTCTCTGTCTCCCAACCCTGACTGGGACACTCCTCTCTTGGCCTTGTAAAGCGAGGCCTAGCGCCGAGTGCAGAGAGACAGAGAGATAACTCTTGCAAAGCTTTTGCGCGAACCCGCGCTGCACCACACTTAACTGCTTCTGGATACCAAGCTTCTCAACCGCAGGACACCAACTGCTGGCTGCATATAGCACCGTGGGTTCCACAGCGGCGGTGTAGATGGTCCGAGTCACCTCGGGATGTAATTCCCAACTGATCCAGGCCATCCGCGCCAACTTGTGGTAGATGGAGATAGCCTTTTTGCATTGATTGGTTACGTGAGTGTTGAATGTGAGCCCGTGGTCGATGGTGAGCCCCAGGATTTTGATCTCTTTGTACATGCCAATGTCTATCCCGCCCATGCTAAGGCGTGGTTCATCGTACTTAAAATCCATTTCCATCCATGTAGTGTGTAAGCACTTGTTTAAACATGAATAACGCTATTTTTCTTACTAATATTTACTTGCTTTATTAGTATTAAATATTCAAAAATCCACCTTTCGCAAACACAAGATCTTATATAGGATTTACATTCTTATTTTTTTCTATGCTACTATACTGGTAGTATATGTAGAAAAGGGGACATTATGCGAGAATCAATCAACCAGTTAGGTCGTAGATTCATATTCCGTTTCCAATTAGATCCAAGTGACATCACCCATGTTTCCGCACACCTTTTCTCCGCTCCAATGCACATTGAATTTGAGCATTTATTTCTAGAAAAACTGATCGAAAATTATTACTATCAAATGTATCAAGTTGTGATTATTTGCCGTTTTAGTAGAACTGCTATCTATCTCATAGCATTAAGTGAAAACAACCAAATATTATGCTGTCAGAGCCGGTACAAAAACAATTTGGGATCGCCCTAAATAGCTCTTGTACCTGCCACTATTTGTATACATTGGTTTTCATCTGCGTCAGTGTACGAGTTCTGCGAAACGGAAGGCTTTTCATATCTCACAAAATTATCATTTTCAAATACGAGGGTCGTCGTGACGTCAGCGATATTCAGACCTCACTGTAAATAAACATATGCTGAGAATAATGAATTCAACTGTATTTTATATACTCACATACTCACAGCGAAAGAAATTGGAATATATTCGGTAAGGTAGGTTTAAGTACTAGTATCAATATTTGCCACGTTATCCCCGTAACTGGGACCAAGGTTATTTCTGTCAACCACGTCGAACCTATTATGAACGAGTGCACTTGTGCTGCCGACCCTGAAACCTTCTATTCTTGAAGAATTCTTGTTGTTAACTCTACTCGGGGATCGAACTTGCGATCTTATGCACATCAGTGTCATTCCCTATCGGTAACCACACCACTGAAGAATATTGAACAATACAAACAATACCGTCGAACCAATTGGTTTGTTTGAAACTTTTTTCTTCAGTTCTTCAAACGAAGCTTGCACAAGGCAAGGCAAGGCAAGGACCGCCAATCTGGAGCTCTCAATATCTGGAATAGGGATCCTTATCATCTGGACTTCATCCTAGCTCGTACCACACAGCAGGTTTTAGTCAATTCATAGGCTGAATATAAAACAAAATAGGTTTGTAATTCAAACATCACACAATCGACAAGGAAAAGTTTTTAAATATAGTATTTTCTATAATAAAATTTATAGGTTAATAAAGATACATAATGTATTTCACTTCAAAGCTTGTCCTTTTAAAAGCGGGTAAACTGATATGTATCTGTGCAGCTAGCGATCGTTTCTGAGTGTTTTTTTTATTTCCTGCATCGAGCCGGGCGGCGGCGGCGGCGGGCGGCGTGCGACCGCAATCCGATTTCCTGAACTATAGCATCTCTTCTTTGCTTTAAATATAAAGCGTGCTAAGCCACATTTATTGCTTCACATCTTTTATTTAAACCGAACTTCCTGCATTTCCGAAATCTTTATGTTGAAGGTAAACATATGCACTATGCATATCATTTAAGATTCAACCATTGCTAGATAAGTTTTATTATGAATAAAGATTTAAGAAAATTAATTAATATATACATTAGCTGGTGTAGAAGTTATCTGATCTATCTGGATGGATAATAGAGTTGTAGCCACAATATAAAACGATGAATATTACGTGTGTAGCATCGGGTAACATAATAGAAAGTTTTCTCAATCATGATTTATAGTAGGACTTTTGTGATGAGAGAAATATAGGTGCTATTTCCCCTTTACATTATTTAGATAATATGTTCGTTTGCTGTCATAGTAGTGAAAAAGCAAACATTGTTATTTGTAACTAAGGATCAATCCGTTCTATAACTTCTATCGCTACTATACAATGTTGGTAAACTGAAAAGAATAGGCAGTACAAATTAAAAAATAACTCCATATTGTTTATTTATTTATTTATTAAGTTTACAATAGGCTAATATACGTCGCTATGCGAAGATTTGCACAAAACATTGTAGCGATAACTAACGAGTAAGTAAACACATTTTGTTTATATACCTGAAATAAAACCTACAACCTTTATTAGTACTAATAATTACAATTAATAATTAACCGAATCCCACGGTTCTGTCCACGTGGATGGTAATAATAACGCCCCATCGGTATTTCGTAAGCTGTTCGCATTTATATGTTCCATAGCACGAACTACACGAACTGACAACGATGACTTTACTGATCAATTTTACAAAAATAAGCAACGCAGTCAATCGAAGTTAATAAAAGTGGCGAAGAAGTACAAAAACATAGTTAAACTGACGATCACAAGATACCTAATAGTGATTCGAAAAACAGAGGAATAGTATTGCCTTTAAAATCCATTTATCTATAAAATATAACAGCAAAGGCTAAAAGCCCACACTACCACAGAGATCCGCTGTCAATTTTATTTCAATGTTAACCACATGTTCCACGGACGTGATTAACGTCAGCTAACGACTTCCACGTATCCGAATTATGGCATTCATTTGCATTTATGTATTCTACGGTCACCAAAATATGCGAACGTTGCCAAGACAGATTGTATTTTTTCGAACCTAGTTTAATGCTGGATATAATATATGTTTTAAGATTGGGCATTTCTCATAACTAAAAGCTAATATTTAGTTCAGCCTCAATCAATCTAGGAGCAATAGCAGATCTAGCCAGCGGCAGATCGAGCTAGCATCAATGAGGAGGAATTTTTCGATTCGCAGTATATTAAACTTAGATTAGTAGATATTATGCAAATTATTGTTAAAGGACCACCATACTACTTATAAAATACGGAGTGCACATTTTAAGCAGAAATGACTTTCAACCTACCTACATATTCACTTACAGCTGCAATAAAAGTACTAAAATATTTAATGAATGTAATTTCTTGTTGAAAAATCTTTATAGTGCGCTAACGAACAGGGGTGTAGTCCATCTCGCAGGTCACATGTCGTGAAAGGGTTTGATGTTAGATAATATTATCATTTACGCTGTAATCAGCTCAAACACCCCCACTTAAATTGGGAAATTTACCACATAGTAAGCATTAACTTGTTGGTAACGTAAACCATTATCGGACAGAAGTAAAACAACACAACTGGTTGTAAATATAACATAAATATCTTTGTTTACAAAGGCTGTTGATGTTAAATATAAAGGTTTCGTTATGTTACTTTTTACTTTTTCTTTTTATTTCTCAATAATAATTGCATGAACGTAGGTTAATGCAATATCTGGTCATTTGAATATAGAAACACATGAAGAATGTAAATGTTCAAATATTTATTGTGGTCAAAATCTAACTGCAATGAATTCAGTAAATCTCTTTCAGCACAATTCATCACAAATAAATGTAAATGGTATAAATTTAAGAAAATATGAAGTAGATAAAAAGGAATTGCCTGAACTAATAGACAAAAATAACAAAAGTTTTTACACTTTTAAAAGAAAACGTTACATCAAAACATTCGTGAATTTCTCTTTTCCAGCACCGCATGGCGCAATGCCGTGGCGATGTGACTACGCCCTATGCACTACGATAACGATGAAGGAACACAACAAATATCGTGCATTTATTTAATCTTATTTCTCAAAATATTTGCACGAGAGAAACAAATTAAAGTCAATTTGACAAACTTGACTCTCTAAATTTAGAAACGTAATAAAATATTTGCTTCTCAAGTTTGTTTTGAACCTATAGCTATATGTGTAGTTTCAAATATAAATACGTTTATAATCATGAACTCATTTGATTATACCTTAGTAGTTGTTAATGGAATAAAATTGTACGCAGTGACTAATTTTGGATTATTTTAATGAATTTTTTCATAGTGCAATGTTTTAGATATTTCTTGTTATTGTCTATGTTATTATAATAATTATCATCATGCAGTTAGATGGCAAAGTTGTAAAGCCTAAGGGACACACGCGGGTGCAGTGGACTGTAACAGTTTTAAGTAAATACAATTTTGCAATGTTGTCATTGTTAATTAACTTTTTGTGTAGATATTTTTATATGGTCATAATGAGGCATTTATTTCTAATCCCACTTGTTAAATATTGTTTGTCTTTCCGATTATTTTATTGTAAAAAACATTCACTTTACAGTTAATACAGCAATATTCACATATGGCTTGCAAAGTGGCTGGATATCGCCTATGACAAAAATATTGCAATCAGAAAAGTCCCCTGTGGGCAGATCTCTGACTGATTCTGAATTATCCTTGATAGCTGGAGTGCCAGCATTAGCTAGTATGATAGGTATTCTTTTTACACTATACATAGTGGATACTTATGGAAGAAAAAAAGCCATTTTCACAGTAGCATTCTTTCAATTAGTAAGTATACTTTATCAATTTTATTAGCTTCTTATAATATTTATCAAAGACCGAATTCCATACATCGCTAAATCTGTATGTGTAGCTGTTAATTTATTATTACTTTTGTATCAGATGTGCTGGGTTATTAAACTGTGCCCTACGACGTTTTATAGTCTCATAGGAGCGAGGGTATTCAGTGGCCTTGGTGCTGGGAGTTGTTTCCACGTGGTATTCATATATATAAAAGAAATCAGCCAGGACAATATAAGGGGCGCGCTAGTATCGATGTCCACGTTGATGCAAAACTTGGGGATATTCACAATGTATGCCATAGGAGGCTACTTAGATTATGATGTTGTATTGTACCTAGTTGTTGGAGTGCCAATACTGACCATGGCTGCATTATATGTAGCACCTGAGTCGCCATCATTCTTCATGAAGCAAGGAAAACCAAAGGTATGCTTCATTTGTTTTTAAAAAGTATTTATTCAAATCATTTTATTTTGTCTCAAGTTTAAGAAGAAGTTTAAGAGAAAAAATGGTAAAGCATAAACGATTTATAATTAATTCCAGGAAGCTGCTGAAGCTATTGCATTTCTGAGGGGGTTAAACGTAAATGACAAAGAGGTGCAGACTGAAATTGATTCACTACACAGAGAAGATGACTATTTCAAATCCATACCAAATATTTCATTTTTAACGATATGTAAGCATTATTACAGACTATTTGCAACCCATTTTAAAGCACCTCTGAAGACTTACTATTCTTTTAAAGACTCCCACTAGTAGTAACATGGGCCAATAAGAAAAATTTACTTATTTCTAACCAAACTTATTTTTTCAGTTAAAGACAAAGCATGGCGTCGTGGTTTTATCATTATGCTGGCAGTTATGATTGCACATTCATTAAATGGTGCATTTTCTATAGTAACTTACGCATCGACCGTTCTAACGAATTCAAAAATAACTATCAGTCCAGAGTTGCAAACACTCGCCATACCCATATTTTTGACTGGCGGATCTTTGATAACGACGATGGCAATCGACAACTTGGGAAGAAAAGTAAAAAAAATAAATTCATCTCATTATTTTAATTGAAGTACATAATTATAACATTGCAAGAAATTGGTTAAGAAACTATATATAAATTCAGATAATTTCGTATTATTTGTCATGACATCTTTCTATAAAATGTATTCTTTTCATAGGTGCTTTTAGGAGTCACATTCTTCATTTCAACCTTGGCTTTTGGTGGTCTTGCATCCATGATATTACTACGTGAAAATGAATGGAATATACCCGAGTGGCTACCTTTGCTGGCAATTTTAGTAACAGTGTGCTGTTATGCGGCTGGAGTCTCACCTGTGCCTTATATTATAATGACTGAGATGTTTAATTTTCAAGTGAGTAAAATTATCATAAAACATTTATATAACTACATACATTATTGACTAAGAGTTTTTCTTTTATCCTATTCTCTAATATTTTTTAATAATATTTTTTAATAATTTAGTTTAATATAATCCTGCACTATTGTATTGGTCTCGACTGTGATGATGGTGTAATGTATGAATTTTTTTTGTAAATGATTGAATTTGTTGGAACTTCATTTTACTATCTTTATATTTATGATATATAGTGTGGTAAAGGTAGGAAGCTGGATGCTTTGGAGGCACTGGAAGTAAATAAACTAAAGCACTGGCAAGCTAATGGTATACTGAATGAACAAAAAGATTTATCTCCCTCGCCATTATTGAATTATTTTGTACAATTTTGACCAATTCTCCTTAATTTTTACATATTTACTAATTTTGGACATTTAATTTATATTTACATATCTAATCTCATATTTAATAATTGTGTTATTCAAACCATTCAAATTCATTAAAATGTAAGTATATAATTTCAAGTACTCTCTAAGGCACATCCAGTGCCTTTTTTCTTTATATCCTTAGTCACTTCAATCGAATAAGAGCATGAAGTTTTAATAAGAACCCTCATTAAAAATAAATATGTTTACCTGACGATTATTAATTAAATACTAAACAGCGATAAAACTAAAAATTTTGTGGAACTTGTAAAGTGTGTCTTTTCATATATATAAAGGTAGTAAATAATTTTTATACTACTCAATTTCTAAAAATCATTCTTAACTTTTATTATTTCCATATTTTAAGTTTCTCCCCTTCTCATTCATCGACTTTAGTTTCTTTGAGGTAAATCTCAGTAAAGATAAATTTAACATACATTTGCAGGTTCGTGCCAAGCTGTTGGCTTGTCTGTGTATTTTGGCCTGGTTGCTAACCTTCATCCAGGTGGTCTTCTTCACCGCGATCAACAATGCTCTGGGGACACATATGTCCTTCTACATATTCAGTGCCATCAACCTTGTTGGAGTCGTCTTAGTTATAGTAATACTGCCAGAAACAGGAAGAAAGAGTGTAGATCAGATAGAGACTGAACTAAGAAGAGAGAAGAAGGTTCAGGAAAAAAGTGCCTGCCTCCTTTAAGTGTTAGCGGTTGAGAAATTGTTCATGACTGGTTTATATTATGATGACAATATTTATATCTAAGTGACGTTAAAATACCAAAGTTGCTTGCTATTAGGATATTTATCCTTCACGGAGTTAGTTAAAAATAAAGTGATGTTAATTAGTTGGAATAATCTGGTAGAATATTAATTAACTTGCATAGGTTCATAATTTATTGTAATGTTTTACCTACTCAATAATTATTATCATCGTGATTAAAGGAGAATGCCCATTTCAGTATGGGGGATGGTTTCACACTTTTGTTTGCCATGTCACATATGTATAAACTGTGTTGTAAAGCCTGTATTAAGTATTATCTGATATATAAACGTATATTGTAACAGAACTTGGGGTTATTGAGAAATTAAATGATAAAAACTAGAAAACCAATAACATTGAGACAAAAATATTGTGTCACTGACATTTGAGTTTAGTTTTTTAATGTTGGCATCTTTGTGGTATTAAAGTATACGTTCATGTATTTTGAATATATTTAAATGGGAGTTAGGTGGGATTGATCTGTCGCCAAAATAATAGGGTTTGTCCGTAAAATAGTAGGTAGTTCTGCCGCCAAAATGTAGGATCGAGCGATTGATGTCGACTTTGTTATGAACAAATACTATAGATATATCCAATTTTAATGTACCATGTACAAAATATTACCATGTAATGTTGAGGTGGTGGACCTCGTCTACTACTGCCAGTGGGGACGCACACCGTTGACCGGACGGGTAATCAGCTGCTCTGTGTTGCCTATTTCGCCTACTTCCTATGTGCTCACCGATTCACGGTGACACTCACACCAATGTAAAATAAATAGGTAGACATATTCATGTTTACAAATATCGAACCAACGTGGCCGTCTCGAAAGATAAAGGTTAGAACATATATCAATGAAAAAAAAAATATTAATAGTTTATTTATTCATTTTCATATACATATTCATCAAAAATATAACCTCCTGTAATTCTGTAGACTAACCCTGTGAGGCGAGTTTACTGTCTGTAATTGCATTGGAGCTGCTGGTGGTAGAGAAGGTGGTGTTGGTATCCTAACTGATGGTGTTGCTATTGGTTGTATTGGCATCCGAGATGATGATGGTGTTGGCGTCCTGGATGGTGGTGACAGTGGAGGCCGTGTTTCATCATGTAGTATTTGCCTTCTGGATGTCTGGTTGCATATTCCCAACATGCTCTACAGACTCTTTGCAGATGTGGCACCTGAAATAATAGAATATAAATAAACACTTTATGACTTATGTATTCAGAAGTGACTACTTGTAGGTACATAGAGGCTAACTAACTTTCAATCAGAAGCATCCTATATGAGGAATAACAGAATAAACCTTATCCAGTCATGTGAAATTATGATGCATCAAATGTACATAATGTTCCTTTTATATTTGTTTGAGCAGCCCCGGCTCTCAAGTGAGGCCTCAGATGCGACTGGGATTAACATAATGTCAATGATGATGAGCACATAATGTACCCAACCACATTAACTTGAATTCCTATGTTCTTTTAAATAATACACTGTGATCTGTTACTCGTACTGTATATAATCATTCCCTAATTTAACTGGAGTAAACTCCAAGCTGGGAACTCGGGCCTGGTCAGCCAGTACCTAGGATGATATATAGTAGGTACTGCATATGATAATATAGTTCGTTGGTAATATGAAAGGTACTCACCAAATGAGGAGCAACAGTTTCTAAAAATATATTGCGTTGAGGCCAATTCAATGTTACATTATAACTTCTAGTATGTAAAATAGATACTCCACAGCCAAAACAAAAATTATTGTGTCCTCTTGAGGATGTAACATTCCTTCCTGTGTTATTTGCTGCATTCTGTAGCAATGCATGACATTCCACGCAAATTGCATTTGTATAGGATATCTGAAAATAGTTAAGTACATGATAATACAAAGTATGGGAGAGCAATGAATGATGAGTAGAGATCAGCTAATAGGTACACATTTTCATTATAAGTACTCTAAAATAAATCAATTGAATAACATCAACAGCAAAATGTTATATTGTACACAATAACGTAAAGGTTTCTTGGAAAGTCATAGGTACTCTGGCAATATAAAAGTATAATAATATTATGTATGTCTGTAGTCTATAGGTATGTAAATCTTGTTATATTTTCTTACCGGTGTAGGTGATATCCATGTGCGTAAAATATCACACATCATCGGAGATACATCACTTAGACGGTGCCGGCGTAAGCGCACAAGAGAGATGGAGCAATTAATACAGCGTGAATCCATGATTATGCAATATTGTTGTATTACACAGGAACTTCAACTTCAACTTTTGGTTTAGTTTATAGCTTTTGCGAGAGAAACTATGTAGGTTACCGAGTTACGAGTTAGTTATTGTCAGTCATTTGTGAGGGATCCCATTTAAAACTACCAGTGAAACAAAAATTATTTTCTACAACTTAAATTGATTAGGTACTTACTTATCCTAATTAAACTACCGCTACATACACGAATATGTATTTTAATATTACATAACGAATTATTATCACGTTTATTATTATTTACCCGTTTTATTTTATCAAGATTTCTATATTAATATAACCATCAATAGTTTATTTTATATTTAATATATTGGCAACATTGGCAAAAAATGGCGGTCGTCTTGCAAAGATGCATCCTTTAACTTTACGCATTCTTATGATTCAATTTTCAAACCCCAAGTTCTACAGAAGCGATTCAGGGTCGAAAAGGCATGTTTTAATCAATATTATTTTTTAACATTTGAAATATTGACGCGTACGACTAAAAGCGCAACCAACAATGGGCATTCTCCTTTAACATATTCTTTTGAATGTAACACGTCAGTTATCTAAGTATATTAATTTTCCATTATCAAGTACGCAAAAAAACGTTGCAATAATGATCATTCATAGATTCAATAGCGTCAGTAATCTCTTCACCAACTGCGATGTTACAAGACTTAAGAATTATTAAAATATCCTACTAATATGATATACAGGGTGTATTTTTGAAACGGGGCTGTAAGGCCAAGTACCTTAACCGTTGCAGTTACAGCAAAACGTTCTTAGAAGACCTTCCCTAACTTTTTGACATATTTTGAACTGCATTCACAGATTTTGTAAAAAACTTACAGTTGGCAAAAAAAAATGCAAAAAGTCCAAATTTTTTTTTTATGCCAATCGATTCTATTTCATGTGGGGATCAAAAAACTCTATGAGACCATTTTAGCTTTCAGTACTAGGAAAGACAGAAATCGCCAAAAACGTTTCCCATACATTTCGGCAACAGAAACAAATTTCTACGATGGTCTAACTTTTTGTTATGGCCAGGAAGTGGGTAGAATTGACTGTAAAGTAAATAAAAAGAATTTTTACCCACAAATTTCGAATTTGATTCGAAAATCTGTGTGTTATTCTTAGTTTCAGCTGAGAAACTTCGTATGAGTTATTAATTAAGGATTTTCGCTAAAATTTCTTCTAATCGTGAAAAAATTGACTTATTAGAAGCGTATTTTGTCAATAATCGAAATGCGGGAGCTGCATTAGTGCGGTACCGCAATAAGTATCCGTTGCGGCATGTGCCAACAAGAAAGGTTATTACAAATCTTTTGAAAAACCTGGAATTGCAGGGTTCTTTCAAAAGAAAGCGGCAGCCTCGTGTGGACATGGACACGGAGATTGCGGTTCTAACTTATGTCGAAGTATATCCAGAGGTATCGTCCAGGCAAGTCGCCCTTGAAGTAGGTGTATCCCACTCCCTTGTGATAAAGATATGGAAGAAATACGGCTACAAGTGCTATCGATATGGGCGCATAGTTCAAGTGTTACATCCGGGTGATGATGTTCGAAGGCTTACTTTTTGCAGATGGCTAAGAGGAAAAATAAGCAGAGATCATGAATTTTTAAATTACATACTGTGGTCAGACGAAACGAATTTTTCCAATAACGGTATGTACAACAGAAAAAATCACCACTATTGGTCCAAAGAAAATCCACTAAGAGTTACGGCAAGTCATAATCAGGTTCGCTTCTCATTCAACTGTTGGTGTGGTATAATGTCCAATCGAGTCATAATGGTGGAATTTTATGAAGGGAAACTGAATTCTGCCATGTATAATGAAGTCATTTTACACCATCTTGAAAACGAGATGGACGAATGGCCCCTGTCGGAATTGCGAAAAGTTCATTTTCAACAAGATGGTGCTCCGCCACATAACAGTCACCTTTCACGTTCCAATTTGAGCCGCCTATTCGGTACACAGTGGATAGGTACACATGGTCCAACACAGTGGCCACCTCGTAGCCCCGATCTAACACCACTTGATTTTTTTTATGGGGCTTCGTGAAAAACGAGGTGTATAAGACGACGTACGCCAGTGTTCAAGAGCTCAAGGATGCATTAATGACCATTTTACGTAATATTCATCCCAGAACATTATTAGCCGCCATTCGTTCAGTGCAAAAAAGGATAGACTTATGTATTCGTGAAAATGGAAATCATTTTGAACAATTTATTTCATAAACCAATTTCTTAAATGTTTAAATGATTTTTTTTATTTAAAAAAGTTGAAAATTTTACCTGACCTATGAGTTTCGAGTTGATTTATCATATTTCCGTACGAAATGTATGGGAAAGGTCTTTGGCGATTTCTGTCTTTTCTAGTACTGAAAGCTAAAATGGTCCCATAGAGTTTTTTGATCCCCACATGAAATAGAATCGATTGGCATAAAAAAAAAATTTGAACTTTTTGCATTTTTTTTGCTAACTGTCAGTTTTTTACAAAATCTGTGAATGCAGTTCAAAATGTCCCAAAAAGTTAGGGAAGGTCTTGTAACGTTGTGGATTTTTTATAAATCTATTTTTAAATAATTCTCTAAAATAGTCGATAATTTAGTATTTTCGATACGATATACTAATTTGTCTATGGCTGCGCGAGCGAGATTGAACAACACTAACTAAGTGTCTATTCACGGCTCTGAAGAGTTCCCTTTCTTCGGCTATCCTCCGCCGTGAAAGGTCACTCTTGACCCCGGCGGCCAACTGCTGTCGGCACCGGGTAAGTTTTGAGATCAACATTTCCTACTTCTTTCAACAGGTGAAGACTTCTCAGCGGCGCAGCTTTATGCCTGCTAATATGCATGGCTTATTTATGTTTTATTTTAATATGTATATTTTGTGCTATTTCAGCCTACCCATTAGTGACACGAGGCCGATGACCCCTACGGTCAGAGGTCACGTCACCAGCTTGCACTACTTATAAATATTTTTTCTTATAGCTTCTAGCTACGCTGCTCTGCCGCTGGGGAGATTATCTTCACCTGCTATTATTTTAGCGGGTCACTGGACGTAGTTCCCATGTGACATACTGACCCGCACTCTTTCTTTTTCCAGGGTCTTCGCACCGGGCTTCACGCCATCATTCGGTCGTGAGGCACACCAGCGAGGACCCTGGCACGCCGGCAACATCAGCAGCCGGGAGTGAACGAGCTAAGTGCATACCACCATCTCTGCACAACGGATCAAACAACGCCTCGGCAGAATATTTATTGCGAATCCACCCTGAGATTCATTTCCATTTACCTATATATAAATTCATGTAACGTTCTATTACTTCGATTATAATTGTTATTAATTATAATTCAATCTTTCAATTATCTGTCTCACTAGCTAGCCAGGTAGACATTAATTACTTTTTAGAGCTCCCATAGCACTTTTATTTACTTTAACTTCACTTAAAACACTAGCACAAAAATTTCTTTCGTTACATTGGCGCCCCTACAAAGGTATTATTCTGCCGCAGGTATTGTGTGTTTGTTCCGTAATATTATATTTATTCTTATTTCTCTTTGCTTTACCAGTGTGGTGATTTTTTCACCAATTTTTTGTGATTTTTATTTTTTACTCCAAATGTGGGTACTTAAAAATAAATTTTAAATTCTATTTTAAACTGATTAATGACCATTTATGTCTGTTATATCAGTTCAATTGCCTATATATTTACCTTAATACCTTTGTTTCCTAACATCAAGGTAATTATCATTAATTTTACAATTTTTCTGCATTAACTTTTGTTGATGAAAACCTTTGTTCTAGCTATCTAGACAGGTTTATTACCTTTTTCAGTTGTTTAAACTGTATGCTACTATTATACCCACTGGTAAAGTAAAGTTCTATTTTCTTATACTTTTTTGGATTTGTTGATCTCAATCATATCTTCTCGCTTCTTACTTTTTTTAATTTTTGTGCAGGTGTGTCTATTGTACACACACTGAGTACCCCGTCAGTGAATTCATTATATTTTTACATTTACTTACCTTATGTGCATATATTATGCATAATAATAACATATAATATGTTATTATATCAACCAATTGCTGGTTGAATTTTGTTTATATTTTATTTGAAACTATTTGTTGTTTTGAACACAAATAGCTTACATTCACTGACAGGATACATATATTTTACTTTATTTCAGTAAATAACTTACTTTATTGAAGTAAATTACTTACTTCATTTTATGTCAATCTCGCTCATCGCACCATAGTTTTTATTTTTTACTTAACTTAACTGGGTTACTTCACTGTTAAAATAAATTATACTGAACTGTTTTGTAGTCATGTTGCTCGTCGGATTTCTGAATCCCAGAACCCAGAACTAATTGGGGGGGTATTGTAACGTTGTGGATTTTTTATAAATCTATTTTTAAATAATTCTCTAAAATAGTCGATAATTTAGTATTTTCGATACGATATACTAATTTGTCTATGGCTGCGCGAGCGAGATTGAACAACACTAACTAAGTGTCTATTCACGGCTCTGAAGAGTTCCCTTTCTTCGGCTATCCTCCGCCGTGAAAGGTCACTCTTGACCCCGGCGGCCAACTGCTGTCGGCACCGGGTAAGTTTTGAGATCAACATTTCCTACTTCTTTCAACAGGTGAAGACTTCTCAGCGGCGCAGCTTTATGCCTGCTAATATGCATGGCTTATTTATGTTTTATTTTAATATGTATATTTTGTGCTATTTCAGCCTACCCATTAGTGACACGAGGCCGATGACCCCTACGGTCAGAGGTCACGTCACCAGCTTGCACTACTTATAAATATTTTTTCTTATAGCTTCTAGCTACGCTGTTCTGCCGCTGGGGAGATTATCTTCACCTGCTATTATTTTAGCGGGTCACTGGACGTAGTTCCCATGTGACATACTGACCCGCACTCTTTCTTTTTCCAGGGTCTTCGCACCGGGCTTCACGCCATCATTCGGTCGTGAGGCACACCAGCGAGGACCCTGGCACGCCGGCAACATCAGCAGCCGGGAGTGAACGAGCTAAGTGCATACCACCATCTCTGCACAACGGATCAAACAACGCCTCGGCAGAATATTTATTGCGAATCCACCCTGAGATTCATTTCCATTTACCTATATATAAATTCATGTAACGTTCTATTACTTCGATTATAATTGTTATTAATTATAATTCAATCTTTCAATTATCTGTCTCACTAGCTAGCCAGGTAGACATTAATTACTTTTTAGAGCTCCCATAGCACTTTTATTTACTTTAACTTCACTTAAAACACTAGCACAAAAATTTCTTTCGTTACAGTCTTTTAAGAACGTTTTGCTTTAACTGCAACGGTTAAGGTACTTGCCCTTACTGCCCCGTTTCAAAAATACACCCTGTATACCCGTCAGCTTGTGACTGACACCTATAAAAGTATTTTAATTACAAATAAAATTCCATTGCAAAGGAGCCTTCAACCTTCAGTTTAAATAGCTTGCCTAAACAGTTTAATCCGCCACATTCCAACATAAGCATTAACACAATAAGCCGCATAAAGTAGGACTCAACGAAACAATCTTTTCTGTTGTTATCTTGAATTATTCACGACCAGAGGAATTAAATTATCTGTGGATATTAAGCATTCAGCCCTTGATGAGCTGCGTTAGCTGAACTTAAGATATGCACGAGGAAATGAGAGGCTTTGCTTCCTACTTAGAATCTTGTTGTTTTTCATATACCCTCGACTTCCTGTCTATGTCTATCATTTTAATAAAATCACTTTTATCTTTATTTATTATCAGAGTGGCAAATAGGGCAATATTTTGTAATGACATCGTTTGATTCCAATATATGGATAGTTTATTATATATAGTATTTAGATTAGTTGTTCAAATAAATTCTCAAATACGGACAAATATATCCTCATGATGATTAAGGAGATTTTAACATTGTTTCAATTTGTTTTTAATAGCTTTCGAAAGTTTCCTATATTTTGTTTTACCCTGCGTCATTTTTAAAGAATAGATAAAATAGTCAACCTCGTACAAGTCAACTGACCCCTATATAAAATACAAAAGCGCTACGTTCGCACGCCATGGCGGAAAGTAAGACGAACAAGAAAAGTAGATAACTGGCGTAAGAACCGCAGATTTTTACTTGCTCGGCAATTTTGTAACCTTGAGGCATTTCCAGGTAAATATCACAGCATTTTTTATTGCAAATGTGTTTGGCACTGTTACAGATTAAACATAATAATTTGACTTTTTTGTGGTGATAAAGATATTTTTTTCTCAAACTTCTTAATTTTTCAAGTAACTTCACCAACTCACTTCAAACAAACTTTTTAGAAAAAATTGATAATGTGTGTTCTTTTTTTAATAAACTTGATACAATCATTGTCTAGCTGCAGTTGTTATTTAAGGCTTTTATTATTAAGTTATAAGTAGGCTAAACCGTCTAGGGACTTATGTAAAGACAGAAACACGATTCATAATATTTGGCTCGATAGAAATTAGCATCAAACATGACTCTCAAATGCTGCAAATCGCTATCTGAAACATATTTTACACTAAGAAGCCATTATAAAATAATGTCGAAGCTTGAATTAAAAAATAGAATATAAAAATATCTAGGAACTGGAAAAGTAACATTTTATCACGAAGATATAATTTAATTGTCTAAATCGCTGCATTCAAGCTCTCGCAGCCATCTTTCTCTCTCGGATTTTATATTAGCAGTGCAGAGAGTACGGACGTCACACTGCAATCGGGCCTTAAGTTCGAACGTTCAAACTCTATAATTCATCATAAAAAGCTATAATAAAATTCAATACAAATGTGAAGCTTTCCTCCCAAATTGGAGCTTCCATAGACATCAATGAAATAAAAGGCATCGACCGTATTAATGCCGCGGTGATTGATCGTTCGCAAACAAAACGCCACAAAAATTTATTGCTGGCACAAAAGCCCACACTGTGATGATATACCGGAGGTACGCCGTACGGGTACACATTAAAATTGAATAAGCGTGTTGTGAGAATATAATATGAGAGTTTTGGAGCAAGGCTTTAGTTTTTTATTACGCTTTCTTTCTTCTTCTTAACAGCGTTGATCGTTCTACCCAACCAATTGCCAAAAGGTACTAGGTATCCTTCCTAAGATGAAAGTAGGGCTCCGTCAACACAATTACTTCAGTGATAGCTCCGGCGGACGTTGTTAAATATACATTTCACTAGGCTGTGCAAAGAAAATGTTTTGTACAACATGTTACTATCTTCTATGTGTAACCATATCTCGGAAATTTAAATCAAATGCTTCATTTTCATTTCTGTTCACTATATGAGTGAATAATATTACTATTATTTTTAACCTCGCGTGTGTTTCAAGTAACAATACACCGCGTCACAGATTTAGGCGCCGCCGTGGGAGTAACCAAAAAGCTTATGTGTTTTGCTAAGAAAGTAGACAAACATAATGCGATGAAAAAATAATGTTGGTCTAGTTCCTTTATCAATATTTGCAACGTTGGTGGTACAGTGGGACTTGAGAGCTTGGTGATCTTGGTTTGATGAAAATGTATTGATACTTATATGCTTGAAGCTGGAGTTAGTCATAAAACAGTTTAGGCCCGTATTCTTGAATTACACTCAACTAAACCTCGATTTACTTGGGTAAAGATTGTATACACATTGACAAATTTGACAGGTTGTCTGGCAGATTGTCTATACAATTTTTCTACAGATGAATCGCTATTCAGCTGAGTGGCATTTTAGAATATGGGCCTTAGTGAAAGATTAACGTGGATCAATATTATGATGTAAATTCTATTGTTTTCAAGTTATAATACTTTTACATTCGTTTATTTTTAACCGACTTCAAGAAGGAGGAGGTTCTTAATTCGATTAGTATTTTTGTTTTAACTATTTTATTACTAATTTGTACTTACTAATACTTTTTACTACTGATAAATAAACTGTTACCATTCGCAAAAAACAACCTTAATATTTATATATAATGACTAAACTATGACTTCTTTTGGTAGAGATGGTATATTAGTAACAATATGTATCAGCTTTTATCAAAGTTATTAATCCTTTTTACCCGACTGCCAATGATGAAAATTAATGGGTACCGCCTGCTTTACACCTTGTTTCAAACTTTTCAGCATCAGTCGGATTTTTTATTTTTTATGAGTAATTACTTATTATTACCAACCTCAGAGAAACCATGACAACAGCTAATAGAAAAAGAATTAATTGGTTGATTTCCCCCCGGGCTTAGCCGACAGCGAGAAATGATAAGAGTCAATCATTGTGATATATTATTGTTAGTTGCTTCTTCACAAAATCGGTATTTAGTACGGTACAAATGAATGAGGAAATTAATGAAACACTTATAACGAATACCTTACCTTGTAGGTACCGACTTAAATAAATAATGCATGATGAAGTATGTTCAAAATTGTGGTTTGATCTACTATTTAAATGTTTGTGAATACGCATGCTTACGCTATGACATCTAAATTAAATCAGCCACAGCTACAGAAACTATATTAAAATGAGTTAAAATATCAGAAGAACAGTAATTACCCACTAAACTCATGGTTCTTAATGCAAAACTTATGGTTTATGTGACTTGCGAATATATGTATTCGCAAGTCAGATAAACCATAAGTTTTTAAGCGTAATTTTGATGATAAGGCCCCCTAGTTTGTAACGCTTAACTCAATCAACCGACACCTAGCCACGAACCCCTTAGGTTAAAAAAACAGTTGCTACCGTGGTACAAAGTAAAAAAATAATAGTTAAACAACATTTTCCTTAAAACTGATTTACATTTTATAGGAGAATACAAACTTAAAAGAATACTATAAAAGTGACTCATTTTCATCGCCGCTGTGGCATCGCTAACAAGTACGAGTCATATATTTCACATAACCTTAATTTAATGATGAACTTATGAGAATCGTGAGCGTAGTGCATCGACGAGGCATGCATATTATATCGCTTCATTTTATTGAAATCCACGCATTCAGACCACTCGACTCCCATAAATAAGGGAAAACACGCACAATCAAATAGTAAATGAATTTGTTGATTGAAGTGTAATGGGTTGTCAATTTATTTATTATTTCAATAATCAAATTATTTCAATATAAGTTTAATAATTGAGATTACTCGCATCACAATTAACACTTTAGTACTGATTATTATTATTATAAATGTAAAAGTTGAGACGGATGGATGAAGAAGGCATCTATATTTATAACTTCGCGCCTAAATGACTAAACTGAAAATATTTATAGGCTGAAATAGAAAATAGTTTACTTTTTAACCCCGGAATAGGTATCCTGTGGGTTGCGGCGAGGGGGCCGTAGCCGCTGGCGAACTTTAGTTAAATCCTTTGCAAAATAGAGTAATCTAATAGTTGGACGATAATGTCATCCAAGAGCGTTCCCAATGCTATCACTAGTAGTCTAGATTCATGGTCGTGGCAAGTGGGCAAGCAATCCTAAAAATCATAGTTTAAAAGCTATAGAGGGTCATTAACCGAAAATATAGTAAAATAATATCACCTCACATCTGCCTGCTGCACGGATTACAGGTTTAAAGGGAACTTAAATCCAATTAGTTCGCTATTGTTTTCTGGTAAATTTTGTTTAGTTGGTCGATTGGGTATTTGGTTCATAAATTACGAGCAAATGGCATGTAATCCCGTTTAGAAATATGTATACATCGCGTGAATGGATTAAATTTGATATTCGTTTAATGTATTTCTAGATAATGCTGATATACTGCATGCGGTATTATGTGCAGATTGTTTGATGGCTTTTATAAAAAACGTTTCAAATAATTATTATTCAAGAACACATTTAATTCAATTAGAAAATCCATATTAGGTTTTTTGGCAGTTGAAAAAAAAAACAATAAAATCGGTTTAGGCTGTCTTATTGCCCTATTGATAATTTTTCATTATATTCTTGTTATTAGTTAAAACCGTACTTGTATGACTATAATCTTTTCTCAAACATGCTTGGAAATGTGAACATTATTTTGACAACCTTCTTCGAGATAAATTGAATTTGCTGTACATGCGAGCAGCGGCCGGCAAAAGTTGTATGAAAATCCATAACTGTCGTGTTTTAGCGGCCAAATAAATTACTATGTGAACTCATATCTGTCGTGTAATTTAAAAATGGAACCAACTTTTACTCCGAACCATGGCAAAAAAGGAGGTAACTTATCCAAGGCGTTATTTAAATATAGAACTGGCTAGCAAATAGAATGCTGTTTATTAAGAAAAAAAAACCAGTGAACATTTCGCCGCGTGAAAAATTACTGTTGTGCGTTGTTCGTCATTGATTTTGAAAAAAGAAAGTAGGTAACTAAAAATTCTGCCTAGATACTACTTAGTTTTAATTACCGTGCATTGTTTGAGAAAAACACTATACAAGCCTTGGCCACAACTGAGCGTTGCCGGACTCCGTAATGTGTGCCTCGGCTGCGCCTCGGCCCGCATACTTCACGATCGTCCGGCAACACTACACTTGGTGGCCGCGGCTGTAATGTACTATTATAGGCCTTAAAAGGAAAAACTTACAATAACCCTAACAATCAAATAACGAAGACATTCATAAATTATATAACATAAAATCGATTTTTGACCAAGAAAAGGATGATCGGAAAGATTCTAGGCCGTTTGGCAACGTGTCAGATTTGCTCAACAAAATGCACCGTACAATCGTAGTTTGGGATGGGGCGGTTAAATACGAAGATGAATATAAGCTATCTGAAAAAAGTCTGTTCTTCCAGGTGAAATAAGAAAAGACATTGGAGCCATGAATTTAAATCGTCTTATAGCAATTACAACTTGTCAACAGCATTGCTACAGAGTATCTGATGTATGAAATTGAGCAGACTGGATTAGGAACGTTCACTAGAATTTCAGTTAGTAACGATACACGCCCGGCCAGTGCCCGTGATCCAACTGGATCCCATAATATGGCAGATGACGTCGTAGACGACGAAATGAGGCCAATATGACTTCATCCCGCTAGATGAAAACAAGCTGTTAGTGAAGTCTAAAAAATTGGGACACCATTATCAGATAGTCAGCGATAAAAACATAAAATTGAGGAAGCATTCTTCCTTTTTAAAATAGGACCCTCGTTTAGTTAGAATTAATAAAACGTTTAAGAAGACTGACAATATAACAATTAAAAGCTTTGTTAAGTCAAGTTAAGTAAACATTTACTAATTTCGTTTGTTTTTTATTCATATTCTTTGACAAAAGTGTTCAAGAGAGGGAAATTCGATGACCAACTTAATATTTTGCTACTGTATAAGGCTATTAATTGATTTCAATGTAAAAAAGCAATTTGAACTAGCCAATATTTCATGAAAAAGTTGATAAAATATTTTACACGGCTGTGGTAGTCATATTTTTAAAGTTACGACCTCTATTACTTTGAATTTGAATTAATATGCGACCGTTCTACTAATATACCACCACCATAAAAAAGAATTATGATTTCGAATTACTCTGTAAAAAGTTAAGTGAAAAGCCAGGTCAAGATAAAATCGGCAAAAAGTTATGTAAAACAATAAACTTTTATGGCATGTTTTTTTACATCATGTGACGTTGTGGATCGCTTAGAATTGCTAAGAAGTCCTTCAACACTGTAGAACCAGTAAGACAAAACATTCCCAGTAGTTAAAGGTGTTAACAACAGGGTATTAATAGGAAGCACCCTTGAATATATGCGGTTAGCTTTTGTCACGGAGGAAAGAAAAGTAGGCTTTTGTACATTATCTTCAAACAAAACACGACCCCATTCAAGCAATAATATCCAAGTGAGCTCTTTTATGGCACTAAATCCTATTCTCATTATGTCATACATCAGTGTGACGTATATACGCAATATCACTATCCCGGGAACTAATGACCTCCCTGAGTTATGTCATTTATATGCATATTTTACATACCCAGTGTTCAAACTAATTAGGATAAATTTTGCTCACTCCAATTGTCACTGTGGTTGTGACCTTTACTCGATGATACCTTATATTCGATCATTAGTGAAACTGGCGTTTAGTAACTTAGACTAAAATCTGCATTATAATGTAGAATTTGAACTTATACGTCTGTATTTATTTATTTAATTTATTTATTACTTCTAGGAAGGCTTACAGACTTATAACAATAATTTATAGATTACATTGTGTTGACATATTGCTAATTACAAGCCTACACATATTATACACATATTTGATTATTGCGTATGCTTGTTAAACAAAAATAAACAAACAAGATATGAATGATGCAAAATTGAATACAGGTAAATGTAATATATAGAAGATATAAAACACAAGAATAGTCTGCAGTAGGTGTCCCTACACTGACTGAGCTCTGCGACGGCGACTGGCACCTTCCGCGATTTTTTAATTGCATCAATTTTGTCAATTGCACTCCAATCAATAGACAATACTATGTACTTTATAATTAAGAAAGAAAGATTGATTACTATGTGACTATATTCTCCAACAATCACGAGAATGTAGCACTTAAAGTAAATATGTAGATAGATATATTGAGAACACTTTTACTTTCCATAGTATTTATTATTGAACCTGCCCGGTTTTGCCTTACGGCATCTTCAAAGGGGTACGTATTTGAATACCTAAAGTTATAATATCTAAAGTTAAATAACCTAAGTTCAAAATACCTAAAATCTAAATACCTAATGGTGGGTTGACCTAAATTTAAAATACCGAAAGTTTAAAATGGCTAAGTATTTGAATACCTAAAATTATAATACCTTAAGTTAAATAACCTAAGTTCAATATACTTAAAATCTAAATACCTAATGGTTGCTTGACTTACTTTTAAAATACCCAAAGCTTTAAATGACAAAATTGATATTATAGTGAGTAAGTATCACAATGCCTAATTTGAAATTATCGAATTTCATAAGCCCTACGAACGGAAGGCCGAATAATAAAATCCCGAATGTTTATGTGATCGAAAGTTCTAAATACCGAAAATTAATATACCGACAATTTAAGAAATAATATGTGGTACGGCTTAAAGAAAAAGGGACACTGCTCACCCCGACTCGGATAGGTTAGGTTAGAAGGCTAAGGCGGCAGCTCCGCTCCGCTCCGCTCCCGCCTTAGCCTTTGTGGTTTTTTTTTATAACCACTCATACAAGGATTGTCTGCTCCAATCCTGAAGTTCCTAATCCTTGTATGTGTGGTTATAAAAAAAATAACCACGAAGGCTAATGCGGGAGCTCCGCTCCCGCCTTAGCCTTCTAACCTAACCTATCCAAGTCGGGGTGGGCAGTGTCCCTTTTTTTAAAGCGCTGGATGCGCTGGATGCGCTGGATGCGCTAAATATTTTAATAACCTAATAATTATTTAACTTTAGGTATTATAATTTTAGGTATTTTGTATTGTACGTACCCAGTAAACGTACAATACAAAATATTTTTTACTGATCTACCCACATATTGTTGTGTGTGGTGCATTATTTTTAGGTATTTTGACCATTTGGTATATTAAATTTTGGTATATCAACCTTTGTTGTTTTAACTTTAGGCATTTTAAACATTAGGTAATTAGTCCAATAGGTATTTCAAATTTAGATATTAAGTACTTAGGTATCAGTGGTTTAGGTATTTTAAACCATTTGGTATATGTATAGATTTTAGGTATTTTGAACTTAGGTTATTTAACTTTAGGTATTATAATTTTAGGTATTTAAATACGTACCCCTTCAAAGGTTTACATTAATGTATAAATTGCCGTAATGCAAAACCGGTCAGGTTCAATAATAAATACTGTGGAAAAAGTACAAGTGTTCTCAATATGTGTAACAACAAATTTCATTTAGTGCCATAAATCAACAGTATAAATAATCTAAATATGTATATATTTTGACGCTTTTTTGATAATTTGTTTCTGTGTGTAAATAACAAAGCAATTTAAGTACATAACTTGTTATTAGTATGAACAAAACATAGGTATAAAAGAATATTCAAAAAAATCCATAATATACGTATATGATAATCCTATTACCAGAGTTAGTAAGATAGCTAAATTACTTATGTTTGTATTAAGACTGGGCTCATATCAGTAGCGTAATGTCTATTTTTTTTACCGTGAGGGAAAATCCTTCATGGATGCTATGCCGGACTCCTACCGACTAAAAACCCGGCTGCGGGTTGGTAGCCCCGGGTAAGCCCTCCGAAGGATGTCCCAGGACTACCAACAGACCTACGGCTGTGGCCTCGCCTAATGGGTGGTTTGAGTGTGATCCCGCGTCTATGCTGGGTAACACTCAAGTAGTCTGATAGGTATCTGTGACAACCGGTAGGAGAGAGCACCACCAGAGAAACTAATCTGTAATATGTTTACCGACGCATTTTATGGATAACGTTAACCAATTAAAGTAATATGTAATTCCTTGTAGGTAAACATCACACGCAAATAAGTCTTCACTTCTCCCCACCCCATCCTAATACCCCGATACCAGTAACAAACACGTTTCAAAATCTAATTTGAAATATAATTACAAACATGTCTGGTACATTAGCACATTTTCATATCCGTGATTTAACCTCAGCATGGAGTGTGACAGTAATATTCCTTTATAGTCTTCATGCAAATTAACTCAATGATGAATTAGCGTCTTTGGTTACTTGAAAATATGACTTTGATCAAGGTACTTAGAGTGGGTTAAAATAACTAAGAATCTGAAATCCGCATTATTTTTTTTAATTTTAAGATTGCTTTTCTACCTTCTACCAGGATATTTTAATGTGTGCGTTATAACCTCATACTTAGTGCTAAGCTTACCTAAATAAGTCAAAGTCCTTCGCTACAAGTGACACTTTAGCAGCCATGCACGGGTACTACATGGACAGCTTAAGAAATCAGACAATTCTTATGAAGAAAGGCAGTTACTTCACCGATAGTTCAACATTTTTCCAATCTCACAACAAGTGTGTTATTCTATTGTACTTATTTTTGCTTGGAAATTACTTACATATTTTATGACGTATAAATATTTTGTTAACACCTTTTAACACCTAAAATAATTATTTATTCTATAATTGAGTAGCTTTAGGACTTTATCAAATATACACAAAGTCGGCGTAGTTCAAACGCTGCCTTTCCACATTAATTTACTCACCAGAGTGATCGCGCCGAGATAAATCATTTGATGGATATTTACATATTGTAATAAACGTTTTAATAAAACGCTGCACAGTTGACCCTTTTGTGTCTACAAATAACGTTTCGCGTCGAGTTAACTCGTGTCAGTCTGTTCACTCTCGAATTGAAACGTACTGCGAATAAAACCATACTTTGCTGTTTCAGAATTAAAATTAAAATAAGTGTATTTAATTTCATGCAGCTGTATATCATGTGCTTTTCCGGGAGTTCGTTGTTATGGCGATTTGTTAATTTAGTAAATCGCGTTTCATTATCACCGTTATGCTTTTAGTTCATCGTGATGTGTAAAATTATAAAAATAACATTACATAAACTCACGCCTTTATCCCCGAAGGGGTAGGCAGAGGTGCTAGCACCCACATTTCCCCATTTTATAAAAATACTGAACGACTTATTCGGCAAATAAAAATTTATCGCTAAATTCAAGATAGCAGTGAACGCAACCAACCAAATACCATGCAAAACCAAATGTAGACTGCAAGTGACCTCCCCTAATGAATTCAGAAAGACAATTGCAACTAGGAATTTTTCCTATGTCAAAAAAATTCAAACTAAGATTCACCCTTTGTGTTATAAATCGAAAAATATCGATATTAGTAAAAAAATTATTACTAACAAAATTATAGGAAATTTAATTCCAAACAACTTTATAATTACCAGTATTCGTGTAAAATTAAAAAGTATTGACTCATCCTACTAATGTTATAAATGCAAAAGTATTGACTCATCCTACTAATGTTATAAATGCAAAAGTATTGACTCATCCTACTAATGTTATAAATGCAAAAGTATTGACTCATCCTACTAATGTTATAAATGCAAAAGTATTGACTCATCCTACTAATGTTATAAATGCAAAAGTATTGACTCATCCTACTAATGTTATAAATGCAAAAGTATTGACTCATCCTACTAATGTTATAAATGCAAAAGTATTGACTCATCCTACTAATGTTATAAATGCAAAAGTATTGACTCATCCTACTAATGTTATAAATGCAAAAGTTTGTGAGGATGGATGGATTTTTATTACTCTTTCACGTAACATCTACTAAATTGATTTGAATGAAACTTTACTATTATATAGCTTCTACATCAGAATAACACATAGGCTATATATCATCACGCTACTACTCAAGGGAGCGGAGCAGTGATCGTTAATGTCAACAAATCCGACATCCACGCGGGCGTAGCCGCGGGCAACAGCTAGTAGGCTATATATCATCACGCTACTACTCAAGGGAGCGGAGCAGTGATCATTAATGCCAACAAAGCCGACCGGCATATACAGAGAAATGACAGTGTAGTTATTTCTGTTGCTAAGCCACGGCGCTGTGCATCTGCATATTATCTATTCTGTGGCATCGGGCAAGTGCGCGGGCTTAGCTATTTTTAGTATTATAACTTATTAAAATTATTTGAATACAAAAAATTAACGCGTTCAAAGGGTTGATACTTGGTACAGGTATGGATAAAGCTTAGGAATGGACATAGGCTCTCTTTTATTGCGATAGAAGGAGTTGAAGAGGGCGGAGGGGATAGGGGATGAATGTTTGTAATTTTTGAAGATATCCTAAATTTGGTACAGAGGTGAATTGGAGCTTGGGAACACTACGCGCTAAGCGAAACCTACGCGGGCATAGCCGCGGGCAACAGCTAGTTCCGGAAATGAAAATTTGCCCATAAATTCTAAATGGCGGCTAATACCCAAAAATACCACGCAAAACCAAACTTAGACTGCCAGTGACCTCCCTCAACAATTGCCGAAGGAAAATTGCTACCAGGATGTTTTCTATGTGAAATCCTATCTTTCTAGGCGTAGAAGGCTCCAAATTCAAATAAGAAATGTCGTTTCGTTTAACCTTATCTCTATTGAAAGTTGTTGGTACTAGCTGGATAGATTTATTACTACTCTTAATTACAGACATTACTAAATCTAAAAAATGTCGTCATATAAATAACACGCAGCGCTACATTTCCAAAAAAAAAGTCCAAATAAATTAACACATCACACCTATTCATAAAACTATGTTACGACGAACCAAACGAAAAACATGTTCATTTGTATCAACATGTCAGCAGGACGCTGTATGCTTGTCATACAATTAGCTGGCTGGTGTCGTGAGCGTAAATAAGTGACGGCTTGTATGACGCCATGACGCACATTTGCGTCCAAAACGACGGATATGGCAGTAGAGTAGACGAATATACTGCGGTGATGCGACGGCGACGGCTCCGGACGATTCTCGACTAACGCTACGAGATTTATATTTAAGTGGTTTAGGAAATAGCTTCTCATGAGTGTTTTAGATTTATTTAATGATTTTAAGTATCAACTTTCAAATTCCAGAGAAACATGTACCTAGCTCATGTTTCTCATCAAGATAGATAGATAATTCATTATTATACACTAATGGATTTACATACGACAAGTAGGTAGCATGTATACAATTTAATGTACAATGGGCGGCCTTAGCGCTGGAAGCGATTTCTTCCAGGTAACCTTGCTATTATCAAAAAATAATTTACATTTAGTACCCATATTCACCATATTAGAATAATAACTGATATACTGAATAAGAAATATTAAACGTCACTATAGGTTTTGCTTAAATCGGGCAGTCAGCCTGTGACTACGGCCGGTGTAATCTGTTCGAAACGTCAGGCAAATCAAATGTATGAATGTACCTAGACCATGATCTAGTTAATTCTCAAAACATTAATTTATAACTTATGCAGAATAAAGATCGAACAAAACCTATTGTGTCGTACATTATTCCTTACAGGAAAATTTAGGTCAAAGCCATAAAATGCCGTAATTGGTGTATCCCTAGATCCCTCGATAATGACGTCATCAATATACATCCATTACTAAGGTCTGGCATGCAGCCTAGACATTCCCATCTCCCAGTTACGCCATATTAACGAGTTCGTCTCGTGATCAATCGAAGGTCTGTCGATAAAGGTTTTAAAAATTAGGTAAATTTAAATTCAATTTACGCGAGGAGTGATGTCATTCCCTCAGCGATTGATTCTGGGAGCCTTTTAAGACACCTTTGATTACTTTAATTCGGGATACAGCTTTAGGCACATTGGTGAATGAAAGGTAAAGCGGATAAAAGAGATTCACAGGATTCACAGAGTGCCTTTTTAAAATTCTGTAATACCGACGGGATTTATTGAGTACGAATTTATATTAATTGTAATTTAATAATATTCTAGTAATAACGTAATTTAAATGGACTATAACTAATCATACTTACTTTGTACATGATTAGGTTTTAGAAAGCAAATAAACATAGGTACGTCGATATTTTTTTCTTGGAAATAAATAACAGATTATACAGCAGAATCGACCGGAGGTAGGACAATTGAGCAGCAGAAAATTGTGGTCATAAAACCTCGTGTGGTGTTCCCGGCAGTGAGTAGGGTAGCCAGAGCTCACTGGAGAGTTGTTGTGCTGTCAGTGGGAAGACCAAAGGCTTGTCTTGCTTTTTCTTCTGCACTGACAGGACCGAAACTCTTTGTTCTTACAGGGTCACTATACTGCCACTATTACATAACACTCACTCTCGTGCGAGTGGGCAGTGAGCATACAATATTAATTTCTGTATTAATAGAAGGTACGACATGATGGTATTTCCGTCCAATTGAGCAGTCTGACTGGGGAAGTACGTTCGAACTACAGAATACCGAGGCCATATATGTTGTGTAAAATGGTATATACTACCACTATGCTATACTGAATTATTATACCATAGTTTATGTCTTTAAAGCAATACAAAGGTCAAGGATTACTTTTTGTAAAATGTACACCTATGTAATATTTCACCATTACCAGCATTCAAATGATGAATGACTAAACGAAACTATAATAATCGTGCGCTATTAGTTAGGGAGGGCAATAAACACGATACGATCACTGATAGAGCTGACGTGCTCCACAAAAGGACATAAAACACCACTATCACTAATTTTGTTAAATTTCCGTCGTTATCACTTTTAATTCCGTTTGTTATTTTATAGCTTCTTGTAATTGGAGCACTCTGTCCGTGGTGAAATGGGGGCTTTTTCTGTTACACACTTCTTGCTAACAGGATAATCCTTAGAATCTTAACGAGAGGCCTGCGTTATGCTGGTAAGAAGTAAAGATAATATTTATTTTTGTTTTTGGTTCTTTACAGTAACTAGATTGAATGGCTGTCTCAACCCGTGACATTGAGTGAGGTTGTCCAACGAAATCGTTCGTATTGGGTAATCAAAGTATGTTTTGTATCGGCGACTGAATCAAAGCAGTTAAAATTATGTATAGAAGAGGTGGATAAGAGGTGCGAGACTCCATTAAAATGTGTTTCCTTTTCACTATTTACAAGTATTAATCGAAACTCTTTTTATGTTCAAATTTTAGAGGTTTGAAATTATTGTATTTTTATTATAGCATGTGTTAACTACCAACTAAATATAACCCCAATCTATAATAAGTACTACTTAATATATTATTTGATTAGTAAATATGTGTATACTTCAATTAGTTACAACAATTTTATTGGTATTACAACAGGGAACACCCAAAAATTCTGAAATATTTCAAATTTCGGATTTTTATAATTCCTCAGAAACAAAACTCCGACTATTCAAAACTCCGAATGTTCAATGGTCTGATGAAATTCGATAAAAATCCGTAATCTGTTAATGGCCCGAAAAACGTTATTCCGAATTTCAAATTTCCAAAAATTAATTACTCTAATTGAAAATTGGCTTCAAAAATAATTAAGAAGTTTAAATTGATTTGCCATGACACGCATGAGAATACTGTCGTGGCACTCGTCTGCCCTACACTAGAGTGTTATTTAAAAACCGGAGGCGTGGAGGGAGAGCAGTACTTGTCTGTATGTAGGAAAACATGCATGCAGGCAAGCATGCAGCCAACTATGCAAGCAAGTATGCAGGCAAGTATGTAAGTTTGCAAGCAAGCAGGCATGCATAAGTTTTGCTCGTCTCCGACGATGCGGGAAATGCAGTCCTTCCGGCCTTGCGTAACGAAGCTCAGGTACAGGTGCGCAAGCTTCGGCTTACTGGTCGGATCGTTACGAAAGAGTGGAAGGACTGAACTTTACGTAGCGCTGGAGACGAGCAAAACTAATGCATGCTTGCCTGCATGCTTGCTTGTATACTTGCCTATATGCTTGCCTGCATGCTTGCATGCATACACTTGGCATGGTATGGTACGGTATCTGCAACTCCACAACAAGGCTCTGTTTTGCGTGATGCATTCACTTATTGTAAGTTAATAGTAAAACACTCACCGGGATATTTACTATGTTTTTAGTTATATCGAGTATACGATATTTTATATATCATCGGGTTTGTATTTTTGCGGAATTTTGATAATCGGAATTCGTATTTATGATAATTCGGATTATTATTAATTCGGAATTGTAATGGTTCGGTATCTAGAAATTCGGAATTTTGACATTCGTAGTATTAAATATTAGGAATTCTGAAATTCGGGTTTCCAATAAATAAATAGGATTTATGATACTTCGGATTTCTGACTTCTGTAATTCAAATCATTCGGAATTATGAAATTCGGAATTTTGAAATTCGTGATTGTGACTTCGGAATAGTTTCTCATATTTATTTAGTGTACCTATTACAATTATATGATACCCATAAAATTGAAGCGTCGTGATCATGATACAGATATTATGATAATAATAATATGGGCAGAAAGGCTTGTTAGTAATAACTTTTTGAGCATGTTACTTATTTTTCTATGACAATTATTTCGTGTAGAACTCTTGTTCTTGTTAAACCCTGTAAGTTCAAATTCTTATGTTATGAGCAGGGGTGTAATGGGACCTTAGTGTGATTTTCGGTGTTAAAACCTCAAGTATACCGGCTGGTATCTGCTAGTTGATTGAGGGTCGAGTCTCTGCCGTAAAGTTTTCTTTCGGCTGGTGTGGTCAGGTGGCAGTCCATCGTGCAAAGTCACGACCTGAAGAATAGCAGAGTGGACCCTTGACGGGACGGGCGAGTTGGTTGAGCCGGAGTTTTCCACGTGGGAAAAAGAAGTTATAAGATTCAAAAGTCGAAGAGGGTCAGTGTCGGTTAGACATAACTAAACTAATGTGAAATATTTCATTACACCATTATTCAATATCATTGTATCAAAGACATATCATTTGAAATCATTATACTCAATAATAATGCAGCGTGGTTCCCGGCAGTGTAGAATTTGGGCCACCCCTTCTCTTCCCATGGGGTGTCGTACAAGGCGACTAAGGGATAGGGCTGATTAACTTTAACAACAGACAGATATGTACAGCCCAGACTCAGCCTCAGGTGCATGGCTCGAGTCAACAAAAGTGGCCGGAATGCGGCAATAGGCTCACCCCCCATTACGTGGGGTCGACTACAGACTGGTGAAATGTGGGTATTAATTCTCCTCTGCCTAACCCTCCGGGGATAAAGGCGTGATTATATGTATGTATGTAATAATGTTTTCAAGTGTAATATTTTTGACAACCAATGACGACCTATGATGAACCAGTTTATTTTACTGTTCTTCTTCTATCTTTAATAAAATTAAATATTAGTATAAAAACTATCTCTGAATAGTCCCTACTCAAGGACTTTGCCAGTCCAACATTATCTACAGTAAAAGAAATTGGTTCATAAATCTAGCATTTATAGCAATTAGTACTGTTGACTAAGTCTCTATATATATTCATTATAAGTAGACATGAACTTGTCGTAGAAACAGTGCAAACTGAGTGAAAAGAACTACGTAGGCACAAAATATACAAGAAAAAAGTATTCAATAAAAGCATCGTGTAACTAGGCAAATTGAGTCCTCTTCTAAAGAGTTTAAGTTTGATATTGCATGATAATATAAGGTTCATAAGCTGTTTCATACGTGTATTTCTTTGTGCGTGATAATAGTGCCATTAGTAGCAAAAATCTCGTCTTTTGTTCTGAAATTTGCTTGTGACGATGAACGTGGAACATCTCTTTTCGCCAGAATTACATGTTTCGTCGACAGAAAGACTTTTATTGCATGCTGTTAAATTATAACTTTTTCAGCTAAGCTTTAATAAAATTATCGTTCGTAAAACGTAATGGGCATAAGATACCATGTTCAAATATCAGTATTTTATTCGCAAAATTGTTATTCTGTATTCGGAGCAATAAATTATTCGAAAAATGAATTCGTTTGTTCAAGTAGGCGCAGCAAATTTTGCGTAGGTATCATGTTCAATAGGTACCTACTAGTTTATCTTTCACTTCAACAATACAGAAAATTGATTACACATCCATTTATCACTGACATACGCATTGTTAACCAAACAACGAAATACATTTTCAACAATAGAGTAAACCAATCGCCCTGAAACAGTTTCTAAAACATCTTTCAACTCATTCAGATCCAGCTGCAACATAAAACTTTGTGCAAACGTCATTGTGTGTGTATATTATGTTATGTGTCACCGCTGGGCACTGGTTCACAATAGGGGCAACAGAAGGGTATTTAAAAGGCTAACAGTTAATCAGATGAAAGGTTGTCGCTAACGAGGCGTGTCCGATCGAGAGGGCCCGTCCGACCCACTGAGCATCGACAGTGTTAACGAACGCTACTGCCGTATAATACAATGAATTGAATATCTGTGTAAGGATGAGCTTTAATTTTACTCTTAGTACGTCAAAATTGATGGACTTTGATGTCCAATTTAGTTGGGTTGATCAGTTTGGGACGCAATCCTAAATATATCAAGTGTGTGCAATTCTAAGAAGACTACTCTCTAAATACTACTCTTTGAATTTCGTCAATTTGGGATGAAAATGAAATGTTGAACACAAAATATGTATTCAATTTAGAGCTCTTAAAATACGTAGTACCCATTAACGCAGACACATTGCTAGGATATATTAGAAATTATTATAATTTTCTTCACTCAGTGTTGTCACTAAAATGGAGGTTATTCCCACTAAAACATGTACGTCTTTTTTATTTACAAATAACTTAAATTACTATGTTTTTCAATACAGCATTTATATTTTATCTTGAACCCCAAATACTTAACGAGGCCATAGGATCTCTCGAATCTATTTAGGGCAATATTTTTAAACTATACTAATACATTATTTTGAAAACCTTCTGCAAGAAACTATACTTGAACCTAAGTTCTAAATGAGACAGTACCTACTTTGTCATTCAGTTTCTTTACCTATTCAAGTATCTTAGGTTATATTGATTAGAACTGTTTATATTAATCTAATAATAAAGTTTTAAACTATTTTATAGAAACCATTAAAGAATAAAAAAGTGTCAGCGAACGAGTTTTACAGCTTATTAAAACTTGTGACGAGCTATTGAAATTTAATATCCCTTATCGTTGATATCAAAGTGCGCTGTAAGCCGGCACAAACTGATGATGGCAGGTACTGACGCTCTAATGGCAGTTATCCGAGACTGTTAATCATAAATTCATAAAGTAGGTACAGTGAACCTTAGATCACGTTCGTGTGAAGATTGGTGTTGCGGGTGTAATGTTGCTTGAGTAGTACTTTTCTGCAGAATTTGGTTCATCCATTTTGAGAATTTAATCATACATTATTTTCCCTCAGCGCTGTGTATATTAATTCTTTCAAAATAAGACTGTCACATTATTATTCATAAACAAAATGTTTTGTAAGGCATCTATGTAGAAACGTATAAAGCCTGGTGAAAGTTACAGTCCGCAATCATCTAACCACAAAATATTGCGATATTTTGTCTCGTTTTTCGTAAATGTTATGCTGTTCATGTACGTTTTCGTACAAGGTTATAATATATTGGCCATAATGTATGATGACACCCTGCGACGGTTATGGCAACCTTCTCTCCGTATGTGTGATTCGTGACTATAGGTCGTAGAACATAGTGATGCTTATTATATCGATGTTTTTATCGGTGTTTATACACAGAAATCCATAGGAATGAGTTAAAAGTCAGCACTGAGGTCCTACCCTTAACCACGTGGAATTTGCCAGTAAACTTAATACACATTTTCAGTTTTATTTTTCAGGTCATTATATTCTACATATTAAAAGATATCCGTTTTTCCTTTATTAGAAATTACAAGTTAATCCCTATTTAGGATAAAGTCCAGAGGAATTCTAGGGATTCAATAAATCACATTCAATGGAATATTACCATCTCGTGCTCGTAAGCTACAAAAAGCTCTTCATAGGTCTCGTGTTAAGGGTAATAAAAATATAACCTTAATAGACAGTAAAGGGTAAAACATCTATTTATAATGCGAGTAAAAGGTTCATTGAATATTGCTTAAATAAGTGAACCAAAGTAGATATTTCTAAATATATGGAGGTCAGAATTAGTTTTATTTATATTTTTGTCGGTTGATATAGCTATCGATATAGCTGGCTATCTTGGCTATTACGAGTGCAATTGTGTCTTCACCCCACAAACCTTACAGAAAAGTCCACAACAAAGACTCTCTCTCTCTATCAATCAATAGGTGTAGCCAGGCCACCTGCAAATGAGGGTTGCTTGCTCCAGAATCCCGGCGTCCGCCTTCGCGCATAGAATGTGCTAGAGAAAGATTGGCAAGTTTCACTTTTAGATAGATTTATTTTCCAATAGGCTTTATTTTATGCTTTGCGAATCTGGCAACGAATACAAAAGCTGTTATTCTTGATGTGAATAAAGACCAAAATGTCATTGACAAGGTCCTTGTATAATTTTAATGCGACATCAACATTAAAAACATTAAGGTATGTTTGCGTGAGTGCCATAGGTAGCAGGTATCAACCACACAAAACAATAAGCCAATAACTTCGAGCGTCTTTTGTCAACAAAATTAGTGGCTTTCCTAACGTTTACCTAAAAGGCCAAGGCCTTAACGGACGTGAATAAATTCGGGATTTCCTTTTCGACCCACATATCAGGGATAGGGGTCGTAATGGTATGGAACACGTACTGTCCATGCTCCGTGAATAGATTAGCTAATTGTCTCAAATACCGATGAGGTTATAATACGGTCAGTTACGGGCAAAAGCGAAAGGATACTGGAACTCCAACTTTAAATGTAGTTAAAAGTTAGGGTGATCTGCTGATTGAAAGTGAGTGAACACCGATGAGTTCTCATGTGTGAATAGTGTGAATACACAATACATTATTATTACATACACAATACGTATGTTCTGTTTAGCGAACACTGTAAGAGGTAAGACACGATGGTATTTCCGTCCAATTGAGCAGTCCGACTGTTGAACTACCTCCGCCCTATAGAATACCGCGGCCATAACAACCTCGTGTTGTGTTCCCGGCGGTGAGTAGGGTAACCAAAGCTCACTGGAGAGTTGTTTTGCTGTCAGTGGGAAGACCAAAGGCTATGCCTGCTTTGTCTTCTATACTGACGGCACAGAAACTCTCTGTTCTAACAGGGTCGGCAGCGCAAGTGTGGCGCTCCTGATGTTGCACACGTCCATAGGCCACGGTAACCAGTTTACATCAGGAGTGTGCTTGTCTGCCACCGAAGTGGTATAAAAAAACTAATCCTTGCAAAAACTATTTTTTGTAAAACACACTATGTGATACTAAACCAGCTTTCTTAGATGACTTCGTCCTTGGGACTTTACAAATATAATTTACATGCCAAAAAGTTCGACGGTCCCTATTAAAATTGTCGGATGTGAAAAACTGCAACTTTACAGGAGAGCATTTTCAAAGTTTAAGTTCTGTGTAACTTTTTACTTATATTAAGCAGAGTCCTGAAAGTTTAGAGTAATGCTATACAAGTTATGCCTATTCAGGAAAATATTATAAGTAGCCGGTATTTTAAGTGTTAATGTATGGAAAGTCACTTGTGACCTTTTTAAAGGTTTAGAACTAATTTTGATTTGTCGGAAGTACCAGAACCGACATTGTTGCTGGGAATTGATAATCGTTTGTCGGAACTACCAGAACCACCATTGTTGCTGGGCGAAATTTATAATTATTTATCGGAACTGCCATTTACTACATTGTTAAATGATTATTATCTATTAATATGCATGTCGTATGTACTGGAACTAGGAGATCGCACACGCTCACCTAACCTTGCGCCCCGCTAAGATCGTAGATAGTTAATAACTCACTCACACGACGTTTTTAATTTGGATATTTGGAAAACTAGGCATACTAGATTTTTTTCTTTATAACTGACGAAACCTATGTACATAGACATGTTTTATGACATAAAATAAAAATTGCATTTTTGTAGTTCCACGAATTTTAATAGGGACCAGCGAGTTGATGTTAAAACTCTGACAATCCAGCTACGTGCAAATTTCGAATATCACACATATTTATTAAATACTCCGAACATCCACGCGTGCCTGCGACCCAACGTGACTTGGGGCGAACTAATTACACATATTTCGGGCAATTGGGCATTCCGATATGTTCAACTATTTCATTTAGTTTACTGAGGCATCACGTTACGAATCCTCGTGCTACACATAATTTATCATATGAACTTTGCATTACGTATATACACTTTGCTGAACAGGGGTGAAGGATCCTTTGAACAATAAACGCCAGCCAAAACTCGACTCATAAAAAAAATAAGAAGTAGATTAAAGATTCTTATGACAAACATTTTAAGCCACTTTTCATAAAATTTCTATGAGAGGTATAGCATATAAAACATATTAATTTTTGATATTACACTTATAAACATACAAAGAGCTAATCTCTAAGTAAATATATCCGAACATAAAGTCTTCAATGTCATAAATACACTGTCCGCGAGAGTGAAAGAGGCCAGACCTCTAGGGATCCAATGTGACAAACGTTAAGCTGACAAAAAGCTCGCTGGGGAATAACCTATTTGGACTTTTACAGACTACTAGCAGTCGACAAGAACTTTTTTTGTCCATAATGTCGTGTGGCTTTACAAGTTGTATCCCTAATTTAGGGACTTTAACAACTATTTTTTAGCTTAACTGGTCCTAATGAATACTAATATCATTAGCTAGTAAATTAGTACCGTTGTAAGTTGATTTCTAAAAAATAGAATTGACCACAAGTAGTTAGGTGGTCTACAGTTTAAATATCTGATCCAAATAGTATCCCTTTCGTTAACATAATATATGCAATCCTAAAATGTGTTGGCACAATGAATGTGGCATACTTTTTTTGGCATAATTGATTTACAGCAGCATATGTACTGTGGCATAATTATAATTAGGTCTAATATATTTATGCATAGTTATAATTTGCACAATGTTTTTATTATATTAAGAATACAATACAACATGCAACAACGAGCGAAAACCACGCGCCCCGACACGGATAGATATAGGTTAGAAGGGTATATTGCGGAGGTCTCGCTGAGACCTCCGCCGTTTACCCTTCGTGTTAAGTTTCTTGTGCTAACATAAGAAGAAATAGGATCCGTCGACAAAGCTAAATTTTATGCTTAAATATGATTATGCTAATTTTATATTTGAGTAAGACAAATATGCTAAATTGGTTATGGATAAAAAATTATGCATAAAATCATTAGTCTAAATTACCATATGCCAAAATATTTAATGGTTATTTTTTATGCAAATGGATAGTATTTAATTTGTTAAAATTAAAAAAGAGTAAAATTTTACGCGCACAAAAAGTCACACAACATCTTCGTTCATTTTGTAGATGGCAGAATTCAACAATGCTTTCAGAATAACGGAACTATCGCCAACATAACCCCAATTTTGCCAAACTCTGGCAACTAACGTCCGCTCCTGATGTGAATAGTAACTAGACAGTATAATGTTCAGTGATTCCGTACATTATGACTTATGGCGGGATTTGTACACGCATGGGCGTGCACAAAATTACTTGTAATAATGTAATGTAATGTACAGTCATAATACTTTATGTTTTGTTTTTGTGATGGAATTAGTTAAATGGCAAGATTTGTACGGAATTAATTTTAGTTAATCTACACGATGCAAATCATATATTTAATATTCAATACGAAATAGATCATCGTTTTAACTACTTAGCAAACTATTTACTGATATATGACTAGCTAACGGTAGATCATTGATGTAGATTATGAATAATTTTATTTGGCCCTAATACGCTGCCCTGTGGCATGCCATATGTAACTCTGACTCATACTTACTTTTACTTTTTTACTTTTTTTTTATAAAAGAATATTAGCAACCGAAATTATATTAATACTATCCTCACATTTGCTTTTTATGTCTATTCTTAATCACTGATTCATTTAACTAGAGGCTCGTAACGCGGCTACAATGCTGTAAACTTCTTCCAAACGCTAGCACTAATATAAGCGGATTCATATATTTATACATTCGTAAAATGTAACAGCTTTATGTAACAGATGTACGTCCTATTCGAGTCGGTTCGCTCGCTCATTTCCCGCAGTTTACGACTTACCGGGAGATGAGGGGATGATAAACCGAGATTAGCATACGAGTACACATCTATATTCATAGTTTAACGAATCACTGGATAAACTAGCGTTCGACTATAAGGAAAATAAACAACGTCGATATTTGAGCAAGGGGAACTAGTATATTTTTTTATCTAGGTTATTTTTCTCACAAATCCTTCATGATTTCTATCCTAAATAAGGCACGCGAAGATATGATGATATTGTATTTGTAACATTTGTATCTGGCTATAAAATATTCAATAACAATCTAAAAGTTTTTATTTACTAAGGGGTGAAACAATTGCTTTCACAAGTCAGTTGCTCATTCTCGAAGTATCACCCCCGCGACGGCTATAAAAAGAAAAAGAAGTAACATTAACAATACACATAAAAATATAGACACTTCATCTCTAACCCGTTGTCTTACGATATATTTCTAGTAACAAAAGGTTGCCCACATAAAAAATGCGTACACTAATCCAAGC
The DNA here is from genome assembly GCA_949126895.1 of Eilema caniola. Lineage (NCBI taxonomy): Eukaryota > Metazoa > Arthropoda > Insecta > Lepidoptera > Erebidae > Eilema > Eilema caniola. The sequence continues at coordinate 512,774 of OX421469.1, read as the reverse complement.
TAAACAATGTGTCAATCAGTGACGACAGACAGTGAAATAAATGTCTGTGTTTACTTAGGGTTAAAGGTAAAAATAAGTAAAGGAATTTCTTCATAGTGCTCCACATATTTGCATATACATGATCTGTTTATCTTCGCGTGTATACAATGTGAAAGAATTCGATTTATACTCGTAGATTTCAGTGATGTATTGGCACAGTTTTTGATCAGTTGAGCCTACAAAGACTATGTACGTACCTATGATTATTATTTTATGTCAATGTTGTCTTGGGATATTTGCCGCAAGGAAATGCCAACGTAGAATGTTATATAACGTGATTTGTCACTATGATCTTACTCTTGACATATAGGTTGGGTAACTGTCAATAGTGCCGCAGTATAGACTACAGTAATGACTCTAGGTACCCGTGTACATCTGTAATTCTTCACAAAACTAAAATAAATGACTAGATAAATATTAAATGGAAAAGCTCTTTTACAAATACGGTTACGGAAAGCACGATCACTATTCCAAGGAATAGGTTACGTTAGGGGGGAAAGGAAATAATTGTATTAATTAATACCACGGAGTGGAAAACGTAGCATGAAACATTCCCTACGGTAATGTGGCTGGCAATAGAATAGTTTCTGTTTAGGAACACAGCACCGCTGGTTGCAGCAGTTTAGCAGAGATACTTATGGCTAATTAACTTAGGTATATTTAGAACCGTAGAATGCCCGCTAGGTTAAGACCTCATCTAGGTGCACAACGTGGAAATAAGCCTATTAGGGCCGGCAGGACTAAAATAAACACATTTCCAAATACGATGAAAATCTGAAAATTATAAAGTTTTCAGGCGATAAGGTCGTCAAGAGCTGAGCGTACCGATATCAAACAAAGAATGTTATTTTTAGTTACAAAATAACCTTTTCGATCACAGAACGACGTCACACTGGGATATGTCACGGTTGGCGGCGGCCCTGTTAATTACATTTTTACCATTGATGTATTTTTAGTTGACAGCCATGACACTTCGGAGTGGCCGATATTATTTATAGGAGACAGAGGGAGATTTATGTAGTGATGTTTTTCGGTATTGCATATAAAATATTGTTGGCAATAGCGTGTGATTTCTTAGTCTTTTTAATATTATAAATATGCGTAGATTGTTCAGCTACATCTTGAACATGAAGTAATAGGTTTCCTTATACTTCATTCAATTTTATAGCTGAATTGTTAATATATAAATGTAAAATATTTGAGAAAAAATCAGTCAAAATATAGGTTATTTATACCTAAATTTTGACTGATACTGCTCATGTTCAATTGGTTAGTCGATATAATTTTATTAATATATACTTCTTCGCATAACTTTTCCATTAGGCAGGATGCTCCTCCGTAAACTACTATTGGAGCGTTCATCACTTTGGGGTACGCCTTGTTCTAGAAAATCCTGTTAGGTTTCATTACCATAAATTATCATAAAGAAACAACATTGACCTAAGCGGTTAAAAATTAAAACACCTTAAAACTTTAAATTAATTCGGTCATAGATTTTATATAAACAATATCTCCCCATTCTAGAATCTCGTGAAATACATTCAGTACAATGAATATCACAACACTCCTCCAACTTTGCATCGCCTCAGGCTCACTCCACAAAGGTGCAATACCTATCTAACTTTTCTAGAGCCATACTCCTAAAACTCGCAACTAGATTGTTTAAAAACTAACCTTACATACTTCATGATAAGGTCTAAACTTGTTCCCTTAGTATTTGCGTGTGGATTGTTTTAGCATATTTACAAAAGATTTCTAAAGAGTAGTACTGAAGTTAGTGTTTGCAGCAGTGCTCTGCGGTATAAATACGACTTCAAATAATCACTGGGACCTTCTTCAAACCGCTACAGAAGGAAAATATTAACACTTTTTTTGTACATGCAATCGTACATATACATGAAACTTAAGTTTGAGGTTGAGTTGAGGTTCAAGTACAAGCTTGAGATGTTAGGTTTTATTTCAAAGATAGGAAGTCGCGAAGAATATTACAATACGGCTATGTCCGAATGTACCCGCGTTCATCCATTTACATTTTCTACTTCAATATTTTGTGTTTCATAAAAATATTCTGAAATATTTTCGAGACGTAGGAAAACTCTTTTGAAACAAGGGATCCCTTTTAAAACAATTTATATTGAAACTAGACTTGAATGAGAAAAATAAATCATAAAATATATCAAATCACAAAAATGTTTTGAAAATAAAAAGTTTTGAAAACAAAATGTTTAAAACAACTACGTTCCTCGGCGTCCTCATTGAGTTCGTAACAACTGGGAGCCTGTCACTGACAGATCAATGGATCCACCCATTGTTGCGTGCACGCTCATCGCATTTTATATTATTTTACAAGCCCGTCCAATAACTTCTTACTTACCCATTCAATGCTTGCCTTGGTCCTGTTGAGAAAAAAGAACTATTGTTGTCGTTACTCGGTACAGGTAACAAAACACAGCAAGTCTGCTCCCTGCATAAATAAAATCCTGCAAATCATCCTGTGAAACAGTGTGATTTAGACTTAACCTGAACCGTTATTTCTACAGGGGATTATATAAAAAGAAATTGCGAACATGTACAACGCAAAAAAAATTGTTATGCATGAATATCGCTTGAAATTAAAGGCTGGGTTCTAGATTACTGTAGGTTCAGTTTTTAAGAGATTATGTTCCTTGCCTCCTCGTGAATATAGAAGAAAAGTCTTTTTCTATATTTGGGTCAAGCTTTATAAGTTTAATGTTTAGTTTGGATACTATCAAACATAATAGAGAAAAAATCAATCCTTGTTTACTTTATCATAAAAAACGAGCCTTCGTATTTTATATCGTATCCTACCACATTCGCTACAATATTTTTAATGGGGTTCTTGCTACTACCAGTTTCAATTTTCTATTTCCATCAAAAGCAATCTATCGCATTTATCGAAGATCAGTAATGGACATGTCGTGTGCCCCTGACACACAATTACGACCACATTATACCAACTTGACCACTGGCTTACTACCAATACCTCCTTTATTTCTTGGTCAATAAGGATCAAATCTTGATTTAGTGATTACAAAGTAATTTTGCGGCTAAGAATTCATGTTCGTTGCAGCCGTTGCATCCAGATTGATTCCCAATTGCAGACCCAACTTCGAGAACTTAGTACACTATACTTTATTAAATGGGTGGAAAAAGTAATATAATACTGCCTACATGTCTTGTGCGCGATTGCATTTCACTTCTGTTTCTCTATTAAGAGTTTGTAGTAATGGTTCGGAGTCAGGAAAATGTACTTCATAAACTAGAGTTATGTTTTCTTCAGGTAACACAGGGAGCAATCATTACTGGCTAAATGTGGTTTATGTACCATGTTTGATACACTTCTGCTTATATTTTGAAGTGCATACTACTTCATCATGACCTCAGCCCCGGATACTTAACTTAGGTATTTGCCTACAGATTTGGAATATCTAATTTGACTATAGATCTGACATAATACGTATCTTCTTCCTCATCCTAGCGTTAATCCCAGTCGCATCCGAAGCTTTCAAACTTACAGTCTGGGAATATTTCTTCGATATGTTCCGTGAAGCGACTGCCATCTAACCTCCACAACCCAAAGGCGATATCGAATCAGTGCAGTTAGACCAGTTAAATCCAACGATTTTTGAGGGCTCTACTCGTAACGACTACCATAGATGTTCGTATGGCAACCGAGACTGACGGCTTAACGTGCTCTCCGAGGCACGACCAGACCTAGGAAATTACCCACATTCATGCATACAAACATTTGCATTGAGCGGGGATCGGCCGCGTTCACTACCGCTATGCCATGGAGGCTGTCGACATAAAAACCTATATGAAGCATGAGTTTAAGCTTATTCTGATACTCAGCTTATATCCCTGTTAATGATCCCTTTAAAATATATATGTAATACAATATCGATAAGGTTGGTTTTTGCTTGTCTGGAAATCCTTATCTCTATAGGTTTTTCACACATTTCTTCGTGGCTCACCGTTTAATACGCGACAAATATACATTTATCGTGACGTTTATTACGTGACACTGATTTATGAAGTGTGTCTACGGCCCCAAGCTTGTCCTCGTATATCCTTAGGAAGGGGAATAGACAGATTACTTTTATGTTTGGGTGAGGGGCTCCTTGAGCCGATAAGTTAAGTGATTGCTGAACCTGGCAATATTTTACGAGGGTTTTTACAAAGTTATCTATGCGGCATGTCTAATATAGTACAAAATATCCTTCATAAAGGAAACCTAACTGAAATGATTTCTGCAATAAAAAAAAACAATAATTTTCCAATTTTAAAATGGCAGAAAGACCTTAGAGGTGAATATTTGTTTTTGAAATTCATTTAGATTTATTTAACCTCTGTAATGACAAGACTTTTAACAGAATAATTATAAATTTGAATGTTTCGTACAGTATTTAGGTATTACTCTTTCCAGCAAAAATGGCTTAACCCGAAACAAATCATTAAAACTATTCGATGAACTAAAACGATACAAATTCCGTCTATCTTCCAATGTAAAATATGATTTAATTAATACAATGTCAGCCTCAGCTATTGAATGTTATTTAGTACAATAATTTGTACACGATATTAGCTCTGAATTAATTAATTGTACAGCGACCCGTTATTGTTACCACTGAATAATACTGTTAGCATCGGTTATCTTAACCGAACACAATTAGCACGACTATAAATATGTATTTTGAATTCAAATATATTTAATTAGCGCATTGACGTTAAAGTTAAGTGAAAAATAAAAAATCCTCGTATGATAAATGTATATATAATTCTATACTCCTCCCATGAGTCGATACATTCAAAATAAAACATAATCTTATAGATTTCTCAAACAAACATCACAAAGCAATTTCCTTTTTTATTGGGAAAGAAAAAGTATACTCTAACTTTTTGTCTGACAGCTGTTATTTTCCAATATTTCGAACAGAAACTTTTTATATTAATTTCTTCCATAGCTTTTACAAAAAGGATCTCCTAACTTTTGTTTTGGCGTAAAACATTAAGGCAAAAAGTGCATCACTATGGAAACCAGTCGACTATGGCACGCGCTGGTTATCACAGACCTGTAAAAGTTGTACCTTGATGTATGTGAACTTTGTAATATGTTTAGAGACTTTCATTGTTGAGTTAGGACGGTATTTCCGTCCAATTGAGCAGTCCGACTGGGTAAGTACCTCCGCCATACAGAATACTGCGGTCATAATAAAGTAGGGTGAGTAGGGTAGCCAGAGCTCACTGGAGAGTTTTTGTGCTGTCAGTGGGAAGACCAAAGGCTATTGCCTGCTTTGTCTTCTACGCTGATGGCACAGAAACTCTCTGTGTTTACAGGGTCGGGAGTACGAGTGTGCCTCCCCTGGTGTTACACACGTCCATAAGCCACGGTAACAACTTTACATCAGGTGGGCCGTTGTCTGCCACCTCAATTATATAAAAAAACTTTAATTAATCTCACTTGTGTAAGATCACAATCTGTCTACTCGTAAGTTATGAACAATAAAGTCTCTTGTTATACTGCTATAGCTGTTAATATACTCATTATCTTTGGGTACCGATACGACTTAAAACTTTGCGACTCCAGTGATCATCTACGGATCGATTTGGCGAGTAGATAGCATTTGTATGCTGGTCTGCCAACTGTTTAAGTAATTGGTAATGTCGCGCTACTTCTTTGTATTGATACTTATTATTTGATTATCATACGACGTAAAAATGTAGTTATTTATACTGTAAACATTTTTTTCCGTACATTTACGTCCTATATTTTTTTCACATATCTCTATTGATAGCGAAGCCCACGCTAGCGTATTACCTCATGAAATACCTTGAAAATAACTATTTAAATCTAATCACTTACTCATTTTAATCCTTTCTTATACCTGTAAGCTATCAGTTTTGTCACGTTCACATTGTCCGAACTTAGACCGAAAGCTCGCCATTTCAGTTCAATCTAAAACCATACTTTGAGAACACTAAGTTAGAACTTTCGCGTTAAGTTAAGCCTAACGAAGGCCTTCCTGACGAATAAGTATTCTTCGTCCGTCCACTTGATAGAATAGAAACTCGCGCGTAATTCACTTGTAAAGTCCATGTGAGCCCGTAAATAAAGTCTTTGAGTGAAGTTTGGTTTCAACAGACATAATAATATGTCTGTTTATCGTAGGAGAGGTAAGTGGAGGCGTGTTAACACCGTTTTTACGAGAGTTATAATGTTTTGTTCACACGTAATGGGAGCCGACTTCTGTTACTTTTAGATTTTTTAATCAACTAAAATCAGAACACGCTTTAATATTTTACTTATTAAACTTCTCGCTTTATACTAATTAATGCTAATTATGAATATGTATCTATAGTAAGTAGGTATATAGATCACATAATTGAAATTTACCCAGTGCTCAATGGTTGATCACTGGGTAAATTTCAATTATGTTAATAAATAGAAGACGCAATTCACTCATCAAATAACGGGGCTTGGACTAGAATTGAAACTGACAGTGTTCCCGAAACAGAAAATACTCCAAATGTTTCAACTGAACTGCACATTTGAACATACTTGCGTTAACTTTGATACAACACATGCTTGTAATAAGTTTGTAACTATATTTGACTTGTGAACAGTTTTTATATGCAGCATTGAAGAAATACATGTTGAGGTAAGATACGATCGTGCATCGCATACAAGCCTCCATACATGGAACGTTCATGAAAGGCTCACATCACATGAGCACCGTGGCGTAATAGATACGGACATTGGAGCGGCCATCGAGGACTCTTGACCCTAAAGTGCAGCGTGAGATAAAAGGGACAGCGTTATTTTGCTATTGGGAAACCAATATCTACTGTGTGATCAAGTAACTTAAGTACGGTAGGAAACTGACCGTTATTGTGTATATAATAATATATTTTGATATAGAATGATATTAAAATTAATAACTCTCTATAACAATTCATCAAATTTTCAGTTTTGATCTGCTTACATTTTTTTTATACCACTTAGCTGGCAAAGGAAGTGGGTCGACGAAATAGTAGAAACCGCCGGGAGGGTTCATATCCAAAAGGAGGAATAACTAATCCATACTAGCATTTAGAATAAGAAACAAGAACTAACGCAATACTAACCACTCAAATATTGTATTATTAAGGATATAGAAATGAACGGCTTTTTTATTTTTTATTTTACTTTTAGGTGGTAAACAAGCACACAGCCCACTTGACAGAAAGTGATAACCGTGGCGTATGGACGTGTGCAAGATCAGGGGAGTCATACTCGTGCTGCCGACCCTGTTAAAAAAGACCCTGTTTTAAAATTAAAAGAGTAAGTTCAAAATTCATACATCGTCAGATTATAGTAGTTTATGATACTGTTGCATAATAAGGGTTCTTATAACACGAGTGTGTTTTAAAAAAACGAGCCGTAGGCGAGTTTTTTTATATTATCACACGAGTGTTATAAGACCAAGTTATGTACAGTGTCATACACTACTTTATCTACTCTCATACTATAATACATAAACTAATTTATTTTACAAACGAAACCAAACTTTGTTTAATATAAATGTAAAAAAAAAGTTGACGCCAAGCCAAGGCGCAAACATCGATTGCGCATGCGCGTTTCTTTTTTTTGTCTTCCGAATCGGTCGTTTTTTTTTAAAGTTGAGGTTCAGTCCAGATTGAGGTTGTATAGGTTTATCGTTATGATTAAAAAGTTATTTTATGATATAGGTGTCCATACAAGACCTGTATCGTAATAAAACTTTTTTTTTGGCCTGTGCGTAATGTTTGTCATAAGAGTTTTGATTTCAATTTTATAATCTTTGTATTATAGTATCAGAGTAGATAAAAGTAATTATCTATTTAGTGCAACAGTGAGTTCCGAATAAAACAAATAATATTTAATAAATACTAAGCCAAGCCTACGGCGCATGCTTTCCTCTAGGTGTTGAGACTTCAGATGATAATCTCTCCTGTGGCACAGTAAGTATACTCAGGAAGTCTATTGACAGGGACCACATCACATCATTAATCGCGCTCTTCTCGTTGCTCGGGTCTCTCTGCGGCGCCGGTGGCTGCTCAAATATTTGTCGAGCACAGACTCGACTCCTGTGTAACACCACAGCACCGCAGGGCACACAGCTAAGTTGAACCAGTGCTCAATAGGAAGGCTTAGATGTGACCAAGTATAAATATAAGATACGCTTCACCAACAACTCAATCTGGTTTAACTAACACTCAAACCAAACATTATCAACATCAAGAATCTTAGAAGTTGAAGTAAAAATTCACTTAAGATATTAACATAGTCCAAGTAGGTATTTTCCTGTAGTAAAAATAAATTATTTAACTGATTTTCTTAAATAAAGAATATAAAAGAGCGGTTAAAGTTGCATCAATTCTCATTTTATCTTATTTATTTATTTTAAATCATCCATCCAACCTATATTAGTGAATGATTTGACTTTTTAATATTATGACGTCACAATAAAATTATTTCATACAAGTTTCCTTATGAGTTACCGTTTTGTCGTAGAGTAAAAAGTAACTAATTTGACTAGTCAGTCAAGCACACAGTTATATTCGCTCTACAGCGGTATATTATAAAGGAGTTAATTAGCCTTTTCATGAATAATCCAATACATTTGTGATATGCGAATTAATCAGCTAACGTTTGAACGATCCTGAAAGCTGCTTTATGTGAATTGAGGAATTATACACTGGGCTAATTGTAGATAGTTAATGGACTTTCAAAAGTGGCTCGTTTAGTAACCAGAGACAAACAGAAGCTATAAGTACTTAACTGTGATGACGTAAGTGGATTGTGTTACTAATAAATTAGTTAATTTTGACAAAAAGTTCAATATTAAAATACACTTAGTTTTCTAAATAAATATGTCACTACCTCAAATGCCCCTTTTTGAGGAATACTTGCAAAATTCTAATTAGTCTCATTATATGAGTAAATTTAACATAATATGCAATTAAGTTTAAACGTAACATGAAACAAAGTTCCACTGTATTCAACATCTCGTGTGTACACTCGCAACTTCCACACCACACCGCAGACACACCTATTGACTCTAATGCAAGTTATTATGCCGCAGCTCTAAAACTACGTTCATGTCCAAGTTTTAACTTGAAGTTTTACATTATGAATGTTCTAAATCTAAATATCTCTTGCATTTAAATAAATATAAAAACTATTTCACATGATCGAAAATCTCCTTTTGTCCTATACAGAGCAGACTAAGCTGTTCGCGGATAAGGTCACTCGTACAAAATATTATCTTACGGGCAGTTATTAATGTAACATAAATGTTAACTAAACGTTATCTATATCTTGTAGAATAGTCTGTTATGTATATCTTCTAGAATAAGAATAAGTCTGTTTTCACAATAAAAACTTTTCCCACAACCTTATAACAAAACAAATAAAAATACCTAACCGAGACTGCGAATACTGTAAGTGTCACGACATGACATACTTTTCGACGACGCCCATCCTTATCCAACAATAAGTAAATTATACATCTGTTTAGTTTCCCGCAGCGTCCGCCCTAGACCACAATATTACGAGGTGTATTTGTCTTGCTTTTAAAACAAATGTTGCGGCCTCTGTAGTGATCAAGTCACAATAGCTGGTCATTACGCGGACTTGTTTTAATGGGTTGCTTTTGACTGAAAATAGCCGAAACGCGGAACCTTTGCGTTGAATAACTTTCATAATATTTATAAGTTTCGAAATAATTTATAGAATTGTTTAGGGCAAGTGCATTAATTCATACTATTTTTTGTTGGCTTTGAAAACCATTCTGTACATTTTTTGTTTAGTTTTGGATATTCATATTAACACAACATTCTTACACAGCTAAAAGTGTGCTTAAAGTGCAACAGAGTGTGCTAGGTGGTCACACTTTTCGCTCGATATGTTATGGTTGACAGCTTCCGTGGCGTAGCGGTATGAACGCGGCCGTTACGCAGGACGCGCGGGTTCGATCTCCGCTCAGTGCAAATATTTGTATGTATGAATATGGGTATTTGTATTGATCTGGTTGTGCCTCGGAAAGCACGTTAAGCCGTCGGTCTCGGTTGCCATACAAACATCTACAAACATCTATGGCAGTCGTTACGGGTAGTTGCGAGCCCTCAAAAGTCCAACAATTTGTCTAACTGCAATGCTTCGATATCGCCTTTGGCTTATGGAGGCCGGATGGCAGTCGCTTCACGGAAAATATTGAAGATTAGCCAAATCCGCAGTTGGACTGGTAACAACCCAGACTCCAAGTTGATAGCTACACATAGTAGTGTCCTGATTTCACAATTTCTCGTCGTGTAGAAAGAAATACTATTTCAGACTGATGACATTGGTGGTTCTTGCCCCAAATATTGAATTTTATCACTTGTACTATTCACAATAATTATTCATTTCATCTGACCAGTTTTGCCTCACGTCTAAGGTTATTATGACAATTACGGAACTACTATTTCAACTGAATAAATTGTTCAATAATGAAGCTCCAGTGCATTGTGCGCTGAAACCGTTACATACCACATGTTGTATGTAAAACGTTTCCACAACTCGCAGTCTCCGTAGCTCTGCATATGAAGGCAATTTGCAAACATTTCAATCCTTTGGAAACGCTGCTGTTCCGTTTCTTATTTAAATTGTACTGCACACGAACGTCCGTAACTGTTTCAGATATTTCTTAGCTATAACATTCTTTTGAAAAAAAAAGAGTAAAAGAAATACACTGCAAGTTTCCTGTTAAGATTATAATTATTATAAAGTATAAGATATAAAGCTGTTCCAAAATTTACTTACGGGGTTGAATTCAAATTTGCAACTTTTTGTTTATTTGAAATTTACACTGAATTTCGATTTAACTCCATATATGTATTTATTTATAAGAATTAACCAATAGAAGGCTTTCTCATAGAGAGCCCTAGTAGATAATCCTAGTAAGCTAATATGCCTCATACCAGTCACAGTTTTCGGCAAATCTTATCACTTTTGAGAAGTCAGTGAGAGCACTATAATGTTTCATTCAGTCTTAAAAGTCACCCAGGATTCATATTTCGAAGCGTTTAAATAAAAATACGAACTTGATTTAATAATATCTATAAATATGTATATCACTTGAACTGACACGCAAATTGTAATTTAATTTCACTACACAGATACGTAAAGCAAAATAAAACCATTATTATAGTACTCACTTCCAATCCCTCGGGCTTTAAAAACAATTTGTACTTTGTACGGGTGTCGTTATATCAATATCGCGTGCTGTTATCGATGGTGGCGGTAGTGTCGTGGTAATATATATCGGCCATCTTGCTATATAATCTGTGGCGCAATAACTGTCATTGCGGCCATGTGTCATGGTGGCCTGCCGGCGTCCCATATAAAAATTAAATGTTTAACATTGCGGTGTACATTGCTCTATCTGCAAATATGGTGGCACTAGAAGCTTTTCATTTCGTCTATAATAATCAAATTAGATTATCAGGGCTAGGATAGGGCATGATAAATACTCACTTGCTAGATAAAACACAAAAGAGTAAATTGATGAATACTCGTACTTAGTGATACTATTGAGCTCATTAGTAGTTTTGATATTAATATAACTCATGCTCATTCTACTCCACCGAGATTACTATAGAAATGGTATTCAAAATATTAATTCTATTAGTAGTTGCGCCGCACCGTTCTGTAACCCCAAAATAAGTATTACGACATTTTATATTGTTAATCATTAATAACCGAAATAGTTCAGACATCAACCAGCAGATTCAAAGTGTTATTAGCGGCGTCCCCATAATATTTTATGTGACATTCGGTATAACGTTATGGAGTATGTCACACACCGTCAAAAATGTATTCTCCATTTCTGAACAACGTGTCTCGAAAATATTGATGAAAAATACCCGCATTCTACTAGTTCATCTGGATGGAAGACATTGCATTTTGCTACGAACGAAATATGTTAAAAGAAACGAGCAATATTTTTAAACGTAATTGTAAAATTCGATTTATTAATAATATTCTGGACCATGTTAAAATACTAATTCTATTTATAAATATAAATTATAATAATATCAAATACCTACATCGAAATGCATCGATGTATCGATATTTACATATGCATATAAATAAGTTCAATTCAATAATAATAATTATTAAAAATGCTGTTTAGAAATATAAATTATAATAAACAATTGCTGTTTTTGTTTTGAATGTTTTATTTAAATAATTATCCTATCACGCATTTTATTTAAACATATATCCTATCATCGGTCGTGGACATGATATCTTATTAAATTCATTTTGCACCTTATGAACATTTAAACTAATTAATCAAGCTTTTTGTATTAACAAACACACTAGCTCCACAAAAATATATGAGATTTGCTTAGAACTGACCTAATAATCTGGCAGGATAAACATTGGCAATTACTGAGGCGTTTAGCAGACATTGATGAATGGTCTCTAAATAAAGGCAGCTTCGATGCGAGCCGGCGATATATTCTCCTAATCAAACAATCCTTCCTGCTCACAAATAACAATAAAAGGTAAAGGAAAATCTCGAGTATCGGTATATCCGACACTCTAAGGTGTTATCCGTTTGCTCATCCAAATACAAGTTAATAGAATGATATTAAAGTTTGGCAAAATGGAAATGACAGTTCTTTCGCGGATAGATAATTCTTTATTACGGATCAAAAATACAAAAATGAGTAAAAATATAAGTACAAAAATTAATATATAGATATTATAAATGTAATTGGAGGCTGTAAAGTCTACAGCCTCCAATTACAACAAACTAGGGCTGTGAAACGAAGAAATGAAATATAAATCCAAACAATATCTCAAAGTAATATTTTTCGCAAAGACACTCGTAGCTCCAAGCAATGTTCCAATCAATACCTGAAATTAATAAAATTCATACAAAATGACAGTTTTCATCCACTAGAGCTTGCATACTACTACTACATTATAGCCATAGCCATGACATTAAAGCGCTATTTATTGAAGGAGCACTGTTTGTCACGAGTCTATCAGGAGCTGGTAAGCGAGTTAATCGCGGGCGTGTGATCAAATCATCAATCAATGTGTTTGCACCACCCGTATTTGATCAACCTTACCTCTCCCCTCCCCCCGTGCCATACCACCACTGCCGACACAGAGGACCGGTGCAATCTACTCGCTGTAATTATTTAGTGAAGTGCTGCAGTTACAGAGTAACGGCTATTGATTTGCGTTTGTGCTTTGTAAGTTGTAGTGATTGTGGGACAGCCAGCTTTATTGTTTTAATTGGTTTTTGTAGCGAAGATTATAGGGCCGTTTAATTTTAACATCAGCCACATATTTACAGCCCAGACTTAGCCTCAGATGCATGGCTCGAATTGACAATAGCGCCCGGGATATGGCAGTAGGCACACCCCCTATTCCTAGGGACCAAACACAAATTAGTGAAATGTGGGTGTTAATTTACCTCTGCCTAACCCAACATAAATAAAGGCGTGATTATATATTATGTATGTATTTATTAGACATTATACAAAGACTGTACCTTGGTCCAGTTTTCGACTTATTTCCGTCGCATAAAGCTTACGTACTAGAACCTGGAGTACACTGGTTTCCTCACAGGAGTGACTACTAGGTGGAAAGCCTGCACCAGAGTCTGTAGAGTTAGTAATTTCACTAATACATGTTTCAAATTGTACGATGAATAAAATAATACGAGTCTTGCTTATAATACGACATCTATACAGGAGACAGCTTCTGCCACAGACAGCGGTCGAGTGAATGTCGGCCACTGAGCAAATAAAATACATAAATCCTCAATATCTCTGTGACGATATCGTGCACCGATGTGACGGATAATATTGTTAGAGATAGCAATAAAATCTGCCCAACAGTAATGAAACGTATCCGCAGCAGCACATAAATATCGCATATGAATTTGTTCTTTCAGTTTGTAGGCCTGCTAAATCGGAAAGATGATGTATCTATTTAAAATGTTAATTGACAAGTAGGTACTCATAGTCGTAAATATTAATCTCACGTTATATTTATTTTTTAATCTGAACTTTATCACACGTTTTTTTATTATTCCTCAATGGTAAGTTTAGTTAAACCAAGCACAGTCACAATCACAATACCTAACCACGTGGCTAGGTAGAAGGGGTTGATTAGGTCCAAGAAGTGTTTTGACGTCGTAGAAGATGACCACTCCCCACTGTTAAAGTTCCTTTTTTTATTACCACTTAGGTAACAGACAAGCAAACGGCCCACCTGATGGAAAGTAGTTACCGTGGCCTATGGACGTATGCAACACCAGGGGCGTTACACTTGCGCTGCCTACCCTGAAGAAACCTTTTAATGCCATTCTTCACCTCATATTGTAGTCGCTTGGGAAAACCACAGCAGAAAGTTCCTTTCACAACCTGAGCGTGTGTGGGATGAAGTTCCTTTCAAACCACACGGTGAGCACCGTTTCCGGTCGCAATGTGTGAGGATAAATTCCCTGCCTATGGTGAGTGGTGCGATGATAGAATGTAGCGGTGAGCATCATGTCAAAAAATACATGGTAGTTTTTTTTTGTTTACGGTAAACCCTCGCACCCCGGCTGACCCAGGGCTATTCCTCTCGGTCTGGCCCTCCTAGGGAGGGGGGACCACGCGGTCCCCGACTCGCCCCGGGTATGGGGGGTGGGACGTGTATCGTTCTACGATACGCGCCGCCGCCGTGGCCTGCTTCTGCTAGGGTGACGAGCGGCTCCACCCGTCACCCTCAGGCCCGCGCTCATGGGGTGCGGCGGTCGGCTTGCGCCCTCCGACGCCCGAGCCGCCTTCGAACGCGGCCAGCGATGTCCGCGAGTCTTTCTCGCTCGCTGCGCCGCGCCTGCTCTGCTGTCTCCTTCTCGAGCATGACCTGCTCGCAGAAGGAGGCGCTGGCCGCCCACGCATCCGCGCAGCGGACCATCGCCGCGAGCAGGGTGGAGAGTGTGAGCATTCTCACCCCCAGGGCCGTCACAAGCTCCCACCTCGGCGTTTCATACCTCGGACTCTCGGTGAGCGTGTGCAGCCCCGAGTCCACGCTCGCGTCGCAATGATGGCACTCGGGCGTTGGCTCCATACCCATCAGATGCAGGTACCGCCCGAAGTTACCGTGTCCGCTAATGACCTGCGTCTGACGGTACGAGAGGCCACCGTGTGGCCTCTCTAGCCACTCCCCCATGATGACTTACCGCCGCAATCACGGCGTGCCCTGCGCGTGGTTGCTCAAGTCGTAACAATACATGGTAGTAGATACCATTGTTTAAGCGGTAGAACATACACAGCTAGGCAAAGTCCCTCCGGAGGCTAATATTGTGTAATAAAATGGGAAAGTACCAGCAAGAAGCGGATCCCGGAATATGATGTAAGAGCCCCGAATGCGGCTGGGCCTAACGCCAAAAGATGATGATAACTGTACCGAGGTGCTTGCATAACTTAATGTCATATCGTGAGGGTCTACTCGTGTATTCTTACTGATTTGTATGAAATAAATTTAGGCTCCTAGCATCATCCTTGGAGGACAAAATATCCGCCCATTATACCCAAAGTGTCAACCCTGCTGTCCGATCCATTAGCCTACCTTTTATACGTAAATATTTAAACGTCTTCATTGGGTATACACCACCTCTAATATCATAATCAATACCCTCGGGGACCTTGGTACGCCAAGGTTAAATAACACAGAAGATAATATAGCGAAGGTAATTGGGGCCCCTCGGGCAAAAAGTTGTGGAAGGTGCTCTTAATTGAAGTCACAGGGGAAATGCTAAGTAGATAATGTGGGGATCAATTTGGCTTAAAAGCTGGCTACCGTTAATGTCTCAAGTTCTTGAACAATTTCGTACGTTGCTAAGATAGAATACGGTTCTAACAAAAGAGTATAGATAATGTAAAATGAAAATTTATCCTTTCATTGTACATTTACATTTTTGAACACTTAAATTTATCTCAGGTGGAAGGACGAGCTCATCAAGATCGCCGGGAAGCGCGGGCTGCTGATCAAGTCTGGAAGCTGATCAAGTTTAGATCGGTTCTGGAAGTCTATAGGAGAGGCCTATGTTCAACAGTGTACTATGTGCGGCTGATATGAAGATAATGATGATGACATTTTTCACAGAACACACTAACTCACATTTTTGTTATCTGGTTAGGATTCATGTATACCTCATCGCTGTTCTTAAAAAGATCGCTTCTAAAACGCATAGTAATTTTTTACCTCGTTACGATTTTGATGTATATTTGTGTATTCAGTATCTAACTAACTATATCGTACAATAACCTAATTTATTCATTGCCGAGCACTGTATGTAAAAATATAAAAACATTTCTGAATTATTTCAGTGACAATTGTTACTAGACAGCATGTTGTTTGCAACAAAGACGCGGTATATGGTTTTAATATTTTATCAGAGGGCAGCAGGCCGGCCGCAAGCCCGGGGCCCCTCGGCGGCCACGGCCCGGGGCCCGTCGTGCGGGTGCGGTGCGGATGCCCGCCGGCGATAAAAGCCACCGGTCGTCGCTAACGTGACGTTTTATTTCGCAACAGTCACCAAAAAGTTAAATGACTAAAGCCTTTGGACGCGGTAGGAATAGTAAGATTCCAACTTTAATGTGTATGAAAGTGTGTGGAACTTTATGTGTGTAAAGCTACGTCTATAATGGAAGCAATGTTATGCAACATTCATTCATATATTAACACAAGAAAGAGAAAATTAAAGTGCAGGTCAGAAGTACCTGAAACCGGCGGGCTTACGTGAAAGGAGCTGACAGTACATGCAGCTCCCGAGGAGGGCCAGACCGAGAGGAATGGCACTGGGTCAGCCGGGGTGCGAGGAATATGTCTCGAGGCAACCTCACCTTCGGCCTAGCACATCGACCCACAGAGGGCGTGCGGTTTAGTCTGTTCGATTCCGCGATTCCGACGCGGGGGGGAGGGGGATTTCCCACACGTAAAAAAAAAGTAGGTGCAGCTCGAGCATTGTATAAGGATGGAGTCAAATGGCAGGCTGTCGTGTCTGCCTGCTCCGGAGGGAAATAGGTGCGAGCGTCATTAAGCGCCCTGTGTTCGCAGGGTCGCAGCACAAGTGTGACTCCCCTGGTGTTGCAGACGTCCATAGGCCATGTTAACTACTTTTCATCAGTTGGGATGTGTGCTTGTCTGCCACCTCAGTGATGTAGAAAAGCATGTGTTTGTATGTAAAAAAACAAATATAAAAAATAATTATTCTCTGAAGCAATCTTTCGATCAAGTTTTCGATCACCTTAACCGTAAAAATATGAATAAATTCTTCAATTTATAATATTATAACAACTCGTGCTCAATAGGTTAATAAAATTCTTCTACAATTTATTAATCATTTCCATAATTTATTTCAATGTAGAGATCGCCTAAAATATTTTGAAACTAAGAGTCTTAAAAAAACAGAATAACTGTCATGTACTCAAAATTGCTTATTCTATACAGACTAAAGTGAGTATCACATTGAAACTATTTATTTCCACTCAGAATCGTGAACGTAACCTAACGAACCTACAGAGAGAAGCAAACGCAAACAAATGATCGTTTCATGACAGCCTGTCCGCGTTAGTTACGGAGGGCAAACAGCCTGCGTGTGGCCTTTTTACACTCATTAGGAAATAGTTGTACTACATCAAGAGCAGGACAGTGACCACCGCAATTTATACGTGTTGTCTGTTATACGTGGCGGGGTTTAGTGAGTCAAATCGTCCCCAGGGGACGTGGTTATCACCAAACTGCTTGCCGCGACACATTACACATCAGATTCATTGTGCGTGTACACATTATAGTAATGTATATGTTAGGGTGGAACCACACTTAGTTATGTGTTATTCTGTTATGCCGCTATGTTATATAAGTGCAAATATTTATCATGATAGGGTTAGGACACGGCAGTATTTCCGTCCAATTGAGCAGTCCGACTGGGGAAGTACCTCCGCGCTATAGAATGCCACGGCCATAATAACCTTGTGTTGAGGTCCCGGCGGTGAGTAGGGTAGCCAGAACTCACTGAAGAGTTTTTATGCTGACAGTGGGAAAACCAAAGGCTATTCTTGCTTTGTCTTCAACACTGACGGCAAGGAAACTCTCTGTGTTTACAGAATCGGCAGCACGAGTGTGATTCCCGTCCCCCAAATGTGATTGAACAGCATACATGCCATGTGTTACTGCTGCTGCTCTGATGCAACGGCTTATTCATGTCCTTTAATTTTATGTGTCAATCAAATAAGTGGACGGTGGTAGACAAATGGACGGATGCGCGTATAAGAATTTCGCGCTTACACGATACGCATTTAGACGAAAGAAAATCCATACCTCGCGGCCAAATAAAGTTAATGAAAATAAATTCTCACTATTATTATGCACACATACCTACATAATATGTAAGCCTAAAATACATGGTCGCCCCACTATCAAGCGCAGCCAGCGCACGGTGAGTCCATCAATCCGAGCGCGAATCTTTTTATGGTCAGTTACGCAATGACATGCTCCACTGCGCGCGATGTACTGCCATTCATCTGAAACTATCCCACCGAGCGCAGAATTGTAACGGAGGCTACTGGAATATGCTATTTTTAGATATTTAGAAAACATATCTAATGCGAATTGGTAGTTATATTAGTTTGATTTTTTGGGAGTCTAAACAAACTCCTGTTTATTTTTTGAATTTGAGATTAAACTGAGATACCACAGCCTTCGTAGAAAATCCACTGTAAAGCAAATTACCATCTCATAAACTATAAAATTTCATGAATAATCAGTTTATAGATGGTTTTTACATTTACTGTAGTTACTTATTGGAACTTAAAATATTTGTAATAATATAATATATTTAAATGAAATTACCATTATCTAAAAAATATTAGTCATCAATATAATGTTTTATGTGCTGCAGTAAGCCGAGATAAAGGCATTTTTCTTTCTTTCTTTATAAAATGAAACCTGTCACACACATACAGACTCACCCCACACTCTTCCTAAAATGTTTTATCCATGGCATAAGAATGACTGAATTGCCTTTTTGTGCCGTATTTTTGTGAACACGTCAGGAGTGATCCACGAGCGTTTAACCTGCCGCTGGGAGCTGCGCCGCGCGCCGTATGGCTGATGGACCGGCTGCGTAATCGCCTTACGCCTTTTTTATTTTCTTTTTAACAGTGTCGTAGCTTAACACTTTTTCAAATGTATTTTTGCTTGGTTTTAGTTAGTTAGATATAAATTACACGCGCCTATATATAGCACGTAGTGGGTTTAAATTGGATGATATTACAGACGAAACAAACAATAGGTATTGCTCTTATATTTGAAAGCGATTCGTACTGTATGTATTCTTCTTCTTCCTCTTGTTCTGTATTCATAATGTTCGACTAAAATTGTATAGCCAAACAGCTATAATAAAATGTGTCTGTAATTTTTTAAGAAGGATTCAATTATACGGTTAGAAGCTTCGTATTTTCTTTTTCCATTTTTTACAGGTGTAACAAGTCACACAAGACAATACAGACATGTAACTATCCTTAGTTACTGTTTATTGTTTGATATTTGTGTATATGTTCTTTGTTCTACTACTAACTGTGGTTCAAAATTTTCATCGTATCATTAAAAACCGAATACATCACTTTACGACTTAAGCTCAAAATAAAAACTTCTTAAAAAAAAATGTGATTATTCAAATATACAACCGTTTTACCTGGCCAATAGCTGTACTAAATGGTTCGCAGGTTAAATAAATCACTTACACGAAAATTACAAAACAAAGCAGTTAAAACAATCTCATTTTATGTAAATTAAATTACTTCACAGAAACAATTTAAATACAACTTTCAAGTTGAACAGTTAGCAGACGTTTTCAACAATTTAAATTGTGTCAACAATGTGATCAAAGATTCAATATTGCAATTAATAACCCCTCTTTAATCGAATTATCACGGAATTTGAAATTAGTGAAGAATTTGAAATTAACAAACTTCAATTTGCTTCGCAAACTTTGATTAAGTAGGCTGTGATAATATTTTAGAGCTGTTCTGGTTCAGCTTAGAATACTAGCTACTTACCATAATTTTGGTTTGTTATAAGAATAATTTAGAGAACTGCTCTATTATTTTTACCTCACTGCGCCAAAAGTAGGGTTATGTTTTTCGAGAGTATGTATGCACCTATACGTATAATTGTTGGCACGCTTTGCAGCCTAAATGGCTCGATGGATTTTAGCTTGAGAGGTGTAAGGAAGGTAGATTTGGAATTATATATATTCTGGCTATGTCCGTTCAATTACATATAACTTAATACAATCAATAAGACAACATAAACAAAAGAATCTTTATTTCCAACTTATCGCAACCTACTATCACATTTCTAGTAGTTTCTCCGTGTCGGCATAATTTAGTTTCTCTTGGTATTCTGTAATAAAAACCTCACAGTCCCAATAACTTAATGTTTGATTAGTAATTTGTTTAGTTTATTAAACAGACGAGCGACGACCCAAAAACACTAATACGTACTAGGCTCGTTACATTTTGAGAAAAGATTGTATGCAGTCTCTTTTTAAATTGGTTCAACAAAACAGTGAGTTTAAATCTGAACGTGTAAAGTGGGTGATAGACGTACGAACTTTAAGAAAACGGTTTTAAGATCGCAAACTTACTCGGCTCGCCGTCGCGTCGGCGACAGGCGTGAAGCTTGCTCACACTGTTTTGCGATGGCGTCGAGAGAAGAAGCTTTGTGCTATTCAGGAATTCTATCATATCACATTTTACAAAATAATCAAAAAAGTCACATTAGTTAGAGAGTTACGTGAAAAGGAAGTTTTCAGAATGCTTGAGTCGATGTATATATAACTTTTGCGCTTGGTTACACCAATTATAGCTTAACAGGATAGGATACTTGTATGAGAGACGCTCTTTCACCGCATGAATGTTTGAGTGTAACAATGCGATTTTTGATAACTGGTGGAATTATACAAATTTAATATTTATATTTTTTTAATGAACTTAATATTTTTGTCCTTATACTTATTATTTCTAATTTTCCTAAGACAAGTATTGTTTCGAAAAGCCTCTATAAATTCTGTTTTTAAGATTGTATAAAAGCAATTTTCTGAGAAAATGTTCTAAAATTACTCGTTTAGAATTTACTGAAGCAAATTATACCAAAATTAAAACGTCAAATTCAAACGGCGTCGTGAATAGTTTTCGAACTTATTGACATGACATGGTATCATGGTTTTTTTCTTATATTCGTGATCAGCGTCATCTATTAACTCGAAAAGGTCGAAAATTGCTTGCAGTCGCTGTTTTAGTCTCTTTGTGATCCGATATCGGACCAAAACATTGGTGTTGACTCCGATAACCGATATCGGGCCGGACAATGTGAAAGACAGATACATATCTCATACATTTGTCTTCCTCCGATATCGGATGTCGGATATCGGATACCAGAGATGTCGCCGAGCCATAAGCTCACCTACTTACTCGCACGTTTGTCACCCACTTAAGCCAACATGTTGCCTTGTGTATGGAGTAAAAGTTTGGTATCGGGTTCACATTCGCTGAACGGTCTTCTCACCATATTCTGTCTTCCGTGTTCTCACCTTATTCTTAAGGGTAGCATTGTATTTCTGTGGTACTTTAAACATACGAGGTGTACGTATTTTCACAAAGGTATTTTCTTCCTAGATTTAATATGAGAAGAAGTGAAAATAATATTAATCGGTCTTCAAGACACCCATGCAGAAAATAAAAGTATTTCAATAAAATGCTTCATGCCTCGCAATCGCAGTGAATATGATCTGTTTCAGCATTTTTCAGACTTATGCCCTGCATTATTTTTGACTCTGAACTTAATGAATGTATGAACTTATTTATTTCAAGCAACAAAGGCTCATTATTTGTTAGTATAACTTATTCTATGTTAGTAAAATAAAAGTAGGTACAAATATTAACGATGGCCATTTCGGAACTTTCCCCCCCCCCCCCCCCCCCCGCCTTGCGCTATGGCACAGCTATGGTTTACGTAGCGACTGTCCAGTCTTCTCGCGATCATGTCACCCTGCACACCAGGGACGCACATCTCTTACGCATGGTTGCGTAAAAGCAATCCACGCAGGCCTCTGCGAACATCCCTGATGCGCTACAGAAGCGCGGCAGCCCCAGCAGCACCCTGAACGCGTTATTATATTGCACGCGACTCACGAATTTGATGCTAATCAGACCGCCCAAAGGAATAGGCTGCAATAGGCTAACTGATTTTCAATCAATCTGTATTGAAGTGTAACATAACATACATAAACTCACGCCTTTATCCCCGAATGGGTAGGCAGAGGTGCTAGCACCCACATTTCGCCGGTTTATGTTTTGGTCCCAATGTAACAGGTGGCGAGCCTATTGCCATTAACTGGGCACTTATAAACCTGCGATAAATACACACATAACTTCGAAAAGCATCGAAAAGTCATTGGTGTGTGCCATGGAAAACCTGGGCTCGAACCCGAGACCTCGTCTCAGCAGTCCATTACCCATACCACTAGGCTCATCATTGTAGATGACACTTTTTTTCAAAATTTTATTTCTTCTTTATTGTACACAGAATTATATAAATACAAAACAGTGAGATGTAATGTACAAAGGCGAGCTTAACTCAAAGTTGAGTTCTCTTCCAGCAAACCTGCCAAATTGTAATACGAGAGGCAAAGTCTAGTGTACATAAAAGTGAAGATTATGAAGTAAGAGGTAAACGAAATGTATACCCCAGGTTATAGGTATACATATACATACAAACATACATATATACATAATACCAACATACATACAAGGGTAAATGGATGAAATGGCCCGCAGAAGCCGCGGATGGATCAGACTGATCGGAGAAGATTGGCAACACTTGCCGATGTCAACATCGTTACGTATTTCTAATTCCTTAAAAATTGTGATTTATCGTTGTTATTTATGAATCACATTTAAAATAGTGTATAAATGCATAATAAATATCATGTAATGTTTGCAGAAGTGTAACAATTGTATATGGACAAAATTAATAATTAAAAATATTTTCATAAAATTTTGATATAAAGTGATAAAGTGGCAGTGTTTTCACCGTTAATAACCTAAAAATACACAGACTTACATTATAAGTGCTAACTAACCACATTACAGTGAAAACAAAGCTGAATATACTAAATCTCAGTACAATAAAACGTTTGAAAAAATTCTACATTCAAGTTACCAAAATTGAACTTTGGACCAAAACAAATACCATAGACAAGTAAATTTACCAGCGACAATAATAGTGGTGGACTATCAGTAAACGAATGATTAATCTAATTAGTAAGTAACCATAGACAATATACAGCACTTCACTGATCATTTCACAAGTTACAGTGTTGCCATAAGAATAAAAAATATGCAAAAATAGGGAAATTGATAACGAATGGTACTTCATTTTTTTTAAAATTATTTTCAATAATATAAATAAAGAAGAAACTGCTTCGTAACCAATTGTCACTGGACTACACAATTGAAATTGACGAATCAGATTTGGACTGCATTTGATATTGAGACATCATTATTGAACGACACTGGAAATTGACGAAACAAAATTAGACTTAGAATTATATTTTAGAATTGACCAATCGGAATTAAACTACACTTAAAACTGACAAGAAATCATTTGGACAATTGAATTACACCCTATATATACATATATCAATTTCGTACCGCAACGACAACAGAGAGCGTTAATATGGATTCAGAATGCAATGTAACTCTGAGAAAACCGGCCACAAGATCAAAATCTTTAGAACACATAGATATGAGTGTTTCTCTGAACTCATCAGACTCAGGTGAATTAATGGGCAAAAGTCTGGATATATCTACACATGTCTTCTCACTTTACCGCGAAGAAATGAAAGAAGAAATAAATAGTTTAAAGTCAGCTTTACATAGTACTCAAAATGAACTAGAAAATGTGATACTTGAGAATTCAGACCTAAAAAAACAAGTCGCTCATTTACATCAAGAGCTACTAGTTTTGAAACAAATCTGCAAAAGCCCTTTGTCTTCAATTCGCAAACTGCAGGTATCAACCAGAAAAGCTAAGGCCAAGCGTCGGCTCACGGACTCATTTACAAACACTCCTTCCAAAACTCAGGATGAGGCTAGCCCAGCTCCCAATAACATAGCTATGGATGAAAATAATAGTGAACAAAGGGAACATACTCGTAGTACTACTCCAAAAAATATTTCACCACTAAAGAATAAAAATGGTACCCCACATATTCAACGTCAAGAAAAATATGACAGGAAAGCTTATATTTTCGGAGGACAAGGGTATTCTGGAATAACTGAACATTTAAGTAAGTCTAGGGCGCATACTCATTACTTAAAATACCAAATTACATCTTGTCTAAAACCACACACCAGTACGGCGAACATTTTAAATAGTTGCAAACTTTATGATATAAAAAAAGATGACAGAATTATATTATTTGTAGGCCAAAATGACTCAAATCCTTTTGAGATTGAAGCTGAACTATGTGCATTCCTCAAATCTGTTAAATGTCATGTTTTCATAGTAAAGGTGCACAAAAACAAATACTTAAATAAACGTAAACTGAATTCTATGTTACATTTCATTTCTAAGCAATATGTCAAATGAGACGATATTCTTAGCAATCCATGGATTCTCCGTGCGGGTGCCGGGTCCATCGCGTTGCTGAGTTGGGAACTCGGAACAGTGCCTGGGACTTGCGACCCAAGTGTAGGTTTAGAAGGGGCCCCTTTTGTTGATGTACATCAACACTCACCTTCACTACCCAAGTTCCCCTCCCTGCCTAACCAAATTTGATACGAACCTACTAGTGCCGCTTTAGACATTCGTCCTAGTAATGAGCTTATTGTAGCTCTCGATAGGCCTAGATCTTTAAGTAGGTTATAGAGAGATTTAGCTGGTATACCTCTAGCTCCCACTTCTACTGCATACAAATTAACCACGTAACCGTTTTTGATTAATTCGTTTGTGAGATCATAGTATTTATTTTTCTTAAGTGTGTGGTCCTTCGGTATATTTGTTTCCCACGGTACAGTAAGTTCCACAAGGACCACATATTTTGTCGTTTTCGAGTATAGAAATATGTCCGGTCTAGATGACGAAACCCCAACATCCTCCGGAATTTTATAGTGCTTTTCATACGTGTCGATTAGGAGAGTCCAATCTGGGGCAGTATCTAAGATTGAATAAGGTTTGTTCCTGGATTTTATGGATGAACCTTCAGACACAAAGTTGATATGACGTCTGTTAGTAGTCAATCCTTTTTGGGCTCTAGCTACTGCCAGACTCATTGCTTCGCGTATGATGAAAAGCACCTTATCGTGGCGGCGTGAGTATTGGCCTCTATCGAGAAGCACCCTACATCCTACTAATATGTGCCTAGCCGTCCCTATTGCCTCACCACACGTATAACATTGTTTTTCTGTGGCCTTCCCCCACCTTACCAGATTACTCTGGTCTGGAAGGGTCATCTGAAAGGCGTTAAGATAGAATTTTAACAGGGCCGGCGACCACTCATAGATCAAGGTGCGCCACTTTAAAGCCATCGGTATGCAGAACTCTCCCATTGTCAACCATTCGTTTTGGATTTCCAAATTCATCGCGTGCACTCGATATTTATCATTTTCGTCTTGCTTCAGAAAAGACCTAAGTATATCCTGGTCCCTTTTTGGCTCTCGTACTCCCAACCCCACTTTGTTCGACTGGGCTCCTATCATAAATCTTTTATGGAATATAAGTCTAGATTCAAGCTCGGACGCGTTATTATCTTTCGGGAGTGCCCTGACTGTGTCATCTTGGGATTTACCTAAGATGTGGGCTTTGGTAACTCTAAGGTGTTTATAGAGCTCCGATGGTTTCTTTAATTTCATCCCAAAATTATTCTGATCCCTAAATAAAGCAGAGGGATCAGCAGAGTGCGCTAGTCCAAGCCACGATTTTAGTGATTTTATGACAGTTGCATCTATTTTCGCGAGTAAGGTTTTGCCGAAATCGTATACCAGAAAAGGCCAAGTCAGACGTGATGTTAGGTAGTTGTCATATATCCAAGCTTTTTTGATATTATTCAGTGGTAGCTGATCTATCTTATTTAGGTCGTTTATAAACATATTGACAACTTCATCTAAGGATGGTGTGCGTCCTTGATGGTCTATCTTTCTCCCAAGAAATTTAAATGGGACCGATTCAGCGACTATGGAAACTGGTTTACCCCCTATGAAGAGTCCCGGGTCGTAGGAGGTAAATTTGGTGTCCCGTCTACCCAGACACAGACAGTGACACTTACTGGGCTTCGTTCTCAGTCCATTTGTCCACGAACAGAACTCATCGATTTCCTTTAATAGTTCCTGACATTGATTTGGATTACGCGTCAGTATTGCGAGGTCGTCAGCAAAAGCTAAGATGGACTCAGTGTATTTGTTATTTACTTTAAACCGATAGCCCCATTTCTTTTCGTGACGTATTAATTTGGTGATTAAGATATTAATTACTATGTTAAATGCTATTGGTGACAGGCAGCATCCCTGAAACAGCCCAACATTATACCGTAGTGGTTCTGTGTGGTCTTTTTGGAAGCTTATAGCAAATTTTAGTTGTGAGTAATACGACGCGATTATCTCTATTACCACGGGTGGAAAGTTATACCATTGCAACGCGTATATCATAAGGTTATGTGGAATTGAGCCAAATGCGTTTTCTAGGTCTATCCAACATACCGTTATCTGTCTTTCGTATTTTCTGGCATCTTTTAAGCTTTCCGCTAACAGACTATTGTGTTCCAGACATCCAGAAATTCCGGGTAAAAATCCTTTCTGGTGGTTAGGTCCGAAATACCTATTGTTAATCATAAAATTACACATTTTTGTTTGTAGAATTGAGAAAAATATTTTTGAAATTGTGTTAGTTAGTGCTATCGGTCTAGTATCTTTAGGATGAGTCACTTCGTGTTTTTTTGGGATGAGAACAAAAACTGCTTCGCCAAATGCGACTGGTATATTCTTTTCTGACCAGATTTTACTGAATATATTTGTGAGATGTTTGCGAACTATTGGACATTTTTTATACACTATATATGGAACACCATCAGGGCCCGGAGCCGATTTAGATGATTTCTTTTTTATTTGTATCTCTAATTCCTCTATGGTAGGTGCATTCCCTTGGAATTGTACTAGAGGGTCATGGGGTCTTTGGGTTTCCGGTTGATTGTATGGTGTTCTACATTGAGATATTTCGTAGGTATTTTTGTACTACTACTTTATACTACTTATAATATATAGATGTTGAATATGAAAAATCGTATAATTGGTATTTGTTTGCCCGTTGTAATTTTGGAAAAGAATAAAATATGATTTAAAGGTGAACTTCAATGAAATTTGTTATTTCAACTTTAACAAGTAGGAATTTATTAAATAATTAATATAAATTGAATACAGTTAAAATGATACGAGGTAAGCAGCCCAGTCGTAGCTCAGGAGAAATGTGAAAGGTGCTTTTTCAAGCTAATGTGGTCCTTTTACTGCGTGGTTGCTGGCTGGTGCAATTAGCAGGGGACACATCTTGGAAAATGCCCTCTGGATGTCGCCGGTCGCCGTGCGGATAGTAGCGACTCTGGCCACACCATCCTTGCCTGGGATAAGTTGGATAATCCTGCCCAAGCGCCATTTGAGAGGGGGCAGGTGGTCGTCCTTTATCAGCACCAGCGTGTTTGGAATCAGGATCCCGCTAGACGTCTTCCACTTGAGGCGTCTCTGTAGCTCTGACACGTACTCGGAGGCCCAGCGCTTCCAGAAGTGTTGCCTCAGTTGCTCGACTCTCTGGTATCGTGAGAGTGAGAGCGGGGGCTTCATGGAGGTGTCTTCGCCTGCAGGAGCTGTCAAGGGCCGGCCAATGAGGAAATGGCCCGGCGTGAGCGGCGTGAAGTCGTCAGGATCTGGGGACATGGGATACATCGGACGGGAGTTCAGGACGGCTTCTATTTGTACCAAAACCGTGCTGAACTCCTCGTAGGTTAAGTTAGCATTCCCTACAACGCGCGTAAGGTGGTGCTTGCAGGACTTTACCCCTGCTTCCCATAAGCCGCCAAAATGAGGTGCGTAAGGGGGAATAAATTTAAATTCAATATGATTATTTGATGCGTAATCAATAATTCCCTGAGAACGTCCCGTCAAAACGCTTGTAAACTCCTTAGCCGCTCCTACGAAGTTTCTACCATGATCCGAAAATATTTTGATAGGTTTTCCTCTACGCGATATAAATCGTTTCAAAGCTAGAATATAACTTTCAGTTGACAAGGAAGTAACAAGCTCCAAATGGACAGCTCTCGTTGAAAAACAAACAAATAAACAGATGTAACCCTTTTCTAACCTAGAACCTCGACCCTTTCTATTTAGAATATAAACTGGTCCAGCGTAATCTACGCCACAATGAAAAAAGGGATAGTTTGCTTGCAAACGCTCACTAGGTAAATCACCCATTATAGGCTGCACTGTCTTAGCCTTCATACGACAACAACTACACATTGGTGAACTATTTTCTTAGCTAAATTTCAGCCACCAAGAGGCCACCACGTCTCCCTAATCTGCGCTAACAGGAGCTGAGGGCCAGCGTGGAGCATCATAGCATGAGTATGCCGAAATAGAAGAATTGTAAAATAGCTTTGGCTACACAATAGTTTGGGATATTTCTTGTCATATGCAAATTCTGAATTACCAATTCTTCCGCCCACTATAATAATGTTATTTTTATCTAGAAATAAATTTAAAGAGGACAAGTTACGTGAACCTTTGAAGGTCTGCTTATTCAATAAAGCATTGTACTCATCAGGAAATGCTTGAATTTGTGATAATTTTGTTAGATACAATAAAGAGTTATGTAACTCGGCTGCTGACACAGGGCCCGAGTTACGTTCCAGTGATCTAATTTTAGCTCGTGCGTTGTAAATAAAGCGAAATATATAAGCACAAGCACGTTGAAGTCTAATGTATGATGAGAATCTATTGATGTCTATCATCCTATAGTCACTACTGGTACAAAACACACTTATAGTTCGATTCGGCCTCAATTCCGGCAATGTACTAGTTTGAAGAATGTCTAGATTATCTTGTGTCCACTCTACTACATTCTCTGATAAAAATGCAGGTCCGTTCCACCACAGTTTGCTATCACTGATATCTTCTAGCGTCATACCACGTGATAATAAATCAGCCGGGTTGCATTTGCCGTTCACGTGATACCAACGCGCATTGTTTGTTAGATCATTAATTTCTACTACCCGGTTTTGCACAAACGTTTTAAGTAAATAAGGTGACATTTTCAACCAACTTAACACGATAGTCGAATCTGACCAAAATACTACATTGTCAAACTCTAAACGCAATGAATTTACGATCTTTCCATATAATCTCGCACCGATCAATGCTGCACATAGCTCGAGTCGCGGAATAGTGATTGCTTTAATGGGCGCGACGCGTAACGTAACGGTATTCAGACGGTACACACCGAGAGGTTCCGACGGATTTTTACGCCACAAAATTAGTTGTAAATTCCGTTGATCGTCGTGAATTAGTATTTGCCTAAACATTTTCTCTATGTCCGCACAAGCTACGTATTTATACTGCCGGAAACGTAAAAGTATTCCAATTAAGTCATTTTGCAAGGGCGGACCGGTCATTTGAATGTCGTTAAGCGATTTACCATTCGATGTTTTTTGACTTGCATTGAATACAACTCTTAACTTCGTGGTAGTGCTCTGTTCACGAAACACACCATGGTGAGGCAAAAAATAATAGGGTGAATTAAATCCGTCAATGCGCGTCATGTGTCCCAGGCCTAAGTATTCTTGCATAAACTCGTTATACATATATTTATAAGTAGGTTGACGTGCGAGTTTACGCTCTAGTGATAAGAAACGTGTTTTTGCGACTTCATAACTGTCACCAAGTGTTTCTGGCGATTCTTTGAATGGAATACGAACTGAAAATCGACCTGCATGTTCTCTTCTAGTAGTATCTATAAAAAGTTGTTCACATACACGATCATCGTTTGTATAATGCGATTTAGGTGGTGAAATCTCTTCGATTTCCCAGAATCTTTTGAACTGCGCGTTCAATTCGAGATTTTGAGAGGTACCCACATGACACTGAACTTGATTGATGCGCAAATTCGTGTTTACAGGACCTGAGATTATCCACCCTAGCTTTGTATTCTGTAGATAAGGTCCACTAGCTAGGTGAATCCTACCCTCATTTAACAAATCCCAAAAATAGTTCGCACCGATTAAAATATCTACCTGCGATGGAGAATTGAACGTAGGATCGGCAAGCTTAATATCATTAGGAATGTTAAGATTATGCGTATGTATATATGAAGAGGGTATGCACGAAGTTATGTTTTGCATAATCAAGCAATTAATGCGCGTATTATATTCGCTATTTAAGGAACGAATAGAAATTTCACAGGAATGATTTGACTGTGTGATTGATTGTCCTATTCCTGTGATTTGAAAAGTGGACTGTATAACCTTGGCGTTTAATTTATTGCGTAAAGAACTGGACATGATGCAGTGTTGGCTTCCACTGTCCAGTAGTACACGGGCAATATGAACTTGAGTATCGGCACCGATTATTTCTACCAGCGCAGTAGACAATAACACGGGTACGAGAGTGTTTGATGATTTATTACTAATTTGATTATTAGTGTTGGAATGTAGAACAGTAGAAGATTCATTACTGGAGGGGGTGGACTGCGCGTTAGAGGAACCCGTAAATACCGAGGTTTCTCCATTCCTAAACGCCTCGTGAATCAAGCTATTGTGTTTTTTATTACATACCCGACATGGCCCACAGAAACAACTATCGATAGTGTGTCCCTCACGTAAACAATTCCTACATAAACTCTTGCTTTTAATAAGGGCCAACTTTTCGTCGCAAGGTAAATTAATGAACTGAGTGCACGAATAAACCGGATGATTACCTGCACACATAGAACATACACGAGTCCGTTTAGAATTTTTAGCGGTATTCTGATTAGTTTGCGTAGACACAAGACCTTGAACTTTAGACATTTGGTTTTTGTGACTATCTTGGGACAAATTTTTGCTATTGAAGCTTGAGGAATGATTTGCTTTAATCATTTCCAACATATCCGCTTTATTTCTTAAAAATGAAATAAGCTCGTCTAGTTTCAAAGCTACCTCCTTATTTTTTAGAGAATTTGATTTAAATTGCTCCCAGTCTTTTTGCATAGAAGCATCGAACTTAGATACAATTAAATAAATTAATAAGGTATCCCAAGTATCCACTGGCTCGCCTAAGCTCTTTAAAGCGCGTAAATTTTTAAGGACGGTATCTATAAGTTTTCTTATGCAAGCGGGCGATTCCCTAGACAAAGGTTGTATAGAAAATATGGACTTAATATAATTATGAATTAGTAATTTTTTATTATTGTATCTAGCTTCAAGCAGATC
Organism: Eilema caniola; assembly: GCA_949126895.1. Lineage (NCBI taxonomy): Eukaryota > Metazoa > Arthropoda > Insecta > Lepidoptera > Erebidae > Eilema > Eilema caniola. The sequence continues at coordinate 481,131 of OX421469.1, read as the reverse complement.
CCAAGCTATTATATAGTTATCGGCTGAAAATTCGAGAGATTTGATGACCTGCATGGCATTGCCCGTGAGAGCCGATCTTAAGTAGTGATATTTTTGAATATTATCGAGCTCTTCCGAATTATGAATCATGGACAAATAAGTATCTCGGAACTCCAACCAATTGTCATATGAACCATCAAATGAGGTCAGCGAAATAGTGGGTAACTTAACTAGTAATTTACTACCCTTGCATTTATGATTATTCGAATTATCGCCTTGTAATAGACAGTCGATAGAGGCCATAACACTATAATAACTATTTTCAAAGGATTCGCGTTCTCTTAATTGCTCTGCTATATCCGATTCCGGAGCTATTTCAATCTTATCTTGAAAGCTATTAAAATTAGATAACAGACTGCATAACGCCTGTTGTTTTCGTAACTTTAACTCAGCAAATTGTCTTGCGGACAATAAAGCCCCGTCTAAGGAATCTACGTATTTGACTAATAAGGTCAGGGAACCCTTGACTGAACCGCGTTTTTTCACTAATTCTTTAAAACTTTCACTCATTTTGGCACTTAATAAGAAAGCAGAGGTACTCACGTTTGTCCTGCAGCCACTTGGTGAATTATGCGCACCGCCGCGTAGCTTTCTAGAAGAAACAAACGGTTTTAGTACAAATAGAAGAAATGTGGGCGAGTAGGGCGGGAATAAAGGAAGGAAAAGAGGATTTGCTACGACTGGTCTGCTACCCGCTACTTATGGTTTCTTGAAAAAGTTTAAAAAGTTTAAATAATCCGGCGCTGAAGGTCCAAATGTTTGCCCGTTGTAATTTTGGAAAAGAATAAAATATGATTTAAAGGTGAACTTCAATGAAATTTGTTATTTCAACTTTAACAAGTAGGAATTTATTAAATAATTAATATAAATTGAATACAGTTAAAATGATACGAGGTAAGCAGCCCAGTCGTAGCTCAGGAGAAATGTGAAAGGTGCTTTTTCAAGCTAATGTGGTCCTTTTACTGCGTGGTTGCGCGCCCTCTTGCGTAATTCGCCGACACTCCTGCGCTTGCGATGTATTTGCGTGTCCTGACGATCAACTATCTGTAGACGCCTCTCGTAGTTCCGTACTAGCGGGATAGATGGCGCTTAACAGTATTCATTATGTAAGACAATAAATTGTATGTTGGACCAGATTGATTATAATGAAAAATTCCTAGCTCAAAAAAGTCATTCAGTCTACCGGCGTCGTACTGGGAGGCGGAATGACCGACTTGGTAATAATGGTTGGAAAGTAAACTGCTCTAAACAAATTGTAACATCAACTAATGACCAACACACTCAAACGGAACCCGAAAATGTAATAGTACAGTGTCCTACTTCTGAGCAACAGCTTTTTCGTATGTAAGGAATCAAAAGATTTTTGTATGCTTAGGATCTTGCATCAGAATGTTGCCAGTATATTCAGTAAACGTAGATTTCTAGAAATACACCTGTGATCTTGCACAAAATAACAAAGAAGTCGATATATTATGCTTAACAGAAACTTTTATTCAAAAATGAGCAAACTGTTCATATCTCCGGTTTTGACTTAGCAGCTTCTTACTGTAGGCTAAATAAAAAACGTGGTGGTTCTTGTATTTTAGTCAAGCGAGGTATACGCTACAGACAATTGGATTTTTGTGTTGACTACTCTGTGGATAGGCATTTCGAGTGTTGCGGAATTGAAGTACTTTCACAGAAAATGGTGGTTATTTGTTTGTATAGAACACCAGACTCTAACTGTGAATTGTTTCTTGACAAGTTTCAAGTACTTCTGCATAAAGTAACCTACAGACTCAATAAAAAAAAAATTGTTATAACTGGGGACATTAATATAGACACATTACAATCTCAAACCAAGGAATGCAAACATCTTACTGATCTTATAAAAAATTACAATCTAGTACTACATATAGACCAACCAACTCGACAGCAAACATGTATAGACCACTTCATAAGCAATATACCACATGCGACAGGAGAACTTTTGCATTTGGAGATATCTGACCATAACACGGCTCAATTGCTTAGCATCCCAACAGAAATTAAAGAGAAACCTTTAACAGAGTATTATATTCATAAAAGAATTTATAACAACGAGTATTTGCTAAGATTTCGGGAATGTTTATCTAGTCTCTCGTTCAAGGAAATATATGAAGGGGACAATTTTGCATCTTCATTTCAATTATTTCATGAGACCTTTTCTTTATTTTATAAGTTATGTTTCCCAAAAGTGAGAGTAAAAATATCAAACAAGATTCGCAAACTAAGGTGGATTACAAAAGGGTTAAGAATAAGTTGCAAAACCAAACGTTCGTTACGCTACAAGTACTATAGCGATAAATGTAGCAAAATCATATATAAATACAAAAAATACTCGAAACTTTTACGTCATTGTATCGACCAATCCATCAAAAATCATAATCGCGATGAGATTCTGAATTCTAAAAATGTGTGCAGAACTTCCTGGCAATTAATAAAGCAGGAATCAGAATCCAGAAAGCAAATGGAGACTATCACTAGTATTTATGAAAATGAAATATTACTTAGGGAACCGCTCGCTATAGCAAGAGCATTTAATGAATATTTTGTGAATTTGACGTATAATGATAATATTCCATCACAAAATACATTTAAAGGATGCATTTGTGGTAGTATCTTCCTGAGCCCATTCATTTATGACGAAATCAATTCTACTATTATGTCTCTAAGCAATAGTAATGCTGAGGGATATGATGAAATTTCAACAAAAGTTATTAAAGCGTGTGTCATGGCAACAGACTCCATCGATACTTGGCAGCGCCGCAAAGCCATCATATTCTCAGGAGTTCCAGACGCTGATAATGAAAACTGCACCACTACCATATTGGGGATTTTACACAATAAGATGGGCCTAAAGGAGATCACAACAACCTCCATAAAAACATGCCATCGTCTTGGAGCCCTTAGAACAGGTCACAACCGTCCCATTCTAGTAAGGTTTAGCACCCTGGGTATTAAGAGCGCAATCTGGAACGCGAAGACACGGCTGAAAGGGTCCTCTATATCTGTCAAGGAGTTCTTAACCAAGATCCGACAGGCAGTGTTCATCAAGGCCCGCTCGCACTTCGGGATGCGTTGCTGTTGGACACAGGATGGCGTTATAGTGGTGAAAACGCAGGATGGACAGCGCTGCAAGCTCACCACTGCTGAAGAACTTCAACGTGTGATTGAGAGGCATTCCAAACCGGCATCAAGTTCCAGGGACTAGTGTTTTCATTTTTTTTTTGTTTGTTTTCAATTCGGGATCCTTGTTCGCATACTCCCTAAGACTTTAAATGTTTCCTTGTGCCCTATACAGGTCTTATTAGTTTGTTTATTTATTTTTTCACATATAGGGCGTTAGTTTTACATATTTAAATATATTTTGCTACCTACTGTGAAAATAAAAATATTATTGAATATGACACTTTGACAACCAATTGACATCTCTGACGTTCAATGAAATTAACTACTGTGTCTGGCACAAGGGAATTTTGCTCTAATGCATTGTTTCGTTTACGATATTTATTTGCATTGTGTATTTTCATTTTTGTTACAGTGTGTTATAAGAAGATTTTATTTTTGCAGTATCTGTGACTGTTTGCTGGCGGGTGGTGCAGAGACTGAGACCTACAACAGCTCAGCGTGTTTACTGTACTGGTACATTTTTTTATAAATATTATTTAATATCATATTTTTTTTTTAAATATTATTGTTTGTTTATATATTATTTTATATTATTTTAATCATTATGAGTGTCAGTGACTCGTCTGACAACGATTCCTTCCATTCTGCGTGTGATACAGATACACTGTCTGATAATATCAGTTACTGTTCAGCTCCAAATAGTGCGACCACACTTGGTGATGAGATTCGGAATTGTTTCGAACAAAATATGGGCAGGTCATTTAATGTTTGTCATATAAATACACAAAGTGTGCCCGGACATTACAGTGACCTTGTAGCTACCTTTACTGACTCTCACGTCCATGCAGTCTTGATTTCTGAAAGTTTCTTAAAGCCTAATCTTCTCTCGGCATACTACCCCCTCCCTGGATTCGTTTTAATAAGGAACGATAGGTCAGGTAAGGAGAGGGGTGGTGTAGCCATATATCTCCGTAGTGATCTGCCTTATAAAATGGTTGCTTCATCTCCTTCACAATACTCAGCTAGTGCTGAATACCTTTTCCTTGAGGTATGGGTCAGGGGTGTTAAGGTGATCCTTGGCGTTGTCTACAGTCCTCCCACGGTCGATTATTTCACCGATTTCGAATTGGTTTTAGAATCTTTGGGGTCTGATTACGAGCATCACATCATCATGGGTGACTTTAACACTAATCTTCTCGCAGTGGACTCTTCAAGGGCTAACAAACTTCTTCACATAATTGAGTCAGCCAGTCTTCACGTTTTGCCACTTAAGGCCACGCACCACAATAGGGATGTGGAAGATACCTGGCTCGACTTGATTCTTACTTCTTCCCCTAGTCTTGTCCATTTACACGGTCAGTTTTTGGCGCCGGCCTTTTCACATCATAATCTAATCTATGTTTCTTATACTCTTAAACCTCCTAAACTCAAACCAAAAGTGCTGCATCGGCGTTGTTTCGGTCGCATGGACTGTAACAAATTGTGTGCTGATGCAGAGGAGATCAACTGGGCTCCTTTAGCAGAGGCTACCACGGTTGATGACAAAGTTCTGTTCTTCAATAAAACCGTAAATACCCTCTTTGATATACATGCCCCTGCTAGGAGGGTGAAGCTAAAACATCCCCCGGCACCATGGCTTACAAACGAAGTCCGAACTGCAATGAAACGAAGAGATCGGGCATTTCTTATATTTTAAAAAAATCGCTCGGACATCAATTGGGACTCTTACAAGACTGTCAGAAATCGGTGTAACCAGGTGATACGAAACGCTAAACGCCGACACATCTTTGATAACATAACTTGCTCATCACCAGCTGATATCTGGAAGTTTCTTGGGACATTGGGTATTGGTAAACCTAGGCATCTGGAGCTTCCTAAGACAATTGAGTTAGATACCATTAATCGACATTTCTCCACCTCTCTTGCAATTGATGGCATAACTAAATGTCGAACGGTAGACTTCATAGCCGGACTTACCAGTCCTAGTTATACACCCTTTCAGTTTTCTCCAGTGACGTCGGATGAGATCAAAAAAATTATCTTAGCCATCAAATCTAAGGCAGTGGGCTGCGACAATATTAGTCGTCGAATGATTACCTCTATCCTGGACCATCTCCTTCCGGCCATATCACATATCATCAACTTTTCCCTAGATTCTGGTCAATTTCCTGCATTGTGGCGCAAAGCCTTTGTCCGCCCTCTTCCCAAAATTTCTAATCCCTCACTTCCTAACCACTTTCGTCCGATCTCGATTCTTCCCTTTCTATCCAAGGTGTTAGAAGCATGTGTGCATAGACAGTTGGCTAATTTTATACATCGCAATGACATTTTAAGTCCTCTACAATCAGGATTCAGACCAGGACACAGCACTACTTCTGCACTCCTAAAGGTAACGGGGGACATCAGGAATCGTATGGAAAAGTCTAAGGCTACTGTGATGGTCCTAATAGATTTTTCCAACGCCTTCAACTGTGTGAACCACAATATTCTTCTGTCAATCCTTGCCCATATTAAAATCTCATCTGATGACCTGGATTGGTTCTCTTCATATCTTCAGGGGCGCCAGCAGTCAGTTTTTGCTGATGAGAAGTCATCGAGTTGGTGCAATCTTGACTCAGGGGTCCCTCAAGGCGGTATACTTTCTCCCCTTCTTTTCTCCATATTTATAAACTTCATTACCTCCGATCTTCAATGTACGTATCACTTGTATGCCGATGACCTGCAGCTGTATAGCCAAGCCCATGTGGATGACATCTCGGAAGCTATCGACAAAGTGAATGCCGACTTGAATTTTATACGTAGCTGGTGTGACAGATTTGGACTGGCCGTCAACCCTAACAAATGCCAGAGTATTATAATAGGTAGTAGCTATATGATGAAAAGGTTGAAGGACGTGAACATGTCGGCGATTATCTTTGATGGGAATGTTATTCCGGTCACACATAGTGTTAAGAACCTGGGCTTACACCTGGACTCAACCTTGAGTTGGCAGGTTCAGGTCACTAACGTCTGCCAGAGAGTGACTGGAACACTGAGGGCCCTTTACCGCCTTAAAAAATTTCTGCCACCTAAAACCAAGACAATGCTTATGCAGACTTTAATCTTTCCTATCCTTGACTATGGTGATGTGTGCTATTTCGACCTGAATGCAGATCTGCTCAATAAACTTGACCGACTTCTCAACAATTGCATTCGATTCGTCTACAATCTTAGGAAGTATGACCACGTTTCGGTCTATCGGTCAGAGCTGGGCTGGTTGCCCATACGACGGCGACGCAGTCTGAGAGCTGTCACTTTGATATACACAATATTAAATTCTCCCAACGCCCCAGCTTATCTAAAGTCTCAGCTCCACTTACTCGGCTCTAACCATAACAAAAACTTACGCTCTTCTAATAACTTACTCCTTCACTGTCCCACTCACACGTCTAGCCTTGTACACTCTTCTTTCTTAGTACAATCTATTCTGCTATGGAATGCGCTTCCTCTGGAAGTCAGGATGTCTACAAACCGTTTCACATTCAAAACTAAAGTACGCCGGCTCTACAACAGCCCATAGCTGCCTACGGGTGGTTGTAGAAGTGGAGATCAAATCAGTTGTCTGATATCATATCCGTAAAATTTCTCAGCTTGTATGTATTCGATATGTATACGTGAATATGTATGTGTGTCTATGTATATATGTAGGTGTGTCTATGTATATATGTAAGTGTGTCTATGTATATATAATTATACATGTATCTTTGTGTATATGTATACCTATATATGTATGTATATATATCGGTTTGTGTATGTATGTAGTTTATGATGTATCTATATGTGTATTATATGGATTCATTCTTATATTTATACATTTTAAGAAAGTATTATTAATTGTCACCACAAAATTAATTTTTGTACCACAATAGGTTACACTATCACCGTAACACTTCGTACACCTACCTTTGCAATGAATATCTCTGCATCACCCTAAGGTTGACTGGTAGAAAATGCCCATGGCATTAAGTCCGCCTTTGTACAATCATTTTGTATTTGTGCAAAAAGTTTAAATAAAAAAAAAATAAAAAAAATAACTCCTGTTCTGACCCATCTCGTTAACTTTTCATTTAGGGATGGGTATTTTCCCAATGAGCTCAAAATTTCCATTGTGAAGCCACTATATAAAAAGGGAGAAAGAACTTCTTTAGAGAATTATAGGCCAATATCTTTAATACCTGTTCTGTCAAAGGTTTTTGAAGTGGCAATGCATAAGCGTTTGACTGGTTTCATTCAAAAACATAATATTTTACGCAACGAACAGTATGGCTTCCAAAAGGGTAAATCTACGACTTTAGCATGTTTTGATTTGGTGACCAAAGTCATACAGAATATTGACAATAATAAAATAGTAAGTGTAATTTTTTTTGACATGTCCAAAGCATTTGATCGGGTTTCTCATAAAATGTTACTAGAGAAACTTGACAAGTATGGTATAAGAGGGCCGGCACTAAATTGGATTAGGACTTATTTAAAAGACAGAAAGCAATGTGTCGAGATTCAAAATATGAATGACAGTAAGGAGCTTACAGCATACAAATCCGATTTTATCGGCAATAATCTAGGCGTTCCTCAGGGCAGCGTCTTAGGCCCTTTATTATTCTTATTATATATTAATGACCTTCCCGACATTACTTCAAATGCTTGTATAATGTATGCTGACGACATTTCTTTAATTATGACTTGTGATAAACATTCGGACATTGAAAATTTCTCAATTGACATAAATAACAAAATAAATGATATTATTAAATGGCTCAATGATAATAATTTACAGGTGAACCTGAATAAAACCAACTTAATCCAATTTAACATAGGTTCGATTTTACACAAAAATTTAACAGTAAAGCACAAAGAATATGAGATAAATGAAGTAACAGAAACTTCATTTCTAGGTATAACTCTAGATGGACATCTAAATTGGAAACACCACGTAAACAAAGTGTGTAGCAAAATAAATAGATTTGTATATGTCCTTTACACACTGCGTAAGACTTCTAATCAAAAAACAGTATTAGCAGCATACCACGGATACATCTCTTCTGTCTTAAACTACGGGCTTATCTTATGGGGGAATTCAACAGAAGTACAAAGGGCTTATAAAGCTCAAAAAAGTGTGTAAGAGCCATTGCTGGTATACCACCTTGGCAATCTTGTAAACCCTTCTTTAAAGAGTACCGTATACTTACCTTGGCCTGTATGTACATTTTAGAAGCTGCTAAATTTGTAAAACTACACCCACACCTGTTCAAAAAGGCAAAAGATCTTTATCCCAGAAATACTAGACGTCCAGACAGAATCGTATTGACAAAGATACCAAGAACCACAATGTTTCTCAAAAATTGTACAGCGATGTGTGGCCGTGTTTATAACGCAGTGCCAGATGAAATAAAACATTTACCCACGAATAGGTTTTGTAAAAAATTTAAATCTTGGCTCTTAGAAAAATCATTTTATACTTTAGACGACTACTTTAAAAATTAAATTTATTTAATGACATTCAAATTTGTAATACCTATTGTGGACATTATTAATGTATTTATTTCGGACATTGTGAATTATCTTGAACATTATGACTATTTTATTATTATTGCTATGTTGACATCTTGTATATATGACATTTTGTATTGTAATCTTATTCCTTGTTTTGAATGAAAGAATTTAAATAGAGGTAATATTTGCATGCCACTGAATGGTAGATGTGCGGAACTGAATTATATTTATGTAACAGCATGTATGACCACATATCTGCAAATAAATTAATTTGAATTTGAATTTAATAAGTGTAACAATAATTTTTACTCTTGACTTGTGAGGACTTATTATATTATTGATTATATTATTGTATTTGACACTCGACATCCATTAAATTAAATATAAAAGGTTGTAATAAATGCCTAAGGACTCAATAATTAATTATTGTATATTGACATTATTTTTTTCTTTTTAATTTGAAATATTTTTAATGTGTAATATTGCAATGCCTGAAGATGGCGCTAAGTCTTAAGCACTACTAATACTTGTAACACCAATGTACACTTAGTGAGCAATAAATGATTTGATTTGATTTGATTTGTATCCGTCCGGCCGTCCGGCGTCCCCAAATTGGAAATAATAACATACATACAAATATAGTTACATACAAACATACATACATTCATACTTTATATATATATACACAAATTAAATATACGTAAATAAATATTATGTCTGCTATTGTTGATAGAAAAGATACTCTTTTATCCATTTTTTTTATAATATTCAAAGAAGGACTATCGCGAATGGAGTGGGGAAGAGAATTCCACAGCCATACTACAGAAACTGCGAACGAATTGTCGTAGCAGGTAGAACAATGAGAAGGAGGTCGAAGTAAAAGGGAGGACGAAGTGCGACAGGGTTTACCCCTGGGGAAAAGGAACTCAAAATGCCTACGAAGATATGAGGAAGCATGAGGATTACGAAGGATAGAGAAGACAAGGGATAGAATGTGGACATCTCGTCGCCGCCGAATTGGTAACCATATCCGTTACCGCTGGAACTCCGAAACATGGTCATACTTGCGTAGACCGAAAATAAAACGAATACATAAATTTTTCAGTCGCTCCATCTTGTTCCAGAGTTCTCAAAATTCGGAGTACTTAGTAAAATAATTGATATTTACATAGATTGATTGACACCTTATTACCTTATTTAATGCCCATCGTCATCTTACAACATTCCCAGTCCCAATTAATATGAGGCGTACCACCATTGCTTTCCGGTAATACGCTCACTTTTAATTTTCAGTTTCCTATAAGAAGAAAGCTTGAAATGAAAGCCCTTGCGTAGGTCCTTAGTTTTATTCACAGAAGTCGCCCTCCCTGCCGATGTGCCACCGCAGTATTTAAGAACAAGAAGCATTAGTATTGCTTAATGAGTGAAGCACATTACCGCGCGGTGTCGCGGCGCACCGCTGTTAATTTAGTTGCTTGAGAGCTGAGAGTTGTTTCCAGTTCTATGCACGTGCTCGTGCAGTATACTCGCGTTATTATTTTATTATTTACTAAAAAAATAGTTTGAGGGCGTTTATTCTCATCTGAAAATGGGGAGCGCCAGTGATATGACTGAGGGCGTGTTGCTGGTGGGCACTCCGATCTACTGGAATACCACCTACAGAATTTATATTTAGAATAAAATACCTCAAAAGGAATTAATGTTACGCAAAAGTTGAAATAACCCGACATTAAGTTATCTAGTTACACATATAATTGTATTTAGATCGGTAGAAAAATCTGCATACTCAAAAGGTTTTCATGAAAGTTTGTCGTACCGTTAGTACTTACTTACCGGCAGTCACATTAATAGTGAGAATTCGCTTGTATCCTCGTGTCACAGATCATAAATGCTGACATAACATTGTTATCAACAAATTCCTGTTATTAGCTCTAACTAGAATGATTTACAAGTGACAGGCAGTGTGCAGTATGTGTCCGGCACATTAATACAAACTAATCGACACTAGACATAGGCATAAACCAGCAACAACAGATGAGTATAAATCAAGCAGTGCTAACGAGCCGTCGTCGAGACGGTCACATGGGGGCGGGGCCTGACGCCCCCGACGCGACGCCGGCTGACGGATCGCTGGCCAGCTGTCCGCAGACTGCCGGAACAGATTTATTGTGGCTCACTAACAATGTTCCGATGGTTTACGTGACGTAATCGCCGCTCAAATTATGCGCATACCCAATTTGTGGTTACCATAATGTACCAATAAAAGTTAGAGAGAACATAATGTGTTGCCGAAACGTTTTTGTGTAATTCAGAGATGTGCCGAAATGCTGATGTGTTGAAATTTTGTGTTGAAGATGACTTCACTTTACAATTTTGTATTTAACTATAACACTTTCATGATTCGCGTCAAATCACTTTGTTAGTTTCTATCAATTTGAAGCTTAGTAAAAATGGGATCTAGAGTAATTCAGAATTCTAACAACTTCGAACTGATGTTATTATAGAAACTGAATATGTATGGCGGAGCTCACCAGTGGGTAGTAAACTGCCAAATAGTTACTAAGCAGAAGATGTACATTTTAGTACCTATACACGTACGTTGTCTACTATAACGAACACATACTGTACTGATAACTGTACGGGGAGCGACAGAAGTAAAAGGTAACAATGAAATAAAAAAAGATTAGCAAGCCAAATGAAATACTGCAACTTTTTTTTTTTTTTTTATAAATAGGACACGTCAATTTGACTTTACCTCGCCTGATGGTAAGCTGAAGGTAAAGTCTCAAGAAAGAGGGCCACCATTATATACACGTGCCATGTTAACAATGGTGGCACTCAGCTTGACGGCCTCATCAGATGCTTTTTCACGCCCCGCTTAAAGGAACCGGGACTGTAGGAAGAGGGAAACACGTGAGCTGGCAAGGAATTCCAGGTCTTAATGGTGCGACAAAGGAAGGAGTCACCGAACCACTTGGTTCTTGAAGGAATGTTCTGCACCGTATAGGGGTGACATCTAAGTCCTGCACGTGTCGTCCTGTACAGGAAGGGGGAGGGTGGGACTAATTGGAATAGCTCTTCAGAACATTCAGAAGCAACATCTCTACGCATCTGCAGAGACTCGAGGGTACTCGTGACCTCAGGATTTCCGATAATGCGGACCGCACGTCGCTGCAACCTGTCGAGAGCATCTAATAAGTACTTTGCGGATCCATCCCAGATATGTGAGCAGTACTCCACGCAGGAACGAATTTGTGTCTTGTAAAGAAGACACCGTTGCTCCGGCGTGAAAAACCGTCTCGCTCTGTTCAGGACTCCGAGTTTACGCGAGGCTGCTTTGATGATACTCTCGATGTAGTTTTTGTTGTTCAGTTTGCAGCGATCATCCATACCGAGGATATTGAGGTTGTCCCGCAGTGGCAGTGGCGTGCTCTGAAGAGTGGGAAGGGAAAGGAAAGAAGATACCTTTGCTGTAAACGCACATGCCTGCGTCTTCTTGGCATTGAACTCGACCAAGTTCTCAGAGCCCCATTGGGAAATGTGATTCAGGATCCGGTCAAGCTCAGTGACAAGAAGCTGCCTTTTTTCCGCAATATGCGTCTGCTTATCCGCAGGACGTCCATGATAACTCCCATGTAGGGTGCTATCATCCGCATAGCAATGAATGCTGCCGGTCGACAGCATGTCATTGATATGCAGAAGAAAGAGAGTTGGCGATAGGACAGATCCCTGCGGTACGCCGGCATTTACCTGCAAGAACTCCGAGGCTCGTCCATCACAAAGGACGCGAATACGGCGCTCCTGCAAGAAGCCGGCAACCCAGTCGCACAGTCTAGGAGGCAGACCAAAGGCTGGTAACTTGGAAAGAAGCGACTTGTGCCAAACTCTATCGAAAGCTTTGGCGATGTCAAGGCTAATTGCCAATGACTCGCCGTGCTTGTCCATAGCCTCACCCCAAATATGGTTAACATACGCCAGAAGATCACCCGCTGACCGTTTCGGCCTGAAGCCATATTGCCGGTCATTAATTAGGGAGTGATCTTCAAGGTGACGCATGAGCTGTTTGTTAATAATGTGCTCGAACACCTTGCACAGCACTGAGGTGACGGCTATGGGTCGATAGTTGTTTGGGTCTGAGCGATCCCCCTTCTTGGGGATCGGCTGTATATTCGCCTCTTTCCAAGCCGAAGGCACTGTACCAGAGCTGTAGGACAGCCGGTACAGCCGCGCAAGCATTGGAGACAACTCCGCTGCACATTTTTGCAGAACCACCGCTGGAATACCGCCCGGACCACTGGCTTTCCGGACATCGAGTGACTGCAACACTGCTCGGATATCGCGTTGCCTGATACGAATATCAGGCATTGCATGGTCACTGACGGGCAGTGTCGGCGGCTGCATACCACAATCATCGACTCGGGAGTTCGCCGCAAAGAGATTAACCAGCAAATTTGCTTTCTCTTGCGGCTCATGGGCCAGGGATCCATCGGGATTGCGCAGCGGGGGCAGCGAAGGCTGGCAGAAGTTGGCTTGCACGGCTTTGGCCAGTCGCCAGTAGCCACGGCTGCCCGTGGGATGCTCTACTAGCTCCTGACCAAGCCGCGCTATGCGCTGAGCAACCGCTCTGACATAAGCCCTCTTGCAAGCCTTTGTGGCTCTGTTGTACGCCGCCTTGAAGTGGCCCACGTTGGGATCGCACGTAGCGCGCGCCCTGATCCAAGCGCGGTACGCAGACTGTTTATGATTAACAGCCTCCGCGCACTCGCGCCCGAACCAGGGGCGCGCCCTGCGGACACCGGCGACATCAGTGTAGGGGATATAATATTCCATGCCCAGACTGATCTCACCGGCGACAGCAGTTGCGGCCTCAGATGGGTTCTTACCTTCAAAGCTGCGTTCAACCCACGGGATGGACGCAAAATAATCACGCAGTCCATCCCAGTCCGCTGACGAGTAGTGCCAGAGACGCCGCTACCCCTGCACGGGACGTGGGGGCGCTAAAATGGGCACCTAGGAACGGACCAGACAATGGTCGGATTCACCTAAAGCGGCGCTCACCGAAACACTGTACTGGTCCGGGCGACTCGTCAGCAGAAGGTCTAGCAGAGAGGGCTCATGGTCCGACCTTTTTGGTATCCTAGTGACCTCGTGTATCAATTGGGTCAGGCCATGCGCCAGAGCAAATGCATGGGCGGCTCTTCCCGCGTGGGTTGTTTTGGCGGAGCCCAACCAGATCTCGTGGTGGGCGTTAAAATCCCCCAAAAACACCAGTTCAGCGTTCGGAAACCGCTCCTGCGCATCATCTGCCGCCTGACTCAGGTATTCAAAGAGTCGAGTTGTCTCGGCATCTCCTGTATGGGAGCGGTAGAGGCACACATAGATCTGACTCGTAGAGCCATGGTCTATGTGTACCCAAAGGGTGGAAAAGGATGGGTCCTCTAGGCAGCGCAAACGGCGACAACAAACATCCGCCCTAACAAACACGCACACCCCGGCTTTTGCGCGGAAATTCTCCTCAAGGACATAGCCGGGGTAGAGTAAGTAGGTCGTGTCATCAGGGCGGCGTATTTGTGTCTCCGTAAGAAACAGCATTGCTGGTTTCGCCGTCTCCAGGTGTTGGTGGACGGCGTTGAGGTTTGTATGGAGCCCACAGATGTTCGTGGACTCCACCTCAAATAGCGAGCTCGAGGGAGAGTTTCTTGCCGCTGTGTAGACCAATCTACTGTTATTATGCGCTGCCATGAGAATGAAGAGGAGGGAAGGCGTGAAAAAAGAGGCGATTGTTGTCGCAGCACAGCGTGACAAAGCGTGGGATATTGGTTTTATCTATGAATGTGAGGTATGGCGAGAGCCGACGCGCCGAACGGAAGGGCCCCCGTACCCCCCCGAGTATGGTCGCCGGGCTCCCTCGTCCGGTCACCAACCGGCACGACGAGCCATATCGGGATTATGCGCGACCTGGTGGGGCAGCCTCCCAGGGTGGTTAGTCCCGGTTGGGCCCCTGTACTATGCCGCGGGCGGCCAGCGGCACCACCGTTTCTACAGGTCTCCCTGTTCGGCGCGTCGCATCGCGCCACCCCCCCCTAGACTACGCCAAGACCCAACGGTCCCACTCGTGCTGCGACCTCAATCCCCCCTGCCCGGCTATGCACTTGCTGACCCCTGAACGCAATCCAACCGAGATTGGATTACTATGGAGGATTTTTCGCAAAAGTGCACGGTGGTACTCACCCGGTCGAAATTTGTGACAAATTTGTGCCATCAAATTTCTACCACCACAACTAGAGTCTATTTCAAATTCAGCCTTCAGCCTGTTTTCCACCCTGTATATATATACTATCGCGTTAAATCCGTAAAACATAAGTGTGTATCATAAAACGCGAAAAATAAAACGTTAGTTTAATAGTAAGACTTTGTAAATGGTAAAATAACAGCAAAAATGCAGTCAGCAGCCGCCTGCGCCAACTGATAGTGCGCTATTACCGTTAAATTGACGACGCGATTGCTTCCGATCGGCAATATACAGCGGCGTGATACTCGATGATACACCCGGGTACGCTCGGTGAAATAAGCGAGGTTATCAACATCTGTTGTAGCATTGTCGACTGTATGTAACTAACTCGCTTAGCAGAGGTGTGCTGTGCAGAGCTATAGCGCGTATTATAGGCGTCTAGAGACTGGCAGTGGATTGTGATAAATGCTTTTTCTCTTCTACATTGAGACGTTATCCTGATTGCATCCGAGGCCAAGATGCCCTCGGAGCTCAGGATCCTTCCGGCTCGTCCTCCTTCACTTCGCATGATCTTGGGCGTCGTTGTTACTGATATCATTTGCCATGTCACCTTCCACTACGTCAAGCCAGAACTTTTTTGGCCTACCTTACCCTTTCCTTTTACCTTCTACTTGGACCCAGCGCGCGGGGCCACCATTGATATGCATTTGTTACCCACGTAGCCCGGCTGTTGCCGCAAGACGTGGCCACACCAGCGAAGGCGACTCTCTTGCATTTTATCTGCGATATCACCGACATGAAGGCTACCGCGGTTGTGACGGTTCCTAACGTGATCTTTACGCATGACTCCGCACATTCATCGTAATATTTTCATCTTTGTGACACGCAGTTCCTGCTTGTATAGCTCCAACGGCGGCCACGTCTCACAGCTGTGTAAAAAGACAGGTCTTATGATTGTCTTACAGACCTGCCCCTTCATCCTGACTGGCATTTCAGGATCACATGTGACGCCAGTCATTTCTTGCCACTTGGCCCACGAATAGAACCTTGATGTCGCAGTCGATGTCACCAGTTATGTAAAGTACAGATCCCAGGTACTTAACCTGATCCGTGCGTTCGACCAAGTCATCGCCTGTGCGGAAGGGTGTGGGATCTGTTGAGTTTAACGCCAAGTATTGTACTTTGAAACAAATCCCAACCTGACCCAAAAAGTGGAACAAAGTACATCTAACTGTCGAATTCACGTTCATCTACACCTTCAGGGATTTAAATAGAAAACGCATTGTAGCAGCACCTATGTCGATACAATCCGAATCTAACTGGAAAATGTCCCCGCGGCCGCGGGAGCTGTGGAACAGATTCAAAATTGTTCCGAACACTTTCACGTATATTGGAAGTGAAAATGTTCCCGACCTCTACTTCCGGAGGATTGTAAAACGCTATTTACGTTGAATGGGGCGCCCCCACTTACGCGTCTCGTAGTACTGCTACGAGATGCTACGACGTAGCGCCCGTAGCGAAATATTGGACGATATAGCGCGGCCATAGCATTGCAATATGGAACAAATTGTCACGTCACGGAATATGAATGTTTGAAACTTTTTGGCTGAAATATTGTGTGATGAAAACCTGTTTGGTGCCGAATAGTTTATTAACTGAATGATTCAGTTATAATATTGTAATAAATAATCGGAGAGGTATTTTTAAATTCCAAATCACAAATATCACTGCACGCCAGCTTAGGCTAGCCCTATAAAAAGTGACCGAAAATAGATAGCAAAATTTTGATGTTTCTAACACAACAGCCCACTAACTTTTTCAGTCCATTAACTTTATTGCTCTATCCCATGCCGTAACTCGAATTTCTAGCCAACTTTTTAATTAATATTAATTTTCAGTTACACGATAAAAAATTAATATCAATGATAATCCGGTGAAGCCGACCGCGCACCCGTTTTACGTCGAAGTCATGAAGTCAGATGCAATGAGAAAAAAGCTAAAGCCAAGAAATCGGCTTACACCGGCGACCCCGGCTTGAGCCTCGAGCCCGTATTAATAATGCCTCTCAAGGAGTATCGCGCTTGATTAAAATAGTTCTATTCACTTTTCTAGTTATTTATTGTTCTAAAGTTGTAGAACAACGAATACAGATGGACTTGTAAAGTTAGAGTTTCAAAACTGTTTTTGTAATTATTTTAATTGTTTTTGCAGTAATTAATGAGTGCCTTCAGTGGGCAAGTCCGTAAATAGACTAAATATAATCATATTATCCGATTGTATGGTTCAATTATTGCTCTGTATCAATAACCTAATCGAACACAGTTCTGAAATACGAACGAAGAAAACAAAGATCGGTTTTATATGTTATTGGAATGAAATTATTACTACTACGGATATAATTCATCTTAACACTGAGTGTTACAGCGTGCATAACTGTAAGAAAAGTCGAGCAAGAAATCTATAGAGCCAGTTTTTTCTATTTTTTCTATTATTTGTACTAAAGGCAAAAGTGGTGTGCAGCACCTACACAAGTAATATATAAAGTATCGAAACAATACTCATAATTTGTCTTAAGAAATATAACTACGAGAGTTGAGGAATTTAGCTTCTGCTATCTATTGAATATACTTAATAGTTATTCATGAGCAGGCAGCTAATTCATAATAGCTGATATAATATTCTACCACTAATGTACATAACGTTCTTTTTAAAAACTTCTCAATACACAAACCCACGACTTCACTGACATTTTAATCGGGTAGTAAACGGCCCTTTCTGCCCTCCCCCCCCCCCCCCTCAGCTTTCAATCGTGGTTTGTGTCTGACTTTATTTACCGTCTCTGAGAGAATTCGTCGTCGGCGTCCCGCTCGCTCCTTTTGACGAAATATTCAAAAAACTTTCCTCATCCTCACAGCCAGTTACAGCCGCAAAGAGCTCCGTTATTCCTCTCAATTCCACCGATAAACGTTTTGTATTCTTCGTGTATTAAGCCTGTATAAATAAATCTGAAATATCTGTCTTTATTTCTATACTAAAGTTTTGTATGAATATATCTGGAAGTAGGTACTTAGTACATAACCATACCAAGTGTATATCGCATGGCAATACATATTTATAATAAGTATCCAAATAGCTTCAAAAACGATCAATGCATTTAAAAGAAAACTGTCTACATTAGTAATGGATTAATGTTCGTATAGTATTGACAAATATTTAAATAATGGTAAATTGTGGTATTTCTATTGATATTTTGCATGATAATTTATCTATTAATTTTAACCATCGAATAATTTAATTTTCATTGTAAGACATATTTTTGTACGCCACACATTTGTAGAGTATGGCTTGCACCTGAAGTGCAAGATCTAATAGGACATTTTCTCTTTTGTTAGAGATTTTGGCTAAGCATGAACAACTACTTTATAACAAAATGTGATATGGAACTTATACCTCACTCTAACAACTTACAAATTTGACTAATTAAGTTGTATCCAGGTGCACACATCACCTTTTATTGACAAGTATATTTAGCGGGCTCGTGTTAATGAAACATCCATTGTAATTATTATTTTCTCTAAACCTCAGTCATATGTTAACAGAATATAGTAAAAACTGTGCTGATGGACTGATATTGGCTTCAAATCTTGTCCAGGTTATGAATCAAATAATTGTCATTACATGAGCACATCAACCCTCCGTTCTTCTGCCTACACGATAGCTGCAGTATACGTAATCAAAATCAAATCAAATCAAAATCAAAATCAATTTATTGTTTGTCACAGGTAATAGTAGATGTTGTAAATTACACAAATATGTAGGTATTACTGTAGCATGTCTGATAAGACGTACAATAAGATTTATTATTCACATTAATCTAACAATTTAATTGAGAAATATAATTATTTGAATAAATTATTATTCAAGCTATTCTCTACTTCAATTATCATCATTATCGTTATACCAACTAAGGCGCTCTCGTGAGCCGCTCCCTTATCACAGTGCAAACGACCAATTAGGATCGAGTACGTCGGTTCTCTAGCTCTCGACCAATTAAGATCTAGCACGTCGTTTCCCCCTTCGACCGCGGCTATAAATGCGCCTGAGACTCAAGATTCAATTTCAGTCGAAAAGAAGTCGCCGACGAGGCGCGGTCTCTGCACTCATCGCCACCCGGACCTGCGCCACTGAAGATGTCGACCGCAGTGATCGACGAAACGCAAGTTTCATATGGACCACGGCCAAACAGCCCGGAAGCAGTATATTATTATTCTACATGCAACGCCGGCCGTGAAAGCCTAAAGACTTTTCATTCCTTTTCAAAAGATGTATATTTTAATAACAGTTTGTGTTTTGTTTATTCTGAATTCGGTAAGGCACTTTTGGTCGATGCTTATCTATAAATCTAACTAACAAAAAGCACCACTGCAGAACTGCAGAAAATTGAAATCACAACTCTTTACTTACCGTACTTTTATTAAAAGCAAAAACTTTGGTCATGCGTTTCGTTTTCATTATAGAATATAAATGTAAAAATTCATTTTAAACAGCTTCTACTTTTTTTACCTTATGCCCTTTTAATACCTATTATAACACGTAAACAAAGTTTTATGTTGATGGGTTGACTATTTAAGGCATGAATATTATTCTTATATATATTATTGTTATTGACATAACGCGAAGTATTATACTGACGGTGCAGTCACTCTCTGTTCTTACATTGTCGGCAGCAAGAGCGTGACTCCCCTGGAATCGCGGATGTCCATAAGGCCAGGACAGTCATTTTCCCTCTCTCCTCGGACAGCGAAAGCTATAAGACGTGTGCACCTAGCAGGTTTAACTCAACTATAATACATTTCATTTTTAATTCAAAAATAACATTTTAATAAATATTCGCGTGTGTCTTGAAGTACTAGGCGTGCATAACGTGGCAAGTGATCGCGCGGTCGCATTGGGAGTGCGTGTGTAAACAAGACGGCAACTACCGAGACGGATATATGTTCCATTCGCAACACTCAGATCACTTACATTAGCTACGAGTCTGCTACGCAAGAGGTCCCCCACTGCGCCACCGTCGGCACCGCTACGAACTGCTACGCGCCTGCTGAGTACGCTACGGGCCAACAAGTACTCAAACACTGCCGATTGCTATAAGCTTTAGAAATGACTGGTAAGCGTGCGCCACAACAAAAGAAGGACAAAAATCAAGCACTTGCTGAACCAGATCCTAATATAGCCCTCTCAACGCTCCGTGAACTGACCGATCTAAATCCGCAAACCCGATCTAAAAGACCCTGTCCGCCCCATTCGCCTAGCAGTGATTTGCGTTATTTCAAGGAAGAAATTAACCAAATACTTACAACCTGGAAAAACGAACAGCAGGAGTATATAGTGCAGCTTCTATCGGAACAAAGCAAGAATATATCTTTTTTGACCTCAGAAATCACCGAATTAAAAAAGCAAAATCTCAAAATACAAAAGTCTAATTGCGAAATAGAGAAAGCTATGACTTTTATGAACCAACAATATGAAGACCTGAAAAAACAAATTAATATTCTGGGTAATGAGCGTAAGGACTATCTACATACAATTAGTGAACTTGAAAAAAGGATCATTGACGTACAACAAATCTCTCGCAGCTCCTCGATTGAAATTAGAAATGTTCCAGCCACTGAAACAGAAACCATGTCTGATCTAAGCCGAGTGGTCTTTATCCTCGGAAATCTTATACACGTACCAATAAATGGCGTACGTGATATTTACCGCATTCCGGGGAAAACGGGAACTACCAAACCAATCGTTGTGGAGCTCACCTCCGTCCAAGAAAAAGAGAAAGTTATTACAGCAACAAAGAATTATAACAAGTCCAAACCCCCAGATGACCGCCTTAACACAGCCCAAATTGGAGTTCAGGGAATCTCTCAACCTGTGTACGTTACGGAATTTCTGCCGAGCTCAATAAGAAAACTGTTCCATCTCGCAAGGGAATTCGCAAAGCGCAACAAATACGAGTTCTGTTGGTCGGTGAATGGAAAGGTACTATTACGACAGGCTACAGGTATGCAGTATATTCATGTAAAATCAGAACGGTTTCTACTTGAACTCCAGCAGAAACAATGACTATACTCTCTCTTAATCGTATGCATTTTATTCCTGTTTACTTTCATTTCCGTTAAATTCTTAACTGCATGTTTTGTTTTTATATTCCAGCATGCAAATTATATTTTGAATCTCACGTTTACACCCACCTACTCAATAAATACACTTCCCACGTTGAACCTAAAACTCACACTACTCACCGTAGTTAACAAATACTTGAAGCATACCCATCACCGAATACTAAATTCTATAATCCATTATAAAATTGATTCAATCACTTTGTCCCCAAATCTGATTCTTCCCCTCATTAAAAATGACTGCCTTAATAGAAATAAATAGCGAACTTGACTCTTTAGATAGCTGTAACTCATATAAATGCGCACCCAACCAATGCGCACGTTTATTAGGGCCATCCATATCACTTAAAATAATCCACTTAAATATTCGTAGTGTTAATAAAAATTTTGATGCGTTTAATATCCTCCTAACAGATATCAATGTCGATTGTGATGTTTTGATACTGACTGAGTGTTGGTTACCATCGTGTGTAAATATCCCCACATTACAGGGTTACACCCACTACTCTTCTAATAATCATCTGAATCAAAACTCAGGCGTCATCGTCTACGTAAAAGAATCATTAACTCACACCATTAACGAACCTATCTTTAGCCATGCGTCCTGCCTTACCTGCATTATAGATAATAAAGTAGCGATAGTGGCGATCTATAGGTCTCCTTCTTACAATTTACAAGAGCACTTTGACTTATTCCAGAATAACCTAAATAGGACGCTGATAGACTTGAAATCCTATAATCACATAGCTTTGATGGGAGATCTTAACATCGACATCAAACACCAAAACACAGATGGTTACTCAAATCCTTACCTGCTTCTAAACGCTGGTCACGCGTTGTCACCTACACATGTCTACAATACGAGATTGGACAAATGCTATGATCACGTTCTGCTGAAATCAAATTTACCATCTACCACACTCGTCATAACTTCTCACATAACAGACCACCTGCCTACATTGCTCAGCCTTCAACTCAAAAACCCCCTCAGACGTCACACTAATTTTAGACTTAAAATCGATATGGAAAGTATCCAACGGGAAATGGCGTATACTGACTTCAACCATATTCTCCGAACACAGGATGCAAACCATGCCGCCAACTCTCTAGTCTCAACCATGTCAAACTTAATTAAAAAGCACTCTAAACAAAGCATGATACCTAGAAAAAAGAGAATTCTTAAACCTTGGATGACAACAGGCTTGCTCCGTTGCATTCAAAATAGGGATCGGCTACACGAGAAAGCAACAAGCTCCCATAATAACCAAATTATTAAAACGACCTATACACGATATCGTAATTTTTGTAACCTTCTTTTACGTAGACTGAAACGAGCACATGATAAAAGCGAACTTGTAAAATGTAAAAATAACCCCAAAACGACCTGGCAAACTATAAAAACTATCACGAATACTAACAAGGCTAACCACCCACCCCTTGAACTATTACAACATGGTGATACTAAACCCTCACTCAATTCACTAAACAATTATTTTGTCGAGATCGGTAAAACTTTAGCAAGTGAAATAAAACCAAACCCTCTTGTTGACATTGCTCCTTTTCTAAAAAGTAATCAATCTGATACCCTAAACTCCATGGTGATCCTTGAGACAGACGAGTCGGAGGTAGATTCTATTATTATGGGGTTACGAACCGACTCAGCAACTGGCTCTGATGGAATTTCTCCTGCCATAATAAAGTCAAATCATACGATCCTTGTTCCCATTATCACACATATATGTAATATCTCTTTCCGCACTGGTGTTTTCCCAAATATTTTTAAAAAAGCTCTGGTACATCCAATCCACAAAAGTGGAGACAAAACCTCCATTACGAATTACAGACCTATTTCTGTCCTCCCCACGATGTCTAAAATCCTTGAAAAACTACTCAATAAGAGACTACTAGAATTTCTCAACAAAAATAAAATAATATCGAAACACCAATACGGTTTCAGACCCGGTATATCGACAGAGGATGCCGTCGCAGATCTAGTTGAACACATCACTGGAAAGTTGGACCAGGGACAGAAAGCCCTCGGAATCTTCCTTGATATACAAAAAGCTTTCGACACAATATATATACCCACACTTCTCACAAAGCTTGATAAGATTGGTATAAGAGGTATTGCTCACGATATTTTCAAAGACTATCTGAAAAATCGTTCCCAGAGCATCACGATAAATGGGATAAAGAGTGATGAAACACCTATTGAATATGGCATTCCGCAAGGCTCAATCTTGGGTCCCACTTTGTTCCTTCTTTATATTAACCAGCTCTGTGATATTAACCTACCCAACTGTACATTATTTACCTACGCAGACGACACAGCGGTTGTTGTACACGGCCCAAATTGGGCAGATATTAAAGCCACTGCAGAACGAAGTCTTATAATAATAAACAATTGGTTATCTCACAATCTCCTATCACTCAACCTTTCAAAAACTCAATTCATCCCTTTCACCATTACAAACTGCACCCAACCGCCTCCTAATTATGATATTTACGTACATTCACATTGCAATCAGGTCAATAACTGCGGTTGTCGCCCTATAGTGAAAACTAAGAGCACAAAATATTTAGGCGTTTACATTGATCATACCCTAAACTGGCACTTACAAATTGAGAAGCTTACTACTAGAGTCAGACGCCTTATACACACCTTCAAAATTCTCAGACATGCCGCTGATCTCGAAACACTTAACATGGTCTACTCCGCTCTCTGCGTATCAATTATCTCCTACTGTATCCCAGTCTGGGGCAGCGCTGACAAAACGTACCTTATAAAACTAGAGAGAGCGCAGCGAGCGGTACTGAAAGTTATACATTTCCAACCATTTAGATTCCCCACCCGTGAACTATTTTCAATTGCGAAAGTTCTAACAGTTAGGCAACTTTTTGTACATCGTGCTATTATACGCCTCCATCCCCGAGTACCTCTACCGGATATCACCAAGAGAAAACCCCATAGAGGCTACACTATAGCCCCACACAGGACTACCTTTTGCACACGACAACTTCCCATTTCCTGTACCAAAGCCTATAATAAGGTCAACAAGCTGCTACCAATACAGTCATTAAAAAAGTACGAACTAAAGAAGAAATTGATGTACTGGCTTCTAAACTTAGACTACGGTGAAACAGAAAACCTTCTAGGTTAAATACACACGCACACGCCGCACACACACACACACACACAGACACACGCACATCCACGCACACACACGCATACACACACACACACACAGAGACACACACACGCTCATGCACACGCACACGCTCACGAACAATATTGTGTCATGTAATGCTGTCGTCTTTCTTATGTGTTCTAATGTGTCACTACTATAATCTCAAGATATATTACACTGTTTACACAAAAGTCTACAGTAATCCACTGAATTCCAGAATACAGGTCAATACCTAGTTTGGAATTCAGAGTACTCTGATTTAATGTAATTTTAGTAAATAGCGACAAACCATTATGTGGTTAACCATGTAACACTTTCTGAGAAATAAAGTTTTTATTTATTTATTTATTATTTATTTATTTTCTATCTGGTAAAGTGGTATAAAAACTGGACTACGTAAAAATCAGGTATATAGCAAAGTAATTTTAAAGCGAAGTAGGCAATCGACAACTTCAATAAAGAGACAATCGGCTGAAAGCTAATCGAGTATAAAGTTTAGGTGTAGTGTGATGTGTTTATTCTGCGCATTGGACATATCTCGCGTGAGGGTTATAAATGGGGAAGTTTGAATGGATGGATGAATGTTTGTAACTGAGTCACGCAAAATGAATTATTACCCGCAGGCATTTTTTATCCTGAAATATATTTTGTTGTGGGTAACAAGAATAGGTTTAGTTTTTTTATGCGGAATTGAAGCTAGTAGTGACCGCCGGTGGTATGGGGATCTGTGAAGATTTTTTATGATTGCATAAATTGCATTGACAAAATAAGATGTTGATACTAGTTATATATATCTGTGTAAGTACCGAAATCTACACAATATAACTGAAAGCTAACACTTACACACGTACTTAGTTATATTAGAAACATTGCGAGGGAGAAGGAAACTCAAGGATGTTATTGTATATTACGCGTATTATTTTGTTTAACAAGTCGTAGTACCACTTGAATACATTTTATTCCGCTGACTCGAATGACTCCAGTGTATTACATTTTAACTGTTCACCTGCGAACATTGTCTGAATTCTACTCACATGTCTGCCAACGAAAAACCAATTATATAATATACGTTTGGTATGAAACAGTTGCCTGAGAGTTGACTACAGCTGTTACTTATTTATTTGAATATATACCGAGTACTACGCATTGCAGCTTGCAGCATGCTCTAGTGACATTATTAACTTATGTAGTTTAGTCATTTTATTCTATAGTTCCCGTGGTTCATAATCATACTATAGGTGGCTCCTAATTTATTTAATCGAGAATTTTAGACAGGTGTGGGCAGCTCTACTGGTTTATAATCTGACGCGTTGTATTATAAAAACAACGGTCGGTACGCGGAGACTTTACAAACATGATGTATGAAATGCTATTTACTCTGAGATTTATACGTACTATCGTACTGCGAGGCACAGGTGCCCTTAATGCCTTACATAATTCTACATATATTATGTTAAACCTTTATATCTACCTTGTCAGTGTCGTCTTCAGCTACTCTTAACAGCCTCCTTTAGCGAAAAGGGCCATCTTCATTCGATTTAAATTTTAATTGTCGCAGTTGCAATAAAATTTATTTAACCAGTCCATTATTTGCAATCAGTAACATAAACAATATTAGCATAAAACAGGACTAAAATTAATTTGTGGCCCGCTTCACATTAACTCATAATTGGCAGCCCCCGGCAACACAATTAACAACAAAAATGGCGATTAAAACACATAGCGTGAACCAATTCTCTCCCAATTAACATAATGCAAACATTTCAACAAAGTCCACGTAGAGATAGCACAGCCACAGCGGCAGCGAGAACCTCACTTAACCTCAACTCGAGCTAAATGTTAGATTTGCATTTCAAATTCAATTTCAAATATGAAATTGCGAAAAATTTAACTTTACTGGAAGCCTTGCCCCGCTATTTAATTAGTGAATTGAAAATTAACTATTCATGAACATTATGCATGGATAGCACTTGGACGGCCGCGGGTAAAAATGTCTTTCATTCTACATCACTACTGTATGAGTGGATCTTTCAATTGATATTCTACAATGGTGGGAATTTTAGTCTGCCCTTTAGAATCTTTCTAAAGGGCAAACTAAAATTCCCACCACTTTTAAAATTAATTAATGTCGTTTCATGGAAAGTATTGAAGTGTTCGCCGCATCACAGTTAGAGCGTTTTCGCGTTCAGCTGATATCCGATATACGTGTCGGACGCCGATAGCCTACCTCCAATAGCCACACAAATATCCACACCATGTACTATTTTCACAAATATCCGATAAAATCGGCCCGATACGGCCATTTGCTCGAGAGCACAGACTAGTTAGGAACGCTAGGGATGAAAAGAAAAGACGTTATTAACATGATATAGTATAGATTTTTTTTCTTATATTCGTAATCAGCGTCATCTAGTACTAGTAACTAAGAAACTGTCATTAAGGTTGAAAATTGCATGCAGTCGCTGTTTTAGTCTCGGGCCAACACAGTGGTGTCGGCTTCGATAACCGATATCGGGCCGGACAATGTAAAAGACAAATACATATGTCTTCGGATATCGGATAGCGGGTATCGAGTATCGGATAATGTGAAAACGCTCGCAACCGAGTCGGGGAAGGGCTCAGAAGATAATTAAATTAAAAAATGTAAAATATTCAAATTGCAATAAAATTAAACCCAGTTTAATATTGAAAATGAATGCCGAACATTCGAGAACACACATTCTGCATATGCCTGTTACTAACTACGTAACTGCAAGTAATGATCGAAATCCGATGACACAAAGCACTGCATTCATATAAAGCCCACTATTGTAACCAGACCGATACGTTATTCTCCGCCAATTTATCCAAACAATTCCGTACCAAGTACCAAATATGGTACAATCTCACTATTATCGTATATCCTCGGCCACTCACTAACTGATGAAAGGTATTGAGTGTTCCATTTTCCCCGTTTACCCTCGAGGACTATACTTTACCGAGTATGGGGATATCAGCTGAGATGTAACTGCATACCACTGGGAGACAACTTCCTTATCTTTATCGCCAAGGATTTTATTTCTTATTACTGCGACTTAAAGTTGAGATGTGTGTGGTGTGAAAGTGCAATCGCTCCTGTGGGGACAGTGGGCGTCCAATAAATCGAAACATGAATTGATTTAGAGATAAAGTGGACTACAACATCTTATTAATATTTCATTGGTGTCGCTATGATGTAATATATCGAGTTGGTGCTCGGTGTTGAATAAAACATTCGATAAGATTCTACTGCGATATCTTGACTATAATTTTGTGTTCAAATAAAAGTAGTGAAAACGTTTTGTAAAATGGATGATTTAAATTTGTGTGAGGCACTGGCAATTGGACATTTCATGAAATCTAAGCAATGCCTAGCTTCAACAAAAAATAATTGTATAGCA
Source organism: Eilema caniola (assembly GCA_949126895.1). Lineage (NCBI taxonomy): Eukaryota > Metazoa > Arthropoda > Insecta > Lepidoptera > Erebidae > Eilema > Eilema caniola. The sequence goes on along the minus strand of OX421469.1, from coordinate 453,401 downwards.
TACATTGAATTTAAAATGTAGATAAGCTTCGAAATTAGTTTATAAGAGTAACATGTCTATTGGCTATGGTCAAACAATAATATGTCTAGATATACTCAGACGCTGACGTCATTTTAAAACTACAGGATTTAACTGTGACCAAGAGTTCAATAACGTATTCTGCAGAATTGCAGGAAATATTACTGTGAATATGAAATGTACGTAAAATTATTTTAGCGAAGCAACGAGTGCAGTGAATGTAATGAAAACCCAACTGTAGTGGTTTTTGTTTTGAATTAAAGCAAATATGTATCTGGGCTGGGCTACTATAGCATTTCAATACAGGAGTAAAAATAGAAGAGTACTTAGATTTCTCATTAGGGGATACACTCGACTCGTAAAACGAAATACTTCGGTATTAATACTCTCATCACTCATTAGGTACCCTAAAAGCCCAAATGATACATATGAGCTAGTGCTCATAACTTTCTCTACCTTTTCAAGGTTCCATTTCAATTACAGGAAAGCGCCTCGGGCCAATTTCATCAGCATCATATAATAAGGTAATGAGCCCTATTCGTACGAATATTTCCCCAAAATTTATTCAGAGAGGAAGGCATTCATCTTATTTTCGCCGGTTGAACGGAGGCCCGTCCCTCAATCACAAACCAACTTCCTTACGAAATGATAACGTAAATTGCACGGATATTGCCCAACTTTAGTACTTACCTAATATCCGTTAACGTTAATGGATTTTAAATAACGAACTCGGCGGCTGGTCGCCTAAGGGTGCCGCAAGGGTCGCTGTCCTGTGCGCTCGGGTCTTCGCTTTACATGTGTATTCATTTGGCTATTAGATTGGTACACTATTCAACTGTGTAGTTTACTGGCTTTTTATAGAATCCATTTTTGTATCAACAAAAATGATTTAATAAAAAGTCTGAAAACATTTACGATAGTAAAAATGTATACATTGATTATTGAATGAGTAGAAATAAATATCTTCAATAGAATTACTTGTACTATTCCACATTATTTATTAAAATCCTGACCGGTTTCGCCTTACGGCATTATCAAAGGTTGACACATTATGCCGTAAGGCGAAACCGGTCAGGATTTTAATAAATAATGTGGAATAGTACAAGTAATTTCATTGAAGATGTGTAGCAAGTTCCACCAAGTGCCATCAATCAACAGTATAAGCAGTTAGAAATAAATAATTAAAAGGGTATATGTTATAACATAGAAAGTCACAAAATTATTGTGAATAGGTATATTCACAATAATTTTGTGACTTTCTGTCGATGTCATGCAATACACTACAATCTGCATATCAAGTAATTATATTGTTTGCAATACCATTTGAAAACACAAAAACAAAAGTTGCACATAAGCCAGCTGAACTAAAAATAGCTCGTCCAATTGGAGAACGAAAACAAAACATTCGTGAAGCGCGCTCTAATTCGGCAGAGTGGTGTAATGCAACTACCTGCATTGTACATTAAAACTACAAGTGTGAAACGTGCTTACTTTTAAGACTAACTTCAAAAGTGAATTAATTGAAAACTGTTGGTCAGTTGGAGTGACCATGTACAGACTACAAACTGATCCTAATTATTGTGTCTTATATTACTCAGATTACCATATGTTGTAAATAATATTAACCTAACATGACATTTTACTCGCACAAAATCAACATATATAGCAATCGAATAGTCGATATATTTGGAGGTAAAGTAGGATTGTAACATGAACTTTCAAATGATGCGTGATGAGTGTGAATAATAAACAGATTCCAAAGTGTCTGCGGTATACATTCATAGGATAGCCTACAACCAGGCAGTTAGTTCGTATCGGTCGACTGTTATTTTAAATGAATGTTTACAGCTCGTTAATTGAAACGTAAGTGTAATTGTGCACTTGATAACACATTCATAGTTTAACGACTGGCAATAAAGTTGACAATCGTATAAGATTATTCTTGATGATGGTGCGCGGAGGATGATATTGAAACTAATTGATTTTGCTGTAACATGGTGTCAATCTGCGTCATTTACCTATATTAATTAAGCGTAGGTATATTATTTGTTGTTTTTATTGTAGGGGCTTGTGATATTAGTATATACCTCTATGACACGTTCTAAATTAACATTTAAGAGTTTCAATTAAATTATAATAATTATTTATTTTTACATCCCTATAGCTTTGCTTTCAAGTAATCCATTCAGGTCTCGCCCCATGTGCAGTTGTGCACCAAGACACCCGACCCTCCACCTCACAAATGAAGGTAAGTATACCTCTTAAAAAGGTAGCTCTTTAGCAAGTCGTCAATTCATTTGGCAGGCGGCACCCTATCTTCCGTTTACCAGAATACCGATTAAATAAAATTTCTATGTTAACACCAGTTAAAGGTAAAAACTGAAATTGCTTACAAAGATATTAAATGAAATATTAATTTCGCCTTTAATTTGCAATAATATAATAATAATTTCCCACCGCTAACAGACACCTCAGCACAAGCTAACCACCCTCCGGAGGGCCATTAATAAAAATAATCATAAATTCTGTATACCCTACCGGGTAATTTATGACGAGACCTATAAAACATTCTCGTAGTCGAAAATAGTTCTGAAAGCATTCAAAGGACTTAGAAACGCCCTTTGGTTGTTCTAGCCCCGTGATCATTACGTACCAATGAGGGTATTGTCGTAGTTCTAATTGTAGTTACTTGGTATACCATTAGTTGGTACGACTTGTAACCTAGATAATTTGTAGCAAGTATGTAAAACAAGGGCTGCCTCAATGTAGTTGCCCAATTCGATAAGCACCAGTGTAGTGCTATTGCTAGTGCTATTAATCTCGAGCAAGGGAGACTGGCTTAGGTTCATACCTACATGATGTTCGTCTATAAACATTTTCATTTAAAGCGTTCACTAGGGAAGTGAATGCTTTAAATGAAAATATTTATAAACGAACATCATGTAAATACGTACAACTCCCAGTTTACCCCTAACTGGTTGCTAATTTCATCAAAGTCCATCTAACCATTTGTGTTTTGACAGACATAAGTCTTTAACAAATATAATATGATTCGGGTACTTCGAGATAATTTGCACTTCAAACTATATGACAACCAACACCCTAAATCAAACCGCGAACATGGCTCCTGAAAAGTAGCCGAAACGTCGGTCTAAAAATAAACAATAACAAATAAATCGTGATAGAATCCGTTAAAAAGTAGTTTCATTTCAATAATAATTAGGGTTTTGCTCAAGCATCTGAATATGGGTTGATATTCATTACAGTCCGATTCTCAAAGCAATTGCCTTGTACCAGTTGCACGGTGTACCCTCTGTGTGTGTTCACTGAATCTTAATTGACTCTAGCAACCGATTTTCCGTACGTTACAATGGTGTACATCGAGCAACCCGTCGAGGAGACTTACGTCTGAGCTTCGATTTAGTGTGAAATACCTTCAGCCTTCACTACAACGAATCACGCAGTCACACGCGCACATAAACACAAGATATCACAATTAGAATTGTATTTCAATGGAATAAGGTTTATTTTTGTATTACACAGCACCCCTTCCGTGTACGTTTCCAGATTTTATGATATCATCGCGACAATCGTTACGTGTATTGGGGAATAAAAGTTGTTTGTTCGTAAACGTCTGTTACGTGTCAAATTTAGTACAATTTATTGGGAAACCAACTAAGCTCTGTTTACTGGTTGTGAATCAGTAATGGGCGCGGATACGTTTGTTTTCGTGGGTTTAGTAGTGTTTCTCATGCTAAGGAATAATACACTATCCACCAAATGCGGTAGGGTGCTGTAAATGCTGTATGTTGCAGTCGAAACTACGATTGAGAGTTTTGACTGATTTGAGTTCAATTCCGTTACATTCGGTGAGAATAATAAACAGTTCGGTGAAAAAGTTTCCGGTAGTACTTGTTGTGTAACGCAGTAAGTTCAATCAATTACTTACCTATTATAAGTGATAAATATTTGAAAATATTTCCAATTGTAGACGTATTGAAAAAAATAATATGAAAATCTTTTTATAAGGAGAATTGACTTTCAGGACAAGAACACCCAAAACTCGTAAAGTATATTATACATAAAAGCAGATTGCGTGCTGTTATCTACATTTTTTTTCCTGTATTTGTTTCAGCCACAATAGTTTTGACCTATTAAAAAAATTCAGTGTAACATAGCACACACGGCGGAAAATTGACCTGTCCTACTATTTTAGATTACTAAGTATATTTCAAGTAACGTTCTTAAGATCCCATGCTTAGTTAGTCACGTGATGGTCACGTGTGGTGATGACCCAATGCTTGAAATAAACAAAATATCACTGATTTCTTAGAACATTTTCTGTAGTAGCACAGCGTTATCACAACCTGACCCTTAAAGATTCAGAAAGGCTCTCATATCAAAGGTGCTTCTAGATAGGGAGAAAGGAAGTCGCTCTCCTAAAATGAACGAGGATGGACAGGGGCATGGGGTCCAAAACACAGATACCTACTAGGTTGTTTGAGACCACGCCAGATGTGAACTGAAAGTGTTATTGTAATTAGGTGACTCGTTGCCTACCATCGAGTGTCATAGGTGCGACTCCCACGTGGAATATTAACTGGTAAGACCTAATGTTTGACCTGAATCTTAAGTACTTTATATCAGTTAATTGTCCGGTCATTAGGTCTGGTTGCAGTCAAATGGTGAAGTAAAAAATGAGTAGGTACGTACTTGATTATTGAATGATGGAATCAATAAATTATCCTGTTTATACTGGAGATTGATGGCACTTGGTGGAATCTACTACACATATTGTATAATGACATCACTTGTACTTTTCCACACTTTATTTTATTTTTATTTTTAACCTGACTTTTACATGTTAGACATGTATTTAGTAAACCTTTGATAATGCCGTGAGGTGAAACCGGTCAGGTTAAACATAAAAATAAAAAAAGTGTGGAAAAGTACAAGTGATGTCATTATTCAAATAAATTACCCCATTCAAGAATAGTATATCTGTAAAATAATAATTTTCTACAATAAAATAATAAGTCATAGGCTGTTCTTTTCGCTACAACTTATGTATTGCTACCGACGTTTTCTTAATTACTGATGACATATATAATTATAGCCATGTGTGTGCTGCAGGTAAGCCCGACTAATCTTGTTTCCTAACAGTAGATTAGGACCCTTTGTCAATAAACCTATTGATTTGTAGCGTACTTAGTTAAGAATTTTCTTTATCACGTTACCGAAGCGAGCTGAACGTCTCGAAGTATCTCTCATTTCCCTTAAAAAAGGTAGACATTCTTAGTTCTATTTCGAAAATATGCCTTTGATTTTATGTCATCAGTTTCGTTTTAATATGCTCATTTCATTAATTGGTATGATCAATCAATGAAATCAACGTTTGCCTGAATATAGTATGAAATTTAATTTAATTTCAACATTTTGTAATTGCAATATCTCATGCGGCGAATATAATAGGAAGTTTCATATATATAATCATAAACCTTACTGATCATACAATTTATAATACTGTGGTCCATTATAAAGCCTCCAATACACTCGCACATAAAGTAGTAGACATCTCGCGGAGGCGCGGAACAAAGGAACAAAACAGCTCGACTTCAAAGACTCTGATTGTTCCGCGTCCCGCTGTCGTCGCCGCTCACTGAATGCAATTCTTTCACAACGGGATTTACGCCTCAGTTCTGATTTCATAGACTCAAAGTACTCCACATAGCCACAGTAAGCGTGGATTGAACTGTTATCATACACAAAAGGCGGTGACAATCTGCCATTTTTGACTAACTCTTCATTGAAATAAAACTACTTTTATCTTCAATGAAAACACTTGTACTATTCCACATTACATATTTATTAAATTCCTTACCGGTTTCGCCTTACGGCGTTATCAAAGGTTGATACATGTTTTTTGGATATCAGATGTAAACCTTTGATAATGCCGTAAGGCGAAACCGGTCAGGAATTTAATAAATATGTAATATGGAATAGTACAAGTGTTTTCATTGAAGATGTGTAGCAAGTTCCACCAAGTGCCATGAATCAACAGTATAAGCAACTATTTTTATCTTTATGGGCTAAGTATAAATAATAAAGTAATACCAAACTAATCGCGATAGAATGATCATGATCGGCATATTATCAAGCTTCAACTTGACGGTTCAAAGTCTGTTTACGCATAAACAGACTAATCAAGCGTATGAAACTAATTTCAGAATTAAGTTATTTAATCATTCGAAGTTTCACTAGTAAACATGAATATTTACTAAACTAAACAAAAATTAAGAATTAGGTATTTAAAAATATTATGTATTGTTAATTTTGAAAAATCGCAACTCTCAAGAGCAGTTAGATCATTATTACTAATATCATTTCAAATTCAGGAAAAATATTTAAAGAGTGTGTAATAAATAATACAAATCTTCACAATATTTTAACCGAATATTTATAATTAAATAAGTCGTTAGCAGGCCACAGCGCCCGCACTGACAGTGGCCAGGTGTCTACATTCACCACAACACTACGGTCTAGTTGAAATGACTCAGTAAATTAACAGCAAGCTTGTTACGTGAACTTCCTAAACCACAACAGTGACGTTGAATATATTACTCAAATGCTCAGCATGTTCAAGAGTGGTAAAAAAAGTTAAAAAAAAAGGCAAGGGAAGAATAAGAGGAGGAGAGAGGATCTCCAGCAACACTTACAGCTGTTTCATTCTAAAACAATAAAATTTTCACTCATTTTCACTTTTGATATATTATGTGAAACATTATTACAGAGTGCTTTGAATGACCAGATAATAAATGAGCATTTTAAAAGCATAATCTATTCCTTTCTACCGGAGAGGCTGGCTCATTTGTGACCTACGTTTATTATACTTTTTTTAATACTTAGTCCAACAAATTACTTAGATCTACAATATAATTTTATAACTACAGTTATGTGAGTAGTGTAAGCAATGTAGGATAATTTTATTTCACAAAACACTCAACATGCTACTGATTTGCATGTGATTCGTAACCTGAAAAAAAAAACCGTCTGATGCTGAAAAGATCGAAACAAGCTTTATAGCAGGCGGTACCATTCTCAAATCTCAAACCTGATGTAAATGAATGGCTACCGCCTGCTATAATTCTTGTTTCCATCTTTTCAGCATCAGTCAGGTTTTTTATTATTTTTAATAATTTATTTTATTTTATGCTCTTTAGTTATGAAATATATATTTTTGTAAACAAATGTCTTCTAATTTCCTTCATTTTGATACCCCACTCGATAAATTTGAGTGAAATGTTTTTATCAAAATCCGCCATTATGTTTTTATTTTTATTTTGATATACCCAGTGTCACTCTTACAGTAAATACAAATCTAACGACGCCTCTCAAGCTAAAATCCACTAAGCCGTTCAGGCTGCAGAGCGTGCCAAACAATTATACATACATACTCTCGAAAAACATAACTCTCCTTCTGGAGCAGTCGGGTAAAAAATACAACACTATACAAAAGATTATAGACCAGTATTATTTTAAGAAAGGTTCTTCATCATTACTATTCTGAACACAAAAGAAGCAGTGCCTTGATTGTTTGATTGCTTGACGATACGGTTTAGGTTTAGGAAATTTAATAACCGCCGAGTGACCGGGGGTCGTGTTTGTTGACTCGGTGTCGTCTCGGCCCCGTCGCGGTCACGTGCCGGCACATAAAGGCGTCGTGTCCGACGTGCAGTAAATAAGGCATTAACGTCCATTTGTTCAGTGCTTACAGCTTTCTGTAGCGAGGTTACTTTACCAGAGCTCTTATATATAGAGCTCATATATAAATTTTAGGGTCTAACTTAATAGGTATTAACAAAATATTACTTGTACACGTCTCTTTTATATTAGACAAGCGATCCGCCCCGGCTTCGAACGGGTGGTAAAAACGTTCCTGTGGAAATCCAATATAGCCTATATCACACGCAATTTACCTTTTCAATAGTGAAAGAATTTTTGAAATCGGCACGGATGTTTTTGAGTTTATTCATTACCAACATACAAAAATACAAATCTTTCCTCTTCATAATAGTAGTGTAGATAGAATTGGATATACGCTATCTTATTATTTGCTATATGCTATACGTCTTATTTATTTTTTATATCATCTTTACAAATAATCGAGTTCAAATTCGAGGATAACTGTAATTCGGGTAAAGTAAATAATCCAACGAAACGAAATTACGTGTGTGAGTGGCAGTGGGTTCACGTCGATAATATCATGGCCAGGATCCCAACCCGGATCGGTCCTTTCCTCCGTTCTTTGCCACTTCGTTGTTTGTCACTTATTTCGTGTACATACAAACCTTCTTACCAATATTATAGTCGTAACGAGTAGTAGTTGTAACTCCACCCCAGCTCGAGCAACTAGTTTGCGCGAATCTTACACCAAGATTAATTATGTACAAAGTTCATGCAATTGAGGAATAATTCCCTACAGTGAGTACGATGTAATATGTAGGCGATCATGTTTCTTGGCAGGAAGTACTAAAGTGTTCGATTGGAATTATTACAACCACTGTTAGTACACTTTTGCTGGTGAGTGCTGTCTATAGTGACATTAACATTGTGTGCTCAACCTAATCTTCTTTAAATTGACATTAAGCGTTGGTAGCATAATGGTTAAAGAGTTGCCTTTATGATTTAGAGACCCATCATCATCCCGACATGAACCCACTCCTAACACACGCAATTTTGCTTAGTTAAAGGGGTTAATGATGAGCTAAAAAAAAAAAGAAAAACAAATAAATATAATAATACAATGAATACTTAAATATAAAGCAGATTCTCATATTGAATCAACTGTGATTAAACGATTGATTGATTTCATAATACTACCTTCTTCATCCTAGCGTTAATGTTAGTCGCATTCGAAGCTTTCAACTTGGATTCTGGGGTCTGCTTTACCATTAACTGCAGGTTTAGACAGAATTTCGAAATTTTCCGTAAAGCGACTGCCATATGACCTACACAACCCAAAGCGATATCAAAGCTTCGCAGTTAGACCTGAGCTATCGTAATCGTATCGTGAATGTATCTAGAGATTAGTTGAGACCTGCCTGCCTGTCCTCCTGGCCTGTCTACTGTGAACCTGCGTGTGTGTGAAGCCTGCAAATCGTAATGCTCCGTTCTCTTGTTACATTTACGTTACAATTACGATAATTTTTCGCGGCACGGATTCACTTTTTAGGGCTACAACTAACCGTAACGACTGCCATAGATGTTCGTGTGGCAATCGGGACCGACGGCTTAATGTGTGTTCTCCGAGGCACGACCAGACCAATGCAAATACCCATATTCATGCGTACAAATATTTGCACTGAGCGGGGATCAAACTCGCGCCTTCTGCGTAGCAGCCGTGTTTACTACCGTACGCCACAGAGGCTGTCATAATACTATCTTACTGCATATACTTCGTGATATTTGTCGGTTGTATTATTTTGAAGCCTAGTTTTTACACATGTGATTTCATCAACTGCTAATTCCCTTTTGGCTGAATTTGCTTCAGTTGAGAATTAACTACTGTCGTGATTTGTTGTGATCTGTAGAGTTACCGTAAATATCTCAACTAATCGCGGGAATAGATTGATACATTACTAGAACTACAGCTCAGTCACGTTGCGCGCGAGGGCCTGCGTTACACCGCAATATTTCGTACGGAAAAATTGCAAATGCGGGTTTACTCTTTCTGTCTTTTTTCTGGTTCACTGAGATTCGAACACAATAGTCACTCACCGAGATTTTATTACATCTGCATGGATAAGTTTTGATACGTGGGTGTGTGGATGTAAAAACGAAATAGGGAGAAATATTTCTTTTCATTTTCTCCTAAATTTATCTTACATTCCGAAGGTCGATATTTATATAAGGGAAAAGCTAGAAAATTGTTAAATATAGATTTGTCATTGATCTGAATACGATTAATCTATATATTATTTTTAGAACTTGCGTAAATGGTGCGTTTTGACTAAAAAATATGTAAATGCAAACATGCCGGTCGTTAACTAGTTTATTTATAATAATTGATATTTGTCGTGAGCGAAATCATTAGGTTAGTGGGTTGAGCAACAGCTACCTACAGCTGAATTATTTTTAGAAGCCCATGTTAAAAGTGATGTTGGTGAATTTATAAGCGTCAAGTTGGATTTTTAATATGATTAATAGTGTATTTTTCAGAGCTGACACGTACTAATTCATTTACTGGCACATACTCATTACCAAATACCTGAAACGTAGAAGTAAAGAAGTCATCCGTAATGTGATATGCATACAACCCCTTGTCTCGAATGCGAGCTACAGGAGTAGTAGTTTTACTCTAACCAATAATATTCAGCCTGGCATGATATTTGATCAAAGCCCAATGAAGTAATTTCTCGCTCAGCTCGTGCGAGCTCCATCATAAATCTGATCGTACCGGTGCACTAATTAAATATAAATCAAGGCCTAACGCGCTGAGATATGTTGGACTCGGCTTTGGTTTCAAACTAAGAACTATCAAAGGAACGTAGTTACCCCAATTTCGTATTCACGATCGGTAATCTACCCGTGGATTACTTGCCATACATGTACTCTGTTCCCATCTCTACCCTCTTACTGAAACTGGAGAAAATGGGTGTGAGAGGGACTCAACTAAATCTCTTTCGGAGCTACCTTACGGGTCGCTCACAGTTTGTTAGGATAGATAGCCACAACAGTGATGTCCTCCCTATCTCCTACGGTGTGCCACAGGGTAGCATACTCGGTCCAACATTGTTTCTTGCGTATATCAACGACTTATGAAATCTTAACATAAAGGATGGTATAATAACATCTTTTGCTGATGATACTGCTATAACTGTCACTGCAAACACTTGGAAGCAACTAGAAGGCAGGGCACAGCTTGCATTAGACTCTGCACTAAACTGGCTACACACTCACACCCTGACACTCAACTCTTCCAAAACCAACTTCCTTACATGGTCCATCAGCGCAGCCTCCCAACCTCGTAGCACTATAAACATAATCGCTCACACTTGTGGCTCTGGAACTCTGCCCCCTTGTGGCTGTCCACATCTAACTCCCGTTGAAAATGTTAAGTACCTGGGGGTGACGCTGGATAGAAATCTCAACTTTAAGACTCACATCACTAATCTCACAGGGAGAATTCGCAAATTAATCCACATTTTTAAAACTCTTCGTCACGTCACTAAGTTTGTGGTTATCCGGAGTGTCTACTTTGCGCTATGCCAATCCGTAATAACATATTGCATATCTTGTTGGGGTGGAGCTGGTAAAACCTTGATGAAGCCGTTAGAGGTCGCACATAGAGCGGTGCTGAAAGTGGCAACCTTTCGTCCGATCATGTTCTCAACAGATGAATTATATAAAAGCTGGAATATATTAAGCGTTCGTCAACACTTTATCCTCCAAATTGTACTACTCCAGCATCATAAAACACCATACAGGGTGATCGACAAGCGTAGAAAAGATAAAATCTGCACGATTCCACTGGCACGGTCGTCTTTTGCTCAAAGATTTTCTTGCTTCCTCGGCCCATTCCTATACAACCAAATTAATAAGCATTGTCCAGTGTTTGGCTTAAGCAACTTTGAATGTAAGAAACTTGTCTTCCTGTTCCTTCGTAGCCACGACTACGAAGAAACAGAGAAATACTTGCCTTAACGTTGTTTCTCATTCTCCCCCACCAATAAGCCAATAAGCATACAACTCTCTCTCTCTCTCTCATACACACACACACACACACACACACACACACACACACACACACACACACACACACACACACACACACACACACACACACACACACACACGCGCGCGCGCATAAATACAACCCAACACACACATACACGCACACACACACACACACACATTTATTTTATTAAAACTTCTATAATTAGGTTCTGTTACTTTTTAAATACCAAAAAAAAAAAAGATAACTAAACTGTTATGAGCCAATATGTAGCACTATAATAATTACAATAATTGTACTTAATACTTATTATAATTTTAAATCCATTGGGAATAGGGAACTGTAACTCCTTCATACAGGCTACTTTGTAACCTAGTTAGGAAAACAGAACTGTACCCAGAAATTGTAGAATTATTGTACTAATCTCTGTACTTAAATATTAAGTTTTCTATGTACGACAATCTTTACATGAATAAATTATTATTATATTATATTATATTATATTATACATGGCTGGCTTGTAATTTTTTTTTTCAAATTATAACCATGTCATACAAATGGGTCAGTCATTATTATTATTGAGAGCTTAAATCGACTTCAATTTTTAATGAATTGATCATTTAATCTAAGTGATAATGATTTGCGTCTTTTATTCGGTCTAACCAACATATGCTCACAAAAACTAATTCAACAGGAGTCTCCCTGTAACATTACGATATTTTTTACAAAATTGGCAAATTAAAAAAATAAATTACTATTGATATACTCGAATGAACTATAACAAACTAAGAAAATAAATGTTGAAATTTTTTTCCAATACTATTTCTCTTTTATTTTCATAGGGTATTATTGAAGATGAAGTAAAGAGTGAAACTCTAATCGAGCTTATTAGAATTATTAAAATCGTTTAATTAGTTTCTTCACATCTTTCCTTTTTATTATAAATATCAATAAAGATTGAGGTTTTAATTTTTTTGAATCAAGATAAACATGAATTGCTGTCCTTATTGTTTCATTTACCGGTTCCTTGACACTAGGGTAAGTCCTTTTTGTGTCAGCAAAGCTTCGTTGTCTGTTAGTCACGGGATGGACAATCGACGTCTGAGAAGAGTCCCGAGTCTCCCGAGGGACATTAAAGTGGCAGCCATTATTTGCGATCACTCAGGCAGCGCATTACCTTGTTCCTGCCATGACAATTTGTCTTTTGCGAATACTGAACGTATTTCAAATCTATTAGGTGTACTAATAAAATTATATTATTATCTAAGTGGTCGCTTGGGCGAAGTTGGTTTCTTATATAGTTTTTTTGGTTCATTAAATTAATGCGTAGTGTAATATTTTATTACCCTTACCTATTTCAGATTGTAGTTGGACGTTAATCGGCAATAGAATTATTAGTTAGCTTCGATATGTTATAAAAGTTAAAGCTATCAAATTAACGTGAGATCATCTAGTTGCCAGACTTTTTTAGGGACATTATCTAATTTTCAGTAGCAGCAGATAGGCTGACATAAATTTCCACCGCGCTCGCACACTTCACCAGCAACGAGTAGACACGGTTAGGCCTTTCTGCATGAAAAAAGTTACGTAATACTACAGAGCTTTGAGAATTAATATGAATAAGTCAGACCCAAAACTAGTTTATCCAATATCTACAAAAAGAACAAGTTTATAATATCAATAGCTTTTGCCCGCGGCTTCGCTCGCGTTAAGAAGTGTTATTATTAATTAGGTATAGTTTTTGCGGCTTTACTAGTTAATAATAATACTTCTTAACGCCAGCGAAGCCGCGGGCTAAAGCTAGTCATCAAATATAATCCGCTATGACTACGACTATGCACAAAAATAGTTAATTCAAAGTTCTCTACAAAATAACTCTATATAGATGGCGCTGGCATACAGAAATTCGTATATTTTAAACTGAAAAGTTACTAATCTTATATCGCCTGCATCTTAAAATTCTGTCTTCGGGGATACCTACGTCATTTAATTTAATTTATTTATTCATTATAAACCATTGTGTACAGATGTATGGATGATTTCCCGGTGGGAAAAGATGTGTAGTGGTAGCTAGAACTACACATTTTTTCCCACGTATACTTCGAGAAGCCATCGAAATATTCAAGCATCCCAACGACTTCAACCGAAAATACGAGGGATTTCAGCTCCAAAAAGATTGGTACCCAGCACTGAGAGCCACTCGGTATCACAGTGCAAACGACCGTGCCACAGCGTACGTCCGTGCCACAGCGCTCGACCAATCAGAATTGAGTGAGTCGATTCCCCGCTCCGACCGTGCCTCTCCGTCCTCGTGCCGACTCAGCCGCCGGTGAGGCAAGGTCTCCGAAGTCGTCGTCTCCCGGCCCTGCGCCACTGAAGATGTCGACCGCAGTGATCGACGAAACGTCTGGAACGCAAGTTTCACATAGACCACGGCCAAACAGCCCGGAAGCAATATATCCTACATGCAACGCCGGCCGTGAAAGCCTGAAGACTTACATTGTGTACAGAGTTTACAGAGATAGTATAGTCATAATAGCTTTATGTATGCAAAGTCTTAGCCCGATCGGTTTAAAATTGACAAAGTTTCATGAAAACTTTCATTCCCTATTTTATCCCCTTGGGGGTAAAATTACTCAAAATCCTTTCTTAGCGGATGCCTACGTCATAACATCTACCTGTATGCCAAATTTCAGCCCGATCCGTCCAGTTGTTTGGGCTGTGCCTCGATAGATCACTATGTCAGTCAGTTAATCACCTTTGAGTTATGTATATTTACATACTACAATATACCATTATGCAGTGGTTACCGGTTGCCGTATCGGTTCCCGGTGGGCGTGGCCGTATTTCACCATCTGACAATAAATACACAGCCCATGGCTAAGTGTCCGCTAGCCGGCAATAGGCTCGATCCTAATAGTCGAAAAAAAGCCGAAAATCATAATAGTCGAAATGTAGGTGTTATTATGATAACACCTACATTTCGACTATTATGATTTTCGGCTATTTACAGGGGACTTCGGGGATTTACAGGCGTGAGTATATGTATGATGTGCTACATATCGTAGTAGAAGGTATAGTCAAAGTAGATGCAAGTCCATGGCATTCTCATATTGATGAAATGAAACTTGGAACCATTCCTATAAATCCATTGTCGGAACCAAGCTGGGCGCTAAGACTAACTTGCAATAACCATAACTTGTGTTTTGGTAGATCCGCCATGAGACCACAATAATTCTTGTAACATTTGCGATCTGTTTCAAATCCGTGTTAATTGCAGGAAAGGTTCTACTAAAGTCACAATATATGAGATATTTGTATGTATTGAAAATTATCTGGTCTATAAACAACTATTAGTACCATACAATCTTACTTACTATTATAAATGTGACAGTTTGGGTGAATAAATTTTTACAATCTCGTTAGAATTGTTTAGTGGGATCGGGCGGATAAAGGTCTGAGTTTGCGATCCAGGAGGTAGGACACGACGGTATTTCCGTTCAATTGAGCAATCCGACTGGGGAAGTACCTCCGCCCTACAAAATACCGCGGTCTTAATAACCTCGTGTTGTGTTCCCGGCGATGAGTAAGGTAGCCAGAGCACACGTCCATAGGCTAGGGTAACAACTTTCCATCAGGTGGGCCATGTGCTTATCTGCAACCTAAGTGATACAAAAAAAAAGAAATCCCTTTAGATTTATGTATGACATGGCAATGAAATAGTGCCAAGTACTTTCCCAGTCTTCCTGTGTCCACTAGGATCCTAAATGGAGTACTTACAAGTGAATGACAAGATGGTTGGTAGACAAGTCAAGTGTCTTTTATAACGCATGTTGGTTTTGTAAGATTAAGTTCACCAAGTTTGTTGTACTAGGTACTACTACATATCAAATCTTCGTATTCTTAAACATCTTGCGGTAATCCGCGCTCCCGTGCATATGTAGTACGGCTGAGAAGTGCGTCTTAATTTATCGACTCTGAATATTAATATCAACTGAAGTAAAGTCTCTGTCGAATAATAAACAGTCCCGTGTGCATCACACAAAAGCGGATAGCCGTGACAGAATGTTACATGGTTCCATTCGACTGAAATCTCTAACCGTAATCTCCAATTATAACGTTTCATTGCACATTGACAGCCTCTTGTAACCCTTTACAGCTCACTCACGCACGACCTTGATATACATTTTTTTATTCCAGCGGTGGAATAGTTAATGATAATGTTTCACACGGCTCACGTCTCGTAGAAATATCTCCTTATCAACTATTCAACATACAAGAACTTTTAACGATGATAAGGAAAAAAGTCTGAAGTTACGCAGAGAAAAGATAAATGTTGAGCATATTGTCGGACTATATTTAGATCTGCCGCTTCCAACATTGTTAAAATTCATTGTGAGATGAGCTCCAACGCGTCTTCATGTTTCCAAATAGAGTGGAAGTTTGAAAAGTGACATGTAAATTCGATAAAGACAAAGTAGCAAAAGCACTTGACGTACTAATAATGTTCTTAAAGATAATGGATTCATAATTCATTTTGTGACCTTTTAAAAACATACTAAAAATGAAAAAGTTATTGCCGACGATAATGTCATTGGTGAAATGAGAGAAAACTCTGTTATCTTGTTTATTGTCATCTATTTACCAATTTAGCATAGCACAAATGCACAAATAGCTCGTTGCATCTCCGGCTTTGTAAAATAAGTAGAATGTATGAGTAAAGCTAATATCTTTACTGGGACCGGTATTCGAGTTAACCGTTTGACCTGTGTACCTTTCATGAAATACCTAGTTACCTCTAAAAGAATTTATTTACTTCCATCAAGGTTTATTTACAGGTTGAAAGGAAGGGCGAAAACTGTCCGTTCAGAATGTAGGTACAATTGAAACGCTTAACACGGCTATACCATAACAGGAAACACTAGAGGTTTCCGTCCCATAACAATAAAGTGTCCCATGGTCCCATAGCGACCCACTTTGTTCAATTTTATCTCAAACATAAACAGCGTACTGCTAAAGGGTTAACTTATGTTTGTACTTGTACTGCTTTAGGTAAAGAGTTTATTGTATAATGGAATTAACTTAACCATTTTATTCACTTTGAGCGAATTGTAAACATGCCATTCATGAGTACATTAAAAAAAGAAGAATAAATAAATTAAAATCCAATGAATACAAAGGAGGGAATATAGGTACCTATATAGACCCTTGTTCAACGAATTTGCAAATTTTGCAATCGTGTCAACTCTTCGCAGTTTCATTTGTATTTTTATAAGCAGTTTTTCTAAAATCTGACGTAATTAACAGTGTTGCCGGATTACCCCCAGAGATCTAAACAACACATAACAGTACATTCCGCTCCGCAAGCAAATCCACTGATCCATCACGACGGCTCCAGATAAACAAATCACGTTAATATATGGCGCGGCGTGAACACGCTCCGGGTAACATTGATTGTACCGTAACATGATCATCGTCTACATTGTGTTCTAAATCGAGAGGCCGAAGTCAAATAGTGCTCTATAGTAAACAATAAAAGCGGAAATGTTCCTTGTAAACAAGTGGGCCCGATTTGTACACAACCAGATTGTTGGATCATCAAACATAAATACTGATGATTGCTGTGAAAACATATTATATACATGGATTTGACCTTCGACCGGCAAGGTTGGGACCACGATTTTAAAATCGGCAGTAGAATGTTAGCAGGTACCATCTGGACATCACCTTAGCTTCTTTTCACTGATGGGCAGTGCCACCATACGTGTATACAGGGTGTAATCATTAAGTGTGTCCAGGTGATTATTCCGTAACTATTGGAAAATCATCATTGTCATTTTATACGTAATCATAAAATATGATTAAGGTAAAATGGATACAAGATCATTTAAAATAAGGAAACTAAAACCTTTCTACTAATCTCATACTAAATGTATGGGAGTGCTTAATGTCAAAATGTTAGATACGTCTCGTTAGATTTTTAAAAAGGTATTGATGTCATTTTACTCATTAGGTAACGTACTTTCGATATCAGTTTAAAGTTTTTTGATATCTGTAATAGTTACGGAATAATCGCCTGGACACACTTAACGATTACACCCTGTATAGATGGCCCCCTTTCCTGAGAGTTTGCCTTTAGCTTACCATTAGGCGAGGTGAAGTAAAATTGACGTGCCCTTTTTAAAAAAAATCATCTGCGAAATATAGTCAATTGGGGCAAAATATATTAAAGTTATTTTATTTTATACAATTTCTGACATGCATGTTTCTTAAATTATAGACAATTGTGACTACTTGTTGACATGACAATTATTGTGCCTGTGCAAAAATGGTAATAATGTGACTACGTATAAAAACTATAATGTATGAGTCTTGTTACTTGAAATAAATGATTATTTATTATGATCGGAACGCGAGATGTTGTCTTTTAAGATATGATAGGTATTTTTTTATACTACTTATGTGGCAGACTAGCACACGGCCCACCTGATGGAAAGTGGTTACCGTGGCTTACGGACGTATGTGACACTCGCACTGCCGACCCTGAAGAAACCTTTTAATGCCCTTCTTGAAGAACCCATTATCCCATTTACTTTCATTAAAGGTTAACAATTTCTATTACAAGTGAATTTTTAGTAAGGCTTCAGAGGATTGACTGTCTCCAACGCAGTTGGTCTTACGGTAGTCAAAAGGTTTCTCATTATTCAGGAATGTGCCCACAGTCTCCTTGTCGCACAGCATCCACCGTGATTTTTTTACTACCATTGCATGTGGTATACTATCACAATGAGAGTAGAACGTTCACTAGAATCAAAGAATCAAAGAATCAATTTCATTTATTCAGTTTAGGCACATAAAGAGCACATATGAACGTCAAAAATTTTACACTCATGTCAAGAAATTACTAATATAATATTAAATAAAGTAAATAAATCATTTGAAAAGAGGTTTTATTAAGGAGTTTTTCGACAATAAAGCCATTGGTTTTGATAAACGTTAGGTAGTTTGTAGGTGGTAGAGATCAAAGTTTTAGGTTCAGTAAATTTAGGGATGGAAGTAAATTTAGGGATGGTTATTACGAGTACAAGTATTAAAAATAGGGGCTCACATATCATAACTGTGAACGCCCTGAATCTTGATGTGTGTGTTTAATAATTTGTTCACTTTAAACAATAGACTCCTTCAGAATAGGATTTCCAATTGGTTGTGAATCTAGTATCAAATCTTCCAGGAGTATCAATTATAAAGCACGTATACGGTAAGTATATTGTCTTCATGTAATCCGTGCACAGGCCTGAGCTGAGCCTGACACTTAACTAAAACAACACTCCGTATATTGTTTGTAGATAATCTCAGCATTAGTATCGTAAGTAATAGGCTTTAGTTAAGTCGTTTCCTTCAGCGGCCATCGCGAGCTCTCCCAACAAAATAATAACATTTCATTATTCCTAGGTACGCAGTGCCTCTCAATAACGTTGTCGTTTAAACAAATTTATTATTCTAAAAAGGTGTTTGTCATTGACAACTCATGTCTTATGCATAGACTCGTTGGAATAACTTAAAACCTTTTATACATTTTACATTACTGCTATCATTAAAATTCATTAGCACAGCATTAAATAAATAGTATTGAATAACATTTTTTATCTTAATTTTATTGGAACCATTTCGAACAAGTTTTAAAAGTGAATGAAATTTTGAAGCATCTACTATGCTAACTTTTCAAATCGATTAAAGATAGGAAAAAGTGAATGCCCAGGTCATTGTTTCCGATATTTCGTATGAATGGTAGATGCCTCACACCGTCGCCCTAAGACGGTAGTATAGGAGAATTTGGATAGCTTCAGGTGTGGCCCGGTGGCTCAGTGGTCAGAGCATTCCCCCTGTAAGGGAAAGATCGTGGGTTCGAGTCCCACCTGGGCATTCACTTTTTCCTATCTTTAATCGATTTGAAAAGTTAGCATAGTAAATGCTTCAAAATTTCATTCAATTATTTGGGCGGAGTCATCAAAAAAACAATGTTTAAAAATGATTGCAACATCATTCATTGTTTCCGATATTTCGTATGAATGTCGGTAGATGCCTCCCACCGTCGCCCTAAGACGGTAGTATAGGAGAATTTGGATAGCTTCAGGTGTGGCCCGGTGGCTCCGTGGTCAGAGCATTCCCCCTGTAAGGGAAAGATCGTGGGTTCGAGTCCCACCTGGGCATTCACTTTTTCCTATCTTTAATCGATTTGAAAAGTTTTAAAAGTGCTTTCAGTGCTAAAACCTTTGATTAGATCGATTTATAATATCTGAAACGGCAATTTTATTAAATCAATCATCACTACAAAAAAGCACGCGCTTTGCGCCATTTATTTTTTTCTGTAGTGATGTTGTTTTATGAAATTGTCGTTTCATTAAGCTTTCCTAACACGATGGAGGATAAATAATGCTAATGAAGGGGATTTTTCTTTTAAAGCGTTCCACTTACACCCTGTATAAGGTGAAGGTAAAACGCAAACATACAACTACCGACATGTCGAATTAGAATACACATCTGTCAAGATCTCCGGGTGTACTACGGGTTGGCGTTGGTAAAAAATAATAGCGAACACTAGCCGTCAGTTTTTCCTTGTTTTTACTAAGGATAAGTTGATTGAACCGTCACTTACCGTCGACACTAACAAATGGGAACGTTGATTGAATTCTATTTAAGTTCCACTTCACTGCTCATTTTGTACGCGTCGAGCTATGGCGCGTTTTCATTAAAAAATTTATGATTGACTTCGTTAGATTGGAAAATAGTGGCTTCGGTGTCAGTGGACATTTATGACGTTTGACATCATTTTTAATAAAATATTATGATTACATGTTTACGAATGTATCTGCTTTTGCAAATATTGTATCCGTTAATAGTGGAACATGGAAGTGGCAATTGCTGTTATGTAATCTTTCAATAAGAACTTTTGTTTTTATTTTCAATCCAAATAAAACGAATACAACAAATTTAAATGAAAATGATGTCTATAAGTCTTCAGGCTTTCACGGCCGGCGTTGCATGTAGAATATACTGCTTCCGGGCTGTTTGGCCGTGGTCGATGTGAAACTTGCGTTCCAGACATTTCGTCGATCACTGTGGTCGACATCTTCAGTGGCGCAGGGCCGGGCGACGACAACTTCGGAGACCTTGCCTCGCCGGCGGCTGACTGGCGACTAATGCCGAGCCTTGAATCACGGCTGTATTTATAGGCACGGTCGGAGCGGGGAATCGACTCACTCGATTCTGATTGGTCGAGCACTGTGGCGCAGACGTACTAGATCCTGATTGGTTGTTTGCACTGTGATACCGAGTGGCTCTCAGTGCTGGGTACCAATCTTTTTGGAGCTGAAATCCCTCGTTTTTTCGGTTGAAGTTGTTGGGATGCTTGAATATTTCTTCGTCGCCCGGCCCTGCGCCACTGAAGATGTCGACCGCAGTGATCGACGAAACGTCTGGAACGCAAGTTTCACATCGACCACGGCCAAACAGCCCGGAAGCAGTATATTCTACAGAAAATGATGTCATTTTTTATTGTATTAGGAACGATGAAGTTAAGCAATTACAATTAAAATTCTGTTAACAAATATTTGAACTAAACTTTACTTATCATACAATAATATAGGAAGTTACTGACACATACACACTAGGTATATGTTACCTAGTAAATATTCGTACGCCAACAACTTTAGATCAGTATCAGCAGACAATAGATCACGCAGCCTGCGCGCGGTAACTCATACACGAAGATAATTTGGAAACGAACAAAAGGGTACAATTTATAGAGTGCGTGCCTCGGCGGCAGGCTTTATTGGTGAATTTCCTTATAATAACAGGCAGCCATTAGGCGCCGCGCCGCTCCTGGCGGTGGCGTGCCGACGCAATCCAACTTTCTATGGGTACTTGGTGAAAATAAAATATAAAACACGTTATTACCTTTAACTAAATAATTGTATCTCTCGAACCCGCGCCTCCATTTCCACCACAATAAGCCGAGATCAACAGTGATGATCTAGGTCTCAGGGAAAGTGACGTTTAAAATTGCCATATCTCAACAGTTAATAAAATAATATCGAAGAATAATCATATTCACATGTAAACTGTATTTTAATCTTGATATATGGTTCCCAAAAATAGAGAAAGAAGCACCAGTCCATCCTTTCCCGCGGGTCAGGCAGCAGCAAATACGTCATCCGCTTATAAATAAACACACACACACACTAGGCTCACCCATTGTAGGTGTAGCGGCCCTTTCAGGCGACGTGACTAAATATTATGTACCTTTGTACGATAATAACAAATAGAAATAATTCTCGTCAGTAGGGGACTGTATTTGACATTATTATTTGCCCCGTTTGCTTCCATGCCACGTGATTTACTTTATTCAGTAATTGCTCCAAAAATGTCTAAAAACTCACAAATAACAAGTTCAATCTTACATCGAGTATTTACTCCTTTGACTTCAAGACTTTCGCCTTGTATTTTACATAGTAGCAAAGGTAAATCCTACGGATTAACGTTCCTAAATTCACGTGGGTGAGACTTTGCCACCTTTTTTGTGTTCGTTCTTGTAAATATGTACTTATGTGTTTTTTTATACAAATTAGGGGGAAGACAAGCCTGGAACATTTTCAAAATGATGCTCGCATCTAGTGGTTTATATGCATACGTTATACATTACTAATTTTCTCGAGATCAAGCGCCATAGAAATAATAGAAGCTATGGAAGAGTCTGTCTACCTTATAGGAATTTGAATTCGCTCTAACGTGATAGTCATGTTTGGGCCGGGATCTCATCGCCAGAGGCAGGGATTGCTCAAAGAGCCTCAGCTACGTTGCGTTACATATTTTTGAAATTACCTATATACTAGGGCTTATGGACAAATTACAGAATGTGACGTAAAAGCTCGAGGCCTGAGTCCTTGGCGCCGACCGCCCGCTGCTTCTAATTTACTGTTCGTTTCGTTATATTTTATGAATTACGAAGTGGTTAAATTAATAATTGTTGAATGGCTATTTATTAGAAATACTAAAGTTGTGCGTCTATTGTAATAGAAAAATAGCATAGTTATAATTTTGTAAATATTCTTATTTCATGCGTATTATATTAATCAACAAACGTCTACAACTACATCTCTCTATTCTGACAGGGTCGGCAGCACGAGTGTGAGTCCCCTGGTGTTGCACACGTCTATAGGCCACAGTACCCATTTTCCATCAGTTGGGCCGTGTACTTGTCTGCCACCTAAGTGTTATAAATAAAACTAACATTTAAAAGATATTTCTTTTCTTTTTTAGCATAACTCCTTTTATTTCAGCTAATCAATACTATACTCAAGTTTTTAGAAATTCATTTTAAATTTAAAGAACGTAACTAAGAACGGCCTGGTTATAGTTGCAAGATAAAGTTTCGTCGTATTCTTAGTACAGTGTCGCACAGTAAGTAAGTACTAAAGTGGAATTACACTTAATATTTAGCTAAGCTTGTGGAGATATGCTATGCTCCACGAAACTGATAGTCTAATCCTTTCTTAGAAATAGTAAGGAATGTCGTACTTCACAAAATATTAAATAGTTCAAGTACTAATCAACTACACTGATGTGATTGAAAAACTATTTCCTATTCAATAGAATTTTGCGTATGAACCATGAGTGCCATGGGGTGTCACATCGATTGGGCGATGTCATTACAAATGCGGTATTCTAATAATACTTGCCATACTAAAGTTCATTGTTTGAAAACGTTTACAAGCATATCATTAATCCGTTTATGTATTCACTAAACTCTATATTAACGCGTATTTGCTGAACTGAAACCGTATTATTTGAATGATAAATAATTGATCGCAATGGAGACATCCATATTTCATGAGCTACCAGCTGACAAGTGCTGCTTCCGCCTCATTTGCATATTATTGCCAAACGGTAGCGATAAATTTAATTTAATATATTACCACAGGACAGCTTAATAAAGACCTAGTTATACAAGTATAGTATAACATGACTATCAAATTTGTAAGTAGGTACACCATAGCAACTTTATTTAAACTTCACTTATCGTTTTTATCGTGAATTTACTCAACAAAGTATACAGTCATTTACCGTACAAACATGTATACAAGTATAATTATTTTTAAACTAATAAATAAGCTTTGTTTTACTAGCTAGAATTAATTATTTATTTTCGGCCGATAAGTGATTTTACCTACTAATTACAAAAGATCAAGTGTGACCTTTCAATTCAAAAGTGGTCAAATGACCCTTCATCTGTCAATTAGTTTGTGGTCGCGTTCAGGTCGTTTGTTTCACCTGTTCCAGATGAAACATTGAATACAGTCTCCTCAATTCTTCAAATGTTTTCGCGTCGGTGTATTTTCATTAAGGTTTATTGCTCCTATAAAAAGCTACAGGACTACATAGTGATCGAGTTTCATAATATTTGGCAAGAACAGAAATAATTATGATAAAAATACAGGATCGAATGCCGGTCGCGATTGGGGGCTCACTTGGAAGGTTTATGTATCAATTACTGCTGTAGGTTCAGGTTATTATTGTATAATGTGTATCTGGCCTAAATTCGTTCGTTCCTTCTAAATTATTTACTTAGGAGTTGGTATGGCTAATTCCTTTCATTCCTCCTTAATTCTAGTTAAGTGCTTTTCTGTATGTACTAACTGTCCCGTTAACATTATTGCTGTAGTTTTTATTTATCGGTTCATTTCTTGATTCCTTCTATATAATATTCTTATGAGCGAACCTATATTTATTTATAAGGTAGAACATGCATAGGTACTTTTGATTTAACAAACTTTCATAGGCTTCGTAAAAAGCTAGATTTTTATGACATGGTTGTAGCGAATCACCCGCCTCCAATAAGAGAGCACCTAAGCGTAAAGATGTAACAGTGACCCCTGTTCGCTCCCAATTTGCGTGCCCCCATCTCCTTATTACTGGAGTCGTGAGAGCCAACGTTATTATCTCTCGAGTGCGGTGCGGCAGGTCATCGTGAATTTTTCGCCTTAACGCCTCGACGCGTCCATGCCTCGTCGAGGCGTGGACCCTTTTAGTGAATAAATTAAGTGTCACGTAGTCGTAATGAGGTGTAATTATGCGGTCGTAGAGGTAGGTGGGTTTGTTTACGTTAATAGGAGGACGAAAAATCACTACAGGCGAGCAGCTTATGAGGCTTTTAAAAATAATTTTGGAGTTGAGCTGATCCGTATTCCCTCTGGTATCTTCTATTTATAAAAACAGTCAATAATTTCAAGTTTAAGTTTATGGCCCCATCAAGATCTTCAGGCCCCAAAACATTCTCGCCTGCTATTCTCTACACGTTTAACGAAATACGGAAACGGCTCATGTGAATAACAAGGATACGATGATGTAACGTTAAATTGTGTTAAAACAGAATATTCCAATTGTAACACTTTACAGAAAATTTAGAAGTTCTTGAACAATGAATTACTGTTACAAAAGGTATATAACAGTTCATTAAAAGAACATTTTATATAATCTGCACTCTGGATGCTGTACATACTATAACATTTACTTTAAACTCAAAAAGAGTTCTAGTGATACAGTGATTTAGTGAAAGAATGGTATAGAGAGCAGAGCGTTTTATCTTGCAGCTTTTAATGCAATGACACGAGACCAATACAAATAAAGAGAATAGCAGTTGATTGTGATGATAATTGGTTTGTTCGTTTGTTTAAACGCATTCTCAATTACAACAACACACCGTTGGATCCCAAACAAAACCAAAAGCCGATATGCCGGCTGTACACATAAAAAGAAATGGCCGATTCCGCTTTTAAACGAATATTTGCGCCTGCACTCGGACGGTTAATTTATAGAACTGCACAATCTAACCGTGGCATGGCTTTGTATTCGTATTCAGCCTTTCATATCCTTTGTGAAAACATAATTTATTCTTTTAGCAAAATAAAATGTTGGCCCGCAAGCGGTAAAGATTAAAATAAAACAATGAATCGACAAATGCATACTCGTATCGTGCATGAGAGAATACCAGGCTGTTTCAATTCATGAGGAAAGCGAGTTTATGAGATGGTAACAGAATAGGAAACAGAGCATGACCTTTGCCCAAAATTAAGACAGTGATTTATTTATGAAGTTGCTGCGCCCCGCGATTGTTTCAGCAGTTTCTTTTTTTGGGAACGAAGGTCGCTTATGTGATGCTATGTACATAATATAGGTAACAGCCATGCAGATAAATAACTTCTATCTATTTGTCACTTGTAACTTAAGCGTTTAGAATATTCGTAAGATAGTAAACAAAAAGAGCCTAATTCTTAAGACAAGGACTGGAGCCATGGACAAAATCACATAACATTACAATACGCACTTGTACATTTTAAAGTAAATGATAAATAATTTAAAGCGGAGCGGGGCGTGCTGCGTAAGTAGGTAGATACATCATCTAAATTCGTTTCGGCGGTCCCGATAATATAATAATGTTTGCCTTTCCGAAGTCGTTTAAGGGCTGTGAATATAATACTTGTTTTCACTTCGCTTATCTAGTTTATTTTATCTTATTCCGTCGTACGTCGCCTAATATAGGCACATTTACATTACGTAAGATGCCAACACATCTGCAGCTGCCCGCTTTTCTATTCATTGGTTTATTTGGGAGCTTTTATGGGAGCGGCTCTTGAACTATGTGTGATATTCTTCCATTTGTAATATTTTCCATCAGGTGCCACGGTTATTGTTTTCCATCAGGTAGAAGGTGTCCTTGTCTACCACCCAAATGGTATAAAAAATAATCAATCATCAAACGATGAAAACATGCACTTCATCTTGCTGTACTCTAAAAAAACAGTATAATTCCAACAATATCACTCTAATGGGGGAAAAAGATCTTCCAGTTTGTTTTAATATCGTGAAAACTAAGAAGTTCCACCGGCGTCAAGGCCCGCAGCAGTAGTACGCACATTTCCGTCACACATAGCAAAGAACTCGAAACTTCTAACAACGTCGCTTAAACTATTATTTTAACAAGCTCAGTCAGAAATCCTCAAACTAAGAGCATCATTATCCTTTCTTCCAACATACTAAAATACCCGCTCCATCACAAGACCGCTCGTTGAGGCAGCGTGTACACTGCGCGGTTTCGATCACATCCACTTATCTCTTCTCGTATTTATTGAGCAATGTACATTGTTGGTTTGGCTAGGGGTCTGCGGTCGCCTGTGATGGAGCCGAATCGTCAAATACAACTGTCTTCAAATGTTTGCGTCGTGTTTGTTGTTGGTGCAAATATTACACCTATTTGGATTTTCCTGTGTCGGCAATGTTTGTTAGTGGTTCATAGTATTTTTATTTGAGTGGACATTACAACTACATAGATTTGGTTTAGTACAGGTACTCAAAAGAATATATTGACTGTGACATTGTTACTAATGATCTACGAGTTCTGGATTATCCAAAGTATGAGTACCATATCTTTTGGTTTGGTTTAATGAGTAATAAATTTACATTTTGACCATTTTAACGTGACTATGTAACTAACGTCTTTGCTTGAGATCAAAATGTCAAGCAGTTGAGGCTTACGTACATAACAAACTCAATAGTTTAAATTGTTTAATGTGTAACATTGTTTATATCTAAACAGAAAACGTTCAACATAATATTATTATCAATATTGAAAAAAATCCTAAGTAAATACTATGTGAATGTGCCTCACGCAGGTTCACGATGACGTAGGTGAGCTCCCAGCGGATGGACAGACGGACGGCTCGGATTACATTTCTCGCAGCTTTTGTCAAATAGAACATAAACAAGTCCGTGTGCCTACATTAATGAGTATTGATTTCACACGAGAGCTCTCGCCAGTTAATGGACAGGTTGAGACAATGAGATTAACGTTTGAAGTAATGTGAGACGTGGGTAACAAACGTATTCTATCACAAGAACAAATATATTAGAATGAGTAGTACCTACTGATCGATCAGCATTCGTAATCACTTGCAAAATATATAATGACAGCTATAGGTTAGGTTAGCGTCATAAATAAGCTGACAATGACGGTAGGGTATCTATCAAACAATTGGCCTCTCGCAGTTCACTGCTGGGCATAGACCTATCTCTATATAGGAAATATACTGCTGTCCAATATTATTAATAGGAAAGTTTGTGAAGATGTTTAGATCTCGCTAGTACAATGATAGATTATAGTCGGGAATAACTCATAGGCTACTTGCTATCCCTGAAATAGGTTTGCATGGATTGCGGGAGGTGGCAAAATTGCCTGCGACTGGAAGCAGCTAGTTCTCATTGGAAATGTGTTTGTATACCCCAGACTAGATAGACCAGGATTCGGGCTAACATTGACCTTGACCTATCTGTTTACCAAATTAAAAAATATTTTAGCGAATAAAATGTGTTGCTGAACACATACCAATAGGATTGCGTATGAAAATCCGGTCAAAAAATTTATTATTTAAAAATTTTACCGTCTTGTCTGCCAAAAATGAACCTTCAATGAAAAGAATATATTTTTTGACCAATTTTTTTAAGGCAACCCTGTTCGTTTGTGTTCAGCAACACATTTTATTCCTAAAAGATTATTTCATTTGATAAAGAGTTGGGTGAAGGTTGTTATTGGGTGGAATCTTAGACCAAGAGGCTAAAACCTTCGTATGGGTATAAGGTCCAAGCTAGCTAGCTTAATGCTAATGCCTTGTCCTCATAAAATTATTCGTTGATTCCTCTAAGTCATTGAATATGACATTATTATTTCATAAAGTGACATTAGCTAAATTCGACGTAGGTACACTAAAATGACATTAAATCCAAGTAACCGTTGGAACGTGTCATAATTAGCGAAATACATGTCTCAATCAAGCCGTACAGAAGGAGCACAAAGTGGCCACTTTGAATTCTAATCAGCTTGTTTACTAGCCGACCTCACTTAACAATTCACAATTACAAGAGGCCAAACCGCTAGTGAATAAAATTCATGTTGAAAATCTAGTAGGCCGCGTGTTTCAAATGATGGAATGGAGGGACAAATAGATATCTATTTGTCTAGCATATTTATCTAGCATATTGCTCAGTAGCTCAGTGGTCAGCATTTGGCCTGTAAGGGAGTAGTCGCGCACTGGTCCCATCTGAACGTTATGCATCCTGGTCTGAAATAAATAATTTTATTATTATTATTAACTTTTTCCAATCTAAACTAACTTTTAAACTCTCGCGTTCCATGATATACAATTAAAAAAACGGGAATTAACGCGATCATGGTATAGGTACTTACATACCTTTGATTGCCTGACGTTTCGACCAGGTTACACCGGTCGTGGTCACAGGCTGACTGGCTCAGCGGTGATTTGTTTTATACTTATGACAAAAAGAGGTAACTATAACACTACTCCTTGGGACATTATTTTCAGTTGTTTAACATAATAGGACTGCATGAAGAGACGATAGTTGATCAGGCAAACACACATATTTCTATTCACCTTATATAATATAAATACTTTGTTGGTGAAAATAACGTACTATTTCTAAAATCAAAATAACTGAGACTACATATTTCAAACTGAATTAAAACAATGATGCAGTTCACAGGAATTCAATTCGAATTTACCTGGAAACAGTAACGAGCATGAAACGCTATGCTTATTGTCGCAGTATGGTAATGACAGAAAAATATCTGCACGTGCTTTTATTGTTGAATACCATAAACTGTTCATTCCACCCAGCATTGGGAACACTGTGGGCAGGAGCAGATGGAAACAAATTACACTGGTCTTTAAAATTATAACTTTCGAATATATTATTAATATAAGGAAGTTAATAAATCACAAAAATTTAGTTAAACTGCTGGCAAATAGTTTTATGGCTCTTTATTCCCAAAAGTTGTGAGTATTATCTAAGGCCAATTGATACTGAAAACTGCGATTGAATTATAAAACAGAATTAGCTGTTAAAGTACGTGTGGCAATACCAGTGTTGACCAGTGTTGTTCCATACGTAGTCGTTTGTCGTATAGCCTGAACCTGGGCTCTCGCCTGCAGGCTCCAAAGTGAGGATCAACATTTAATTTTATTATTTTAGAAAACTGTTTGTTTTTGACTGGAAGCTTAACCTATGGATAAAAAATGTTGATACTCCTATATATACTTACTTGGTCTTGTGGTTCTGAATTTTTTCAAGAGTGGTAGAAATCATAATGTTTGGTAAAATGTTAACATACATATTTTGAATACAATTTTAAAGAATTTTGCATGCTAAATATTCAAATCGATTAAGACAGGAAAAATATTGAATCGGTCCTCGGACTACCGATATTCTCAAGAACTATCGAAACCAATAAATGATAGTCAAGATAGTCAAAATCAATGTTTAAAAATTATTTTCCTTATCTTAATCAATTTTGTTCTTAATAACTTTATTCACTTTATACGAATTCAGTTTAAGGTAATTGCTATACCAACACTTGCTCGGACATGTTTTGATGTAATTATTTAGAATTTCGGTGAAAGGAAACATTTTTGAACTTTCCTCGCATTTTAACCGTTTTTCGATCATAATATAGCAATTGCTTTAAACCTGGTGTGTTGCTGCCACAAACATAAAGAAACAACTCCCTATAAGCTGCAGTAAAGTCGAAGCTCGCTATATCGCGGCACCGTCAGGTGTATTAAATAAAATAAAAACCACACGAAAGGAAAGCGTTTGTTTAATGTCAAATTAAAATACTGGTGACCTTATTGCTAAAAGTCATTTAATTCCATGAATTCAAGTATACAGGTGAACCATAGAAATTCCACATCATTAAAACGTTTTATAAATAGACATCATTATTTTCGAGACCATATTTATAAATCAACTAGCTGTTGCCCGCGGCTACGCCCGCGTGGATATCGGATTTGTTGACATTAATGATCACTGGTAGTAGTATCATGATTTTTTATTTATTTTTTTATTTATTTTCATACATTACACCATCATCACAGTCGAGACCAATACAATAGTGCAGGATTATATTAAACTGATGATATAACCTATGTGTTATTCTGATATATGAGCTATATTATTGTAAAGTTTCATTATAATCCATTTAGTAGTTTTTACGTGAAAGAGTTACAAACATCCATACATACATTCATCCATACTCACAAACTTTTGCATTTATAATATTAGTAGGATTTCGTGTGTACTCTACCCTACTAATGACTAAATTCGAAAGTCTGTGGAGATGTTTGAATGTTAGTTCTTAGCAATCAATCAATCAATTAGCCCACTGTAGTCCACTGCTGAACGTAGGCCTCTCCCAATTTGCGCAATTTCGTACGATCCTCCGCCTTCCGCATATCCAGTCCGTCCCAGCTACCTTTTTCAGGTCATTGATTCATTTGTCCAGGTGGCGCCCTATCCTTCGTTTGCCTTCTCGCGGTCTCCACTTTAGAACTCGTCTGCTCCAACGGCCATCGGTCCTTCGACAGACGTGGCCAGCCCATTGCCACTTCAGCTTGCTTATTCTGCGAGCTATGTCGGTAACTTTGGTTCTTTGTCGGATGACCTCGTTCCGAATTCTACCCTTCAGAGAAACTCCAAGCATAGCTCGCTCCGTAGCCCGCTGCGCGACTTTTAGTTTATGGACTAGCTCTACCGTCAGTGTCCACGTTTCGGAACCGTAAGTCATAACAGGTAGGACGCACTGGTCAAAAACCTTTGTTTACAGGCATTGCGGTAGGGGGGAAGAGAAGACTGGACGTAGTTTGCGAAATGCTGCCCAGCCCAGCCAGATCCTTCGGGCTAATTCTTGCTCGAAGTTGTTTTTACCGAGCTGGATAACCTGGCCCAGGTATTTTTATTGTTGTTGAATATGATCTTGGTTTTATCCAAGTTTACACCGAGGCCGACGCGTCGAGAAGCACCATCTAGGATGTGCAGCATCTCGTTCAGTAGTTCCAGCGACTCCGCAACAACGACGGTGTCATCGGCGAACCGACGAAGGTGCGAGATGTACTCACCGTTTATGTTGATACCCCGCCCAGTCCAATCCAGAGTCTTGAAAACGTCCTCCAAAGCATTAGTTAATAGTTTCGGGGATATAAAATCCCCCTGCCTGACTCCACGCTGGGTTTCGTCTTCTTGTCTTGGAGCTGGACAGACATTGTGGCAGTGTCATATAGGTATCTCAGCACCTCAATGTATCGCCAATCGACACGACACCGCTGCAGGGCATCCAGAACTGCCCAGGTTTCGATGGAGTCGAACGCTTTTTCGTAGTTCACAAACGCCATACACAGCGGCTGATTGTATTCTTGAGTTATTCGACAATCTGCGGTGCTATAGCCTTTTCGAAACCCGGCTTACTCCGGTGGCTGGAACTCGTCGAGTTTACCCGCGAGGCGATTTATGACGACCCACGAGAACAACTTGTAGACGTGGCTCAGGAGTGAGATGGGCCTGTAGTTCTTCAGCAAGGTCTTGTCGCCTTTTTTGAAGAACAGTATCACTGCACTCCCGCTCCACACCCTAGGTGTTAGACCCTGTTGGATGACGGAATTAAAAAGACTTGCAACCTTTTTCAGGATTGGAACCCCGCCTGCTTTCAGGAGCTGAGTAGTAATTCCGTCATCACCAGGGCATCTGTTGTTCTTCAGTTGCCTGAGAGCCGCCTCTTTCTCGCACTGCTCGACATCGGGTATCTCCTCGGTGTAATGGCGCGTGAACGGGACTCTGTGGTCATCTTCACTGTGTTCCGTCAATTTACTCATCCGTGGTGCATACAGCTGTCCATAGAATTTCTCGATCTCTTCAAGCATCCCGAACTTTGAGGCAATCATTTTGCCATCCACGGTTTCAAGTTTCGTCAGATGGGGCCTCCCCAACTGCTGAGCGAGGTTACCTATCTTAATCCCGAATTTTAATATTCCGAATATCATAATCCAGAAAACGTTTGGCCAATTTTTCATAATCCCGGTTTTTCAAATTCCGAAGTTTTATTTGCCATATAATCGCAACTCCAAATTTCATTTGCCCATTTATTCATTTGTACGACGTTTTATAATCCAGACGAACGAGTTCCAGACACACGAAATCTAAATGCACAAAATCCAGATGACCGTAATCCATATGCACGAAAGCCCAATTTTTAAAACACAAATTTTTGAAATGCAATTAATTGATATCCAGTTAATTGATATCCAGACAAACAATATCCAGATTTTTAAACGTAAAACTAAACCTCATATGGCTTCTACTAACTACAACTGGAAAACTACTGAACAAAACACACGTTGCCTTAAGAAATAAATGTATGCATGTAAGCAAACAAGCATGCATGCAGGCAAGCTGGCCATCAGCTTCGTTACTAGCTTCGTAACTGCGGGCGAGGACTGCCCTTCCTCCGCGCCTCCGGTTCTTAAATAACACTCTAGTGTAGGGCAGACAAGTACCACGGCGAGTCGGGTCGGGCGTGGCACGCAGTGTTCACGAGCTCGCTTTCCTGATTCAATGATTTTACCTGCATACAAAATTGTTCATGCATGACATGGAAAACAATAATTTAAACAAAATTATATTAAGTAAAATTATGTCCTAAGTGAACGTTAGATTTTTTTTTATTATATCAACCGTTTTACATTTACTGATTTTTACTATACCTGTATATAGTTTAGCTGGAACACGATTTGTATGGGAACCAAATAAAAAGATTATGAAAATTTGGCAATAGTTTATTTGGAAAATGGTACGATGGGAAACAAAAAAAAATATTCTGAGAATCTGGTATAACTACATTTGGATTATGACAATATGGGAAACAAAAAAATACTATTTGAAAATTTGGTTTAAGTGCACCTGGAAATTGATTCATCTGGGAAATGAAAAACGGAATTATAGAAAGTTGTCATTCATTACATCTGTCTTTTAAAAGTTCTACCAACCATTTTCGGGGTTTTAAGATTCGGGTAACAGAAATTCGATATTTCAATAGGTTACCGCTGAGCGAACAATTTCGACCCTCTGTTTGCTCAATCGCCTCTTGGACAGTGCGAGTGTTGAAGAGTCGGAGGTCGCGTCATGTAAGCTTTTTAATTTGTTTGTTTAAGGCCCTCTCATCTGACAAAGACGACTGTGTGGATGGTTGTTCACCTTTCGAGACACTTCCTGTAATGTTTTGACCACTACAAAGCCACCACAAAGCCTACACGGCTTTCTCATCAACACCGCTAGTGGTTTCCAGCATTGCGAAGCGATTTTGAAGTTCCAGATGGAACTCTTCGGACCCTAGAGCTACTTGCAGCGGCGTAGGTCGGAGAGTAGACCGTATCATTCGGAGCCTTTCAGCCTTAATGTTGATATTTAGAGAGCCTCGGATAAGTCTGGGATCGCTTCCGGTATTAAACCTGTTGATCACAGAAACGTCTCTAAATACACTCGAGAGCAATGAATCCGGGTCACTCAAAGAATCCAAAAAATCTCGGAAAGTAAGAATGCTAGGTTAATGCAATAAATTGTATTTAATAGACAATTTAATACTCCTTAAATGAAAGTATTAAAACTTCTTAGTTATTGTAAAGTTATATCATAAAAAAATCAAATTTGAAAAGGGAACACTGTCGAAGATGGAACTACGAAATTACAGGATTTGTTTTTGCTTTTGTTTGTAATCTGTCATTTATGTTGGTACATAAACCAGGTTGATAGTGCTCAATATTCATTATTCAAGCTGAAATCATGTCGCTTACACTTGAAGAATGCACCAGAATACTTACATTGGTGGAAACCGGCCGGAGTCAGCGCGATACAGCCAGGACTGTCGGTGTGTCGCTGTCAACAGTACAAAGAGTTCTCCGACGTTACGAAGAAACTGGTTCTAACCTACGCAGACCAGGAACGGGCAGAACTAGGTGTACCACAGCACGAGAAGACCGATACTTGGTGAACACCATGCTTCGAAATCGCTTTCTCACAGGAACTGAACTCACAAATCAGTTTCGACGCCTCGGAGGAAGTAACCCAAGTGCATGGACAGTAAGACGTCGGCTTGCTGAATCTAACTTAAAACCCCTTAGACCTGCAAACGGCCCTAAACTGGAGCGTGGCCATCGTATTTCAAGACTAAGATATGCCCAGAACCACGTAAATTGGAGTATTGAAGATTGGTCGAAAGTTATGTTCTCCGACGAATCAAAATTTATGCTCTACAAGCACGATGGAAGACACAGAGTGTATAGAAGACCAGGGGAAAGATTCAAGCAAGCATGCATCGAAGAAAAAGTAGCCTACGGTGGTGGGTCTGTACTTGTGTGGGCCGGAATTTCCTCTGAAAGTCGCACAGAGCTGGTGATCATAGAAAACGGCTCTTTAACTAGCGTAAGATATGTGGAAGAAATCCTCAACGAACACGTTGGTCCATTTATGGTCAATTTGGGTGAGGATGCTATATTTATGCATGACAATGCCCGACCTCATACAGGTAGGATTGTGAATGACTACCTTCAAGAGATGAACATTACTTGTATGGAGTAGCCAGCGCGCAGCCCGGATATCAACCCGATCGAGCATGCTTGGGACGAGCTACGGAGATGCGTAAAACAACGAAACCCTCCCCCAATCACGCTTCCTGAGCTCAAAATTGCTCTCACAGAGGAATGGGAGAATATTCCCCAAAATCGTATAAGGAACTTGGTGTACAGCATGCCAAACCGCGTAAACGCAGTAATGGAAGCACGAGGAGGTAATACGAAGTATTGAAATTCAAGAAAATCGTCATAAAGTTCAAAAATTTCATGTTTCCTATTTTTGTTTTAAGGAGAGATCAGCAGTTTTTTTTCTTTATGTAATTTTGTGTAAATAAAATGTATGGTGACTCATATTTTTTTAACTTTCATTTAAGGAATATTAAATTGTCTATTAAATACAATTTATTGAATTAACCTAGCATTCTTACTTTCCGAGATTTTTTGGATTCTTTGAGTGACCCGGATTCATTGCTCTCGAGTGTATGTGCCTACTGTCCGTTGTGATAAAGTCTATCTCGTTCCTTATAAGAGTCCCGGCGCTGCAAAGTCCACTTCCTATGGGGTTTCTTCTAAAAGAAGCTATTCATTAAGAAGAGCCCTGTGATTAAGATTAATAAGGTCCGATTCTCGTCTCGCCATGTTCTTGTACTCCCACTTTGGCATTGAAGTCCCCCATAACAACATTGTAAGTGGCCTTGGCGGTGTGATTTATTGGCTTGGCAATATCTTTATATACGGCCTCGGCGGTTTCTTCGGCGTAACGCGAGGTGGGCGCATATACCTGTATCACCTTCAGCGAACGACTATTCGTGATTTTTAGGATCAGGTACGCTACCCGGTTCGACACACTGTCGACTTCAACAACGCTGCCAATGAGGTCCTTTTAAACCAGAAAACCGACACCTCCCTGAGAAAGCAAATCACCTTCTTTGAAGTAGAACAGGTCGCCTGACTCAAGGGTTATCATCTCCACCCCCTGTCTTCGGATCTCGGACAAGGACTTTCATTAGGAGGGTTTTAGCCTACTGTTGCCACGCTGGCCAGACGGGTTGGCAAAGGGTTTTATTTCAAGTTTTCCTTCTCTCACAGCGATTTCGACTGTTTATCCCACCGATTTGTCGCCTCTTACGACACCCTCGGATGATGGGGTGGCAACACTTGTATTCTTTCTCCGTTACTACATGGAATTTCAGCATGATAATTACTTAATCATGCTGAAATGGCTGAATATTTTTTTTTGTAATTTGATACAGAGATAGATTTAGAGTCGGGAATACATAGGCTACTAATATCCATGGAAAAGGCTCCCAGTGGTTTCGGAGCCGTGGGCATCAGCCAGTAATAAATATTTTGTCCGTATCAAATAGTCGTCGCAATACAAAGCCAAAATATCTGCTCGTAACCCCATATTAGTTAGTGCCGTGGCTGTTATGATACCCAATGGTGCCATCTACTAAATTATAGTTATCAACGGCGAACATTGTTCACGTATAACATAGTGATATACAGTCAACTTAATTCAAACACTCGTACAATTAATTTGCAACTGCTATTAAATTTAGTATCTAGCTGGACTCGCAAATCCATTACTTTTATGTGATTCATTCCTAAAACAGTGGCCACTAATATGTTTGGAGACCACATCACACAATTCATGGCAATGTAACATCACTCTAATTTCAGCTGTGAAAATAACTTGCGATGAGATGAAACTAAACTGGATTTCACGAATTTCTTTATGAGATTCGTTGATTATAACATATTAACCTAGTTCAATTCTAGATCCTTCCACATAGAATGAATTAATATTTTTCTACCAGTGACTTTATTCCACATTCTGCCGGCAAGTCTGATTATACCAGTTTCAATTAGTTGTTTATTCTTTTTTAACTTTAAAGCTTTGCGATATCTTTAAACCGACTTAACAAAAAAAGTCTGGATACATCGTTTCCACTTTTAAGCTCTCGCATATACAATATATACATACATACCTTTGATTTACCTGTCGTTTCGACCAAGTTACACCTGCAACAGTGCAACACAACGTCACAGATGACCTAAATATACAACGTATCCACCCTGTATGTACCTACGTGTGGACCTATGCAGGTTAATCTGTCACCACCTTTGTGGCTGACAGTGGCTAAACAATGAAGCAACCAATGAACAACGTGACGTCACGAACTAAGTGGCGCATTAGAGTGGCGGAGTCGTCAATATGCGCCGAGTACATGAGTGACGGGACAGGGTGTGCGCGCACTTGTGCGAGATAACGCACATTGTTCGCTTAATATAAGGCACCATGATTAGGTAAAGAAGGAACATGTGCACATGATAGATTTCTTGATAAAAGTTATAGTTTAAAATATGTGTTTTATATTTTACTTTCTTTATCTCAATCCTACAATTTTGGACAATATTTAAAAAAAAAATTTACTGAATCCACTGATAATTATATTTCCACAGTACCGACAAAAACTACTTAATTGTTTAATAAAAGTAAAGATTTTAGATTTTATGAATACGAAATACATCTATTTGCCAAGTGGAAATATAATATAATGTCCTTAGACAAAACAGTATATGGTCTAAGATAATGTCTCATCAAAAGTGCTGACCAAAACTTGAAACACTAACGCGCCATCTTTGCCTAAGTCCGTTGGCAACACTTGCAAGTAGGCCAATATAACTAGCTAGGCTATTAATGAACACGTAATTACTTTCTAAATTGGGCCATAAAGAGTGACGCTTCCGCGCTAGCTTCCAACGCTATTACCAGTAATAACCGTGCTTGAGGAACTTCCGATATAGAGCTCGTTCGCACTACTGATTACTTTTATTGCGGAACGGCAGAGCAGGGATTTTGCGACTTTTACAAGTTTCTGTAATATAATAGTAATTAACAATACTTTGATAATTATTATAATAATTGGCCGCGTCAAGCTGCGTAGTAATTTATTAATGGCACTTACTATAATGTGCATTTCTATCCAAATCACTTAATAACAATTAAACTTTGATACGTTCTTGTAGGTACGCATGCTCATACCACAGTAAAAATATATTGTATTTATTTTGTGTTTATATTAGTATAGTATATTCCCCCCATACCGGGGGCGAGTCGGGGACCGCGTGGTCCCCCCTCCCGAAGAGGGTCAGATCGAGAGGAATGGCCCTGGGTCAGCCGGGGTGCGAGGGATATGTCACGAGACAAATTTCCCGCAGGTAAAAAAAAAAGTTTATATATGAAGGATCTGACTATAAAATAAATAAAAAAACATTGCAGCATTTGCAGCGCACGTCAGGCTTTTTTTATCGTGCGGGAAATCCCCACGGATACCGCCCTAGCCGGAGCCGGAGGGGAACCGACTAGGTAAACCGCTCGCAGTCTGTGGGTCGCAATGCAAGGCCGAAGGTGAGGTAGCTACAGTATATATGACTCGCGCGCATGTCGGGCTTTTACTTTAATGCAATTAATAAACTTCTCCAACGTTTGACCACTTTAAGGTTACCCATAGGAAGGCTAGGAAGTTTTAACGAGAAATTGAAGAAACATATAACGACTAAGATGCACCCTAGTAAAATTGTAAAGTAAGCAATATCATGTTCAGAGTAGAAGAATTCGTAATCACTATTAACCATTGAATGATTTGATTTTATTAATCATTTGAAATGTTTATTTTCTCATCAAACTGTCTAAAACTGCTAACAGCTGCCATGAATGTTTCTTATAGTATCATTTACACTCTTCGACATGGAGTCAACGTAGTGCTAAATATAAATTTTTTATTGCTCCAGACTGACTAAAATAGTCTCCGGTAATAGTATATTTTGATAGCTTGTCTTCCACTCAAAATTCAATCGTTAAACAATTTGAGCCAAAAACAGCAAACCGTCATATTCCGGGCGGTCCATTTGTCAATGGGACAGTTAAAATCTGGGCCGAGGTGTATGACGAATGAGTAGCATGGCTAGGCCCGCGCCCGCCAGCTACCAACTAATTAATGTGCTTCTAATCTTTGAAGAGGGGCCTAGAAATATGACGTCATCAGTCACAGTTGTGACAGGAGTGTAATGATGTTTTCCTTTAATAATTTTAAGTGGATAATTGTGATGTGCCGTACCGATAACATCGTGGAGTTGATGTTCCTTTGAGCGCGGCTTGTTGGTCGTAGTTAAACAGCCGAGAGCATGTCAATCTCAATTCTAGGACCAATAACTGGGAGAGTACTGCTACGTATTTTAATGTGTGATTACATGTTCGTTAATATTTACGTTTTTATATATTCTACATCGCTTCTTAAGCGATGCTAAGCTTAACCTCATGAACAGTAAAGGAGAAATCTTGACAATTGGGTATTTGAGTGACTAGTCAAATTAGTTACTTTTTATTAAACGTCAAAACGGTAAATTATAAGGAAAATTGTATGAAAAAATTATTTGTGACGTCATAATATTTAATAGTCAAATAATTTGCTATTAAAGGTTGGATGGATATTTAAAAATAAATAAGAACGATAAGATAAGAACCGAAGCAACTGTGTTCACTCTTTTACTATTCTTAATTTAATAAGTTCAGCTAAATAATTTATTTTAACTGCAGGAAAATACCCAATTCAGAGTTATTGTCCCATATGATAAATATTCATTTTATTATCATATTGTTTGACTATCTATAAATGAATAAATAGAGGATAAATGGTTTTACTCACATTTACACTTTTTAGTACTGTAATCCTGTTAAAAATAAAGAATTAAAAGGCTTGGCGGTCCTGGTGGAGCACACGTCCATAGGTCGCGGCAACCGTTTCACATCAGATGAGCTGTGGGCTTGCCAGATACCTAAGTAGCATAAAAAACGGATATGTTGTAGCTGCGATATTATATAATTTGAGACAAACATTGAGGTAAAATTGATAGATAGACACGAATAAATATATACAAAATAACATAATAATAATATTTCAATACATAGACGCATCTAGAGTACATATAATCGATACACGTGCTCACTGTACCGGTACTTCGATGTAAACAAGTATAACACAACACAAAAAACCGCCGACGTGGGTGTTTGCAAATGGTGGCACATCATCAGCACAAATTTGTGCGAGCAATTTGCAGGCTTTGTGTGTCCCTATTGTTGTGATAGCACCTGAAGAATACGTGCTTTGTTCCGCCTTGTTGGGTAGCTCCTAATGAACGCTCGTTGTGTTAACCACATATACAGTATAGATTGATAGATTTGAAAGGTAATCAATCAGTATGTAGCTAAGAGTAATCTTAGCTTCAAATAGACTGTATGTGACATAACGAACTTAGTGCTATGCTCAATAGGCGACAGGCAATATCTAACAATATGGTCTATACACAGTCTAAATGACAATGCTAACTTGCAAAGATAATGGCTGTCTAGCATCAAACCTAAGTCACGTATTTCTGGGACTCGTTCCAATAAGTCACGCGTGGCGTTAACGTAAAATCTGTAAAAGCAAGCAAAATTTAGGTGAGCATCTGTAAAACCTCAGGTGCTCACAAGGATAATGGCCTTCAATGTCACGCTGGAGGGCTTGCCAGACCTATGAGACATTCAGGATAATGTAAAATTATGAATACCTACAAATAACATATTACTAGAATTCTTGATAAACCATGCAGCTGAACTAAATTACTCGTTTATATAACGGGTTCGAAGCTCTGTGTCACAATCTTGATCTCAGTTTAACGCCTTGACAATTACACCACCATTAGGTACTAGTTCCAGATCATCTTGAAACACCACTGGTTTAACATAACAGACCGTGAATAGTGTATGCGTGAGCAAGATATTAGTAGTAACTATAGCTATTGAATTCCATTGGTTCTATACTATAATATGAGATTACGTGGATATCAACTTTTGTAGTAGTTTATGTCACTATGAACATCACGGGCTTATTTCCTAATCATTATCGACAGCCAAAGTTCCAGAAATGATGTGTATGTACAGGTACCTAGTCTGAATTTCTTACTAGTTTTCGATATCCGACCATAACCGTAATTGAAACTATGAAGAAACCAAGAAGAAGAAAGAAAGGCAAGGTAGGAGAAGAATTGATCTCCACTTCTTTTATTTATAAAACTAAAGCTCGGTTAATGGCTATTGAATAAATAACAAAAAACGATCGATAAATAGACGAGGAAAAGGTTCCTTTAGCGTTTTATAACAGAGATTATTTTCTGACAATATTGGCAGACCAGGCAAACTAGTGAAAGAATTTCACTGATTACACTGCTGCTTAAAGAAAAGCGGTCTCTTTTCTTTAAGCAGCACTAAAATCAGTGAAGACTTACCATATTATCTGTTGGTCGTCGTAAGACGATCACAGACACATAATTTTATTACTCACAGCCTCGACAGCACTGCAAATTTAGCATGTAAAT
Organism: Eilema caniola; assembly: GCA_949126895.1. Classification (NCBI taxonomy): domain Eukaryota; kingdom Metazoa; phylum Arthropoda; class Insecta; order Lepidoptera; family Erebidae; genus Eilema; species Eilema caniola. The sequence continues at coordinate 411,704 of OX421469.1, read as the reverse complement.
AAAAGCAAATTAAATCTTGATATTCACATGCGTCGCTCTACCAACTAATTGAATAAAGATGAAGGTCATTCAATATGATATCACCGTCCCATCGGACCCACTTGAATTCAGAAGCTTCAGATTTCCAAAAGATTTTCAGTTGACCTCGCTGTATAACAGTTTAAACATGAACGGTAGATCTGTACACTTCGAGGCCATGACGCTCGCAGATTAATATTAATGCGTGTTTGAGCGTCATAGCGCCGGCGAGTGGGTCGCAGCCTCACAGCAGGTCAACAATTGACCTTTGCCAATTCCGTGGTAACATGATACTGGAACTGTCAAATTGGGCGAGTTTGAGGCCCGTGTTACTGGAGTATAGTGTACTTTGGACGGAAACACAATTAACACTTATAGTTTGTTGAGTGATATGTACGACGTCCGGTGTACGGTATATATTACTAGATCTACTGGAACGTTTAATGGTTTGTGAACTAGTTGATAATTGAGCACAGCGTGTGATTATTCCATTGGCTTAATGTTTTTACTAAGATAAATGTTTTAGTTTATTTACAGAATGTAATTTTGTTTACCCAAGTATGTTTATCACCATTTTTGAACTTGTATGTCGTATTTGGCGTAATTAATGGTTGCAAACATTCGAATAGGAATTCACGACCTTCAAAACATGACCTTTTAAAGTGTGGCACTTTTGAGACTTCGAGTCTATCATCGACATCTACACTACTATTATAAAGGGGAAAGATTTGTTTTTGTGTGTGTATGTTTGTAACGAAAAAACTCAAAAACTAATTTGCTAATTTCAAAAATCCTTTCACCATTGAATAACATAGGCTATATTGGATTTCCTCGGAGACGTTTTTACCACCAGTGCGAAGCCGGGGCGGATCGCTGGTTATTCATAAATTGATCGCATAAATGAAAGAAAAAGAACACAAAATTATTAACAAGTCACAGTGTCATATAAATTTAATATCCACACGTAAGTTGGTTGTTGTGATTCTTTATAGCATTATACTTGGGCACAGATAGTTTCTGGTTATCCAATATGAGAGCAGCCGGTAAACAATGATTTATCTGCCGCTTTTCAACATACTCGTATGAGCTAACATTTAGAGTAGGTACTTGTCTCTTAGTGTGTAAATACTGGTACAAGCTACGCCCATTAACATTGCAAGAGTATACTCGTTACTTCAAAGTCTGTTTGAAACAAGAAGTGAACAAACTTTTCCAATGAATTATTATAGGCTCGTGTAAACGAACACAAGCTTACCTGGGTGTACAAAGAAATATTATTCTCTTCTTGGAATACCACGTGCGTATAAATATGATACATTTGATTTAGAATAAGTTTTAAGTTTCGATTCGCTGCGTCTGACGATAAAGAATTAATTAAAACTTTTTTCTTAAAACGGTCCTTTACATGAATTATTATTTCTTCCTATATTTGTTTTTACCGGACTGCCAAGAAGGGTTTTGTTTTTTAAATATTTATTGTGACAAAATATGTTTTACAAAGTTTGTTATTTGAAGACTCCTTTTAAGTAACAAATGCCTGAGCTAGGCACCTCCTTACATGCATACATACATATATATACTCACACCTGTAAAACCCAGAAAAGGTAGGCGGAGGTGTATTTACACCCACGTTTCGCCAACTATGGTTTTCGGTCCCACGTAATAGGGGCGAGCCTATTGCCGTCTTGCGGGCTCTTTGTCTTGCACTTGCATAATTAAATAATTAATAAATTTTCAAGCTGTCGTCTATTTGAGTTGCATCATTACCCAACACTAGAACTAAACGGAATTGCTCTGGGGACGGAGTGAGGTACACGTGACTGTGGAGTTTAGGCTATAATTGAGAAACTACTGCAAATTAACTGAATTAGTCTACTCGAAAAGTTAGTCACACTAAATGAACAGTAAATTGTATTAATGAGATAACAACATTTTACTCAGGTGTTGTAGTTTACTAAACTTGCAAATGGAAAGGATTGGATTAACTACTTCTACGTATACTGACTTCTATTTAACAGGCTGTACATTTATTTATTTATAAAACTTCATGCATAAGTACATCTACCAGTCAACCAAAGGTAGTGTAGAGAAAGACTCTGTAGGTGCATTATTACAAGTAACATTGTGTATAGAAATGTACCAATAAATTTATGAAGTGATTATTATATAGGTACATACAATGAGGTATGAATATCAGATATAGGTACTTAGTACTTAGATTCATATACGTAAATAGGTCTACATATATATACATACTTTTTTTTTTTTTTTTTACGTGCGGGAAATCCCCACGGATACCCGCCCCTCCGGAGCCGGAGGGGAAGGTTATGTCGGACTCGAACCGACTAAACCGCACGCCGTCTGTGGGTCGTGGTGCTAGGCCGAAGGTGAGGTTGCCTTGCGGCATATCCCTCGCACCCCGGCTGACCCAGGGCCATCCCTTTCGGTCTGGCCCTCCTCGGGAGGTGGGGACCACGCCGTCCCCGACTCAACCCCGGTGTGGGGAGGCGCGCATCGTCCTACGATGCGCGCCGCCGCCGTGGCCTGCTTCTGCTAGGGTGACGGGTGGCTCCACCCGTCACCCTCAGGCCCGCGCTCATGGGGGGCGGAGGTTTGTAAGCGCCCTCCGACGCCCGAGCCGCCTTCGGGCGCGAGCAGCGATGTCAGCGAGTCTTTCTCGCTCACCGCGCCGCGCCCGCTCTGCTGTCTCCTTCGCGAGCATGACCTGCTCGCAGAAAGAGGCGCTGGCCGCCCACGCATCCGCGCAGCGGACCATCGCCGCGAGCAGGGTGGAGAGCGTGAGCACTCTCACCCCCAGGGCCTGCACAAGCTCCCGCCTCGGCGTCTCAAACGCCGGACACTCGGTGAGCGTGTGCAACCCCGAGTCCACGCTCGCGTCGCAGTGATGGCACTCGGGCGTTGGCTCAATACCCATCAGATGCAGATACCGCCCGAAGTAACCGTGCCCGGTTATCATCTGCGTCTGACGGTACGAGAGGCTCCCGTGTGGCCTCTCTAGCCACTCCCCCATGATGGGTCTTACCGCCGCGATCACGGCGTGCCCTGCGCGTGGTTGCCCAAGTCGTCGCTCCCACTCGGCCACCATGACCTGGTGGAGCCGGGATTTCTCGGCCCGAATGTCCTCGTGCTCGGGATCGAATCCCCGCTCCCGCGCCTCCTTTCGGAACTGGTATAGTGCCGAAAGGGCCCTCGCTTCCAGGATCCACGGTGGCGATCCGGCCAGGAGACTCGCCGCTTCGAAGGATATCGTGCGGTATCCCCTGATGGCCCTGGAGGCCATCGTCCTCTGCGCCGTACGGAGCAGAGGCAGGAATCTGGCCCCCAGGGTGTCCGCCCACACGGGGCACCCATATAGGGCCATGGACCGCACGACACCCGCGTAGAGTCTCCTGCAGGAGGCCCCTGGGCCCTTCAAGTTGGGCAACAGCCGACTCAGGGCATTCGCCGTGGTGACCAACTTGGGGCGCAGGCTTCGGAGATGTTGTCCGAAGTCCCATCGACCGTCAAGCACGAGCCCCAGGTATTTCAGCTGGGGCTTGATGTCGATGGGAGTGCCTCCCACTGTAAGGCTGGCTCCCGGGCCTGGCCTGCGCCGAGGACCATGAAAGAACATGGCCTCGGACTTGTGCAGAGCCACCTCGAGACCCAGCCGCCGGATCCGCTCGACGACTTGGCCAACCGCGGTCGTGGCCCTCAGGGTTGCCTCGCGGTGCGTAGCCCCGCTCACCGTCACCAGCGTGTCGTCCGCATAACACGTGACGGTGGCATCGTACGCGAAGTCACCGCGAAGCACCCAGTCGTAACCGATGTTCCACAGTAACGGCCCCAGGACCGATCCCTGTGGAACACCGCACGACATCTCACGCCTACCGACTCCGGTCGAACTCGGGTAGACGACGGCTCTCTCCGTCAGGTAAGCCCCGACTATGCGGCGGAGGTAGAGAGGCACACCGTGGTACACGAGTGCCTCCCTGATGCAACTCCAGGGCAAGGTGTTGAAGGCGTTGGAGATGTCCAAGGACACCGCCAACATCACCTCGCCCCGGGCAACCGCATCCTCCGCCAGAGTCCTCACACGCATGATGGCATCCACAGTGGAACGCCACCGGCGGAACCCAAACTGGGTATTCGCCAGGTCCGGCCCCACTCTAGAGAGATGCTCGACGAGGCGCTTGGCAATTACTCTTTCGAAGAGTTTGCCCACCTCGTCGAGCAGCACTATGGGCCGGTACCCGGACGGCTCGTCCGCCGGGCGTCCCTTCTTGCGGATGAGGACCAGTTTCCCCGTCCTCCACATCTTCGGAAACTGGCCCCGCTCCAAACATGCGCTGAGGAACCCTCTCAGTCGGGGTTCGAGACCGTCTTCCCCTAGAGCTAGGACCCACGCGCGGCCTGGAATGCCGTCGGGTCCCGGGGCGGTGTTTTTCTTGGCTCTCAACCTTCGCACCGCCAGCTCTAGTTCTACCCAAGTGACCTCGGGCACGTCGTCGTCAATCACCGCACTGGGCGCCGTAGGCGACCGAGGCGGCGGAGCCATCTGCGGCGGAACATGTTCCGCTCGCGCCGGGAACAGGGATTCCACCACTCCTCCGAGCAGAGCCGGTTCGAGCACCTGGGTCAGCGGAGGGGCCCGGGGGCGCAGCTTTTCTCTTACCATAAGGTAAGGCCGCCCCCATGGGTCCCGCTCCAGCGTCTCCAGGAGCTCCCGGTAACAAGCGGCCTTAGACCGCTTGATCTCCGCTCGGAGGGCATTCCGGGCCTCCCTGTATCCCTCGTGAAGCTCCGCCAGTCGGGGCTCCGAATCTGCGGTACGGCTACGCCTCCTACGGAGTCGAGCCCACCGGCGGTGCGTGATCACGCAGGCTTGACGCAGCCTCGCGATCTCCGCATTCCACCAGTAGACCCGACGCCTCGGATTATAGGCTGGAGCCCTAGGCATACCCGCATCGCAGACCCGTGTCATGGCCTCCCGGAACCAGGCCGCTTCATCGTCTATGTCGACAGGCCTGTCCGGCGCAATGGCCCAGGCCTGTACGATGGCGGCCTCCAGGAGGTCCTCCCGATTCAGTCGCCCCAACACCCAGCGCGGCTCGCGTTGGGCCGATATGACCGGCGCATCACCCGCAGGAGGGGAGACATCGAACCGAACGTATCGGTGATCCGATAGTGTCTCCACCTCCACGGCGACACGCCAGTCCCGCACGCGGAGTGACAGGGAAGCGCTCGCGAACGAAAGGTCTATGATCGACCTGCGCTCCCCCGCCACAAAGGTGCCCACATACGTGGCTTCGGCCCCGCGATTCTGGAGAACTAAGCCGAGGGAATCGGCCCAGCTCTCCAGAGCCCTGCCCCGCGCGTTCGTGCGCCGGGAACCCCAGGCCTGAGACCAGGCGTTGAAGTCCCCGAGCACAAGAACCGGGCGAGGTGTACAGGCATTGACGACGTCGGTCAGCCGCTCCAGCGACCGCCGATACTGCCCGATGAGTCGGTGTGACCCCGGCGTGAGATAAACGGCCACGACCGCAATCTCCCCAACACGCGCCGCTACGATGCCATGCTCCCTTGCGATCACTACAAGGGGAGGGGCACCCGCAGCGGCGTTATGCACCAGTGCCGCCGATCCATCCAGGTCGACCACCCAGGCGGGCCCGAGGGGCCGGTGAGTGTATGGATCGGCGACAGCGGCGACGTGTATGGACCACTGTGCCATGCTCTGGAGCAGAAGGGCCTGAGCATCGACACCGTGGCCCACGTTCGCCTGCAGGATGCGGAGCTGGGGATCCATTATGGAACCATCTCCGCATCCCGCACCGAACCGTTGGCGGAACGCCCGCCTCGCGGCAGCGGCTCCCCGCGGGTGCAGGCCTTGCTGCCAACCCTATGGTCGGCCGGCTTGCCCTCCGCCGCACACCTGAAGCAGTGCGGCGGAGCTTCGCAATTACCGGCCCTATGACCGGGTTGGCTGCAGCGGAAGCAACGGTCGCCGACCGTCACCTCCGCCCTGCACTGCACGCCTACGTGGCCGGCCGACAGGCACCTAAAGCACCTGTCCGGCCGAGCCTGCAGGAGCCGTACCCGGACTCCCACAACGCCGCCTACCGCGAGGACTCGTCTTTCGGCAGCCTTTGCAGCTGCTGCGATGGGGCAGCCGACAACTGCTGCCCCCTGTCCGCGACGGCCGTAGCGTATAGCTCCGACCTTAACCGCCTCCAGGGGGCAGCCCCCGGCCTCCGCCACGGTGACCCGAATCTCTTCGGCCGTGATGGAGTCGTCCAGGTCCGAAATGCGCAGTTCTGCGCATTTGGTGGGCCTGGACACCCGGACGTCGGCTGCATCCAGCGTCTCCCTCAGCTTAGCCGCTATGGCATCAGCCTTGGGACCGCTCGAAGCGCCAGGGACGTGGATAAGCCGGGCACCCGTCCGAGTGTGTGTCACTCGGAGGGTCCCCGCCACGTCGAGGGCCCTCATATCGATGAGGCCCCTCGCCTGCTTCACCAGTGCAGTGTACTGCACGCCCCTCTCCGCAGCCTCCGGTGTCATCGTTAAGACGACAGCGGTGGTGCGGGGGACGCGCAGCGCTCCTGGCGCTCCCCTCGCAGCAGCCTGGGCCTTCTTGGCCCTTTTGGCTGCTTTTTTGCGGGCGTTCCGCCTTTTTTTGGCTTCGCCCACTACCTCCCAGCCCCCTGCCGGTGCGGAGCTTGTGGAGGCAGCCGGACCCGCCGATGTTGGTGCCGTGGCCAGAACCTTGGCTGGGGCTGGGGCTGGGGCTGGGGACGACTTCCCCTTGCCCTTCCCCTTTCCCTTGCCCTTAACCTGGGCGCCCCGCGCACTCTGGGCACCCCCGGCTGGCGCGGCGATAGGTGCCGGAGCAGCAGCAGGAGCAACGACAGCCGCAGTGGTAGCACTGCGCGTGGTGCCCCTCTTCACAGCTCCGGCGTACCCTCCAGTAGTGGGCGGCGCCAGGGGCGGACGGCGGATGGAGTCCATGATGGCCTCCTGACAAATCCGCGTCCGCTCCTCGTGCGCCGCCTGCCGCGCTTCCATGGCGGCCATTGCCGCCATGCAGGCCTCCAGCGCGTTCGCGGACCCCGCCGGCACAGGCGCCTGCGCCTGCCAGGGCTGCGGCTGGGCGAGCCGCAGCGTCGGCCTCGGCTGCGCCGGCAGCGGCGGCCGCGGGACCGCTAAGCGCGGCGGGAGCGGCGGCGGTGGCAAACGCGGTGGTGCCGGTGACGTCGGTGGCGCCGGCTGCACCGGAGGAAAAGGCGGCGCCCCCGGCCGCACCGGCGACCTGGACCGAGATGGTGGCGATGGCGGTTCCGGCTGCGCTCCGACCCTCCGCCTCTCTGTGCGGGCCACACGGTCTTGAAGCGCCGCCAACTCAGCCGCCATCCTGGCCATCTCCCCGCGGTATTCCGCCGCCTGCCGCTCGGTTTCCCCGAGCAAGGCCTCCTGACGCCTGCCGAGGTCAGCCCGCTCCTGCTGCGCACGGCCTAGCTCCGCCCTGAGCAGATTGTATTGATCCACTAGGCGGAGCGTCGACCGCATGAGCCGGTCCTCCTCCGGCGTCATAGCCCCAGTTCGGGCCTCAGCAAGGCCTTTAAGGGCCTCCACCACCTGGTTAGAGGTGGTGTCGCCGGCACAAGGCAAGGGCGCCGCCGAGGAGGAGGAACTCGGCGGCGCCATGATACCCTTCGGGACTGGGGCTGGGGCACGCTTTTGAGGGGCAGCCCTCTTGCCACCCCGCGTCTTTCGGCGACCGAGCGCCGCAAACTTGGGCGGGGGAGAAAGATATTCTCCCTCCTGTCCGCTGCTGGACGTGGACCCGTCGGTCATGCTGACCTCCGGGTCCGGCTCATAAGGCCGAAGGGGAGGAACCTGGTTCCTCTTTCCGGCTGAGCTCCGGGTTGCTACGCCCGGACTGCTAGCCCTGCTCTGGGCGGCGGTGTCAAGGTGGTCTGACACCGCTTGGGACGCGACCTCCGCGTCTTTGTGCTGCGCGACCTCCGCGCAGATTGTTTCGCTTGGTTGGGGGGGGGTTTTGTTTTTAATAAGTTCTTCCATCATGTCCCACGAGTAGAACCGTACTAAAGACACTTCCTGGGTGACGACCATTCCAGGAAGCGGAGTATATACTGTGGAGGTCCCCAGGTATCCACAGGTTTTAAGCGACTTCGCTGTCGGGTTTTCAGTCTTTTCCTTGTCGCGGGCCGGCCGATTAAGGCAAGCCCCACGGCCTCCAGGATATCAGCGTTCCCGAGTGTGGCTAGCACTCAGGTCGTTGTCGATATCTCGGAGGTTACGCGATGCGGGGGAGTAGCCAACTCTTCCAACGCCGACGGAGGCACGAATGCCCGTCAGCCCCTGCGCGAGCAGTGGGCCGACCCGTCCCCGGATCCTATGGATCCCGTCGCCTCTCCCATGTCTCCTCTGCTAAAGCAGAGGGGTACTGGGAGCGACGGCTAGCCCTGAAAAGGGCTGTTGAGGTGGGAGGAACCCTACGGATCCCTCCCCGCGGGCCTTGCAGGCCCGCCATACCACAACCCCCTCGTGCAATGGGGTCAGCTAGCCCAGCCTAAAAGGGCTGTTGGAATGGAAGGGTGTCCTGCGGACCCTTTCCCGCGGGCCTTGAAGGCCCGCCATCCCACGACCTCCTCGTGAGGTCAGCCGTTGGGTTATTTGTCAACGGCCAACAGAACTCCCAAGGTAGGAGTCTGTTAGCCGTTGTCCAGGGTGCACCAGCCCCCCCGCTTCCGCTCCCCAGGACCGTGGTCCAAAGGGGGAAGAAACGGAGAGACCGACGTGGAGGTTACCCAACGAGCACCCCTATATATACATACTAATGAATTCATATATCAAACATATACATGAAGATACAATATGCACATCATAAATGCCATAAACATACTAATATATACACATTACATAGTATACATTATGCAAACACTTTCACATTCTGCCATTTTATCCAACAGTAGTTAGCGAACTTTCACCTTGAACATTTGACGGCTTGGTGCCCTTCTAATTTTCAGAGGTATTCACAGAAACACAGATTGTACAGCAAAAGAAGAATGCACGAAATTAGTCTTGTTCGTAGGACAAGTCAAGAGGAGATTACTTTTGACCGAAGGTCTTTGTTGTGAATGGTGTGAAGGTACTGAAAGAAAGGAGATAATTAGATAGAAGTGGTAGAAGTTGTGAGTATAGAGAAGAGAGTAGTAAGTGGCCGCAAGTTTCGATGTGGAAGAATTAGTAGCCAGTTTAGTTGGGATTGACAAGCAGACTAAAGGCGTACTTCCGGAGATTAAAGACGAACATAATGCAGTTATTTAGAAGCCTTTCAAGTTTGTTGAGATGTACCGCATTGAGGTCAAAGTAACATACATCCCCATAGTCGAATATAGGGAACAGTAAAGCCTGAACGAGCATAGTCTTGGTCTTAGTGGATAGGGGATAAATTGCCTGAAACGTTCCACTTATTCTCGGGTATATACCAGCTTAAGGTCGAGTGTATAACAATACCTAGATCTTTTACTGTAGTGTTCAGTTGTATGGTCGATCCATTGAATATGACAGGTGGAAGTGACAGTGTATCTAACCGGTTGATCCGCCAATGGCTTCAAATCTGCTCGCCCAGCACTTTATTTGCTCGAGGTCCTGATTTACGATATTTATGGTATCATACAAATGATGCGCACATCAAAGAATTTAGCTAGGAGGTTAATGAATATCGAAAAAAATAATGGAGACAGTATACCGCCTTGAGGGAAACCAGTATCAGTGACGTACCAGCACGAACAATTTTCATGCAAACGAACCGCTTGCTGGCGTCCTTCAAAATAATTTGATAACCATTCAAGAGCATTCGGTGAGATCATATAATAAGATAGAATGGTTATGAGACGGTCGTGGCTGACAGTATTAAACGCGTTTGAAAAATCTACCAGTGCCAGTACCGTGAGCTTGGTGTCGTCCATACCAGCCCTAACGTCACTGGTCACCTTCAACAGCGCGGTCATTGTAGTGCACCCTAATTGTGGGGCACTTAATAAGTGGTTTATATAGATAAAAGGGGACAGCTTAACAAACACACATACTTAACAAAAAATTGGTTAAGCTTACTGCTAGCTATTCAAATATTTTAAAAGCCTCGTCTAGCTCAACCATCTCGTAAATGGATACCAAATATTGATAAGATCTACATAAATTACAGTACATCTAAATTTACTTAGCAAGAAATCTATAATATAACATATTATGCGGGCATTATACATGATTTTAGATTGACATGGTCATTTACATTAAAATTAAAATTATAATTCTCCAAAAAGATAATAAACATGGTAAATATCCTGGTTATAATTTTAATTTTAATTATGCGGGCAGTTCACCTGTAGTAATCTTCTTCAGCTAAATATAGAAAAATACTCATTTAGCTTTCACTTGCGTGAAACGTGTTACGTTGCGTTTCGTAGAAAATAGAAAATAAAATCATATCCCAATCGAAAATAAAACGTGTTCGTGATGAAGTGTATTTTCTCGACACGTAATGCGTTGGCGGGAGGCACGCGGAGCCTGGATGAACCCTGTTATGAACGTTTTATAGACTGGTGCTTTATTATCCGTGTACATTATTTACACAAGCACTTACTGGTTTGTATTGTAGCGATATGACCCGCTCACACTTTACCACAATAATCTTACAAAATGTATCCAATTATCTACTTGCGCTATGTATGAAGTAACTGTTAAATTGTCTGCGAATTTATTTGTTTCATTATAACAACTACGTTTCGTATTTAGGCAATGTTACGGTGTAGTCCACTTAGAGCACCCAGCCGAATAGCACCTGAGCGATTAGCACCTAGCCATGTTCCGCACTACCATTTCTAGTTGCGTTCAAAATTTGGACTTTGGAGCACGCGCTCTACTCTCCTAATTCTTTCTACAATTTGGTTTATGATGGAGATAACAGCCCCTGTTCCCTACTCCAACTGGCTTCAAATAACGCAGCGCTTAAATAGTTAAATCTAATAGGAACAACAATGTTCACTTACCCCTGTGATGTCACCCCAGCACCTGCAGAAGCCGCCAAGGCGTGTCTGAATTGTGAGGTGTGTACGTGTCTGTGTGATGAGTTTGATTAGTGTCGACTTGCCCAGCTGGCTCCCGCCGCTGAACCGCTTCCAGTGTACCAGCAACAATCTTCACAAGGTATCACACACGTGCACAATATGTCCGCGTCCCGAACGCGATTGTAACGTAACAGATGGTTACACACTTCGCCCCGCGGATGGTATGTATGAATTATTCCCAATTGTTCCCACAAATACATATAATTTTCTCAAAATTGTACTTGCTCCGACGCAAGCTTAAGACCCAGTGTTGACATAAAGTGACAGTTCACTGTCATCGAAACAAAATGTTGACATGGAACCCTAACCTTTTGGATCAAACAGTTTATTTGGCTTTTACGGGAGCGACTGCCGGCTGCGCTTGACCCCAGAGAGGAACCACTGCCTCGTACGATAATCAGCAGGGGTACCGGCTTCGAACAGGTCTTGATGGAGCCTATTATACACCGTTATTTGTCTCAACCAATACAAGCGTCGTTACAGGCGTATTTACAACAACATATTTACAAAAATATAACATCTGATACAAACAACAAGTACGTAAGTACCGGAACCTTTGGCCATAAATACTGCTTTTAGTTCCTCCTTTGCGCTCCTCCGCTAGATATTTTGCTTAAACAAGGGTTCATTTGAACAGAACGGCCCTAATTTATAGCAACGATGCTTTTGTGCGGATTATCGCAACGTCTCAATCAATGTCTAATCCGAAGTAAGGCTCTCTGCACACTGTTTTGTACTGTCTAGTCACGTAGAAGCACAAACTGTTGGTAGTAGGTATTACTACTAAATAATACTGAATCCAAAATGAGTTTATTTAGTTGGGGAAGCCACAATCTCTTTTTTAACAAAGGCATGTATTTACCGCGAATTTGGGGTTAAAAAATATTAAACTGGGTAGCAAAAATAATAGTTTGGCAACTAAAGCGAAGTATCATTTTATTTAGAAAATAGCAGCTAAATAAATCAGTTGTAAGCTTTCTTTTAATTTAAACTGCAATCGACTTTTTATTTTGGCAACTAAATTTATTGTTTATCGGAAACTTGACGGCGGATAAAAGTTAGAAATAGGCTTTCTTTAATTATACTATGAGGTTTTATTTGAAGAAAACTGAGATGAGAAGAAAATAATGAACACGGTCGTAAAAATGATACCTTGTGCGACATTTTAATACCTTTAAAAGCAAGTAGTGACATGCCAAAAAATCATTTTCCTTCATTTGTTGACTTCTATTTTTCTTACTATGCCGAAACATTCAACACAAATAGTTACTTAGGTTTACTAATGTGTGTCACATGCCAAAGTATGGTTCCAAAATTTTCATTTGGCAAAACAACTTTTCCCAATTTTACAGTTAGCAATACTATTTTTGGCAATTTATTGTTTAACAAATAATTACATGCAAAGTTTCATTTTACCAAGTATTAGGTAGTCAAATATGGTTTGGCAAAACATGCTCTTAATATTGTATATCATATTAGGATTTACAAAAGAGTAATTAGTTCACCGGCCACTGCCGCGGCACGCTCACTTCGCTCGCTCGGCTCGCCCTCTGTTGGGTTCACAGTTCTAACCTAACCTAACCCACTTTTATAGAAGTTCTAATCTAGCCTACATAACCCATATGGAACTACATAACACATCCTGTTGGGGGGCGAGAGGGATATGTGGGACTCCCCGGGTAGAGATTCCCGGTATACCTACTAAACGACCCAGCGGCACTCCCGCATCGCCTTTCTTGGAGGGGGTCTGGGAAACCAGCAGAGACTTTACGTCCAGTCCCCCTCTGGCGATTGCCCGCCTAAACGCGCTCCCCGAGCGGCCTTCGCACACTCTGGCGAACACCCACGCCTCGAGCTCCCAAGGCGGGGTGCCCGCCAGAGCGCACGCCGCCGCGAAGCTTACCGACCGGTAGCTTCGCGACACTCTCTGGGCGATGGCCCTTTGAGGCGCCCGGAGTGCTGTGGCATTCTCCCTCCTTTGGAGGGAGTCTGCCCAGATGGGCGCCCTGTACAGGGCCATACTTTTCAAAATGCATGCGTACAAACGCCAGCACCGCCCACTTGGCCCTCCCAGATTTGGCATAAGCCATGAGAGGGCCCCCGCCGCCTTCAGCAGACGCGATGACAGCCCGCTGAAGTGCGGGCTGAAGCGCCACCTGCTGTCCAGCGTAAGGCCCAGATATTTCATCTGGGCCCCCACCTCCAACCTGACGCCCTCTACAAAGATGTGGGCGTCAGGTGGTGGGCGCTGCCGAGGCCCGTGGAAGAACAAGGCCTCGATTTTGTGCAGCGCCACTTTCAGCCCTAGGCGGTGGATCCTCTCCGCGACCAGGGATCCACCCGCCGAGGCCAGACTGGCCGCCTCCCTGAAGTTCCCTCCCCGGGCAGTGAGCAGAGTGTCATCCGCATAACAGATGACACTCGTGCCACGGAGAAGAGCTCCCCTCAGCAGCCAGTCGAACCCGATGTTCCACAGAAGTGGTCCTAAGACTGATCCCTGCGGGACACCGGATTCGACGACCTCTCTGTAACCTAACCTCTAATTATTAACCATTTTAAAAATTATAATTTAAACGAACTTATTTTTGAAATATATTTTTTTACAAAATAAAGCATTTGCTTAATGTATATTTGACTTAATAAAAATTGAGCAGTTAAAAAGTTGCCAAATGAATATTGACCAAGTCATTAAAATGCGAAATATAAATTTGCTAAAGATTCTTTTAGGAAATGAAACTATGAGATAAGTTTAAAATTTTAAATTTAACGAAACATATTTTGCCAAACGGCAGGATCCCAGTTACTTATAGTGAACCAAGCAGACGGAACCCCGGTTCATTCTTTTTTCGTTGGCGGAGTCCACGAGCTCGCTTCGCTCGATCTCGCGCATCATAATTCCATAATACTAAAATTATAATTATTAAATATGTTACCCGTTTTAATTTTTACACGTGGTCAAATCGCAGCCCAATAGAAGCCTTAGTTGCCAATAATACAATGTTTGCTATCCCACTCCTAATATTAGTCGCAAAATCATTATTTTAGTGCCTGTTTAGTATGTTTTTTTCTTCGAAGCGCCTAATAAAATTGTCGCTAAGATATTTAATCGCTGTCAAGAATTTTTTTCAATATCAAATAGTTGTCGCCCTTAAATTTATTAGACGCCTCGAAAAATTATTTGCCTTTAATAAACTGCATGTCCAACAGTGGACTGCAGTGGGCTAATAAACTAAACTAGCTAAACGAGCCGTCAGGCTAGAAAGAGACACAAGACCCAATAGAACCTTCCAGAAGGTTCCTGTCTTTTTCAGAATGTTCCTGTCTTTTCCAGATCTTTCGCTACTCGGCCGCGCCCGATATAAAAGGCGAGCTAACAGCCTCCGCTCAAGTCAGTCTACGACTAGTATTCGAAGCGATCATAGCGATAAAGTGTGCGAAGCGATACAGTGCGATTATACAAGTGACTGTGTATTGTGTAAGGAAGAGTTTTCGCATTTCTACGCGCTTTGCTGTAATTGAAGTGTAGCTGAATAAAATCTGTCTTCAACGGTTGTCCTCGCATTTTCTATTTAAACCGACCCCCACGCTCGTAACAATATACTAGATACTAGATAAGATACAATACATCTCTGAAATAAATAAAGGTTATTATTATGAAAATAACACACACTAAGCCATAGAGCATAAAGAAAAAGAATAAAATAAAGTCTTCATTTTACATGATCGTAAAAGAGTAATCCAGCTACAAAAATTAGAACAACTAAAACATGAAACTAATTAAATTTCTTGCTCCAAAAACAAATACTGAAAGTGCACACATTTTCATATTTCTCTTTAATCCCTTTCACAAGATTATAGTGACTCGTGTATTGTGCGCAATCTCCCTGCGTACGCGAGAGCCGCGCATCGCTCGCTGTGAACACGACTAAAAAGAAAATCTCTATTCTTTGCACCAGACGAGACATGCTTGTTTTATCATTTTACATGCTTTAGTGGATAAATTTGTGGACAACTGGGGAATGGGGAATGGAAGTGAAACAGCATGTTTTGCAACTTTTGGAGCTCAGCATAGTTTATTTCGGAGTATCTGAGTGCGCTTGCATGTGACTTCAAATTATTTAATCTGTTCGTGAAAGCTTTTGGCATGTTATTGTTGATATTGAGTAGCTACTAAGGTCGAACTATTATTGAAGAGATTTAGATAGTAATTATTTTTCTGTCAGTTAAATGCTCATTAAGGATTACTGACTGGATTTTGGAATATTTGCATGAAACGACATAACTTCCTCATTGTATCGCTACGCTGAGATCCCCATGTACCCTAATACACGGCGTCTGGCACGCGGCCAGTGCTCGGCGCTACCGTGAATTATTCATAGCGCGCGGCCCGTTACATCTTCAATTAACCCGTCCGCCGGCCACCCTCCCTGCATCCATCCATCCATCGGCTCATTCGGAATCAACGCATGACCCCACTATGTTCCAAAATCAAAAATTGAGTGTTTTCGCTCAATTAGTTGTGATGGATAGGATAAATGTAGCTGTAGTGTATTTATATGAGTGCTTGTACAGAAGTCATTGCATTGGACTTCAATAACTGCCTAATTTATGTGTTCGTGCTTAAACATATCTCAAATGGTTAAAAGTTATCACCGTCTGTCTATTGTAAAGGAAATGTGTTGAATTTAATATGAAGTCAGTACAGTGCAGTGCAGTTTAGTTAAGTCTCTATCATTTCCCGCATATTACAACGGCATACATTTTAGTGGTATTAATAAGGAAAAACCTAGTACAATGTGGGACTTTTATTTTCTTTTGTTTTGGAATTCCCAATGACCAAGTTGCATTTGCCTTGATGATTATATCGAACTAAGGACACTGTATGGCGGGTTTATCGACATTCAAAACAATGCAATAAACAATTAAAAATAAACAACCCAAACTAACGTGTCTCGTTGTCAGCAATATGGTCGCCCTCTATTACGTGACACTAAAAAAACATGGTTAACAAAAAGTGAAAATACCACACGTAACATAATTATAAAATAAATAAAAAGCAAAATGTGAACAGAAAATTGTGCAAAGCTCTGGAAATGAAAATAAAATGTGCGCTGTATCCCGGGGAATTTATAACTAATGTACATGATATGTCAAATAATCCACGGTTTCAAGACCTCATTAAACTGATTACTTGCCATACGAAGTAACATTTTTAAATTCTTATACATTAGACCAGATATAATTAACTTGAGTGGGGCTAATTGTTCTAATGATATTGTTTCAACCCTTTGTATCAGAAATAAATCCTTATTTGTCAAATTCTGTCAAAAAACGTGACAGAGTCTATTTCATCTGATTTGAATATAGCGTGGTCCATACTTCAGGCACGGAATAAATAATAAAACTACAAATAAATACAGAGCCGCGTGGTTCCCGACAGAGTAGAATTTGGACCACCCCTTCTGTTCCCATGTGGTGTCGTACAAGGCGACTAAGGTATAGGGCTGATTAACTTTAACATCAGACAGATATATACAGCCCAGACTCAGCCTCAGGTGCATGGCTCGAGTCAACAATAGTCCCCGGAATACGGCAATTATTACGTGGGACCGAATACAGATTGGTGAAATGTGGGTGTTAATTCACCTCTGCCTAACCCTCCGGGGATAAAGGCGTGATTATATGTATGTATGTATGTATGTATAATTACAGAAGAAATAATAATAGTACCTCAGGCCAACGGATTAAGACGACAACGTAATATATCATCTTTCTAACTCTTGATTTTTTTATACCACTCAGGTGGCAACGTGTGCAACACAAGGGGAGTCACACTCGTGCTGCCGACCCTGTAAGAACACAGAGTTTCTGTGCCGTCAGTGCAGAAGAGAAAGCAGGACAAGCTTATCTTGACTTATATAAAAGCGACTGGTATTTGATCCCACAACCAGAATAGAAAATTTGATGCCATTGCATAACTCAGCTTACCTATAATGTTTATATAAACACAGAGGACTGCACATTCCAGGAAATCGGTAAAGGAAGCTCCACAATTGCTACTTATTCACGTAGCAGTCGAGCTCTGCGATACATTCGACTCGGAAGGCGTTTGGCAGCAGCTCTAACAAACTACCTGCTCTTTGAACGACTCACTTTCCGCGTACAGATGTATTGCTGCCGAATACTACCGAGGAAAAAAAAGCACCTACGTGAAGTGTAGAGAAAAACCTCTTTGTTTGACACAACATTTACATACATAACTGTGTCTATATGCACCTTATTTATCTATTTCCCGATTTCAATCTCTTAGATATTTCAACTATCATGGTCACTCATAAATTATTAGAGGTGGCGGAAACTCGTCACAACAACACGTTAAAGATACCGATACCTGTAACAATAAGTATCAAAATTAGTTTGTGGTCATCCATCATTATTATGAACAAGTAAATTATGTGAGCTAAAGAAATGTAAACGCTTCCAAAACAATTTAAGTAACTTTCAACTACATTACGCAAGAACCGCCAGCCCCAGCTAATTTCACGAAGCTTCGACAGTGGCTTTGATAAATGAGAGAGAATGCAACCTCTTTAAAAGCAACACTTAGGCTGTAGACAAGAGTGAATGGGGCTGGCTACTGAGGGCGTCGTAAATAGCGCGCCGGTGACGCCCGCTCCGTTCATTAGCACCGACCTTTGTTCGCCACCGGCCGCGGCCCTGCAACAACAAATAGTGCCGCTAACTACCCTACAACACCTGCCTCAGCCAACAATCGACGCTATGGCACAGTCTTAAGGTTGTTTTCTAGTGCATTAGATATCTTGGTGATTGGTTATAGGTAAGCCGGCTTTCAATGTAAAACCGAGAATTGGTAATCGTGGTAATTGCCGGCTCAGGATAATAGACCTGCCACGGACGAGGTTACTTTCGTAACAGGTGTACGAAAGCTCTGATTACTTTAATATTATTAACGTTGTGATAGAAATTGAATTCAATCGTGTTGTTTTAATCATCAGTGAAAAAACAGCTTATATATGCGGAAGCAATAACAAAAACCATTAGGAAACAGATGATGAAAAAGAAGAAGAATCTAAAAATATTATGTTTGTTATTTCTTAAATGTTAGCTTAGCCTGATATTTGCTTAGCAAGAAAACTACCCACTTGAATTAGATTTGCTCAAAAAAATAAAACCGTTCTCCTTGCCCAATTTCATGGAATGCATTAGCCCGTTTCAATTTGCGCGTACGAGCTACGCCCAAGAATTTCATCGTTTTACATTTTGTTTTTATTTTAGCTTCAAGCCCTTATCTAAATAGCCACATTACTAGCATTACTGCTACATAAGTAATTCTTCTGGTGCGGAGGGCTACAATTTTTTCGGTAATTCTCAAAATTACTAATGCCACCAAATTCAAAAGAAAAAGAAATAGAAAGTACAAGGGGGTAACATTCTACACAAGCTATTCGTTTCCTTACATGCCCAAAATAACAATATATCTGATGTGATATGCGAATAAATACTACTTTAAACCAAAATACGAAATACTAACAAATCCCGTTACAGGTTTTCGTTTTCTTGAAAGACAATATCTTAATAGTCCGTGTAATGTAACGAGATGCATTTGTACAACTCGTGTAGGCGAGCAGTTGTCACGCCGTGCACTACCTCGCGCGTCGTGCGATCACAAGACATTCAGTGCCATTGTGGCACCGCGACTACACTTGCAATTCTTATTCAAATGAACCCTGTACTGAGTGTTGAGAGGGATTGCCACCAACAATAACATATATATTCCTTTATACCGGTAGTGAAAGAATAGCTTTTACGACATTTTTTCAATTTTAGTGCACGCATATTTATACTCACGCCTGGAAATCCTTGGCTTGATATTTTCTCTTTAATACTATGGCCTTCCTTGAGCTTAGATTTGGAGTATCAAAGCATTGTTAAGAATTGAAGTCGTACTTGATCAGCAATGCCTATTGCCTGTATTTAACAATTCCTTACAAATGAACCTACTTCAGTCTCTGCACTGAAGAAACGTCCGCAATAACTTAATAAATAGGAGAGTTACGCCAGTGGGCCCAGTGGTGCAAGACGGGCATAAATTACTTGACTGTTTCCTTTGCCTTTATAGTCCATTGTGATTCTCGGGACGTCATAAAGAAAGTACTTATGTGCCGTTTTGATTGCTTCTTCAGTCGGTTTGATAATAACTTCTGTCAATCGAATGATTTTATTGTGAACGAAGCGAGTTGGATGTTTTATTGATGTGAAGTGGCACTGTGATGCCAATTTAACTTTCATGATTGACACCAACACCACTCCAGTTTATTGCACAGCATCAAGTATTTGTTGAGACGTATATTCGCACATATTTCGCGAAATGTGAGTATGTCAAACGACTTGGAGCAGTATGTCACCCTTAATATTTATGATTTTAAGTTATTCATCTTGCGTCATGGAGCAATATCAACTTTAGCGTGGGACAGCCGAAACTTGCATTATTAGATTTATGAATATCACTTAAATAAATAAAATACGAAGCAAACTTAGCGAGAATTCGGTGAATTTGAAGTAAATAAACGAATCACAGTCTAGATAGTCTGTAGATATAAGTATCTAGTATAACGTAAAGTTCGCTTTTCCATCACAACGATTTGTAAATTACTGAAAATACAGAGCAGTTAAAGTGTGTGACAGCAGCACGGATCAATAACAAACACAGTAATACTGTAACGAGCGCTTTTTAGTCGCATAAGATCCATTTTTCATCATAAGTAAGGATGAGATGCAAAATTGCCTCGTTATTGCGACGGTTGAGTAACGCAGCACTCAGACTCCATTTAAGACATGCGGTATCAATTTTTCACGCAATTTCAATTTTACAATTAATTGCTGCTGATGACTCCGACGTAATTTGCGATAGATGCGCTTAGAATGCCAATGATTTCTAAATTATGCATATAACGGTACATATAAAATAATAGCCATTGCCCGCGGCTTCGCCCGCGTGGATGTCGGTTATAGCGACCAAACATAGCTTAAGTCATTCCCAAAGGCTAATCTACCCCTATACCAAAGTTAATCAAAATCGGTTTAGTGGTTTAGGCGTGAAAGCGTAACATACAGTTACTTTCGCATTTGTAATATATTTTAGTATGGATTCGTCGAATTATAGCAAATTAAATTCCGTAAGCGTACATTCTCTCATCGAATAATCTAAATAACAAAATGTGTCTCCACCAAACCCCACTACTCTTATAATCTTATTCACGCAAAACATTGCGTATTTAGAATTTAGAGAAGGGACGTGGCTCCGGGTCGCGGCTCATTGCGCATTCAGCGCGTGAGCAGTAACAATGACACGTATACACGTCACCCGGTCGAAGGTGACGGTGAGTATATTGGTCCACGTATTGTAAACAATCAGCTCCTCAACTTAACATACACAAAGTTGGTACAGCAGCCAGCGGATGGTAATGGTTTATATCACACAGTAGACAAAGAAATCGCCTCATATGTTCCATGTAACAATCTCATTCTTTAATAAATGCACACGTCAGTAGACCACGGTAACCACTTTCCATCAAATGTGTCGTAAGCGTTCTGGCACTTAAGTTACCGATAGTGAATTGTTGTTTTGCAAAAAATCCCTCACGCCTTCATCAGAGCTAACGAAGAGGTAAGTATGTTGTACTCAAACCAACCATGTGTTTGTCGTAGTGTTTCATCACGTCTTAACGTCACGGCTCGTGTTATGAATTCTGAAATGCAGATATACCATTTCTAGATTCATTATAATAATACTACTTACTAAATGTGTAGTTCTATTTGCTCTAATAATGAAAATTGTTAAGAAAGCTTCAAAAGTATCTCTATAAGACCAAAGCCTGTTTCATGCTCAGGAACGTTCGTCCCGCAGCATACATTTAAGTAATTGAACGAACCGTCAACTGGTGAAGTACTAATTGTGAAGCTCCAATTGTGAACAAGTTGGACATTACATGCTTGGAGATTTTCACAGCCATTCCATTTGTCCGGTGCGGCGCACGATTTGTGCTTAACAACTACTCGCCTCCCAGTTCGTGAGTATTTTGTATGACTATTACTGCAGGCTACAGATTTTACCATAATATAGAGTTAAACCCGGTTCCGATTAAAATGGATTACCGTTGCTTTACAAGTCATAAAATATTGGCACGCATGAATTAAGGTAGACACCCGAAATTGAATAATAATATAAACGAAGTTGAATATGACTTATGTATTTAAGCAAAAGTGTAACGATAGAAAATAACAATTTTCATGGTTAGTAAAATGTGAAAAGAAGATAAAATATTGGCAGATCAAACATTCAACCCTCTTACACAATCGCCTGATAACTTTACGGCCAAATCAAAATTAAAACACAGTCGCGATCGGTTCGTGTCCGACATAACCTCCCCCTCCGGCTCCGGCGGGGGTAGTATATGTAGGGATTTCCCGCACGTTAAAAAAAAGGTGCGGCTGAATGTAGACGTGCGTAAATTCCTCAACGAAAGGGGTTATGGAGATCCTGCCTTATTCAAAAACACACTACACAAAATTATTTAAGACAGAAAGCGTCTCCATTTTGGAAGAGACAGTGACTGAATTTGCTCGCACATATATGGCACGTGCATTCCTGCCTCCTGCATTATGACGCTATTACTGTTAACTACGTACTGTTCTTGAGTACTTTTTGATTCGACTTATTGGTTGATAATTTCTAATATCTAATTTTCATTAAAAAAAATGCTCAACAAACGGATTCTTTAATCTCAATTCTAAAATCTCAAAAGATTTTTATTTTCATATCACTAAATACTGTCATACCTGTACTAATTTAAAACACAGACAGAAATAATTATATTTGTATTTAAAGAATTTTACTATCGTACTTTTTTTCTAAATTTTCTTTTTTGTTTTGCTCCATTTTCTACACCGGCAAACAAAAATTTATGATGAAAAATCGTTGAATATTTTACTTCTTAGAGTCCCTACAGTTTTTCAAATACATACTTCCATACTAATATTATAAATGCGAAAGTAACTCTGTCTGTCTGTCTGTCTGTCTGTCTGTATGTTACGCTTTCACGCCTAAACCACTGAACCGATCTTGATGAAATTTGGTACAGAGGTATATTAGAGCTTGAGAACGGACATAGGCTACCTTTTATCACGAGAAAGGGGGTTTAAGGGGGGGAAATAGGGGATGAAAGTTTTTATGAAAGTTTGTCATTTCTGAAGATATCTTAATGAAATTTGGTACAGAGGTAGATTAGAGCTTGAGAACGGACATAGGCTACCTTTTATCGCGAAAAGGGGGGAAGAAGGGGGGGGGGGGGACTAGGGCCTTGGGATAAAAGTTTGTCATTTTTGAAGATATCTTAATGAAATTTGGTACAGAGGTAAATTAGAGCTTGGGAAGGGACATAGGCTACCTTTTATCGCGAAAAGGGGGGTAAAAGGGGGGGGGGGACTAGGGCCTTGGGATGAAAGTTTGTCATTTTTGAAGATTTCTTGATGAAATTTGGTACAGAGATAGTTTAGAGCTTGGAAACGGATATAGGCTACCTTTTATCGTGAAAAGGGGGGTAGAAGGGGGGCGGACTAGGGCCTTGGGATGAAAGTTTGTCATTTTTGAAGATTTCTTGATGAAAATTGGTACAGAGATAGTTTAGAGCTTGGGAACGGACATAAGCTACCTTTTATCGCGAAAAGGGGGGAAGAAGGGGGGACCAGGGCCTTGGGATAAAAGTTTATCGCTTTAGAAGATTTCCTGATGAAATTTGGTACAGAGATAGTTTAGAGCTTGGGAACGGACATAGGCTACCTTTTATCGCGAAAAGGGGGGTAGAAGGGGGGGACTAGGGCCTTGGGATGAAAGTTTGTCATTTTTGAAGATTTCCTGATGAAATTTGATACAGAGATAGTTCAGAGCTTGGGAACGGACATAGGCTACCTTTTATCGCGAAAAGGGGGGTAGAAGGGGGGACTAGGGCCTTGGGATGAAAGTTTGTCGTTTTTGAAGATTTCCTGATGAAATTTGGTACAGAGATAGTTTAGAGCTTGGAAACGGACATAGGCTACCTTTTGTCGCGAAAGATGAGGATAAAGGGGGGGGGGGGGGGGTTATAGGGGTTGAAAGTTTGCCAGTTTTGAAGACATCCTGCTGATATATTTGGTACAGAGATGGATTGAAGCTTGGAAACGAACATAGGCTATCTATTGACGCGAAAATGGAGGCATGGGGGGGGGGGGGTAATAAGGTTTGAAAGTTTGACAGTTTTGAAGATGTCCTGATGAAATTTGGTACAGGAATTAATTATAGCTTGGTAACGAACATATGCTACCTTTTATCGCGAATAATGTGGTAAAAGGGTGGGGGAGGGATAAGGACTGGATAGTTAGTATGAAAGTTTGTCATTTTTGATGATATCCCAATTAGGCAATTGTATTTAAAGAATCTTCAAATTTGGGATACTTTAATAAAATAGTATTTGAAAGAAAACAGCGAAGATCAGTTAATTGAAATATTCACAGTAAAAAATATCTTTGTCAAACGACGCGCCAAATTGTACGACGCATACACGAACAAGTGTCATATTTCATAAATTTAGTCTATAGTTTTCTTTATATACGCTGCAAAAACCAATTAAATTTTCAGCTTCCTATAAAAAAATACATGTCTACATTGAAGAGAAAATTCTGAATTCCATGACGTAAAACAAAGATTATCGCTAAAATGCAGATGTCCGTTTGTAGTTCCATCAAAACTAACCTCGTGTTGTATTCCCGGCGGCGAGTATTGTAGTCAGAGCTCACTGGAGATTTTTTGTGCTGTCAGTGGGAAGACCAAAGGCTATTCCTGCTTTGTGCACACTGACGGCACAGAAATGCTGTATTTACAGGATCGGCAGCATGAGTGTGACTCCCCTGGAGTTGCACACGTCCATAGGCCACGGTAACCAATGTCCATCAGGTGAACCGTGTGATTGTCTGCCACCTCAGGGGTATAAAAAAATTACAACTAGGTATCGGAAAATAAATACTTGTGTCTATCGTCAGAAAAGAAACAAAGTGATTATCACGTTTCAATTCTCTTTGTCGAAAACTAAACAAAGATCTATTTGTTTCTGTTCCCAAGCACTTCACCGTTGTCCCAACTGAACCGAATTATTTTTCTATCACACTTAGTATTTCCGAAGCATTTGCACGTATTCCGTCCTGGACTATTGCCACCGACTGTCCATATCTGAGACTACATTTCCATCTGAATTTTAGATATACGAAAGTAACGTAGCAGCTGCTTATCTTCAAGTGGAACTTGAAAAAGGTCTCGTAAGACTCGATGGGGCTTTATACTCGTGGTTGTTTTCAGGCCTATCTCTTCGAAAAGTAATGATGATATTGGGCCCTGTTGAGGGTGTGAGACTTGTAAGCGTGAGAAATGAACGTATTGGACCTTTCAGAAATATCCATTTATCAGGCTTACACAAGCTCAATCCCAACCTATCTTTATCTACGATAACGGAAAAATTAGATATTTTTGTTTCATTTGTAACATACGCTTGGGATGTTTCTTGATCCTTCCTGTAGGTTGTACAAGTAAAACTAAGTATAAATTCATGAAGGTTTGACTATACCGTGTCATGAGTGTGTATTTTTACCCGACTGAAAAGAAGGGTTATATTTTTCACGCGTATCTTGTATGTATGTATGTATGTTTGTAATATTCTTTGTAACCTCATATCTCCTGAACAACCGTACGTATTTCAATAATTTCACGGATTTCCCTAACTATAATTTCCAATGTTTGTTAGAGAGATTTGATCCTCATGACTGTCAGTATTTATTGATGTCAAAAAATGCAGGATTTTTTTCGGATTCTAGTTGGATCGCTGCCCGGATGAGCCAAGTGAGTTTTAGTTAAAGTATCGAATGCAGTTTTATTTCTATCTAAAAATAAAAAAATGTCTTAAGGATTTCAGGTTATATATTTTTTCACCCTTTATATTTTTGTAATCGTCTTCTATATTTCTTCATTTTGATACCCACTCGATAAATTTGAGTGATTTTTTTTGACCACATACATTTTGGCACCAAAAAGCCAACATATAGCCTTTCTATATACTATATCATATACCCAGGAACACTTGGGCAATAAATACCTTTCATTTGAGACATTAATCATTGAAATCCGTACGGTTCAGAAGATATGAGCTATTATACAATATAACATACATACAAAATACCGAAACACGCGTGAAAAACATAACCCTTCTTGGCAGTCGGGTAATAAAAAACCCAACTGATACTGTAAAGATCGGAACAAGCTTTATAGCAGGTGGTACCCATGTAACGATGCAAATCGTCTATTGTAGTTTGAATTATTATTTACACATTTAGTCGATTAGTATCGACCTAAAAATTATATTTTAGCTACATTTTTAATCTGCCGTCCTATCAGTACATTTCATTTGTCTCTGACCGTTTGATTGTCTCTGGCCGTGTGCGATATACTAGTAGCCTGATACACTCTTATTGGCTGCCGTTCACCGATGATGTAAAACTAGTGCTAATATGTAGCCCCGGAGAGGCAATTTCGCCATATCCAACATTACCAGGAGGCTGGTCACGTAGGCCCGCCCACTGGCTGATGTCTGGGGGAGGCTATAAAAGCCACTGCAGCCTCATTCGAGTCCTTTTCTCTGGACATCAGCTTTCTTCTGCTAAGGCTTGGGTGAGAATTACTGATAGCTATATGCAGTGTGTGCTAATCTCCTTTTTTATTTCAGGTGGCTCAATAGGCGACATGAAAACGATGCATCCTACCAAAGCTTAGTCCTGAGACCTTCTGTACTCATTGGGCAATAATTTATTTTCGGTGCCACGTCGTTTTCATGTAGCTAATGCAAAGCTCCTTCCAGGCAATTACCATGCTTTTTACATGAGCATGGTGTGCCGTATTTTATTATGTCCATATAGTGTCATATATGGAATATTTTAACGCCACGTTGTGTGTGCATGTAACGGGGTGAAAACCCTGAGATGGATGCTGTTTTTTACGTGAACAGTGTCCATCATATTTTATTTTATATAAAACGCTTCTGCAATATAGTTGCAAGGCTTATTTCGGTTTGTTTCACATGCTTGTCAAAAGGACATTGACCCATGCGGTCGTGGGATCACTGGCCTCGTGTCAATACCTTCATGTCAAATTGTTTCTGTGCACCCTTTCTTTTCGTTGCGATGTTGTGAGTCGTGGCTTTTACGGTAATGACTTTTGCACCACATGCCTTGGGGAAGCTTGACCACCTGCTCCTGCCTACTGCCTGCCACGCCGCACTTGCAGTATGTCTGTCCGACATACTGAAAAGCTTTGCTTGCGTTTTTCAGGTGTGACAGAGCGGCCACGCGACCAGACAGGCGTCAGCGCGGCACGTGCTTGTCCAGACCGGCGGAAGAGCTAAGTGTCCACCACCAACTTCGCACCGCGGGCTGTTCAGATCCACCAAAATTTAATTCTTTTTGTCGACTGGAGATGCTGTACTCCACGCCCTAATAATTATAAACTATATATCTAATCAGATTATATTGTTGTTAAACAGTTCTTAGTAAAACTTTTTATTTCTCTCTGCTCTACCGGGTAACTAAAGTAAAGTACCTACATTGAATTTAATCTATCAAACTAAACATTAATGTTTCACCCATTTGCAAATCTCAAACCCGATGAAAATTAATGGGTACCGCCTGCTGTAAAGCTTCTTTCGATCTTTTCAGCATTAGTCAAGTTTTTTATTTCTAAATACAGTATACGAGTAAACACACTCATTACATTTTTATATATATATATATAAGAAGTTTGATCGTGATATTTGCAAATAAACATCTCTTCAGCCTGCCAGTTATACCAATACTCTATTTTTAGTCACAAGATTCTCGGGAAAGAGATAAGGACCCTACAGTGTAGCGGTGTACATATTATAATGGCATTCAAACTTGAGGCGAACGTGATTTTATTTAACTATAGGTATGCGGGACCCAAAAAACGAAAATGTTAAAATACCTTTCATTTGATTCCAATTGTGGAATATTTTATGAGAATAACGTATTTGCTGAGTATGGCCTCTGAGGCTATTGTTTGTTATTCAAACATTCCGACTGCTTATCCACACACATCAGTGGACAGTGCCCATAGCCTTAGAAGGGATGGACCTCAACATACATATCCAACTTTATTTGCGGTCGCCTCCCGGAGGACTTCAAATGACGAAATGAAATTATTTTACGCTCATAAAAATACAAAATACAAAGTAACGTCTTTATCGCCACAACTCGGGAGTTAACGGTCATCGCTTTTTATCGCCGGCGGTGGAGTTCGGAGGTGGAGGTCGGAGGTCGGCGACTACTGACCGATGTACCTACCTATAATACTGTACCTAATATATTATTTAAGCCCTATATTTATGCGAAGTACGGCTGTAGTCCATGGAATCGTTTTAGATACTGCTCTGTTACTTCCTCTGAACAGTTGTAACCTAACTCTGTGACGCATGGCGTGGTAGTAGAGCATTCGCCTGCAATATGTAATTATTTTTGATGTTTACTTTTGTATTGGTCTATAGGTATTCCTATGTATCTATTTTACAAAAAAATGCATCGAAAAATGTATACTCGCATTCTAGAACTAATAACGAAAACGAGTTAACCTATGTAGAATGTTGTACAAATATATTCTACTTCAACATGTATTATAATATGGATCAGAGTCACCTTTATACTCCAGGTGATTAACGATGGCCGGCAGGTACACCTAGCGAAGCTTTTCATTAATAATGATAAATGTACGCGGTTGAAATAAAGATTGAATGAGTGAATATCTCAGGGTAGTCTTCATTTGGCAAATAGATTGTCACATACTGTTAGCTGTCGATAAAAAATTATCAGGGTAACTTAATTGCTATAGTTTTCTAACTTCTTCTTAGCGTTAATCCCAGTCGCATCTGAAGCTTCCAGCTTTCACCCATCTGACCTACACAACCTAAAGGCAATTTTGAAGCATTGTAGCTTGACCAGTTGTTGGACTTTTATTTCAGGGTTCCACTACCCGTAGCAATTGCCATCGATGTTCGCATGGCAACTGGGTCTGACGGCTGTCTTGCTATAGTTTAATTCTGCATAATATATGTATTTAGTTCCGTAGGTACCTCAAAAAGAAAGAAAAATTAAGTTGTACAGTATCAGTTCATCGTCTGGCTACCTATCTATCTGTCTATTGAGACCATTTTCTCAGGAACATATAGATGCATCAATTCGAAACGCAGCTCTTCAACCTCTTGAAGCTGTAAAATAATCAAACTTCTAAGTCAACGCCGCGCCCTCCACAAATATAGATAATTCAGACAATCGCATTGAAATCACAAGCGGGCTAGCGACCACTAAACATAATATGCCTAGATCATAATAGATTGGCGAACGATTAGACGCAAATTGATAGCAGTCCACATCTACGCCTAAAGTTAAGTTCACCGCGCTGAAACCTCACAACTTAATAGAAAAATTAATGAATCGTCCAGCAAAAAACTATCACAAGGTAATTATTACTTGAGTTCTTCAAGTTAACTGTGATGACGTCAAGACGAAGCCTGTATCAGACATGTCTACTAACTTCAGAGGTTAATTTGGAATTCTTGGAGGTTGTACAGTGAATATTGAAGGTATATTTTAAATTGTTAACCTTTGAGTCTGTCAATCATTATAATATTGTTAGAAAATTGATGTCTGTCAGCTGAGCAGAAATAACTTTTGCTTATAATTTATTTTTTTTATAATACGTTAATCTGTTTATTATTGTTCGCTGCTACCTTTTACTATCGTTACAATGCTCTTGCTTCGATTGATAGTTTACTGAATTCATATGAACTTTTGTAGCAATTTACAATATTCAATAAGCAGTACAGTTACAATAACACATTGTGCCAATATTTGGTCCCTAAAAGCTGTGATTTAATCGTAAAATCTTACAGCTATGCGATAATAGCGCCGACCACCTCTGCTGAAGACCAACCGATATGCCAGAAATAGTATTAATATGATGATATCCAACCAATCCAATATCACAGTTTGGCCAGTATTATATAATAATTACGGATAGTAATATATATTATTTTTAATTAAATAGACACTACATGCAGATCACCACTTGATACGGATTCACTGGTCCAGCATAACATCCACGCGAGAACTTTTTGCAATTGTTGCTTCGTTCATAAGCCATAGTAATTCTACGACACTTAGGATATATCTTAATCTTGAATTCAATCAGGTTGAACCGACCCAAGGGATTGCGAATAGCCAAAAGGGTAACAGAATGATACAATCACAATTTAGTTGTACTGCAATTTAAAAATAGGACATTGCTGCCGCGGCCGCCAAGTGTTGTGTTGCTGGACGATCGTTAAGTATGCGGGCCTAGGCGCAGCCGAGGCACGCATTACGGAGTCCGGCAACGCTCAGTTGTGGCCTAGGCTTGTATAGTGCTTTTCTCAAACACTGCGCGAAAATTAAAACTAAGTAGTATCTAGGCAAAACTTTTTAGTTACCTACTTTTCAAAATCAATGACGAACAACGAACGACAGTAATTTTTCACGTGGCAAAATGTTTGTGTTTCATTTTTCTTAATAAACAGCTTTCTATTTGCAAGCTAGTTCTGTATTTAAATAATGCCTTGGATAAGATACCTCCTTGGTTGCCATGGTCGGGAGTGAAAGATGGTTGCATTTTTTAATTACACAACACATATGAGTTTACATAGTAATTTTTTATTTGGCCGCTAAAACACGACAGATATGGATTGTCATACAACTTTTGAAGGCCGCTGCTCGCATGTACCCACAGCATTTTCGATTTATCTCGAAAAAGGTTATCAAAATAATGTTCAAATTTCCAAGCATGTTTGAGAAAAAAAATTAACACCTATGTGTTGTGTTCAAACGCGAATTATCATATAAATACTGAAATTATAAATAACTGATAACGAAAAATGTTACCGCGTTTCGCCCCTTTTTTTTTACTCGCTGGAAATGCCCACGGATACCCCCCCTTCGGCTCCGAAGGTTATGTCGGACTCGAACCGACTAAACCGCACGCCGTCTGTGGGTCGATGTGCTAAGCCGAAGGTGGAGGTTGTCTTGAGACATATCCCTCGCACCCCGGCTGACTCAGGGCCATTCCTCTCGGTCTGGCCCTCCTCGGGAGGGGGGACCACGTGGTCCCCGACTCGCCCCCGGTATGGGGGGGCCGCCGTGGCCTGCTTCTGCTAGAGTGACGAGCGGCTCCACCCGCCACCCTCAGGCCCGCGCTCATGGGGGGCGGAGGTCGGTTTGCGCCCTCCGACTCTCTTGAAGAAAACGTTAAGATTAAGCTCGCGATGGACCCCTATCTCACCTGTTGGTAAGTGACGATGCGGTCGAAGAGATGGTGAAGCTATCTTGCTTAGAAGTAACCTATTCACTCTAGTCTTGAAGACATCCAAGTTGTAGCTATCCGGAAACGGCGGCAACACAGATTCGGGCAAGTTCGTTTAGTAATAAAGAAATTGGTGCAAAGTACCAACTTACCTAGGTAATATTAAGTTTAAGTAGCTTTAGTATCCTTTTTACCATTCTGTTTTTTCATTCTTTCTTCTCTATTAAAGGTGTTCGAGTGAGGGAGTAGCGTGTATGATTATCATTATATTTTGAAGTCGGTATGTAGTAATAAACTAAAACATGAAACTCGAAACACATAAATTAAACATGCAAACAGTAGCTGTGTTTCAATATAGGTGCTATAAATTTGAGCATTAGTTCGTGTTTGAACATAACTGCAAATTAACATGACAGAATAAATAGCCGAACAAATATTGTAACAGTGTGTTCACAACGGTGTTTCATTAAAATATTCGATTAGTTCCTTGTATTGTTCAAAATGTTTGTACAAATTAACATGATTTCGTTGAAAATTGTATTTGAACGTTCTAAAATACTTTTCGTATTAATGTCCCTTTAGTCTAAAAATGATGCTACTATTTTCTAATATGAACATTGACGACATATGAGGATCGCGGTCTCCATAATTTAAAAGTCAATTTTATCTGAAGTACGTACATGCAAAGCATGCTAAGTTGAAAATCTTGATTCGAGCTGGTCGCCCTCAACTAATAACTAACTATATATGTGTATACACTGAGGTATATCAATGTGTGTGTAGCTAAAATTTTCTTAATTTCTAATTTTATTTCTAGTAATTTTTTAAAGAGTAAAATTATAAGTTTACTTGACTTCGGACAGCCTCCGTGGCGTAGCGGTAGTGAACGCGGCCGCTATGCAGGTAGGCGCGGGTTCGATCTCCGCTCAATGCAAATATCTGTATGCATGAATAGGTGGGTATTTGCATTGGTCTGGTCGTGCCTAGAAGAGCACCCGGTTGCCATACGAAAAACTATGGTAGTCGTTATGGGTTGTTGAAACCCTCAAAAGTCCAACGACTGGTCTGCTTCGATATCGCCTTTGGGTTGTGGAGGTCAGGTGGCAGTCGCTTCTTGGAAAATGTCGAAGTTCAGCCAAATCTGCAGCTAGTCTGGTAAAAGCGGACCCCAATATCCAAGTTCAAAGCTTCGGGTGTGAGTGGAACTAACGCTAGGATGAAGAAGTAGAAGACTTGACTTCATGTTCCACATATAGGATCTACAGAACTTAAGTTTTTTAACACGTTTTGTGTATTTAGAGTGCGAGCTTTTAGATGCAACGGGATTGGTGCAAGAATAGTACAATACAGCGACTATAAGCTCTGAAGCGTAATTTCATTACGAGTTTAATGCGATGGAAATCTTCCAAATAAGATCAATTTACCCTTTATTAATCTGATTGTAGTCAATATTATCTTGTTTTACTATTACGCAATATAATTCAAAATCGACATTCCTACTATTCTGTGATAGTTATTTAGTTACGTTCAGTGCCGTTAAGGGATTAATAGAGATTATAGGATTATCCAGTTTACTAGTGGGCAATAAACTAATAATTACTATGGTTCTGATAGCGTTTAATCAGTGTAAACGGTACTCTGTAATGTATTATGGCATTAGGTATCTACTATATTGTGATTGTGGTGTGGTAGCATCTATCTAGAGACAAAACTTAACTAAATATAAGTGTGACATTCATGGCTGGTGTATGTGGTATTATGATCTAAATGTTGCAGAGTTTGATTACGGAGATGGTATCTGT
Source organism: Eilema caniola (assembly GCA_949126895.1). NCBI lineage: Eukaryota > Metazoa > Arthropoda > Insecta > Lepidoptera > Erebidae > Eilema > Eilema caniola. The sequence goes on along the minus strand of OX421469.1, from coordinate 379,233 downwards.
TAAACAAAGAAAAGTAAAAATCAATAGCGGTATAATTTTGTGTGTTTTACTACAGTACTTGACAGCCTCTGTGTCGTGGCGGTAGTGAACGCGAGTACTACGCAAAGGGCGCAGATTTGATTCCCGCTTTGTGCAAATATGTCTATACATTGCAATGGTCTGGGTATTTCTGTAACTCGGAGAGAAAATATTGTAGTTCAGCCAAATACGCAGTTAAACTGGGAAAAGCTGACCTCGGACTAAAAGAGAGAGACCTCCAAAACTACTGAATGAACATTACAATAATATAGCTTATACATCAGAATAACACATAGGCTAAAATTCATAACGATAACGCGGGCGGAGCCGCGGGCAAAAGCTAGTACTTCATAAAATACTCACACAATACTTTGAATATTCTAAATGTTTTGTATGAATCTTATAAACCTCCCTTCTTATATCTCTTGTTCCAGGGGAGGTGTAAAGAACGACTTTCGAATCATACTTATTTTTACTTGCAGTGTTATATAAAGTTATCAAATATTGGATTTCAATCCGATATCGTAACTTGAAATAGTCAATCAATCAATATGATGATCAATCAAATTGATACACACTGGCATAAGCCTCCCACTAAACCCTCCCTACCAACCAATAAAACATGAGCCTGGGTTGATAGGGAATATAAATATTCTACCGAAATAATTCTTCAGTGTATTCCTGTAAGTGAAGAAAAGACAAAAGAAAACATACCTAACGGTGGTACTACGCATACTATTTGTATTTGCGTTTGTTGTATTAATGGCAAAATGTTTGACGCACATGCAAAAACCGACAAATACAATTTACTTCACAAAAAAAGTAATCACTTCAAAGAGGTGTCACATTTAAATTGTCATATTTTGTCTACTGTTGAAAGGTGCTACCGGCTGCAAAGAATTAAAAATAACTACCAGCACGGTATGATGGCCTTTAGGTACTTAGAGAACTTGGCAGAGCTTGCTTGCTCTCTGTCTCCTTTTTACACGGTCGTTAAGTACCACCTTATCTACTACCTTATCAACTCAACTGCAGATAACTATCGTTTAACTCGGTCAATATCGTAACTTAGTTAATATGTCAAAACGGCCATTACATTGTGCCGCAAGTATAAATACATAGTGTATGTACATTTATCAAATAGGTAATAAGGCCCATGCTTTGTCGAATTGAGTGTTTCCGAATTCACTGTCCACACATGGTACTTGTTTGTCAAATATGTCAAATACGCAAATACAAATAGCCACGTGAAGTGCCACCACAAGCCATAGCAACACACATGTTATAGTGCAAGTTATTGTGTGCCCGTCTCGAGTCCCGGTGGGCCCGCCTTATCGCTCGTCGCTAATGATCTATGAAATCGGTGCTACTGTTGTGTAAATGAAGCGGTTGGGACTTGGGCGTGACGCGGCCCGAGAATAGGGTGGTGCCGTGACGCTCTACTGACATGTGAGTTACTTGCGGTAACTATTGTGTAATGATACAATAGTAGCCATTAGGAACTGTTGCATAATCTACATTGGGGACCGTCCCTCGGTCCTAAGACTTTACCTTTACCATAACATACAAGTGTTGTTATGGTAAAGGTGAAAAGTCCTAATGTGTCCAGTTATAAAAATAACTTTTTGTCTAGCTCTACTAGTTTCTAAGCTTTTATTATAAGGAGCCTAAGTCCTAATATAATTTACTTTCGTCATATAAATCTATCATGCTTAACAGTCTGTTTCATTATCATCCCAACGTAAAATGAAGGAGCATAATATCTGTAAATTTAAAATTAATTTATTAAGTTCAGGATTTTATTATTATAACTAGAAACGATAAATATAAACAGCTAAAGCACCTAACAAAGAAAAACATTGTAACTGAATCAATCCTGTTAACCATTCGCTCGTCACAGATTCCCAGTCTTATAAATATGAGTATGTGTTAGAAACAACATTCAAGTCTCGAGAGGGTTAGAAGCTCCAAAAATAGCCCGAGCATCAAACGGCGACCGAGCGACGAGACGGGCCGTTTCCGAATCGGCGCGATATGTCAGGCAGGAGAGCGCGCCATTTACCGGCGCTCGATAGATTGCGCCGGTAAATGCTCGAACTTGCACCGCCGGGTGCACGCTAGCACCGAGGAAGGGGCTTTGGAAAATACTACCCGTGTGGCCTATTAGTCACATTGATAAACCTAGGATTTTTGTCCTTATGTACAGTGAGCATCAGACCGATCTTGACTAGCAAAGTAGTGATCTTAATGCCTTGATTCCCCCCCCCCCCCCCCCCCCCCCCCTCCTGTTGACTGATTGTTCTGATGTATGGTACACACCTTTAGTTCGAACAATAATACAATTTAAATCAATAAAACAATTTGATTAGCTCTTAATACCTTACTATTTAGACTATTTTGAGACTTAGTATTCAAAATCATTCTGACGCTGACTGTACGTTGGCACTATTTCATTGCTTTTTGTAAGACTAAAGCTAGTGATCCAGTGACTTCTTGATGATATAGACCTAATAACGTAGATAATAATTATTGTTACATGTGGAGGAAAAATAGATTTTTTTTTTCATTTCTCATACTCGGAAAGTGAAGTTTATCTAACCCAAGTATACCGGGTTCAAAACGATGCTTCCCATCCCTGGGGCGGGAATGAACTTCAAAAATAGTACTATATGTTTGTTTAAGTCGTCTGCTAGGACGGAATGTTACATAACAAAGAAAAATATCAATAAAGTAAAAAATAGCTGCAGCCTTTGTGAATGTATAAACAGCCGGTGTGAATGGGGTATTTGACTACTTTTACAATAAAATATGAAATGTTTGTATTGGATATGATAGCTATTGATTAGAAAGCGTTGGTAGCTTAGTGGTTAGGAAGGCGGCCTTACGATCGAGAGGTCCCGGGTTCGAATTCTAGCCAATACACTGCCGACGTGAACCCACTCCTAGCACAAGCAATTTAGCTTAGTTAGAGGGGTTAGAGGGAATATTAGTTATTAGTTTAAATTATCGAAATCGATAATTTCAGTTGCTTCTTTAAAAAAAAACTATACAGATTTATTTCACTCTAATATGAATTGTAAATAGTTTATTTTTACAAAATAAAGATGCGATTTTTTAATCTGTATTGAACACGAAGAAAAACTCGGGCCAATCAGTTGACAATTCATGTGACGTCACGAATATCGCTGTTCGCGCCTTTTGAGTGGGTAAAGCAAATGATCCCGTTTCGACTGTCTGTGTTTATAATTGCTTACGTTTTAACTAATAAATAATAATAACTTTTATTCCTACTAGTCTTAAAAAGGGATAAAATTTAGCAAGGATATTAGAAACCGACAGTGCAAACCTATCTTTTTTTTTTCATGATAGCCAATTTCTTTACATCCAATACCTACTTAAGTTACCTATTAACTCTTACTCTGCCGAGTGTCAGAATGCAATACTTTCCTGTAAGTAAACCAAAATAATGCAGCGTTTTATTGATTTCTTACTTACCTAGGTACATCAAAGTAGTTCTAAAAATAAGAACAACAGATTCATCAACTGTAAACTTTGGATATTAGTGTGCTAACTATAACCACCGATTTCTACGTTTAAGATCATTATATGAGTGTCCTATTTAATAAATAAGGTTTAACAACTACTCGTCCGTCGCCGTGAGTCGTAATACTCGTCTAAGCCGTCTTTGATCAGATATTTAATATCTTTTTCATTTTAGTTGCTCATAATGTGGCTCTTATCTCACCGAAATTAGGCACATAATGATACCTATTATCAAACTGTGGTTTTTTGATTGTTATTAAATCGAGGGATAATGACTTCTTTTTTTATTGGATAATTTTGCGTTATTCTTAAAAAAAAAATAGACACAAAAAGATCGTGTTCAATAGAACAAAAAAATATTATAGCTACCTATTGCTTATTCATTTCATGCGACTTCGTATTTAAATAGGAAATTTCATCTTGTCCGTGTTCTTCTTTTTCTTCTTCTCATCGCGGGCTCGTTTTCCGCATGCAGTCCCTTAATCTAGTACGTGTATAAAAACCAACCCTTTTACTCAAATATAACTTTTGTTTTCGCTCTGTTTAAAACTTTAAGTAAATTTACCATTTTTACACAGAAAAAAAAAGAAACCTCATTCTGTTTAGTCTATGGATAGTGTTTTTTTTATTATTATTATTACCGCCAGTCCGCCAATATCAGTTTCGCAATTCGTTTCTTGGTGAAATTATAGTTATTTATTCATTAAAATGTTTACAAGTATCTATGTACTAGTTACGAAGAAAGCGATTTATGTACCTAGTACACGGCCTATATCATCCTCTTTAGACCTCAATTATCTCCATATCGCCTCAGCGGTAATCACCAACGTTATACACTTGTACCATAATCTACCTACTCGTAAATATCAATCTTATGATTACTTTACACCAAATTTGACCGTTCGTTGCAACCGTTTTATGCGCATTTCTCAAGCTATTAAAGTAAAAACTCATTTATATTTATTTAAAATGTTTTAAAAACATACATTGTAAGAGAGAGAAGACGCCGATAGCCAACATCCGATATCCGAAACCTTGTGCTGTTTTCACATTTATCCGATAAAATCGGCGTGATACGGCCATTGGGTCGAAAGCACAGACTACTTAGGAATGCTAGGGATGAAAAAAAGAAAAAAAAATCGGCAATTTTCGACCTCATTGTCAAGAAATGGAGTTTATTGTAGAGTTTTTCTTTCTTATATTCGTCATCAGCGTCATCAATTAACACGAATAGACACGTAACTAAGAAAATGTCATTAAGGTTGAAAATTGCTTGCAGTCGCTGTTTTAGTCTCTTTGTGATCCGATATCGGGTCAACACAGATAGTTGGCTCCGGTAACCGATATCGGGCCGGACAATGCGAAAGAGATACGTAATATGTCATACATTTGACTTCCTCCGAAATCGGATGTCGGATATCGGATATCGGACAATGTGAAAACGCTCACGCGGCAGTGACGTGGTATGTTGTTCATTTTTAAAAGAAACTATAGTTATAATTTGGCGGGGTACTAACTCTGTAGGCTGTGCCGAAATTCGGTTTTTGTAGAATAATATTCGTTTAAAAATGAGTGGTTCCCGGCAGAGTAGAATTTGGGCCACCCTGTCTCTTCCCATGTGGTGTCGTACAAGGCGACTAAGGGATTGGGCAGATTAACTTTAACATCAGACAGATATGTATAGCCTAGACTCAGCCTCAGATGCATGGCTCGAGTTAATAATAGTGCCCGGAATACGGCAATAGGCCCATCCCCTATTACGTGGGATCGAATACAGATTGGTGAAATGTGGGTGTTAATTCACCTCTGCCTAATGAGTAAAGAAATGTGTAAAGAAACCAACGGTCCCTATTTAAATTGTCGGATGTAAAAAACTGCAACTTTACAGGAGAGCACTTTTAAAGTTTAAGTTCCGTGCAACTTTTTACTTATTTTAAGCAGAGTCCTGAAAGTTTAGAGTAATGCAGTACAAGCTATGCCTGTTCAGGTCAATATTATAAGAAGCCGGTATATTAAGTGTAAATGTGATAAAACTCACTTGTGACCTTTTTAACGGTTTAGAACTAATGTTAATTTGTCGGAAGTACCACAACCGACATTGTTGCTGGGAAAAATTAATAATTGTTTGTCGGAAGTACCAGAACCGACATTGTTGCTGAGCGAAATTTATAATTATTTGTCGGAACTGCCATTTACTACATTGTTTAATGATTACTAAAAAATACACCAAAATTGTAAGTCTATGCATATATATTTATTAACAATGAACAAAGAAAATTTGGTCAATTTAGAAAATAATATAAAAATCTAATTGCTCATCCCGCTAACATGGCCGGAACTGGGAGATCCCACGCGCTTAACTAACCCCGGTCCCCGCTAAGATCGTAGCTAGTTAATAAGGGACTATGTTAGCGGGCTATCTAGGTAATACCCGACGTTTTTAATTTGGCTATTTCAAAAACTAGGTATACTAGATTTTTTTTCTTTAACTGGCGATAGACCTAGGTATATAGACACGTTTTATGAGGGCACGCCGTCATTGCGGCGGTAAGGCCCATCATGGGGGAGTGGCTAGAGAGGCCACACGGGAGCCTCTCGTACCGTCAGACGCAGATGATAACCGGGCACGGTTACTTCGGGCGGTATCTGCATCTGATGGGTATTGAGCCAACGCCCGAGTGCCATCACTGCGACGCGAGCGTGGACTCGGGGCTGCACACGCTCACCGAGTGTCCGGCGTTTGAGACGCCGAGGCGGGAGCTTGTGCAGGCCCTGGGGGTGAGAGTGCTCACGCTCTCCACCCTGCTCGCGGCGATAGTCCGCTGCGCGGATGCGTGGGCGGCCAGCGCCTCTTTCTGCGAGCAGGTCATGCTCGCGAAGGAGACAGCAGAGCGGGCGCGGCGCGGTGAGCGAGAGAGACTCGCTGACATCGCTGCTCGCGCTCGAAGGCGGCTCGGGCGTCGGAGGGCGCTTACAGACCTCCGCCCCCCATGAGCGCGGGCCTGAGGGTGACGGGTGGAGCCACCCGTCACCCTAGCAGAAGCAGGCCACGGCGGCGGCGCGCATCGTAGGACGATGCGCGCCTCCCCACACCGGGGTTGAGTCGGGGACGGCGTGGTCCCCACCTCCCGAGGAGGGCCAGACCGAAAGGGATGGCCCTGGGTCAGCCGGGGTGCGAGGGATATGTCGCAAGACAACCTCACCTCCGGCCTAGCACCACGACCCACAGACGGCGTGCGGTTTAGTCGGTTCGAGTCCGACATAACCCACCCCTCCGGCTCCGGAGGGGCGGGTATCCGTGGGGATTTCCCGCACGTAAAAAAAAAAAAAAAAAGACACGTTTTATGAAATAAAATAAAAATTGCATTTTTATAGTTCCGTCAATTTTAATAGGGACCAGCGAAACTATTTTTGCTTTCCTTATATAGTACTTGAAAAGTACAGTGTTTAAATCGGGTGAAATTTCCCACTTCCTTCTCGAACTATTGGCGCTCTCACTTCGTTCGTACGGCAAACTATCTCGGATGTAATTGGCCACTTTCCACCCCTGGTTACATCTCTACTATATTGTCAAGTAATATGTACTTGACAACTTGTTATTTCTAAGGTCTGATATTCGATACTTCTCTTTCTCTTCCCAAGCACACGTATTCAGCATTATTGTGCGATCATCCGCGAGCTTGATTTAGGTTTATTCACATTTTTCAAATACTTACTCAATTCTGAAAGTTTACAATGGATTCCTTACCACTACACACACCGATTTTATTATTCTAACAGTTAAATGTTTAACTTCAATCCACACTTCGCCATATAACTCTAACTAATCCATCCAAGCATAAATATGTCACGTATGCTCTATTCGGGGCCAGCATTTAATTTAGGTTATTTATGTGCTTGCGCCGGCCATTCGACACCATGCATCCTGCGTAGATGTTCACCGCGGAAATGCCGTGGATAAAGAACATTTAAATCATTTAGATTGGAATGCTCGGGCCACTAACAGCATTATGGGACATGTGTATAATCCAACCGACAGATTCAGTGGCTTAGGCTTACACGACATAAATATCAAGCCCAAAATAGAATGGATTTTGTTCGTGTAGAACACTGTAGCACAGATTATCTATGTATATATATATAGTTTGGGACTATAGGTATTTAGAAAAATGCTTCTAACTTATCGCTTGGTGATAACTTGATATTTTGAGTTAAGTCACTTGTGCTGTTCCACAATATATTAACCTGTTCTTATAAAGTGATTCTAAACTTTGATGAATAAGATTTTGTAGTAGACGATGCTTTGCCGACATTTTATTACTCGGTTAAGGCTGGTACGTGATTGCCACGGAAGCCGCGCGAGCCACGGCGGCACCGCGCATTGCAAGATGCGCGCCTCCTCATACCGGGGGCGAGTTGGGGACTAGACCGAGAGGGATGGCCCTGGGTCAGCCGAGGTGCGTGGTCACCCACGCACCTCGGCTGACGCAGGGCTGTGATGATGGGATGTGATGATGGGACTTCAAAATATACTATTCTAAGATATATAGCTATATTACAAATATTCAAACTACCACTTAAGTACTTGTTCCGATATAGTACATTACTGCCGCGGCCGCCAAGTGTAGTGTAGCCGGACGATCGTGAAGTATGCGACACGCGTTACGGAGTCCGGCAACGCTCAGTTGTGGCCAAGGCTTGTATAATGCTTTTCTCAAACAATGCGCAGAAATTAAAATACAATTAGTTACCTACTTTTCAAAATCAATGACGAACAACAGTAATTTTTCACGTGGCAAAATGTTCATTTGTTTTTTATTTTTCTTAATAAACAGCTTTCTATTTGCAAGTCAGTTCTGAATTTAAATAATGCCTTGGATAAGTTACCTCCTTGCTTGCCATGGTTCGGAGTAAAAGATGGTTCTATTTTTAAATTACACGACACATATGAGTTGACATAGTAATTTGTTATTTGGCCGCTAAAACATGACAGATATGGATTTTTATACATCTTTTGCCGGCCGCTGCTCGCATGTACAGCAATTTTGATTTATCTCGAAGAAGGTTGTCAAAATAATTTTCAAATTTCCAAGCATGTTTGAGAAAAAACATGTTTTAATTAATAATCATTTAATCCTGAATGTTTCATAATTACAGCTCAGATTTTAAATTTATAAGTAAAAAATCGAATTAGCGAGAACCACGATTATAACTTCGGCGTATAGGCTGGCGGTGGAAAGTTCGAGTGTTACCTCAGAGATAGTGGGTTCCATGTCCGTTTAGTGCCCTTTACATATCTGGGTGCATATATGTGTAATAATTACGCATTTGTAATTAACCCATTATTAAGCTATTCTTAGTTCTAGATGGTGTTGATGATTTGATACATACTTAATTGTTAACTTCTAAATCTTAACAAAAATGATTATTTAATAACTAATGAAAATTCCTCATAGACACTCCACGCAAGCAACTTTCTCAACAATGTACCTAGCAAAGTACGCAAATTCCGTTACTCATGAGACGAATGCATTCCCACTAAGTAATAACCTGCTGGCCTACTTTGCAGCGAAACGATGAACATTTCACAGCAAATAGGACTCGCAGTACTACGGAAGTTTATTAAAAACTACTCTGTGGCAGGAAGCGCGCGGAGCCTTCGGCACATGGCACACACAACGAAGTTACAGCGGCGATAGGGCACGATAACGCGCGTGGACCGACGATTACACGGACTGGGCGAGCCGCTGACGGCCGCTAATCGATCGGACCGCATCGCATCCCATCGCATCCGGCCCATCGTCCATCGCCCTCGATTTGTGTAATAAAGTACTGTCACACAAACACGACATAGCACTCTCTTATTTGTAGTGATCTTGTCTGGACGCTAGGTGATGGATGATTGACGAGTGCTTCAACTGCTATGTGCCGTCATCGTGTTCATTATGCCTTTGACTTTTCATAATTAGTAAGTGGAAGGTGTATTAACACCCACATTTTGCCAAGGGACCAAGCACTCTGCCGTCAAGTGGGCACTTGGTCATGAGCTGTACGGTCCGATGGAGGACAGCCCTGTCCTTTAGTCCCCTTGTATGACACCCACTGGTAGCCCTATTGTACTCCACAATAATATTATTGGTTAAAGAAACCATTATGAGCAAAATTCTACGTATTATAAACTTTTATAACTACTTCGTAGATAAGTAACCCTTGCATGCTGAGTTATATTTCTCTATCAGTTTTTGTCGGAATCAATCTTCAGACATACATACCGTTAATATATATTTACACAAATATAAACTGCAATCAATGAACTCAACAACATCCTCGAGATATGTTTTCACAACAATGTAATCGCGGGGCAGTATCGCCGATCGTCCGAGGCGAGGTGGCACGACCACGGATCACCGGCCACCGACCACTCCGCAGTTCCGCACTAGTTTATGATACAATCTAACATTCCTGGAACTAAATTGTTCTTTAGTTTTATTAGCGATTCGATAATCTCATAAGTATGTTTGTTACCCGGAGATGAGCACTCAAGAGGTTATTTATGACTACTGATAACACACTAGTAACAACAAGTACATAATTTACTACGAAGAAACTAACTCTTGTTTCCAGAAATACAATATAATTCCTTTATTTTCCATTAAACTTTAATATTTAGTTGTTTTTGTATTCTAAAGTAGGTATGATGCGGTTCTTTTATGTAGAAACTTAATTATTTTATTATTATCATAACGTTACAAACGTTGCATACAGATACTGTTTCGATAGCAAAATCGTATGGAAGTAATTTTTTTACAGCCTTCCCCCCATACATTACTCCTTTCACCTGTACAATGTGTTTTTTTTTATTTATTAATTTAAACTTCCAGAGTACTACTGTATTTAACTTAGGCTAAACTATGGCGGATAAGTATTAATATTAGCAATAAAAGAAAGAAGAGCAAACTGTACTTTCTCAGCAAAACATTGTCAACCTAGTTAGCAGAATATAAGAATGCGGTTACCTCTAAACCTGTAATTTACCATTTTCCTCTACGCGAACGCGCTACCGCACGAAACACTGCAATGTGAGAGTACTCTAGGTAGGCGCTGAGTAGCATCAGTCATGTGCTTCTTTAAGTGCCTACCTAACAACGTATCGTATTCCTATGTTGGCCTATTCTCACACATGTGTGATAACTGGGCTCATTGTCGATCTGAGTATTTTAATAGAAAAAATAACTGCTATGCTTAAAATATTGGATTGGATGTAGTTTCTATAAAGTAAAAAACTAAACAGAACTATACAATGGACCTACCTAGTGTGTAAAACAGTGGGTTTAAATTTGTCCAAACTAATCTAAAACCACTATTGAAGTGAGCAGTGAAATCGTTCCAATTCAAAGCGCGGTGCAGCGGTACGAGTAGTACGAGTGGTACGAGTGGCGTGTCCGAGCTCACGGCAGCTGTCGGGTCCCGGCGTAACTCTGCGGTGGAGCGCTCCTAACAATGCCCAGCGTGTACTTTGTATCAGGCGGCGGTGCTCGCTACACGCCGCACCCCGACAAGCGCGAGAGGAAATGGACGCGAGACTTGTAAAGAGGTTTTAGTTGTATTGTTGAGTGAGATGCTAGCGACTTATTCATTGCTAACATGAGTTTGTCACGCAAAGGAGGTCTGGTTACTATTTATGTTGAATGTTGTGAAAGGCGCTGAAGTACAGTAACTTATCTACTTAAATCTTTTTGTGGTACAAACTGAGGTTCAATTATACAGGGTGGAAGATTTTAACCTTACCTGGAGGGGAAGTACTCTAAATACTGGAGATAGCGAATTTCACTCAAAGGAAACATTTCTTTATGTTTAAAAAGAAATAAAACTGCATTTAAATTTTTCCGAAAATTCGCTTGCCAAACAGATTTTTCCTCATGATTGACACTATCGATTGATGCCATAAAAATACAGGATATTACTTTTTGGGATTTTAGTCGGTTCGATTACCGGGTGTGGCAAGCGAGTTTTCAAAAATCTCAGAATGCAGTTTTGTATCTTTTTAAAAATAAAGGAATGTTTCCTTTGAGTGAAATTCGCTCTGTCCAGTATTTAGAGTACTTCCCCTCCAGGTAAGATTAAATAAAATGTTCCATCCTGTATATGCCGTTATTATTTACCTAACTTACAATAAAAAAGATAATTTACTAGAAAAATAAACTTATGTAGTTATTAAAATATGGAAGTACTTTTAAAGTATTCGGTAAACTGAAAAACTCATAAGACAAGAATAATATACACTAACAATATAGAATACAAGTATCACCACCCCATCACATCCTGGGTGTCGTAACACTCGAAAATTCATTGAATTGATTGACCAACAATTATATCAACAAATTACATCTGAACATTCTACCTCTATTCTTCTTCAATAATGCACTTCAGTCGTCGCGCAGAGTGGACGCGCGCGCAACACGCAACTTCAGAACGATTGTTATTGAACGAGAGAGGGTTTTCACATTCATTTCACATACTAGCTAGGGTTTTTTTTTACGTGCGGAAAAGCCCCTCGGATACCCCCCCCCCCCCCCCCCTCCGGGTCGGAGGGGGAAGTTATGTCGGACTCGAACCGAGTAAACCGCACGCCGTCTGTGGGTCAATGTGGTAGGCGGAAGGTGAGGTTGTCTCAAGACATATCCCTCGCACCCCAGCTGACCTAGGGCCATTCCTCTCGGCCTCGCCCTCCTCAGGAGAGGGGACCACGCGGTCCCCGACTCGTCCCCGGTAAGGGGGGGGGGGGGGGGGTACGCATCGTCCTACGATGCGCGCTGCCGCCGTGGCCTGCTTCTGCTAGGGTGACGAGCGGCTCCACCCATCACCCTCAGGCCCGCGCTCATGGAGGGCGGAGGTCGGTCTGCGCCCTCCGACGCCCGAGCCGCCTTCGAACGCGGGCAGCGATGTCCGCGAGTCTTTCTCGCTCGCTGCGCCGCGCCCTCTATGCTGTCTCCTTCACGAGCATGACCTGCTCGCAAAAGGAGGCGCTGGCCGCCCACACGTCCGCGCAGCGGACCATCGCCGCGAGCAGGGTGGAGAGCGTGAGCACTCTCACCCCCAGGGCCGTCACAAGCTCCCGTCTCGGCGTTTCGAACGCCGGACTCTCGGTGAGCGTGTGCAGCACCGAGTCCACGCTCGCGTCGCAGTGATGGCACTCGGGCGTTGGCTCTATGCCCATCAGATGCAGGCACCGCCCGAAGTTACCGTGTCCGGTAATGACCTGCGTCTGACGGTACGAGAGGCCACCGTGTGGCCTCTCTAGCCACTCCCCCATGATAGGTCTCACCGCCGCCATCACGGCGTGCCCTGCGCGTGGTTGCTCAAGTCGTAGTTCCCACTCGGTCACCATGGCCCTGTGGTCCTCGCTTCCAGGATCCACGGTGGCAATCCGGCCAGGAGACTCGCCGCTTTAAAGGATATTAAAGACTAGCCAGGGTTGCTAGATATGAAAAAAAAGCAAATATTTTTCGACCTTATTGACATGACATAGTATCGTGATCGGCGTCATCTATTAACGTGAAACGACACGTAACTAAGAAAATGTTATTAAGGTTGAAATTCGCTGGCAGTCGCTATTTTGGCCTCTGTGTGATCAACACAGCGGTGTCGGCTCCGATAACCGATATCAGACCGGACAATGTGAAAGACAGATACATATGATACATTTGACTTCTTCCGATATCGGATACCGGATGATCTGAAAACGCTCCAATGTGTAGTATATAGTGACTTGCTGTCGAGGCAAGGCCCAGCAAATAGTGGCCACATTGTTGCCTCCAGTTACATAGTGGACAATGCGCTCTTCGATTATCTTGTTCAATACAAACGTGTCTGTTTGTTGTATGACACTAAGGATAGACTGGGACAACTTTGTTACACTTTCGCAACAAGAATCAAAGCACTTGTGACCAGAAGCTGTAAATTAAAATTGTATTTCAGTATATTGTGAATCTCAAACAAGTAAATTTTATGTTGCAAGATTGTTTTTTTTTTTTTTATTTAAATGCACAAAACACATCACAGTCATATACATATTATATCCTAAATACAATGTTTAGATCTGGATCGTAACGCAAATAATATGTGCACACACAGAGAAACAAAAAGTTACACAATATAAATCTCTGATTTGTAAATACTAAAATATAAGTCTAGATTTGGATGCCTCCACCGGAGACAGAACCATCCAAACCCAGCCTACTATGAAGGATGTCTTTTACAATTTTAATATATCTGTTATAGTTGCAATCAAAAACATCAAGTGATTTATAGACTTTCGCCAAATCATTATATTGACGGGTCATTCTTGTTAATAGATTATAATAAGAGATATTGTTTTTATATATCAAAAGGGCAAATATGTTCGTATCATTAGCCCTACGGGCACTAAATTTAATATTGAAGCTAATTTGAGAAAGTAACTCGGGTGAATCAATAATATAATGTAAAATTTTGTAAAGGTAAACTAAGTCAAAATATATTCGTCGGCTTTCTAGCGGCTGCACCATATATTTGATGAGTCTACTTTCATAATTTAAATTTGAACGGCCTGGGTTTACACGGTAGTTAAGAATTTTAAGGAATTTTCTTTGAATACGTTCAATATCATCAATATGGACCTTGTAATTGGGTGACCATATTCCAAAATACTCCTCACCAGAGCAAAATAAAGGTACATGGCGCTGCTGGGTTTTTTGAAACCTTTTGTAGACCTCAGAACAAAGCCTTGGAGTTCGTTGGCCTTGCATATAATATGAGTATAGTGATCCCGAAATGAAAGTTTGTCGTCAAAAATTATACCTAAGTCTTTCACCGTTTTTATTCGATTTAAAATTTGACCGTCAATATTGTAGTTCCATTTAAGTTTATTAAATTTTCGAGTTAAAGATATAATAAGACACTTATCAACATTCAAGAACATCAAATTGGCTTTACACCACTTAGATATCGTATTAATATCCTGCTGAAGGGCCAAGCAATCGTCCATGTTAGAGATTGACGCAAAAACCTTTAAATCATCAGCATATAAAAGGCAGTTACAAGTCAATTGTTGAATCAAATCATTTATAAATACAACAAAGAGCAGTGGACCTAGATGTGAGCCTTGAGGCATTATATTATTATATGAGGTATTATATTAATTACTTAGATACCGTACAAATGTGAATTGGTTCGTGATGAGATCCTTAACCGAATTTATTCGTCCTACCTATACGTTAATTAAATACTTAGGTAATAACTTTTAGTTCGGGTATACAAAACACTCCCAAATTGAAACCTTTGCTGCTTCAATTAAAAATAATGGGAAAGGAAGCACAACTATACCAAACTAAACTGATTACTTTATTATCCGCTTTGGGTCATTTATCGGTTGGACACTGTGATATTAATTACATGTTATCGAAATATTTGCATAATATATTCGAGATTTTGAATATCAAATTGTTGAATTTGTATGTTATTGAAATTCAATTTGAAAGGTAATTAATTCCTATTACAATTAATGGATATTTATGTACCATAGTTTATTTTCCGGTCAATAGTGATGCATTTCCAGTGCAGCGAGGAATAGAGAAAACATACGGTTGAATGGTGGAGCAGGAAGAAGTTTTCTACTGTTACGTAAAATAGATGTGAGCTGAGAATGGAGCAACTGGTGTCACTATTGTCAAATTGCACATATTTCAAAACACATTTTATCTTTCGACTATATGACCACACAGTAGCAAGTACATCATCATCATCATCATTTCAGCCGAAAGACGTCCACTGCTGGACAAAGGCCTCCCCCAAGGATTTCCACAGTGACCGGTCCTGCGCCTTCCGCATCCATGCTCTTCCCGCGACCTTCACCAGGTCGTCGGTCCACCGTGTGGGAGGCCTGCCTACACTGCGTCTTCCGGCGCGTGGTCGCCACTCGAGAACTCTCTTGCCCCAACGGCCATCTGTTCTACGAGCTATGTGCCCCGCCCACTGCCACTTAAGTTTGGCGATTCTGTGTGCTATGTCGGTTACTTTAGTTCTCCTGCGGATCTCCTCATTTCTGATTCGATCACGCAGGGAAACTCCGAGCATAGCACGCTCCATCGCCCTTTGGGTGACCTTGAGCCTTCTTATGAGGCCCATAGTAAGGGACCAAGTCTCAGTTCCGTAGGTCATCGCTGGCAACACACACTGATCGTAGACTTTAGTCTTGAGACACTGCGGTATTTTGGACGAGAAGATATTACGAAGCTTCCCGAACGCTGCCCAGCCGAGTTGGATTCGACGATTGACCTCTTTCTCAAAGTTGGACCTGCCTAACTGGACTGTCTGTCCCAGGTAAACATATTCGTCGACAACTTCGAGTGTAGAGTCTCCAACCTTTAAAGAAGAAGTGGGTGCGACATGGACATTTGACATAATTTTCGTCTTGTCCATGTTCATTTTGAGGCCCACTTGTTGGGAGGCTCTACTGAGGTCTTCGAGCATTGTACCTAGGTCTTCCAAGGTCTCAGCCATGACTACGATATCGTCAGCGAATCGAAGGTGAGTGATGTACTCGCCGTTGATATTGATGCCGAGTCTTCTCCAGTCCAGGAGCTTGAAAACATCTTCCAGGCCTGCGGTGAACAGTTTCGGAGATATAACGTCTCCCTGTCTCACCCCTCGCTGCAACTGGATAGGTTTTGAGCTTTGATCCTGGAGGCGGACTGACATGGTGGCGTTTTCGTACAAACACTTCAGCGCTTCGATATATCGATAGTCAATTTGGCACCGTTGGAGAGACTGTAGCACAGCCCAGGTCTCGATCGAATCGAAGGCTTTCTCATAGTCCACAAACGCCAAGCAGAGTGGCTGATTATACTCCTCAGTCTTCTGAATAATCTGTCGCAGCGTATGTATGTGGTCTATGGTGCTAAAGCCTTTTCGGAAACCGGCTTGTTCGGGAGGCTGGAAGTCGTCGAACCTGCGAGCGAGACGATTCGTAATGACTCTCGAAAACAACTTGTAGACATGGCTCAGAAGCGAGATGGGTCTATAATTCTTCAACAAGGTTTTATCACCTTTTTTGAAGAAGAGTACCACCACACTTCTGTGCCATGCCTTAGGCGTTCGTCCCTCGAGTATGACGGAATCAAATAGCTTCTGAAGAGCTTTAAGTATCGGTGTTCCACCAGCTTTTAGAAGCTCAGCCGTGATCCCATCGTCACCCGGTGCCTTATTGTTCTTTAGCTGTTTGAGAGCCATTCTAATCTCGTACAGGCTGACGTCCGGGATATCCTCGGTATAGTGTCGGGTCAATCTGGCTCTTGGGTCTTTGGCCAGATTATTAACAGATTGCCGTACACTCGTGTATAATTGTCCGTAGAACTTCTCGACCTCTTCCAACAGCTCCGGCTTTGACGAAATAATTCTGCCATCCTCCGCCTTCAGCTTATTCAGTTGGCTTTGACCAACAGACAGATCCCTTGCGAAAACCTTTGAGCCTTTGTTGCTCTCAATCGCCTCCTTAATACGAGTCGTATTAAATTGGCGTAGGTCGCGAGTCAAGGACTTGGAGATCTGTCTATTTAAACGCCGATACTGAGTAGCATCTTCAGAGGACTGCAGAACCAAATTTCGTCTTTGTTCCATAAGTTTATTGGTGAGGTCCGAAATCTTTTTGGTTCCTTTTGAACGACGGGCTTTGGAGATCTTAGACCCAGTCGTTTGGACAATTTCCACAAATCTGTCATTGTAATCATCCACATTTTCGCAATCTCCCAGGCATTCGAAGCGATTCTGCAACTCGAGCTGAAAGTGCTCAGGGTTCTGGAACTGGATAGGTGCTGGTCGGAGCGTAGACTTCATCAGTCGACATCTTTCGAGCTTTGTTCTAAGATTCAATGTGCCTCTTACCATCCGGTGATCGCTTCCTGTTTTTACTGAATTGATCACGGAGACATCATTGAATATGTGCCTCTTCGTCGACAAGATGAAATCAATCTCATTTTTTGTGACACCGTTAGGGTGTAGCCATGTCCACTTACGCTGTTCCGGCTTTCTGAAGAAGGAGTTCATCATAAAAAGGCCCTCCTTCTCCATGAAGCCGGCCAGCAGATGGCCACGTGCATTCCTCTTTCCATATCCAAATTGCCCCACTCTCAGCTCGTTGTCGCTTCGTTTGCCCAGTTTCGCGTTAAAGTCCCCCATCACAACGGTATAGTGTGTTCGAGAGCTATGCATGGCTTTAGAGATATCCTCATACATAGTCTCCACCTCGTCGTCGGGGTGTTTCGAGGTCGGTGCGTGTACCTGTATGACCTTCAGCGAATACCGTTTGGTGATTCTGAGTATAAGGTACGCTACCCTCGTCGAAACACTCTCGATCTGGACCACGTTGTTGACAAGGGACCTGTGGACGATAAACCCGACACCACCCTGGGACAGTATGTCGCCCTCCCGGAAATAGAGCAGGTTACCGGATTTGAGGATCATGGTGTCCTGCCCCTCTCTCCGGACTTCACACAATCCTACGATATCCCACCGTAACCTGCTCAATTCTTCCTCGAGTTCAGCGAGCTTCTCGTCGGTTCGCAGTGTGAGCGTGTTGTACGTTGCCAGGGCCAAAGGTCGTCGGGGTTGGTAGCCTGGAATCTGCCGGGGATTCTTCGCACCCCTTGCCCCGCCGTTACCATGGCCATTTGCATTGATCTGGGTTTTTTATTTATAATATTTGCACTGAGCGGGGATCGAACGCGCTTAAACCTATTTTTACAACTATAGTTTTTTTTTTTAATGAATATTAGCAACCGTAATTATCGAAACTACTAATATTCCCTCTAACCCCTCCAACTAAGCTAAATTGCTTGTGCTAGGAGTGGGTTCACGTCGGTAGTGTAATGGCCAGGATTCGAACCCGGGATCTCTCGATCGTATTTCACTTATTATCAGTTCGTCAAATGAGTAAAATGCCTGCCTTATAAATCATTGCTGTAATCGAATCTCCGGTATCCGGTAACATATTGTATACCATGGTGCCCATAACATTTCTGTATGTGAAATTAGTGCACGTTACTATGCTGATCCATTGCTTATATTACATAATGCCCGTGCTTTAATTAATTAAGTATTATTAACAAAGTAACGCGATACTGGCGGGTACAATATTACGTTAATAGGGACGCCCCACCGCAAGGAGCAATATACATAGAAACTCAGGTCCGTAATTAAAAAAATCTTGCGGTTTCTTGGCAAATTAGAGTCTCCTCGTCTCGTGCCCGCGAGAAGTTGCTGTTATATTCCTGTGTTGTTATGTTTATGTTAGAATACACTTTACCGTAATCTACACTACAATTATAAATCTACATCTACACTACTGTTATAAAGAGGAAAGATTTGTATATTTGTAATGAATAAACTCAGTATAAAAGTGAATAAACAAAAAGTAACATAGGCTATATTGGATTTCGCGCGGGCGGATCGCTAGTTTGTTATAAAACTTTAAAAAAAAATCCATAATTTTTAGTAAAAAACCTTTACTAAAAATTATGGATTTTTTTTAAGAAAGTGTAACAAGCCTTTATGGTTTTATGATGGATGATGTTGAAAGCGTACCTAAATATACGTACAAACAAAAGATGGAATTAAATTTTATACAATAAAGTTTTAAAATAATAATTACATTAAAAGGTGTTTCATTTTAAAGTGCACATTAATTTTTTTACAGGGAATAAAATAAACTCATTAAAGAAACAATAGTGCGTAAGTTTAGCAACCATTAATATATATATATTTTCTAATATATAGTAGATATGATCACGTCTTTCAATGACGTGATTTTAATATTCATAGTAATAATGTAAGCGAGATTGTATGAAGACCTTATTTTTGTAGAGGAGAAATAAATTACGCAGTAAAGAACCTTAAGGATATAATAAAAATCTCATCAATTTCTTTTATTTCTCAGCATTTTAATGATAAAATAAGCTGCTTTTAAAATCTTTTTTCTATTATGTTCGAGCGCTGCCGAACATAATAGAAAAAGATTTTCTTCTTGCGAAATTCTAAGTCATCCGTATACCTATATCGTTCTTGCAAACGTTTGTTAGGTGGATGGCACACAGAATCGCGGTCGCGCTCGATATTGTAAGCAGAGTCACCTGGCACAATATCTCCCCGGTTAACCCCCTCCTTGGCAGGCGACACCCTTCCCTCCCCGAGCAAGTACTAGATGCATCTCCGTTGACATATTGAGGGATCACTACGCCAGCACGACGGCTTAATGAAGATGCGACTAATGTGGGTACACCGAGGCACTAAGTGAGTGATGGCTTCCGTGTTGTGGCGAAAGTTAGGCTGTTGTGCTGCAAATGGAGATGAAATATTTAATTCGTTGAAACTAGACAAACTGATGCAAACACCACAAATTAAAGATAGGTATGTGTGGTTGTAGTGTGAATTTAAATTTTGTCATAAAGGTCAATCTTAGTTCTGCACAACTTCATGATTAAATTTAGATTAAAACAAGAACACCTCCGGAATGTCAGTGATATAAGAACTTACTCTTATATAAACCGTCAACATATGTTTGATATACATAACATTCATGTCCACGATTTCACAGTACAATAATTTAAATTCTGCAGTAGAATCGTCGAGATTTGGTTTTGAATACAATTTTCGCATGAAATAAATATATTATATATATTGTTTGAGTTACAAGAATGTTATCGCTTTGTACAGTGCAAGGATTTACTTGAAAGGTAACAACAGAAAATAGTCCAATTTATTTCTTTTGCTCAAACGGTAGGTTACGTTTCGAGCTCGACCGCTAAGCGCGGCCTACTCGTACCTGATATTTACAAACTGATTCGATTTATTTTCTTATTATTGAGACTTTTTGTGATTTAGTTTCAAGCTTAAGTTATACTCCTGAGAATAATCGTCGTTGAAATACGTTCAATGACTACAGATCTGAATGTTAGCTATCTTCAATTTCATCTTCAGTTGAATACTGTGCTTGAGTGGAATCCAAGGGTATAACCAATATAATTTTCAAATTTGACGTTGTCAGAATAAAGGTTACAGTGGTTTAATAGTAATCTTGTAAACAGTTGACATTGTTAATGTTTTCAATATATATTATTATTCTTCTATATACCAGATTTAATCAGAAACTTTAAGCGCTATAAATAGCCCTGTCAATCCTGTAAGCACGCATCATAACCGCCTTCACGAAGGTAAGCGGTCCGTGGATCAGGGGTGAGGTGCGCGTAACAAACGCGAAACATAAGTCACGCAGCTTCCGTCTCATGCCGTCGGCGGACCATCCATCATCGCTCGCCTTATATCGGAACTATTGTGTTTCCCAGACCTGTACTCCTAAAAATAGTAATATGACGACGTAAAAATGGGCATTCTACCACGAGATCTGTGCGATACACGTGATACCTACACACTTTTATCCTTAACTTATCGATGACTCATTTCCGAGATCAGCAAATCGGATCGTTTAACTGAAGAATTATTTCCTTGATCAGTATTCTCGTGTTATTTCTAAACCGAAATAAATTATTTTCTATAACTTTTTCCATCACTGGAGCTACTTATACACTTCATATATTAAATATACCATTGGTTTGCGCTAAGAACCCGAGTAACTATAAATTGGGAAAGGACCGGTGGTTCCATTCCAGTAAAAATATCCTTAGAATTCTGCTTACTAATCACAAAGACATCGTCGTGTACAGGAAAACGTTCTCCATTCTTAGTTGCAATTCTTCCCGTTTGTTCTAAGCCTACCTTACCTTTTACGGGTGTCAGTAAAGTGTAAGAGTTACTTTAAATATTTACCAGTAGCTAGCTAGCCAAACTGAGCACCAGTGTGTACGGCGGACTTGGCTAACGTTATCACTGCAACACTTATACAACGCTTTTCGTAGAAAACGCCGCCTGGGCGGTCATTATGGTTGTGTTCTATGTACTACGACTATTATACCGCAAAGCAATCCTGCCTTTTTGTATTTTTCAACGAATATAGTAGGTAACAATTAAATCAAACCATGACTACCATAAAATAGTTTAACACTTTTATAATTCATGTTTTCATTGAATTATATAATATGACAAAAACCTACAGTTGAAACAGCTTTTAATTGATTCTATAAAATCTACGAATGAACTTGTTAACATAACATTTGTTCTATATACCTATATAGTTTACCCAAACAATTCCAACTAGCTGCAGCCTCGCAACGTGGTCGCAGATAGTGCCAGGCTAGTGGAGACGACTAATTATCCAACCCCCAACTAGTTGGGCATTCTAACTACGAAGGTGTTTAACTACTAGGTCTACTGTAATGTACATTAAGTAAGTAATAATAAATGAATAGATATTAAAACTTATTTTGTTAGTTGTAAATTCCTCCGTGATCACGATACTTGCAACAATGCCGAGATATCGAGAAGAAAAGACAATACATGATAAATCTGCCGTCAACTGTAATGTGCGACCACGATAGTTGCAAGACCTATTTTAAAACTAACTGACAAAAAAAAATTGAAACTCAAATAGTGGCACATAGCGATCGCGTCCCTCCGTATAATGAACCATAATGTGAGCTATTCGCTAGAAATTAGTTAATTACTTCTGGCGGTAATTGGCACAAAGTAGCTGCAAGCGCCACTTCGGAACAATCAAGTCTTTGTTCGAGATCTTAGCAAATCTACTTTTACGCGGAGACTGATTCAATTGAAAACTTTTCAGAGAACTATTTGTGATAGATTAATCTGAAATTTGACTGTAATCACTTATGAGTAGCCGACCATTCCTTGTTGATATCGGTTTCGTATACAGTCAGCATCATTTCGCTCTTGACTAGCAATGTGGAACTCTCAATGATCTTAATGCCTTGGTTTCCCCCCTTCCTCTCGACTGATTGTTCTGATTTTTGGTACACACCTTTAGTTCGGACAATAGGTCATACAATTAAAAGCACTAAAACAGGTCGATATTGACATCATTAAGATAATTTTGAGCACTTCGCTAGTCAAGATCGATCTGACTAAACTTATACGTCTTAAATTAAAAAATAAAATCAAAGTGAATGAAACTGCAACAGACAGAGAGGAGAAAAGTTCCTCTTTCCTCCTCTGTGATCTGTAATGCGGAAGCGATGGAGCGGGGATAAATAACACACTTCCGATGCGGACGCAGAAAGGGCAGGGCTGCCACGAAACACGAGTTCAGCATTTAACACCAGTTTGGATTAGTAGCAATACTGGACTATGTACTTTCGTAATGCACCTTGTGATTTCCTATTTGATTTCACAACACATGACGGTTCTTAGTAAGGTTATCGAATTAAGTAAATATCCAAACTGCTTAAAAAATTGTAGGCCGAAGCCAAAAGCAACTCTTAAAATTAGAACATTACTAATGTCTTAATTAATTATACCATAACTGCACAAAGGTACCTACTATAGAGCGACAGCTGAGAATGTGATCAGTGATCACGTACCAGTGCACCCGTGCAACAGAGAGTGATTGTTTTATTGGTACCAACTAAAGAAATGTTAAATTATATTCCCTTTATTTAGATAAATTAAGAATTATTTGGATTAAACTGTCTGCTCAACAGAGTACTGTTTTATAAGTAATTAAAAACAACACGAATAAAACAATACAAACTTACTAGGCAAGATTCCTAGAGTTGCTTAGCCTAAATACCTGAAATCAAGTGACTGTGTCAGTACGAGCTCGCAAGGTTATAAGAACTACAATTTATTACGTAGGTATTCTAGTTTTTGCTTTCATCTTCCCCGGAGCGTGCCCAAATGTTCAACAACTGGGTCGTTGAAGGTCGCGTGAAGTGAGCGCCTCATTTATATACTTAATTAACTTGATACGCTAATTATGTTCTGTAAATGGTTTTCATACCGAAATAAAATTTTAAACAAATAAACGATTCTGACTGAAATTACTCGGAGGGTTCATTTGGATGAAATTACTATATCGGTGGTGCAGGGGCAGCGACTCCAGTGTTATTGGAATATTCTTTTTGGATAATTCTATTCTGGTGGTTTTGTATGGACGAGGATAGGCCTCATTGTATGAAGCCATCGAGAGCTTCTGTACAGCCTTTATTAGCAGACAATGTACTTGCTAAGTTTCATTAGAGGATGTGATATATAGACATTCTTATCTCACTTCATATCACAACCCGGGGAGAGTAGATTGGCAATAGCACTTCTTAATTATTATACATTATATCTTTAATTAACATATGCAAGTACCTACAAATATATCTGACAGTAGGAATTCGTACTGTCTCCACGCGGCGGCAGCAGTGTTTGTCGTGTAATTGCCAATTTTGTCTTTTGTCTGTACACAAAGCTCAAATGATCCCTCAGGCGGCACTTTCTGAAAGTAAAGTACCTTTGATGTGGTTTGTGTCCTGCTGCAGTATGAAACGAAGACGACATTTTACGTCTTTATGATTTAATTGTGTCAATAGACGTGAGGGATCATTTTAGATCACATTAATAGAAACGAAATGTAAATATGAGATTATTTGTTTAGATCCAAACAATCTCATATTTACATACATATTTACTTTTTCATGTAATCATACGAATTTAAGTTTTTATAACTCACTAGCGATCCATCCCGGCTTCGCACGGGTGGTAAAAATGTTCGCGTGGAAATCCAATATAGCCTATGTTACTCAGGATGAATGTAGCTTACCAATGGTGATTTTTTTTTAAATCGGCGTAGCAGTTTTTGAGTTTATTCATTACAAACATACAAATATTTCCTCTTTATAATAGTAGTGTAGATAATAGATGCCTACCTAGTAACTTAGCGCGTCATAGCCCGGCATCTCACAACTGAGAAGGTGACAGCTGAGATCGTCGAGAAGTAATAGGTATGCATAATATCAACGTGTGGCATTCTGTGCATTACAGTGAAGGTGCACTTGCTCGTAGTTTTCTTACCAAATGCCAAAGTGAATGAGTCTGTAAACGATACAGTTATTTGTGTAGATAAATTATGTAATCTACTCTAATAGCATAGTATTCCTATCTGAGTATACGCCTGTGCTAATAGCGCGTAAGTAGTGCGCTTCACTAAGTTGTTATATTTTTATAAAGGCATTCACGTGGGCTCATTCGCAAAACGTCCACTTCGCAAAAAGTCTATAGTCTATACTCGTAGGTCGCAAAATGTCCCTTTCTTATAATCTCCTTTTCGTTAAATGTACCTTTGAAGTTAAAGTAATTGATCTGTGGACTGTGCTACCGGCTCCAGCGGTCACTACGATTTGTTGTTCACCTGTTGCGTAACCACAGCAAATGTATTAGAAATATTGAAGTTTGGGCATATGGACATAGGTGTGATTTTTTATTTATGATCATAATGAGCCCAATGTAATATCTATAGTGTAATTAAAAAACGTAAAGTAGCTATAACTATTGTATCATTATGGAGGAGTCACTGCGGCCATTCCGTCATTAACTTGTCAGCAACTTGTTTTCAACCATTGGCATGCAAAAGTCGTAGTAGTTCCCAAACAGTCTATATTTTACACGTTGTTGACAAAACAGTGATAAAAGCTCGCCAATCTTGTGAACTGATCGATCGGTTGTTCCCGGCTGGCATCGGTTGTCGCCGTCGGTATCGGGGGGTCGCTAATTTGGCTCATTTGTCGCGGACCGACGACGTCGCTCGTAGCGTCGCGTCGCTGACAAACGACCGGAGCTCACTGACAACTGACTACACATGCGAAACTACTACGAACCAATCGCATTAGGTAGAAGACTAAACAAACATTACAAACAGCGGGTTGTGAAAACAGTAATGAATACATTCGTTTTTTTTTAATGACGTTATGCTACGACAATAATATGTGTGGATCTCCCTGCTGAGAATTTCTCAAGCGACTAAAATATGGGGTTCTTCAAGAAGAGCATCACAAGATTCTTATAGGGTCGGTAGCACGAGTGTGACGCCCCTGGTGTTGCACACGTCCATAGGCCATGGTACCCACTGCCCATCAGGTGGGCTGTGTGCTTGTCTGCCATCAAAGTGATATAAAAAAACTGTTGGATTCGGTTTAATAAGGAATCGAACTTCGTCAAAGTCGATGTACAACTTCCAAATCAAAGAGAATGTTACAAAGAGTGGTATCTCAAGGAAGCACGTTCTCACAAAATCTACAACTTTGGGATTCCTGAATTGTTTCGCAATTTTGAACAGTACCCGCTAAGAGCAACTTGAAGGAATTTGTCACATTGTACACATGTATTATGTTGTATCTGCTCGGTAGTTCTTGTGGCGGGTTACTTGGGCGAAGTTACTTTCCATCAACTTTGTGCATTTCTGGGGTGAACTGAGAATTAGTATTGTAAGCATGAATCATTACTGCTTTATTAAAAACCTGTGCAGGAGATGAAACTCTTTCTTCAGCTTAGCGTATTTATATTACATTATTATTTATTAAAAGTTGTTGCTACAAATAAAAACGAAGATTTTACTGTTATCAAATTTTGTCTGGGTAATTCAACTCCATTACATTAATATAGGACAATAATATTATGAACCTACTTATCACCATATTATCAATGAATGACCTCCCACCACCTAATGACAAGTTCGGAACTGTCACAAGGTTCACGTTCACGTGGATGTCTGGAATGTTCGGAGAGTTAAATGTATTAATGCGGTTCGCTTTCACGAGTGTAGTTATCTAATTTAAATGTTTTAGAGTATCCAAAAGTTCGGGATTCATTCGAACACACATTTGCCATTACATTTAAAAGTATTCGTCAAACAGTTAAGTAATTGGGTCAGATCAAAAGTCAGGAATTCAATTTATTTTTGCGTACCGTATTTTTTTTGTCATCGACTTTTATCTCTCGTATAATTGTTAATACAAATGGTAAACAATAGATTTGATATTTTGACGAAAAAAAGTTAAATCATATTGTTGTCTGTGTGCACCCTGTGCAACGGGGATGTTGCTTGCTTAGACGAGACTAATATCAATACCAATTCCGGCCAAAGTAGATTTTCCACGTGTCCCTATGACTTGCAAAGGGCCCATGGAGTGGAGGCATCGAGGGTATACCTGAAGGGCTACTCTAGGTCTAGGTCTAGGACTACCATAAGGCTACCCCAACACGTTTTTTTTTTTTTTTTTTTTTTTTTTATAAACAGGACACGTCAATTTGACTTTACCTCGCCTGATGGTAAGCTGAAGGCAAAGTCTCAAGAAAGAGGGCCACCATTATATGCACGTGCCATGTTAATAATGGTGGCACTCAGCTTGACGGCCTCATCAGATGCTTTTTCACGCCCCGCTTAATGGACCCGGGACTGTAGGAAGAGGGAAACACGTGAGCTGGCAAGGAATTCCAGGTCTTAATGGTGCGACAAAGGAAAGAGTCACCGAACCGCTTGGTTCTTGAAGTAATGTTCTGCACCGTATAGGGGTGACATCTAAGTCCTGCACGTGTCGTCCTGTATAGGAAGGGGGAGGGTGGGACTAATTGGAATAGCTCTTCAGAACATTCACCATGGTAGAGACGGTAAAAAACTGCCAAGGAAGCAACATCTCTACGCATCTGCAGAGACTCGAGGGTACTCGTGACCTCAGGATTTCCGATAATGCGGACCGCACGTCGCTGCAACCTGTCGAGAGCATCTAATAAGTACTTTGCGGATCCATCCCAGAGATGTGAGCAGTACTCCACGCAGGAACGAATTTGTGTCTTGTAAAGAAGACACCGTTGCTCCGGCGTGAAAAACCGTCTCACTCTGTTCAGGACTCCGAGTTTACGCGAGGCTGCTTTGATGATACTCTCGATGTAGTTTTTGTTGTTCAGTTTGCAGCGAACATCCATACCGAGGATATTGAGGTTGTCCTGCAGTGGCAGTGGCGTACTCTGAAGAGTGGGAAGGGGAAGGAAAGAAGATACCTTTGCTGTGAACGCACATGCCTGCGTCTTCTTGGCATTGAACTCGACTAAGTTCTCAGAGCCCCATTGGGAAATGTGATTCAGGATCCGGTCAAGCTCAGTGACAAGAAGCTGCCTTTTTTCCGCAATATGCGTCTGCTTATCCGCAGGACGTCCATGATAACTCCCGTGTAGTGTGCTATCATCCGCATAGCAATGAATGCTGCCGGTCGACAGCATGTCATTGATATGCAGAAGAAAGAGAGTTGGCGATAGGACAGATCCCTGCGGTACGCCGGCATTTACCTGCAAGAACTCCGAGGCTCGTCCATCACAAAGGACGCGAATACGGCGCTCCTGCAAGAAGCCGGCAACCCAGTCGCACAGTCTAGGAGGCAGACCAAAGGCTGGTAACTTGGAAAGAAGCGACTTGTGCCAAACTCTATCGAAAGCTTTGGCGATGTCAAGGCTAATTGCCAATGACTCGCCGTGCTTGTCCATAGCCTCACCCCAAATATGGTTAACATACGCCAGAAGATCACCCGCTGACCGTTTCGGCCTGAAGCCATATTGCCGGTCATTAATTAGGGAGTGATCTTCAAGGTGACGCATGAGCTGTTTGTTAATAATGTGCTCGAACACCTTGCACAGCACTGAGGTGACGGCTATGGGTCGATAGTTGTTTGGGTCTGAGCGATCCCTCTTCTTGGGGATCGGCTGTACATTCGCCTCTTTCCAAGCCGAAGGCACTGTACCAGAGCTGTAGGACAGCCGGTACAGCCGCGCAAGCATTGGAGACAACTCCGCTGCACATTTTTGCAGAACCACCGCCGGAATACCGTCCGGACCACTGGCTTTCTGGACATCGAGTGACTGCAACACTGCTCGGATATCGCGTTGCCTGATACGAATATCAGGCATTGCATGGTCACTGACGGGCAGTGTCGGCGGCTCCATACCACAATCATCGACTCGGGAGTTGGCCGCAAAGAGATTAACCAGCAAATTTGCTTTCTCTTGCGGCTCATGGGCCAGGGATCCATCGGGATTGCGCAGCGGGGGCAGCGAAGGCTGGCAGAAGTTGGCTTGCACGGCTTTGGCCAGTCGCCAGTAGCCACGGCTGCCCGTGGAATGCTCTACTAGCTCCTGACCAAGCCGCGCTATGCGCTGGGCATCCGCTCTGACATAAGCCCTCTTGCAGGCCTTTGTGGCTCTGTTGTACGCCGCCTTGAAGTGGCCCACGTTGGGATCGCACGTAGCGCGCGCCCTGATCCAAGCGCGGTACGCAGACTGTTTATGATTAACAGCCTCCGCGCACTCGCGCCCGAACCAGGGGCGCGACCTGCGGACAACGGCGACATCAGTGTAGGGGATATAATATTCCATACCCAGACTGATCTCATCGGCGACAGCAGTTGCGGCCTCAGATGGGTTCTTACCTTCAAAGCAGCGTTCAACCCACGGGATGGACGCAAAATAATCACGCAGTCCATCCCAGTCCGCTGACGAGTAGTGCCAGAGACGCCGCTTCCCCTGCACGGGACGTGGGGGCGCTAAAATGGGCACCTCGGAACGGACCAGACAATGGTCGGATTCACCTAAAGCGGCGCTCACCGAAACACTGTACTGGTCCGGGCGACTCGTCAGCAGAAGGTCTAGCAGAGAGGGCTCATGGTCCGACCTTTTTGGTATCCTAGTGACCTCGTGTACCAATTGGGTCAGGCCATGCGCCAGAGCAAATGCATGGGCGGCTCTTCCCGCGTGGGTTGTTTTGGCGGAGCCCAACCAGATCTCGTGGTGGGCGTTAAAATCCCCCAAAAACACCAGTTCAGCGTTCGGAAACCGCTCTTGCGCATCATCTGCCGCCTGACTAAGGTATTCAAAGAGTCGAGTTGTCTCGGCATCTCCTGTATGGGAGCGATAGAGGCACACATAGATCTGACTCGTAGAGCCATGGTCTATGTGTACCCAAAGGGTGGAAAAGGATGGGTCCTCTAGGCAGCGCAAACGGCGACAACAAACATCCGCCCTAACAAACACGCACACCCCGGCTTTTGCGCGGAAATTCTCCTCAAGGACATAGCCGGGGTAGAGTAAGTAGGTCGTGTCATCAGGGCGGCGTATTTGTCTCTCCGTAAGAAACAGCATTGCTGGTTTCGCCGTCTCCAGGTGTTGGTGGACGGCGTTGAGGTTTGTATGGAGCCCACAGATGTTCGTGGACTCCACCTCAAATAGCGAGCTCGAGGGAGAGTTTCTTGCCGCTGTGTAGACCAATCTACTGTTATTATGCGCTGCCATGAGGATGAAG
Organism: Eilema caniola; assembly: GCA_949126895.1. Taxonomy (NCBI): domain Eukaryota; kingdom Metazoa; phylum Arthropoda; class Insecta; order Lepidoptera; family Erebidae; genus Eilema; species Eilema caniola. The sequence goes on along the minus strand of OX421469.1, from coordinate 349,403 downwards.
AGGAGGGAAGGCGTGAAAAAGAGGCGATTGTTGTCGCAGCACAGCGTGACAAAGCGTGGGATATTGGTTTTATCTATGAATGTGAGGTATGGCGAGAGCCGACGCGCCGAACGGAAGGGCCAGCGTACCCCCCCGAGTATGGTCGCCGGGCTCCCTCGTCCGATCACCAACCGGCACGACGAGCCATATCGGGATTATGCGCGACCTGGTGGGGCAGCCTCCCAGGGTGGTTAGTCCCGGTTGGGCCCCTGTACTATGCCGCGGGCGGCCAGCGGCACCACCGTTTCTACAGGTCTCCCTGTTCGGCGCGTCGCCCCGCGCCACCCCCCACTAGACTACGCCAAGACCCACCGGTCCCACTCGTGCTGCGACCTCAATCCCCCCTGCCCGGCTATGCACTTGCTGACCCCTGAACGCAATCCAACCGAGATTGGATTACTATGGAGGATTTTTCGCAAAAGTGCACGGTGGTACTAACCCGGTCGAAATTTGTGACAAATTTGTGCCATCAAATTTCTACCACCTCACACGTCCTCCCTTGAAGGGGTTCGATGGGAACACCTCCCCTTTCTACGCCCGATGGAGCCATCTTTAACGACGGAAAAGCTTATGGGATAGTAACATTGCACCCAGTAATTAAGACCCGAGACTGCGTGCGGCTTTAATTGATACAATTCAAAATCCAAAAAAAAAAATGAAAATGGTGCCACTCTTATAGGATATGCAGAAATTTAGAACTACTCAAGCTGAAAAGCATTTTTAAGTTCAGGGTGGTCACCTCTATGATGTGGAAAATAAAAATTTCAACATTTATCCACACTGTAGAAGGGTGGTGACAGAATGGCTCTTGAACAAATCCTATTTGGAAACTGAAAATTTACTAAAGCTGTCAGTACTATAATTAAGGACACACATGCACACACACACGCGCACGCACACACACACAAACGCACACACACACACACACACACACACACACACACACACACACATACACGCGGCGTATGTAGCCTAAACACAAGTTTAATCTTAATTTGGATACCAGACTTCTTCAAGCCATGCTGTTAAATTATCATCAAATTGTATTGTGCTGTGTTCATTACCATTGTAATCATCGAATAAATGAATTTAAATTTGAATTCCAAGAGATCTGTGTGGACTTCGGCACTAAAAAAGGCACCCCAGCATATTTAGTATATCAATCAAACCTTATGCAGTAGTAGTCCGAATAATACTTATAAAGGCAGGCAGCGCGACTCGCAAGTTTCGCTCCATTTGTTTGTATCGATATTTATGAAAAAGGGGCAACAATCCATTAAGAAGTTGGAAAGTATTGAGCTGTACGTATTGAGCACTGCGCCCGATACGGGATCGCTGGCGGCCCAACTTTGCTTTTACCGGCCCCCTCGGGACGGAGGACACGCCGATATTATACCAAGTATCTTTTCCCTGCCAACAATTTATAATGCTGAATTTCGAATGTAAGTCGAAGAATTAAAAAGCTAATTTAAAATGTTCGGACCAAAATAATTGAATTCCTTTTGTTTTCTGGTATTAATAAGTAAAAAGTTGAAACGTAACACCTGCCTTGTATGTTAGGTCTAATCCAATATAACATCTATCTTTACTATGATATACATCATTTTAAGGCGATCGTATCTATTATTGAAAATATTAAATGAGCTTTTTTTAGAAATGTCTTGGTCAGACTTAATAAGTTAAGTAAGTTTAATGGCCTAGTTAGTAAATGATATTAAAGTTAAGTATTTCAGTTACTCCAAGATAATCCTATGTTATTTAGTGAAAATGTTGAACGACATTTTGGATCGTCGATCAAAATGATTATACGTTCAGCTCAATAGCAGTATAGCAGTAGCAATTACAAATCACGTTTAACAACAACATGGCATTGTGCGAATGACGCATTTGACACTATTGCACATTTTAATAATAATAATAATAAATAACGTAACCATTTAGAAAGAAGTGCATTTAGGTGTTGAATATGAAAACAACAACGCCCCGCGGTTTAAACCCCAGGATATTTTTCAGGACGAAAAGTATATAAAAACCTTCTCCATGAAAAAACACTGCGATATTCAAGGTGATTGATCAAACTAATATCGTTCAGAGTTTATCAGTCCCTATACATACAATATACAAATAATATATCTCCATGATATTGTCGGAAATTTACGCGAAGAACATTGGAATAAAACTATTTTAGGCTTTTAATGAAATTTTTAAAGCAATTGTTATGCTTATTTCTCCTGTAAACTTTCCCGGTAGATTTAGATCGGAAGAAGTCAACCCGCGACCAGACCTCTGCAGGAGGAGTGCTGAGACAAACTGGGCTACTTGGAAACATCTTGGATATTCGAAATGCTCCTATACTCTTGGAGCAACGGTGGTGTTATCTACAGATGTTTAAGGAACAAACGGTAACGCCCCAAGACATAAAGAAAGAAATAAAAAAAAAATACCTTAAGGAATATTTTCATTATGAGCTCCGAAGATGCGTCCACAGACTATATGGGGTTTCTAAAAAATTTAGGTTGATAAATAATGCTTCAGTGCACAAACTGTAGAATAAAGATGCTTAGAATCATAAATAATGAAAGTATAAATAACTTCCCACTTTGTTTCCTTTTGTGTCTAAAAACTTTCAGCAGACCTCTTAATTACGACTAACAGGAACATAAACGTTCACTCCACAAAACGGAAGCGGAACAAGTGAAAGAAAACAAAAAGAACCGACCGTAACATCGCTGTTATTTATTTGTATGCGTGTTCTGAACAAGGCGACGCGCGACGTCCGCCACACGACTGGGAAGTTGGCCGTTTTAGGTAAAAGGATGCACCCTGCCAACGTGACACATGTGCTAGTATATTAGATTGATTAAAATGATTGCCCCAACTTGTTTCAAAAAGTAAAGAGATAAAATAATAGACTAGAATCCATAAAAATAAAATTTTCGTGTTCGGTATCGTTAATATACCTAACAAAACTCAAATATTTATTAAATATCTCCAATGTACAGATAAAACCAACGACCTTTTTAAAATTATTTAAAAATTTAGATAAATTTAAAAACGAAAAAGTGCCGCGTGGTTCCCGGCAGAGTAGAATTTGGGCCACCCCTTCTCTTCCCATGTGGTATCGTACAAGGCGACTAAGGGATAGGGCTGATTAACTTTAACATCAGACAGATATGTACAGCCCAGACTCAGCCTCAGATGCATGGCTCGAGTCAACATAGTGGCCGGAATACGGCAATAGGCTCACCCCCTATTACGTGGGACCGAATACAGATTGGTGAAATGTGGGTGTTAATTCACCTCTGCCTAACCCTCCGGGAATAAAGGCGTAAATATATGTATGTATGTGTAAATTTAAAAAATCACATAATGCTGATTACTACCCTTCATTTAACTAATTACCAGTTTGCGACACACTAACACCGAAAATAATTCCCTTCAACACACCTAAATCATTGTCAAAACATACTCGTACATACGCGACTAGCTACACTATAAGCTACGTACTTGCCCAGCCATGCGCACAGTCGAGCAACCAGACCAGAAGCCACTATAATTGTGTTGTTTCAACCTACCTGTACTCCGTGGGATTGTAGCTTATCGATTAGTGAACACAAGAGGGTCATGGCATATTTGCTCACAGCCACGTATCATACAGAACCACACGCTAGTTCATTAATAATAATATTGTGGCGATACCACATGTACCCAGCGCCATCTAGCAACTGCAAGCCGAACTACTACGAAACTACAAATCCTGCATCGCGAAAGTGAAGTTCCCGCGCTGGTACAATACATATGGAACATCCCAACGACAATCGTTGGGCCGCGGCCCACCAGGCGTGATCACCTTGCCTAGTCGGAGGATCCTCCCTTTGTATTGGAGGAACATCACACCTCGTTCCTCCACAATATTACATCTATCTATCTCCTATTCCTATATCAAACCATTCACTATTGTAATAAATAATAATATTTATATTAGATGTGCAATCCGTGTTTCATCCGTGCAACATCAGTACGCGAATCCGACTCGCACTAGACCGGATTTTTCTTTTCGAGGCACACAGCTTTTTGGCATTTCATAAAGTTCATAAATAGCAAATCTGCTATTACTCTCCTAGGCGTCGTAAACATCTACCGAAGCTCATATCACGAGAATGGTCCGCGATTACGTGTGTATTAATAACAGCGTGTCGGTAACAAACCTGGCGATAATAGCCCCTACAGGTTCATTCAGGACAATGTACAAGGTGTGTGATGATACGTAATAAGGCTTTATGAAGTTTTATGACGTCACCACCTTATTACTGTCGTCATATGCCACCGACAATAAAGATAGCATTAACGTTTTGAAATATTATCATGTGGCCTAGTTTAAGCACATATTTTGTTTTATTTGTGATACTTTTACATGACTTTTGCACGATATTCTACTATTCCATCGAAAGTACAAGTTATTCAGAAACATCCATTTTCAAGATCAAGTTAAAAAATCGTGATATAAACGTCGACGCCAAACCTGTTTCAACTCCACCACTCAATATGGGGTTCTTCAAGAAGAGCCTTAGAAGATTTCCTCTAGATCCGCAGAGTAGGTGTACGCTCATAGACCATGGTAACCACTTTCCATTAGGTGGACAGTGTGCTTGTCTGCTACCTAAGTGGTATAAAAATACATATTAAAGCACAGTCTTAAAACAATAAATGAGACGACTAGGTGGGAAATAAACATACTGTGAGTACATCTCACACCGTTGGTTCGCCCACTACACCGTCCTAGTTCTGCAAACAAACATACCTAGCTTTGCAATTTAAACCAGACTCGTCGTTGATTTTCAAACATATGCGAAATCCGACATACGGCGTAACCCGCGCAACCTACATCGCACTGTGTAAAAAAACTCAATCAACGCGCACTCGAATACTATTTGTGTCACTCGTATGCTGTTACCACTACAGCTATCCACTTCATTTGATACATTCCAGTAATGAAAACTAACCTTCAATTTGAGAGCAATAGAACTTATGCTCATTGTGATTGAAGTGCAAGTAAAATATATTTTTTAAGAGATTATGATTTCTGTTCATACCTACCTAGTAATTACAAATGATACTCGACCAGGTTCAGAGCTTCTACCAGTTTCATCCAGAGTGGCAATTACTGTTACAAAATTTCAACTTAAACATAGATCTATGATCTAATACTCGTAAGTCATGCTAATTATTTACAGTAAATTAATTCTAAAATTTGAAAGAGCATCATTAAGTTGGGAACAACTCAATTGTGAATTGTGGAAAACACAACACCGAATATACCCCCAATACATTGTCTCTTTTCTAAGAAATCACAAGTTAGTCAACAAACACTTTATACCTATGTCTTTCCTCAATTCTGAATCACAATACAAAATAAACGTTTAACTTCTGTCATTCATCAGTCGAAGAAAAATGAGTCGATCTAAAAATATCTTTATTTTCAAATTTATAGAAAACTGAAAGTATAACAAAGGAAACGATAACCAAGCAACAGGTACGAGTAGCTCTGGCAGTTGCAAGTTATCGAGCAATTAGTTCACCCGTTATGAATTGTCGTGACTTTGACAATGATTGAAAAACAACGGTACCAGACATAAAAACAAATTGATCATAAAAATGCCTCTTGCCTTCGCTTGTATCAGCAAGAGAAGAAACTGACACAAAAATGTTCACCGGCATTGATATCTAGCAAGGTAGATAAAATAAAATTCTTTACGAGTATTTCTTTTATGTTGAAAAAGGAGTTCTCAAGTTAAATTAAAATAGCAAATAAGTTGGGCTCATGTTTTGTACTCAATGTTTGTTCAATTCATTCAAAATGTACGTGTTTCGTTGAGATTGCAATCTTGAAATTCAATCTCAAAAATATTTAATCTTTAATTTCGAATTTCTTTATCAAAAATATATTTGAAAACTGTGAAAAAGAAAATTTAATAAACATGCAGCTAAAAACTCGTAAGTTTTTCTGGCATAACCGTAATAGACGAACTATATTACGTAGTCACAGACATCATTTAATTAACCCTAAAACTCGCAGGTCGTCAAATGTACCAAAAATGTTACGACGATCCTACAAAGGCTCATAACTCTACAGTTATTGTAATATGATACCGTAACCGGCATTTGATGACGAAGTGGCGTGTCACCACTCACTAGCCACGACACAGGTAATGACGCATCCGCTACGGTGCGGTGCCGGCTTTATAGTCGCAGTAGAATTATGCGAACTTGAGCATCTACATAAAACAGAATTTTTAACTTCTAAAAACTCTGTCGATTCATCTTTATGCGGACGAACAGTAAAAAATCCTAACGAAACAAACGCTGGTATAAGCAAAAATTATAGTAAAATATTCTTTAGTGAGAAATTTTGAGATGTACATAAAAATAACCCAGAGGCCTCAAAGGGGTCTCAAATAAAACACTTCAATAACAATATCTACGTCTACAAGTACCTATACCTACTTAAGAAGTTACTAATGGCTGTTAAGACAATTGAAAGATAAATTATGTATTTATTATTAAAGATATTGAGAATCGAATCCGATTAAGTCTTTCAAGAATAATAATGTTATTGAACGTTGAAGATGAATATAAAACAAATAAATACATTAAATTAAGATTATGGCAAATTTCTACAGCATTACCTTATTTCTATAGAGATGTGCTTCATTAAGTGATTGACACTACGTGGATCACCTCATTTTTATCTGTAAATTACTTTTTCACGTTATAAATTAATACCAATCATTTGGCTTGCAGGAGAATAGGGAGAGAGACTCCTTGCCTTAAACAAAGATAAGCATTTATGGTGTACAAGTGCTGTACTGCACAATGAGTTTTCAGTTCAATTAGAAACACTTTAGGATAAAATAATCCCACAAGTGAGTGAACAGATTGTCACCTGTTTCATCTCTAATTGTGTCGACGTTCATCTTCCAAGTTCAATTTTGAATATCGTTTCACTAAATAACTTCGAGTAATAAATTAGTTACAATGAGAGAAAATTTCAACGGAAAATTAAATTCATCACAATTGTAACGCGATCCAGGCCATGATTTCCTTCAAGGCGAAATGGGCAATTTTCAGTGTTCTTTATTGTCAATACATGTAGTATAACACTTTTGACAGCCTTTGTGGCGTAGCGGTAGGGAACGTGGCTGCTATGCAGGCCCCCGATTCTTCTAATTTTATGACATTACAAAACCACAGTCATACCGCTGATATCGCAAAAAATGTCATTGAATTTTAGATTTTATATCAGCCTTTTTAAGGTTCAAAATGAAAAGAGAAAGAGTTAGAATTAAAATTTCAAGAGTTAAAATTTCACATTCACTTTACAAGATTGTTATTTAATTTAAGACTTTAACAGTACTGCAGTAAAGTCTAAAGTTAAATGGCACTGGTGGTAGAAATTTGATGGTACAAATTTGTCACAAATTTCGACCGGGTGAGTACCACCGTGCACTTTTGCGAAAAATCCTCCATAGTAATCCAATCTCGGTTGGATTGCGTTCAGGGGTCAGCAAGTGCATAGCCGGGCAGGGGGGATTGAGGTCGCAGCACGAGTGGGACCGGTGGGTCTTGGCGTAGTCTAGTGGGGGGTGGCGCGGGGCGACGCGCCGAACAGGGAGACCTGTAGAAACGGTGGTGCCGCTGGCCGCCCGCGGCATAGTACAGGGGCCCAACCGGGACTAACCACCCTGGGAGGCTGCCCCACCAGGTCGCGCATAATCCCGATATGGCTCGTCGTGCCGGTTGGTGACCGGACGAGGGAGCCCGGCGACCATACTCGGGGGGGTACGGGGGCCCTTCCGTTCGGCGCGTCGGCTCTCGCCATACCTCACATTCATAGATAAAACCAATATCCCACGCTTTGTCACGCTGTGCTGCGACAACAATCGCCTCTTTTTTCACGCCTTCCCTCCTCTTCATTCTCATGGCAGCGCATAATAACAGATTGGTCTACACAGCGGCAAGAATCTCTCCCTCGAGCTCGCTATTTGAGGTGGAGTCCACGAACATCTGTGGGCTCCATACAAACCTCAACGCCGTCCACCAACACCTGGAGACGGCGAAACCAGCAATGCTGTTTCTTACGGAGACACAAATACGCCGCCCTGATGACACGACCTACTTACTCTACCCCGGCTATGTCCTTGAGGAGAATTTCCGCGCAAAAGCCGGGGTGTGCGTGTTTGTTAGGGCGGATGTTTGTTGTCGCCGTTTGCGCTGCCTAGAGGACCCATCCTTTTCCACCCTTTGGGTACACATAGACCATGGCTCTACGAGTCAGATCTATGTGTGCCTCTACCGCTCCCATACAGGAGATGCCGAGACAACTCGACTCTTTGAATACCTGAGTCAGGCGGCAGATGATGCGCAGGAGCGGTTTCCGAACGCTGAACTGGTGTTTTTGGGGGATTTTAACGCCCACCACGAGATCTGGTTGGGCTCCGCCAAAACAACCCACGCGGGAAGAGCCGCCCATGCATTTGCTCTGGCGCATGGCCTGACCCAATTGGTACACGAGGTCACTAGGATACCAAAAAGGTCGGACCATGAGCCCTCTCTGCTAGACCTTCTGCTGACGAGTCGCCCGGACCAGTACAGTGTTTCGGTGAGCGCCGCTTTAGGTGAATCCGACCATTGTCTGGTCCGTTCCGAGGTGCCCATTTTAGCGCCCCCACGTCCCGTGCAGGGGAAGCGGCGTCTCTGGCACTACTCGTCAGCGGACTGGGATGGACTGCGTGATTATTTTGCGTCCATCCCGTGGGTTGAACGCTGCTTTGAAGGTAAGAACCCATCTGAGGCCGCAACTGCTGTCGCCGATGAGATCAGTCTGGGTATGGAATATTATATCCCCTACACTGATGTCGCCGGTGTCCGCAGGTCGCGCCCCTGGTTCGGGCGCGAGTGCGCGGAGGCTGTTAATCATAAACAGTCTGCGTACCGCGCTTGGATCAGGGCGCGCGCTACGTGCGATCCCAACGTGGGCCACTTCAAGGCGGCGTACAACAGAGCCACAAAGGCCTGCAAGAGGGCTTATGTCAGAGCGGATGCCCAGCGCATAGCGCGGCTTGGTCAGGAGCTAGTAGAGCATCCCACGGGCAGCCGTGGCTACTGGCGACTGGCCAAAGCCGTGCAAGCCAACTTCTGCCAGCCTTCGCTGCCCCCGCTGCGCAATCCCGATGGATCCCTGGCCCATGAGCCGCAAGAGAAAGCAAATTTGCTGGTTAATCTCTTTGCGGCCAACTCCCGAGTCGATGATTGTGGTATGGAGCCGCCGACACTGCCCGTCAGTGACCATGCAATGCCTGATATTCGTATCAGGCAACGCGATATCCGAGCAGTGTTGCAGTCACTCGATGTCCAGAAAGCCAGTGGTCCGGACGGTATTCCAGCGGTGGTTCTGCAAAAATGTGCAGCGGAGTTGTCTCCAATGCTTGCGCGGCTGTACCGGCTGTCCTACAGCTCTGGTACAGTGCCTTCGGCTTGGAAAGAGGCGAATGTACAGCCGATCCCCAAGAAGAGGGATCGCTCAGACCCAAACAACTATCGACCCATAGCCGTCACCTCAGTGCTGTGCAAGGTGTTCGAGCACATTATTAACAAACAGCTCATGCGTCACCTTGAAGATCACTCCCTAATTAATGACCGGCAATATGGCTTCAGGCCGAAACGGTCAGCGGGTGATCTTCTGGCGTATGTTAACCATATTTGGGGTGAGGCTATGGACAAGCACGGCGAGTCATTGGCAATTAGCCTTGACATCGCCAAAGCTTTCGATAGAGTTTGGCACAAGTCGCTTCTTTCCAAGTTACCAGCCTTTGGTCTGCCTCCTAGACTGTGCGACTGGGTTGCCGGCTTCTTGCAGGAGCGCCGTATTCGCGTCCTTTGTGATGGACGAGCCTCGGAGTTCTTGCAGGTAAATGCCGGCGTACCGCAGGGATCTGTCCTATCGCCAACTCTCTTTCTTCTGCATATCAATGACATGCTGTCGACCGGCAGCATTCATTGCTATGCGGATGATAGCACCCTACACGGGAGTTATCATGGACGTCCTGCGGATAAGCAGACGCATATTGCGGAAAAAAGGCAGCTTCTTGTCACTGAGCTTGACCGGATCCTGAATCACATTTCCCAATGGGGCTCTGAGAACTTAGTCGAGTTCAATGCCAAGAAGACGCAGGCATGTGCGTTCACAGCAAAGGTATCTTCTTTCCTTCCCCTTCCCACTCTTCAGAGTACGCCACTGCCACTGCAGGACAACCTCAATATCCTCGGTATGGATGTTCGCTGCAAACTGAACAACAAAAACTACATCGAGAGTATCATCAAAGCAGCCTCGCGTAAACTCGGAGTCCTGAACAGAGTGAGACGGTTTTTCACGCCGGAGCAACGGTGTCTTCTTTACAAGACACAAATTCGTTCCTGCGTGGAGTACTGCTCACATCTCTGGGATGGATCCGCAAAGTACTTATTAGATGCTCTCGACAGGTTGCAGCGACGTGCGGTCCGCATTATCGGAAATCCTGAGGTCACGAGTACCCTCGAGTCTCTGCAGATGCGTAGAGATGTTGCTTCCTTGGCAGTTTTTTACCGTCTCTACCATGGTGAATGTTCTGAAGAGCTATTCCAATTAGTCCCACCCTCCCCCTTCCTATACAGGACGACACGTGCAGGACTTAGATGTCACCCCTATACGGTGCAGAACATTACTTCAAGAACCAAGCGGTTCGGTGACTCTTTCCTTTGTCGCACCATTAAGACCTGGAATTCCTTGCCAGCTCACGTGTTTCCCTCTTCCTACAGTCCCGGGTCCTTTAAGCGGGGCGTGAAAAAGCATCTGATGAGGCCGTCAAGCTGAGTGCCACCATTATTAACATGGCACGTGCATATAATGGTGGCCCTCTTTCTTGAGACTTTGCCTTCAGCTTACCATCAGGCGAGGTAAAGTCAAATTGACGTGTCCTGTTTATAAAAAAAAAAAAAAAAAAAAAAAACAATGTCTGTGGTACCGCAGTGGTTTTGCTGTGAATAAAATAATAGCAGAATCAGGGCCCAGGAGGCGCGGGTTCGATCCCCGCTCAATGCAAAATTCTCTAACTGCAATACTTCGATATCGCCTTTGGTATGTGGAGGTCAGATGGCAACCGCTCTACGGAAAATGTGGTAAAGCGGACCCCAGACTACAAGTTGAAAAACTTCGGATACCGCTTTAGTATAACGCTGTACTAATCTTACTGACATTCATTTTTGCCCAACCTAAGTTTACCTCCTAATTAGGATTGGAACCCGAGATCATTCGATCGTAATTTTCACACAACCACTAAGTTGACAGTAAGTTTAACGCATGTATCAATTTAATCATCGGAAGAATTTAAAATATTGTCGAAAAGTTCACTGAGTAGAATCTTACAATTACTTGCAAAATTAAGAAGATAAACATACAAAAACTCACTTTATAAACTTCTATACTGGACTTAATTAGAGCCTTTGACAAAAAAGCTCTTGATCTCAAGATTCAGTGGTGAGCGTTTCGATGTCTTAGCGATGAGCCGGTGGACAAACACGCGGGGAGGGCCTCTCGCCATGGGGGGAGGGGGGTAGGCGCCCCGCGGCCCCCTTTATTGGCAAAGTTTGTGAATATTACCATACTTGGCTCGACATTGACACACATGCCGCGTTATTGAGCGACGCTAAAAACTGTATTAACTGATGGCGGAGCGGAAACGTTTCTTAAATATCGACGATGACATTAATGCCATACGTTTACTTGATATTGTGAGCTCTACTGGGCTGTTGCTGAATGAGTCTTTCTTGAGGTGAGTCAATTTTACCAAAATTAAAATTTAGATAATTGGAAAATCAAATCTGCAAAGTGCAAACCACAGTACAAATGCCTACTAATTTAAGTCATAATTATATGAACAACAAGAACTGAAATGAATGTACTATAAAAGCATCGTGCACAAACGTTATAAATAACCACAATAAGGAGGCTCCAGACAGCGTCAAGACTCCGCAAACCAGATACGCCGTTTTCTCATCATCATCATTTTTCATCAACCGCGACGTCGTCGTCGCTTGGAACAAAAACTCAACTCTGTTACGTTTCACCTCTGATACATTATGGAAAAATAAAAGAACGAATTATTTATGCGTATCATTTTGTTGAGATATTCTATTATTGAACTGTGTGGATTTAAATGAAGAGTTAAAGAAAGAGAGTATCTACGTAACCATTTACTTTATAAATGAATATGAGATTTTTGTTTTTTTAGAACAGGGTCCTTTTTAGTCAGAATCTATCCTTTGAAATCCTACTGGAAGGTATCCTGGGGGCCAGCAGTAGAAGCCTTGGGTCAACTGCACGATCTTATAGGGTTGTGCCCTGCATAATGTTATGTACCTTTAATGCCCGATACAAACCAATACTAGGCATCCTTCTTTCAGCTGTGGCCTCGGCTGGGAATTTAAGTGATTTACGTTTATCTATCACTATTGTATAATTAAATTCATCCTGAATATAGCTATTCATGTCATGTTCTCCTTAAGATAATTCAGTTACAGTTATGTTGTTTTATAGAAAGGAATGAGCTCACGATGTCGTAAAAATTGGATTAGGCGCATTACCGCCGCGGGAGGTAGAGTTAAGTTTTTCGTTTAATTTCCGTTGTGTCGCGCATCGTATCAGATACTTCCGTCGGGTACTTTACAAGCACGATTTTTTTTTCTTTGCTGCTGATCTAAAAACACGTAAACAATTTCACTTTGCTATTACATTACATAGACACATTTGATGACTGTCGTGACACCGTCAGTTTATATACCCGGCGTTTATGTCCTTTTTGATTGTGACAAATGACAGCCACCCCTAGAGCAGATATTCCACAGACCCACCGTCTCCTTGAAGTTAGTTACTGCATCAGTGACCGGAGCACCATCGGCATGTCAAAATTTAACGCAGTTGTAAAGGGAAACATACCTTTATACTTTTACACCATTCACCTATAAAATCTCTCACTTAAAGTCAATTTTAAGTACGATTAAATTGTATTTTGTAAAAGAACTTTGCATGGGTAGGTATGTTAGATGTAGATAACGCAATACGTAAAATAAAGCAAACCATCATAAAAAAACTTGCCTGAAGTTTGGCTCTTGGCCAGGCACGAGGCGGTGAAGTTGCACAACTGTGATTATACGCAGTCGGAGGCCTTTATTGCGACGGAGGAAATATGTAATGACCGCAGACTACCCTTATTAAGTTTTCATTTGGGAGCAGCAATAAATCAACAATGGTGTGAAATACTAGTTGAAATAAAAAATGATTGTTTTTTATTCATATTACATATTTCTTAAAAATTACGCTGTCACAAATAACATTTCCTTAGGTGATGTCAATAAATTTCAGGTATTTCTTATTCTGCAATGCATTTTCTACTTTCTGCAAAGCAATGCAGGCAGCAAATCTTTCATAAAAGGAGTTTTATGCATTTGATTAAAGCTGCTGCATGGTTCCCGGTGAAAGGTTGCCTGGAAGAGATCGCTTGTAGCGATAAGGCCGCCATTTGTACATTTTTTCATAATGTTGTCCGTACATGTACTATAATTTATTGGTGTAAAATAAAGATTTATCTTATCTTATCTTATCTTAAGTAAAGTAAGGACAAGGCGACTAAGAGCATTTTCACATTCATCCGATATCGAATATCGTCCGATTCAGACGCCGATAGCCGATCCAATAGCCATCTAATATCCGATTTAATCGTCAATGTCATTAACTAACGCGAAAAGAAATGCAACTAAGAAAATGTCATTAAGGTCGAAAATTGCTTGCAGTCGCTGTTTTAGTCTCTTTGTGATGTGATCTTTGTGACCGGGCCAAAACAGTGCTGTTGGCTCCGATAACCGATATCAAACCGGCCAATGTGAAAGAGAGATACATATGTCATACATTTAACTTATGGTATCAGATATGATATCGGATATCGAATATCGGACAATGTGAAAACGCTCTAAGGGGTGAAGTTATTTTCTATCCGACCGTAATCGCTTAGCCTTTAGACTCATTGACGGTAGACAATATACTCGAGTTATATTATAGCGTCAAGACAATGGAAATTGGCCATCGGATGAAAAAGATCCTGAATTCGAAAAGATAAAATTGATTTAAACAGAAAAAATTTAATCGGTCTTGGCGAGGCTTGAACCCGCGATCAAATTTTTCTATTTAAATCGATTTGAATATTTAGCATGAATAGTGTTTACGAAATAATTCTAAAAGATAAAATGTTTATTATACATCAGAATTAATAAGAGCGTAATATATTTGGATTGTGACAAGTTATTATAATTCATATGAATACTTCAAGTAACAACGATCATAAGTAAAGAAACTCTAAATTAAACCACAATGATATAAATAACGGTTCTCTTTCAGCGGAATCATTATTCAGATTTATAGACCACTAGCTTTTGCCCGCAGTTCCGCCCGCGTGGATATCGGTTATTGCGACCCTATACAAAATTTCTTGAAAATCGGTTTAGTGTTTTAGGCGTGAAAGACGGACAAACAGACACATACACATACACACACACACACACACACACACACATACACACACACACAAACACGCACGCACACAAGCACACAGTCAGTTAACAAACAGTCAAATAAGCAAGCATAAACCACGCGTGTAGCATACAGTAGGCCAGTAGCATGTAGTAAACATCGTTTCTGTCACAGCTCCGGCGCTGCGGGGCTCCGGCCGCCCCACACGAGCTTGTCGTCGCGAATGGTTGTAACGTCCATCACGGCAGCTTCGGTTTGCAGAGATTCATTTCTGTCACTACTTTTTGACTATTCAAGATAATAATTGAAGCTTGTTTTGCCAACTAACATGTTTAAAAATAATCATTTTGAGAAATGATGTTAAGGCATATAATGAAATTTAACCAAATAAATATTGTCTAATGAGTAGTTTATTAAGCAATAGTTTGCAAAATGATAAGTTTATAAACTAGAATTTCGTCAAAAGTTGTTTGTCAAATAAAGATTTGTTATTCGTTTTCTGTCAAATGATTGGATACCTCTATTATGTCACACGAACATGACGTTTAAATTAAAAAGTTAAGGTTTTCTTTAGTGATTTTAAAATATTGGAAGTCATTCTAGATGGTTTGTTTGTAAAGCATGTGTTTGTGTTCCTATCTTGCTACAATGTCGGGTTCTTTAAGTTGTGTATAAACAGGTAGAAAAGACTCTCAAATACAGCTAGCTGCTAAATAATTTAATGTACATTGTGTATTTTTCACCGATGCGGTGTACCCGACTTGCTCCCGATATGTCCGGCTGCAACAAACACACTCACAAATAGATTCAATGCTAGTATCTTCGCTCGTGCATGCACGTGTGTAAAGTAAATATACAAGTGAGTTAAATCAACCACATATTTATTTTGATGCTGAACTAAATTTGTTACTCGGTGTGCTGTAAACGTGATAGTGCTCTGTGGTGTAACATATCTGAGATCTTGCCTACTAGAACATATTGACATTACCGTGGCCGAGACTGCTGAAGAACCTACCTGTGTTGTAAACTTCTTTTGTATCAGTTGCCTTGTTTGGCAGAAAAGCACACAGCCCGCCCGATGGAAAGTGGTTACCGTGGCCTATGGACGTGTGCAACATCAGGGGAATCACACTCATGCTGCCGGCCCTGTAAGAACAGAGAGCTTCTGTGCCGTAACTGTAGAAGACAAAGCAGGATAAGCCTTAGGTCTTCCCATTGACAGCACAAAAACTCTCCAGAGAGCTCTGGCCATCCTACTCTACATATATCTAAAGTCTAAACTATAAAAGTAAAGGCAGTAGACTAATATGAAGTTTATTTGTTGCCAATTACGATAAGCGCCTAGGAAACGTGAACCCAACTCTCGTAATCTTAAACCATTACAGAAGGAAAAGTAATTGAATTGAGATTGAATTATTACGAGAAATGACCTTCAAGTCTCACGTTTATAAGACGTTTATTAAAATTGAATATTTTACGACAGTAGAACACTTTTCTTCACGAAAATTAGTTCCCGAATTTTATTGTTTTAGTCTAATCTCAATGTACTTTCAGTTAAGTCACGCAATGATGATCGCATAAAAATGACAAACTTTACAGATTTACAGGGAAGAGAATTAAAATACTTTCCATTCATATTACAATTTATCAGGTAATAAGTCTAGCAGAAAACCAACTTACTCTTTTTAAATGATCGGTCGCCTTTCGACATAATCATATAGTCAATGGACAATAAACAGCCTCCGTGGAGTGGTAGTGAACGCGGCCGCTACGCGGCAGGCACGGATTACATCCCCGCTCGTGCCTTGCAGAGCACGTTAAGTCGTCGTTACCGTTTACCATACCGCCTTTAGGTTGTGGAGGTCAGATGGCAGTCGCTTCATAGAAAATATCGAAGTTTAGCCAAATCTTCAGTTGGACTTGTAAAAGTGGACCCCAGACTTGTACAATAAAACTAAATGAAGAAAAAACTAAACTTAATACTAGAAAGTAATTGATATAATTGTACAAAACTAAAAATATTTTACAAATGTAGATGCGTTGTAAAGTACCAACCTCCGCATCACCGACTGTCAAAGTGGGTAAATGTTAAAACTTTGTTACGAGTTGTCATTTCCCTGGGTCAGCCGGGGTGCGAGGGATATGTCGCATGACAACCTCACCTTCGGCCTAGCACTACGACCCAGAGACGGCGTGCGGTTTAGTCGGTTCGAGTCCGACATAACCTCACCCTCCGGCTCCGGAGGGCTGGGTATCCGCGGGGATTTCCCGCACGTAATAAAAAAAAAACGAGTTGTCATTTGTGGTTAATGTTATTTGTGTTAGTAAAAAAATTTGAAAACGAAGATACATAAAATGGACCTTCTGCTGACAATATTTCGACTATTTATTTATACATGATGTTCTCTTTTAACTACAAATAATTGCATAGAAAGGAGGAAGACGGTAGACGGAGGATCGTACGAATGTGCTTATTGATTGATATATAACTGTTAGATAGATTGTCTACATCATTCTATAATAAGATGGGTTTTAAGATTACAGTCATATGATTTTGAGGTCAAATACTGGCCAGGAAAAACTAATATCGCTGATTCATTTTCAAGACTGTAAATTAGCCACAAACCCTAAGGCGATATTTGATGATTACGTCCTGAGCGTAATTGAAATGATTACTGCAAGAGATTTCTGAATATTCTCGTCAGGATACAAAAAGAACAGTTACAGTGTAGTGAACACAGAGCCTATAAACAGTAGTGCAGTATAATGTTAGAGTGGTTAGATTGGTTTACATTCAATATTCCACTGTTGATAGTCAATGGTCTCGTCAAACACAACGCTCTACTCCAATATTTGAGGAGGTCTGATTACTTAGGCACGTCATTTACTAGGAAGTGGTTTCAATATGTATAAATTCACGGAGGAGAGTGTAAAAATCATATGTAAAGTGCGTCCTTTCTAATTATTGCTCCATGGCGCATTGTGGGTGTATACAAGTCTGGTAAACCATACACGTCTAATTTAAACCTACTTGAATCAAAAAATTACTTAGGTTGGAATTCACCAAGTAAATCTGTTGGTTTAACGAGATTGAGTTCTCATTGTAACCGGTACAATACAGCCGGTTCCTATTGAGATTAGGGGGAAAATACGGCAGTCGCTTTCTTGAAAGCCAAGAGAAACCAAATAATAGCAAGAGGAACCAGCGCTCGCATAATGACGATGTTCCCTTCTATAGACCTGTGTCTTCTGTTATCCTACATTTCCCCATATAGTCCATCGTAGCATCCTAAAAAAGCTCCTGCTCAGCATGTCGACGTAATTTGTCCAATGTTTCTCACACGTGTGTCTCAGTGAGCAGTTATTAATCATCGCCCTTCCTCGCGGCACGACGCGGATCATTATGGTAACAAATTCTAGTAACAGTTGGAAACGTGTTAGTTTATTTAGCGAAGTTACTACACTCGTAGTTGGGGCCACATGATCAGAGCGTACGGGGAAGTTCGCTTCAATAGTTTGTGTAACTTACACGGGGCCACTGCATATTCAGTTGGAATGAAGTCACCGGTTCAATAAACTCGCACTTGGACTGGCGGCATATAACTTGCATGACATTTTTTTGACAAATTTTTAATTAACTTTCAAATATTTTGTATATTGGGGTCAAGTCTTGCAAGAATTTGAAATTAGTGTTATCATCAGCTGATTCAGATAAAAGTTTTGGAGATTATGTTCATTCACTGCAGCAAATTTATCGCAGCTTTTTCTTCTATCGCTCTAGTTTTACAACTGTATTAAGGTTAGTGCTGATTTTGTGGACTAGGCCCTCAAATTGACCAACATTTAAGTCTTACCTAAAGACACGCCAACCAAACCACGTTACATCACTTGACCCACATGACTACAATGCGTTCTGTGATGTCATGATACATACATACATATGATCACGCCTTTATCCTCGGAGGGTTAGGCAGAGGTGAATTAACACCCACATTTCACCAATCTGTATTCGGTCCCACGGAATAGGGGGTGAGCCTATTGCCGTATTCCGGGCAATATTGTTGACTCGAGCCATGCATCTGAGGCTGAGTCTGGGCTGGACATATCTGTCTGATGTTAAAGTTAATCAGCCCTATCCCTTAGTCGCCTTGTACGACACCACATGGGAAGAGAAGGGGTGGCCAAAATTCTACTCTGCCGGGAACCACACCAGAATATTGAGCCTAAAATGTGCTGTATTCGCGCAGTACACGTTTCTGGGCTGTATTTCGTGGTCGAGGTCAAGGTCAAGGTAGTGGATGAGCTCAAATTAACGAAGCATAGATTAATACAAAACAATTCGCCCGCGCTAGGGCCTCCGCCTTTTATATATCGCGATGAAGGTCCAAGATATATGGAACTAGCAATACCAAATATGAAGTTACCTACCGAATGGAGCAAAGGACCGTAGCTCGTCGTCTGATTAAGTAAGTGTGTGGGGCGGTGACGTGCCCAATAGAGTGCAGAGGCAAACACCTCGCCCACCAGTCACTCACAATACCACCGAGGGCATAACTACACCGAACTTTGGAGAACGGCTTAAACTTATACAGCGTTGATTCTGTAATAACTTTAAATAACCTTTTTACCGAGCAGGATTATTCTACAAACTTGTGCGTCTGTGTCTAGCACTTGACTAATATATATGTAAAGTTGTGCTCCAGCAACGGTGCCCCTTATTTATGCCACGCCGAAGTAGTTTAATTGTGGGTCCAATCTGCGACTGTACGTCTGTTAGTAACAGCACTGCAATCAGTTTAACCGTTACTTACCTACACAGAGAACTTTTAAATCTCCGTAAGTGAATCTTCAGAGTAGACTAAACAGAATTTACAGACTGGTTTAGAGGAGCAGCGTTAATGTGTACGGCTGTGAATTATGTAGGTCCCGGGTTTAATAGCTAGGTGAAGTATTATGAGAAAATTGCAAAGTTATAGAAAATATTCCTTTGGGATAACTTTGCAAAGACCCTATAAAGCGGCTATTTGTTTGACTTGAAAGGGCTGTAGCCACACAGCCCTTAACTACTGATTAACTTCACCTTTTATGCCGCAATCCTACAAATAAATAGTAAATATTATCTAATTCTACATACACAAGTGTACATATTATGTATAATTGCCGGCGACGACGTGCGGGCTTCGAGTGCATAACATTTCAATAGTAAAGTTTTTGGACACTAGAGATACGAATTATGGCAATTTGCGGTCGCAAACAAATGCAAACATTGAATTACGTAGAAGGCGAGTGTCGCCGCACGCGAACTGCTACTTAATTCCACATATTTTACGTAGGGGTGTTAGTCTGTTTGTCTGTTTAATCAAGCGACAGGGTGTTGCGCCATCACCGGTGGCTCTTCGCTAGCAACTATTCGTTCTACATTCAGCTCTTTATTATTCACATATTCTACCATCTACCATCGAACAAGCAGCACCTATGTTGTTCTTCACATTTCCTTTTCATCGAGCTCGTTCGTGAAAATCACTGAGTGACCCGCACCCAGTGTGTTTAGGCTGAACTCAATGTATTCCGAGCTCTGAAGAGCTTAAAATCACTTTATAATTGTCCTTTCGCCCAGCGTTCGCTTTGTTCATAGCGCAGTAATTGCTGAGTCAAAGAGAAATTATGAATGAACTCTTGCGTGTCGGCACGCAATATTTATTATTTCCTATAAATATAGCTGAAAGTAGGCCGATTTACTGTTTCTGAGTACTTAAATGGAGCTTATGGTATTGGGGAACTAGCACAAAGGAAATAATACCAAACCTTCTAGAATAAACAAATACAAACTTTGAATAAGTACAAGTTATTAAACTAGACTATAATGCTCTTATTAGCTTTCGTAGTGGACAAAGTTCTAGTACAGTTCTTTAGAACGTGGTTCTAGTGTTTGCTTTTAGCATTTACTTTAAGTTTTCTATGAGAGTGTTTTACTTGATTATTGATTTTAATATTTACCTTAACGGTGCTTTTAATTTTTACATTACGTAAATGGTAAACAAGAACCACGCACATTGCCAACTGCATATGTGATGGGGCGAAAATACGGAAATGGTAAACGTCACCAAGTAAAAAGATTCTGGCACTCTCACAAACGTTATGAAATGTAGCATACGGTTATTTAAGTAGCTGTATGCTGCATTGGCCATTAAGTGAGAGGGTGGTACTGTCGTGCAGAAAAGTGTGACTACCATAAGTAATATATCGAAGATCGGCAAAATTGTGTGAACAGCAGAAAATACACTACTCGAGTCGCATACTACATTCTAATCCCAAGCACTTTTACGGCGGCCTTATCTCGAGCCAATGAAGTGTGAACACGTGTTGAGAGCTTTACAGCGTTTTATCTACGAGTATTCACAAGTTTTATTTTTTGCGAAAAAGTTGACGTGCCTAGATGATTTGCAAAATTGTAACTCTATTTTTAAATTTACTTGTAAGAAGTAATGGAGGTACGTACTTATCCCATGAGTGCCCATATTATTTCTAGAACATGATATAGCGCAGAATATAATATCGAAAGGATAGGCTGTTAAACCTCGTAACTATTGAAACTTGAAAATAACGCCGCTAAACTCTCACATGTTATGACCAAACTCGTCACACAAAACAGTGGTGTTGTTTACACAATGTAATTGCGAAAGTCAATCTGAAAGTATATGTTAGTCGCAATGCGAATATTGTTAAACATATTAACTTTACACTATTGTGACACTAACAACGACGCTACGAAGCACTATCTCGGTATTCGAAGGATTTAACAATAACAACTAACAAAATAATCTTACATTACAATCATTCTACTTAACTATATCCTTATATATTCTAATAAGTACTAGGTTTCTGCAGGATAGTCACTCTCACAAGCACTCTATCGAGCCTACTGCGATTTTAGAAATTATAAACGTCACGAGCATACTTATTAGTAACACGTCATCGAGTAATTTAGTGCTAGCGCCTGCACACTGCACAGCGCGGCAGCGTCCAGCGGTAATGTTCCCGTGACGCAGCGATCCGTCAAGATGAAAGGCGCGCCGCGCGTTGTCGTCATAAAGCGGTGGCGTATGTGGCGTCGTCGCCGTGTCGCGCACAGTCCACGGCAGTGGCACTTCAAGGCGCCCAAACTGAACGGTGAGGTTGCTGAACTGCGCCCGCGCCGCGCACTGGCCGTGTGTAATGCTGCTGTTTAATGCATACAGCTTGTGCAGTCATTCATTAGACCAATTCATTATGGGTACTATTTTATGTTTGAAAACCACTGATTCAACTAACCAAATAACCTTATAGTGTGCCTTTAGAGATTTGGGTTCTATATGAGTAATGTAAAAGAAGCGAGAGAAAGCAGGTAGGTACCTACCGAAATGACATCCAAGGGCCACCGTATTTCCTTCGTATACAACAAAGCAACTAAGGGAAACGGTAGTTCAAATGCACGAATTACCACTATCGCATCTCGTCCCCAAAAGAAAATAGTTTACTGTCGTCTATTCATATCATACGCAGTTATGTTTACACTAAAGTGTTATAAAATCTTATTTTACTTGTATACATATCCAGTGACTATATTCTCAGAGTTTGCTATTGTGGTATTCATGCTCCATGGGAGCGCTTGGCTCGTACGCGCCGCAATTCATTGACTATAGTCATTACCTGTTAGGCTTACTCGATGTTCTATAACACAGAGGTAAAACTCTGGTCTATCTACACATCCGAGGCTACAATAATTCGCACCCAACTGCAAATTGGTTGGATTGCCGTTTACGTGGCGCAAGTCCGCGCGAGCCCGATTCGCACTTGATCGAGTTTTATGGATAATTACATGGTATTTAACTTGTCTCAAACAGTTTTATGATAAAACTTACCGATTTGCTAAAAATCGTGAAATACCCATTTCTGTGACCTTTAACCACGCATAAAAAATGCCAGGTATCGGATCGATGGGTCTTTAGTCGTTTCGCACCACGCATTTTCGAACCGCGGTTCGAATCGCCCAAGTACTATTTCTGAATAGGACCATTCACACCGCAGTGGTTGGAGTGGTGCGAATAGCCGAAAGTATCTTTTGGAATGGGTCGATTCGGACCACTGAGCGAAATTGTAGATCCTGATTTAAACTCATAGAAATAATGTCTAATGATTTATTTGTACAGACGATGAGGAAAGTGGTAAGTGCATATCAAGTGTATAACAAGTGTAATATTAGTTTTATTTTTATAGTAAGACGGTAATGGTTTGAAATCACAGTTTGATCAACATGTTATCACAGATTAGGATTTACATAATGTTGTGATAATTATATCTAACGACAACGAGGTTGTCTTTGAATAAATGTCAGTTGTGGTCCGGTGCTTGGTGGTTGCATTGAATTTACAACATGGTGACAGCGGTATTCGGTTTAATATTGTCATAATTAGCATTTTCATGCGAAATATTTGTGATTGCAATGGAGCACGCCCGACCTCCCGCGGAATTAGGTTTGGACGGCGCCGGAGGACCGGCTGGCCGTGCCGGGGTATGGAAAAAGTGGAAAATGCAATTTCAATTGTTTTTGAAGGCGTTAGGTGTAGACAAGGAGGCGGCGAGTGTGCAGTCTAGTTTGTTGGTGAACCTGATTGGCAAAGAGGGCTTTGAATCGTGT
The DNA here is from genome assembly GCA_949126895.1 of Eilema caniola. Classification (NCBI taxonomy): domain Eukaryota; kingdom Metazoa; phylum Arthropoda; class Insecta; order Lepidoptera; family Erebidae; genus Eilema; species Eilema caniola. The sequence goes on along the minus strand of OX421469.1, from coordinate 326,070 downwards.
GAGACTATGGGGCTCGTTAAACGTCTTAGATCTATTCAGATTTCAGATTACAGTGATCTATTTAAAGGCTTAAGGTGTCTGCCAGGGTAATATCATAATATAGTAATCGATAAATCGGTTCCACCTGTTATTTGTGCTCACAAAGTTCCTCACGGGTTGCGCGACAGTTTGCAAAGTGAATTGAATGCCATGGAACAGAATGGAGACATCAGGAAGGTTAGTCACCCCACTCGTTGGGTACATCCGTAAGTATTAGTTGCAAAAAAGAATAATGGTATTCGAGTGTGTTTAGATTCACATGAATTGAACCGCGCGGTACAGCGCGCGCACTTCCAACTACCCACTGTAGCGGAGCTAGCCACCCGCCAGCACGGTGCGCGGTACTTCTCGGTGCTGGATGCCAACGCGGGGTTTTGGACTATACAGCTGGATGATGAGAGTGCAGACCTGTGCACATTCGCTGCTCCATTTGGCAGATTCCAATTCCTAAGGTTTTTTTTGGGGTAACCTGTGCTTCTGAAGTGTTTTATGCTAAAATATGACAACTTCTGAAAGACTTCGAAGGAGTAGAGAGTTATATTGACAACATAATTGTATGGGGTTCTTAGAAGGAAATTCACGATCAGAGGTTAAAACGTTTACTTGAAAGATCGAGAGAAATCAATTTTAAATTCAATAAAGAAACACGTAGATTTTTTGTGGAGGAAGTTAAGTATTTAGGGCATGTGTTTGATAAAAATGGAATGAAGCCGGATCCGGAAAAAATTAGGGCTATTAAAGAAATTCTTAGAATGTACTTGCGTGTGCATACCATCACCTTTTTGCATCTATTTTACATTGTTTACTATATTTTAAGTTAATCAATATATTTAGTAAGTAAAGAAGGTTACCTATCTTAATCCCGAATATAATAATCCCGAAAACGTTTGGCCATTTTTTCATAATTCCGTTTTTTAAAATTTCGAAGTTTTATTTGCCATATAATCGCAACTCCAAATTTCATTTGCCCATTTATTCATTTGTACGACGTTTTATAATCCAGATGAACGAGTTCCAGACACACGAAATCTAAATACAGAAAATCCACATGACCGTAATCCATATACACGAAACCCGAATATTTAAAACACAAATTTTTGAAATGTAGTTAATTGATATACAGACAAACAATATACAGATTTTTAAACATAAAACTAAACCTCATATGGCGTCTACTAACTAAGCTCGAAGGAGCCCCGCTGCGCGGGGCTCCTGCTTCTGAGTGGTTTAAAAAAATAACCACGAAGACTAAGGCGGGAGCTCCGTTTCGCTTCGCTCCCGCCTTAGTCTTCGCCGTAGTCTTCTAACCTAACCTATCCCGGTCGGATTGCACTGAGTCGGGGTGTTAACTGTAATTAATTTCAATTAATTGATTTAGACAAAATGATACTAGGTGAACCACAAGTGAAAAGGAGGAAAAAGTATATAATAAAGGAGGAAAAACTGCAGAAACTTATAAAAATAAAAGAAAATTTAAGTGAAATTAAAAAATTAAAGTAAATTTCTAAATTACTTACTGTACCTAATAAATGAATCGTACAAATTTAGTGAGTTTTACTATACCTGTATATAGTTTAGCTGGAACACGATTGTATGGGAACCAAATAAAAAGATTATGAAAATTTGGTAATAGTTTATTTGGAAAATGGTACGATGGGAAAAAAAATTCTGAGAATCTGGATTATGACAATATGGGAAACAAAAAAATACTATTTGAAAATTTGGTTTTATTGCATCTGGAAATTGATTCATCTGGGAAATTAAAAACGGAATTATAGAAAGTTGTCATTCATTACATCTGTCTTTTAAAAGTTCTACCAACCGTTTTCGGGGTTTTAAGATTCGGGTAACAGAAATTCGATATTTCAATAGGTTACCAGTAAAAAAATGTACAGTGCAATAGCACCAATATTTTATGTAGCGGGCTTATGACAAATGTAATTGATAAATTATTTTTTGTTATTTTGTGCCTGGTTGTACTTGTAAGGACTGTACAATAAAACTGCATGTCTTTTCTGTCCGACTTCACCTATCCAAAAAGTGAAACAATGTTCCCTATACTGTGGTCCGAATCAACCCATTACCAAAAGTTCTTGGGCGATTCGAACCGCGGTGCGAAACGACTCATTGAAGAAGAGCTCTTGGGCAATTCACACCGCGGTCCGAACCCCTCACGGTCCGAAACGACTAAAGACCCGGATCGATGAAGACTTTTTATATTTAATTTATGATAATGTTTTGAACAAGCCTACAAAATTTAAGCTGGGTGCGAATTATTGTAGCCTCACTCTTATAATTTAGTTCAGATAGACCGGGCTTATTTAATCTTAAAAAATGTGTAATTTATAATAGTTATTTGTTCAAAGTAAGATTGATTGTGTGTATGTGCATGTATGTGTGTTTATATGCATATATGAGTATAATATTATGTAAGTATGCGTGTATGTGTGTGTGTATGTATTTATGTATATAGTGGTAGGTATAACTAACACTTAATTTAGCATATCTTGCCAACAAACTGTTCTGCAGTTTGGCAGGTGTTTACTGATGAAAACCACTGTATCTACCTAATTATGAATAAAAATAAATAAAAAAATAAATAAATACAATCAATGAAAGTTTATTGACTTTTGAAAAATGTTGTCTGTTGAAACAACCAGTACTTTGGTTCAGGCATTAGACGTTACAGGTACACACTTCATGTGGTTGGCTCTACATACAATAAATAAATTATAGTGATACATCTGCAATACTCTTTAACGACTTGCATTCTACTAGCAGTCTAAACTGCTCTTGTTGGTTGCATTGCCCTACAGCAATTCATATCGTATTTCATTTTGTGTACTTACTATGTCCAATAAAAATACAAGCACGCTGCATCTTGTACCTTGGATTGTATGTACATCATCAGATGTACAGGGAGTTGGCAAACGGTCACGAATTACTTATAACTCTCATGCGTTCAGTCGATATTACTGCTCCCGAGCCGAGGGCTCTCTCCGCCACGTTGAAACTGGTGCGAATATAATCCCAGGATTTAACTAAACCTGAACACGTTTATCAAGTTTCTCTGAACGGTTTCCGAACCTATATGTTGGCATATTATATTCATAAGACCCAGGATTATCTATCCGCAAATACCCATTATTTTCTTTTGTACCTATACTCGTACTCGTAGTAGCTTCACAAGAAATGACGAAAAATAAATTTGTTAAATATTAGTAGTCATTCATCTAGTTGGTCAGTGGTCGTAGTGTTGAGAAAAAACCGCATCTGTAATGTTTCAAGTGAGGATAAAGTGTACCGGCGGCAATTAAGGTTTCATTTCAAGACTAAACGAGATATAAAACACACTACTCTACCCGGCTTCAGATACAACATTACATAATGTATAGCATATAATAATGTAGGACCTAACACCAATATTCACTCGTTGCAACATTCTTATAATTACCTACATGAAACGATAACGATGGCAGTATTCGTGCACGTCTATTATAGTTACATTTAGACATTAACCTGATTGCCTCCGAGCTGAACTCGGAGCTCAAGGTCCGCTTTCCGGCTCTTTCTCCTCCACTTCGCGCGATCTTGGGCGTCCATGGTAGTGAGACCATTAGCACACAAATGTCACCCTACACGACGTCAAGCCAGGACTTCTTGGGCCTACACCTTCTACCAGGACCCAGCGGGGGCGCCATTGCCAGGCATTTGTTACCCAAGTAGCTTGGCTGTTGCCGCAAAACGTGGCCAGCGACGGCGACTCTCTTGCATTTTATCTACGATGTCATGGACATGAAGGCTGCCACGGATGCGAATTTCTCATGCGATCTTTACGCGTGACTCCGTACATCCACCACAGCATTTTCCTCTCCGTGACATGCAGCTCCTGCTCGTGCCGCTTCAGCGCGCGCCGGTGGAGCGGCACAAGCAGGAGCTGGCGGCCACGCTTCACAGCCGTGTAAAAGGACAGGCCTAATGATCGCCTCATAGACTAGCCCCTTCAACCTGACTGGCAATTTATAATTAGATGTCATTTTCCATCACATGGACCATGTAGCGGTAATGCGTGTCTTGACGTTGTAGTCGATGTCACCAGTCATGTGAAGTACAGATCCCAGGTACTTAACCTGATCCGTGCGCTCAACCAAGTCATCGTCTATGCGGACGGATGTGGGATCTATTGAGTTTAACGCCAAGTATTCTGTCTTCGCCACTTCGGACCGCCGTTCTCAAGTGCCTCCTTCCACACTTTTACACGTCGCACCAATCTGCTCCTCTCCGCGTCCATCAGCGCAATGTCATCAGCATACATGAGCAACCATAGAGGCTGCTCATGTGAGTCTCTGATGCTGTCCGACAAAGCGTCCATTACCAAGCTGAACAAGTAAGGAGTTAGAACGGATCCTTGGTGTAACCCGACGTCGATGGGGAAGGTTTTCATGTCGCCAGCAGCGGACCGAACCATGGAACCGGACTCGTGATACATTTCTCGGATGGTGTCGATGTAAGTCTCTGGGATTCCCTTGGACCGCAGTGCCCACTAGATCACCGCGCCAGGAACACAGTTGAACGCTTTCGGCATGTATAGGCATAGGCAATGCTGGGGCGTGTTCTTCGCCCTATATTTTACTCAGCTTTCACTAGTTCGGGATCTTACCGGTGTGGAGTACGTGGTTATAAGGATTTGTGAGGATGCTCACACCACGGGCTCCCATTGTTTTCCAAGCCTCGAAGTTTTCGTCGGGTCTGACCGGCTTCCGGTTCTTCATGCGTTGAATAGCAGTCGGCACTTATGCGTAGGCGTTATTGGTGGCACTAGTCCTTGATTTGGAGGGAGGACTGGTGGCTGCACCTCTTTATGCTACTTATTCAGCAGCTCGTGGAAGTATGAGCGCCATCTCTCCTTCACCGCAACTTCCACGTATCATAGATTGCACACAATGACTTTTAACTAAATAAAGTTACGCTCACTACGAAAACATACAAGTTCTTTGAACAAAACAAGTTAGCAGTAACTGTAGTGTATTTACAAATGTTACAATGTAGTGCAAACAGAGCAGAGTATGGTCTGCGACTGACCCAAATGCTGAGGGTGTAAACAATAGGTGTGTGGTGCGAGTGCGACCTCCACAACAACGATACAAAGCGCTCTTATCTCTTATCAGAATCTCTGCCTACCCCAAACTTTGTGCCGCTGGGACGTTATCTAATGCTTTTATTGTAGCGGCCGCTACCGCCCGTAGTTCATGTCCTTTCATAAATATATAATATCGGTACCTGCGCTCGTGCGAGGGGCCAAGTCGAACGTTGTGCTCAAATTCAACATAAGTCTTATGTTACCTTGAGGCGCGTACAGACGTACGAACATAGTGAACATTAAACATGAACATTTGTTTTGTGCGTATGGACGGCATATCCGAACACGGACGGCATATTCGAATCGAGATCGCGCGCAACAGTCGCGAACTTGGCGTTGCCGTTGGATGCGGTCGTTTTTGGAGTAGCGAAAGATTTTTAGTGTTTTTGCAGCGATTCACATTATATTGTTTAAAGCGGAACCTGTACCACAGAATAATTAATAGTACTAACTACACAGAATAATTAATAGTACTAACGTAGAATAATTAATAGTACTAACGTACAGAAGAATCACTGCGCAAGAAGATTTAATCAATTCCAGTCTTGCTTCGACGCAATACGGTGGAATTTAGCTCGCACAACAATAAGTACTTATAATTTTATTCACCTAAACTTGCTTCTCTTTCTATCGCGTGCCTCTTATCTTTTCTAACGCCTGTTAGGGTTGCCTTCTTGTGAAGGATTGAATATTTGATTACCATTCCAGTTAAGTACCTGTTACTATTTTTCTACTTATGTGAAAAATGACAAGTCGCTTAAAAAGAATGAACTTGGAACTGCAGAAATTACGTAGGGTAGGTATCGTCAGTGGTACCTATCTACCTATAGTCAGCGCGCGATTCGATGCACGTCAAGGACACTCGAAACTAGAAAAATACGGCAAGGCGGGTGACGACAGAGTACGTTGACCCCGATGGGTCCGATCCAATAACCCTCCCAATTCAAAAATCTAGCTGGCTAGGCATCTACCTAGGTACTTCGTGGTCTACCTTTAAAATAAGTAGTTTTTGTCTAGACACGCATTCTGAGCAGTAGTAGTGGTAGGTTGGGTTATTGGTAGGTAGGTACCTTAAAATTTTAAGATTTTGGCAAACTTACTTTTCAGCATCTATGGGAAGCGAGAAAAAAGATAAATCCGGTATATTTATATTCGAATTCAAACAGCCGAACGCCACACAATATCGTCTATCATTATTTTCTTTTCTTGTCCATTCTTAGGTAGGTACCTACCTACTTTAAGTAGGCAGTAGGCACGATCAAGAGAGAAAAAAATAATGTTTTTATAAAATCCCAGCAGCGTCGCGCTCGTGTGCGCGCGCGTGACACTCGACTAATTTTAAATTCGGTCAGCCGGATACTTCGCTGTAGGTATATAACGGATGTACTGCGCGGAGTGAACCACGCCTGCCTGTACCCCGCCAAAATCTATACGAACGTTACGGAACATACATATACGATCGCCGCGAACAAGTGTCCGATGTTTGTTAGTGGTACCTACGCACGTGCAAGCCAAGTTTTTGCATATCCAAGAATGCAACAAATTTGTTCATACGTACGTACGTGACTTTACATACATGTTTAATGTAATGAGTTATTCGAATTCACCAAGAACGTTCTACGATAACAAATTGTAGGCGTAGCAATACAATACATAAGCACGAAACCAAACGTTATGAATTGCACAATTTCAAAATCCAAGGATAACTCTATACGAATGTCGACAGAAGTGTATGCCAAAGCCAGGCCATTTACAATTTCCTGCTTCCCTTTCCCACTGTTTACCACATCCTATAATTTATTTTTTATGACTTGGCTTGCATACTACCGCGCGCTATACATTTAATGGGAACGTAGTCGATTACGTGGCGATATCTTAATATTTATAGCGGTGGTTACCGAGGGGACACGAGAGGGGAACGCCGAGCGGCGACAGGGCACGGGGCCTCACTATAATCACATATTATGTTCATGTACGCGACAATCACAGAGGTATTATATTGTGTTATTTGGGGGCTCATACTGCTATGGGTGGTAGGGGTTTACACGGATCTCTGACGTGGCGGTAGTGCAGTCTTCTGCTACATTGGAGACTCGGGTTCGATTCCAGCTCAATCCAAACGGTTGTTGTCAGTGTGGTCAGTAAAAATTGCATAGTGTAGTAAAAGTAACTGCTCTTGTAATAAAATCATACCTACATCGTTGTATTACACATTTGGAAAGAATTTCACTTACTGGTTGTGTTGTTATCACTATAGCTGATTGATATGAACTGTGATTCGTCACGTGACGATACATTTATAACGTTAGCAAAAGTATCTACCAGCCAGTGATTCACGATCAATTCGCGAACAAATCATGTGTAGGTATATGTATAAATGATATTGCACACGTCGATATTGATTTAAAATAAGTAATATCAGTATTACTACATATTTATAATTTTAGGAGAGATATTACTGGTTCCGTTTAACGTATTGTCTAGGCAAAAGTGGCCCATGGTATGGGGCACTTATCGGATGTCTGTCAGCTTACAGGTTTCGTGACATTTATTTTTAAAGAAGGAATATTAGAATCTAAATTACTAATATTCCTTCTAACTCCTCATCACCATCATCATAACATCAGCCGCACACAGTCCACTGTTGAACATAGGCTTCTCCTATGGACTTCCAGAACTAAGTGATACTTCTAACTTCTCCAATTAAGCTAAATTAGGAGTGGGTTCACGTCGGAAGTGTAATGACCAGGATTCGAACCCGGGATGCTTCAATTTAATAATATTCCCCATGTCTCATACATCCGGTCCGCATTTACATTTTCGATTCACACCTTCAACACAAACAGACATGATGCTGGGTATATGAGACACCGAAGAGAACCGACTAGTCAATTGATGGCCGACATAGAATGCCGTCACATCATGTAGGTACATAAACGGAGTCGATTACTGAACGCACGCTTGCTAGATAGTTTACGTTTAATTTAGCTGGAGAGATTCTCTGTTGTTGGGACGCACGGCGGCGGGCGCACACACAGGTGTCCGATTGACAGCTGATTGATTTGCACGCGAGCTTCCATTATCGAGGAATGCAAAGCGGCGCTGTTAGTCAGAGGCTACACCAACACACGGATAAAGCGAAACTACTAATCTGCGACCAGGTACGTAATGACCTGTTGGCACAATTATATCATAATTGTGGCAGCCTGAATAGATGGTGTTAGTAAGTCGTTATGAGAATCGTGTTTCTAGATCACTCTAGAAAACGCATTGTAATAATTCAAGGTTTCCAAGAAAGGGAGTTATTGGATATTGTGTCGCCATGCCCACCCCTGTCCAGAATGGTACAGGTAAAGCAAAGGCGTATTCTTTATCCTGTATTTCTACGCAATTCTTATCATATTTAAATTCAAAACAACTAATTGTGCAGTCGGGCATGCTAATCAAATACTTACTCACAGGCGAACCACGCGAATCTATCAATGCAGTCCACTGCTGGACACAATATAATACATAGCAGAATACAGTTTCCACTTTATGGTACACTATAATAATGCTAATTAAATTAGGTATAATATAGCTTCAAGTATGTACCTGACCCAAATGTACGTCTATAGGTGCTCAACCTGTCTGTCGGTGTGTGTACGATTCGTCGGTTTTGTCTAAACACAATCTATTTTAAAACTTCATTCGTATAGCTGCGCCGACAGCTTACGAAGTACGAACGGATAAGTACGAGTATTCCATTGAACCTATTAAAATTATGTATAATGTTATAAAGTCATGAAGTTTTTTAAGAGTTACAAAGAAATGTCAATTTACTTCTACTAAATTAAACCATGGAGTAATGAACGGCAAATCTATCGCTGCTACACATGCGTCATTAGTTTGAGCTTATTTATATAGTATCTTACCCTCAGCTCGACATTATTAAACGCACATACGACATGTAAGTGTGCCAAGGACACTTTTAACTGTTCTCTCGCAAAGTGCTGAGTAATCACATGCCTTTAATGATTGCTATACAGTCTTTTGAACAACACGCAATGGGAACTACTAAGTAGCTAAACGAGGGTTACGTATCAGAACGATATTCCGTAGTTCAGAATCCTGAAAGTTCGAAATCCTGGAAATTAAGTTTCATTTTAGGATTTTGCATTTTAATTCTGGTTTAATTTTTAAAGTTATTTTTTACAATGGAGGTAGTTTATTTTTCATGTAGCTCCTATATTATCACAAGTACCTACCCTAAAACGAAGGGTATGGCAGAGATCACGAGCATACGATCTCCGCCGTACCCCGACCGCGCCAGAAGGAGGGTTATGTTTTTCGAGAGAATGTATATAATGTATGTTATGTATAATAGTTTGGCACGCTCTGCACCTTGAACGGCTCTAAGCATTTTAGCTTTAGAGGTGTCATTAGATCGGTATGTACTGTGAGAGTGACACTGGGTATATCAAAATATAAAAAACAAAATGCCTGATTTAGATTAAAAAATACACTCAATTAATCGAGTGGGGTATCAAGATGAAGGAAATTAAAAGACGATTACAAAAATATGAATTTAAGAACTAAAAAGTATAAAATAAAATAAAATATTAAAAATAACAAAAACTCGACTGATGCTGAATAGATCGAAACAAGCTTTATGGCGGCACCCATTTGAAAATCTCAAACCGGATGAAAATTAATGGGTATCGTCTGCTATAAAGCTTGTTTCGATCTTTTCAGCATCACTCGGGTTTTTATTTTTAATAATACTTAATAACCTATGCGTATCCATGTCAAGGCATACAGTGTTCACCCCGCACAAGCCTTGATGGCTTTTTTTTTTAAACCATTCGAACAGAACCATCCATAAATCTGTTTTTCAGGATTTTGAGCATTGGTCTTTTGTATATCGATATTATGCAATTTTTGGTATTATAAGCTTCGGGATCTTGAAATATAACCCTAAACAAACTCATCATACCAGAGTCCCTCGCATATTATCCAATACATCCGTCTCCCCGAAGAGCTCTCCTTCGAAGGAAAGCCCACCGCCTAAAACACAACACACAGACCCAACATAGCACTATTGCAATATTTGCTACCGGTATATAACTACCGCAGTCGGATTTCCAATTTGAACCTGTAATTTCAGTGTAGCCAAATCGAAGTCTATCCTCCTGGGTCAAAACAAGCTTGCACAATGACTAGGTGACATAGACGATTACAATGATATAACACTCATAGACTAATTTTACGGTAACTTTCTTCGTAGAGAGAGTAGCGTAGAGTAGAACTGGGGTCACCCCTTCTCTTCCCATGTGGTGTCGTACAAGGCGACTAAGGGATAGGGCTGATAAACTTTACTTTTTTGTTTGTCTCTTCAAATCTGACAGCTATGAGTTTGTTATTGTCACAGAACAGGGCCAACAAAACCACTGCGGCACGACAGACACTGTAACCAATGCCATTTAAATTTAGACTTTACTGTCATACTATTAAAGCCTAAAATTAAATGAGAATCTTATAGAGTAAATGAAAAATGTTATAAACTCTTTTTTTCTTTTTTTAACTTTAACACTCAGCTATAAAGTCTAAAATTTAACAACATTTTGTACAATGACAGCGGTGTGACAGTGGTTTTGGAATCGGGGGCCAGATGGTTTTTGTTGTTTGGTCATATGCTGCTGCCATCTACTGTTATCCCCATTGGCTCACCCCGTATTATGTGGGACTGAATACAGATTGGTGAAATGTCGGTGTTAATTCACCTACGCCTAACCCTCCGGGGATAAAAGGCGTGATTATATGTTTGTATGTATGTACTTTCTTCGTACTAGTTAAATAATTACACAGGATACTGATGTTCCGTAGGGTATTATAGGCAAAGTCATGTGATAACAATGATGTGCTTCCGCAAACACTTTACAGATTAGCAGTACTTGGCGCTAATCTGTAATAGGTATGCACTATGGATTTCAAATCTCGCACCGATTTAAGAGGACTCTTCAAGCGCATGACACGTGTTTGTAATGGTGACTCTCTTTCCTAAGACTGGCCTCTAGCTTACCATCAGGCGAGGTGAAGTCAAATGAACGTGTCACATATAAAAAAAATTGCTCAATTACGGATTACGTCCACAGAGTCTTATCTGTCTCCACCACAAAGAGTGCGGCTGTTTCTCTTTTTAGATGCATTAGTAACGATCTAAACACATCGGCCCTCAGTGTTGTACACTACTGTACATGTCAAGAGTCCGACATGCAATAACGTGACCTACGAGTATATTTAGCAGGAGAGTCAAGGCCGGCCAAATCAGAACAGCTCGCATGCGTACCTAAGGTTGATTTATTGTAGATTTCCTACACATGTTCCAAACAATAATTAATGTAGATTACATTGTTGCGATAAAGGTATTGAATTATCGGATGCTTAATATTATTATAATAACATGATGTAAGTTGGGAATAATAATATTCCCAACTTACATCATGTTAAAGTAATTAATAAGGACACGGTAGTGATAGATTACATTGTTAAGTACGCGAGGGAGAAAGATAGGACAGTTTAATATCGGTGACGGAAACATCCGCGTATATTATTTATCAATAAACTCATGTATAACTGGCTGATACCCGCGGCTCCGCCCGCGTGAATGTCGGTTATCGCTTAGTGTTGAGTCAACGCTATTTTTCTAAAATAAACGTAACTTAAGTTACTGCTTATTACATCGGTCCAGCCATTTTAGAGATTAGCCGTAATAAACAGACAGACAGACAAAAATTGTAAAAAATGACATTAATTAAATAATATTTATATTTATAGAAGATAGATAAGGTTTGCAGTCACACCCTATGTGCGAGACCTACGCATTCATAACATCCTGGCGAAACTCCATACGATTCTAGTTCCCATTGTGCTGTGTTCATAACTACTTGCATTAGAACAACTATTCATTGATCGGCATCACCCGCGGGGGCGCTGCTGGTAACTTTTTACCATGTAGAACTCACTAGGTGCTTTTGAAAGCCGAGTCTTAATTGAAAATACCTCGCACGCAACGCGTGAATTACATGCGTAATTAAATACACTCTGGAGTTCTAATAAGTTGTGCATTATTTATCCGAGCATTATATAAGATCATTCCAGCCCGCAGTTGGACTGGAGAAAGCAGACCCCAAACTCCGAGGCGTAAGGTTTGGATGCGACTTGGGGCGAACGCTAGGATGAAGAAGAAGAAGAATGTAAGTAATTTAAAAATAGAAGAAATCATCGTCGCTCTTAAGCGCCTCTGAAAATGCAATCAAGCTGGCTGGACATTGAGCGGACAAAATTTGTCGATTGATATGCCGTGGACATGACGAAGGATCATAAACATCGTCACCATTATAGCAGGTTTCTAATTACATCGGAGCGCCGCTTATTTCTCCTCCTTATTTTAATTTGGCTTAAACGACTTTTGTAGGAGTGAGCGTATTATTATGTCCGAAACCTTTCCCATAGATCCGATAATCGGCTGGTATACTGGCTGCTGACGTTGGCCTGGCCCTAAACATCTTTACGAAGCCCAACATGCTTCAAGGACGCTCAATGGACAAACAAAAGAATCTGTACCAAAATAAAGCAATTTTTATAAATGACTATGACTTTGAATATGCACAATTTTAGGTCCAAATACATTATTAACGTAGCCCGAAATAAGGCAGTTCGACATGAGTAAACATCTTGTGGCTAAAGGCTCGCTTTACTTGTTTATGGCCTACAAAGAGTAAATGATCACAATCACCCACGTCCCACATCCAAACAAATAGCAATCCGCTCTTATCGTCAATCGGTCCGCTTTACTTTGCTTCGACAGCTTTGTAAGAAAGCTTTTTAGCGCATTACTTGTTGTGTGGTCCGCTATTCAGAATTCTTGAGATGTACTATAATATTCTCGTGTTATACAATTTTCATGAAGTGAACGATGTATATATTTCAGTCTTAGACATATTCTAAAGAATATTGTTCAGTGTTCGGAGCTACACTCAGACGTCAGCGATGACTAAGCCGTGGTTATGTCGAAGAGTTGTAAAACTTAACAGATTTATTGCACGAGTCACTTTCCGCTCTACTTGACAGACAATCGTAAATGTACACACGCGGGGAGGGGGTGAGGGAGGGGGCGGCGATAAACCGCATACATTAACCTTTCGGTTTATAACAACACGTCTATTTACACGCTCTTGGTGTGCCGCGAGCCTCCCGAGGGCGTAATTAACACTCTCTTTGATCTTGATACTTGACAAAAATTGTTTTCTAGGACACATGTAGGTGAGAGCCTATAGAGAGAGTAATACAGGTAACAATGAACTACAGTCCATTAATTCTCCGCTCGAATTCACCCATTCGTTGAACAAACATGAACATCATAAGTTAGTTGGAGGAGAGAAGTTTTACACAATGTAGTGGCGCGAAGCTTTGTGTGTAACTTTTCTATTCAGTAAAATATCACATAGTTTGTTGAAATATTATCTAGAATAACATAGTTACGAATCTATGGTGCAACTGGCGAGCAAAGAAGTGCAAGCGAAGATCAGAGTTGCAGCCGATGTGTGTGGGTACAAATGATCTCTATCTACCTCATTGGTGAAGAAGCGCGTTAGTATCTATGTATTACCATTCTTAATTCTTTAAATATTCTCAAATCATTCCACTTTATTGCCTAACTTACATTGAGTCTGCTCACTAGAATTCCCTGCAAAAATGGGTCATTGTAAAGTCACATTAACAAAGATTTGCCTCCATTGCCTGTGGTAGATTAAAAATATCAAAAAAAAATAATGAATGAAATATCATATTTTGTAGTAGATATCCATAATTCACATGAGCAGTTCCAATTTTATTTCAACCGAGTATTTTTTTTCTCAATTTAATCGCGTTAGTGGTGGTAGTGGCAGAGCGAGGTGCGAAGCAAGACGCAACACTTTGACATGGAAATTGTGCTGCACCGCCCGCAGCGCTCCGCCACCTCGCGCGGTCAGCGCTAACCCGCTTATTGCATGATGCATTCGCGGAGCGCGACCATTAACTACATTCACACCATTCAGCATCTACTGTTTCTTAAGAGCCATTTCACAAAATGATTGCGCTTGAGTTTAGGTAAAATACTGTACAATTGTTTATGTGTGCGTGGCTACGCACTCAAACGTAACATAGACAGTGTAACCCGCGAAACGTGACGGACGAAGCAATCTTGAGCCGTAATGGAATTTTATATAAGATTTATAAAAAGTTATAATAAAATATATTTTATTTAGTCTACTGAAATTTTCAAGTTAAGTAAATAAAAAAACAAGAAGTTATGTATGTAAAATAATATAATAACAATTAAGATAAAAACAATCATATATTGTCGATTAAAAATAAAATACTTATTAATGCTATATGAATATTTGGCGTAAAGGCATTGATCTTGCCTTTCTTGGGTCTATGATTTTCGGTAATACGCAGTTTTGGTGAAATCGAGTCAATTTGGGTAGCATTTTCTCTTACCAAAAAACGTCGTTTTTCTCTACTCTTACTACTTTCAAGGGAAGATCAGGCCCAGTCCATACAGCAAATACACATGCACTGTTGCTGTACTCCTATCCCTTCGGAAATCGTGTTGGCTGTCAGTTAAAATGTAATATTTTTCTAGGAAAGTACTTATCTGACTTACAATATATTTTTCTACTATTTTATTAATTACCGACAAGACAGCTATTGGTCTATAGTTAGAATAGTCACAATGCGATTCTTGCTTAAAGATAGGCATTATTATCGCCGTTTTGAGTTTTTCTGGATATACCCCCAATTCAATTATTCAGTTATTGCCTATTTTATTCTTAATCGCTTTGATATCTTTTACTCTAATTGCATTGACCCCCTGTGCTTTGTCACAGCTTAGATTACATATAATTTTTTCTATATATGAAGGGTGGGCTTTTCGGAATCTTAAAGATACATTACTGCTTACAACATATTCAGATCTGTCTAGGAATTTATGGTCGCATACATGTTTGATATTTATTATTTGCTGGGTAAAACAATTGGAAAAATTGACGTAGCCTATGTCCGTTCCCAAGCTATAATCCATCTCTGCATCAAATTTCATCATAATATGTTAAAAAATAACGAACTTCGATACTAACTTTCATAACTTATTACCCCGCTCTCCCCCCTCCCCCTTAACCCAGTTTTTCGCAATAAAAGGTTCTAATCCATGTCTGTACCAAAGGACATATTTCATAATCGGCTATCGTGAACAAGATGCTTGCAAATGATTACTAGTGCCATTAATTAAATATCATTTTTATAAAGATATTGGTGTTTGGTTTTTGTATCAACTTATTTCGTTGAATAAGTAGTATTTCAATTAATTTCAAGGTTCAGCCTTTTGGTTATCCATTTTATTTCCTTATAATGTTGCCAAGATATATTTAATAAAAATAATCGATTATATATATAATCGATACATATTATTAGAATACTGGTTTTTCTCTAAAACTGTCCCTATTTGAATAATAATAAGTACTAATATATTATCACAGTCATATTTTACATCATACTAAATATTATTTTAAACACTTAGTTCTAAATTAAACATAAATAAATCGAATTATTTACTTCATTCCCCATTGATCGATGCCGATTATCATAATTATTTTGAGAAATATATATGGCAACACAGACAACTGTCATTCGCCTTGTTCCTTGTTTTCGTTTGGCACTGTTGATACGCCTGATACGTTGAAAATTGAAAATGAATCCTGGATATTCCGTTTATTGACGATCCTGACGCGCCTACCTTAACACTGGCTTTAATATTGACACTGAACGCAACATGGGACTGCATTATATGTTTAAGAACTTTGAATTGTGGCACCGACTGCAGCCTAGCCCAAGGACGAGTCAATAGCCATATTCTTCGTCTCACTGAAGTTTTTTCTGTTTTTAGACTTCAGCCGATTTGTGGTACGTTACTTCCTCATTATATTAGCATGTCAATATGTAATGCAACTATAAAGTATAGTAGCTAATTCAAATCGTTTTCCAGATCGAAGATGACAGTGTTGTATGTAATTCCTACCTGTTGAACTTTGGCGTTATATGATTCAAATACTCAAGTGAATGTAGGAGCCTCTACCAGTGATGGGTATCGTCAGCAAGTGTGTGCCAACTTTGGAAGTTCCATTTTGCAAACGAAATCGCATTCATTCCAATCTGGCACTGAACGAGAAGCACACATTTTAAATGTTATAGTAGTATGGATTGAGCCTCGACAAGTAAGTTTGTTTTATAGATTGTAATTGTATAGTAATACATAGTTGTCCTGCAGGTGTCAAGACTGTTCGGTGTCACTTTATAACCTAGGGTTAACATACTATTTCTTATTTATGTCATTAAATGTGTGGTTGGTGGTAATAATAATTAAGGCGATATGAATATAAACTCATCTTCTTCATCCTAGCGTTAATCCCAGTCGCAGCTATTATTGATGAATATAAACTAATATTGAATATTAATCAGGAATGTTTTTACTTGCAGTTATATGGAGCACACCAAATATGTTATCAATACTGGCAAAGATTTGATCAAGCAACATCCCATCCATCACCACGTCAAAATAATATGCTATCTATATCTGCCTGAAGATTGTTTTACTTTTACTTACCTAAAGATAGCCAGCAGGGTACCTAGATATCCTTGAGCCGACTTACAGTTGCTATGATAGCTAAAATTGATAGTAGACATATAAATAAAAGAATCTACCATAATAACCATGGCAGAGAAGCTATATTTTATTGTAGGCAAAAGGACGGAGGGTTGCTGTGCTCATGTAATGACAATTATTTGTTTCATGACCTGGACAAGATATAAAGTCAATATTAGTCCATCAGCACAGTTTTAGACTACATTCTGTTAACATATGACTTAGACTTACAAAAAATAATAATTAAAATGGATGTTTTATTAACATGAACCCGCTAAATGTACTTGTCAATAAAAGGTGATGTGTGAACCTGGATACAACTTTATTAGTAAAATCTGTTAGTTATTAGTGTGAGGTACAAGTTCCATATCAGATTTGGTTGAAAAGTAGTTGTTCATGCTTAGCCAAAATCTCTAACAAAATGAAAAATGTCCTTTCATTAGGATATCTTCAAGAATGACTAACTTTCATGATAACTTACATCTCGTAATCTAGTCCCTCCCACCCCCCTTCTAGCCCTTTTTTCGCAATAAAAATTAGCCTACATCCATTTCCAAGCTCTATACCAAATTACATAGGATTTCTTGAAAAATGAAAAACATTCATACTAACTATCATCACCTAGCTTTATGCCCCCTCCCCCTTTCTACCCCATTTTTCGCGATAGAAGGTAGCATATGTCTGTTCCTAAGCTCCAATCCATCTCTGTACCAAATTGCATCAGAATATCTTCAAAACTAACAAACTTTCATCCCCTACTCCCCCCCTAACCCCTCTTTTTCGCGATAAAAGGTATCTATCTTTTTACCAAATTTCATCAGGACATCTTCAAAAAATGACAAATTTTCACCCCCTTGATAATAAACCAAACTTTCCCTTGTGAAAAAAATACAAAGCAAATCAAAGCTATGTGGTCGCAATACAATAATGATTTTAATCTACGAACGCTCGATAATCGGGACGCGGGAAAAATGACACAGGTCCTACTCCAATGGGCGCTCGCGCCGTACTAAGCGGTGATCACTTGTGTATCGTAATTTATTGTAATTTCGATTGAAGATATTTCAATATTTTGACAAAGTATATGCAAGAATTTCCTATATTACTGCAGAAATGGGTTCTCCAATGAACGTAGTTTATTTTGGAATAATTTATTTTCGTAATTACTGTGTATTTAAACCCAAAAATCACGATCAAATTGCGATGTTAAACTCATAAATTGGTCGGATGGTTTATTTTTTTACTAAGTAATTAGAATACAATTCAATCATCTGTTACATTAAATGACGATTAAAATATATATCCAATGCTTTATGTATTTTTTTAAACTCAATTCATAAGTATTTTTGATTGAAATACGACTCTGAAATCAACTATGCGCCCGATTTTCAATAAAATGCTCTTAGGAAATTGATTACTATAGATCAAATAAGATATTTTTAGTAAATGTGTTACATTAAACGTCTACACGAAAGATTGGCCCATTTTTTGCGCATATTCAATAACTTCTAGAAATTACAGACTATGGTAATTTAGGAGCTCAAAATATTAGAAATTGGTGCGAAAACGTGAAATGGCTCTTAAGATGTTATTTAAATCGCTCGCAGGAAATCTATATTTGGAGAACAGTCGATGATTTGCTCAAGAAGATTAGGAGTCAAACTAACAGTCACGGGTGAAAAATTTACACATATTAATAGTAAAATGAGTATGGTATAGTCAAGAAAACGTTATGGAGTGCAATCGCAAATTATCAGGACTTTCGCCATAACCTCAAAATAGGTCTAGGTAACATCGTGTTCATGGTGACCGCCGTTTTACTAAATGATTCGTCGAAACGACAACGTACATTGCATAGCCAACCCTCCATTCAATTCCATTGAAGAAGTGAAGAATATATTTCGCGTTCTCTATTAAAAATTTAAGACCGCTGAAAAAATGCTCAACTTAATAAGATCTTGTAGATGTAGCAATGAAGTTAAATTCATCAACAGTTATACGTGTGTGTGGTTGTACACCATGTAGGTAGGTATCTGAGTAAGTTGTTGTGTAAGTATCACGTCGTCCGTGACAAGGGCCGCCGCACGACGACGCGACGCGACGCGCTTCCTAATGTGCTCACCTAGACACTAATCCGAATCCGACACACAAACCGACGCATGACTAGTGACTACCTACGCTTGGTTTAGTTTACTAATCACACCAGTTCGCAGCAAGAAGTAAATAACTAACGCGAGGTCAGGTCATTGCAGATAGCATCGCATGTAGGTACCGGCTAAATCTTCAAAGCACGATTTCGTAGTTGAAACAAATATTTATTGGAAAATTAAGGGTATATAAATCCAATTTATTTATTGCCATAACAATTCAGGATGTGATATGTTTAGAGCTCTTAACCAGACGCGTTTGCTTTCTATCACAAATAAAACATACCTACCTAGGCTACATTTCTTCATTAGTACATTATTCAAATAGAACCGTATCTTTTGTTAATTAAATATAAATGCTGATATTTTTGCTTAGTTAAAATGAATTTGAATTTGCTTATGTTCTTGTACCCAAAGAATATAATACCTTAAGTTCTTAAAATTTGGCTGATAGGTACCAAAGGTTTCAATAACACGATTGTTAAAATTGATGCCAGTTATATCGGCTGACTAGGCCATCATAGACGTTGATCACAGATATACGAATCAAGAAATAACGTCGTGACAAAAAAAATCCTCATGACGTCATCGGCAGCGTCTTGGCTTTGCATTGTAATTAGAAAGTTTGGCCTATTTGCTTTCTCCCAGGCTTATCTGTCACTGAGGAGTTTGAGAGCGATGCCTGTTAAAAATTAATATTATTTTGCATTGAAATTCTTTGCAGTTTATACAATCCTTTAGAATTTGTAACAATAAGTCAATAAGAATATGATAATAGCGACCATAATCTTATATGTGTCCATCGCAAGACAACACTATGTGGCTGCCACTGCATTGCCTGAAACAGTTAATCATACATGGTTGAATATTGATAGCCCTGTTTATACTTAATTACTCATAATTTTATTCTAACACACACGAACAGCCTATTTCTAACACTTCTTGTTAGGTTACACCATGGAGAAGGAAATGATAGCGGAGATGTTACAAGGGAATCGAGTCGCGAGCCTTCCATATGTCAAAACGACTCAATTGGTCTGTGACGTCACCATCCAGTTCTAGTGAAACGTCCTTGCGTTCGGTTGTCATTTTTGGTTAAAAATTCAAGGATAAAAATAGCTTTAACCTGGTTTAAGAATGAAGTGTACAGTACAAGGATGTACAAAGTGTAAAAATAAACAATGTCAACATTTTAAGGGTATAACATTTCATCAGTAAGTCCACTATATTTAAATTTTAATTTTTCCGAAAAAAAATGTCTTAACAGAACCATCTAGCGTAGAGAAGAAATAAGTAACCTAGTCTGGCATGTATACTAGTTGTAATAATAACTCAATTCATTTTATGAAAATGATCACAATAATCTCGCCCGACTTCATTTGCAATTTCAAAAATGTTATATTATTTATTAAATGGAATATTTTGCTAAAATTGAAAATTAAAGTAAAAAAAATTGGGCCATCTGTCGGTATAAGGCCAAATCATTTAGCCCCCTAAATGATTTTGCTATAATCCAAAAGATGGCCTTATTTTTGAAAATTATTTCCTTAAAATAGATTATTCTAGAATTCTGTGTAGCGCTTAGTGGCGAATAGTCAAACTATATAACAAAAATGACAAGGTCTGTTTCTGTTCGGTTTCGCTATGACGCACTAGATGGAGACGTGGACGAGGTATGACGTCATGCCCCCCGCGTCTCCCTTCCCACCCGCATTTGGTCACGCGTTTTTCTTAAGAGAAATTTGACTGTGGCATCTCCGCTACTTAATCATATTCTGTCCTCCGTGGGTTACACTCACGGTGGGCATGTTATTATTAAATGACTTATCAACTTGCAGCCTTCACGCTCTATGTGAGTCAAGCGGACGATATTAACGGAAGTAATCGCTGTCCTGACGACTGCAGCCATTTGCTATATTTGGAGCAGTAACATTCTTGAATAAATACGCGGTTGAATAGCAAAAGAAGCTTTGTAGTTAGTATACAGAAATAACTGCCATGAGATCACTGGCGTAGGAGCTCAAACGTATACATAAATTAATGCAGATTTTTAAGTACACAATGGGGTTGGGAAAATTAATAAATGACTGACAGACGACAACATGCGAGTGATCTAGTTAATCAATGAGATTGCCTTTAGCCAACTTCACAAATATGAAGTGTGTGGTCTTCTCATTTGAAAAGTTAATATGTATTACGAAGAAAAAAACCACTGGCAACAAATCTCTCACTTAGGTTTGTATTGACTAAAAATTGAAGTGACTCTTAATTTCTTGCCAACTTTATCGTTGCTATGAAGCTTTCTTAGCTCGTGCAACAAACGACGTCAAGCACACTACATAGAAAGCTAAGTGCTGTGTTTATAGCGCGGGTTTACTCGGCGGCGGCTAATTGTGGCGTAAGCACATAAACAGGACGTAGCTCGGCTAAGTGGTGCGCTATAAACGCTCCGCACACGCACACCTGCTGCCACTCCTCCACTCCTATACTCCGACACATACAGTCAGCAGTCCATGTCGACTCATTTATCAATATGTTTACGGAACCTGGGAAGTGTTGGGAGCTAGACCAGGCGGCGCCGGGGGAATCGAACTGTGGGTTGAAAGAGAACCGTTGCACGTGATGGCGATGAACGGATACGTTCGAGCACAGTCATGATATCTATCTGCTGAAAGAATAAATTATGCACATCATACTGCTACATCATGGAGATTTTTTCTCATTTTCAATATTGTAGAAGTAAACCTGCTTAACCAATCCAAGACGTATGAGATTGACTTTTTAGAATGATGATATGGCATTAGCTGGTGCTAGTCATGATGACACTAAATTCTGGTCGAAAATAGTCGTAATCAAGAATCCTCATTTTCAGATGTATTTATTTTAAGTAGTGGTCTAAGATAGCACCTAACAACGTCCTCACGCATCTGTTTATCGAATGAAAAATATATGTTAGGCCGAATCCTGGCCTATAGTGTATAAGGATAAAAGCGAACACAAAATTAAAGCTGTTGTAGAGAAAACAACAAGCCCAACCTGGCAGTAGAAAAAGGTATGTATTTATGTACAGTCGACAAAGGAGAAACGGTTGCACCTTTACAAACAACTTAATATAAAAACTTGCAACTGTATCTCCTTTCTCACCTATAAATTGTGATGCTTGACTGTACAAATTTTGAATATCCATATAGCAACTGTTGCCTGAGATATATGATATGTATATTCTACTATCCAACATGAATATACCTAAAAAAATCCATCGCCAGTGAAACTCCCCTGCCTGCTCTCAAAGTGAGGCACTACTCGAGCGGCATTTCATCGCAAATGATGCGACAGTAATGCCCCTGACATACATATTGCCGCGACGCTCAATTTGCCGCTCCGCTCGGCTACTGGTATGCAAGCACACTACTTAGCGTCGTACGCTAAGAGCTTTTAAGGTAAACTATTTTTAGCAGGATCATCTGTGCTATCATACTTTAAGAAGCCATACTTGAGACGCTGCTACTCGCTGTGCTATTATGAATTTTGCTGTTGTCATTAAAGACTTAACTTAAAAGGCCTGATGATGCATTTGGGTAAGTATCTACCGATCTAAATCCAGAATTTCGACAATATTTGAAGTAAAGTTATTTACACGCGTTGGGCATTTAAATTGGCATGGCATTTTCAATTTAAGATAGGTAAGACCACTGAACTTATGACACTAACTAATATCGTTACCAACACGTCTGTACATAAATATATTTACAAGTTGGCCCAATTACACGGAACTTAAGTTTTTCACCTCTATCGGTACTCCCAAAGTGCCAGTGAACAGACCCTTCAAGACTAACATGCCTGAGCGATGTTATCTCCTTGTCCATTCTACCCAAGATATTGCTATAGTTACTTTTCACACCAATGCAAAGCAATTTTTAAGGAACTAAAAATTCTACCATTTCCTTGCCTTTATATTTATGAAATTTGCCTATTTGTTAAAAAATATTCACAAATGTTTCCACTGCATGACAAAATAGAAAGAAAATGGAAAGACAATAGAAAATAGTAGAGATCTATATGCAGGCACATGGGGTTTACCTCGGGTCCGGGGCCTCTTAGTAGCCCATTGTGAGCTTTCACTTAAAATCCGCGTGGATTTACGGGCGAGGAGATAGGACAACCTAATACACGAATCACCATAGTTCAATTACATCAATCACTGACTACACATTTTACAGACACATTCGCGATCTATAACCAAGTATATTCAACCAAACTAGGAGCGTTCTACTAGACACGTAGTGCTCGGTCGAGGTTCACAGCGATACTGATCACGATTCTCTGCGCGCCCCACCAAAGTCAATGATCTGTCAAACTCAAATTGACAGTCCGAATGAACGAATGACGTCACACTCGACCATAGAGCACTAGAGTCTTGCATTACGCCAGAGTGAACTTCATTCACTCTAATCACACAATAATTATTAACACGCCGACATACTTATATAAAATTTCAGTACCCAACAGTGGTGACAACTTCACCTATATTCCTCATATGCATACTGTATGGCTATTAAAATATACAATAAACTACCAGTTGGTGTGAGAGCGCTACCTATGACGAAATTAAAATTCAACATGTTTAATTTTTTATTAGATAAATGTTTTTATTCGGTGAGGAAATTTATGGATAGCAAATTTAATATTAAAGATATTAGATTGACTGATGTAAAACAAATAAATGACCAATGAAATAATAAATTAATGACATGTGTGGCATTGTAAAACTTAATATTTCTACACCTTTTATGGTAGAATATATATGACCACTGTAATAACATTAAGACCTTGACGTACCATATTCCAAGAAATAAATTCATTCAGTCATTCATTCACTGACGGGACTCTTGCCTTCATCATATAAATATAGTTCACTTTCAAATTTTAAAACTATAAAGGTTTCTACTTAAATTTTTCCTGTAGAAGTCCAAATATGTGTCATACCAACCAAACTAAACTAACTAAATAAACTCTCAACTTGTCAAGTATTTCCCATAAGAACCATCTTCAATCAGTATCAGTCTCAAACTGTTGATATTATTTGCCCCGTCTGAGTAGGGCTAGACCTTGACCGTTGCCCCTCGACATAGCATTGGATATAATATGATTACACCGAGGAGGGTGGAATAGGCGACTCGCGACTCCATAGTGTTGAGCGATACTTGAGAATCTTGCAAGTTCGATTGTTTTTCCCTCGTCTCAAAAAATGCCGCAAGAATGCCCAAATAGAGATTGTGAAGTTTATAGGTAAAGGAAATTATTGATATCCATTTAAAATGTACGAAAGAAAATTGAAAACCACATTTACGAAGCAAGGGTGAATAGCAAACTACCGGGTTTGCTATTCACCCTTGCTTCGTAAATGTATTTGTACATTCAGGAATGTCAATCAGATTCAGGAAATTCTAGAGAAACACCAGGTCTGGAGTATCCGCAATTGCTATGTATGAAAACAACATAAAAGGTGTAGAAACGTAGCTAGTGGAAATGTATTGTATTGCCTACCCATTGGGCAAGAATACTGTACGTATGATTATCTATTTAAGCGCACCTAAATAACATCCAAGTATTAGGTACTGATGAACATTTCAAGAGTAATTTAGTTCAGATAAAGTTGAGAAGGGCCGAGGCGCTGTATGGACGGACGGGGAATGACGACAAAAGTTAATATTCATGTAAGGCTCGTCATAATAGGAATCAGTTAAATATTCAGCTTGGGGTTAAATATTAGGACGGCGGGTAAGCTCCGCCTAAAATATAAATATTACACGTGTCCCACTTGAACTCGGCCCTTCCAACGGCAACTAACCAAAACCTCGCTTCAGATCTGCTCCTTACAACCTTTGCAAAGAGCATATAATTATGTTCAGCTTTAGCACTTCAAGGTTTTTTGATTTCACTTGCTCATAATATGGCCCTAATCTCACCGAAATTATCAAATTGTGGTTTTTTTATTGTTATTTAATCACAAGTGGGATAATGACTTTCTTTTTAATTTTATTGGTTGAGTTGCATTATTCTTGAAAAAATTAGATACCAAAAGATATTTTTCAATATAACAAATAAATTAATATACCTACCTATTGCTTGTCATTTCATGCAACTTCCTATTTAAATAGAAAATGTCATCTTGTACGTCTATTATAAGCAACCTTTTTACTCAAATATAACCTTTGTTTTCTCTCTGTTTAAAATTTTAAAACTGTAAATTCACAATTTTGTACACTGTGGCCAGTGTTTCTTTTTATTATTGCCAGTCCGCCATTAAGCAAAAGCTTTTACTGGTTAAATTTTAGTTATTTATAAGTTAAAATGTCTACAAGTATGTGCTAGTTTTGAAGAAAACGATTTATGTATACACTGCCCGATATATATACATAAACTGTACAACGTCCGATATATGATATGATTGATATGAGATCTTTAACGTTATGGAATGTTTACTATCTGAAAACTGCATAGGTATTTTAGTATACTGCATATCTATTTTAGTATTATATTATTCACAAGTAAAATGAAAAAACGTCGTTAAACACGTGTATCATCGTGTGTATGGTTGATTACCGTCTTCAGCTCGCCTCAGCGGTAATCACCAACATTGCACACTTGTACCATAATCTACTATTTATCAACCCGATTACAGTAATCGTGAATCTAAACGTAGAGTTAAGAATCGATGAAGTGCCGGGAACCGGTGGAGAATCGGGACGCCCGTCAGTCAGATAAACTGATGACCTTAAAAATTATGCTGGATAGCCCGGAGGCGGAAGAATGTTTCAGCGCTGTGGCGTGGATCTACATCCAGCAGAGGATTGCAGTAGGCTAAAATTTATTAATTTAAAGTTATTAATCGCATATTTACGGTTTTTGGACTTTTCCATTTTCACTTCTTCATCGTTCCTATGTTCAACGAATTAATTCCGGACAAAACCTCGCCGCTAGTAGGTACATACTTTTTGTCCGATAGTGAGATAGTTCAAGCACATTCATTCGTAATGTCAGTTAGCCATCATTTATTCATTTATTTATGTACACACACGAACAAATATAGAGATACATAGTTGGAAATAATAGTACAGAGGCTCTGCTTATTTGTATTAGAAATCTCTTCCAGCAGACCTGCGAGAGGAGAGAGTGAGAAGTAGTGAACTTAGTGAAAAGTGTGTAGGGGAAACGAGAGACAGATATATGTATATAATATATATAAGATATGCAAGAGTATATACGGATTAGGAGAATGAGTTAGTCATAGGTGGAGGATAGATAGTGCTGACGAAGTTTGTATTTGAAACTATCGACTGTGTTGCAGTCTCAGATATCAGCAGGAAGCGAGTTCCACAGCCTCACAGCGTGAACGGAAAAGGAAAAAGAGTAGGAGTCGGATTTATGAGAAGGAAATTTGAGCATGGTACGTAGATGGGATCTACAGGGTACTACGGGAGAACGAGCAAAAGAAAATCGTTCACGCAGGAGGGAGCTGAAGGATTGTGGAGAATGTTGAAAAGTAGGCACAATACCCGCGTGTTCCTGCGAAGACGGATAGGAAGCCACTTGAGTTCTCTGCGATAAGACGAGACCTGATCGTATTTCTTTAGGTTGAAGATGAAACGTATGCACTTCTCATCTTTTCTTGTGGTTAGTGGCCAACCTGTGACGGAGTTGTTCAGGTCGCCCATTTAGGCCTCCGCCTTGACCTAACGACTGTTGACCACAGCCGGACCGACTTTTATCGTGCCCTCCGAAGCACTAAAGCACTCAGATGTAACACCACTAAACGGTCACCCATCCCAATGGTAACCTGCACCTGGAGACATATAAGTCATACTATGTCATTTTAATAGTACCTACCTACCACGTATCTCTTTAAAGCACTCTATCGTAATTTCCTCTACGCGGCAGTTCAAGTACCTACATGGTGCGCGGTGAGGCACGCTAATATGCTGAAGCACGCTGAGCTCACAGCGCACTCCGCAGATTTGAACAATGATGACGATCTCATTTGCCGAGCTTCGGCCTACATTCCACAATTCCGTTCTGCCACACTCAAATTTAAGCTCAAATAAAAATTCCTATAAGTATATCTGTTATTTCTATGAACACAATGTAATGATGTGTTTCCGCTATCGGAAATCGTAAAAATAATATAAATTGGGTATTACGGCTGGCGAGTGGCGCCGCGCGACGCTCCACTTCGATACAATACCAGTTGGAAATCGACGATATCGTTAAAGTTATATTTCTTTGAATGAATATGCTTCCTTAATATGCTGTTAAATTTCAGTATTATCATCAGTGTCTCATCATGGACGCAAATATTACGATTCGAGATTGACATGACAACTATTTAAATGTTAAATAGCTTTTTCACGGACTGAGGACACGGTGTATAATATGCAAATTGTTGCTCCTTGTAGCGTTCAATCACACGAACTTGCTTAGAGACCGACAAATATGATATTGGTGGTGGTGAACTTACACAATAGTATGAGGTAGCTTTGTGAGTCTGTTATAAATGTTATAATGATTGCACAACTAACTGTTGTAGTAAGTAATGTGGTGTAGTAAGCATAGTAGACTTTACAAGAACTAAGAACTCGGTACAAAAATACACGAGAATAGAGCTGCTTTAATGTCATGATATTATATAAGTATTGAAAAATAATAAGTTTAAGGTGTCTTTTAAATTCCTTTATGATGCCTAGTTGGGATATCGTAACTCGAGGACGGACGTCCCTCGACTCTCGTCTTGAGCTAATAAATCGTCTCCGATCATAAAGCCCTCCCTCACTCGGCCCCCTCGCCCTGAGCCGCCCCACGCAGTCATTTAGACCCCTAAACTAGAATCAAAACTTAACGAAAAACTTGGATAACGAGCCCTCCGCCCCTCGCACGAAGTTCGCTTGTCAAACTTAGATTCAAACATCATTTAACGGTATCCTGTTTTATTACTCGTCCCGCGTCTAACACACAGGCCGAACGGAATGGAGAAGAAACTGTAACTGGCCAAATCAATCTTTTGATTTTCTGTCGTCTGTGCTCCCTTGCCGTGCACTTAGCAACGAACAGATAGTATGTGAAACTGATGGGATAATAGATTTAGAAAATGTACTTACTGTATTTCTGATGTATTTCTGACATCTCGAGCGAAGTCCAGTTTCGCGGCCATTTAGAGGGTAAGGCCAAATTAGCCTCAAAGAAGCTCGGTGTGCTCAACAGATCAAGACAGTATTTCACACAGGTTCGCCCTCACATCACCACCTCAGTATCAGCTTGCCCTTCTGGGCCATATCCAACGACGAGCGACTCGAATTGTCGACTGCCGTACTCCGGATCGGCTTGACCCCTTGGCGCTGCGTAGAGATAGTAGTAGTAATAGAGTAGCTTCGCTCTGCATTTTCTATCGCATGTACAACGGGGAGTGCTCTGGGGAATTGTTCGGATTAATCCCTGCTGCATCTTTCCGCCATCGCCCTACGCAACAACATTTTCATCCTCACCACTTGGATGATTGGCAGTCCTCAACTGTGCGTTTCTCCAGAAACTTCCTGCCTCGTACGGCTAAACTGTGGAATGAACTGTCGCCTGCGGTATTTCCGGACCGATACGACCTTCAAACCTTCAAGAAAAGGGCGTACTCACACCTTAAAGGCCGCCTGCTGGTGTTTCAGGTGTCCATGGGCAGCGGTTATCGCTTACCATCAGGCGATCTGTCTGCTCGTTTGCCTCCTATGTCATAAAAAAAAACCTAAACGACTCATTCAAAAACAGCTGTGTGGTATCCCAAATACATATTATTTAGCATATTCATTAAATCCTTGTAAGAACAATCCAATGGAATCGGAATGAATGTGACTACATTTCATCAAACATTGGCATAACTGAAAAGAGCCTGGGCCCATACATTACGAGAGTTTAGTGCCCATTATCCTCGTAAAACGTATAGAGTACCCGTCCTCGTCACAAAAACGTAGTATTATAGTATAATTAGAAGAATAAAATTAATGTGCCCATATTTTTTTATCAGTAAATAATAATAGAAGAGTCGTTCTTATATAAATTTCAGGTTAATAGTTGTAGCAGACAAGGATAGAGAATCACATTTATATCCTCTACGCTATGCCTCCTCTCTAGACCTGACTCCATATCCTACATGCAGATTGGGTCAACCTTCCTTACGCTAAAAAATAATATACATGTCTAAGTATGAGTATTACTAAAGGAGTGCAACAATTGTCAGTATATCTGTCAGAAACAGACATGTTCAACTCCTCGCAGGATCGGCGGTACCGGCTTTGCTACGGAACGGGCCCCGCCGATTTATACGATGGGCCGTACAATTTGAATGAATGCGTACACTGACGATCGTATTTCCAGAATGTTATTCCTAAAAGCAATTGAACCTCTTTCATATAAATACTGGGAATTGATCGTATCTTCATAAGCTTGTAAATTGCCTCATATATTTTTTCTTAGATATATGAGATCGCTTTCCATCAGGATAATTTGAATTTATCGTATCGTTGTATCTACTTTTGATTAAGTAACATAGTATCAGATACCAGGTACTGCAATGAACATCACCGTTTCTGGCTATTAAAATGTAAATTCGATTAAGACAGGAAAATTGAATCGGTTCAAGCGGGATTCGAACCCGTGATCTTTCCCTTAACGGGGGAACACTCTTACCACTGAGCCACCGAACGATGCCTGAATCCATCCAAATTCTCCTATATCAGAGCCGAACCGATTCAATTTTTCTTATCTTAATCGATTTGAATAGTAAGCACACTAAATGCTTTAAAATTTGATTCAAAATGTATATTGATGTAGTTTATTACTATTGAATTGATTTCTCAATATGATACAGGTCAGAATGTATATAGATCACCAGAGTTCTATCGCAAAGGCATAAATGACCTTCCTACTAGATGGCAGCAATGTATAGATAATAATGGTAATTATTTTGATTAAATAAATACGTTAAATTAAAAAAAAAACGAATTTCAATTTGTCAGTACAAATTGGCAATTTCATACTTTAACCCCTATTTTTTAACAGGTAGTTAGTGGTGCAGCACTCAGTAGGTAAATCAACCTGTCAATTAAAATTAGTCACAATATATACAGTCACGTCAATCATCAGTATCAATTATTAAAATGCGAATAAACTGACTCTTGATCATTCAAGCTGCTTTTGAGTGAACATGAGGAATAAACTCGTGTGAACATTCACTTATGACTACCTTCAAGTGAACTGTGAGGAGTGATTTAATTGCAGAATTCTGAAACAATAAATTTAAGAAATCGGTTAATATTTAATTTTTTTCATTGGTTAAAGAATTTAGTTTTAAGACTAGCTGATGCCTGCGGCTTTGCCCACATTATGTCATAGCAATTTTTGGTCATAATAACTCCGGTTCGATTCGGTTTTGATTGTCAGAATTCCGATTTTCATGATACCGAACCATTAAAATTCGGAATCAATAATAATGCGAAATCTTATAAATACGTAAGTATTAGCACAGAATATAAATAATAGTACTAAGTTCCTTTAGGCACACGGTATACGTACGTACTAAGGAATTTTTGTTGTTGCTCGTATTCGATTGCAACAGACGTTCAATAATAATTTATTAGCTCTCCGCTATTTATTTTATTATTATATATATATTTAATTATATATATTATATTTTCTTAAAGGAGATACTTAGACCTATTTTATAGTAATAACTAGTACAATTGCCTCAAACACGAATAAACCTCTAAAGTAGTGCGCATCAGTTGATCACGCCGTGGCCGCGCTGGGAACATACTCTGCAGGCTGGCCACTGGAATGCTCTAGAAGTCGTGAAATAGAATGGTACTACTTCTACACTACTGTCTCTACAGGCCTAACGCTAACCTCATTTGGTACATTGTGGCCAAGCCAGGAAAGAACATGCCAGATACAATTAATTTAATATATAATTTGAATACTTACATAATTTCTGTTTCCCTTAAGGCAAATTAACCACAATTCTGTTAATCAGTCAAAAGCCACACTAACATAAGCTCCCAGGAATAGAATTACAGTAAAAGCTCGACTATGGTAATAAGTTCGCGTTGGTTTGTAGAACTTTGCGTGTATACGTGAACAGTGGAAAGTTGTGCGCTGTGTGTCACTTAGATTGTAAATATAAACATGTATTTCGTGCTATGAAAGGGTAGCATTATGTTTAGAAGCATAATTTAGTCATTATTATTACAGTGGTATGATAAGAACGTGTAGAAGCACCCAACGAAGCTTGCTGGTTTATGTACCGTCAACGTCAGTTAAAGACAAAAACTGTCAATAGAAGCAACAGTGTGCGTGACGACATCACTGTCATCTGGGCGCCGATAACCCCAGCGTTCCCCATCACATGATCGTCAAGGTCAAATAGGTGTCCCGTGTCGCGTAAATACCAGTAATGAACCGCGTCCGCTGGCACTGACTCACGACCCTATTACTGCTGGGAATCAAAACCATACGATAGGTGACGTTCATTCCAAAGCTAGAAGTTACACAAAGACGTCTATGAAATAGCAACATGAGACTGTAATATTTTCCTGTTGATTTGACTGCCATATTATTCTAAAAAAAAAGAAAAAAAGTCAAATTCTACTATACACGTGAATCCAGTAGGTGCAGCAATTTAGCTGAAGGGAAATTATAAGTCATTTTGGTTTCTAACATTCCTTAATAAGCTTGGCCGTTAGTTATCTGCCTTTTGTTAATACCCTAATCTAGATGAACGTATAGCGATAACGCATATATGCATAATGCTGCATATGCAGTATTATGGTCTATCTATTTGTTACCCGTCTATACAGTAGTTCGTTCCATTGCCACGTATTTAAACGGTATATATTCAGTTTTTAATTAGCAGTCCGATTTGAAGCTAGAACAATCCTTAATATTTGCAAATTCAAATTAAGCAAATGAAAATTGTATGCCGTTTGTAAAATCGGTGCCCACGCCTTTCCTTTACGGGAGTAAAACATTCTGCGATGGAATTGTGAAAATAGTTAGGTTTTTGTTGACTCGGGGCAACTGAAGATCATGCTTTGGTATAGGTGCCGTGGAAAGTTGCCAAAACGGCGCTTTCAATGGAATGAAAGCATTGTACCTGTGTCCTCGGAAGGAACAAATGGGTAAATAGTTTCTGTGAAGAGAAATTATCTTGGCAATTAAATTTATCTATCGAGTGTAATACGGCACGGCATAGGTGGGAGCCCTGTCCTCGGCACGTAGCTGCGGTAAGTGCAGACGCAGTGCATGGACACGTGCCCGCGGTGCAGATGTGCGAGTGTTCTTACACGATGTGTATTCTTAGTATTTTATCGAAGATTTGTGATGTTATATTTTTAAACTACCGCTGAATGGTAATGAAGTATGTGTATGTAAAGTTGTACACCTTCAGTGATACAAGAATAAATTCCGATTAACTGTCAGTGGTCATTTCACCAAGGTCGTGTGGATACGGATAAGTTAGATTCCTGCGTTCTGAGAACCTTGAAATTTGTAACATATAATGTTTTTTTTTTAAACCCGCTAATTTAAAATATTTTCTATATTAGTACCCACTATAAGTTTTCAGCTATCAAGATTATTAAAAGGAAGATTATAAGAAAAATCCGAAATAATTTTATTGCCATATTCTGCTCTGTTTTTGCTAAATGTTTAATATCTGTACATAAAACCCCTACATTTCTGGTGACTCACGACTTTGTGGCTCCAACACTTTATGATTTCCATTTCTAAACTATAATGTGTTAACTGTAATATATAATCGCATAATCCTCAGTTGACAAGACACAGTTTAGAACATATCAAAGAGGCTATACCGTAAATACTTTTTTACTTCTATTTCTAAACTATGCTTTGTTATCACTGTTATCAGTTAATATAAAAATCTCATTATCCTAACAGTTAACAAGACATACCTAGTAAAGAAAAAAACTGAAAAGGCTATACCGTAAAATACTTGACCTTCCTCGCTCTACACAAGTAATCCTTGTGTTCGTAAGTATGACAGTAATATATGTATAATAACATAGTTTGTAGCTGGCGCTCGAGAGACTTGCTCGAGTCACCTATAATACCTACGTAAAATATCTAAGATTACGTCACGCAGACGCTTGCAAGGCGAATATTCGCCAAGAGTTACTGCAGCTCAGCTAGGCGACCTAGATACACCTGGTTGTTGTTCCGTGACGCGGACTCTTCAATGTTATTACTAGAATTTATTTTGAACCACAAACGTTTATGAAAGCTTAAATAGAAACTATAGCATTCAGCGTGAAGCACTCTAGTGCTAACAGTTTTTATTCAAGATAACAAATTTTAGCCGAGATTATCTATCACACAAGAAGGAACATTTTGTACAATCAATACTTTAACTATATTGTGTGTCTGATGAATACGTAGACTACCATGAAACACACATCCGAAATTGTCATCTATCCTGGCGGGCCTAAAGAAGGCACGTGACACCAAATTCAAAAGAAATAACTGCTACGTTTTTAGTTCGTGTTTCAGGCGACCCTGAAGTTTTGAGTATATGCTACTCATGTTAGCCCTTATGTTTTGCAAAACAATGTATTGAGTTATTAGGTATATAAGCGTCAGATTATTCGTGAATTTATAACTGAAATCTAATAATAAAAACTGGCCAAGCACTTTTCCCAAGCCCCTATAATCTCGTTTGATCAAAAAAGTTTTTATGCTAAGGAGTTCTAGAAATTAAGGTAGGCAGTCTATTTTGCTTCTGTTGTACTGCCTGTACGTTGCACAGTGTGAAACGGTAATCCACAATGGACTGTTTGGGGGTTTCATTATTGCTTGATTCATTAGTTCCAACCAATCGCGTCTAAGTCTCTCTGAAGTCCATTTTTCGACGTGTTTCCAACCTGTGGTACTTGAGTAATTCAAGCTTCAGTTGGTTGGCTTGACCCTCTTTATCGCTATTTCACGAATATGAAAGAAAAAAATGGTTACGTTTAAACTGTAATTTAGTAACTGCTGGAACATCTCAAATTTTGCAGACAACACTAGGTGATCAGTTATCAACACTCACTGATCCTAAACCCTCTAAAATCAAAGTTTATGATACTGGGTAATAAGCTACAAATCCAGTCAATCTTACAACATGACCCACCTATTGTCATAAATGGTCAGAGAGTTGCAAGGCCACTAACCTTGGTCTTGTAATAGACCCACAGCTCCGATTTGAGGAACACATAAACAGGGTTGTTAAGAATTGTTTTTACAGGTTATAAGTTTTATACAATAACCGTGACTACATAGGGACGATACTGAGGAAACAAGTGGTGGACAGTCTCATACTATCAAGGTTTAACTAATGTGATACAGTCTATGGTCGAATACAGAATGCCTGTGCCAGATACTGTTATCAAATACCACGACGCCTACATGTAACACCGTATATTTATTTATTTTTTTCTCACCAACAACCAAATTACATAGTGTTTACACAACTTAGGGTAAATAGAATCTGGTTGTGGATCGCTGGTGCCTGTTGTAGGTAAATGATTACCTGTTTTACTGGTCACCAGGATTCCACTATATCACAATGAATATGCTGTGCTCAAAAAAGAAATAGCAGGATAATCGGTTTTGGTACAAAATATGCTATCGATTAAAATATATAAAGCATGCTAACTAAGTGTGTGTATGAGTGTGTGTGTGTGTGTGTGTGTGTGTGTGTGTGTGTGTGTGTGTGTGTGTGTGCACGCGCGAGCGTGCATCTGAATTAGGTGATCAAAGACTTCGTTGTCTTCAAGACTTTATTTACTACTAATTCAAGACGTTCAATAATTCCTCTGTTCTAGAGTATGTTTGACAGAGAACGAGAGCACGACCCAAATTCGGTCCTGCGTGGAATACTGCTCGCATCTCTGGGATGGCTCCGCAAAGTACTTATTAGATGCTCTCGACAGGTTGCAGCGACGTGCGGTCCGCATTATTGGGAATCTCGAGGTCACAAGCACCCTTGAGCCTTTGCAGATGCGTAGAGATGTTGCATCCTTGGCAGTATTTTACCGTCTCTACCATGGTGAATGTTCTGATGAGCTCTTCCAACTGGTCCCGCCCTCTCCTTTCCTACATAGGACAACACGAGCAAGGCTTAGATGTCACCCGTATACGGTGCAGAATATTCCTTCAAGAACCAAGCGGTTTGGTGACTCCTTTCTTTGTCGCACCATTAAGACCTGGAACTCCTTGCCAGCTCACGTGTTTCCTTCTTTCTACAGTCCCGGGTCCTTTAAGCGGGGCGTGAAAAAGCATCTGATGAGGCCGTCAAGCTGAGTGCCACCATTGTTAACATGGTACGTGTTTGTAATGGTGACCCTCTTTTCTGAGACTTTGCCTTCAGCTTACCATCAGGCGAGGTGAAGTCAAATTGACGTGTCCTACATAAAAAAAAAAAGAGAAGCCATTCGTGGATAATAGTTTTGCACTTGTACATATTTAGGCCATAAAGATCCAAAATTTTATGCAATTTATTATAAAGGTACGGACCCAGAAAAATAAAGAATTTTTGACTAAATGATGTCAATGACAATAATATATTAAAAACAGAAGCTAGAAGAAAGCTGCACTTTGCAACTTTTCTTTTTAGTACTACACTATTACTACTTTACCTTTGTTACTATGCTGTTGATGAGAGTACATATTGCTAGACGACGTCAAGTGGCACCTAAGGGTTACCCTGAAAATCAGTTCTGTGGTGGTTAATACCCACCTCAGTATATGCTGAGTGTCTAGCCCTAATTGCGGACACAGTGTACATATTTTATAACTTAGAATTGTATGTATGTAATACAATAAATATTACACGTGTAAAGACCATAATTATGAGTAGGTATGTGATGTATTTAGTCTATGGACATGTGCCACGTACGTAGGACATGTGACGTTGACAATGTAAGTGTTGTCAATTCTGTCACCTGCATGTCACACGCCGCGTTGGCTACTCAGGTGGCGACCACAGATTAGAAAAAAACACTCTTTTCCGAATCGTTTTTGGAGTTTAGATATTGTCGCCGCCTGAGTAGCTATCTATTTATACATCACCGATGTTAATGTTATTATTGTTTGTTATTTTATTTTATTTTTGTTTCGAATTTTCTTTTATATTATACATTAAGTACATGTGTTCATCCGCAATAAAAAATAATTTCTTTCTTTCTATCAGAAGTAAGTAATTGCCATCCTAAAGTCGTTTACTGTCACATTCGTAATGATCCGAACATGGCAGTAAAGTCTGTAGTCCATTTTGATTCAACTATCATTATTCAATAATAACATTTTTATGTGTAAAGCACTCAAACGATCGATACACATAAATTGAATGACGACTGGGTGTTCAATCGTTTCAATTTTATGGAAGCCGTTAAACCAAAAGTCACAATGTGTTAAAATTAGACATTTTGATGATCACTTTCTCAAATATTATATTCAAGTAACGTCGATAACTTATAGGATTTTAAGATTATAGTAGTTTGTAGTGTTGTAATAGACGAAGTGATCATATAAGGCTTCCGTTCTTATTTTTGTGGTGTGGAATTGTATTCACAAAAATGGTTTACCGCTTAGTCACTGACTTCAGGCAATAAAAGTATCAGGTTTCCTGCGGCCTTCCGCTCATTAGTACATGGTTGTGTGCCGGCGAGTGGCTCACTTACCGCGGTAGACGGCGAGCCTCTCTGCTGACTCGGCGGAACTCAGCATTCCAGGGTGGTGCCTCATACAGACACATTTTGCGAATTCCTGCCACTTTGTGGTTAACCTACATTCAAAATATAAGATGTTTTAGTATCTAAATCGAAAATGACATTCAGTGCAGGTGCCCGAGGCTTGCTGGTGCATTTCATAGACAGGTAAATCTTCTTTTCACGAACACCCGATGAAATTGACCAATATTTTATGATAGAATATGCTCTTGGTGATGTGTCATTCACAGTCATTACTACCATAACAGTGATTTTATTATTACTTATTAACGCTTTGTCTTCTAGTTTTATTTTTTATATTTTATATATATTTGCTTTATGCTATTTAAATTAGTGGGTTACTGAGTATGGGAATGAAAATGTACGTTACTTATAATATTAATATTTCTTTTTATCTAACTTTCTATATTTGAGAAGTCGAACAGTAGGTTATACATTTACAAAGCTTGAGTATTTTAGTTTGTGTGTATATCTAAGTATGCCTATATTTTTCGTGGTGTCCAAAAAAGGTACACGACTTCACGCATACGCAAAATATACAAACTGAAAATGTCTTCCGTCGTTTATATGCATCGTAATTCAGAGACTAACCTAGAGTACTCACGACTACCTAATTTTAGACGACACGAAAAATATAGGCACCCTAAACTAAAATACTCAAGCCTTGTAAATTTATAACCTGTAGAGCGTTTTCACACTCATCCGATATCCGATATCCGACATCCGATATCGGGGGAAGTTAAATGTATGAGATATGTTTCTGTCTTTCTCACCGTCCGGCCCAATATCGGTTATCGGAGCCAACACCACTGTGTTGCCTCGCTATCGGATCACAAAGAGACTAAAACAGTGACTGCAAGCAATTTTCAACCTTAATTACATTTTCTTAGTACGTGTCTTATCGCGTTAATTGATGGTGCTGATCATGAATATGAGAAAAAAACTCGATACCACATGCTTGCACTTTTTTCTTCTGTAGCAACTCTTATCAGTCTGTGCTTTCGAGCAAATGGCCGTATCGGGCCGAGACTATCGGTTTAATGTGAAAACAGCACAAGGTGCCGACACCCGGATGTCGGCTAGCGGCGTCCGACACCGATATCGGATATCGGATGAGTGTGGAAACGCTCTAAAGTGAATGAAATATTATATGAAAATGGCTCATCCAGGGTTCTTTTTTCATAATGATTTGATACTTTGCTATCTTGTAACGACTAGACTAGTTTTCCAAATATATTTAAATACTTATATTATACCCACGTTCTTCGTTTTCTTTCTTTTGGCGTCGACTGTAATTTCTTTAAGAGGTGATTTAAACTTCAAGTGTTGAAAGGTTCAAGCTGCGTAATTTTACAACTCTGCTGAAAAGTCTGACGAGCTTTTGATAGACGCTTTAGCTTTAGTACTGAATTCATAAAAGCTGAGATAATAAACAAAAGATTCACTAGGCCATTACCCAGTAACATTTTCAAGGGTTCATATTTATTTAGCAAAAGGAAGGTGACAGCTTAAGCTCAAAACGAAGATATCGCTTTATGAAAGATTCAATTTCAGATTAAGTTAAAAGTTTAAATAAATTTAACAAAATCACACAGAGTGCACATGTATAATACGTGTATATGATACACACTTCTTAAGTATTTATAAAATAAATACATATAAACTGGACTGATCAACTTCAGCGCTTGCTCCGTACGGCACGGCATGAGGCTGGGAGGGGCGGGGGGTGGCCAGACCCCCGTCAGTCCAAGTTCGCCAGTTATGCTAATTGATCGACCCCTCTAATTACCTCGCTGCAGCCGAACAGCTGGCCCGGAGATCCCACCCGACACCCGTCACTACTGCAATATTTCATAATCTATTATAAATAATATCGAGTTCTTCGAAGCAGTATTGGTTGTCACTTTCCATCATGAGCGTCATCTCTTCATAGAACATAATATTCGCCAGCTGGATTAAATAAGAACGCCTTGAAAGTAAGTCTTGAATATAAGTTGACCACAGACAAACTTCGTTTCCGGACTCTACTGAACTGTAACTTTTTGTGATCGCTAGAAAAATTACACTGGTGCATATTATACTTAAGAATTGAAATCACAAATTAAACTCTATAATAAATTAATTGATGTTGACGTATTAGTCTGTAAGAAATTAAATACGTAATGGACCCTCCGTAAGGGAACATAGAGTCATTGGACAGATGTGAGGCCAGCGGTGTAATGTACTGAACATCTGTCGGCTACACTCAACACAAGTCGGGGCGAGATTTTGTTTTGTCTGGGACGAGAACGAAATAAGCTGCGTATGTTTACAAACTTTAGTTCTCAGTCACAGTTCATTTAGAGTTAGGGATTGTACTAGTACCTACTACCGAGGTGACAATTATTTACTATGGAAAACCTGTCACTATAGTTTCAGTGCAAGGATATTTTTCGAAACTAGAACTTGTATAAAAGTAACACGTATAAAAGATTGAGTAATTTGAGCTCATTGATAAGCTAAGTAAGAGTTGAATATGGAAACAGGTATTAAAATATATAGGTCTTGTGCCTACAAATACAAACATACATACTCATGCCTATAAATCCTCGAAGGGGTAAGCAGAGGTGTATTAACACCCGAATTTCGCCAACTAAGATTTCGGTTCCACGTAATAGGGGGCGAGCCTTTTGCCGTCAAGTGGGCACTTAGTCATAGGCTGT
Source organism: Eilema caniola (assembly GCA_949126895.1). Classification (NCBI taxonomy): domain Eukaryota; kingdom Metazoa; phylum Arthropoda; class Insecta; order Lepidoptera; family Erebidae; genus Eilema; species Eilema caniola. The sequence goes on along the minus strand of OX421469.1, from coordinate 286,498 downwards.
ATGTTTTCTGTCGGATAGAGAACAACCCTATCCCCTAGTTGCCTTTTACGACATCCACAGGAAGAGGTTGGCGGGCCCTATGCTACTCCACCCGGATACAACACGGTATTAAAATATGACGGTATAATAGACGGTTTTTGTATTTTTGTACACCATGCACCTGTGTATGGTATGAACAAAAGTGTGTAGCGTCGTTCAGGCTCTAATTAGTTCAGTAGTAGTGACGTAATGAGAGGGGTACACGCGTTTGCTGAGTGAAATAGTTCGCGAGCGCCCGCCTACCCGGCTACATGAAGATCAAAGCTAAGGGAGCTCTTTGAAAACTTTCTTCATCTCTGATATTAAGCGATTAAATTCATTTAACTCGTATAAAAGTTTTTTCTAGCTTCAGAAAAGCTTTTATGTACCTATTATAACTGTTGGTATTATTTTGAGTTTGGAGTTTTACTCGTAAACTCGACTCAACCAGAATATTGCTATTGTATTCGATTAATTATATTATTTACTCGAAAAGTGTACAAAGTTATTTTATTCTGCGTGAATCGACTTAAGTGGTCTAGAATTGAATGGGGAATTTTGATTTGGACCAAATACTATTTCGATGGCAATCTTTTTTTCCTTCTGCTTTTAACCGAGTGACGAATGAGTTGTCAACCCGAATCCCGTCTCTTTTCCTTGGCTAGTGGAGTGGCCGGAGCAGCTGGAGTGGCCGGCTTCAAGAGCCGACACGCCATTGGCCCTGACCTTGCACTCCACTCGCTTTGAACACAGCGTTGTTCTACACTGACTCAATTTGTTCTCGGAATACGTTCGAAATGAATTTTAGCGATATAAATACATTTGGACTGTTTTGGATGACTGCACAGGAGTTATTAGAAGTGAGCTCTCTAACACCACTGTGAGGTACAACTCACATTGAACTGTGTCTTCAATATTTTAACAAGAAAAGCTCTTTGATTTTTTGATAATAATGCTTTTAAATTCAGATTTCAAGATTTATACATTTATAAAGATTGAATAAAATGGAACTGTCCTAAAACGTCAGCAGCTTAGTGGTTAAGGAATCGCCCTTTAGATCGAGAGAGTTTGATTCCTGACTATTACTATTGACGTGAAGCCATTCCTAACACACCTAATTTCGTTTAGCTAAAGGGGTTAGTGGGAATACTAGTAATTTGTAAGTAGCCGACTTAAAAAAAAAACAGATCGTTTAAAATTTCCGTATTGTATTGTATTCCTAAATCACAATAACAAATTGAGAAATATTTATTATTCCAAGTCAGCGAAAAGTCATAAAAGAGAAATAAAGGAAGGAATGAATGTGCATCGACATGTGGCGGTGGAGAGAGCACGTAACTTGAGCCGCGTATAAATAATAGTTCCAATCTGATTGCACCGCACCGCTGGCACCGCGCTGGAGTGCCGCCGGCCGCGCGGTCGCCTGGAGACGCGACGACGATACAACTTTACGAACGAGTCTTTTATATTTAGTGACAAATAAACGAGCAACATGCGCCACTTACTCACCGCACATCTTGTTTACAAACATATTTCATTCGTAATAAGCCCATATGTGCGTGTACCTTCTGAATCTTTCAACGAAATCAATAGCGCTGTTATTTTGCAGACCAAAAGCTCAGACATTTGCTTGAAATATGGTCGAAATTACTACATGATGATTACGATGAGTAAGTAGGGATGAGATGTAACAGGAATGGTGATGACTATACTAATATTGAGATGCATGTAAAAATGTTGATTTCCACTTAGTTTTGAACTGGAGCGGTCAGTAAGTATGTACCTTTCCGAAGGAAGCCAGTGTATACTGTATACAGTGTAACTGTACTCCTATATCAGTTGTATATGTTTCAAGCAAAGAAGAAGAGATGAAAAGCATCAGGCGTGAATGTAATCATGTTAGTAGGTACCTCTACTGGCCCTACTGGTGCTCTCTCGTGAGTTTCATATTGTTGAACTGGGACGGTCGCGGATATTCCATGTTTCTTCTTATTGCAAATATAAACAAAGTTATGCTACACACCCATCGTATTCCGGGTGGAGAAACCCAACGATGCAATACGAGCACTTCGTTCAGTGGTATAAAAAGTTCAAATTATTGAATGTTTGTAAACCATACTACCTACCCATACATTCTCACTCAATATTTCGATGTATTCGCGATGCTTTAGTTTTCATTACACAATGACACATTCAATAAATATGCTTGCAATAAAATGCCTTTTTTTTCATTCTTTTTAATTTCTTGCATAAATTTGTTTCGATTTAAATCGAACACAATAAAGGAGAGTTAACGGAACACAAAAAAAGGACAGTATAAAATAGTTAGTTTTATTTTTAAACAAAAAATAAGAAAGATGCTGAGAAAAGTGCATTTTGTTCAGTTATATTATTTTTTATTAAACTTTAAGTATGGTGTTGCAAATAAATGTCAAAACATGTTAATTCAACTGTTGTTTCATATTTAATTATTATCTGTTTAAAAATAAAGCTAACTATTGTGTGTAGTTGTTCCCGCAAAGTGTTCCGTGGCCATGGCTACTGAACAGTAACCAAAACATTAGGAAGAGTGTAAATACCAACAAAATCCTGACTGACTGATTTTTTTAAATATATAGTACACGTCAATTTGACTTCACCTCGCCTGATGGTAAGCTTAAAGCAACGTTTCAGGAAAGAGGGTCGCCATTACATACACGTACTATGTTAACAATGGTGGCTCAGCTTGACGGCTTCATCAGATGCTTCTTCACGCACCGCTTAAACGACCCGGGACTGTACGAAGAAGGAAACACGTGAGCTGGGTGCGACAAAAAAAGGAGTCACCATACCGTTTGGTTCTTAAAGGAATTTTCTGCACCGTATACGGGTGACATCTAAGCCCTGCTCGTGTTGTCCTGTGTAGGAAAGGAGAGGGCGGTAAAGTGGAAGAGCTCATCAGAACATTCATCATCGTAGAGACGGTAAAATACTGCCAAGAAAGCAACGTCTCTATATACGCATCTGCAGAGGCTTGAGGGTGATTGAGTTAAAGACAGCGTACAGCCTAAACCACTGATCGTAGAGACTTGAAATTTAGAGAGAGTGTTTGTTTTGAAGCGGTGGAGGTGTACTTAGTTAGGATTTTTTGAAATTCTATCCCGAAGGGCTTAAAAAGGATACAAAAACGTCCTGTCTTATAATTCTAGAACCGTTGAATAGATTTTCATGATCGTTGGTGTTTTAAAATTGTCTCTGTTGCCAAAATGCAATTACCACAATTAAATTGTGGTAAATTCACGAAATAATGTCATATTCAGGAAAATACGATGTATAAGGGCGCAGTGTTTGTAATGTTATTTGTCTTATTTTGGTTTTGTATGACTTATGTTTTACTTCGAGTTATTTCTAAAAAATACATTTTAATTGAGTGATAGGAAATAATTGTGGGTGTTTCTATGTACCTATAATATGTATGCATTGACAAAAAAATGTATCTAACTATGTTTATCTGCATTCTAGATTCCTTAATAAAAGCTAGTTAAGCTATGCTTACCATAGATCTAGATAGTGCTGCGTGAAATGTTTTGAAATATTTATTTATTAATCACGTAAGCTCAGGGCAGACCACGATTGTCACAGATTGGTATATTTAAATGCAATTTTAAAGTGTTTGTTATGCTAACTATTCAAATCAATTAAGATAAGAAAAATATGGCCCATGGAAAGAGCGCAGGTTCGAACCCCGCCTGGACCAATTTAATTCTTTTCTTACCTAAATCGACTTACGTGTGGGTATTAATTCACCTCTACCTAACCCTCCAGGTATAAAGGCGTATTAAACACAAAGAAATAAAAATCAATTGCGATATAATTATGTGTGTTATAGGTACTGTATTGTTTGACAGCCTCTGTGGTGTGACAGTAGTTAACGCGGCTCCTACGCAGAGGAAGCGATTCGATTCCAGCTCAGTGCAAATATTTGTATACATGAATAATGCATATTTGTATTGGTCCAGGTATTTCAGTCCATAGGAGAGAAAATGTCAAGTTCAACCAAATACGCCGTTAGACTGGAAAAAGCTGACTCCGGACTTTCGCCCAGGAGTCTGCTTTTATGCTTTTTCCAGTTTTACTGCATGTTTGGCTGAACTTTGATATGTTCTGTGAGGCGACTGCCGTATAATCTCCTCAACCCATTGAAGATATTGAAGTATTATCTCGTTCCCAGGTTGGGGGTCCCGTCGGAATACGCTATCTAAAAAAGACTTCTGATTTAAATAACCGACATCCATGCGGGCGAAGCTTCGGGGGAAAAGCTAGTAAGTCATAAATGGTTATGTAATCTGGTTTTAGTAATTCAATGGGCAAGTTTAAAATGCCGTTACTATGATAATGTCAACTTTTCTGAATTATAAAAACAAATATTCCTTATATAAGAACTAAAATCGAATTTCCGGAACATTAGCTTCGGATTGTTGGCAAGGCTTAAGATTCTAAAACAGCGGGGATTTACTTACGACTGGCAGGTTGGCTGGCTGTATGCTGTGTCTGCAGAGCGAGTGTACAACGCACCTTGTTCTGTATTACGTATACAGAATGATGACAACAGGCGTACTCTAAACTAAAAGAAATTGTCCCACTACAACGAAATTTTCGAGGAAAGTAAGGATTATTAAAAACCAAAAAGTTCGTGTAAACCTTTATCGTTTACTTACAATAAAAATGTGATAAGTGAATGCTAGCCTAACAAACAATAAATTAATTTGTTGTTCAATTGGATACATTGGTCATGGAACACTCGATCGTCACGAGTATGTACCTAATGAACGTTGATAAATCGGTACGTGATCATTGTCATCACACACTCAATGCACGATCAATTGAACTAAATGAAGTTTAGATGTACTTTGTCACGGAAGCTCACAACGACAAAGCACTCATGATCAATAACATTCGTCTTACACTAAAATAATATACGCGGAGCAGCCCCACGGGCGGAGCTCATCTAGCGCGTGTTTTTGTTGTAAATCCAGCGATCTCCAATTTAAATTCAATTTCACACTAACTGGTCGAAATTCGCAAATATCTATTAAAGATTTACAGTTCATTCGAGGGCTTGCATACATGCATACTGCGCTCTATTAACAAATCTCCAACGGTGATTGATTGGTTTCACAGTTACCTGTCTGGCCGTCGACAACGTACGCGCATAGAGGATTCCTACTCCTCATGGAGCGATATAACAGTCGGTGTGCCGCAGGGTGGCGTTCTATCCCCATTACTTTTCGCCGTTTTTATAAACTCAATCTCAAATCAATTAGTTTCATCCTACCACCTTTATGCAGATGATCTTCAAATCTACACCCAAGCGCCCCTAAGTCAGCTGACGGAAGCATTTAGTACGATAAATATGGACTTGGAACGTGTATGTGTGTGGAGCCATAACTATGGACTAAAAGTAAATCCAGATAAGACGCAGGTCATTGTTGTTGGAAGCCCCTGGATTATGTCACGCATTGACTTTACGCACTATCCCCAAATAATATTCAATGGTGCTGCTATCGAAATAAGAAGTCATGTAAGGAACCTGGGTATTTACATAGATAATACCTTGTCCTGGGATCATCAGATACAGGAAGTCAATCGCAAGCTGTTTGCAGCGGCGGGGTCTTTGCGTAAACTGCGAGGATTACTTCCGATTGCTACCAAAGTTGCGCTTGCACAAACTCTGTTGCTCCCACTACTTGACTACGCTGACATCAGCTATCTTGATCTCACTGAGGAGCAACTTGACAAGCTTGAGCGTCTTCAGAATTTTTGTATTAGATTTATATTTGGCTTGCGCAAATATGATCACGTCTCCGAATTCCGTAATAAACTCAAGTGGCTCCCAATTCGCCTTCGTCGGAATACTCATATACTTTCTTTATTATACAGTGTACTGTTCAATCCTTGTACTCCCCATTATCTTAAAGAACGGTTCAGGTTCCTTGGTGACACACATACGAGATTTCTGAGATCATCGGAGAATTTGAGACTTGCAATGCCACTGCACTATACAAGTTTCTACGATAAATCTTTTCGTTCTTCAGTTCGTCAGTTCACCTGTGGAATGCACTGCTACTACATGTAAAAAAAGCACAATCTCTAGAGTCGTTCAAAAAAATGTTAAAAGATCATTACTTATCTTCCCTTGGGTAACTACATTATGTAATTTTGTATAATTAAAACGTTTGTAGTATATAATATGGATGCTGAGTAATATAAGTATATTGTAAATATTATGTATTGTATATGTGTACTGTGTTATTGACATACTATGTAGTATATGTTTACTGACTGATATATAACTTGTATATAACTATTCAATTTATCATTTTTCCTTCTTTAAAAATGTTGTACGCTACCCTATCATCTCTTTTGTTTCTATCCATCCAAAGGTTGCCTGGAAGAAATCGCTGTTAGCGATAAGGCCGCCCATTGTGCATTATATACCTAAAAAATTGTTATCGCATAATACTTTTATGGTGTACAATGAAGAATATCTTATCTTATCTTATCTTATCTTGCAGATCGTGCGCGGCCCCGTCCGAGTTCCGCCGCACCGCGCCGTTCCGTTCTCTCCGCGTTAGTATGCTCCTTGCCGCATGCGATATTATTTTTCCGGAACTCTTATTTAACTTATAATTATTATATTAATTCGCTATTCGTACAAATGACTAGGGCACGCCGTGATTGCGGCGGTAAGACCCATCATAGGGGAGTGGCTAGAGAGGCCACACGGTGGCCTCTCGTACCGTCAGACGCAGGTCATTACCGGACACGGTAACTTCGGGCGGTGCCTGCATCTGATGGGCATAGAGCCAACGCCCGAGTGCCATCACTGCGACGCGAGCGTGGACTCGGGGCTGCACACGCTCATCGAATGTCCGGCGTTTGAAGCGCCGAGGCGGGAGCTTGTGACGGCCCTGGGGGTGAGAGTACTCACGCTCTCCACCCTGCTCGCGGCGATGGTCCGCTGCGCGTATGCGTGGGCGGCCAGCGCCTCCTTCTGCGAGCAGGTCATGCTCGTGAAGGAGACAGCAGAGCGGGCGCGGCGCAGCGAGCGAGAAAGACTCGTGGACATCGCTGGCCGCGTTCGAAGGCGGCTCGGGCGTCGGAGGGCGCAACCGACCTCCGCCCCCCATGAGCGCGGGCCTGAGGGTGACGGGTGGAGCCGCTCGTCACCCTAGCAGAAGCAGGCCACGGCGGCGGCGCGCATCGTAGGACGATGCGCGCCCCCCCCCCCCCATACCGGGGGCGAGTCGGGGACCGCGTGGACCGAGAGGAATGGCCCTGGGTCAGCCGGGGTGCGAGGGATATGTCAAAAGACAACCTCACCTCCGGCCTAGCACATCGACCCACAGACGGCGTGCGGTTTAGTCGGTTCGAGTCCGACATAACCTACCCCTTCGGCTCCGGAGGGGTGGGCATCCGTGGGGATTTCCCGCACGTAAAAAAAAAAAACTCATACAAATGACTTTCTGTTTCATACGCTATGAACGACAAAGCCATTTGAAAAATGAAATGTCTTACATAGTTTTCTTTTTTATCAATCAATAAATTAGCCCACTGCAGTGCACTGCTGGACATATTTTCATTTCATTTTTTTTCATTTTCAGGTCATCGATCCATCTGGCTAGGGGTATTTAGATTTTTTATTATTTTACAATTAATTAATATTCGACTATTCTGCGAGTGCGCACACATCGTGAAGGGGTTTTCGTTAATAACTGGGAATCTTTTATTTCACTTGCTAACAGTGTTAAAGGATTTGATTTTTTTTCCATACGTTTACACTTTCCCTCGGGTATTCCCGCTCGTCACTATTATTAACGATTGACTATGTTTTGTTTCACTCCACTGGGATTAGCGATAGGTTGAAAAAGAAATGTTTTGTTCGCCTCGTAAACAGTATTATCAAACACGATTTTTTTCCCCAGATATTCATACTTTTGTTCCTCGTAAATTACCTATATTAAGAATCAGAGTATAAAAAGCTCAAAACACGCAGCGATGCAACAAGGTTGTTTGTGGTGAAATCTAGAAGAACGACCTCCTTTTGTAAAGTTCATTGAAAATGTCCTCGAACAAATGACGAAACATTCGCGGACAAAATGCTGCCACTAGAGTATTCAGTGTGTATCGTCGATTGGGCGCACTTCGCTCGACTTCGTTAATACTTTTGTTTAATTAATGTACGCGATGTGTGCGGGGCGGCGCGGGCGGCGGGCGCAGGGACGGGGGGGGGGCGGTGATCGCTGCGTACTCAGTGTTATTTATTCATGCTCGTCAATCGTATCGAAATAACTAATGTATGGCGCAGAAAGTGCGGTAACTACTCGATTAAGCGCCACTTCACGTGGGCGCCAACATCAGTCTAAAGTCTCTGAAGTCTTGTGAACCTACCAATAATTTTTATTGGTTACTTACTCATGTACGAGTATAAGGCTGAGTATGACATTAGACTGCTTCAGGCTATAACTCTGTAATACCGTGCAATTGGAACTTTTTCTTATGAATTTTAACAACAAACTTAAGATATTTTGTCCTAAAAAATAAAACAGTGGGGGCACATTATTCCCGGACTTGAGTCCGTGTAGGGCGGAGATTAGAAAGAAAACAAACTATTTTGGGATCTCTCAGTCACAGACAGGACTGACTCGTGTTCAAAGTAACATAAATGTCTTTACTTTTGTATTTCACGTTCTGTCGATGCAAACATTTTTTAGATTACATTGTAAGTGCTGTGTTCTTTTTTCAACGTTTCTTGATTTCTTTTAGCTTCTTAGCTCGATTCTTCTCAATCGGACCTATGTTCTATTGCTGATAATTACGGCAAAAGCAACATCCGCTAAGTGTATACGGCAGCTTACTTGCAACGCAGCAGTTTCAGGTTAGATCCGAAACAGTACCGTCAAACCGTTCATTGACTTTTCGACATCGTAGTGTACACAGAGCCTGTTTCCTGTTAAATCGCTCACTCACTCCGACAAACAGCCACCATCACGGCACGCTGCATGCACCTCCGACTCCGAGCGACGTGTTTGCACACGATCTTTCTTTTCGACGAGATTGTGATGCAGTTCACGGCGCTGTGCTGTTCAATTTTTCCTTGCCAACAAAGTTTGGCACGGAACAAACAGCGAAGATAAACTTTCTGCTATTAAACGAGTGTTAACTACGGCCCCCGGAGCCGTCGGTGTACTAAGGGTGTGTTTGCACAGAAGCGGATACGAACTAAGCTGAAAGCGGATTTGCGTGGGAATCGATCAAAGTCTTGAGGGGTGGATAACAACCAACATCATTGGTCTTATCCTGCATGTCACACCTCCGCTGTGCTGGTTTCTGCTACTGTTGACGAGGTAGTAAATTGTGTAAAAAGTAATCAGTTAGCAGTTCAGTTTCAGACGTTTAAATTTGAAGTTTACAGACTGTTTGTACAACTTTGCCACACACACTCGACACAGAGAGAGGAAACTCGGATGGGTTTAGACTAGTGATAAAGATTTAGCTAACAATAAGCCGCCGCACTCGCACCCTCTCGCCAACTTTACGAACAACCAAAGACTATAATGTACCGAAGGTCGGTTTGACGGCGAGTTCCCATTACGCGTACTTCAGGGTTGCAATGTTTACTTGTTCTTTGGCTTTGTAACTTTTTACGTATAATATAATCTTTATGCTACTGTAAATGTCAATGGTAGTGGGTCGGTGGCTGCCTCTTCTCATAAATGGCCGATCCCCTTGTTTTGTAAATAATAGGTAGGTAGGTACTTGTGCTTATTTTGAGTTTTTGATCCCACACGCTTGAGTAAAAAATCAGTAGCACAGTGACATTGACTTAGATATAACAATATTATGATTCATAACTTTGTCGTTTGCAGACTCTTACATACATTACTTACAATGCTTGCAAAGCTTTTAATAATTCAAATTATATTTTCACTAGCTGATCCGGCGACCTTCGTACCGCCAATGTTTTTCCGCCCGCGTGGCGTCAGATCCCGTTCCCGCTGTACCCTCTACTATATTAAGCATGTTTTGTACAAATATACCCTCTTCTTGAATTACTCTATCTAATAAAAGAAAACTGTATCAAAATCCGTTGAGTAGTTTAAAGATTTAAGCATGCATAGAGACAGACAGACGCGAAAGTGACTTTTTTTATACTATGTAGTGATATGACATTTTCAGATAAAATATTCTAGCTTATTATAGTGTCTGATAGAGTAATTTTATAAGTCCTATTAGTCACAGCACTCAACTATCACTTGCTAAGGCTGTTTGATTTCAATTGCAGAGGATATACAAGTATACTTCTGATAAGCTAAATACCCGTTTTTTCTGTTCCGTGCTAAAAACAGACAAATACAATTTACTTCACAAAAAAGTATTTACTTCAATGAGGTGTCACCATGTGAATCGGCACATTTTGTCTACTGTTAAGTAAGATACTTCTGGCTATAAAGAATTTAAAAAGAAAAAATAACCTGTCAATTGTACGTAGGTGTGTGGCCATATTGTCATTGCCACGTGTAGATAGTGGCTTTGTGAAAGCCACTATCTACACGTGGTAATTGTTTATCAAATATGTCAATATAGATACGCAAATAAAATCGCGGTGGTATTTTATTTTCTGAAATTGGTGTAAATTCGAGTTTAATGTATTAAAAATGGTGGATTTTAAAACATTACGTCTTGGATAACGTACACAATATGAGAAAAGTTGTATATTACTGTGAATTGTGTCTCCTTGTGTTAGTGAAAGAATCTCATTAGAAGCCCTTGTAAACTTCCGCTACTTTACTCGGGTAAAACTATAACTAGGACTGTGATTAGGCTGCTATGACTTGACTATGACGGACTTTACTTGACTTTGTCTGTGACGAAATAACGAACACGCTGCAGAATACTTGTAATATTTCTTTAATATATCTAATTAGCTTGACATTAGCTAAATTGCGAGGTAAAAGCCACAATAAAAAGAAAAAAAAATAGCCATATGAAGTGCCTCCATAACAGGTGTATAACAAAAACCACCAATCAAAAGCTACTTAGTGTGATGAACATGTGAAGTGCTCGCGAGTAAGAAAGTTGGCGCGGTCTGACTCACGGCGGCGTTCACATCTCTTTCCACTTTCTCATAACCACTTGTTGATGGCATTTATTAACTAACTGAATGAATAAATGCTACCTCACTGCGTACTAACTAAGAGCCAGTGCTGCAAAGTGATACTGATGACACTGATGACTCGGAATGGATCAACGGCAGGAGCATTAGTGCAATTCTCTTGACACTTCAGCTGATATTGCTATGTAAAACGACGCAGCGACAACGCTCCGGTGCCGCACCGCTGCGCCGCCGCATCGCATCTGCTCTTACCTTTCAGCGTCGACCACATCGTCGGTGCGACACCCTTTTTATACTATGTAGATTGTCATTGGTCACCCAGTTCGACCAATGACAATCTCTATCAAGGTCAGTCACAGCGCTGAGCTCAACGCTAAAGAATAATGCTAATGTTTAGAGAATTGCAAAGCATATCAGTTTTCAAACTTCTTGCTTTTTTGAAGCAATTAAATAAAAAACGCTTCTTTCGAATACAACCTGCTTACCTTAGTGCCAAGGTGCAATTGATACATCGGTGGGTAGAAAGTGTCGTTGGGTTTTACTTGTAAGATTTCTAGATTTCTTTAGAAATGCCTTAGAGCCCCATCTACTATGTAGAAACTGAAAATAGATCAGAAGCTCGCTCCTTAGCGAATACGAAGATGTGAGAATTTATGAATATAAATAATATACAATGTCGGTTTAAAAACATGTACATTACAATAACTTTCTTTTTGCCTTAGAAGATTTTAGGAAATAAATGTAATCGGTTCAGGCGGAATTCGAATCCGCAATCTTTCTCGAACAGGGATAATGCTCTGACCACTGGGGTGCGTCCCACAACGTATAAACTCGTTTGGTCTAATTTCATTTTGTTATCGTTCATATACAACTGTTAACATAATTTCTTTACATATAACATTTATTTATTCTAAAACTTAATTAGTATAACGTTGTTTAGTATAACGTTTATGTAATGGAAAATCGTTTGGTCTTACATTTAATATGTATATTGTTTATTTAATTCGAAACCATTAGGTCTAACGTTTAATATATATAAAAAACGTCATTATGGGTAACACCCCGACTCACAGTACCCCGACTCGGATAGGTTAGGTTAGAAGGCTAAGGCGGGAGCTCCGCTCCGCCTCGCTCCCGCCTTAGCCTTCGTGGTTATTTTTTTTTAATCCACCTTACACCCACCTAATCTTAGCGCGGGTGGTAATCAGTTACTAGTTAAGATTGATATATACTTAGGTTACTGTTAATGTACATATATGTTATGTCACTTTTGCTTTGTATTTTTAAGTAGGCGTTTTCAACATATTAGATCATCATATAAGTTTTATATCTATTGAAATCATATAAGTTTTATATCTATGTCAAACGATTTTATATTTAATGTATGTTATGCTTATAAAAAAAAAGTTATTTTAATATTATATCAATCGTTTAATTATTAACTAATCGCTATATTAAATAAAATTATAGGTTCCGTTGTTATCTGTTGTGAATATTGTAGATTAGTGTAGTGTAGTGTGAGTAGTGTAGTAGGCCATACAGCCCGGAAGCAGTATATTCTACATGCAACGCCGCGCCGGCCGTGAAAGCCTGAAGACTTATATTGTAGATTTTGTTGATATATCATCTATTACTTACCCGACCACTGAGCCACTGAACCTTGCCTGCATCCATCCAAATTTTTCCCTATATCCGTCTTTTTAGGTAGGAGAATGTTTATATTTACATATCTACTTTTTAATCAAATTCTAAGACTCGCTGAAGTAGCTACCCGTTGTGTATGTATACCGTGGGCGCATTAATTCCCTCTAACAGAATTATACATTCTAAGAATCTTATCCTCACTGTTTAGTTAACAGTTCCCGCAGTATCCGGAGCTACTCGAAGCGAGAGCGCCGGTCGTACCAACAGTAACATGTAAAAATATGGTAAGTCGGTGCCAAGCCAAATGGGTGATAGTTATCTAAGAATAAGTAGTCCACTCTTGTCACATCATACTTTGATTTTGGAACATAAACCCTTGTTTTCTTAAAGAGCGATTGAGTACTGATTGTAACATTCGCAGTATTTCATTGCAATCTGCTTACAAAATATCTGTATGTGAAGCTGCCCCAATTGTAAAATTAGCATCTGAACAAGATTACCCACAGGCCGGTACTCGCGACTTGCGTGAGCGCTTGAGCCTGTTAGTGCTTTAACCTGCCGTTACGTAAGCACGCGGCGGCGGCGGCGGCGGCGCGCGGCGGCCACAATACACCACACCACAATATAATCAATAACACTCCAACCGCGTCCCACTGCCCTTACACTCGTTAGCCTAGTTCTATATGGGCTTTACTGACAATTTTTATTGCACTCTTATGCTTTCACAAGTATATGCATTGACTGCAAATAAAAACCTAATTTATCACACCACTCGCCATTTGCAAAAGGCTTGTGGTTCTCGGTGCCGATATCTCCAGTGACGACCATAACTGGTGGCTATGTCATGCTATAACAAATATTAATTTCTAGTGGTATTCTCATTCGGTCTTATTTTTTTATTTGTTAAGATGAGGTTAAGAGGTCGGCCTCACGATCGAAAGGTCCCGGGTTCGAACTTTGGCTATTACACTACCGACGTGAACCCACTTCTAGCACAAGCAATTTAGCTTAGTTGGAGGGTTAGAGGAAATATTAGTAATTTATAAATTATCGCGATTGCTAATATTTCAAAAAAAAATCCCAAACTATTGTACAAAAAATATGAGTTTAGACCGCTATAATTCAAAAAAACATCCCGAATAATACCAATAAATACTATAATAATACCAAAATTATCAGTCGATCTTCCTACAATCTCTTGTTCCGGTACGAGTACATATATACGCCGTTAAATTGAGGACCAGCGCTTTGGTGTCTGTGATGGTGACTTTTCACTTCACTTACAGCTCCCCTAGCTAGCGGGGTGAAGTTATACTGACGTGCTCTATATATAATAATTACAGTTTGTTTATTCGTTTTGTATTCACGAAATCCAGTAGAATCAGTGGGTGGATAACAGTCTCTACGCCGCGCCTGTGCTTGTACCAGTAAGTAGTGCCAGTGTGACTAAAGTTGCACAACATGCAGCTTGTCGCCCACGCCACGCCGCGTGCGCCACATTGAACCTTGCACTTTCATCAGCTGACATTAAAACGGAAAGTGCGCGAGTGCAGATATCGCCAAGCTCAACTTTCACTCGGTATCATTTGGCTACAGGTATAAAATAATTGAGTAACATTACTTCAACATTTTTTTCTAGCCTTCATTTTTTTTGATAATGATGTGAAGGCACTGGTAAATTCTGTTACATGATAATATTAACAAGTAACCCTTTGTTTATAACATAAAGGGCAAACCAGTTTACAGCTCGTGAAAACTCAACTATTTTAGACACTATGCCATTATACGAGAAAGGAAGATAATGCTGACTTGATGCATTACTAGGACGATATACCCCGCTTGACTTGAAATAAAACTGGTTCCTAGCGACGACTTCGCAGCAGACAAAGATAAAGCAAGAAACATCAATTATATTACATAGAGATAAAGGCCTCTTGAAATTGGTGCTTGTCACTTCACACGCCTTCTTATTAATAAACTAAATGTTGGTAATTTCTGAACACAAATTCTGATGATTCTAACATATTAAATAGTTCACATGACGTCACTAGCAGCTCTTGATTATGCGTTCTGCTTTATGCACAGATGTTAACGTGAACGTTAGAGCGTTTTCAAATTCATCCGATATCCGATATCGGTGTCGGACGCCGATAGCCGACATCCGACAGCCGACACGTTGTGCTGTTTTCACATTTATCCGATAATATCGGCCCGATACCGTTATTTGCTCGAAATCACAGGTGATTAGGTTTAGAATAGGGATGCTACGGATGAAAAAAAAAAGAGTCTCTTCAGTCTCTTTTTTGCCCCGATATCTGACCACAAAGAGACTAAAAAAGCGACTGCAAGCAATTTTCGACCTTATTGACATAACATGGTATCGAGTTTTTTTTTCTTATTAATGATCGACATCGATATCGATAAACACGAAAAGACACGTAACTAAGAAAATGCAAATTGCTTGCAGTCGCTGTTTTAGTCTCATTGTGATCCGATATCGGCACAACACAATGGTGTTGGCTCCGATAACCGATATCGGGCTGGACAATGTGAAAAGGGAGATACATATCTCATACATTTGACTTCCTCCGATATCGGATGTCGGATGTCGGATATCGGATATCGGATATCGGATATCGGACAATGTGAAAACGCTCTGATGATGTCTGTATGCTTTGCACATCGCGTGACGTCACTCAGCGGCTCGCGTACCTCATACGTCACGCCTTGTGCACACTGCACAGATATCAGCGCTATTAACCACGTTAATGATGTGTGTTTACTCCGCTAGGCACTCAATCAATACCACGGACACAGCTATCCATTCATACTCCATGAGCATGTTTTAATATAATGGTGAGAGCCTCTGTGGTGTAGCGGTAGTGAAAGCGGACGCTGCGCAGGAGGCGTGGGTTCTATCCCGGCTCAGTGCAAATATTTGTACACATGAATTTGAAATACCCATTATTTGCATTGGTCAGATCGTGCCTCGAAGAGCACATTAACCCGCCGCTCCGCTAGGATGCAGAAGAAGAGGTTAGAATGAAAGTTTAATGTCACTGTTTCAAATTCTCTACCAAACTACTTAATTCTAAATACTCCAAATTATGATTTTATTTACAAACCCAAGTAAAATCGAATGCAGTATACACTTTAGTAGATAATCTCTCAACACTTGGTGCAATGCAGTGGTACCCTGGAGCTGGTGCTGATATACGCATACGATATATCATACTATAATTTGTCTTGTCAGTTCAATTAGTCACATGCACCGTTCAGGAATAGGTTGACTGGAATAAGGGAAGTGGGAAGTGATGTCCTCTCGGTCTTGTTCTCTCACACCTCACAAAAAGCTGCCTGCTGATGCCTTAAGTCGATCTTAAGTACTTTTACGGAACTCGAAAAAAGTAATATCAGTTCTGTATTCATCACCAAATTGTACTTGATTAGCAAGTGATCTCTTTCTCTTGTGCCAGCCATCATCGCCCCCTCAACCGAGACGAAATAATCAAGTCGCGCAACAATCACGTAGCAAATATGTAGGGATTCGTTCTTGTATCCGTTCGTCCTTTCGTTGTTCCTTCTACTTACTTATAATGAAAAGTTGGCATAGTAAATTATATACATAGTAGAGGATGCAGCGGGAACGGCGTCTGTCGCCACGCGGGCGGAAAAAATAGGCGGTACGAAGTTCGCTGGGTCAGCTAGTACTTCATACATTCATTCTTACATATCTATGCCTAATAAATTACTAAGCACGTCTCCATTTCAGAAAGGGCCATATTTACTTCCCTCTGTCAGACACTAATTGTTTATAATCGTGTATAACGTGTGTGTGTGTGTGTGTGTGTGTGTGTGTGTGTGTGTGTGTGTGTGTGTGTGTGTGTGTGTGTGTGTGTGTGTGTGTGTGTGTGTGTGTGTGTGTGTGTGTGTGTGTGTGTGTGTGTGTGTGTGTATGTGTGTATATAGGTAACCTATTGGCAACCTCGGACCACATAACAAGATTAGCATGATTATAATTCATTAATATTGTGGTCGGTGCGTGCAGTGGAGGTAATCGGCTCAGAGCGGTCTGCCGGGCGGCGCGGCTCGCGCGTGTACCGGGTGTGTCACGCGCGAGCCACGCCGCGCCGCCGCCGCGTGGTCGATACCGCCTTGGTTAATCATTCATGTTTATTGCACTGATTCAAGTTCCCTCGTTTTACCTACTACAGCTTCTTGTTCTTACGCAGTGGGGTTTCAAGGCCGACAAATATTTTGCTGGGCATTGCAAGCATTATGCATTATACACTTTCGCTTCTGTTCGTTTCATGAATTTATAATTAGGATTTCATGAAACAACGTTCCAAATTGTACTATTTGAGTACTTAAAAAAGGCTTTTAAGGTTGATTTTTCTTTACATCTTCCTAATTAAGTTAAACGTAACTAGGAGTCACTGACTAACACAATCCACGTTGCGTGCGATTTTAGATAATTGTTTAAAAGATTCAATTATCTTTTACAAATATTTGATTGTGATTGTAGATTAAGCTACCAAATATGACAGGTTGAACACTTTGAGAAAACTCATTCAACTTTAGGTTGAAGAAGTCATCAACAATGTACTTTATATTCAGTAATAATTGATTAAGTTTTTAAATCGCACATGACACCTTTGACTTACGTGCCTTATAGACCTGTGTCCCCTAGGTGGGGCAGGGAGCGTCCACAGTGCGTCGTCGTTCCTGTTGATGTTGAGCTTCACACTTCATTTCGCTGCAAGTCTTCTCGAGGCTCGCCGCTTCTGAAACAAATAGTTGACCTCCAGGTCTGTTTGGTGCAGCCACACTTGCGCTTTCCTTGCAGGTTCCAGTCTAGCCCAGGATAAAGGATGAATCCCATTACACTAGTTTAATAAAAATACGTTATCGGCTCGTTGTCAATATGAAGGTAATCACAAAAGTTGCCATATATTTAAATATTCAATGCGGCCGTGAATCAGTAGTGCTTGCGCACTTTCCAAGTATTTTTTGGTACCGGTAGATAGGCACATTCGTAGCCGCTCACTTCTGATACATACATACATAAACTCACGCCTTTATCCCCGAAGGGGTAGGCAGAGGTGCTAACACCCACATTTCTGATAATGATACAATTTGTCAGCGACAGGGGAGTTAGTGGTTCAACAGAAATGCAAGCATTAAATACGATACCTTCAAACGTAATGCGATACTCATGCCGGGATTTGAAGCCGTATGAGTGCGGCCGCCTGCACCTGATGCAACGGCTTTGCGCGTAGTAATTGTTTAAAGTTTATGAGTTCATTTTATGTTACACTTAGTTCAACAATCGTCAAAGTGACGCCCACATCACATGACGCCATCATCATATTAAATGCAATATTTCTTCTAATACAATTGTAAATTGAATACTATACTATAAGTGAGAAATTGCTTAAGACAATGACATCAAGGTTAATTTTTATCGTCGCACCAAGCATACTCACTCATAAGTATGCTAAGCAATGTATTTATTTATCCAAGACCGAAATGATAATCTATATCTGTTAAAGAATTCTGAACTGCAATACGGCGTCTGAAAAAATGACCAGTATAAAGTGAGTCACCTGCTTGTCCTAAGTAACTAAGTAATGAGAGGGCCTCTCCGGAACGGCTTCAGCTGCAGTTCCGTGGATGTACAAAGATGTAAATAGATATGAATAGGCAGGCCCGATAATGCGTGGGACATAAAGCACAGGGCGACGTGTGGGTGGCAAGTTTTGATACACGAGTAGCTACTACACGGAACACTGGTTATGAGCGCACGCATGGATACTTTAAAAGTACAATAAAATACGAATAAGATCGGCTACTCCTGTAAAACTCGCCGTTGTTTACATTAGCTTTAAAGAATTTGCTATTATTAAATCAAATGGTAATGAATTTAGCTCCAAAATGTTAAATTTGCTTCTATATTGTTAATAAAATAAAACTATCCGCTAGCAGTCGAAGTCAGCCCACGAGTGGAGCAATGGAAACATAAACATTGTTCGTGTACCGCACGTTTGTGTGGAGAGTGCCTGTAAACGGAATTTTGTGCTAAAAATAGAAGCAACTCATTCATTGGTTTTGGTGTGTGGAATAACGCAGCGGAGAGATTTACGTGAGAGCTGAGCGGCGGCAGTACCTGCGACCTGTGTGTATCGATGGCGTCGATCGTCCATCATAATCATAATAATCATAATCATAATCAATCTTTATTTGCGAATACAGGTATATATATTATAGTATTACATTTGTTTAAAGTTTCCTCATTCCGTATTCCACCCAAAAGGCATGCAAATTTACAATTTCATTAATAATGTCACAAGTTAAATGTCAACTAAGTAGCTCAACCGATTGGCAAAGATAAATTTAATGATGTCAAAATAAAAAAATAAAAAAATTATTACCCAATAATAAAAATGTCCAAATTTTAAAATAGATAATTGTTACATTAAGTTTTTAACTTAATACTTAGTCATTTTAAATAATAACAATAATACTTAGTCATTTTGATTACAAACTGTCTTTAAGATATTCGTCAATAGTATAATATGCTTTCGTTACAAGTAGGTGAAATACTTTTTTTTAAATACATTTGAATTTTCCACTTCTAAAATGTATCGTGGCAACTTATTATAGAGACGAGGAGCCATACAGAAAATACTCTTATCATACAGTGCGGTCCTATGTTGAGGAATGCATATTTTATGTAGTGTAACGGCTCAAATTACTTTTCACAAAAACCACAACTTCATATACATACAGACAAGGCAGGGTAAGTATTTCTAATTGTACAAAGTATGGCTTGCATGTGTCTGTCTGTTGCAATTTACACACGGCTCTTAAACATCTTTTTTGTCCCTTAAATGCCCTTTCTCCGTCCGTTGAATTGCCCCAGAATATAACCCCGTATCGCAATATTGACGTCACGTGGGCATGATATGCTGTTATTACCGCATCCCGGTTCACTACTCTAGACAGCATTTAAGTGCATACGAGAAACTATTTATTTTTTTTATATAATATGTCAATGTGTGTTTTCTAATTTAGATTTGAGTCAATATGTAGCCCTAAAAATTTTGTATTACCGATGTCAATATTAGTTTTATTTAAATGTCTTATATTCATGTCGCTTAAGTTTTGTGAATTATTACCGAATGTCATAATGTATGTTTTGTCAAAGTTAATTAAAAGATTATTTGATATCAACCATTTGATAATTTTATCCATGTTACAGTTTATATTAAATTCTACATTATTCATTATTGCTTGTCCCGAATAAACGACTGTACTATCGTCCGCAAAAAGAATCATTGGGTATCCTATCGATCGTGGAAAATCATTAATATATAATATGAACAGCAAAGGACCCAGTACACTTCCTTGAGGCACACCTTCTGTTACTGTCCTCATTTCTGATGTGTATTTTACCTCTATTTTATATTGGGGGCAAATTCTATTTATTTGAGTAACCTGTTTTCTTTCTTTAAGATATGATTTTATAAGATTTAGTGCATTTCCCCTTATTCCGTAAATATATAGCTTGTCTATTAGGATAGTGTGATCCACGTAATCGAATGCTTTTGTCAAATCCATGTAGGTACATAGCGTAAACTGGTAACTTTCTTTCCAGACTTCCCATAACCTCTAGGAGGAAATTGTAGATCGCTTCGTTAATATTTTTATTTTTTCTGAACCCTACGTGTTCATCGGTTAGCACTTTGTTTTTTTCTAAGTATTTGTATTAACATTGATGCATACATTTTTCCAGAACCTTCAAGAATATAGGAATCAGTGCTACAGGTCTATAAAATTGCATATTTTCCTTATCTTCTTTTTTAAAAAGAGGAACGATTATTGTTGTTTTTAACTTATCAGGGAATGTACCACAACTAATGCATAGATTCATTATATGGCTTAAGGGATCTGCTATGATAATGGACACGACCTTAACAACTTTTGTACATATCCCGTCATAACCTGTACTTGAAGTATTCTTTAGGTCTCTCATAATTCTATGCATATCATATGGAGTTGCTGGACTCATAAACATCGAGTTCTCTTTATTCCATGCCAAAGTAGTTTTATAGCTTTTGGAATTATCTACTGAAGAAGGTTGAAACTTATTTAAAAAGAAGTCGTTGAATGCTTGCACTATCTGTTGTGGATCACTAATTATTTTGTCATCATGTTTTATACAGCTAATTTCTTCTTTAGGAGTGTTTGATTTACATTCATTTATAATCTTCCATGTGGCCTGTGACTTACTTTTTGCATTTTTTTTATCGCAGAACTATTTACGAGGTAGAACATGAGGATCTGCCTGAAAATGTTTACCTAAATGGTATTTACTGTTCGATTGCCAACGATTTCCTGGGAGAGCGCTGTGCTCCAACGCTCAGTTGAATCATTCCATCCATAGCTCCAGTACAAAAGCTAGTCGTTTCGCAGAACCAACCAGTAATACTTATTGCCCTTGCTTTTTCCTCGGCAGTGCAAGATGCGCCAGCCTAGTCGAAATATTCCATAACTCTCCCATACGTGGAGACTCAACCGCCTGTCTAATTGCTTTCTTAAAGGCTTCATGAATTTAAATGAATTCCCGAACGCCCCGCTATTGTACACGTCACTTCTCAAATATACATATTTAATTCTCGCTATAAGGCTTAGAAAGTGCAAATCAGTGGATATGTCTTGTCTATATCTATGTATTGTCATTCATTCGAGCAAATCTTTTGAAGATAGAGAATCTTTTGAAGTGTGCCACTGGCGATTTTAGCAGTTAACAAACTAGACGCGTTCAACGCATTTCACGTCGAGGCACTAACGAAAAGTACATGGGTACAAGTGCTCACACAAATATAAAAAAGTAAAGCTATAATTTGCAAATGGGAATTAGAAACCGTCGTCTTAATGTATGACAAAGTATTTTTTTAATTTTTCTAGAGAAGACCGCGGAGCATCGCCAGTATGCAACTGGTTCAAGTTCACTAGTATTCGAGTGTACGCGGATTGTTCCTTTCCCCTCGCACGTACCCTCAGGAGGGGCGTTTTGTAATTTTCGGAACACAATTGGGAGCGCATTATACTTTATACCAGCGAGGGATGATCAAGGGCGAGTCGCGTCTCCCCACTTGCGAGCGGACGCACACGTATTCTGACGCAGCGTTTTATAAAATCATGCACATTTTATAGAAACTGGGGCTGTATAGACCGTGGATCGTGGGCCGTCCTCGAGTCGTGCACACGTGAATGTTTAATGCGAAGGACAATGCCGGTTGTCCATTGTCGTATTATTTGTAATTGATGAGCACGTAGTGGACGCGCCCTGATATGCGCCACGTGCCAGTGCGACGCACTCTATTATTAAATACACTGACAATGCAGTGTGGAGCTTTTGTCTGTATTTTCGTCTTTTTAATTTTGGGCAAATTATTATGACACCTTCGCCAACTAAAACTCTTGTTTTGTGTGAAATTTAATCCTATCAAGTAGTACAGTCGTCGCAGACCGTTTTATAAGATTTGTTTCAAATTCGCGGTAGATTTTTCGTACAAGGACGATGACTCTGCCGCGAATTTGAACGTGAATATGACAATGAAATACACACAATTTATACGTACATAACCTTGAGCAACATGTAGTCGACGTATTTGAATACTAGCGTATTTGATTACTTTGCTCTGTATCGACAAGTTCGTGGTACGGCGTATTTGCTCCACGTTTCATTCAGTGAAACACCCAGCCCAATGCAAATATTTAATACAATTTTAAAGTAATTTGTATGCTAACTATTGACTTCCATTTAGATTGGTCAAAGTGAATGCTCAAGATGGGACTTGAACCCGTGACCGGTCCAGCAATGCAAACATACACATTAAACAGATAGATGAGATATAGTAATATAACTGTATGCCTGAGACGATTGTGTATCTATAGCTGGTCACTCTGAACAAAACACGCTAGTTCTGGAATTCTTCCGACAAGACTTATTACGTGCCTGGCAGTTTGTTCAGTTTCCGCCGCAGTCGCTGATAACCTTCACGTGTATGTGATAGTCCCTCAGTTGGGCCAGTTGATGTACTTACACACACATAGCAGTTACTCAATATTACACATGAAGAGTGCCGCTATAAAGAGTGCCGCTATAAAGAGTGCTATAAAACACGATTGATAGGGGTGAGAGCGGCGTGCGGCGGCGTACGGCGCCGGGGAGGGCGCGACGCTTACTTACATTAAGTGGGCTACTCGGTTAGCGGGGTACATACGCATAAATGCTTGAGTTATGGCTCATGCGATGCGACGCACGTTAAGATGGAACTCTCCCACCACATAAACCACTGGTATTTTAATGTCGACTGACATTAATCAGTGACGGAGGGCCGACATTTTTAATGCGTTTCAGAAATAATACTAATAACTCGTGTTAGCGTGATCGGTTTCCATTAAAACATGTTACGTAACATGGTGGAGCCCACTGCCCACGTGACCTGAACTTTCTTTAAGGTCAGTCCTCGATTATTAGTGGTTGATCATTGACCCGGCTCTAAGCTCTTATTTGTTTTACTTCAGTAGTTATTTAACGTTAGGACTCTGATTCACTTAAATATATAGTTAGACCTGCATTAGTAGGCTGAAGACCGGTAAGCACCTTATGTATAGTGTTTACTGAAACATTAGCACTAATACTGAGGACTGACAACACTCGTATAAAATATTGAACGTGCGCCTTTATACTGTCATATTATATCACAAAGTGTCACGCTCAGCACTGTTGACAGAGTTTCCATTCTGTTTGATCAATCATTAAATTGAGGGTAACACTTTATTGCCCCGACGAAAGCTGCCGACAGCGCGCCATAGGAACAGAAAGTAAATATCGAGCGTTTGAAAACCTTCATTGACTAATCTAACGGCGAATGTTTCGGACAACCGGCTCCGGCAGAGAGCGCCGCCTGCTGGTAGATACCAGCGAAATAGTTCGTACAGTTATCTGGCGTCATAACATAAGTCCTCGGAAATGATTAGGGTCTTACCGTACACATACAGCAGGCGTAATTGAACTGCGAGCACAGTCGCACGACGGAGCATTAGCCATGTAAGTAGCTATTAGAGCCGGCGGATTACCTAGACGGGAAAAAGGATATCGTTGGTGACGTGTGCGTGCGGGCGAGGCTCACGGTCCGAACAAACAAGTATTAGGTCGGGTTTGGCCAGTCGCCGGCGGCCGGCTTCAGGCCCGGCATTATCGCACTAATCGAGACGCTCTCCGCCTCCGCCGAGCCGGCTGATATTACCGGCTTCACTTACATATTAATTGAATCGAGTGCCCCAGGCCCTTACTACTGTTGTACACATTTTCACTACCCTTCATAGCCTTCGGCATGTGTTCTAAAACTAGTGACTAACTTTAAACTGCTCAAAATAGACTTTAAGAATGCTTATTAAGAGTATGCATTCAAATTAGTGTGTGTGGCTTAGAAGATTAGTTAAAATGAATACCAACCCTCTGCCTCAGCCTACTGGCCTCAGAACTGCAATCATAATAATACACTTCTCATCAGAAAAATCGAACCACCTTGCAAGTTTATGTTTTGTAAGGATTAATTATCAGAAAAATGTGTATATTTAGGAATGTACGTCAAATGTCGTTTAATAGTGAAAAATATGAGGTTCTCAAATTCTAATGTTATTGTTCTAAATTCAGATTAAATTTTCATAGGTTTCGTATTTTGTTTAATGAGCCATTTTTACCCTGTATTTCATAAGTTTCATATATTGTTTAACGAGCCTTTTTTACCCTGTATGCAGTGTGAAGAAAGTGGATAAAACAACACGTAAATGAAAAAAGGGTGTATTTAATAACTTGTATTCCCTTCTTGAGCTCTTATTACTGCTTCCATACGGGTTTGCATCGATCGGATGAGAGTCACGATCACAGGTTGTGACATTCCATGCCATTCCTCTTGGATTGAATTTTGTAACTGGCTAAGGGTTCCTGAGGCAGGATCTCTTATTTATTTATTTATTTATTTATTTATTACTTTTAGGAAGGCTTACAGACTAATAACAATAATGTATAGATAACATTGTTTGACATATTGCTAATTACAAGCCTACACATATATATATTTGATTATTGCGTTGTTAGATAAAAAATAATTAAACAAGACACGAATGATGCAAAACTGAGTACAGGTAAATATGTTTATAAATATAGGAGACATAAAACACACAGAGCACAAGAATAGTCTGCAGTAGGTGTCACTACACTGACTGACTTCTACGACGGCGACCGTCACCCTCCGCAAAAAAACTCGTTACCCATTCGTCTTTTAATGGTGTTCGAGCTTGTACAGAACAAATCTATGTCTAGGGATATCGAGACCTCGTTAAACTTTCTTAGACTGCGGATAAGAAATCCTCCGCGTCTGTAATTAGTAGAAGCCACAGGAACACTCAATAGTGGCCGCTGTCTGATGCCCAGCAGGTTGGTGCGCAACCCTATGTTAGCGAGGAGTTCCGCGCAGTCCACAGAGCCATTTGCTATACCAGCCAAGTAACAGACATCACTCACACTACGCCTATATTCAAGCGGGAGAAAATGATATCGCCTACATCTATCAATATAGTCAGGCGAAAATTGTTTGGCTTTAAAATCTAGGTGCCGTAAAAATTTTGCCTGTACCCTTTCTATGCGGGATATATAGGTGTCGTACTGCGGGTTCCACACCTGGGATGCGTATTCGAGGTGGCTGCGGACATATGAACAAAATAGTATTTTGACAGGTTTCAAGGTTCGAAAACATGCAGAAGCTCTCATGATAAATCCCATCGACTTTAGTGCTCTCTTAACTATATAATCTACATGTTTGTCATACATGAGTTTACTATCTAGGATCACTCCTAGGTCACGAACATGATCCAATCTGCTAATAGTTTGGTTGTTTAATGTATACCTACCGTCTATGCTTACAAGCCGCCGGGTAAAGCTCATGTAGCTACATTTTGAGATATTCAACTTTAGCTTGTTTCGACAACAGTAGGCAACAAATCTATTGAGATCAACTTGAAGCAGAGTAGAATCAACCAAGCTATGTACTACTTTTAAGATTTTCATGTCATCGGCGTATAACAATATTTTTGAGTTATGGAAACAGTTTTTAATATCTGCTATAAATATGTTAAACAACAACGGACCCAAGAGCGATCCCTGTGGTACACCAGAAGGTATTGTACTCCATCCAGATGTGTAACCGTGCAGCACAACCGCCTGTGAACGATTTTCGACATAAGAGCAAAACCACCTATATAAGTCGCCATGTATACCAACCGCATGTAACTTTTGCAAGAGCATTTTGTGATCGATTCGATCGAAGCATTTGCTATAGTCCGTGTAAATTACATCGACCTGTCCATATTGTTCCATTCCCTTTAAAATGAAGTCATTAGCTAGGATCAGATTAGAAGTGGTTGATCGATTACGAAGGAACCCATGCTGCTCGTCACCGAAACTATGTTGAACAGTAGCGTATACAGCATTATATACAATCCGTTCTAGCACCTTAGCAAATAAGCACAGTTTTGAAATCGGGCGGTAATTTTCAACTTTGGACTTGTTACCTTTCTTAAGCACAGGTGTAATGAAAGCCGATTTCCAAACCTTTGGCACAATACCCTCAGTAAGCGACCGTTTAAAAAGTATGAAGATCGGTTCAACTAGGCAGTCAGCACAGTTAACAATAAATATCGGTGGTATCGAATCTGGACCTCCCGATTTAGTCAGGTCCAGCGTTTTCAATAGTCTAAGAATGTTATCTCTAGATATGTCAACTGTACTTATGTAATTTGCAGTATGGTGTGTATCAACGAATTCACTGCTATCGTCAGAGTCAGGACTTTGAAACGTTGATCGGAAGTATTCGGAAAACAGACTAGTGATGGCTTCACCTGTGTCAGCCGTAACACCCTGATAACTCATATTATTTGGGAGTCCATAATTATTTTTACTACTCTTCACGAAAGACCAAAACATCTTAGGGTTATTTTGGATAGATACTTCTATACGATCAATATAGTTATTGAAGCATTCCTTTTCTAAGTTGGCTGCCCTACTACGTAAAAGAGAAAATGAATTATAATCTGATATATTGCCGTATGTTTTAAATTTTTTATGAAATTTTTGTTTTTCTTTCAAAACCTTCACCAATGCAGAATTATACCATGGAGGATGAGATGATTGTCTTACAGGCCTATTTGGAATGTATTTGTCTCTGACGTCATACAGAGTTCTATAAAAAACACCAACAGCGTGGTCTAGCGGCTCATTAGCTAATAATTCGGTCCAATTAATGGCATTGAGCACTGACTCAATGTTGGCGTAGTCACCCTTATAATAAAGGTATTTGTTATAGGTATTTTCTTTTAGTTTATGCAATTCAGTGAAATCTGCATAAATAATGACCGGTATATGATGATCATCTATTGGCACCAGCGGAGCAGTGCACTCGGTAACAGTCACTGACCCATTAGACATAGCCAAATCCAATATACGACCAGTAGTGTTATTTTTAAAGCCATTAAATTGGGACAAATTGCAAGTATTAACAGTATCGAAAAACTCCTGTAGCTGACTTGCAATATTTATTGGGGATAAATATGAGACATCAGAATTGGTAGCCCAATCTACCATTTTGTTAAAATTAAAATCACCTACCACTACAAATTTGTCCAATAAGTGGGATTGCATTAGATCACCAAGTGAGTTTGTAAAGTTATGCAATTGAACTGTGTACGAATTCCCTCGTTTTTGATTACATAGGTACAGAGCACAGATATGAATATTGTAGCTTACCGAGGGTCGCGACCTCTTCAGCGTAACAGAGATCCAAATGTCTTCGGCAGAGCTTCGCCAAGCACATCTTTCAATCA
This sequence comes from Eilema caniola, assembly GCA_949126895.1. NCBI lineage: Eukaryota > Metazoa > Arthropoda > Insecta > Lepidoptera > Erebidae > Eilema > Eilema caniola. The sequence goes on along the minus strand of OX421469.1, from coordinate 258,726 downwards.
CAGTTAAATCATTCCTCACTGCTATCAAAACACCACCACCTTTCTTCTCCAACGTATGCTTATAATCACGATCGCGTCTATATACCGAATATCTCCCATCAAATAACTCACTGTCGTGGATACCGTCCAATAACCATGTCTCCGTGATAACAATTACGTCGTATGCACTTAAGCATAAATTCCTATAAAAGGTTCGAGTCTTTGTACGTAAGCCACGTACATTTTGATAGTAAATCTTAAGTGCAGACATTGCGAAGCCTTACTATAGTTATATTACTAATTAATATATTATTATGTGACGAACAAGTGCCCCATATTAACAGTATAAGATAGAAAAAGTATATTTTATAGTGGATGAATGATACACGACAGTATGTAGGTAGTAAATTAAAGATGGTCGGTAGTAAACACAATGAGACACGGTGACGAATAACTAGTGAACTTTGAACGGCCCCTAGAAACAAGTTATGAATAGAAATACGATGTCTATTGCGGATTAACTGATAAGAAATCATCAACACAGTACAATAGAAAACATGCTCTGAGCTCCTTAAAATAGGATTGAATTTGGATTGATCTGTTATAATTATAAAATAAAAATGTTTTATATTTTTGTTCGGATGCACAATGAGGTGACACAGTGTTAGAAGGAATACACCACCAGCACTCTGCGGGCAGCAATTCTCAAACTGCAAACTAATCCTGACCCTGTTGTGTCCAAAAAAAAAAAAAACTAAGCCAATAACAAACAAATTACATTTAAAACAACAATAACGTGGCATGTTTAGGACTACACGATTTTGGATAGTTCCTTTTCCGATGTAATCATGATAACATGAGACGTGTCCGTCTTCCTTACATGTATCTTGGCATGTTTCACCCATATATACTGAAAATTCGCGTCTTTGGCTGCTTGCTTGGCTTTGGACAGAAGAATCTTATTGTAAATCGTGAGATGATCATTGATGTAAATCTTATGATTGCCTGACATCCCCATCCGATCTGATGTCAGTGCCCTCGTTTTGAACGCCACTCTGGCCGCCGCAATGAAGTCCTCCTTTACGTACCGATTGACGAAACAAATAATTATTGGTTTGATGTGATCTTTTGCACGCGTTGGTACTCTGGTAATGTAGTTATTGCACGAATATCTCTATTATTCTCTATTATTCCATAGATGTTCAATGGGATTCATGTCTGGGCTTCTTGCTGGCGATTCCAGTATGAAGATACCGACTTCGGTAAGATAGTTTGGTACGAAGCCCGCGGTGCGAGCCCTAGCATTGTCGTGCATGAATATGAAAACGTTGCCAATAAAATATGCATAGGGCTCCACGTGAAGCTCAAGACACTGTTCGATGTACCGATGAGAGTTTAGTGCAGGTTAACGTGGCACAGACACGAAGACAAGCTCTGTCTAACCGTCAGCGCTGATTCCTCCCCAAATCGTCCAGAACCGCCACTAAAGCTGACCTTTTCTTCAATGCAGCATTGTGCACAGCGTTCTCTATCTCTTCTGTATACCTTGTTCCTTCCGTCGTTATCATACCATACAGCATAATTTTACACTCATCAGAATAGAGAACTTTGCACCACTGGAGGTATTTTTTTTTACGTGCGGGAATCCCCACGGACACCCTCCCCTCCGGAGCCGGAGGGGGAGGTTATGTCGGACTCGAACCGACTAAACCGCACGCCGTCTCTGGGTCGTAGTGCTAGGCCGAAGGTGAGGTTGTCATGCGACATATCCCTCGCACCCCGGCTGACCCAGGGCCATCCCTCTCGGTCTGGCCCTCCTCGGGACGGGGGGACCACGTGGTCCCCGACTCAACCCCAGTGTGGGGAGGCGCGCATCGTCCTACGATGCGCGCCGCCGCCGTGGCCTGCTTCTGCTAGCGATGTCAGCGAATCTTTCTCGCTCATCGCACCGCGCCCGCTCTGCTGTCTCCTTCGCGAGCATGACCTGCTCGCAGAAGGAGGCGCTGGCCGCCTATCCATCCGCGTAGCGGACCATCGCCGCGAGCAGGGTGGAGAGCGTGAGCACTCTCACCCCCAGGGCCGCCACAAGCTCCCGCCTCGGCGTCTCAAACGCCGGACACTCGGTGAGCGTGTGCAGCCCCGAGTCCACGCTCGCGTCGCAGTGATGGCACTCGGGCGTTGGCTCTATACCCATTAGATGCAGATACCGCCCGAAGCTACCGTGCCCGGTGATAATCTGCGTCTGACGGTACGAGAGGCTACCGTGTGGTCTCTCTAGCCACTCCCCCATGATGGGTCTAACTGCCGCAATCACGGCGTGCCCTGCGCGTGGTTGCCCAAGTCGTCGCACCACTGGAGGTATGACCAGTTTAGGTACTCACGTGCAAAGTTAAGGCACGCTCTTCTTTTTTATACTACTTAGGCGGCAAACATGCAGACGGCAATAAAAACTAAAGTGTTTCGATTTTTCTGATGAGAAGTGTATTAATCTTTACCTTCTTCATACATTATTCATTGTATATGATCGATCTAGGTGTTTGGCGAGGGTTGTCGACCATGTAAATAGTTTAGTTACTGAGAGAACATCTTCGAATAGTATTCTAACTGATATGTCTTTATAAAATGCACGCATTATACCAGTACCAAGATCGTACTGTTAACCTTTCCCACCTGTCAACTGCCTACTAGCCGAGCTTCATACTAACCAAGCGTTAATACCTACCTACTGGGTGTACTTCACATAAATACCGTTAGCTTGTAAACTGGTAACTAGTGGCAAGTTTACGAAAGCGCAGTCGGCTGTTGTTCACGTGTTCTGGCATGTAGTATACTTCAAGCAGATTCAGTTCGTGAGAAATATGTAGTTCGTGTGATGGTTATCGCCGGTGTCGACCCACTTAGGCGCAGTACAACACAACGTACGTAGTGTGGTGTGTAAGCAGCGAAGTTCGCCGCGAAGTCTAAACTCGCACTGTGCTATTAAGGCCCATTACCGTCGGCACGCGACGCCGCGCCGCCGCTACTAGTTGAGATCGGTCTTGCGCCAAATTGCCCCGCAATATATATCCTTTCAGTAAAACCAGATCATATGATAATTATATTTACAAATGACTGTCGACTGCGGTCCGGTCGCGTCGTGTGTGGCCTTAAAGGTACTTAATTTTTTTTTTCACCTGATGTTTTATATATTTTGACAGAGTTGACATCTAAAGGTATTACAGACATTACGAAAGTCATAAAGTAAAAGTGAAATAATTTGCCTGAGTTGCTATGGTAGTTAAGCCGACTAGACCAGATAATGAGCTACGAGTAGCCTACGACGTTCACATGCTTCGTAGAGCGCTACGACTCGTAGCGGTCTAAGGCCTATTGTAATGTATACTAACATTGCGTAAACATAATTTGTAAACTGAAAATATAATTATATTATTAGTAGAAGTAATCATATATATGTATGTATGTAGTACTTTTATACCCTTACCCTGGCAGAGATCTAAATACCGACTTGGGATGCTGTGGTGTAAGATTGTCTAACTAAAACATGGCGCAAAATAATAGCAGACCAACTTGTAAAAGGCATTGAGAGTTTTGATGAAGTTTTCACAAATAAGAGACTACGGAACACGACATTGCACGCGGCTTGCAAGCGGCTCAATGAGCAATAAATAAAATAAAAAAATACTAATGAGGCGGACAGTTCCCCTCGGGAAGCAGTGGATGAAACTCTCCTGGAAGCAAAAACTGACAGGAGCACGGAAAAATTATATCAAGGTAGTCACTTCAAGAGGGCACACTATGGGCAGTGCTGGCGGATGTACTCGATGGATACTAAAAAGTAAACTGATCTTGATAAGTAAATCATAAATCTCTCATCTAGATGTTACATTCACGCTTAGCATTAAAACCACCTCACATACACACTCTGGCCATAAACACTGTTACAATTAAAAATAAGAAAGATATTACATTTGAATTTGGACTTCTTCATTTTTATACGATTGTTCATTGTGTTTTGTAATTTTGGCGTCAATCCATTGTACAATATTTTGCAATATTAAAATGGAGTGGGGTGATAAAGAGAACCGAATCGCTGTGATTATATTACACAAAGTTGGTATGGAGCCAAATGCATTTTTTTTAAACTCTTCATACGCTTGATATTATTCAGATGTTTGCGTACCGGGCTATTAAAAGGTACAATGAGACCTCCTCTGTTTGTGACAGAAAAAGATCTGACCGTCCACGTAGTGTTCGTACGAAAAAGGTGGTCAAAGCAGTAAGGGAAAGAATTCGAAGAATTGCTTTCGGATAAGCAAAAGATTTTATCTCGGGAGATGAAAATAGCACCCAGAACCATGTCGCGTATTTTAAAAGAGGACTTAAGACTTGCAGCCTATAAGAGGCGCACTTACGGATGAGAAAATCTTTAAAATTAAGCAACATTTTAACAAACAAAATGACCGTTTTATGCTCAAGGTTGGAAGTAAACGTTTCGGATTTCATCAGAGCTGAAGATTGGCCGTCGTCTAGTCCCGATCTTAATCCGCTGGATTATGATTTATGGTCAGTTTGAGAGAGTACGGCTTGCTCTAAACGCCATGATAATTTGGAGTCCCTAAAACAATCCATACGATTGGCAGTGAAGAATTTTACCATGGAAAGAGTGCGTGCTTCTATTGATAAATCGTCTCAACGTTTAAAGGACTGTATTGCAGCCAATGGGGACCACTCCGTTTAAGCTTTTCATATTTTAAATTGTTTTATATTTATGTATTAAACTAATACACTGTAAAAGTAATAAATATTATATTCAATAATTTTTTTTTTCTTTTTGACAATATTTATGGCAAGACTATGTACATACCTATATGTAAAACTGTCTAAAGAGAATATATAAAGCTCGAAATAGTGATTCCAATTATGTCCTTAAAACAATTCAGCTCTAAAACTCGACTTACTGCACTTCTCGTAAGGACGGTAATATATTGAAATTAATTTGTTTAGAGTATACTTGATTCCACTGTACTTGCGCCTGACCGCGGTGTTCCACGCGAGCGATGTGGTAGCGCCACCTTCTACCTGATCGCTGATAACCGTTATTCCAGGGGATCCTGGTGGTCACACTGCTATTTCATTCCATTCTGTATAACTTTTTATTTCAAACGCCACTGAAGACAATTTCTGCTTGGCAAAGTAAGATACACAGTAACTGATTTGAAGATTAGTTTTAAATTTTCTGAGTAATTGGATTTATTGGTCGTTAACAAAACGCAATAGCTTTTTGATAACTTTCAAAGTGCACAATGCACCCACGCGTTTCGTGGAAAAGGACAAAATGTGCACAAGACGTGGCATATAAAGCTTTGTTTTGTTTTAAGGTCAGCTGCCTTTATATTTGTTAACGGTGTAAGTGTTACATCATGTTCAAAAACCAAAAGATGAAGCAAATGAAGTCTACCTCGCCAGCTTCACCCCACGCGGAATTCAATTAATTAAGGCCAATTGTCTTTTTAACAAATTCGACGAACAAACAATTGCAAACAATGTGATTGACAGTAGCTATTTGTTTTTGGGAACAATGAGAGCGATCATCCGAGACAATGGGAGCTTTTTAATTAACATCAATTGTTTGATCAGTTTGTGGATTAGAATCGATATCGCGTTGGTTGGAGCCTCAATAAATAAAATATGCTTTTCAGTCCCATGTGCGCAGCTTATGTCCATAATCAAATGAGCAACTTTACCTAAGTTTTTGATGATGCATTTGTCCTTCCCAGAGCAACACGTTCAAGGCTGGGGTATTAGGATTTATAGCAGTCACGGTGATACGCCGAGCTTGAACTGCTGTATCGCGTACAACACTATGGACGTGTTTAAGAACTCCGGTGTTTGGGAGCGCGCCTCTGTGCCGCGACGTGTGCCAAACGAGCCGACATTACTGCTATACAAACACGACCCTGGGCCGCGCACTACCCCTCCACCGTCCTATATCACCGCCAATACTCGCCTATCATAACTAATGACCGCGGGATCCGAGACGAGAGCCGCGTATACCACCGGTAGAATGATGTTAATGTATGATGATTGAAACATCGCTCATTCCAAAACTTCTACAAGAGAAATGAAAAGGCTCCATGTTTGTCACAGCATGCAATATAAAAGTACGTCTGGAGAACTCAGTGTGATATGGCTGAACGTTTGAATAGAAACTTAAAGTGTAGGTGGCGAGAGTGGACCGGCACTGACAAACTGACATAGATTGATAGATACGGACAATAGCAAAGTCGACCACCTTGTCGAAACAAAGTCTCACTCGCCTAATCAATGAGAGAAAGGATAATTATCTTAATAAAATTGAACAGATCACAGATCACGGGTTCCGTAGCAGCAGTATGCAGCATGTTCGGTAGATTCAGTAAACCTTGACATTCTTGGGCGTTGCTTTGGAGCCCTCTGCGCAAGTAGACGTGTTGTGATCAAACTGTATCGTCCGTGTACATTATGTACGAAGTGCGTGTGGCATAAATTATGTAGTGACTTAAACCTTAATTGATAATTAGTACTTTCAACAAACATAAAACCAATACTTCTAAACTACTACTATTTTTCATAATGTTAAACTGTCGATGCTGGTGCTGTTCCAATTATCATTAATGTTTGAACATGTATTGGTTTTATGCTTGTTGTAGGTACTAATTATAAGGGACAAAGACCATGAGAGACACAATCGCCGTACGATATTCCTCAAGTTAAAAGTTGTTTTAGAATGTACATAAAATTATCTAAATATCATATAAAGTTGTTATTTTTAGAATCAATACCCCGGGTATTGATTCCCAAGTTTTTTTTAGAAAACGTGACATAACTTCAATAAATATTAACTCGAAGATGTATTCGTAGCGTACCAATACCTCTGACCGAGGACCCATAATAATATGGACTTGCCATTCCTACGAAAAGGTCGTGCATACCTAAATCGTGCTGCTCGCTTAGCAATAGCAGTCATAGTAGAGAGGTCCAAAGAAGCACAGACTAAATATGGTTGGATAAGTGTGCCTGGGTGTTTCGGTCAGAAATACGAAATGATAGCCAGTACCGTTATAAACTAACGTGGTTTTCCCAAGCGACTACAATATGGGGTTCTTCAAGAAGGGTATTAGAAGGTATCTACAGGGCGGTAGCACGATTGTGACGCCCCTGGTGTTGCAAAAGTCCATAGGCCACGGTAACCACTTCCCATCAGGTGGGCCGTGTGCTTGTCTGCCACCTAAGTGGCATAAAAAAAAAGGTATAGTGAAATCGCGTTATATAGCCTGGAGGGGAAGTACTCGAAATCCTGGAGATAGAGAGTTTCGCACAAAGGAAACATTCCATTATTTTAAAAAAGAAACAAAGCTAAACTAACTAACTTAACCCGGTAATAGAACCGACTAAAATTCGAAAAAATAACATAAGAAAGATTTGTTTCTTTAAAAAAATAAAGCAATGTTTCTATTGAGTGAAATTCGCTATCTTCAGTATTTACAGTACTTCCCCTCCAGGTAAGGTCGAAATCTTCCACCCTGTATATATATGTAATAAGGGAAGTAGTAAATTCATTCCGACGGCCCCGCTTCTCAACTCAAAGGTCAATTTGCTATTATGATAAAATTACAAGCAACCCCTCCAGAAACATGGCGCGGCCTCGCAACAAGTGAGGGAGCTTTACTGAACTACACATTTTGGCTTGTGACCCTTTTATAGCAGTTAATGTGATGGATAGGGAAGAAAATTAAACTTAGGCATGCCATTATTGTACTATTTTATGTTAGTATTGTATACAAACTAAATGAGAAACAAATATTTTTCAGTAGTTGACGTCACGCACACTACACATTAACTTAATTATATAATATACATTCACTATTTACGGTCCACGGGGTAAAACAGGCAATGGTCGGTTGTATGTGGATATAGAGTGGCATCTGGCTAATTTTCAGATTGCCTCCAACGCCTGATCAGAAACGTGGGACAGCTCTCCGTCTTGTAACTTTTGTTTGACTTGTCTAAAAAACGTATAAATATCTATTATTTGGCGGTTACAAAATAGTGGCGAAAGTTCTATTGCCCTTCCTCGCAGCTCTACCTGTTGCTTTGTGAACTAGGCATTAAATGTTAATGTAAGCTCTGACCATCACGAGAGGTCACACTATGACCTACGCGAAATAATATTACGGTACGGTACAACATTCCTGAAGATATTTATTAATTTCGGTTGTTGAGTAATCAACACAAAAATGTAGAACGCCTCAATTCTACATTATCGTTATCAAATTCCATATAAGAATTTATAGCACAACACACACGCTTGCTTCAAAACTAAAGATTGACTGACGATTTGGGCCTGACCATCCTGATATATATCTACTAATGAATTATACCAAAGTAAAAATCCCTTTTTCCCGATTACCCTATTTCAATCTCAGCTTCGTTATTACTGAGGAAGAGCACCCAGATCAACATGTGGATCGAGAATGAGGATTCAAGTGGAACGAGGGCAGAAAACAATGAATTTAAATTTAACACTAAGCAAGTTCTGCGAACATTTCACCATGGAGAACATGGTTTGTTACTTATTTATTGCAAATGTCATGTCGTATTGTTATTGGTCTGTTTGAGAAAGTGATAAAACTTATAAATAAGGTATGATTTGAATAACTGGCTATTCCCATTGGCGATTGTCGCTATTTATAGGCTGTATATACCTTTGAATATTGTCAAATTATTGCCTAAATTGTAGCTCTAGATTACGAGGCCCAAGTTTGTATGGTGATTGGTTTTCTCTTTTGAAATATTTAATATTCGACGATCAATTTAATTGCTCATACAATAAATAAATAAGGGCCAGTTAAAGTAAAACTCATACAATCCTCTTCGCATTGAGCCAAACGTATGACGTACTTACAACAAGGTATTATAAATTCAAATAATTTATTGCTTTCTTTTCACTTATATTAATAGTCTAGTGTGTGTTGATTTCAACAACAACCTCCGTGTCCGTCGAAATGAAAAAACGCTATAATGGCAAACAACGCGTGCCGTTACACGGAGGACACGTCATTAGCGCGCACTGCCCCTCACCCCTCCCCTCCCCCCAGCACCGCACCAGCGTTAGACCCAGCTAAACACTAGATATGTTACGGAACTTACTTGTACATAAAAAATACATACAAAGTTTTACGATGAAGGTCTGTTATTCGTTCCAATAAATACTCGTAATAAATAGGTTGCCACGTCTCTTACCGTTCACCAGTCTTTATTAAAGGTAGAATGTGTACCTAATGCTCAATACAAAATGAATGAAAATAATATTCGCATAAAATTTAGATAAAAAAAAAATTAATATAAGATCTACGACGAGTTCGAGTGTTACAAACCACATTGTTAGTTAATAGGTATAAAAAAAAGACGGGTTGCATTCTGGGAGTGCCGGCAGAAGTGAAAACTTTTTCTTTCTTTCTTTCTTCGTTATATACAGAGAAAAAGATAAAAAGAACATACCATACCATACCATACCGTACCTATAATATAGCGCCAATCATAGAACCTATCACTAATTTTCTGCCATTTTTCTGTCAGAAGAAATTAATAAATTACAAAAAGAAAAAATAATTACAAAAAGTAATAATTACGAAAAGAAAAATTAATCACAAAAAGTGTCAGAAGCCCAGGTTCGAACCCGGTACTATCTGAAACCATAAGGACTTACAGTCGAAGCGATTACCACTAAGCTACAAAGCTTCTTAGCATACCTAGCAAATTAAACACTCTGTAGCTAGGAATGTTGTATGACGTCATGTCATCTTACAAAGTCGTCGGTTACGGGTCAAAGGTCACGTGATCCTGTCGCGAGTTTAACGGGACGGAGGTCATTCGTAATCTCTGACGCCCGAGTTGCCTCTGATCGTCGCTGGCCATGCAAGCCCTTCTCCGGTCCCGCCCCGCCACCTTGGAAACAAGGGCCAAATAACTCCTCCGAGTAGCTGTAGTAAAGATACCAAGATAATGGCGGAGGCGCAGCTTGCCTTTTACCATTTGCAGAAATCCCCAAAGCACCCGTGCCCAGTGATCATCTGCGACCGTTGGTACAGTTAGTTAAATTATAATTTACCGCCATAATCTGTTGTCATTCATCTGTTTTAAGATTTATTTCATGTTGAAACTAAAGTTACTATTGTAAGGACCGCTCGTGGCGCGCCTTGCTTTACCCCGCGAGGCCCTTTGCCCCCGCGAGGCCGTGGGCGGTCGCCCAGTCCGCGCTTAGTCTTTCTTTGCCGCCTCTACTGACAAGTCTCTCAGCAACGATTATTTCCTATTTGTCATCTATATAACAAGAATGTACACATCTTTTCTTTCGTCGCGTCAGGCAATACATTATCGGTAAAATCCAAGACGATGATGCGTTATTCGAGTGTTAGAGTGTTAACTACTCTACTGTGACTGCGCACAGAATCAAGTATACCGAAAAGCAGGATACTGGGCTAACTAGAGTGATGAGCGTGCGACGCGCGCGCCACTACAGGGGCGCGCTGATTGCCCCCAGACGCAGACGCGACCGCAGCCGGTCGTTCGATGGATGGTCACACGACATTGTACTTTAGCACATAATAAACTATTTAATGCATGCCTGCCTGCCGCGTTATTTTACGTACGATCACTAATATTATAATATACGTTTACTTATTCTACGTGTAATCTAAAGGTCTGGTGTCTACTTAGCGATTAAGGAAGTGTGGTGGAGCCGATACAATGCATGTGTATGAAGATAGATCGCTATATGAATGCGGAATGGAACTTGCTACAGCACGTTCTGACTGTGCTGCAACTCTAAAGAGTAGCACAATGGCGGGGTTTATTTTTACCGCGCGTCGTGTCCTGTTCCTTGTATCCGATCCGATTCCATGGAGTATTTCCAGCGGCTTGTGACATCAAAGTGCTGTCTTCAGGAAGTCAATGTTCGCGGAGACGATGAACTCCTCTATTTATATCTTCGTCCTGCTCGCTGCGCCCGCGCACCCCCCGCACCCCTCGCACCACACCCCGCCCGCGCCTCTATCAATAATACACGAATTACTACTACCTAACCGGCGCGATGGCTTAGGCGCGAACTTATTTTATATCTATACAAGTCGTAAATTATGTGTTTACGAGTACTATTACAATAACTGCCTTTGAACGTGTGTAAACTAGGTATACCTTTTAAAATTGTATGACAGACAGTGGTACATGTCTGGATAACTTCGCACATGACTTCAAAAGAGGCTGCAGCACTGAAATTTTGGATTTTGGCTTATCAGACCATTCTGCTCAAATAATAAAACTACCGGTTAAAAATGGCTTGCTAAAATACTGGCGCACCTCAAAAAGAGACTACAGCTTGAACAATATTAATAGGTTTAAAGAATGTATTAGAAACATATCCTTCTCTAATATATACCAGACTGCAGATCCTAACATAGCATTTAATCTTTTCTTGGAAGAATTTAAACTTTTCTATAACCTATGCTTTCCTGAAAAAATTATAACTATAAGAGCTCATACCAAACCGCGATGGATATCACGGGGAATCAAAGTGTGCTGCAAAAAGAAAAGAGATTTATTATGGACGTATAGGGCAAATCGGTCAAAGGAAAATAAAATAAAATATATTAATTATAGTAAAAAACTAAGAAAAATAATTGTATTAACTAAACGCGCCCAAAATAACTACAGAATTCAAACGTCTCTTAATAAGAATAAAACAGCATGGCGAATTATAAACACTCAAAGCTTCAACTTACCAAGAGAGTCCGTAAATAATATAAAAGTTAGTAATGACAGTATCTTAACGCAGCCCTCAGACATAGCTAATGCTTTCAACAATTACTTTATCGGAAAAGTGTCTCCCATTCAAGGTGCTGGAAAGAAAGTAACATCTCTCATACAATCTTCCCTAAAGTCAATGTTTCTTGCACCCAGTACACCGCTAACAATTTTCCTAATAATAAAAAACTTAAAAAACACTCACAGCGTGGGATACGATGGTATTTGTACTAAAATAATCAAAGCAGTAAATGAACATATATGTTATCACCTCAGCCACATTATCAATTTATGTATAAGTACGGGTATATTTCCAGCAGCACTCAAAATAAGTATCATAAAGCCTCTCTATAAAAAGGGAGACTCACAGTTAATGGATAGTTATAGACCTATTGCTTTGCTACCAATATTCTCAAAGATATTTGAAAAATTTTTATATAATGCAATAAATATTTTTTTTGAAAATGAAAACTTATTATGTAATGAACAAAAGGGGTTTCGTCAGAATAAAACTATAAACATGGCAATCTATGACTTTTATAAAAATGTTATTACCAATGTCGATAAAAAAACACCTGTTTGTGCTATATACTGCGATATGTCCAGTGCTTTTGATTATGTAGACCACAAAATACTTTTAAAGAAACTGGATACTTACGGAATAAGAGGAAATGTTCAGAATTTGATTCAGTCTTATCTAGAGAACCGTCAACAAATGACGGCTATTACAAGAGTGAATAATAATACTCAGTTAGAAGAAATGCATACTTCCAAGGCCCAGTATGTATCATATGGTGTCCCTCAGGGTAGCGTCCTTGGGCCACTTTTGTTTATTATATATATCAATGACTTACCAAAATGCACTATACACAATATGACATTATTCGCTGACGATAGTACCATAACCATACCTTGTAAAGACATTGATAATTATAACTCTGACATTAACGAATCACTGACATCGATAGTTTCATGGTTGAATAATAACAATTTAAAAATTAATTTATTAAAGACAAATATAATGCATTTTGGACAAAGGCACCAGAACCGATTAAATGTGAACCTGATGCATGACCAGGTGCAAATAGAAGAGTCTATGACTGCGCGGTTTCTGGGGTTGACATTAGATAGTAAGTTAAAATTTAAGGAACACATTGACATACTTTGTAAAAAAATTAGTAGCTTATATTACGCTCTCTATAAACTTGCACCTATTACTAACAAAGTAGCTTTACTGTCAGCATACCATGGTTTAGTGGAGTCAGTACTTCGATATGGTGTAATTTTTTGGGGTAATGCAACTAACAATGACATGGTCTTCAAAATGCAAAAGCGTTGCATCCGTGCCATGTTTGGTATTGAGAGCACTGACAGTTGTGTGCCATTTTTTAAAGAGCACAATATTCTGACACTCCCCGGCATATACATACTAGAGGTAGCACTGTTTACCAGGTATAACCCACACCTGTTTCCAAGATTAATGGACAAAGTCGTGCGTAATCGTCGCGATAATAACAGGCTATGTGTCCATCCTGCTAAGACAGCCCTATTACATAAAAGTGTAATATGCATGGCTCCATTAATATACAACAAAGTTCCCAAAAATATAAAAAATTTGAACAACAATCGTTTTAAGTGGGCGCTCAAAAGATTGTTGACTGAGAAGTGCTACTATAGTATTAAGGATTTTCTCGAAGACATGACCCTGTAGAAAAAAAAAAACTTTTTAAATTACTATGTACCAAAACATATTATTCTGTGAATGAGTACCTAAACGATCAATTTTAATTTTATTTCTTACGGTGACTCAAATAATATTTAGGTATCTATTGACATGCTTAATATTTTGACATTTTCATTATTATTATTTTTTTTACTTGACATCTGTATTCTGACATTATGTTTTTTATTTATTTTTGTTATTTTATGCGATTATGATCTGACCTAATTATCTTATTGGATTCTACACATGATTGTCTATTTTATGATTTTATTTAATATTTTGTATGCCTTTGGCGGAACATAGCTGGGACTAATATTACTTATAACATCTACTCTGTAACCTATGCTTCACGAAATAAATAAATTTGAATTTGAATTTGAATTTGAAATGATTTTGACAAATTTTAAAAAGTATACCCTTTTAAAATTTGTCAAAATCATTTCAATCTGTCATACCGCACAGTGGGCGACTTTCCACTCTCAATGTTTGAGCTTCCTGCCAATGGCAACCGGTGCAATGATAGAATGAAACTATCTATGGCCATCATAACGAACAATGTCTTTAAACACAAACCATTCACAGGTGTTACAATACACACAGTGAGACAAAGTCATTCCTGAGACTGAGAGATTCCACACCGCCTTAAAGTACGGGATTTAGTAACTCAGCGCCCGTCCTTGTACAGGCTGTATGCAGGTGCCCCAGCAAAGAGATGTTATCAACTGAGCAGTTTAAATGTGTTCATATCATTTGAATATCATTCAATACAAACATACATTTCTATGACTTGTTTGGGTATTACTGGATGCGAATAAACCTCTTATTTCTTGGATTAAAATTTGAGAATGAGAATTATTTATTGCGACATGCAAGCGAAGCAAATTATGCCCTTGGTGCACTGAGCTACCTATACTGTTGCTAGGTGGTACAATAAACAACGCTGCTAACGTAGTGAGCGCACGCAATGGGAAGTAGTTGGTGAGTAATTACTGCCAATTGAGCGACAGATGTTTGGGCCACAGCCGCCCGCGCCGCCGCGCCGCACCGCCGCGCCGGCCAGCATGTTATATTAGGTATACTATGTAATAATAATGGAAGTGGTCTCAGGACCCTCAGGTGCTAACAGTTCAGCCAGAAAGAATATTCACGACTGCTACGTCAGAGGTCGTGGGTTTGTGGGTACACGCGGCGCAAATATTTAATAAGTGTATGGTGAAGTTGTCGAGGCGCCCAGCTTCAGCCTTTGCATATATTGAAATCTCGTATCACCCCTTTAACCCATATATACCTGCAATTGTTCAAATAATGATTATATGTCTATTTGGGTTGGACTACCAAGGACCTAAACCTGCAAGGATTACGTGAATAAGATAGAATTGACGACTGTGAATGGTGACACGGGTCAGGTATTCATCAAGAAGGACTTAAGTTCTTAAATACTTAATTATTATTTACCTTATACTATATTGTCCTTTCCCTAACTTTTTAATAGTGGTTTTCTTCCTTGTACCTATGTAGTCTGTTTTTTTGCTAGATTTGATTTGAAAATCCTATCCTTCACGGTAAATCCTGTTTAATGCTTGGTCACTAAAGTGTAGATGTTTAGTGTATATGGTGCAGAATTCGCACAGTTTATGTTGAACTGGCTCACTACAATAGTGGAAGATGTGAAGGCGGCAGGCGGCACTCGACGTGTCCATGACCGCGGCGCGTATATTTTTACTTCTCCATTGATTTCTTGCTCTCGGCTCCGCGAACTCATAGTCCTTGAAACGCGCTGAATTATTCGCGACTAGGCTGCAAGCGCCGCACAGACAGCGTGGGCGTCCTCACCTTTGACTTTTCATTGAAACACGGTAAACTTTTCGTCAAGGTAGCACACGGTTATGAATGAGTAGATACGATATAAGTACATTCATGTATTTGCGATCCTACATACGGGTGATGACTTTGGTTTGGTTTGGTTTGTTTGCGTTCGTGTGTTGTACATTTTTTGAGGTAATTAGTTAGTTTATACTCATCTAGCTGTTCGCGGCAGCGCCTGCATATTATACTGATCATGTAATATTCTTGGGCTAATTAAAAAGTAATTAAAGTCTATGTACCTATGTGTTATCTCTGTGCCAAAAAGTCGTACTGCTCTTGTAGTTATCTTGGCGTGATTGATATTAAGGTTATTTATTAAGCCCGTGACCAATTTGATCAGATAACCGCAATCATTTGGTTAATTATAAGATAGGTTTAAGTCATTATATCCGTTAGTTTTAAGAATGTTATAAGAAAACGAAACATCGCAGTGTAATCACTTTCTATCAAACGGTGCCAAAATGTCATATTAGTCAATATAGCTGGATGCAACTTATTAGAAATGGGTCATAGTCATAATAAGCGACATGCCATTATATCAGATTAAACGGTAAAGTCACTATATCTGACTTGGTTATAAAGAATTTTATATGAAAACCAAACTTCGCTGTGTGATCACGTCATAATAAGTGGTTAGTCAATATAAGCGGAGTCATAACAGATTCTACTGTATGCGTAAAATACGCTTATTTATATAGAGTGCCCAATTCAAAACTGTGCGGTGTGGTTCGATTAAATGAACTAGGCACCGCTTATATGATCTATATTTGGCATCGTTCCATCTTTGAATTTATTCGTAAAACGAGGGCTGTTATGTGGCATCCTACGTGAGCGAATTTGAAGCGAGCGCGAAGCGGTGCGTTGCGTCGTGTAAACATCAAACAGGCGATATGTATGCAGGTGGCCTAAGTTCGCAGGTCACCTTGAGGCGCGACGCGCGAAGATTGACATTATTTAAAAAAAATGTCAATCTTCGCGCGCAACATCCACCATAACAAGGCCGCTGCAACACGCCGCGTCGCGCCAGATTCGCGTAAAATCGCATCGAATCTCTGTTCGCTTCGAATTGCCTAAGTAGGACTCGACCATAGAAGTTTAACTTATAACTTTAACTTATAAAGTGAAAATGTCAGAGGATCGTATTAAAATATCATACCAAGTGGCGTCCAACGTTATGATGAGTGAGTCAGTTGTAGTCAAGGAGTCAACACATTTCGTTCTATGTTCTAATAAACTTTTCTTCTTAAAGGCGACCTTAACAGGCATTCTATGATGAATATGTTTTTAGTAAACTGAGGTGGCATATCGAAATAGTGCATAATAATAGAGAAAGTGTGATATTCCCTGCAAACAAACAAACGGATGTAATATTTTATGTGTGAGGTGTAGTTGGCGATACAATCGCGAGTGCTCCCAGATCTTTATCGATACGTGCGCAAGATACTAGACGGAGTGCGGTCGCGTCGATAGAGACCAGCGTCCAATAGATATCAGTATCAGAATATAAATTTGCTAACTCACCTACTTATATGAAAGCCAATGAAGGTACTTATGGGTGTAAGATACTTAGTATCATTGATAAATATGATTTATCCAATTCATATTCATCATATCAACGGACATAGTTCACTGTTGAACATAGGCCTCTCCTATGACTTCCAGAACGACCGATCTAAAGCAGCCCGCATTCAGCGCTTTCCAGCGACTTTGACGAGGTCGTCCTTCCACCTGGCCGTTGGGCGCCCTGCACCATGTGTGTCCATACCGGTTTTCTAGCATAGTGTTCGAGTCCTCCAACGATTCTGCCATAATGACATTATCATCGGCAAACCGAAGGTGAGTGATATTCTCGCCGTTTATGTTATATAAAGCAGCGGTAAACAGTTTCGGATAAAAAACGTCACCCTTTATAACGCCCCTTTTCAGTGGAATTGACTTCGTGCTCTGTTTCTGTACTCGGACCGACATAGTGGCGTTCTGGTATAAACACTTCAACACTTCAATATACCGATGATCTATTCGGCACCGCTGCAAAGACTGTAGCACGGCCCATATTTCGATCGAATCGAAGGCTTTCTCATAGTTTATGAATCCTAAGCAAAGAGGCCGATTATACTCTTTAGTCTTCTGTATAACCTGCCGGTGTGGATGTGGTCTATGGTACTGTAGCCCTTTCGGAATCCGGCTTGTTCGGGAGGTTTTAAGTCATAGAGCCTGTTGGCGAGACGGTTCATAATAACCCTCGAAAACAGCTTGTAAATGTGGTTCAGGAGCGTGATGGACCTATAATTCTTCAACAAGGTATTATCGCCTTTCTTGAAGAAAAGGACCACCATGCCCCTGTTCCACGCTTCCGTCGTTATGCCTTCGTGTAGGACGGAGTTATAGAGCCTCTGAAGGACCTTTAGTACCGGCGTTCCGCCCGCTTTTAAACTCTACTGTAATTCCGTCCTCTCCCGCCGCTTTGTTATTCTTCAGCTGTTTAAGGGACATCCTAATCTCGTACACGCTGATGTCCGGGATATCTTCGGTATAATGTCGGGTAAGCTTGGCTCTTGGATCTCTAGCCATGCCAACGGGCTGTGTGATAGATGTATATAGCTGCCCATAAAACCTTTCGATCTCCCTAATTACCTCTACCATTGTCGTTGCCATGCTGACATCCTCCGTCTTCAGCTTCGTCAACCGGCTTTGTCCAACAGACGCATTCCTCGCAAACACTTTGGAGCCCTTGTTTCGCTCTATCGGCTCCTTAATATTTTTGGTATTGCAGGAGAGAATGTCGTGTCGCAAGGATTTCTGTAAGCGTCTGTTGAGCTGCCTATATGCCTCAGCATCGTCAGAGGTTTCTGTTTCTGTCAAATCTTTTGAGGTTTTTGTTTAGGGTGAGACCTCAAGCATTTAGATCCCACCCTTTGGACAGTTTCTATAAGCACACTGTTTAACGCGTCCACTGAAACGCAATCCTGTAGACAATCGAAGCGATTGGATAGTTCAAGTTGAAAGCTCGCGGAGTCCTTGATATCGGCATACGACGGTCTGAGTGTAGACTTTATCAGACGTGACCTTTCTAGTCTACATCATTGAATATTTGCCTCTTTGTCGTCAAGATGTAGTCAATCTCAAATGTCATCTTAACGGGGTTTAACCAGGTCTATTTTGTCTGAGGTGGCATGTTGAAGAAAGAATTAATCGCGAAGAGACCCTATTTCTCCATAAAGTCCACCAGCATGTGGCCCCGGTCATTCCACTGCCATTACCCAAAAGGCCCCACTCTCAACTCCCCATCGCTTCGTTCGGCCAATCTCGCGTTGGAGTCAATATATATCGCCTCTTTGCTTCAATAACGTGACATATCCGAAAAATCGTTTTTTTTATTGTTTGATAATTAAAACCGCCGTATCCGATTTTGTTTTCTCACAAAACGTGGTATTTTTTACGCGCGAAATAGCTAATCTGTTGGTGAAAAAGACAGCGCCACTGTGATAGATCACAATATCACGTTGTCTCTTACTGCAGAGAGGTTTGATGCGACAACGCAACATAATAGTAGCCACCGCGCGCTTGCAGCGGAAGGTGTTAAAGAATTTCTGCAAAAACGTGACTTATCGACCATATCGCGTTTTAATTGCAAAGGTAAGGTTCATTTTAAATACGATTTTTAATTTTATAATGTGATATGTAACTTTGACACATTGATATTGAAAAATAATACGGAAGGTCGATTGTTATATTATGTTTATGTCACACTGCTGCCGAAAAGCTGTTAGTTTTGCTTTGTCTTAACTTACGATGTAACATTGTAGGTAATAAAACTTTTTCTAATATAATATTTAAGCTATAGATAATTGTTTATGTCTCGTTTTAGAACAAAAATAAATTTGTTTTCTTGGAATTATTTCCAAATAGTACTTTGTTAATGCTAAAACTAATAGCCATTGGTACTTAATTTTTCAGATGGAACCTAGAAGTAAAAAACTAGTTAAACTGGCAATGACAATGGAACATGCAAATACTCCTGAAATAAACACAAGTGTAGGTAACTACGTATTTGTGTGTAGGTATAACCATAAATCTTAGTATACCTACTTCGCTGTGCGAGATACCAACGCGCGTCTGACTTAAATACTAGTTCTATCTACTATTTAAATAATGCACAGAAATATGGGTACTAAGTGATAATAATATTTTAGTAATAATGTTTGATTCGTACAAATCCTAATCTATGCCTCATAATAAAACTAATTAATTACGTCTGCGAGTTCGTTAGTTAGTTTGTTACGCTGTCACGCCTACTATAGTAGTTATTCAAGTGATTATTACACGCTATTATTCTCGAACACGTTATCAGGCGTGCATAGTAGGTTAAAAAAGGTACATTATAAATCAAAGAAGGTACTAAAATATTTTAAAGATTTAAAGCAACAGAACGTCTTTTGTTTTAGAAAATTACACAATGCTAAGCGTGTAGGATGCAAATATAGAGGATGTAATGGACGTAAATGAAGTTGTAGATACGTTAGCAGAAAAAAAAACTGAGACAACTGTTCTTGAGACTTTACCTTCAGCTTACCATCAGGCGAGGTAAAGTCAAATTGACGTGTCCTATTTATAAAAAAAAAATCTAATTGCCATCGTTGTGATTCAACTAGTAGTAGCAGTAGTTCGTCGGCTGACTCCTCATCGTCATCAAGCAGATTTAAGCTAAAGATGCTTTAACTTGTCTAGTAAAATGTGATCTCAGCTCCACGTCATAATTTCGAAATAATCTGGCCGACCGTCAAAATTCCGAACGCTCATTTCGCCGATAATTAATTCAACGAATGGTTGTATGGTCGACTGTTAAAACTCCGAATGGTCATTTCGCCGATGATCAGTTTTACGAATGATTGTATGGTCGACTGTTAAAACTTCGATAGCTTATTACGCCGCTGATGAACTTTATCATTATTTGTGGTATAATGTTGTGATGAAGAAATCCGTTTAATCACTGTGTAGAGACACAGTGCAGCGTTACGCTGATGTGGCACAGTTCAATGGGTCTAGTTCATAATATCAACAGTAACTATATCGATGATCGCTGTATCGAAAATTCCATCGACAGGCTAATGTATCGACAGTACCCCAAATCGATGGTACGCTACATCGACAGTACGCCAAATCGTTGGTACACTACATCCTTAGTACACTAAAACGATGGTATGCTACATCGTCAGTAAACTAAATCGTCGTCAGTAAACCAATAGTACGCTGCATCTACTACCCGACCCGAGCAACAGTTAGAAAAAATATTTTATCTACTCTGATACTATAATACAAAGATTATAAAATTGAAATCAGAACTCTTATGACAAACATTACGCACAGGCCAAAAAAAAAGTTTTATTACGATACAGGTCTTGTATGGACACCTGTATCATAATATAACTTTTTAATCATAACGATACACCTATACAACCTGCATCTGGACCAAACCTCTACTTTAAAAAAAGAATCCGCCGATTCGGGGAAAAAAAAAGAAACACGCATGCGCAATCGACGTTTGCGCCTTGGCGCGAACATTTTTTTTTTGTTCTATACATTTAACTTAAACAAAGTTTGGTTTGGTTTGTAAAATAAATTAGTTTATGTATTATAGTATGAGAGTAGATAAAGTAGTGTATGACACTGTACATAACTTGGTCTTATAACACTCGTGTGATACTATAAAAAAACTCGCCTACGGCTCGTTTTTCAAAACACACTCGTGTTATAAGAACCCTTATTATGCAACAGTATCATAAACTACTATATTTCTGCGTAGTTATAAAAAAAATGCGTAATGTGCATTCGAAGTTTTAACAGTCGACCATACAATCATTAGTAGAACTGATTATCGGCGGAATGACCATTCGGAGTTTTAACAGTCGACCGTACAACCATTCGTTGAATTCATCATCGGCGAAATGAGCGTTCAGAATTTTGACGGTCGGCCAGATTATTTCGAAATTATGACGTGGACTCTGTAATCTCAGTAAGTAAGCGATACAAATTGTGATTATTTTTGTAGCAGGTATTAAGTTGGTTTTGTCATAATATAAATTACAATAAGTGAGGTATCGGTTCCTCTTTTTTTCAATAAAAATTGATTCTCAAATCCAATAGTTTTTATTTCTTCAATGTTTATTTATGACATAACTCAGTGTCATAACAAAAGTAATATCATCAACACCGTGACTACTTAGGTTGTAACACTTATGTTATTAATTTTTTGCAAGAATAACGTGATATATTTTCCCCCTTTTTGAAATTGAAGTCAATTTCTTGCTAAGCTTTCAAATAGCCAAGATTTTAACAACTTTTCAAATACTATATTTGTTGTATTAAATAATAAATTAATGATCTACAGTAAAAAAGTTCTTTGTTTCGTCACAATTGTGTTTTGTAAGTTAAAAATCAGTCTCCTGTAAAATTGCAGTTTTCAAGATAACACATTATCGAAGCAAAGAGGCGATATGTATAAAACCATAACACCAGTGAAATAAGTTTTGGAAGCATGTATGACTTCTTACACTTCCTCAACCTCTTCATCAAAGTATGACTTGGTGGGCATGTATACATAGATGACCTTTAACGAGTATCTTTTGCATACTCTGAGTATCAGATATACCACCCGACTCGAGATACTCACGATGGATGCGACGTTGCTAATAAGGGACCTGTGGACGAGGAACCCGACGTCATGCAGTGACTTCGCATTTGACTCCCCCGCTCTTCGCATTTAGGACAACCCAACAATATCCCAGTTGAGCCTACTCATTTCCTCTTCCACCTCGAGCAGCTTCTCGTCAGTCCTCATCGTACTTATTTTTTTTTTTTTTTTACGTACGGGAAATCCCCACGGATACCCACCCCTCCGGAGCCGAAGGGGTAGGTTATGTCGGACTCGAACCGACTAAACCGCACGCCGTCTGTGGGTCGGTGTGCTAGGCCGGAGGTGAGGTTGTCTTTTGACATATCCCTCGCACCCCGGCTGACCCAGGGCCATTCCTCTCGGTCTGGCCCTCCTCGGTAGGGGGGACCACGCGGTCCCCGACTCGCCCCCGGTAGGGGGGGGGGGGGCGCGCATCGTCCTACGATGCGCGCCGCCGCCGTGGCCTGCTTCTGCTAGGGTGACGAGCGGCTCCACCCGTCACCCTCAGGCCCGCGCTCATGGGGGGCGGAGGTCGGTTTGCGCCCTCCGACGCCCGAGCCGCCTTCGAACAGTCCTCATCGTACTAACGTTGTGTGTTATATCAGGGCCAGTTTTCGTTTGAGGTGGTAGCCGGACCTTTGCCGGGGATTCTTTCTTCGCACCCACCGCCCCGCCGTTACCATCACCGCTCCCGGAGCTAGGAATAGCGTGGCTGCCGGGGAAGGGGAGTGGTCCTATTCTATGCCGGAAACTACATACACAGCCACTCAATCATGTTAAAAAAGCATCTCCAAATTCATATAAAAAAACTATTTACAAAATGATCTTTACCCGTAGTTTTACCAATTAATTGTTAGGTATGTATTATATTTTCTTTTTTTTAAGTTTAAAAATATATATAATAACTAAAAAGTAATACAACTAGACACAAAACATATTCATGTCGTGTCAAATAACCCACCCCGTATTGTTCCCGGCGCAAAGGTGCCCACGATGCTGGCCGCGTACCCGCGTTGAATCGCAATGGCCATCCTTTGCCCCAGGAACGAGCCAAAGCGGGAGTCATTGCCTTGGTCGTGGATGCGGCGGCCAATTTCCGCGATCAACCTCTTTACCTCCGACCCCCGGCGAACATTCCAGCACGCATGAAACGTTCGTCGATATGAGAGCCCTTCTGATTATGTCGTTGAGAGCATGGTGACGCGGGAACCTGCCTGGGCAACGACGACAGCTCAGTGCATGATGGCCGCGCTCCTCCACCATGGAGCCGCAGATGCATCTGTGTGATTTACACACCTTACAGCCCACGCGGAGCGCCACTGCCACACGCAGAGAGTCGTTGTTTAACGAAGTGCCCAGGTGCGGTGACGGCAGTGCGTGCAACCATGCCCCCGATTCAGACTGCGAAACTGCCCTGAGCCTCGCCAAATCGACGCCCGACGCACCATCCAGCATATCCTTCACCGTCCTATCAGCACCAACCTCATCCCATGCTCTTTGCTCGTGTGGAGTTACCGGACATTGTTTGTCCGGATTGAAGACCGTCCATGCCGACATCGCCTCGCACACGTGAGGTACATCTATTCGATCGCCGTTTGAGGAGAGCATGATAGCGGCCAAGCCTGCCACCCCATGAGCTGACGCTAGAAAGACCGGCAGGTCCGCTACACGCCGCAGTCCGAGACCACCGTGTCTTATTGGCAGGGAGGCTTGGAAAACCTGCTGTTCGTCGAGTGAGGCGTTAAGAATCGATGCTGTAGTCTGTCTCAGAGTGCCGTCGAAAGAAGCGAACGCCTCCGGGCAGAACCAGGTTGGTGTAGTCCTCAGTGTAGTCCTCAGAGTATTAATTAGCCATGTTTAACTATTTTAATTTCATCGAGATCACCAAATAAAGCTTGAAGTTAGTCTTCTACAATAATAATTCTGTGCGTCCTGTGAAAACTGGTACATCTTGAAAATGTCAACTTTACAGTAGAGCAGTTTTTGTGTTTAAATAATCATAATTTTTTTTAGAATAATAATTTGTTTGGAAACAAGTGACGTATTTTATATTAGTGTGTTATTGTTAATAACCTATTAGGTTCCTGCTCAAGAGTGTACAGGTAGGAAGAGATATTTAAAAAAAAACTATTTGTTGTATCAAAACACACCAAATGAATGCTCGTGTATAATGATTTTAAATGAGTTATATCAATTTACACGCTATGTGAAGGTTTGGTGAAAGGTGATATTTGTTATATTATCAGGTAGTTTTATATGAAACTAATCATCTCCTGTTCATAGCTGTCAAACAAACAAGTAATATTATTCAGTTGGCAAAAGCACTGTAGACACAAAACTCGTAAAAGTAGTTGTTTTATTATTTATATCATTTTACTCAAGAATAAAATTCGTGTTTTTTGATATAAGTAGACTTAAATCTCAACTCAAATTTGTGTAATATGATACAAGAAACAGTCTAAAGACACAGGCATAAAAATAAAGCAATAAAAAGCAAATAAAAATGCATTTTCACTTTAATTTTTTTTAAGGGTATTATTGAGTAACGCTTAGTTCGAAAGTTAAGTAAGTTAAGTAGTTTTAATTTAGTTAAAAAGGAAAAAAAAGCATCAATGACATAAGTCAACAATACAACATAGACGAAAAATAGTTTCTAATATATACTCAAAAGAACTAAACAAAAATCAAAATCTCGGTATTCTTTGTGTAAAAAAAATAATAAACATACCTGAACTTAAACTTTCTTATCTAGTTCAATTTAATTCAATTCGATTCGACGAAATATTCGAACTTCAAGAATGAATCAAAACTATCACATAATAAAATAACGTTTATTAAAAGACCTAAAATGTTATTCAACTTCCATATCAAATTAAACATAATTCAAGGTGCTCCTTGCGTTTCTCCGCATCGATGTCGCTGTGGAGAAGAAGTTAGTAGCCTTGGACACCATGGTCTCTCATGCAGTAGGAGCGCGGGACGGCTTTCACGGCACGCGTACATCAATGACATAATCCGTCGGGCTCTTGTCACCGCCGGGGTCCCAGCCGTTTTAGAACCTGCTGGTCTGGTGCGCGATGATGGCAAGAAGCCGGATGGAATGTCCTTGGTGCCTTGGAAGATGGAAAGGCATTTGGTGTGGGATGCAACATGTGCTGACACCCTTGCGCCTTCACATCTTCCAGGGACTGGAGACTGTGCCTGCGCTGCTGCTGCTTCGGCAGAGACCCTCAAACGGCGCAAATCGTAGTTTAAGTGATAATTACATATTTGAGCCGTTTGGGGTCGAGACACTGGGATCATGGGGTCTAAGTGCCCGTCTATTATTTAAAGACATTTCCAAACGGGTAATGGACGCTACCCGTGACCAGAGGGCTGGTTTATTCCTTGCGCAAAGGATCAGTATTGCCATTCAACGTGGCAATGCCGCCAGCCTTCTGGCCACCCTGCCAGTTGACATCGATGGGAAGGAATTCTTTGACGCCTGAACCTGCTTGTTTGTATATATTATGTACTTATTGTTTTTATATTTTTTAAATAATTCTAATGTACATATTGTAAATAATAACCAATTATGAATGGCCATTCAAATAATATGTAGAACTAAATAAATCAACAACTTCTAAACTATTAAATATTTTTTCTAATATAATAAAATATTTTTCAGTCTTCATCACTAGAGATGAAATGATGATCAATATTTCTTATATTAGCCTTAGTTTTTAAATTTTTATAATAATCATGATAACTATTATCAATGTATGGCAATAATGAAATTAAATCATTATTAGGGTTCCGTAGCCAAATGGCAAAAAACGGAAACCTTATAGATTCATCATGTATGTCTGTCTGTCCGTCCGTATGTCACAGCCACTTATTTTGGTAAGTGTATTCTGTGAACCGCATTAAGATTTTCACACAAAAATAGAAAAAAAACAATAAATTTTGGGGGTTCCCCATACTTAGAACTGAATAGTTTGCGCGAGAGACTTCCAAAGTGGTAAAATGTGTGTCCCCCCCCTCCTGTAACTTAACATGTCTAACATGCGTTTTGCACGGCAAGGACGACGCTGCAACAATGATATTTTACATTATAGACCATCATAGAACATAAATAACAAAGTAAAATAATAACAGTATCATAAACTAGTATTCATTACTTACAGATAGTGCAATCCACGAAGACGCGTTGCTCCAATTTTCGGATGAGGGTATCGCGGCGCGGGGTACAGTTCGTTTGACACTAGCGTCATTCGCCAACTGTCAGGGGTTTGTGTGAGCGTGCACTCTTAAATAAATTTAGTGTAGGTGTACTGGTAACACTCGGAAGCATACGCACATATTATAAGTAGTTAGGAGCAATACTGGGGCGCATCTACGTGAATTGCACTGTTTATACTTTTAAGCAATAATAAATAAATTTCGTGTATTTTGATATAGCTGGAGTAAATTATTTTGTGTAAATGGTTATTAGTTCTTGTTATTATGAATATACGAAAAATAAAATAGAATTAGTGTAAAATGATACATCTAATACGTACATTGTGCGCCATGTTGGATTGCTCAGACAGCGCGGGCGAGCACCTTGTCCAGTAGTATTTACGGCACTGACACCGCGCGGGCGGCGGTAGTCTCGCAGTACCGCCCCCGGCACCCCGCGCACCGCTCGCGTTCGCAAAATGTATTACTTTGCACATATTTTGGATCAAAACCGTTTTAATTTTCGCGTGATTATTGATATAACTTTAGTTGAATTACTTAATACAAAAAATATTATTTTCCTATGTATGTGAGCAATAATACAACTTTAGTTGTATCAATGTAGTGTACAAATTTACTTTGTGTCAATTGATATAACTAAACATGTATCAGATGACACCTTATTCGAAGGTAATAAATATATGTGAATAATAATATGACTAGAGATACATCTTTACACACAAATATTTATCTCATAACTTAAATATTATGAACGATACATGTCAACATGTATTTATTTACACAAACATAATTTATTAATCCGCGCCATTTCGTCTTAGATGTACCACACGATCTCAGAAACTAATAGACGTATCAAAATGTTGATTAGATTAGGAAAAAGAGTATTTTTTTCTGATGAAGGTACTAAAATAATATCAAATTCGATATAAGTTGACTTGTACCACTTTTCACAGGACACACAGAATTGTACTATTTACAGCATTTATATTGTGACAAATTGCATAGATTTTTTTTTATTCTTTACGGCCAGTAGTACCTAACGACAAATTTATAATACCGTTTTGAAATGAAACTTTTTAGGCGCGTTGAGCACTTTTTTGAGAAGTAAATACTTTTAACTTTTTATACAGACTGTTTACACTTCTGTTCCGGAATGAATTTTATTTCATCTCTTAGGTAGCAGACCAGTACCTAGTAAGAATAATATAATCCGCCCTTAAACCAAAATATAACTAAGTGGCGTAGGGATATGTATTATGTATATATAATGTAGATGAATAATAGCTTTTATGAGCCGCGCCCGCGTTGGCAGTACGAGACGTGCGCGTGATGTACTGGTGCGAACACACATGCATACATAGGTACACACACATACTAGTGATGAGATGCAGTTCACTCGAGCTTGTTCGTAGTGGACGCGCGTCTCAGAATACGCGGAGTGAATGACCTGCCGCCGCATAGGACAAACAAACACACATGCGACTCACGAGACGCGATAAGTTCCGTGTCCGACGGCAACGTTGGGACGTCACACCTGTTCATTATGCTAGCTTTCCTTGCCGAGAGTGCATGTGGTGCGAAGGGCATAGCTAACCTTGCGATAATAATTAAGTATCTGATGTTTATAGCACTTTGCAGGCCTATCTGATGGTTACCTTGGCCTATGGACGTGTGCAATACCAGGGACGTCGTACTCATATCTATTAACGATCACAATAGTATCAATGACAGCCTCCGTGGCGTGGCGGTAGTGAACGCGGCCGCTGCGCAAGAGGCGCGGGTTCGATCCCCGCTCAGTGCAAATATTTATATGCATGAATACCTATGGGTATTTGCATACGTCTGGTAGTGCCTCGGAGAGCACGTTAAGCCGTCGGTCCTGGTTGCCATACTAACATCTATGGCAGTCGTTACGGGTAGGTGGAGCCCTCAAAAATCCAACAACTGGTCTGGCTGCAATGCTTCGAAATCGCCTTTGGGTTGTGGAGGTTAGATCGAAGTTTAACCAATTTCGCAGTTAGACTGGTAAAAAGCGGACCCCAGACTCCAAGTTCAAATACTACGGGTGCGACTGGGATTAACGCTAGGATTAAGAAGAAGAAGAAGAAGAATAGTGTTACGATACCGACTTATTACTATTGATGAAACCCGTCGTTCTGAGTGGGTACCAGCCCAGTGAGTGTGAGGCTGTGAGGTGTTGGCACAAACACACTGCGCGTGAGGCAATAGTATCGCTTGTTTTTGGTATGGTGCTAAATCGTCTAATTGACTGCAGGTAGGAGGGTTACACAACAGTCACGATTATTATTACTACTTCCTACCGAAACTATTTATTAATTTCAAAAGTACTCGAATTTACCAGCTTCAGATCTGTGAGGTTTTTAAAATATACATTTTTGATACTAGCCTATTAGTCTGAGATACCAGCCACAACTATATCTGCCATATCGCATACTCCACACCGCTAGCTCACCGCCGCACTCGACGACGGGTCTGGTGACGGTAGTGTCGACATCAACACAAGATCTCGCTCCCGGCGGGAAGGCGCCCAAAGGCGGCGCGCGGCGGTGTAGAAGACTTCACAGACTAGCTGCACAAGACTACGTCAATCCGGAAGGTTTCGGGCAGTTCGATGTCTACGCTGTCGCCAATAAGAAATTGGCGTCAGCGTAGACATCGAACTGCCTAAACATATTTGATAATCAGCCCTCAAAAATGTTGATTCTTCACTTGATCATACAAGGAAGATTCGCTGTGATATGTATGACAGATAAATAAACAAGAATATAGCTTAATTATTGAGTCACAGTTACACAGAACTGTTGACAGCTCTATTTTCATGAATAACACTAATTCGACTTACGTAGTGAGTCACGTCATGTAATACAAGTTTACTGTGTTTTTTAATTATTTTTTTAGTACTTAGGTGGCAGAGAAGCACACGCCCCACCTGATGGAAAGTGGTTACCGTGACCTATTGGACGTGTGCAACACCAGGGGCGTCACACTCGCGCTGTCGACCCTGAAGAAACCTTCTAATGCCCTTCTTGAAGAACCCCATATTGGAGTCGCTTGGGAAAACACACAGCAGGGAGTTCATTCCACAGCTTGAGCGTGCGTGGGATGAAGTTCCTTTCATACCGAACGATTCTCACCATTTCTGGTCGCAATGTGTGAGGATGAACTCCCTGTCTATGGCGAGCGGTGCGATGAAAGAAAGTAGCCGTCGGCATCATGTCAAACAATTCGTCTGAGCACCAACCATTGTATAGGCGGTAGAACACATAGAGTGAGGTAAAGTCCCTCCTGAGGCTGAGAGGATTGTCGACAAACCTCAACGCCCGTCAAGCTGGTATGCGGATGCTCCTGCAAAAAGGTGACAGCAGTACTCCTTATGGGGCCGAACTTGTACCTTATAAAGGAGTCGTTGCCCCGCAGTGAAGTACTGCTTTGCCCTGTTAAGCACTCCAAGTTTCTTAGATGCCAGCTTGGCCTTGTTCTCCAAATGGCTGCGGTACTGGACGTCGCTTGAGATGTCGACGCCTAGTCCCAATACTCGAGGAAATGGTAGGTGATGTACCCAGGAGTTGCGGCGTTACAATAAATGGGGTAGTCTCGATTTTGGACACAAGTTGTCCGCGACTCTCCTTCACCTCGGACTGAGAGATATTTGCACGGCCCGTGTAACACGTTTATCGCTAATTTTATTATCTGCGGCACTATTCAACTCTACTACGTACGTAAACCTACCTACTTTTAATAAAGCTACGCTACCGAACATAGCTATCATTCGATATTAACTAGACACACTAACACACTATAATAAACTAACCGGTTCCTGACAGAAGTCTTGGCAGACAGACGAACAAAGAACTAAGAAGTGCTATCATAGGTGTTCCTTCTCCTGTTGGGGTATGGAACCCTAGAAAAGGCAAAAAAGAGCTTAAGTAAAAGATGTTTTTGAATAAAAGTTTCTTTGAGATGCATACAATATGCATTCAAGCCTGTAAATCCCCAAAGGTGTCGGTAAAGGTGTTTGATGTAAATGGAGTTGGGACAGAAATACGTGGCAAGCTGTCGTCTCTACCTAACCCGAATGCAGAAGAGGCGTGAGTATACGCGAGAGAGGCGTGTGTAGAGCAGAACATACTTATATCAGCAACATGGGCGTTCTATGTATTATCGTGTACAACTAGTCAAATAGTCGACTAGATGCTGCAAATATAATTGCAGGATGATTCATTATTTTTAAAGTTCCTTAGTACTTATGTATGAAGCATTAAATAACCAACATTCAATGGTAGTTCCATACAATAGAATATCACTCTGTAACAAAAGTTATAGACAAGTAAAACTAAACAGTATACTGTGGAGTGTAGAGTGTACTGCGGAAGTAACGGGTGCGACCCTGGCGAGGGCGACCGACTCACGGCCGCAGAGCGCGCTCAACATGCTCCCGATATAATGGCTAAATAGACTTTAGTATTATGTTATCTGTGCCAAACAGATAATATCACGGCTTTATGACATTTTTGAAAACAAAAGTTCAAAGCCAAATACCCCAAAAGTGACGTAAATATTTAGTTTCAATTATTTATTGTAAGGGTCTCCATTACTAATGGAGTATCATATTCAATCATTTATGCAAGGGAACCTTAAACCTCTTAAAGTCTGAAGCTTATGTGAGTTAACTTTGCAGTGGCGAGTCTACGAATTACGTCTCCCGGCTATAATACTCGTAGCAGCTCAAGGCAAATACTCAAGTCTTGATAGCAGCTTACTACTTAGGTGCGTGCAGTCAACGCGCTCGCGCAATGCTTATGACGACTTCAGAAATACCTAATAAACTCCTCCACTCGCCGCTTGTGTTTGAAATTCAATTTCCTTTCATGATAGGTTCGTTCGTGTGCACGACGCGACTAGGCGGCGTGCGGCGGTGGCGGTGGCGGTGCGGGCGAAGCGATACAACATATTTGAAGGTACCTACGTTACGGAGCCACGGTAATCCCGAGCTAATGAGTACCTTGCGTACGTACCGATGCCCATGACAACAATTCAGTAATTTCTGAGTGAAATGTAAACAGCATCAGCATCGGCCAGATGAACGGATGTCTGAAAAAGGTAGTTAGGATTGACTCGATGCCGAAAATGAAGGACCAGTCCAGTGTCATGCAATTTATGGACTGAAATATTTTTTTAAGTGAACAAACAAGCGAAGCGAGTGCGAATCTCTGTTTCGAAATGGTGCTAAATTTTGTTTTTGTCCGCTCTATGTCAGTATGTTTGTCAGTTCCGGTTTAGAGGGCGCATTTCTTAACCGATTTTTAGCAACCTTGGCACATTATATGTTGTTGTGTACACACTTTTTTGATACGAGGGAATATGGGGGAGAAAAGGGGGGAAGTTTGCTGTCGTGCTATTTATAAGCGGATTTTGAATGATTTACAGGCTGAAACGTCCAGGATAAGATTCCTTACGGGTTGTTGTGAAAAAAATAGTCATGCCTCGTCAAGGTGAACTTCGTTTAGTAAAAAAAAGCAGATGTGAAGTAAGGGGGAGTTTTCTGTGGTGTTTTTTTATGAACGATGATAAGAACATGATTTTTTGTAGAAACATCCAGAACTGTTTGAAATAAAAAGATACGTTTTTTTAAGGATACCAGGTTTGATAAGGGTACCGGACAAATGTGGCGAACGGTGCCCCACGAGGTCTGCTGTTTACAGAACTGCTAGTTTTAATCTCATATCTTTGTGATGTGGGTAATTACATATTCACGGTTTTCGGCTTTCCCTTTCCTCGTTCTATAAGATCTTGCTTCGTGTTAAATTTCATGCTTGTATAGGTAGGTAACCTACTGTTTTTTACTTATTAATCAAAAAATATTCAGTGGCCACGCGACTGTAGACTTATCTTACACTATCGTATACTCCTTAAATCCTGAGACGTGAGGCTCGGTATAGTATAGAGAGACATTTTATTTTTGATTACAAGATTTCATTGCCTAAATATACACGTGTCCCCCTTCCTGTGGTCGAGTTGACGGCGACATAATTCTATAATTGTTGCGTTAAGCGTGCTCGGCACCTCGTGCGCTCACTCGGCGCAGCTTACGCACGCTGACCGCTGCATACGAGATACAAAAGGACTCAACAGACTTGCGAGGATTACCGAGGAGAAGACATTCCGCTCTCCCCCGCTCCCCGCTTCCCGCCCCCTCGCCAGTATCGGTCGACCGATGACCCGTTATCTATCGCCCGACGAAGCGAACACTGTCTGAGTCTAACATGCTTAGCTCACATTTTGAATGAATTAATACAGCCGCCTTGTTGTTAAGTTTCTGTACCTACCATACCAAGGAATGAAACCAGCAATCCCGGAAACAATTTTTTTTTTCATGTTACGAAATTTTTACAACATATAACTACTACTACTAATAGACGTCATGTTAACTTTGTGTCTGAAGGTTCATCCATAAAATCCAGGAAAAAACCTTATTCAATCTTAGATACTGCCCCAGATTGGACTCTTCTAATCGACAAGCATGAAAAGCACTATAAAATTCCGGAGGATGTTAGGGGTTTTGTCATCTAGACCTGACATATTTCTGTATTCCAAAACGACAAAATATGTGGTCCTTGTGGATCTTACTGCACCGTGGGAAACAATTTTGCCAAAGGACCACACAATAAAGAAAAATAAACTACATGATCTTACAAACGAATTAATCAAAAACGGTTACGTGGTTAAGTTGCAAGCAGTAGAAGTACAACAAGCTCATGACTAGGACGCGAATGTCTGACGCGGCACTAGTAGGTTCGTACCAAATTTGGTTAGACAGGGAGGGGAACACAAGGGGCCTCTTCTAAACCTACACCTGAGTCGCAAGTCCCAGGCACTGTCCCGAGTTCCCAACTCAGCAACGCGATGTACCCGGCACCCGCACGGAGAATCCATGGATTGCTAAAAATATCGGTCTCATTAGGGGTATCGGGATATTTACTTACCATGTTGTATTGTTTCATGTTTCCGATATTTCGACGCTGTTGCAAGCACCTTGATCACGGAGGTACCCAGTGAGAAGACGGTCCTCCGTGATCACGGAGACATAGTCAGACAGACCGCTAACTTTGTTTTAGCTTAGAGATGTATCTAAATTTAGACATTGTTTAAAAATTAAATAAATTCACGCTATGAAAAAAATCTTGCAGAATTCGTAACTTTTACGAGGACTATCAAATGTCACAGATTACCTACCTAAATGTAAAATTAGACACCGGTATCGGTACTTATTGGTGTGACGATAGGAACCGGTGTCGCGCGGCCTCATGCATGTTTACCTGTGTTATCGGACAGCCGAGCGAATTGGAAATAAAATTGATGACACGATTGATTTAAATTCACTTTTTAACTTATTTTATCGCTATAGACCCCGCAATCATGGCTACTGAAAAAAAGCCGAAACGTCGGGCTACGTGTAAATATAATAATAGGGGTTAAAGTATGAAATTGCCGTTTCATTGTAATAGGTACTTCGAATTGACATAGAACCTTCATGGTTTGAGATTTTTGAGTGAAACTTTTTCCACATGGTACCTATGTAGTTCTTCATTTAAAAATGTGCAACATTCGATTATCGACTTTCAGTTGTTTTTTTATTCAGCTTAGACAAGAAAGATGGATACTTCGAAAATTCAAGTGATTTTTGAATACGAGTTCCGACGCGGAACTAACGCGGCAGAAACAGCTCGCAATATCAATGTTGCGTTTGGAGAGGGGACTGCTAATGAACGCACCGTGCGATTTTGGTTTAAACGCTTTCGTGATGGAAACTTTTATTTGAAGAACGAACCACGAGGAAGGCCGTCCACACAGGTGAATAACAATGAATTGAAAGACATGGTGGAAGCACTGGAAGCCGATCCGAGCCAAACTACCCAGGAATTAGCTGCATGGTTTAACGTTACCTTACCAACAATATTGACTCATTTGCGTCAAATCAATAAAATAAAAAAATGTGAAAATGGGTACCTCATGATTTGACTGATCTGCAGAAAGAAATGCGTGTTTAAACTTGTGTTGCCTTGTTGAATCGATGCAGAAATGAAGAAATATTGGATCGAATTGTGACATGTGATGAAAAGTGGATTCTTTACGATAACCGTAAGCGAAAAATGCAATGGCTGACCCCAGGTGAAACGCCACAACAGTGTCCTAAAGCAAAGCTTACCAATAAAAAGGTAATGGTAACTGTTTGGTGGTCTCAGCATGGTGTTATTCACTATAGCTTTCTACGATCTGGTCAAGCAATAACGGCAGATGTCTACTGTGCCGAACTCCGAACAATGATAGCAAAACTAGCAGTGAAACAGCCCCGACTCATGAATCGATCTTCACCATTATTGCTCCATGATAACGCGAGACCTCATACAGCACGAGAAACCGTTTTAACTCTACAGGAACTGCAATTAGAAACTATCCGTGACCCTCCGTATTCGCCAGACCTTGCTCCAACAGACTACCATTTTTTTCGTGATTTGGACAATTTTCTATGTGATAAAAAGTTTTCTTCTCAGGAGGCAGTACAAAATGCTTTCACACAGTTTGTCGAATCTAGATCACCAGAGTTCTATCGCAAAGGCATAAATGACCTTCCTACTAGATGGCAGCAATGTATAGATAATAATGGTAATTATTTTTGAATGAAATTTTGAAGCATTTACTATGCTAACTTTTCAAATCGATTAAAGATAGGAAAAAGTGAATGCCCAGGTGGGACTCGAACCCACGATCTTTCCCTTACAGGGGGAATGCTCTGACCACTGAGCCACCGGGCCACACCTGAAGCTATCCAAATTCTCCTATACTACCGTCTTAGGGCGACGGTGGGAGGCATCTACCGACATTAATACGAAATATCGGAAACAATGAATGATGTTGCAATCATTTTTAAACATTGTTTTTTGATGACTCCGCCCAAATAATTGAATGAAATTTTGAAGCATTTACTATGCTAACTTTTCAAATCGATTAAAGATAGGAAAAAGTGAATGCCCAGGTGAGACTCGAACCCACGATCTTTCCCTTACAGGGGGAATGCTGCAAATAAGATGACAAGAACTCAATCGGACACAGACCTATCACATATAGCAACACAAGATATATTATTAAATTCTACTATGTTGGACTCTAGTATAATAAGCATGAAGAGTGCAACACAATATTATACTGAACAAACAGTTGTTAACGAACTTAGAGAAGAAATTAATATAATTAAGGAACAATTGAAAAGTGCTGATGTTGAAATTGAGAATTTAAACCGGGAAAATACACTACTAAAACAGGAAATACAGGCTCAGAAACGACAAATTGACTTACTCAGAAAAGTAAGCTGCACTACTCCACAGCGAAAGAACTTTTCTACACCAATGTCTACTAGAATACTGAACATGAGAGTAAACACTCCTCGACATTCTCCTCTACGTCTTACAAAAAGCGTATGTATGAACACATTAAGCACTATACAGACAGGACGTTGTAACACACAAACACAAAACTGTAACGCAATTCACACCAAGTTCCAACCACCAATTAATACCAGTGCAAATAAAATGGAAACACAACGCCCA
This sequence comes from Eilema caniola, assembly GCA_949126895.1. Taxonomy (NCBI): domain Eukaryota; kingdom Metazoa; phylum Arthropoda; class Insecta; order Lepidoptera; family Erebidae; genus Eilema; species Eilema caniola. The sequence continues at coordinate 222,797 of OX421469.1, read as the reverse complement.
TATACTGAGGGTGCAATAGCTAGAGCGCAGCACAAGGTAGTCATTCTCGGTGACGGACAGGGACGACGGCTACGTAATATATTACAGAATCTACTGGGAACAAAATACTCAGTGGTATCATACATAAAACCTGGCGCTGTACTAAGTGAGATCCTGCAACAATCCAGTAATGAGATTAGTGTACTGACGAAAAGTGACTATGTCATTGTAATAGGAGGCTGCTGTGAAAAAAACCCTCATGATATTGACATCAACCTGCATCGATGGCTGACCTCAACCACCAATACGAACGTCATCATAAGTGTAGTACCAAAAAATAGGTTTTTAAATGAAGCTAAATTAAATTATCAGATAAAATTTATTTGTAATAAGTTTAAAAATGCACTGTATATGAATATGAATTATTCTAGATTCATACCAACTAAACGACATTATGTAATTAATCTTGCAAGGTCATTACTAAAAGAAATATTATGTTTAGACTACCACTTTCAAGTAGCACACTATGAGCAAATGCTACAAACTAAAAATAAAATTTTTGTAGATAAATGTACTCAGGTCAATTTAGATCTTGAACAAGACCTGACAGACAATAGTGCAAATAATAATGATAGCATAAATGAACCCAGTAATGACCATGACGATGTTCCTAACCTTAGAACTAATTTATTTCGTGTATAATGTTGTTACGATCCTTCATCAAAATATTAATGGATTAATTAATAAATCTGACGCGCTCTATGTTAGTATTAATAAACTGAATACGCAAAATATATATATTGACATTCTATGTATAACTGAACACAACATGATCAAGGGTGATGAGATATATCTTACAATACCGGACTACCAACTAGTTTCTTATTATATGAGGAATAGTAGACACGGAGGATCATGCATATTAATAAAAAACCACCTGAAATACAAACTGCGTAATGACATATCAGAACTCTCGATCCAGCATGTTATAGAATGCTCTGCTATTGAAATACTAGAACATAAAATTATTGTTATATGTATATATAGACCACCTGACTATACGGTGAGTACTACAAGTAGTTTCTTTGCAGTGATGTGTAGAATGTTGAGCAGAGTATCCCTAACTAGCAAAAAAATTGTGGTTTGTGGAGATTTTAATATCGATATTTTGGTGCAAAATAAATTATCTAGTGAATTTATAGAATCTTTGATGACATTTAACTTAAAATTACAATTTAAACAAATAACTAGGTTCGAAACTAAGACCTGCCTAGACAATATAGCCCATAATGTCAGAGCGTGCAAGGGTACTATTGAGGAACTAGCGCTATCAGATCATAACGAGCAAATTATCGAAGTTCCGGTCAAAAAATCTTGTGCTCTGAAATATTGGTACACAACAAAACGAAACTACTCCAAGGGTAACAAAATGATATTTGTTAGATATTTAACACAACTCACAAATAATGATGTCTATAGCTGTGTGGATGCAAATGATGCTTATAACAAATTCCATGAAAACTTTGTTATGTTGTACCAACTATGCTTTCCCATAATAAAAATTCGTATTCATAATACAGCAAGACCAAAATGGATGTCGCGCGGCATAAAAGTGTGCAGCAAACGTAAAACTCAACTCCTGTGGCAGTACAGGAACAATAAAAGTCAAACGAACAAAAATGCATTTAAAACGTACGCAAAGAGGTACAAATCCGTAATAAGGTTGACGAAAAAATCACAAAATGATTATCACATCAGGTCTGCATCTAACAAAAACAAGGCGACTTGGAAAGTAATAAATGAGACGAAATATAGATATCCGACCGAAACTATAAATCAAATAATAAGTAATGACATTATAATTGATAATCCTATAGACATCTCCAAATCATTCAATAATTTTTTTCTTGACATAAATAATTTTGACATTAATAACTGTAATCTTAATTTTAATCCACCTAATAGTATCTCAAACAAAATAACATTTACTTCTAATTCAATATTTTTCACACCGACTATCGCAGAAGACATATACAAAATAATAATAAATTTAAAAAACTCGAACAGTACTGGCTTTGATGACATTTTGACTTGCATCGTCAAGGATACTGCCCATATTATATCTGAACCCTTAAGCCATATTGTAAATCTATGTATACAAGGCATTTTCCCAGACAAACTAAAAATATCAGTTATTAAACCGATATATAAAAAAGGTGATAGGAAGAACATGAGTAACTATAGGCCGATATCTTTAATACCTATTTTCGCAAAAATATTTGAAAAGGTGATACACAAAGGACTTTATACTTTTTTTGAAAACAAAAATATTTTTACACAATGTCAGTATGGGTACAGAAAGTGTAAATCCATAAATGTAGCTATATACAACTTCTTAAGCAAAGTAATGAATAACATAGACAATGGACTACCAGCTGTGGCATTATTTATGGACATGTCAAAGGCTTTCGATCGTGTCGATCATAGTATACTGCTAAATAAAATGTATGCATATGGTATTAGAGGTAATGTGTACAATTTAGTAAAATCGTACCTTACGAGCAGACAACAGTACACGGAAATAAAATGGGTCAATCCTCTAACAAAAACCGAAGAAATCAGTACGTCTGAGACTAGTACTACAAAATTCGGTGTTCCACAAGGGAGTATCTTGGGCCCTCTGCTCTTCCTCATATACATAAATGACATGCCCTTAATAACACAACATGACATTACGCTATTCGCTGATGACAGTACAGTACTTTTTAATAATGACAATACAATAAATTTAGAAACTGACATTAATCAATCATTGGTACAAATTATGGACTGGCTTAAGACAAATAATCTAACAATCAACATTGACAAAACCAAAATAATGAACTTCAAAATAAGAATTAATAGAACAGAATCTTTAAAAATCCATTACCTGAACAATGACGTTGAAGAAGTAGAAAGCACAAAATTTCTAGGGTTGCATATAGACAATAAAATAAATTGGAAACTTCATTTAGAATATGTGTGTAAAAAACTGGCCCAATTCTCGTATGCTCTTCAGAAATTAAGGAAGGTAGCAAATACACCTACCTTAATAACAGCCTACCACGGCTATGTTAGCTCAACTCTCAGGTATGGGGTAATCTTCTGGGGTAACAGCACTGACCACGAACGTGCGTTCAAAGCCCAAAAATGCTGCATAAGAGCAATGTTTAATTTTTATGCACCTGACTCCTGTCTACCATATTTCAAATCGATGAAATTATTAACATTTCCATGTATATATATACTCGAGGTTGCAATATTCGTGAAAAATAATCCAGAATTATTTGAATATCGTACGCGTGCACGGCATCAAACTAAACTACACATAGTTGCTAGTAAAACGCAATTGATGCATGAGAGCGTCTTTTGCCTGGCCCCGCGGATTTTCAATTGTATACCAGAGTATATCAGAACCGCATCTAAGCTACAACTGTTTAAAAAACAACTCCGTGACTTGTTAATAGAAAAATGCTATTACTCCGTGAAAGAATTCCTAACAGATAAGACATTACAGCAGTACAAGGTGCCCTAGTTGTGGTGTGGTCGGTTCATACAGTATTCGATGTAGGTAAATTTTATTTTGACAAAGTAAATTAATTATATCTTGACATCATAATATGCATAGACAAATCTCAAATTAAACTGACAACCTACATTATTTCTATTCTATTTTATATTGTTCTTATTAATATTATTGACATTGTTAATTGAAATTGAAGGAATTTTGAAATGACTATTTGTAATGATATGACAATGTTCTAATTTGTAATTTAGCCACCAAAATTGCATGCCTATTGGTGATATATGGTGAAACTGTATCCACTGCCTATAACAACTACTCTGTAACCCATATATGCAATGAATTATTAAATAAATAAATAAATAAATAAATAAATTTTGATTAAATAAATACGTTAAATTAAAAAAAACGAATTTCAATTTGTCAGTACAAATCGGCAATTTCATACTTTAACCCCTAATAAAATAATTTCAAATAAACCAGAGCGGCCGGCGTTAAGAGCTAAGACACCGTGTTGTACGACTCAACAGGACCTTACAGAAAGCAGTGCTAGTCGTGGAAATGTCGGAATTCTAAGGATACGAGGGACGGGTCACTCAGTGACGTCCTAGCCGATGTTCTCGCTAACGTGATTCCATGTGAACGTACTGTAATTTACACGTTGCCTTGTGTGAGCTTCCAGCACAGACTAATAACTAAACGCAAGTAAATCTCCATGTGGCACATCACCGATGTATCATGTCGGGACTGAATCACGCGCCAAGTTCCGGTGAGTTAGATTAGTCCCTACCTACTCGGCATACAAGAGAAGTATTCGCCTTTTCATAAATACATACATATCATCACGCCTTTATCCCCGGAGGATTAGGATTAGGATTAGGCAGAGGTTAATTAACACCCATTTCATCAATCTGTATTCGGTCCCACGTAATAAGGGCTGAGTCTATTGCCGTGTTCCGGGCACTATTGTTGACTCGAGCCATGCATCTGAGGCTGAGTCTGGGCTGTACATACCTGTCTGATGTTAAAGTTAATCAGTCGCCTTGTACGACACCATATGGGAAGAGAAGGGGTGGCCAAAATTCTACTCTGCCGGGAACCACGCGGCGGTTCGCCTTTTCATATAAATTTATAGGTTAAGGTGTATAATTACACTTATCTATATGTGTAAAAACTTGTATACGTCATTTAAATTTAATATTCTATTTAAAAAATATCATTTTATGTTATAAATATAAAATTACTAGCTTTTACCCGCGGCTTAGCCCGTGTGGATGTCGGTTATCGCTTAGTGTTGAGCCGACACTATTGAGCATTATATTCGACTCTCTACTGACTTCTCTGCTCCTCTCTCTACTCGACTCTGTACTCGCCTTTCCATTGGTCTCTGTACTCGCATCTCTACTCGCCCATCCACTCTATTCTCTTTTCGCCTCTCTACGTGACTTTTCCCACTCGCCTATCCACCCGCCTCTCTACTCACATCTCTCCTCGAATCTCTACTCAACTCTATTCGATCTCTACTCGCCTCTACATTCGTCTCTCCACTCGCCTCACTATTCGCCTCCCTACTCGACTGTCTACTGCACTCTATTTGATTCTATACTCTCCTTTCCACTGGCTTCTCTAGTCGCATATCTACTCACCCCTGTAGTCGATTCTACTTGACTTTCTATTTGACCTCTACACGCCTATCCACTCGTCCCTATACCGATCTCTACACGCCTCTTCACTCGCTTTTATATTTGGCTCGGAACGAACATAGTCGAGTATGTCCGTTTCGAAGCTCTAATTCACCTTTGTTAGAAATTTCATGAGTACATCTTCCAAAAAAACTTCTTACTATTTATCCCCTATTCACCCCCTCTTTTTCGCGATTGAAAAATGTCAAACTTTAATATTTTATCTTTAAAACTGACTAACTTTCACCCCCTATTCAACCCCCCCCCCCTTTTTCACAACAAAGGGTAGCCTATGTTCGTTTCGAAGCTTTACTCTATCTCTATACCAAATTTCATCAGGATATCTTCACAACTGACTAACTTTTATCCCCTATTCAACCCCCCCCCCCTTGAATCCCCTTTTTCACGACAAAAGGTAGCCTATATTCGTTTCCAAGCTTTAATCTATCTCTGTGCCAAATTTCATTAGGATATCTTCAAATATGACAAAATTTCATATCAACTTTCATCCCATGGCCCTACTCTCCCCCTTCTACCCCCTTTTTCGCGACAAAAGGTAGCTTATGTTCGTTCCCAAGCTCTAATTAATCCCTGTGCCAATCTTTAAAAGGTATCTTTAAAACTGACAAACTTTCATCCCCTATTCCCCCCCCCCCCCCCCCTATGTAGCTTATGTTCGTTTCCACGCTTTAATCTATCTCTGTACCAAAAATCATCAGGAAATCTTCAAAAAGGTCTAACTTTCATCCCATGGCCCTACTCCCCCCCTTTTATCCTCCTTTTCGCGATAAATGGTAGCCTATGTTCATTCCCAAGCTCTAATCCACCTCTGTATCAAATTTCATTAGGATATCTATAAAAATGACAAACTTTCATCCCCTATTTCCCCCCCTTAAACCCCCTTTTTCGCGATAAAAGGTAGCCTTAGCCCCCAAGCTCTAATATACCTCTAAACCAAATTTCATCAAGATCGGTGCAGTGGTTTAGGCGTGAAAACGTAACATACAGACATACAGACAAACAGACAGACAGAGTTACTTTCGCATTTATAATATTAGTATGGATTTATACTGTTGATTGATAGCACTTGGTGGAATTTGTTGTTATAAATATTGAGAACACTTGTTTTTTTTCCACAGTATTTACCTATTATTGAACCTAGCCGATTTCGCAATTTTGAAGATGCCGTAAGGCGAAACCGGCCTGGTTTAATAATAAAAACCGTGGCAAAAGTACAAATGTTCTCAATATGTATAATAAATATAAGCACAAACATTTTGAGCAATATGAACCGCCTGTAACGATAAACATAAGTGGCGCTTACTGTTTGATGAGCGTTGCACTCACTCGTAGCTAACCCGGCCGAGATAACATGTGTACACAGTACACAGTGGGCGCGGTGGGTGCGCCCGCGCCGGTTGCTGATAGTAGCTATAGCTAATGCTTGCGACCTGTCACATGTTACGGGCATTCTCGGTGGCCGCAGCGTCGCGTCGGGAGCGCGGCACCCGCTGCACAGCGACGCTGAGCGGCGCTCCCCACTGTCCCCACGGATGCCATCGATACGTGTAATGAAACCATTACGTAGCTAGGCACAGCCGTCTGTGGAGCTCATTTAACCAAAGGCAAGGGGAGTAAAACCTATAGGGTACCTACTTCTCGTTGAACTAGAATCTAGAAAAGCTCACTTGAACTGTAGCCCAAGTAAAGGGAAAATTTTAAAAATCGTAAATAACAAAAAAGGCATGCATGTATACCTTCCTTTCTATGCTTTTTTTAAAGACCCCGTGAATGAAATAATATCAAAAATGCTCCAGGATTGTAACGTCTTGAAGCTGTGAAAAAATCAAACGCTACAATAACACAATCAAAATTTAAGATAATGTCATTTAAGTAGCATAACTTCATCCTCAGTCCAGTTTTGTAGGGAAACCGCAATGTGCGAAGTGCGAAACCGACTCGCACTTGACCGGTTCTTTAAACACATCATTGGTGGAACAAAACCAATCATGTATTCGTCAAAGAAGATTTAAGCTGTCAAATGTCAACGTGGGTAAAGTAGGCACCGACAGACCGGTGACAAAAGTTGGATTAACGAATATTTGTCCAAATACTTCGGTACCTTCTTATCACCGCTGAAATGAGGACATACAAATATCGTTAAACACCAACATCACCAGAGGTGTACTTCCCGTTCAGGGCGTGGGGCGCGGGGACCAGTAGTCGGGCACACAAACATGATTCATGTGTAGACTCTACGGTAGTGTAGTCGGTGCGCTATCGAGATAATTGTACCATAAAATATTAGATATCAGCCGCGGTCTAAGAATAACACTGTTTGTTCACCACGATTCATGTACCTACATAATAATATGTACTGTTGTAGTCGAATGGTCAAATATTACAGAGAAGGTAATTGAAATCTATGCCACCTCAGAATTGCGAAACCAATTGAAGGTGTGTGTGCGTTACATAAAATTTACATACAGTCCGCTTTTTTACCAACTGTGGTGGCAGTACCACCGTTTTTCTTATAATAATTTATGACAGCGTCGGCAGTCTTAACACCTTTCCTTTCCTGTCCTCGCCTTCCACTCGCCCTTCTACATATCACAACGATCGTAGAATACAATAATCGCTGATTGATATGTGATGGGTCGCTTTAGTCAATTCTGGTAGTACACCGGTGCAAAGAAGCACAGGAACTGTCTTTCAAATATATTCAGAAAAAGAATAACAAGGGATTTTACCGCGTGGCCAGTGATGGTTCCATGTGCTACGTAAATAGATACCATTCAATACGAACAACGTTTAATCGGTATCTAATCGAGTGATCGCCGCGCACCGGTCATCGCCCACGATGCGCGGTGGAAATAACACAACGGTGATAACGATACTAGTTTTTTTAAGAACTTGATAATTTTTTGTTATACTTTATCCATTCGCTCACTGAATCAAGTCAAGTGTCTACTGAATCTCTGGAATGGGTGTTCACATGACCATCGTTATGTTTTTTTTATATAGGGAGGTAACCATAGAATACTTTACTTGTTATGTTAGTACTTTTTGTTTCTGATCGTGGTCTTCTGGATACTCACTTACCCACACAAAAAAGGTAGAGCTTAATATAAGGGTAGAGTAACCTTTATCATATGTTAGTACCTAGCTGCCTAGTACCGCCAGAACGCGGCTGGAGCAGATCGACAGATAAGGTGACAGGCAGGCGCAGGCCACCGCCACCGTGCTACTACTTATCGGTCAACCTCTGCTCCGATAACTAGTCAATTGGTAAGACGTCTTAATATTTTGAAAGTGTAGAACTAAACTTGTATGCATAGGTACCAACCATTTAGGTACCCTGTGACACAGGCATGCCAGCACGCGAATGCCAGAGCATCTCTCAATTACTTCGCTGCAGTACTTTATGCATATGAATATAATATACCTTTATGGGACTTATAAAATCTCTATGTCATTGGTATAATGAGTCCCATAGTGTGTGACTCATCAAAACAAACCGAAGCAAGTGGCCAAATAAAAAAGTGATTTAAAGGTGAAAAGGATTTCTTTACCAAACGTTTACTCCTTAGCCTTTAGCTAAAAAATAGTAAATTATCTTCTCGTTGTCTATGTCGTCTTTGCTTTTGTTGAGCAGTGTTTGTTCTTGCTCACTTGATTACATCATCATTGTTCACTAGTCACAAGTGACTTAAGTTTACCATACACGTGGTTTTCACAATCTGTTTCTCTGTAGATTAGGCGAAAACTTGGTACTCTAACCAAAAGATTTACCGAGAATGATTGCACCATGTGGTCATTAGCAATACCTAGCGTCACTGTATAAGCGCACCCGGTTACTCGGCTCCACTCGGCCCATGTCAGCGCTCCAAAACTCCAAATGTTTCGCCCCCGCGTCGCCCCCGCGCGCTGTGCTGGCGCAACCTGTATGGGCCCTGCGCTCGCAGCCGCGCTTTTTGCTATAACATCTTACATCAACCCACCTGTGTGGGATATACCACAAAGACAAACTTTTGCTCCAGTTACCAGCGGCCACTTTCTATCATCGTATCCATAAATTGTAAAAGAGCGGATTGTAGCGATTTTATGCCGCAGCCCATGACTCGGCCTACTGAACTCTAAATGGCGCACGATAACCACTTACTCTTTCATTCGGAAGTCAAAATCCCTACAACTCCTTTTTACCCTGGGCTTTGACTCCGACTGATATACCTACTTGATGACCATTATTGTTTCTACACCCGAAGAAGATATTCCTTTTCTAAACCCACATTAACTCTATTGCCACGTACCAATATATATATCCTCATCATACCAATGCCAATGAACAAGATAATTGGGTGATTTATTCCATCTACATTAACCTACACTTAGGGGGACAATAAGTAATAGTAGTGTAAAAGGAAAAGCAAATCCCGCACGGTAAACATGGAATGCATTCTTTTTAGTTTATTGTATCCAATGAACTGCATAATGTACCTCCTATACAGACCACTAGTTCAAGTGAGCCACGTCCAAAGATTTATTTATTTGATGACTCGACGCCCGCAATCGGCCGCTGGAACATTCCTGTGCGATTGCATCATCACTTGTTGTATTTTATTGATTCAATCGCAACCTGATACTACATCTATTAAGCCAGCTGTTCCGCGTCATGAACTTGGTCGTATGGACCGCGTCTCCCAGACCCCAGCATATTGCTGCCATAGTGCACCGAGTATACCTTCATGCGTCAGTGGCGTGTGCGAATTCGACTGGTGTGCCTTCCGGTTACTGCTTTCATAGCGAACTATGATCTCTTGGAGAATTTCAATTACATTCCCCCTACTTTCATTACCAAACGACAAGCGATAAGGCGGCTTGCTAACGCGCTTCGTTCGTGCGTGCCGTACGCAAATTATTAAAGTTATGGCGGCCTATGTACCTATTGTGTGATAAATATGCAAACCTATTTTGTAAAAATCTAAAATTATTTTGGTGTATTGACTTGAAGAACGTTTGCTTTCACATTGTAACTTGCATAGATACCTACGTAACAGACCTCCTGCCAATTTAATTTTACATCAGCCAAATTCACAATTATTCCATGGTTGCTCTGTCTCCACTCAGTTGATATCTACGAATACGGTCTATATCGGACTCAATATTTTGGAAGATGGTGGAACCCAGATGGCTCAGTTCGGCCTTTGATGTTTCAGTTTGAAATGATAAAACTGAGGTGGCAGACAAGCGCCAGGCCCCCATGAACTTTTAATTTCATTAAACTTGTAGTAAAATTATCACAAATTAAGACTGATCTTAAGATCTTAAGATTTGTGATCTTAAGATTTTTTTATTAATTTTTTTTTATTAGGCACATCAACAGATTATGAATATTACATTTCAAACTTAAATAACAAATTTTGTTAACTTATATCTAGTACATAACCCAATTATAGATATGCACAGCGTTCGTACACCTAGTACATGGACACTATATAAGAAAATTAACAAACAATATAGTAATGAATTTTAAATTAAGCTAATTTTACATTACCACCCGCATTTTTATTAAATTTGAAATTTCTCATTATTCTCCATTTATACCCGGTAGCGCTGTTTTCGAAAACGTCAATATCGTACAGTTTCCAGAACTGGTTGTAGGTTTTTAGCATCCTAGATATAGGTTCGTTGCGACCAGTGGCCGTTCCGAGAGAGGGCATGTGGAAGATCTTGGTGTGAGGGAGTCGTGAGTTAGCTCTACGGGGAACGTTGAGACTAGCTGACGATAGCAAGTCTCCACACACCGTCGCCGTCGCGCTATTGATAATTTTGTGTAAACATGTTAGATCCAACATGCGTCTACGATGTCCTAATAGGACACATCCTAAAGAACTTCAGTCGAGCATTATAGGACTGCCGGTGGCTAATTCCTTTTGATCGGTATACCATAGGCCTCATGAAAGATCTCTGAATCGATTCTATTCGGTTAGAGTGAATGGAGTAACAGGGATTCTATATTTGACTTCCGAACTCGAGTACAGTACGGACAAGAGTGAAGAATAAAATATTTTTTTATTTTGTGGGATTTGAAACTAGCGGTAGAGCGATCAATAACGTTCGTCATTTTGGCAGCTCTATTGACGATGGAGTCATAATGTGAGATAAATGTGAGTTGTTGGTCCAAATAATGCCCAAGTCGCGAATCTGATGAACCTGAGTGATCGGTTCACCATTGATTGTAGGTATAAGAGGCGATGTGAGGTTTTTAGATTGTACTGATCGTAAAGATTTCAACCAGAAATCAACAGAATGATGGTGTTATCGATTGTAGTCTAATTTATCCATATGCAGCCAATTACTTATGAGAACAAAGTAGTCGGCAAATGATATTCGATCAAATAAAGTTCGGGCAAACGGCGGTATACCGTACTGGTTAAGTAGGATCAAGGGTAATACATTTATTCGTGGTACTACTATTTACCTACTTATATCTAATGCCGCGTCGAAGACCCTAAAAGCAATCTGTTGCCAGAATGTCGCAGTCAAGGAAAGGTAAGCAAAGCAGTATAAATAGGCGCGGCCACCGGACCTCCCTCCGAATCAAGGACTTGTATCACTGATAGCACCCGTAGAAGGCAAACGGCTCTACGCTGCATGAAGAATCGAAACGCTGTCGGATTCGATGGAGTCCCATCGAGACCTGGAAGGCGACAAGGCCCTCTGGTGTGGGTATTCTTGGAAACCATTATAAACGTGTACTTCTAACCGGATCCCACGCCAGTGGAGAAGGAGTGTCATTAGTTCTGTCTGCAAAGGCAAGGCATCGGTGCAAAAGTGCGAAGTACACCAAGGACCTGTCCTTACTCCACTTCCGTTTAGTGTGGTTTTAGACATTCTTTCAGTCAGCATCAGGAACACAAACGAACAGTCGTCATAGAAGCTTTTGTATACTGATGACATCGCGCGTGTCGTGTCGGACGTGGAAGAAGCCGGCGTGCAGTTAAATGTGGTAAAGAGTACATGACATTACACTACATAGGTCTTAAACCCGTCCCATCATCGCAACCGCGTTTTGTGGTGGGTAGAGGTAGAGGTGTGACTTCCATTCCATCCCATTCTACTCTTCCTTAGCACACCGTGTCTGGTAGGGATGAGTGAAATTGAATTTCCACTTATCACTACCAAAAAAAGTCTTGACGTATTTGTGGATATTTGCATGAAGACTGTATCTTCATGCAAATACACTTTAGGGAAAAGGACAAGAAATACAAATTAAGAGACACACGGTGGAATTATTGACTGCTGCTTTGCCTCTTACATATGAACCAGAATACAGATAGATCGTTCCCATTTGGGACACAGTTCTAATCGAACCACAGATAAACGAAATTGTTCATGGTATGTACATATCGATAGGACTACAGGACATTTGATTTGCCCGAGGTCCAATTGGTAGAACTACGGATAAATTGATTCGCACGTGGTTCTGTTTATAGAAGAAACTACTTTTTATGTAATAATGTATCAAAACGTACGTCAGTTCGTAACCGAACGCCGCCTATTTTTACTTATCAAATAACAACAAGGATTCTGAAAAAACTCGAAAAACCCAGGTTTTGTTTCGGATCCGAGTAAACTCAGACTCGATACCCTACTCCTATCCATACTAATATTATAAATGCGAAAGTAACTCTGTCTGTCTGTCTGTCTGTATGTTACGCTTTCACGCCTACTGAAGCAATGAAATCAAAAGGTGGATTAGAGCATGGGAACAGATATGGCTACTTTTTATAGCGTAAAAGGGGGTTAAAGGGGTGAGGGGTAATAGGGGATTAAAGTTAGTATGAAAGTTATTTTTTTGAAAATATCCTAATGAAATTTCTAATACAGAGATGCATTAGAGCTAGGGAGTCATTTTTCAATCGCGCAAAAGAAGCTTAAAAGGGAGTAAATAGGGGATGATGGTATGATTTTTTTTAAATATGTTCTCATGATATTTAGTATATAGTATATTAGAAGTTCTAATTTAGAACTCGGTAACGGACATAGTCGAGTAACGAGCCGATAAAGAGGCAAGTAGAGACTGTTATAGGGGCGAGTGGATAGGCGTGTCAAGTTGCATTAAGAACCGTTAATTATACTTAACCAATAGCCAATCTCGACAGATAGCAAATACACAGGCTATCAGTCTAAAATATTCCAGTTTGTAGAAATATGTAGAATCCAATGATATCGAAAACAACCAGGGCCGATGCAAATAATTAGCCTTTCACAAAAGTGCACCAGGAGCCAGTCAACCAGCCTACTCACGATACGAGAGCGGCCAGAAAGCAAGTTTATAGGGCAAGCTGCGTGCGGAGAGAGCGCCGTGCCCCCCTCCCGTCGCGGCGCTCCCCGCGCCCTTCGCGCCCAGCCGCTAACCGGTCTTCCTATAGCTCACCGATGCAGTCCGGCCAGTCAGCCGTCGGCGGCGCATCGCACAACTCGCGTCACGTCGCGAGTGTTCCCCTCCCCGCGCACTTCTCCTTACAATCGTGTTACATTGGCTATATCGCGAGTGCCACGGGAGTATTTACTTGTGAAACTTGAAACAAATCTCTAGGAATGTTGGAATGAGCAAGCATCTGTGTTCCAGTTGTGGCCTGTGTAGTGTATTGTTGTGAAGCCGGTTCACCTCGTGAGCGAGGCCGGTTCCGTGTGCCTGTGCCGTCGACAGTGTCTGTGTATCGCTCAAGCTCAGTGCTTTCTAAACGAGTCTCGAGACAACAGCATACTATCCTAGCTATAGTGTGATTTTTGCAACTTAATCTAAAGGTGAGCAGTGGATGCGAGTTCTCGAAATGTTGAACCTATGTCTAACATGTTCTTATCGTGGGGTTTTAATACACCGATTAAAATACGTCTATGTAACCCAGTAACTATTTCTATGAGTTATCTATCTATCGAAATATTACTATTCTATATAAACATGGATTGTCGTAATAAGTTTAAAGCTGCGTTGTGAGGAATGTACATGTACAGTGTGTGTCACTTGTATACAAACAGGTTAGTGTGTGTCAAGCATATGCTATACATCGTACACCATTGAACGTGGGCCCCTCATCCAATAATAAAACCACACACTGGGCTACGGGCTGAACTAGAATCCCCACACTTTTGACCGGTGGCAGATGTTCCTAAATTCCGACATTTTGACACAACCTTAATCAAAAATACAACGTTCATAAATGATCTCGAAGGGTAATATAGCGATGATATAAATGGCTCATTATGCAAAATCCTCACAAATGTTGAAAATTATAAATCTCTTAGGCAATCATAAGAAAATGTATAAAAATGAAGACGAGCGTCAATCTGCTTCATAGCCATTCTACCTATCTCTATAGCCCTAGTGCGTTTCGCGCTATGCGCCATATACCTACATAAGTTCAATAGGTACGAATAAATACAATAAAAGAAACAGCACAATGTGAAGTGGCCGTGCGATTGAAAAGTTCTTCTATGCAGAGTAAAAATTATTTGGAGAACAAAGTTTATTTTGATAATATTGATAAAATGACTTGTTACATACATCGACCAAGACACATGATATAAATATTAAGGGAGAGGCCAACATACAAGATTCAATAACAAAAAAATAGAAATTTAATTCTGTCGAGATCCAGGCCGTAATCTGAAATTAAAAAATTCGTACGTTTTAGGCTCACGAAAATTAACTTGAAGAAGAATCGTGATGTTGCCAACACACTATCAACAGCATTAATGATTTCACGTTCAACGTGGTGGAAAAGAGTATATAAAATGAAGATAAACCATTCTTTTAGTTTTTTTACTGCCTTGTAATTTAATTGTAAATAGATGGAGAAAAGTGAAGTAGGAAGCTTCGCACCTTGTTTGTTCTTTTGCTTGAACAATAATGAATGTAGATATATGGGATCTCGTTACAATAAATTTGATAAACGTCGAAATTATGTTTTACGAGTAACTATGAATTTCAAATTGCTGTATTCTTTTGCACTTGTGGGTGCGGTGAGGTATATGTGAGCACTATACCTAATTAATGATCTATTATAGTAGATTATGGTGTAGGTACATACGACATGACAGGCAGTACTCAGGACGTAGAAGGCAATGAAACACAATGTAAAAACTTATTTCCAATCGTGCCAGATTGCTGTTTATTGTTCGACGAGACTAGTGGACTAGAACATATATAACTCCTAGGTTGCTAACTGCTAATATTATTGAATAGCTGATCTAGTGATAGAAGTACGACCTCCTGGCGTCGTCGGACTGTCAGCTGATGACAGCCATCCACAACTGACCCGGTCGACTTATGTATGTAATGCTCCTTACCTTATAAATTTTTTTGAAATGGATTTCACTAAACTACAGTTACAATCAGACATAAATACTTCAAAAAATGTCTTGAAGGGACAACTGACACAAATTACATGCAACTTTGTACACTATGGTTACTGACTTTATGTTGCAAAAATTACCATTGAACGGATTACTCTGTTTCATAACAAGTTAAGTCTGCATACAACTAATTATAAAGTGGAGTAATCCACCCCAACGATTACATTAAAAAAACAATCATAAAAACAAGAAATAATCTTACTTCTCTACAAGGAAATTGTATCGAATTTTGAATCGTAAAAGCTGTCTAGGCCAATGGCTTCCCATGTTTGTATGTAGTAGGTACCTACTATTTGGGAACGCCTTTGAACCACAAATTAGGTTATCACACGGCGCATGTATTTGGAGATCTTTTGCACCTCCAGAGTAATGCAGAAGGATTCGTCTTCCTCCGACAATCCTCAGGGCAAAAACAGGGCCCATTGTCTCATATTGATACTCCGAAAGTGTACACTCTTATCGTATCCGAGAGTCAATTAGTCTATTGAAGAGTTTCATGGTGTGGGTCATAGCCTATACCTCGACGATTGCCTAACTTCTGCACGCCTTTCCCTTTGAAGACGGGTCAGCTATAACATAACGATAAAAGGAATACAATTTTAAAAGTTTGTTAGAATGCCCACACCACAGCTTCCAATATAGCCCTTATTTGTTTGTGGAAACCCCCTCGGGCTTCACCTCACCGGCCACGAGTGCCCCGAATATTAATGGGTGAGTCAATGAGTGAGGATTAGAAATAATACTTTAAGCTTTCATGAATCTATAAAAGACTATACTTTTATGAAATAGACGACGATATGTGAGCTGTTTACTCATCTCACATCGTCTGGGAGACGTCTCTGAGAAGAAGAGGTGCAGTCGACTGACGTGACATCCCTACAGATGTCGGGGCCAGGCTCCACGCGCGGATGCATATCGCGTCGCGCTCGCCCAGTCGACCCACACTTGAGCTCTCACCTAATTTCACCGTAACGCGATGTAATGTCTCGGGCGCCGTTCATTACTGAACACGCTACTCCTGTGTTGAGCACGGTGCATGTCGCCCGTGCACGCCACTTGGAAACCGCTATTTTAATTAACTTCATAAATGTTACAAATTCTAAACAAAAGGTGTCCATTGTACTTTCTGAGTTCTGTGATCTGAGCAATCTGAGATTCGCTTGTTTTACCATTTTTTCCCTAAATCAGATGACAGAGCCACTACTTATGAGCAGTGACACAATTGATTTCAGATGTGAACTTTAGAAGATTCTTGATGATGTTTTCACATTTAGTTATTGATTATGATTATCATAGATATTCGTTGATTGTCTTAAATTAGTCCTAAATCTAAGTACGGGACCAAGCCAATCGAGCTGTCTGCTTTACTCTACCTCCAAAGGTTCCTAAATCATTTGACCCCATTCTGTTATGGCAAATGT
Source organism: Eilema caniola (assembly GCA_949126895.1). NCBI lineage: Eukaryota > Metazoa > Arthropoda > Insecta > Lepidoptera > Erebidae > Eilema > Eilema caniola. The sequence goes on along the minus strand of OX421469.1, from coordinate 205,731 downwards.
CCGTGTCCCTGCCATGCTACACAATCAAGTACAATTATGAACTGTTTATACTAATTCACTAAGTAGGACGTTGATCTATGATTCACAGTTCACATGGACTAAAATTTAAGCACCGCTCTCTAGGTATGGCTTATAATAAGTCTTTTTTTACATTAGCTTATAAGTACATATTAGCAGTGAATGTGACTATAAAACTTCTTGAAAGAACAGCCTAACCTGTGTGGGGTCATACTGCTATGTGCGGATTGAAATAATGCCTCGCTGTCGTCTTGACGTCAAAATATACCTAGTACCGAATTATTTCAGATCATTATGAGGATGTCAAGCATTATAACAACCCTGAGCATTGTAAGCGTTTCACAGCGTCTACAGCTGCACATTACGTACTAAGTTACATCCACTTAACTACGTTGTTAGCTTAGCGTATCTGTCGGGAGGCAATGTATCGTAGCACGAGTGCGTTGACACACTTTTCGGTACCTTCTTGAAAGACAATGGTTTTGGTACATTGAAAATAATTCTATAATTTGTTGTACATCAGACTTATGTATTTTCATTCTTATTTCTTAGATCAATGATAATGACGCTAAATATGCAAGTGTGTGGGCTCATTCATGCCCGAAACTCCAGTTGTGTATGCTCAGTTCATCGGCCTCCGTAATAACGAAACAATCACGTGACCACCGCTTGGCCCGCTCGGCACGGCATACATGATGAAGTTGTTATACCTCATGCCGAGATGGTTATACTTACTTACCCAGTGCAGGTATGACCATGTTAAATAGTGCTAGTTGTAAAGCCAAGTACCTACATAGTAAGTGTTCACAATGCAGTTGTGTCCTGTTGAGGCAAAAACAAAGAATTTAATTTTTGTTTTATTGTCAACAGTACTAACTAAGGGTGCCTGCAAATAAGAAGCGTGAAGATGTACGGTGTGGCGCGCAGGCGCAGTGACACTTTCGTACTTAGTAGTGGAGCTGACGGTGCCAAATTGGGATTTACTCGAGCGTCATAGAGACATATTTGGTTGCAAAGCTTAGATAATACGAAGAAAAAATATATTATATTTCCATGTTATTGGTGTGGGTAGTGGCTGCAGTTTTTCAAAATGTTAAAAAAACTATTGCATGAACTCGAGCGCTTCAGATTATGATAGCATCAGATGGATTGATGGTGGTGGTCGTATTTAAGTGCGTTTTCAGATTATCCGATCTGATATTGATTTTGGACGACGATAGAATATAGGTATTTAAACCATCATGGTCGCTCACATTACTATTAGAGCTATCGGGATATATACCATGTATTGTTTGGAGTGTCCGATATACGCGTAGCAAGAGAACTCGAAAGAGGGTAGATCAATATTATTATTAATACTCCAGTTCCACCGTGATCACGGTGCTTGCAATAGCGCCGAAATATCGAAAACTCCAAACAACAAAACTTAGTAAATATCCCGATAGCTCTAATAGACTGTAATAAAAAACTTTATCTGCCATAATCTATTATATTTGAGACGCAATAAGATCTGTCCACAAAAAGTATTGCATACATCCAATAGTTGAAGCTAGATATTCAGAGGGAGCTAGACAAGTGTAAATATAAAGTAAACTCTAGAGATGTTCGTCAGTTACGCAATAGATTTAGACGAAAAAGCATTTCTCCAGTTATTTTTGTTACAAAGAAAAGTATAAAAAAATGCTTCAGTAAATTCTAGTAATGTACACACCGGGTGAATCCCAAAATTCCTTCTACGGCTCCCCTACCTGACGCGAGAGGCCCTGAGCGGCGTTGAGTGGCTATTCTTGAAATTTTATGAAAATTAGAAGAAGCGCTTCTGTGGCTCATTATCGCTTTATTTGCACTTCGAATTTGCAGGTGACCTAATAGTATTATCTATCACTGTTGATTACTAAGAACATGCTGGTACTCATTATTGTGTTTTCATAACATTTTGTTCATAACAGTCAGTGATCATTTTTTTACTAATAAAAATGTTATTGTGCATCATTGTGTTCTTTTCTTTCTTTGGCTCTTATTTCTTCACAACCCTTGTAACCTATACCTATCCGAGTTTCCAAAATGCTTCTTTCGGTGTATGTGTGTATTGTCGTACCTATAGAAGGATACGCCATTCGCTCGTTTTTATAATCTGTGACTACGAGCGCACATCACTCACTTCCACACGGGTACATAATATTTACAACTGAAGAAGGTTGAAAGAGGGTTACGTATCAATTTGCCGACGGTCATTACAACTACGGTTGCCTCAACTTCAGTTGATTCACCTACTGGTTGACATGCCTAATGATTGTATCACCTAGGTTCATAATAATATTAATAATGAATGTACGAAATAGTACATAATGGACGACTCACCGGAGTCTGACTTGGATAGATATGGTTAGAAGGCTAAGGAGTCTTCGTGGTTATTTTTTTAAAACCATGAACCGTAGGTGAGCCGCCCATTAGTTGAAATAAACAATATCTTAAAAAACCATTCGATGAGTCGTCCAGTGCAATCAAACATACTACAATTAAACGTAGGTGAATTAAATAGCAGTCGAGTCGTTAAACGTAGGTGTATCGACCGTAGTTGAAATGACCGTCGCACGTCGGCGAATTGATACGTCACCGAAAGACAGTGCGTACCTATAGCATTGGCCTGTTTCTTGAAATAGTCACAATTAAAGGGTGCACATATTAGTTGCAAGTACAGCGTATAAGTCAATTGTTTGTATGGACACTTTGTCGATGTCCAAACAACGCAGGTGGTCCCCAAGATATTGGATCGAAATACATATATGTAAAGGCCATAAATTGAAACCATACATAACTACTATGCACTATTTTAAGGCTGTATACAAAAATCAATTATATTTAAGATCTAGGTATACTAATTTGTCACCCTCACAAAGAAATATCTAAACAGGCTGTGTACCTACGCTACACGCGCTCTCTGGTACCTATTAAAAGGGTAGACCGTATCATCTCTTTTGTAGTTGCAACTTGCACCAAGTTCAAATCACAACATCATCTTCTGGATGTTACATTCATTTATACCAACCACCGTTACACGTATTTCATTTTTTTAAAGCAAAAGAATTACAGGTGGGCCGTGTGCTTGTCTGCCACCTAAGTGGTATACATTTTTTTTACAAAAACAGCCATAAAATTGTAAAAGAATTGGAACCAATTTTTTGGGTTCTGTGGAAATAATAAAATTATACGGTCGCGATATGAGAATCCGTTAAAATAGTTTCATTTCAATGAGTAATATTCGCTTAAACTTCCGATGGTACCTATCGAGAACTTGTTAATAGTTAAATAACATAAAAACAGGTTAACTCGGCAGGATGCGCACATGCAAGCACATTTTAGGAACTACTCGCTAAAGTGTAAACTTGAAGGCGCCGCCTCAGCGCCGTCGAGCGCGCACACCACTACCACACGGTAATACTCTACACCACTACCGCGCGGCCTGTGTCTGTTTGTAAACATGTGCGCGTGTGCGTGTGCGCAGCTGGTGCACCCCGCCCCCTCCCCTGCGCCCCCGTGAGCCCTGCCGCGGGCTGCGGGGTGCTGTCGCGCATACCTGAGGCACAGAATATCTAATAGCACATCGCCTATTGCCGAAGGCCGGGTCCGCTCGCTGACTGGTGTATAAAATTCATTAAACCCTACTAAGTATTTTTTTGCCGCTTAGGTGGCAGACAAACACACGGCCCACCTGATGGAAAGTGGTTACCGTGGCCTATGGATGTGTGCAACACCAGGTGCGTCACACTCGCGCTGCCGACCGTTATAACACAGAGTTTCTGTGCCGTCAGTGTCAAAGATAAAGTAGGACAAGCCTCAGGTCTTCCCACTGGCAGCACAAAAACTTTTCAGTGAGCTCTGGCTACCCTACTCACCGCCGGGAACACAACACGAGGTTCTTATGGCAGCGGTATTTTGTAGGGCAGAGGTACTTCCCCAGTCGGACTGCTCATTTGGATGGAAAAACCGTCGTGTCGTGCGTGTAGGTCAGTTCCTGAACTAAAAATGTACATATTTGAATTTAATACTGGTCTCTTCTTTCATTCATTGATGAACTGAATCCACAGGTAAAACTTACAAAAAGTTACACTGTGAAATAGGGTCTCATTAATTGTGTTCACTTTACTCACTTCTAAGATGTAAGGTAGGTACAGTCAGCATCATTAAAATGTCGCTAACAAAAGTACTCAAAATAATCCAAATACCAAAATCCCAATTTTATATTGGTTATTAGAGTACTCAAATAGTTGTAAGTATCCAGAGTGGTAACAAACTATCTTAGCAATCGGTCTTCCAGTATTATCTAAGTTAGTAGAGTACTCATATCATATACACAAGTATAATAATCCAGTCAAGTATAATTTCAAAAAATCTAGACATTCATACTTTTCTCACTAATCGAAGTTGATAGTTCACGGCTTATGCAACTGTCAACTATAAAAAAAATACAAAAGACATTGTCAATTGACAAATTTTGTATCTTTTTCTTACTCATATACCCATCCCTTATCATCCCGCCATTGTGTGAAAGGGATGGTTTTACAAGTAAGAAAGGAATACAAAATGCGATTAAATGACAATGTCTACATTTTTTGAAATTATACTTAACTGGATACCATCGACCGGCGTGATTGTGTATATGAATATGAATACACTACTAAATGACATAATTCTGGAAGACCGATTGTTAAGATAGTTTGACCACTCTGGATACTTACAACTGTTTGAGTACTCTAATAACCAATATAAAATTGGGATTTTGGTATTTGGATTATTTTGAGTACTTTTGTTAGCGAAATTTTAATGATGCTGACTGTACCTTTTAGTAAAGTCCACATTTTCAATAAACTTATTCGTAGTGTGGCAGGGGCTGCAGTCTCAATGAGTTCTATGCAGTCTCTTGATATTTGTAACTGTTTCTAATAAAATTTTACACCATAATGATCACTCGTAATTTTTTAATATTAACGACCGATGCTCATAATGATCAGAATTCATAATATATCTATTCATACACCTCATTTATTTCAATTTGTGTTTTCACAATATTTTCTTATAGGTACAGTCAGCCTCGTGAGTTGATTAACATATTTACAAATCCATACTAATATTATAAATGCGAAAGTAACTCTGTCTGTCTGTCTGTCTGTCTGTCTGTCTGTATGTTACGCTTTCACGACTAAACCACTGAACCGATCGTGATGAAATTTGGTTCAGAGGTATATTAGAGCGTGAGAACGGACATAGGCTACCTTTTATCACGAGAAAGGGCGTTTAAAGGGGGGAAATAAGGGATGAAAGATTTTATGAAAGTTTGTCATTTCTGAAGCTATCTTAATGAAATTTGGTACAGAGGTAGATTAGAGCTTGGAAACGGACATAGACTATCTTTTATCGCAAAAAGGGGGGTAGAAGGGGGGGGGGACTAGGGCCTTGGGATGAAAGTTTGTAATTTTTGAAGATTTCCTGATGAAATTTGGTACAGAGATAGTTTAGAGCTTGGGAACGGATATGGTCTTCTTTTTATCGCGAAAAGGGGGGTAGAAGGGGGAGGGGGAGGACTAGAGCCTTGGTATGACAGTTTGTCATTTTTGAAGATTTCTTGATGAAATTTGGTACAGAGATAGTTTAGAGCTTGGGAACATAGGCTACCTTTTATCGCAAAAAAAGGTAGTGGGAGAGGGGGGGGGGGGAGGAGGATGTGGCTATGGGATGAAAACTTGTCTTTTTTGACGATATCTTAATGAAATTTGGAACAGAGGTATATTAGAGCTTGGGAACGGACATAGGCTATCTTTTATCGCGAAAAGGGGGAAAAAGGAGGGGACCAGGGTCTTGGGATAAAAGTTTATCGTTTTAGAAGATTTCCTGATGAAATTTGGTACAGAGGTAGATTAGAGCTTGGGAACGGACATAGGCTACCTTTTATCGCGAAAAGGGGGGGAAAAAGGAGGGGATCAGGGTCTTAGGATAAAAATTTATCGTTTTAGAAGATCTCCTGATGAAATTTGGTACAGAAATAGTTTAGAGCTTGGAAACGGACATAGACTAACTTTTATCGCAAAAAGGGGGGTAGAAGGGGGGGACTAGGGCCTTGGGTTGAACGTTTGCCATTTTTGAAGATTTCCTGATGAAATATGATGCAGAGATAGTTTAGAGCTTGGGAACGGACATAGGCAACCTTTTATCGCGAAAAGGGGGGGGGGGGGGGGGTAGAAGGGGGACTAGGGCCTTGGGATGAAAGTTTAACAGTTTTTAAGATATCCTTATAAAATTTGGTAGGTACAGAGATGGATTAGAGCTCGAAAATGGACAAAGGCTACCTGTTATTGCAAAAAAATTAGTTGAAGCGGTGGAATAGGGCTAGGGTATGTAAGTTTGACAATTTTGGAAATATCTTGATGAAATTGGTATAGAGATGGATTAGAGCTTGGAAATGGATATGGGCTACCCCTTATCGCGAAAAAAGGGATAGAAGGGGAAGGGGGGAAAGGGGAATAGGGCTATGGGATTAAAGTTTCTCATTTTTCAATGGCACAAAAAAGGGGGGAATATGGCATAAATAATAAGAATTTCTTTTAAGATGTTCTCATGAATTTGTTACAAAGGTGAATTAGAGCTTCGGAACGGACATAGTCGAGTAGCAAACCAAATATAGAAGCGAGTGGAGAGGCGAGTAGATATTATTATAGGGACGAGTGGATAGGCGTGTAAAGATCGAAAGTCGAGTAGAGTCAACTACAGGGGCAAGTAGATATGCGACTAGAGAGCCAGTAGAGAGGCGAGTATAGAATCAAATAGAATGCAGTAAAGGGTTGAGTAGAGAGGCGAATAGGGAGGCGAGTGGAAAGATGAATGTAGTGGCGAGTAGAGATCGAATAGAGAGTTGAGTAGAGGTGCGAGTAGATAGGCGAGTGGGGAGAGTCAAGTAGAGAGGCGAAAAGAGATTCGAGTGGAGAAGCTAATAGAAAGGCGAGTATAGAGAAGAGTACAAAGTCGAGTAGAGAGGGGAACAGAGAAGTCAGTAGAGAGTCGAGTATAAATTCAAGTATAGAGGCGAGTAGAAAGTCGAGTAGAGAGTCGAATATAGAGGCGAGTAGAAAGTCGGGAACAGAGGTGAGTACATAGTCGAGGACAAAGTTGAGTAGAGAGGCGAATTTAATGCTCAATAGCGTCGGATCAACACTAAGCGATAACCGACATCCACGCGGGCGGAGCCGCGGGCAACAGCTAGTCTTTTATAAAGTTGGAAAAGATACTTTCATTTTTCACGTTTTATGTAGTTTTATAGTCCCTGTAACACTAAGTAAATGTCTTCAATGTTTAATTTCATTAAATTATGAGAGGATTAGCAGCCACAGTGATCAATAAATTAGAATTTGTTAAGCTACTTTTGTAGTTGACTGTACTACAATTTCTAAAACTCCTTATGAATTTATCCAGAACGATTCCATCTACAAATAGTTTTATATAATAACTTCACGGATATCAATATGCAAGTCAAACAATAAGTAAATAATGTTTTGAACAAAACTTTGATATTCATCAATATTTAATAATTCAATGATTCAATACTAGTTATTTAAATATTAAACTATTAGATTAAACATTAATATCTTTTTTAGGTACTCATTTTTATTTTCATTTTCATATTCCACCCTCTCCTTTGCCACACAGCGTGCAGGGCTCTAGACGCCACCCGCATGCGGCGCAAACAACTCCATCAAGAACGAAGCGGTTCGGCCACTCTTTTCTTTACCATAACACGTGTTTCCTTCTTCTTACACACTTTTCCTTCTCCTTCTTCCGGGTCTTTAAACGGAGCGTGAAAAAACTTCTGTCGAGGCCGGTTAAAGTAGAGACCGCCTTTCTAAGGACTGCATCTGTAATGTCGGTCATCAATTACATACCATCAAGCGGGGCGTAGTCAATTTGACGACGTAAAACGCATGTCGTAAACGTCAAATCCCATACATTCGTTATTCTAGTCTACCAAACGCCATTCAACGAAATGACACTTAGGTAGGACAGATATTACAGGTCGTGGCACTGATGGTCAACTGAGGAGCAGTTAACGTTCGTTTAATTCCAGTACTCTGAGGTACAGATTCCCCAGCTTACCATCAGCCAGGGAGCACTCAATTTAAAGACTAAAAATATACACAAAATCATTTACCTAATCGTTAGCCTGTGATTGTGATGTAGCGACATGTGTCAGATGACGGTAAGGTTAAGTCAGGCGTCAGGCGCCAGGCTTCAGGCCGACGACCCGCGGCGCTGACATCACCTCGCTCCTCATTACATCTTGTTGTCAACTGAGCTGCTGTCTATGAGCAACAACGACGAACATACTAAATACCTTCGTAAATAGTGGTAAAGTCGTCATATAGGCCCACTAATTTACTCGATTGGCTTAATCTCATGCTTGTATAACTATAAAACGTCAGTGACTAAGGCATTCGACGTGCTTTACATTATAGTTTAACATAAACATAGATAAGCACCTGGCACCTCAGCGCGCCGCGTGAGTTTGTAGCGCAAACAAGGGATGAGCGTGGCGGTGATAGCTCACGCATCGGCTTATCACTTATCAGAGACGCACAGTGCGCACTGAGACGACTAGCAACGAGCGCGAGGCAGTACGCTGTATGAGTCCTCATGAGTCACCGGTGACGTCACCGCGGTGGCGCCCGCGCACCCGAGCGCGACGTGTCGCGACACGCCCGGCTGCCGGCCCACACCGCGCCAGCCGACCATGGCGGCCGCTCCATTTACACGTGGTCGTTACATTTGTCTCTACACATCGAATAGAGGATAGCACCATGATATGCCGCCGAACATTCACAGTTAACACCGAAGAGCGCCTTCGGCTCATAATGGCAACTTCGTAATGTAACAACTTAGCTAAAAGTCCACCCACTATTTCAATGATGTAAACCCAGACTTACATACATTACAAAATTAGTGACATGCATGATGAAATTAATAGCATGAAATTAATTTTGTGCTTTTGTAATTAGTTTCGCTAAAATACTAGTGTCGTCAAATTAACAGTATCGTTCAGACAATGATTCCGTCAACATCTACACTTTATGTATCATGCAAAACTTCGTCGTACATATGATTAGAAATCAAATTAGAATAAGGTTATCTCGGAACGATGAGGTTGGTAGATTCGACGATGGTTAGGAAGAAATCATCTGGGTGCAAATCAGTTAATCTCTGAATCAACAGATGACGATTTCACTGATTTGCGTTTATAAATACTATATTTTTATCGGATGTCCAACGTTGCTTTGCCATTTTTGGGGCTTATTTGACTGCAATGCAAATACAAACATAACCACACGTCCACACTGCGTAACGACTGTCGCGACACTAATTTCGCATTACATGGTGAAATTAGTTACATGACATGACACTGCCAACCTGAAGCGACTGCCATCTGACCTACAAGTTGTTGAACTTTTGAGGGCCCCCACTACCAGTAATGACTGCCATAGATGTTTGTATGGCAACTAGGACCGACCTTTTTGATACTGTTGGAAATTTACGTGAATGTTATTGTTGGAAATTTACGTGAATGAATGTCACTATCTTTAACAGATTCCATCGTGATTTGTTTAGTACACTCAGTCCATCGATTCGGTTACTTACAGCAGTAACGGGCACGAGAAACCTATATGTTTGCTAAATATTGCGGCTACAGCTCTTAAAAGAGAATCGTCAGATAACAAGATTAGCCAGAATTGCTTCTTTTGTGGAGTAGATCAATTACATAACATACCCATTACCAAATCGACAAAACTGCAGGCTTTAAAAAATATGGTGATAAGGGTAATTTTACATCTGTCTATGTATCATAGCTTACTCCAAGCCATTAGCATAATTTTAATATGCTCAGTATTATCTTTGGATAGTTTTATAAGAATACAACACCATTAATTATACCTATGTTGTTTTAACTATTTATTTTCAATTTTGACTGGACCGGAAGAAGGAAAATGTATGCGATATGTATCGGTCTTTCACATTGTCCGGCCCGATACTGAGACTGAAAGTTCACAGGAATTTCTGGGTATATTTGTTGATGGAGTTTACTGCTTTAGAAGCATCTCACCATAAACAATAATCAGCCAACCAGAAGACCCTAAAACCTCGAGCCTCAGAAACAACAATTCATTCCCATCAAAGTAATAGAAAATCTTCACAGAGTATTAACATGTGAGGCTTTCGGAAAAATAAGAATATGTAAAATTAAGAATTTTCATAAAGTAGAATTCGTCACGATAATAATTTGTAAAATTACACACGTGGAAAATTCAGAATTAGGAACCAATCGCCGACAGGCATTATCTTATCAACCATTCAAAAAAAGCACACTAGTCCAGTGACAAGTCCGAATACACACGCGTGACACATTTCACGTTCAATAACCTGTGTTTTGTGCAATGCTGGTCACGGACTATGGCATTGCGCCGATTTTCTGCAAATGACGGATAAGCAAAATATAATAAAGTGGAACAATTAAAGTATGTATTGTAAAAATTACTTATTTAAAAACAATGTCGCAAGTGCTTAGCGTTGTATATTGCAAGAGGGCATTGAAACTCGAAGTGCATCAATATTGGCAGAAACTAGCCGTGAAGCAACTAAGAAACAACCCCCGAAGTGGAGGGTATTTATTAGAGTAAATGCACTGAATGAATTTGGTACATTGCCTTCGTTTGAATCTTTTCGTCTTCAGTTTCGTTCACTATCTCATTTTTACCGACATTAAAATTTCAATATTTTTTAAGGCACGAGTCATTAAAAGTCAATTGCATACATCTACATGCAAACAAGATAAGGTGGGCAATGAAATTTTAGTACATTTAGAACAATGTAAAAAAGAAATTGTGTCGCTAGATTGTAAACCGATTCCGTCACTTTATGATAACACATCTGTGAAGGATAAGGGTATGCATTTAATTGGCTCTATACCGGAATACGAATCTAAAAAGAGCAGCCTTTACAAGATTCGAATTTCTACATTAAAAGTACAGCAAATAAACACAAATGATATTAATAAGGTCGTAGTAACGAAAGTGTTTTAATATTTTTTGCTCGCAGAGTACAGGCATCAGGATCCATATATTTTAATTTTTTGTTTAAGAGAAAATTTTAATTGCAATTCCGACATTAAACATTTGTTCATGGACGGGACATTCAAAAGTACGCCCACGCCTTTCCTTTAGAATTATACGGAGATTTTTTTATATCCACGGAGATTTTGGGAGCACCCCTTCCCACAACCATGTAAAACCCTTATTTTACGTCTTTATGACAGATCGGAACATAGAATCAAATAAGATTTTGTTTCAGTTATTATAGTCACAAGTGCCTGATTTAAAACCAACCAAAATTTCAACTGATTTCGAAATCGCAGCCAATAGAGCTATCCGCAATATTTATCTATGCTAATATTATAGGCTGCTGGTATCAACGAAATTTATGGAAAAAAAGGACGTGAACTTGGCCTATAGAAAAATAAAGTGACACCGCGTATGGTCTCATTGTGTGCAGTTCTACCACTTGTCCCTAAACCTGATATTGAAGAAGCATGTAATTACATTTGTAGTCAGATGATGTAGGTACCAGAAATTACGTAAATATTTGGAGAGATATTATATAAAAAATAAACTTTGGAATGATCTTTGGAAAACATTTGATGAACGACACAGAAGCAACAACTGTGTTGAAGCATGGAATTCCAAATTATAGGAAAACGCCTAATTTTATATCTGTTTTGAATATTTTATTGAAAGATGCCAAGCTCGCCGCGATTCATATTTAAAAAAAAAGCATAGACCAAAAGTACTGAGAAGCAAATAACTTTATGACAACTTTATACAGGAATGTCAAATGGAGCTAGTTAATGGATTGATATCCGTGCATTTATTCTCAGAAAAAATTAAACTCTGACTCTTTACTTCATGGTAATCAGTTGACTCTTCACTTATTTTTATATCGTTATGCTTGTCATATAATTTTATTTATAATTATCAAGTGGCCTGTTAACTGGCCAGTTCTCATCAACGAAGTATAATTGAATATTTTCCTGTAGTTAAAATAAATTATTTAGCTGAACTTATTAAATTAAGAATAATAGTAAAAACAGTGAAAATAGTTGCGTCAATTCCTATTTGATCGTTCTTATTTATTTTTAATCATCCACCCAACCATTAATAGTAAATGATTTGACTATTAAAAATTATGACGTCACAAAATTTTTTTTCATACAATTTCCCTTTTAACGTACCGTTTTGACGTTTAAAAAAAGTAACTAATTTGACTCGTAGGTCAAATACCCAATTTAAACAAGCGTATAAAACTCTTTGGAGGATCCAAGTGCACCTTCAAGTGTCTTAGAATCCATTATTTGGAATTAGGAATTGACTGGTACGATTGACTCAGGTGGAGGAAAAAGTGTACTTGGACCTTTCAATGGACTGATTCAATGGATCCAAGTGGACGGAGAACTAAGTGATGTCACGAGCCATGGGATGACCTGCCTGACACACTGCTAACACCTACCCCCTATAGTTAAATAACGTCGAGGCAAGTGATGGATCGCAGCACACGATGCGAGTATACGTTAGTGTGCTTTCACGCCTAGCCCACTGAACTCGTTTTTATAAAATTTGGTACGGAGTTAGACTAGAGGCTTGGGAAAGGACATAGCCTCTAGTATGTACGTTAGACTATGTTTGACCGCCATTATCAACATTAACGCTTTTGCTTTTGTCCGTATCTATGTCGATTTCTCAGTTCCGGTTTGGAAGGCTCATTTCTTAACCGATTGTCACCGACCAACACGTTATTTAATTTAAAACTCAACTTTTGACACGAGCTTTTTTTTGATATGAGAGAAAATGAGGGTGAAAATAAGGATTATTAGTCGGTGGTACCGTTTAATTTTGAAAGACCACCAGGAGTATGGCCAGAGCTACTGTGGGTCTAAAAGAGCTAGCCACTAGGATCTGCGCAGTTTGTAAATAGTTTACGCGGACGCCTGGTGCCTTGTGGAATACTTGAGGTCATGGAGGTGTAGTTGGAGTGGTGAGTCTTGTGTTGGTTGCCACGCTGCGCTGAACGCTGGCTAATTAGCGACTGCACAGTTGGAGGCAGGCTAATGCGGTTGCTGCTGTCAATAGCGCGGCGATAACTCTACGGTACACGTATTATCTAACCGCTCAAGTTATATCAGTCGCGGGCCAAGTATGGCACACATGTGTCGTTCTACTTAGTAGGTTACCTACCTACACCCGCGATGGTACAACATTATCAGTGCCGGGGCAAGCTACATTTCGCGTGACCCTTTTTTTTAATGTGCACGAAATCTCCACGGAATGCTCCCTCCCCAATGCGGTAAAACCACAGAGTCTCCATCAAGCCGCCGCCTCGGCCTGCTCCTCCCGTCACGCCCGAGCTCATTGGGGCGGTGGTTGTTCTGCTACCTCAGACGCCTGAGTCACCCACTCATCGCGGGCTATATGAGCCGTCCCTCCTCTTGTCCTGCCGCACCGACTCTTTCTCGGACATACTTGCTCGCAGAAGGATACGGCAGCAGTCCACGTACGCCCATCGTATCATTGCCATGAGCAAGGCGGCGGGAGAGAAATCCCACTTCTATAGGGCCACCACAAGCTCCCGCCTCGGCTTCTCCCACGCCGGGCACTCAGCGTGTGCAGCCCCGAGTCCTCGCTCGCCTCTTAGTGGTGGCACTCCCGAAGCACCCATGCCCGGTGATCACCTGCATACGCTGGTACGAGGTGGCCTCTCTAGCCACTTCCCCGTGGTGGATTTTACCGGTGCTATTACAGCGTGCCATAATCGTAGCTCCCACCCTCCCAAGTAGCACACAAGTGCTGTACAGTTACAGATTTACGGTTCACCTAGGTCACGATAGCAGTTGTAGTTAGCTGCATAATAGCTGAGGATGCGTATCCTACGGTGCTATAACTCAGATTTGGGCACAAATTTGACTGCAATTAGTTCTTATCTGCCTGTTTGATTGCATCTTAACGACGTTATATAAGCATTAATTGGGGCACAATTACCCCAAGAGCTGAACATCTGCTGAAATCGAGGGCGTGTGTTACCTCTTAGGCAGTTTTTACCCTCGTGGTTTAAGCGGGTGGTTCAAAATTATGTAATATTATGTTATGTTTTGAACAATAAAAAAAAAAAAAAAATTGGAACAGTTTTTACGCTTCTATACTGTTGAGAGCACAATTTTGGATAAAATTGTGTCTTTAATTAATTCATTCGTCTCCAATATTACATACGTAAATTTAAATGGTGCCAAACAAAGTATTACGGCGAGAATGGTGGAGAGTTACTATATAACTTAAACTCTCATTTTTCATAATTCTTACGTGAGATCTTATTGGGAATGCAAGTGTATGGTGAAATACTATCAATATTAGTGGAAAATTTTCACGCGCCCCGAAAATATGAATGTTTTAACAGAAAAACTAAAACCAGATATGGGTCTACTGGTACACAAATTAATTTAAATTTGTTTTATCTGGAAATAGAGTTAGAACTAAATTCTTTGTGCGTAAAGAACTTAAAATTATAGCTTAATTATTCAGTTGTACAGTTCCTAAAATCTAAAATAAGTTAACAATTAAAGTACCTATATTTTTATAGGTTATAAAAATGAAAAATGGTGGAAAATCAATGTGAAACGTATATACTACAATAAAATGCAATATGCTGTATGTACGTTCACTTGTCCATAATAATTCAGTAACGAGTAAGAAAGGGTGGTTTATGTGCCATGGAAGTAAGCCAATGGCAATGCTATGTAGTAATAATGATTCACATTTACTTCGAATGCTCACGAGTAAACTGAATTCATGCTCATTATGCATTTACCTTTTATAAGCTTTTAGGAGCCCTTATTTGTTCACGTAATGGCGTCCACCAGGAAGTGAACGTGTAACTGAATATATATGAATGTTCACAAAATCTCAAAAATACCAGCTATGGCATTAAAACACTCTGATTAAGAATCATTTTATCATCAACACTAGATTAAGTGCGCAGCCAGTCTGATTATACAGCCTAGTCATGAATAGAGAGGTGCATGTGAAACGAATTAGTTTGCTGTTATACATCAGCAGAAAAGCTCTATAATAATGTTCTCGTGAACCACATAAATGCCGTTATAAGAGCAGTCATAACAGCTGAAAAATACTGTCGAAGTTCAATGAAATACAGCGTGATGCATTAAAAGATGGTTAACAAAGTTCACTGAAAAACTGCTTGCATTATAATAGTTCAAATGTTCTTCCTTAATATGCAAGCAATTTAACGATCCACGCGTGACCGTTAATATGACAATAACCATAATGTGCATCTACTAAAATGCTCTCATAATGCTTACGATGTCCACAACTGCTAACGGCTTAATAATACAACTTCGGTGCACAATACTAACATCAAGAACACTATAGTGGCGTCTTCATGATATATAATAAAGTCATTGTTCAGCAGAATGTTTTAAATTGGGCCCGAATTTCTGATATTCAGCTGTTGCAGTTGGAGTAAACCCTTATAACTCATTTTAAATGCTCATATGTCCAATGTGACCTAGTGTGATAAATTATAATGCACTTTTGTGCTGCTTGGGCTGCTATCTACTCCTTATGCAGCTGGGACCTCATGGCCCAGATTTCTGCAAGCTTCCCACTCCTGCGCCTTCTTTCGGTACTGGTATAGCACTGAAAAGGTTCTCGCTTCCAGGATCCACGGTGGCGATGCGGCGAGGATACTCACCGCGTCAAATTATATCATACCTACCCCATGATGGCCCCGATGGCCACGCGCCCATGCACAGCACGCAGCAGCTACACGTGCCTAGCCTTCAGGGTCTCCGCCCATATGGGAAGCCCATAAAAGGCCATGAGTGCGGTTCAATGATTGCTAACACAAACTAAATAGGGGCATATTAATGTAATGTTGAGGTTTTCCCTCAATTTCTCCAAGATCTCAGCATCAGATCCGAACTTCTGGGATATGGGACGACTCTGACAGTAAACCCTATCCAATGCCGGAAAAATAATAAAATTCAGTTCAAAACTGGCTTAGACATCGCGTAACAAACATACATAAAAAAAACATAGGCGATGACCTGAGAACCTCCTCGTTTTTTGAAGTCGGTTAAAAAGCGTAAAAGGAAGCATACTATTGTTCTAGCTCTATGCCCGTTTGGTTTAAATCTTAGATTATCTACTTCTAAATCCTCCTTTACTCGACACCGCGCTCGCGGTTTTGGCTATGATGCGAGACCTCTAGCACCTTAGCCGAGAGGCGGCGCGCGGTGGCGGGATGTACAGAGGCGGCGTAGACTATGGGCGGACTGGGCGACCGCCCATAGTCTCCGCCGCCTTTGAACAATATACAAATAATAAATTTTAGGGCATATAGTAGTATATGGTTTGATACCTACTATATCTACATTTGAGAATGATTTACGCTCCTGTCAATTATAATAATAATTATACAAACAATATCATAATCAGGGCAGTGTTACTAAGTAGCAATACTGTGATCAGGGTGTTGCAGCGCCATCTAGTAATACATCGACAAAACAATGTAGGTGCCTAAGTGCTGAAGGGCCAGTTGTTTTCACAACATGAAACTTGCTCTTAATCATAGAGGGCGCAGGGTACGTAGGTATATAAATACAGTGGCGTAACTCTTCACCTCTCTCCTTCACCACCCAAACTCCAGGCTGCGTCCGCACCTGGCTACGGAAACCAGTTTCCATTGTCGCTGAATCGGTACCATTTAAATTTCTTGGAAGAAAGATAGACCATCAAGGATTTACACCATCCTTAGATGAAGTTGTCAATATGTTTATAAATAACCTAAATAAGATAGATCAGCTACCACTGAACAATACCAAAAAAGCTTGGATGTATGACAACTACTTAATTTTTTCGGCAAAACCTTACTCGCGAAAGTCGATGTAACTGTCATATAATCATAAAATCGTGGCTTGGACTAGAGCACTCTGCTGATCCCTCTGCTTTATTAAGGGATCAAAAAAATTTTGGGATGAAATTAAAGAAACCATCGGAGCTCTATAAACACCTTAGAGTTACCAAAGCCCACATCTTAGGCAAATCCCAAGATGACACAGTCAGGGCACTCCCGAATGATAATAACGAGTCCGAGCTTGAATCTAGACTCATATTCCATAAACGATTTACGATAGGAGCCCAGTCAAACAGAGTGGGGTTGGGAGTACGAGAGCCAAAAAGGGACCAGGATAAAATTAGCTCCTTTCAGAAGCAAGACGAAAATGATAAATTTATTTTATTTTTATTTTTATTTTATTATTTTTGCGCACCTTGATCTATGAGTGGTCGCCGGCCCTGTTAAAATTCTATCTTAACGCCTTTCAGATGACCCTTCCAGACCAGAGTAACCTGCTAAGGTGGGGGAAGGCCACAGAAAAACAACAGTGAGGCGATAGGGACGGCCAGGCACATATTATTAGGTTGTAGGGTGCTTCTCGATAGAGGCCAATACTCACGCCGCCACGATTAGGGTGCTTTTCTTCATACGCGAAGCAATGAGTCTGGCAGTAGCTAGAGCCTAAAAAGGATTGACTACTAACACACGTCATATCAACTTTGTGTCTGAGGGTTCATCCAAAAAATCCAGGAACAAACCTTATTCAATCTTAGATACTGCCCCCCTTCTAATCGACACCTATGAAAAGCACTATAAAATAGGAGGATATTGGAGTTTCGTCATCTAGACCTGACATATTTATTTATTCAAAAACTTGTAGTCCTTGTGGAACTAACTGTACCGTGGAAACAAATATACCGAAGGACCACACACTAAAGAAAAATAAATACTGTGATCTCACAAACGAATTAATCAAAAACGGTTACGTGGTTAATTTGTATGCGTCATGATTTTTAACCAACTTCCAAAAATACATGAAATCCTACTAAAAACATTTTTATGTAAAAATGTTGTCAAGACGAGTTTACGTAGCTTATCCTGTGGCTTAGAGCTTTCAGTCTTTAAAGCTTGGCTTTATACGAGATCTGATAACTTTTTCACAGGATAAGCTACGTAAACTCGTCTGGGCAACACTTTTGCATGAAAATGTTTTTGGTGGTATATAATTAATAGGAAATTTAATGCAGATAAATAATGTAGAAGTAACTAAAGATATATTTTTTATAGTTTTCAATACACAAGCAAGTCTAGAAAAGGGAACTTTCCCCTCTCCCCCACCGCCGGCTCGTGTCCCACCCTCAGGAACTTTTAGTATGTTCTTCTGGGCACCTTAGGGAATAACTGTACCGAATTTTAAAAACTACACGAATTATTTGGTCAGATTTTTTAATCTGCTCGTGCTTATGAATCTATTAAGGTGGTAACAGTGTACAAACAACATAAACATGGGGGAATTGCCCACAAGTTCTGTCAAAAGAGTTGCCATCATTAATTTTTTGCACCCCATTTTATTTACATTACGAAAGTGAAAGATTTTTTGCTAGGTCAGTAAAAAATTTGGTAGACAAGGCCCTCAGACCCACTGAGTTTGGGGCCTCCTGAGCTTGGGGGCCTTCAAGCTTAGTGGTCGTAAACCGTACGACGATTCTTTCAAGGTGTCATGTCAACACAGCCCAAACCAAATAAATATTACAGGGAATTCCCAACAAGCTCTTACAAAGGAGTTGTCGTGATTAGAGCGGTGTTGCAAGTTACAACCCTTATAGACATAAAATTATAGTTTGCTAGTTTAATATGAGATTTCCTAGTCAAGTCCTGAAGCGCCGTGTGAAGGACCCCTGGGCTTGCATGGCACCGCCATAGCCCATAGCTACGCTTTTGTAAATAGAGAGGCACCTCTATTTACAAACATGAGAATGCTTAAGATGAAGGGATTTATAATAGTTGTGTCTTGTCAGAGTCGTAGTCGCAGAGCCGCTTACCTCCAAATTGCAAGCTTTAGGCGCGAACGGTATCGGCACTCCAATTAATTACTGGATTAGGTTTTATTTTGGCTTTTGCAGGAGTGACTGCCATTTGACCCGAATCGCCTCTGAATAATGATTACTAATCCTTTGCGTATATTATAAAATTCATCTAAGACCATAGCGTACCTACTCATAGCCATTTTGTAATTGCAGAGTCGAGTTGGTCGCAGTGCCTCGTGCCATGAGCGCCGCGCGAGCCAGCCGAGCCGCAGCGTGACGACCGCGGCGCGCGTGACTCCGCACCGCCCTGCCCACACACGCTCTATGAGGTGCGTACAGCCTACTGCCCACACCGCCTACCGCGGTGCAGTGCTATTTATAAATACGGAAAAGATACTATATCTACAACTATTATAAACCTCGTATAACCACAAATTGCAACGAAAACCCAACCAGAGGGCCGGCTCATCATCGCTACTTGAGAAAAAAAAAAGTACCTATCTCTATTTTCAGGACATTGACATTGTTGATGAAATCCATATTCATACAATAAAAATGTAACTTTTGTATCAAATACAACAATTGTTCGATCATAAAGATGATACTAGGTACTAATTTTGTAAACGCGAAAGTTTGACTCCTTACTCGAACACTTATTAAAACACTAAACTGGGTATATGTCAAACGTGTAACTTAAGGTGTAAAAGTGGGTACGTGAACCTTTTTTTTTTCAAAATTGAAATGGCGTTGTGCGTGTTGTTCCACTTGAAATATTATTTAATATTTTAAAGGGTCTATAACGATACTTAACTGCAACATATTTTCGCAATTTAAAATCAATTACATAAAAAAATAATTTTGCCCCACGCTCCTGTAGACTCATATCCGGTATGGGCCGTCCTTTGAGTCCTGAGTCCTTCAGCCGGTTCCCTTCGATATAGAGAGAGGCCAGAGACATAACAAGATGAGAACGTGCACACGCTATAGGGCCCCACGTCAGAGAGCTACCTATTCTCCATGGGCTGAGGGTACGCGTCGGTATGCGAATAGCCAGAGGCACCAAGATGCAGTGGATATGTGCAAAGATATTTTTAAAATGTATCTGAGCAGAAACAAGCGCATATAATATATTAGTTGGGTAGACACAATAAACAGACTAGGTACTTTTAAATAGCATTATTCGCATCTAAAATCTACATTGCCTTCTAAATAACTAAGTCAGCCACAATTACGTTATCTTCCATGTTAAGGCGCGTAGATTGCTGCAACACAACATGCCAGGTAACATTCGGTAAAAGAATTTGCCGTCCATATAGTCACAATGTATCGTGCAATGTACAGAATTCAAATCACGCAGCCAATAAAGAGGTCTGTGACTTGACATACCTATGATTTTCCATTTAAATTATAAATATTATTTTATCAAAAGTTGAAAGAGAATTCGTCAAATTTGCGTAGCTACACTACTTCATGCGTCAAGTCCGTGTGTTATAGGTTAGCAGCGTGGTGTCGGCGAGATGTGCGCGTTGCGCGCGTGGCTCCTGCTGGCGGCGGCGTGGTGGTGCGCGCGCGCCGGCCCCGGACCGCCCGTAACGACCGAGCTGCGCTTCGCCCACGCACTCTACAACCTGACCATCCCCGAGAACAGTCCCCCGCGCACCTACGCGGAGCAGCCGCCCACTGAGGACCCCCTGGGCGTGCACCTTCCTGCACCCGACGCTAGGGTGCGATTTCGCATTAGACACGGTGATAAGGATAAATTTTTTAAGGCTGAAGAGCGCACTGTCGGTGACTTCTGTTTTCTATCGATTCGAACGCGTGCTGGCCACGCAGACGTACTGAACCGGGAGCGTCGAGACTCGTACCAGCTGGATGTACGCGCCACAGCACACTTGCCTGGCGGACGTACGCTCGAGGCGGATGCAGTGCTCGCCGTGTCCATCGCTGACGAGAATGACCTCAGCCCGCTGTTCTACCCCACCGAGTACGAGGCTCTGGTTCCAGAGGACGCGCCGCTGCACGCGAGCATCGCACGCGTGACCGCAGACGACGCTGACCTCGGCATCAACGGTGAAATCTACTACAGCATCGCTGATCCCACCGATCGCTTCGCCATACACCCCACGTCGGGCATCATCACTGTCACGCGCCCTCTCTCCGCAGCAGAAGCGACGCAACATGAGTTCGTGGTGCTGGCGCGCGACCGAGCTTCCATTCTGTCACGCGGCGAGGACGCGCCTGCCGCACGCGCCACTGTTACTATACGGGTCGTACGCGTTAACTTACATGCTCCTGA
Organism: Eilema caniola; assembly: GCA_949126895.1. Lineage (NCBI taxonomy): Eukaryota > Metazoa > Arthropoda > Insecta > Lepidoptera > Erebidae > Eilema > Eilema caniola. The sequence continues at coordinate 184,395 of OX421469.1, read as the reverse complement.
GCTGCGAGTGCGGCGAATGCCCGAGATCGTCGAGAACTCTACAGAAGAGATTTATGCCATTGTGGAGGTTAGCGATGAGGACGCGGGTGAACATGGGCGTATTGCTAGTCTTGAAATCGTCGATGGAGATCCGGACGGACACTTCCGCGTGCGGGCGTCGGCACAGCCTGGCGAGTACGACGTGCTCGTACACGCCCTGCTGGACCGCGAGACCGCGCCAGCCGGCTACAACCTGACTTTACGCGCCGTGGACGCGGGTCATCCTCCACGCGCCTCGTACCTGACTTTGCCAGTGACGCTCGTCGATGCCAATGACAATGCACCAGTATTTAGCCGTGAAGTTTATGAGTCAAGCATCCCTGAAACTGTTCCACCCAACACACCAGTCATAAGGCTGAAGGTGAGCGACCGCGACGAGGGCCGTAATGCGCGTGTTTACATCGAGATAGTCGGGGGCAATGAGGGAGAAGAGTTCTTTGTCAACCCGGATACTGGCGTTCTATATACTGCAGTACCTCTCGATGCCGAAGAGAAAGCTCTCTACACTCTAACCGTATCGGCAATCGACCAGGGCAACGCCGGGACACGTAAACAATCATCCGCTAAAGTGAAAATTACAGTACTGGATTCGAACGATAACGACCCTGTTTTTGAAAGAGAAGTCACCGAGGTAACAGTTCAGGAAAATGGACCTAGTGGAGCTGTCGTTGCACGGGTGATCGCCCGCGACGCGGACTCAGGAGATAATGCTTATATATCCTACAGTATAGCCAACCTTCAGCCGGTTCCTTTCGATATAGACCATTTCTCAGGTGCAGTACGTACCACGCGCCTTCTCGACTACGAAAGTATGCGAAGAGAGTACACGCTACGTATCCGCGCCAGCGACTGGGGCACTCCGTACCGGAGGCAAGCTGAAATGAGACTCGTGGTGAGTCTCGAGGACGTCAATGACAACAGGCCTCAGTTTGAACGCGTCGACTGTGTTGGATATCTGCCTCGCCGCCTCGCCATTGGCTCCGAGATAGTAACACTCTCCGCTATCGATTTCGACGCCGGTGACGTAGTCTCATACCGCATCATAGGCGGTAACGAGGACAACTGCTTCGCACTCGACTCCGGCACCGGTGTCGTCAGTCTATCCTGCGACCTAAACGACGTGCGAGCGGATTCTCGCGTACTCAACGTGACGGCCACCGACGGCACCCACTTCGCTGATGCCACGTCCATGACCCTGCATCTGGTGAGCAGCGGTGGCGACAGCGGCGCGCTGGAGTGCCGCGACACGGGCGTAGCACGCCGCCTCACCGAGCTGCTGGGCGCCGCCGAGCGCAGCAACGCGCCGCTCGACCTCGCCGACGAGTTCTCGCTGGCACCGTCGCGCTACGGCGAGAACCTACACGCACCCGAGTTCATCGATTTTCCCGTCGAAGTAAAAGTGAACGAATCGGTCGCGCTCGGTACCTCTCTCGTTAAACTGAAAGCGCGTGATCGAGACCTGGGCTACAACGGTCTCCTCGCGTACGGCATATCCGGCGGCGACGCCGACTCCGCCTTCCGTATCGACCCGGACACCGGCGAGCTACAAGTCATAGGATACCTTGACCGCGAGCGAGAGAGCGAATACTACCTGAACATCACGGTCTACGACCTCGGATCGCCCCGCCACTCCGCGTCGCGGCTCCTCCCCGTCACGGTACTCGACGTCAACGATAACTCGCCGCGTTTCGAGAAGACTCTCGCGAGCTTTCGAGTGACAGAGAACGCGCTCAACGGGACGGCTATCTTCCACGCGAACGCGACCGACCGCGATGCGGGCGCGTTCGCGCAGATCACGTACAGCGTGAGCGGCGCGGACGCGGGCGAGTTCTGCATCGAGCGCGCATCGGGCGTGCTGGCCGTGTGCGCGCCGCTGGACCGCGAGCGGCGCGCGCTGTACGAGCTCACGGTGCGCGCCACGGACGGCGGCGGCCGCTCCGCCGACGCGCTGGTGCGCGTGGCCGTGGACGACGTCAACGACAACGCGCCGCGGTTCGCGCTGGCGCAGTACAGCGCGCGCGTGCGCGAGGACGTGCCGGCCGGCGCGCTGGTGGCCGTGCTGGACGCGGCCGACGCGGACCTGGGCGCGGGCGGCCGCGTTTCCTACTCGCTGCCGGACCAGGCCGACGACCTCGCCTTCACCATCGACGCCGCCTCGGGCACGCTGCGCACTGCCAAATTACTGGACTTTGAGAAGAGACAGGTTGGCGATTTTTTGTATTTAACACTATACTGTATATGTAACACTAAACAGGTCCCGTATTGTTTAGTGTTACATATTATACAGTATAGTTCACAAGCCAGTATAAGTGACCACTACGCAGGACGGGTTCGATCCCCACTCAGTGCAGATATTTGTATGCATGAATATGGGTATTGGCGTTGATCTGGTCGTGCCTCGGGTAGCACGTAAAGCCCTCTCGGTCGCGGCTGTCATACGAACATCGATGTCAGTCGTTATGGGCAGTTAAAGCCCTCAAAAATGTAGTCGAATTTAACTAAAGAACTTATATATCGCCAAGTTGTTGTTGTGGCAGTCGCTTCTCGGGAAATATCAAAAATCAAAACACGCAATCAAAATCGGTTCATCCGTTTACTTATAGCCCCGTCGTGTTTACGTCAGGGGTTAAAAACAAACGACGGTGGGTAGGTAGTAGTAGAAAGGTAGATATAGAAGATTGCATGAACCGATACTATTCCTCTAGAAGTTTCAATTCAATGTGGACATCTGCCGTATACAAGCGCTGATGCCGGTGGCATGTGATGAGTCATGAGTCATGAGTGTGACCGTTGCAGGTGTACGGCGTGACGGTACGCGCGACGGACGGCGGCACGCCGGCGCTGTGGGCCGAGGCCACCGTCATAGTGGAGGTTCGCTCTTATTTTGTTTTAGTGTCGGACGGTGATCCTTTACAGACACCAAATAATGGTATCAATCAATCAATCAGTCAGCCCAATCCCCTTCTGCCCCAATCCAAGTTTTTAGGTACCTATGGCATGATATATGGCGAGTGCCAATGCACTTCTGCCTAGTCCTTGGAGGATTTAGGGGCGTGAGTATAGGTATGTCTGTGTGCATAGATAGGACGCAAACACTCAACGCGCGCGCAAGGAGCACGCTGCGGCTATACCGACGCTACCGCGGCGGTCCTCCCTCGCACCGTGTGTCCCTTGAATACAAGGCCCCCGTACAATGGGGATGCCGACTGCGCTTTTATCCCTACAGAGGGCGCATCGTCGTAATGGACAATGGTAGCTGTCATCTACGTAGATTTCATTGTTTGTCTGACGATTTTTATGAATATAGTCTCTTTGTTCAGTACCAGGATGTAATGTTAGTGGAGTGTAATTATTTCTTCAAAATGCTAAGCTAAAAGATAGTGGTAGTATTTACGAGTTATCTTATCCAATTCAATTGTTTTTAATCATTAGAAGGTGTCACATACTTATAATGACGCCTTTTTCAGGACAGTTACAGCAACGCAGTTGGTATACTCGACACTGGCGTGTCGCCATTAATAATTTAATATTGCATTTTACTTGACATTGGCGAATTTGTGGCGATTTGCTGAAGATACCTAAAAAATGGAATAATTCCAACCCATAATAGCTTCATAGATGTTTTAAGATAGATACAGTTTTTTTTTGTTGCATTAAGAGTTATCACTATCTTTAAAAAAATACAGTAAAATTTAAAGATTACCTTTCGACGAGGTTAGCTTCCTTTTCAGTTAAGGTTGCACCTCTTTTCCGTAATTCTGCTTTGAGTTGTTGCATATTACAAGCTGAATACATAGTAATGCAAGTCCAGATCACAAAAAATACCAAAAAAACACGATAGATTACAAAAAACAAGTCTCTTTTAATCTGACAGCCATGAATTTGTTATTGTTGTTTGATCATTTGGCCCCTGCCGCCATCTAAGACAATTAGTTTTGCGTCGACATCCCCATTAACACTCATTTACCGAACGGACGGAGAGCGGTTACATTCACTCGAATACTTACAAGGGCTCATCGTAAACCCTTTACTATATAAGAAAGGTGTGGTAGGCTACGGATCCTTGATCCTAGCATAGCGACGTAACGCGGGCGCACTGTGCCCGGCAGGTGGTGGACGTGGACGAGAACATGCACGCGCCGGCGTTCGGCGCGCACGGCGTGCTGGCGGGCGGCGTGCGCGAGGACGCGGCGCGCGGCGCCACCGTGCTGGCGGCCGCCGCCACCGACGCCGACGCGCCCGGCCGCGACTCGCGCCTCGCCTACTACCTGGTGGCCGGCTCCGGCCTGGCGCACTTCTCCGTGGACGACGAAGGTAAGCGCTGCGCGCCCACCCTGGACCTACGCTCTCATTCGCGGCGACCATATCGGTGTTGAATATCTGTCGACGGTCCCCAGGCGTGATTCGGACGCTGACGCCGCTGGACCGCGAGTCGGTGCCACACTACTGGCTGACGCTGTGCGCGCAGGACCACGGGCTGGTGCCGCGCCACTCGTGCGTGCAGGTGTACGTGGATGTGCAGGACGTCAACGACATGGCGCCGTGGCCCGAGCGCGCCGCCTACGCTGCCGCCGTGCCCGAGCACTGCGCCGCCGGCACGCGCGTGGCCACGGTGCGAGCCGTCGACGCCGACGCCGCGCCCGCGCCGCCCAACATCACCTACTCCATCGTGGCCGGCAACCCCGACGGACTTTTCTCCATCGACGAGCGCACCGGTACGTGCCCAACCTGCGTACACGAATCGCCATTAAGTATGGTTCGAGGTATATCGGGGAAGTGTCCGACGATAACCGCATGATTGCAGGCGAGATAGTGACGACGGGGCGCACGCTGGACCGCGAGGCGGCGGCGGCGCACGCGCTGGAGGTGCAGTGCTCGGACGGCGAGCTGGCCAGCACGGCGCGCGTGGCCGTGCGCGTGCTGGACGCCAACGACCACGCGCCCGCCTTCGCGCAGCGCTTCTACGACCTGCGCGTGCCCGCGCCGCGCCGCGCCGGCGACCCGCCGCCGCAGGTAACGCCAACATGGTCGTGCTCCCGAGCGGCCGCTGAGAAACGCGAGATTACGCATGTCCTGCGAGATTACCTTACATCGGCATGCTCATGTATGTGATTTTATGATGTGTGCTGTGCCTTTTAATATAGGAGTGTTTGTTACATGTAAGGTACCATTTAAAAGCAGAAATAGCGTGTGGAGTGGTAGTGTGTAGAGCGTGCGCTTCCGCAGGAGGAGGCCAGTGACACGGCGGACACGGGTGACGAGAGCAGCACGGAGTGGGACGCCGACGACGACGACGACGCGGCGCGCGCGCCCTGGGACGTGTATGATGAGCCGACGCCGCTCGGCCTCTACGTCGCCACGGTAACCAGACCACCATGACTACCTCCTCCCCCTCCCCCGTCGTATGGATGACGGTTATCACGACGTTTGGCCATAGGGTATTGTGCAGTTCTAAAAGCCAATGAGGTTGAAGGAGCAGGTCTGTAAAACGATCATCATCAGCCCTGTCTTTGTACACGGCTGTGAAGCGTAGCCGCTGCTGGGGTGCTGCGTGTCAAATGAAAATCAAAGTCAAAGTCAATAGATTTTTATTAAATCTAGAATTACATGGTTGTTTCTTATTGCTGTCAATCATAATCCTACTTAACCTAAGTTTACCACCGCTTCCAAAAGCACAACAAACTCTCTATTCGATTTCTACTCGCCTCTACATTCGTATCTCCACTCGCCTCTCTACTCCGTCCGTTCCCAATCTCTGTACCAAATTTCATCAGGATATCTTCAAAATTGGCAAATTTACATCCCCTAACCCTATTCATGTACTCCTTTTTTCACAATTAAAAGATGTCTTTGTTCGTTCCCAACCTCTTCTCCATCTCTGTACCAAACTTCATCAGGATATTTTCAAAAATGACAAACTTTCATACTCATTTCATGTCCTAGCCATATTCCCCCCTCCTTCTACCTCTTCTTTAGCGATAAAAGGTAACCTATGTCTGTACTTAACCTCTAAACTATCTCTGTACCGAATTTTATCAGGATATCTTCAAAAATAACAAACTTTCAAATAACCTTTCATACAGCCCTATTCCCCCCTTTAACCCCTTTGCCGGAATAAAAGGTAGCCTGTGTCCATCTCTGTACCAAATTTCATTCAGGTCGGTTCAGTGGTTTAGGCGTGATAGCGTAACACATACAAACAGACAGACAGACAAACCGACAGACAGAGTTACTTTCGCATTTATAATATTAGTATGGATTAGTATGGATTGCATGGTCAGACATTTTTATGATGAAACTCACCGTTTTGCTGAAAATCGCATTAAACCCGTTCTGGACTTTTAGATTTCATTTATGATGGTGTTTTGGACAATCCTACCAACTTTCAGCTGGGTGCAAATTATTGTACCTACTCTTATAATTAGGTTTACATTGACCGGACTACATATTATGTGGAGCGGCAGCTGCATCGGTTGGGTGTTTCTTTGCTATCGAGAGCACATTTACCAGTCGGTCCCGGTTGCAAAGGAATATCTATACTAGTCTTTATGGGTTGCCGGAGCCCCAAAATGTCCGAGAACTAGTCCAAGTCGGTACAGAAAAATAGTACATATATCGAAGCTAAGCCGTAGGTATCGGAGTTGGACCGGAGAGCCGACCCAACCGAGTCAGGAAAAGGCGCAGAGGATCCTGGTTTTCCTAGGATTACTCTAGAATCTTAGAGTTATCTTGCAAAAACAACTACATATTTGAAAACTTGATACCTGGGGCTGCAACTCGCGGTTTCTGTTTTCTACGACTAGTACTTGTCTTCAGCACCAAACCGTGGACTTACTAACTTCAAATATCGTGTAATTTGTGTCGTGACCCTGGCGGCTCCTCACCGTGACGCGTGCGCAGGTGCTGGCGCTGGACGCCGACGCGGGCGCCAACGGCACCGTGCGCTACTCGGCGCGCGCCCGCGGCCCGGCGCGCGGCCTGCTGCGCGTGCACGCCGCCAGCGGCCGCGTGTTCGCCGCGCCGCGCCTCGACCTCGCGCCGCCGCGCTCCTACGACCTCACCGTACGTATAGCGCTCTAGACTGTACACTGTGCCACCGGCTCGGTGCGCCACTCGGCGCGCGCCCGCGGCCCGGCGCGCGGCCTGCTGCGCGTGCACGCCGCCAGCGGCCGCGTGTTCGCCGCGCCGCGCCTCGACCTCGCGCCGCCGCGCTCCTACGACCTCACCGTACGTATAGCGCTCTAGACTGTACACTGTGCCACCGGCTCGGTGCGCCACTCGGCGCGCGCCCGCGGCCCGGCGCGCGGCCTGCTGCGCGTGCACGCCGCCAGCGGCCGCGTGTTCGCCGCGCCGCGCCTCGACCTCGCGCCGCCGCGCTCCTACGACCTCACCGTACGTATAGCGCTCTAGACTGTACACTGTGCCACCGGCTCGGTGCGCCACTCGGCGCGCGCCCGCGGCCCGGCGCGCGGCCTGCTGCGCGTGCACGCCGCCAGCGGCCGCGTGTTCGCCGCGCCGCGCCTCGACCTCGCGCCGCCGCGCTCCTACGACCTCACCGTACGTATAGCGCTCTAGACTGTACACTGTGCCACCGGCTCGGTGCGCCACTCGGCGCGCGCCCGCGGCCCGGCGCGCGGCCTGCTGCGCGTGCACGCCGCCAGCGGCCGCGTGTTCGCCGCGCCGCGCCTCGACCTCGCGCCGCCGCGCTCCTACGACCTCACCGTACGTATAGCGCTCTAGACTGTACACTGTGCCACCGGCTCGGTGCGCCACTCGGCGCGCGCCCGCGGCCCGGCGCGCGGCCTGCTGCGCGTGCACGCCGCCAGCGGCCGCGTGTTCGCCGCGCCGCGCCTCGACCTCGCGCCGCCGCGCTCCTACGACCTCACCGTACGTATAGCGCTCTAGACTGTACACTGTGCCACCGGCTCGGTGCGCCACTCGGCGCGCGCCCGCGGCCCGGCGCGCGGCCTGCTGCGCGTGCACGCCGCCAGCGGCCGCGTGTTCGCCGCGCCGCGCCTCGACCTCGCGCCGCCGCGCTCCTACGACCTCACCGTATGTATACCGTTATTGGGGACGCTAGACTGATCCCTGAGGTTCACTCTCTGAATGATATTTGTTTTATTGATATTTTAATGGCCTAGTTTATGAAAATGTTGCCACTCACACAAGAATATATCTAATTTTATAATGGTTGAATAAGGTTGAACGCCAGGTCACACACCTCACTCACACAGATCCGCGCGTGCGACGGAGGCCCGCGGCCGCGCTGCGCGGTGGCGCGCGCGGCGGTGCGCGGCGTGGCGCGCGGCGGCGGCGCGCCCCCGACGCTGGCGCCGCCCGCGCCGCTGGCCGTGGCGGAGCTGGACGCGCCGGGCTTCCTGCTGGCCGTGCTGCAGGCCGCCGACCCCGACGGCGACGCGCTGTACTACGCCATCGTGGGTACGTGCCCCCGCCCGCCCGCTGCCGCCCGCGCGCCGCTCCGCTCCCGACTGACATTGTGTGTGTGTGCAGACGGCGACCCGCGCCAGGAGTTCTACGTGGGGCGCGAGGACGGCAGCCTGGTGCTGGCCAAGCGGCTGCTGTGGGAGCGGCAGGCGCAATACTCACTCAACGTGTCCGTCACCGACGGGCTGCACGTCATCTACGCCTCCGTGAGCAACCCTACTACTATTACGTGTATAAATGTGTGATTGACGTTTCGAGTGGATCCTGGATTAAAATTAAATCACCTTCAAAAAATAAGCACTAAAAAAAGTCACTACATCTGATTTATGAGGGAGAGACGAAGTTTCTAGTACAGTGGTAGTGGTGGTAGAGTGATTTGCGGATCCATCTTGTGGCAGAGGTCAACTGGAGTAGTGAACAATATACAAATTGGCTTTCAAAAATGCTAGTTTAGGTGCAATAAAACCGCGGGGCAACAAAGACGGCAGTGCAGCCGGCAACGGAATGAGGGGAGACGCTGCCACCCTTGGTCAACTCGAATCGAGGCGGGAGCGGCCCTGTTACAGGTTGCCGAGAAATAGTTAATTTGCTGTGTTATTTTAAGAATTAAGGATATTTTTAATAATAAAAGATCTGGTTTGGTGGTGCCACTTTGCTCTTTCCAGCTATTCTGTTTTTGCCATTGACATTACTGTCATTATGCTACATCATACGGTGTTGCTACAACTTCAACCCAAAACCGTATGATCGCGCCCGCTGTCCTAACTGTACATACTGTACTCATACTCGGCCCCTCGCCCCGTGCGCACAGGTGAACGTGAGCGTGATCAACGACGCCAACGAGGACGGCGTGTCGTTCTCGCGCGCCTCCTACGCCGTGGAGGTGTCGGAGGCGGCGCGCGCGGGCGAGGCGCTGCTGGCGCTGCGCGCGGCGCCGGCGGGCGCGCGCCTGCTGTTCGGGCTGCACGCGGCGCGCGCGCCCGCCTCGCTGGCGCTGTTCCGCCTGCACGAGCTGAGCGGCGTGCTGGAGCTGGCGCAGCCGCTCGACAGGTGCGTCGCTGCTTCTTCCTCCTAGCGTTAATCCCAGTCGCATCCGAATCTTTTCAACCTGGAGTCTGGAGCCCGCTTTACCCGTCTCACTTGGTGTTGGAGCCAGACACCCGTCTGCCACTCCAAACTTGGCTGCAAGTAACGCAGCGCTCAAATAGTACCTGACCCCAATATGTACAACGACAAAGGCTACCCTTACCTTGTTGCAATCACCCGTGGCACATCAGAGGCCTTGTGTGTAGAATCATGGTGTGTACCTGTATAATGTAAAATGTGTAGTATAACTTGCCCGCTGACGTTGATGAGGACTCCACAGCCCGATCTGGTCAGTTCTATAGCCGACCCGTCGGCTTTGATCCCACTAAGATTACACTCACAAAGACAAGACACGTGTCTACACGAATTAACGTCCCACGACGTAATTGGTCCAGTAACAGTCGGTTGGTACTTCGCCCCGCGGAATACCTATATAAAATACTAGCTGTTGAAACGTTAATGTTTGGTTTGATAGATTAAATAGAAATTAAAGGTACTTTACTTTGTTAACCCGGTAGAGCAGAGATAAATAAAATTTTATTAAGAACTGTTTAACAACAATATAATCAGATTAGATGTACAATATATGATTATTAGGGCGTGGAGTTCAGCATCTCCAGTCGACAAAAGATTTAAATTTTGTGGATTTGAAACAGCCCGCGGTGCAAAGTTGGTGGTGAACACTTAGCTCTTCGCCGCCGAGGACTGGTGGAGCACGTGCCGCGCTGACGCTCTCTGGTCGCGTGGCCCGCTCTGACACACCTGAAAAACGCAAGCAAGCCTATCAATATGTCGGACAGACATACTGCAAGTGCGGCGTGGCAGGCAGTAGGCAGGAGCAGGTGGTCAAGCTTCCCCAAGGCACGTGGTGCAAAAGTCACTACCGTAAAAGCCACGGCTCACAACATCGCAACAAAAGGAAAGGGTGCACAGAAACAATTTGACATGAAGGTATTGACCCGAGGTCAGTGATCCCACGACCGCATGGGTCAATGTCCTTTTGACAAGCATGTGAAACAAACCGAAATAAGCCTTGCAACTATAATGCAAAAGCGTTTAATATAAAATAAAATATGATGGACACTGTTCACGTAAAAAACAGCATCCATCTCAGGGTTTTCACCCCGTTACATGCACACACAACGTGGCGTTAAAATATTCCATATATGACACTATATGGACATAATAAAATACGGCACACCATGCTCACGTAAAAAGCATGGTAATTGCCTGGGAGGAGCTTTGCATTAGCTACATGAAAACGACGTGGCACCGAAAATAAATTATTGCCCAATGAGTACAGAAGGTCTCAGGACTAAGCTTTGGTAGGATGCATCGTTTTCATGTCGCTATTGAGCCACCTGAAATAAAAAAGGAGATTAGCACACACTGCGTATAGCTATCAGTAATTCTCACCCAAGCCTTGGCAGAAGAAAGCTGATGTCCAGAGAAAAGGACTCGAATGAGGCTGCAGTGGCTTTTATAGCCTCCCCCAGACATCAGCCAGTGGGCGGGCCTACGTGACCAGCCTCCTGGTGATGATGGATATAGCGAAATTGCCTCTCCGGGGCTACATATTAGCACTAGTTTTACATCACCGGTGAACAGCAGCCATTAAAAGTGTATCGGGCTAATAGTATATCGCACACGGCCAGAGACAATCAAACGGTCAGAGACAAATGAAATGTACTGATAGAACGGCAGATTAAAAATGTAGCTAAAATATAATTTTTAGGTCGATACTAATCGACTAAATGTGTAAATAATAATTCAAACTACAATAGACGATTTGCATCGTTACACACCCCCTCCCGTAAGGTAGAGTTTCTGCTAACAGAAACTCGATACTGTGCTCAAGACTTCAGTCAATCTACGCTACACATCCTAACTAACTTACATGCATCATCATTCATACAACTCTTATATTGTGTAGCGGTTACCATCAAAGACTATGGTAAACACTTCCTATCAAACAGAGTTTCCAACATCCTAACCGTTGGAGACTCAACGCAGATCAACTGAAGGTGTTAAGTATTGTAAGATCAGCATAACTGTTCCCAATAGAAGAGAAATTGAGCAAAAAGACTACCAAGTAATTTCAACTATGAGACATGCAATAGGCTTATTTTTTTGTTTTTTTTTTTTACCCTGAGTTTGCAGAACCGCTCAGGAAAACAATGGTGAAACCATCAAAACAACACCCGGATGCTGGTTGAATGTCCCAGCACCAAGCAGAAAAAAAATCCCGTGGTCAATGGTTAGTAGCCATTGCCGGGGATAGTCCGTTGGTTGAATCGCCAACGAACACAACAACTATTGTACATTACAATAATCGTGGAAGAACATAAGTCCTTCAATAACCTGGTTACAAACCAATGGTTTGACAGAAGAAAATACATGTTGAAATTACGCAGTAGCGACGGTTAACAGGAATTGTAACAATACAAAGTCAACACGTAATATTGTGACAAAAGTTTAAAAAAAATTTGAAGTTTGTATTACAACTTGCGCGGTGAATATGTAGGTAAATGACCAATAGTCACTAAGTCCACAATAACACAGAGATATGTGTTGGGATGTAACAACCTAACATTCACATTCACCAAAAACAAATGTTATAACATTATAAAATGATGTGTTATGTTGTAAACAATAACACAACGTTTAAAGTGACAACCGAACTGAATGTCAGTAAGAGTGGAACGTTTCGTTTCACACACTCAATGATCGTTTCGCTCAGAATTGAACTAAACGCATAAGGTGTCAGATCGGTCAACAACAAGTCGGACGTTTGACACATCTGACATAACGTCACAGACGAAAACAATTGTGTAAACATAACCATGTTTACACATATCAACAATAAAAAAAAACAAATTGAAAATAACAGGAATTTATTAAAAAGTACGGTATAACCATACACAATATGTATGCAAGGTAGAATAACCCGACCAATTTACAAGGTAAGGAAAAATTCTATTGAAATTGGAATAATTACCATGGACATTATTCCGGGAGTTATTGCATGGGAATGACCAGTTTGTAACTTTTTATAGGTAAACGGTGCCTCCCGATGACTCAACGCGGCTCTTCGTTGAGAGAGGAGAAAACTTGATTGGGGTGTACCTCAACATACAGTTTACTTACCATTGGGTGAACACAAGAGATATAAATACTCGTGCACACATGCAGTAAACAGAAACAATTACCCACCTCATACAACAACAACAAGATCTTTACAATAGTACAATAGAATTAAAACTTTGGAAGGTTATTCTATTATGGAATTATTCCAGATAAAGTTTTTAACAACAAAATAAATTATCATATTTTAAAGGTTTTATGAATGTTTATTTTTATTTTTTGTTATTGAGATTTTTATTTATAGTAGTTACTTTAGATATTATTCTTTGTAATTAATAAGTTTAATATCTTTGATGTGCCAATCACCCAAAGATTTACCAGACATATCAACCAGTTCATACACTAAGGGGGATTTCTTTGATAAAATCTTACATTTAATAAATTTGGGAGCCAGTTTTTTGCTAAAATACTTGTCTTTATCACTGAGATAAAAAGTTCTCCTCCAGACTATATCACCAACCTTAAATTCAGCCAGTTTTCTACGGAGGTTGTAAGACTGACAGTTCCTACTGTGGGCAATTGCCAAAGCAGCCTGTACCTTATCAAAAATTGATGACAAATAGCCAAGATTTTCAGCATAACAGTCACGGGGCTCAAAGATAAGGGAGTTATCAAATTTTTCACCATAGGATGAACCATTAGTGACAAGTTCACGACCATAAACTAAAAAGGAAGGTGTAAAACCTGTAACCTCATTAACAGAACTATTAATAGCAAACTGTATCTTAGGGATTAAAACATCCCAAATTCTATGGTCGTTATCAATAAAGGTTGATAATGACTGTATAATAGTGCGGTTGTAGCGCTCTACAGTATTAGACTGGGGGCAATAAAGAGGTGTATAATGCAAGTTAGGTATTCTGTATTTAGCTAACAAATTTTTAAGTGTGGCACTAACAAATTGTTTGCCATTATCTAATACTATGGTAGATGGAATACCATGAACTAAAAATACATTTTCCTCAAGAATTCTGGAAATAATCTCAGCTGTGGCTCTCTTTATGGGAAAAAGTAAGCAATACTTAGAGAAACAGCATGTGACCACAAAGATATAGGAATTTTGTTTTCTAGTTGTTGGTAAGGGGCCAACTAGATCAACACTGATAACTTGAAAGGGACGGTGGCAAGTTTTGGGTTTACCCATATGACCAAGTGTTGCATGATTCTGGTGCTTATGTGATATGCAAGTATCGCACGAGTTAACAAATTTCGCCACATCTGAGTACATTCCAGGCCAGTAGTAGTTAAGAGCTAGACGCTTATAGGTCTTGAAAATGCCTAAATGACCAGAAGTAGGTTGGGAATGATTATCTGTCAAGATTTGAGAACGACCTTCCATGGGAATTACTTCCTTCCACTCGAAATCTCGTGTCAAAGGATTTAGGCTTTTCTTAAAGCGATACAACTTATTGTCATTGACCTGGTAGTCCATAAAGGAAGCAGGAGATGACTGGCAACCATTAAAAATTTTTAAATACCAACTATCTGAAGTATTAGGTACAAAACTAGTAGACAAATTAGAATCGTTAGTTATTAACGACACGGGAACAGAACGTGAAAGAAAATCAGGAACAACATTATCAGAACCACGACGGTGTTTAATTTCAAAATTAAAACTCTATTCTCAAATTCTGGACCACAAAACAGTTGATCAACCAGACGTTGCTGCGTTGCCGGGCTTCCTGTAAGACCAAAGGCCATGGTTTTAAAACAAAACGTTCCTCTAGTGGGGACATAAAAAGCAGTCTTACAACGATCTTCTTTTTTAATAGGTATTTGCCAGAAACTTTTGGATAGATCTAGGCTAGATAGGTATCTAGCATCCCTCAAGTTGTCCAGAATTTCTGAAATGTAAGGTAAGTTATAAGCATCCTTCCTAGTGACTGAGTTCAATTTCCTACTGTCTAGACAAAATCTAAGCTCGCCATTTTTCTTGGGAGTCAGCAGAACAGGTGACGACCAAGGACTTTCGGTGGGCTCAACAACATCTTCCTTCAGCATTTCGTCCAACTGTTCGACGAGAACACGTTGTTTTTCGGGAGACATCCTGTAGTAGCGCTGACGAACAGGAGCAGTGTCACCAGTGTCGATAGAGTGCTCTATCAAGGTAGTACGACCTAGGCCACGTTCCTCATAAGAGATATTACGGAACTGAGCGACTATGTTATCTGCTGTAACCTTCTGTTCGGAAGTAAGATGATCATACGACTGTAGATGCTCCGAATGTACTGCATTCAGCTCTCTCAACCGGGAATCAGATTTGTCCAGCAACAAAATAGAATCTAAATGTTTAGGAAAAAGTCCAAAGGATCTCCAAAAATCTATACCAAGAATTAAGGAATTAGTAATCTGAGGCACAATATGAACATTTAAAATTTTTACTTGATCCTGAAAAGAAATATGCAAGGGAATAAAACCTAAAGATTGAATTTTTTCACCACCCGCTGTGACTAAGTTTAAATGTTGATTATTCAGTTGAACTGAAGGTTCCAAGACTTTTTTATGAAAATTATTACCCAATATGGTAACACAAGAGCCAGTGTCCAATAAACCAGGTACGGTAGTGCCTGCGATAGATACAGAAACATAAGGAGAATAACCGATGTTAATGTTTCTGCAGACTGTAGAGACTTTGTTAAATTGGGAAAACCTTGTAATAAAAGATAGCCATTTTTCCCAATCTGGCCTATCAAAGTTAGTGCTTCTACAATCTGAGCTATTTAGTTTTTTGTCTTGTTGCAAACAGGACACTCAGGTGTACGGTAACCTTTTTTACCACATCTGAAACAGATAACAAAAGTTTTGGTGCATTTACTAAGTTGGTGGGAGTTTGTTCTGCAACGGGGACAACTGAATTTGTGACCACTGGCTTTTTGATCAACCGCACTAACCTGCACCTCTGCACTGTCATTAGTATCATTGCTATCTGGATTTTCAATGCTATTTGTACTATGAACTGGTTGTTTATTTTCATTAGATTTATTTTGAAATTTATTATAATTATGGTATTTATTTGGGAAATTACATTTAGAATTTTGTTGTTTTGAGTTAGAAGACTGTTTATTATAGGCAAATTCAGGGGCTAAGGTATCTGAAGTTTTTCTAGGGGGTTCATGGAATTGTTTTAACCTAGACTGAATACTTTCATAGTTCCTACAGATATTCTGTAGACTAGCAATATCTGTGATGCCAGCAGAAGAAGCGAGAGTACTAGCATAACAGGGACGGATGTTGTGCAAAAGGATTTCCAATTTATCTTCCTCGGCTAAGGATTTATCTAGCCGAGAGAACATGCCATGCATAATGGACAAATATATGGTTATATTTTCGAACTCCCCCTGCGTACGAGATCTTATCTCCGACATTAAGCGGTAGTCATAGTCGGAAATGCTAAAATCCTGCTTGAGCAGTTCAGCTACGTCAGACCAAGTCTGAACTCGCGGCCTTATGCATCGGAACCAATGTAATGCATCGTCCGTGAAAATCTCGTAAGCAAACGAAAGTAATTTATCCTGAGGAATACCACGACTTAGGACAAATTCATCAACCTTCTGGATAAATGCACGAACACAAGTCTTTCCTGAGTATTTTAGCTTGGAAAGCTCGGAATAAACTTTCCTGTCGCAAGCGTCATTGACAGGAGTCTCTGGCACTTGCACTGAAAAAGAATCACTAGATTTGCCCTCTTTCACTTGTAACGCTAACAATTCACCATACTGCGATCTAAGGTTGTCTATATAAGCTCTAATACATTTGTCGATCTCTGGCTGTGTGCGATCGATCCTGTTAAGTCTATGATAGATATGATGAAGTAAAGTCTCCGTACGAGCCAGTAAGTTCCTGTCAAAATCTGACTTTAAGTTTACTAAATTCTGAGAAGACTTCGACAGAGAATCACCAACAGCCTTGAGATCTTCGGCTGGTTCGAGGTGTGAAGTTAAAATGTCTTCAGAAGGAAAACGTTGTGCCAACTCAGCAATCTGTTTTCTGAGTTCACAAACAGGGTCTGACCCGGATCCGCCTCGAACGGCAACCTCATACCCAAGCTCTGCCTTTTGCAATGAGAGGAACTTAATAGCGTAAGAAGGCATAATGGTACTGGTGAGAATCACTAACACACAGTGCACACAAAAATTAATAAATTAATTGACTTACCAGTGGTAAATAAAGAATGAAAATTATTAACAGTAATGAACTGTTCACCTGTTAGGGTTAATAACCTAAAAGATGTGAATCCCAATAGTGTAACTATTGGTCTAATGCTATAAGCACTAGCAAAATAAATATAAGTGCTGAAATAAAACACTTAAATGTTTAAAAATATACAACACAAGTTGTACAATGATAGCAAATGCTAGCATGTGAAATCTTTAACACTACAACAAAACACTTGTTGAAAACACTTCACTAACACTTGAAATAAGCTTTACACCTGGTAAGTCAATGGAAATGTTAAAAATAAAATAAAATAAGATAAGTACTCACGGGCTGTTCCATCCAATTATATTATTAACTGAAAGAATCCGTTATTGGGCGCCATTGAAACATTTATGTTTGGTTTGATAGATTAAATAGAAATTAAAGGTACTTTACTTTGTTAACCCGGTAGAGCAGAGATAAATAAAATTTTATTAAGAACTGTTTAACAACAATATAATCAGATTAGATGTACAATATATGATTATTAGGGCGTGGAGTTCAGCATCTCCAGTCGACAAAAGATTTAAATTTTGTGGATTTGAAACAGCCCGCGGTGCAAAGTTGGTGGTGAACACTTAGCTCTTCGCCGCCGAGGACTGGTGGAGCACGTGCCGCGCTGACGCTCTCTGGTCGCGTGGCCCGCTCTGACACACCTGAAAAACGCAAGCAAGCCTATCAGTATGTCGGACAGACATACTGCAAGTGCGGCGTGGCAGGCAGTAGGCAGGAGCAGGTGGTCAAGCTTCCCCAAGGCACGTGGTGCAAAAGTCACTACCGTAAAAGCCACGGCTCACAACATCGCAACAAAAGGAAAGGGTGCACAGAAACAATTTGACATGAAGGTATTGACCCGAGGTCAGTGATCCCACGACCGCATGGGTCAATGTCCTTTTGACAAGCATGTGAAACAAACCGAAATAAGCCTTGCAACTATAATGCAAAAGCGTTTAATATAAAATAAAATATGATGGACACTGTTCACGTAAAAAACAGCATCCATCTCAGGGTTTTCACCCCGTTACATGCACACACAACGTGGCGTTAAAATATTCCATATATGACACTATATGGACATAATAAAATACGGCACACCATGCTCACGTAAAAAGCATGGTAATTGCCTGGGAGGAGCTTTGCATTAGCTACATGAAAACGACGTGGCACCGAAAATAAATTATTGCCCAATGAGTACAGAAGGTCTCAGGACTAAGCTTTGGTAGGATGCATCGTTTTCATGTCGCTATTGAGCCACCTGAAATAAAAAAGGAGATTAGCACACACTGCGTATAGCTATCAGTAATTCTCACCCAAGCCTTGGCAGAAGAAAGCTGATGTCCAGAGAAAAGGACTCGAATGAGGCTGCAGTGGCTTTTATAGCCTCCCCCAGACATCAGCCAGTGGGCGGGCCTACGTGACCAGCCTCCTGGTGATGATGGATATAGCGAAATTGCCTCTCCGGGGCTACATATTAGCACTAGTTTTACATCACCGGTGAACAGCAGCCATTAAAAGTGTATCGGGCTAATAGTATATCGCACACGGCCAGAGACAATCAAACGGTCAGAGACAAATGAAATGTACTGATAGAACGGCAGATTAAAAATGTAGCTAAAATATAATTTTTAGGTCGATACTAATCGACTAAATGTGTAAATAATAATTCAAACTACAATAGACGATTTGCATCGTTACACTGTTGCCCGCGGCTTCGCCCGCGTGGATGTCGCTTATCGCGTAGTGTCGTAAATTTTAGCGCAGTGTCGAGCATTGAGAGCTTAATAGATACTCTTCTCGCCTCTCTATTTGACTCTTTACTCGACTTTCTACTTGCCTCTATAATCATCCCTGTTTCACTCTCTACTCGTCTCTACTCAACTCTGTACTGGACTCTCTACTCGCCTCTCCACCTGCCTCCCATTCACTTCTCTAGTAGCCTTTCTACTCGACTCCCTACTACAAATTCAAATTCTTTATTTCGCAAAATTGTGCAACGTGATTACTTCTTTTGCCGTCAAATTCCGCTTAAAACTAAATTTACCACCGCTTCTTAGGCGCTAGTGGAGCAACAAACTCCATTGCAGCATTTTGAAATGTCAAAATACGAAGATTGATTGCTTAAGACTAAATATGAACGAATGTACACGTTTATTTTGTCTAGCATCAAGAACATTAAGAAAACATTTAAAAAAACTTGCCTATCCACTCGCCACTCTACTCGACTTTCTAACTTGCATTTCTATTCTACTCTCTGCTCCCATCTCTGCCCCTAACCTTGTTTCTTCCCAGTTGTCTCTCTTTTCTACTCCACTATACCTTTTGCCAAGCTCTTATGGGTCTATCTATTTCATCAGGATTTATTCATTGATGAATTTTCACTCAAAAGGAAGTTCGCAATTCGTTGAATGATAAACGGAATTTTGTAATTATTAAGGGTGTTGGATAGCGTATACTTTCAGAAGGATCCCATATCGAAGAAGTCCGGTATCTGATGCCGAGATCATATCCATTTATTTACCCGTCCAGCTTCGTATCAGGGATGGTCGGTCTTGATACATTACGACTTAGGCTGGAGTTAGCGCACGTCATGTACTATTATTTGCATTTAAATTTTAAAGTGGACAACCCTTCGGGTCGTGAATGTATCCACTTCTATGTGCCGGACAGGTACACGCGTGGCGCTGAACGGCGACAGCATTAGCTCTGGACTTGTCCACCAGCTTGGCGTTTTTTGGTATAGAGTAGCCCTACTTACAGAGCTGTGCAATACCTGAATGCCTTTTTGAAAAATAATCCAGATGCGGACATATTCTATGTCTTTGGTATAACTGTGACAAAATATTTATGTAACTTATAGTATTTGTATGCCTAAAATGTAACGTACTAATAATTAATGAATAAATGAAATAACCTGAGAGAAAACTTCAAAATTACAGGAAAAAGCGCCTACTTTGTTTGTGGTAGCAATCATGTTGTTTCGTTTTCAAAAAATGAATGTCTAGGCGCTTTCTATTAAAATTACAGTTTTGTAACAATTGATAAAATACAACTTAATAATAACACTTTACAGCACGTGCATATTAATCAATTTACATTGAGTAAATTAGTGCAATTACATTTATCAGCCTTAAGTACGTTTTCTCAGTGGCTCTGGTAGGGAGAATGTTCCCCAGTAAAGCCATTACAGTGGCAAAGTGTGTGAACGCGGTTGCTACGCAGGAGGCGCGGGTTCAATCCCCGCTCAGTGCAAATATTTGTATGCATGAATATGGGTATTTGCATTGGTCTGATCATGCCTCGGAGAGCACGTTAAGACGTCGTCGGTCCCGGTTGTCATACAGACATCTATGGCAGTCGTTACGGGTAGTTGAGGCCCTCAAAAATCCAACAACTGGTCTAGCTGCAATGCTTCTATATCACCTTTGGGTTGTGGAGGTCAGATGGTAGTCGTTTCACAGAAAATATCGTAGTTTTGCCAAATCCGCAGTTAGACTGGTAAAAAGCTGACCCTAGACTCCAATTGTAAAGCTTCGGATGCGACTGGGATTGACGCTAGGATGAAGAAGATTGGCAAAGGGTGAAAATTTTCTAAATGGAAGTCGGTGGAAGAATGTTCTTACCTCGATGTAGTTTATCGAATTAAAACGTCTCTACCATCTATGCAAAGGGAAGCCGGTAGGAATTGAGTTATAGGGACCCATCGCCACTACCACAAAATATGAATTCATGTATCAGGATTTCTCAGAATTCTACTACTATGGGAACTAAATAGGCGAAGAACCGTTATATGTTAAGGCCATAATTTGCGAAACGGATTTTTATATTTTTTTTTGGTTGGAAAGGAAAGGGCGGTGCCTGGCAAAGGGAGTCAGAATCAGATGGCGGGATTCAGAGATTAAGAATCTAGAAATCTAGGGAAATCCTCAAAATGTAGGCAAAGATGCTGTTTCTATTGCTTTTACATAATTTGAGTATTTGCCTCTAAAATCATGATGTTAAACTGATAGTAAAAACAAATAACAAACTAAGCAAATGATGAACGATGAATCGGTTAGATACTTACACACTATAAAGGTAAAATAAATAAAATTATAATAATAAAGTTAAACCGACTTCAAGAAACACTGTGAGAAGTCGGTGCCAACATTGTTTAATGTGCCTGAAGTACTATGATGTAATTAATTTATATATGGTTTCTCGGGCTATGCACCGACTTCTACCAGAACAGCTGTAATACCAGTTACTTTTGTTCAGTGCCTCTTCTTTGTTCTCTTAGTCCTTAATCGGTTTAACTCGTTAACATTTTATTTATTGGCTATAAAGGTTAGCCCATGTCCTTTCTTAAACTCTAATCAAATTTCATCAACATCGGTTCAGTTCAGCGTTTAAAGCGTGAAAGGCAACGGACAGATAGACAGGGTTCCTTTTACATTTATAATGTTAGCACAGTCTAACAACTTTCATACAGAGTTTCAGACTCGCTATGTTATGATATTAGTATGAATTACGCAGGATGTTAAGGGTCGACCGCCTCTGTGGCTTAGCGGTACTGAACGCGGCTGCTACGCAGGATGTGCGTGTTCGATTCCCGCTCAGTGCAAATATTTGTATGCATGAATATGGATATTTGCATTGGTCTGGTCGTGCCTCGGAAATCACGTTAAGCCGTCGGTCTCAGTTGCCATACGAACAGCTATTGTATGGCAGTCGTTACGGGTAGTTGAAGCCCTCAAAAGTCCAACAACTGGTCCAGATGCAATGCTTCGATATCGCCTGTGTGGGTTGTGGAGGTCAGATGGTAGTCGACTCACGGGAAATTTCAAAGGTTCAGCCAAATTCGCAGTTAGACTGGTAAAAGCGGATCCTCGCCTTGAAGGTAAAAAGCTTCGGATGCGACTGCGATTAATGCTTGCTAGGATGAAGAAGAAGACTCAGGATATTAAATGAAATTGTGAAAATTCGAAACATTTTTTAAGAATCGAAATGATAGCTCTTATATATTCTATTGTGCACGAAACTATATCTTGTTCAAAACTGCGTGATCGCCATCTAGTTGTATTGATGTAATTGATGTAACTAAATTATAGAATTAAAAAATGTATTTTCTTATATACCTCTGTTGTGAACGAAACCATACCTTGTTTAAAAATGCGTGATCGCCATCTAGTTGTATTTTTGTAACTAAATAATAAAATCTCAAATTTTAATTTATTGATTAAATATGAATCTGTATACACAATTGTGTATGTAAAAATAAAGTCTATTTATTTACATGGTTGCTTATATATGATAAGCTATAAAAAATATACCACAAAAATAATCTCACGTAAAAAAGCAACATTATTGCTCACATCTCTGGTTCTACTCAACCGATTGTGATCAAACAAACGTAAGATTTTAAGTTGGAGCAAGCCCTTTCTAACAAAAAAAACCGCATCGAAATCCGTTCAGTAGTTTCTGCGTCCATCGCGAACAAACAGACAAACAGACAAGATTTCCAAAAAAAATATTTTCGTGTTCAGTATCGTTAATATAACATACTCCAAGTATTTTTTTTTAAATATCTCCAATGTACAGACACGACTACTTTACAATTATATAATATAAAATATTTCCCAAATTCGATGACTGATCACTATATAAAACTCAAAATATTGGCCCAATACGAAATCGATCCCCGGATAAGACTTCGCGCCCACGAAAATTAGAATGAATGAATGTGACATAAATGACACTTCAACTGTCATCGAAACTAAAAATGGCGGAATGAAATGTCGGGCTGGAACTCTAGCCCTTTTGGATCAAACAGTCACCCGCCCGAACAGGTCCCAACCTGTTCTTTCAAACCACTGGTAAACGAGACAGTGTTGCTACTACTCGCTTGAGAACTGACTCCCCAACCTTGACTTTTGCCGACCGCGGGGTCCCATCCTTCCCGGGAAACAAGTTAACGATGCGCCCCCAGCGCCATCGCAGTGGCGGTAGGTTGGCATCCTTAACCAGCACTAAGTCTCCAACACGAGGAGGGGTAGTCTTGTCAATCCACTGAAGGTGCTGCTGCAACAGATAGAGGTACTCGAGCGACCACCGCTTCCAAAAACCTTGCGACATCTGTTGTAACATTTGATACCTGCTCAACCTGTTGAGCTTCACCCCCGCGAATGGGCATTCAGGCAGCGCGTTAAATGGCCTCCCTATCCGAAAATGACCCGGAGTTAACATTCCCAGGTCATTCGGATCTAAACTAATCTTACACAATGGTCGTGAATTAAGAACCGCCTCTATTTTACAGAATACAGTGACGAGTTCTTCAAATGTTAACACGGTTTGCCCTATCACGCGTAACAAATTAACCTTAGCAGACTTGACTGCAGCCTCGAAATCTCACCCCAGTGGGGACATCCCGGGGGACTGAAGGTCCACTCGATGCCCCGACGGGTAAAGGCCGTTCCGATGTCGTCACAATTTACATCGAGAAATTCCCTGATTTCCTTAAGTTGACGCTCCGCACCAACATATTTGGTCCCATTGTCGGACCGAACCAGAGACGGAACGCCCCTCCGGGAAACAAACTGGTCTAAACAAGCAATTAATGCTTGTTTAACACCTTCGCATTCCGAAGACGTGGATTCTGAATCATGAACGGCCCAGCGAAGTCTGTGCCCACTCCCATGAATGGTCTAGCCTCCATCACCCGATCGGGAGGCAGATCCCCCATTTGAGGCTGCATCATGGATGCCCTCGTCCTGTAACAGGGTAGGCATAGAAATATGACTCTCCGAATAATACGTCGCCCAGACAGTATCCAATATTTACGCTGTAGCGTGGCCATCAGCGCGTTGCATCCTGCATGCGCATTTTTCACATGGCAGTCCATCGCCAATAGCTCCGCTAAGGGCCCTCCCTTAGGGAGTAAAAGTGGATGGCGTGCCGCATACGGCAGGTTTGCATTCCGCAGACGTCCCCCGACTCGCAGCAAACCCTGGCCGTCAATGAAGGGAGTGAGGTGCGCGAGAGCACCCTTCAGCCGCGCACGACCCGTCCCCATGGTCGTCATTTCCTTCCCGAAATGCTGTGCCTGTACTGCTTTAACCAGGCAGGTTAACGCACCCTGGCGTTCGGCGGGAGACAGTACGGATGCCCTCGTCCGCTGTGACCTGGGAGGTCGACAATTTTGAACGAACCTCCGCATCCAAGCGGTCACGTTGATCAGTTTGTCCAGTGAGCTGTACCTATCCAGGAGGAACTCCGCGTTCAACTCCGGCTCACTGATCTGACGTTGACGTAAGTCCGTTTTTCCGGCTGGGCTGTCGCCACTACTGGGTTGAGTGGCCACTCCGAGGCCCCTCGTATCAACCACCGTGGTCCCCACCATAATGGGTGGTCCACGATTTCGTGGGCCTTGCATCCCCGTGATGCACAATCCGCCGGATTTATTTCACCCGGTACATATATCCATGTCAGTGTAACCTCAGAATCCCGTATCTGAGCACTTGGCACTCCTTCGGACCTTCTACCGGCAGGACCGGTCCCATGAGTGCGAAATCAAACTTGGTGTCGATTGCTACCAGCCCCCCTGGCTGTAGCATCCGTTTCCCTGTCAACAACAGCTGTCCCAGGACATCCGTACCGAACAGAATGTCCACCCTACCTGACCTCGTATTTTCCCACCCCCCTGTCGCCACGTCGACCGACTTGCGGCACAGGGCCTAAACGTGAGGAATGTGTGCCCCACCGGCAGCTTTCGGTCCTTCCCGACTGTGCATTTCCTGATGCGTTCTGATGTTCCTGGGAACTAAGGATTTCCTAAATATTTTTTGGTGAGCTCTGATGCTCTCGCTCGCTCCTGCCTTTCTGGCGCATGCCGCCCCAGCAGTGATTCCTCACATCGCACAAACATACGCCTTCCCAGGGGCAAGGCCGGGGATACTTTCTCAGAAGAGTTACTCTTTCACAGGGAGAGCGCCGCCCTGCACGAGTTAACTGTGTGGGTGCGCGACCAGGCGCCGCGCGCGTCCCGCGCCTACGCGCGCGTCTCCGTGCGCGTGCACGACGCCGACGAGCACGCGCCCGAGTGGGGCCGGCGCCTGGCCGAGGCGCGCGTGGCGCGCGGCGCGGCGCCCGGCACGCTGGTGGCGGCGCTGCGCGCGGGCGACCGCGACGCGGGCGACGCGGCGCGCATCGTGTACTCGCTGGCGGGCGGCGACGCGGGCGGGCTGTTCGCCGTGGACGCGCTGGGCGACGTGCGACTGACGCGCGCGCCGCCCGCCACCGGCCCGCGCGATTACGCACTTTCCGTGCGCGCCTCCAACCCGCCGCCCGCAGCGCGCGCCTCCACGCTGCCGCTGCACGTGCTCATCGTGGAGCCCGATGACGCACCGCCGCGCTTCCTCGACTCCGACGTGTCGTGCGAGGTGCGTGCGTTATCCTAGCCTGGCGCCTTGGCGTGTACGGCAAGGCGTCGCGGGAGCGTCCTCGCTGGAATCACATTCCACGGTACGTTCCCTGATACGAGTCGTCCCCGGGTAACTGACCGACGATCGACAGGTGTACGAGAATGAGCCGGCGGGCGCGCCGCTGGCGATGATGGAGGTGCGCAGCGCGACCGCGGTCTGGTTCTCGCTGGAGGGCGGCGAGGGACTGTTCCGCCTCAACCCCGCCGCCGGCTTGCTCGCCACCGCCGCGCCGCTCGACTACGAGAAGCGCAACCTGTACAACCTGACCGTGACCGCCATCAACATGGGCGGTGGCTCGGCGCGCGCGCACGTGGCGGTGCACGTGCTGGACCGCAACGAGTTCGCGCCGGTGCTGGCGCGCCGCGCCTACCGCGGCCGCGCGTCCGAGGCGGCGCGCGCGGGCGCGCTGGTGGCGGACGGGGACGCGGCGCGCGGCGCGCCCGAGCCGCTGGTGCTGCTGACGGCGGACGCGGACGGGCCGGCGCACCGCCAGCGCGCCTACGAGGTGCTGCAGCCGGCGGCGGCGGCGCTGTTCCGCGTGGACGCCACCACGGGCGCGCTGCACCTGCGCGCGCCGCTGGACTACGAGAGCGCGCGCCGCCACGACTTCACCGTCCGGGTACGCCCCACGCCCCACGCACATTTCAGTCAGATCCGTTCAGCCGACTGGCTGTACAGGAATGTTGACGCCTTTAGTCCAAAAATAGCCCCTCTGGAATAATTGATATACTTAATGAATTGCTAAAGTGTAAAGTGCTTAAGACAAATAGTTTTAAATATAATATGTCAGAGCATAAATTGAGACTAGTATTTTAACGGGTACTTTGAGAAGCAAAGTGTCGAAGATAAAAGCCGTCTTCAATCTACGACTGGCTGCAAGAAACGCAGCGCTTAAATATTACTTACTAACTAGAATGTTTTGGTTCACTCACCGAACTGTCCGTGCACACCACCTCACTGCAGCCCCTGTAGAACCCTCTCAGGCGTGTCTGTATGTGTGGTGTGTAATTGCTTATTGTCAAATGTGTAGTATTACTTGCCCGTTGACGCTGATTAGGGCTCCACCGCCCGATCACGCCGCTGAACCCCCTTTGACGGCGCCGCCAGCAATCTTCAGCATGTGCCACACACGTGCTCACGATTATCACGTCACTAGACGTATTTCTGTCCGAAACCGTTTTATATCCACTGCGCCTCGCGGATGGTATATAATTATGTCCCCAAATTAAACTAATTAACAAATGTTCTAATTAAATATGAAATGTATCTCCCTAGATAAAAACCCGGCCCGCCCACACGAGACTATTTTAAGAGAGTGACACGACTGACACTAGATGACACTCAACTGTCATTCAACTGTCATCGAAACTTATAACTAACCTGTTTGGAACCTAGTCCTTTTAGCCCAAACACAAAGACTGTGCGTACATCCGACGCAAGTAAAGGTTTCACGAGCCACTCGTGTCAAGCGTAATTTTAAGCTCTTGGAGAGTAATTGTCTATACGTATTATAATAATATATACGTAGCTTAACAGTGCTTCTTTACCGTAGGCACAAAGCGGGGAGCTTACAGAGCTCAACTATCTATCTCACATGCATAGAGCGCGGAGGTTTCAATGCTTGGTTTATCGACACCACTACAAGGCTACTTTTTATAAAGGGGTATTTTAGTATCGCTCTGATCATAGCGCACTGTATCGGCTCGCTCGTCCATCCTGATCACCTATTTCTCGCATAGAGATTCATGGAGACTAAATTTAAAAAATTAAAGCCGAGTGTTTAGTATCTTGGCATCACCATATAATAATTTCCAGTTCATTATTTCGTCACGTGTCAATCACACGACGACGCGAAGAACGTCTAGTATTACAAACAAAATTTGTTATCGAAGTGACCGATATTTTCGTTAGCTGTTCTAGTTACTAGTGAATCACAAGTTTACACCATTATCACGCCAGGTTTAGTTAGTGGTAACTTGATAAATGCGGATAAACCGCTGTCCGCGTGTCGGCCTGTGAACCAACAGTCATATTTTGAGGTCAATTTGGGAACTAAAATGAAGTCGGTTAATTTTATGAAAAGCTTTAGTTCAAGTGAATAATGTAATTGCCTTCTAAATCTTATTTCGAAATTCCTATTTTTTCTAAAAACCCTAAGACATTAAGCAGTAGGCTATTATAGCGTTTTCACAGTTATGGTCACAGTTATATCAAATTGATCTATATCTAACCTCGTTGTATAATCTGAGTAAAATGTTATTATAGTAGTAAAATGAAAAAAATTAAAAAAAAAAACGTTAAGTTAGAATGTAAATTAACTTGTAATGATTTATATCAGGCAGCTAATAATTTTGTACTCTACGGAATGTAATGTAACTGAGCTGATTGGAAAAATAAACATTTATTTATTTATTTATATGCATTCGATATCCGATATCCAATAGGCCCGTTACGGCCTGCTCGATAGCACAGACTAGTAGGGATGCTAGGGATGAAAAAATGAAAAAAGTGCAAGCAATTTTAGACCTTATTGACATGACATGGTATCGAGTTCTTTTTCTTACATAATATATTCGTGAACAGCGTCATCAATGAACGCGAAAAGACACGTAGGTAACTAAAAAAATGATATTAAGGTCGAAAATTGCTTGCAGTCGCTGTTTTAGTCTCTTTGTGATCCGATATCGGGGCAACACAGTGTAGTTGGCTCCGATAACCGATATCGGACCGAAGAATGTGAAAGAGAGATACATATGTCATACATTTGACTGCCGTCAATATCGGATATCGGATGTCGGATAACGGATATAGAACAGTGTGCAAACGATTCCTAATTACTCGCTATCAACTTTAAAATTAAAGTGCGGTGGCCAGTTTCGATAAAGAATTCGGGTGACGTTTCAGGTCATCGACATGGGCACACCGCGTCTACCGTCCGCGAGCATCGCGAAAGTTTCCGTCGAAGTGATCGACGTAAACGATTGCCCACCGGAATTCTCCCAGAGCGTGTACGAGGCTACGGTGCTGCTGCCCACGTGGGCCAACGTGACCGTGCTGACGCTGGCGGCCACCGACCGCGACCTGCCGCCCGGCGCCGCCATCAAGTACGACATCATCGAGGGCGACCCCGACGGCGCCTTCGCGCTGCGGCCCGGCGGCGCGCTGGTGGTGGCGGCGCCCGGCCTGCGCGCCGGCGCCGCCTGGCGCCTGCGCGTGCGCGCCAGCGACGGCCGCTACGCCAGCACGGCGCGCGTGGAGCTGCGCGCCCGCGACGCCGACAACTCGGGCCTCGCCTTCCAGAAGGCCGACTACTACGGCTCCGTGGTGGAGAACTCCACCAAGCCCACGACCGTCGCCGTGCTCAACGTGCTCGGCGCCGCGCTCAACGAGCATATCGAGTTCCGTATCCTGAACCCGACCGACGGATTCGAGGTAAGCGACTCGAGAAAAAGCCCGGCGCAATAATAATGTAACGCAGTCGATTTGACTCTCGCGAACGGTCGCGGCAGGTGGGGCGCACGTCGGGCGCCGTGCGCGCGGGCGGGCGCGCGCTGGACCGCGAGGCGCGCGACGCGTACGAGCTGGCGCTGGAGGCGCGCGCGGGCGCGCGGGTGGCGCGCGCGCGCCTGCACGTGGCGGTGACGGACGTCAACGACAACTGCCCCGTGTTCGTGCAGCTGCCGTACGCCGCCGCCGTGCCGGCCGGCGCCGCGCCCGGCACGCCGGTGCTGCGCGTGCGCGCGGTTGATGTCGACGCCAACGACAACGGCGAGGTGAGTGCGCCGCCCTATGTTTTACTGTATTTTCTGCAGCTAGGGGTGACGAAGGCTAATTAACATTTGGGTTCAAGAATGTGGTAGAGTGATGCTTTCTTCGTATTCTTTTGACCAGTAGAGAGCAGGTGGGGGGCGGGCCGGTTTGCTAAACCGGTCACCCCGTCACCCCCGTCGGTATTGCGGCACGACGCGCACGCCCTTCCCCTTTTCCTCCTTTCCAGAATTCGATGAGAATACCGTGCTTCTCACGTCCGAGGAACCTATTTCTAATATCATATCTAATGGGGCTCTGAGAACCTGGTCGAGTTCAATCCCAAGAAGACAGGCATGTGTGTTCACAGCAAAAGTATCTTCTTTTCTTCCCCTTCCCACTCAGAGTACGCCACTGCCACTGCAGGACAACCTCACTATCCTCGGTATAGAAGTTCGCTGCAAACTGTATAACAAAAACTACATCGAGAGTATTATCAAAACAGCCTCGCGTAAACTCGGAGTCTTAAACAGAGTGAGACGATTTTTCACGCCGGAGCAGCAGTGTCTTCTATACAAGACACAAATTCGGTCCTGCGTGGAATACTGCTCGCATCTCTGGGATGGCTCCGCAAAGTACTTATTATATGGTCTCGACAGGTTGCAGCGACGTGCGGTCCGTATTATTGGGAATCCCGAGGTCACAAGCACCCTTTAGCCTTTGCAGATACTTAGAGATGTTGCTTCCTGGGTAGTATTTTAACGTCTCTACCATGGTGAATGTTCTGATGAGCTCTTCCAATAGGTTCCGCCCTCTTCTTTCTCACACGAGCAGGCCTTAGATGTCACCCGTATACGGTGCATAATATTCCTTCAAAAACCAAGCAGTTTGGTGACTCCTTTCTTTGACCATTAAAACCTGGAACTCCTTGCCAGTTCACGTGTTTGACTTGGGCAGATTACTTCTCTCTCCGATAAATAACCCCCGACTATACAGCGAAGACAGAGGTGCAGCAAACGAGTGCCTTTCTCATGCAGCTGTACAAAGTGTTGAAGACTCGCCGCGGTCACTGTACTCCATTGTACCTCGACTGTAAGTCCTTATGGTTTCAGATAGTACCGGGTTCGAACCTGGGTTTCTGACACTTTTTGTGATTATTTTTTCTTATTGTTATTTATTACTTTTTGTGATTATTTTTTCTTTTTGTAATTCATTAATTTCTTTTGACAGAAAATTAGTGATAGGTTCTATGATTAGCGCTATATTATAGGTATGGTATGGTATGTTCTTTTTATATTTTTCTCTTTTGACGAAGAAAGAAAGAAAGAAAATGTTTTCACTTCTGCCGGCACTCCCGGAGTGCAACCCGTCTTTTTTTCTTTATATATATATGACACGTGAATTTGACTTTATCTCTCCTGATGGTAAGCTGAAGGTAAAGTCTCGGGAAAGAGAGCCACCATTATGTACACGTGCCATGTTAACAATGGTGGCATTCAGCTTGACGGCCTCATCAGATGCTTTTTCACGCTCCGCTTAAAGGACCCGGGACTGTAGGAAGAGGGAAACACATGAGCTGGCAAGGAATTCCAGGCCTTAATGGTGCGACAAAGGAAAGAGTCACCGAACCGCTTGGTTATTGAAGGAATGTTCTGCACCGTATGCGGGTGACATCTAAGTTCTGCACGTGTCGTCCTGTATAGGAAAGGAGAGGGTGTGACTATTTGGAATAGCCCTTCAGAACATTCACCATGGTAGAGACGGTAAAATACTGCCAAGGAAGCAACATCTCTACGCATCTGCAGAGGCTCGAGTTTCCGATAATGCGGACACAACGAAAAGGTGTATAGTTTATCGCTTTTCGACTGCATACATCGCGCAGGTCCGGTACGAGATGAAGCGCGGGCACGGCGAGCTGTTCCGCGTGGACCGGCGCAGCGGCCAGATCTCGCTGAAGCAGACGCTGGACGCGCACAACCAGCTGTACACGCTGGTCATCGGCGCCTTCGACGGCGGCGTGCCGGCGTGCGGCGCGGCCGCCGAGGTGACGGTGCGCGTGTGGGGCGGCGGCGCGGCGCCGGCGTGGGAGCGCGCGCACTACGCGCTGCAGGCGCGCGAGGACGCGCCCGCCGGCCAGGCGCTGGCGCCGCCGCTGCGCGCCGTGTCGCCGCTCAACCGCCAGCTCATCTACACGCTGCTGGACGACGCCGACCAGCTCTTCGAGCTGCACTTCGACACCGGTGAGTGGGCAGCCCTCGCACGTCCGGCGTAACTCGTCATAGTGGAGGAGGAGGTGGAGTCGTGATTATTCTCAAACCGGTCACTGTTATAATACCAATGTATACTATCTGTGGATACGGGGGCGGTGGGAGTAACGGCGCATGCTCTCAGAACTTAGACTTACAAGTTTATCTACTCTGATACTATAATACAAAGATTATAAAATTAAAATCAACTCTTATGACAAACATTACGCACAGGCCCAAAAAAAGTTTTATTACGATACAGGTCTTGTATGGACACCTATATCATTAAATAACTTTTTTAATCATAACGATACAACTAACAACTGAACCTCTACTTTAAAAAAAGAATCCGCCGATTCGAAAGAAAAAAAAGAACCACGCATGCGCAATCGATGTTTGCGCTTTGGCGCAAACATTTTACATTTAAATTAAACAAAGTTTGGTTTTGTTTGTAGAATAAAGTAGTTTATGTATTATAGTATGAGAGTAGATAAAGTAGTGTATGACACTGTACATAACTTGGTCTTATAACACTCGTGTGATACTATAAAAAAACGAGCCGTAGGCACACACTCGTGTTATAAGAACCCTTATTATGCAACAGTATCATAAACTTCTATTAATGCATGTATTTTACGTAGCGTAGCGATACAATTTCCATTTTGTCACGATATACCTTTACAGTCTTTTTCTCCACCGCACTGTAACAGAGGGTATACTAACTTCAAGGCATAACGACCTTATGTAACATATAAGTATCTGCTGAAACCATTCCTTGACTTAGTCTTCTAATACAAGCGATACCGTAAGATTATAGTGGTGCTAAACTTCTCTCGTCGTCGACGTTAGCGTTCGTCAGTACAATTCCAGAAAAAAATCAATTACACTAAAATTCGCAATTCCGAGTAACTAACATTTTTATATTTACTTATTTATTTATTTATTTAGTTACCTGTGTTCTGAAAGTTTATCCCAAGTTAGTTTAAATGTTTGGAATATTATGATGATAAGATTGTGGATTATTTGACATCAAATGAAATATGTATAGTATACAAAATATACGTCTTTGATAGTTTGATTTTGTGTTGCCTCTTAGGGCTGCTTTTCTGCTGTATATTTTTTTACTATAATTATAGTCTACGTCAGACACATTTATTTTTGAATAATTATGAACCCCATTTTAATCGCGAGATAATTGGAATTTGTGGAATTTTTGGACATGATTATGCGCTATAGGTTTTGAGTTTATAAGAGGGACAAAAGTGGCCTTAAATGGGTCGTGAATATTGCACATGGTACCGCTCGCCTTCCATTTGCGCTTGTATTGGGCTTTTGCACGCTACCGCGTGCATAGATTCGGATCTGGTGTGTCGCCAGGCAGACCTGGCAGCTGAGTGATCGTCGGCAGTGCACGCCCCCGGGCCGCCCGTAGGTGCTGGTCTAGTGGTTGCGTTACTAACGTGTTGATTTTATCCGCAGCACCCGACAGAGGCAATAGTCCATGTGAGTATTCCGCACCGCCTCCCCCTCTCCTCTCCCCTCCCACGCCCGCGACCGCTTCGCTCTCACACTGCACACGCCATGGTCCATGTCCATCACTGATCACATCATTCAATATGTTCAGTATGTCTGGGCGGTGTGCGTTCAATATATACCTACCTATAGTATCAAAGATTTCAGGGCTGAAAATTATTTTGCGTCGAAACTCACTCTCCCTCGAAATGAATTCACACTTCATACAATTTTCTAATCTGTGCGTTTCTTCTTTTAATACTTTAGGTAACAATCATCTGTTTTCTCAACTATGTAACTAACAAGAGGTTCTGTAGTTTGGGGGGTGATGATCATTATGGGTAGTGACTCAGTATTCTCCATTCTAAAGTAAGGCCAGCAAGACGAGATAAAAAATGTAATTTTACTGAGTTACATTGCGATAACTGGCGATAATTTTTTCGTTTTAGTCACTCCGTCCGCCATTCAAATAAAATATTTTGAACCTTTTAACCTTAGTTTTTTTTTCTCATCTCGTTGGCTTTACTTAGACAGACATAATGAATTATTGATACACGTTTTTCGTACCTTCCTATGAGTCTTTTTGAAAGTAGGGTATAGTTCTATTTACTCGAAGCAATGGGACGCAGAAGTCACAATTCTCTACGGGGTCGCTCACACGCGCCGAGCTCGCTCACGAACAAACTTGTCTCGCTCACTCGCTCCACCGCCTACGCAGACGCTTTGGGTGTAGTACGTTTGAGCATGCCGGCCACTCAGGGTGCCCACCGTGCTCGCGCTGACGCCGTCCGTGTCCCGTGTCGCAGGCGTGCTGCTGGCGCGCGCGGCGCTGGACTACGAGACGGCGCGCTCGCACGCGCTCGTGGTGCGCGCCACGGACGGCGTGACGGGCGCCTTCGCCGACGCCGCCGTGACGCTGCGCGTGCTGGACGTCAACGACTGCGCGCCCGAGTTCTCGCACGACGTGTACCGCGCCGCCGTCAGCGAGGCCGCCGAGCTCGGCGACCTGGTGTTCGTGGCGCACGCCACCGACAACGACACGGGCGACAACGGCGCCGTGTCGTACGCGCTGGCGCCGCTGGCGGGCGGCGCGGGCGACGCGGGCGACGCGGCCGCCTTCGCCGTGGACGCGGCGGGCGCCGTGCGCGTGGCGGCGCCGCTGGACCGCGAGCGGCGCGCGCGCTACCACCTGCTGCTGTCGGCGCGCGACGCCGGCCGCCCGCCGCTGCTCACCACGGCGCACCTGCTCATCACGGGTACGACACCCACACTACTTACTTATATTGAACCACTTTTGTCTTTCGCTCGGTGTTGGAGCCAGACACCCGTCCCGTCTGCCACTCCAAGCTTGGGCTGCCAGTTACGCTGCGCCTGACTACAATCAAGTAACGCTAATATGAACAATAACACATGTTCATTTACCGGTTGCAATCTCACAAGCACCTGCAGAACCCCTCCAACGCGTGTATGTATTGTGAGGTGTGTATGTGTTTAGTGTTTTACTTGCCCTGGCTGGTTCCCTCACAGCCGATCACTCCGTTGAACTGCTTCGACGTCGTTCACCATCAATCTCCACGATGTACCACATACGAGTTCACTGTTCTACTTGGATTAGCGTCCCAAGACGTAATTATATTGGAAACCCTTCCGTTTACACTCCGCACCCACGGATTGGTATTTTTTTCACTATTATACAATCTAAATCCCCGAAATATTGGCCCAACAATATCTATACCCTTAGATAACCTTAAAGCTCGGGCCACGGAGGACAGAATATGATTAAGTGCTCGGGCGCAGAAAAATATGGATGAATGATGTGACAGAAATGACATTTCAACTAAACTAAAATGATGGAATGAAAAATGTTGGGCTATGCCTTGGCCCTTTTAAACCAAACACTCGGTTATTTAGTTTAACAAAGGATCGGTTGTTTTGGATTAGTATTGCGTGCTTTTTACCCTACATTAAATTACATTACTACATTTTCATTGTCTAAATTCACAAACACAGCCACTTGCTGTAAAGGTGTACTCTGTTTTAAATAATTTAAATAATCTCATAAATTGTATTAATTTGGCTTCATTACCATTAAAAGTGATTGTAGCTCATAGCTAGTTGTCGGAGCAGTCGTGCCCAGTGTTATCTTGTGAGTTAATTGGGTTTTCTTACTAAAAACTGCTTGAAACTCTTAGTATTTTTATACCCTCACTTAATGTGTACTAACTTAACTGTCATCATCTGGTTGCGTGTACCCGCTATATTGATTCTATCCGCTGTCACCTTCAATTTGACACCTATCGTCATTGACTTGACAAGACATTTGACATAAGAGTGTTGCCACATTTTGAAAGTTACCCTAAAATGGTGGTAATTGAAAATAATGGATATTTGAGGCAAATGCAACAAACACATCAAGCAGACTGAGATCAAATTATGTACCCTCTGTCATAATAAGTTTCATCACCAATGTCTGGGAATATCAGCCGAAACGTTTGCAAAGGAGTCGAAATCCTACAAATCAACCTGGAAATGCATGACCTGCAAGTCTGATAAGGGAACAACGTCATCCGATGTAGTTGATGAGCTGAAAACTTACTTCAACGAGAAACTCCAGGGCGCAATGACGAAACTACGAGGAGACATAAAGCACGATATAAAAAGCGACAGCGCCGACACCAAGTCTAAGATCACCGAGCTGACCGAAAGCGTTACCTTTATGTCTGCGAAATATGAGGAACTAAAGGAATTACTTGAAAGCAAGATCCAAATAATCAACAATCTTGAAGCGGAGAATAAAGGACTCAGAGTACACGTGAAGGATTTGAATACTCGGCTTGTTTATTTAGAGCAGCAGTCACGTGAGTGCAACCTCGAGATTCAATGTGTGCCTGAACACAAGTCTGAAAACCTCAAAACTATAGTATAACAACTAGCAGCTTCGGTTGGGTGTGACTTGAGTACACACGACCTGCTCAATTATCATCGAGTGGCCAAGGTTAATAAAGAATCGAGTAGACCACGCTCGATTATTGTTAAGCTACCTAGTCCTCTCAAAAGAAACGAAGTTATTGCTGCAGTGAAAAACTACAATAAAAGTCACAGAAGCGATAAGTTGAACTCGTCGCACCTGGATATAGCGGGTGACCGGTGTCCGGTTTTTGTCGTGAGCATTTAACTCCTGCTAACAAGCAGCTACACGCAGCGTGTCGTAAAATTGCCAAGGATAAGCTGTATGAGTTTGTGTGGATACGAAACGGTCGCATCTATATGCGAAAAGATGTCAAATCGAAGAGTTTTGTGGTGAGGGATATGAAGGTGCTCAATGCTTTGGATTAATTGTTAACACTTTTAGTTAATGCATAGATTTAAGCATAAAGTTTCATCATTCAATTTAAATATTTACTATCAAAATATTCGAGGTCTTAGGACTAAGACACACATTATATTACTTAACGCATTACGACAAGCCTATGACATTATACTACTAACGGAAACAAATCTCAATGATTCTGTTTTCGATTATGAATTCTTAGACAGCAGGTATTGCATCTTTAGGCGAGATCGCTCCACATCAAACAACCAAAAATCTGACGGTGGTGGTGTACTCATTGCAGTTACGAAAAAGCTTCAACCTGTTCGTAGGATGGGGTGGGAGTGCGCTGGTGAGGATATTTGGGTTGTGGTAAAACTGCAACAAGGTTCTGTTACAACTGTCTTTTGTATTTGTACTACGTACATTCCTTCCCCAGCCACATATGCTTGCTTGGAAGAGTTTTTGATGAATATGACTAGAACGATCCAGTACAAAGCTAATAAAAAATCGGTATTTCTTGTGGCTGGTGATTTGAACCAGCAACATCTAAAGTGGGGCTACGATGATGACTCGGGTGCACTGTCTCCCTTAAATCCTACATCTGAAATGGAAAAACTGTTCGTAGATACAATCTCTTATAATAATCTCTCGCAACTGAACAATGTAGTAAATAACCTAGACAGAACTTTAGACTTAATTTTTACAAACCAGGATCATCTTTTTAGTCTTTCAGAATCGGACGATCCTTTAGTTAAAATAGACTTCTACCATCCAGCGCTTGTCACCACTTTCAAGTTAAACTCACTAAAAATACCCAAAATTAATAGAGAACCCATCTTTAATTTCAATATAGCTAATTACGCAGCAATCACACGTGAACTATCTGATATAAATTGGTCTAAGAGTTTCGTAAACTTGAATGACATAGACCACATGGTCGATGTTTTCTATAATCTTACAATGTCAGTAATAGAAAAACACACGCATCTAACTAAAAGAAAGCATCTCAAATATTCCACGTGGTACAGTTCTTCTCTGATTAAGGCACTAAATGAAAAGTCGAAGTTTCACAAAATTTACAAAAAAATAAAAATACAACAATCCTCGAGACAAATTAACTTATAATATGCTGAGGGATCGTTGTAATAAAATGATAGCACTATGTTATTCCAATTTTAAAATGGACGCGAAAGAGAATATCAAGAGTAACCCAAAATACTTCTGGAACTTCATGAAATTTTCAAAATCTAATAGCTGCAACATACCGGATGAAATGTATTTACTGAATCAAACAGCGCATGGTGGCAAGGAGATCGCGGAATTGTTCTCTCAATACTTTTATTCCACGTTTAACACAACCATCGATGGCAGTGACCACCAAGATGTCGACATCAATAGTAATAGCCACAGGCATTTACATAACTTCGAGATATCAAAATCTGAAATATTAAAATCTTTACAATCGTTGGACATTAAAAAAGGTCCTGGACCAGACCAAATTCCTCCAATTTTTCTCAAATATTGTGCTAAACAACTGTATGAACCATTATACACTATTTTCAACAGATCTCTATGCCTTGGTGAATTTCCATCTAAATGGAAAACTGCTCACGTTACTCCAATTTTAAAAAAAGGTGATGCATGTAATGTTTCAAATTACAGGCCAATATCTATCTTGTCCGCTTATGGTAAACTTTTTGAATCCATGGTTCAAAAAGTGTTACTGCATTTTCTAAAAAACGACATTAGTGACCATCAACATGGATTTTTACCTAAACGATCCACCACATCTAATCTTATGTGCTATGTTAATGAGATATCCCAAGCAATGGAAAGAAAATTGGAGGTTCATGCAGTTTACACAGACTTTTCAAAAGCCTTCGACGTGGTAAATCATAATAGATTAGTTCGCAAGCTTGGTCACGCAGGCATATGTAGTTCGCTATTAAGGTGGTGTGAGTCGTATTTGCGTAATCGCTCACAAATGGTAAAAATTCGGGGATTTCTATCGGAACCCAGATGTGTACCATTTGGCGTACCGCAGGGCTCCCATCTGGGTCCGTTGTTTTTCATTAATTTTATCAACGATTTATGTAGTGCTATTGAGTGTAGGTTTTAGTTGTTTGCAGATGACCTCAAAATTTATAAGACAATTGCATGTTTCTGTGATACCCAAACCCTACAAAATGATATTTAGAATAAACGAATGGTGTGTCACCAACTGCATGTCTCTCAATGTCTCAAAATGCTATCACATAAAATTCACTCGCAAAAGAAAACCTACCCTTATAAGATATTTTCTCAATGGAACAATACTTAGTGAGGTTTCGAGTATAAGAGATTTGGGTGTCATAATGGATGCAAGGCTGGACTTTCGGGAGCACATTGATCATATTGTTAAGAAGGGGAGCAGACTCACTGGTTTCATTATTCGACAAACTAAGATTTTCAGAGATCCATCAGTGTCAATACTGCTTTTTAATTGTTATGTTCGTAGTTTAGTGGAGTGCGGCAGCCCTGTATGGAGCCCTACTTATAAAACACATATTGATCGACTTGAAGGAGTACAGAGGCGATTCATGTACCATTTATCTTTTACGGATAACAAGTGCCGTGAGCTTGCTTCCTATGAAACACGACTGGGTCATTACAGCGTTGTCTCGCTACATCAGAGACGCAATGTGGCTGATCTTATATTCTTGTATAAAGTTGTAAATGGCTTAGTCGACTGTCCAGATCTGCTGGAAAGTGTAACGTTTGCGGTTCCTCGTAGTGGCAGCCGTCTTCACAATAGGAAAACCTTTGTAGCACCAACTGCTCGAACTAATCTTGGGCAGCACTCGCCTATTTTTCGTATGTGTTTTGCATATAACTGCATTTGCAGCGAGATAGACATTTTTAGTAAAATCAACAATTTTAAGAAGCTCTGTTTTGAACAAATAATTGGATAATTTCTGTATTTTTCTCAGTAGTGTACCTAACTTGTAATTAGTTGTGTATGTTGTGTTCGCATCTAGTAGGTCATACAAACATGGAACACCCCAATGTGTTAAATTATAAGCGTAATTGTTAATTGTATGGACCAGTTTTGTGAACCTTGAATAAAAAAAAAAAATATATAAAATCATTTATAATGAAATTTTAATTAATATCAATAAATATTAAGAAAAAAAGAAAGTATTGAATGTACAATTAAAATAGGACTAACGCACCCGGTTGAAAGTTGGTAAAACTATTCAAAACACCAACATAAACGAACTCTAAAAAGTCATAAATCCGATGCCTGGCATTTTTTTATTCAAAGTCAAACGTCACTACATCGCGTTTTTCACGATTTTCAGCCAGACGGTACGTTTTATAAAAAAATAAGTGTAATACCTACATATATATTGATACTAATTAACAGTAATCATGTATGATAAATGTTTAACACTTTTTTCTAAGAGTCACCGTGTCACGAAACGAAAGTCCTTGATCTATGGAGTTCATGTCGCGAAACGAAGAAGGGTTCAGTAGCTTGGATGCAGGCACATCCATGATTACTGATTACCTGTTATTCCGTCATCTGGTCTGTGGACAATACGTATATATCTGTTATTCTAAGTTGGAATAAGCTAGCATTTATTTTAACTGACATGAAGAACGCACAAAGTTCCAACGTCACGTTCAAACTTCAACAGACGAAGTGACTTCGACGAACTGCCCCGAATTAGTTCGGCGGAACCAAAGGCACTTGCTGTAAATCTTGCCCTTGACGTTTCAGCCAAAAATCATTAAGATCCGTTCATAATTAACGTGACAGCAAACTTCCCCTTTTTCTCCCTCATTTACCTTCCTATCTAAAAAGTTGAGTTTTAGATCCATGAATATGTGTGCCTTTGGTGCAAATCCATTAAGAAATGCGCCCTCTGGACCGAAACAGACGAACCGACATAGATACGGAC
This sequence comes from Eilema caniola, assembly GCA_949126895.1. Classification (NCBI taxonomy): domain Eukaryota; kingdom Metazoa; phylum Arthropoda; class Insecta; order Lepidoptera; family Erebidae; genus Eilema; species Eilema caniola. The sequence goes on along the minus strand of OX421469.1, from coordinate 144,266 downwards.
AAAAGCGAAATCGCCAACCTTATCGAAACTGAGAGGCTCGGTCGGGCAATTACCTGTTATGACCTTACAAACCATTATGAAAATAATAACATCAAATTCCATCGGAAACGGTTTTGAAACCCTCCCATAAATAATGTCGGTAGATGTAAGTGTAAAGCTTAGCTCGGTGCCCCCAGTGGAGGACGTGAACGACAGCCCGCCGCGCATGGAGCGCGCCGTGCTGGGCGTGGCGGCGTCGGGCGAGGCGGCGCGCGGCACGGCGCTGGCGCGCGTGGGCGCGTGGGACCCCGACGCGCGCGACGCGCCGCGCCTGCGCTACGCGCTGGAGGGCGGCGCGCAGCGCGCCTTCGCGCTGGACGCGCGCACGGGCGTGCTGGCGCTGGCGGACGCGCGCGCCTGGGCGGCGGCGGCGGCGGCGGGCGCGCGCTCGCTCAACGTGTCGGTGTCGGACGGCGCGCACGCGGCCTTCGCGCGCGTCAAGCTGGCGCTGGCGCCCGCCAACCGCGCGCCGCCGCGCTTCCCGCACGTGGTGCACGAGGCGCACGCGCTCGAGAACCAGCCGCCGCCACTGCTGCTCACCACGGTACGCACATGCTGTCGACGCATCATTTTTGCTAAATAATCCAATTTTTGAAATAACCTCCTAATTCTAAAAATATGAATTGCACAAAATTTGAATTTTGTATACATACATACTGCATATCACTTAAACTCGTGCATCAAAGGATAAAAGCAGACTTTTAGACTAAATATTGGCACACTAATCTGAAAGCTGTGACTGGCTTTTGGATGGGGTTCGAATACCTTTATTCCTTGTCATCTAGAATCAGTGATCTGTTGTAGGAATAAAACTAGATCACTTCCCATTCACCTTAGCTAGTTCGTTTTGTTTCCTTCACATAATTCGTAATACACACACACGTTAAAATTACAAAAACCTATGGATCTGTGTGTACCCAGACTATTGGCAAACTCTAAGACATCTAGACTAGGCTTAGTTTTCTATTAAGATAGAAAGCTAGGTATTTATGTTGTGAAGGAACGGGGTGTGATGTTCCTCCAACACAAAGGGCGAATCCTCCGACCAGGCAAGGTGATCACGCCTGGCGGGCCGCGGCCCAACGATTGTCGTTGGGATGTTGTATACGTATTGTACCAGCGCGGGAACTTCACTTTCGCGATGCACGATTTGTAGTATCGTAGTAGTTTGGCTTGATGTCGCTAGATGGCGCTGGATACACTCCCCTCCAAGACCGGAAGTGATGAGTCAGCTGTCTTAGCTCTCTTGAGGAGCGTGCCAGTGCCAGTGAGGCGAGGCGAATCCTCGGTGAGTTAAGGAGAAGAGGTGGCTCTCGAACTGGCGCTGGCAAGCTCCTCAAGGAACATCACACCCCGTTTCTCAACAATGTATAGGAATTTCATTTTATTTCATTCAATGTATAGGAATTCTTAAAAGAATTACAGTTGTGTCTCGTACATTACGTTTGACTTTCATTAATTGTGAGGTAGTGGAGGAGATTGATCTTATCTGACTGCATTACGTTCTGGAGTTAGTATTGAACGAAAGCTAAGTGGGATATTGGGTTAGGTTTTAACTATAGGTAAACTAGATGATCACAGCTATACGTAGTATGAGGGTTATCTTATCTTATGTTATTGGGGTACGTGCTTTGGAGCTATTGCGGACACTTCGACCCTATTGGATCCTTTGTGTCAACCCTAACCTGGCCCCTACGTTTGAGGATGGATAGCCCCCTCTATTAAGGTGGCTATTCCTCTTAATAGTAGATGCCTGTAATCCTCTGGTTTTGAATAGCTCTTCCCGAGAAGATCCATACGATGTCTTCCTGTATAAGGCGTGTGGCACTCTCACAGTATGTGTTTCATCGTTTCATCGCCCTCCCCGTAGTGTCTGCATTATGCACCGTTCATGATACCAATCTTGCTCAAGGTGTACTTTGTGCAGAAGTGGCCACTGAACGCCCCTATTATTTTTCGGATTTTATCCCTGCTGAGATTAATTATTTTATTGCTCAGCCTTCCTAATTCATTACTTGTGAATTCCTTCGAATGTGTTAGGCCTGGTCTGGTGTAAGCTGCCTATTCTTGGCCAATTCTGAAATAGCCCTTTTTAGTGTTGCTTCAGGGAGTCCAACAAATGGTTCTGGACCTATGGGTATTTTTACAGATCCTTGTCTGGCTAGATGGTCTGCTTTCTCATTCCCTTCTATCCCCTCATGACCGGGGACCCAGATGAGCCTCAGTTTGCTGGCTCTGTCTAACTTATTTAGACTTCCTATACAATTCAGTACTATTTCTGAATTTACCTTTGGAGAGCTTAGCGCTTTAATAGCTGCTTGGCTGTCACTGAGAATATAAATTTCCTTTTCATGGGTATGTAAGCGCATTCTATTATAGCATACACCTCCGTTTGGAATACGGAGGTGTATTTGCCTAGACTAACGTAAGCGTTAACAGGAGCAGGGGTACACGCAGAAGACTGCGACAAAAGTGTCGCAGTCTTCTGCGTGTACCCCTGCTCCTGTGCCATCTAGCGTCTAGGAGCCATCCGTGTACCAGATTTATCTTTTTCCTTGATTGGTTCTGAGACATTGTTTCCATTCCTGTCTAGTAGGAATTGTCAACTTGTAATTTCTATGAAATACTAGTTTGGTCTGTTGTTTGTCAGACCTCATTCCTAGTAGTTCCCGAACATCAGGCGTTATCCCCATTTTTGTGTAACTTGTCGGTATGCTGGTATATAACCTGCATCCTTAAGTCTTTTAAGAGCTTTTATTGCCTCTATTTGTACAGTTGAATGTAGCGGTAGCATACTTAGTAACCGTTCCATCGCTGCTGTCAGTGTTATTGTAAATGCACCCGTTATAGCCATGCAAGCTATCCTTTGGAATTTGCTGAGCGCGTCCCTGCATTTTACAGTCGTGCTTCTCGGCCACCACATTATACTTACGTATTTGATTATCGGCAGTATAGTTAATCCTAGTCGCATCCGAAGCTTTTTTGCAACTTGGAATCTGGGGTCAACCCAAAGGCGAGATCAGTTGTTGGATTTTTGAGGGCTCCAACTACCCGTAACGACTGCCATAGATGTTTGTATGACAACCGGGACCGACGGCTTAACGTGCTCTCTGAGGCAGAAACCAGAGATATTTGCACTGAGCGGGGATCGAACCCACGCCTCCTGCGTAGTGGCCGCGTTCACTATCGCTACGCCACGGACGGAGGCTCGGTGTGATCATGTTATATATCCTGTATAGAACCTTCGGTTTAAGTCCCCATGTTCTGCCGTACGCCCTGCGACACATGCCGAGGACTCTCATTGATTTCTGTGTGATGAAATCTTGATGTGACCTCCATGTTAGTTGTTTATCCAACATGACTCCGAGGTATTTCACCTCTTTGTCCCACTCTAATTCTACGCCTGCTACCTGAAGTCTTTTTAAACTTTTTAGGTCCCTTTTGCGTGTGAAATACAGGGCTGATGTTTTTAATGGATTTATCGTTAGATGATTTACCGTACTCCATCTGTGCGCTATATTCAGACCCTTTTTTTTAAATGAAATGAAATGATGGCTTATTTGCCAGAATATGGGTGAGTGGGTACAGAGTTTTGTATTAGTTCCGAGACAGTGTCTGGGAATTTACCTTTTACCATTATCACTATGTCATCAGCATATCCTATCGTGTAGAATGGTCCTTCATTTAGTCTTGTTATTAGTGAGTTGACTACCAAGCTCCATAGTAGGGGCCCCCTTGGGAACATCCTCTAGTGGTTCTGCTCTTTAGCATCTGCTCTATCCATTTACATGTGGTGCTATCCACCCCGTGTGTCTGGATTGCTTCGAAGGTGGTTTTGTCAAAGACGCCTTCCATATCTATGAAGGCTGCCACGCTTATTTCTTTGCATTCCAGTACCTTACGACCGCGTTCCACTACTAGGTGCAGCACTGTTTCCGTTGATTTGCCCTGCTGATAGGCGCATTGCAGCCTGTGTAATGGGAAACGTTTTAAAGGTCCTTCCCTCACATGCTTGTCTATCAGCTTTCCCACCGTTTTTAGGCCTGTATGATCTTACATCTTCGTAGTTTGTTTTGCCAGGTTTGGGTAAATAAACTACGTTTACTTTCCTCCTTATCGTCGGTATGTAGTTAAGCATGCTCTGTATAATCTCACAAGATGAGGCATGAACATACTAATCCCAGAACAAGGCATAAATTTACTAATCCCAGTATGTTCATGTCTTGCTGTACTAGTACAGGATAGATACCATCAGGTCCTGGAGATTTATAGGGTTTGAAATCTCCTATGGCCCATTGGAATTTATTCCAATCAACTATTTTCCGTGCAGAGTTTAATTCTGCCCTATTCGTTTCTGTACCTTCAGTACCATAGATTTTTATTTGATTTTTTGGCATATTAGAAAAATCTATACTCGGTCGTGCAATACAGGTTAAGGCGTACGACGATGACGTCGGGGAGTACGGAGTCGTGACGTACTCTATTCCGTCGGCGCGCCTGCGCGAGACGTTCGCGATCGACGCGACGAGCGGCGCCCTCACGACGCGCGTGGCGCTAGACCGAGAGCGGCGCGCCGACTGGGAGGTGCCCGTGACGGCCAGCGACGGCGGCGGCCTGCTGCGCCACACCGTGGTGCGCGTGCGCGTCAAGGACGTCAACGACAACGCGCCCGCCTTCCCGCTGCGCGAGTACCGCGCCGCCGTGCGCGCCGACCGCGCGCCGCTGCTGCCCTTCCTCACGCTCACGGCCAGCGACGCCGACGCGGGCGAGCACGCGCGCCTCGCCTACTCTGTGTACGAGGGCGACGCGCGCTCCGACGCCAGCGGACTGTTCGCCGTCGACCCGCTCACCGGCGCACTGTCGTTCGCGCGCCCGGCCAGCCAGTTCGGTGAGTGTCCGTCCGGCCCCGGCCCTGCGCGGGGACCGCTCCGCCCGTGCACTCACGCCCCGCTCCGCCCGCAGCGTCCCGCAGCGTGCAGGTGTGGGTGCGCGCGCGCGACGGCGGCGGGCTGGCGGGCGAGGCGCCGGTGACGGTGTACGTGCTGGGCGCGGGCGAGGCGGCGCCGCGCGTGTCGCCGCCGCCCGCCGCGCTGTTCCTGCGCGAGGACGCGGCGCCCGGCACGCTCATCGCCGAGCTGCGCGCCGCGCCCGCCGAGCCCGCGCCGCGCTGGCGCCTGGCGCCGGCGCTGTGGCCGCGCGACCTGTTCGCCATCGACGCCGCCGGCCGCCTCGTGCTGGCGGGGCAGCTCGACCGCGAAACCACCGCCGATCATCTCATAGGTGAGCGCCGACACTTGACTTGCGTGAGTCAGGCCTATCGCATATATACAACTTTTGGTTGAGCAACTATTTCGTCGGGTGTCATAAATATAGGAATATATTGAAGCGTACGTACTGTCAACTCGATAGTTGCTCGACAAAAAAAAGTCAAAAAGCTATATCAATCTGCTTGTACAGTCTTGTACTGTGCATGTTTGGCTGACGCAGCAACCTGCCTGTGTCATCATTACATTTTCATGTATAAAACAATTCAGTAGTGCAATCACTGCCACGCGGTAAACACATTCGAGAAAGGAAACGCCAGCTCACCTTTACCTTTACAACCTTTACATTACTGCGGAATTAAAGTGATTAAGGTGAAACAAAGTGTCCTTCCTCTAAGCACTCCTCAACTACAAGCTTAACAAGCAGACAAGTGTAGACACTCTACACTGCTATTGATTAAAAAGTTGAACAACTATCGATTGCATCGCATTTTATTGATGTGCGCATTCCATCGACTAATTAGTCAATCAGCGACTAAGATGATAATCTGTGACTAAGTATAGGATGTACGCAATATATTCTTTTTATTTGTTTTTTAAATGTCTATAAAGCAAAGCACATACTAAAATTTTCTTGTTAAGTAATTATCATCGTTAACTGCAGCACCTTGCCTCGGGCGTTGCTGAGATAAGACCGGTTGATTTAAAAACAATCGACGATCGACTGCATCGATTGTGTGCGCATTTCCATCAACTAAACGGTTGAGTTTTGCGGAAATAACGAAAAGTAGTCAACTCGACCAAACAGTTGAGTCGATGTAAAAGTTGTATAAGGGCGGTAGGCCTCAGAGTAGACTCCGGCCGTGCACTAACCCGCTTCCCCCGCCAGGCATCATCGCGGAGGGCGCGGGCAGCCCGGCGCCGGGCGTGCTGCTGACGACGCGCCTGCACGTGCTGGACGTCAACGAGCACGCGCCCAGCTTCCACTCGGCGCCCTACGTGCTGCACGTGGCCGAGAACACGCCGCCGCACTCCAGCCTCGTGCAGCGTGAGTAGCCCCTCGCCCCTCGCCCGGTACTGCCTACACCCACAGCCCGGCGCCGGGCGTGCTGCTGACGACGCGCCTGCACGTGCTGGACGTCAACGAGCACGCGCCCAGCTTCCACTCGGCGCCCTACGTGCTGCACGTGGCCGAGAACACGCCGCCGCACTCCAGCCTCGTGCAGCGTGAGTAGCCCCTCGCCCCTCGCCCGGTACTGCCTACACCCACAGCCCGGCGCCGGGCGTGCTGCTGACGACGCGCCTGCACGTGCTGGACGTCAACGAGCACGCGCCCAGCTTCCACTCGGCGCCCTACGTGCTGCACGTGGCCGAGAACACGCCGCCGCACTCCAGCCTCGTGCAGCGTGAGTAGCTCCTCGCCCCTCGCCTCTCGCCCGGTACTGCCTACACCCACAGCCCGGCGCCGGGCGTGCTGCTGACGACGCGCCTGCACGTGCTGGACGTCAACGAGCACGCGCCCAGCTTCCACTCGGCGCCCTACGTGCTGCACGTGGCCGAGAACACGCCGCCGCACTCCAGCCTCGTGCAGCGTGAGTAGCTCCTCGCCCCTCGCCCCTCGCCCGGTACTGCCTACACCCACATCGGACGCGAACCTAATTTATGAGTGGTACAAAGATCTCAACAGGAATTCATCAAATTTTGTGAAAATTTGAATGAAACTGCGCACAAATGAAAAAAAAACAATAAAAAAATAATTAACTAATCCCTCTCCAAAATATAAGCATAATTTTCATTTTAAAATAATTATTAATATAAAAGTCAAATAACACCCTTTTCTTAAAAAAGTTGTGGTACTGAATCGAAAATCGTTCAGATTGTTTGAAGAAAAGTTTGATTTTAAATGATTTTTATCAATTTCCGTTTTTAGTTATAAGTAGCTTTTGCCCGCGGCTCCGCCCGCGCGGATTTCGGTTATCGCTTAGTGTTGAGCTGATGCTATTGACTATTAAATTCGCCTCTCTACTATTTACATTGTCCTCGACTATTTACTCGCGTTTGTTCTCAACTTTCTATTCGCCTCTATATTCGACTTTCTACTCGCCTCTATATTCGACTTTCTACTCGACTTTTTACTCGCCTCTATACTTGAATTTATACTAGACTCTCTACTGACTTCTTTGCTCCTCTCTCTACTCTACCCTGTACTCTCCTCTATACTCGCCTTTCTATTAGCTTCTCCACTCGAATCTCTTTTCGCCTCTCTACTTGACTCTCCCCACTCGCTTATCTACTCGCCTCTACTCAACTCTCTATTGGATCTCTACTCGCCTCTACATTCGTCTCTTATTCGCCTTTCGTATTCGCCTCTACTCGATTCTCTACTGCACTCTATTTAATTCTATACTCGCCTCTCCATTGGCTTCTCTAGTCGCATATCTACTCGCCCCTGTAGTCGACTCTACTTGACTGTCTATTTGACCTCCACTTGCCTATAACAATATCTACTTGCCTCTTCACTCGCTTCTATATTTGGCTCGTTACTCGACTATGTCCGTTCCAAAGCTCTAATCAACCTTTGTTCAAAAATTTCATGAGGATATCTTCCAAAAAAAATCTTACTATTCGCCCCCTTTTTTACGCGACTGAAAAAAGACTCACAAACCCTACCTCTAGCTCTACTGCGTACCAAATTATTTAAAAATATCAAATCATCAAAAAAAAACATCTCCTATTACCCCTCTCTCCTTTAACCGTTTATTTCGCTCTCTATAAAAGATATCCATATCCGTTTCCAAGTTCTAATCCTGTCTCTGTCATATCGTCAAAAATGACGAACTTCCATATAAACTTTCATCGCATAACCCTACTCCCCCTTCTACCCCAATTTCGCGATAAAAGGTAGCAGGTTACAAAGCTCTAATTCATCCCTGTACCAAATTTCATCAGGATATCTTCAAAAGTGACAACCTCTCATCCCCTATTGCCCCCCTTAAGCCCCTTTTCTGCGACAAAAGGTAGCCTATGTTTGTTCCCCAGCTCTAATCTATCTCCTATCCCATTTTTTACAATAAAAGGTAGCCTATGTCCATTTTCAAGCTTCAATCCGTCTCTCGAGTCAAGTGAGAGTGGTCAATACGATCAGACGTGTGTCGCTTTTTATTATCTAAATCGCTGTCGAAAATCTCTGATTGGCTTAGAACTAAATTTCTAATTCTCGCTCCTTCTTGTGGCATTTAAATACAATTACTTCACCCCTTGGGCGTTGTTAGAAAGAGCCAAATAACATTTTATACTGTGCTGTTGTGGTGCTTCAATATTACGTGCAAAACTGGTGCCCCCACCGAACCCGGATGCGATCTCAAGACACTCGCCTACGCAGTGCGCCGCGGACGCATAGTTGCAGCACGGGACCACCGAGACAGTGACGAGTGAGGCGAAATACACATACGCTACGAACAAGCCGCTACGAGCTGCTACGACTGATCACGACGCCGTGCGAATAAGACGCCACTACCGCTACGAATAGTGCGCGCGAGCGAGACGGTGCTATCAACCCGATAATGCAATACGTAAGTCAATAGCGGTGCATTCACTACGCGATCATCTGCTACGACATCCCGCTACAGATATTAGGGGTTAAAGCTGATAAATCGTTCAACAAATATCCTGCTTTTATACTGTATCTGTAATACTTATTGGCGATAAAACCATGTCAACTCCGCGTACACCTCCTAATTTACTCACACTTACTATGACGCAGTCGGATACGGATATCCCGAGCACTGTAGAAGATAATATTGTCAACATTACATCACGCTACAAAAGACAAAGAACTGAACACTCGCCTCCTATGAGCGAATTTGCTAAGTTTCAAGTTGAAATGCGAGTCATGTTTGAAGCTATGTCATCGAGTCAGTCAACTATGTTTAGCAAGTTAGCAAAGGATGTATATGAGATAAAAGTCCAAAATGAATCTATTCGTAAAAGTAATTTAGAAATAGAGAAATCAATTGAAACTATTACAACAAACTACGAGAATATGAAATTCAAGTTGGAGAAGCTGGAAAAAGAACGGTTGAATTGCTACAATTATATAAGCAAGCTAGAACAAAAAGTTGAGGATTTACAACTCGCCTCCAGATCATCGAGCATCGAACTGCGAAACATCCCATACAAGGAAAACGAGACAACGAATGATATCTACAAACTCGTGACTCATATTGGCAAAGAACTGGGACTAGACGTCTCCGCATCACACTTCCGTGACGCGTACCGCCTCCCGGGTAAGCCAGGTCGAAATAGGGCAATTGTAGTGGATTTAAACACTGTAACATTGAAACAGAAACTACTTAGTTCTGCACGTGATTACAACAAGTCAAGACCAACAGATAGAAAACTAAATGCGAACCATGCCGGTATAACTGGGCAACCATTCCCGATATACCTATCGGAGTACTTGACTGGTTCGAATAGAAGGCTTTTCTACCAAGCGCGAGAATTCGCGAAGAAACATAAATATAACTACTGCTGGACCTCAAATCAACAAATATTTCTACGTAAGGACCAATCCAGTTCCGAACGAATCAGAATCAAATCAGAAGAAGATCTTAACGCCTTAATCCAAATAGACTGACTAGTAATGTGTTCACAAATGGTGTCTACTAGCCAATTGGTGTATTACTCTCTCAGACGTTATTGGGCCTGTTACCCACATACATATGGTAAGGATAATCACCTACAGACACGAGCTAACATGCCTTTGTTAATACATATTTATTATCCGTACACTATAAAATGCTCATGGTGTTACACTTTTACTTTTATTTATTCTGCTAGAGTTATAAGTTCCTACAATATACACGGTATTTTCTTGTTAATAAAACCACACAGAAATACATTCGGACAATATCAAACTCATTTACATTTACATACAAGCATTGATACATTTACACAGAAGCTTATACACACATTTATACAACATACACATACATACAACAAGTGTAACTTAATTGGCCGTACGACTATCCTAAATCGAACTCGAGGACGGGAGATATTGGGATGCATGTTTGTTTCATTTCTCTATAACACTATTTCGCTGTTATGCAATACCTAACTTACAATGACTAATAATCTAAACATTATATCAGGAGAACTTGAAACATTCAAAGCTGATCATTCTTTTTTATGCCCAACGGTAAAATGCGCAGACTATATAACAAACTTAAGTAATCCCCTTACGATATTTCATCTCAATATTCGTAGTATAAATCAAAATTTCGACCAACTACTTGCTACTCTTGCCGGTTTACAAATTCAATGCGATGTGATAGTTTTAACTGAGTGCTGGCTATTGACGACTGGTAATTTACCGATCCTAGACGGATATCATTCTCACTCCACACGAAATCTATCAAACCAAAATGACGGCACTGTCATCTACGTGAGGATGGGAGTGAATGACACTTTTATCATGGAACCTCAAAATATTAGGGAATTCAACTGCCTAATTTGTAAAATAGGCAGAGACATAGCGATCGTGTGTATTTATAGGTCACCCTCCCACCGAAATACAGATAATTTTCTCAACGGACTCAATGACATCCTGCTGTCACTGAAGTCGTTTAAAACAGTTTGTATCGTAGGCGATATGAACATAGATATAAAGCCAAATAACATTGACAATAGGTCAGATAATTACCAAGACTTTCTAATGTCACACGGTATGATACCAACGCACACATTTATCACGCGGGGAGACAAATGTTACGACCATGCAATACTCAAAACGCAACTATCTTCCGTCACCTTAGTTCTAGAAGGTTTTGTAACCGATCATCGCCCTATTATAGTATCGCTATCACTTAAGAACCCACTTGAGTCCTCCCCGGTATTCTGCAAAAAAAAAAAATTATACTGCTATTCACAGGGATATTAAAAGCGCTGATTTCTCACCTGTCTTCTGCTCAACCGACGCCAATATAGCCACAGAATTTATGGTAACACACATTTCCAACATCATAAAAAATCACACCACCTCATACAAAATACCACGTAGGAAGATGATTATCAAACCATGGATTACCCATGGCTTAATTCGCTGTATCCGCAATCGTGATAAAATGCACAAAAAACAAATAGAAGATCCTACTAACATTACCTTGAATATCACCTACATTAGATATCGAAATTTTCTGAACAACCTACTAAAAAAATTAAAGCGTAACTATGAACAAAATTTACTTCAAAAAGCTAAAAATAACATCCGCGCTACTTGGGACGCCATAAAAACAATCATAAATGGCAATCAAGTTTCTTCCCCACCGTCTCAACTTCTAAAAATAAACTCTAACCCTATGATGTCAGCCAATCACGTCAATCACTATTTCACCAATATCGGAAAGCAACTTGCTAATAAAATAAAAGATACGCGTACTCACTTACCTTTGTCTGTAGCCTCTAATAATACATCAGGCAATGATTACCTGCAAGATTCTATGGCCCTCCTAGATGTAGATTACATAGAGATTGAATCCATTATAAAAGACCTTCGCAGAGACTGTGCTGTTGGGATAGATGGTATCTCCAGAGCGATTTTGCAGGACTCATGCGTAACTTTTATTCCTCTCCTTGCACACATATGTAATCTATCATTTGCGACAGGAATTTTCCCCAACATATTAAAGAAAGCCATAGTACATCCGATTTACAAGAATGGAGATAGAAATCTGGCTAGAAACTATAGACCGATTTCAGTTTTGCCAGCTATTTCAAAGGTGTTGGAGAGAGCCATCAACAACCGCTTAATAAACTTTTTAAACTCCAAAAACATCATATCCACTAATCAATTCGGTTTCAGACGGCACATATCCGCAGAAGATGCCGTACTCTCCCTGGTCTCTGGAGTAGTAGATTTCATGGATAAGGGCCAAAAATGTCTGGGCGTGTTTATGGACCTCTCCAAGGCCTTTGATACCGTCTCAATTCCTATTCTTTTAAATAAATTAGAAAAAATTGGCATACGTGGGACCGTGTTGAGACTGCTAGCGGATTACCTAAAGAACAGAACCCAGGCTGTAAAACTTGAAAACATTATCAGCGCGGAGGAGTCTTTGGATTACGGCGTTCCGCAAGGAAGTATTTTGGGCCCAACCTTATTTACGATCTACGTGAACGATCTATGTGAATTATCTTCACATAATTGTAGGGTAGTTGCCTATGCAGACGATACCGCGCTTCTTATTCATGGCTCAAATTGGGACGAGGTGAAAACCTACGCGGAAACCGCTCTTGCTAAGGCTATGTCCTGGCTCTCTCTTAACTTACTGACTTTAAATCTTGACAAAACGTGTTACGTAACCTTCGCCCATAATAGACGTACGCTCCCGTCCCCAGACACCTTCATGATGAAAGCACATAACTGCTTGATGCAATCCTCTGGCTGTGATTGTAAAACACTATCAAACGCTGCCAATGTCAAATACCTCGGGATCTATCTTGATCAATTTATGAAATGGAAAGTTCATATCGACCAACTGGTTAAGCGAGTAAGGAAACTTATTTATATTTTTAAGCGTCTCCGTAATTCGGCAGATGTGAAGATACTTAAATTAACGTATTACGCCTTAGTACAATCAATTCTGTCGTACTCCATTACATCTTGGGGCGGAGCATGTAAGACGATTATGTTACCACTAGAAAGGGCTCAAAGGGTCATCTTGAAGGTGTTGTCCAGGAAGCCTTTCCGATACCCCACTCGTCAACTCTATATAGATTTTCCGGTCCTTACGGTTAGACAACTTTTCATTCTAAAAGTAGTTCTCAAAAAGCACGTAAGTCTGCCACATGATCCGGGTATATATGGTAGAAAACGCCGCTCGGACAGGGTATGCCCCTCGATCCAACATAAAACTACACTAGCAGAACGTCACAATAACATCATCAGCTGTTACCTATACAATAAAATCAATAAAATCATACAGATCTACCCTCTTAATTACTACCGTTGTAAATCAAAATTAAAAACTCGGCTTCAAGAGCAAAGCTACGAATACTCAGAACAGCTCTTGCGATCGGAGCTCCAAATCACGTGAACGCACGTCTGTTACGCATCAATAAATTCCAGAATAGTTCTAAGGCTAAGTAAAAGTCGCACGCAAACTCACACATACAACCTCCACACTCGACTTATACTCACACATATACTCAGTTAGTTAGACACACACATATACTCAGATACATATACTCATATCTCAGATGTCCTGCCACGGTATTTTCTAGAGCTTTCTTTTATTTCTTTTCATTATTCTATTTGGTCCCCGAAAAACAGGCTTTCCTAGTTTGGGGACACAAAAATCAAAGATGCACATTAAGTAACGATGCGATAGTCACTCGTGCTGTCTGAGATTATCCTTAACCTACCTGTAACACAGTTACTTTACTAGCACGGGCATGGAAGGGGCTAGTCTTGATGGCTGTGGCGGCTACATGTATTTTAAGTTATGTTATAACCTTGTAACTGTTACTTAGTGGACACACATGTAAAATTTGTTTTATTTGTCAATAAAAGTTATCTTATCTTATCTTATCTGTACTAAATTTCATCCGGATATTTCCAAAACTGACAAACTTACCCCCCCTTAAGCCCCCTTTTTTGCGACAAAAGGTAGCCTATGTTCGTTCCCAAGCGTACCAAATTTCATCAGGATATCTTCAAAAATGACAAACTTTCATCTCCTATTCCCCCCACCAGTTTTCATCAAACCCATACGTGTGGGGTATAGTGTGTAATTTGCGACTAAATGCGGAACGTTTTAAATTTTGTATCATTTGCTACACAATGTACGAAATGTTACAACAGTGTAAGTTTTGCGAAAGTTTAAAAAATGCCAATAAATCATCTATGGATAGGTCTTCAAAAATGATATTGAGATCATTTTTTTCTAAACTGAATAGTTTGCGCGAATGACACTTCCAAATTGGAAAAATGTGTGCCCCCCCCCCCCCCCCTGTAACTTCTAAAATAACAGATTGATAAAACTAAAAAAAAATATATGATGTACATTACCATGCAAACTTCCACCGAAAATTGGTTTGAACGTGATCTAGCCATTAGTTTTTTTTTTAATACTACATAAATCGTAACCGCAATTTACCTGCTTGCTGCTACGAAATCCTTCATGGGCGAGTTCGACTCGCACTTGGCCGCTTTTTTTCGCTTCCATACATAATGTTCGTTAGATCATTTTAAATCACAGAAGACTAATGTCCTGAACTCCTGACGGAAAGGAAAGGGCGGTATAATTTACTTTCCCCTAAATAGTACTTACCGATCGTATATCCTTTTTCGTTATCGCATCGTATCGTCAGACATGTCGCCTGGTTCCTGGCAGAGCAGAATTTGGGCTATTTAAGCGCCATTTAACATCAGACAGACATATACAGCCCAGACTTAGCCTCACATGCATGGCTCGAGTCAAAACAATAGTGCCCGGAATATGGCAAAAGGCACCCCCTCTTACGTGGAACCGAATGCACTGATCGGTGAAATGTGGGTTGGATAAAGGCGTGATTATATGTTATATGTATGTGTCGTATCATAAATCGGGCACAGTGATGGCGGACGACCCGGACGCCGGCACCAACGGCGAGGTGCGCTACTCGCTGGCGGAGGAGTCGGAGGGCGCGGGCGCGCTGTTCGCCGTGGACCCGTACACGGGCTGGGTGCGCACGCTGGGCGCGCTGGACCGCGAGGCGCGCGCCGAGCACCGCCTGGCGCTGCGCGCCGCTGACCTGGGCGCCGAGCGGCGCGCCGCGCGCGGCACGCTGGTGCTGCGCCTCGTGGACTACAACGACTGCCCGCCCGCCTTCGGCGCGCCGCTGTACCGCGCCGCCGTGCGCGAGGACGCGGCCGCCGGCACCGTGCTGCTGCGCCTGGACGTGCACGACGCGGACGCGGCCGCCGCGCCGCTCGCCTTCTTCGTGGCCGACGGCGACGCGCGCGCGCGCTTCCAGCTGCGCGCCTCGGGCGAGCTGCTCGTGGCGCGCCCGCTGGACCGCGAGGCCGAGCCCGCCTACGAGCTGCTGGTGGCCGCCACCGACGGCAAGTTCACGGCCACCACTCGCGTGCTCGTCACGGTGCTCGACGTCAACGGTTCGTTCGATGACCTTTGTTCTTCTGCTTGCACCGGTCGAGTGCGACGTCGTTGTAAAATGTGCTTTTCGACAGACAACCCGCCGTACTGCCTGCGCCATCGCTACCACGCGCGGCTGGCAGAGGACGCGCCCAACGGCACGCGCGTCATGACCCTGGAGACCGGGGACGACGACGAGCCCGGCGACGCGCAGCTGCGGTACTACCTCACCGGGGACGACGCGCACCACTTCGCCATAGACAAGGTGAGTCGGGCGGGGCGCCGGGAGGCGGGCGGGCAGCAGGCACTAACGCGCGGCGCTTGCAGGAGACGGGCGAGGTGCGCGTGGCGGCGGCGCTGGACCGCGAGGCGCGCGCCGCCTACGCGCTGCGCGCGCACGCGCAGGACCGCGCGCGGCCCGACTGGGAGTGCAGCTCGGAGCTGGCGGTGGCGCTGGCCGACGTCAACGACAACGCGCCGCGCTTCTCCGCCGCCAGCTACAGCGTCACGCTGCCCGAGGACGCCGACGTCGGCACGCTCGTGGCCAAGGTGCGTTTGTACCCTCTAGTTGCAGTTATCTCCCCACTCACTCCCTTCTCAACCATGTAGTCTTTCATACAGTCTATCCACCTACTTTTGGGTCTTCCTCTCCCCTTGTAGCCCTCCACTTCCATATTTAAATGCCTTCCCTAGGAGATTACTATCATCCCTACATATTGCATGTTCGAACCAGGACAAACGATTTCCTCGTAGCTTTTCCGTGATTGGTGCAACTTTCAAGCTTCCCCTAATATATTCATTTCTAGTTTTATCCATTCTTGTACCACTTCATTCCACCATCATGCGTCCCTCTCTATCGGAAGAAAATAACCTAGGAAATCTATTTCTGTCTAAACGAATTTGCTTGCGTTGATGCAATCCCATTTTTGCTCAAATTGACTTCCGACTGTCGGGCTACTGATAAGTGTATCGTCGACGAAGACGTAATATAGTTCAGAAATCGTAAAAAGGTCACACATTGATATGAACTGCACTCAATTCAAATTCCACAATGAATTGTTTTGATGTCACTTAGCAAACTCGAAAGCAGCGACATCTTCAATAATTCCTTTAGCTAGTTTTTTAACAACTACGCTATAATATTAGTAGTTCTGTGAACAGTAGACCTCGCGAGCACCCTTTATCACATTTATCTGGTACCCTTAATTAACACTGATATCCTTAAAAAACTATACGTTTCTTCCTTATTTAAACAGTCCTGAATGTTTCACGAAAAACTAAATGACGAATCGTTCTTCAAAAAACGTTACTTCTTCCCTTTTTACCCATCTCTTTTTTTATAGTTAAGTTCACCTTAACGAACTATTTTTTTAACAACAAATTGTTGAATAACCTTGCCCTTGATCTTTCAGGCGAAAAATGGATCTTGATGATCCGTTCATAAATAGCGCGACAGCAAACTTCTCCCTTATTTAACCTCCGGTCAAAAAAGCTCTCGACAAAAGTTGAGCTGTAAACCAAAGAACATGTGTTGAGAATAAGAAGAAATGAGTCAAAGTAAAAGTCAAAGATTTTTATTCAATCTAGAACAACATTATTGTTTCTTATTGATGTAAATAAATTTACTTAACCCAAGTTTACCACCGCTTCCAAGGCGCTGGTGGAGAAGAAACGGCGCAACAAACTCCACTGCGGCATTTTTTCAGACGTCCATTTACAATATATCCTTAAGGCTAAATGTGGACGAATCTTCATCTGTCTCATGTCTAATGAACAAAATATAAAATGAAATAAAAACTTTATACAAAATAATTAACCTAAGTTAAAATATGACTTAAGTTCAGTATTATGTTCTTGGAGTGGAGAGAGCACAAAGAGCCGTACTTAAAGTAATGACAAGTGTTGAGACAATAAGGTTTTGTTTTGCGTGGTTTTCTTGTGAGAAAATGAAAGACGTGTGGTTCGTACGATTATCTATTGGACACTAAACTCTGTGTTACCTACCACAATAATATTTTAAGAAAACGTAAGTATTTAGATCGAACATGCCGCCCACCAAAAGGACTGTAAGCCCTTTTCTTAAATTCACATTACAGCAAACATAGGTGCACAAACTAACAAATATTTAACGTTCTAGAAAGTTGAACATTACATACCAACAGAAAATTAAAATAACAAAGAGTGCACTATATTTATCCTAAGAATCAACATTAGGTAGGTCAAGCACATACTGGTCTCAAACAAACAAACAGTTTTGAAATTCAAACTAAACTGAAACTTATCTAATTATGAAAAGAAACCACAAATATATTTTTTTTAACTACTAATGATTCTAATAATTGAACAACAAATGCAATTGTAGGTATATGTTGACATTGTCATGCCTTGATATGTCCCTTTACTAACAAATTTATGATAGCACTTAATGTGCTGTTTTATGACACTTTAACCACTTAGTCAGAAGGTACACATACATGTGATTGTTAGGAAAAAGTTGAGTTAATCATTTACATAATTTTGTGGGATGGACATTTATAAACACATTAATCACTGGTACAAATAGGCAATGCACATAAACTTGAAATAGACCTTTTAACTATTTTACCATTACAACGGAGTGTATACACTCGCGTCACATTATTTGCATCGGGGTGTTTTTCCATAACTCGTGCTAGTGGCCACTTACTCGGAGGCATGTTTTCACCTCTCATAAGCACTATATCACCAACTTCAAATTCTGGTGTCTTCTTTAGCCATTTAGGCCGTTGATTAAGTCGAGTCAAATACTCAGTCTGCCACCGTTTCCAAAATGTCTGTACCAATCTCTGAGTATGTTGCCATCTATTCAACAGATTTACGTTGGCAGTTTCATAACAACGTTCCGGGACAGTAACCAGCGCTTCTCCAACTAAAAAATGTCCAGGTGTGATGACCTGTATGTCATCGATCGTGTCTACCTCTGTTAATATCGGTGTCAATGGACGTGAATTTAGACATGCTTCGATTTGGGTGAGCACGGTACTAAATTCCTCAAATGTCAGATTCGAATTGAGAATTTTACGAAGATGATGTTTTGCTGACTTGACTCCGGCTTCCCAGAGCCCTCCGAAATTCGGACTGTATGGTGGTGTAAAGTGCCACTGCGTACCATCAGTCGCCAATTGATCAGTGATGTGCCCAGGCATTTCAAGACCTGCTTCCTTCCACATCTTAAAAAGCTCTTTGTTGGCTGCCACAAAATTAGTACCATTATCACTCCATATTTCATTGCATCTTCCTCTTCTGGCAACGAAACACTTAAATGCAGCAATAAAAGCATCAGAAGTTAGATCACTAACAAGCTCTAAGTGTATAGCCTTGACAGCCATGCAGATGAATATACAGATGTATGCTTTGCTAGTCTTGGTTCCTCTTCCCTTGGCGTTCAACACATACACCGGGCCAGCAAAGTCGACGCCACTCCGAGAAAATGGACGTGCTGCGGTCACCCGAGACTCAGGTAAGTCACCCATTAGTTGTTGTGTAGTATCAGCACGCTGCCTTGCGCATATGAGGCATCTGCGTACGTATTGCTTCACCAAACTCTTGCAGCCAAGGATCCAGTAAGTGCTCATCAGGTAAGTGATCATCATTTTAATTCCACCATGTAATGTTTTCAGATGTGCTTCAGCCAGGACTAGGGGTACGAGATGGTTCTTCTTACCTAATATAATGGGATGTTTCAGGTTTTCATCTGTGTCAGCGTTTCGCAGCCTTCCGCCCACTCTAAGGATACTTCGTTCATCTATAAACGGGTTTAATGACTTTAACGTGCTTGTGGTCTTTACAGCTTTCCCTTCTCTCAATCTTCTTAGTTCTTCTGCAAACTCCTCTTCTTGTACTGACCTTATGCAACAATCCAAAGCGGTTTGCGTCTCTTCTACGGTTATTGAGACTTGTAGTCTTTCCGGTTGCCTTTTCATGTTCAGAAACCTCTTACAGTGAACTATTACTCTCAATAATTCAGTAAGTGAATCAAATTGTTCATATTTAATACATTTCTCTTCACATTCTGTCACCTGAATGTGGGAAAGTATGGTTTTCCTTTTCTCAATATCTGTCGATAGTGTTGGAGGTCTAATAAATTCTATAGGTTCACTCATAAGCCAGGCAGGTCCGTTCCACCATAGAGAGTTGTACTGTAATTCTGATATTGGTAAACCTCTTGACGCTATATCAGCTGGGTTATGAGAAGACTGCACATGAAACCATTGACTGTTGTTTATCTGTTCTAGTATCTCCACAATGCGGTTTGCGACAAATGGTTTCCACCGGTTCGGTTCTCCTAAAATCCATGCTAAAACGATTGTTGAATCTGTCCAAGCATATATATGTTGTGCTGGTATTCTCATAGCTTGGCTAGCTTTATGTAATAATTTTGATAGTAAAACTGCTCCGCTCAATTCTAGTCTGGGGAGTAAAATTGATTTAACAGGAGCTACTTTAGTTCTAGCAGCCACGAGGTGTGTCTTTATTCCATCCTTCGTTGGCACACGACAGTATACAACAGCAGCGTATGCTCTCTCTGACGCATCACAGAAGCCATGCAATGTAACTAGTTTGCTTTCGGTGCTGATTGTATTTAGCCAACGTATGATTTTAATCTTATTAACATTGTTTAAGTCTTCTCTAATACATTTCCATTCATCTATCAGTTGCTTGGGAATTTCTTGGTCCCAACCAACTCCCTCCAGCCACAGTCTTTGTACTAATATCTTTGCCAGTACTATAGCTGGTGCTATCCACCCTAGTGGGTCAAACAATTTTTGCAAATCTGATAATATGGTTCTCTTTGTTATTGTTGAAATAGGTTCCAATTGTAATCGGTAATGAAATTCATCATGTCCAAGATTCCATGACCCTTTAGGCGCGATTGGTCCAATTCGCGATTGGTCCAATTCACCTTATTCGCGATTGGTCTAATTCGCGTTTGGTCCAATTCGCAATTGGTCCAATTCGCGTTTGGTCCAATTCGCGTTTGGTCCAATTCGCGTTTAGTCCAATTCTCAATTGGTCCAATGTTATGTTAATTCAAAATTAAACAAAATAACATTTTTTATGTACGTAATATACTATATTTATTCATAATCAAATCATAGCTTGTGTTACACAATTATTATTATTATAATTATTAAGTTCTTACCAATAATTATATTATAAGCCAAAAATATATACCAAAAATATATATGATAAAAACACGGTTTTTCTCTTACTTATCTCAAAGATAAGGGAGAAAGAACTATTATCATATATATTTGTGATCAAAGGTATGATACCTTATAATATAATGACCCTAAAAGACGGAAGTATACGTCATAAACAAAATATAAAAACAACAATTTTTTACGTAACTTTTTAACTAGTTTTATATAAAAATAACATTTTTTAATGTACATAATTTACTAAATTTTTCATAATCAAATCATAGCAAGAACTTAATAAATAATTATATTATAAGCCAAAAATATATATGATAAAAACACGGTTTTTCTCTTACTTACCTCAAAGATAAGCGAGAAAGAACTATTATCATATATATTTGTGATCAAAGGTATGATACCTTATAATATAATGACCCTAAAAGATGTAAATATTCGTCATAAACAAAAAATAAAAACAACAATCTTTCACGTAAGTTTTTAACTAGTTTTATGTAATGATAATCTTAAATAGATAATTTTGTGGAAAAATTTTTTTACTGTTATTGTCCCATTTTCTAATTTTTTAAGTACTTTTGTTTTTGAATAAATTTTGCGTGATTTTAGTATCATAATATTGGCCTTCTCTTCGTAGTTTGTGAAGAAATAAAAACAAATTGGGTTTTTTGGGGATGCGCCGATTCAGCCGAGAATGCCAACCCTCTAAAGCATTTGTGGTTCTGTGGCGCTGATGAGCACAGCTTAATATAGTTGGTGAGAGCCGTGGGTACCATTCCTTTTCAAAATATTTTCGAAATTTGACTACTTTTTCGCTGTCTGGAGCAGATTCTAATATATATCTCCAAGCTTCTGGAATGCGACTAGCTGGGAATAATGGAATCACCGATGCCTTCCTAGTAATATTTCGACCCTCTCTACTTTCATTCAATTGAATCTTTTTTGAGTATCTCCATATAGCGTCATTAAAATGATGGTAGCATCCACTTATTTTTGCCTGAGGAAAGACAGCAGAAGCGGCGTTTATTTGCGCCTTTTCATAATCGCATTTTAAAGATTTGACGTTAATACCCAATTTTTCCTTTAATAGTGCGAAAGCACGTAGGTAAGTTTGTTCTGTTTTATTGGGTAGCAACATATAAAAAACAGGTATAATGTTTGTCTTCGTTTTAGTCGAGTTTAAATCTACATGTAGCACGTAAAGCTGGTAAAATGGCTTTGGAACTGTTTTAAAAGTACCATCCGCAAAATAACATTCATGATTCTTAGCAATTTTTCTACCTAATCTTGTCCCGAATACAAAAATTTTTTCATCATCTTCACCTTCATCTTCAATTAATAAAAATTTATTCGTAAGTGCTTCTGGTAATTTCAAATTTTTTGTGCTGTTTGGCCTAGAGCTTTGATAATGCCATCTAATTTGATATCTAGGTTCACCCTTGTGGTGATTTTGTTGATGTCCATCGACTTTAGAAACTCGGTATCATTAGAGGCCCATTTTTGGAGTTCGAAACCGCCACGCTGCAGGATATCAATTATTTGCTGACTGACCTGAATTGCTCCTTCGGTTGTGTCAGAGCCTGAAGTCAGCTCGTCGACATAGAAATCCTCCCGAATTATTCTAGCCGCTTCAGGGTAGGATTCTCCTTCATCTTCTGCCAGTTTCATCAATGTCTTCACAGCGAGATAGGGGGCTGATGCTGTACCAAATGTGACTGTACGTAATCTATAGTCCTTGATCTCGGCTCCTTCATTGCAGTTGTGCCCGTTGCGACGCCAAAGTATTCGATGGTAATCTGAGTCTTGTTCATCTAACATGACCATTCGGTACATCTTTGTGACATCACTCGCAAAGCATACCTTGTGCATGCGCCATCTCATCAAGATACTTCTCATGTCTTCCTGCAGTACGGGTCCAACCATCAGTTCGTCGTTTAAAGAAACCCCATGATTGTATTTACATGATGCATCAAAAACTACCCGTACCTTTGTAGTCTCCTTTTCTGTTTTTATAACAGCGTGGTGTGGTAAATAAACAGAAGGTTTATGTATTTCCTCTCTTGGCACTTCTGTCATGTGTCCCATTGTAATATATTCTTCTAAAACCTTGTCATATTCCATTTGTGACTCAGGTGTTTTTTGTAATCTTCTTTCTTGATGAATCAATCGCTTCATAGCTATATCTCTAGAGTTTCCACTTGGAGTTAAAGGACTCATGGTACGGAAGGGTAGTCGGACCACGTACTTACCGCCACTATTTCTTTTATATGTTTCTTCATAAAAGGCTTCACATTTTTGTTCTTCCTTTGTATACTTTCTTTTTGTGTCTTGATCTACTTCCCATAGTGTTTTTAAGAAATCATCGGCTACGATCTGGTGATGCATAACGAGAATAGAATCAATTGGTTGTTTATCTTCAATTTTGCCAAATAAAATCCAGCCCAGGGTTGTCTTGTGAGCACATGGAGACCCTGACGGACCTTTAATCAACTCATTTTGAACTATCTGAGCATACACGTCGACACCTAAAAGTAGATCAATAGAACCTGGCTTGTAGTAGCTTGGGTCAGCCAGGACTAGTCCATCTATATGCTGCCAATTGCTTGTTTGGATTGTGTGGGATGGTATTTTGGTAGTAAGTTGTTTTGACATGACATATGTTTTAACATCTATGTCAAACGGTTCACATCTTGATTGCAGCTTAAGCTGTACTACATGTTTGATGTCTGCTCTAGTTGATCCCACTCCAACGACTGTGCCTCTGATTGGATAGCGCTTAGCCTTGATTAACTGCGTTGCTTGTTCGCTTATAAAGCTCGCCTGTGAGCCCTGATCAATCAAAGCACGTAGAGTGACCTTGTAATCGTCTTGGCTGCATACTTGTACCATTGCTGTGGCCAATAATGCTGTTGTTTGTTTGGTTGAAATATGAGACGCCACGAGTGTTATATCTTCTTCTATCTTCTTCACGTTTGTATGTAAAACCATTTCGGGTTGATTACTCTTTGTACACTCGACGTTGTCCGTTATGGTTGTGTTGTTCTCGACCTTTTCGTGAAGAAGGCTGTGATGACGTCCCTTGCATATTCGGCAACATGTTGGTATGCGACACTGCCTCACAGAGTGTCCCGATGCGAGACAGTTGAAGCACAAATTTTTTGTCTTACAGAATTCGCTCCTCTGCGACGGTGTGTTCTTCGCAAATACTTTACAATGGCTGAGTGTGTGATTTTCATTACATATTTTGCATACCTTGTCATTCTCGTTAGTCGTAATGTGAAACGTCTTCTCTCGTATGGGGACAGTGGTTGATCTCTGTTTGACTGGTTCTGTAAGCTCCAGTGTGCGAAAACGGCTTTGCAAAAACCTTTCAAATATTTCAAGCGAAGGTAGACAATCGGTGTCTTCACAATTGTTGCTTACATGTTCTTCCCAGTATTTATGAGTCTCAATGTCTAATTTCTGCACCATAACGAATATAATTATTGGATCCCAATTTTTAGTACTCACATCCATGTTGTTAAGATGATGTAAACATTCAAAAGTGGTGTCTAGTAAGTTCTTAATGGAATTCGAGCTATTTACTAGTATTTTCTTTTGTGAAAATAATCTTCTCATTACAGCGTTAGTAGTTAAGCGTTTGTTGCCATACCTTGTTTTCAACATATCCCATGCCTTGTCATAGTTCGAATCCGTTATTTGTATTTATGTTTCAGTATAAACGCAGCTTCTCCCGTAACGCTTGTTTTTAAATAATGTAATTTTTGCACATTACTAAGGGATTTGTTCATATGTACAAGTGTATTAAAAAGGTCATGGAAAGACATCCACTCTTCATACTGTCCACTAAATGTAGGTATTTGAATTTTGGGTAACATCACGCGCGGCTGCTGAGAACCACTAGGTACTGGTGCACTAACGGTATGTTCACTAACTTCTAAAGGTTTCAACAAGTTCATAAGATCCGACTTCAATGTAATATACAACTCTTCATGTTCATGAAATTCATTATTTGCAATATAAGGTACTTTGGATTCCTCATCCGACATCTTACTTATTATTACATTGTAAGTCTGATGATAGATCGCCCAATAATCTTCGACACATTTGATGCGTGCTTCAACATAATTTCTGGTTAATCTAGACTTTGGGCACTTTTTCAAATTTACTAGCGTATTCCCCAAGTTCTTAGCTATGTTTCCCACAACTTTTAACCCTTGTTGCACTTCCGTAGCCATTATAATCACGTAATTTCCAATAAGTTTTGTCACAGTCAAACGTAGCAAAAGTTTTAAAACTAATTAGTTTTGTATTTTGTTATAAACTTGCACTATTATCCTGTATTATCTCGAGTCTATTGTTCTCGGGCGGCCGGCTCGCCCTCGCAAGTAGGTAGTCGGGCGCTCGGCTCACTGCGCGGTATGCGGCTCGAATTTGGACCATATGTTGAGACAATACGCACAACATGGAAGTAGCAGTTTATGTTTATTACGCAGATTTCTTTCCGTAATGTCACTCACTTTTGTGATGTAAGATATATTTTTCCTGACATACATAATGTTTTTAAATTTATATTGGGAAGCTACAGTTAAAATATCAATATTCTTAAATCGTTCCCTGAGGAAGTCTCTTTTGCCTAAACAATAAAGGGCACAAAGTGCCCTCTTTTGAAATATAAATATAGTTTCTAAATCTGCCGCATTTCCCCAAAGTAGTATTCCATAGGACATCAAGCAATGGAAGTAGCTGAAGTATACAAGCCTAGCAGTAGCTACATCTGTCAACTGCCTAGTCCGTTTCACAGCACAGGCAGCAGAGCTAAGTTTATTTTATATTGTATTTTTGAATCTATTGTAATTCCCAGAAAAGTAGTGCTGTTTACGAATTCTAACCCTCTCCCCCCTAGCACGACGTCAACGTCGGTAAAAAGTGTTGAGCAAATCCATGAATATTTTCAACCCATCCTTAAATTGTATTTTTTTTTATGTCGTCGCTATCCATTCATTTCGCATTCATTCAAACCCGAACACAAAATAAATTCCTCGGCATAAGTTTCTTTATTTATCGAAAGTTATTATTAATTTATGTAGGTTAGCATACTTAACTTTTGTAACATCTGTTATTTCATGTTGGTTTACCAATTTTGCCATGGCGAATTTTTTCGGAAACTGTTAATTAGAATAAACATAAACCTGCCACTTAATTTCTTCAGATTGCATGCTGCTATCTAATATATAAAATTCTCGTGTCACAGTTTTCGTTGCCATACTCCTCCGAAACGGCTTGATCGATTATCATGAAATTTTGTGGGCACATCGGGTAGGTCTGAGAATCGGCCCACATCTATTTTTCATACCCCGATTCGCGATAACCGACACCCACGCGGGCGGAGTCGCGGGCGACAGCTAGTTATCTATAGATTTCCTTTTCCTTGTAGCCTTCTGCCAGCTGTCTTTGCTGTTGCTCTTTCTTACTCGTTTATTTGTAAGATCTTCATTTGTATTCATATTCTCGTTTAAATTTGTCAGGTCTACTACGGTAACTTATGAATTATTTGTATCATCCGATGCATTCTGAATGCTGCACTCCATGTTCGGGAGGATTATTAAATGGAGTCAATATAGTGACACTTTCGTATTTTATCACAAGCTTTCATTTATTTGCGCTACGAGTATCAAAAGAAGATTAGCCACATATTGTAATATTGTAGTAGTGGATGTCAGGAAACGTAAAATAAAAGGTATATGTTTACTTCATCGTGTCCATTTATTGAGTGCGCCACACACAAGTTATACAAGTACTCGCCATGGGAAGTGCTAAGTTGCACTTTTGATTATAAGGCATTGCATCACATATTTCGTAAAGTGCTTATGTGCTAAGTCACATACTACAATATTGACTGCTGTTACTTTAACCACACTACAATATACGTGCGGCTCCATGCTAGCATAACAGCATACTCCACAACCCGAGTCTATATACAATTAACGCCCCGTACAACACTTGGATATGATGTAGATACAACTGTAACTCCACAACCCGAGTCTATATACAATTAACGCCCCGTACAACACTTGGATATGATGTAGATACAACTGTAACTCCACAACCCGAGTCTATATACAATTAACGCCCCGTACAACACTTGGATATGATGTAGATACAACTGTAACTCCACAAGCCGAGTCTATATACAATTAACGCCCCGTACAACACTTGGATATGATGTATTACGCTTTATTCAGGAAACAGACAGTCACAAATATATTTTGCTCAGTCGAGCAAGTAATAACAGGTTTTTAGCCTTGCCTACTACCCCATGGTGCTTTCAATCTTTTAACGATAACACGTGATTAAAATGGAACTAAAATCTAGGAAATTTTCCGGTATTCTCTTTTTTATTTATCCGTCTAACGATATCTTTTACTAAGGATTCTATACTCCGAATAAATAGACTATAAAATGTAGTATTTCACCGACAGAAACAATTCTTGAACTAATGTGAATTACAAATCGCGCACAGGTCCACGCCACAGACGCAGACCTGGGCGCTAACCGCCGCGTGCGGTACTCGTTCGTGGAGGAGAGCAGCGGCACCTTCGAGCTGGCGGCCGACAGCGGCATCATCACGCTGCGCGCGCCGCTCGACCGCGAGACGCAGGCCGAGCACCGCCTGCTGCTGCGCGCGCTCGACGGCGGCCGGCCCGCGCTGTCGGCCACGGCCACGCTGCGCCTCACCGTGGCCGACGTCAACGACAACCCGCCCGAGTTCGAGCGCCGCCAGTACACCGCCAGCGTCGCCGAGCTGGACGCGCCCGGCACCGAGCTGCTGCGCGTGCGCGCCACTTCGCGCGACGCCGGCGTCAACGCGGACGTGTACTACGCGCTGGTGGGCGGCGACGACCGCGACGATTTCGCGCTGGACCGCGACAGCGGCGCTCTGCGCGTGGCGCGCCCGCTGGACTACGAGCGGCGCCGCGCCTACCTGCTCACCGTGCAGGCCGTGGACGGCGGTACGCCACCGCTCAGCGACCTGGCCACCGTCAACGTGACCGTGACGGACGGCAACGACAACGCGCCGCACTTCACGCAGGCGGCGTACGCGGCGCGCGTGCGCGAGGACGCCGCCGTGGGCACGCACGTGCTGCAAGTGGTGGCGGACGACGCGGATTCGGGCGCCAACGGCCGCGTGGCTTATTCAATCGCGCGCGGCGACCGCGACGCGCGGTTCGCCATCGACCCCGACACCGGCCACCTGGCGCTTGCGGCGCCGCTTGACCGCGAGGCCGCGGCCGCCTACGTACTGGAGGTGCGCGCGCGCGACCGCGGCCTGCCTGTGCTCGAGAGCACGGCGCTCGTCAACGTGGAGGTGGTGGACGCCAACGACAACCCGCCCGTCTTCGCGCAGTCCAACTACAGCGCCGTCGTGCAGGAGGATCGACCGCTCGGCCACACGATACTTAAACTCGTCGTCACGGACGCCGACGCCCCGCCGAATACCTCCCCTTACACCTTCGACTTCCAGTCCGGTAACGAAATGGGCGCGTTTCGGCTCGAACAGGACGGGTACCTGCGTTCGGCGACCCGGTTTAACCATCGCATCAAGGACCGCTACGTGCTGCAGGTGCGCGTGTTCGACAACGGAACCCCTCCGCTGTACTCGGACGCGTGGGTCTACATCAAAGTGATCGAGGAATCGCAGTACCCACCGGTGGTGACGCCGCTCGAGGTACTCGTCAACTCGTACTTGGACGAGTTCCCGGGAGGAGTGATAGGGCGCGTGTTCGCCTCCGACCGCGACGCGTACGACACTCTCACCTACGCCCTCGCGCCGATCGACGGCGCCCCCTACCCGCCCACCGACCTCTTCGAGATCGATCCGAGCGACGGCACGCTCCGCGCCGCCCCGCGTCTCGACGTGGGCGACTACAGGCTCAACGTGACCGTCGACGACGGAAAATTTGTCGGCTTTGCAACGGTCAAGGTCACAGTGATACTGGTGTCGGACGAGATGCTCGCGCAAGCGATAGTCATTCGATTCCGAGAGGTGACCGACCGCGACTTCGTGCTCAGTCACCGCAAGGGTTTCGTGCGCGCCGTCGCCGAGGCGACCGACTGCCAACCCGGTGACGTCGTCATCATCAGCGTGCAGCCCTCCGGCGACGGCGGGTCGGACGGCGAGACGGCCGGGCGCGCGCGGCGCCAGGTGGCGCAAGACCTCGACGTGGCGTTCTGCGTGCGCGCGGCGGGCGGCGCGCTGCCGGCCGACGCGCTGCGGCGCCGCCTGCACCAGCACCTGGAGCGCCTGGAGGAGCGCGCGCGCCTCGTGGTGGAGGAGCTGCTGCGCGCCGCGTGCGGCGGCTGCGAGCACGGCGCGTGCGCCGAGCGCGTGGAGCTGCGCGGCGGCGCGCGCGCCGTGCTGGCCGACGTGCTGGCGCTGGTGGCGCCGCCGCACCGCCTGCGCGCGCGCTGCGCCTGCGCGCCCGGCTGGGACGGCGAGCGCTGCGAGCGCGCGGCGCCCGAGTGCGCGGCGTGCGACGAGCCGCGCGTGGCGCAGCTGGCGGGCGACGGCTACCTGCTGTACCGCCTGGAGCGCGGCGCGGTGGACGGTGCGCGCCTGCTGGACGACGAGCTGTCGCTGTCGCTGCGCTTCCGCACGCGGCGCGAGCGCGGCACGCTGCTGGCGGCGGCCGGGCGCGTGGACTACGCCGTGCTGGAGCTGGCGGAGGGCTACCTGCAGTTCCGCATGGAGCTGGGCGCGGGCCCGGCGGCCGTGCGCGCGGCCGTGCCCGTGGCGGACGGCGAGTGGCACGCGGCGCGCCTGGAGCGGCGCGGCGCCAGCATGCGGCTGACGGTGGACCGGCGCAGCGCGCTGGGCGCCACGCCGCCGCCCGCCGCCGTGCTGGACGCGCGCGCCGACCGCCTGCTGCTGGGCGCGCGCCTGGAGCGCCACGCGCACGCCTTCGCCGCCGAGCAGGTGCGCCCGGCCGCTTAGTGCCAGTACATAAACATCTGTGTGTTTATGTCGGATTCGAACCGACTGAAACCGCACGCCGCCGCCTCATAGTCTTAATTGACGGGTTATACATAACCGAATAGAACAATTCAAAGTTAAATTTCAATCTTGAAACCACATTTATCGACATCCCGTATTTGAAGTACTTTCCTTCTAGGTACACGTGATTTGTTCAATATTGTTGGAGCCAGACACCCGTCTGCCACTCCAACCTTGGCTGCAAGTACCGCAGCGCTACACTTATAGCTATGTGACCCTAATATGAACAATAACAATCTTTACTTACCTGTTGCACATGTCACATCGCCTGTGGAATCCCAACCAAGGTTGTGTGTATTGTGAGGTGTGTTTTTGTTTTGTGTGATGCGTTTGTATTGTGTTTTACTTGCCCTGGCTGGTTCCCTCACAGCCGATCACGCCGCTGAATCGCTTCCAGCGTCCCAGCAATCTTCACGATTTACCACACACGTGCTCACTATTTTCGCGTCCCAAGACGTAACTATACCGGAAATCGCTCGGTATACACTCCGCGCCCACGAATACATATGTATTTCACTGGTTTACAAGCTTAATCCCAAAATATTTATAAAATCTCTTGTACCATATTCTAGCAAATAAACTATTTGATTTGATTTGATTTGAACCCTTAGATAAAAGTTTCTGCCCCCGGCAGATTATAGAAGTGATCTGACATAAATGACACTTCAACTGTCATCGAAACTTATGACTATTTTGGACATGGCACCTGGTCTTTTAAACCAAACAAATATGAAACCGAGAGTATACGTCGAGTGGACCGAGCTAACGAGGAGCCCGCGTCCCGGCGCTCATAAATATTGGGATCGAGGGTTATCACGTAAATATCGGACGCAGGTGACGTACGGCTTCCACGGCTGCATCGCGGACGTGGTGCTGGGCGGCGTGGCGCTGCCGCTGGAGGAGGGCGGCACGGCGGCCGACGGGCGCGCGCAGCTGGCGCGGCGCGTGCGCGTGCGCGTGGGCCGCGCCTGCGCCGCGCTGGCGCCGCCCTCGCCCTGCGCCTCGTACCCGTGCCTCAACGGCGGCTCGTGCCGCGACGCGGGCGCGCTGCTGGCCGGCGAGGGCGAGGGCTACGCCTGCGCCTGCCACGCGCGCTTCTCGGGCCGGCGCTGCGAGCTGGACGCCGACCCGTGCGCCGGCGCGCCCTGCCTGCACGGCGGCTCGTGCGCGGCCGACGCGCGCGAGGCGGCCGGCTACCGCTGCGCCTGCGCCGCGGGGCTGGCGGGCGCGCGCTGCGAGCGCGGCCGCTGGTGCGCGCCCGGCGTGTGCGCGCACGGCGGCGCGTGCGAGGAGGGCGACTGGGGCCCGTCGTGCCGCTGCCGCGGGTACTACGGGCCGCGCTGCCAGTACGACGTGGACGAGTGCGCCGGCGAGCCCTGCCTCAACGGCGCCACGTGCCTCAACGAGCCCGGCTCCTTCCGCTGCCTGTGCCCGCCCGACAAGACCGGTGAGTCCGCCGCGGAACGGTGTGGGGCGAGGGACCGCAGCCTAATTTATATTAGATGTCATCGCATACGTCCCACCGTGAAAATATGGCCACTTGCATGTCTGTCTTATATTTAATTCGACCGCGTGGCGAATCAAGAATTATATCTTTACGTGCGCTGCGCAGGAATGAACTGCGGCAATCCCCTGTACTCGGACGCCGTGGTGGCGGGCAGCGCGGGCGACTCCGCGGGGCGCGCGCTGCGCGACGTGTGGCAGTGGGCGTGCTCGGCGCGCTGGCCTCTGGCGGCGGGCGGCGCGGCGCTGGCGCTGCTTCTGCTGCTGGCGCTGGCGCTGCCGCTGGCGATGCGCCGGCGCGCGCGCCGTGAGCCCTCCGCGCCGCTCAACAGCGCCCGCGACAAGCTGGCGCCGCGCGCCTCCAAGCTGTCCAACCTGGAGGCCGTGCGGCGCGAGCGACCCGCGTCCTGCGCCGAGCCGCCGCCCCTCAACAACGTCGACACGCTGCGCAGCTACGGTTCCGCCGGCGACGAGCTCGAGGGCATCCCGCCCGACTACCGTCGCAACCTCAACATCGACGTTGCCGACCGCAAGCCATGGTCCGAGCAGATGCATCTGCACACCTTCGTCGACAACAAGATTTATAACGGTAAAACCACTTTATCGTATTTTTAACAACTCTCTCTTTGACGACATTTTCCCCTCTAAGTGGAAGATCGCACACATCACTCCGATTCATAAAAAAAGAGACCAAAGTAAAGTGTCAAACTATAGACCAATCTCAATCTTATCCGCTATGGGGAAGGTGTTTGAAAAGCTGATCCAAGTAAAAATTTATTATCACCTAAAGCCAATGGTGAACATCAATCAGCACGGGTTTTTGCCAGGCAGATCAACCACGTCCAACTTGATGAATTATATTTATAGTATTAACGAAACAGTAGAAAATAAGACGGAAGTACACGCTATTTATACGTATTCTCGAAGGCCTTCGATGTGGTTGATCACAATCGACTTGTTCAAAAGTTGGCTCACGCGGGTATTTGTGGATCATTGCTTCGATGGTGCGAATCCTACCTCATGAACAGGTCACAACTTGTAAAAATCAGAGGCTATAACTCGGTTTCTAGATCGGTTCCATCTGGTATGCCCCAGGGCTCACACTTAGGACCGCTCTTTTTCTTAGTCTACGTAAATGACGTATGTTCTACAATATCCTCCAGCTGTGAAATGTTTGCAGACGATCTAAAATTGTTCCGCATTCTCCAATCGCGATGACATAGATTCCCTGCAAAGTGACATTGATACGGTTAATGAATGGTGTTGCTTGAATGGAATGACGATAAATACCTCTAAATGTTTCCACATCAAATTCAAATGCAAAATTAATCCTATGCCTGCCAATTATTATATTTCTGATACCCAAATCACTGAGGTTTCAAGCATGAGGGATCTAGGCGTGGTGATCGATACGAAATTGGACTTTAATGAACACATGGAAAGTATCGCCAGTAAGGCATCACGTTTGGCTGGTTTCGTCATTCGCCAAACAAAATGTTTCAAAGACTTTGACATTCCTATCCTTCTTTTCAACTGTTACATCAGGTCAATTCTTTAATACTGCTGTCAGATATGGAACCCCGTTTATGATGTGCATATTTCGCGGTTGGAGAGGGTTCAGAGGAAGTTCTTGTATCACTTATCTTCCGCCCATAACATGTGTCGCAATCTAACAAGTTATGAATCTAGACTTACTTATTTCAAAGTCATGACACTCGAACATAGGCGTAAAGTTGCCGACATATTGTATTTGCACAAGCTTATCAATAGAACCATAGACTGCCTTTCTGTTCTTCACAAGCTTAATTTAGCTGTGCCGTGGCCGGGCAGTCGTCTCCATAATCGTAAAACTTTTAGCCTGCCTTTATGTCGCACTAATTACAGTCAACACTCACCGTTGTACCGTATGTGTTCTGCTTACAATAGCGTTTGTAACGAAATTGATATTTTTGGCTCGTCCGTATGCTCACTGAAATATTATTTGAACGAACGTATAAACCAACTGCAGAATCTTGGATAATCCTCCTTGCTTCATAATTACGCAACAATGTACCTCTAACTTTAGTTAATTTTGCATGCAGTGTTCACTTCTAGAAGGACAGACACTAACCTAAACTAAAAGTTACGAATGTTAAGCCCATTATTTTGTAGTGTGGGTCCAGTTTAGTGAACCTAATAAAGTAATTAAAAAAGAGATGTGACGCTCGGCCGGCGGGGGCCCCTCGCCCGTGGACCGTCTGCAACAGCTACAGCGCACTCTGTCCGCAGACCTGAAGGGCTGCAAGCCGGCGGCGCGCGCGCGCTCGCCGGGCGTGGTGCGGCGCCTGCCCGGGCCCGAGCTGCTGGGCGGCTACCACTGGGACTGCTCCGACTGGTGCGGCGGCGCGGGCGCGCTGCCCGGCATCAGCGAGGTGGCGGGCTCCGAGCGCCCCGACTCGTCCTCGCCCGCCTCGCCCGCCTCGCCCGCCTCGCGCGCCTCGCCCGCCTCGCGCGCCTCGCCCTCCTCGCGCGCCTCGCCCGCCGCCTCGCCCGTACCGCGCCGCCGCCGCGCGCCGCGCCCCGCGCCTCCCGACAGCGACTCGGCGCCGGACGACGCTGACCTGCCGCGCCTGCCCGACGGTGAGTCCGCACGTTCGAAAGCGTCCACGGTGGCATTCCGGACGCTCTCACCTGTAATCCCCGAGGTCGTATTGCTGAGTGACATCCGTCGCCCTCGGCGAGGACACGGACCGACGCGTGCCGTTCGATGCGACCGAAAAGCCCTAAGATATTGCTTGAACCGCTTGCCTCCTACCGCTACTAATAGACAGTGAACCTTTCAGTGACGTCGTACCTGATTCGCGCAACCGACGACGCTGACTCGTTGCGTGCGCGAACCTTGCGCGAGCCCGACGCCGCCAGCCTCATCACTATGCTGGGTGAGTGTTTGACTGGAAACACACTAAATGTGTCAGCGCAAACGTTAGGTGGACACACAATGCGTCTGACGCTCGTGCACTCCCTGTCCACAGAGGAGAGGAACTCGCTGCTGGGCGACGGCGACGACGGCTCCGGCAGCGAGCTGTCCGCCAACCTGTGCGAGATCGAGGAGTCCGACGCCGAGGACGCCGCGCTGGCGCCCGCGCGCCACACGGCCGTGTGACGCCGGCGCGCGGCCGCCGGGCCGCCGCCTGCCGCCGCCTGACCCCGCCTGACCCCGCCAGACCCCGCATGACCCCGCCGGCCCTGCGACTGCGACACTTTCGAAAACTCGAGACTGCCTCCGAAGCGGCCTACTTCGAATAACATAATGTAAAGTTTTCTTGTATCGAGCTATATCCATTCGCGCATGATTAAACTACAGGCCAGGCCGCACTCGAAAAATACGAAATAGACTCGTAACGAATCGGTTGCGGGTGTACTCTGTGCGTCGACCCTCGAGTGGGAGAGGAGAGGGAAATGAGGAATAAGACTTGTACATAATGTTATTATACCTAAGAATTAATATTATGAAATAGATAGATGAACTTGTAAATAATTGTAAGAAAGTGATAAAATTGTATGCCTATGTTACTTTTCTGTTCTTCGATGAGTAGGTATGCCGGGAACAATTTAGTAAAGTACCTGCCCCGCGAGCGCCGCGGCTCATCGCGCCGTACCGTAGATAGGGCAAGTTGTTGTCGGCGACGGCACGAGCTAACATATTTTAATGAAATGGTGCTCCAATCGTAGTTTCATATCATACTTTAACTGTGCATTTAAACGTCGAGCAATCGACGCGTTCTCCTCCTAGACTTAAGTAAATTAAGTGATCTATTTTTATATGTACAAATTGTAAGGCGCCGCGGCGCCCACTAGTTGAACGTATGAGGACAAGCGTCTGTTTCTTTTTTTATAAAGAAAGGTTTATAAAAATAAATTATTGCATTGTTGTGTAACTTTGACACGACCAATAAAGACCTATCAAGAACATGACGTTTTTTTTATTTATCTAGGTAGATACTCGTTCCTTCGCGACATGCTGGCTTTAGTTGCATCCAAGCCTAATCCATACTAATGTTATAAATGGGGAAGTGTATGTGTAGTCTGTTTGGCCATCTTTCACGCCTTTTTTTTTTTTTTTTTTTTTTTTACGTGCGGGAAATCCCCACGGATACCCGCCCCTCCGGAGCCGGAGGGGAAGGTTATGTCGGACTCGAACCGACTAAACCGCACGCCGTCTGTGGGTCGTGGTGCTAGGCCGAAGGTGAGGTTGCCTTGCGGCATATCCCTCGCACCCCGGCTGACCCAGGGCCATCCCTTTCGGTCTGGCCCTCCTCGGGAGGTGGGGACCACGCCGTCCCCGACTCAACCCCGGTGTGGGGAGGCGCGCATCGTCCTACGATGCGCGCCGCCGCCGTGGCCTGCTTCTGCTAGGGTGACGGGTGGCTCCACCCGTCACCCTCAGGCCCGCGCTCATGGGGGGCGGAGGTCTGTAAGCGCCCTCCGACGCCCGAGCCGCCTTCGGGCGCGAGCAGCGATGTCAGCGAGTCTTTCTCGCTCACCGCGCCGCGCCCGCTCTGCTGTCTCCTTCGCGAGCATGACCTGCTCGCAGAAAGAGGCGCTGGCCGCCCACGCATCCGCGCAGCGGACCATCGCCGCGAGCAGGGTGGAGAGCGTGAGCACTCTCACCCCCAGGGCCTGCACAAGCTCCCGCCTCGGCGTCTCAAACGCCGGACACTCGGTGAGCGTGTGCAGCCCCGAGTCCACGCTCGCGTCGCAGTGATGGCACTCGGGCGTTGGCTCAATACCCATCAGATGCAGATACCGCCCGAAGTAACCGTGCCCGGTTATCATCTGCGTCTGACGGTACGAGAGGCTCCCGTGTGGCCTCTCTAGCCACTCCCCCATGATGGGCCTTACCGCCGCAATGACGGCGTGCCCTGCGCGTGGTTGCCCAAGTCGTCGCTCCCACTCGGCCACCATGACCTGGTGGAGCCGGGATTTCTCGGCCCGAATGTCCTCGGGCTCGGGATCGAATCCCCGCTCCCGCGCCTCCTTTCGGAACTGGTATAGTGCCGAAAGGGCCCTCGCTTCCAGGATCCACGGTGGCGATCCGGCCAGGAGACTCGCCGCTTCGAAGGATATCGTGCGGTATCCCCTGATGGCCCTGGAGGCCATCGTCCTCTGCGCCGTACGGAGCAGAGGCAGGAATCTGGCCCCCAGGGTGTCCGCCCACACGGGGCACCCATATAGGGCCATGGACCGCACGACACCCGCGTAGAGTCTCCTGCAGGAGGTCCCTGGGCCCTTCAAGTTGGGCAACAGCCGACTCAGGGCATTCGCCGTGGTGACCAACTTGGGGCGCAGGCTTCGGAGATGTTGTCCGAAGTCCCATCGACCGTCAAGCACGAGCCCCAGGTATTTCAGCTGGGGCTTGATGTCGATGGGAGTGCCTCCCATCTTTCACGCCTAACACCTTGAACCGATTTTGATGAAATTTGGTATAAGAGTTGATTAGACCTTAAGAAAGGACCTACATCCACGCGGGCAAAAGCTAGTAATGTTATAAATGCGAAAGTAACCCTGTCTGTCCGACCTGAGATGATACGTAATCGTATATTTAAAATAGCAATTATTTTATCATTTTACACTCATAGTAAAAGTACAAATATTTAACACGAAGACTTATACATATGCTAGAGATAAATCTGCTATCCTTTTAGTAAGATACCTAACTTAAAATAGCGAAACAATCGCTCAAAGAGAGCCGACGACGGTAATCAACAATACACACGTGTATCATACGACGTTTTTCAATTTCCTTTTGAATAATATAATACTACAACAGATATTTAATCTTGCATTTTTGTGATAGTAAACATTCCATAACATTAAGACTTCACAATAATTAAAGTCAAAGTCAAAGATTTTTATTCAATCTAGAGCAACATGGTTGTTTCTTACTACCGTCTACTATACATTCTACTTAACCTAAGAAAAAACGGCTCAACCAACTCGACTGCGGCATTTTTTTAAGGCGTCAACTTACAATATTTATATCCTTAAGGCTAAATGAGGACGGATCTACATTTGTCTAATGTCGAAATGAAGAAAAGTATTTTAAAAAAAAGTTAAAATAAAATAAATAACCTAAGTTAAAATATGACAAAAAGTTCAGTATTATGCCGTAACTACACCATTTTAGGAGGTGCCTACACCATGCTCCATCCAGACGTTTTTACCTTTAAGAAAGTCATATGTCATATAGTATGCTTTTTTACATAAAGCGGTCTTTACATAGGTTTTAATTTTATTTTCAGGTATACTAAGGACCGATTCAGGCAATTTACTATAAAAGCGTATACCTGCCCCTTAAAAGAATTGTTAACTTAGCTAGGCCGATAACAAGGAAGTATCAGTTTATGTTTATTGCGCAGATTTCTGTCTGTTATGTCACTTACTTTTGTGAAATGAGATATATTTTTCCTGACATACATTATGTTTTTAAATATATTGTTACGAGCGTAGGGGTCGGTTTAAATAGAAAATGCGAGAACAACTGTTGAAGACAGATTTTATTCAGCTGCACTTAAATTACAGCAAAGCGCGTCGAAATTCGAAAACTCTTCCTTACACAATACACAGTCACTTGTATGATCGCACTGCATCGCTTTGCACACTTTATCGCTGAGATCGCTTCGAATACTAGTCTGTACTTGTAGACTGACTGAGCGGAGGCTGCTAGCTCGCCTTTTATAACTGGCGCGGCCGAGTAGCGAAAGTTCTCGAAAAGACAGCAATGTTCTGGAATGTTCTATTGGGTCTTGTGTCTCTTTCTATCCTGACGTCTCGTTCTATTCATTTGATTCCTTCTAGAACAATGATGTCAAGGCATGCTGTCTCTTTCTATAGTGCCGTCTCGGTCACTCCTATGGGAATTTGGCCATATATTGAAGTTGCCAAGCACCCGGCGTAGCACTACTCCTTAGACATGCTCGACCCGAGCATCATTAGGTCCGTAGTATCTCGCCAGTCGGTCAACATGTACAACCTTCAGGGGCTTCACTGATTTCGTTGTATCCGGTATGTAACGTCATTGATCCTGGTGACAACTCTATACGGCCCTTCTCAGTTTGGAGACAACTTCGGAGATTTGCCTTTGCGACGCATCGAATTGTGTAGCCATACCAACGAGCCTTCGTCAAACCCGGCTCGATATGAGTTGCGGTCGTATCGGGTTTTCATTCTTTCACTTGCCTGGAGCCCTGATTCACGGACGTGGGTGTGAACGTCTTTTAGTCTATCGCGGAAGGCACTAGCATATTCCGTGATTTCTTGCGGTGAATCTGTAGGACGTCCAGTCAGTAGATCAGCCGGTAGTCTCAGTTCTCTGCTAAAGTTTGCACACGCAGGAGTCACCGTTGTGTCTTCATGTATCGCTATTCTATAAGACAACAAGAACAAAGGAATATGACTATCCCAGTCTTTCTGGTGGCTCACAAAAACCTTAGCCAAATGCCTTTCCAAGGGTTGGTTACATCTTTCAACCATTTCGTCTGACTGCGGATGATATGGGGTAGTCCTGGTTTTATGAATACCCATTATCCTACAGGTTTCTTGAAATACCTGTGATTCAAAATTCCTTCCCTAGTCACTGTGTATTTCCAGAGAAACTCCATATCGGCAAAACACTTCCGTGACCAGTCTTTCTGCGACTGTAGTTGCTTCCTGGTTGGGTATGGCAAAAGCCTCCGGCCATTTAGTAAAGTAGTCCATTACTACTAGGATGTATTTGTTTCCAGATTCCGATGCAGGAAATGGCCCTGCAACATCTAATGCAATCCTTTCCCAAGGTGCTCCAACATTCATTCAATGCTCCCCTGCTCCTTGTATGAGGCCCTTTTACCGATGCGCAGCATGTACATTTCCTACACCAATCTTCAACATCCTCACGGCAATGGATCCAATAGAATCGTTGACGAATCTTCATCAAAGCCTTCTTCACACCAAGAAAGATGGCCGCCTGAAGTTCCGTCATGAAATGATCTCATAACCTCATTAATTTTAGTCTTTGGGACAACCAACTGCAGATGTGAGTGTAAGGATACGGGACCTTACAATTTATTACTCGCAGTGCGCGACGTTACCGTGACTACGAGCGCCCTCCTTGGTTGGGGAATGTGGAAATTAAATTGTTATTAAATGTTGTGATAGTGTATATTAATAAATGGTTAAAATTAAATATAAATGTTAGGGTAAAATGTTGGGGATGTTGGATGTTCGAGTTGGTAATTACAACTGACTTCTCTAAAATTATACATAATTTAGGTTGATGATTATTGCGTTGACCGTTGTGCATTCAGGCCCATTAGTCTCACATCATTCCTCCTCAAAACGCTGGAGAGACTAGTAGATCGATACCTAAGGGATGGAACATCTCGTTGACTGATTTCAACTTGCCAATACCCACTCTTGAGGTCAATGTTGAGAGCCACTGCATGCCACTTAAGGTGTCCAAACAAACAAACAGACAAATAGACAAACAGACAAGAATTCCAAAAAATATATTTTCGTGTTCAGTATCGTTAATATAACATACTCCAAGTATTTTTTTTTAAAATATCTCCAATGTACAGACACGACTACTTTACAATTATATAATAGTATAGATAGAATTAAATAATGTACGTTATCCGTACAGTGAGTTTTTCCCGTTTGCAGACTCCCATTTTCTAAACAGGACTCCATTGTGTATCACGAGGCTTTCCCATTGTGCCCAGTAGCTCTTCGTGGCTGCACTCATTTGGGAGACATCTCTCCATTTCGGCTTAGGTGTTCCTGCCCTTATCCATTCGAGAATAGGCTTGATGTCTCGATCCTCTTGCTGTGCTTGCTGCATGGCTTCGCTACTCCACTCATCGCTGACAGTATCAGTCCTTATTATTCTAATCGCTACACTGTCCTTAGCTTCTTGCCTGACACAATTGTTTCCTTTCACCGGACAAGGTCTTCGAGAGAGCGCATCTGCATTTCCATGCGCTTTCCCTCTCCGATGTTCGATGACGAAGTCGTATTCCTGGAGCTGTTCAATCCATCGTGCCACTTGTCCTTCTGGATTTTTAAATTTTAGCAACCATTTTAAAGCAGCACGATCAGTCCTCAGATGAAACTTGCGGCCCAGCAGAAACTTAATGAAATGCTGCAATGTCTTAACCACGGCCAGTAATTCTCTTCGTGTAACACAGTAATTTCTCTCTGGTTTAGACAAAGACTTACTAAAGTAAGCAATCACGACCTCCTTGTCTCCTTTTCTCTGGGACAGGACTCCGCCTATCCCAGTATTGCTGGCATTTGTGTCGACGAAGAGCTCATTTTCAGCATCTGGATAACCCAAGATTGGTGTTTCACAGAGTCTTCACTTAAGGTCTTTGAAAGCGGCCTCACATTGTTCATCCCAGCTAAATTTCCGTTTTTTTTCTGTTAACCGATGCAAATCTTCGCAATATCGGAGAAGCTTTTCACGCACCGCCGGTAGTATGAACAAAGACCCAAAAAAGCACGAACGTCGGTCTTATCTTTTGGTGTCGGCCAATCTTTAACGGCACTTATCTTCTGAGGGTCTGTTTGTATCCCATCTTTCGAAATAACATGCCCCAAATAGTTCACTTGTCGTTTAAAAAGTGAACACTTCTTTGGACTGAGTTTTAAGTTGGCACCCTGTAGTTTAGTCAAAACTTACTCCAATTTGCTGAGGTGATCGTCGAAGTCTTTTCCAATGATGATTATGTCATCCAAATATACCAGACAGGTTTCTCCCAGCAGTCCAGCAAGTATTTGTTCTATCAATCTCTCAAAAGTGGCCGGAGCATTACATAATCCAAATGGCATGACGTCGAACTGCCAGATACCTTTTCCAGTAGAAAACGCAGTTTTCTCCTTATCTCGTTGACTGATTTCAACTTGCCAATACCCACTCTTGAGGTCAATGTTGAGAGCCACTGCATGCCACTTAAGGTGTCCAAAGTGCCATCTATCCTTGGCAACGGATAACTATCTTTTTTCGTAACATTATTCAGTCGGCGATAATCAACGCAGAATCTGGTGGTTCCATCCTATTTCTTTACAAGGACTACCGGAGAACACCATGGACTTTTTTAATCCTTCTTCATCTCTTCCATCATTTCCTCAACCTCTTTTTCTCGAGCAATTGGTACTCGTCGTGGTCGTTGACGGATTGGCGTTACCTCACCAGTATCGATTTTATACTGTACTACTCCAGTTTTGCCAATGTCACCATCATGCATAGAAAAGACGTTTTTATAACGTAGCAGCATGTTATGCGCCTTCAATATCTCTACCTTACTGAGGTCATTGCGACAATCTTCTAGTAGTTTGCTTCAAAATGCTGTCAAGAAATGACGAAGAAGCTCTTTGGTAAGCTTTTCTCACGAGCTTTTCTATTTCCAAAGCCCACTGCTGCAGAGACTTATTAAGACGCTGGTTTCTGACCTTCAATTGGGCACAGTAGACATGTTCCAAGTGGCTATCACCGTAACGTGATTCCAATGCTTCAAGAAGGCGGTCGTAAGTCACTTCATCTCCAAGCGCCTCGAAAACACTGAGTGCTTGGTCCCGTAATCCCAACGTTAATGCCTGTGTTGGCTTGCTCCTTATCCCAACCGTTCGCCTTTGCCACGGACTCGAACTGCAGTTTGTATGCAGTCCACGAGGAGGTCCCGTCAAATGGCAGTACTTTGAACTTTCCGACAGCCTGTGCAAATGGAATGGTTACAGCAGTGATGCCAGATTGGGGGGAATCCCCCCAAATTTGGGGGGTTTATTGAGTTACGGGGGATTTTTTGGGGGACAATTTTTTTGGGGGGATTGTCGGAGGGAAAATAATACATTTGGAGGTAATCGGGAGATTTTAACTTGCAAACTAGTGATTTGAAGATATCTGTGATGTTTAAAAATATAATCTGAATCTTATTTAATTCCATTATTTTCAAAAATATCTCACTCACAATTTTTCATAATACTAAGCATATGTCACAAATAGCATTAAAAACTGAGATG
The DNA here is from genome assembly GCA_949126895.1 of Eilema caniola. NCBI lineage: Eukaryota > Metazoa > Arthropoda > Insecta > Lepidoptera > Erebidae > Eilema > Eilema caniola. The sequence goes on along the minus strand of OX421469.1, from coordinate 102,040 downwards.
AGAATCTATACTCCATTCGATTAGGTATTATAGGTATTCGGGTACTTTGAGATAACTTCCACTTTCAACTAGATGACAACTGCCATCCTTAGTCAAACCAGGAACAGGGGTTCTGAAAAGTAGCTGAAACGTCGGTTTAAAAGTAAATAAATCGCGATTGAGTCCGTTAAAATTGGTTATGTCTCAATGAGTGATAATCGCGTAAACTTTGGAAAATATCATCCGATAATAGGTTCCTGTGAAAATCTAGGCGAAGAGTAAAGCTCGAGGCTCCCTTTTATTTTCACGAAAACCTAGTGGGAATTATGTCCTTGATGTTTTAGCCGAAAATCATATTCGAATGCTGTTAATGCTACACTTTTTTTTAGGTACTATTTAAATATTACTAACTTTGGGGGGATTTTGAAAAAAATCCTAAGTTTTGGGGGGATTTCGTATCCATTTTGGGGTGAATTTGAAACAGTGATCTGGCAACACTGGGTTACAGAGCCAGCTGTTCTGCAAGCTATTTTCGTCACCAATTTTTTTACGTTTTGAGCCACAGACAGCAGCCTTTCCTCATAACTCTCAAACTCGTCGATGCTTCTTAATTTCTCGTCGTGGCTTTCTATTTTGTCTTGCACTGAATGAATTTCTCTTTGCAATTCTGCTTTAGACTCTTTTGACGTGACGTGGACCGGATGAGTGTTATTCATCTACCAGCTAGCAAGCATGAAAACTGAAAAACACTGCCCTTTCGACCAGCCATATATCAACATTCAGAACTTCTTTCAATGAGTCCTTTCGGCCAGCTAAGTAAGCGTGGACCGGACGAGACATTTAAATTTCCATAAAATACACAACTAGCTATTCGCATCACAAAGCAATGTGACCTTTCAATCAGCCTCCAAGAGACATGACCCGGACAGCACTCTTCCAAGCCTCATTTATAATGTTTTATTATGTCCTTTCGACTAGCCTAACAGACTTAGCCCGGACAGTAAGTGCACATACACAGTACCTACAAACAGTAGATGTCACCTGTGTGCCAAAAAGCATTAAAACTAATTACTACAACATATTACACACCTTTATTTTACGGATCCTTCAGCTCATTACAATTCACAGGCATAAGATCTGAGTTTATACTAATTGTATCTGACCCAACGGTAAGAGTGTCTGACCCAGCGGTAACTGTGTCTGAATCTGCGGTCAAAGTGTCGTGACTATTTAGGGACATTCGATCACAGTCTTCGTTTTGGTTGGAATCGAAAGGGACAATTTCTGACGCCGCCGTCACGGTCTCCTTCTCATTTATTAGATTTGAAGCAATTTCAAATAAACCCTCATCACCGCGAGGAATAAGACGCAAATTTTCATGGGAATATTTATACGTGCGGTTTGAACCAAAGAGACTTTTCAAATTGTAACGATCGTTCTCTAGTACTTCAATAATTTCAAAAGGACCCTTATACTTTCTATCCGAATTCGTCTGATTGCGTTCACTGTTTTTAGTAAATACGAAGTCCCCTTTAGAAAATGATTTAACGGTTGCCCGGTGCAGATCAAAACGTCGAGTATCAGACGCGGCTGCTAGTTCATAATCATAATCATAATCATTTATTTGTGGAACATAGGTTAGTTACAGATCTTATAAAAATGTTACAATGTCCTCTATATTCTACCACATTGTGTGATGTACAAATATTTTAATTTAATACTATGTCAATTTATAGAATGTCAACGAAATATTAGTATCAAAGATGTCAAACAATTAAATAACTTATGTCAATAAAAGAATAAAATAAAAAGAAAATTAAGTCAGGAATTAAAACATTCTAAAAAATATATATTAAATTAAGTTAAATGTCCTTGTCACTAAGATAATCATCAATTGAGTAGTATGCTTTATCGAGTAAGAATGTTTGTACTTCTTTCTTAAACATTTGCAAGTTTTCGCAGGAGTTTTATATTATTATTATTTGTTTTTTTATTCTTTTGTTTTTAAGGAGCTTTTGCCCACATGGGCACGTCAGCTCCATTGTTCCTTAACCCTTATGTTCTTTTTGGATAGTATACCATACATACAACTTTACAAAAATATACGATCATTATAAAATCATTTTTAACCTAGTTTTATTAATCACATGACATTTCTAGACGTTTATTTAAACTTCAAAAATACAAATAGCAGCGTATCTGTCATAATTTTGAATCAGTTGCGAAAAATAACCGCCAGGATGCGTCGCTCAAGTTTATTTAAGGTAAGTTTTATTTTTATTTATGTTTGTACCCCTAAATATGTATATTTATTATAAACTGCACATGCCTAAATGTATGGTCTAACACATTTTTTATAATATGCTGTTGTCGCTATGAGAATTATCATGTTTTTGTCATGTTTTTTACTAACGTATATTATACTATACAATGCCGCAGTTGCAGTAATTTACCTTTCGTTGGTGATGTATAGAATAATATACATTGCTAACTTCACGGGATCAATATTCTTTTGGACTTTACTATAATATTTAAATTTCAAGTATGTCTGTCTTATATACTAAACAAATTTTATTACAATTTAAAAGACAGTTGTACTGTTGTGGGTTCGATTCCCACAATAAATATTATAATTACTGCATGACATTATATACATTATTTACCTATGTATGATAAAATATGGTTTGGCTTTACTATGGTGATGGGTTTTTGCATGTTTCTTTTGCTTTGGTTTTAGACTGCTATGAATGAAAGAGCTAGGCGCATTTTATCCTTGGTGCCTGAAAAAAATGCTAACTCTGAAACAAGTGACGGAGCTAGTAGCGGTGATGAAGCTGGAATGATTGGATCAGCAGGAAGTTCTCCAGCGCCATCAATAAATTCCAGTCTCGAAAAATTAAACCTCCTACAAAGTTCGGATGATGAGATAGGAACGCATGCAGAGGATATTTATGCTGATACAACCGAAGTGCCTCTTACACCTATTCTTGCTCAGGTATTTCCAAATCATTCAGATAGTAATTATGATGCTCTACCCTCAATTTCATCTCTGCCATCTTTGCCTTCAAACCAACCAATTGCATCCACGTCTGCCGGCTTACCTTTGACGCGCGCTCAAAAAATGAAACGCAAAGCTCCTGCCATCGTTACACGAAAAGTAAAAAGACAGTGTAGCAGAAGAATTAATTTATCTTTCCGTTGGCAAAAAGCACAATTTCAACACAAGGCTGAAATAGCAGTTCCTACATTTTTGGAAAATGTACCATCTGATTGGTCACCTTTAGATTATTTTTATAGATTTTTTACTGAAGACTTAGTAGATATTATTACCACTCACACAAATTTATATAGCGTACAAAGAACAGGAAGATCCATAGTAGTTTCAAGGGAAGAAATACTAGACTTTTTGGCAATTAATGTTATCATGGGTATTGTAGTTTTGCCATCATACAAAGATTACTGGAAAAAGTCCTTTCGTTATGCAAAGGTAGCAGATGTTATGCCCCTAAAAAGATTTGAACAAATCAGGCGCTTTTTACATTTTACCAATAATTCTGAAGCCGATACATCAGATAGATATTATAAACTACGTCCCGTAATTGATCGCATTCGAACACAGTGTTTATCTGTAGAAGAAGAGAATGCTTTTAGTATCGACGAAATGGTTATACCATACAAAGGGAAAAAAGCAGGAAGTCGTCGGCAATATAACCCAAACAAGCCTTGTAAGTGGGGTTTCAAGAATTTAGTCAGGGCCGGTGTATCTGGCATCATTTATGACTTCATGCTTTACGCGGGAGATGACACTTTTAGAGGCATTACATTTACCGAAGAGGAAGAGACTTTGGGTGTTGGAAGTAAAATAGTTTTAGCTTTATCTAAGACTATTAAGAATAAAGCAAGTGTAGTATATTTTGACAATTATTTTACTTCCTTGGAGCTGGTACATATTTTGAGGGAAAATTATGGTATATTTAGTTTAGGAACAATCCGACAAAATAGACTCAAAGATGCTGCTAGTAAACTGCTAAGTGAAAAGGCTTTGAAAAAGAAAGGAAGAGGGGCCTTCTGTCAGATTGTTTGTAATAAAAATAAGCTTAGTATTGTCAAGTGGTTTGATAATAAACAGGTCACATTGGTGAGTTCTTATGATGATGCATACCCTGTCGAAAATATAAAACGATTCAGTAAGGAAGCAAAATCTCGTGTTGATGTAAAATGTCCCAAAATTGTTAAAGATTATAATCGTCACATGGGAGGTGTAGATTTGGCAGACATGCTAATTGCATTATATCGCACTGGAATAAGATCGCACAGGTGGTATATGAATATTTTCTCGCAGCTTTTGGATATATGCATCAACAACGCTTGGCTTTTACGTCGGAGATATGACAAAATGGCCAACACCATTAGAAAGCAGGATCGCCTAAAAGATTTTAGGTATGAAATCTACAGCGGCCTACTGAAACGAGGTCGAAACGTTTCAGTGAAAAATTTAGAGGCAATTCCCGACAAAGCAAAAATAAAAAAACCTGTATCTGAACGACCATGCGATGATGTCCGGTATGACAAATATGACCATTGGCCACAAATAACCGGATACCAGAGGTGCAAGTACTGCAAAGCTGGCCAGGCAAGTACGATGTGCACAAAATGTAAAGTTCATCTTTGCTACGTAAAGAATCGAAACTGTTTTTTGGAGTACCACCGCAAACAATAGGATTTCTGATTTATAAAATTTACGATTATTTTGTTCAATTTTATTAAACATTTTTGCTTCCACCAAGACAGTTATTCTTATTTAAAACCATGTTATATACAATCTTCTCTCTCTTCTTTCTTCTTCTTCTTCTCTTTTGGTTTCTTTTGGTTTATGTTAAAAACTACCAGTAACATTCCAACTCTCTCTAAACATAGCAATGTATAGCATAATATACGTTCCTAATAATGCGATAGTCACTGTACGTGTAGCAATGTATAGAATAATATACATCTTGTTTTTCCAAAATTTTCATATTATAATTTTTTTATTTATTTTTTTGATGGTTTTTATAACCCAAAGAAGGTACATATATTCATTTTTTTTACTCTTCTTGAAAAAAGCAATCTTGCCACGATAAGGGTTAAGCTATGCTATATTTTACACCCGTATTAAGAAAGAGAGTCCATAGGAGCCAGCAATACCAAACTACAGATTTTTTGAGCAATATCAGATTTTGGGTTTGATAAAATACTGTTGATTAGTCCAACATCTAACCTATTGAGACTAAATTCCTTCAAGATTAACTCTCTTTCCGTTTTATTTTGCACACATTCCATCAGCAAATGTTGCACATCCTCCAGCTGATTGCATACAATACAATTTGGCGAATCAGCCTTTCCCATAAGGAAGGCAAACTTTGTTGATGGAAAGTGGCCGGAGCGGAGTCTTAGTGCAAGTTTCACATACTTTCTACACAGAGCTTTGTCATCAAACCAGGGTGAACGAGGGGGCTCACTCTGAATTGTCTTATACCATATTCCTTTTTCCTTTGATTTAGCATTAAAAATATGTCTATTGGTCGAAGCAAGTAGCTTTATATTTTTTGTTCAGCTCCCAATAGTCTGGTAAATATGGTAGTATTGTACCTTCCTGTACTGCTAATTTGGACAGACGGTCAGCTTCCTCGTTACCCTTTAGCCCTATGTGGCCCGGGACCCACTGCAACATAAGCCTAGTACTATTTATTAAAAGTTGGTTACATATCTCTAGGATATCATAAGCTACCGATACACCTCTGAAGCCAGAGGCGCACCGAGCCACAAGCTGTAAAGCACTTTTACTATCAGTAAGAATTACTATGTTATTTAAATTGTTTCTGGAGGCATAAGCCAAAGCTTGATGAATTGCAATGAGTTCCACGGTCATTACAGATACATCTTCAAGGATCTTAAAATAACTTTTAAAGTTTACATTTTGATAGTAGAAAGCTGCTCCCGACCCATTCACACTCTTTGACCCATCTGTGTAAATCTTGCACCAATCGCTGTAGGTAGTATTCAGTTCACTGACAACTTCATCCCATCAAAAACAATACTTGTCAAAAAAACCAAGTCTCGCAACTCAGTTGTTCTGCGGTAAAAAGTTGTGAGATCCATGTAATACCAAGTCAGTTATTAATTTATTCAGTCTCTACTTAAGCGACTTTCTGTCTTAATACGTCCAGTGTCTAAGACTACGATCGTGGTCCATAACAATTGAAAATCAATTGTGTCTGGAATCTCCGTACTCGAAGCATTAAGTTGTTACGTAATAATTAACAGCATCTTATAGTGACGCATATCAATATTAAAATTCTTTAATGTTTTATATAAATATATTGAGACTTGGCCATCGCACTAAATAATTGAATTTACATGTGTTTTCAGGCGATTGAATTTACACGTGTTTTCAGGCGGGTATTGTTTTTGATGGGATTAGTTTTAACCGGACAAAGTTCGTAAACATGTTCGTTATTAAATGTAATGTATATTTTCTTAATGATTTTTGTATTATCCGGATCAACCTTTACTCTTTGCATCATTCACATACAGTATTACTGAATCCATTGCGACTACCTACAAGTTAGATTGCAAAGTTATTTTTATGCAGAAATACGATTAGGTAATAAGAAATTAATAAATACTTAGGTACTTAAAGTATCAATATTTAATTTAAATTATACAACCTTACGCACTCGTAATAAGTACGAATACGCACGTAGGTACGTTTTTTGCATTAATAAATATTAATAAATAATTTTATACACGTGTTTTCATGACGGGAATACCCATTTTTTGCTCGATTTGGCAGGGGCACTACCATGCGCCTATATTTATATGGGACTAGCTTAAACCCGCGGCTTCGCACGCAATAATAATAATAACTGCCGTAAAACATCGTTACGAATAAAGCCAATATTGAAAAATTTTAATGAAGACTTGGCTGTATGGGCTTAATTTTCTTTGCGGTCTTTTCTAGATTTTTTAGTTTTTCCTTGATTCATACACCAAACACTACTTATATTCCAAATTTGAAGCTTCTAGGTCTGCTACAAGTGCCTTAGAATTTTGATGATCGGTGAGTCAGTGAGTGACAAAATTAAGAAATTTCACCCGTTATAATTCTTAAAAATACTGGTTCAAATTGAATGAAATTTGAAATATACGTGTCTTTACAATGCTTGCATGGTTACTGAAAATTTCAGTCTTCTAGTTTTATCCACAACGAAGTTACAGGGGTTCGAAAATGGTCTGAATTGCTTCGAGAAAAGGATGGCACGGCCGTGACGCTTTTTTGCTCGACTTGGTGGGGGCACGGCCGTGCCCCCAGATTTATCAAATAGTTGGGTTCGTACAAGTTTTTTGCCTGTTTAATACATTCAAGGTCACATTTAAGGAATTTGTTTATCTGTATAGCTGTTACCCATGTATTTAGCGTAAACATTTTTAGGACTCCAGAAGACGCGATATTTAGTCCATGAAGTGTGTTAAGGTAGTAGCCTGTAACCACTGAACTAGTCAGGTGGATACTCACCGGCTCGCTCAGGGACTGATGCAGAGGACTCTTTCCCAGGGCGCCTTTTCTACAGAGCTATTGAGTGTGTGCACAGAGAAGCTAGGGCTCCAATAAAAACAACTGGTCATCAGGTTATACACACATATATTTAGAAGTAAAAGAATACAGAGTAATACACAGAGAAATATAGTAACAGAGTAGGTAGACACAGGAGACAGAAGTATATGTATAGATAAGTAGGTAGACAGGAATACACAGAATACAGAAGATATGTACAGACAAGTAGGTAGACAGACAGACACAGAATACAGAAGAATGAGGCAGAGAGGACACACACAGTAGGCACGAGTGTTATAGCACCAGCTACACATTTATAGGCACGTGAATCCTTTACGCATGGTTGGCACTACAGCTACACATTTACTGGTACACGATGGTAGTGTACTGGCCTTTGGCTTCGCTGGTGGTAGCGCGGACGGTCGCGGTAGACCTCTCGCCGTGTAGCCGCTCTCGGCAGCAAATGTACCACAAGGTACGCAGCAGAGTAAGGTGAGGCGGTCTCAACCTCAAGGACTCACTAGCACGAACTAAGGACCCTGTGTAAAACAGACCACACATAAGCCGTTAATACACATACAGGCCCGCCATCAGTCCCACTAAACAGAGTTACAAAAAAAACTTACCAGAATATCTGGGGACGAGATTTTCACCAAACTAAATTGTTACAAGCAATTGACAAATTACAAGATTTATACCACAGAGATTTGGTAAGACTAACAAAGGTCACTAGTTGCCACGAAGAATCAACAGAAGTCCGGGTGAAAATCGGGACAGGTATATTTATAGCCCGTTCATCGAATCTTCGTGAACAATCTTCAAAATTCTGCTAATCATGATGTAATTATTATAATTATGACTTGTTTACTGGTAAATCATAATCCCTGAGAAAATAAATCCCATTCAATTTATTATTGTTAAATAGTAAAAATAAAATAATAAATGAGTGCAATAAAAAAATAGAATATATGCTGTAGGACACCAGCGCCATCCACCGGTCGAGCGTGAGAACTAGGACACACCTAATAGAAGATTACAAGTTTCACCGCCAAACAATTATACCTAGTTCCCATGAGACACTCTAGGTGGCTCTGGAACAAAGAAATCAATTATAAGACCAACAGAGAAAAATATCACGTTACAAGCCAGTACAGGTTTCTTTTTATTTCTCCAGTATATAGTACGTAAGAGTAACTGTAACTCAGAAATTATATTTATGCTAATATTATTTGTACATGACATTGCTTTTATCACATATTTGTATGCAAGATACTGTCGTCTTAAATTAAGTGGCGGTACATGTAGTTCACTTTCCATAACATGTATGGGTGAACTTTTTATAAAGCCTCCAATGACCCTAAGAGCTTGATTTTGTAATTTGTCTAGTTTACTAACGTGTGTATTTGCGCTACAATCATACATAAAACACCCATAATCAATCCGACTCCTGATAAGTGCTATATATATTTTGCGTATATGTTTAGTATGTATCCCATAAGAACTACCTGCTAACAACTTCATTTACAAATTAATTCAGTAATGTGTTTATTCCATCGTAGACTACTGTCCAACTACATTCCTAAATATTTAATAAATTCCGATAAAATAATCGGCCTTCCATATATTTTGAGGGTAGGTACTATTTTCCTACGTCCTCTGCTAAACACACAGTAATGGGATTTAGTAAGAGATAGGGTCAAGCCCATTTCATCTAACAATGCCACCAAACTATCTAGCGCCCCTTGTATGTAATATTCAGCATTTGAAATTTGTTTGTCTTTATAGTATATTATAAAATCGTCTGCATTTTGTGAAATTAGAACGTTATTAATTGTCTTACAAATTTTATATGTAACTAAATTAAAAAGTATAGGTGAAAGAAGGTCCCCTTGGGCCAGTCCCCTATTGGCCCATCTACATATATTATCTATTCCTAAGTCGGCTGATTTAAGTTTTAAATGTCTTTCGTTCAAAAAAGTCCATATATATGAACAAAGTTTGGCTCCCACTTGAATGTCATCTAATGTGTGAGTAACTGCCTCAATTGAAATATTATTATACGTGTTCTCGATATCCAAGAAACACGCGACCGTAGGTATATTGTTAGATATGCCTACTTGGATATATGTAACTAGCCTGGCGATCGAATCTATACATGATTGTGATTTTCTGAACCCTATCGTGTGTGGTAACAACACATTATTATGTTCTACGTACCACTCCAAACGTTTACAAATCATTAAGTGTAATATTTTACATAAACACGACAGAAGTGAAATTGGTCTTAATTTGATTTCGTTATTGTTATTGTTTGCTTTAGATATGGTAATTATTTGAATGTTTCTCCATTGGTGAGGGACACAGCTATATTTAAATATATTATTATAAATTGTAAGTAAAAATTGTTTAACTGAATAAGGCAAGTTATAAATCATAGAGTATGATATACCGTCCGCTCCTGGTGCTGAGTCTTTCTTTTTTAAAGAGTTTTCGAGTTCTTGTATGGAAAATTCTACTTCTAAGTTATCGTTTCTAGACTTAAACATAGGAACAGCATTCGTGACATAGTCTGGCGTTAACGAGTGCAACAGTTCGTGTTGTGCTTCGGTAGGAGGGCAGGGTCTTTGTTGTTTATAACCTTTCATCCATCTCATGCGACGCCACATTTCCGGCACTGACTTGATTTCATTAATTGAGTTACAGAAATCTTGCCAACTGAGAGATTTGGCTTTTTTTTATTAATTTTTGAGATTCTCTAGTTTTAGATTCTAACTTCCTTAAATTTTCTGGGGTCGGGTTACGACGAAACTTGATTAACGCCAATCTACGTTGTGCAACTAGTTGCGATAATTCCGGGTTCCAATAGTTTTTAGGCTTAAACTTCTCAGGGGGCCTATTACTAAATTTTATGTACGGGATGTATTTATCTGCAGCGTGTTGAATTTGGTTCGTAAGAAAGTTATGCATTTCTTGGGTAGCACTTGGGGAATCTTTATAATTATCAATAGCTTCAGAAAGAGTACGACGGTAGTCACTCCAGTTAGCATTTTTGAAATTACGCTTTTTTATAATCTCATATATAGTGGTAATTTCACCTGATATCTTTAGAATAATGTGGTCACTACCTAGATTTTCTCTTAACACCTGCCAGTCGAATTTAATTGCTACATCTGATGTTGCAAATGTTATGTCAGGAGAAGTCTTCTGTAGGTTGCCATTTACTAATTTTATTCGAGTGTGCATACCTTTATTAAGGGAAATGTAACCACAGTCGAGAGCAGCATCCAAGATTTGTGTACCTCTACTATTTGATTTACTCGACCAGTTAGGATGGTGTCCGTTAAAGTCACCAGCTACAATAGTTTTTCGAGTGAAAAGTGAAAATAGATCGTTCCAGTCATTCCGATGGGTTTGTACTGAAGATAGTATAGTGAAACAATGTACTGAAGGTCCTCACAATTAAGTATCCTAACACAGGGTATCTGAATCTCAGGGTTCTGAGTATCAAATGAAACTAAATGAGACTGAATCGATCTATGAACTAATATAGCGACGCCACCGTAATTATCATCGCGATCGCGCCTAAAAACGTTATAGCCACTAACACTTACACTATTCTCACAATTAAACCATGTTTCACTAATAATAGCTATGTGAATATTTTCCCGTAACAACAGCGCTGAAAACGCTGTAAGTTTAGGGCTTAAACTTTGTGCGTTCCACTGGAGAATTTTTAACTTTAGACTAGCTTGTAAATTATCCATTTATAAAACTAGATATATGTTCTAATATTCCACCTCCGAGTATCATGCTAACTATCAACTTTTTAAATTTTTCACAAATAATTTTTAAAACGGCTAGTAGTTTTTCTTCAAACTTACTCTGAGACATAACAATAGATTTTATTTTAAACCAAATTTTTCTAAATTCCAATTTGTACGTTACTCCATTATTTGGTATACTGTCCTCCTTATCATTCCCCGGTGCATCTGTTTGTTCATCCATCGACTGGTCTATAGAATAACCTTTTTTTTCTATTTGTATCACTAAATTTCTTCTTGTTTGCCTTCTGATGTGATATTCTCTTTTTTCCTTTAGTATTTGATTCTATTTCCTTTTCTTCTTCATCTTCTGTAGTTGGTGGTAGGAGACTCATGGCTGCTCTGGCTAATACACTACTGTATGTTTCCTGAGAGGGATGTAATGTAGATGTATGATTAGAAGGTTGTACGTGCAAATTATCTTCAATGAATTGATTATTTTCTTTTTGTTTCCGTTCCGTTAGAATTTGTAATGCTTTCCTGTAAGTAACTTGTTCATCACACATTATATCGTGGGTATAATGGCAGAACTAAATAACTCAATATTTCAAGTTTCGAGATAATCGCGATTTACTCTTTTTTTGGCACTTTTTTTGACATCATTAACAAATGGAGAACAATTTTACCGTCGGCAATTTTATATGTTATAAGCATGTTTGCTGTCGATTCAATGCTTAATCAAACTAATTTCTTTCATGAACCAAAAATAAAATAAAAATCAAAAACCAAGTTATCCAATTTTGCCACACCAAGATGTTGCAAACATACCGTAGTTAGCTAATTCTTTATGGTAGTTATTCAGTTTTCTCACACATAAGAAGGATGTGAATACATGAAATTGGGTCAACAAGTTCACTTGTCGAGTTCTGAACCTAATGAAATATTTAAACATGAAAGTTAGGCATTCTTAGTGAAAGTTAATTTGTTTAATTTTATCACCTGATTATTGATCTCACATGAAATAAAAAACCTGTGTAGGAAGAAGAAACATCGTTTATTTTAAAAAAAAAAAACGTAAAAGTACAAAAATCAAAATCAACATGTACAGGTATGGCAATCTAATAAAATCAAATAAATGACTTATTATAAATCTTCTGCTCGTAAAATCAACTATAACAAAAAATACTTTGCTTTACATTAAAACATAATTGTAATTTGAAACACAAAAATCGACCATGGTTTATCAAATCAACTTTTTGTAGGTAATAAACTATTATAAATCTTCTAAAATCAACTAAACGCAACACCAGGGGCGGACGTTTGCAACACTAGGGGCGTCACAATCATGCTACCGACCCTGTAGATACCTTCTAATACCCTTCTTGAAGAACCCCATATTGTAGTCGCTTGGGAAAGCCACGGCAGGAAGTTCATTCCACAACCTGAGCGTGCGTGGGATGAAGTTCCTTTCAAAACGCACGGTGCGCACCATTTCCGGTCGCAGTGTGTGAGGGAGAATTCCCTGCCTATGGCGAGTGGTGCGATGATAGAATGCAGCGGTGGGCATCATGTCAAACAATTCATCTGAGCACAAACCATTGTATAGGCGATAGAACACACACAGGGAGGCAAAGTCCCTTCTGAGGCTGAGAGGTTCCACATCGCCTGTGAGTATGGGATTGTCGACGAGCCTCAACGCCCATCTTTGCAATGAGTCGAAGGGCCCAAGCTGGTATGCAGGCGCTCCGGCAAAAAGGTGACAGCAGTACTCCATGTGGGGCCGAATTTGTGCCTTTATAAAGCAGAAGTCGTTGCCCCGCAGTGAAGTACTGCTTCGCCCTGTTGAGCACTCCAAGTTTCTTTGAGGCCAGCTTGAATTTGTCCTCCAAATGGTTGCGGAACTGAACGTCGCTTGAGATGTCGACACCTAGGATCCCAATACTCGAAGAGATGGAAAGTGGTGTGCCCAAGAATTGCGGCGCTACAATAAATGGGGTTTTCTTAGCGGTGAATACACACACATACTTGTCTTAGTGGGGTTAAATAGGACTAGGTTAAGTCGACGCCAATCGGATACTCCCGAGAGAGAAGTCTCGATTTCAGACACAAGTTGTTCACGTCTCTTCTCCACATCGAATTGAGGGATATTTGCACGACCCGTGTAAAGGCGACCACTCACTAACAGTTTACCGGACGACGGCCGGACGATATAAATCTGTCAGTTATTGCATTAACCCACACACTCACAGTTTCGTTAACGATTTTGGACTGACAACTAATACGATCCGATAGTGTGTGGCCGCCAAACGATTCCGGACAGTTCTTAGCCGGACAGTCCTAGGCCGTCAGGGCGAACGAGCACAACGGGCACGTCGATCGTTTCGTGTCAGTTTTTACTAAGATTTTATTCATTTTTTGTACATACTCGGCTATATTTCTTATGCACATAGTCGATAAGATTCAAAATAGCTAACACCTATTTCCCACAATGATTAGCACGTACTTATATAAGAATAACGTAGTGCAAGCTATTTTCAACCTTATAGACATCACTACAAATCTAGTTTTTTTTCTTATATTCGTGATCAGCAGCATTTATTTATGCGAAAAAACATGTAATTAAGAAAATGTCAATAAGGTCGAAAATCGCTTGCACTGTTTCGTACTCTCTATGTAACTGATATTAGACCATTACCGGCAGGCGATCGTACGACCTAAAACTGACGACTCACAACTGCTAGTGTGTGGTCGCAAAACTGACAACAGGGAATTGCCAGCGGGCCAAAATCGCTTTAGTGTGTGGGCGCCATCGGCTAAGGACTGCAGGCCGCCGGACAGATCAGGAACTGCAGGCGGACTGTTAGTGAGTGGGCGCCTTAACACGTATCCCCGGTACTGTCGTCCGCATAGCAATGAATAGATCCATCAGTCAGCATGTCATTGATATGATGCAGAAACAGCGTCGGGGACAACACGGAGCCTTGTGGGACACCAGCGTTTATGTCTATGCGGTCCGAGCAGCTGCCATCGACGACGGCTTGGATACTTCTGTTGGACAAAAAGCTGGCAATCCATTCGCAAAGTCCCTCGGGGAGTCCGTAGCGTGGCAACTTCGAAAGAAGACCTTTGTGCCAGACCCGGTCAAAGGCCTTTGCTATATCGAGGCTGACCGCTAGTGCCTCGCCCCGACTCTCGATAGCTTGCGCCCATCGGTTTGTGAGATACACAAGAAGGTCACCAGTGGAGCGACGGTGGAGAAAGCCATACTGTCGGTCGCTCAGTAGGTCATTTCCCTCAAGGTATCCCAGGAGCTGTGCGTTAATCACACGCTCCATTACCTTCGAGAGAAGGGAGGTTAAAACAATAGGCCTGTAATTGGACGGGTCTGTCGTGTCGCCTTTCTTAGGCGCAGGATGCACGAATGCAGTCTTCCACGAGGCTGGGACTTGTCTCGCGGATTAAGAGAGCGCGAAAAGCCGTGTAAGTACTGGGCACAATTCGGGGGCACAATTCGGGGGCACAGTGCCTGAGCACCATCGCCGATATACCATCCGGCCCACTCGACTTCCGAACATCCAGGGACTTGAGTTCCCGCCGAACCACCCGTTGTGTGATTTTAATTTCAGACATGAAAGTACCACAGTTGGCGACAATAGGTGGCTCGGCATTTCCGTCGTTCATCGTCGAGTTTGACGCAAAGAGATTACCTAAAAGGTCGGCTTTCTCCTTAGCGCCATGAGCTAGGCTACCGTCGGGTTTTTGCAGCGGCAGAAGGCAGGAATGGCAGAAGTTTCCCTCGGCAGCTTTGGCGAGCGACCAAAATGCTCGACTACCGGATGGGTAACAAGTAATCCGCTCGCCAATTCCACCGATGAACTCAAACTTCGCCCTGGCAGTAGCTTTTTTACTGGACCTCGAGGCGGCATTCAATTTCCGCTTCACTTCAGCTATGTTAGGATCCTTATTGGCAAGTGCCGTGGTCCAAGCCTTATATGCAGATTGCTTGCGGTCTCTAGCTTCTCTGCAAGGTCTATTAAACCACGGCCGTTTGCTCGCTCCTGTTGCGATCTAACGGTTGGGAATATAGCATTCCATGCCTGATAGGATCGTTTCAGCGACTGCTGTTGCACAGGAGCTTGGATCCTTTGAAGTGAAGCAAAGCCGCCTCCACGGGTACGCCGAGAAGAATTCTCGCAGTCCGTCCCAGTCTGCCGACTTGTAGTGCCAGACATGCCGCCACTGAGGTGGCCGCGGTGGTTCTGGCCGCGCGGGAGTCACTTGCGCCCGGATGACGCTGTGGTCCGAAGTACCGAGAGGTGCTTCCACAGTTACGGAGTACTCATCCGGGCGCGTAGTCAGCAGAAGGTCCAATAAAGACTCTCTGTGGGTCCCGACATCTGGTTTTCTGGTGATGGAATGCACCAGTTGCGAGAACCCATAGGTCAGGGCAAAGTTGTGAGTAGCCCTTCCCGCCAAATCAGTCCTGTGAGACCCCAGCCACTCCACGTGGTGAGCATTGAAGTCACCCAAGAATACTGTCGCGAAGTTCCTTAAAAATAATGTAAAATAAGATTGAGCCGAAAACATGAATAATAAAATACAATTGAGGTGAAAGATTGAGGTTTCATACTTATTGTCTTTGATATTTAAAAAAGAAATGACATTGACTTGTCGTTGTTGAATGACGTTTGTCAAACTGAAAAATTTTGAATATTTGAAATTAAAGCAATAAAATTATAATAATTTGTGATAAAATGAACAATATTATTACTATACAGAGAAAATTCGAACGAAAATTGCCAAGGTAACATTTCCTTTTAACTGTGATTACAAATTTCGTATGTGCAAAAACTTCTAAAAACTCTTACTGTTGATTGTGTAAATCATCGTATTATTTACTCGTAATAGACCAGACACGTAGCATAATCCATTGATTTAACATATTAAACAAGTGGGAGTCACTTGCGCCCGGATGACGCTGTGGTCCGAAGTACCGAGAGGTGCTTCCACAGTTACGGAGTACTCATCCGGGCGCGTAGTCAGCAGAAGGTCCAATAAATACTCTCTGTGGGTCCCGACATCTGGTTTTCTGGTGATGGAATGCACCAGTTGCGAGAACCCATAGGTCAGGGCAAAGTTGTGAGCAGCCCTTCCCGCCAAATCAGTCCTGTGAGACCCCAGCCACTCCACGTGGTGAGCATTGAAGTCACCCAAGAATACTGTCGCGAAGTTCATTAAAAATAATGTAAAATAAGATTGAGCCGAAAACATGAATAATAAAATAATAGGGGTTAAAGTATGAAATTGCCGTTTCATTGTAATAGGTACTTCGAATTGACATAGAACCTTCATGGTTTGAGATTTTTGAGTGAAACTTTTTCCACATGGTACCTATGTAGTTCTTCATTTAAAAATGTGCAACATTCGATTATCGACTTTCAGTTGTTTTTTTTATTCAGCTTAGACAAGACAGATGGATACTTCGAAAATTCGAGTGATTTTTGAATACGAGTTCCGACGCGGAACTAACGCGGCAGAAACAGCTCGCAATATCAATGTTGCGTTTGGAGAGGGGACTGCTAATGAACGCACCGTGCGATTTTGGTTTAAACGCTTTCGTGATGGAAACTTTGATTTGAAGAACGAACCACGAGGAAGGCCGTCCACACAGGTGAATAACAATGAATTGAAAGACATGGTGGAAGCCGATCCGAGCCAAACTACCCAGGAATTAGCTGCATGGTTTAATGTTACCTTACCAACAATATTGACTCATTTGCGTCAAATCAATAAAATAAAAAAATGTGAAAAATGGGTACCTCATGATTTGACTGATCTGCAGAAATAAATGCGTGTTGAAACTTGTCTTGCCTTGTTGAATCGATACAGAAATGAAGGAATATTTGATCGAATTGTGACATGTGATGAAAAGTGGATTCTTTACGATAACCGTAAGCGAAAAATGCAATGGCTGACCTCAGGTGAAACGGCACAACAGTGTCCTAAAGCAAAGCTTACCAATAAAAAGGTAATGGTAACTGTTTGGTGGTCTCAGCATGGTGTTATTCACTATAGCTTTCTACGATCTGGTCAAGCAATAACGGCAGATGTCTACTGTGCCGAACTCCGAACAATGATAGCAAAACTAGCAGTGAAACAGCCCCGACTCATGAATTTTTTTTTTTTTTTTTTTTTTTTTATTAGTTTCACTAAACTGGACCCACACTACAAAATAATGGGCTCAACATTCGTAACTTATAGTTTAGGTTAGTGTCTGTCCTTCTAGAAGTGAACACTGCATGCAAAATTAAGTAAAGTTAGAGGTACATTGTTGAATAATTATGAAGCAAGGAGGATTATCCAAGATTCCACAGTTGGTATATACGTTCGTTCAAATAATATTTCAGTGAGCATACAGACGAGCCAAAAATATCAATTTCGTTACAAACGCTATTGTAAGCAGAACACATACGGTACAACGGTGAGTGTTGACTGTAATTAGTGCGACATAAAGGCAGGCTAAAAGTTTTTCGATTATGGAGACGACTGCCCGGCCGCGGCACAGCTAAATTAAGCTTGTGAAGAAGAGAAGGGCAGTCTATGGTTCCATTGATAAGCTTGTGCAAATACAATATGTCGGCAACTTTACGCCTATGTTCGAGTGTCATGACTTTGAAATATGTAAGTCTAGATTCATACCTTGTTAGATTGCGACACATGTTATGGGCGTAAGATAAGTGATACAAGAACTTCCTCTGAACCCTCTCCAACCGGGAAATATGCACATCATAAACGGGGTTCCATATCTGACAGCAGTATTCAAGAAATGACCTCACGTAACAGTTAAAAAGAAGGATAGGAATGTCAAAGTCTTTGAAAAATTTTGTTTGGCGAATGACGAAACCAGCCAAACGTGATGCCTTACTGGCGATACTTTCCATGTGTTCACGAAAGTCCAATTTCGTATCAATCACCACGCCTAGATCCCTCATGCTTGAAACCTCAGTGATTTGGGTATCAGAAATATAATAATTGGCAGGCATAGGATTAATTTTGCGTGTGAATTTGATGTGGAAACATTTAGAGGTATTTATCGTCATTCCATTCAAGCAACACCATTCAGTAACCGAATCAATGTCACTTTGCAGGGAATCTATGTCATCGCGATTGGAGACAATGCGGAACAATTTTAGATCGTCTGCAAACATTTCACAGCTGGAGGATATTTTAGAACATACGTCATTTACATAGACTAAGAAAAAGAGTGGTCCTAAGTGTGAGCCCTGGGGCACACCAGATGGAACCGATCTAGAAACCGAGTTATAGCCTCTGATTTTTACAAGTTGTGACCTGTTCATGAGGTAGGATTCGCACCAGCGAAGCAATGATCCACAAATACCCGCGTGAGCCAACTTTTGAACAAGTCGATTGTGATCAACCACATCGAAGGCCTTCGAGAAATCCGTATAAATAGCGTGTACTTCTGTCTTATTTTCTACTGCATCGTTAATACTAGAAATATAATTCATCAAGTTGGACGTGGTTGATCTGCCTGACAAAAACCCGTGCTGATTGATGTTGACCATTGGCTTTAGGTGATAGTAAATTTTTACTTGGATCAGCTTTTCAAACACCTTCCCCATAGCGGATAAGATTGAGATTGGTCTATAGTTTGACACATTACTTTGGTCTCCTTTTTTATGAATCGGAGTGATGTGTGCGATCTTCCACTTAGAGGGGAAAATGCCGTCAAAGAGAGACTTGTTAAAAATGCGATAAAGTGGTTCAACAAGCGGCTCTGCACAGTTTTTCAAAAATACTGGTGGAACGGAATCCGGACCTGGTCCCTGACTGACGTCTAAAGACTTGAGACAATTTAAAATTTCTGTTTTAGAGATGTAACACGAACCAAACGATCTTGAGAAACACGCATTTTCCTCAAGTGGTGTTAATGTGTCCACTGTCGGCTTATCTACATATACTGAATGGAAATATTCCGAGAAAAGATCACTGACGCTTTGCCCGCCCCGAGCAGTCTTACCATTGTAGAACATTTCGTCTGGAATCCCACTGCTGTTCGATCTCAATGATTTGATGAAAGTCCAAAAATAGTTGGGATCATTTTTAATTAGTTGTTTAGAATCATTTTTGAATTTATTAACGCATTCTTGGACCATTACTTTGCATTGATCACGTAACTTTTGGTATGTAATCAGATCTCTGGGGTTGCCGAATTTTATGAACTTTTTATGTACCTTTCTTTTTTCCTTCAAAGCGTTTACTAAAGGGCGATTAAACCAAATGGGGTATTTGCCAGCACCACTGCAACGTGTGGGCGTGTGGTTTGTGATTGCTTGTTTCATTAAGGTGTAGAATACATCGACACTCTCATCGATAGTTTGGTTTGCGTTGAATTTTGAATCCCAGTCAGTCAATTCTAATTCTTCTCTTATTTTTTCATAGTTAGCCTTGAGGAAATTAAAAGAAGAGATTTTGTTAAATTTAGGTCTTTTCTGGGAAGAAAACTTGAAAGAGATATTCAGTGTAGGATGTCTTCTGTCCTCTTTGACTAAGGGTGTGGTGCAATTGGATAATTTAAATAGTGCCGTAGAGTTGGTTAAAATTAAATCTAGTGTTCGACCCTCAACATTACGGATATGGTTTATGTTGTGAAGACCATTCAGAGAGAGAGCGTCAGTGAGTAAGCTTTCTATATAACCTGGGCAGCAGGGTGGTGTTAATAAATTTGTGTCAGTGTCGAGTTGCCATGTTAGATTGGGAAGATTAAAGTCACCCGTTATAAGCAATATTGAGTTTTTTGGTATTTTATGCTGAATTATATTTGTCAAATGTGTTGTGAGGTTATTTAGACGAGAATAATTGACTGGTGGGGGAAAATAGACATTACAGATGCAGAGCGGAATAATTGAGTTACCCTGTCTAAGTTTTATTAAAATCCAGAGGTCCTCATCTGCGGATTCCCAACTCATTTTACGTATAGGCTCGAATTTTTTGGATACCGCGATCAACGCACCGCCACCATCAAGCTTCAGAGAAGAGGAAGTACAACGATCACGTCTGAACACTGTGTATCTAGCATCCAGGACCTCGTGATCATAAACCGATTCATTTAGCCATGTCTCCGTTATAAGGATGAAATCAAAGTCCAACACGAGCGCGTTGCTCCGTATGGTTTCTGTTTTAGTTCTCAGACCCGCCACATTTTGATACAAAATACTGAATGTGGTACATCTATTACTCGCGTTTGCCACTATACTCATACAATACTACTATGCAACAAAAAAAAAACAAATGCAAAATGAAAATAACAAAGAAGAAAAAACGGTAGCATAAATTCCTATAAAGACTCCAGAAAATTTAAGTCCTTCACCACTAGGTTTCGACTGTTGATGTCTTTCTTAAGGTAAATACGGCCGTTGCGCACCCACACAAATTGAAAGCCTTTGTCTTTTGCGACTCGGCGAGTTTTAGCGTGTAACTGCTTGTTGGTCGGAGATAAGTGTTCACACACATACACAGGATTCTTGCCGGCTATACCAAGGTGAGATGAATTCAGCTTGTCGCTACTACTTCGTCGGTAATATTAATAAAAGACTCACTGCTGTTGCTAAACTTATTTATTTAGAAAAAACTCCTGGCTTATATGTTAAGTTTGGTAACGAAACCATATCGCGATCTAATTTCTTTATAAAAGCGCCATCTAGGTTTTATCATTGAACTAAATACCATAACACATAAAATTGTTACGAAGGTTATGACCTTTTTAGACATTCCGCCCACCAAAGAACTTGTTCTTTCACGTATAATAAAGTGGACTTCAGGCGACACTTTATGCATAATACAAAACAATTAGATATCCGCCCACCGTAACAACTTAAACAAAACAATGAAATTTGAACAACTTCTGGCTAAGCCTTAATGAATATAACCTTAATTTTCTATTACGTGGTTTCGCTACCAAGTCAAGCTTAAGACTAATCATGACATAAATTCTCTAAGCAGTCTAATAACTCTCAACTAGATCTAAAACAATATAAATCGCAACTAACATAGATTTTTGAAGTGATGCATGACACACATCATCGACAGACGTATAATAATAATAAGTTTCACGATATGTACTAGTATTGCTTATGAAATATGACGTTACAGTAACAATTAACATTCAAAGAATAACGTAACAATTAAGAAACGTTATACAAGTTAAGTCATACATTTGCTAAAATCGTCAACGTTAGCAAACTTTTGATTGAAATAACCCACAGGAGTATTCTACATACATAGCCGTTAATTTTAAGGAACAACACGATATAAGACTCATATTGGGTCGCTATCTTTAGGCAAAAGACACAATTTATTACATGGGCGTTTACAAATACCACTTTTCGTTTTAACAGTAACTACTCTAGTTATATTGTCTTTGCCTGGGTGTTTTTCAATAATTTTTCCTAGTAGCCATTTCGACGGAGGCATATTTAGGTCTTTAATTATAACAATATCACCCACTTCTGGCTCAGATTTTTTAGTAAACCACTTGTATCGTTGGTTTAAATGTACTAAATATTCTATTGACCAACGCTTCCAAAAGTCAGAGACCATTTTTTGGACTAATTTCCACCTTTGCTGCCCTGTGGTATTAACCTCTGAATGGTCCTCATCCGGTATAGCTACTAGAGGTTCCCCGACTAAAAAATGACCGGGCGTTAGGGGTAATGGATCATTGGGATTATCACTTAAACAATACAATGGACGGGAATTCAAACAGGCTTCGATTTGAGTCAACACTGTTGACAACTCCTCGAAGGTAAGAGTGGCGTCACCTATTACTCGTTTTAAATGTGCTTTTGTGGAGCGTACACCTGCCTCCCAGAGGCCACCGAAATTTGGCGCCTGGGGCGGTATAAAGTGCCACGTAGTTCCTTCCCTTGAGAGCAATTGACCTACTTCACTTGGAACCTTTGATACAGCCCTTTGCAACATGTCTCTCATCTCCTTGTCGGCGCCAACAAAATTTGTCCCATTGTCGCTATAAAGGTCCTGGCAATGACCCCTTCTAGACACAAATCTCCGAAAGGCCGCTATGAAGCCCTGGGCGGTTAAGTTTGATACGGCTTCGAGATGTATGGCCTTTGTAACCATGCATACAAAAACACACACATAGCCCTTGTATGCCTTGGACCCTCTCCCTGGTGAAAATCGGATATTAATATGGCCAGTGAAATCCACGCCGGCGCTCTTAAAAGGCCGAGTCGGTGTAACTCTACTCTTTGGTAACTGTCCCATATATTGGTTATTGGTTTGCCGGGAATAACGAAGACACGTCATACATTCTCGATAACATTTCTTCACTAAATTTCGACCTCGAATTATCCAAAATTTCGATCTCAAAAAATTCAACATGATCTGAGGACCACCGTGTAATGTTCGGGTGTGAGCATCTAAAACTAATAGCTTGGTGAAATGACTTTCACCAGGCATAATCATGGGGTGCCTTTTGTTAAAATGGCTTTCGGCTTGATTTATGCGACCCCCCACCCTTAAAATGCCTTTCTCATCAAGAAAGGCACCAAGGGTGTGGAGCGCGCTCCTTTTGGCCACAAATCCTTGGGATCCCAACTGCTGAAGTTCTTCCGCAAAGAAAAAACTCTGAGTCTCCTTTACACAAAATTCCATGACTTCGGCTACTTCCTTCTGTGTAACCGTTCGGCCAGTCTCTCTTATTTCCTTGGGTAGTTTTAAATTTAAAAATCTTTTGCAATATGACAATACTCTTAAACCCCTTTGTAAATCTGAAAATCTATTCCAAATAAAATCCTCCTTCCTTTTAATTGCAGAAGTTAAGATCTTAATGGGTCTCTGTTCCTCATTTGTAACAAATATTTCACTTGTTGTATATTTGTCACCTTGGGTGAGAAATAATGGACCATACCACCACAAACTGAATGACTTTAACGCTAGGGCCGTCATGCCTCTAGATCCGCAATCTGCGGGGTTTTGATCGGTTCTGACGTGCCTCCACTGGTCACGATCCAATATTGTCAGAATCTCTGACACTCGGTTGCTCACAAATGTTGTCCAACGGCTGGGCTCAGCTCTTAGCCATGCCAGCACAACAGTGGAATCGGACCAGGCAAATAAATGTTGTTTCGGTATCGCCATTATTTGTGACACTTCAAATAAAAGTTTAGTGGCAAGTACCGCAGCACACAGCTCCATCCGTGGTATGGAAATTTCCTTTTCTATTGGCGCCACCTTTGTTTTAGCTGTCACCAAATTTACCTGCACCTTTCCGGATGCATCTGTGGTTCTTAAATAAACCACTCCTGCATAGGCAACTTGGGACGCATCCGCAAATGCGTGCAACTCCACATGTGCTTCACGTTTCGTATTCAACCACCGTGGAATTCTTATCTCGTTTACATTTGCCAGATCTTGTTTGAATACGTTCCACTCCCTCGCTAGTTCCGATGTCAGCTCTTGGTCCCATCCTAATCCGCTCTTCCATAATTGTTGGATAAATAGTTTGGCCTTTATGATCACTGGTGCGATCCATCCCAGTGGGTCATAAAGCCTAGCTACTTCTGATAAGACCCTTCGCTTGGTTGCACCCTCCTTGAGCTCTTCCGGCAGCTGGTAGGTATAGTTAAAATCATCTGAAGTTTTACTCCAACATATTCCTAAAATCTTGACGGAGTCATCTGTTTTTAAAACTACGGTTGGTTCGGTACCTCTGCTCTCACTTTGGATGTGATTTAAAAGTTTGTCACTATTTGTACACCATTTCCTCAGGCAAAATCCTCCAGCGTTCATCAACTCATTCATTTGATTGTAGATTTCAATTATGCGATCCTCCGAATCCGATCCACTCAACAGGTCATCCATGTAAAAATCCTCAAGAGTAATGGTGGCTGCTAATGGGTACTTACTAGACTCATCCTTGGCCAGCTGCTGCAGTGACTTCACTGCGAGATATGGAGCACAAGCTGTTCCGAAGGTGAGTCTCAACAATCGGTAATGCTCAATAGGGTGGTCAGGTTGGGATCTCCACAAAATTCTTTGACAGTTAGTGTCTTCAGGATGAACCAAAATCTGCCTGTACATCTGTACTAAGTCAGCTGCTATACAATAGGGATGACGTCTCCATCTCATGAGGATGTGGCGTAAATCCTGTTGAAGTTTTGGGCCGACTAGCAGACAATCATTTAACGAGACATGGTTGGTTCCTTTACTCGATGCGTCGAAGACTACCCTCACCTTGCTCGTTTCCTTATCCTGCCTGACAACCGCATGGTGGGGTAAGTAGACAACTCTTGTATTATTAATGTCTTCTGTGTCAGTGATCTTCACCATATGGTTTTGATCAATGTAATCCTGCATGACAAGCTTGTAGTCTTCATACAAACTTGGGTTTCTCAACAATCGCTTCTCTAAAAGTTGAAATCTACGACGAGCGATAATTTGTGATTGGCTATATAAACAGTCTGGATCAGCGTTTTTGAAAGGTAAATGGACTATATAACGGCCGCTCTCATCTCGCTCTGTAGTCTCACTATAAATCTCTTCACATTTATTTTCTTCACTTGTCATTTTCTTCTTTATGGAATCTGGTTCTCTCTCTATCTCCCAAAATTTTCTAAGAAGATCATCTTCATTCACTCGTACATGTAGGGAAATCATTCGATTCTTGGACGAAGTATCACCGGTAACTCTGCCTGTTAAAACCCATCCAAATTGCGTATTTTGCGCAATTGGACCACTATTGCAAGGATGTTTTAACAGACCACTCAATATTATTTCGCTGTGAACTTCAACTCCTAAAATAATGTCAATTCTCTCGGGTGATCCATAATGAGGATCCGCTAGGATCAACGACTCAAATTCAGGCCAATCCTCAATATAGGTTTTACTGGTGGGAAGGAACGACGTGAGACTTTTCAGAACAAAGGCACTTACCTTAATTGAAAATTCAGGGTTAAGCAGGGACTCTAATTCTAACGAAACCATATACTTTGAACGCATTTGTCCCTCTCCTACACCGGATATAAGACCATTCACAGGTATCCTTTTAAGGCCTAAAGATTGAACGGTAGCTTCCGTAATAAAGGAAGCTTCTGACCCTTGGTCAATTAAAGCACGCACAACCTTTGACAATCCATTAAGTGCTACAGCTTTAACTTTAGCGGTAGCTAATAACACTTCACTATTTATTCCTCGGGCAAAATGGGCTGTCACTCTTGCATCGGTTTGGTTGCTGCTTGCTGCTGGTGGTTCCCCCGGCACAGGTTTCTCAGCACTCGTGGCAGGGGCTTTCTCTTGGGTTTGATCTCGCTCGAAGTGCAACAGTGTGTGATGTCTCCTTCCACATCGACGGCAAGTAGTAGACTTCTTACAATTCTTTACAGAATGATTTGACGAAAAGCAATTAAAGCATAATTTCTTCGACTGAATAAACTCTGATCTCGCATTGGGAGATTGACTTAAGAACTGCGGGCACACATAAAGTAAGTGGTTTTCAGGACATTTCACGCATTGTACTTTCTTTTTCTCATCCTGGATAGATGCATGGAACGATTTCTTACTGGGTGCTGCTTTGTTTGTGGAGCTATTCGTGACAGGCTTTTGTTGCTTACCACCATCAATCATTTCTAAGGTTCGGAATCTCTTTTCTAAAAAGGTTACTAGTTGATTCCACGTTGGCAGATCTTCTGTCTCAATCTGACTCATCTGTAGCTCCCACGTTTTGCGTGATTCCACATCAAGCTTCGACACTACCAAATGATTTATCACCGGATCCCAGGAATCGGTTTTTATACTCATATTGTTTAGCGATTTCAAACAAGCTGATGTGGTGTCAAGCAGTTGTTTGATTGAGGTTGCGGACTCAGAAGGCAAGTTTTTCTGTGCAAATAAGCGCTTCAGGATTTCATTACAATTAAATCGCTTATTGTTATACCTCCGTGTCAACTGGTTCCACGCTTCTTCGTAGTTACTAGCTGTGGTAGGCAAATTCTTCAAAAGGTTTTCTGGTTCATCAGAGAGACTGCTTTTTAGATAATGTAGTTTCTGAACTGCACTTAAACTACTATTCGTGTGAATCAGTGACTTGAACATATCATAGAACGACTGCCAATCCTCATAGGTACCAGTAAATTTTGGCAATTGAATCTGTGGCAATTTCACTTCACTTTTGGCTTCCGTTACACATGCTTTAGATGAGTTCGACGTTTCAGCATGCACAGGCCCAGGACGCAGGATCTCTAAATCTTCTTTCATTTTCACTTTATATTCTGTGTAAGTTTCCTCAAATTTTCCATACTCATCTTTACTAAAATACGGTGTGGTTAATTTCTCTTCCTTCTTTATCATGGATACTAATTTGTAGTGACCATCCTCAAATTTTGCTAATAGATTCTCTAATGTCTCTAATCTAGATTCAATGTACGGTACTGTTTTACGATCTTTAGGTGATTTCTTGTAAGTGGTGTAAGCCTTGGACAACCGCTCATACATGTCTTCTAACTTCGACAATAGTGCCTCCATATTGACTGACGATTCTTCAAGTTACAAATTACAAGTGATGACAAGTCCAGAATAGTTCGAAAATTTTATAAGTTTTAAATTGGTGAAATATTTCTAAGTCCATAAACTTCCGAAAATTTACCAACTGCCAAAACACCAAATTATTCTAAGTCTTTTTCACTACAAAATTTTCTAAGTCCTTTTCACTACAATTTTTTTTAAGTCTTTTTCACTACGAAATTTTCTAAGTCTTTTTTACTCACGAAATATTCTAAGTCTTTTTTACTCACGGAATATTCCTAAGTCCTTTTTGCTGTGAAATTTTCTAAGTCCCACTTTTTTTTTTTTTTTTTTTTTTTTTTTTTTTTTTTAACACTTCACTTCACCACTTTATTTACTTTTACTAACTGTCAACTGTCACTACTGCACTTTTAGTTCACTACAACACTGCACTCTTACTTCACTGTTAGTTCACTACTCACTTTTGTCCCGGGTTTCGGCACCAGATGTCGCTACTACTTCGTCGGTAATATTAATAAAAGACTCACTGCTGTTGCTAAACTTATTTATTTAGAAAAAACTCCTGGCTTATATGTTAAGTTTGGTAACGAAACCATATCGCGATCTAATTTCTTTATAAAAGCGCCATCTAGGTTTTATCATTGAACTAAATACCATAACACATAAAATTGTTACGAAGGTTATGACCTTTTTAGACACAGCTTCTCGTTAGGTTGATTCTTGTTAAAAGTCTTGACAGCTGCTAAGATTGTATCACGTATAAGTGGACTAGATAGTTTTACCACTATTGAACGCGGACGGTTAGATTCCTGATTAACCTTAGCAACACGATGGTAATTCAAGAGTTGAGTCTCTGAAAGATTGTAGCCCACAGTAGCTGTCAGTTGCTGTATGACCGTCTTGAGATTCTCAGATTTATGCTCGGGGACACACTGTATCTCTAAGTTGGATTCCCGCGATTGTTGCTCGAACTGGTTCAGCCTGTGGTTGATTTCAGTTATATTTTGTCTCAGAATTTTATTCTCACTCCGAAGATCCTCTATCGTTTGGGTTCTCGAATCGAACTCCTCTTTGAGCTGATCGTATTTTGCTGACATTAAGCTAATCCCTACAGTGAGATCCTCTATTTTGCTTCTAGTTTCTACACTTTCCGAAGCAAGATCTCGCTTAAAGTCAATCAGAAGTTGAGACAATGAGGCATCAAGCCTTTTATTAAAATATTGCTTGAGCTCCTCGATACCATACAACACCGGGGAATCAGCAGTCATACCCATATCCCCAGGCTGGGAGAGAGTGAGTGAGCTACCACTTTGTTTCCGATGGCTCTTGCAGCTCTCACAACGCCAGGCAGCTTTATAAGCTTTGGATTCCTTTGAAAAATTTTCTATAGATACGCCCAAGCACTTGCAGTGGTATGCTGCATTGCACTTGGAGCAAGATTTCAATTCTGCAGGTTTTATTTGCGCCGTACACTTAATACACACACTCATGTTCATTTACCGTATATGGGATAATTTTCTTCGAGTTGGCAACCCTCTTAACGTGTCAGTTTCAAAATGATGGATGTCAGTTGAGTTTGACAGCGGCGAAATAATAAATTGAGGGTATTTTGGTGTACCAACAGGATACTTCGATAACAGCTTAAATTATAAATACTCTGAGGGTAGAAAAATACAACTTATCTTTGAAGATTTCAGTGCTTTTAAGCGATTGTTACGAGTGGGAAACGATATCTCAGGATCTCCACCCGCAGTACATCACTTCGACAATATACAGGAACTGATATATCACTGATTAATATTTTTATTTTCACAATAACAATAGAGCGCAATGTACACACTAACACTAGCAATGTTGCCATGAATTGATCTTCACCATTATTATACAGCACGAGAAACCGTTTTAACTCTACAGGAACTGCAATTAGAAACTATCCGTCACCCTCCGTATTCGCCAGACCTTGCTCCAACAGACTACCATTTTTTTCGTGATTTGGACAATTTTCTATGTGATAAAAAGTTTTCTTCTCAGGAGGCAGTACAAAATGCTTTCACACAGTTTGTCGAATCTAGATCACCAGAGTTCTATCGCAAAGGCATAAATGACCTTCCTACTAGATGGTAGCAATGTATAGATAATAATGGTAATTATTTTGATTAAATAAATACGTTAAATTAAAAAAAAAAACGAATTTCAATTTGTCAGTACAAATCGGCAATTTCATACTTTAACCCCTAATACAATTGAGGTGAAAGATAGAGGTTTCATACTTATTGTCTTTTTTTTTTTTTTTTTTTTACGTTCGGGAAATCCCCACGGATACCCACCCCTCCGGAGCCGGAGGGCGAGGTTATGTCGGACTCGAACCGACTAAACCGCACGCCGTCTCTGGGTCGTAGTGCTAGGCCGAAGGTGAGGTTGTCATGCGACATATCCCTCGCACCCCGGCTGACCCAGGGCCATCCCTCTCGGTCTGGCCCTCCTCGGGAAGGGGGGGACCACGCGGTCCCCGACTCAACCCCGGTGTGGGGAGGCGCGCATCGTCCTACGATGCGCGCCGCCGCCGTGGCCTGCTTCTGCTAGGGTGACGGGCGGCTCCACCCGTCACCCTCAGGCCCGCGCTCATGGGGGGCGGAGGTCAGTCTGCGCCCTCCGACGCCCGAGCCGCCTTCGGGCGCGTGCAGCCGTCAGCGAGCCTTTCTCGCTCATCGCGCCGCGCCCGCTCTGCTGTCTCCTTCGCGAGCATGACCTGCTCGCAGAAGGAGGCGCTGGCCGCCCACGCATCCGCGCAGCGGACCATCGCCGCGAGCAGGGCGGAGAGCGTGAGCACTCTCACCCCCAGTGCCGCCACAAGCTCCCGCCTCGGCGTCTCAAACGCCGGGCACTCGGTGAGCGTGTGCAGCCCCGAGTCCACGCTCGCTTCGCAGTGATGGCACTCGGGCGTTGGCTCTATACCCATCAGATGCAGATACCGCCCGAAGCTACCGTGCCCGGTGATAATCTGCGTCTGACGGTACGAGAGGCTACCGTGTTGCCTCTCTAGCCACTCCCCCATGATGGGCCTTACCGCCGCAATGACGGCGTGCCCTACTTATTGTCTTTGATATTTAAAAAAGAAATGACATTGACTTGTCGTTGTTGAATGACGTTTGAAAACTGAAAAATTTTGAATATTTGAAATTAAAGCAATAAAATTATAATAATTTGTGATAAAATGAACAATATTATTACTATACAGAGAAAATTCGAACGAAAATTGCCAAGGTAACATTTCCTTTTAACTGTGATTACAAATTTCGTATGTGTAAAAACTTCTAAAAACTCTTACTGTTGATTGTGTCAATCATCGTATTATTTACTCGTAATAGACCAGACACGTAGCATAATCCATTGATTTAACATATTAAACTACTTAAGGAGTATTTGTTAGTACAGTCATGCCCGTTTGCACTAAACTCTACGAATAATGTATCCTATAGAAGTGTAACTCAGCTCAAAAAATGGCACCACATAATGAGGACCGCGGAAGGCGGGGCTTAAAAAGTGTACCGCACGGCGCTGTCAGTCCGCGCTGTCACGCGTAGGTATCGTACGGTTGTGTCACTGGAATCAATCTGTCAGTGATTTTAATTGTGTTTGTTTTTTGTGTGTTTTCGCGTTAATTACATTTCAAATATGCCTTCGTGTGTTGTGAAGTGGTGCAGAAACCATACTGATATGAAAAACACTGGAATTATCTTCCATGGGTGAGTAAATATTCATTTTAAAAACACGTACTTGGCGAAGTTGAAAAGTGGTATGCAACATGAACGCAATCCCTAAATAAAATTATTTTTTTTATGCAGTGTTCATAATTCATAGTATGATAAGCGCTAAGGTAATAAAAATATTGTTACTATGATATTATATTAGTATATATAATTTGAATGTCACAGATTCCCAACAAATGAAGTCCAGCATGCTCCAAAATCGTACACAATGTGTAGAGATAGACCGGGTTGACAATGAACGATGTTTAAAATCTTTCAGATCGCATTTTGCACTAAATACATCGGGCGTACCTCAAGGAAGTGTTCTGGGCCCCCTATTCTTTCTACTCTATATTAACGATATACCTAAAGTTACAAAAAATCATTGTGCTTTATTTGCAGACGATATATCAGTCATAGTGGCCGATGAAAGGGGTGAACCACAGCACATTACTAATGTAAATACTACAATAAGTGGCATAATGAATTGGCTAGGTAAGAACAATCTGACCGCAAACATAGCCAAAACAAAAATTGTACAATTTGAGAACTATAAATCAAATAACAAACCAGTAAAAATTACATACCAGGGTACAGGTATAGGAACATCTGTCGATACTAAATTCTTAGGTATTACATTAGATAAACATTGTAATTGGCACTTACATATAAATGGCTTGTGTGCCAAGATAAATCGCTTCGTTTTCGCTTTAAGACGATTACGCAAAACAGTGAATTTAAAAACTGCAATGACTGCTTACCACGGCTATGTACAATCAATTTTACTGTATGGTTTACTATTATGGGGTAATTCAAATCACATCTCAAAAGTCTTCGTATGTCAGAAAAAATGTATTAGGGCTATGGCGAACATTGGACCACTAGACTCGTGTAGACCAGCCTTCAAAAGTCTGAAGCTGCTGACGTTGACGTCACTATACGTCTTAGAAATTCGCATATTTGTAAAAAAAAAAAAACCAGAGTTGTTCAAAAAGGCCAGTTAAGATAAGCTGTACATGTCTAGAGATAGCACAAAACTTTTGCTGCCTAGCTGTAAAACTTCTCTGCATCAAAATAATTCACATTTTATGACAGCCAAAATTTATAATCACATACCCAGACCCATTAGAGAGTTAACCTTCAATAAATTTAAGAAAACACTAGCTACCTGGCTGATGGAGAAGTCTTATTATAGTGTCAGTGAGTTTCTTGAGGATAAATGGTGATGGTTTGGGTATTAATGACATCGAAGTGTAAGTCAAGTTATGTGTGTGATAGATTGTTAATATGAGATTATTGCTTGTATAATTATTTATTATTGATAGTACTGGGTATTCTGACATTACAAATTTATTCTTAAATGCATTCTTGACAAAATATTGACATTTTTTTAAATTTTTATAATGGACATTTATTGGCATTCTAATTATTTTAATCTTATTACAAAAAAAATTTGAATTCTAATAAATAAATTAATGTAACTTTGCATGCAGAGAATCTGCGAAACATGTCGGACATTATTTGATTATGTAACACCACTGTAAAATACCATGTTTCGAGCAATAAATGATTTACTTACTTACTTACCTACTGTGAGATATTTTTTATACCTATTTGCAATTTCTAAATTTAATGAAAAAGTTAAACTGTTCTTATTTAGTTCATTACTTAAATTATTTATTTTTAAAAAGTATTTTACTATTTTTCAGATGGTTAGTCCATTACATTCAAATTAATGTAGAATCATCTGGTTGACAATTAAAATTAACAATTTTAAAATAATGGTAAATAAGTGTATCACCCCTTAAAGAAAACCATCCTATAGTAAGCAATCACGACGTTATGTTGTTAAAAGCTATAATCGAACAGTTTCTTATAATTCGTTTGCATTATATTGTTAAAAACGAGTCTTTACTAAATTCCAACCGCCATAAATTAAATAAACTAATTATTTTCAGAGGTACATAATTGTGAAAAATAACAACATATTTTAATTTGTATGCGTATGTAGTTCAATCAATAGAAAAATAATAACAATTCAGTTATTATTTTTTGAAGTGAAAACTTCTTTAGCGGCGTTGGATGGGTAAAAAGTGTTAAACTCGCGTCAGGATTACTTGACCTTTGAACCGTAACCGACGACTGACGTCATAAAACATTAGCTAAAAATTTTTTATTTTGTTAGGTACGCCAAGAAGCTTCGTAGCTTAGCGGTAAGCGCTTCGACTGTAAGTCCTTATGGTTTCAGATAGTACCGGGTTCGAACCTCGGCATCTGACATTTTTTGTGATTATTTTTTCTTTTTGTAATTTATTACTTTTTGTGATTATTTTTCTTTTTGTAATTCATTAATTTGTTCTGACAGAAAATTAGTGATAGGTTCTAAGATTGGCGCTAACGAACGAACGAAGAAAGAAAGAGAGAACAAGTTTTCACTTCTGCCGGCACTCCCGGAGTGCAACCCGACTTTTTTTATTGATTGAACTTATTCAATAAAAAATAAACACAAACAAGCTGTCGTATTATTGTATAACACCATCCACGCTCATCACGATCGCCGCTTTTTGCAAAATTGCAAAATTTCAAAATTTCTGGGCGAATGAGATGCGATTTTGTATACCACTCCATCAAAGACGATAAAGAAACAATAGACAGACAATCTCATTCGAAAATTGGTCCGGCGGGAAAAGCTCAAAATCTGTATTATCTGAAGATGGCGTCACTGGTAGGTACGTGGGCAAAATAGCCCGGAACATTTTATTGAAAATCGATAAAATTGTGCCATTTCTTAACCATCAAACTTAAAAATATATTTTTAAAGCTATTGCATAGATTTTATCGCAGGCTGAGCGCGGAGAACGAATCAAGAAATTCCGTAACGAAAAAACCTGTCACATTGTCTACCGTCGTTTCAGTTCGGCAGACTTCCGACCGCACGCACACAAACACCGTGAATATATGAAGTTATCAAACGTCTCATCATAATGTCATCCACGTAAGCGGCCAGAATCGAAAGAGTTTTCCTTCAAAATGATTGAAAGAGTTTTCTTATAAAATACTTCGCGATTGCAACTGAGAGTTTGTATGCTTAGATCTGTAAAACTACTATCACTTTAATAGATAGAGTGATTTACGAGGAACGTTTCAAACGTTTCATTTCATGTTAATAATAAGTATGCAATAGCTTTATACCGCGGCAGTCCTTGAGTGCCACGCGTATTTTTTTGAAGTGAAAACTTCTTTAGCGGCGTTGGATGAGTAAAAATTGTTAAACTCGCGCGTCAGGATCACTTGACCTTTGAACCGTAACCGACGACTGACGTCATACAATATTAGCTATAGACTGTTTATTTTGCAAGATACGATAAGAAGCTCCATAGCTTAGCGCTTCCTTCTTCCATAGTACCGGATTCGAACCTGGGCTTCTGACACTTCTTGTGATTATTTTTTCTGTTTGTAATTTATTAATTTCTTCTGACAGAAAATTAGTGATAGTTTCTATGATTGTCGCTATATTATAGGTACTTTTTTTCACTTCTGCCGGCACTCCCGGAGTGCAACCCGTCTTTTTTTGTTGTTGTTAAAGATCGTATTCGTTCCCAATTTTTTTTAAATCGATAAACAATTATTATTTGTAATTATATAACTGTTCGGGACTTTTCGCGATAAATTATGAGTTCACACCGCGATAGTTTAAAAATAATTATTATTTGTTACATAAAATCCGTAGTTTGATTCACTTAGCCACATCTTACGAACTAAAAGGTAACTGCATATTGCCGTACATTTTTTGTGGGTATGAGATTGTCTGTCTATTGATTTTTTATCGTATTAGGGGTATAGGTACGGAGTGTAAGAGGAACGCTCCCGAAGTCGAAAGGTGGTCATTGTACTCATCATTATGAACAACTTTTACTATGGGATCAACCCTGAAATCGAGATTAAAATTAGCTGTTCCATACAAAAAGTTCGTCGACTCCCGATAAAATGTATGGGACAGCTGATTTTTTTTTCTTGATTTCAGGATTGGTCCCATAGTTAAAGTTGTTTATAATGATGAGTACAATGACCCCCCTTTGGCTTCGGGAGCGTTACCCTTACACCCATTGTGACGGTACGTCGTCTAACCAAAGCTGAGTGAACTTCGTTTTTACGTATTTGATTTGAATATTATGTCAAAAATGCCAGCCCCCGCCCTTTGGCGGGAGATATGAGTGCTCCGCCAGCCGCACAGATATTGTGGAATTCATCCAGAGACAATAATTCCCCCACTGGTCTACGTCATTGCAATAGATAAAGGAATTAACCGCGAGTAAAAAGCAGTGGAAATGAAGTACAACAACAAGTTCCCGGTCTGAAAGCTATGACTCGTTACGTGGGACATTCTAATACACGTCGAGGGCAAAGGTACCGCGTAACATTTATCAACGAATCCCGCCATCATAAGAATAATGTTAAATGTACACAATTGAATACTCTAAGCGTCACGTCACTCAGCTAAGAATAAAATTACACATAAAACATATAAATACAATAATATAACTAATAGTATTGGTATGAAAGTAGTAGTAGTAGCACCGTAACTTACTCTAAGTGACGCCTCTGTTCCTACTCTCCCACGAGCCCTAGTCAACCGCCCTCGTCCCCGGATCCCAAACGAATGCCCCGAACCTCTCTAACCTCATAAAAATGGCTTGTCTTTACAAAACCTGCACGTGTTTTACGGATTTCTCTCGTAACAACTAACGTTCTAATAGTTTCTTTAAAGTATCACAAAAACAATGACCATCTCTTCAGGAGCCAACACAAAAGGTCTTGCTTTATCTGATTTATGGAGGGTCAAATAGCAACGATGCGAGTGAGATGACTACAAGTGGACGCCTGCTATTAAACATCAAAATACCAACGTATTAAAGATGTCATTTTTAGGGTTTATTACTTTCCCATTGTTGAGTAACTTGTGTACCATCACACCATATAGCCAGGCGTTATCTCTTATTATTATTTCTCAAAAATGGTGCTAAGGGAGCAGTCCATCGCAAGCAGATTGTTCGAGCATCTACAATGTTGGTTTGACGCGCTGGTTCCTTCATTCTTCAGCAAGCGAGTGCCAGCACATTGTCTGAAAGTGTAGCCGAATTGATTGTATAGGTTTCGCCTGGGTAACATTATCCTTCTTTACCTGTACAATAAATAAAAAAATATGAATAATAGTCACTGGTTAGTTTAAGTTGTAGACAAAAATTGTTTGTTATGATTAACCAACCAGCCACCTCGTAATTACGAGTATCATAAAACTCCGCGAGACAAGTCCCAGCCTCGTGGAAGACCATGTGTCTTCAAAGGCGACAGGACAGACCCGTCCAATTACAGGCCTATTGCTATAACCTCCCTTCTCTTGAAGGTGATGGAGCGTGTGATTAACTCCTGGGATACCTTGAGGGAAACGACCTACTGAGCGACCGACAGTATGGCTTTCGCCACCGTCGCTCCACCGGTGACCTTCTTGTGTATCTCACAAACCGATGGGCGCAAGCTGTCGAGAGTCGGGGCGAGGCAGCCTCGATATAGCAAAAGCCTTTGACCGGGTCTGGTCTTCTTTCGAAGTTGCCACGCTACGGACTCCCCGAGGGTGTTTGCGAATGGATTGCCAGCTTTTGTCCAACAGAAGTATCCAAGCCGTCGTCGATGGTAGCTGCTCGGACCGCATGGACATAAACGCTGGTGTCCCACAAGGCTCCGTCGTGACCCCGACGTTGTTTCTGCTGCATATCAATGATATGCTGTCTGATGGATCTATTCATTACTATGCGGACGACAGTACCGGGGATACGTGTTACACGGGTCGTGCAAATATCCCTCAATTCGAGGTGGAGAAGAGACGCGAACAACTTGTGTCTCAAATCGAGACTACTCTCTTGAGTGTATCCGATTGGGGTCGACTTAACCTAGTCCAATTTAACCCCACTAAGACACAAGTATGTGTATTCACTGCTAAGAAAACCCCATTTATTGTAGCGCCGCAATTCCTGGGCACACCACTTTCCATCTCTTCGAGTATTGGGATCCTAGGTGACGACATCTCAAGCGACGTTCAGTTCCGCGACCATTTGGAGGACAAGGTAAAGCTGGCCTCAAAGAAACTTGGAGTGCTCAACAGGGCGAAACAGTACTTCACTGCGGGGCAACGACTTCTACTTTATAAGGCACAAATTCAGCCCCACATGGAGTACTGCTGTCACCTTTTTGCCGGAGCGCCTGCATACCAGCTTGACCCCTTCGACTCATTGCAAAGACGGGCGTTGAGGCTCGTCGACAATCCCATACTCACAGGCGATGTGGAACCTTGAGAGGTTGAGAGGCCTCAGAAGGAACTTTGTGCCTCGCTGTGTGTGTTCTACCGCCTATACAATGGTCTGTGCTCAGATGAATTGTTTGACATGATGCCCACCGCTACATTCTATCATCTCACCACTCGCCATAGGCAGGGAATTCATCCTCACACGTTGCGACCGGAAATGGTGCGCACCGTGCGTTCTGAAAGGAACTACATCCCACGCACGCTCAGCTTGTGGAATGAACTTCCCGCCGTGGTTTTTCCAAGCGACTACAATATGGGGTTCTTCAAAAAGGGTATTAGAAAGTATTTACAGGGTCGGTAGCACGATTGTGATGCCCCTGGTGTTGTAAACGTCCATAGGCTACGGTAACCACTTCCATCAGGTGGGCCGTGTGCTTGTCAAGTGGTATAAAAAAAACTACTGCTCAGGCGTCTTCCGCACCACCATAGAGGTTCGACCCTATGCGCGTTTTTTTACGTGTTGTCACCAAATAAGTGAGTAGGTAGTTACCTAATTGTTTACCTGTTCACTTACTCAGGCCTAGTCCACGCTACAGCAAAATTTTAACATCTACGCTAACTACCGATCTTACTATGAATATTCTATTACGATTACATTATAAGTCTGGCTAAATACGTAAAAATCCATTTTTAAGAAATAGTTGTGATAAATGCAAAATTTAGTCCTTTGATAATTATGTGAAAAAATAGGTGCATTTTTAAGTTTTTATTTATGCGAAATTAAGTTTCTTTTTACGGAATATGTATTTAATAATAATTTAATTTTAATACGTACCTAACCCTAATTTTAGTATAAGCAATCTACCTATCTACCTCTACTGCTTCAAATTCACAATAATTACTGTAGCTTCGACAAATGTTTGTCAATTTACCGACATCTAATGATATAAGTACTAAAACTACTATGTATTTGATTATAAATAATTAATATGATATGGAAATTACGAATATAATCTGTACTGTACAGGGTTTTGATGGGAAAATGCCTAAGTATCTATTTTCTAAAATTAATTATCAAATCTGTTTTTGTAGGTAATTAAAAACATTACCCTCCTTTTTGCTTCTTCGTAGTCGGGTAAAAACACAAGTAATGGCTATGACAACATGGTTTATCGATTAAAAGATACCAATATCGACACCTATTGCCTGAGGTGAACAGTTCATAACAGTTTTGAGGTAGGTTTCTAATTGTAATGTTCAGTATAATTATATATTTATCTACTTTGTTCCAATATGAAGATATTTAATTTTTTATTTACAATAATGCCGGTATTATGACGTTGTTCCCATACGGTTTGCCATCTAAAATTCGTTCTTTATGCATTAAAATTTTCAGGTGGTTTTTATTGGTTACTCGGCCCAGCGCAACGTATAACTGCCCGTGACTAAAAACATCCGACCTGAGATCTAAACCCACACGGCTTAGGGTTTTTCCTTGACTCTTATGTATCGTTGTTGCGTAACATAGTTGTAACGGAAACTGATGACGGCTCATTTCAAAAGGACTGTTGTAATCGATCGGGGCTTTAATAGTTATACGCGGAATTAAATATGGGTCGGTACTATTCGATTTTTGAACAGTTATTAATCGTGGCGAAGTAGCTGTCACAATGACTTTTGTACCGTTTACCAGACCGTCGTTGAAACTTAGATTACGCATGATCATGCAAATACATCCTATTTTTAATTTAAGATCATGCTCTGGCACACCTCTTGGTTGCATTCTGTTTAATGCATCCGGCCCTAAAATCAATTCATCTGCACCATCGTTTTCGATTGTATCAATCGAATAAAAGTGCAGTGTGTCACCTGATAATTTTTCCAATATTATATTATTTATTTCTCTAACTGCGTCATTGCGTGTTGCCAAAATCGATCTATGTATGCAAGCAACGGGTTCGTCGACCAAAGGAAATACGAATTCTATTAATTCTTCCAATTCAGATACCATTTCTATGGAGCTTAAGTCGACCATATTTTGTGTATGTCCGCCAACTTTAATAGCATGAGAAGTTAATTTGTTCGAGCCTAAATCAAGTATAAATTTGGCGAATTCTTCATCTTCCTTGCATCTCTGCGATGTTACTAATGCAAAACATTTTAATTTCTGCCAAATAGGAGATGTTTTCACGGATGCATTTAAAATATCTGAATTGGTTCTTGCATTTATGACTACAGGAGGAATTTGCCTAAAATCTCCTGCAAAAATAATAATTTTTCCACCAAATTTTTTGTCATTTTTCATAAGATCACGCAATGACCTGTCGAGTAGATGAATCAAGTACTTATGAGCCATAGGAGCTTCGTCGTATATAATTATATTCGCATGATAAATTAATTCTGCTCTTTGTGAACCATTTGTGATGTTCCAGTATCCAAGATCGTCTACTATGTCTATAGGAAATTTAAACATACTATGTGCAGTGCTCCTCCCATCATAATTTTGAGCTGCAATAGCAGAACTTGCCGTGCATAACAGTACACCTTTTAATATGCCGCGAACGTGGGCCGCAATTACATTTAAGACTAACGTTTTTCCAGTACCAGCGGGACCATCAATGAAAATAGCTGTGTCAGACGTCTCGCGGAAATTGTTATCAGAACAAAGTTTTGCGACGTGATCAAGAACTGTTCGTTGATCTAAAGACAGACGCGGAAGCCATTCATTTACGTAGTTCACCAATGTATCGCAATTATGTTCTACGAGTTCTCTGCCTAACTCTGTGGTATTGTCTACAACTTCTGGCAAACCGTGTTGAGCAAGTGTCGATCCATGTTTACGAAGCATTCTATTAATATCGATGAGACACAATGTGTGCACTTTTTCCTCATCTTCATTGTCAGTTCTGTGGGAAATGTCCTCACTTAATTGGGTTTTAAATTTTTCCCAGAGAGATGCAACTGGGGCCCCGTTTACTGCCAAAAGAACGAAAAAGCTTCGTAGGCGTGGTCCCGTGAAAAACGTAGATGCTTCCCACATTGCTTTTTCGTATTCCACTTCGTCATTAGCCAGGCCAACTACTTTAGCAGCTTCCTGAAAAGTTAGACAATTGGGACCACCAAGACTTTTAAGATCTATGTAATTACGACATGGGTATGTTTTTAATAA
This sequence comes from Eilema caniola, assembly GCA_949126895.1. NCBI lineage: Eukaryota > Metazoa > Arthropoda > Insecta > Lepidoptera > Erebidae > Eilema > Eilema caniola. The sequence continues at coordinate 61,926 of OX421469.1, read as the reverse complement.
AAGTCTAAGATAAAACTGTTCGCCTCTGTTGGGTGCGACCCAAAATAGACGCGCAACAAGCTCACCCCTTTGTCTTTTTGTGATAAATTTGTTATTTGTGGTTTCGAAAATTGCCGTATTCTTTGTCGAGGGACGCTTTGCATGTACAATATACTGTTCATAAAAGTCTAAATAAGTTAAACTCTCAAACTTTTCATCTACGGGGCGGTTAAAATATGTCATTAAATCCGAATTGGCTCGTTTTGCGGCGTCTGCTTCCGTGCCTGGTCTAAAATAAACTGCTTGCTGGTTTTCGAGATGAACTGATAGCTGTTTTACGTTGGGTTCGCGCGCAGTGACATCGAACTCTAACGTTCTCCATGCAGCGTCGCTAGAACCTATGTAACGTTTTGTGATGTATTGTTCTATCTCGTTATTTTCATCTTCTTCAGACACTACAGCTACACGCGATTTGTCAGGTCCCTTGGTTATATATTTAAACAAATATTTGACAACCGTGCGTTGCGAAGACACTTCCAAGTTAATATGGACATCGTATTTTAGTAGAAGACTTGCATTGTATGGAACAACCCATGTATCATTAATGGTTATCTCGTGGCCGCAATATTTAATTACTGCTTCATTTTTAATATTTCTACGCAAATTAACGAATCCTTTGTCATCACAAAAAGTGGTGGGTGTATCACGTTTTGGGAAAAATTTTGAACATTTCCTTTTTTCACTATTCCAGCAAGGCAAATTAGTTCTATGTAGGGGTCCACAAGGGCCATGAATCATGTGGCTTAAAACGGCCTTTTGTAGCCTGCCTTCGACTTCTGATTCATTAGGAATATCAGCTCGAACAAATTTATCGATGTCCGCATTTTGAACAGGGCCACCCCCATCAACCCTAAAACAAATGTGTGCGTGTGGTAAACCTCGTCTTTGAAATTCTATTACATGCATCATGTAAATGCATTTGCCAAACCACCGTCCTGATCTAATGTCTCTTAATAGTTCTAACAATTTTAAATTAAAAACTCTTGCACATACAAGAGGATTTACACCGCGGCCAGGCATAATAGATTGTTGAATTTCGGGCTATTTTGGATTGCACGTAAATGTCAGGAAAAATGATGGGTTCCCTAGTCTGCTTACTATTGCAATAGCATCACTGTATTTTCCTTTCATATATCGTGGCCCCCCTGTAAAAGAGCTGGGCAAATAAACTCGACCTGGAACAAAACCCTCTCCTTGAATTGTTTCATCCTGTAGGACCTGATGCGTGTATTCGATGTTCATTTCAACTTCTTGAAGTGGAGCGGACCTTAATGTGTTATTAGAATTATGATTTTGTAAACTACTAAGAAATCGTAACCGCTCTTCCGCAATTCTGCAATACATGTCAACTAACCATTCCTCGGATAGTCTGCCTATTTGAGAAAACCGTGGCTCTGATAACAATAAACATCGGACATATTTAACCTGCGATAATTTTTTCCCGTTATTATCTACTTTGTTAGGATACCAGCCTGCGTCACCTTGAGGGTATAGCAACGGATACTGAAAGCTTTCATATACCGGGTTCATTATATCTACCGTGTGGGGTTTTTTAGCGCCAATTTTCCAAACGGCTACGCATCGCGGCACGAAAGTTTCTCTTTCTGTACTAATTATGGCCGCTACTTCTCTACCGATTGGTAAATCGCCTAGAATGTTTCCGTGAGTCTCGCGAGAGGTTTTTTGGAATTGAATAAAGGCTTCATCAGATGGCTCCTGACTCAAACGTTTGAAGCATTCTATGTATGGATTTACATTGTATAACAAATTTTTTATATTGCGAATAACTTGTATATCAAGATTTTGACCGATAGCTAACTGTTCTCGTTCATCTGAATCGTTGATGTACAATCCTAGATTATTCATACTGTCGGCGTAAGCTAGGTCAAAAACTCTGTGATAAACTCGTCCTTGAATTTTAAGAAACGATAACCCGTCCGGTTGTTTATAGCCATGCGACACTCCTAAGGCGCTGAAAGCAAATAAATTATTGTAAGCTCGCGGTCGATTGACAAAAGACGAGTGACTGTAAAATTCTTCCGTTAACGGCGTCAAATTTTGAATATTGTAAGCTCCTGATCCGCAACACCATAGTTTACGTGATTTTTCTTCTTCAAAAAGACGCGCACCACAATTCTGGCAGTTAAATATGGCTGTAGCAAGCAAAGATTTGTTTTTCAAAGAATATGTATTTATGGCATTAAGGTCATTGTCCCTCATTTGACCAAGTAAATTAGACGATTTCCGTAACGGTATGTCTATATTGCGGCTATTCGCGTTATATTTCTTTGTTGCATTTTTATTTATTTCGGGGTTTTGCTTTGCGTAACGATCTACGGCATCGCGATTCATATCTGGATTTCTTTCAAAATATTTTTGTACCGCTTTACGATTGACGTGGGGATTGTTTTCAGTATAGTTTTTTACGGCATCCAGGTGGGCGTTATCTTTTGTTTGTCTTTTACCTCGTATTTGTTTTTTGGGTCGACCTCTTTTTTTTAAGTTTCTTCGGTATCAATATCATCTACAGTTAATCCTGAAAACATATTTTGTAGGACAACAACTGGTTTTAGTAAATAAAGCTTAATATCGCTCGTGTCGCTGGTCCCCATCTTTGATTTTACATCCGACTGAAGTATTTTTTTCGAAGCATTGGTAATTTGTGCGGTGTTTAATGTAGTGGAGGCTATGGTAAGTGTTTTTTTTATATCTAAGGATACAATTGGTGCTTTATAACATTCACCGAGTATAGATGGGGACTGTGTAGACGCGAATATCTCGTTGCAAGCAACGGGTGAAACTGCACAATTTAAGTCATTTTTGTTGATAGATTGTGCTTTTTTCGAATTATTTGTGATTGGAGACATGTTGTTTGTTTCTAATAAAAGCAGGGCAGGTAATTGGGTTCCTTGAAGTAATGATGGAGAGCTGAATTCGTTAGAAACAACTATTGAATATAGTTGCTTTGGGCTATAATTATTTACACGAAGTCTGTGCAGTGAATACTGGTATTCGCCAAAGATGTCTCGTGCAAAAAGCAATCCGGCTAATTTTTCTACAGTATCACATTTAAATAACCGCGCTACTCCAGCTCCACCATTTGGTTTATTGTGTTTATCTACTGCGTGACTGTTAAATAAATAGTAAACATTATTAAATCTCCAAAACGAAACCGTATAATCTTGCCCAGTAAATAAAATACTATCCGTATTATCATTATGGGTTGAGTTGAATACGTCATGTTCTATTAAATTTGCTAATGTTAGTAAGCTGTAATCTTTCATCTGCTTACTCTGAGGAAATAATCCATTAGCAATCCAGTTGTTTCCCATACTTTCAATTTGAGTCAAATTACCTCCGACGCAAATTTCCGTAGGTAAGTCTTCAGGTTCGAGATATTTTACATTAACCGGCAAGAAAGGTTTTCTCTGCATGTATAATGTCTCCATTTTCGAGGATGTTATCGATATGCCATAGCCATACACTGTGCGTTTTCACCTGAATATGTCGGATTCCCTTGGTGTGTGTGACCTGTGTGTATGAAACATCAAAACAGTATTTATATAGAGAGTAAAGTTTTGATTCAGCTTTATTTATAAGTCGAACTTACTACGTGACCCCATTTTATAAAATTACGTAACAGTATTTGCTATGAAAACTATTTTTTGAATAAGTTGATTTAATCACTGTGTCTACAACCATGTGTCCACATTACATCCATCCATACACACTCCACAAAAAGAATTTATAAAAAAATATAGCCGACTCCAGAATGTGTTACAAAAATGTACTACAAAGTAAAAAATAATAGTGTTATTCATTTTTCTATTACTAATTTACCAAAACGAAACGAAAATGTGAAAATCAAAATAATTATTTCGTTTTTGTTTTAATTGTTTATGGTTTTTATTTATTTAATAATGATGTGTGAATGTTTAACATGGACTACTACAAAACTTATACACACGTTATTAGACAGTCGGTCGGTAATTGTAACCATATTAGAAACATTACAAGAATGTCTTTGTGGTGTATTTTTTCTACTAAATAAGAACACATAAAATGTCAAACATCGATTTCGCAAGTTCCAATTTAATCGACAATTAAATGTCAGTAATCGATTTTCATCTATGATCGTTCGAAAATCGTTTCCCCTTTATTATCCCAACCTTAGAAATGTCAAATGCACATGTCATTGTCACTATCCCGCTGAAATATTGGAGTAACTTACGAATACTAAAAAAACAGCAATAAAACAAAACACTCACACATCCATTGCTGAACACTTGCACGCGATTGGTCGCGCCAAAGTCATGCCGTCTCGGCGCCCCAAACGTCATACTGGCGAAGCGGCGAACGTGATAAGCGTGGATGGTGTTATAAAATAATAAGACAGCTTGTTTGTATTTTTTTTTTATTGAATAAGTTCAATCAAAGTTCAATCTATAAAAAAGACGAGTTGCACTCCGGGAGTGCCGGTAGAAGTGAAAACTTTTTCTTTCTTTCTTTCTTCGTTATATACAGAGAAAAAGATAAAAAGAACATACCAATACCATACCTATAATATAGCGCCAATCATAGAACCTATCACAAATTTTCTGTCAGAAGGAATTAATGAATTACAAAAAGAAAAATAATCACAAAAAGTAATAAATTACAAAAAGAAAAAATAATCACAAAAAATGACAGAAGCCAGTCACGTTCATTCCTTTCCAAACGAACCGCATTCACCCATTTTTCATGCTGGACTTCATTTTTTGGGAATCTGTGACATTCAAATTATAATTTAATTTTTATGCATAATATCATCCTACTGATATAACATCATAGTAACAATATTACCTTAGCGCTTAACATACTATGAACACTGCATAAAAAATAATTTGATTTTGGAATTGCCTTCATGTTACATATCACTTTTCAACTTCGCCAAGTACATGTTTTTAAAATGAATATTTACTCACCTATGGAAGGTGATTCCAGCGATTTTCATATCAGTATGGTTTATGCACCACTTCACAACACACGAAGGCATATTTGAAATGTAATTAACGCGAAAACACACAAAAAACAAACACAATTAAAATCACTGACAGATTGATTCCAGTGACACGACCGTACGATACCTACGCGTGACAGCGCGGACTGACAGTGCCGCGTGGTACCCTTTTTAAGCCCCGCCTTCCTTGGTCCTCATTATGTGTTGCCATTTTTTGAGCCGAGTTACACTTCTATAGGATACATTATTCGTAGGGACGAACTATAATTACGGTTAAACAATTTAACTGATCTTGATGAAATTTGGTACTGAAATAGTATGGAAGGCGAAGAAGGACAGGCTATATTTTATCACCATCATCACCATTTTTCAACAACGCATGGTTGAACTATGTATCTTTTAGCGAGGCCGAAGGCTGAGCAGCCGAGCGCCTAACTCGGCAGCGGGATAAGGTCTACAGGGCTCAGTTAGTTAGTGTATAAGTAGTGTAATATGTCCACATGGGCTTGGAATCATTAATGAGAATCAGATGAGAACAAAAATGTGTCCACTAAATACTAAATCTACGCTTCGCTTATTAATGGCAGGCACAATGTAATTCACTAAGTCATGCCAAGTCATAGGTGAACCTTAATTACTTGCACGGCGTCTAATTTAAGCGTAACAGTGACAAACTTCGTAAAACAATTTCCAAACATTTTTTTTATTTTGACGGTAACACACGTTACAAACAAATAATAAAGTTTGGGAAAAAGTTGTCATACCTACACTAATAGTAGATTTTACAACAAGTGCACAAAACGAACCATTTTTATCCGAGACTTTTAGCAGCCCGAGCCGGAGGCGAGGGCTGATAGTAATGTCGAGGATAAAAATGGTTTTGTGGACGAGTTATAAACTCTGCTTTTCACTTCGATTGCGAGGAAATAAAACAGTAGTATAACATTTCTTTAATTAAAATTCAAAGTAAAATTAGAACAGTTTTGGATACTGAAGGAAATTGTTTTTCCGGGCATATTAACGGTATTTTTCTGAATTTGTGAAGATGACATATTGTGAGAAGATGGCATATTATGTGAAGATGGCTCTGACGACAACAAGGAATCTCTGGATGTAGAAGGGACTGGCTCGCTTGGGATTAAATTAATGGCTGCCGTTATACGGTCGGTAATCTTGCTTTTGTTCTCTACGGATTCTTCAATGTATCCCTCAGCAACCTGATCCGACTTCCACCCGCCATGTCTTTTCAGCATTGTTAAGTTTGCTCCCGAATCTGCTAGAAGGGTGGCTGAGGTCCGGCGGAAGCAATGACCCGTGTAATTTTCGGGATTTTCTAATTTTAGAAAAGTTGCGATCTGTTTGGGAAAGGCTGCAAATTTATTGCGTCCTATAACTTGCTTAGTGCACTTCCCATTTTGATAATTGAGGAAAAATTTATTAGTCGACACGTTTTGAGGACGTAGAGCTTGGTACTTTTGAACTATATTTAGGTAATCTCCTTTGACAACAAATGTTCGCTCTCGTTTGTTTTTTGTGTCGGGTAAGTTTATTGCTTGCAAAAGCGTGTCCGTCTTGACGTCATTTACGGTAATATTCGCAAGTTCAATGCCACGGGCCGCACCGCTTATGCCAAATATAAGTGCCACCTAAAACAAAATTAATAACTTTTATACACTTTGGAACAAAAGAGCAATAGGTATACGAGCAATAAAATATGAAAGGAATGTGTATTACGTACTTTTGTGGCCAAATATTTTTCATCTGGAGCGGTATTTAAGAAGGTTTCCACTTGATTAGCTGAAAGGACCTTGCTTTTCTTGCTTTTGTGCCCACTGGAAAGCCTCTTCAACAAAGATGTAAGCTTCGAATAATTTTGTATATTAACATTGTCCTTCATTTGTAATGTTGCTTTCAGCATGGAATATATACTCCACAGTGAAGACGGCTGAAGTTTTTTGGATAATTCATCAAAATAACTCAAAAGAACACTTTCCGAGAACGTAGTTACTAGTTTTTCTTTTCTCCAATTTACAAAATTATCGTAAACTTTGAGATATTTTTCCCGAGACTTTGGCGGTAATATCTGTTGAACAACTCTCTGTGCATTAATTTCCATAAGCGTATTAGGAGAGTGTGTTAAATCCTCTTCTTCACTGGACATTTTTAACAATTTTAGCAAATTGAATCAATTAATAAACGCACGAAAAAACAAGAGCTGTTTCCCGCCGCTTTATTTTTTTTTAATCTTACGACATTGAGGCGTGGGCTGCAGACCTATACAGCCTACTATAAAATTAATTTTGTAATAACAATTTTCTTAAATTAATTAAATAACCTACCGTACTTGAATTTAAATTTTAATATCTTTTAAGTCTTAAAAAACACATAAGGCAAAATAAATTAAAGTGAATGTTATAAAATAACAAATTCTATCTATGAACTTCTTATTGTGTTAGGCTGTATGGCTCATTTTCTTTGCCTTAATATAGATACATTTATGAGTAGATACGTTAATGCCCTTGTGCACAAAATTCGATTTTGTGCAGCCTATATCCTGCACAAATAAGCACTTTCAGAGCATGAGAAGTGAAATAGTAGATTTTACAACAAGTGCACAAAACGAACCATTTTTATCCGAGACTTTTAGCAGCCCGAGCCGGAGGCGAGGGCTGATAGTAATGTCGAGGATAAAAATGGTTTTGTGGACGAGTTATAAACTCTGCTTTTCACTTCGATTGCGAGGAAATAAAACAGTAGTATAACATTTCTTTAATTAAAATTCAAAGTAAAATTAGAACAGTTTTGGATACTGAAGGAAATTGTTTTTCCGGGCATATTAACGGTATTTAAGTCTTAAAAAACACATAAGGCAAAATAAATTAAAGTGAATGTTATAAAATAACAAATTCTATCTATGAACTTCTTATTGTGTTAGGCTGTATGGCTCATTTTCTTTGCCTTAATATAGATACATTTATGAGTAGATACGTTAATGCCCTTGTGCACAAAATTCGATTTTGTGCAGCCTATATCCTGCACAAATAAGCACTTTCAGAGCATGAGAAGTGAAAAGTAAATATCCATGGCTCTGTATAAACCGAGTTTATTAAAAATACTGGGGGACATTTTCACATTACACCAGCTAGCCCCAAGCTAAGCTGAGAACTTGTAATATGGGAACCAGATTGCTGATAGAATATATAACAAACTTTATAATGTTACACATAAACACCCAGACACAGAACAAACATCTATGTTCATGACAAAAACCATTAAACCTCGAGGCCTGCGGCATCTAAAAAAAATTTGCTTAAACCTAATTATAAATAAAAAGGTTATCTCAAACGTTATCAACATATTTATTATGGAGTTTTGAATCTATTCAATTACAAAGAATTATTAAAATCAGCACAGAATTATCGTATGTTTTTGTGTAGTATACCTACACAATACTTAAATGAAATAATACCTACAGTCTAATGGAGAATCTTATTTTCTTGCAATGTGTCAAAATTACTCCATTTTTACATTGTCACTGACTGTATTATTCCTTCATGATGTATCAAACCAATGTAAATGTCAATAAATTTTATCATTTTCATATCAGCCGTAAGACCTCCACTATTGGATAGGATGGACGAACGCAAGGATTTTCATGTCATGGGTGGCAAATAAGCTAAACGGCCTGTCTGATCGTAAGCAGTTACAAGAAATAAAACTCACTGACCTGATGCCGTACACAGAGAAAGGGAATCCTGATCGGAGCGAACGACCGCATTGCTGCCGCGGTCGATTGTTCGTCGTTTGTTTGAATTAGAGTAATCTCGTGTACGTTTCATTCTTAAACATATTATAAACAATGTTTTATAAGCAAATCGTGGATTATGGGAAAATTAAACAGTAATTTATTATATTTAAAAAACATACATACCTTGAAAGTCCGAAACAAAATGAGATCGTAATTAAAATGAGAGATGCTGACTTTTTTTTTCACAGTTCCCGCTCTTTTTGTCGCTGGCTAGCATTATTTCTGTAGCACTGCATGAAGGTGGCATGCAGTTTACTTAAAGCCAGAAATACCTTCGAGCATTAAACCAAACTTTTGGTTTGGCTTAATACTCGAAGTGAAATACACTGCCCTAAAATCGTTGGCCTAATGATTTAGAATAGACTTCAATGTAGATAATTGTTATTAATTATTATTTGGTGTAGGTAGCTGTTATTTTAATAATTAAGGCATTCAATCAATATAATTACTTATTACAACATTTACATATTTAAAGCAAACGGGGTGTAAGGGGATCGCTCCCGAAGCCGAAGGGGGTCATTGTACTCATCATATTGAGATTTCATTCATTATGAAGAACTTTTACTATGGGACCAATCCTGAAATCCAGAAAAAAAATCAGCTGTTCCATAAATTTTGTCGCGAGTCAACGAACTTTTTGTATAAAACAGCTGATATTTTTTTCTCGATTTCAGGGTTGGTTCCATAATAAAAGTTGTTCAATGATGGGTACAATGACCCCCTTTCGACTTCGGGAGCAAACCTGTATACCCTTATAAATAAATAAATAAATTCACCACGTCCGTCGTCTTTCTCTCCGCATCGTTTTAGCCTTAATTAAATAAACTGTCCCACTGCTAGGTACGGGCCATCTTCTTCTTCTTTAATTTAGGCCCGCGCGATTAGCGCATTTGCCAGTATCAAGTTACAAGTTTTATTACACGTTACAAAGTGTGAAACTACAAAAATACTCCAGGACACTGGCAACATTACTGACAAAAAACTTTAATATGTAGAATTCACTATCTCGTCAAAGTCGAGCTGACCCAAAAATAAAAAGACGGTCAATTTTTTGTTGCCAATTTTCGAGGAGTTACCAGAAAGTATATGTGTTCAATAGGACAATATTAATTACTATGATACGTAAAGTTTTATCTGTCACGTAAAGTTTCATCAAAATTATACAGGCCAATTTTGAAGCATCTTTAGGGTTCCGTAGTCAACATGGAACCCTTATAGTTTCGCTATGTCCGTCCGTCTGTCCGCGGCATAGCTCATTGATTCTTAGTACTATAAAGCTGTAATTTGGCATGAATGAATATACATATTATTGATCATGCCGACAAGGCGGTAAAATAAAATCTTGAAAAAAAAAAACGCATACGCCATCGAGTGGGTTATCGTTGGATGGGAATCACGAAAATAACGTGAGATTTTTTTGATTAATGGATGCGTTTAAGAATTATTAAGCTTTAAATTGCTAATTTTTGTTAGAGTTAAGTGCCCACCCCTGCCAGCTTACGTTAAAAAATTCATGGTAGTAGCATATAATAGTAGGACAGCCTCCGTGGCGTGGCGGTAGTGAACGCGGCCGCTACGCAGGAGGCGCGGGTTCGATCCCCGCTCAGTGCAAATATTTGTATGCATGAATATGAATATTTGCATTGGTCTGGGTGTTTCTATGTATAATATGTATGCATTTACAAAAAAAAAGTATTTAAGTATGTTTATCCGCATTCTAGATTCCATAACACAAGCTAGTTAAGCTATGCTTACCATGGGTCTAGATAGCGTTGTGTGAAATGTTGAGGAATATTTATTATTATTATTATAATATGACGAATTTAAAAGGAAAACTATCACAGTTAAGTATGCTTTACAAGTTTTTGAGTAACAATCGACAGTTATAAAAATAATGTAGTACAAATTCCCTACTTGGGAACTACTAAAATAACGTGGTTAGGTGAGTAAATCAGGTAGTTTGCTACAATTTTAAAAAAAATCCGCCCTCCGGCGCTCGAAAGTAAAAATTGGTCCCGCCCATCCTGGATTTTTCAACGTCTTTTTTCAAAAATTCAAAATCAGAAGCCTCGATTTACTCAAAAATGACACCCATGTTGCCGTGTCATCAAAGATGGCAAAGAAACGACCACCATGTTGGCCGCCATCTTGAATTTTTTGACATTTCGGATTTTTCCCATACTCAGCTCACCCGTGTCTACACTTTTCCCGTACATCATCTATTCCCCCCATTACTCCTTCTAAGAGAACAATTCTGTCCGTGATTGAATCAGTGGCAAATGCATCCGCCATCTTGAATTTCGAATCAAGTGTGAAACTATAAAAATACAACAGGATACTGGCAACAATACTGTTGATATTACAATTTTCGTAGAAAAAACTCTTTTCAAAGTTGGCACTACCCGAAAATAAAAAGTTGGACTATTCCTTGGTGCTGCCAGTTAGAAGAGTTAAAAATAGTCAAATGTCATTAAAGAGGATCCAAACTATCCGGCCATATGAAATTTGATTTAAAAATATTGTTAATTCCATGTTGCAGGTTTTTCGGGAAAATCTCGTAAATTACCCGAAAAATGGGGTAAATGTTTCAATCTGGCGACACATCTTAAAGACCCACACGACCGAACCATACAACTCAAAATGCTCCGGTGTTGCAAACTGTCTCAAAAATAGATTTAATTTTCATAGAAATTTCATCGTTTTACAAAATGACTCCCCGAGCGTCCACCATCTTGTTTTTATTTATGACATATTTTTTCTAAATACTCAAGGATACTGGCAATACTACAAAATAAAAAATAAATCGAAATTGCAACATTCATTAAATAAACTTTTTTTTTGCAGTAGGGTCTGAAAATTGCCAAATTTCAAATAAAAAAATCGAACCGCCATCTTGGATTTTTCAACGTCTTTTTTCAAAAATTCAAAATCAGAAGCCTCGATTTACTCAAAAATGACACCCATGTTGCCGTGTCATCAAAGATGGCAAAGAAACGACCACCATGTTGGCCGCCATCTTGAATTTTTTGACATTTCGGATTTTTCCTATACTCAGCTTACCCGTGTCTACACTTTTCCCGTACATCATCTACTCCCCCCATTACTCCTTCTAAGAGAACAATTTTGTCCGTGATTGAATCAGTGGCAAATGCATCCGCCATCTTGAATTTCGAACCAAGTGTGAAACTATAAAAATACAACAGGATACTGGCAACAATACTGTATAATAATTTTTTTGTTATTACAATTTTCGTAAAACAAACTATCTTTTGAAAGTCGGCTCTACCCAAAAATAAAAAGTTGAATTATTTCCTGGTGCTGCCAGTTAGAAGAGATAAAAATAGTCAAATGTCATTAAAGAGGATCCAAATTTATCCTACCATATGAAATTTGATTTAAATATATCGTTAATTCCATGTGTCAGGTTTTTCGGGAAAACTCGTAAATTTCCCGAAAAATGGGTAAATGTTGCAATCTGGCGACACATCTTAAAGACCCACACGACTGACCCTTACAACTCAAAATACTCCGGTGTTGCCAACTGCCTCAAAAATAGATTTAATTTTCATTGAAATTTCATCGTTTTACGTAATGACTCCCCGAGCGTCCACCATCTTGTTTTTATTTATGACATATTTTTTCTAAATACTCAAGGATACTGGCAATACTACAAAATAAAAAATAAATCGAAATTGCAACATTCATTAAATAAACTTTTTTTTTGCAGTAGGGTCTGAAAATTGCCAAATTTCAAATAAAAAAATCGAACCGCCATCTTGGATTTTTCAACGTCTTTTTTCAAAAATTCAAAATCAGAAGCCTCGATTTACTCAAAAATGATACCCATGTTGCCGTGTCATCAAAGATGGCAAAGAAACGACCACCATGTTGGCCGCCATCTTGAATTTTTTGACATTTCGGATTTTTCCTATCCTCAGCTTACCCGTGTCTACACTTTTCCCGTACATCATCTATTCCCCCCATTACTCCTTCTAAGAGAACAATTTTGTCCGTGATTGAATCAGTAGCAAATGCATCCGCAATCTTGAATTTCGAACCAAGTGTGAAACTATAAAAATACAACAGGATACTGGCAACAATACTGTATAATAATTTTTTTGTTATTACAATTTTCGTAAAACAAACTATCTTTTGAAAGTCGGCTCTACCCAAAAATAAAAAGTTGAATTATTTCCTGGTGCTGCCAGTTAGAAGAGATAAAAATAGTCAAATGTCATTAAAGAGGATCCAAATTTATCCTACCATATGAAATTTGATTTAAATATATCGTTAATTCCATGTGTCAGGTTTTTCGGGAAAACTCGTAAATTTCCCGAAAAATGGGTAAATGTTGCAATCTGGCGACACATCTTAAAGACCCACACGACTGACCCTTACAACTCAAAATACTCCGGTGTTGCCAACTGCCTCAAAAATAGATTTAATTTTCATTGAAATTTCATCGTTTTACGTAATGACTCCCCGAGCGTCCGCCATCTTGTTTTTATTTATGACATATTTTTTTCTAAATACTCAAGGATACTGGCAATACTACAAAATAAAAAATGAATCGAAATTGCAACATTCATAAAACAAACTTTTTTTTTGCAGTAGGGTCTGAAAATTGCTAAATTTCAAATAAAAAAATCGAACCGCCATCTTGGATTTTTCAACGTTATTTTTCAAAAATTCAAAATCAGAAGCCTCGATTTACTCAAAAATGACACCCATGTTGCCATGTCATCAAAGATGGCAGAGAAACGACCACCATGTTGGCCGCCATCTTGAATTTTTTGACATTTCGGATTTTTCCCATAGTCACATCAGCTCTCTCTACATTTTTCCCATACATCATCCATATCCCCCATTACTCCTTCTAGGAGAACAATTGTGTCAGTGAGTGAGTGGTAATCGAGCTATATATAATATAATAATTCGTAGACTAAACTCTACTTAGGCTAATCCTTGTAAAGTGACTCCTAAGTCTAAGATAATCTTAACTTTATTTTCAATTGCACCAACATATTTACGAAAGGGCATTCCTAACTTAAGATAAGCCTAGTAAAGCGAATGAAGGTGTAAATGAACGAGTGAATTAGCCAAATGTCTATGATAATTGAGCGATTGTCTATGATTTCTTTAACGATCTCGTCGGAATTTTGGACAATTCACACAAGTGTAGGAAAGTGGGATATTACAGTGAATTGTGACATTTCGTGTTCGTTCCAAATCTCCTGGGGGAGCTTTCAGTAAAGTCCCCACAACTTTACTGAAGCAGAAATCATCACTCATCGTCATCGTCATGGCAATCATCACTCATCGCCATCGTCATGAAAAAATATTGTATTGAAGATATTTAAGGTTTAGGCTGATGGCTTTGTGCCAAGCTACTTGTATTATAAGTCTGTGGTGCCAAGCCCCAATAAATAATAATAATAAAAAACGATCTCGTCTCGTCAGTCAAGTCGCGTAAGTCACGTTGTATTAAAATTTATTTAAAAATAATAATAAATAAATTTAGATTTTTTATTTATTTAGTTTAATGTCATGTGCCAAACAGTACATAACAGTACCGGACATTGATTGACAACTGTCAAAAAAATAGGGTTAGGAGATTCTTAAAACGTTATGACTTACTTAATCGGTGTCATAAGAGTTAAGATTGACTTAGCGTGTTTAGGAGTATCTTAGGGTTGGTGCAATGCATTTTCTTGTTAAGATTGTCTTATATACTTTAGGCATCAGGTTAAGATACTCTTAAGTTCAGTGCAAACGGGCATTAGACACACAAGCATCTGAACCTCTTCAATTTTCAAAATCAAATATTTTAATTGTTCCCTAAGGTCTACGTCAATATTGCTTGAATTGTATCCTAAACATACACAAAAGCTAAATTATGACAAAATATTTAATGATTATAGTATAGAGTTCTCGTGGAATGATTTTTATGAATATATATAGGACGCGTTGATTTGACTTCACCTCACCTGATGGTAAGCTGAAGGCAAAGTCATATCAAATTTTTCGGTGACAATTAATAAGCATAAATAGATTAGATCGTCGTGAATTAAGATAAGGTGTAATAATATAAAGTTAAACTGATATTTCGAAAAAGTTACATTGAATTTGAAGTTTGTGAAAAATACTGAAATTTTTATCGCGCCTAGCAAAAAGGTAATGAGGCAAAAAAAAGTTAATTAACTATTTGTTTAAGATATCCTCACAGAGTTGATTATAGCGAATTATGGAATAATTTAATACTGATTGATTTTATTGAGGACCTGTGTCAGTAACATACATACATACAAATATACACGCCTGTACATACTGGAAGTGCAGAGAAAGGAGCAAGTAAACGTTGTATTATGTCAACTTGCATGTTCTGTATGTTTTGCTACGTACGAGTTGAGGGCACGATCGTCTACTGGTGTTGTTAATCTTCGTCATCCTAAAGTTAATCCCAGTCATATCCGAGGCTTTCACCTCGGAGTCTGGAGTCCAGTCCGATTTTCCAGTCCGGCTATGAGTGTGATTGAACTTCAACTTCGATTTATCTACAGGTGATATGATAGATGATTTTAATTGGCATGTATGTACAGTCAGGTACAGCGGTACATTGGGTACACTTGCATACAATTTGAACTGATTACTGACATAGTGTCTAACGATTTTTTGTTGGAAGTAAAATGAAATGAAAATGTTTACTAGAATTAATTCTGTGATTTACTGAACTTCATGAACAGTCATAATAATTAATAGAACATTATACGATAAATTAATTTCATCCCGCCGCGAGTGTCGCGACTTCGTCACGAGGTCTCAATGCCACAATCAACTTGAGAAGCTGATATGTGATAATTTTTCAATTCCTTTCGCGTGGGGAGTGTCGCGAAGTTCCTTCACGAAATACAAACTTTTTAGGATTCATACTCTTTGGTTGGTTTCACTGGCAGCTCAATCTATTTAATTCTATTTTCTTTACTGTCAAGTATAAATACGTATGTCAATGAGTAAATCGAAAGCAAACGGTGCGATTTTACGTGTCTAGGAGATAGCGCGTCTGTACGAAGAAATAGAAGGTTGGTAATCTCTTGTTTATTTAGTTTGCATCGTAGCAATATTGTCCTGTACCAGATATGCGTTTCATCGTTTGCCTGTGGTCTTCATGCCGGCCCTGGTGGGCGATTAAAGCAGAATTAATTCGCCCAGCCACGGCTGAAGATCAACATCCGCAATTCATAAGGTTGGAACCAACTTGCGGTGAGATATGTACCAATTTTGAGAGATCCATTGCTTGTCCCACGGAGGGGGCTCAATGTAGGCGCATCATGCCTTTAAAGTATGGTGTGTGTTGTGTGTCATGGACAGTTAAGCACATGTGTGCTATAAGATACAAGAGGTTATCAACTTACTCTTTAAGAGTAACAGATATTTTCATTGTCTACAGGAGAAGATCTACGGTGCGAGATGACAGAATCACTGGTAATCAGCAATCATGGACATGCCTTGCATTCAAGCTATTGAACCCTGAAAGAAACCCTCAGTTTCGCGAAAGGGCCAGTTACGAATTCCTCTTCTTTTCGAGACAAATACTAAGTCCGCGGCAGGGTACTGCTCAATTACTCTGTCCGCCGACCGCTGCAGGTGCTCAAACAGTTGAGCCGTGCCCAGGTCACCGCTATGAGACCTGTAGACGCACGCATAGAGACGGGTGTGGCCACCGTAATCCATTCGTACCCATAGTGTGGACTAGATGCACTAAAATGTGCTCAATCATGTCGGCACGCGTTCACCCTCTCCCGGACCCCACACTCCACCTTACCGATAGCTCTCATTAACCCCTCTCATTGATGTTTACATTATTTCTCGCCAATTTATACAACTGAGTTGTACGATAACTTTGCTTACGTGCGAATACTATAAATATAAATATTCAATAATTTCACCTATTGACATTTTTTGATTAGAATCTCTTATAAATGTATATTTTCTCGAAGGAGAAATACATAAAAATAATTATTTAAAAACGAAAGAATGCTCATAACTGCCTGAATTAAATATCTCAAATTGTTTAGTTTTCCTTGAGCATGCCTGCTTTCATTAGAATATTTTCGTTCGTGGAAGAACTAAACAACTCAATTTAGCTAATTCATTTCATACTCAAGTGATCAGAAGTCACAGTTGTTCATTTATTTATAGAGTTAGTCATTTTTTCTAATAATATTTAGTGTTCAATTAAACATATCTATTTCTTCAATTGAAACATGAAAATGGATTTATTTTTGGATTGGATTGAGATATAGGAATGTTTGTTAGACCAAAAGATGCGGCACATTTTAGGGTTCTCGAAAATGGCGAAAGGTCAATTTGGCCAAAATCGGAGTTATTTAATTCTGCCATTATACCGACGATATTTCCAATTAATTTTTCCTTCAGAAAAACAAGGCACCTCTTGTCCAGAACAAAATGATTCCCTTTGCAGTTCAAACATTTAAAATCTTTCATATTGCAGTTTTCATGACCATCCCCGCATTTTGGGCATATTATCTTTTTCGTGGGGCAATACCGTTTTATATGGCCAAAGTGCCAACAACCTGAACACTGTTACTAGAAACTTGTAGGTTTCTACTTTAAATCGGCAGTTGAGATGGCCAACTATTTCAGATATTTAGCCAGTATTTAAAAATTCTAATAAGATGGTTTGTTGCCAAAACAAATCTTAATTTTTTTCACTTAACAGAGAGTTTCAAAAGGTACCCAAAACCGATAAGTTAACTTGTACTCGAAGTTAATATCTTAAAATGTCCAAATGTTACACTAATAGAGTGGCCTTAAGTGACACAAATTCTAGGGATTTCGCCTATGTGTAATGCTTATCGAGTCATAAATTTGTAAAAGGGAGACATTTAGTTTAAATTATTGCAAACACTTGTGACGATTTGTGACAACACAAAAAAAAAGGAATACTGCAGCGTGGGAATCTTGCCGCTAAAATCTTGGCGGGAAAAATCACAACATGACGCTAATATAAACCAATTAGGAACAGTTTACTGGCTTGATCTTTTCTCATTGGCAGACAGCAGCGCAGGAGGCGGACCCAGGAGAGGTTGGCTGCGCTTGCGAGTGAGGGACAGACGGGGACAAGGATCTGAACCGCTAGAGATCTCGCACGTCTTGGCTCGCTGGAGAAAACTGATAGAAGTTTTGACTAGCTAATGCTAGCCCTGAATTCAAATCTTAGTGTTATCCTGTAGAAATAAGTCTAACTAGTGAAAGTAAAATTAGATTAATTTGTATAAGTTAGGCGGGAGTGATAAAGTTGAAGCTGAGAATTGACGGGTAATGTATAAACCTATTGTAATTATTTCTATGCCTCATACCTTTGTACATTGTTGTACAGCGTTACATAAATAACTGTCATTTGTAACGAAACATAAATAAATAAACTATTTGACAATGGGTGTAATGTCCGATAAGGAATATGAATTATAGAAATAGCAATTTCCTATATCTCAATTATAACAATTATCATAATTATTGTTGTGCTGATAATGAAAAGATGTTGTCGAATGACAGAGACGAGAATGGTAGAAATACCATTAGAACCCATACAATTCGCCTAATTAAATGTATTGAATTATTCAGCACTTACGATTCATGAAAGATACAATAGACTATGACGAACGGTGAACAGAGTTATGAGGAGATGTGTATATAATGTGTATAAACTGTCTTAAATCAAGTCTGTGTGAGATGAGATGTATAAATATCCAAAGATCATACTAAAATCCAGCCCAATAACGAATCTTCTTGAAATAATGTGCTTGGTAACAAATAATATGATTAATTGAGTACATAATCATATTATTCTAGTTCTAGATAAAACCCCTGTCATGTATGTCGAGTCGCTATTAAATTTCAAATCCAACATAAATGTATACATACACATGTATATATATCATTATGTTCTGAGCCAATAGCCAGACATAAAAACTTAATACAGTTCAATCATCAAATGAATAACATCTCACCGAACGCACAATAAACGTGTAATTTACTGTGAATGTTTCCTTTATTATAAATAGATCTAAGTCTTGTGTAAATAATTATGCTAGAAATAAGTAATACGGCATATAAGGGTTTTTTATTTGGGCCTACGTTTTCCCTTATATACAAGCCTAGGAACTGAAGGTCCGGTTAGATGTGACACTAATCGGTCACATCTAATCTAAATAATCAACTTAGATTCGCCACTGATAATGATACAATTTGGTTATGAAATAAATAATTCTTAATTTTCTATTTCTGTAATTTCAATGGTCTACAATTAAGTCCCTTCCCATTTGGTTAAGATAAAATGGAGTTTTAGAGGATGTTAATTATTCAGTTCTTAAGGTCACGCAGAACGCGAATTACACTATAAATAAAGTACATAAGTACAATTTTCATCCACAAAACTCCATGGTACAAACCCAGGCTATTTTACGAATTTATACACGAAACTAAGATTTCTATACTTGAATTTTAAAGTTTGAAAAGCCAAACTTCTATCTGATCTTAACTGAATGAAGCCATTTCTATCTAGTGAAGTCAAGTAATAGCTCAAGCTATACTCAGACACTATAACAATTAACAGTCACAGAGTCTTAAAATTTATATCAAGCATACATTGCATATCTAATTGAACTTTGAATACTTTGGTCTCAAATTGAATACAATGCACGAGAATAATGGAGAATTGAGTCTAGTAAGTATTGATTTACTATATGACAGATTTGGAGATCCTGATCTTACCGCAGAATCTGGACACTAAATTTATTTAGTCTGGTTAATAATTTACAAGACAGTGGTTATTTCAATGCTTATAGTCAAAAGATGGCACATTTTATATGAATTCAAGTTTGCATTAGTGTGGAACTTTAACTCCACTAAGGGTGCAGACCAAGTGACACTCCCTTGTGCGGATCCCAATGGACATCTACACGATAGAGGATCTTCATTGTGTATCCATCGCAATAGTTGATCTTGAGATCGACCTGAATTAAACCGCAATTCTGGGTCAGAATTGAACTGTGCAAAGGTTGTCGGCGGCTAGCTAGCAAATCTGGGCATCAAATACACACATTCCTCTCTTATCGAATCAACTCCGACCTCTATTCGGCCGAATAGAACCCTAACTGATATATAAATATAATATAAAAACTATACCATGGTATTGGGGCAGGCAGCTATGTGCGCCATATAATTATCCATGTCCTCGGACGTGTTGATTTGACCGCTTCTCAGCGATGAAAAGGAGTTGAATTCGAGCCCCATAATTCCATGCGTGGAAGCCTTGAGCCAGGCCGTAGGAAAATCCCGTAAATGCCAGAGTGATTTGGGCAGCAAAGATGGTCTTACCATTGACTCAATTAACAGTCATATACGCGCGTCGGAAGCACTTACTCGACCTAATTTGCCTCAGCACATTACTAATTCGAGACAAACTATCCCTGAGGTTGTAACGACCTCTTTCTTCAAATAATTAGAGGTCCATTAAAAGTAAGCTGAAGTGAATATATGACTTGTTATTTTGGGAACATCCATCACTACATTGCACACACGCATAATCAGACGCGATTGAATTAAGTAAATTTGCCACAAAGACCATCATTAAACTCATAAGCAGTGAAGTTATCCTGTAATGAAGTGACTGAGCTCTTATACATAGGTTCAAATATATAGACGATCACATAACTGGGCTTGAACCACCACAGAAAATGGTGCCGTGACCAGGATCCAACTACGTATTCGAAAAAAAAACGATACGATTGGATTTATTAAATTATACTTACTAAAAACACAACGTAGAACAAAAAGAATCGTGTATTGAGACGTAAAATAAGCCTTTCATTTACAGGAATCTTGACCAATTGATAAACAGGAATTATTGTGAATTATTGTGTATGACCTACACGAGCTATATGATTATGTGTAATTTGTGTGTAACAACATGGAAAGGACGAATAGTGTCAACTTCTGTGGCGTGGCGGTAGTGAACGCGGCTGCTACGCAGGAGGCGCGGGTTCGATCCCCGCTCGGTGCAAATATTTGTATGCATGAATATGTATATTTGCATTGGTCTGCGTGTTTCTATGTATATTATGTATGAAAAAAAAAGTTTCTAAGTATGTTAATCCGCATTCTAGATTCCATAAGGCAAGGTAGTTAAGCTATGCTTAACAAGGGTCTATAGATAGCGTTCTGTGAAATGTTGTGGAATATTTATAATTTATTATTATTTATTTAATATAATACGAACTTTCAGGTCGACAAGAAAACCCAGGACGATATGACTATTATTATATTATCCCGTTTCTAATCCTATACATTTCTAATTTTGCAATTTTATTTCAAATTATAATTTCCCTACAAATTTATGACCGCTCGAACACTGTTGTAAACATAAAAAGCGAAAGCGAAAGTAATAAACAAACAAAAGTCTAGGGTAGCCCTATTGTTATTGCAAGTTGTATGAGAATAGTTTAGTCGTAGAGATGTCTGAGAGACGAAGTAACAGAGTGACAGTGACAGGGAGAGAAAAAAAAAAACGAAAACGAGTGAAAGTGACGAACGAATTACGGAACCTTTAAGTAATACGACGGATTTGGAATTGTTACTACAATGTATGGATGAATTTA
Source organism: Eilema caniola (assembly GCA_949126895.1). Taxonomy (NCBI): domain Eukaryota; kingdom Metazoa; phylum Arthropoda; class Insecta; order Lepidoptera; family Erebidae; genus Eilema; species Eilema caniola. The sequence goes on along the minus strand of OX421469.1, from coordinate 40,400 downwards.
ACAGAAAGTTAGAGTAGTTGAGTAGCTCAAACAGTAGTGACAGACAGAAAGACACGACGAGCGTATCATCGCGCGGTACAGTAGAAGAAGGTAATCTAGATGGAAACATGACGCAGTAATCCGCGAGTATTACATCCGAGAGTGTTAGTACATCATCTTCAACTACACGCAACATTTGTGAGTCAACCCACGGTCGCCAAACCTATATTTGAGGGAAAACGACGGCCGAAACAAAGTGCGGACATTGCGATCCTATGTCCATACTCACATACTTTGGACGCGACTAGGAAATTTAATGATTTGTTTATAATTTAGTTGAAAGCGTGGGTGAATTAAATTCTTAGGACAATGAAGTGTTTGAGGTGTTTTCTCAATTACCTTAGACTCGTATTGCCTATAATGGTCTACGTACATGAGTTGCTTGGGTTCGATCCTAGGCTAAAGTCTATGAAATGAGAAAAAGAAGTTACCTGTATTCTTAGGTTATTTCTTATTTGCGTTAGTCGAATTAATAATCTCTGTCATAGGTTATATCATTATTATAATATAGAACTGGGTTCGAGGCCCAGACTGTAGGTTGTATTTCACAATACTACGCTAGTACTATTATTATCTATTCTGTGATAATACATTGGATGAATGGCTCTTGTAATCTCCTTAGTAGATTATTTTAAATTGAAGATTCTTTTATCTATTTATATACACTTCTGAAACATTCTTAGCGACACAGCTGAATTTAAGAATTTGCTTATTAGCAAAGTTGCTAAATATTCCTGAAACAAGACTGATAGCGGGTTCGAATCCCGAAGTTTCAAAATACGGCAGAATACTTGGGTGTTGTTACCCTATTGGCACATCAGTGATTCAACTATTTACACACTATTCACGAGGGTTCGACACCCAGATCGGAAATTAAGTTATTTGTTTCTCTGCTAGGAGATTCTGGCTTGCAACACGGAGACAGCAAAAGATAGTGTACATTTCTGCCTACCCATTCTGGTATAAACCAGCGTGAGCATATAACATATTTAAAATAAGCAAGAAACGATTGTGCAATGGATGGTAGTTAAAAGTGAATGGAGACAGTGATTACAAAAGACTCCGAAAAAAGGGTCTAGGCGTTGTCTGACCATCTGGCGAGTAAAAAAAATGTCAGTACAACTATGGTAAAGGTTTATTGGATACTATTAGAACTATGATGGTTAGCTATTACCAACCTTAGTTACTAAAACTTGATTGGCGAAAAAGAAAAAAACGTTAGATATAAATGGATTATCGAGATGGAGGTTCAATGAATTCTCTTGCAACAAATTCTCTGCTCGTGTGCTATAACATTTCAGTGACACCGGACTTCGTGTTTGCTGGTTTGACGTCAAGTCAAGGGTTATTTAGAAGATTCATCGCTTCGTGAATATGAAAATCCAGCGTTATGCAGTATCGAGATAGTGCAGCGTGTTTCAACTCGCGGCGCAATGGAGTAGCCGAGCATCGTGACCACTAGCAACATTTCGCCAGGGGCGACTAATCGGTGGCCGGGCTACCTAATATCTGGTAAAAGCACGTGAATCAGATATGCCGAGGTATGTAAATTAAGTTTCATTGGATCAAGGAAAGACAAAGCTTCGTTAAATTAGGTACCTGAGTTTATAAATTAATGCTGTTTGACACCTTACTCACATGACAAAAGAATATACCAACACCTCCTACGGTGTAATTAGACGCGTGTAGGCTAACGAACTATTTCCTAAGCGAACTATACGATAAATAATGCAACACTAGACAGTTAGTGATTTGTTTCAGAAAATCATAAATTACTCATATCACGGCAATTTCGAACTTTCCAATACGATAAGATAGTTTAAAGAATTAGTCACGCCGTCGTCAACCCTTAAAATATGGACAGAAGGTTTATTCTTACTTGCAGCGATTATATTTTAAGATGGAATTATCGTATAATTACGTATTATGAATTCACAAGATGCTGATGATCCTAGATGATGATGATTAGGTATTAATAAGTTGTTGTGTAATTTACAATTGTATGTGAAATTGACTACGAATTTGGTTGAAGAAGCGAGAGCACAAACCGATTGGTATTAATAGAATTCAAGTTAGATAATTTGATTGTAGAAGCACCTGTATTAATCATGCAGAAATTATCTGGACTGTGATTGGCTAGAAAGAGTGAAAGGAATAGTGAATTGTGGTCAAGAACGGAGACTGAGGTTAGAACATTTACGAGATAGGTCTAGTGTTAGACTGAATTCGGATAGCGAGATCGAACGACTAGGGGGAGAGACGAGCGCTACCATTATCAACATGATGCTGAATCGGATCACGCTACCAATAAATGCGGCAAGAGGTGGAATGTAGAAGCAAATAGGAGCGGTACCATGTGACAATGTCTATAGCCAAATTGAAAAAAAAAAAAAAAACGGTTTGAATGTAAGGAAAGTTGTGTAAACAACTTTACAGCTGTGTTGTGAATACAAAAGGGATGCTGTGAGAATGGTTTGAAAGGCGTGAGAATTGGTAGCTCACCGTGTGAAGATTTGGGGGAGCGTGAGAATTGAGTCAGGATTAGTATAGTAGATGAAGGAAAGAATTTTATTTTAAATAGGATGAGGAGAAATATATTTTAAAACTTTGCTTAGTGAAATATCAGAAGGGAGAAGTCAAGTTTCAAAATCTATTTGGGGGAGTGTGAGATGGCCAACTATTTCAGATATTTAGCCAGTATTTAAAAATTCTAATAAGATGGTTTGTTGCCAAAACAAATCTTAATTTTTTTCACTTAACAGAGAGTTTCAAAAGGTACCCAAAACCGATAAGTTAACTTGTACTCGAAGTTAATATCTTAAAGTGTCCAAATGTTACACTAATAGAGTGGCCTTAAGTGACACAAATTCTAGGGATTTCGCCTATGTGTAATGCTTATCGAGTCATAAATTTGTAAAAGGGAGACATTTAGTTTAAATTATTGCAAACACTTGTGACGATTTGTGACAACACAAAAAAAAAGGAATACTGCAGCGTGGGAATCTTGCCGCTAAAATCTTGGCGGGAAAAATCACAACATGACGCTAATATAAACCAATTAGGAACAGTTTACTGGCTTGATCTTTTCTCATTGGCAGACAGCAGCGCAGGAGGCGGACCCAGGAGAGGTTGGCTGCGCTTGCGAGTGAGGGACAGACGGGGACAAGGATCTGAACCGCTAGAGATCTCGCACGTCTTGGCTCGCTGGAGAAAACTGATAGAAGTTTTGACTAGCTAATGCTAGCCCTGAATTCAAATCTTAGTGTTATCCTGTAGAAATAAGTCTAACTAGTGAAAGTAAAATTAGATTAATTTGTATAAGTTAGGCGGGAGTGATAAAGTTGAAGCTGAGAATTGACGGGTAATGTATAAACCTATTGTAATTATTTCTATGCCTCATACCTTTGTACATTGTTGTACAGCGTTACATAAATAACTGTCATTTGTAACGAAACATAAATAAATAAACTATTTGACAATGGGTGTAATGTCCGATAAGGAATATGAATTATAGAAATAGCAATTTCCTATATCTCAATTATAACAATTATCATAATTATTGTTGTGCTGATAATGAAAAGATGTTGTCGAATGACAGAGACGAGAATGGTAGAAATACCATTAGAACCCATACAATTCGCCTAATTAAATGTATTGAATTATTCAGCACTTACGATTCATGAAAGATACAATAGACTATGACGAACGGTGAACAGAGTTATGAGGAGATGTGTATATAATGTGTATAAACTGTCTTAAATCAAGTCTGTGTGAGATGAGATGTATAAATATCCAAAGATCATACTAAAATCCAGCCCAATAACGAATCTTCTTGAAATAATGTGCTTGGTAACAAATAATATGATTAATTGAGTACATAATCATATTATTCTAGTTCTAGATAAAACCCCTGTCATGTATGTCGAGTCGCTATTAAATTTCAAATCCAACATAAATGTATACATACACATGTATATATATCATTATGTTCTGAGCCAATAGCCAGACATAAAAACTTAATACAGTTCAATCATCAAATGAATAACATCTCACCGAACGCACAATAAACGTGTAATTTACTGTGAATGTTTCCTTTATTATAAATAGATCTAAGTCTTGTGTAAATAATTATGCTAGAAATAAGTAATACGGCATATAAGGGTTTTTTATTTGGGCCTACGTTTTCCCTTATATACAAGCCTAGGAACTGAAGGTCCGGTTAGATGTGACACTAATCGGTCACATCTAATCTAAATAATCAACTTAGATTCGCCACTGATAATGATACAATTTGGTTATGAAATAAATAATTCTTAATTTTCTATTTCTGTAATTTCAATGGTCTACAATTAAGTCCCTTCCCATTTGGTTAAGATAAAATGGAGTTTTAGAGGATGTTAATTATTCAGTTCTTAAGGTCACGCAGAACACGAATTACACTATAAATAAAGTACATAAGTACAATTTTCATCCACAAAACTCCATGGTACAAACCCAGGCTATTTTACGAATTTATACACGAAACTAAGATTTCTATACTTGAATTTTAATGAATAACATCTCACCGAACGCACAATAAACGTGTAATTTACTGTGAATGTTTCCTTTATTATAAATAGATCTAAGTCTTGTGTAAATAATTATGCTAGAAATAAGTAATACGGCATATAAGGGTTTTTTATTTGGGCCTACGTTTTCCCTTATATACAAGCCTAGGAACTGAAGGTCCGGTTAGATGTGACACTAATCGGTCACATCTAATCTAAATAATCAACTTAGATTCGCCACTGATAATGATACAATTTGGTTATGAAATAAATAATTCTTAATTTTCTATTTCTGTAATTTCAATGGTCTACAATTAAGTCCCTTCCCATTTGGTTAAGATAAAATGGAGTTTTAGAGGATGTTAATTATTCAGTTCTTAAGGTCACGCAGAACGCGAATTACACTATAAATAAAGTACATAAGTACAATTTTCATCCACAAAACTCCATGGTACAAACCCAGGCTATTTTACGAATTTATACACGAAACTAAGATTTCTATACTTGAATTTTAAAGTTTGAAAAGCCAAACTTCTATCTGATCTTAACTGAATGAAGCCATTTCTATCTAGTGAAGTCAAGTAATAGCTCAAGCTATACTCAGACACTATAACAATTAACAGTCACAGAGTCTTAAAATTTATATCAAGCATACATTGCATATCTAATTGAACTTTGAATACTTTGGTCTCAAATTGAATACAATGCACGAGAATAATGGAGAATTGAGTCTAGTAAGTATTGATTTACTATATGACAGATTTGGAGATCCTGATCTTACCGCAGAATCTGGACACTAAATTTATTTAGTCTGGTTAATAATTTACAAGACAGTGGTTATTTCAATGCTTATAGTCAAAAGATGGCACATTTTATATGAATTCAAGTTTGCATTAGTGTGGAACTTTAACTCCACTAAGGGTGCAGACCAAGTGACACTCCCTTGTGCGGATCCCAATGGACATCTACACGATAGAGGATCTTCATTGTGTATCCATCGCAATAGTTGATCTTGAGATCGACCTGAATTAAACCGCAATTCTGGGTCAGAATTGAACTGTGCAAAGGTTGTCGGCGGCTAGCTAGCAAATCTGGGCATCAAATACACACATTCCTCTCTTATCGAATCAACTCCGACCTCTATTCGGCCGAATAGAACCCTAACTGATATATAAATATAATATAAAAACTATACCATGGTATTGGGGCAGGCAGCTATGTGCGCCATATAATTATCCATGTCCTCGGACGTGTTGATTTGACCGCTTCTCAGCGATGAAAAGGAGTTGAATTCGAGCCCCATAATTCCATGCGTGGAAGCCTTGAGCCAGGCCGTAGGAAAATCCCGTAAATGCCAGAGTGATTTGGGCAGCAAAGATGGTCTTACCATTGACTCAATTAACAGTCATATACGCGCGTCGGAAGCACTTACTCGACCTAATTTGCCTCAGCACATTACTAATTCGAGACAAACTATCCCTGAGGTTGTAACGACCTCTTTCTTCAAATAATTAGAGGTCCATTAAAAGTAAGCTGAAGTGAATATATGACTTGTTATTTTGGGAACATCCATCACTACATTGCACACACGCATAATCAGACGCGATTGAATTAAGTAAATTTGCCACAAAGACCATCATTAAACTCATAAGCACTGAAGTTATCCTGTAATGAAGTGACTGAGCTCTTATACATAGGTTCAAATATATAGACGATCACATAACTGGGCTTGAACCACCACACAGTTATAAGCATATATAAATTGAGGTTACATCTTACTTCTAAATCTTAGTCTTACAGACTCGCTGTCGATCCACTTCCCTTCCAAGTTTAGACGTTTGTAACCACTGATTTACTCAGGTGGGTACTCACCGGCTCGCTCAGGGGCTGATGCAGAGTACTCTTTCCCAGGGCGCCTTTTCTACAGAGCTATATGAGTGTGCACAGGGAAGCTAGGGCTCCAATAAAAACAGCTGGTCATCGGGTTGTACACACATATATTTAGAAGTTTACAAAACAGAACAGTAAAAAAAGGTGACAAGTAAGAGGGCAAGTAGACAGACAAGAGTATAGTGAATATATATAGACAGACAAGAATGTAGACAGGCAGACACAGGAGACAGAAGTATATGATATATAGATAGACAGAAGTATAAGACAGAGAGAACACACACAGTAGGCACAGATACAGGCAGGTTGACACACAAAGTCGGCACACAAAGTACAGCACAAGCTACTGAGATTTTATAGTTGTATTACACGTATGCTGGTCCACAGGGACAGTGAACTGGCCTCGGAATTACTGTGAGGTCACGGGGACGCTGCTCACAGCAGACCTCTCCGTGAAGCAGCTCTCGGCAGCCAATGCACCTCAATGTATGCCGCAGGTACACTGAGGGAGTGCTGATATCTTCAGGGGCTCACAAGCTCCAACCATAGAACCCTGTATAAAACAGACCTTTCGTAAGCTGTGACCACACATATGGGCCCGCCATCAGTCCCATCAAACAGAGTTAATAAAGACTTACCAGAGTATCTGGGAGCAAGATTTTCACCAAACAATAATGACTTCAGAAATTGACACAGAGATTTTTACTTAAGCAGAGTTGGATTATCACACTTATAGTGAAGCTTCCAGCTGGTTCGAGAATTGAAAATAGAAGTTCCGGGAGAATCGGCGCAAGTCTATTTATAGCCGATAGATCGAATATTCCCGAACAATCTTCAAAATTATGCTAATTCATAGTCAGGTTAATTAGAATCATAAACAAACTCATTAGCTGCGCATGACCCGTAGACAATAACTAGACGAGTTATGACCAATAATAAAATAATTATGACATGCTTACCGATATATCACAATTGAGGAAATAAATCCCATTTATTTTACTATTTTTAATTTGTAAATGAAACAACTAATAAACACGACCACAAATTTTATAAATATACTGTGGGACACTCAGCGCCATCCAACGGTCGAGGGTGAGAACTAGAACGATATCGATCGTAGGTTGAGACCTACATTGCCACACAATTATACATAGTTCCTATGCGAATTTGTAGATGGCACTAAAACAAAAAAATTGTATGCACTACTACGGATGAAAAATACCATGTTACACGTTTGATTGACAAAATTTCAACCATTTTACACGTTTGATTGACAAAATTTCATCATTTGTCTTTTAATTCTTCTTCAGTTAACTCGGAGTCTATTCCTTTCACCAGTCCATATGATGTTGACAGTTCTGTTTTATTCTTGTTTTATTGTAGATTGATGGTCGAGTGGGCGTCTTGACTATCAGGATCTCAGGTGCTCTACCAGGACGTATTTAATGAAACAACAATGTGCTGACTTATGACTTGTATTGCGAATCACATCTGAAATCTTAATGTCTAACCGATATCCTAGACGGATGCCTTACGTCTATGGACAATTATCATAGACTACAGACACAGATAATACAACATGCCCCTTTTTGACATACTGACAGTGAAATTATTTCGTGACATTTAGTTTTTAGGTTATGTTTATTTTTCAAAACATACGACATTATAAATTTTTATAGACTAATTAAATTGGAATATAATTTCTTATTAATACAAACCAAATTGTGTGAATGTCAGTGTTGCATGTTCTAGGCTAATCAATTTCTATAATTATGACACAAAACATTTATTTATCGTAATGATTATACAATAATAAACTTACATTATAAATCAAACTTTTTTGTTTTCTTTAACAATCTCCCACGACTGCTATATCTAATTTCAGGAGTATTGCTGCTAAAGCTCATTTCATGAATATCTGGTAAGTTACTATTATCATCACAGCCTGTTTGACTATTGCTTGAACTGCTGCCTGATATTCGACCGTTGAAACAGTTGCGAGTAGACGTGTGTTCGCTTATTTCGTAGTTTCTTTGCGCTAAATTCTGTGATTGGCCTATTCTCGTAATATTAATTCCTTGTTACTCTCGTGGTGATTTAAGGAAATTGGCACACCCACTGGGCGGTCCTAGAAAGGGATAGTAATATTTTTATAGCTCTCATCCAAATTTTAATTTGAAAAAGTGAAAGTGTTGAGTGGGGATTTGAACCGACGACACTCGAAGCGGCCGAAGAGGGGCGACCGGACTGCATATTGCACTCGGCCACCAAGTAAGTTGCAGCATATGTTGAAATAACTGACCGCTACGTGCGTTTCATGTCATCGGTGAGTGCTACGGAAGCTACGAGATACGTTACGAATACTCGAACATTGCATGCATTGGCTACGACAGGAGTGCACTATTTTTGCTATCTTGCTACGCATTGCAATCTATTGGAACATACGGAACAAACTGTTTAGTGAATTGTTTGTTGTTCTTTTCAACGCAGTTGGGCATATATAGCTATATTGTGAAGAATAATCCACATACTGCAGGATTTTGAAATTTTCGCTGTAGTCTACTTCATATAAAATATAATATTATATATAACAACTATGTCTTGTGTTGAGCGTTCTCCAAGGAAATCACAAAAGAAGCTTCCATCGTTGTCACAAACCCAGTCTGTACCGGATATAAGTACGGCGGTTGTGTTAACTGATAAAAAGAACAGACACAAGCGCGCGAGATCGGGATCGTCACCGAAAGGCGCTTTACGCCATCAGGAGCTGGATGATGAGGAAGATGAAGAACTGGACACTCAGACAACAATAACACTGCAGAAGCAGACTAGACTGATTGCGAAATTAGTGGCGGATGTGGCCGAGATTAAAGCTCTAAATATTAAAATACAAGAATCCAACACAGAGATACGTAAAACCAGCTGTGACATTGAACGATCTATGTCTTTTATTAATCAGAAATTTGAGGACTTAAAAAAGGAGGTAGAAGACTTACGGAAGGATCGCCTAGAACAGCGAGTTTATATAGAACATCTGGAAAAAAAGATACTTGATCTACAGCACAAATCCCGCTCATCAGGGATAGAAATACGCAACATACCACTGTCAGATAATGAGACTACATCCGAACTAATTAGAACTGTCTGCAATTTGACCAGTTTGGTTGGAGTCCCCATGGCCGAATCAGAGCTCCGGGATGTTTATCGCCTTCCTGGCAAATCTACTTCTGCCAGCGCACGCCCAATCATAGCAGAATTCTCTACAGTACGGGCCAAACAAAATGTATTATCGGCTATACGGACCTTTAATAACAATATAGAATCTAGGGATGAAAAGTTGAACACTAAAAAAATAGGAATACCTGGAAAATGTCAGGCCGTGTACGTTGCAGAACAACTACCCCAAAGCACCAAGAAGCTATTTTACCTGGCCCGGGAATTTGCCAAAAATAACCAATACACTTTCTGCTGGATAAAAAATGGAAACATCTTTCTTCGCAAGAAGGTGGGTGATAAGCAGGTTCTTGTGGACTCTGAGAAATATCTACAGGAACTCTTAAATAAGTCCTTGTGACTGAGACTTGGGCTTGTTGGGGTCTCACTCCATGATTGTATAGTACGGGTTGTTTTTGTTTTGTTTAAAATATTATTCTTAATGTATTCATACACTACAAATATACACCTCACTGGTATTATTTTTACACAAATTTCATATACACTACATTTTCAAATTCTATACTTGGTTTATCCATATACTTTCACACTTTCCATGAACTCATTTGAAATCAATGTCTTCCTTGAATTCATATTTTTCAATAAGGCAACAACAGTTGTCCTTTTGATGGTTCCTTACCTTTCAACTCGCAACTGTTTGCTCTTTGCTTATGAAAATTACTATAAATTTTAATGGCTTCCATAACTGCTATAAATAATGAACTGGACGACTGTGATTTCATGCACTCTGTCTCCTGTGATCCTGAGGGCTGCCGGAGGTATGTTGAGGTTTCTGAATCTGGCCTAGTTCTTCTTCACATGAACATCTGTAGTGTAAACTGTCATTTTGATAGCCTCCAAGTATTAATGTGCTCAACTAAAATTGACTTTGATATTATTGTGCTCACTGAATGTTGGTTGAGTAAAGTAAATAATTTACCAGTCCTCTCTGGTTATCAATCGCATGCTACACAGAATATATATAACCAAAATGATGGTGTAATTATATATACTAAGGAAGGATTGACTGTTTCGGTTCGGGAACCTCTATTCACCTATGCCTCCTGCCTAATTTGCGAAGTTGATGGGAGGTTCGCGGTGATTGCGATTTATCGTTCTCCATCGTTTTCCTCTAATCATCATCTAGACGGATTCTCTTCTGGCCTCGACAACGTATATAACGAGCTATCAAATTACTCGAACATTATCCTTGTTGGAGATATCAATATCAATATCCGGCAGGGCGTAGAGGATGACCGCGTCTTGGACTATCTCTTTCTGAACGCATCCCATGGCCTTCTACCTACGCATCGACTTCCCACAAGGGTAGATAGATGTCTGGATCATTTTTTTATTAAAACTAAACTGAACTCCACAACCTTAGTAATAAACTCGCATATTACGGACCATAGACCTATTATCCTCTGCATATCAAACGCAAACCTAGATCGGGCTAAAGTTGGTTCCACTATGTTGCGTCAAGATTTAGAATCCATTACATCGGATATAGCAGCTGCAGATTTCTCGGATTTATATAGTTTTGATGACCCCAACGCGGCTATGAACATGCTTATATCCCTAATATCAAACATTATAGCAAGGCACACGAAGCAAGTTTACATTCCGCGTAAACGCCGAACCCTTAAGAAATGGATCACGCCTGGCCTCTTAAAATGTATCCGGCATCGTGACAGGCTGCATAAACGAGCTAAAAGGTCACCGGATGACCTGATACTAAACTTAACCTACAAAAGATACAGAAACTTTTGCAATGCTTTATTGCGCAAATTGAAAACAGAATTTGAACAAAGGGAGTTGGCAAAATACAAAAACAACCCTAAAGCCTTGTGGAAAACCATAAAGGAAATTACTAGTACTAGTAAGAAACGCTCCTGTCCCGTTGAGCTGCTCAAATTATCAAAAAGTCCACTTACCGCTGCGAATCAGGTTTGCTCCTTCTTTACTAATATAGGTAAAAACATGGCCGATGTTATAGAGAAAAATTCAAGTAAAGGTTCAACTCCTAGTAATATCATCTCCACCGAGGGTAAAACGTCACTCTGGCCACCTTTAAATTCCCTCGTCATAGAGCATATTGACGAAAGTGAGGTCTATACTATCATTCAGCAACTTCATAATGATTCTGCTGTTGGCTGGGACGGTATATCATCCACAGTACTCAAAATGTCTTGTCATGTACTAGTGCCTATATTGACTTTCATCTTCAATCTCTGTGTCCAGAAGGGTGTCTTCCCCGATGCTCTTAAAAAGGCTGTAGTTCATCCCGTTCATAAGGGTGGGGACAGAAACTGTGTCAACAATTATAGACCCATTTCTGTGCTACCATCACTTTCAAAGGTTCTGGAAAAGATACTAAACAGAAATCTTAAGAGCTTTCTTCACAGTTTCGACATCCTAGCCGACAACCAGTACGGCTTCAGAAACGGCTTATCCACCGAGGACGCTCTTCTGGATCTGACACAAACTGTCACCAGAGCTCTTGACAATAGAACCAGATGCCTTGGTATATTCCTGGATTTATCCAAGGCCTTTGACACAGTCTCTGTTCCAAAACTTTTGGCTAAATTAGAATCCATTGGTGTAAGGGGGATAACCTTGGAGATTTTTAGGGACTATCTTAGAAATCGTTCCCAACGAGTTAAGATAGCCTCCACACACAGCGAGGAGCAAGTTGTGTCTTACGGAGTACCGCAAGGCAGTGTTTTAGGTCCTACACTCTTTCTGATCTATATAAATGATCTCTGCAAAATGATAATCCCTGAGTGTAGAATCTACTCCTACGCCGATGACACCGCAATTATTGCTAGTGGTAGCACTTGGCAAGCTGTTAAGGTGAGGGCTGAATTCGCTCTATCAGCAGTCATGAATTGGCTTAACAATAATTTATTATCGCTAAACTTGGACAAAACTTCCTTCATGCCCTTTGCCATTAGTCGAGTCACCGAGCCTCCAAATACCTTCACTATCGTTGCTCATTCCTGCAGGGGTTCCATCTCTCCATGTTCATGTATGTCGATAGCCAGAACAAATTGTGTTAAGTATTTGGGAGTACACATTGATAACGCTCTAAAATGGAGGGAACAGATCAATACCCTGTCGTTGAGAGTGGTACGCCTTATGCACATTTTCAGATCTCTCAGAGGGTCATCAAACTTTAATACATTAAAACTAGTTTACCTCTCATTATGTCAATCTATTATTGGTTATGGTATAACTATTTGGGGTGGCGCGGGCAAGACAATCTTCTTAAAGGCAGAGAGAGCACAAAGAGCTGTACTCAAAACCATGATCCGTAAGCCATACTTGTATGCTACAAGTAGTCTATACGGTGATTGCGGAGTCCTTACTGTACGACAATTGTATATACTAAAAGCGGTGCTTAGGACACACACATTTGTTCTTCCCTCTAACCCCAACAAACGTGTAAATATTATACCAGCAATAAAACATAACACCACTTTCTCTGAACACCAAAATTTTGTACTAAGCACACATATATATAAAAATATTCATAAAGAACTTAATATCATGGATCTCAACAACTTTAAACTTAAGACCAAAATTACCGAATGGCTCCTACTTAAGGATTATGATTTTACAGAATCTCTGCTCACTTTCATGAAATAATACCCACGCACACACACACACACACACACACACACACACACACACACACACACACACACACACACACACACACACACACACACACACACACACACACACACACACACACACACACACACACACACACACACACGCACACAGACATCATAGTATTATTATCAATTTTTATTTAAGCTAATGCTGATCACTAATGAGTAGTGACCAATCTACAGATCGACTTATCAATGCGACACTACTAAGTCTACTTTTGTTTACAATTAAGACACTACTTGGCCGAACACTGTTGCCTAAGATACAGGCCCTGAGCCTAGTTTAGGTAGCAGGGTTTATATTTATTGTTCCTTTTAATTGGTATAGCATTTTAACATGTATTCAAATTTGTATCAAAACTGTGTTTGATGTATAGTGATATAAATAAATAAATTCAAATAAATTCAAATTCAAATGCTACTCGGTTCATGCAAAGTAACATCATTTTCTGACAAATATTCTTCTTCATTATTTATTTCTACAAATTCTGGTGACTGAATATTGTCTAGTACACTTAAATCTGACTGATTTAACTGAATAGTATCATCTGACTGACTTGACAAACTTACAAATGAATTGTTTGAATCATATACATGCTCATTCTGACTTTTATTACCACTACACTATGAGTATGTTATTATACTATTATCATCATCATCCTCCAAATAATGAGACTTTTTGACAAAATTTCTTGACTGATTTGTTTTATAACTATTAGACATTTTGTGACAATTAGGATTCAAGTTTAGACTGTTATATGACTGTGCTTTAGACATTCCTTCATTTATAGTGTGACTGTAACCATTATGAGGATTTATTCTGACTGAGTGACCCTTCTGAGACTCTAACTCTGACAAACATGACTTGAATAACTTTATGTGTTGTGTGTTTCGCCTGTATACTGTACCATTTTGATTTTTAACAAAATAAGACCTAGGGAATTCCGTTTTTGATACAATTATACCCTTTGTCCATATCCTATCTTTAGGATTTTGCTTGAAAAAGACTACATCATTAGGAATAAATTCCTGTGAACTTACAGCATTTTTATCATAATACAACTTTCTTTTTTGAATTATCCCTGACTTGTTTTTTGAATGGTCTGCAAATTTGACAACTTTCGGCTTTAAACTATTAAGTTGAGTTGGTAACCTAGTTCTTAGTTTTCTAGACATAAGTAGTTCCGAGGGAGACTTCAAATTTCCTCTTGGAGTTGTCCTATATTGTAGTAAACCCATGTATGGATCGGTGTTTGCATAATCACATATTTTAAATATGTTTTTTATTATTTTTACAGAAATCTCTGCCAACCCGTTTGAACGAGGATAATGAGGACTTGAAATTATATGTTCTACATCCCATTCTTTCAAAAACAATTTAAACTCTGATGAATTGAATGGGGGTCCACCATCACTCACCAATTGTAAAGGAATACCATGTCGAGCAAAAATAGATTTTATATGTGATATGACATTTATACTTCTAGAATCATTATGTAACAAAGCAATTTCAATAAAATTTGAATAATAATCAACAATTAATAAGTATTTTTTACCTTTATAGTCAAATAAATCTACTGCAACCTTTTGCCATGGTACGCTAGGTGATTCATGAGAAATGAGTGGTTCTTTAGTTTTATTAGAACTAAAAGTCATACAACCTTCACAATTTCTCACTTTTACTTCAATATCATGGTTTATATTGGGCCAATAAACTAATCCACGGGCAAGATTTTTAGTTTTTTCCATGCCCTGGTGACCTTCATGTAATATTTCTAAAATTTCTGTTCTCATAGACTTTGGTATAATGACTGATTGATTTTTAAAGACAATGTTATTTATTACATGTATTTCATCTCGAATATTCCAATAGGGTAGTACTAAATGGTCACTGTTGGAAATATGTGTGGTGAAAGTTTAAATACTTTTTGATGTTTTGTCTGTGGTCTATATTTATGAAGAGATTGTTTTGAAATTTGAATACATTAGGAACAAAAACATTTGAAGAGTTTTTCATTCAGTTGAAGAGTAGAATTTTGGAAGTGATGTCGAATAGATGATTGATATGTAATTTATTATATTTGTTTAATAATGTTTTGAGTTTAATGTTTGTGTATTAAAGAAAAAATAATTATGTGTATGAATGTGTGAAAAGTAAACATCAGTAATAATCATGTGAACTAGAAGTTTTATTTAATAAAGGAGCCCCCTCTCGAAGTATACCACCAATAGGTTATGGGCTGGCACGAGTGTACAGTGTGAGTGGAAATAAAAAAAATTATAACATGATTTGGTTTTTGTGAAATATCAAATTTTTACAATAAGAATGGCGTCAACAAGTAAGTCTGAAGGTTTTGATAACTTTACACTCTCGGACGAAAATGAATATTCGTTCTGGCGTAAGAAAATCAAAATTTTATTAAAATCAAAAGACCTGTTGGCTGTATTGGAAGCAAATACAGACGTAGTAGATAAAGATTATGATCGGAAGGATGCTAAAGCGCAATGTATAATTCTGAACAGTTTGGATAAAAAATATATCAGTCATATTATTAACTGCGAAACTAGTAGAGAAATGCTCAACAAATTGGACCGTATATGTTTTGGGAATACAGAAACGCAGATTAATCAACTTTTAGAACAATTTTATAATTTTCAATTCAAGAATGTTGACATTATGACAGATGTCAGTGAAATAGAAAATATAGTTACCAAAATACGAACATTAAATTTTCAAATACATGATATCCAAATTATTTCAAAAATTTTAAGCAGCTTACCGGAAACATTTTCAAATCTTAGAACAGCTTGGGAAGCAACTGCTTCATCTGATAAAACACTCACTAACTTGATTTCAAGAATAAATATAGAAGCAAAAATTAGAAATAGGAAAGATGACGAACCGACAAATGCCACTGAAAATGCATTTATAATCACGAAGAGATGCTTTAAGTGTAATAAGATAGGACACATTGCGAGATATTGCAGAAGCAGCGAGATTCCTCGAGAAAAACCGCATTTCAACACATGTTTTAAATGCGAGAAGACAGGACATAGAAGCGCAGACTGTGGAAGTAAACATAACTGTCTCCACTGTAAGTCAGATACCCACTACAGCAAATTTTGTCTGAAGAAGAACAAATCGGTAAGGTCTAATTTTTATACACATACTACATATAATAGTAAAACAGAAGATCCAGAAGAAACAATAGAATTCATTTTAGATTCCGGCGCCACAAGTCATACTGTGAATAAATTTTATTATTTTTCAAACACACGTAAGTGTGACTACAAAATTATGACAGCAGATGGTAATACCCATATTATTGATATAATTGGGAATATTACATGTAAATCTGAAAACATTAATATCAATAATGTATTATATGTTCCAAAATTAAAGAAAAACCTAATGTCAGTATCGAAGCTTGCTGAAAATAACTACAAAATTAAATTTTTCAGAAGAACCTGTGAAATCTCTGAGCAGCAATGTACGACGCCTCTGTTGACCGGTGTACTTGGAGATGATGGTTTATACTACATCCGTATGAAAGCTACTGTAAGGTATGAAGAGGCTATAAGGTCAGTCGAAGCTCCTCTTGCGTATAATATTTCGGATAATTTATTTTGGCATCGCGCTTTGGCACATACACCGTTATCAAAAACGAACAAAATTGTTACAGGCATGAACTTAGACAGTGTCAGGGAAATTGATACCTGTAAAGTCTGCACACAATCTAGGTTTTGTAGATTACCTTTTCGAACTGAAAGAAGACGTGCAAGTAAACCTTTGGAAATTATTCATTCAGATATTTGCGGCCCAATCAATACAAAAACTTTCGATGGTTTTAGATACTTTTTAACCTTTTTAGATGACTACACACACTTTGTTAAAATATTTTTATTAAGAAGTAAATCCGAAGCTTACAATAAAATAGTAAGTTACATTAATAATGCTGAAAACCATTTTAATTCTAAAGTTAAAACTTTTAGGTGTGATAATGATGGAGAATATACAAATAACGTATTTAAAAAGTTTTGCAATAGTAAAGGCATAAATATTGATTATACAATCCCTTATACTCCACAACTTAATGGGAAAGCGGAACGTTTAAACCGAACCATAATGGATAGAACGCGATCATTATTATTTGAGTTTAATCTACCAAAAGTTCTGTGGGGCGAAGCTGTGTTAACAGCAGCATATTTAACCAATAGATGTGCCAATACAATTAATAATAAAACCCCAGCAGAAATGTGGTTTAGTAGAATACCAAACGTTAGTCATATCAATATTTTTGGGTCTTTAGCATTCTGTAAAATTAATACAAAATTAAATAAATTAGATAATAGATGTTGCAGAGGATTATTAGTAGGTTTCACTAATAATGGTTATAAAATCTGGGATGCATTAAATAATAAAATTATTTACTCACGTGATGTTAAGTTTTATAATGACGAAAAAGATGTCCATAATTATTTGCGGGAGTGTAAATTATCTACTACAAGTAGGACAGAGTTGTCTAAGCTGTTTGAAGATGAAGAAACAGATAGTGAAGAGGAAAACATGGATATAAATTGTAACTTTGAGAGGGGAAGGAGTGAAGAGAGGAGGACTGGAACTAGTACTGGAACTGGTATTGATACTGGAACTGGTATTGATACTGGAACTGGTATTGATACTGGAACTGGTATTGATACTGGAACTGGTATTGGTACTGGAACTGGTATTGGTACTGGAACTGGTACTGGTACTGGAACAAGAGGTACTGGAACAAGAGGTACTGGAACAAGAGGTACTGGAACAAGAGGAACTGGAACAAGAGGAACTGGAACAAGAGGAACTGGTACAAGAGGTACTGGAACAAGAGGAACTGGAACAAGAGGAACTGGAACAAGAGGAACTGATACAAGAGGAACTGAAGCAAGAAGAATTGAAGTTAGAAGAAGCAGAAGACAGACTTTGAGAAGAAATGAGTTAACTAGTAGCGGATCTGAAGATGAGTTGAATAATGAAGAAAATATTTTATTAAATGAAGATAGAGTGGATGTTTTTGAAGATAGTATAGGAGAAGATATATTTAATACTGAGAATAATGAAGTTTTGGAGGAGATAAGAAATGCTGATGAGGTCTCGGAGGGAATAAGAGAAGACGATGAAGTTTCAGAGGGGATTAATGTTGAGAATGAAGCAGTAAGTGCTGAAGCAGAATCTTTTGAAGATGCAGTGGAGGTTGTTGAAGATGTAGGAAGAAGAATTTTACCAATGAGAAATAGAAGATTACCAGAGAGATTGAAGGATTATGATTTGGAGACATCATTTTTGACATATGGTGAAGTTTTGAAGAGTAATGAAAAGGATTTATGGATGAAAGCTATTGAAAGTGAAAAAGATTCTTTAGAAAAGAATAAAACTTGGGAGATTGTGAAGAGATCTGAAGTGAAGAATAGAAAACTAATAACAAGTAAATGGATTTTTACAATTAAACCAGGAAATATATATAAAGCAAGACTAGTTGCAAGAGGTTTTCTACAAAAGTATAATGTGGATTATAAGGAAACATACAGTCCAGTAGTGAATACAACTAGTGTTAGATTATTGTTTTCGTTAGCTGCACAAAGAGGATATAAAATAAAACAATTTGATGTAAAAACGGCTTTTCTTTATGGTGATTTAAATGAGGAAATTTTTATGGAAGTGCCTTTAGGATTTAATGTTGACAAAGATAAAGTTTTTAAATTAAAGAAAAGTTTGTATGGCTTAAAGCAGGCTCCGCTGATGTGGAACATGAAATTGACTTCGGTTTTAAAAAGTTTAGGTTTTAGTCAGTTGAAATTAGATCCTTGTTTGTTTGTGAGCAGAGATAAAGAAATTATGCTTGCAATTTATGTCGACGACGGAGTTTTGATAGGGAATTGTGAAATACAACTAAATAATATAATTAAAAAGTTAGAGAAGGAATTTGAAATTAAAAAATTTGATAAGATAGAAAAATTTATAGGAATTGACATAGAAAAGAAAACTGATAGTATCAAAATTTTTCAAAAATCATACATTGATCAATTACTGGACAAGTTTAATTATAATAATTTAAAAGAAATGGTTTTTCCAGATATTTTAGTAGATACACATCAAGAGGGGAAAGTTGATAGTAGTGATGTGCATCGGTATAGGCAGTTAATTGGATCTTTGTTGTACTTAGTGAATAAAACAAGATTAGATTTATCGTTTCATGTAGGATATTGTAGCAGACATCAAGAGTGTCCGAATTTAAATGATTTTGCGAATATTAAAAATATTTTTAGATATATTAGGGGTTCAATTAGTTCTGGTATTATGTATGTTCGAGGTAATGATACAACTTTAAGAGCCTATTGTGATGCAGATTTTGCAGGTGACCCTGACACTAGGAAGAGCACGACTGGTTTTATAGTCTTTTCTGCCGGTGGACCCATTCATTGGTGTTCACGTAAGCAGTCTGTCACAGCTCTTTCCAGTACAGAGGCTGAATATATTTCTGCTGCAGAGTGTATTAAGGACTTATTGTTTGTACAGAGTCTATATAAAGAGCTTACAGGAAAAGTTCCTAAGACGGAACTATATATTGACAATCAATCAGCAATTGTTTTAATTAAGAATGGAATTTTGAATCGAAGGAGTAAACACATAGATGTTAAATTTCATTTCATTAAAGAGAAAATAGAACAGAATCAGATAGAAATTTTCTATTGTCCAACCAATGCTAATATTGCGGATATTTTAACGAAAGGATTAGACCGAACGAAGTTTTTAAGATTAAGAAAGAGTATTGTGAGTGACCAGTGACATTTCTGTGAACTCTGTGATAGAATAAGTAGTGTTAAGGTTGTTTAGGTCATTAATTTGAAATTTAGTGGTAAGTTTTATAATATTATGATTGTTGGCTAATTAATTTTAAATTTTTTTTTTGTTTTGTTGAAGGATAGGTTGAGGTTAAATATATATATTATTAATGGTAGTAGTATATGGGTCTTAAGATGGGTTTTAAGAAGATGTTTGTAATTTAAACTTAGAGGGGATGTTGGAAATATGTGTGGTGAAAGTTTAAATACTTTTTGATGTTTTGTCTGTGGTCTATATTTATGAAGAGATTGTTTTGAAATTTGAATACATTAGGAACAAAAACATTTGAAGAGTTTTTCATTCAGTTGAAGAGTAGAATTTTGGAAGTGATGTCGAATAGATGATTGATATGTAATTTATTATATTTGTTTAATAATGTTTTGAGTTTAATGTTTGTGTATTAAAGAAAAAATAATTATGTGTATGAATGTGTGAAAAGTAAACATCAGTAATAATCATGTGAACTAGAAGTTTTATTTAATAAAGGAGCCCCCTCTCGAAGTATACCACCAATAGTCACAATGTTGCTTACAATTTGGCCATCCATCTTTGAAGTACTGACTTAATTTTTGTAATGATTGATCAGCATTTGTATGTGATTCAATTTTGACTAATTTTTCCTTGGTAATAGCTAAGTTTGAAGTTAAAAGATTTACATGGAGTTCTAAGTTAGAATCAAGTTCAGTAGAATTAAATTTTTCTATTTGAGAATCTTTGATAGGAGCTCTAGATAGTGTATCTGAAACATACATTTCAGTACCTGTATCCACTGTTACGGCTGATGAATCATCCCTTGATAATTTGAAAATACGTTTTACTATGCCCAATTTTTCGCTTGTTTTTGCCCCTAATATATTGTCACTGTCACAATTCACCACATAGAATAGAATTTTGTGTCTTTTATTGTTGTCGAGAACACAATCAATCATACAACAACCCACAACCTGTATCAATTGTCCTGAAAAGGTAAAGATTCTATTTTTTGTTCTAGAAATGTAAATATTTCTATTTGACATTCTTTGTATATGATCTAAAGTTTGTTTTGTTAACACATTTATATCAGCACCTGTATCAATTTTAAATTTGACTACATACCCACAACAATTTACATTTATTTTCCAATTAGACTCGGGTACATTAATATTTTTATTATTTTGACTTACTGAATTAACTACAAAATCAGCACTATTGAAAGAATTTACAACGCTCACCCTTTTCCTTCCTTGCATGTTTTCATTTTTCTTGGTATTGAAAAAACAATATTTTGCAAAATGATTTGGTTTTTTGCAGACTGCACAGGTTTTTCCTAGTGCTGGACACTTATACCTATGACGCTGTCCACATTTTTGACAATTTTTGCCCTGAAAATTTCTGAAATTAAGACTATTATTAGTTTCTCTATAATTTTTTGTAGATTCATCTCCTTCTCTTGAACTTGACTGTCTTCTTGGTGTAAGGCTTCGACTTCTAAATTGAATAATTTTATTTGATTTCGTTATTCTTTGAACATTTAACTCCTTTTGACTTTGACCTTGACTTGTCAATTTTTTCGATCGTTTTTGTGAAAGTTCAATATTCTTGGCTATTATCAACGCATCATTTACTGTTACTAATTCTTCTTTTTGTAATAATTTTTCCTTAATGTTAGTATTCGATAACCCAATTATGAACATGTCTTTTATTAACGAGTTTTTCAGTTCTTCAAATTTACAACTACCTGCTAAGTTATTCAATATGGTTACATATTCGTCCAATGACTCATCACTATTCTGATATCTCGTGAAAAAATTGTAACGTTCAACAGTAATGTTCTTGCAGGGATTGAATTTCTCGTCAAACTTTTGGATTATCTCTGCGATTTTGATATTGTTTCGATCTATATTGAAAGAGTTGAAAATATCTAAGCCTTGGTCTCCTATTATGTTGAGAAAAATAGCAACCTGTTTTTGTTCCGGCAATCGTTCTAATCCGTGCGCATCCGCATAAATTTCAAATTTTTGTTTGAACAATTTCCAATTATCGGTTTGATTTTTGCCATTGCTTAGGTTCAACGGTTTCAAACTAGAAATAATAATGTTCGGTACCTTTTTTTCTGCCATTTCATCTTCTGACACCATGTTTTATTCTTGTTTTATTGTAGATTGATGGTCGAGTGGGCGTCTTGACTATCAGGATCTCAGGTGCTCTACCAGGACGTATTTAATGAAACAACAATGTGCTGACTTATGACTTGTATTGC
Organism: Eilema caniola; assembly: GCA_949126895.1. Taxonomy (NCBI): domain Eukaryota; kingdom Metazoa; phylum Arthropoda; class Insecta; order Lepidoptera; family Erebidae; genus Eilema; species Eilema caniola. The sequence continues at coordinate 17,912 of OX421469.1, read as the reverse complement.
GAATCACATCTGAAATCTTAATGTCTAACCGATATCCTAGACGGATGCCTTAAGTCTATGGACAATTATCATAGACTACAGACACAGATAATACAACAAGTTCAAAAAAATAAATACGACTGAAATCCCATGTCTTTCAACTTTTGACAATCTAAAAGGGTCTCCACGTCTTTTTTGTCTGAAATTGAATTAAAACTTTATTAGGGTTTTTGAATTTAATTCTAAGAACACCCTGTATATTTTCCGAGCGAAGAAGTTTAGCCATCGCCATATGTTTGGGTAAAGCATTGATGGACGTGATACAGATCTCATTATTTTCACTATGTTCTTCATTTACCCTCTTATTACTTTGTAATATTAGAGACTCACTCCTTATCAAACGTTTAGGTCTTCTTCTACTGTACGTTATAAAGTCATCCTAGTTTTATGTTATTTGAGGCATCTTTTCGTACGTACTCTAAATCCAATCGTGTTTCCTGATCAGGTACTTCTGAGCTTATTTTCGCCATTCCTAACGAATGCGCACGGATTCCGAACATAAGCTCAGTAGGAGTATATTTGGTAATAGTCGATCTTGTGCTGTTAAGTGCTGACTGTACGTTACATAATTCGGCACTTGTGTGTTGTGATGGTACACAAGTTACTCAACAATGGGAAGTTAATAAGCCCTAAAATTTACATCTTCAATACGTTGGTATTTTGATATTTAAGAGCGGGCGTCCACTTGCAGGCATCTGGCTCGCATCGTTGTTACTTGACCCTACATAAATCAGATAAATTGGCATGCAAAATTTCAAAGAATGTCATATGAATATATAATTATATAAAACTATGTCATTGAATTGATGAAAATAATAAAACAATATATTGTAGTTATGAATTAAAAGGGAATGTCAAGTGTACATATTATTACATGGTCATAATCAATAAATAGAAATAACAAAATAATAGCAGACTAATTACAAATTTACATTCTCTCAGTACGATAAGTATTCTTGCATAGTGTAGAAGCACCTATCCTGCAACCATGCCTTGAGCTTCGACCCAAAAGCTCTGGGAGGGAGCTCTCGTATTACTTGTGGTATTTTATTATAAACCTTCGTACACATGAACAGGCAATTTTTTTGGTGAAGTTCAGTTCGACACTTCTGGACCACTAGTTTAGTGGGGTCTCTTTGGCTATAACGACTCCTATCACCAATCCTCTCAAAGATATTCGGGTGCTTCCTGACAAAGAGTCCAGTTTCTAGAATATAGAGACAGGTCAGAGTCAGTATTTTGGTTCTTTTAAAAAGAGGTCTGCAGGAATCTAAGGGTTTCACACCACATATTGCCCTTAAACATTTCTTTTGTGACAAGAAGACTCTGTTCTTATGTACTGAATTGCCCCACAATATTATGCCGTAGCGCAATACTGACCCTATGTAACCATGATAGGCTGTTATTGCCGTACTCTCAGAAGCCAGCTTACGTATGTTACGCAATGCATTAACATATTTATTTAGTTTTTTGGAAACTTCATCTGTATGTAGTCTCAGTAGTCATCCATCTCTTATATATCACCCTTTTTAAAATTGGTTTCACTAATGAAATCTTTAGTTTATCAGGAAACTTGCCTTGGTTAAAGGAGAGGTTTATCAAGTGGGCAAGTCGTAACGATATTATTTTGGCACACGTTTTCAATATGTGTGTTGAAACGAGATCATATCCCATAGTGTTTATATGCATATTTATTCTTGTCAGTCTTGTTAGTGTAAAAATTAAACCTTGATTTTCTTTTATTTGCACATGAGCCACTGAGTCCTTTTGTTATCCCTCTCAGACCCACAAGATTAGCGTTTACTTTGATCTTAATTGTGGGAAAGCAAAGTTGAAAAAACAACATAAAAGTATCATAAAATGTGTCAAATGCGTTATTACCATCACTTTCACCGTTCACATCGGACCATGAAAGGATCGATAAGCACTCAATAAATTTCTGGATGTTGTCCTGGCTATAGTTTTTTCTCAATACATACCAATACTGGGTCTTTTTTACTTGTATGGCCGTGTGAAAGCTCAAGGTTTGAACTGTGTTATGGTCTGAGAGGTTTAAGGTATGAACTTGGCCTTTGGCATCATTGATGTTGCTATAAATATGGTCAATGCAGTTGTCTACTCTTGTTGGGATCTTTATATGAGATATTAAATTATAATTGGATAGAATGTCAAATAATTTGCATGTAGTTCTATTAATGTTTAATGTATTAATATTAGTATCACCCGCAATTATTAGTTTTGTATTATATTCAAATTTTGATGTCAAGTTATGCAATAATAAGTCAAGCTTTTTAAGAAATATGTTAACATCACTATCTGGAGCTCTATAAACACAAGCAATCACTACTTTTAGTCTAGGAATTTCCAGACCACAGGATTCGAAACTTTTTGCAATTGCCATTTCTGTACACATTGGTACTGACCTATGCTCTAGCGACCTGTGAACCAGCACACAAACACCACCACGCTTTATATTAGCCCGTGAGAATTGGCATCCAAGTGTATAGTTCTTCAAGTAGAAATTGTGTTCATCCCCTTGTAATATAAAAGATTCAGAAATACATACAATATCAATATGATTTAATTTATTTAGAAAATTTATGCGCAATTCAAGCATACCCAGTTTGTTTAACAGACCCGCGATATTTTATTGTAGAATAGTTATAGTGTTGAGATTGTCACACCTATGTCTTAAGTTGCCCTCGAAAAAGCCGTTCACTAGTGTCAGGTTTTATTTTCAAAGGGAAGTAATACGGTATCATGCCTCTTAACGGTTTAACTACACTTAGAGAAATGGTCTCCCTGGCTGACTTATATTCATTGTTGGTGGCAGACATACGTCTTACTTTTTCAAAAAAATATGGAATAGTGCCTTTTTTGTTCGATAATCGTTTTTTATAACTTTGCAATGGCTGGGAGTGAGAAAATACATTCGCCAAATAAATCTTCCTATAGTCTTGATAGTCAACAATTGAGTTTAGCTTTGTACACAGTTGATACAGATAAGAATTTGATTTGTTGCTAAATTCACACGTCTTCAGGAAAGTACAATTAGGTAAATATCTACACAGGTTTCTTAACATATTGTTCAACAGATTTACATTTAGATATCTATTGGTGAAGTCCCGTCAGTAAAGTAATCTGCATACCTACTAAGTATTTGCAAAAGTGCCTCTCTAGCTTCACCTAACAAATCGGAGTCTGCTTGTGTGAAGTCAGCACGCCTCTTTTTACGCTTACAAACGTTTGACTCCATACTTGATGAGAATATCAAATTACGATCGTTTATACTAAATATTATTATTTTATTATTTTATGCTGAAAATATCTCCACCAATAATTTGTCTGTCTGTCTGTCTGTCTGTCTGTCTGTCTGTCTGTCTGTCTGTCTGTCTGTCTGTCTGTCTGTCTGTCTGTCTGTCTGTCTGTCTGTCTGTCTGTCTGTCTGTCTGTCTGTCTGTCTGTCTGTCTGTCTGTCTGTCTGTCTGTCTGTCTGTCTGTCTGTCTGTCTGTCTGTCTGTCTGTCTGTCTGTCTGTCTGTCTGTCTGTCTGTCTGTCTGTCTGTCTGTCTGTCTGTCTGTCTGTCTGTCTGTCTGTCTGTCTGTCTGTCTGTCTGTCTGTCTGTCTGTCTGTCTGTCTGTCTGTCTGTCTGTCTGTCTGTCTGTCTGTCTGTCTGTCTGTCTGTCTGTCTGTCTGTCTGTCTGTCTGTCTGTCTGTCTGTCTGTCTGTCTGTCTGTCTGTCTGTCTGTCTGTCTGTCTGTCTGTCTGTCTGTCTGTCTGTCTGTCTGTCTGTCTGTCTGTCTGTCTGTCTGTCTGTCTGTCTGTCTGTCTGTCTGTCTGTCTGTCTGTCTGTCTGTCTGTCTGTCTGTCTGTCTGTCTGTCTGTCTGTCTGTCTGTCTGTCTGTCTGTCTGTCTGTCTGTCTGTCTGTCTGTCTGTCTGTCTGTCTGTCTGTCTGTCTGTCTGTCTGTCTGTCTGTCTGTCTGTCTGTCTGTCTGTCTGTCTGTCTGTCTGTCTGTCTGTCTGTCTGTCTGTCTGTCTGTCTGTCTGTCTGTCTGTCTGTCTGTCTGTCTGTCTGTCTGTCTGTCTGTCTGTCTGTCTGTCTGTCTGTCTGTCTGTCTGTCTGTCTGTCTGTCTGTCTGTCTGTCTGTCTGTCTGTCTGTCTGTCTGTCTGTCTGTCTGTCTGTCTGTCTGTCTGTCTGTCTGTCTGTCTGTCTGTCTGTCTGTCTGTCTGTCTGTCTGTCTGTCTGTCTGTCTGTCTGTCTGTCTGTCTGTCTGTCTGTCTGTCTGTCTGTCTGTCTGTCTGTCTGTCTGTCTGTCTGTCTGTCTGTCTGTCTGTCTGTCTGTCTGTCTGTCTGTCTGTCTGTCTGTCTGTCTGTCTGTCTGTCTGTCTGTCTGTCTGTCTGTCTGTCTGTCTGTCTGTCTGTCTGTCTGTCTGTCTGTCTGTCTGTCTGTCTGTCTGTCTGTCTGTCTGTCTGTCTGTCTGTCTGTCTGTCTGTCTGTCTGTCTGTCTGTCTGTCTGTCTGTCTGTCTGTCTGTCTGTCTGTCTGTCTGTCTGTCTGTCTGTCTGTCTGTCTGTCTGTCTGTCTGTCTGTCTGTCTGTCTGTCTGTCTGTCTGTCTGTCTGTCTGTCTGTCTGTCTGTCTGTCTGTCTGTCTGTCTGTCTGTCTGTCTGTCTGTCTGTCTGTCTGTCTGTCTGTCTGTCTGTCTGTCTGTCTGTCTGTCTGTCTGTCTGTCTGTCTGTCTGTCTGTCTGTCTGTCTGTCTGTCTGTCTGTCTGTCTGTCTGTCTGTCTGTCTGTCTGTCTGTCTGTCTGTCTGTCTGTCTGTCTGTCTGTCTGTCTGTCTGTCTGTCTGTCTGTCTGTCTGTCTGTCTGTCTGTCTGTCTGTCTGTCTGTCTGTCTGTCTGTCTGTCTGTCTGTCTGTCTGTCTGTCTGTCTGTCTGTCTGTCTGTCTGTCTGTCTGTCTGTCTGTCTGTCTGTCTGTCTGTCTGTCTGTCTGTCTGTCTGTCTGTCTGTCTGTCTGTCTGTCTGTCTGTCTGTCTGTCTGTCTGTCTGTCTGTCTGTCTGTCTGTCTGTCTGTCTGTCTGTCTGTCTGTCTGTCTGTCTGTCTGTCTGTCTGTCTGTCTGTCTGTCTGTCTGTCTGTCTGTCTGTCTGTCTGTCTGTCTGTCTGTCTGTCTGTCTGTCTGTCTGTCTGTCTGTCTGTCTGTCTGTCTGTCTGTCTGTCTGTCTGTCTGTCTGTCTGTCTGTCTGTCTGTCTGTCTGTCTGTCTGTCTGTCTGTCTGTCTGTCTGTCTGTCTGTCTGTCTGTCTGTCTGTCTGTCTGTCTGTCTGTCTGTCTGTCTGTCTGTCTGTCTGTCTGTCTGTCTGTCTGTCTGTCTGTCTGTCTGTCTGTCTGTCTGTCTGTCTGTCTGTCTGTCTGTCTGTCTGTCTGTCTGTCTGTCTGTCTGTCTGTCTGTCTGTCTGTCTGTCTGTCTGTCTGTCTGTCTGTCTGTCTGTCTGTCTGTCTGTCTGTCTGTCTGTCTGTCTGTCTGTCTGTCTGTCTGTCTGTCTGTCTGTCTGTCTGTCTGTCTGTCTGTCTGTCTGTCTGTCTGTCTGTCTGTCTGTCTGTCTGTCTGTCTGTCTGTCTGTCTGTCTGTCTGTCTGTCTGTCTGTCTGTCTGTCTGTCTGTCTGTCTGTCTGTCTGTCTGTCTGTCTGTCTGTCTGTCTGTCTGTCTGTCTGTCTGTCTGTCTGTCTGTCTGTCTGTCTGTCTAGGTTTAGGTTTAGGTTTAGGTTTAGGTTTAGGTTTAGGTTTAGGTTTAGGTTTAGGTTTAGGTTTAGGTTTAGGTTTAGGTTTAGGTTTAGGTTTAGGTTTAGGTTTAGGTTTAGGTTTAGGTTTAGGTTTAGGTTTAGGTTTAGGTTTAGGTTTAGGTTTAGGTTTAGGTTTAGGTTTAGGTTTAGGTTTAGGTTTAGGTTTAGGTTTAGGTTTAGGTTTAGGTTTAGGTTTAGGTTTAGGTTTAGGTTTAGGTTTAGGTTTAGGTTTAGGTTTAGGTTTAGGTTTAGGTTTAGGTTTAGGTTTAGGTTTAGGTTTAGGTTTAGGTTTAGGTTTAGGTTTAGGTTTAGGTTTAGGTTTAGGTTTAGGTTTAGGTTTAGGTTTAGGTTTAGGTTTAGGTTTAGGTTTAGGTTTAGGTTTAGGTTTAGGTTTAGGTTTAGGTTTAGGTTTAGGTTTAGGTTTAGGTTTAGGTTTAGGTTTAGGTTTAGGTTTAGGTTTAGGTTTAGGTTTAGGTTTAGGTTTAGGTTTAGGTTTAGGTTTAGGTTTAGGTTTAGGTTTAGGTTTAGGTTTAGGTTTAGGTTTAGGTTTAGGTTTAGGTTTAGGTTTAGGTTTAGGTTTAGGTTTAGGTTTAGGTTTAGGTTTAGGTTTAGGTTTAGGTTTAGGTTTAGGTTTAGGTTTAGGTTTAGGTTTAGGTTTAGGTTTAGGTTTAGGTTAGGTTAGGTTAGGTTAGGTTTTTTTTTTTTTTTTTTTTTTTTTTTTTTTTTTTTTTTTTTTATAGGTACCGTGTGCCTAGTGGGCCTACCAGTCCACCCGCAGTGGGGTGGCCCGCGAGAGCTGGAAACCTATGCTAAGACATCCCTCACAAAATGAAGGTCAATTTACTGCTACTCTGCTGTGTTGCTAATAATTTTTTACAGTCCCCCTCTTGGGGGGTTTCGTTCCTTTATTTAAATAAAAGTCTTACATTAAGTGAGTACAATTATGGTTACAACTGTTTAAAATACAACTAAAAACTATGACTATGTATAGGTGTATAATTGACTAAAACTATATTAAAAATAAAATGATAAAATTATAACAATAAATTTTCAGTCATTAATATCTACAATAATATTATTACTAGGTCACAATTACAAATACATTAAAATTAAAATTAAATTACAATAAAAGTTTAAAATTAAATTACAATATGAATTACAATTAGAATAAAATTAGCCATAATACAATAATATCACATTACGTCAATTTACAAATAAGATTAAAATTAAAATAAAATAAATAACCATACTGATAATAACACAATTCAATAAATTAACAATTGCAAAAAGAAAATTACTTGTTGTACTCTATTTGGAGTACTGCACCCTTCACTGAACGACGTACTTTTCGGTGACGTGCTGGAACCGCCGTATGCTGGCAGCGCGGCGCGCTTATCATACGGCGTCCAACACGTCACCCGTCCCTGTTCCTCAACATACATGTTTTTACTATTTGGGTGCAGTACTCCAGAAACTTTTCCCTGTAGCTATCACTTTTAAAAACCTCTCCCAACACCTCAGCCTTCATTTCCTTCCCTATTTCCATCTCCAAATTAAATCTTGCTGCCCCGTTCGCAGGGCAGTCAAACAGGAGGTGTGAGACCGTTTCGTCCTCAGTCGGACTACAGATGCACGATGGGTTCGCCCTGCACTTGAATCTGTACAAGTACGAGGCGAACGCACCGTGCCCCGTGAGGACCTGCGTGGTCTCATACGTGAGCTGCCTTTTCAGGGCAAACTTGTACGCGGTGAACACATCAGGGAAGAACATTTTCGTGCCGCTGGCTACCGTCCCGGACTGATAGCGCCGGTTCCACTCGTCAAGCGCCCCGTTACGGATCATGCGCTTGACGAATGAGACCGGCACCCTGTCGTAAACAGGTCGGACCTTGGACCGGAGCGCCGCGACTTTCGCCAGCTCGTCGGCCCTCTCGTTCCCCGCTAGGCCTGCGTGAGCCTTGACCCAGTACAGAGAAACCTCTCTGCCTTGGGTCAGTGCTTCACGCAGGTTCGCCCTGGCTTCAATCGCCAGGGGATGCGGGGAATGGCTGTTGACAACAGTTTCGAGGGCCGAACGAGAGTCGCTTAAAATGGCAGAAGCTCCTCGGTGCTTAACTGCAAGCCCCGTGGCCTTGCATATGGCCAACAGTTCCGCCTGGTAGACAGTGCAGTACGGCGACAGGGCAAGCTTGACGGCTTTGGTTTCGGTGTCGCCATTCCATATAGAAATGGCGGCACCCACCTTGCCGTCAATCTTGCTCCCGTCAGTATAGTACCGCACTGCACTGTCCACCTGCTCGACCTCTTCAGCGGTCGAGAGGCAATGGAACTGCAGGCTCATATGGTCGGCCGGATGGGGCCTGTCCCGGAACGGTGTCGGTGTCTCTATTTGCCGATCCGCTAGATCTGGCAGGTCAGCCCCCCGTCGGCACTCGTACAGGGCGGCATTCTCCCTAATACGAATGTCGAGGGGGAGCAGCCCGGCCAGAGCTAGGGCGGCGTTTAGAGACACTGTCCGGTAAGCCCGGCAGAGCTTCTGCGCGAACCCGCGTTGCACGGCCTCCAACCTCTTCCGCGTTCCGACCTTGTTAGTGGACGGCGCCCAAACGGCGGCGGCATACGTGATAATGGGCTCCACGGTGGCCGTATATATTATACGGACCACCTCCGGGTGGAGCCCCCAGCTGGACCTGGCAGCTGCCGACACACGCTTGTAGACGTTCAACGCCCTTTCACAAACGCTTCTGACATGGGCGTTGAACGTCAACTTGCTGTCTATCAGCAGCCCCAGAATCTTAATCTCCTCCACCGCGGCAATGGCGACTCCCCCCATGCTAAGGCGTGGGGTGTCATACTTAAGCTTTTTGGTAAGCACCATTGCACTTGTCTTGTGCGGTGCAAACCTCAGCTTATTTATGACACCCCACTCCCGCACGTAATCGAGCGCGGAGTTGCCGCGGTGTTCGATCTCCGCTGCGGTGGCTCCGGAGAAGACGAGTACTACGTCATCGGCAAAAGCCTGGCAGTACTCGCCTCTCCGGGTCAGGCCAACGAGCAGCGGGTCGATGAGGAGATTCCAAAGCAGGGGTCCCCCTATGGAGCCCTGCACGCAGCCTTTGCTGCACTCCCTGGTGTGTTCAGCACCCGCGTACCGGACCGTGACCCGTCTCTCGCTCAGGTAACTCCGCAATATGGCGTCTAGTCGTGGTGGGCACTTGGCCCTCGCCAGCGCGACCTTCACCGCGGGCCACCAAGCGCTATCGAAGGCGCCCTCTATGTCTAGCGAGACCATCGTGACGAGCTTCCCCTTTCGGATCTCTGCTCGCACGTGGCTCACCAGATCATAGAGGGCGTCCTCGGTGCTGCGCTGTGCGGTGAACCCGTACTGGCGAGGGCAAAGTGCCGGCGCCAGATGGTGGCCGAGGCGTCGCACCACCATCTTCTCGAGTATCTTCCCCATGACCGGAAGCAGCCCTATGGGTCTGTACGACCGTGGATCCTGGTAGTCCGACTTCCCAGGTTTGCGGAACGCTACCACGGTCGCCTCCTTCCAGTCCTTCGGGAAGTACCCGAGTGCGAAGCACCTGTTAAACAATGATAAGTGGAGCTCCATGTTGGGCAGAATGGCCCGCGCGCATATATCTGCAGTGAAACCCTCTGCCCCAGGGGCCTTTTTCGGATTGAAACTGAGCACCGCCGACCGAAGCTCCTCCTCGGTAAAGGCCGGTTCATGATCATCATGCACCAGAGCCTTTACCGGGATTTCGGCTTCGGCCCTGATGCTGCGGTGCTCCTCTGTTTCATTATCCTGATGGTCACTGGGGAAGAAGGTCTCCGCTAACACGCGCGCGGAGTCATTCTGGCCGACCGGAACTCCATTTAGCGAGAGTGGCAGCTCTTCCTCCCACTCGCCCGCCCTGCGAATCACCCTATATATTCCCTCCCAGACCCCTTCTTTTGTCTGGCGCTCACAAAAGGACTTCCAAGATTTTATCTGTGCTGCCTTCACCTCTGCTTCGTAGAGGGCTTTGGCCGCCACATACTCATCGACGACACTTTGCCGACGCGACTGTGAAGCCCAATGGACTCTGCGCTTCTTGGTCGCGACCGAGCGCTTCATCTGTTCCAACTCGGCGGACCACCACGGAACTCTGTATTGGCCTGAAGGTTTGAGCTTGGGCATCGCAGTGTCGCACGCCTTCGCAACTGACCCCGTGTGCCTGCGTATTAGGTTGTTTAACTCACCCGCATCGCCAACTGACCGGATATCTTCTGCAGTTAGTCGGTTCAGCCCACACTCCTCGCTGAACTTACTGCAGAAGTGTTCCCAGTTGGCTTTGCGGGTGTTATAGACACGGGTCGTGCGCTCCACTGCGATACCCTTTGCTCTACGCAATTTAATTTTGAACATGATTCCGTTGTGGTCCGACGAAGTCAGGTCCTCGACTACCCTCCAGTCCTCGACCAAGGAGAGCAGGTCCGCGCTGCAACAGGTCACGTCGATAAAGCTCGTGAAGCGTCTACCCCTTCGCACGGTGTCGAACGTTGGGGTAGACCCTTGATTAAGTATGTGGAGGCCAACCTCCTCCACGAATGCGGAAAATCTTCTTCCTCTTTTGTTCGTTTTGGTGTCTCCCCACCATACGTTCCTGGCGTTTGCATCCCCTCCAACAACCATCCTGGATCCACCGAGGGTCCTCTTGATGGAGGCCAAGCGCTCCAGATTAGGGGCCATCCTCTCTTTCTTATTGAGATAGTACGATACGGCGAGGACATCCCAGGCACAGGTGCGTAGCCGGACCACCACAACGTTGGTGGTGGTCATGTGAGGGAACTGTTCAACGGTGATGTCGCGGTTGAAGACCGCGACAGCAGCCTTCACAGTTCCCTCACCGCGATTCGTGCACTGGAATATCCTCACCCTACCGTACTTCTTCATCTTCTTGATGGCCCCGACGTATGGCTCTTGGATCAGAGCTACGTCCACTCCTCTGCGCTGGGCCTCCATCATGAGCTCCTTAGTGGCTAGCTTTTTACGTTGGAGGTTCACTTGCACCACGGTGTACAGTGCGGTACTGTCAGCAGCAGTTGGGACGCCCGCGGCCACCTTAGCAATATGCTACCCCTTGCCGACTTATGGCGTCCCACTTCTGCCTGACCGGACAGTCCGCACTGAACGCCGTGTGAACGCCAGGTCCACACTTTGCCTTGGCGCAATTTATACACGAGGGGCCATCCCCCCCGGCCACCGCAGGGCATTCCGCCCTTCGGTGCGGCCCCCCGCAAAAGGCACAGAGGTCCGCGACCTCCGTGCATCGGGCCCTACCGTGGCCGAACGCGAGGCACCTCGTGCACTGTATGGTTAGGTTAGGTTAGGTTAGGTTAGGTTAGGTTAGGTTAGGTTAGGTTAGGTTAGGTTGGGCCCCCTTCACGGGGGCTGTATTAGGCAGTCTTCAGGCTGCCGAAGCCGGAACCCTGGCGCAAGTCAGAACCGGTGGGCACTGCCACGTGGCGGTGTCTGCGAGGAAGGACACCTCTATAAAAGAACCACTCGGTTGGAGCCTCCTGGCGTAGGCATTTCGCTGAAACCAGGAGGCGGGCCCGGTGTTTTCCCGACACCGTGGTGAGTCGTGTTGGCCGGATGGGTGCGCCTGTTCGGTCGTTCGGCGTCGGCCCGCAGCTCCGTTGTATCGGAGCTGTGGCGCCGCGATGGTGGTGTTCGGCTGGGTGGGCTTGCTCGCTCAGCCGTCCGGTGTTGTCCCGCCGGCGTTTGGCCGAGTGTGCGGGACCAAAGTGGAAGACAACCACGTTAAAAAACAAACAAACAACATGAAAAAGGTGAACCGTAAAACAACACACCAGGAGGGTACCGGTCGCTCCGCGATCGGAGAATCCCTCCATGGCGAGGAGTCAGCACACACTCAGGTGTGTGATGACTCAACGCCATGCAGTCCCGACGTATCTGGTGGGGACACAGGCCACCGAAATGCATCAGAACCGGGGAGCAGTTCCGCTCCCAGAACAGCGTCGAGTGCGTATAGCAGTACGCGGAGCCGGCGCTCGCGAACATTCTATCGTTCGCCGGGCTCAGCAGGTGCCCAAGAGACGACCGAGGCGTCGCCTTTGGCGACGAGAGCCGGTCGTTCTCAGTCGAGGTCGCCGTCCCCGACAAGGACGAGCACATTCAGTGAGGGAACGAAGGCAGAGGAGACCGAGGCGTCGCCTTTGGCGACGAGTGCCGGTCTCCCGCCGTCGAGGTCGCCGTCCCTCACGAGGACAGCCAAGAAGGGGGATGTGATGCCCGCTACCACACCCCGTGGCAGGAGGCCCGTCGTGGTCCTTAAGAGGCTTTTTATACGCTCAACGAACCCCAGCTCCACCCGGGATTCATCGGAGGCTGAGGACGACGTAATGGTGCAGGAGGACCGGGGGAACCAAACGTTCTTCCGAGCGAGCCTCGGCACCCCCACCGGGGAGAACGTCGCCACACCTCCGGTGTTCCAGCGTAAGCGGCAGGCATCGCCGACGCCTCCAGAGACCACAAGTTCCGCGGACTCTGTGGCGGAAAGTGGTGAGACGCTGAAGCTGTCTAGGAAGCCCGTGAGCAAAAGGGGCAGGGGTCGCCCCCCTACCACGGGCCGGTATGTCGGCCTCGCAGCTGCGCAGGCCGAGTTGAACGCTCAGAGGCGCCTGGCCCTGGACCTCGACGCTGAGGAGGAGCTTGCGGCCAAGACAGCGGCCATCCGCCGCCGTCCTCCGTCAGAGGGCAAGCCGAGGGTGGAGGGCTACTCCTGCCCGGCGGAGTCAGCGCGGACAGCACCGAGCGCGACTCTATGCCAGTGGGCTAGGGAGGGGCTGGACGCCCTCGGCATGGTCGGTGCGAGGTCCAAGAACCTGAAGGGTACATATGTACGCGTCATCAATGACGCGTCGTGTACCCTTCAGGCAGTCTTCGAGGAGCTCAGGCGGAGAACGGCCTCGGAGGAGTCGCAGCTACTGGAGAAGGAGGTTGGCAGACAAGCGGCTCTGCTGGAGCTGCAGACCCGAAAGCTGGAGGAGCAGGCTGCGGAGATAAGGCAGCAAGCTCTCCAGCTGATAGAGTTGAGGGCGGAGATCGCGGCCTTGAGCCGGCCGGCGGCGGTGGCGCAGGCTGCTCCAACTCTCGCCGTGGAAGCAGGAGGGCCATCGCTGAAGGAGGAGGTGATGCGCGCCGTGAAGTTGGTCGTCGGCGAATTGGTGGCCGACCGGATCGCCCCAATTGAGGCCAGACTCGGCCGAGAGACCGGACCCAGGGTCGCCTCCTCCGATCCCGCATCGATCTCTCCGCGGACGGCCCCCGGCCAGCCCATGGAGGCAGTGGTGGCTCCACCGCCGCCACCGGCTTCGACGTCGCCTGCGCCTCTGCCCGGCTTGGATGTCCCCAAATCCAGGGGGAAGAAGAAGTCGGGCAGAGGCAAGAAGGCGAAGGCCGCTACCGTCCCTGCAGCCGCTCCTGCGGCCGCTCCTGCGCCCGCTCCTGCAGCTCCAGAGTCCCGACCAGTTCCGCCACCACCAGTCCCCACGGAGGAACCGTGGAGTGTGGTGGCGGCCAAGAAGAAGAAAGGAACGAGGAAGGGGAAGGCCGCCAAGGCGACCCCGGCTTCCACCCGGCGGCCCCCTCCTCCTCCTCCCACTCCACGCCGTGGAAAGCCCTCCGTTGCTCCCCAGAGCAAGCCCGGCGCCAACCTGCGTCCCCCGTCGACGGCGGCTGTAGTTCTCACGCTACGGCCGGCTGCCGCCGAGGGGGGCGCTAGCTACGAGGCGCTCTTAAGAGCGGCAAAGGCCTCCATCAAGTTGGCCCAGCTGGGGATCACGGAGGGCGTGAAGATCAAGACGGCCGCCACCGGAGCCCGCCTCCTCGAGATCGGAGGCGAGGATCGAGAGGCGAGGGCGGACCGTCTAGCAGCAAAGCTGCGAGAGGTCCTCCCTGCGGAGACGGTAACGGTCTCCAGGCCTGTGAGGTGTGCAGAACTGCGCATCTCCGGGCTGGATGACTCCGTCTCCGCGGCAGAGGTGGCGGCCAGCGTGGAGTCCGCCGGCGGGTGCCCCGAGGGTACGGCCAGACCCGGCTCTTTACACCGGGACTGGCGAGGCCTCGGGGTAGTGTTTGTAAAGTGCCCGGTGGCCGCGGCCAAGAAATTGGCTACGGCCGGGAGGCTTCTGGTGGGGTGGTCGGCGGCTCAAGTGAAGCTCGTCGACCCCAAGCCCCTTCGGTGCTACCGGTGCCTCCACACCGGGCACACAAAGGCCAAATGTACCTCGGACGTAGACCGCAGCGACTACTGCTACCGCTGCGGCGCGCCGGGGCACCTAATGGCCCAGTGCACTGCCGCCTTGCGCTGCGCTTTGTGCGAGGCGGCAGACAAGCCGGCGGATCACCGGCTTGGAAGTGCAGCGTGCACCACTCCCAAGCCGAAGAAGAAAAAGAAGAAGCAGCGGAAGAAGCCTCAAAAGGCAAAGCCCTCGGAGTCGGGGCAGAAGGCTGGCGGCGGCGTCATAGCCCCGCCTAGGCCCGATCCACCGTCACCAAGGCCTGTAGAGGCAGCGCCGATGGTCACAGATTAGTGGGACTATCGGCGTGCTCCAGGCGAACCTAAACCACTGCGCCGCCGCTCAGGACCTTTACATCCAGAGCATGGCGCAGTGGCAGACCGGGGTAGGCATAATCACCGAGCCCTACCGACCTATCCCGCCCGATTCGCATTGGGCGGTTGACCGGGAGGGCTTGGTGGCTCTGGTCTCGCGCGCGGCTGCCGGTGCGCCCCCCTTATTGAGGATCAGGAGGGGGCGCTGTTACGTGGCGGCCGCCGTGGGTTCGGTGACGGTGGTCGGAGTGTACTGCTCTCCGAATCGGAGCCTGTCTTGGTTCGAGCGTCTCCTGGAGGAGCTGGGAACGCTCGTGCGACAGGCTCACCCTTCACCCGTGCTCGTGGCTGGCGATTTCAACGCCAAGTCCACGGCATGGGGATCCCCCGCTACTTGTCCGCGGGGGGAGGCACTGGAAGATTGGTTGGTCTCGTCCGGGTTGATTCTGCTCAACCGGGGGACCGTCGACACGTGGGCGCGGCAACAGAGCGGGTCTATCGTGGACCTCACGTTCGCGTCCCCCGCTCTGGTGCCCCGTGTCCAAGGCTGGGAAGTCCTGGAGGGGGCGGAGACGTTATCGGACCACCGATATATTCGGTTCCGAATCTCCCCCCTTCCGGTTGCCCCGAACAGCCTGGGTGGTCCTCCGCGTGGGGAGGACAACCCGAGATGGGCCATAAGGCGGCTGAACCGCGAGCGTCTCGCGGAGGCCGCCTTGGTCCAAAGTTGGATTCCAGTGCCGGAGGGTCCGGCGGATGTGGATGAGGAAGCCGATTGGCTCAACGCGGCCATGACGCAGGTGTGCGACGCTAGCATGCCTCGCGTCGGGCCCCCCTCTCCACATCGTAAAGTGTATTGGTGGTCGCCCCAGCTAGCGCAGCTCCGTGCTGCGTGCGTGGCGGCGCGCCGCAAGTACACCCGAAGCCGGCGAAGACGACGTCGCGACGAAGCCCTGGAGACTCGGCTGTACGACGCGTACAGGGAGGCGAGAGCCGCCCTGCGCGTGGAAATCGCCGAGTCCAAGAAAAGGGCTTGGGAGGCAATGCTGGAGTCGATCGACCGCGACCCGTGGGGGAGGCCGTATAGGACGGTGCGTCAAAAGCTCCGTCCCTGGGCCCCCCCGGTGACGCAATCGCTCCAGCCTGCGCTCGTGGAACAGATAGTAGCAGCTCTGTTCCCCGACCGGGGAGAGTTCACTCCCCCTCCCATGGTCGGCGAAGATGTCGCGGAGAGCAGTAGAGGACTTGTGCACGCGGAGGAAACAGCATCGCCCGAGGTCACTCCCGGGCATCTGAGGGCGGCGGTTGCAAGGCTCAAGGCCAAGAACACCGCCCCAGGGCCCGACGGTATTCCCGGTCGGGCCTGGGCATTGGCTCTGCCCGATGCCTTAGAAGAGAGAGTGGCACGGCTGTTTACCTCCTGCCTGGAACAGGGCAAGTTTCCCCGCAGGTGGAAGGTGGGGAAACTTGTCCTCATCAAGAAGGAGGGACGACCGGCGGATTCGCCTTCGGCCTATCGGCCCATCGTGTTGCTCGACGATATCGGGAAGGTGTTCGAGCGTGTGCTCGCCCACCGTATCGTCGAGCACCTGGACGGTCCCGGGCCGGGTCTCTGCGATGTCCAGTATGGTTTCCGCAGAGCCCGGTCGACGGTGGACGCGATCCGCCGGGTGCAGTCCCTAGTGAAGGACGCGGCTTCGGGGACCGGGGTGGTATTGGCGGTGAGTTTAGACATCGCCAATGCTTTTAACACCCTCCCCTGGAGCTGCATCCATGAGGCGCTGCGCTACCATCGTGTGCCGGACTGCCTGCGGAGGGTAGTTCTGTCCTACCTCTCCCAACGGGCAGTCACCTATCCGACACAGGATGGTGGCGCCGCTCTGAGAGCAATGTCGTGCGGCGTTCCGCAGGGCTCCGTTCTAGGACCCCTGCTGTGGAACGTCGGCTATGACTGGGTGCTGCGCGGTGCGACTCTTCGGGGGGTCAGCGTAACGTGTTACGCTGACGATACCCTCGTCACCGCGCAGGGGGATACCTACAGGGAGGCGGCTCTCAGAGCAACAGCCGGAGTGGCCCACTTCGTGAGGCGAATCCGCCTTATTGGGTTGGATGTCGCCTTGCAGAAGTCCGAGGCGGTTTGTTTTTCTTCCCCTCGGTCGGCGCCGCCGGCTGGAGCGCACATTGTGGTGGGCGGAGTGTCCATCGGCATACGAGGGGCGATGCGTTATTTGGGCATCGTCCTCGATAGCCGATGGCGCTTCCGGGAGCACTTCCAGGGACTCGCGCCCCGACTCGTGGGTGCTGCGAGGGCGCTTGGTCGTCTGCTCCCGAATCTCGGTGGGCCCTCGGGTGGCTGCCGACGCCTTTACACGTCGGTGGTTCGCTCGATGGCACTATACGGGGCGCCCATATGGGTAGAGGCCCTCGACGCCGAAAATATCGCGCTGCTGCGACGGGCGCAGCGGGCGATGGCGTTGAGGGTCGTGAGAGGGTACGGCACGGTCTCGCTCGAGGCCGCGTGCGTGCTCGCAGGAACTCCACCATGGGACCTGGAGGCCGAGGTGTTGGCGGAAGTTTTCTGCCGGACCTCTGAGGCCAGGGCCCGGGGAGTCGGCCCGCCGCCGAGGGAGGTCGCGTGCTGGAGGGAGGACCTCCGGGGCGATCTTCTTAGGCGGTGGTCCGAGCGGTTGGAAGAGCCTCGCGCCGGTGTTCTGACCATCGACGCGATCCGACCCATCCTGCAGGAGTGGGTCGACAGGCGGCACGGGGCGGTCACCTTTCGCCTGGCGCAGATGCTCACCGGACACGGTTGTTTCGGTGAGTATCTGTTCCGGGTGGCCAAGAGGGAGCCGTCTCCGGTGTGCCACAGCTGCGGCCACCCCGAGGACACAGCCACGCACACGCTGGCGGAGTGCCCGGGGTGGAGCCGTCAACGCGCAGCTCTTGTCGACGTAGTCGGCGCCGACCTAACGCTCTCGACCATCATCCAGGCGATGGTCGACAGCGAGGCGGCGTGGACGGCGATGATCACGTTCAGCGAGGACGTGATCTCGCTCAAGGAGGAGGCGGAGCGGATCAGGGAACTGGATCCTCTCGCTGATCCGATCCGTCGCAGGCGAGTCGGGCGAAGGCGGGCCGCGACGCTCCATCGCGGCCTTCCTCCTTGACGGGGACTCACGGCCCGCGGTACCAGGACTACCGCCGGCTGTGCAACGCCAGGTCCCCCAGGTCGGTAGTGTCGTGTCTGCACACTGTACCTAGTAGGATGTCGTCCCCCCTACCCATAGGGCGACACCACTGAAGGAAGCCCCTCCCGCTCTTTACACGGGAGGTGTGGCTGACCGCTGCGGGTGTTGTGGTTGTTGTGACCTTGTTCCCACGACACCCGCCCACTAGAAGCGGAGAAAGAGGACACCCCGGTTAGGTTTAGTCCGTGCGAGTCGGACATAACCCGCGTGCGTCCT